>OY728153.1:1241983901-1246983901 GCA_963277665.1 Viscum album
ATTGTATCCTCTAACTAGATAGAAGAATAGGTCTTAGATCTTTTCTAGTTATTCTTTTCCTGACCAAACACTATTCAGTCCACACTAAATTGAAGAATTTTCACATATTTAATCCAAAAATCATAACCACTACCATCACATGTTAAAATCACCTAATCAAATAGGTTAGAGATCAAATACACTTCTACTAAAAACATGAATAATGACTAAATATTTTTTAATCCATTTATTTATCTATTCTAATCGGAATTCTAATGGCCAAAGAATTGTCATAAATTTTTTTGTGTGCCCTAAAATCCATATAATCCCATGTACCTTGATCGATAATTGAGGAGATGAATTTCAAACATCTAGTGGACTGAATTTTTGAACTTATCCTAGTATTCGAGGAAGACCTATAATTAATAACAAAGAACATAATCCCCTTATTTTCATCAATAATTACTCATATGGAAATAATAAATGAAAAATGTTGCAACACAAAGAAACACATTTACAGTTTTTAAACCCCCAAATTTTTGAAATCCACACTTATATGTCATCGATTATATAAGGTGACACACATAATGATAGAAAAAATGAAAAAATATGGAATTCTTACCAAGGTCCATGTGTTTCGAGAACACAACTAGATCCTCCTTAAAATGTGAAGTACTTCCCTTTCATCGAATACCTCCAACGATAGTGGCCTCTAAGAGTGATAAGGAATAACTAGATACAATATAATAAGGAAATTACATATCCCCATCATGATTGAACAGCTTTCCCTCCACGGAGGAAAAAAATTTGTGGCTGTCAAAGTTTCTATTTGGTTGAAAAGAATCAATTTGCGAAGAATCAAAAGTAGATTCCACGATAGCACTTCCCTAATTTCTATGTAGGTGTAGAGTGAGATACACCCATCCTGAACCCATCATCCTAAAAATTCAAAATTATTAATAATTTATTTAATTATCAATTAAAAATATAATTAATAACTATTAATATTTGAAGTTGGGGGTGGTTCCAAAGTGGTAAACACCCTGTAATAATACATTATATTCCCATGATCAAATTAATATGGGTGATAACTTCCAATGTTACTATATAATTACTATATCATACATTATGTTAACTGTACTATCGACTCGAATTAGGCTTCTAAGCCACATAATTGGGCATATGGTTCATGTTAACATTGTGCTATCAAAGGAATATTGGACATATGGCCTTTAGGGAATCATCAGTAAGGGCCTTCAGGCCTGCATTTGTGGAAAAAATATGACATGGAAATATCATATGAACAAATTTATGGTACTAGTACACATTTTAGTATGATGATACATAGGCACTACCAACTAGGCAGACTCAAAATAGAGATTTGTTCATCGATACCTATAAACCAACTATCAATCCCCACAAATTTTTTTGTTTTTGAGATATATGGGTGGATTTCCATGTGACTATAAATGGAGTAAGGGATAAGTCATATGGTGTGACATAATAGGAATGATGCATAGAAGGGTTCCACACACTCATCATCGAGTGAGTGTCTTATAAAATATATGGGTGTGCTTTTGCATATCATCTGAAATTTTTTCTGCAAGGTTCAATGATATGAGATGAAGGGTTTTTCAACCAAGGTTCATTAGTGGACAATATAATGCTAAAAATGTTGTTGGGGGTGAATTAAAAATTTGTAACACTATGTGATTACTAGTGATAGGGGAAGTAGTGAGGTATAAGACTCGTGAATTGAAGTAGGCTACTCATTCAGGGTAAAACAATTTTTTGACGGTCAGACAACTAGGACATTAGGCAACCAATTCTCTAAGGCCTCCCCGCCTTTAGGCCTATGTTTTGTCCTGAGAGGTCTCATAGTCAAGAAGAGATTGGTTCAATGGTGACTTGGTAGTGTATCCTTTTTATATTTCAGAGGAGGTTCCACAATCGAGTGTCTCACGTCAGGCTTACCATTTTGGTATTGAAAAGAATCACTTCATGTTCTTTATGGAGGATTTAAGGGGGTTTATTATTTTTAAAATCAATCCACATCGGGTTCAATATCCTCTGATGGTCTCCAAAAAATTTATTCATGGTGCTAGAAACAACCAACAACCCTGTTATCCATGATTCAACGACCATCTTTCCAAAGGAAGGTGCTTGTTGGATGATAATTTGGCCAGAAAATCTTAAGGACAAAATTTTTTTATGAGTATGGGAGGTCGGGATCATCACACCCTTTGGGGGATTTTTTTTTGCATATTTCAAGACTCTCTTGTCGATTTAAGCTTTGTTCATATGTTCTTTGATCCTTGGTTCTCTCTAATGAATTTTTCCATGGACTACTCCTTTGTGGAAAGATCTGTCATAGATACAAATAAGCATAGAACCATATGTATATATGAAAGGTTCTCAATTGATAAATATACCAATATCTATTATAGTATCTTCATCAATGTTACCCTTCTAGGGATAGATAAGGAATTATTTTATTATTTACTGAGACATTGCAAGATTTAGCCCTTTGGTGAGGAAATATGGAGTTTATCACCTTCTAGGGGAGATGAGAATTTTTCCAATGATGGGGTTGATCCCATAATATCATATTATTGCATATCATTATGAGGGGAATTAGATCTTACAGAGTTCAGTTCCACTTAAATGGACACATCAACTTTTAAGATCGTGTGACGAGGACCCATCCATGAAGTTTAATGTCATGTAGAATGGTTTTCAATGAGAAAGGATCCTAGTCAAGGTTTTATGTAGGACTTACGTTGAGGTATCCATAGGTACCCATGAGTGATATGGTCTTTTGGGTAAGGGTGACCATACCGAGGATATGGATTGGAAAACATTGTTGTGGATTCTAATGTAGTGTTTGAACTTTAGGGAGGCTTCCTACATATCTTAGTATGTTGGGAATCAAATCCCCCATAGTTTAGTAAGATGGGGCATACGTACAGAGGCTTCCTATAAAGGAGGAACAATATGGGATTTAAATTGGCGGAGAATCCCCCTTTTGAGATAGAGTTGGGACTCACACCATAAAAGATTGATTGATGAATTGGGGGTCATGATTGGGGTTAATCTTTAAGAATGGTAACCTTTAAGCTCAGGCCTTAGACATGCTTCCTACATAATGGGGATTACACCCTTGATCATGCCCTCTCTTTGGGTTTATGTGTATTTCAAAATCACCGGCATCCTCTAATCCCACATGAGTCATGCTCATTATAATAAACAAAAGGTGGTAGTGGATTTGAAGATCATGCATCCCACATAATCCACAGATAAATGGTACATTAGCCCAAAGGTAGAGAGATATTTGACCTGATTCAACCTCCTACAAGAAAATATAGGGTCCTAAATTAGTGGGAGTACACTAAAATCAGTTCTAGAGAAGGGGAAAAATGTTTATTCTCATCGAAGGGAAAAAAATCATGATTTCCCCCAGATATCACTGACCCTCATCAAAGGGAAAGGCCAGTAATTACACTTTATCCCTAGAAAGGGGAGATTCATGTTAGTAACCCAAGGTTGTAACTAGGGTTTCCTAGATAATGTAAAATTATGTACATTAGATTGGGACACACCATTACATGGATTACCCATGTGACTCTGCTTATAATTTGTATTTTAACTTAGAGGGGTACGCTGATGTGCCCGATTGTTTTATCATACCGTTCCAATTAATTTTGAAGGGGCTTTGGCATAATTTTATTAGACTTTTTTGTAGATGGTCTATGGGTGATGTGATGGAAACAAAAGGGAAGGTATGGATCCAGAGGATAGAATGCCTAATAATACCCTATTCCACGTATAATTTTCCCATGCGGGATGTGTTTCCCCTGTATAACGTATTTTTATGCAGGTGGGGGAGTCGTCCACATTGTTTTTTTTCTATGCAGAACTTGTTTCCACCCATGTGACACTCTATTATGTGGGGATGAGTTATGGATGCGTACTCTGGGGGTATACGGGGCTGAGCTTCAACCGTGTATTGATTTTCTACTCGGTGATGGGTTTCTTCCAAGTAATATTTTTACTACATTGAGTTTCAATTTGAAGAAGTTTAAGTATTCATTCATTTCATGTGAAATTAATCATTGAGTAGTGTTAGGTTCGTGGTCTTCCATTTTTTATTATATTTTCTTCTTTCATGGAATTCCGAGGGAAATATCTACAAGGAATCATCAGAAAATTTTGTCTTTGCGGTACAATATTCATCCAAGCCTTCGAAGCATGGAAATTCGTTATCCTAATGTATCCAAGTTTCCATGTTTATTTATTCATCCCTAGGGCCCTTTAATATTATATTGAAAGAGATAGGTCGGTGGGTTTCACTCCACCATTTGAGGAATCCTACATGGAAAAAATTGGCCTGCAGATGACCCACTCAGTTGGGTAGAGGGCTATGGTTTGTGGTAGCATAAATCAGTACCTCACTCCCCTAAAATACTTTTCTTATTCATAGGAGGTTGTCTAATCCACCTTACCCATGAACTTTTTGAGTTTGTGGGGGGCCTCATACATGGGGGTGGAGTTCTCTACCTCCATTTCCCAAACAAAACCATTTGTGGAAAATTCCATCACAACCTCCGTTCCATGAAATGCTTTGTTCACAAACGTCTTTGTGAAGCCAAAGACTTCCAAAAGGAGAGACAGTCTAAGAAGGAAATTTGGTTCACAGACCACCATTTCCCATTACCAAAAAACAGACACATAATATTTTCCTTTGACCCTTCACTGGGTTAATTTTATTCCTTTATCAAAACATTATCAGTATTTAATTTTCCTTTTTAATGTGTTTAGAAGCCAAAAAATTCTCCCCTTTGGAATGGGTCTAGTAGAGATGAAAGGGAGTATATTCTTATGTATTATGTGGTCCTAACATGAGTGGGATAGTGGTATGAGGGTACACCCATAGGATGGGACCACACCTATATAAGGGGGTCATAGATCATTTTTCTTTTACCATTTTCTTGGACGACTTTAGCATTCCCATGATTCTCTCAGCCTCTTATACATTTTAAATTGTCTCCTTTGTGGACACCCTTGGTTCTTGAACTACTCCTTGAATCCTATGAAATGAACATCTACATCCATAAATTCAAAGTTTGGGATTCTATATAGTATGGCATTGTATATATTTTCATGTTCTAAAAACCAGCGATTCGCTGACCGAAGATTCACGGGTCATCACCTCTCGAGCTTCTGGAAACTACAGTTTCACAGATGATGTCTTCCGTGAAATGTTTATGGGAACTTAGTACATGGACAACTTTTGGAACTTTTGAAAACAATTTTGGAATAACCTTTGGCATGGTCCATTACAATTATAATAATGGCTCCTCCTCTCATCTCAATGGATGTGGCAAGAAGAAGTGAGACCATGGTTGGTAATGTTACTTCTCAAGAGAATACTATAATGAATCTTCATTCACTGGAGATCATGGCCTACCCATTGCCCAATCTATTTCCACACTACTACTTCAGACTCCAAGATGACCACTTCTACCGATCCATCCGAGAAGCTTTGTTATTCGTCATGAGATTTCTCGAGAGTACAAATGAGAGAATATTTCTACCACAGGGGAGATCATAAATGATTTGAGTTGAGACACCATATTTGTTCTGAATGGATTTTGGTGGACATATGATGACTTATGCGACCAGAATATATCTTTCGAATTGGTCTTTTAGGACTAACAAACTATTTCTAACCTGTCGCGAGCTAACCCCAATGAAGTATGGAGCTTAAAATGGGACTTGTGATATATATCGTGCTTCTCTGATTAATGGCCCTAGGAATTCTAGATGCAATAGATCTATAAGGAACCACACAACCATTTGGATGTTGTAAATATGAATTAGGTAGTATGGGTTACCCAATTATCCATTTATTCACTGGGTGAGTTACAGTCCGAACTATCCACCCACTGCTGTTCTAGCACCATTACCTTCCACTTGTCACATGCCGAGGAGGGAATAATTCTTTGGGATATTTATCATATTGGGGGAATTATCATTCTTGGCAATATGTATGTTGAATTATTACTCATGGAAAATACCTGGGAAAATATTTAACAAGTATCTCCATTGAAAATGGATTTATTAGTTATGTCAGAGAGGTTTCCTGGTTATCCTCTACATGTACACTCACTTATATTATTCGAGTATTGGATGGGACTATTAATACAGGTGGGTGGGCCATGGATGAAATATTTTTTATTTCGAACACATCGATATCAACAATCATGATTTAATCCAAGCTCGTATTGTGATACCCTCGAGGTGGGTTGGTATAATCCATGGGGTTATGAAATTTTGTCAGACATTTCATCAGAGGCTAGGTTTGAAGGTTTCATTTCAATGTTTCTGAGTGGATGAATTTTCACTTTTTTGCAATTTCTGCACCAATGATAGGTGTTTTACTTTAATTATGGAGGATACCCTGGTGTAGGGACATCATATTAACTTATACATACCCACACATTCTTGTATCTATGATTTTTTGGGAAGATACAGGAGGGAAGGCCTCCACATCACCTCAGTAGGCCACATCAGTTCTTGTATGGTTGGATGGAAAATAATCTTCCCTAATATGAGTATCAAAATACCACAATGGTTCCTTATTCCATCTTCTACCCAAAGTTTCTTCACATCGTCATCGTTCATCCCTAACCTTTGAATATTGATGATGAGGTCGAAATGGTGAATGAGTTTTCTCAGTTTTCTCTCAAACATTACGGGGTACCTAATGGAATGGTGAAAGATAATGGGAGGGGCTCTTCAAAAGATAATTTTAATATTATTTTACTTTGGGAAGTAGTTTTATCTACCTGCATAGACAGGATAACCACTTATGAACCTTATATGCCTTATAGGTTTTCTCGACAATTTTGGTGTCTTTAATATATCATATCTCTCCCTACAACCTCAATTAAGAGGGAATCTCACAATGAAATACTTCTCCAAATATAGTTGATGATAACATGAGATGATACATGCTTGGAAGTCCATATTCCTTCTATATTAGCCTCAACATACTTTTCACTAGTGTATGCTCAATTGTGGGTGGCTTGCTACCCTAAAGGTGTACTGGAAAAGAAAGTTCGACAAGTTGAGAAGTCGTTGACTATTTTCAGTCCTATCCCTATTGTGAATACTGTATAACCTCCACCCATTGATGTCATAAAGTGGTGTTCCATTAACCATTATATACATTTGAAAAGGGATTTGTCTACACAACCTATCTCTATTGATAGTGACTCAGACCCCATGTCTCTGGATGACACAGTCCACGGACCTACTGAAGCTGGTCTGAGTAGAAAGTCCCCAGGTGTTCCTAAAGTTTCATTCAGTCCCTCGTGCATAGTTCCAGATACTAAAGCATCTATCAAGAATGAAATACCTCCTTCTTGGGTGACTCAACTCAGGGAGGTTCTGTGTATTATGATTGGGCTTCCTTATTATATACCTGTTGTGGTGTAGGTGCAAAAACAGAGTCTCAGTTCTATTAAGAAAAACTCATCCATAAGGAGGTGGGAATGGCATCAGATTTTTTCTATTTCCACATAGGTTACCTAAAAAAATATACTAATGAGGTGGATAAATTTTGATGACTATTCATTAACTTGGGATCAGGTGACTTTGAATACCGACCCCTTAATTTCCTCGTATATCAAATTGTTATAGCTCGATAGGATCTAGATTCTCTTAAGGGATGCTTCCTTAGTTCAATTCTTCCCATTACCAAAATAATAATTTACAATATATTATTGTGTAATTTCACTAGTTGGAGGCCGAGGATGTAAAATCTCATGACCAAGTGATTACCTAGTCAGAGGAACCACGAGAGTGCGAGGCTCTTTTGGCCAAACTGAAGGTGAAAATGGAATCGTCAAGTTCCAATTATGATGCCATCAAAAGTTTTGGATGATACATCAATGATGTTATGAATAAAATTAATATTGTAGCTATCACTGATGTTAAACAAAGGGGTGATTTTTAACAGGCCCTTGATGCCCCACCTTATGTAGTTATCAACATGTTGGAAAGAGCATGTCAGGCTTGGTTGTAATCTGTTGAGATTCCTAGTACCACTTTTGTTTTGATGTTGTGGAAAGACTCCAAGTTTTGGATGTTCCCCCATAATAATTTTATTTTATGGAATGAAAACATTCACTCTCTCTAATTTTTCTCCATTACCATTTACTGCAATGTATGTTAATTGAAATTTCCAACATTTTGAATGGCTATTTTCATGCACATTTGAATCATGTTCTAGGAAAATTAAATTAAAATAACCAAGTCATGTTTTAATTTTTTTTTGTCCAAATGACTCAGAGAGCACATATTAACTATTACTAGGGTCACATGCAATACCCTATAAGACTTATGTATTTTTTTATTATATCCTTAATTTTTTCTAAATCTTCTTATGATGTGGGATTAGATGGTATAACCTAACTATTTTTCAGCATCCCTTTCGTGGTTATCAACATAAAATTATTTTTGTCCCATTTGATTTTTTTTCTGCTCAAATTCTTCCAAAACTGCATAGAGTGTAGGTTTAGCGAGCTAGTACTCAACTTTTGTCCATGGTTCCCATTGTGGGTTTTCATCATGGTGAGTTTTTTCTTTTGTTTTCATGGTAATTCTAATGTCTTGAGATTCATACTATCATTGTTGACTTTTTAGGTCAAATAACTTTGACTATGACTCATGTTTTAGGTCATATAGATTAGCTCATGATTCGAAGGGCAAGGAACCCAATTTAAGACTCATTGAATAGAGATGTCCCAACACCTTTCTGAAATGAATTAGGGATTTCTCTTGACCAGGATTTTTTTGGTTTTTGGAGGTAGGGCATGAATATGATAATTGATATGGGGAAAAAGAGCCATAGAATGTATGGAAGAAGGAAAATACTATAATAAGGATGAATTTTTCTTATGGTTAATAGGCCTATTTTCTGGGAAACTTATGCAAAGTCACCAGGGCATTGTGTTCATAATCAAACAAAGGTTCCCATAGGATGATGACTTCCCATTTCCAATGGAAAGGTAGTTTTATGTAAATTTTGATTAATTTTGGGTTTTAAGATCATAATAGGTGGCCCTTCAATGGGATAATGTCTGAAATTATATCAGATTCGAATGGGAATGCCACTCCCACCAGAATTTGGATTGTGAAAAGGAGGGACAAAACATGGTGAAATTTAATGTTGTGAAACTGGGACATTTGAGACATATGGATTAATTTTTTTTTTACATTTACCTAAACAAGGGGTAAGAAATTAATCCTTTTTAGGGTAGTTTGACTAGAAATGTCTTGTCATATTTAGTCATAAAGGGGGAGAAAGAGTGTAAACTATAATCCTGGGAGTTTTATAGACAAAGGAATGACATGAGACTTAAACGTCATAAGACATATTAAAGTAGGAAAATAATCTCATGAGGATGAATTTAACTTTTTTTGAAATTTCTTTTTCGTGGGAACCATATGCAGAACCTCTAGGACATTGTGTGCATTGTCAAAAAATGTTGTCCACAAGACACTGACCTTCCATTTCCGATGTCCATCGATGGTCAGGGGGTTTTTGATATTTCTGGACACATATTTTGGTTTTTTAATAGGGCCTTCATGGAAAAAGGGACACTTTAGGCCAAATATTCCATAGAATAGGTAGATATATCCCTCCCAAACAAGTGTGAGGATATCACTAACATAGGTCTGACCAGTGTTGATGAAGGGGGGGATGTTGATTTGTAGGTGGACATAATTCATGAGAATTCAGGTGTCAGTATGTTTCCTATAAATATAGTAATCAAGAAAGGAATATTTCTCTTAAAATTTATCCATGCGCGGATATAATTTACACGTAGGTATGGGAAATTTTTACCTTGTATACAAGCATTAAATTGAGGAAAGTCTCATGTGGGGCTTTCCAGTATGGTTTTAATATCTTCCATTTAGCACATTTTCAAAGGAGTCATAATTAACCAAAGGATAACTAGGATATAATGATATAAACTTTCCATGATGTGGGTAGAAAGGAAAGTCTTAGACATAGTTTCAGGAGACCTCAGATCGGGAAAAAACATGTTTGGATAGGAAGTGATTGAGCGTACTGAGGTAAGAGAGCTTATCCTAAGGATGGATTTTCCTTTGAATGATATAACCTTTTGTGGGAAACTTAAAAAAATCCATCAGGTCATTGTTTTAATATTCAAACAAAGGTGTCTAAAATAAATTGAACCTATATTTTTTATGGCCATAGGGGTATATGGATATCTAAAATTGATCAAACCATGGAGTTTTATGGGTGGAAAAGATGTGTCTGAATACATCATAAACAATCAATATATGATTATCCATGGAATTTAGGGATTTATCTATGTAGATATGAAACATATATAAGGTGGGTAATTTTAAGCCCTTTGTTGGAGTTAGACCTATGTTTGATGTTCTGGGTTCCCAATTATTAAGCTCCCAGTATAGGCCAGATCAATACATAGGGGAAGGGACATTTTAGCTATATCTATAGTACCTCATAGTCTAAAGTCATACATATAGTACTTTGGGATTCCCATTATGGTGGAGGGGGGGGGGGAGAACCATAAAATATCTTTTAAGGTCTTGCAACTATGACCCACCATTTTAAATCAATTTTCTATAGCTCTATAGGGAATCCCCTACCGACATTTCATTGCAAATGTGGGTTGTGCCTAGTGTGAGAAGAAGGGACAATAAGGATTTAAATTCACTGACTAGAAATATAATAATCATTTAATTGAGAATTTTATACTTAGGGTGATACTATTTAGTTAATTTTCATGTGTCAAGTATGTTTCATCACATAGTTTTACATTATATGTTTAGGATAATTTCAGTACAATGTAATGACACATGGAAATGATGTAGGTTCCATGAATTTTATATTCATGTGGTGAAGACATTGATTAATTGACCAAAAATAGGGAACATATTATTATTATTATTATTATTATTAGTTTTTTTTCAAACGGTTCTCCAAATAGTTCCTACCAAGGTTGCTAGCCCAGGATGATAGTTTGGGTATATCTATATATCCTGCAGGGGTGGGAATCAATAGGTACATAGTACTGGATAGACTGTATAGTTTAAAATCTTATGGAAAGTGTGTGGGTGACTCAATATGAATGGATATAGATGTAACAGATCTTGGCAGATTTGAATCTCTCGGTATGTATATTAGTGCCATGTAGTTTATTTTTGTAAAACGGGGACATTTTGACCATATAGTTTAACTTCTTACAGTGAAGAAATATTGGAAGCACATTTTGACATCATGTTATTGGGATATACTCCCATAAGGACCATGAGTAAGTATGGTCTAATCAGACTGAGATATTCTGGTATGCCCCAGACATGAGAGAAGGTAGAATGTGTAAACCATGATCCCATGGATCCTTATATTAGGAGTAATGATACAGGGCTTGGAATCTATTGAGAATATAGGGGTAGGAGAATCCTCTCATGAGGATGATTTCTCCTTTGGTTGGTATTCATTTTTGTAGAAAAATTATGCAGATCCACATGGGCATTGTGTCCATTGTAAAACAAATATGTCCGTAGGATACTGACCTTCTATATTTGATAGAATTGGATGTTTATGGGGATCCAAGATTTCATGGATTATGGATTTTGATGGATAAAAATGATGTATCCATGTACACGTGGAATATATAGGCCATGAATAGTTTTGAGTCATGAAATCCCCTACATAGATATGACTTATGTTTAAGGGGGGGAATGATCCTTTGGAAAACCATTTATGGGGGAATCCTGATTTAGAGTCTTCTACTAGGATTTTCATTTTCATGTAGGATATGGGGGAATTTTTATTTCTTTGTTTTTCATGGATGGAACTAGATTTGGAAATTTGGGCATCACTACATATCTTATCAAACTGAGAATCAATCCACACATAGTTCGTGGGGTACCTTGTAGTTTAATGTCATGCGATTAGGACTCGAGCATGGGGTGAATTGATATGTCTGCGAGGAATCCCCTACCGAAACTCTTAATCCCACATGAGTGGAACTTGGTGTGAGAAACATGGGATGGAAAAGGATTACTCCACCATACAAGGGAAACATGACGATGGATGAGCATATTTTTCCTTCAAAATATTGTGGAATCCGGGTCCATGTTTGAAGACTGAGATGCTGCTTATATACCCTATGTGGATGAAAATCAATCTGAATGTCATTCTATGAATTTATCTATGAATGTATGACCTATGTGTGGGGTAAGAGAATATTAACCTAGTGTTGTTTCAAAAATTGTTTATAATTTTGGTGTCCTTGCATATCTTATGAGGACAAGAGTCAAGCCACAGGTAGTTCTAAAGACCCCTGTACTAGTTGGGCTCGTGCATAGGGAGCGGGCATTTTTAACCTTTTGTTTTGTTTTTTTTTGTTTTATGGGCCTCTAGTGTAACTTTCCCATTTGTTTTCATAGGGTTACCCTTCATCACTATTTATATAAACACTTGAGCTACACTCAGTGTGAGAAACAAGTAATTGAAAGGGTTTCTCTCTCAATATTGTGGTAGCTGAGGGTACAATGGAATAATTTTGCCTTATGTGGTGGATAGACCCAAATCTAGGATTGATGAATCCATAATAATCCCATTGGTAAATGGGGATCAAGAAATACACAGTTCATGTGAAAAACCGCCATAGGTAGGCCCTTGTGCCGGCTAGTCCCATGCATAGGGATGATACATTTTCTAATAGTGGTGTCTAAAGTAGGTTGTAGAATCAAGGTGTAACTACATATCCTATAAGGGCAGGAATCAGGCCACATGTCTTTCTAAAGATCCCTATGTTGGTCATTCCTGTGCATAGGGAGGGGGATTTTTTTCTTCATGGTGGAGAAACCAAGGTGTAGAATCCAGGTGTCACTACATATCTTCTAAGGACACGAATCAGGACACACATAGTTCTAAAAATCCCTGCACTACTCATACCCGTGCACAAGGAGGGGACAATTTTTATAAGGAATAGATATGACTAATTTTCCGGGAACCATTGATCAGATCATAATGAAACCTGTACAATTTATCATCTTGTATTTGGGATAATAGATTCCATGCAGTTTAATGTCATGTGGTTTGGTTGTTGGATCACGCAGGTTTATGTCATGTAGTATAATGTTGTGCAGTTAGGATGTTTTAGCCATGAGGTTGAATGTCATGCGGTGCAGACATTTTGAACATGCAGATTGACGTCGTGCCATGAGGAAGTCGATGCTATGAAGTTTAACATCATACATCACAGATTCATATGGTGCTATGAAATTTAAAATCTTGATGCTAAGACAAACTTTATATGATTACATAAAGTATTTCTTCCAGAATCTTACATTGGTTGAAGTTGTGGGAAGCTATCCATCTATAAAAATAAACAAATATGACCCATTGGAGTAGAAATTGTGTATGAATAATGGTCCTTCCCATTTAGATCCAATTTCAGAGGTTTAATTTTGAGTATCATCAGTTTTATGAGGACCAACACCACATCCCCTTAGAGGAAAGGTCATAGGTGAAACTTTTTGTTGAAGGCTCATGAAATCTAATTTTGGTATGTTACCAAATAGTTTAGAGTGTGAAATATTTTCACATCTAGATGTACTAATTCATCCAAATGCTTCTTCGATTACTCATATATGGATAATTAATCAAAAATTGAAACACAGAGCAAGGGTATTTGAACTTCAATTCGTAGAACCACTTCCCTACTATGTACCATTGAATATAGGGTTTCATGAGTAGCTCTGTGGGTGGTAGTTCGGTAATAACACAAATCATGGAGAAGCTTGTATGCCCAGGATTTCTTGTCCTTGACTACATTCTTCTGGGGTATATTGGATATGGTCCTACTGAATGCCTTTATCTTCCTGTTGGTTTCTGTATGGTGGCAAGATGAATAGCTGGACTTGATTCTGTACATCAAATATAGTTTTTTCAATTCGAAAAAGAAAAAATTAGTTCTATTTTCCATCAGTATTGTTTGAGGGACACCAAATCTGGTAATGATATTGGATTTCAAAAAGCTGATAATGTTTTTTTTCCAGTCATCTTTATGGGGTACAACTTCTACCCATTTAAAAAAGAAGTCTTTCTCTATGAGAATATACTTTAATTTCGTGGGCTTAATGAGAGGATATAACTGCATGACATATAATCCCCTTATATAAAATGATCACAAGTACTTGGATGTATGAAGTATCTCTGGGGGATTGTTGATGAAATTGGCCTGAACTTGATAAGAGTGACACTTCTTTGTAAGATGAGCACAATCCTACATCATAGTGGGCCAATGGTACCCAATCCTTTGAATTTGATGAGAGAGCTTGGATACTGATTGATGTGCCCCACATGATCTAACATGTACTTCTATCATGACGACTATGGTCACTTATCAAACAATTCACTTGAGAAGGACTCCATCAAGGCCCTTCTTATAGAGGACCTTTTTCTATTTTGTGTCATTGTACTACACAAAGTTGACTTCTCATCTATATATATATTCTCTTATATCCCTATAATGTGGAAGATCTCCACTTTGATGGTAATCCATGACGAGAGTCACCTAACAGGTGGTAGGAAAATATGATTTAGAGATTGGATTGATCTCATTGATTTCTTCCATACTGGCCTGGATGAATAGTAAGTCCTTCTGCCAATTGGAAATTATGATGACTATTTTGTTCCAATCTGGCTCATCCAAAGCTGTGGTAGCATTTAACAATGCATCATCCTAGACATTTTATGAATGTGGAGGATAAGTTAATGTTGAATCTGATGGTACCAATGCTCTAAATTCTTGAATATGGTTCATTAAAGGGATCATCTCCTATTTCTTTAGAGCATAGTTAGCATTTACTTGCTTTATGATCAGTTTTGAATCACCTTTTTTCTTCATATGTCCGGATTGTACTTAGAGTGATAGCTATAGGCCTATTATAAGGGATTGGTACTCTGATTCATTTCTAGTGCTCCCCTATGATAGGAGGAAGGATTATGTGATTTTTTTCTAAGGATATGTTTATAACTCTTAGCCAAATTTTTTGAGCCTGGGATCTTCCATCCTTTTTATGTCTGGTTTTTGGATGCACCGTTGAAGTGCATTTCCCATGTTTTAGAGTCCTCTTGAATAGAGAACACCTCTTCATTGGTTAGTTCAACATCCAATGAGCCACTTTTTTTGAGGGATGATCTTCCTATAAATCACCTAATGCCAACAATTTTATTGCCATCTAAAGTATGAAACATATATTGAACTACTATAGGATGACTAACCACCTGATAGGCATCCGGTCAACATTGGATGACTGAGAATATACTTGAGTGGGTTTCCATGTGATACTAAATAAACCTAGTGGTTCTACAAATAATGACCCAACATCTTGACCAAAAAAATTCGGGCCATATAGCTCTTCTCAGAATTTGAATACAATGTCTCATCATCGATGAAGGTCTGACTGAGATAATAAAGACAATTTTCAGTGCCGTCATCATTCTTTAATGTAAAGAATGTTCCAAGGGATCACTCAAAGTTGGCCTCAAACATAACGACTGGTCTTCCTTCAAAATACAGAATTGAAATTGGTATAATTAATAGATATTTCTTAAGGGAATCAAATTCTTCTTGTAAATCACCATTACATTGATATTCTACCCCTTTTTTCATCAACTAGGTGATGGTTAAAAATTCTCCTATGAGGTTGGATAAGAAGCACCAAATTTAGGCTTGGTGTCCTCAGGGTCCTATCAACTCAGTGAGGTTGTGAGGATGTGACATTCCAAGGACATCCTTTGTCTTATAATGATCGACATCAATTCCATGGCGGCATACAACAAAGAAAACGAATTTACCTAAGGTAATGCCGAAATAATATTTAAGTGGGTCCATTTTCAGACTATATTATTACATATTATTGAAAAATGTTTCAAGATCTGATAGGTGGTCCAAACAGTATCACGTATTTACCACCAAATCATCCCCATAACAATTGATGAACTTTCCATGGAAGGGTTCATAAATTCTATGCATTGAACACTGATAGGTGGGGAAATAATTTTTCAAAGTTAAGGTAATTTCCTTGAATAAAAATATTCCTAGGGGGACCTATAGTTAGTTGATTTTTTGTCATCTTGGAAAATTCATATTTAGTTATATCATGAGTTACCATTCATGAATGATAAAGCCTCATATCTGGTAGGTGCTTCGATTAGAAATTAGTTGATCGGGACCAAAAAATCATCTTTCAGGAAGTACTGATGGAGATTCCTAAAATTAATGAAAACTATTACTTGGATATTTTTCTTCTTAACAGGAAATCAAATATCCAGTCATATAGGATATTGCCCCCCCAAATGATGTTTTTTTAATTTCCTTATCAACTTCAGCATCTATCTTAGCAGAATATGTCAGATGTGTCATTTGGGTGGGCTTTTTATAACCATGACGATCTTCTAGTAGGCCCAGGTGTTGAGTGGCCACCTCGAGATCAGGACCCAAAAAATCTATATAGTTCCCAGTGAAGACTTCTTTATTATGATATAGGAAGGATGTTTACACCTATTTCTCCTCCATATACATGACCACACAAATTAGAGTGAGTCATGAGTCTTCTTCAGTACCTAGGTTTATCTTCTTGAGTTCATTAATGGTGGTTGAGACACCTTCCTTTAATGCTAGATGGGAATCCTTAAGATCTTATCGCCCTCATCTTATCCACAATTATCATCCTATTATTCATCTTATTATGGGGAGACAACTCTTGAGATGTTCTCTTCATAATTGGGAGAAGAATCACCATTATGGTATTTGGAGGCTGTAACAGCGTCCTCTGGCTGGGCCGACTATGGGGAATTTTACAGAGAGGATGAAGTGATGGGTGAATGGGTTCATTATTACTCTATCACCATAGAAGATGATTTGGGGACAATCTAAATCTATGAGGATAATTAAATAGAACTTTTATCCAAGAATTCACCATTGTATTAGGGATTAGTGGATTTTCCACACTGTTGTGATTAGTGACCTTCATCTAAATAATGAAGATGATATAATATGTGTTTGAAGTGGGACTCATGCACTCCAACAAATTTATGGGAAGTACATATTCTTCACTAAGATACTTGGGTTGGTAAGTGGGCACCACCTCCAATCCATTTGGATTGGTGAACCAATAATTCCCATTAACTAAGGGTTTCTTCCCTTCCTGCTCATAAAATTCTACATCGATATTGTGTAACTCACAAGATATAAATGGGGCCTTATCATCGTGAAATGTCCCATTCTATCAATTAATTCTATAATTGATGCACTGATTGTATGATGAGGGGATCACTATATGATGATGTAGTAAAGGCCTTTCAAGAAGGACATTAAAGGTACTATTATATTAGACCACCAGAAATTCTGAGTTGTCCATGAGGTCTCGAATATATGTTTTATGCTTGATTTGACCCAACATCTTCTGCTCACTTTTGTCACAGCCCAGCATGGTCAGGGTGTAGGGTGTCAAAAGTTTCTCATTACAGACCAACCAACGATGTCTTCATAGTGGAATGAGATTAAATATAAATCTATTTTCACTGAATAATTTTTAAATATCGACACCATTTATCTTTTTATACACATTTAGGGGTTTGATGTTCCCTTTCATAATGATGTCTTCATCTTGATCTGAAAAGAAGATGAAATACTAGAAATCTCTAGGATCAGTCTCTGTATGATATATTGAAGTGTTGAATACTTCATCTTCAAACTCCTGGGGGACTAATAATGCCTCAATGAGTGCTTTGATGGGGTTTTCTGAAAGATTCAATGCATCCAGTATTGACAACGTGGCTATGATTAAGGACAACTATTTTTGGATTTCATATTTCTAATCTAAATTTCGGCAATTCTTGTCTTGGGTATGCTCTTTCACAGGTGCTTTAAGGATTTGCGAACTAGATATAGATGGATCGAATGTTGAATCAAGAGCTTTTGGTGCTTTTATACTTTGTGGATTCGGCTGGTCAAGTCTTCCAATACTCCATGGGCGATTAGGAATTTTTTATTATTATGATGGATATTCTAGGATTATCAAGCCAAAATTTCATTCGATAGGGTTGTAAAAACGTTGTTGTTCTTATTGGGTCTTCTATAGGGTTCTTATGTGGGTTTCTTCAATGATGAAGTTTTGAGCTAGAGAATGATCTTAAGCTTGATTTCTCCCAAAGCTATGTTTTCCTGGGTATTTTTGGCATCATCAGCCTCTTTCTCCAACCCCCTAATTGTATGCATGGAACTCAGGTTCATATACATTATTTTCATCAGAGAAAGGATCCACTAACTAAATGAAATTGATGGAGCCAATGATCAATTACACATCTAATGATGACATTTCTCGATAAACTTTTTCTATTGGTATCATTTGACGGGGTGGTGCATGTTGTGCCATTTTATGGGGTTGTGCCAGGTGTGTCATTTGATAGGGCGGTTCCCGATGTGCCATTCGTTGGGTTGGATCTTGTTCCTTGAGATCTGTTACCATGAAATCTAAGAGTGTGAGATCCAACTTTTTCCTTGGTGTAGTTTCTCCTTCTTGAACATGATATTCTAGACCCTTGGAGGATCGTGTGGTAGAGGATGTTGGTAGCATTGCTTCAGGAGATATTGGGGGGCATAGTCGGTTTCTTAAACTACACATAGAGGATACCGTGTTCTTGGTTGACTATTTTACAAGTCATCCAACCATCAAAATTTTGTTCCTTTTTTTTTGGAATTTTTTTACACTCTCCTTCTTCATTAGGGTCGATAGTGAAAAAATAATCCACCTATGCTGGAGGTGGTCCCAGTTTAGCCTGTCCAAAATCCATTATCTTTTGTAGGATGTCTTAGAAGAAAAAAAATCTTGGATTGTGTGTCCCAATATATGGTGGTAGGAAAAAAAATCTAGCTTGTCATCGAGACCAACACCATCAGCCCTTTTTGGATCTGGTAGCCAGAGTAAGTTGAAATTCCTGACAGCTACAATGTAGCCTTGAAACTGATCATCATCGAATGGATACACTTTATCATTCACTCCTAAAATTGATATATTTTGTATCCCCTTCAACTATCTTATTGATTAGGGGGTGTTTGTTGATGTCTAGGGGTCACTACACGATTTGGGGCAGGCCTTGTCGTTGGAGATGGTACAAGGGGTGGCTTGAGCATAAAATTAGACACTTCATATTTTCCCACTCTTTTAACAGGGGCCGCTTGGGACTTGAGATTATTATGTAGCATGGAATCCTCTATTCTTTGGGTAATGGAAGATAAATCTTGAAACCTACTAGTATACTTCACCGGGATGAGTGGTCTTCACAGTTTGTCACGGAGATTGTCGATGCACAATGAAGAAATTTTATCTTGGGGGAGTTGACAATTCATGGAGTAAGTCATATAATTCCATCCAGAAATGAAGTATGAAACTATTTTATTCACCAATTTTATAAATTTCATAATGTCACCGACTATTGTTCCTGGAAACATTGAATTGAACATGAATAGTAAATATTGCCAGAGTTCCTCCCATCAGATTATCAAATTAGCTGGAAAGCCAGTATACCATATAATGGTCTAACCTTACAGGGTTCCCATGAAGTATCTATGTTTCACCACTTCTTGCTTCATTGAAGTTACTATCATGGGATCATAGTAAGATAATTAGTGCATCAGATATTTCATAGGGTTCCTTGAGCCATTGACCGCGTAAATTATAAGGTTCTTAAAATATGGTGGTGGTGGGAGGTTTCTCACCCATTAGGTGTAAGGATTCCATTCTATTTTTTTCAGAACAAACCATCCTTACATGTATTCCAACAGATATTCCAATTATTCAATGGTATTCATGGTTCCTCAATTCATGTTCTATTGAAGATGAGTATGGGTGGGAACAATATGGGAAATATTATACATGCCTTCTATGATGGTAATTCAAGTGGATACCCCGTTGGGGGAATCATTTGTGGATTCTCCTGAATTGGTTCCTATTATTTCCTAAATGGAGGGAAATATTAGTATCCTATTATGATTCTGTTTAGGTAGACTGAAAGTCCCATCACTACCATGAATTATATTTCAATCATTCCTTCTTCTTCTAGAATGAGCCCTAGTTGTAGAGGCACCTCTATTGGATGTGTGTGTTGATGCCCTAACTGAGGAACATATCTGGTATGATAGCTATCGTGTATCATCTCAGCATTGATTCTATTTTTCTATTTCATTTCTTACTTCTACTGAGAGAATTTATCCTCAAGAATAAGGTTAATGTATTCATGTGGAGGAGGAGGTGGGTTGTTTACACCCATACTTATATTCTTCTTGTTGTTGGGGATTCGCTGGGGAGGTAGTGAGGGATTGACCAAGGAAGTGCCCAAATTTAAGGCAGCTCATTGGCTCTCGGTTTGACCACCCCCAAGATCAATGTTTACTACCTCTAAGAGGGAAGAATATTATCCCACATCATCAACAAGTGTATTATTTTCAATTATTTCTATGGGATTGACGTCTATGATGTTCACTGATGCATACTGTATTACGGGCGGCCTACTGGGTGGCGAATGGTATGAGAGCTTTTTGAATCATGTGCTGGATATTATCCTTTAACTTTAGGGACCTATATGGTTTTCTTGATTAATGGAAATTTGAAGGGAACCTACACATTACCTGATCATACATCTTATTTTTGAGGTACATGTGTTCAGAGACGAGAACAAATTGGTAACCTCTCAATTAAATTTTCTTTCTAGGAATGAAAATGTAGACGCATGATGGGTGGGAAATTAAGGTAAAAATTCCCCCATCCCTTGGGTCTAGGGATTCTCTCGTTCCATTACAGTTGTACCTCATCTCGGATTTTCTTGTCTTATGGGGAATTTTTTTATTAAAAATGCCCCAACCCCACGGGATTGGGTTGATCCCGTACTACGGCAGTAACTGCTGTTATCGCAACTTTCTAGATGTCATGCATTCCCATTCAAGCATGATCTAAAAATGGTTTCTGGTCTTCATGTAGATTATTTACTTCTGAGGACATTAACATTACTCATTGATTTGATTACCTTAGCCAAAAGCCTTCTTTGTGTTTTCGGTGTCATGGTTTAGGAACACTTCCATGGATTCCTCTCATCAGTCTTGATAGTTTTGAGACATAATTAAGACTGATTATTATCAATAATTTTTTCTTCCTTGATCAAGTACTTCATTTGATCTTTCCTTGGGGATAATGGAAATGCATGATGTCATTTCCAATGGGTTCTACTGGATAGGGAGTGGGGTGAAGTGAAATTATCCATGTTCTACCCAACCCCAGAAATGAACACTATATGGTGCATCTATGATAAGGCAACGAATCATATGTAGTCAATGGAGGTATTCTAGTTCGAGATCATTATTTGGCCTCTCAGATTGTGTCCTCCATGTAGAAATAAGAGCATCGAGGTCAATTTGATAGCAAGTTTCCCCTAGTATATTGAAATAGTCAGCATAAATGTTATTTGGTAAATATATTTCTTTTAGCTATAAGAAAGATTCCCAGACATTTAATATAATGTTATATATGTATTCATTTGAAAACAATCTTGTTATGTTGATCTGAGAAGTGTATGTGGTCCAAAACAAAACTAGTACATCATCCCTAGCTAGTTTTCTTATCACAAGCACCATATATTTTTGATTCATTTTCCAAAGACTCTTCTACTTGGTCTACCCAATTTGAGTGCTTCATAATAATTACATCCCCATAATAGAGTTTAGTATAAGTTTCAACAATATATGAATTGTACATGGGTGTCTTGTGTAATGAATTTGGACTTGGACTATCTTCTGACTGAGAAAGGATGTCACATACCATTGATAGAGTTTCCAATGTAACACACAGATGTTTTAATAAAATAATTTATATAAATAATTTCAGTTGTTTAGATCCATTTATTACATGCGATCGGTAGATTAAATGAACCATGAGATGAAAATATTATAAAATTACCATTATACACTATCTGTTTGGTTAGCAGGAATAAGTATAACTAACTTATGAAAATGTTTTGGAAATTAATTGGATACCAATTATTTATGAAAAATATAAATCAATTAGATATTTATATTTTTGAATTAATTACAATTAGTAATGTAATTTATGAGATATAGTTTTTATATACATAAAAAATTATTTTTGACATTCATTCTATGGATATTTTAGTCATTGGGTATGAATAAAACCTATTTGAGATATAAAAACCAATATTTCTCAAAAGATTAATTTTATTCCTTTGAAGGGAGAAACACTTTTAAAATATGATTTTGAAACATTAATAATTTTTATATAAAATCTTAAAACTTTATTTGGAATCATTTTGATTAAAAAATTAATTTATATTAATTTAAAATTTTAAGAATTTCCAAGGGTGCCCCTCGCCTTAGTTATAAAGGGGAACCTCCTCCATAACCTCTTAACATCAATTTGAGACTTCAAGCTCAACCATCCCCTTTCATTTTTCCTTCTCAACTTCCCTATTGACATTATAGTTGTTTTGGTCTTCTTCAAATACAACCTTTAGTGCTCTAAGAAGACATTGAGAGGAAGAGCGTCGAGGAAGAGGTAATCTCTTCTACGTATTCATTCAAATATATTTCTTGTTCTACATCCTATTCATCAATTATTACATTATAAATTAATAATATATGTATCACTCGTATAATTATATGTCATTATAACTATGAAACGACCATGTTCCACCATCTATCCATCCTACAAAAAATGAAATCACCACGTATGCATGTGTATGACTTACCATCTCCACGCTGTGGTGTAATCTATTTTTCACCACCACCTTACATGGATGGGTATAATAATGGAAATAAAAACTCAATATGATTATAATAACTTGAAACTGATTCGGAAATATTATACACCATCCAATTCAATACTTTTCATCAATTATGGTAATGGTATCGCCGCTCGTGCATACGTACAACCTACTGTCTCAACGATGTAATGTAATTCATTATACATGATCTTCATTAAACCATGATTTTATAAATTAATGGAATGAATAAATATTATATATATAATAATAATATCATTCTTTAAATGATATATCTATAACCCAAGAAGTGACACACAAACAAATCCAACAAAACATTAATAAGAACATAAAGTAGTAAATACCCGAATAACAAGTAACAATAAAATGTTACTAACAAAAAGATTATAATATGGTCATATATGATATCATTTTGGAATAAGTAAATGATATTACTTACATATTTATACAGGAGATTCATATATATATAAAGGATATCATACCCCTAGAAATGTATAATTTTGAAATCTCATTATTATTAGATATTGTTAATTCGTAAGTATTTACTAGGGTATATTTATCATCCACATCTCTGTTCCCTAAATATATAATATTATTTATATTTGTATAATATTTTTTATGTTAAATTTTACCCATTGGTGGATTTTTATTAGATGGTATTAAATTAATCATTTTTTATTTTTGGTAGGAGGTACTTCTGGACTTTATAGGATAAATTACAAAAAACATGTTTTTTAAATTATACCACATGAATGGATTTTTACAATTTCATGAGGCCTTAGTTCCATGAATATTAACTTACATGTTTTCAAGGTTATTTTCAAAAAAAAATTATTTTAAATTTCATGGTTTTTTGAGAGCAAGAATATTTTTTGAAGAAGGAATGATATTTACATCAAGAATTAATTTCATGTGTTATATCAAACCTATTTTCCATATAAGATGAAATTATCTAAATTGGGTAATGTTTTGAACTCTATAATTACTATGATTTTTTTATTTATTATTGAATTTTATTCATGCAATCCATCTATTTTAAATGTATTATGTTTTGATGGAATTATGTTTAAGAAACACATTTTATTCCTTGGGTTATGCTATGATGAATGATTTATGTTTTTGTTGCATATGTAAGAATAATTTCATTATGTGATTGGTGGGACATATATCTCCATCCAATGCATTGGGTAATTATTTATATCTCATGAGATAGACATGACCGGAACAGAAAGTAAATCTAGTTTAGTAATACATTGCTGGAACGACATGTAAACCCAGTTCAGTAATGGATTATGTCCACTATGATGGTCTTGTAAATAAGCCTTGACTAATATAAAATGATTTTCTTGGCTTATATGTATACCAAAAAATATCATGTATTATGTTATAACTTTTTGGATTACATTCATTGATTTTTATGAATTTTCATGATTTATCCCAAGGAATGATATCACAATTTTTATATGCAGGATAAGATTTTCAAATGTTATGTTCGTTTGTCTTATGATTATGATATGACTGATATCTTCCTTAATTAACCTTTCTGATCATATGATCTCAAC
Organism: Viscum album; assembly: GCA_963277665.1. NCBI lineage: Eukaryota > Viridiplantae > Streptophyta > Magnoliopsida > Santalales > Viscaceae > Viscum > Viscum album. Next base: position 1,242,008,373 of record OY728153.1, read on the forward strand.
CATTCATATGTTTCTTTTCCTCAGGCCATGATGAAGGGTATTAAGTAAGATATGTCAAAAAGGGGGTTATGTTATGATGTAATAAGTGTAAGACAATGAAGATGTCTTATGAACCGGTTTTTTATGTCTCTTGTTTCTAAATACCCTATACCTATATGGTCCTATCATGAATTTGTTGTATATTGTAATGAATATTCTACAACATTGATGTAATATAAATGTATGTAATGTATGGATTGTCATTGTAGGTATCACTGAAAAGGGACAGTTAACATTTTGAATCTATGATGGGAAAGCATTAGTAAGAACCCTAAGGAAATGTCTATGTATTGGTTACAATCCTAGTTCTTTTGAAATAACAATGAATAATCTATTATAAAACATAAAGGGTCTAAAATAAATTTTTTATTCATGATTATGTGATTTTCCAGTTATGATTAGTTTTTATCACACTATTATTCATGGTTTTAGTTAATAGAAGGAACCCGATGGAACCGCATTAATGATGAATGCAATGGGAAATGCAATTACTGTCCTCCAGAGAAACCGAATGTTTTCTGAGATGTAATGAAAAAATCATGTAGTTATTCTCACACCACTTTTTCAATATATGAATCATGAAGGACATACAAACGATAAAAGGAGGGAATAACATTCTATTGTGTTCTTCATGAGGCAATGTCCACCCTCATTCAACGGGTCTTCTAATCCATTAGTGGCTGAAAAACGGATTTGTACCAAGGAAAATATATTTTCAGTTCTCCAATGTTCAGAACAAATAAATTCATCATATAAATATATCATTTGGAAGGTGAAACTGACAAATGGTAGAACATTATCAAAAATTGATGGAAAATAGATGGATTTGAATCTATGGAATGGAACCTGTTCAATAACTTGTTTTTTCAATAAGTATTTCCCTCATATTATTATAATAATGATCGAGAAGGAGTTCCTTGATCTTAATCAAAAGGATATTGAATCTGTTAGTACCTATGAAAGAAATTTTACAAGACTTGAAAGGTACGCTTCTAGAATTATTATCCAACATGAGAGTAAAATTTATTGATTCATTAGTGGCTTAAAAACAAGTCTCCAAAGGGAATTATCCATAAGGGACTTAAAAAGCTATAAATAAATCATATTATGTGATCTAAAGGGAGATATGGAGATTGGATTAAACAATTAGTCTTAAGGGTTTTATAAGATGAGAAAAATGGAATTCATGGGAAAATCTAAAGACCACACTGAAAAGAAGATGAGTTTTCCATTACATTAAATGTGTGGAAAGAAACATGGAGGAAATTGTCTTAATGGTACTAGTAAATGTTTAATGTGTAGAAAAGAAGGTCATTGAGATTTTGAATTCCATTGTGATAGGAAAAATATTTCTAATGATGTTAATAACAAAAAGATTACACATAATGTACCTCCTATGCATAAATGTTAAAAGTGAAAGGAAGTGTTGAATTATTGCAATAAATTCCCTAATACAAGGGTTATTGATGATGATAAATTTCATAAAAATATTAGGGACAAAGTCAGAGGCAAGTCACGTGCGATCATTATCAGTGATGTAGAGTATCATAATGATGTGGTGAAAGGTACAATTACTATCTACTCTAATGTATAAAATGTTTTATTTGATTCCGAATCCACCCAATCTTTTACTTTTGAAGAATTTTCTATGTGTATCATTGTATTATATCAAAAATTAGATATTGAGTTAGCTGTGACAACTCTTAATCGCACAACGGTCACATCTAAAGTTTATAATTATTCTCCAGTTGAAGTTTACGGGAAATAGGTGTATGTAAATCTTGTGATCCTTCCAATAGTGGAATATGATGTTATTATTTTCATGGATTAACTTTATCTATATGGATCTCATATCAATTTCCATGGAAGTGAAGACACATTTCACATTCCAGATCAATTTTTCGTCATCTATCGATGCAAGGATGAATATAACCTTCCAGTATAAATTTATTCCATTTTTTTGGTCTTGATTTCTATAAATGAAGGTTATTTATCTCAAATGGTTGAAGAGAAACTCATGATTAAGAATAAACCCATTGTTCCAGAGTTTGATAATGTATTTATAGATAAATTTATAGGTCTTCCACCAATTCATGAAGTTGGGTTTTCAATAGAACACATAGCCTCTTTTAAAAACACCTTATATAAAGGACCCAATTGAGTTGGAGGAATTGAAGAAAAAATCCAAGACAATTTTGATAAGGTATTAATACACCCTAGTACGTCACCTTGGGGAGCACTTGTTCTATTTTTTAATTAGAAGGATGGATTAATGAGACAATACATTGATTATGGAGAACTTAACAAGATCAATATCAACAAAAAATATCATATCCCCTTCATTGATGACTTATTCAACCAACTACGTGGAGCTCAATAATTTTCTAATATTGATCTTCATTTTGGAAGTCATTAGTTATGGGTGAGGAAAGAAGATATACCAAAGATAGAATTCTGTACAAGTTATGAACACTATGAATTTATAATGATTCCTTTTGGTCTTATTAATGACTTCCCTATCATCATGGATATAATGAATAGATTCTTCAGAGACTATATTGATTGGTTTCTCATAATCCATATAGGTGATATTCTTGTCTATTCAAAGAGAAATGAATAACATGAAGAACACTTGAGAATTATATTGAAGACCCTAAAAAAGAAGAATACTTATGTAAAATATACGAAGTGTGAATTGTGGTTTTAGAAAGTTTCATTTGTAGGTCACATAATATCAGGATAGGGGATATATGTGGATCAATCAAAAACAAATGTTTTTGAATGTTGGTTTAGAAAAAAAATTTAACTAATAATATAAGTTTTGATGGTTTGGATGTATATTATAGCTTTTTTGTGAAATATTTTCATGATTATTATAATCCACTCACCATGTTGACTCGGAACAGAGTTAAGTTCATATGGATAGAGGAAAGTGAATAAAATTTCAAAGATATAAATGGAAGGTTAGCCGATGCACATGTTCTTACACTACCTTGAAGTGGAGAAAAGTTTGTGATCTACAGTGATGCATACAAGAAAGAGTTGGGATTTGTTCCCATGAAAATGATATGGTGATAGCTTATTCCTCACCTTTGTTAAAAATCCTTGAAAATTACCAAAATCATGATTTATAGTTAGTTGTGGTAATATTTTCATTAATGATATGGAGGCATTATCTTTAGGGTGAAATGTGTGATATTTATTCTAATCGTAAAAGTTTAAATTATATTTTCACACAAAAGGAACTGAATATGCACCAAAGAAGATGGTTTGAGTTGATTAAAGATTATGACTACTCAATACATTACCACCCTAGGAAAGTAAACAAGGTGGAACATGCTTTGAGTCGACAATACCATGATAGCCTATCCATGATGAGGATCACAAAATATCCAATATTTGTGGATTGAAAAGATGGATCATGAAATTTTAATGGAAGGGGAGAAAACATATCTTTATCAAATTAATGTTTAAACATCTATACAAGTGAATATTAAGGAGGTACAGAAGGAATATGTGGAGCTACAAAATAACATGAGAAATGTTCCTAAATTCAACCTTGATTGTGATAGAATAATAAAGATTTGAAACCAGGTTTGTATTCCACCCATACAAGAACTAATGAAGGTTCTATTGGGTGATTCTCATAGTTAATCATTATTTATTCACCATGGAAACTCAAAGTTGTACAAGGACCTAAATGAGTATTTATGTTGGAATGGCATGAATATAGATGTTTCTGAATATGTCTCTCGATGCTTGGTTTGTCAGCAAGTTAAGGTTGGGAGAAAGATGTCTAAGGGTATATTACTAAAATTACCCATACTAGAATGGAAGTGGGAAAACATCCCTACGAACATTGTCATTGGACTTCTGAAATATCCAAAGGAAATAATTCTATATATGTAATAGTTGATCACCTTACGAAGTTGGAACATTACAATGATATTAGAGAGGGTTTCTCTCTTGATCCACTTTCCATGAAATATGTGAAGGATGTGGTAAGATTTCATGGATTACAACTTTTCCTTATATCTGATCATGATTTGAGGTTTACCTCGTTCTTTTGGAGAAGTCTTCTGTAGGCTCTGGATATAGAGTTATGTTTCAACACTACTTATCATCCTCAAAGAGATGGTCAGTTTGAGTGGACAATTAAAACTTTGGAAGACATGTTTAGAGCTTTCTATACGGATTTCAAAGGTGTTTGGGATCAACACATACCTTTGGTGGACCTTTATTACAATAATATCTTTAACTCTATATTCTTGTGGATCATTATGAAGCCCTCTATTGAAATAAGTACTAAACTCCAACATTCTAGGTTGAAGTTGGGGAGAGAAAGTTATTAGGACCTGAAATTATTTTTGAAATGGTAGATAAGGTTAGATCTATTCAATAACATATAAGAGAAGCTCAGAGTCGACAAAAAGGTTATGCTGAAAACTAAAGAATAGACCTTGAGTTTGAAGTGGGTTTCATTGAGTTTCTATTAATATATGATGAGAAGAGAGTAATGATATTTGGAAAGAAGGGAAAGTTGAGCCCTACTTATATCAGTACTTTTGAAATTTTGGATAATGTTTAGAAGGTAGATTACCAAATGGTGCTTCCACCAAATTTTTATCAAGTTCATAATGTGTTCAATATATATTTATTTAGAAAGTAAATACCTAATCCATCACATGTACTAAACTTAGAAGTCATACTACCAGAGAAAGATCTTTCTTATAAAGAACAATAGTTAGAGATTCTAGATCATAGTGATAATTTTCTATAAAAAAAGACCACGTTCATGGTTAAAGTTTTATGGAGGAACCACCAATTTTATGAAGCTACATCAAAACTTGAGGATATAATGAGGGATAGTTATCCTCATCTATTTGATTCTATGTGACAAATTTCGAGGGAAAAATTCAATTTAAGGTGGGTAGAATGTAACTCTAAGATGTTTTTATGACATATTTTCTTTAAATAATTATAATTTTTCAACATATTTCATTAGACGCAATCATGAGTTTAAATGAACCACTGTATTCCCATAATATTAAATGACCATTATAGACTAGCTTTTAGGTTAGTGGGAATAAGTATAACTAACTTACGAAAATGTATTGTAAATTCATTTGCTGCCAATTATTTATGAAAAATATAAATCAATTTTTTTGAGTTAATTACTATTAATAATTAAATTTATGAAATATATATGTTACATACTTAATAAAATATTTTTTATATTCATCCAATGGATATTTTAGTCCTAGGTTATGAATAAATGCTATTTGATGTATAAAAACCTACATTTTTTAAAAGGGTATGTTTACACCATTGAATGGACAACCCCTTTTAAATTAAGATTTTGAAACATTTGTAATTTTTATATGAAATCATAAAAATTCTATTTGGAAGCATTTGGATATAGAAAATAATTTACATTAATTTAATATTTTAGGAATTTCCAATGGTTCCCCTCACCTCAACTATAAAAGGGAACCTCCTCCCTCACATATTGACTTCAATTTGAGCCTTAAATCTTGGCTATCCCCTACCATTTTCCCTTATCAACTTTACTATTTACATTATAGAGGTTTTGGTATTCTTCAAAGACAAACTCTAGTGCTATAGGAAGATATTTAGACGAAGAACATCGAGGAAGAGGTAATCTCTTCTACCGATTACTTAAAATTTCTTTATTCTTATACATTATATTCATTAGTTGTTTCCTTATAAAGTAGTAAAATATGTATCAATAATACACTGATATTTTATTTTATTTATGAGACAACCATATTCCACCATCTATACTTATTATGAAAAATGAAATCACCACGTGTGCGTACATACAAATTACCGTCTCCACATCATGTTGTAATATGTTTTTCATCACCACATTACATAGATGGGTATAATTATGGAAATAATAACTATATATGATCATTATAACATGATATTGATTATTAAATATTATACACCATCCACATCAATACCATTAAACAATTATGGGAATGATATTGTTGCTCTTGTGTACATATGACATACTGCCTCAACGATGCGATGTGATTCATTATACAAAATCTTAATGAAAAAATTATTATATAAATTAATGGAATGAATAAATATGATATATATTATACTGATATAATTATTTAAATGATATAAATATATCAAAAAAATTGGAACCTGAGCTTATCTGACAAAACATGAATAAGAACATAATGAAGTTAATACCCGACTAATGAGAAGTAGTGAAATGTTACTAAAAAAATATTTAATAATAATTTCATATATTATATAATTCTAGAATAATTCAATAAAATTATTTAAATATTTATACAAGATGTTCAGATACATACAAAATATATCAGACCTAAGGTAAGGGTTAATTTTGAAATCTCATTATTATCCGAGATTGTTTATTCGTAAGTATTTACTAGTGTATAATTATCATCCACATCCATGTTCCCTAAATCTGTAATATTATTTATATTTATCAAAAATTGTTTAAGTTCAATGTTACTTATTATTGTGTTTTTAATAAATTTTATGAAAGTAATATTTATTCGTTTTTAGTACAAGGTACTTTTTGACTTTACCGAAAAAAGTACAAAAAGAATGTTTTTTTAACTTATATATCATTAATGCATTTTTACAATTTTATAAACACTTATTTCCATGAAGTGTACCCTAAATTTTTTCAATGTTTATTTCAAAGAAGTTGTTTTCGTTTAAAATTACAGGGATTTTTTAGGAAATATTTTTTTTTTAAAATAATGGATATTTTCCTCAATTTTTTTTTTCATGTGTTATATCATAACTATTTTCCATCTAGGATGATAATATTTAAATAATGTTATATTTATCCCTATTATTATTATGATGTGATTTTGTTTTTTATGGGATGATATTTAAGAAATCCATTTGTTTTACATGGATTATATTATGATGGAATGATTTTTAAGAAAACCATTTTATTCCTGGGGTTACGAAATGACGAATGATTTTGGTTTTTGCGGAACACGTAGGAATGATTTCATTATTTTATGGGATTTACCTATATCTTCCTCCAATGAATTAGGTCATGATTTATATCTCATGAGATAAACATGAAAATAAAAAAAATGTAAACATGGTTCAATAATACAGGGCATGAATGAAAAGTAAACCCAGTTCAGTAATGGACATTATCTCCTATCATGGTCATGAAATTAGCCTTGACTAATATGAAATGATTTTACATGATTATTTATATTCCACAAAATCCCATGTCTTTTTTTTATGATTTTTGGGAATATATTCACTGATTCTTATGAACTTTCATGATTTATCCCTTGAAATGATATCATGATCTTTCATATGAAGGATAATATTTTAAAATGTTATGTTCAATTTTTCTTATGATTATGATATGATTGATATCTTCCTTACTTAAACTTATTGAGCCTCTAAGATCACCCTTTCATATATTTATTTTCCCAAGTTCATTAAGAAGGGTATTGAGTAAGATATGTCAAAAGGGGTTTAGTTATGATCAAATAAGTGAGAGACAACGAAGATGTCATATGAACTAGTTGTTTATGTCTCCAGTTTCTAAAGAAAATATAACTATACAGTCCTATCAGGGATTTGTTATATTTTTAATGAATATTCTATAACTTTGATGTAATTTCAATGTATGTAATGTTTGGTCCATTATATTCAACATGTCTGACTCTATATTTCGATGTGCCTCAGAATATGAGGGATTTAACATATTTGATTTGTTGAGGGGATGACCTTCATACCGATGTGAACTTTGACTGTAGGGAGGATCTTCATAGTTGGTACTATAACGGAGAGGGTTACCATCAAAACTTAATGTCCGACTGTAGGGAATATCCCTATGGCTAATACCATTGGGAGGGCCTTCAGGGAAGACTGTAGTGACGGGGGACCTTCTTACTACGTTATGGCCATGCGGGGAGGGACTTCCCAATGACTTCCATCATGAAGAGAACTAATATCATGGATTGAAATACAGTTGTAGGTATAATATCTGTAGTTTGAATCCTAGGGAGGACCTTTAGGATGTACTGTGAAAAGGGGAGAACATTTTTGTTTCTCAGTGCCATTGCAAGGAGGACATTCGCAATGGATACTTTCATGGTGAGGACTACAATGATAGCTTTAAGTCTAATAGTAGGGAGAAATTATGTAGCATATACCCTGGGGAGGACCATTAAGGTGGACGAAAGCAAGGGGAGGATCTTTTTTCTATACGATATTCTGGTCATGGGGAGGGATACCATGACAGAAATCATGATATAGGCTCTCATGATCGATACATACTTTTTAATGAAGTAATACCTCATGGGTGCTTTGGGGAGGGCCATAAAATCTACTAGTAGGGAGATTATGGGGAGGAACTTTGCAATTTATACTACCACTTCCATAATTTGTTTATGGATCGGCACAATATTGAGCCTTTATAGATATTTGTTTAATGGATTCATAATATCAAGATTTTAGAAAAGAAGAATCATGAATGTGCACTTCATTTTCCACCTACCTTTGGTGCTTTACAATTTTCGGTGCTCTCGTGTGAGAAACTGGGGCTGCCTGGCATTGGAAATGACATTCACATATGGGTCCCTTTTTAATTGGTTCAAGCGATGTCACTGGAATATACTAATTAACATCTTATGTTATAGAAGGGATATAAGCCTTCCCTTGTGTGGCAACCCCATTGGACTGATATCCCACTATTTTAATACTTATTTGTTCTTGATTTGGTTGTCCTTATATCGTGAAACTGTCGACCCTTTTTGACTAGATCCAGGATACATGTCTACTCCGAAGTGACTATCTTATTCTATAAATGGGTTACCCTCTTGGGGAGATGCGGTGATGGGATTTTCTCTTTTCTTTTTTCGATAGACACAATTATGTATTTAAAGTTCTAGAGGATATGATCTAGAATTGATATCTGATCCTTCATCATTACCAGGATGTGTTGAGATACATATTTGGCTAGAATGGGTATAAATTACCAATCTGATGTTAGAGACATAGTTTTTCACTTGTTTGGTCCTAAATGTGTTGCCAGTGGGTACTGGTAGTTCGTTTGTATTGGAGAAGAGGAATGAGTCTTCCATTTGTTTATAGGTGGGATACACTGGCTGTTTTCTCTACATACTTCACACTTTGGATGAAGGGATTCATATTTGAAAGAATGACTTTTAATTTACATATTTTCATTGTATTTACCTCATGGTCTTGACTTGAATCTATAGGAATTTGACTCTACATGTATTTTATTTCATCCATCGTTTTCTACTGGAATTTTTTGTGTTAGGAAAGAATTTACCGCATCCTGTTGATCACCACCATATTTGACTGGTGGTTTTCATATGTAATGGAAGTGTTTTATGACTAAACATATTTTCCACCATATTTGACTGGCGAGATTGGTGTGCATGAGCAGAAATGTGTGTGTTCTTGTAGCGGGTTTTCACCCTGTTTAGATGATGGGATTCTTGTGAATCATCATAGATTTATATATTCTTATAATTGGCCAATCTATTTGTGTAGCGGGACCAACAATCATTGCTAGGAATTTGTGCCGGTTCGTAATGTTCCACTGTATATCCATGGTGGGATTCGGAAGAGGGGGAAGAGTTGTATGTCTGCCCATGGTTTTCCATCATGTTTTCATGTAGAATATCTTCCTTAAGAACTAGGGTGATGAACTTCTCCTAGTTGTATGTTCGCAACCCTCGGGGGAAATCCAAAGTGGCCTGTGACCATTGGACATTAGTAGGAGCCCTCAATGTGGTATGCTCCTCAGAACGAGGATACTGGGTCATGCCTCATCAGAAAAAAAGATCCATATTTTGGGCTATTTCATAAGACCTCTGAGAAGCAGGGAATAAGTCATCTGTGTCAACTTCATCAGCCTCCCCAGGATAAGGGAGGTACTAATTTTCACGTTCTGAGGATAGGCTCACAAAAAATATGGGGATGGTAAGTGGGCCACCCAGTTCCTGACTACCTATCTCTATTTCATGAGAAACTAGTAGGGATTTATATCATATATGGCTTTCCTTTCATCATCCATGCTGAGGAGAGTACTATTTTTATTATACTCTATAATCAGTGCATTTGAAACGCAGTTTTGAAGACACCAATTTCCTATTTCTCATTGAGGACCTAGTTGTCCATGTGGTTGGGAATTCTCGTGCTTGAGAAAAATATCAGGATGCCATTCTATTGAAGGAAGCTCTGCATAATCCCTAAAATATACATGAGAAGTATAGACAAAAAAAACCCCCTTAATGTATCATCTCCTAATCACAAGTATAATTGAAAATATTTCTTGACATTCGTCCTTTTTAGTGAAAAAGGGGATTGAGATGGGGTAACCCACCACCATGGTGATGGATTCACATTGGGTTCACCATTTTTTGGTTCATACATAGGGATGTCTCATCCAGGATGAGCTTAGTCCAATGGGGACTGGGAAAAGTGTCCTTTTTATCTTGGGGATGGGGTGCCATAGTCAAGTGTCTCATGTCAAGCATTCCATTTTTTTGATGACCTAAATTGCATCATGATCCAGATGGGTGATTAATGTGGGTTGAGTATTTCTGAAATCAATCCACATTGGGTATGATGTCTTCAGATGGTCTCCAATGGGTTTATTCGCAGATCAAAAAACAATCAAAGGCTCTATTGTCCACGATTCATGGACTTTATTTCCCATGGAAGGAGCTCGTTGGATGATAATTTATCCAATAACACATAAGGAAACCCATTGGTCAACGGTATGGGTGTTCAAGCTCATCACAACATTTTGGGGGGAGTTATTTCCTATTCTAGGACTCTCTTATAGATTTATTTTTCCTTCATATGTTCATTAATCATTGGTCCCTTCCCAAGCATGTGTCTATATATTACTCATAAGTTGTTAGATCAATCCTAGATACACACAGATCTGAAACCATCTATATATATCTAAGTTTATTAATAGATAAAGATACCAATATGTATTCTAGGTTCTTTATCAATGTTACCATTTTATGGATAGATCAGTAATTCCTTTATAGTTTACTAAGAAATTGTTGTTTTTAGCCCTGTGGTGTTGTGCTCTAGAGTTTGTCTCCATCCAGGGGAGATGGGAATTATTTTGATGTCATGGTCGAAACCATTAGATGGGATTCCAATGTATCCTCGTGAGAGGAATTAGAGCCCACGTAGTTTAGTTATGCTTAACCGGACACATCATATTTTAATGTCTTGTGATGCGGACCCATCAATGTAGTTTAACATCCTAAAAAATGGATGACTATGTGAATGATTATTATATAATGTTTTATGTAGGACTTACACTTAGGCGGCCTGAGGTACCTGGAAGCGATATGGTCTTCGGGGTAAGGGTGAACTTGCCTAGTATATAGCCTGAAAAACAGCAGGGTGGATTCTAATTTTAGTTTTTGACCTTATGAAGGCTTCATGTGTATCCTAGTAAGTTGGGATTCAAATCCATCATAGTTCGGTAAAGTGGTGCTTACGTACTGAGGCTTCCCAAAAATGAGGCATGATGTGGGGATTAAATTAGTAGAGAGGGTCATTTTTGTGCCAGATTTGGGGTTTACACCCTAAAGGATTCCTTGATGAATTGGGGACAATGAATGGGGTTAACATTTGAGAAGGGTACCCTCAGATCATGGTCCTGAAACATACATTCTACATATCCTAGTTGGGTAAGGAATTAGATTTCTCATAGTTTATTTCATTTGGGTATTACACCTATGAGGATGCCCATTTTTAGAAACTTGACTTTATTAGGTCTATCACCTTCAAGGATGCCCATTCATTCGGGTTAAGTGGATGTAGTGATCATCTTGAACCTCCAAGCCCATGTGAGTCATGCTCAGTGTGAGAAATAAGAAGAGGCAGTGGATCTATAGATCGCACGCACCACATAATTTGCTGATAGATTGTGATGGAGTCAAAAGAGAGAGAGAGAGAGAGGATCCCAAATGAAACCTACTACAAGAAAATCTAGGGGCCTACCTCAATCAGAGTTCTATAAAATTTGTTCTAGAGAAGGGGAGTAATGTTACTTCTCATCAACGGGAAAAGAAAACATGATTTCCCTTGGATGTGACATACCCTCATCAAATGGAAAGGCCAACGAATATTGTTGATCCCTAAAATAGGGATGTTCATGTTAACAACCCAAGGATTAACCCCAGGTTACCACAAGAATGCAAACTTATGGACATTCTAGGGGTCCGCACCATTGCTAGTATTACCCACGTCACTCCACTTACCATGGTTATGTAAACTCAGAAGGGTGCATGAATGCATTTGAAGGTTATATAATATGGGTTTGGTGGAATTTTAAGGGGCTTTTTTCTAATTCTATTATACTGGTTTGTAGAGGGGTTACATAGGATGCAACAAAAATAGAAGGAAAGGGTTGGAGATAGAGGATTGAAAACCCAATAATACCCCATTCCACAAACCATTTTCCCATGTGGGATGGGGTTTCACCCGCATAGCATATTGTTATGTGGGTAGGGGAGTCAAATGCATAATGTGTTGGTTTTTGAACATGGATCCGATCCACATAGTGTTTTTCTATGAGGAAGTAGGTTCCTTCTGTGTAGCTATTTTCTATACGGTGTAGGGTTTCATCCATGTAATAATTTACTACCTAGGTCACTGATTTGACGAAGTGGAATTGATCCTATGATTCATGAAAAATTAATATGTGAAAACATTTGTGTTCCCATTCTTCCAATTCATATTATATTTTCTTCTTTCATGGTATTTTGTAAGGTATACTTTAAAAGAATCATTAGAAAATTCTATATTTGTTGTACATTCTTCTAATGTGCCTTTGAACCCATCAAATCACTTCTTCTCAAGTATCCAGGTCTCTATCATTCCTTCTCCTCCCCCAGGGTCCTTTTATATAAGAATAAAAGAGTTAGGTCAGTGGGTTACACAACACCTTTTACAAAATCCTATAGGGAAATAACCGAGCTGCAGACGACTCGCCTTGTGGGGGTATGGGTTTTCATTCGCGGTGTTGAAAATAATCGCCTCACTCCCATAAAGGACATTGTTTGATTCTGGAAGGCTACATGATCCACCTCATTCAGGAATATTTGGAGTTTATGGGTGGCCTCGTATATGGGGGAGGAATTCTCCACCTCTATTTATCCAATGACACCATTCACGGGACCTAGTGTCATCATATTCGTTTCGTGAACTACTCAGCTCAGGGATGGATTTGCAAAGTCGTGGACCGCCTTACAGAGCGGCGGTCTGTGAAGGTCTTTCTATTCACAGTGCACCATTTCCATTGAATAAACCTTCCTCATCAATACGTTCCTTCAATCCTTCATGGGTTCATTTTATTCCTTTATCAAATCTTCAATTGTGTTTAATTTCTATTTGGAATGTTTTCAGGACCCAATAGCCTTCATGTCATGTATTGAATCAAAATAGGTCATGGGAGTTCTTTTCATTCCTTGTGGAGAGGGATGAGGTTTGACCCACGGGGGTTCTTGAATGTATGTGTTGTTTTGATTCTTATAATTCTTTCTTCCTACAGTAGTTAATTATAAATATTTCACAATATAATTATTAATTATTAATTATAATTATATTATAATTTGAAAATCTAACTAACATAAGTAATTATTATCTAATTAAAAAATAATTTTATTGAAATTAATAATTATTGTTAATATTATAAATAATTAGTAATTAATTATAATATAAAAAATTATTTATATTAATCATGTAACTACATATTATTATTTTGTTTCAAAATAATAATATTTTGTATCATTTATATTATTTTATGCATACTATTTTGACTAAATTTTTTATGTTTTCAGTAATTTATTAGGTGGAAGATGTATGTGTTTGATAAATATTTATTATATTTATATTTTATATTTTTTATGCATTCAAAATGATCTAATTTTTTTTCATGTTTCTTACTTTTATGGGATATAAAATATAAAATAAAAAGTCAATACAAATGTAATATAGCACATAGATTATACAAATAAAAATTTGTAGGAAACATAAATAAGTTATTGAAAATATTAAACAAACAATAAATTGATCGACACAAAACAAAGTTGTTCCAAAACATAAATAATTACAAATTAATAATATAATTAATAATTATATAATTAAAAATAATTTAATGAATAATCGATATTATTTAGAGGGGTTTACATACTTTAATCAATATAGACACCAAGGTACCCTTGTGGGTCAAACCTCATCTTTCCCTAGAGGTAATGACAAACATCCAATATAAATATTTTATTACATATTTATTGAATGAAGGCCCAAGTTCATGATGGACTAAAGACTCAATTGAATGTGTCCCAAAGGCCCCCAAGGAGATAACACAAAGGCTCAAATAAGTGTCATACATCTTGCCATGTCACAATTAGTAGTAATAATTATGTAATTATATTTCTTAATAATATAATTAATATTGACATTATTAAATTAATGAAATACAATAATGTATTCAAGTTTCATTAATAACAATTAATATTAATATAAATTATAGTGTAATAATTTTTTTAATAATAATTAAATATTAAATAAATTTATTAAATCTATGTATTTAATACAAATTTATAATAATATAATTAACAATTCAATAAATGATAAATAATAATTCTTGCATAAGGAATTATTCGAAATTTAAACTATAAATGTTATGTTTTATAAAAGAATTATTTTTTATTATTTAAATTATTTAATGGTTATTATTTTTATAATTTGTTTTCATTTTCAATTTTTTTAGTGTGAAATAAATTTTACAAATTTTATTAAGATTTTATGTATTCATTATATTTTATAATCTCTCAAATATATTGGTAAATTTTCATATATAAATCTTATGTTTTTAAAGAACAATGTTTTATATTGTTGATATTTTTTTGTTTATTATTCGATAGAAATTATTTTTTATTTTTAATTATTTATAATTTATTAAGTGCATAATCAATGTTTCATATTTTATATTGATTGTATTTATATTTTATATTTTATAATATTTCAAAGTCACTTAGTTGAAGCATTATTATGATTCAAGTAGGTGAATTATAATGTTTCTAAATTATAAATTATAAGTTAATTCTAAATGAAATTTGAAACATCAAATGGATACATAAAAAATAACTAGAAATAAAAAAATTATAGAAAAATTATACATTAAATAATATAAATAACAACGAATATGGTTTTAAAAAAACATCTATATATTGAAAAAATGTCTACGCATCATAAGATTCATGCTTCAATAGTAACTCGTCATTAATTAAAGTATTTATTATATTATTATAAAATAAAATTAAATAACATCAAAATTTTAATATTAATTTATTTTTAACAGTTGTTATTTATTATAATTATGATAAAAATTGTATTACAATTAATTATTTGAAATAAAAATTAATTACATTATTACATTTCATTAATTGAATTACACTTCTATTAATTATATAAATAATTAATACTTATTATAATGTAATTATTAGTCACATTATGTTTAATCATATTAATATTAATTGTATTATAAATTATAAATTATGTATTCCTTTATTAATAATTATTGATTACAATATTTTTATTTATATTATTAGTTAATAACTAATTATGTTTTTAACAATTGGTAGTTGAGGTCTTGAAAGGGTTGTAATGTCACCCCATAATCCTATGTCAAAATAGATTCAGATAGAGGTGAATTTCTATGGCACTATAAGTGTCATGTATCACTGTAACAATGTATGCATTGTAGTGTGGTATTGTAGTAGTGGTACTATTAACAAATTTGGGATTTTAAGAAATTTATTTTGGCCATCGGGCAACTGGGTCATCTTATACTAAGCCTTTTGTTATGTACTAAAGTAACTATAGAATAAATGGCTTATACGATAATGGAGGCCGATGGCGGAGTCAACATAACATAAGGAGTTTATCAAGGTATAATTAACAAAGTGACATGTTTCTAGGCGTAGAAGGGAAACTGAGTGTGAAACATATTGTGGAATTGATGGTGGGACTATCAATGCAGATGATCTAAGCATGGATGTGACAAAAGGATATGGTAAATGATATTTTAGTTTAGTAATTTGGTCCATTCCCACACCATTGTAACTTTGGGCCTTTATATTGTGTATTTTTGGCATTTTTATCATGTAAGGGTTCCCTCTTAACTATGTTAAGAAGTGGGATTATCTTTAATATTAAACAATAATAATAATAGGTTGGATATTTGAAGATACACTAGACAAAAATAAATATATTTTACATCATTTTCATATTTCAGACAATACATATCACAAATAGTATCACAATACTAGAACCAAAAGGTTTAGAGTATCTTGACATTAGTTACACAAATAACTTATTGTACATTATTGTTTAAAAATATCACATAATGATATCTATATAAAACCATCTTCTACAAATAGTCTAGTATTTAATTTCACAGGGAAGTGGGAAAAATGATTGGGTTCCAGTGATCATTATGGGAAAACATATCAATTATTTATAAATTGTTGGATTAATAATTATTTGAGATAACATGATATTGGGGAAAATATCTAATTAGAATAGTTCATTTAATCATATGAGATAATCATCATGGAATGAGAACATAAATTCTCCATTGTGGAAGAATAAAATGTTTACTATGGATTGAAAACATAACATTGAAGTATTGAATAAACCTAGTAATAAGAATTAATAACATTGTGAATGAATATAAACACCGTAATATTCATGCCTAAAGAGTTTAACAAAACTAAACAATAATCTTTTCTACACATAAAGATGGGAACAATTCTAAATGACAATCAAGTCGACACGAAATACTGTGAATAAACATAAAAAACAATCACTTCCATGCGCATCATTTTTATCTTATGAACTATAAAACATTAACAAATAAATTTTTGGGTGACATAGAATCCCACCATTCAAATAATATTCATATATATATATATTATGCATTAAATCCATCATTCATGGTGTCATAAATAACCAATGAAAAGAAAATAAGTTTCATAACATTTTAAAAAGGTATCATATTTCAAGAGGTCATAATAGGCCATTAAATACCATAATTGTAGAAGAATTACATATATTTATTACTTTATAGTAAATATGGTTGAAGATAAAAAAATTTAATTGAAATATAATAAAACTAGAAAAATTAAATGATATTCCATTATATTATTTTTGGGTATTTTTTAATAGAAAACCCATATTGATGAAATTTTTTTAAAAACTAATTTTGAAAATAGATAAAGAGAAATATGAATTGTAGGGAATATAATATATATTTTTATATAAAAGTTTTTTAGAAATTATTTTTTATAAAAGGAATATGAATCTAGAAGAAATATAACCACTAGGAAAGGAAAAGAATTATTCTGGATAATGTAATATTTTATGAAGAAATAAATTCATCAAAGAAGAAGAATTAAATGTGAAAATTTAAATTACCTTGAAAATAAGAAGGAAATAAAATATACTATCATCACATGATTTAAGTAATCCATATTTTAATACCATTTTCAAATTGTTAAGTTTATGACAGATGGAAAGTAGTTGAGTCAAGATTAAACCCTACTAAGAATGAAACATGGGGAGTAAGAATATATCAATGGAGTGATTATATGAAAGAAATGTATATGCATATAAAAATTATAAATATAGAATAAAAAAATAAGAGTTTACAAGTCAAAAAATTATAGAATAAGAAAATCAATGAAGTAAGGACCTAACACAATGAATGGAAATTGAGTAAAGAATCCCATTACGGGTTTGGTAATGACTCAAAATAGCATGAAAAAAGATCATGAAATAGAATTTTATATCACCTGAATTTTTTTTGTGTTAAAATAATTCAATAATAAGTAATTACAACATGTCAATGAATAATAGGTATATAATTGGAAATATGTATCATGAAGTGGAATTTTAGACAAAGAATCTTTAACATTGGTCTTGTTTTATTTTTCCTTGTTTACACCTCCTATATAATAAAATTATTTTCATTTTAATATGACTAATAAAGTTAATTATATTCTATTTTCATCATTTATTAGTTATAATAATATAAATTTATTCCTAACTATTTTGTTTTATGAGAGAGAGTCCTCAAGACATGTTTCTATTTAATGTGTCATTTTTTTGATTTTATGATTTTGATTATTGGTAATTAAATTTTTTTAAAATTACTTACATAAAATATTTTTACATTAAAAAATATAAACTAACCATCCATGTGTGTAGTGGTATGTAAATTCAGGGCAATTTCCTTACAGATGGATGAAACCGACCACTATAAAGACATTTCAAAAGAGATAGAGAGAGATTAAATACTATAAATAGGTTAAAATAGTTTTAAAAATTTCATAATGACATTAATATTTTATATAATTATATAATAAATAGGTTATAAATGTGAAAATATAAATTTATTGGGTTATTAAGAAGAAGAGGGGAGAACAATAATGAAAACAAAGAATTAAATTTACCTCTTCATTATTGATTTTATCCTCTCATAATGCCTTAAAGGATTGGGTTTCAGTACTACTAGAATATCCCTATGTGAGATATAAAACATAAGAGAGTTAAAATGGGTAGATACTTCTATATAATATGTGAATGAGAAGTGTTTTTTCAAGGAAAAGGCGGTGATGTATTTATACTAGAATAGATCAGTGCTTTATGATTAAAATATTGATTACTTTATAATTTATCCCATAAAATTTTGATTATAGATGATTCCAGCTAATTTAATGTTTTATTATTAAAATAATTAATGTTATATGAAATTATAACCATTCCCAAATTTAATTAATTCATTGAAAACTTCATTATAGTTTAAGAATCAAAAATAGTTTTTTATTTGAATATAAGATAACTCAAGATTCATCATTGTGAAAAAATGATAACAAGTTCACCATAATGTTTTCTAACTAATTATTATTCTCATGAAATAATTTTTTTTATAAAAATGTTTTTTAAAATTATATTTCATAATTACATCATAATTATTTCTTAAATATTTTGGTATTCGTTAGAACTATATATTTTTTTTAATTTTCACTAAAAAATAATCTCCATCAGAAAAATCCATGAAATTAACATTAATTTTATTTTTACATGATGTTTCTAAATATAAAGTATTTTTTGAAAAATTAAAATTATATAATTTAAGAATTTAAATTTTAAATTAGATCATATAATACATTGAAATATATTTCATTTTTAATACAAAAAAATTATTTTATTACGAGTGATTAAATTTATATATGTTATTATTCCTTATTTAATATATGATTGATAATTAATAACTTGTTGTTATAAAAAATAGACATTTAATGACTAAAATGGATGTCAATAACCACTTAAATTTATTAAAAATCATTGTAACAAAATTTCATTATAATTTCATTATAAGAAAATATATATACATGTGGGATTACTTATTTAAATAAATATTTCATAATTATAGTTTAATAAAAAACATGTTATTTACTATTTTATATATGGAATTTTTAACTAATAAAAATAATGTTTCATATTATGTTAACCATTATATTATAATGATTTAATAATTGTGATGATATGAAAATAAAACAAAAAGGAATGTAATTTTCAACTAAATCGTTATATGAAAAAATAATCTTGAATATAGTAAAATGGATTTTAATATATTTATAATGGATAAAAAATGGATGCAGGAAAACATGTAGGCTAGTGGTGGTTGTCATACCCCTGTCACCATTCAGTCATGGGTTTGATCGCTATAGACTTCAAAGATGTGGATGAATTTTTTCCTTGAAGAAGTGATCCATTTTCAATAAAAAATAATTTTACTAAGTATAATTCCATTATACTTCAAAAATATATCTTAAAAAAAATTAACAGATAAATATGTGTATAAAGGTTTTTTTATATCATTATAAATAAATAAATTCATTTTGAATTTATATTTATATCTTAAGAAAGAAAGAATGATATATATACATTTGTTGAAAATTTTGGATGAAATGTTATTAAAAATTATTAATTATATTATTTTAAATTATTATTCATTAAATTAATATCATTTATGAATAAGAGTTAGGGAGTGAAGTGATTTGGTGATTCTGGGTGATTATGATTTAATTCTAGGGTTCTTGGTTTTTAAATATTCTTCTAGTAATTACCCTGAATTTCTTATGGAAGGTAATCATGGGCTTGATTCTGGTGCTCTTTCAGAAATGGATAATAAAAATATAGATAATGTGATGTTGAAGAAATGGAATCAAGTTCTCTCAACCGATGCAATAAAAAATTTAATTTTTATTCATATGTGTAGGCTCTGGTTGGTGATTCTATCCATCTGAAAAAACATAATGATTAATTGGAAGCAATTTATTTTCTAGATGATAATACTTCATAGGATGTTTGATAATCTATGGAACCTAAGGTGCCTATACGCGTCATTAGGTTTATATGGGTAGAAGTTAGATTAGAATTGTGTGTCTCAGACCTTACAAACTACAAGGGTGTAATATAATAGGAGTACGTAGTTGGTCTCAAGAGGAAGAAGATTTATCTTATAGAGGATCACTGGATTGAGACCCTTACATGCATCCTTTCAAATTGGCATGGTTTTTTGATAGTGTAATAATTATATGGTTGGAAGTGACTTAAAATATTTATGGAGGGTTTGGGATCAATTTTTCATATATATATATAAATAGTGTACTTAATTCTATTCATTATAGGGTCTTAAGAATTAGGTTGTGAAGAAAACGACAGTCGCTAGTAGAATTTGATCAAGTTGCCATGTTCTACCTAAGAAGTTACTATTATTTGACAGGGATATTGTAAAATAATTTGTTCATTATGTTTGTATTCTTTGGATAAAAGTATCCCAAGCTAGTTATCAAATCCTATTCTACATTAATTTGGATAGTGTCTTCCATTTGAATATCCCAGGGTGAGGGATGTTGACATGAATTAGATAGAATTAGTTTATTTATCCTCCTTACTAATCCATTAGAGATTCTAGAATTATATTTAAGGATTGATTATGGGTTCAGATACATCTACTCTTGATCCCTACCACTAAGATATTTAGTTACTCATAGTGGGTTGTGATGAAATTAAATAAACAATGAAATTCATAATTGACATGATATTTGAATCTAAAATATTCTCAATCATGAAAGGGTTCAGAATTGTAATTTGAATGATCATGAAATTTTGTTTATAGAAAATAAATCACAACTTTAATAATATTCATTGTTTAGATAATTAATGGAAATTGATCTCACACATGTTGTCAGAAATTGACGATGAACAAGAATTGATGCAGCGGGAATGTGAAAATGCTGAAGAAAAATGATCCAAAACTCTTTAATTGAATTAAAATGTAAAACAATGATTAAATAATAATTCTATGGAAAAAGGGGTGAATGAACTTGGAGGTAATGGAAAACATAGAAGAATACTATATAAAAAATTGTTTTGAAAAGATTAACTACATGTATGTATTTATTCACAGAATTGGTCATGAAGGGTAATAGTGGTACACGTTGTATACCATTGATCCATGTAGATTTTCATGGATATTGGATCTCTCATGCGCCTCATGCAAATCTGGATGATTTTTGAAGGTTGACTAATTACACGTCATGTACTGAGTGTTCACAAAATGCACTGGACTCCACATGTTCCTTGGTGTGGATTTCTTGTGAATATCTCAAAAAACTATTTTCACTCTATTCATAGTGTACATAGAATTCACGATGTGTACATACTATTTCCTCTTCTGATTTCATGACTTGGTTGACGACTTGGCTCACGGATTGTCACAAACTGTGAACTCTTACAACACAATGTGAAATGAAATGTGACCGTGTGTAATATGAAATTTGTTTTTACTTTTTTGGATTACTTCCTTTGAATATGGTGAAGCCTCATTCATAAAAAATTCAGCATATAACAAGTGAATTTTCAAATAAATCAAGGAAAATATATAACTAAATGACAGCAAAAAGTGTATATGAATCCGCCTTATCAAATCCCAACAGACTTGAACAATTTCTTGTCCTCAAGAAAAAATATCTCAACAAATATTTCAATAATAGATATGAAATTTTTATATTAGGAAAGATTTATCATGGCTAGGAAAATAAAACTAACTGTAATAGAAAATGTTTAGTCTCCCGAATCATCCATGCATAGAAAATTTATCATTCCTCAAAGTTTAGTTCTATAAAACAATTCTAATAATTTAATTTTAATCTATTAACTATTCCCCTAATTTTATACCCTTTTGTAATTTACCTCTAAACTAATTTTCTCTCATCACTATAGGTAAAATGAAATTGGAGTTTTGCGCATACCCAATGTAAATGTTCCTAACCATATCATTGCACTTCTTCTATCATCACCATTTAGTAAATACAAATACGAAATTAATCATCATCCATTTACCAGAAAGGTTCTGATGACTCTGAGGCTATGGGTAGGTTTGTAAAAAGTAAAAATAATGCTAAAAAGGGGGGTAAGATCTGAAGAAGAATTCATAAATGTCATGATAAATGTAACACAATTCCTCCATCTAACTAATCTAGTCTACATTCTAGCAGCTCTAGCTGGATTCATATATATCAAGTATACAATGGGTATTCTCTTCCTTTCCTTTTTATTTTGTATTTCTATTTTTCCAAAGACATGTAAATAAATAATCTCAAATCCATCCCCTAACCACACGTGATCCTCAAAGGGATTCATCGGTCTAGAAATAAGGATTTTTGACCTTATTAGTACCCAAAACATATCAATTTTTTTATTTTGTGTTTTGAAAAGGAACAAAATAAAAAATGAAATTCCATAAAGTATACATGGATCACAACTCAATAGTCTGTTGAGTACATAATACATCTACATATAATAAAATAATTCCATCTGTCTGAATACCCCACACATTTGTTCAAAAGTAGTATCATGAATTATACAAGTAGCTGGGTTGGAAGGGAAAATAAGCATAGAATAGCTTTATACTATAAGGATATTCATGAAATCTATGGGAAAAATAATGGAAATATGTAAGGTAAGTCTCAAGAAAAATTCCGGACAAATATTTTCTCAATCATTTTAAATTTTTACTTGTTCAGTCATCACCTTGATAAGATCTCAAAAAAAAATAATTTATAATGACATGTGTCAAGTATCACTCAAAAAATATGACTTGAAAATTGAATCCAATTGTAGGATTACATTCCTCTTGGGTTATGATAATAAAAAATAAACTAGGAATTATTGTTGGTATATAACTAAATAATGGGTCAATTACTAATAATTAAAAAAATGTTGAATTTGAATCAAATTCCTAAACTGAGCAGTCACACTAAAATTCCAAACAGCGGAAAAAATTGGATTCCATCAATTTTCATCCTAACTTTTTCTTTTATTTAAATGTGAATAATGTTTTTTATGTTTAATGTAGGCTTATAATTTCAGAAAATGTATCCTAGATAGGTGAGAAAAAACAATAATTCATGTTAATTATTAATGAAAATCACGAGAATCCCCCCATGCTTTGAAAGAGATAATGTCTGTATTATCTATGAAATGTTTGTGGGTGTGATATAGTAATGAAATTTTAAATAATTTGAAAGGGAAGTTATGGAAAAATTTAAATTAGTGAATCAATATATCATTGGATGAAGTGGTATTCCATGATGGAATTTTAGATGGCTTAATGTGGAGTCCATTTCACTAATAAAATGGGTTAAATAACAAGTCTTTTAATATATAAATAATTAGTCAACAAGTTTAAATATTATTAGTCAAAAATATCTAATAGGATGTTGTCATCTAGATGGATGGACCAAGATATCCTGTAGTAAGTCGATTGGCTCAGTTTCTCCTTTTTCACTGAAAGGTATTGTTTTTCTTGTCTTACAGGTCTCGGGGATTCTTGGGCGGGGTTATGACTTTAGGTTCTGTAGCATGAACATGAATAAGGTGAATTAGGAAAGGGATAATAGCTCTAGGTGGTAGATACTATGAATGGATTTCCATGGAGAGTTCCAAAATTTGATGTGCGATGTCTATGATGTGATTGAGTAACATTTTGTACAAAATAGATGGTGGTACAAGACCATCAGGAAATGAAGACAACTGATAGGAGCTAGACATTTCTATTTAATAAAAGAAAAGAGATGGTAATCATGTTAAAAAACCTGAAATAATCAAGTACCAAAGAAATATATAGAAAAGTCAGTACACAAGAGGTCATAAACAAATGATAGAACAATAAAAGGCGATCCCTATCACCAAAAATTTCCAAATCCCAAAAAGAAATATTAGGTGTTCGAGCCAAAAATCTCCTCCAGCATCATCCCATATTCATGTGGTTATACAAGATGTCCAGCTGGGTTAGTATATGTAGAATTAAAACAAGTAAGTGGATTAGTGGCTACAATGGATGATGGGGTCACGGAGGTCAGTAAATGGGATGGAGTTGGTGGTGGAGAGTTCAAGATCCATAACGAGGCCATGTGTCTGGCAGTAGGATCCTGAAAAGATACATTTGGGGTGGAGTCATTGGTCACCCCCTTGACCAATTGGGCCTGCTATGCTAAGTACACCTATTGAGAAGTGGGGTTAGCAAGGTCCTAAGGCATGTCATGGAGGAAAAATAGATGTGGGGGGAATGGTTGTCTATGAGGGGCCAGTCAGGGTTGGTGGTTGTGGTGTGGTAAATGTCATGGGATCAATGAATAGGAGATTATGGTGAGTGGAGATCTAGAATAGGTTCACAAAGATACACTACTGGGTGTCCCATATATTAGTCAGGGTGGGTGGGATGATTAAGGAAGGGTAGATGGGTTACAGGTAGAGGGGGGAGGAGAATGGGTGGTATAGATGGCGAGGAAAGGCGTGGTTGAACATGTGGAACTTATGCTACTGGTGGCTCTTGCAGTGATTCCTCATAGTTGTCGGGTACCCAAAAGTCAGCATCATCTTCTTCCACTATTATCTACACCATGTGGAGCATCACACGTTCAATATTATTGATATGTCTTAAGTAGATGAGGGGTAGAGCAACATAGAAGACATCTATGTTACTTAAAAAATGTGTGATAAATGATTTTACCATAAATGTAATGAGTCCCCTCTAACCTAGTGTCTTGTAGAACTAAGAATACTAGGTAGCCATGTTTATGGCGAGTGTGGCCATGGATACTGAACTAATTATCACATCCACATGAATGACACTACCATGAGACTTAGCTTGAAAAAAACATCCATGTTCTATACATATGTTAAGGATATATAATTTCGTAACCTGTAGTTTGGTGGAAATCATTATGTGAGGGTCATGCAGTGAGTTTGGGTTTTAGGCTATCATATGCCACAATTGCGGAGAAACATTGTAAGGTTTCTACAACTGATGTGTAGGATAAATTTTTTAAGTGATAAATTCCTATGTTTAAATACTCAACTCGAGACTAAACTCTATAAAGGAGAGCTCATGCGGTCATCCATAGAGATGGAACCAAAGGTTTTCAACAGTCATCTTGAAAGTGGAAACAATTCCAAAAACCACTCCCAAAAGGTCTCCTCATGAACTAAGAGAATTCTATTAGTGTGAAACATCTCTTGAAGGCCATGGATAGCATCATGGATGTTTATCTGGTCCAGGAAGCACATTTCCATAGTTTTTTATGGATGGGTTTTTCCTTCAACCAGAGACGATTGACCTAGTGCTACAGGTTGAAAAAAAAAACAGAACTGGGTGTAGGTGGATGTCGCTATCAATGGAAGTGGAGTTTGAGGTAGAGTGATCCTGAGGACCTAGAGCACCGCTCGCTATAGAGGGCGTAAAAGGTTTGGTAGGTGAATCATCAGGGTGCTTGGATTGAGGGTGCTCTTTGGAGACTAAGGATGAGGTGTAGGAGGATGAGGATGATGATGTTTGGGGCCTTTTGTTATGATCTATGAAAAAAAGAGGAGGGTGTGTGGGATCTTGGACAAAAGAGGGTAGGGGTGTGTGGGCGAGAGAGGAGAGGGGATTATCAGAGCACTGAGGGGTGCATAGGATGGATTTAGTGACTAAGAGGGGAGGATGGGAGGGAGGGGTTTATAGGATTGAGGGTTAATGAGAGGGGCGGTGAGGCGTTGTGAGTGTAGTAGAGTAGGAGAGGGGTCATATGAGATGAAGGGTCGAGGGGGGTGTGTGGGTCATGACCCACGGGTTAATGAATTGTGTTCTAAAAAACATACCCTAACCAGTACGTTACTTGTACTGATGGTTCACATCATGTTTGGGTTAAATAAAATGCATTTTTAGGAAAAAGAGTACATGTCATGAACCACTAGTACACAGAGTGTACTAAACTATTTTTTTCCCAATTTGTGCCCCTTTCTTGCATTCATCTCCTGCACTACATGAGGCAATTCTAAGACAATAATAATCTAACCTAATATGTCTTACCATGGGTTTCCTTATAGTTAGTGCTTCATTTTATGTCGGGATCATGACTACATTAACGATTAAATGAATTTATGGCTGAAGACATAGCCTTCATATAAGGTCTCCAAGAATATATTTATCCTTTGACCATAAACTTTAAATAACCACCCACCATCTCGCAGAATATCAATTGTTCTATAAGGGTATAAATGAACAACTTTGAATGGCCTGAACAATGAGACATTATCTAACCTCTAATACTTTCAATCGCGAGTTAAAAAATAAAACCTTATTCCCCTATACAAAGGAATGCCTTACAATTTGATGATCATTACATTTTTTCAACTTTTCATTTTAGATCTTTTCATTTTCGTATGTTTCTCTTCATATATCTTCTAAAGCGGTCTATTGCAACATTTTGGCTTCTAATGTTCTCTCCTAATCCAGAATCATTTTCATGATTGCCCAAAATGAGTGGTTATATGACTAAACCAAATGATGACATGGTTTTCCATAAACCAATCTGAACAGGGGAGTTCCTATGGGTGTCTTGTAATTAGTTCGGTACACCTATAATGAATATTCTTATTTGTTAATCAAATCATTTTGATTTGTATTCATGATTTATGTCAAAATTTTCTTTACCTCCCTTTTTGGGAGTTCTACTTTCCCACTTTTTTGTGGGTGGTAGGGAGTTTCAGTATTGTATCTGATTCCATATCTTTATATAATTCCCCTCACATTTCATTTTTTGAATTTTTTTCCTCAATCACGTTTGAGTAATATCAAATATCTCAATCATGTAAACACGTTCTTCCTTAGATAGTTTATGACAATTTTTTTTGTGTCAACTGCAGTAGCTTCCGCTTCAACCCATTTTGAGATGAAATCAAACAAAACTAGAATATAGATTTTTTTTATGTGTTGTAGGAAATGGTCCTAGGAATTTGATGCCCCAATTTTCTTGACTTCAACTTCCATGATGGTGTTTTGTGGAATCACATTTCTTTTTCAAATATTTCTAGTCTAATGACATCTATCACATTATTTGAAAAACCAATTGAGTCTTGGTGTAGTGTAGGCCAGAAAAATAGGACATGTATAATTTTGGCCACTTTATGCTCGGGTTCATGGTTTCTTCTAGCCGGGGATGTGTGGCACATATTAATTACATTAGGGGTTTTTTCATTAGGGATATAGTCTCTTAATAGTTGATCCACACAACAATTGAATAATAGAGGCTCGTCTTGATAGTAATTTTTGGAATATATGAAAATATTTTTATTTTTTGTTAGGAGAAGTTCTGATATAGAAATCATGTGGACAGATAATTGGAAATATCTGAAAACCATGGTTGAACCTTAACACTGAAAAATGTTTTATCTGGAAAATCCACTTCAATTTCATCCTTCTTGTATTCCTTGATGATGGGTAGTGGAAGTAGAGGGAGTTGATCCAAAATGACATTATCTGTCTCTTTTGTATCCCAGATCATGATATCGAATTCCTATAATAGGTGGATCCAATATATCAACTTTGGTTTTGCATCCTCCTTTCTCATTAAGTATCTCAGGTCAGTGTGATCAGTGGGGACAATTACTGAAGACAAAACCAGATGTTAACAAAATTTCTTAATGGAATATACAACTCCAAATAGTAAATTGTTTTTATTCATTTAATTGACTGGAGCTTCACTTAGTGTGTGGATTTCATAATAAATGGGACAAAATATGTTTCCCATGTGATTTCCTAACACCACACTTATAGTGATGTTGTTGGTGTCAAACATTGCCTCAAAGTATTTCTCCCAATTATATTAAATGACAGATGGTGATGATATCAGAATTTTATTCAGCATATTCAAATATTGTTGGAAGGCCTTAGTGAATTCAGAAGAAATTTATTTTGACAAAAAATGTTTCAATGGATGGGTGAATTTATAGAAATCATTCCCAAATCATCTATAAATTCAAATTAGGTATGAAAACAAATGACACCCGTGACGAGTGATCATTCTAGATGATATTTGATGAGTTTTATTTTTATGTGATTGAATGTGATTCATTCCTTGTAGATGTTATATCCATAGACTATTCCTCCATGTATCATAAAAAATAAGATCTACCAATTCAGAACAAAGAACTTCTCATCACAGCATTGCAAGAACAATTACAGATTGGTAAAACATACTTCAAATGATCTCCCTTAGACTAAGGATTCATCCATGAATATTTCTAGGAATTATTCTTCAATTTCATGGAAAATAAGTTTCATGCATATTTGATGTAACACCCGAGAATTTTATGAGAAATATTTTGTTTTTATGTTATATAAATCATCAAAGTAATATTTCACTACACACAACACTATCTTGGATTTCTTTACACGCAATCACGACCTTCCTCGATAGCTTGCATCGTACGCAATACCGAGTTTCACTAAACAACAATATGTAATTAAAATATTATTAAATATAGCAGTTATGAATAGTAATAACCACTTTTTGAAATTTTGTAAATTTTATTTTTGAAAATGGAATTCATTTTTGGATTC
This sequence comes from Viscum album, assembly GCA_963277665.1. Taxonomy (NCBI): domain Eukaryota; kingdom Viridiplantae; phylum Streptophyta; class Magnoliopsida; order Santalales; family Viscaceae; genus Viscum; species Viscum album. The sequence goes on from OY728153.1 coordinate 1,242,037,489, forward strand.
GGAATATCGAAATTAGCCTACGGTGAAATTTTGGTATTTTTCTGAAAGCATTCAATTTTTGATGAATAGTGAAAACACTGGGTTACTATTTAAAAACTGACTTTTTATTTAAATAATTATTTATTTTATTTAAATTTATTTTAGTTCAAAATTGATACATAATACCAATATATGTTCAATGCAATTCATTGGAGTCATTTTATAATACTTTTAGATATATAATGTTTTTTTTGAACTTTTGACCGTCTTTTACCCACCTCCTAGGAGAATTTGCAAATTTACATAAAACATTATTTTCCCAATTTTGTTAATGGAATTTAAAAAAGCCAAGAGACATGGTTGATTTTAGTAAGTAAAATGTGGTTCAATGAGATGAAAATAATTTTTGGTTAATATTAACTTTTTTACTTTTATTTACCATTGTTAAAAGTAAATAGGGTAATTAAGGAAAAAATGATATTATTATTACCATAAAACATGTCATTTTTCTATTTGAAAAGTTTTATTCGACCAAAAACAACATTAGGAATAAAATATGACCATTTAGGCCCACTTTGATTAGATTAGGACATTTAATATTATTTTATTTAAAGAAGGGTTAAAATAGTTAAAATCAACGTTTAATAAGTAAATCGTTTTTAATATAGGGTTATACATAAGATAAATCAGACTATAAATATTCATTATAAATCTAAAAATATTTCCTACATAATGGTATTATATTTGTAATTTTTAGACTTTAAATAATTTAATTTATTTATGACACAATGATGATGCAGTAATTATATTATTAATGAAATATTGACATAATTGATTTTATAAATACGCAAATAAATGTAATTTGAGACTTTTTATGAATTAAAATAATTTTATATATTAATATGACATGTTATTGTTGATTTAATTAACTTTTTTGGAACTAATCTCTCTGTTATGATTTTCACAAAAATCAATTACCAAATAGTGTCAAAACTGACATATAATAGTTTTTAAAACAAATATTATATTATTAATTGTTATTTTATTCCTAAAAATCTACGGTTCGGCCAAATTACTTAGATAAGGTTATATATATTAATAATAAACAACTTGGGGTTCGTTTGTCTTGTTATAGTACGTTTATTAACCTTATAATGTAAGAAAACAAAAAGACACGATAAAAGAAAAATTATTTAACTTAAAGTTAAATCTAAATGATAAGGTTAAAATAGAACCCTAAATTGTCTAAATTCTATTGCATGAGATTATTTAGACCCATACCCACCTTATCTTTTAAATAAATCAATTTTTAGCTATTAAAAACCGAATATGACTTTATAATAAAATAGTATGTTTAGTTTTTCCTAAGGTGCCCCTCTCCTCCCTTATAAAAGGGCACCTCGTCCCTCTCTTCCTCACACCACTTTGAGCCTTAAAGATAGGGAAAACCCTAAAAAAATCTCTTCTCCACTTTCCTAGAAACATCCTAGAGGTCCTGGTATTCTTCAAAGACCAATTTTAGTGCTCTAAAAGGAGGTCTCAAAGAGGCGCTTCAAAGAAGAGGTAATGTCCGTTACCGATTCTTTCAACTTTATTTCTTCTTCCACTTCTTCTTCTTTAGTTGTTTCATTATGAATTAATAACATCAGTATAATTCATATACGGATATGTTATTATAAGTATGAAACAACCCTATTTCACTATCTATCCATCCTACGGAAAACGAAATCACCGCGCGTGCGTACGTACGGAATACCGTCTCCACGCCGTGGTGTTAACTATTTTCCACCACCACCTTACTTGGATGGGTATACTGGTGTAAAGAATAACAATATATTATTATTTTAAAGTTATATTGATTCTGAAATAGTTTACATACACTCCGATACAATTCCACGATAATGGGAATGATATCATCACTCGTCCGTACGTACGGAATACCGTCTCCACGATGTGATGCAACTCATTCTACATGATTTTCATTGCATAATGATTATATAAATGAATTTAATGAATTAATATGATATATATTACACTAATACCATTATGTAAATGAGGTATCTATAATCTAAAAAAATAATAATAAGAATGTATTCAACAAAACACGCATAAAACAAAAGGTAATAAACACCCGAATAACAAGTACCAATGAAATGTTACTAATAAGAAGCTAAGAATATGACCATATATGATATCATAACAATGAGTATGATTCTAGAATAAGTCAATGACATTATTTAAATCATTATACAAGAGGTTCAGACACTTATGAAGCAAATCGGACCTAAGGTAAGGGAAAATCTCACAATCTCATTTTAAATCGAGATTGTTTATACTTCAGAATTTACTAGGGAATAGTTATCATCCACATCTATGTTTCATAAATATGTAATATTATTTCTATCCACCTACAATTTTTTAAATCCAATTTTACACTTCTGTGAGTTTTTAGTAAAACATATGAGAGGAATCTTTTGTCATTTTTCATATGAGGTACTTTTTGACTTTTCTGGCCAAAGTACGGGAAGAAAGTTTTTGTTAACTTATACGGCATGAATGGATTTTTAGAACATTATTTCCGTGAATATTCCATTAAAAATTTTCAAGTTTGTTTTTAATCAATTTATTTTAGTTCAAAATTATATGACATGTTAAGAAAGGAAAATGTTTTTGAAGTAGAAAGGATATTTTCCACAAGAATAGAGGTCAAGTGTTTTATCAAAATTATTTTACATATAAGATAATATAGGGTTATTTTTCTATACCTATTACTACATTTATTTGATTATGTTGTGATGGAATTATTTTTATGAATTCCTTTATCTTATATGAATTGTTTTATGATGTCACGATGTTTAAGAATCCCATTTTTATTACATCGGTTATGCAATGATGTATGATTTTTGATTTTGTTGCACACATAAGAATGGTATCATTATGAGATGGGTGAGACCTATATCTCCATCCAATGCATTGGGTAAAGATTTATATCTAATGAGACAGACATGTCAGGAATGGCAGGTTAATCTAGTTCAGTGAAAGATGACTGAAATGAGGTGTGAACTCGGTTCAGAAATGGACTTTGTCCACTAAGAGAGTCATGGCTATGAGTCTTGAATACTAAAAAATAATTCTATATGATTATGTGTGTATTCCACAATGTTTCATGTTTTAAGTTATGATTATTGGGATTATATTCAACTATTGTGATTTATCTCATGCTATGAAATTATGATCTCTTTTGCAGGTTAAGATTTAAGAAATGTTATGTTCTTATGAATATGATGTGATTGATATTTCTTTTGTTAACCCTTACTGAGCATTTGAGCTCACCCTTTTGTATTTTTTCTTTCCACAGGTCAGGAAGAAGGTTATTAATAAGGATATCCCAAAAAGGGACTCTAGATATGACGAAATAAATGGGATACAACGTAGATGATTTATGAACCAGTTGTTTATGTTTCCCAATTTATAAAGACACTATAACTATATTGTCCATTCATGGTTTTGTAATATGTTGTAATAAGTGTACTTAAATTTTGAAGTATTAACAATGTATGTAAAGTATGGGTCGTTATAGTTGGTATCAGAGGAAAGTTATAGTCAACCTTTGGGAACTAGGATTTTAAAGCCTTAGTAAAAACCCTAAGGATAAGTCTAAGCATAGAACACGATCTTAGTGTTTTAAAAATGGACATGAACAACATATGATAAGACCTTAAGTGTGAAATTTTATTCTTGATTATGTGTTTTTCCTATTCTATTTAGTGTTTCTCACACTATTCTTCTTGGTTTTAGTCAATGGCTGGAACCTGAAGGAACCGTGTTAATGCGGAATGCAACGGGCAATGCAATGATTGTCCCCCTGTGCAACCAAACGTTATGGGAGATGGAATGAAAAATCTTGTAGCCATGCTCACCCAACTTTCTCAAGATATGAATCATGCAGGACTTCCAAACAAGCAAAGGAAGGAGCAACATTCTGTTGAATCCTTCATGAGGCAGCATCCAACTTCATTCAGCAGGTCTTCTGATCCATTAGTGGATGAACAATGGATCAGTACCACTGAAAAGATATTTTCAGTTCATCAATGTTCTGAACATGATAAAGTCATCTTAGCAGTATATCTTTTAGAAGGTGATGCTTATCAATGGTGGAATCTTATTAAGAATACGAGGCAAAGGGATGAAATTGAGTCCATGGAATGGGACGAGTTCAAGAAATTATATTTCAATAAGTACTTCCCTTGTATTCTTCGAACAAAGATGGAGAAGGATTTTCATGAACTGAAGCAAAAGGATGATGAATCTATTAGTACCTATGAAGAAAATTTTATAATACTTGCAAGGTACGCTTCTGGTATTATTATCCAACCTGAGACCAAGATCGATCAATTCTTTAGTGTCTTAAAACCATGTCTTCAAAGGGAATTAGCCATAAGGGACTTCAATAGCTACGAGGAAATCATTCGATGTGCTCTCAAAGTTGATATGGAGATTGGAGTAACCCATCAGTCATATGGGTTTGATAAGAAGAGGATAATGGAATTCAAAGGAAAATCTAAATAACACACTGCAAAGAAGATGAGTTTTCCCTTTTTCTCAAAGTGTGGAACGAAACATGGCGGGAGTTGTCTTAAAGTGACAAGTAAATGTTTCAAATGTGGAAAGGAAGGTCATTGGATATTTGAATGCCGCAATGATGGGAAGAATATGTGTAATGATGCGAACAAAGAAAAGGATACACAAAGTGCACCTCCCACACTTCAATGTTACAAGTGTAAGTAAATGGGGAATTATGCTAATCAATTCCCTAATCTAAGGGTTGTTGATGATGATCAACACCAACAAACTCTTCAGGTTAAAGACAAAGGAAAGTCACATGTAATTTCTATCAGCGATGTGGAGTACGATAACGAATTGGCGAAAGGTACACTTACCATACACTCTAAAGTAGAAAATGTTTTATTTGATTCTGGATCCACCCACTATTTTATTTCTGAATAATTTTATAAGGGTATCACCATATTACCTCAACAATTAGATGTTGAGTAAGCTGTGACAACCCCTAATGGAACAATAGTCGCATCAAAAGTTTATAATTATTCTCCGATTGAAGTTTGTGGGAAAGTGCTTCCTGCAAATCTTGTGATCCTTCCTATAGTAGAATTTGATGTGATTCTTGGCATGGATTGGATTTCTATATATGGAGATCATATCAATTTCCAAAGAAGGGAGGTCACATTTCATATTCCAGATCAATCTATGATCATCTATCGATGCAAGGGTGAACATAACCTTCCAGTGGAAATTTCTTCCATCTTATGGGTCTTGATTCAACTAAATGAGGGTTATTTATCTCAAATGGTTGGTGAGAAACTCACGATTAAGAATATTACCATTGTACAGAAGTTTGACGATGGCTTTCTGGAGGAATTTTCGTGTCTTCCACCACATCGTGAAGTTGAGTTTTTAATAGAACTTGTACCGGGTGCTTTGCCTATTTCAAAGACACCTTATAGAATGGCCCCAATTGAGTTATAGGAATCGAAGAAGCAACTCCAAGAGAATCTTGATAAGGTATTCATACGCCCTAGTCCGTCACCTTGGGAAGTACATGTTCTGTTTGTTAAGAAGAACGATGGATCAATGAGACTCTGCATTGATTATTGAGAACTTAACAAGATCACTATCAAGAACAAATATCATCTCCCATGCATTGATGACTTATTTGATCAACTACATGGAGCTCAATACTTTTCCAAGATTGGTCTTCGTTCTGGGTATCATCAATTAAGGGTGAAAAGGGAGGATATAATAAAGATGGCTTTCCGTACAAGGTATGGACACTATGAATTTATAGTGATGCCATTTGGTCTTACTAATTCGCCTTCTATCTTCATGGATCTGATAAATAGAGTCTTTAGAGACTATCTTGATCAGTTTGTGGTAGTCTTTATAAATGATATTATTGTCTATTAAAATAGCAAGTAAGAACATGAAGATCACTAGAGAATTATATTGAAGACCCTGAGAAAGGAGAAGCTTTATCCCAAATTTACCAAGTGTGAATTTTGGCTTTAAAAAGTTTCATTTTTGGGTCACATAATCTCAAAAGAGGGGATATTTGTGGATCCAGCAAAAACAGAGGTTATCGAAAGATGGTCGAGACCAAAAAAAGTAACCGAGATCCGAAGTTTTCTTGGTTTGTCTGGATATTATTGACGTTTTGTGAAAGATTTTTCACGATTATCTAATCCACTCACCAGGTTAAATCGACAAGGAGTTAAGTTCATGTGGACAGAGGAATGTGGAGAGAATTTCAAGGAGTTCAAAAGAAGGTTATCCGGTGCACATGTACTCACACTTCCTTTTAGTGGAGAAAGGTTTGTGATCTATAGTGATGCATCCAAGAAGGGCTGGGGTGTGTTCTTATGCAAAACGATATGGTGATAGCTTATGTCTCACGACCGTTGAAAATCCAAGGGAAAAATTACCCAACTCAAGATTTGGAGTTAGCTATGGTAATCATTGCATTAAATATTTGGAGGCATTATCTTTATGGAGAAAGGTGTGACATTTATACTGATCATAAAAGTTTAAAGTATATTTTCACACAAAAGGATCTGAATATGCACCAAAGAAGATGGTTTCAGCTGATTAAGAATTACGACTGCTCAATTCATTACCACCCCGGGAAAGCAAACAAGGTGGCAGATGCATTAAGTCAACAAGACCATGCTAGCTTTTCCATTATGAGGATCACAAAAGATCCAATATTTATGGATTTACAAAGGATGGATCTTGGAATTATAATGAAAGGGGAAAAATCGTATCTTTCTCAAATGAATGTTCAACCATCTATACATGTGAAGAATAAAAAGGCACAGAAAGAAGATGTATAGTTACAAAAGAAGGTGAGAAATGTTCCTGAATTAAACCTTGATTGTGATGGGATAATAAGTTCAGAAATCGGGTTTGTGTTCCTCCCATCCTTGAATTAAGGAAGGAGATGCTGGATGAGGCTCATAGTTCTTCATTCTCTATTCATCCTGGAAGTACAAAGATGTATAGGGACCTGAAAGAGTACTTCTGGTGGGATGGCATGAAAAGAGATGTTGCTGAATATGTCTCTCGATGATTGTTTTTTCAGCAAGTTAAAGCTGAGAGACAGAAGTCTAAGGTGATGCTACAACCATTACCCATAACTGAATCGAAATGGGAAAACATCACTATGGACTTTTTCACTGAAATTCTTAAAACTTCCAAAGCCAATAATTCTTTTGGGGTCATAGTTGATCGTCTTAAAAAGTCTGCACACTTCAGTGCTATTAGAGAGGATTTATCTCTAGATCAGATTTCCAGGATATATGTAAAGGAAGTGGTAAGATTTCCTGGAGTACCACTTTCCATTATATCTGATCGGGATTCAAGATTTACCTCAATGTTCTGGCGAAGTATTCAGTATACTATGGATACAGAGTTGAGTTTCAGCACTACTTGTCATCCTCGGACAGATAGTTAGTCTGAGAGGAAAATTCAAACTCTAGAAGATATGTTGAGAGCTTGCTCTATGGATTTCAAAGGTGGCTGGGAACAACACCTACCTTTTGTGGAATTTTCTTATAATAATAGCTTTCACTCCAGTATTCATATGGCCCCTTATGAAGCTCTCTATAGAAAGAAATGCAGGACTCCAACTTGCTGGGATGAAGTTGGGGAAAGAAAGCTATTAGGACCTGATCTTGTTGATGAGATGGAAGAAAATGTCAGATCTATTCAACAACACATTAGAACTGCTTAGAGTAGACAAAGAAGTTATGCCGATAACCGAAGAAAAGACCTAGAGTTTGAAGTTGGTGATGAAGTGTTCTTATGAATATCTCCTTGGAAGAGAGTAATGTGATTTGGGAAGAAGGGAATGTTGAGCCCTAGATATATTGGTCCTTTTGAAATACTAGATCGTGTTGGGAAGGTAGCTTACCGATTGGCGCTTCCACTAAATCTCTCCCAATTTTAGTTCCCTAAAAGAAGAGGTAATGTCCGTTACCAATTTCAGTGCCCTAAAAGAATGTCTCAAAGAGGCGCTTCAAAGAAGATGTAATGTCCGTTACCCATTCTTTCAACATTATTTCTTCTTCCACTTCTTCTTCTTTAGTTGATTCATTATGAAGTAATAACATCAGTATCACTCATATACTGATATGTTATTATAAGTATGAAACAACCCTATTTCACCATCTATCCATCCAATGGAAAAAGAAATCACCGCGTGTGTGTACGTACGGAATACCGTCTCCACGTCGTGGTGTTATCTATTTTCCACCACCACCTTACTTGGATGGGTATAATGGTGTAAATAATAAATATATATAATTATTGTAAATTGATATTGATTCTGAAATAGTATACATACACTCTAATACAATTCCACGATCATGGGAACGATATCCTCGCTCGTGCGTACGTACGGAATACCGTCTCCACAATGTGATGCGACTCGTTCTACATGATCTTCATTGCATAATGATTATATAAATTAATTGAATGAATGAATATGATATATATTACACTAAAACCATTCTGTAAATGAGGTATCTATAATCTATAAAAATAAGAATAAGAATTTATTCGACAAAACACGCATAAGAACAAAAAGTAATAAACACCCGAATAACAAGTAGCAATGAAATATTACTAATAAAAAGCTAAGAATATTACCATATATGATATCATAACAATGATTACGATTCTGGAATAAGTCAATGACATTATTTAAGTCATTATACAGGAGGTTCATACACTTACGAAACAAATCAGACCTAAGGTGAAGAAAAATCTCACAATCTCATTTTTATTCGAGATTGTTTATACTTCAGAATTTACTGTGGAATAGTTATCATACACATCCATGTTTCCTCAATATGTAATATTATTTCCACCCACCTACAATTGTTTAAATCTAATTTTACCCTTCGGTGAGTTTTTAGTAAAATATATGAAAGGAATCTTTTGTCGTTTTTCATACGAGATACTTTTTGACTTTTCCGGCCAAAGTATTGGAAGAATGTTTTTCTTAACTTATACAACATGAATATATTTTTAGAACATTATTTCCATGATTATTCCTTTACAAGTTTTCAAGTTTATTTTTAATCAAATTCTTTTAGTTCAAAATTATATGACATGTTAAGAGAGGAAAATGTTTTTGAAGTAGAAAGGATATTTTCCTCAAGAATGGAGTTCAAGTGTTTTATCAAAATTATTTTCCATCTGAGATAATATAGGGTTCTATTTCTATCCCTATTATTAAATTTATTTGATTATGTTGTGATGGAATTATTTTTATGAATTCCTTTATCTTATATGAATTGTTTTATGATGTCACAATGTTTAAGAATCCCATTTTTATTACATCAGTTATGAAATGATGTATGATTTTTGATTTTGTGGAACACATAAGAATGGTATCATTATGAGATGGGTGGGACCTATATCTCCCTCCAATGCATTGGATAAAGATTTATATCTCATGAGATAGACATGGATGGAATGGCAGGTCAATCCGGTTCAATGAAACAAGACTGAAACGAGGAGTGAACTCGATTCAGAAATGGACTTTGTCCGCTAAGATAGTATTGGCTATGAGTTTTGACTACTAAGAAATGGATCTCTATGATTATGTGTGTATGCCACAAAGTGTCATGTTTTAGGTTATGATTATTGGTATTACATTTCACTACAATGATTTATCCCATGTTATGAAATTATAATCTCTTTTGCATGTTAAGATTTACAAAATGTTGTGTTCTTATGAATATGATGCGATTGATATTTCTTTTTTTTACCCTTACTGATTATTTGAGCTCACCATTTTGTATTTTTTCTTTCCCCATGTCAGGAAGAAAGTTATTAAGTAGGATATTCCAAAAAGGGACTGTAGAAATGACAAAATAAATGGGAGACAACGTAGATGATTTATGAACCAGTTGTTTATGTTTCCAAGTTTATAAAGAAACTATACCTATATAGTCCTTTCAAGGTTTTGTTATATGTTGTAATAAGTTTACTTCAATTTTGATGTATTAACAATGTATGTAAAGTATGGGTCGTTATATTTGAAACATTATTGAAGCATTGTACATTCAGATTAATATTCACCTCTACAAAATTGTATCAAAATGGGAATGTAAAAGCAGCCTTTGGAAAATCTGTAGGGTAAACAAAAATTTGATTCTATCATGAATATCCCTCCTGTAAATAGTATAATTCATGCCTCGATAGTATTTCTAGTATCTGATCACTGAAAGTTAAGGTGAAATGATCCTTTCAGATTTCAGAATTCAGAAATCTATATTCAACACAACCTCTCCATCTAGTAATGGTGCATGTTGAAATCCATTCACTTTCATCAGTTCATTCTACGGCGATTCCTCCTTTCTTAGTCAGAACATAGAGGGAGATCTCCCATTCACTATCTGATAAATGAAAAAATTATTCATGCATCCTTTAGTTTTTGAACATTTATTTTGATGACTTACTTCATCAAGGGTGTGAACCGCCGTGGAGGTTATCATTTTATAATTGCATATTTCTTCAAGATGAATTATATGAGTAAATTCTATTATATTAATCCCCTTAATGTCTTCCACTCCCTTTAAAATTGATTTCTTATGTATTTTTGAAGCATCAAAAAATTTCAATTCTTGTGTTTTCAATAGTTTATAGTTGATAATTATTGATCAATAGGACAACACTCCTAAAATGAAATCATTAGTGTACTGGGTAGCGGTTTATGTTCCAAATATGGTGGATGAATGATGGAGGCTATTAAGGGTGGAACAGTGTCACTTGTGAGTGGTAAACTGAATATTACTTCCTTAAAATTTTATTCTTCTTCTGTCTCTAAGAGTGAATCCTTTCATTCTTCCTCAATGGCCATTTACTCATCTCCATTATAGGCTAGTGAGATAGAATTACAATCCACCAAATCTTCTGATTTTTGAGCGGCTATGACTAGGCTAAACCCCACTTGTTCTTATTCAACTATGAAGATCATACATCCTTGATTTACATCTATCAAATCCATTCCTATTTCTACGACTGTCCTTCCATGAATGATAGGTACATCACATTTTTCTTCTACTTCTAGGGCTAGGATGTATACTGGAAATATGAATTTTCCTACGTCAAAATAAACATCTTCAAGAATGAATCTAGGTTACTTCACAGATCATTCCACTATCTAAAGTTAAACTCTAGATGTTTTGAGGTATATGAGCCTCATCATGTGGAAAACACTAATCATTATTTTGTTAATGATGGCACTAAGATTGGACATGTATCTTCCAAACATGCATTCCCTTATAACACAGGGAAAAGAAAAACTTCTTAGGTCTCTTATTTTATGGGAATTTTCTATTTCACAACACTAGATAATTATTATTTTAAGCATATGACCCTAATATCATATATCTTTATTTTTTTGGGTAGAATATCCATGAGAAATATTTCATATATTAGCATCTGAGAAATGGATTTTTCAAATGGTATGTTGATGTGCAGTGGTTTGAACATCTCTAGGATCTTCTTGAACTATGCCTCCTAGGTCCCATATCTTTCTCTCTCTTAGAAGGGCAGAGTTGGCATTTATAGAAGTGGGGAAACATAAATTTTTTCCTATGGATGCTCAACTGTTTGGTTCTTTTTATATGGTACTTCTTATGGTGGGGTGACTAGTGTAGTATTAAAAGATTTTTTGTCTTCTTATATCTACTTTTTAGGATTTTATTTTTTCCTTCCATATTTTTTACATGGTATTTGAATATAAAAAACATTCCCACATCTTAGAACCACCACATTGGATTCCTCTCATGGGTACATCTTAGTGTTAGCAGTTAAACTACCTGGTAAGATATCATATAAGGTCTTAGATATTTGACCCATTTAAATTTATAGAATCCTCAAAGAAGCACTTTGGTTTTTCATTTCTGTTTCTTGGGTTGTCAATTTATGATCTAACATCTGGATGAATGTAGATAAGAGGATTTATAGTTTACCTAGTGGAGGGGGATGTGGTTGTTAATGTTTCGGCATGGTAGGTAGGAATTATTACTGAGGATTTTGTTGAAAGGGATGTTATGCAATTTTTACCGTAGACATGGAATAGGGTTCATCGAAGGATACCCTGATTGTCCTTGAATTTAGAATTTTTCGTGGCCAATTCATGGTTCAATATAGCCTTGAGTACTCTAATTTTGATACTAAGCAGGACACTGTTGGTAATATTGATGCTGTTGAAACAACTGGTTCTGTTGATTTTAATTCACATAATTACAATCATGTTGTTCTTCAAATCCTTCCTTGAAATATTAGTAAAGATGATGTCCATAAAACATCTCACATGGTTGAATTTACCTTATATGGGCATGCAGGGGGTTGATTATGAGGTTGTATAGCTAGTATCTAGAATGATTCAAGCTTATTTTGGATCACATACACTTGTGCTACTAGTATGGTTCTCTCATCTACCTAGTGGATAAAATGATGTGGGGGTCTATAAATTTTTTGACACAGGCTGGAATTGTGTGGCACTTCATCAATAATTGCTCGTCTGACAACATGGGTCCTAAAAATTAGTCCTCTATCAGCGACATCATCGACTATAGTTTGTGCGGCTGGCTGGTGTATATGGTAAAATGTCTACAACTAAATCCATATATCTAGTCCCTGATGTGGAAACTTTATCATGATATTTTTGAATCAGTACCACACTTCCGATTCTGATTCTCCATTAGATTGAGCCATGTTTTGGATGTCATTACAGAGCTTCCATGTACTAATTAGTAGAATGTACTTTCCCAAAAAATCCTGGGTGAGATCGTCCCAAGTCATTTTGGACTTGGGAGATTGGATTTTGAGCTAGTCCATATCTTTATCTCTCAGTGAAAATGGTAATAAAGATAGTCAAATGGAATTTGAAGAGGCTCTTTAGTTGCTAAAGGTGTTTCAAAATTCAAGGAAGTTGGCAATGTGCTCATGTCGGTCTTCACTATGGAGACCACTAAATTGTCTGATATTCTAGATCATTTGATTGAGTGCATGATTGATCTCGAATATGTGAGATTGAATTGGGGATTGCACAATTCATGGAGTTGTGCCATGGATTAATGGTAGTATATAATGCATTATTGTATTTTTGGGATTCATCAGGTGTTCTTGAATAATTATCTGATGAGGGTTTGGCAGGTTGAGTCCCGCTGGAGGATGTTGCTCATACTTTGCCGACCAGTGATGTCAAAACAGATACTTTTCAATCTCAATATTGATGGTTAGAGGTATTTTCCTACTCAAGGTTTCTTGAACGAGTCAAATTACCTTTATACATGCACTACTTGTAAAAATATGTGGACATAAGGAAATATTATAAAACAAAAGTGAAGAAAAGGGTTGAGGGAAAGGTAATCAAAGGTAAAGTGGAAGGGTTATTTAAAAATAATGGTGTTTCTCCATGGAATCTATGCCTGAATTTGATAGCCCACACACATCGTTGGGTTTGTATGGGAAGCAGTCAGTTTAGAATTATGTGTCCTAATCATTACTAACTACTAGGGCGTAGTATAATATATGTGCGGGTTCGATCCTATGAAGAGGAAGCTTTCTCCTATAGAGGATCACTGTATTGAGACCCTTACAACATTCCTTTCAAATTTGTTTGGTTTTTCAGAGTGTAATACTTGTATGGATGGAAATACCTTCAAATATTTGAGGAGGGGTCGATATAAATTTCAAATATTAGGAGAAAATATTTCCTTAGTTTTAATCTTGGCAGGGTCTTAATACTTAGGTTGTGAAACAAATGACGATCACTAGTTTACTTTGGTCAAATCAATTAGTTCTACCTAGGATGTGAGAATTCTGTGATCAGAAGATACCAAAATCATATGTGCATTAGGTTTGGATTCTTTAGTATAATGTATCCTAGGCTAGTGATCATTTCTTGGTCTACATTAATTAGGATAGGATCTTCTGTTTTAATATCTTGTGGGCAGGGACATTCTTACAAATTAGATATACTTGGGTTATTTATACTAATTACTAATCCATTAGGTATTCTAGAATAAGATTTAAGGATTTATTATGGGTTCAAATACATCTAATCTTGATACCTAGTCCCAATATATTTAGATACTCGTAATGTGTGGAGATGTAATTAAATAAATAAATAAATTTATGCTGACATGTTATTTCAATTTAAATTATGCTCAATCATGTAGTGGTTTGGAATTATAATGATACTGAGCATGAAAGTAGGTTTACAAAATATAAACCACAACTTTAATAAATTTCTTACTTGACATAGGAAATATAAATGAATCTCACACCTGTATTAGGAAATTGGAAATGAATGATAATAGATGCAACATGAATGTGAAATCATTGAAGGGAAATGATCCACAACCCATGAATTGAATTAATATGTAAAACAATGATTGAATTTTAGTTTTAAGGATAAATGGGGTTAATTAATTTGAAGTGAATTAACAGTAGAGAAAAATCCCATCTACAAAATTGTTTTAAAATGCTCCGTCGTCAGTTCCCATTTTGTAGGAAGAACATGTCATGATGTGTAATGGAGGTACACATCCTGTACCATTCATTCACATAAATTTCTGCAAATTTTGGATCTCCTACATTTCTTGTGTATATCTGGCCAATTTATAAATTTTTTCTCATTACACATCTTGTACTGATTATTCACGATGTGTGCTATCCTCCATGTATTCCTCCACATCCTTAGATTCATATGGGTAGCAATCATATTATAATTGTGTGTCCCAAAATTTACTAACTAAAGGGCATAGTATAGTAGAACTGCGAGGTTGATCCCATGAGTAGGATTCTTGATCTTATAGAGGATCACTGTCTTGAGAACCTTAAAAGAGTCCTTTCAAATTGACATGGGTTTTAGGAGTATACTAATTATATAGAAGGAAGTGAATTAAAATATTTAGGGAGGGGTCAGGATAAATTTCAAATTTTTGGAGAAAGGATGTCCTTAATTATAATCGTAGAAGGGTCCTAAGACATAGGTTGTGAAGCAAATGGTGGTCACTAGTTGACTTTGGTCAAGTAACCTAGTTCTACCTTGGAAGTGACTATTATATGATCTAGAGATTTTAATAGCCTATGTGAATTATGTTTGGATTATTTGGTAGAATGTATCCAATGCTCATGATCAAAGCTGAGTCTACTTTAATCCAGATAGGGTATTCTATTTGAATATCTCTTCATCAGGGTTGATCTAACAAATTATATAGACTCTATTTGTTTATCCTATTTAATAATCCATTAGGGATTCCATAATTATATTTAAGGATAGATTATGGGTTTAGGTACATCTACTCTTGATCCATTCACCTAAGAGATTTCGTTACTCATAGTTGGTGGAGATGAAATTAAATAAATAAAGAAATTCATGCTTGACATGCTATTTGAATTTAAATGTTTCTCAATCATATAAGTGTTCGAAATTTTAATGAGAATGTGCATGAAATCAGGTTTACAAAAAAAAACAAAAAATTAATAATTTGCTTATTTGAGATAGGAATTAGATATGGATCTCACATGTGTTGTGGGAAATTGATGATAAAAGAAATAAATATAGTGGGAATGAGAAAAAATTGAAGAAAAATTATCCATGGATATTTAATTGAATTACAATGTAAAAAAACAAACAAATTTGTGTTTTCCGGAGATATAGGGTGAAGTAACTCGGAGGGAATGAAAAACATAAAAGAATCACATCTGTAAAATTTGATGGAAATGCTCTACTGCAGGTCTGCATTTATATGCATAATTGGCCCAAATGCGTACTAGGGGAACACATATCGTAACTACGATCCAGTATACTTCCTTGTATTTTGGGTCTCCCAAAATCCTTGGGCATATATGTACGATTTATGATGTTTGACTGATTAAAAATAGTGTACTAGTGTTCCTGATGTGTACAGGTCTCTAGCTGTTCCCCCACACAAATTTCTCATCCATTTCTTGCTCATCTATTTTGACTGAAGTCACGGTTTGTACTTAGCCTTCCGGAGATTTACTAGCTATTTTATCTACTCGTATCATGACTTGGATCATGGATTTTCAAATGTTTTGAACTCTTACTACACGATGTGTAATGACATGCCGTGATGTGTAACATGATTTTTCTACTTTTTCTACATTTCTTCCTCTGAATCCTATGAAGCCTCGTTCCCATAAAATTAAGCATATACCAAGTGAATTATCGAATAAGTTAATTAATATCCATAAGTAAACGATATTTAAATGTTTATATAAATTCAGATTATCAGAACCGTTGAATAATAATACAAGGATAAACATGTATGGTTGTTCATTTTTGGTAAATTAACTGAGTAAATCATTTTCTATAAACATCCTGAGATAGTGATGAAATATAGATCAATCCACCATCATTTATAAATTTTCCTTCTAATAAGTATAGGATAAAAATATATAGCAGCATATGTGCCATCAATGTATACTAGGATGTGTTCTGTTACATAATGGATCACAAGTTTTTTCGTCATGACTGAATGAACATAGATTGATATAGAAATGCTAAATATAGTGATATATTAACCATCATTACAATATAATGTTAACTCATGTAGATACGAGATATGGTTTCCCGCTTGTATGAGTACTTCTTGGATGTGTAAAGGCATGATGTATATACCCACATTTTTCACAAAATTGTATACAAAAGTCAGCCCATTCAAATTTGACAAATTTGTGAAGTAGAAAAAGGAAATCATAAAATTTAATTTTGGAATGGGGATTAAAATGATTAAGAGGGATCAGGTCCCCATAAATTATACTTTCCCATGTTTTACCTAGGTTATCCAAAGAATTATTCCCAAAATGGAGTTTTTCTCTTATTTTTTTCTAGGTCAAGGGACCTTGTGGTGACAAATTATTTTCTTCTAGGATCATATGGTGGAACATTCAAGAATTTTCTCTGATTATTTAATGTTATTTTGTTTCATTTATTTATATTAAGGAGGTGTAATGGTCTTGGACTCATCTTTTACTTAGACTTCCCTTTTGTTGTCTTCAACATGACATGTTTTATTCATTTTCCATTTTCAAATACATAATATTTCATAAGTAATGTGAGGTGAATTCCTAGAAATAAAATAATTTACCATTTCCCATGATTCCATTTGAGGGTTTTCATCCTAGATAGTGTTAGTTCTATTTTCATTTCCAATTTAAGCCTTATAAGCTAGACCAATATAGCTACCGATTAAGGTCAGGAAAGTTTGAACAAATAGTGATGTGGCCTATATTAAAGCATGAGAAGGGAAACCCGACATAAATAAGAGACCAATTCCTAGAATATAGACAGCCTCATTGGTAGCTTTATACATTTTATGGTTAGGATACTTGAAACATAACTCTTTTATTTATGGTTGAGATGCTTTGAAAAAAATGAAATGTCTTATACATGATGGGAAATGTGAAAAGCTGACATGAATTTGGTTATAGAGTTTATTGTTATGGTGCTCTGGAAATCATTCCATGCTATTTAAAGGCACTTTATGATGACCAATAAAGGTTGAAGAATATTATTTCCTATTTTAACATTCAAAATTGGAATGATGCAAAAAAATTTGATAGCAAGGGTATTGAATCAACATGAATAACTAGATTATGGATTGTATAAATCCTATACCAGGACAATTGAATCATTTCATGATGATATGGAATAGGTATTTAGGGTATTAACATTGACTAAATATTATTTATGGGTTCCACTATAATGTTTTTAGAGGCACCTGGAGAATAATGGACCTTCTTCCAAGGATGATACTTGCTTCTATTTCATAGGACAATTGGGTCCATGTAGGTAGAGTCATATTAGGGGCGTGTATGTATACAAATAAGAGTTCTTTAGAGCTGAATGCACTCATTACTGATAACCACAATTGTGTTGTGATGATTCAACCATTCTAGGGAATTAAATTGGATTATAAAGAGAATGGTATTCAGAATGGGTTTGAGCAACATAAAAGTTATTCTATAATGTATTGAACACATAATTTATATGAGAAGATATAATTTAAAATTTATCTTGTTTTTTCCTAGACCAATGGGTTCAATGATCACAAATTCAGTTTTTACAGGGATATAAATTGGTCCCCATATTCATTTTGAAATTTATATAATGTACATTAAATTTTTCTTTTGTTATTTGATATGATGACCTAGAGAGTATAGAATGGTATTTTTATTAGGTTACCTTCTATAGGTTTATGTCTATAACACCCCGAAACATTATGAGATAGATTCTCTTAAATTTATTTGATGTTTTATATTTTACACTACACCAATATTAGCTTGTACTATATGCAACACCGTATTAGCTTTCAGTATATGCAACACTATTCTTGGATCGCGTTACACGCAATTTCATTTACATTTTTTAGAAGTTATTCTACAAAAATTTAGTATAGATTTTTTTTAATGAATAAATGAAATATGTTTTTATTATGTTATATGAAACACTAAAGGGATCTTTCACTACACGCAACCCTGACTTGGCTTGCATTACACGCAATCACGACCTTCCACGATAGCATGTGTAGTATGCAATACCCAGTTTCGCTAAACAGCGATATATTATTAAAATATTATTATGAACTAGCCATTATGAATATTATTAACTAAATTTTTAATTTTAGAACATCATTATTCATCTTAAACATTTTCTAGAACATGTTATGAGAACAAAATAAATTTCTCGGGTAAAATAAGTATTTTTCAAAAAATGCAGTTTTGACGCCTTTTGATAGAGAAACCACTTTAAATATAGTTTTTGACATATTTATAAGTTAAATTTGACAAAATAAAATTCTTATTTGGAATCAAGATATAAAAATTTACTTTGGATAAATTTTTCATATTATTCTGATAACTTTTATATTTTAATGAATAGTAAAAACAAGCTATATTTTAATTAAAAAAAATCTTTTTAATCATACTAATTTATATGGTTAAATTATAATAGTAAATTGTTTTAAATTATAAATATAATATATTTTTACCATTTAATATAATTTATGTCATTAGCATTGATTTTACATTGAATTCGTAGGATAAATCATTTCAATCTTTTGCAATATGTTTAACAAAAACCAGTTTTTTTCGACAAAGGGATTAATTTTAAATTAATTACTGCACCTTTTGTGATTTGAATTTGGAAAAATTGAAATCCATATTTTGAATCAGTAGGTCAAAATTATGTTAATCAGCTGTTTTTTATTTTTTGTCATTATGAATAGTAACTACGAAAATTTTTATTTACCATAGTTAAATGTAAATCGGGTAATTAAGGGTAAAAATATGATTATAAAATTACCCAAACACCTGAGAAAATTTTAATGGACTAATATAAGTCGACCCATATCACCTAAGGGTTGAAATAGATTCAATTAATGGACTTCTGACCATGAAAATGATGTAATTATTATTAAAACCAAAGAAAGTGACAACATGTCACTCTCTAATATCTATGAAGTGTAATAATTTTAATTTAGTGATAAACTTCATAAAACATCGAATATTAATAGTCTCCAAAAAGAAAAAAATTATCTACATCATGGAATTTTTTCTGGAATATTTATTGATTAAATAATTGTCATTAATGGTGACACAATAGTGATGCAGAAATTGTATATTTAGTGAAAAATCAATAATATAGTTTTATTAAAATAAAAATACATATCAAAAGGACCAGGAACATGAAAAAACATTATTGGTCAAGTATATATATACCATAAATATCCAAGGGTATATCTGTGGGCCATTTGGAGCCTTATAAAACTGATCAGGAAATTTATATTATTTTATTTTAAATGATGTCAAAGATGTCACCCTCATAATTTAAAAAACATAACAATTTAAATGTTGTAATTTTAAGATGATAAATTCGAGTAAAAATATTATTATGAAAGTTATTATATTTATATTCATCATAGGATTTTAGTTTTAAATTTTATGGAACAAATACGTATATTAAATAATTATACAAAAATGTTGTAGTAATTATTTTATTAAGAGATATTCCAAATAAATGGTTTTAAAAATATTAAAATAAATAATATATGAACAAATTAATGTTCCCCATGAATATTTTTTATGAATATGACATGTTATAAATCTATTATATATATTTTGGTTCGAACATATCTTTTATGTGGTTTTTATTCAAATTCAAATAATGAATAGTGTCTAAATTGACACTATTGATATTTTATAAAAATAACATATTATTAAATTTTTTAAAAATCACACAAATATTTAAAAACATAAAATTGAAAATTATATGGTCTAAAAGGTTATAAATTATCCAATTATGGGAAATTTAAAAAACTTATGTATGTATTTATAAGAATTTAAAATTTAAAAGTTTATTACCACAAATAAAATTAAATAGATTAAATAGTGATAAATCAAGTTGATAGGGCTTAAAATAAACATAAAACATGTCTAAATTTTATTGGTTGATAATATTAAAATCATATCTCATCTCATATTCAAATTTAGTAATTTTTTGAGGTTTTTAAGTGGGGTTTCATTTTATTATTAAATAATATTTTTATAGTTTCCAATGGTGCCCCTCTCCTCTCCTATATAAGGGCACCTCCTTACCTCTACTCCTCACACAATTTTGAGCCTTAATGATAAGAAAACCCCTTCCCATTTATCTTATCAACATTTATAGTTATATCATAGAGGTTCTGGTCTTCTCAGAAGACCAACTCTAGTGCCCTAAGAGGAAGTTTAAAAGAGGCGCGTCGAAGAAGAGGTAATCTCTACTACCGATTCATTCAAGTTTCTTTATTCTTCTACTTCCTCTTCATTAGTTGTTTCATTATGAAGTAATAAAACCAGTATAAATAACATAATTATATGTTATTATAAATATTAAACAACCCCATTTCACCTTCTATCCATCCTACGGAAAATGAAATCACCGCGCGTGCGTATGTATGGAATACCGTCTCCACGCCGTGGTGTAATCTGGTTTTCCACCACCACCTTACTTGGATGGCTATAATGATGTAAAGAATAACTATATATTGTTATTATAACATCATACTGATTATGAGATATTATATCATCCACTCCAATTCCATTCATTAATTATGGGAATGATATCATCGCTCATTCGTACATACGGATTACCGTCTCCACGACGCGATGAGATTCATTCTCCATGTTAACCATTCAAGAATGATTATAATGTATATATAATAAATAATCATGAATGATAAAAAATAATAATGATACTTTATTTATATACATATATGGTTCATTTACTTAATTCCATTCAATTCAATAAGGAAATGAATACAACGTTCATGTGTACGTACGACCTACTGTCTCCATGAACGGTATATTTCATTCCATTTATTGATATAACATATATATTTATATTCCCTATATATATGTTATATATATATATATCATGTTTCATATTCTGGAATTATTTAAATCAGTATATAAGTCATAATATCAAGAACAACAAGTCCAAACACATACGATAAATGAAACAATTTTACCCAAAATGCTGCTCTAACATGGAATTGACAAAAGAACGGGTAATATAAAGTCATAAGTGAATCGTATATGATATCATAAAAATAAATATGGTTATGTTACAAGTTAATAATATGTTTAAAACCACTATATAAGAGTTTTGGACATGTATGGAAAAATTGGACCTAAGTTAAGGGATAATTTTGCAAATCTCATTTTTATCCGAGATTGCTTATATGTAAGTATTTACTGGGGTAATGTTTATCATCCATGTCCATGTTTTGAAAAAAAATTCATTAAATGGTTAATATTATTCCATGTATTTTAAAGTAATTTTTACCCTTTTTTGACTTTTACCACATTGTATTGAAGGAATCCTTCCTTTGTTTACCATAGAAGGTACTTTTTGACTTTTCCTGCAAAAGTATGAGAATAATGTTTTTTTAACTTATACATCGTTAATGGATTTTTACGGTTTCATAATTCCTTATTTCCATGAAGCTTCCTCTACAATATTTAATTATTATTTTCGTCAAAATTCTTTTCTTTTAAAATCGCACAGAATTTTGCGAAAAGAAATTGATTTTGAAGTAGAATGGATATTTTCCTCAAGAATTCATTTCAAGTGTTTTGTCAAAACAATTTTCCATCTAAGATGACATATTTCATATGTGTATGTTTCAAGTATAATGCCTCTATGATTTATATGGTTTCACTTTTCTTATGATGAAATGATATCTATTTGTTTTATATGGATTATGTTAGGATGTGATGATGTTAAGGAAACCCATTTTATTCTTTGGGTTATGATGAATGATTTATGTTTATGTTGTGGCACAAGAAAGAATGATTTCATTATGAGATGGGTGGGACATATATCTCCCTATAATTCATTGAGTAAAGATTTAAATCTCAGGAGATAGACATGGATGGAACGTCAAGTTAATCAGGTTAGGTGATACAGGACTGGAACGAGGAGTGAACTCGATTCAGAAAGGGACTTTGTCCACTAAGATGGTCTTGAAAGGAATGTCTTGGCTAATATAGAAATAATAACATGTGCTTAATAGTTTCCACAATTACATGTTCTATTCCCATTCTATTTTATTATGATTAATGTTTTATTATGATCTATGACTTATGTACTGCCAAGAATTATTTCCCAAGATGTTTAACTTTATGTTCATGTTTTTTTAAGTTCAAATGTAAATGATTTGTTTTATTTTCTCCATTCTTAAAATTACTGAGCATTTGAGCTCACCCTTTATTTGTTTTTTTCCTTAGGATTTAAAGAATGGTTTTAGGTAAGAAAACAAAAGGGTAATATCGTTATAGGAGATGTTGAAGATCTTTTACCATGATTAGAATATTATGTTCTACGTTTCCAAAGACACTAAACTAATACAGTCTTTGGGCGTCTATTTTTGTCATGTATTAAGTATTCCTCAAAAGTAATGTAATGTCTTTGTACATCAAGTATGGGTCTATACAGTTGGTATCAGAGTGAAGGTTTATTTAACCTTCTGAAACTAGGATGCGAAAACTTTAGTGAAATCCCTAGATATATTTCTAAGGTATGTCTAGGGATGTACCTAATATTTAGTATAACTATAGGTTAAAGTCCTGTAATTATGTTTATGACCATGAATAACCTAGGTGAACCTAGGGTGTCATATATTAAAGAATATATGATAAGTTAGACACCCCATAAGTGACTTTTTATGATTATGTGGTTGTTGGTTATTTCAACTGTTTCTTACACCATGGTTTTGGTTTTAGTCAATGGAGGGAACCAAGAGGAATTTGATCAAAATTGAATCCAATGGAAAAATTGGTTACTATGAGAAATGAAATTTCTTAATGCCTAGAAAAAAAGATTTTGTGATTATTCGAAATCAGTCATCGTGATATAGGATTAACAAGGTGAACTTTAGTGGTATTAATAATTCATCAAATAAGAGGAAGATAGACTTTTATGCATGTTCATATGGTGAGGAGAATAGAGAATGGAAGATTGAGATTTATAAAGAATAGAAGAAGAACCTTGATGAATATATAAAATGGAGGGGAAGATGTTATCTATGTGGGGAGAAGGGTCATAGAGTGACAGACTGTTATGGAATTCAATGTCTTATCTATAGAGAACATGGGTATTACCCAACTCGATGACCTGACATAAGAGGTTACTTATAAATAAAAAAAGGATGTATTCCATGAAAATCATTTAAGAGAATGGATTGAAGTGTTTAGCTATTGGTATTCAATAATAATTATGTTAAGGTAGTTTTATGGTATATTGGAATATCTATGTATTGGACTATTGTGGGTTTCCATTAGAATATGGTACCGGTAACCATGTAAAGTGATTGAAATGTTTTTGGAAAGTAGATGATATGCGCATAATGAAAGGATAATAAGAAAATAATATGTTGGATAGTATTCATAAGCTTATGATTAAGATGAGGACAAATTGATTTCATGGTTTGAGTATAGAGAATTTTAGGGATTTTGGTATGTGGAAACAAGTAACTTTTGATAGCATTCATGTTTTCACTAAGGTTCTATAGTAATTAATGTTTCAAAATAATACATGATTAATGTAATCACATATTTTGAATGTGACCAAAAAGATATATCTTGTGATATATGAGGGATAAATGATGGTATTCACATGCTTGTTATATAACCTTTTTAGTAATCATTCTCTTTACACTATGTGTTTGGAAAGAAGTATTTTGGATAAGTCTTAAGGTTGGGATGGATTAAGTTGAACATCATATAGTATTGTTTAAGGCTAGAACTTTTTTTAATTTTATTTCTGGAATGTTATAATAGTATAGTTTAAGGAAAGGGACAACCTGCAGAACAGGTGACAACCCGTCGCGTCAGACAAGGTGGTGGGAATGGAACCCACAACCGAAGTGTGAGAGGCCTTTATCATATACCACTGGCCTACAGGAAGTCCCTAGTTAGTATAAATTAGTTTTAATTTATTAAGTGGTAGGATATATAAAGTATAAGTCCATTTTAGGAACCATACACAATTAATCTCACTATAGATGGACTTATTTATATTTAATAACTTTTTCTAACTTTTTGTTTGAGATAGATGGAATGAACAATCATTCTATCACATGATCTACTAACACTTCACGAATGAGAAATTCAACTTCATTTCTTTAACAGATAATGTGGAAATTGTTCAAGGAATGACCAATGGTGAGATTGTACCAAAAGCAAGTAAGTATTACTTTTAATTCAAAATAAACTTCTACATTTGGGAAATTATCTTGAAAACAAAAAATGTTGTCCTAGTGCCCTTATATCTGATGTATCAGATGGTACCTTAGATCATCACAAATTTATGGATTTATAATTTTTGGCTTTTTCATAGCGATGTCCTCTACCACTCTTCATCAGAAGTTGATGGTTATATTTCTCTTCCATATCCATATTTTCACCTATGTTATCCTATGTGGAAAACCTGTAATGAGTTAATTTCGGAAACTGTTATGTTTCTTACATAACTTTATAAAATTTAGTTTTAGTATTCCTTTTTACGATGTGGGTTTTTATGAAATAAACTTTCAAGTAGTAAACCATTTATATCCTAGACGAATTTCGAGGGTGAAATTCATTTTAAGGGGGATAGAATGTGACACCCCAAAATTTTATGAGATATATTCTTTTTAATTTATTTGATGTCATATATTTTACACTACCCCAAGATTAGATTTTACTATACGCAACACTGTATTAGCTTGTAGTATATGCAACACTATTCTTGGCTCGCGTTACACACATTTTCAAGTTTGTTTTTTAGAAATTATTCCACGCAACATTTAGTATATATTTTGTTTAATGAATAAATGAAATAAGTTTTGATTATGTTATATGAAACACCAAAGGGATATTGCACTACATGTAACATTTATAGGTCTTGCATTACATGCAATCGCGACCATCCACGATAGTGTGTGTAGTACGCAATATTGGGTTTCGCTAAACAACGATATATTTTTTTAATATTATTTTGAACTAGCAGTTATGAATATTATTAACTAAATTTTGAATTTTATAAAATTATTATTCATCTTACACATTTTAAATAACATGGTATGAGAACAAAATAATTTTTTCGGGTAAAATAACTATTTTAAAAAAATGCAGTTTTGCCACCTTTTGATGGTGCACCCACTTTAAATCTAGTTTTCTAAATGTTTATAAGTTAAATTTAACAAAATAAATTTTTTCTTTGGAGTCAGGATATAAAAATTTACTTTGGATAAATTTTTCATATTATTTTGATAACTTTCATATTTTAATGAATAGTAAAAACACGCAATATTTTAATTAAAAACAACTTTTTTCATCGTAATAATTTATATTGTTAAATTATAATAGTAAATTGTTTTAAAGTATAAATAGAATATATTTTTACCATTTAATATAATTTATGTCATTAATATTGATTTGTGATTTAAATTGTAGGATAAATCAATTCAATCTTTTGCAATATTATAAACAAAAACACGTTTTTTTTCGACAATGGGATTAATTTTCAATTAATTACTGCAACTTCTATGTTTTGAATTTGGAAAAATGGATTCCATATTTGGAATTAGTAGGTCCAAATTATGTTAATCAAATATTTTTTATTTTTGGGAATTATGAATAGTAACTACGGTACATTTTATTTACCACAGTTAAAGGTAAATCCAGTAATTAAGGGTAAAAATAAGATTATAAAATTACCCGAACAGCTGCCAAAATTCTATTGATGAATAAAAGTAGACCCATATCACCTAAGTGTGTAAATAGATTAATTTAATGGACTTTTGACCATGAAAATGATGTAATTATTATTAAAACCAAAGAAAGTGACAACATGTCACTCTCTAATATCTTATAAGTTTAATAATTTTAATTTAGTGATAAAAATCATAAAAATTTGAATATGAATAGTCTCCATAAATCTAAAATAATTATCTATATCATGAAAATTTATTTATAATTTTTAGGGAGTAAATAATTGTCATTAATGGTGACACAATAGTGAAGCAGAAATTATTTATTTAGTGAAAAATAAATAATATCGTTTTTATTAAAATACAAATACCTATCAAAAGGACCAGAAACTTGAACAAACATTATTTCCCAAGTATATCTATACCCTAACCATACAAGGGTCTATGTTTGGACCATATGGAGCCTTATAATACCGATTAGGACATTTATATTATTTTATTTTAAATGATGTCAAAGATGTCACCCTCATAATTTAAAAAATATAACAATTTAAATGTTATGATCTTAAGATGATACATTAGAGTATAAATATTATAATTATAGGTATGATATTTATCATCATCCTAGGATTTTATTTATAATTTTTATGAAACAAATAAATATATTAAATAATTATACAAAAATGTTGTAGTAATTATTTTATTAAGAGATATACCAAATAAATGGTTTTAACTATATTGAAGTAAATAATATATGAACAAATTAATGTTCCCCATGATTTGTTTTGAAG
Organism: Viscum album; assembly: GCA_963277665.1. Taxonomy (NCBI): domain Eukaryota; kingdom Viridiplantae; phylum Streptophyta; class Magnoliopsida; order Santalales; family Viscaceae; genus Viscum; species Viscum album. The sequence goes on from OY728153.1 coordinate 1,242,064,622, forward strand.
AATATGATCTATTATTAATCTAATATAAATATTTTTGTTCGATCATATCTTTTTTGTGGTTTTTATTTAAATTCAAATAATGAATAGTGTCAAAATTGACACTATTGATATTTTATAAAAATAACATATTATAAAATTATTTAAAATTCACAAAAACATTTAAAAAATAGAAATTGAAAATTATATGGTCGAAAAGGTTATAAAGTATCAAATTTTGGGAAATTGAAAACATTTAAGTATGTATTTATAACAATTTAAAATTTAAAATTTTATTAACACAAATAAAATTAAATAGATTAAATAATGATAAATCAAGTTGATAATGTTTAAAATAAACATAAAATATGTCTAAATTTTATTTGTTGATAAGTTTAAAACCATATCTCATCTCATCTTCAAATTGAGTCATTTTTGGATGTTTTTATGTGGGGTTTCATTTTATTATTAATTAATATTTTTAAGGTTTCCAATGGTGCCCCTCTCCTCTCCTATATAAGGGCACCACATTCCCTCTCCTCCTCGCACAATTTTGATACTTCAAGCTCCGAAAACCCCTGAAAATTTATCTTCTCAACATCTCTAGTCATATCATAGAGGTTTTGGTCTTCTCAAAACACCAACTCTAGTTCCCTAAGAGGAAGTTTAAAAGAGGCGTGTTGAAGAAGAGGTAATATCTTCTACCGGTTCTTTCAAGTTTCTTTATTCTTCTACTTCCTCTTATTTAGTTGTTTCATTATGAAGTAATAACATCAGTATAAATAAAATACTGATATATTATTATAAATATGAAACAACCCCATTTCACCTTCTATCCATCCTATGAAAAATGAAATCACCACGCGTGCGTACGTATGGAATACCATCTCCACGCCATGGTGTAATCGGTTTTTCCACCACCACCTTACTTGGATGGGTATAAATATGTTAATAATAACTATATATTGTTATTATAACATCATAATGATTTGGAGATATTATATCATCCACTCAAATTCCATTCAATAATTATGGGAACGATATCATCGCTCGTGCGTAGATACGGATTACCGTCTCCACGACGTGATGAGATTCATTCTCTGTGTTAACCATTCAAGAATGATTATAACGTGTTTATAATAATTAATCATGAAATATATGACATAATAATTATACTGTATTTATTTACATATAAGTTTCATTCACTTAATTCCTTTCAATTCAACAAGGAAATGAATACATCGTTCATGCGTGCGTACGACCCACCGTCTCCATGAACGGTGTATTTCATTCCATTATTGATCTACCATATTTATTTATATGCTGAATATATATGTTATATATATATATATATATATCATGTCTTACATTCTGGAATTAAGTGAATCATGATATAAGTAATAATATATAGAACAACAAGTCCAAACACATGTGATAAATGAAACAATTTTACCCAAAATGATGCTTTAACATGGAATTGACAAAAGAACGGATAATATAAAGTCACAAGTAAATCATATATTATATCATAAATATTATTATGGTTATGTTAAAAGTTAATAATATTTTTAACACCATTATACAGGAGTGTTGGACATGTATGGAAAACTTAGACCTAAGGTAAGTGATAATTTTGTAAATCTCATTTTTATCAGAGATTGCTTATATGTAAGTATTTACTAGGGTTATGTTTATCATCCATGTGCATGTTTTCTAAAAATGTTTTTATAAAATATTTACTAATATTCATTATATTTTCATAGTCATTTTTACCCTTTGTTGATTTTTACCAAATTGTATTGAAGGAATCCTTCCTTTGTTTACCATATAAAGTACTTCTTGACTTTTCCAGCAAAAGTACGAGAAGAATGTTTTTTTAACTTATACGATGTCAATGGATTTTTATGGCTTCATAATGCCTTATTTAAATGAATATTTCTCTAAAATATTTCATTATTATTTTCAACAAAATTCTTTTATTTTAAAATCTCACAGCATTTTGAGAAAAGAAAATGATTTTGAAGAAGGAAGGATATTTTCCTCAAGAATTCATTTCAACTGTTTAATCAAAACTATTTTCCATCTAAGATGACATTATTTCATATGTGTATGTTTCATGTATAATTTCTATTATTTATATGGTTTCTCATTTCATATGATGAAATGACATCCATTTGTTTTATATAGATTATGTTAGTATGGGATGATGTTTATGAAACCCATTTTATTCTTTGGGTTATGATGAATGATTTATGTTTTTATTGTGGCACAAGTAAGAATGATATAATTATGAGGTTGGTGGGACCTATATCTCCCTCCAATGCATTGGGTAATTATTTATATCTCATGAGATAAACATGGCTGGAACGACAAGTTAATCTGGTTCAGTGGTACAGGACTGGAAAGAGGAGTGAACTCGATTCAAGAAGGGACTTTGTCCACTAAGATGGTCTTGGCAGCAATGCCTTGGCTAATATGGAAATCATAACATGTTCTTAATGGTTTCCAAAATTACATGTTTTATTACCATGCTATTTTATCATGATTAATGTTTCTTTATGATCTATGACTTATTTACTGCCAAGATTTATTTCTCAAAGTATTTAAAATTTATGTTCATGTTTTTTTAGTTCAAATGTATATGATTTGTTTTATTGTCTCCCTGCTTAACCTTATTAAGCATTTGATCTCACCATTTTTATGTTTTATTTTCCCTAGGATTTGAAGAATGTTTTTAGGTAAGAAAACAATAGGGGATGATCTTTATGGGAGATTTTTAAGATCTTTCACCATAATTAGAATATTATGTTCTGAGTTTCCAAAGACACTAAACTAATACAGTTATTGGGCATCTTTTTTATCATGTATTAAGTATTCCTCAAAAGTAATTTAATGTCTTTGTACGTCAAGTATGGGTCTCTACATTGACACAATAAGTTTCATGTCTCTTTTCATGGTTGGTTTAGGGTATTTCCATTAAGACTATTAAGATTTAAATTTTATGATCATATATCTTTGGCCAACAATAGATGGAGTTTAAGGTCATATAGACTAGATAAATAGTGTGTATCAGTTTACTATGTAATAAGGAAAATATTAAAAAAATGTTAATGGAATCCCAAACACCACTAATATAAACTACGTTGAGGTAATGTGCACTAAATTTGAGTTCAATGTTCATAGACCATGAGTTATTGTAGTTTATGTTCTAACAACTTGGACCAACCATTACTGTATTTCAAAGTCACACTACTTCAACCATGTATTAAAAATTCTTACTATTGGTAAAGGAAAATTCTTATTGATGTAAATCAAAGCCAAATTCCACCAAAATAGGAAACCTTAAGGAATGATTCATAAGGTTTATGGTTATAGTTCATGAGCCAAAAGGTGAGAAAACCTAAGTACGATGGTTGAGATAAAAAAAACATGAATAGAAAAACCAATGCTACCACAAACTATCTCAAAAAGAAGTGCAGAAAATTTATGGTTTTGGTTATCATATCATATAAAGAAGGGAGTGATGGAAATCCCAAATGTTGATTGAGAGATAAGAGCATCACAAAACCATTGAATGGGGAATGAAATATTTTTAATCAGGAACCCTAGTATTTAAATAAAGAAGATGAGATAGAAAAAGTATGTCGATTATGACTACTTACCATCATTTGAATGAAAAGTTATATGAAAACATTTTGAGATAAGTACATATATTAAAGGACCATCTCTTCACGATGAAATATGCCTATGTTTAGAATTATATATTGGGTGCTTGTATAAAAATCCATATTGGGGTCTTGGGTACATAAGTAAAAATATGGTTTCTTTAGAGTAAATTGTGATTGTTATTGGTATCCATGAAATGTTTTTTGTGTTTTAAAATTCTCAAGGCATGAAGTGTGATTCATAAGAATGAATTATTAAAATGATGATGGGAAGAATATAGTCCTGAGCTGGCCATGACAAGGCTATTTAGGAATAATGGTGACATATAGTGGTTTGTGAATGAGTATGGCAGTTATGTCTCTGAAATCACTACATTTCCAGAAATAACATGAATAAATCCATATATTGTTACATTAAATGATATTCCACACATTTATCTATATGAGATTCATTGGATGAAAATTTATATACCATGGTATGTGATTAGAAGCAAAAGAATGAGTACTATTTTTTTCTTAGGAAATGCCATTGTTTATTGCCAAATTTGGATATGGGGGGTTGAAAGAATGGGATTTTAGGAAGAAAATTGATATTTCAACATAGATTAAGGTTTTATATGTTGTGAATATTTACATATATCTATTTATTATGTAAGGAAATTAGGTAAAATATAATATATTACTCTAACTAGTTTAAGGTCTTACAAGATAGACAATATGTCATGCAGTTTAATTTCATATGAACAGTATAAATAATTTTTATTTTTTAAACAAATATGATGAGGAACTCTATATAGAAAATTTCACTTAGGATTCTAGTGTATAAAATAAATTATATTTTCTTTAGTGTTGAGGCTGACACAAATAGGGGGTGTCAAAACACTATGATGAAACTATTGAAAGTGGAGTAAATTTTATATTACCAAATATTAATGGGTATATAAAAACCTGTATGGGAGTATGAAATAGATCCATATCACATGTAGAGGATATGTCACATAGACCTGACCACTCCAAGTAGTTTAGGGTAACACATACCATACCATATGTCACATTGCTTAATGTCATATGAAAGTGAACATACACTGAGAGGTAGCTTGGTTTTGGGGGAATTGTGGATGGGCCCAAAATAAATTATTGATACATAATTTTATATTTTGAAATTATGGGGATCAATCCACACACATTTCTAATGAAATACCCCCCTGAAGATCAGAATATTACGTAGGGGGTATTTTGTTTCTCACGAGAGAGGCCTATATGGGTTTTACTCTCATTCAAGGAAAGTAGATTTCACAAAATACCTTATTAAATAGCCCATGATTCAATGTATTGTAAATAATACATCATCAAGTAAAAAATCATGTAAAAAGGATAAATAACACCAAGGGAATTGATAGGTTTCTTTATACCATGAGTAAGATGAATGGATTTGTGACTATGACCAGACTATAGAATTTGAGTATCACTACATATAATGAAGTACCATGAATCAAGTCTAATAGATTATTTATAAGGTTCTAGTATAATGGACCATCGATTAAGAGTTTATGGGAATTATAGAGGACCAAAAAACAAGGACACGATTGGGTTTGAAGATTATGGAGATTGTTTTCTTAGCCCAGGATGGGATATTCATACATCACCATGTATCCTATAGCAATGGGAATCAATACACATGTAGTTCTTCTAAATTCTCACAATAATTATAGTTCAAAATGAAATGTAAATATTAGGTGGTTTCAATTTTATGCTCAGTGATTATATGAAACATGACATGGATGAAATAAGGACTTAATTACTAGGAGTAAAAACTGTAGGATATAGGATTGGGCCAAATATAGGGATTTTTGTAATCGTTTCATATCTCATGAGATAACAATAATTTGAATCATAATTCTTATAATATGGTACCATTTTTAATCATATTTTGGTGAACCATGACATACGGTCTGACCAATGTATCTATAAATATTGAGTCGCTGAAGTGAACACAATGCCTCCCATATAGATTAATAACTTATATATGTGGTTATTTTTTTCTCAGGGTTGGTTTTGGGATAAATAATCCTATACCAGAGAGCTCTAGTGTAGGTTTGGATTGCATATAGGTGGGAGTGAAAGGATTAAATCCTAATATTGATCCATGGAGGTAATAAACCCAATACAATCTAGATGGTTCTTAATATTAAATGTTATTTCATAAATCTAGATCATTTTTATCTCACCATGGGATTACAGATAAGGATATATAAATTATTTAAGATCTTATAATTATCTGGATATCATGTATGGAAATTAGGTATCATGGAATGTACCACACTAAGTAGTTTTTAGTCTTAAAGGATGAGATATAGACTATATAGTTTAACATAATGTAGAATGGACTCAGGTGTTGTGATGTTTGAGGTTATATAATGAGTATCTTTTGTTGATGGGTATAGTAATCTTAACATTTAAACATATCCTTCAAAATAAAGTATCAATCCACATATAGTTCTTTTATAGAGGGGAAATTTTTTCTTAGTGTAGAGAAATAAATGAAGGAAGTTAACATGTTTTGAGAACTCTGACAAGGACATGTCTATCATATAAGGAGAATATGTTTCACAAATAGGCCATCCCAAATTATTTTATTGGATTTTCATATTAAACCATATGTAAATAAGTTTAACTTATTATGACTTGGACTCAAGAGTTAAATAGTATATGGCCTTTCAATAAGAAACTATATTGAGTAATTTAAATTCATTTGGATTAAACTTTATCCATGTAGTTTAATGTCATTAAGTGATGTTGCAATTCTCCACAATTTAAATTCTTGTATCATAGAATTAAGGTGAATTCAATGTGAAGTTATATGAAATAATTCATTATAATCCTTGTATTGGTTTCCAATGTGATAAACACCCAATCTACTGTAGTCAAGTAACTAACTTTATTAGGATAGACCATGTGTATAGTGTAAGGTCCTTCCCACCATGATTATAGCATTAGAGATTTTTTGTGGGTACCATGGGGATTCATAGGGAGATCACCAATTCTATTTTTATGAATGTGTTGAATTTATTTTTATTATTGAACACCTGTATGACTTGATTCTGGTGAAATTTTAGGTTAGACAAACTGTTTAACCATTTTTGATGAAGTCATTACAACTCATGTGGACATATCTAGGACTATGAATATTTAAATACACAATTTGAAATAGCAATGTAGTGTGAGAGAAGTTGAAACTATATAGTAAATACTACCTCTATACCATATAGAAGTGAATACAAGGTGGAATGTGTAGTATTACTAGTGTTTCTATGATAAAAAAACATAGAATAAAAATGTTTATCTACTAAAAAATATTACCCATGTCCATCATCTTCTAAATGAAATTAGATAGTGTCTTATTAAAGTCATCTGTTTTTCCTTTCTTTTCATTATGATAGTGAGATGAGTGGATTGGTTGGATATAATTTTATTAATATATCTATTTAAACTTCGAAGGGTAGAAATTATTTTTGTTGTCCATCAATATTGTGCGAGGTCTATGGAATTTTGTGATGGCATTAGTCTCCATAAATCCAATGATATCCTTTTTCTTGAATTTCATGAGGGATACAGCCTCTATAAGAGCTCATGAATTTTATTAAAAATATTACATATATTTAGATGGATAATCAATACACAATAATCTGATCCATTCTATTACTATAAAGGATTAGAGTCATTAGGAATTAGATATACATTATTCTTATTTTATGAAATATCTTAAACATCTCCCATAAAAATCATCACCCATAGTACTCTTAATAGGAATACCTTATTAAAAACCTTCTTTAAAACCTAGGGAATAGAAACTTAAGAAAATGGTGATCTCAGATGATCATTACATGTAAACATGGGAGAGATCAATTTATGACCAAATGAGAAAATAATATAAGGATATATATGTGATCTTGAACATAACATAAAAAATTAATACTCGATATAAAAAATATAAAAATATGAGTCCTGGCCTAAAAAATTATCATTTCAAAAGACATGAATCATAAGGATGAGAATTCATCATAACTCAATCATAAACCATAATTTCATGCCATAAATGCGTGTTGAACCCTGATAAGTATATAAAACATTTCATAATTTATGGATTACTACCAAGACCATAAGATATTGAGTCAATAACAATTACCCATAGTGGTTCAAGCAAATCAATTTGTTTCCCATAATAGATCAAGCACATCCTCTTGTTTCACATAATGGATCAATTACACTGACTTGTTTCCCATAATCATGTTATGAGATATACTAAATTTACTAATGAACTGGATGTATATATAGATCCCAACCATCATGTAATGAAAATAATAATTTTTTTCCACAATATAAAATATTCATCATATTAGAAACCAATAAAAAATGGGGTTTATAAACATTTCATCATAACATAACTCATTATAAAAGAATTAGTATTCATAAACATCATTCCATATTAAATATAAACCATCATGATAATGAAAAAGGATTATATTCATGGATCATATCTACATTAAATATTATATATCATCAAATTACGTCATTATAGGTGAAAAATTATTTTCAAAGATCAATTGTAATAATTTTTGGGAAAAATAAATTTTCCATTTTGAAATCACATTCTGTTTTTTTAAAAATACACACAGTTATAAATTAAAACAACTTTCATAAAAATTATCTTTTAATCATTTAAATAAGTAATAAAATAATTGAGTAATGATGATGGAGAAAAATTTCACTTTACCCATATAATTAAAAAATCATTCTTTCAATAATGTATTCTAAAAAGTCACAAACTACCTCAATTGGAAAATGAAAAGAATATTCTATTCAAACCATTTTTTAAAAATTAAATAATGGGTAATTTTTTTAAATGCTTTTAGGAAAAAATTGATTTTTTAAAACTATTTTATAAGACATGGAAATGGAAGAAGAATATTCTATAGGGGATATATACAATTCGTAATCATGATGAGATTTTGAAATAAACTCTTACAACTTCAGTAAATTTTGAATCATAAGACACATTAGATGAATAAAATTATATGGATATGAATATTGAATAACTTTCATGAGAAAAATAATAAAATACATTCATGGAAATTATATAAACCATAATAATGAAACAAGTTGTGTATAAGTCATGTGTCCTGGAGAAATAAAAGCGAGATGAAATTCCATTACGATAAGTCTCACATTTCATTTTTCATATTAAAACATCATGTATAATATATATAAATTTATTAAACCTTTATTACATAATAATATCAAATATATGATACTATTTATGATTTATTGATAACATCTTTTAATCCTTTTGTTAATATGTTTTTATTAAAACCATTGTTCTTGGTGATAACTATTTCATTTTCGAAGAATGTTTTGGTTCGCCAGTCCCTATCCATATAATTTTATCATTGTCCAATAATTTTAAGAATGTTAATACTAATATAAAAATAAATATTTTAATTATATTAATATTTATAATCAGTTATAAAAATTATGGATAGAAAAACTAATTACGCCTGTCACAGAGACGGTAGGTTGTACGTACACATGAATGTTGTTTCGATTTTTTAATTGATCGAAAAAAGAATGATAAATAATAATTCAGATTTAAAAATCATTATTATATCATATATATCATATATATCATATATATTCCACAAATTCATCCTTATTACCATCCATGTGAAATATAAATGAAAAAAATCACATCGCATTGTAGAAGTGGTAGTACAAATATACACATGAGTGATGTTATCATTTCCAAAATGATTTGTTTGTAAGAAGATAGAGATAATATAATTATTAAAGAATTATAAAAATTTCAGAAAAATAATATGAAAATAATAATTCCATCATAATATCCCTCCATAATATATGGTGGTGAAAAATTAGTTGTATCACTACATGGAGGTGGTAAGTCGTACGTACGCAAAAGTGAAATATTTATATGATGGTTAATAGGTTGTATGGTGGTGTATTAATAATCATAATAAAATTTAAGTATATTTTGGGTAATTTAGTTTTTATTTTATGATAAATATCATTGGTTTAGAGGATGTATATAATAGTAGAAAAGGAAATTGATCGGTTAATTTGATTAACTATTCTTCAAAATGACTCCATTAGATCCCCAATAAAGGGTTTAACTATTGGTAATTTTGGATGATAATAACATCTAAAATGTGGTTATGGAAGTTTAGAACACAATTTTGTAGAATATGGTATATATTTAAGGCTCCAAGTTGTGTAATGAAGTTAGAGAGGATGTATCCTTTTATAGTTCAGGTGAGGGCACTTTTTGAATTTCACATATTTATAAATTATAATAAACTTATTCTCAAGAAAAACACATCAAAATGCAAAGTAATTCAGTAATATGGGTTTATATGATTTTAATACCCTAAAATAATTTTATGTATACATGTTTTAGAGTAATTTTAATCATTATCATAATTCTTAACCCTTATTTAACCTATTTTAATTTAAACTACGATAACAATTTTTACAACATTAAAAGCATGAGTTTTTTACTTATAAGGCCAAAATTGTACCATAAATGGACAATATATGAAATTAAAAACTATATAATGATAACATTATATTATTTCAATAATTTTAATATTTTTATTTTATTCAATAATATATTATTTGGAAAATATATAATTATTAAAAAAATTTATATAATTCAATTCATTTAATATTTAATACATAAAGGAAAAGGGGAAATTATAAAATAATGCCATAATAAGTCCCTAATATTTTATATATAACAGTAATTTTTTTTGGTCACATTAACTCAATCAAATTATATCACTCTTATTTTTTTTAATTTTATTTTTTATCAATTTTTATTAAATAGAGAAATATTGTATCATTGTTTCTTAAAAGGTTAAGGAAATTATATAATTAATGAAAATTAAAAATGAATCTTTATATGGAAATAACATTATATATATCAAATTATACACTTATAATAATTTATAACAAACGTTTTTCCTACATGGACACATTAGAGATATTAAAAAAAGAGAGTGACATTTTGTAACATTCTTTGATTTTAATAATATATAAGCCATTTTCATGGAGATGTGTCCATTATATAATTATAATTAAAATTTATATGTTAAAAACGTATTTAATCAATATAATATTATTTAGGATGATAATATATGTCTTTATTAATTATTTTTAATCTATATTAACCCAAGTCACCCTTTATCTAAGTGATAAATTGAACCATAGTTACTACTTATTTTGACTAAAGAAAAAAAGGGGAAAAATTACCAATTTTAACCTCATAATTATAAAAATTAAATTAAATTTATTTATTTCAATACCTATAATTTAATAAAATTAATTTCAAATAAAGAGAAATAATATTTAAAAAACTTCTTTTAGAAAAAATATATTTTTAAGCATAAAACAAGATTTATTGTTATAATATGCTTAGAAATATATTTCATGAATATCTAAAACATTTGATCATGTAAATAAAATATATATTTATTAAAATAATTAAACTATATGGATAAATTGAATATATTTATTTAAAATAGATTTCTGGTATAATTTATTTTAGTAAAAACAACACTTTTATTTTCAAATATTTTTTTTCTTTCTAATGAAAATCATTCAATAACTAATGAATTATTTTTATAAATGTATAGAAGATATATTGTCATTATTATATATTTTATATTAATAACCACCAATCCATCTACTAGGTGATAATTTAGATACATTATTTTAATAATGTTTATCAGTTATTCTAGTGTCACTCTTGTGAGTAACACAAGATAACAATGAAATAGAATTATTTAAAGAGAAGTATTTTATAAAAATATATTGGTGTTATATTCTACCCACATTAAAATAAATCTGACCCATAAAACTCATCACATAGATACAAGAAGATGAGTATTTTTCTACCTCATCACATCCTTAGGTTCTCACATGGATTCTTCAAATTGATGGTTTCTTTATAAATGTTTGACTAAGAGAGTAGTCTTGTTTTGTATAACTTTATATATACTAGCTATAATCTCTAAAAATTGATCTTTATAATAATTATCTTGATCTATATATATGACCTTTTATTTAATTATATGTGAAGTATCAGGTGTGTACTTATTTGGGAGATTTACATGGAAGGCATGATGTCATTGAGAGAAATTCAGTTGAATATATAATTGATTAGAAATCATCATGATATAATAAATAATTTTAAAGGACTGGTATACCGAAGGATAAAATTTTATTTCTTTTCAAATATCATTACTCTTATCTAGGGATATGTTTTATAGGTGTACCTTATCACCCACTTTAAACTCTAGATCTTTATTACTATTATATGTATATTTTTTTGTCGAATCTGAGTAGGTATTATGTGTTATTAAAAAATATAATTGTTTATATCATTTCTTTAGGAAGATTAGGTTCCAAAATATTTATTTCTGAAACTCCATTCCATTATGATGAATTTTTAGGATTCTTAACATAAAGGGATTTATAATATTCCATGTGAATGCTAAAATTAATGATTTATTATACGAATGATTTACTAATGGAATTTATATATCAAAACCTCATTATAAATCCATGGAAAAATATATAAAAATGTATTATTGTGTTTGATTGGTCATCATAGACCGGCCATCTATCTATGGATGATAATTAGTTTTGAAACATATCTTTATATCTAGAGTATGCTAGTCACTTATTCAAAACTATGAGGTAAACCTCACATCCCGATTAAATAAAATGGAAAGTAGTACTCCATGAAATTTTACCACATAAAAAATGTATATTATGGTAAGATGATCTGAACACAAATACTACCTAATATAAATGATATGTAACTACATTGTATGTTGATAGACTATAACCAATATAGCATTTATTGTTTAATGATTTTGGGCAATCTGATGAAAAACATTTATGGTGATGTTTTCCCATTTCCATTCATGTATGGTGAATGATTGTAAAATACTCTTATAATTATGTCTCTCATACTTAACTTAATGATAAACCACAAAAAAAGAAACAAAATATTCAATATGTCTCCTCATAACATCCCACCAGAAATACTCTTTCATGTATCTATACATCATTTTACTTCTAGGATAAATAGAGAATGATGAAATATGAACCTCATACAATATAATTTTCTTAAAATATAGTATGGTAAGGGAATATGAATGATTACCTAAACTTATTATTCCATCAAAATCATGGTTTAACTTAGGAGAATTTTTCACCTTGTTCTTCACCTCATCATTTTCATTCTTTGCCACTTTAATCTTCACTTGGATAAATGTTTAACAATTTTTTTGATGTAGATAATATTTCTCCCCTTCCATTAATATTTCAAAACCCATCCTTTGTATATCCATAAATAATGGATCCTTTTTCCATCAACATTAATATGATATCATAATCCTTTCAGCTCAAATAATCTATCATCTTATTTTCTTTCCTAGGGCAGTAATGTATTGAGAATTCATAATCATTAATTATGTCAAACCTTTATCTTAGTTGCACGATCAGATTGTTTTGAGTAAAAATACACATTATAAATTTATGATTATTATATATCTCACACCATTATCCATAAAGATAATTCCTCAATATCTTTAATGGGAAATTACCACAACTAACTTCATGTCATGGTTTGTGTAAATTTTATCATGGACCGTGAATTAGAGAAAGGAATAATATATAACCTTATATTTTTTAATGATAAAACATTCCATTAAATTCATTTATGAATTATTATTAATAACAAACCTTTCTCCACTATAGGGTTGTATCAGTACAGGTTCACTAAAACCCCATCATTGAGCTCCTTCAAATTCTCTCAACAATTTGATATCCATATGAACTTAACTCATTTCTAATTTAACATCATATGTGTATTAGATAATCATGATAACTATTTCATATAACATTGATAATATCTATCAAACCTATTAAATTTATGTATTTTAGTTGCCATGGTTGGTCTATGATATTTATCAATAACATATATCATTGATGGATCTACTGATATATCCCCACTTGAGAATATATAGACAAAAAATGAAACATTTTAAATCCAAAATTCACACTTGGTAAATTTTTAAGAAGCGTTATCCTTCCCCATAGTCTCTAATACAATACTCAAGTGATCTTCATTCTCTTCCCCTCCCTTTGAATAAACAATAATATCATCTATCAGGACTACCAAAATCTGATCACAATAATATCTAAATACTATATTCATTAATTCAATTATGATAGTGGGGGAATTAGTAAGACCAAATAGGATTTCTATAAATTAATTTTTTCCATACCTTGTATCGAATTCCATCAGGGGTATATCATCCTTATTTAAACTCAATTGATGATATCCAAAATGAATTTCAATCTTTGAAAATTATTGATATCCATGTAGTTTATCAAATAATTCCTCAATACAGTGGATAAGATCATTTTTCTTTATAGTTGTGTTATTAGGTTCTCAATAATTAATGAAAAGTATGATTGATCAATATTGTTTCTAAAAAATGCAACATGTGCAACCCAAGGTGACACACTTGGACGAATGAAAGCTTTTTCACTATTTCCCTCATGTTTATTCATTAATAATTGAAAGTCAATTGGGGCCATTATATGAGGATTAAATAGACATAACACCAGATATATGTTCTATTAAAAGCTCAACATCATGATTGGTTGAAATCCTAACAATTATTCTAGAAAGACATCAAAAACTCCCATTAAATATTCACATCATTATTGTTGAGTTTCTCCCAACCATATGAGATATATAACCCTTATGTATTGAAATTAAGACCCATAATATGGAATAAATTTACATTAGATGTCCATATTAATACTCACATAGATAAAAGATCATAGATTCATTCAGAATTTGAAATGTAGATTTCCTTCCTTGGAAGTTGATAAGGGATTGATCGAACCAATCCATGTTAAAAATCACTTTGAGTTCAACTAAATGGATAATAAATAAATACAAAGTAAGAAAATTCCCATAAACATTAAGAAGAGAAGAATTATAGTCATGATATGAGACAAATATTCCATTATGTGTTTTCAATGTTAATTCAATATCTAATTTCTACAGTGATATAGAGATACCCTTATATATTTTTTTAGAAATTAAAGGGTTGATGGATCCAAAATGAAACAATACATTATATGTTCTAGAGTGGATGATAAGTGCACCTTTCAATATTTCACACTCATTACACACTTTGGAATTCATGATCAAATGATATTTTCTTTTATCTTTTTGATTAAGAGGTTATTGGAACTGATCATAAAAAATCCTAAGATTCATTCACAAGTTTTCCTAATTCCAATACTCTTTTAATTTTAATAATTCAAGATTCTGTGGTAAATTAGTAGGAATATTATTCTCCTCCGCTCTCGTAACTACCATATTAAACACATTAAAAATTTCTTCAGCTTTATGACCCTCCTTTACACATTTTAAAATCCTCTCAGTTTCATTGAAACACTCCCCATAATGATTCTTCCCCCATGTTCGGCATATAGATGAATGGAATTTTTTTCCTCATTGTGATTTATTCATGTTTTCCTAAGATTTGAACTTTATTTTCATATAAAAAACACAGTAATTGTGGGAATATCTAATTTCTATTTTTTACTTTGAGTGAATGTTGAATGATTTATTCATAGCAATTGAAATCTCTTATTGATAATTCATTTTACAGTCTCGGATTTAGACCACCAAGGACTCTATTAATTTTCTTTTCTAGGTGGAGAATTAAATTAGATGAATACCTTGATATCCTTTTAAAATTTTCAACATATGTACCAAGGGCGTTTTATCCATTTTCTTCTACTTAAGAAATTCATTCCCAATCTCTGTACATACAATATGACTATAGTGCTTACTAACTAATATAGAATCAAACTCATCCAATCTCATGTATTAAATTTATTCCTCTTACTCATATTCTTGATAATAATCCATTACTGATCATCTTTTCCTTCTAGATGATAACAAACTAGGATAAATTTTTCATTTTTGTATCATTGAATGATATAATATATTTTCTCAATGGTTCTTATCCATTACTCAGAAACTAGTGGATTAGAAGATCCTCTATAAAACAAGTTGGTGTTTCCCCATAAAATAATGAACTTTACATTTCCCCCTCTTTTGATCATTTGGAATCTTAGAATAATTTATAGCCTAAGAAAATTATGTGATAATAAAAAAATATTATATATTCTAACACCAATAAAATTTGATTTCTTAGGTTGAAAATAATAGAATTATCTATCACATTAAGAATTAACATGAATACTTAGTTTTCTAGTCATTTACTAAAAAATAATATCATAGTGTGAGAAATAAAGATCATTTTGTAAATCTATATAATTATAAAAAATAAATTTCGTAATGAATAAATCCCGAAGCCTTATTTTTTGACACCATAGGTCTATCCTAGGTCAATCGCGATCATCTTCAAAACCTTTATGATTTTATCCTATACATAGACTGACCATTTGGGTTTTCATAAAACTTTTCTAACCATAACCACTAAATATTTTCTATACTTACTCTAATACCAACTATAACCACCAAATATTTTTATACATAAATATGAAATCTATTTAGATGAATTCTCAATACATATCAATACTATCTACAACATAACCATAATATATTAGAGTTGTTTGAGATTAGATATACAATCTTCTTAATTTAAAAAATATATTCAAAATCTGATATAATAATCTTTCCATATTGTACAATTTATATTAATACCATACTAAAAATATTATTCATCTCATGGGGAAATAAATTATAAGAAAATAGAGATTTTAGATGGTCAATAAAGGTAACCATATGAGATATAAATTTATTATCATATAAAATCATTAGATAATCTTAAGGGCGTGAGATGCTAACCATAAGATACAAAGTTCATACCCAATATGAAAAAAATCATAACCATGAGTTATAGAATAAAACATCAAAATTTAAAAATACATGAATCATAATAATTAGAATTCATCATAATTCAATCATCAAAAACAAGTTCATGTTATAAATGTGTGTGGTAAAATCCAAAGTACAACAACCATTTTATAACTCAATGCTAACTATGAAGACCATAATATCTGAATTAACACATGTTACCCATAATGTATCAACAACATCAACATGGTTTCCATAATTGATAAATCACATTGACTTGTTCCCCATAAAAAATCAATCACTTTAAATTATTTATCATAAATATATCCGAAAAAATAATACTTTACAAAAATAATTGGAAAGAGATATAGGCTCCTAACCTCACTTGATTAAAATCATAAATATTTGTGCGAAGATATCAATCAATCACCATAGATAA
The DNA here is from genome assembly GCA_963277665.1 of Viscum album. Classification (NCBI taxonomy): domain Eukaryota; kingdom Viridiplantae; phylum Streptophyta; class Magnoliopsida; order Santalales; family Viscaceae; genus Viscum; species Viscum album. The sequence goes on from OY728153.1 coordinate 1,242,081,696, forward strand.
ACCCATGAAAATAAAATATTTTCACAAATAGTTCATCGTTAAATAAATCATGGAAATGAAATGGGATTCATAAGTATCATTCCATCATAATCATAAACTATACATAGAGAGGAAAATAATGGTATAGATGGATAAATACTCTGTAAAGATTATGTATCAACAAATGAATTCATATTTCATGGAAAATGATTTAGAATAATCACATTTCATAATTTGAGAAGAAAATAACTTTTCCATTATGAAATCACTTTTTAATTTTTCAAAAAAGATGCACACTTGAAAATTAAATATTTTCTTTGAAAATAAACTTGAAAAATTGTAAATGAATCTTTTAATCATTAATTCAACATGAAGGTGGGAAAGTGAACTCCTTATACATAAGTAAAAAAACATTCATTCATTACTTTTGTCTGAAAATTCATAAAGTACCTCATTTGAAAAATGGAAAAAATATTTATTTCAAACCATTTTGTAAAAGGTCAAAAATGGGTAAATATGAAATTAAATTTGGTTTAGGTAATAATAATATTTTAATTTTTTCATAGAATACAAGTACATGGAATAAAAAAATTATATTGTGGAGACATAAACCTAAACCATCCTAAATATTGATGAGTTTTTGAATTAAACCCTTACAACTTTGGAAACTTTTCAATCATAAGTCTCATGAAAAAAGTAACATTATGTGGACATGTATATACTATGATATTTATGATAATAATTATAAAATACCTTAATGGGAAGTAGATAAACCATAAAAAAGAAATATTTAGTGTATAAGGTAATGGTCCCAATGAAATAAAAGTGAGATAATATTCCATTACATCAAGTCTCAACTTTCCTTATTCACATTCAAATGTCTTGTATAATAAATATGTATTTATTATACATGAATTAAATTAAAGTATTTATATCTATAATACTATTTATGATTTATGTATAACATCATAACTCCCATTTATTAATAATTTATTATTAAAATCCTTGTTCTGGGTGATAATTGCTTTGTATTCCAAGAATGCTTCCGTTTAGAAGTACTGGTACTTATAATTTTTTAATGGTCCAATAATTTCCATAATTTTAATAATAGTATAGTAATTATATATATTCATTACATAAATATTTATTATCATTCATAAAATTCATAGATAGAAAAATGTATTACACCATTCATGGATATGGTAGGATATACGTACGCATAAAAACTATTTCTATTTTTTGATCGATGAAATGAAGGAAACGTAAATAAGTAATGTCTACTAAAAAAAAATTATATCATATATATGATAAATATAAATATAATTAATAATTAGTACCTTCCATGTCAAATATAAATGAAAAATGAGTCACATCGCATTTTGGAGATGGTTGTCCATACCTATACACGAATGACATTATTGATTCCAAAAATATTGGATGATAAAAATAAATACATGATAATACCATTTTAAGTATAATTATATCATGAATATAATATACATATATTAAATGCATCATAATGTCCATTTATAAAATATAGTGATGAAAAAACAATTTTATCGCCACATGGAGTAGGAATGATGTACTTACACACGAGCGATACATTAAATTTTTGATTTCTAAAAAATATGGAGAATAATATTGTTTTAATAATATTAATGAAATTAAAACATATTTAATATACTGAATATATTATTTTATAATAAATATAAAATATTCAGTATAGTTTAAGATTTTTATAAATTTAAAGAGATTTGTTATGATGATTACCTCTTATTCAAAATGACTCTTTTAGATCCCCCCTAAAGGGATCTCGGGTCACTCTTTTAGGAATCCCAAAACCTATAGAATGGGGTTAGGGAAGTATGGAATATTTTTTTGGAGTATTTTTATATATAAGGATCATAGTGGTGTAGTGAAGTGAGGGAGGTGGGTTCTTTTTATTATTTACAGGAGAGGCTGTAGGGTCAGGAAAAGATTGCAAAGGGAATGTAAATACTCCCATAATTTTGAAAAGGAAATTAGAAAAATTGGGTGAAGAATTTAGAGAAAACTATTGAAGAAGACATAGTGAGGAAAGGAAAATAAACCCATTGACATAATATATTCCCAGAATGGTATGTGGAAGGCATCACCACTGAACTGAGTGGTATGAAGAATGGAGACAATGACACCACTCAACGCAAACTGTATTTTTGGCGGAATCAAGATGGATAATTTCTCTCCTGCGTACAATGCCGACCATGAACTGTGTCGTTGGAGAAATAGAGGTGGAGAATTACAACCCCCACATACAATCCCCATGAACTCTATAGTTCATGGATAAGTCCAAACCATCAATTCCCAATGAATAAGACAAAGTCAATCAGGGGATTGAGACAATGAATTTTGTCCATGAGAACTACAACCACATAAAACTCTATTGAACGAGTCATCAATGAGCCAAGTGATCTACCAACGAGAATCCATAAAAGGTTTTGAAAGATCCATTGATCATGCTTCTTGAAAAATATATAATAGGACGCCGAGGGGAGTCTAGAAAAGAGGACCATACTTTATAGGATTGGATAGACTTGAGAGATGAATTTATGAAGAGATTTATTGGTGAGGTGATGACCTCTTTAAGAAAATTATCCAAGGCATAAACCTAACTGATATAATAAAAAGGGGGAAACATATTAAGAATTGACAGACCGTGAACCAAATTGGTGATCCACGAACCATATCACGATGACAAATGAACTTCTCATGAACCGAAGGATCTGGACCCCATCTTTACTTTGGAACCCCGCATAACACAAAACTACACAAGTGGAATCTTGTGTCATATAGTATCTCAATATGAGGATGATAATAGGCACCGCGTAGCATCATGTAATGTGGCTAGAATCATCTCCCATGTATCAAAACAGAATGTGGAACACATACAAGTCAACATACCATGATGGTATGTGGATGATCCCCTCACACATGTAGAAATATGCTATGCGGGGAGGTCCCCATCCCAAATGAAAAACATGTACATTGAAAAGGGTACCTTCAAGCGCTCCACCCTCTAGCTCAGATCATATAATTTCATTTATTCCACCTCATCCATGGCCCCTATGAAAACTCATCCAATGACATCAAGCCAAACCCTCTTCTAGAGCCACCAGACACATATGATAAAACCACCACGAACATTAGCACAACCTTGTGCATTTATATACCTTTAGTAAACTGAGTCAAGTGGGTAATACCCACAATGGGGTGGATCCCCAGAATATCCATAATTCTATATTCCCATAGTAACCTAGGGTCCTAACTTTGGATAATGAGATGAACCTCCCAGTTCTAATGATCATGGGTAATCACTATCTTATCTATTCAATGAGGGAAAATGACAAGTTAAAGAGATCATGAACGATTTTCCTTTTGATGAGGAGAAATAATTATCCCCTTTATGAAAACTCATTTTTGGGCACTCCCACTAAGGTAAGTGCCTAACCATTCCATGGGAGGTGGCATACTTTCCCATCTTAGGCTCATCTCATGACACATCCAGATAAATCATCAGTTGTGACTATATTGGATATCAATACGGGAGAGGGTATCAGCACATTCAAATCCCCCTCTCTCTCCATTTGGGATCCTATACCATCTATCAATAAATGACTTGGGTCATGTGATCTTTAGATCCAATACCTCATCTTGTTTCTCACAACAATTATGACTCGGGTGGGCATAGAGGTTGGCAGCAATCATGAAATTTGCATAATACCAATGCGTGGACCTCCTAGAAGGTGTAATCCCCAATCAATTAATGTTTTCCCCAAAATGGGAATCCTCTTAGGTATAAACTAAAAATTAAATGAACTATGAGAACTCTGATTCCTTCTCTAAATAGTATACATAAGATGCCTATCTAATGCCTAAGCTCAAGGGAAATTATCCTTTGAAGTTATTCACAATAAAATTCCCACAGACCTGATAGGTAAACCTCTTCAGATTAAGGCACAAATTATTTATCTCAAATGAGAGTCTACTACATGAAATCTATAATTATTCTCCAAACAATTGGCCACCTCAAGGGTGTATGTCACAAGTCAAACCTAAATATAAGGTATTTTATTCCCAACTAACTAGGATATGTGGGGAACCTCCCTGAGGTACAAACCCAATAACCAAATCACCCTAGTGTTCAACAACCCATATCCGTAGTAGGACCATATACACCAAAGAGACCCTATCTCTTATGAGAATCATGGTCCTCTTCGGTATAACTACCACAAAAAATACTGCATTGGAATATTCCTCCTAGTTTTCCTTTCCACATGACATTAAACTACAGGTATGGGTCTTCATCACACGACCTTAACAGATGATGTGTCTAGTTATGAAACACTGAACTATGTGGGTTCTGATTCCTCTCAAGAGGATACATAGAAATCACATATTATAGGTTTGATCCTTAAAAATCATAATAACTTCCATTCCCCCTTATATGATGATAAACTCTAGAACAATTATCACATGGATTAAACTACCATTGTCCTAGTAATTCCTGATCCATTTATATCCATGATAGAATTTTCAAACCAGGGGTAATATATGAACACATTCTTAGGAAAGAACCAAGGATTCATGAACATATAAACTTTGATTAAATATATAAGAGAGTTCCATAATAGGCCATAAATACCCCCAAAAGGGTTTCATGAGCCTGACCTATCATCCCCTCAACCAATAGAGTGATTAAGTGTCATTGGCCAAATCATCCAATGTGAATCTAACTATGGAAATCATGTCCTTGAATCATAGATAAAAGGTTCATTGGGTATTTCTGGCTCCAAGAATAAACCCATTGGAGACCATCCGAGGAAAGTTTTTCTGATATGGCTTTATTGAATGGATAATTAACCCCTTGCAATCACCCATTGGGACCATTCCACTATGGAACCTCCTTCACAACATAAAAAATGATGCACTTCCAAGTCCCCATGGGACCAGCTTCTCACCCCACCTAATGTGAAGATGATATGATGAAAACTGGGTCAAAAGAAAATTGGTGAACCCTACAGGAAACTCTCTATAATAGTAAAAAAATAGTTGTTATATTTCAGACCATTTTTTGGCTCCACACATGCACATTGGTTTAAAACAAAAATAGTGAACCCAACCCGAATCATTAACCAAGGTGGTAGGTTACCCCACCTCAAACCCCTTTTGAATTCAAAATAAAGAGGGCCATGAAAAATCATCAATTTTATATATGATCATGAGATTGTAATTTGAAGGGTTTTTTTGTATATACATTACATATATATTACAAGAATTTTTTAGATCAATATTCAATCCAATGGAATACTATAATTTTTTTTCAGACATGCATGTCAGTGACCACATAGGTGGTCGATCCCCCAACAAAGCACAAGGCTCCCTTTCCCACCCAACACCTTCAATGTTGGGTTTGAAACACATCTATCAAAGAGTACCACCTAAATTGTACTCCCCCCAAGGTGGATGATATAAGGTTTGCAATCCAATCTATGAAGGATTTTTAGCCACCTCTTCAACCGTGCGTGGAAATAAAGCACAAGACCACCCCACTGACCGTACTTTATCATTTTTGGAGCCTGTACATTGAACACAACAACGAATACCTCCATTATCTTCCAGTGGCAGGAAAAATAAGCATTAATGAATTTATCTTAGCTGCACATGAACCCCTCTTGAGGGCTCCTGCTAGAAGAGATCGCAACCAATAGCATACGACCCAATATCCCTACTCTGAAGAGGATCTCATGACAAGGGAACCTGCTAATGTCTAAAGAACACGGGACCCTCAGGCTGTCTGCCAAGGGTGGAGAACACAAAATCAGAAGTAGTTCATTACCCAAATCTCTAAATAGGAGATCCTGTACACAAATGTGGAGGCATACAACATAAAAATATACAATTCCTCCCCTTCTACTGAATCCTTCCATAGAAATAAAACTTCAATATATGATCGAATTCATATCCTCACTTGCACCTATGAAGCCCGCCATAGATATAGGGTGGCACAATACAATAAAACAAACATTCCAGCTAATTATTTCTGGTCCTACCATGCAAATAGATTAGAAAAGTGTTGGCAGATACAAATCTCTACTGACACACAAGAATCCCATTGTCTAAATAGGATGACAACCAGTTTTGGGAAGGTACAAATTCGTACTGATTCACACATTACCCACCATATAAATATGGTAGAAAACTATGGGTATTCATACAACACTACCAATGAATATAAATACCTCCAATCAAATATAATGGCAATCAACAGGCATATGAAAATTCCAACATACTAATATGAATCCCACCTTTCAAATTTGGAGGTGAGAAAATATTAGCAATGTCAAATTCATCCAGATGTACGTCAATCCCATTAGAAAAATATAGATGAAAATGAGCAGACATAAATTCCTACTCACAAATATAAATCCCAACAGTAAAATTTGGTGTCCACTAAAGAAAGTAGTCGGCGTATCCTAGATATAATCCATACACATACTCATTCTAGTACCCCAACAAAGGAGAACTGTCAGTACCCATTAGAAAGACATGAAGTACCATAGAAGGCACAAACACTTGATCTGACATCAGAATGGGTATTTATACCCATTCCATCCAAAGAAATATCTTTTCACAAACTAGAAATGATGGAGGATAAAACGTTGATTCAATAAAATATCCTCAAAACCTGTTAAGATATCATCACGTGTACGAAAAAAGAAAGATGTCTGACCCCTGATCCCAACTCCCCAAGTGGGGTGATTCATCCACAAAAAGAGATGGTTACTCTAGAGTAGACTTTCATCCCTGCTCTAGTCCATGAGGGTCAATGACAATATTCCATGATAAAAGGATGACAAGATTTGGAAAAAAACACCCATTCCAATTGGGGGACACCAGTCCAACATGGCGGCCACTCCAAGGCAGTCATATATCCCTTCCAAGCCTCAAAATTCTTTTCGGCGTATCCCAATGACAACATGGGAAGCATCCAAATATGAACGCATTAATGAAGGCCATTATCAAAATTAGGCATCCCCAATTACCTACAAGAGAGAACTGAAAAATGAAACATTTTAAATGAAGCTAGAAAATGAAGGTAATTCTCATGATTCTACTCTACTAGAAGCTTGAGTTATTGATGGCATAATACATGTTTCAAAAGAGGCTGAAGATACTATCGATCCCTTACCAAAATTTTGAATTCAAAGTAGAAATAGCGAATGTCCTCTCTACAATGTCACTAGAATTAGTTCTGAAATTCTTCCTCATAGCACCCAGAATGGCTTACTCGGTTGGCCTGAAATGATCGATAATGAGGGGCTATCTACTGATGCAAGTTAGGGTAGCCCACCCCCAAAAGATCAAACATAAAGAATGTACTCCCCTTGTGTTTTTGTCTTTGATGGTCCTTCCTAGGGTGTGAAATTCTGATATTATTCTCTCTATTGTCGGACGTCTAGCTATCATGGTAGTCCCCTCCATGATGGAAGTCACTACAAAGGCCCTCTCCATAGTGACACAAATCAACGAGAAGGTACTCCCCTTATTACAGTACACCCTAAACATCCTCCCCATAATGTCAACTATAAATATTTACCCTATATCCAGAGTAATGATGGTAGTGCTCACAATAATAGTAGTCATTGTGAAGGTCATCCCCTCAACAAAGCAAGGCAGCAAGATTGTCTTCTCCTTGTGACAATATTCCATGAAGGCCCCCTCTAGAGTATAAACCATAAAAAATCTCTCTGTGGTCAGACACCAAGCCAGGATGGTGGTCCTCACCATCACAACACCAATTCTGAAGGCCCTCCACCTAGTCAAAATTCACACTGCTGGGAAGGCCCCACACTAGTCCAAATGTGAGAAGGCAATCTCATTTTGAGGTGCTCGGAAAGAAAGTGTGGGATATGATAGAATCTCTTTCAATGAAAAGTGACAACATTTATCAGCCGGGAGAAGGCCCAGGTCCATGCCCATCCTCTGATCCACCCCCTCACTGTTCATGCATTAATGAAATATCTAGTAGCCCCACCACTCAGGATAAAATCATCATAAAGCTACCAAATTTTGAGAAATATGTTGGGGAATCTTGTAAAAATAAAAAAATATGTTTCTCATGAGAATAGATCTATAAAGGGATGAAATAATAGTTATGTTATGGCCCACAACCACTTCTTGTTTCTGCATTCTGAAGGAGTTACTTGATAAATTAATTCACAAAATTCTTCTTAATATCTAGACAACTCTCTGGTAGTTGAAAATGTAATTTTTACCCTATAATCGGTATGTAGAACGGGTAATTATATTGGGGGTGATTGATCATTAAATTGACCTAGAGGCCTGTCCATATGCACGATAGTCGAATCCAAAAAGGAAAAAAGAAAAACCTTAAATTTTATTGTCTCCACTCACTACAAAATTGAGTTTCCCCATTGGTGACACCCCATATAGTGTTTACATCTGAGGGTGGAGAGAACGTGGAGCTCTACACATCACCCCATGTAACATCTAATAAAACCCACTAGAAACAGAATCCTATAATGTCATCATATCAGGACAACAACCAAATGATGTACCTATTCAGGAAATGTGGGTTGATCGACAATAACAAGCCTTGAGTAATTCTCAAAAACAGTCAGGCCCAACAAGAGAAATCCATCAAGAAGATTCTAAATAAGGACTTTAAAAACATTAAACAAGATACTTAGCAAAGGGAAACCAACCATTGAGAACTGATATTGTCCTCAAAAGAAAATAATCTATTTATAGATCAATACCATATAAAGCTCATCCCCGCATTGGAGTGCATGAGATTAAGAAGGTGGAAATAACAACAGCTACCATCAATGTACGAGAGCAGCCCCATCCTGCAGGGTTTGGAGAACTTATAACATAATGTTCCTCATAAGGCCAACAAATCTAAACTGAGACACATTAACTAGAGAACGAGAGAAACCCCATCCCATAGGGCTGGTGGAATTTTTACCTCAACCACCCACCTATAAGATGTATGTATTTTGGGGAGAATGAAAAATAGAGAGGTCGCCCATTCTACCCCATCTTCTGATTCATGTCCCCCAAGACTGAGGTGTACAAAAAAGTCATATCAGGGATCCATTTGAGTCACTCTCCACCCAGGAACCCGAAGAGTATCACATAATGAAATGAGATGATTTGATAAGGGATGGAGGACACCCTCATAATATTCAGCACATAGTATGCCACCCCCAATGTGGTTTGCATCGGTGAACATCATGGATGATGACCCCACAGACAATACTGAAGATAACCCAAATAAAAAGGATGTAAGATAAGGTGGTGCCCTTCTAGTGGTAGTCCACACCGTACTTGAAGGTGTACATACTCGGAACCAGTGGTTCATCTTAATTTTGGTTCTCCCTTATCTAATTCCTTATTTACTCCTTCATGAATCCTCAATAATGAAAAGAATAAGAGCAAGGTTTCATACAACCCACCTCTTTGTACTAATGTGAACACATCTCTAACGCTCAAAGAGAGGTTCACCCGGCATAAGGATGAAATTATTGAGCTGAGGAAAATCAGTGTTCAGCTGATACAAGAGATCCTTACAACCATATATGTTCCTCAGGTAGAGTATCTACAAACACTTCCAACAAAAATACGTTTACCACTAGGGCTCATTTTGAAAGATAAAACAGAGATGCAAAACTCATTTGAGGCTGTTCAAAGACAATAATTCTACCCTAAACCAATCCTAAAAGGATATAAAGACTTCTACAATTAAGGATGCAACCGAAACAAATTTAGGTTAATACACAAAGGATCCCTATGGTTGGGTATCAAACTCAAGTTCTAGCCTCACTGGCATATCTAATATTGCCTGTGTTGCAGCAGATCATGCTCAGATCCAACATTACATGCACCAAGGGCTCATGAATATGAAAAAGTCATTAACGACTCAATTATGACCCATAAAGGGGAAGCATGATTTGATACAAACAAAGTGAAATCCCAACCCCATCTGGCATGAAAAAAATCTAGCCACCTCAAAATTTCGTGAACCCTATACTCGTAATATTCAATGGCTTCAGTGACCTAGAGAAACAACAATTGCACTATGCATCATACTGTGATCCCGTGATGGGAACTCTTGAACAGTAATAAGAAGTGAAACATTGATGCTTTGTGAGAACCCTTCAAGGTTCAGCCTTTGTGTGGAATACAACATTTTCAGCTAATTCGATAATAGTATGGGAGGAACTCTGGTTCTAGTTCCTTTTCTAGTTCATCTCGAAATTTCCAAAAACAACAGTTAGTGACATATTAAACTGAAAACATGGATAGAATGAAATATTTTCAGACTTTATTTCCAGATTGATGGGTCTGACTTACTCATTAAACTGGTTTCTACCCCAATATGATATGCCTTACCGATGCATCGATAATCTATGTGAAAATCTATGACCATCATTCATCCTGGTGAAGTATACAAGTGGGGTTTAGAACTTATCCACCATTACTAAAAGGATATTATATTCCTTGAAACATATTAATATCATGTCATAGGTACCCTCATCATCCCCAGTAAAATGAGTGAGAAGAGGGGTAGTGGATTCTATCACACCTATGCTACCGTCTACATGACGCCCAACCTCAAGGCCCACACCAAATCATGCTGGGCCTCTAGGACATCAGTCGCCACCCTCGCCTCATCAAGATGAATGAAGGGGAGCCATGAGGAATCAATTCAAAGAATGAAGAAATGATGTGTATTTGTTTGTGATGACCAAGTTTGTGGATAATTTTTATCTCCCATGAATTTGAATTTTCTTCATCTACAAGAGATAAAGAGGGATGATGAAGTAGGTCTTGATGACTGATCAAATTATTTTCCCTTACACTGGTTACTACGGTAAAACATCTTGTAGTTTTTCACCTTCGAAGAACACCTACAAAGAATGGTAGATTCTGGAAAATTCAAGTTGATACCATCGTCAGTGAAAGTGGAATATTTTTCCACCACTGACCCGGATGAAGGAGGGGAGTGGAAAAAAGTTGTTAAAAAGGGAGGAAATTTTGATAGTTGGATGACTCGAAAAACAATCATCCAAACCCACATGATCCTCCAAGCATAGTTAAAGAAACCAACCGTGTCTCCAACATCTCCTGATGCAACACAACGAACATCCTTGACCCCACAATCCTCTAAAGGATGACCACCCAAAAAGAACTCCAATCATAAGGGTGGAAAGAAATTGCAGGAAGATGAACTTTCACCAATAGAAAATTTAGCTTTGACACTATCAGATCTCATTCCATTGAATCTAGGAGTATAGGAACAACCCTACCAAATGACACAATTAGAGGATGTTTATGAGTCAAATTCAACATTAGAAGAGGAACTAATTTTTGGATCTTTCAATGTCATCCACTTATTGTATACCCTCTCTGAGGATGATTATGGTTATCAACCAGAATTCCCCACAACCAAGTTGGGGGTCAGAGGAAGAAGCTGTTGTAGCTAAGTATATCATGGGAGATGCATCCATGGTAGAAATAAAGCATACAGATGCACCCAACTCAAACCATTAGTGTTGAATAAACCCACAGAAGGACCCTCCAACAGATCCAATAGGGACATGGAAAATCTCCTACCCCCACAAGAGTACGTCCTGGTCCATTCCTTCTGGAATATCCATTATAGGAAGGAAAGACGATTGATTTCCCATAGTATGTGAGATGTCTGGCGTGACCCATTCCACAAAGCAAAAAATCTCATTCGACTCTATTACCGAGGGTAGACCCATCATCATCAAATAGTAAATCCCCTAAAGCACCTATGAAAGACAATACTTGATCTAGTAAACAATAACCTTTAGATCATAAATATGATATTATTAACCAATTATCTTCTGTACCAGCCAACCTATTATTCATAGATGCACTGAATCTATCCTAAAATCATAGGGAAACACTCATCGACGATTTCTTACGTCCCTAGGAGTTTGATGCTGAGGTAGCAGCCACTGAAATCTACCTACCCAAGACCAATTCTATAGGATTCCGTGTAGTAATCTCCTTCACAGATCAAAGTGAAGACACCATCATGAAAAAACACATGAAACCCTTATATGTGTCTGTTAGGATAAATGATGTTGATATCCAAAAATTCATCATTTATAATGGCTCTAGAGTTAACCTCTTCCCACTATAGATACTTCGTTGACTGGGATGTAGTGGAGATAATCTGATGCTCTACACCATAACTCTATTAGGCTATAATAAAATTAAGAAGAATCTGTTAGTCAAAATTAATCACAAAACCCAATTCAAGGACCTCATTGTGCACCTAGAATTTCTGGCAATCTGAAATAACATATCCTTCAATGCCCTTCTAAGAAGGAATTGGCTGCAGCAACATACAAAAATCTCCTTCTCTTACCATATGTGCCTCAAATATAGCATTAATGGTCAGAGTGGGATACGAAATGCTGATAAGACCCCATTTGACTTCTATGAATTAGACTATATTGAAGGAGGGTTCTATGAGCCAAATGGGAAGAGAATCCCAGTCGATGGTGTTGATTGGATTTCCACCCTAAACGGTTTGGAAATTTATCTCACCAATCCCCTCATGCATCACAGGGAAGAATACATACTGTACATCAATCAAATTAAGTGAACATGTCCAAATTCAGACATGTATTCAGAAGCCCTCTTGATTTTAGTCATTCCCCCAAGATTGATAATGTTGAAAAGCACACAGACTCCCAAGATAGTGGTTGGGATCCAGATAAAAATGCCATTGAACTATTATCAAAACTCCAAAAAATCCCTAAATTTCCCAAAAAGGTAGGAGGATGTGTCTCGTCACTCAATAAAAATGAGAAAAGTATTTTAACCCTCATAGTATCTTCTATAGAGAATCACCACCGATGGTCGAGGTAGAAGATTCTACATAACCACGTAGACACCAAAATTGTAAATATTCCCTCAACAATGGAGAAATAATCTCAATAATTGTTTCTCCATCAGAAGGCAGAGAGGAAGATGGTGAGGATACCGAGGAGAAATAAATGTACCTAAGGGATGCCCCTCCAGAATTTCAGGATGATGTCTCTACCACCATTTATAAACTCTAAGAAATCAACATAGGTATCAAAGAAGACCTGTGACCCAATATGACTGGTGTTTCCATGCCTTACAAAGAGAAATAGGTATATAACTCCTTCTAGAAGAAAAATTGATATTTTTTTCCTGAAATTATACAAAAATTCCACACTTTTATCCAGAGGTGGAAACTCACCAACTGGGCCTACTAGAAGACCACCGTGGTTACAAGGAATCCACCAAAAGGATACAACCCGACACATACATCCAAAATATATATTGAATTCGACAGAATCATCAGATCTAACTTCATCGTGGAAGTAAAATTCCCCATATTTCTAGAAAATATTGTACCCTTGAAAAAGAAATGTGAAAGACCAATGTATACATAAATTTTAGAGATCTCTATCAGGGATTAACAAAAGAATATTTCCCAGTCCCAATCACAGAATTTTTTATCGATGATACTTCTGTATATGAGTCTCTTTATTTCATGGAGGAATATTCAGAATAAAATCAAATCCTAATGTCCTACGAAGACGAAGAAATCACCTCTTTTAGGACTCCCATGATGTATTCTTCTACAAATTAATTCCCTTTGGTTTGAAAAATTTCAGTACTGCATATCAACGTTTCATGAACCACATATTCAAACCCTTCCTAGGAATGTTCATATAATTATATGCGGATGATTTCGTGGTCAATTTGAGATATCATTTGAATCCCCGATAGGATCTTGAGATAGTTTTCAACAGACTAAAACAGTATGGTCTAAAAATGAACCACTTAGAATGTGCTTTTGGCATCACCTTAGGGAAATTATTATGATTCATTGTATGATTCTGTGGCATCGAGGTCTCTCCCGATAAGATAAAGGATATCTTTGGAATTTCACCTCCTGGAATATTCAGTGAGTTGACAGGACTCCAAGGAAACCTGAACTATATTCTGTGCTTTATATACAACCTTGTAGAAAAATGTTTTCCCTTAACCTGGTTGATGAAAAAGCTGGTGGAACATCAATTGAAGGATGATTTTTAGGTATTATTCCAAAACATCAAAAGGTATCTCTTAATACCAATGGTGCTAATGCCACATATCATAGGAAGACCACTCATTTTGTATATTTCCACCTTGGAGAAATCACTCGACACCTTCCTTGTAAATAAGAATGATGTCTGAAGGGTGAATAGACTATATTACCTCATCTAAACCATGATTGATGCTTATTATGGTTTTTAAAATATTGATAAGATATTCTCTGTGTTAATATTTCCGATCGAGATACTGAGGATTTACATGAATCACTAAGAGGTCCATTTGGTCTCACATAGCAACACAACCATATATATTATCAGCATACCAATATTAACTTTATTCCTGTGAAGGTGGGAGGTCATCCTAGAGTAGTTTGATATATGGTTCATACTATATAAATCTGTCAAAATCAAAGAATTAGAATATTTCTTGGAAGAACATCCTTCAATAGAGGTGGCCCTGTTAGATGTTCAACTACCAAATGATGAAGTGTTCTCTATTGAAGGGAACTCCCTGATGTGGGAAATGTAATTTGATAGTGCCTCCAGAAGCCTGATAAGGAAAAGGATGGAAGACCCAATGTTCAAAAAAATTGGGTTTGGGAGTCATACTCAAATCCTTAAAAAAGGATGTTCTGCCATATTCATTTTTACTATTAAAGGGATTCACAAAAAATGAAGTACAATACCAAGACCCCATCAACAAACTAGAGCTGGAAATTCAAGTGAATGGTGGAAAATTGAAGACAAAAAGTGATTCAGACCTAGTCATCAAGAAAGTCAAGGGTTACTATTCTATCAATAAAGAAGAGATAATCCTTTTGATGAACCATGTTCGGGAATTGATGGCAGAGTTCCTATTAGATCCAACATTAACTTATGACCCTTGATCACAAAATTCACAAGCCAATGAATTGGAAAATATATCCATAGCTCTGGCTAACCTAGATTGGAATGAGAAATTCATTTGTATCGCCCACCGACAGATGGTCTTACCATTCTTTTAGGTCAAAATGGAAGAAATTAATTAAATAAGACCCAACTATAATATCGTATGGTCCTACCACTAACCGCATGACTCCAATTGTAGATTACCTTCAACGGGGGGAGGGGGGAGCTCCCACCAGATAGGGATATAGGGGAAGAGATTCAGAGATGAGAAACAAAATTTTTCCTGTATGATGGTGCACACCAGCCAAAGGATCTTCATAAGTGAGGCCCTGATGGATTCTTTATAAGGTGAATTGATGGTGAAGAGACCATCATCATCATGATGGAAGATCATGCTTGAGTATGTAGAGAACATCAATCAGTGTCCAAGCACTTGCAGAAAATTCGAAGGCCTGGGTACCATTGGCCCACCATTATTCAGGATTGGCCACATTCACCAAAAGATTCCATTCTGGCCATGTTCATAAAAATATCATCCACTAGCCCCAGGATATAGTATATACATCCAATTACTCATATCCATTTTTTATATGGGGAATGAACATTGTGGGACCATACCTTCATTCCACAGATATAAAATTCAAATATATTCTCATAGAAATTGAATTATTTTCCAAATGGGACGAAGTGGTACCCTTTAAAAAGGTTGGGACAAGAATCATTGTCTGCTTCGTGAAATTAAAGTTCATCACCAGATTTAGATTATCTCATACAATACAGACATAAAAAGGTGCAAATTTTGGATTTGTTGAATTGGGCATGCTATATCAGCGGTGTGACTTCAATTAAAACCCTTAACCCTACTATCATGTAGCGACCGATAGGAATATACAGGCCTTCAACAAGACCGTATCAAAAACTCTCTGATCATGAACTAATTTCTTATAGATTTGGATTGCAATACCCCAATAATGGACCCATCTTTACTCCTCATGCATTCTTATTGAAATATACCATTCACTCTTGGTGAAAAAATATTGTTCATTGACTAGGTTGTTAAATTTACTTGATTTTTATGATTTATTTAGTATTTATGGCAACTATAATTTTATTATTCCCTATTTGGGTTTCCATAGGATTAAGAAAATTTGATTTATAATGATTTGACGCATTTTCTTCATTATTTAAAATTTAGATTTTATAGATTTTTGATGGTATTTAGTGTTAATTCAATTTTCTTATTTTATATTTTTATAGATATTTGATTATTATAGAAATTGTTTTTTGTATATATGATATTGAAAAAGTTTATAAAAATATTTTAAATTATTCAATTATATTTCACTCATGGTGAAATAATTTTTGATAAATTATGATAATTCTTAGATTACAGTGCGATGATAAAAGAGATTTGATTGTTATATTATGATTTGTTTTCATTTATTGAAAACATTTGAACATTGTATTGTAAGCATTTGAATATATTTATATATTAACATGTGAGTTAACATATTTAAGAATTTAAAAAACATGTATGATTTTTGATATATATATATATATATTTGTGTGTGTGTGTGTAGATTTGAAAAGTAAATTTCTTTAAAAAAATCATCTAAAAATATATTTTAGGTATATATATGTGATTACAAAATCATGTAGCACAAACACATATATAGAACGTATAAAATAAATATGAAATGTGTGTTCGATAAAAAAATTACGTGAATATCAGTTTAAGGAAAAATTTTAAACAAAGTGTTATTTTATAAAAAATATATTTATTATAAAAAAAATATAATTTTTTTACTTAAAATATTTATAATAAAAAAATGAAACTATAATGATTACTAATTAATAAAAACCCAATTTAACGATGAATTTTTTATAGAGGTCCATAATTTCTTTGAGCATTTTTTGATAATGTATAATCTTTGTTGGCTGTCATGAAAATTAAAAAAATAGTTATAATAAATATTTTGTGATTAATTTTTCTTAGAATTAATATATTATTATTATGTAGTAAATATATTTAGTAATCAATAAAAAAATTATAATTACCTAAAAAAATACAAAAAATACCAACAATCTTTGAAAAACACAATAATTACAAAAAATGTATAAAAAATAGTATTAAAAATTAATTATTTTATAATTAAAAAAAATCTATGAAAGATTATTAAAAATTATTAAATATTAGTAATTTTTTATAATTTTTAATATATATAGTATTAATAAAATATTAAAATGGTTACCCTCAAATGCGATATTACTGAACAACTAATGTGCACAAATTTAATATTATACCTTGGGTAAACCTTGCATCCCATATCTAATAGTGGTATTATATTTCTCATATCATAAAATATTTGGGAGATAAATTAATTTATTTTTGTAAAAAATTATAATAAAAATATTGAATGTATTACCCTTATGTGAGATATTACGAAACACTCTAAATGCACAAAATTTATCTTATTCCCTGGGTAAAACCAGTTTCCCAGACCTAACAATGGTCTCATATTTATCATATGGTACAATTTTCGAGAGATATTTCAATTTTTTTTAAATGTAAAATAATATTATTAAATGAATTACACTCACAGGTGTTGTTACCAAACACCTGACACATACAAATGTTATGTCATGACTAGAGTAAACTGCACATCCCAAACCTAAAAGTGGTCTCATATTTCTCATATGATATATTCTTTTGAGCGATATATTATTTTTTTTGTAAAAATATAAAATAAGAATATTAAAAGAATTACACTCGTTTGAGATGTTACCGAACACACGAAACACCAAAATATTATCCTAATCATAAGGAAAACCTATATCTCAGACCTAGAAATGGGCTCCGATTTCTCATACGATACATCATTTCAGATATGTTTCAATTTTTCTAAAAAATTATAATAACAATCATAAATGAATTTTCATCCATGCATTGTTACCAGAAACTCGACACACACATATGTTATATTATGCATATAGTAAATCCTATATATCAGACTTGATTTTGGTATCATATTTCCCTTGTGAGACATAGTTCAAGTGAAATTGAATTTTATTGTGAAAATAGCATGTATGTGATATAATATATTTAATATTTTTTTCTATCTAAAAAGAACAATTAAAAACCCCAAAATCCAATGCCAACTCACCCCTATTTTAAAAAATATTCCATATAACATTTGAAGGTGTCAAAATATAATTATAATTTGTAATTAGTAAAAAAATTAATAATTATTCTATTTCTGAGGCTTTCCAAGATAAATATGCATCCAAGAAGTAGGCACCTATATCTATTTTGTGATCATGATGGGATAATAGATTACAAAAATCTCAATATATTAGTTATAGATCATGTTTATATTTAGGGACTCAAAAAATATATATAATTTTTATCATTGAATTCCGAACATTTTTTATAATAGAACAATTCAATTTCAAGGTAATAAATTCAATATTACCATATTTGAAACATTTGAAAATGTTTTAGTTCCTCTAATACATTTTGGTTCATAAAAAGATTAGAATTTTTGGTATCAACATAGTGAATATAATTTTTTAGAAAATATAATTTTTTAGTTTGGATCAATCAATTTATAATTTAGTATGTGAGCTTGTTGACTAGTCTATTTATAAAATTGAAAATCAAAGTGATATTCTAAATTTCGAATGATAACATTCTCAATTTTAAAATTTATTAAAATATGATGAGGATGCCTTATATTTGGGATGCCAAATGAGAACACATGAATCTATAATAAAATTTATTGTTATTAAATCAGATTATGGAATGTATAATGATTTATTAGAGAAAATATTATCTTTTTTCAAATCGTTGTTTCCTGATAGAAATACATTACCTGTAAGTTTATATAAAAGTAGGAGGTTAGTCTATAATTCGGGTCTTAGTTATCAAAAGACCCAAGAATGTTTGAATGACTGAATCTTATATTATGTTTATTATTAATCATTAGATAATTTTCCAACATGTGAATAATCTAGTTATAGAGAGGGAAAAAGGAATTTTTGGATATCTTATGAAATAGTTGAAGTATTTTCCAACTAAAACCTATTTAGAATGTTTATTTAGGTCTCAAAACAAAACTTAAATGAAGATGTAAAAAAATAAAATATTTCTATACATAAAAGATTAAATCATCTATGTGATGGTGATTCATGGAAAAACATTAATTAGATGCATCAATCTTTTTCTTCCGCCCCTAATGACAGATTGTAGGGTACTTATACGAAATGTTTTTGTCCATTTAATGCTTACGATAGTCAGTATTCTTATTGGTTTGTTTTTATTACTTCACACAACATACCTCCTTAGATGATGATGATGGAACCGTATATATATATATGTGTGGTGTTTTTAATTCCCGGACATCCAATGAAGAATATCGATGATTATTTGAGGCTACTAATTTATGAGTTAATTTCATCATGTAACAGTGGAATAAGTACATTTAATATACTTTTGGATCACAATTTTACACCAAATGATTCATTACTGTGGATGATCACAATCATGTTAGTATTGCATGTATAAGAAAAAATAATTCATTATTAACAATGAGAGAAATAATAGTTATTTTTAAATCATGTGGTGATTTATTCCAACAGATCAAAAATTTCAAAAGAATAGAAATAATTTTAAAAATGATAGAATTGAATGAAACAAACCACCATCAGTGATCTCAGTTATTCAGGTAAAATTTATTTCCTCTACAATACCTAATGATACTTTTTGATCGACCAAATATAATTATTTTTGAGTGTGATCATAATTGGATAAAGAAGAGTAATCTTTGGTACAATCAATATTGGTAATATTTTTTAGTTAATCACATGTAAGATATAATTCATAATGAGAAGTTTTTTTTGTAACACATTCTATAATGTGTTGGTTACACCAAGAAAGACCAATGATAATGTAATGTCATGGTTAGATCTTTCGCAAATTTATAGACATCTTGATCATGATTTATTTGAAAATGATAGATCACAGAATTTAACAAATCCAAAATAAACTTACATAGTTTCTAAAAAAATTATTTTATTATTTTTTCAATGGATTAGATATTTGAGGTTATAATATGGTTATGATTCTAGTTTTTCTCATTACATTATATACATTTATATTATCATGTTAAAATGTCATGATTGCTATGTATTTATGGAAATGTTACCACCTATTGGTCTTAGCGGGATGCTGAATTATTCAATATAGAATATTTTGATTGAAATATCCTATTTATTCCATGATTTCTGAACTAAAACCTTTGATTATGATGAATTTAATATGATGAAAATTATATTGTTTTAATTTTATATAAATGGGTAAAATAATATTTTCCCAGGAATCTTTGACCCAATAAAACTTTTAATATTTTATTTATCAATTGAAGATAAATATGGAGGGGAAATATAAATTAGATGGCTCTATCCATCTGAGATATGTATGCAAAATTATTAAAGGAAAGTACTTAACAAAACATCTATTGAAGGGTCATTTGAAAAAGCATGCTTGTAAGAGAAGATTTTAAAATTTTCTACTTATTATTTTCAGTTGGAATATTTTTAAAAACTAAATAAGATGTATAAAATTGAGGGAGATGTTGATGATGTTATAGAATATATTTTTTTAGTATTTAATTAGACTGATAATACATTTGATGGTTTGCATGAGTGATGAATTTTAGTTGAAAAATTGCACAAATATCATATATATGTTCTGCTAAATTGCGAAAAAATTATTAGATTTTTTCAGTATATACTACTTATAATAATTATTTAAATGATTATAATAGATAAATTTATTTAAATAATTTTTTAGATTATATGGTGACCATATCAGAAAAAAATTCATACAAATTATCTCTAATACCTCATAAGAAAATCATCAACACATTTTTTCATATATTTTACAAATACTTGTAAGTTATGTTGTTTTCGAGGGATCATAAAATAAATTTTTGTAATAATGTCTATTGTTAATATTTTTTTTGTTTTTTGGAAACACAAAATGAATTTAAAATTTATATTCAATTATATGGGCTCAAAAAACCAATATCCAAATTGGTAAAATATTATAACGAGTATTTGGTTAATGGATTTCGATTCCATACACATATATAAGGTGAATAAAAGTAATCAAGGTGTAGTGTTGTTTTTTTTTGATTTGACATCATTATAATGAAAGGAAAGTTTATTTTTTTTGGAATGTTGAATGAAATAATCATGTTATGTTATTTAATAATAAATTATATTATAATGTTTAAATACTATTTGTTTGATATATATTGAGGGTTTTAAGATCATCCATGAAATGGAGTTGTTATCATTAAATATAAAAGTATTATTACATCAAATTAAAAAAATAATATTGGTAGATCATCATATCATGTTTATTTTGTAAAATACTATGATTTTTTTAGATAGTTGAATGACTATTGGGGATTAATGAAAATAAACCCTTCTTAAAATATATTTCATAAAAATTAAAATGGTTCTTTGGGAGAGAAACATTTAAAAATATCTAATGAAACATACCTAAATATATCTACTACCCGATGAGATATAATCATGGATGATGGAACCCCCTAGTTAGGGGATGAAGATATTGTTAATGTTGATGATGTAATAAGGGTTAGTTAAACTGAAAGTTATATAGATGTTAACGATTATGAAGATAAATGTGGAGACACCATCCTTGATGAAGACAATGATGAATATGATGATTGATTTAGTATATTCAGGTATTAATTATTTTTTCATATATGATATTCTAATTAATAATTATCTATTGGTATGATTGTTTGTTTCTAATGGTTGGACCTGATAATCTCTTTTGGTCTATCACTAAAGCCAGTAATTATTATCATTTTATAGTGGATATTTGTATTAAAAATTAATGATAGGTAAAAATATTATATTACTCAGGGTATTTATTAGTGTTTTATATTTGATATATATATTAAAAAATATTTACTCATCAAATTCTTTTGTTTTGGTATTTATTTATAAGAAATTATTATATTCAGTTATTTTTTTTGTTTTTATATTTGACAAATGTATTAATAATTATTTAATCAAGAATATAATATTCCAATATTTATTGTAAAGACCCAGATGTTTCCATGTAATTTTTTTAATTATATGGGAACATTGCGAGTCTGTGAAAATTTATGGTGTGTGATTCTAAGGCCCAGTTTGGCTGGAATAAATTTCTAAACATGTTTTAAGTAGGTTTAGTAAACGTGCGAGCGGGTTTTTCTATCTTTTTAACTAGTGCTTGGAATTGAAATATGAGGACATTGTTGAACTCGTAGTACTGATATTCACTTAAGGAGACCTTCACCTTGGCTGTAGTAGGTCGAGGGTGAATGTTAGTTTTCTGGATCTTTGTGGGATAGTTGAAATAATAAAAATAAAATAAAACAACTATTATTTTATTTTTCTTTTAAAATCTTCCATTTGAATTCATGATTGTGGGGACCACATAAACCCCCATTTAATGTGAGGAAAACATTGGTTCTACCAATTTAATGATCCAACTAAATTTATTTAATGAACAGACATTAATGTACTAAAATTAATTGAATTAAATCAATTAAAGTTGGCTCCTCACTACTTTGATGGGAATCAGTGGGAAAGGAGTGCTTGGGAGAACCTTTGGAGAAATATTGTCCAACAAAGAAAAACTCTTCAATTCAATAATGTTGACATTGGAGTGCGGTTTAGAAGCGAGTTGTGGGAGCAACGAATGTTGGTTCCCCTTCATCGACGTCATCTCCTTCCTCACGACACCTCCAACGAACGTCATGGTAGGGGTTTTAAACTGAATTATGATTAATTCTATTTTTTTGATTAATTTTATTTTGGATTCACAATGATTATGGTGAAACAAACATGGCCATCATCCCACACATATACATTTCCACTTTTCTTTTTTTCTTTGCACGTTCTTCATACATTCTTCAACTCTAAATAATTAATGATGCTAAAAACACAATGTCTCCTAGAGTGCGACATATGGATGCAGATATCATGACCCGAGGATCATGAATATGCAAAATTCATAATTTTTGGGATTGAAATGAAGCTGTGATGGCTTGCAGAAGATGGCGGCGGCCGATACCTGGCCTTCCACGTGGAAGGAGGGAAAC
The DNA here is from genome assembly GCA_963277665.1 of Viscum album. NCBI lineage: Eukaryota > Viridiplantae > Streptophyta > Magnoliopsida > Santalales > Viscaceae > Viscum > Viscum album. The sequence continues at coordinate 1,242,104,920 of OY728153.1, forward strand.
GCGTGTCCGTGCCGTTGGAAGTGGAGGACGCAGGCGGCACGCCGGGCGACCGCTTGGCGAAGCAGCAACACTCTTCCATTCCACTAGAGAAGGAGGCTGTGGTGGATTCCAGAGGGCAGCCAACACTCGGCCGACCATAGGTGGCTAGTAGCACCATCATGTCGATAGAGGGAGGACTGGCCAGAAACCCAGCCGGTCGTGACACTCAGAGTGGGACTGTTAAGAGGTCCCACGTGCCTACAGGGAAAACGAACGCCCATATGGCCATTTAGAATACTAGGGGGTGCCTCCCCCCAAAGTTTCGGCTAGGGAGGACTCCGTCACTGTGGCCACCCGACCGTGGGCTTCACTACGGGCCGCACCAGTGGGTTGGGCTAGGCCTCCCCTCTTCGCGGGCTGAGCAGGACCATGGCCTAGCGAACTGGGCCTGTAGAAACCTAGGCCAACCGAGCTAGACCAAAATTGGGCTATACAAGACCTAAATCAGGCCTAGGGGACTCGAATTAGGTCGGTTCGGCCCCGGGCCCATCCGAACCCTATTTTGCCTTTGTGTCCATGTCTTGAAAACCATGCATCCGTTTCATGAACCATCTATGGAACCTGAATCCTTGAATATATATGGTCCTTTTGGTATAATCTACTTGAGTTCTGGATAATTTTGGTATATGGATAGGTTGGATTGACCCCGAATCCAATCGGGCCCTTGGAGCGGAAACATTAATAACTTACAGACCGTGCACCCGATTGATGCCCTGTCTGTTGTGTTGGGTCCTTTATGACCTGAAAAAACTTTAGGTTACTCCTTTTTAGAGTTTAGTGGTAGTCCAGGTATGACCGATATCTAAAGGGACAGATTCTATGAAACTCGATCGCACCGTGTTCGAGGATTCCAGTGGCCGGTAGTGAGGTAGAGGTTGGAGACAGATAATATGAAGGTTAGTTACCTATCGATTCTAGGCGTGTCGGATCCTATGTGTGTCATTGCGGGGGTTAGTAACTATCAAAATTGTGTGGGTCAGTACTCAGTGATCCTGTGTGGGTCAGCGCATACCGATCTTGTGTGGGTCTAATCCTGTGTGGGTTACCGCTCATCGATATTGGGTGGGTCAGCACATACAGATCCTGTGTGGGTCTGTGGTCAGCAATCTTGTGTGGGTGAGCACATACCAATATATTTTTAGTTAGATCTTGTGTAGGTCATTTAGGGGGTTAGTACCTATCGACCCTGTGTGGGTCAGACTCCGTATAATCAGCAATAGGGCCTCTTAACAAAATAAGATGATCTAGCTTCTGTGACTGATCATCTGTACTTCGATACATTCCTTATACCTGGTGTGAGTTGAGTCCTTGCCTTTTTGGTATTCTACTATGTGGTACTTCTACCATCGTGGTGTTACCTATGTGGTACTTCTACTTTTGTGGTGTGCCTTTGTATATCTGGATAATTTAAGTATATGTATGGGAATATACCTAAGTGGTTTTGATATCTACTTTGTGTTGCTTTGTGGGGATTCCTTTGTGGGACTCTAGGAGACATACGAGGGCCTCGGGGTCCCTACTGAGTATTATTATACTCACACCTTCATGGGGTACGTCCATACCTTGCGGTGTCTTACACAAATGATGGATAATGCTGATCGAGGGTGAGGTTACCATACTAGAGGCTGATCAGAGGTGGAAATTATACGAGGCAATCTGTAGGGATGACCATTCGAGAGCTATACCTACCATTCAAGTATGGTCCTTGGCGGGTGTTCATAGGAGCTGTTCTTTTTCATTTTCACTTTTAATTTCTATTTGGGATTGTATTCTGGACCCTTTACTTACTGTACACACCCTGTTTACTTTATGTATTATATTGTGTTTGTATCTTGATGTGTGCTTGGTATGGGTGAGTTTTCATGTTTAAAGGAAACTCCATCCCAGTTTTATGGATATGCCTTTCCGGTACTAGTTTCCAGCCTTTGGCCTATAGAAGGAGGGCTTGGGAATGTCACAAAATGGGCCCTGGTGGACGGCTTGTGACAAATTGGTATCAAAGGAGTCAGTTCTACCAAAAAAATGCACTCTGATATTTCAATTGTCAATAGTTTTAAGTGTTAGGAGTATGGTTGTTAGTTTTGGGAATCTAGTGTTAGTGCGGCGACCGATGTATCAATACATAAGGACCCTGACTTCTTATTTCTGACTTAGTTCATGAAAACATTGATTCCATGTGTGTTTTTGAATTGTTTTCATTGTGATCTCCTTGAGTAAGCTCACTAGGTATAACTTATTGACCATATAACACCTGTTCTTTCAGGATGCCTCCACACAGACATCCAATCAGGGATCCAGGTAGAGTACATGATGACGGCCCACCATGTGAGGAGGATTTGGTGTTGGGACCCCTTACGACAGTTGTACCATCGGGTGGTATACCGGCGGCACCACTACCCATTGGGCATCCGATACCACTAGCCCCAGTAGTAGAGGGTGCACGCCGCTTGAGTGCATTGCATGAGTTCTAGAACCAGAGGCCACTGAGGTTCTGGGGTGAGACCAATACATTGGCGGCCGAGGAATGGATGGAGGTCATGGCTAGAGTGTTATGACTGGTTAGGACACTAGGTTATCTCATGGTGATCTTTACCGCCAGTCTTCTTCAGGTAGCTGCGGGAAGATGGTGGAGTTTGATGCTCTAGGATCATAATAGGTCACTCTCATCTGGTGGACTTCAAGAGCATTTTCAGGGCCGATTTCGTCCCAATGACCCTACCCATATTGTGTATACAAGAGCTTCTCCACTTGCAGCAGGGCTGCATGATTATGGATTTTTATTCAGTGAGGTTCACTGACGTTTCATGCTACTCCACTAAAATTGTGTGGGACCCTTTCTTCAGGGCATGGACCTTTGAGAAGGGGCTCATATGGGAGATTTGATCTTCGATGGTTTCTCTCATTATCCCGACACATGCAGGGGTGTTAGAGAGAGCACTCTTAGTGGAGAGAGTCCTTGTTGGGTAGTCACCGGAAACAAGACCCACCACCCGACAACATGTAGCAGAGTCATCGGCAGCGGGCATCAAAAAGATGAAAAAAACATCATAGAGGACCAGACCAACAGGTGGATGACCGTATGATACAAGTTCGGTGGTTAGGGGATCTCGAGACAGAGTAGGATAGGTGAGGATAAAGTAGTATTATTCGTGCAGTGAGTAGGGTTACATGGATCGCGACTCCAGGACCTGCTGTTTAGATGACCAACAGATGATCAAAGGACCGCCTAAGTAGAGGGGAAGATTCGATTGAGGAGGTCCGTAGACAGGAGGTGGACGTAGCATATGAGCAGGCCGTGCAACAGGCGATGTGCTATAGTTTGAGGTTCTACCGCCACCACCTCCAGGTGGCCACCCCAACCACAGGGAGCAGGTGGACAGGGACGAGCTCTGTTCTTTGAAGTTGAGGCCTACAACCATGGAACTCTATAGATTATACGAGGTATTATTTTTGTTTACTACACCTTAGCTACAATACATATAGACACAGTGCTAGTCACTCATTTATTTCCACGACCACTGTTCAGAGCTCGGAGGTTTTAGTGGAGCTGTTGGCTCAATCCTTATGGGAAGAGACTCGTATGGGAGCAGATTCGACGATTACACACTGGTTCTAGATGTGTGAGCTTACTCGAGGAGGGGAGAGCTTCGGGTGGGATCTTCTACTAGCAGTGTTGAGGCCTTATGACGTCATCTTGGGTATGGACTAGATATCCATATCCCAAGCCCAAATTGACAGTATTAGGTGCAAAGTTTTGCGTGTCTTCACATATATGGACAAGTTTTCTTCCACCGGAGAGACGGGAACCTTTGCAGTGCATGATGGACTAACCCAGAGGAGTGCGTAACCGATCATACATGTCGATAAGGAAATTACAGCCTCAATCTTCACTATATCCACCCCTTATCGACATGGATGAAGAAGGGGATTCCCTTCATGTGGTAGGAGAGATGCCAGCAGAGTTTCCCAGAGCTGAGGCAGAGACTAAAGAGGGCCCCCATTTTGAGGTTACTGGAGGAGGGCATTAGGTACGCTGTATACTACGACACATTAGGGAACAAACATGGATGTGCCCTGTTGCAAGAGTGAGTAGTGATCGCGTAGGGTTCCTGACAGCTGAGAAAGCATGAGCAGAACTATGCTACCCATGACCTGGAGTTAGCAGCAGTGGTCTTCACATTGAAGATTTGGCGACATTACATGATGGGCGATCATTTTACAGTCTACTCTGAACACAGGAGTCTCTGGTATATCTTCTATCAGAAGGACCTGAACTTGTAACCATGGTTTCTGGTTGAGTTATTCCAAGACTATGACTTCGAGATAGTCTATACTCCTAGGAAGGGGAACGTAGTAGTAGATGCACTCAGCAGGAGATCTGGTATACAATTGTTGAGTGAGGATATGGAGCATATAGCCACTTTGTGAATATCCTACGTCGACCGAGATGGAGTAGCTTATCTTCAGTCTCTGACAGTCACTCCTCCACTCCTTCAGCGAGTCAGGGAGGTGTATATTGGGGACACTGACTGTGAGACTCTATGTGCTCTAATATCCATAGGACATGCACCTGATAGATTTTCTGATGGTTGGGAGCACGTCATCCTCTTCAAAGGGTGTACAATGGTAATGTAGAGACCCAAAGCTTGATGTACATGGACATTACATAACTTTTGCAGAATACTTAATATATAAAAAAACAGACACACAAGGACCGTAATTGTTTAGTTTCTTTGGAAACTCAGAATATAAAATTCTAATCATGTTGAAATATCTTCAAAAACTCCCATAACGATCTTCCCCTTTTTATTTCCTTACATAAAACCTTTCTTTATTTCCTCGGGAAATAAAACATAAAAAGGGTGAGCTCATATGCTGAGTAAGGGAAAACATAGAGAACATAAAACAATCCATAAACATTTGAAAGAAAAAACTTGAACATGAAATTTAAAAATCAAAATCTCGAGCAAAGACATAAATCTTGGAAGTACGTAAGGCATATATCATAATGGAACATCAACCATGATAAAATATAATGGGAATAAAACATGTAATTGTGGAAACCATTCATCACTTGTTATGATTTCAATATTAGCCAAGGAATTGCTGCCAAGACCATCTTAGTGGATAACGTCCCTTTCTGAATCGAGTTCACTCCTCATTTCAGTCCTGTAACACTGAACCGGATTAACTTACCGTTCCAGCCATGTATATCTCGTGAGATATAAATCTTTACCCAAATCATTGTAGGGAGATATATGTCCCACCCATCTCATAATGAAATCATTCTTACTTGTGCCACAAAATAAACATACATCATTCATAATAAGCCAACGAATGAAATGAGTTTCAAAAACATCATCCCATAATCACATAATCAATATAAAATAACTAGATATGATTTCATAATAAGAAAAGTGAAACCATGTAAATCATAGAGACATTATACATGCACATATGATGCAATGTCATCTTAGATGGAAAATGGTTTTGATAAAACACTTGAAATAAATTCTTGAGGAAAATATCCTTTATTCTTCAAAATAATTTTCTTTTCAAAAATTCCAGGCAATTTTAAATGAAAAGTATTTTGTTGAAAATATTCAGGAAATATTTTGGAGTAATCTTCATGAAAATAAGGCTTTCTAAAATAGTAAAAATCTGTTCACGCCGTATAAGTTAAAAATAACATTATTCACGTACTTTTGTCGGAAAAGTCATAAAGTTACCCGTGTGGTAAACAAAAGTAAGATTACTTTCATAACATGTAGTAAATTTCAAAAATGGTTAAAAAGGACTTTAAAAATACAGGAATGAATTTTTAGAAATCATGGGCATGAATGATAACAGTAACCCCAATAAATACTTACGAATAACAATCTTAGATAAGAACAAGATTGGAATAGTTATCCCTTACCTTTGGTCCAATATGCTTTGTATGGATCCAAAACTCCTATATAATGATTTAAATAATGTCATTGAATTATTACATAATCATATTCATTATTATCATATCATATATGTTTCAATTATGACTTTATATTACCCGTTCTTTTGTAAATTCCATGTTAAAGCATCATTTTGGGTAAAATCATTTCATTTATCATATGTGTTTCGACTTGTCGTTCTTGATAATATTAATTATATCCTGATTTAAATAATTCCAGAATTTAAAACATGATTTATATATAATATATATTCATCATATACATATATATTATATATCGATAAAAGGAATGAAATACACCGTTCATGGAGACGGTAGGCCGTACGTACACATGAATGCTGTTTTCGTTTCCTTATTGAATTGAATGAAACTAAATAGATGAAATACATATATATATACATAAATACAGTAGAATTATTACTTCATATATTTCATTATTATTCATTATATAGACTTTATGATCATTCATTTATGGTTAACATGGAGAATGAATCTCATCAGGTCGTGGAGACGGTAGTCCGTACGTACGCACGAGTGATGATATCATTTCCATAATTATTGAATTGAATTGTAGTGGATGATACAATATATAAAAATTATTATTATGTTATAATAACTATATATTGTTATTCTATACACCATTATACCCATCCAAGTAAGGTGGTGTTGGAAAAACAGATTACACCACGGCGTGGAGACGGTATTCCGTACGTACGCACGCACGGTGATTTTGTTTTCCGTAGGATGGATAGATGGTGAAATAGGTTTTTTTCATACTTATAATAAAATATCAGTATATGAGTGATACTGATGTCATTACTTCATAATGAAACAACTAAATAAGAAGAAGTAGAAGAAGAAATAAAGTTGAAAGAATCGGTAACAGACATTACCTCTTCTTTAAAGTGCCTCTCTGAGACCTCCTATTAGGGTAGTAAAATTTGTCTTTGAAGAAGACCAGGACCTCTAGGATGATTCTAGGGAAGTGGAGAAGATAATTTTTCATGGTTTGGCCGAGCTTTAAGTCTCAAAGTGGTGTGAGGAAGAGAGGGAGGAGGTGCCCTTTTATAAGGGAGGAGAGAGGCACCTTTGGAAAAACTAAAAATATTATTTTATTATTAAGTCATATTCTGTATTTAATAGCTCCAAATTGATTTATTTAGAAGATAAGGTGGGTATGGGTCGCAATAATCTCATCCAATATAATTTGGATAGGTCTAGGTAATTATTTTAAACTTATCATTTATATTTAACATTAAGTTAAATAATTTATCTTTTACCGTGTCTTCTTGTTTTCTTACACTATAAGGTTACGAAACTTACAATAACAAGCCAAAAGAACCCCAAGTTGTTTATTATTAATATATATAACCTTATCTATGTCATGTTTCTGAACCTTAGATTTTTAGGAATATAATAACAATTAATAATATAATATTTCTTTTAAAAACTATTTTATTTCAATTTTGACAATATTTGGTAATTAATTTTTTTGAAACTCATAGCAGAGTTATTAGTTCAAAAAAAGTTTATTAAATCAATAATAACATGTCATATTAACCTATAAAGTTATTGGAATTCATAAAAAGTCTAAAATTACATTTATTTGAATATTTATAACATCAATTATTTCAATATTTCATTAATAAGATAATTACTATATCATCATTGTGTTATAAATAAATCAAATTATTTAATGTCTAAAAATTATAAATAAAATACCATTATGTAGTAAATCTATTTATATTTCAAATTTATATTTATAGTCTAATTTATCTTATGTGTAACACTATATTAAAAATTATTTACTTATTAAACATTGATTTTAACTATTTTAACCCTTCTTTAAATAAATTAATATTAAATGTTCTAATCTAATCCAAGTGGGCCTAAATTGTCATATTTAATTCCTAAGGTTGTTTTTGGTCGAATTAAACTTATCCAATAGAATTAGGACATGTGTTAGGGTAATAATAATATCATTTTTACCCTTAATTACCCTATTTACTTTTAACTGTGGTAAAAAAAGTAAAACGTTACTATTCACCAAAAATTATTTTCATCTCACTGAACCACATTTTACTTAATAAAATCAACCATGTCTCTTAGATTTTTTGAAATTCCATTCACAAAAGAGGTAAAATTATGTTTTATGTAACTTTGCAAATTCTTCTAAGAGGTGGGTAAAAGACGGTGAAAAGTTGAATAAAATTTTTATATTTCTAAAATTTTTATAAAATGACTCCAATGAATTAATTTGAACTTATATAGGTATAATGTATCATTTTGAACTAAAATAAATTAAAATAAAATAAATAATTATTTAAATAAAAAGTCGGTTTTTAAATAGTAACCCAGTGTTTTCACTATTCATCAAAAAATTGGAAGTTTTCAGAAAAATACGAAAATTTCACCCTATTCAAATTTCGATATTCCGAATCCAAAAATGAAGTCCAATTTGAAAGATAAAATTTATAAAATTTCAAATAGTGTTTATTACTATTCATAATGGCTTGTTCTAATAATATATTAATAATATATCGTTGTTTAGTAAAACCCAGTATTGCATACAACACACACTATTGAGGAAGGTCACGATTGTGTGTAATGCAAGCCAATTCAGGGTTGCGTGTTGTGCAAGACTCCTTTGTTGTTTCGTTATAATAGAATCCAACCATTTTTCATTTATACTTTGAATATATATATATATATACTCAATGTTGCGTAGAATGACTATTATCAAAGGAACTTGAAATTGTGTGTAACACAATATAAGAATAGTGTTGCATATATTTCAAGATAATACGGTGTTGCGTATAGCGCAAAATAATCTTGGTGTATCGTACAACAGAATATATGAAAGAAATTAAAACAAATATATCTTACAAAATCTCGGGTTGTTACAATTTACCCCCCTTAAAATGAATTTCTCCCTCTAAATTCATCGAGGTTATAAATCATTTACTATTCATAGAAACCCACATCATAAAATGTAATACGAAAACATAACTTGAAAAACTAAAGTATGAAATGTAATGGTTACCCTAGTTAACTCATCACTGGGTTTCCATGTAGGAAAACATAGGTGAAAATATGGATATGGAAGAGAAAAATAACCATCAAGTTCTGATGGAGAGTGGTAGAGAACATGGCTATGAAAACACCAACTATCACAAAACCATATATTTGTGATGATCTAATGTAGCATTTGATTCATCAGATATAAGGGCACTAGGAAAAAAATTTTGGTTTTCAAGATCATTTCTCTAAGAATTTTAATTACAAGAAATACTTACTTTATTTTGATATAATCTCGCCGTTGTTCGTGCCTCGAACAATTTACACTTCATCTCTTAAAGAAATAAAGTTGAATTTGTCATTCATGAAGTGTTAGCAGATCATGTGATAGAATGTTGGGTCATTCCATGTGTCTTAATCAAAAGGTTATCAATAGTTATATACATAAGTCCATCTATTTTGTATCGTTCCAAGAATGGACTTATACTTAATCTATCATAACAATTAATAAAATAAAACTCGTTTATACTAACCAGGGAATTCCTTTAGGCCAGTGGTAGGCGATAAAGGCCAGTCGCACTTCAGTTGTGGGTTTGATTCCCACACCCTTGTCCGACGTGATGGGCTGTCACCCGTCCTGCATGTTGTCCTTTTTCTAAAACTACATTACTATAAAATCCCATCAATAATATCGAAAAAAGTTCAATCCTTAAACAATTCTAACTTATGTCTAACATAATCCATTCAAATCTGTAGGCTTATCTAAAATACTTCGGTCCAATCCCATAGTATAAAGAAAATGATTACTTGAAATGTCATATAACAATTACATGAATGCCATCATTTATCCCCCATATGTCATAAGATATTTTTTTTGGTCAAATTACATACATGTGAATACCTTAATCATGTATTCTCTAGAAGAATGAATTCCCATTGAACCTTAGTGAAAACAAGAATGTAGTTAAAAGTTAACACATTCCACATACCAAAATCCTCAAAATTATATATACTCAAACAATGATATCACTTAGTCCTTATATTAATCATGAGCTCATGAATACAATCAAACATCTCATTATCTTCTTATTCCAACATTATTCGCATATCATCCACTTTCCAAAAATATCTGAATAACCTTCAATGGTTATCGGTACCATTCAACATATACTTTTAAATACTTTAGGAAAAACAATAGTGTAACAATCCTTAGATGATTCTTTATTCAATAGTACCATTAACTATACAACATAATTCTCAATAAACATACAATCATTCCACTACCTTCTTAAACAACTGATTGAGCTTCAACACTTCTTTCAGCTCATATATCATTTTTAGACTCCTCATCATCATCCATATAAATACTACCCATATGACAATTTTGATTCTCTTTATGAGATTTTACATTAGGGAATTGGTTTTCATAATGCCCATACATTCCACATTTAAAAAATATAGTCATTTTTGATGTCGTATAAATACCATTATCCTTGTCCATGGTGTTAACTGAACCTTTTACTTTGCACTTACTGGCTTTGTGTCCTTCTTTTCCACACCCAAAGCATCTTCTAGTTCCTTTGAAACAATCTCCCCGATTCCTCTTCCCAAATGATTTACATGAGAGAAATTGAACTTTCTTTCCCCTATGATCATCATGAAACTCCATCTCTCTCTTATTATTTGAGTCGGGAAACATACCAATGTTGAGATTATTGATCATATTATGAGATTGCTGATTAGGCATAATAACGATGTTTGGACTTCCAGATCTCATTTCACTTGGTTGCTCATGATGAATATCATTCCATTGTCCGCCATATACTCCATTATCGTGAATCTTCCAGTTTCCAGCCATTGTCTAAAATCGAAAAAGAATAGTGTGAGAGGCAAAAATCATGCTAGGGAAAAAAACATATTAAAGGGGAAGTTCCATCAATATATATCATCTTAGGTTAAATTCTAAGATCATTACCGTAGTTCTAGGACTATATCCTTTACGTATACTCATCCTTAGGGACATCCCTAGACATACCTTAGAAATATCTTTAGGGATCTCACTAACGTTTTCGCATCCTAGTTTACAAAGCTTGGTGTACATGGACATTACATTACTTTTGCGGAGTAGTTAATACATAACAAAAATAGACACACAAGGACCACAATAGTTTAGTGTCTTTGGAAACTCGGAACAAAATCTTCTAATCGTTGTGGAAGATCTTCAACATCTCCCATAAAGATCTTCCCCTTTTGTTTTCTTAGCTAAAACCTTTCATTATATCCTTGGGAAAATAAAACAAAAAAAGGGTGAGCTGAAATGATCAGTAAGGGAATGCATTGGTAACATAAAACAATCCATTAACATTTCAAAGCAAAAACATGAACATGAAGTTTAAACATCAAAATCTTGAGCAAAGACATAAATCGTCGAAGTATATAAGGCATATATCATAATGGGACATCAACCATGATAATATATAATGGGAATAAAACATGTAATTGTGGAAACCATTCAGAACATTTCATGATTTCCATAGTAGCCAAGGCATTGCTGCCAAGACCATCTTAGTGGACAAAGTCCCTTTCTGAATCGAGTTCACTCCTCGTTTCAGTCCTGTAACACTGAAACAGATTAACTTACCATTCCAGCCATGTCTATATCATGAGATATAAATCTTTACCCAATACATTAGAGGGATATATAGGTCCCACCCATCTCATAATGATATCATTCTTACCTGTGCCACAAAATAAACATACATTATTTATAATAACACAACGAATGAAATGGGTTTCAAAAACATCATCCCATCATCACATAATCCATATAAAGTAACTGGATATCATTTCATAATAAGAAAAGTGAAACCATGTAAATCATAGAGACATTATACATACACATATGAAGTAATTTCATCTTTGATGGAAAATGGTTTTGATAAAACACTTGAAATGAATTCTTGAGGAAAATATCCTTTATTCTTCAAAATCATTTCCGTTTCACAAAATTCCATGAAATTTTAAATGAAAATTATTTTGTTGAAAATAGTCATGAAATATTTTGGAGTAAGCTTCATGAAAATAAGGCTTTATAAAACCGTAAAAATCCATTCACGCCGTATAAGTTAAAAATAACATTTTTCTCGTACTTTTGTCGGAAAGGTCAAAAAGTCACTCATATGGTAAAAAAAAGTAATATTACATTCATAACATGTGGTAAATTTCAAAAATGGGTAAAAGGAATTTAAAAATACATGAACGCATTTTTAGAAAACATGAGCATGGATGATAAAAATAACCCCAGTAAATACTTACGAATAACAATCTCGGATAAGAACGAGATTGGAATAGTTATCCCTTACCTTAGGTCCGATATGCTTTGTATGGATCCAAACCTCCTGTATAATGATTTAGATAATGTCATTGACTTATTACATAATAATATTAATTATTATGATATCATATATGTTTCACTTATGACTTTATATTACCCGTTCTTTTGTAAATTCCATGTTAAAGCAACATTTTGGGTAAAATCATTTCATTTATCGTATGTGTTTCAAATTTTTGTTCTTGACATTATTACATATATCCTGATTTAAATAATTCCAGAATGTAAAACATGATTTATATATAATATATATTCATCATATACATATATATTATAGATCGATAAAAGGAATGAAATACACAGTTCATGGAGACTGTAGGCCGTACGTACACATGAACGATGATTTCGTTTCCTTATTGAATTGAATGAAACTAAATAGATGACATAAATATATATATACATAAATCAAGTAGCATTATTATTTCATATATTTCATTATTATTCATTATATAAACTTTATGATCATTCATGTATGGTTAACATGGAGAATGAATCTCATCGCGTCGTGGAGACGGTAGTCCGTACGTAAGCACGAGCAATGATATCGTTTCAATAATTATTGAATTGAATTGGAGTGGATGATACAATATATAAAAATAAGTATTATGTTATAATAAATATTTATAGTTATTTTCTACACCATTATACCCATCCAAGTAAGGTGGTGTTGAAAAAACAAATTATACCACGGCGTGGAGACGGTATTCCGTACGTACGTACATACGATGATTTCATTTTCCATAGGATGGATAGATGGTGAAATAGGTTTGTTTCATAATTATAATATAATATCAGTTTATGTGTGATACTGATGTTATTACTTCATAATGGAACAACTAATTAAGAATAAGTAGAAGAAGAAATAAAGTTGAAAGAATCAGTAATGGACATTACCTCTTATTTGAAGCGCCTCTTTGAGACCTCCACTTAGGGCAGTAAAATTGGTATTTGAAGAAGACCAGGAACTCTAGGATGTTTCTAGGGAAGTGGATAGGATAATTTTTCATAGGTTGTCTGATATTGGAGGCTCAAAGTGGTTTGAGGACAAGAGGGAGGAGGTTCCCTTTTATAAGGGAGGAGAGGGGCACCTTTGAAAAAACTAAAAATATTATTTTATTATTAAGTCATATTCGGTTTTTAATAGCTCCAAATTGATTTATTTAGAAGATAAGGTGGGGATGGGTCGAAATAATCTCATCCAATAGAATTTGGACAAGTTTAGGTAATTATTTTAACCTTATCATTTATATTTAACATTATGTTAAATAATTTACCTTTTACCGTGTCTTCTTGTTTTCTTACAATATAAGGTTAAGAAACATACTATAACAAGCCAAAATAACCCCAAGTTGTTTATTATTAATATATAAAACTTTATCTAAGTCATTTGGGTGAACCTTATATTTTTAGGAATAAAATAACAATTAATAATATAATATTTGTTTTAAAAACTATTTTATGTCAATTTTGACACTATTTGGTAATTGATTTTTTTTTGAAACTCATAACAGAATTATTAGTTCGAAAAAAGATAATTAAATCACTAATAACATGTAATATTAACCAATAAAATTAGTGTAATTAATAAAAAGTCTCAAATTACATTTATTTGAGTATTTATAACATCAACTATTTCAATATTTCATTAATAAAATAATTACTATATCATCATTTTGTCATAAATAAATTAAATTATTTAATGTCTAAAAATTATAAATAAAATACAATTATGTAGGAAATATTTTTAGATTTCTAATGAATATTTATAGTCTAATTTGTCTTATGTATAACCCTATATTAAAAATGATTTACTTATTAAACTTTGATTTTAACTATTTTAACCCTTCTTTAAATAAATTAATATTACATGTCCTAATCTAATCCAAGTGGGCCTAAATGGTCATATTTCATTCCTAAGGTATTTTTCGGTCGAATTAAACTTATCCAATAGAATTAGGACATGTGTTAGGGTAAAAATAATATCATTTTTACCCATAATTACTCTATTTACTTTTAACCGCGGTAAAAAAGTGAAAAGTTACTATTCACCAAAAAATTATTTTCATCTCATTGAACAACATTTTACTTAATAACATCAACCGTGTCTCTCGTATTTTCGAAATTCCATTCATAGAAGCGGTAAAATTATGTTTTATGTAAAATTTCAAATTCTTCTAGGAGGTGGGTAAAAGACGGTGAAAAGTTCAATAAAATTTTTATATATCTAAAATTCTTATAAAAGGACTCCAATTAATTCCTTTGAAAATATATAGGTATTATGTATCAATTTTGACCTAAAATTAAATTAGATAAAATAAATAATTATTTAAAAAAAAGTCGGTTTTTAAATAGTAACCCAATGTTTTCACTATTCATAAAAAATTGGACGTTTTCAGAAAAATACCAAAAGTTTACCCTAGGCTATTTTCGATATTCCGAATCCAAAAATGAAGTCCATTTTGAAAGATAAAATTTATAAAATTTCAAAAAGTGGGTATTACTATTCATAACGGCTAGTTTTAATAATATTTTAATAATATATCGTTGTTTAGTAAAACCTGGTATTGCGTACAACACACGCTATCGAGGAAGGTCGTGATTGCATGTAATGCAAGCCAAGTAAGGGCTGTGTGTTTTGCAAGACTCCTTTGTTGTTTCGATATAACAAAATCCAACCATTTTTCATTTATACATTGAATATATATATATATATATACTCAATGTTGTGTATAATGACTATTATCAAACGAACTTGAAATTGTGTGTAACACAATCTAAGAATAGTGTTGCGTATACTTCAAGTTAATACAGTGTTGTGTATAGTGCAAGATAATCTTAGTGTATCGTACAACAGAAGATATGAAAGAAATTAAAACAAATATATCTTATAAAATCTCGGGTTGTTACAGGTACCGCTGGTGCTACAGAAATAAGTGATGAGGGAGTTCCATACATCCCCTATAGAGGTGAATCCAAGAGTGGAGAAGATGTACCAGGACCTCCGGTGTCAGCAATAGTGGTTGGGAATGAAGAAAGTTAAAGTAGAGTTTGTCTCTCAGTGCCTCAATTATCAGCAAGTGGAGGCAGAGCATCAGGTTCCAGCGGGCTTAGCTCAACTACTAGTGGTGCCAGAGTGGAAGTGGGATGGATTCTCCATAGAATTTGTCACCATAATTCCATGCTCGTTCAAGGGGCATGATTCCATCTTGGTGATCAATGACCAACTCACCAAGTTGGCCAACATCCTACCTATTAGAGAGAAAGGATCAGTAGCAAGCTTGGGATGCCTCTACACACAAGAGATTATAAGACTTCATGGATTTCCATCTACTATTATCTCCAATCGTGAAATACATTTCACTCCTGAATATGGAAGGGGTTGTAGGAAGCGTTTGAGACACAACTTCAGTTGAGCGCCACCTTCAATCCTTAGACAGATGGTTAGAGAGAACGAACCATTCAGACCCTTGAGGACATGTTGTGTTCTTCTGTCCTAGATTTCGGCCACAGCAGGGATGATCACTTGCCTTTTGTGTAGTTCACATACAAAAACAGTCATCACTCCACTATCGAAATGGAACCATTCGAAGAATTATACGGATGACCTTGCAGATCACCTCTATAATGGAATGACCCAAGGGAGCCAGAATGTGTGGGACCAGAGATAGTATGGGCTACAATAGAGAAGGGTCAGATCATCTAGGAGCGGATGAAGACTACACAGAGTAGGATGAAATTATATGCTGACAGGAGACATATACCTTAGGAGTTCGTGGATGGAAACCATGTCTTTCTATGGGTCTCAACTCGATGTGTTTTATGGAGATTTGGCCGAGGTGGAAAGTTATCTCTGAGATTCATCAGACCCTTTTAGGTCCTCAACAGAGTTGGTGATGTGGCTTACCACTTAGCTCTTCCACCTCAGTTGCACCGGGTTCTTGACATTTTCCACGAATCCCGCCTGAGGAGATATGAACATGATCCTTAAACCATCATCATGTCTTTATACGAGTCTGACCTCGATGTGTTTTGCAGATATTTGGATGAGGTGGAAAGTTATCTCTAAGATTCATCGGACCCTTTCAGGTCCTCAACAGAGTTTGCGAGGTGGCTTGCCGCTTAGCTCTTCCACCTTAGTTGCACAAGGTGCATGACATTTTCCATGTATCCCAGCTAAGGAGATATGCACATGATTCTTCACCCATCATTGACTGGGTTGAACAAGACATTGATGATGGGGAAACTTTTTTAGAGGTTCTGGTTGATATTGATGATCAATAGAAGTGGGTCCTTCGTGGGTGGTCGTTACCTTTGGGGCGCTTACACTGGCAGCACAGGATCCTCTAGGAGAGGACATGGGAGCGGGAGGCTCAGATTTGTGGTATGTATCCCCACTTGTTTCCCTAATTTCTGATGTGGCTTTCAGGGATGCAAAGCCCTGAGGTGGGGAGAATGTTAGAACCGGATTTTTTCAGGTAATGTTTTTAATTATATTGGAATATTATGAGTCCGTGAAAATTTATGGCGTGTGATTTCGAGGCCCGATGTGCCTGAAATGAATTTATGAAATTTGTTTAAGAATGTTAAGTAAACCTATGAGTGGGTTTTTGTAACTTTTTATCTAGTGCTTGGAATTGAAATCTGAGGAAACCATTGTACTTGCTGCACCAATATTCACATAAGGAGATCTTCAACTTGACCACAGTTGGACGAGGGTGAAATTTTGTTTTTTGGATTTTCATGGGAGAGTTAACAAATAGAAATAAAGTAAATCAACTTTTATTTTTTTTATTTTGAAATATTCCATTTGAATTCATGATGGTGGGGACCACCAGAACCACAATTTAATGTGAGGAAACAATTGGTCCTCCTAATTTAATGAACTAAATTATTTGATTTAATGTGACAACATCAATGTGCCAACTTTAATTGAATTAACTCAATTAAAGTTGGATCCTCACTACTTTGTTGGGAATCATTGGAAAATGGGAACTTGGGAGAACCTGTGGAGAAATATTTTCTGATAAGAACAACTATTCAGATCACGAATGTTGACACATGAGAGTGGTCTGGAGTGAAAAACGCCGACACCCCTTCATCGACTTAATCTCCTTCCTCACGACACCTCCAACGAACATCAAGGTAGGTGTTTTAAATTGAATTATGATTAAATCTATTTTTTATGATTCTTCATATTCTATATTCATAATGATGATGAAAAAATAAACATTTCCATCATCCTGTACTTATACGTTGCCTCTTTTTTCTTTTGTTCTTCATACGTTCTTCGTGCATTATTTGACACCAAATAATTAATGATGCAAAAAACACAATGTCTCATTGAGCGTGGCATATGGGTGCGGAGATATCGACTCGAGGGTCGTCAATATATGAATGTTATAATTTTTTGGCTTAGACTGAAGCTGCGACACCTTACGAAAGAAGGTGGCGGCCGACACCCTACCGCCCGCATGGAAGGAGGGTGGTGCGCATCCGCACTACCGGAAGAGGAGTTCATGGCCCGTCAGCCATGGCCGAGCAGGGGGTAGCTGGCATGCTAACCAGCCATGAGGCGAAGCAGCAGGACACATCTGTGCTGCCAGAGAAAGAGGTCATGACCGCTTGGTCGTAACGGAGGTCGGAGGGCGGCCGTCATCCGGCCAGCCGCAGGTGGACAACAGTGTCGTCGCGCAGCTAGATGGAGGACCATCTGGGATCCCGGCTAGCAGTGAAGCACCGAGTGGGACCGCTGAATAGTCATGTGTTCTAGAATGAAAACAGAATGACCATCGAGTTGTTAGGAATACCAGGGGTGCCTCCCCCTATGTTGCGGCTAGGGCGAACCCCGCCACGGCGGGCCACCCTACCACGGGCTGCACCACGGGCCACGATAGTGGGGTGTGCCAGCGGCCTATGCTAGGACACCCCCCCTTCGCCAGCCAGGATAGACCATGGCCTAGTAGGCTGGGCCCTCTGCGGCCTAGGCCAATCGGGCCAGACCCGAATCGGGCCAGGTCATCCCGAACTAGGTCGGGTTGGATGGGACTCGGGCCCATCCGGACCCTATTTTCACCATTGTGGCCATATCATGACAACCAGACATCCATTTGATGAACCATATATGACACCAGAATCCTTCGATCGATATGTTCCTTTTGGTATACCCCACTTGTGTTTTAGATGAAGTTGATGTACAACCGAGTTGGATCAAACTTGAATCTAATCGGGCCCTTGGAGTGAAAACGCTGATAACATATAGACTAGGTGTCCAATTGATGTGTTGTATGTTTTATTGGGTCCCTTATGTTGTGATAGACCTTTGGGTTATTCCTTTTTGGAGCATAGTGGTGGTCGAGGTACGATAGACATCTCGAAAGACAGATTCCACGTAACTCGATCACACCGGGTTCGAGGAATCTAGTGGCTGACAGTGAGGTGGAGGTTGGAGATAGATAATACGGAGGTTAGTTACAAATTGACTATGTGCGGGTCAAATCCTATGTGGGTATTTGTGGGGGTTAGTACCTATTGATCTCGTGTGGGTCAGTGATCAACGATCCTGTATGGGTTAGTGCATACCGATCCTATGTGGATCAGATCCAGTGTGGGTCAGTGCTCAGCGATCCTGTGTGGGTCATCACATACCGATCATGTGTGGGTTAGATCCTGTGTGGGTCATTCCGGGGGTTAGTACCTATCAATCATGTGTGGGTCAAACTTTTTATATTTAACAACAATGCCTCTTGAAAGAATAGTATGATCTAGATTCATGACTGATCATATGTACTTCTATACTTCACTTATTCCTAGTGTGAGGTGAGTCATTACCTTTATGGTATTTTCCTGTGTGGTACATCTACCTTCATGGTGTTACCTGTGTGGTACTTCTACCTTCGTGGTGTACCTTTGTATATCTTGATAACTTATGTATATGTATGTGCATATACCTAAGTAGTTTTGATAACTATTGCTTTGTGATTTGTGGTTATTTACTTTGTGGAACTCTATGAGACCTACGAGGGTCTCAGGGTCCCTACTGAGTATCGTTATACTCACACATACACGGGATATACCCGAACCTTTTAGTGTCTTGTGTAGTCAATGGACAACTCTAATCGATGTTAAGGGTACCAAACTAGAGGCTGATCAGAGGAGGACATTATACAAGACGATCCATAAGGATGACCATTCGAGAGCTATACCTACCCTTTAGGTACGGTCCTTGGTGGGTGTTCAAAGGAGTAGTACTTTTTCAGTTTTACATTAAATTTCTAGTTGGGCTTGTATTCTGGCCCCTTTACTTACTATGCACACCATGATTACATTATAGTGTATCTTGGGTTTATATCTTGTTGTGTGCTTGGTTTTGGTGAGTTTTCAGGTTTAAAGGCAATGCCTTCCCAGTTTTCGGGATATGCCTTTCCGGTGCTAGTCTCCAGCCCCTGGCCTACAGAAGGTGGGCTTGAGGAAGTCATGACACGGGCCCCGGGGGAAGAGTCATGACATTTATTATTTTTTATATTTGATATTTGTATTAAAAATTTCTTAAAGGTAATATTATATATTTTTGATGAATAGATATGCTACCAGAGATCTATTTAATTCCCTCATTGACGCAAGACATCCTAATGATGAGACCAATTAACATGTCCTAGTGGATTCTACACATATTATCAGGGGGTATGGTCTTTGTCGATTGATGATTCCAGGACCTATTCCAGATAGATACTCATCTATTGATTTTGATCCTTATTTACGAAGGTATGATTCTTTATTTACAATAATTATTTTATATTATGTTGTTTTATTAATTATGGTGATGATATATTGAATATTTTTTATTATTTTCATATTTTATTTACATTTAGTTGTTGGGAAGACTAGTGGTATTCTATGAAATTGATTTTCTGATCCATGGGTGTTAATGAATCAGGTTCCCATTACCATTATTTTTCAAATGTTCGACCACTAGACTCTATGTTTTTGAATAATATATTTTATTTAAAATTTATTTAATTAGTGACATGTTATTTGTAATTTTGTTGTAATTTTTTTCTCTTCTGATTTCTAATAGATTTAGAGATCATATCTTGGACTCATGTTATATCTTTATATGTGAATGTTTTTATCAGTTTATACACAACAATAGAAATCAAGTTATGAATTGATATTTTACTACTATTTTCAACCAGTCTTGATTCTCCCATCAATATGACTATATCTCAATTCATGTATGGGATTTATTTTTCTCCTACTCTCTAGGAGAGACTTTTATAAGGAGTTCAACATCTGGATATCATAATTACGGGTGGAAGGAGGACACACATAGCATCGAGAGTCATACAATTAGTATACATCAAAGGAATATAGTAAGTTATATAATTTATTAATTTATATATATTTAAAATGTAAAATATTTCTTATATAATAAAGAACACTTCAGACCCATCTATTACGGAGTTAGATGTTTAAGAGAATATGTACACTGATCCCCATATAGGAAAACTTGTCAGTGACATACAACAACAGTTTTTGGTTAGTATTTTTTATATATTTTTACTGATATTAATTTTTCATTCTAATTTCAAGTTATATTTGATGGAAATTAATGATAATTTAGTTTCTCATTCACAAGATATTTAAGAAGAGAGTTTAGAAGATAGAACATTTATATTGGATTTCTATGTGGATTCTTGGATAGAGGTGACTATGAATGCTGTTAAGAGATGATGGATGATTTGCATTGGTTTATTCTTGACAATACATATATGACGCCATCAGTTAGCTCGAAGGGAAATCATGGAGATTTGTCACTTTTTTCCTCAATATGGTATGCAGATTGGTTGACAAATCTTGGTGAGATTATATATCTAATAAAAAGTGAGAGGGAGGAGGTGCATGCGGTGAAGTATTATAGATATGTGTAGATGATGTATTATATATGATGGAATTCATGTGGTGTTGGCATGGAGTTCTCCATAACCATTAAAGTGATCCTCATTCACATTATATGCGTTTATACATAGTGGTTTTTATGTATTTTTTTAATTTTGGGGTGGTAAACATATTATGTGTGAAAATGTTCTTCAAGGTTATTATTATAATTTATATTAATTTTTTAAATTTATCATAATTATTAATTTATTATTATTAATTATTATTATTTTCATAATTATTTATTTTTGAAAGTATTATATATTTGGAAGTGTCTTTATAACCATAGATATTGGACTGTTAAAGAATTATGAATTATTGTTTAGTGAAAATGCCTTATAAAAAATAATATTATTTTTTACGAGACTGTTACATTTTTTTATTTCAAAAAATTTCTAGTATTATTTGTAATGGGTGGTTTATCGATTGAAAATATTAATTATCTTTAATGGCCCATTACAAAAAATATAATTGTGATGCTATTTTCGATGATTATCCTTATGGGATAAAATCCTGCCACAAATGAAATTTTTCAATGGGAGTTAGTCACAAACAGACAGTCAAAAAAACATAAAACTGCAGTACTGTAGTAATATTGTGGTGATACTATTTGAACATGGTGTTAACTAATTGGTGTATAATATGATGGGTTGGTGATGGAATTTTTATGGTAATCAATTTCATAACAATTATAGATGTGGGAGAAGACATGGGGAACTTATTATATTGAGAATTAACCTAATGGGAACCATTACAACAACAAAATTTTCCCGACAATTTATCATGTGATGAAAATGAGGTCAATGATTCCATTTTTTGTATTAGAAGGATATGTCACAAGGGTTCCAGATAATCATATTAAAGGATGAAAAAACACAAATAAGATTCCTGTTATTGTATCTCCACATGTAAAATCACACTTGATTTGTAAATTTTATGGGCAAAGGATTCATCTCGGGTTCACTATTCTATTGATGGAATGATCTGTAAAGACCCCAACACCAATAGGCTAGATTTGGTAGTTACTTTATTACATTGGTACTAGATTAAAGTGATTATATTCCAAACAAGAAAATATATTAGTATTCTTGTGAAAATATATACATAAATAAATCATACTTTATAAGATAAAATGAAATACAACATAGTAACTCCATGAAAATAGCCACACAATCATTGATTATCCCTGATAGTCAATCATTATATATATATATATATTGGAATCAAATGAGAAATAAAATGTAATAAATGTGTGAGAGCAGATGCTTAGTAAGGATAAGACTACAATGGAAGCTATCATAAATAAGAATAAATATTAAGACAAGGAAAATTACTAAAAACCCATGCCATTAAAACATAATCTTGAGCATAATATGGTATGTGTAAATTATGATCAAATAATTCCATATAATTAATCACATAAGAATGAAATTTAAATAAATATATTATAATAATAGAATAATAACATGAAATATCAATTAATAATATCATCATGAGTAAATTCATAACATTGGACATTATAAACATACCATCAAGGCTTTGTCCAATACATCATACATAAACTGGTAATAAAACATCAAATATCTATACTAGTTTGTCTCATGAGACCTACGGAAGTATATAAGCACTATAGAGGGCCCGACCTAACACTTACTAAGTCCAACTAATTTCTCATAATAAAGGGTTGAAACATATTTAACAAATATATTCATTTTGAAACTAGCATTTGAATTGTTAATAACTTTTCATAATCATAAACTATCCAGTGTATTATTAAGAATGGTATTAATATAGTACATTCCAAATAAAAATGATCATTGAACATTTAATAAAATAGCGTTAATGGTATTATATGAGATCAACTTCAATTAATCCAATAATTCATCAAATATGGTGACTTATATACTTTAATAAGATCACTAAAAACATTTTAAGAAAATATCATTTTCACTTTGAAATCACATATTCTTATAATATTCTGCACTTATAAAAGAATAAATTCTCTATTAAAAGAACTATTTATTATTTTAATGGATGATTTAATAAAATTTAAGGAATCATGAGAATGGTAATATCTACTGATTCCATATAAAAAACGTTCCTTCAAAATTTTTAATACATTTAACAGAGAATTTTTAAATAAAATTCCCTTATAAATATCATATCATTGATGTGGGAGTTAATAAAATGAATTTATTATGTTTATTAAATGTAAATAATTTATTTAAAAAAAATTAAAAAATATAATCAATATTAATTGGTAACATAATCTTAGCTTGACATAATCAATGGAGAATAAGTTTAACCCAATGAATGGAAATTGGGTTAAGAATTACCTTATATTAGGTCTGATTTCCTCAATACATGTCTGAGCCACCAGTATAGTAGTTTTAAACATATTATTAACCTTTTATATAATCATATTAATATTTATAATTTCAGATAGGCTAACTTCATAACATTTTACAAACTTTTTAATAATAATATTTTATTTTTTTTACTCTTACGAGTGTTAATTTCCTTGTTTTCTCATGCTTGTTTTTCTTGAAAATAATTGTTCTCTTGCATAGGATATAAATATAAAATATACATAATACTATTAATTCGAAAAATATTATATTTAATAATTAAATAAATATTTATAATCCTTATTTAATGTTGAATATAGAAAATTAGTCACATCGCTACATGGACATAGTAAGTCATACATACGCACAAGTGATTATGTTATTTCTAAATCATTGAAAGGGTAAGGAAGTGGATGGAATATTAAATTTTCAAAAACAAAATCAGGTCATAATTATCATATATATCTAATATTTCCATCATTATACCCACTAATGTTTAGTGGTGATGAAAACAAACTACCCCTTGATGTGGAGACGATAAGTCGTACATATACATGAGTGGTGCTTTCGTTTTTCATATTATCGGTAAATGGTGGAATATGATTGTTTCGGTAATGACCGAAAAAAATTTAAAATAAAATTTTCATTCCTATAATTATTTCATATAATATAAATAACATAAAATCTCATATATAATTTAATATATAATTTATAAATGAAGAATGAATGAAGTAAGATTCCTTTTCAAAAATTAGGGAACCTATACCAATGGAATACATACATGACCTTTGGAATAGTAATGTGACCCTTAAAAATTGTAACCCAATAAATAAAATAGTAACCTCACCCATGAATGTTTCAATAAAATTACGCTTCTTTTAAATGAAAATATTATTTAATTATATCATTGTATAAGAAAATAATTTTTTTAAAATGATAAATTTAGTGTAGGTATTTTTATAAAACATGAATTTTTATTTAAAATTTGATGAATAATATATTTTTTAAGAAAACATTATGCACAAAAAAAATTATCATAAACTAATATTTTTTTATCTTATGATTACAGGATAATATTATGAGACCTGAATTGATTTATCAATGTGTTGTAAAATCAGTTATAATAAAATAATGTGTTTTTATAATAATTGCTAATTTTATTGAAAAATTAAAATTTTCATATTTGAAAAATTATTTTAATAAAATAGTGTAAAATTTTTAATTATACAGGTTTTAAAAATGGTTAGGATGCATTTTTTGGATTTTTCTAAAATAGTATAATTTTTAGTGAAGAGTGAAATACTATAATTTATGGTATATAACATTATAAGATAAATAAACTAATTATTGAGCCAATTCGTATATAAGAACCTTAATACCAAAATCTTATTCTTTATTTATTATATTTATTCATGGTAATCAACACTATTCATATTGTTGATCCAAAATAATAATATGGGTAAAATAATCCAAAGAACATCCCTCTTCTTCACTATAAATACGAACCCTCACCACCCCTTCTTCTCACACATCCAAAGCCATGAAGATTTTTGAAATTCTTTCAAATCCTCTCCCAAGCCCCCCTAATGTCCATGATCATTTTTTCTAAAAAATACCAAACCCAATTTCCCCAAGGAGGTCTCATGGAGGTGAAATTAAAGAGGTAAAATCACTTTCCATCCTCTTTAAATTTATTTTATTTTCCTTTAATCTTTTTAGCCTCTCTATACATCATATATAAAAACATTAATGATAACTAAATTATCTTATATATACTAGAATTTTATTATTTTAAAGGAATATCCTTTAAAAACACTTCTCATCTTCCTTTTAATATAAAAATGATGACATCATCTGTGATGTGTCGATTAACCACCAATATAGATGATGCAAATTCATTTTCCATTACAAACATTATGGTTGGTCATACAACCATTATAAGAAAAAAAATATTAAAATAGATATTAAAACTTATTTAGTGTTTTAGATGTAGTATATACACATAAAATTAATTAATAAAACAAAACTAGTTCGTGATGATCGAAAATATACAAAAATATTCTTAACGGTAATCATAAATTTTTTATCCAATGAATCAGCATCATTTAATTAATATATATATATATAAGAACATTTCACCTTATGTAAGTTCATTAATAACATATAATATCAATTTTGGAAAACAATCCCCATTTTACCTGATCTTACACACATAAGTACAAGAAAACTGATAATGAAATTCAAGGAAACAAACACCCTCAAATGATGAAAGTGTATCTTATAACTCATAAAGTAGCCTATAAATGAACATAATATAATTATAATAAATAAATAAAATTTATATAATCTTATGAACTAAATAATTACTAGATTTAATTTTATTATCCAGGAAATTAATTTCAAGTGCTAAACACTTTCGGACATAAGGTAAGCGATTATCTCAAAACCTCCCAATTACCAAAGGGTTACACATTCTCTCTCTTTACCCCCACTGTAATTCTTATTTATTTTTAAGTATTTATTATAATTTTTTTTGTGTTCCAAAATCATTTATCTAGATCATTTTATCATTTTTTATGGGTAAATACATGTTTTAAAAAGGTTCACATCTCAATTATTCCCAATAAGAAATCCCAATTAAAGGAAATTTCCCAATTTATTACCCATTTCATGTACAATCCATAATATATTTTAATCCAACAATAGTTTTATAAAACCAATCATTTCATAATGAGAAAATATATTAGTCAATTTTTAGTTTTATATAGAAATTATATCATTTTCTTATATACATACTTTTTTTATTTTCCTTTAAACAACACCAATGATGCTTATTTTTAAATTTTCTTAAACACTATTTTTTACATGTTTTAACTTTACTTGGAAATTTTTCCTTTATTTGTGCCTATTTTTCCTTATGAATGTACATTTATGTTTTAAATCCATTCATTAATGAAAAAATATTTGATATGCTCATTTTTATGCGTTATGACATTATTACAACACCTATTTCTTTCTATGGGTAACCCTTATATTTAGTTTTTAGTCTTTATATGGCACAAATATGCATGAAATGTTTATGATGGATATGAATAGATAACACTATAATGTATTGGGTAAATTGTTTCTCAGGATATGTATAGTACAATGGTCTTGGAAGTTCACCTTGACTCATTATCCTCCATGTGCAGTGGTCTTGGTAGTAATCCTTAACTCATGATGCTCAATGTGTAATAGTCTTGGTAGTTATCTTTGAATTATGATATTAAATGTGAAATGATTCTCAAATAATTCTTATGTCATGTTGTATAATGTTTTCACATTCTTATAAGGCCATGTTTAACATGTTATGCTTCCTTATGTTTATTAATGTTCAATTATTTTTATGCCATCATGTTATGTACTCTATCCTATGTGTTATGATTCATTCATATATATATTCGGTTACTATGAGTTATGTTCATTACATTGATAAGGTATTCCCTAGGTTATGATTTATGATTCATTCATATATATATATATTCGGTTACTATGATTTATAATTCATTCATATATATACATTCAATTACTATATTAATGTGTTCCCTAGGGAATTTCCATGTATTCCTCTTGATCGAGTTGTTGAGTTCTCAATGGAACTTATTCCAGGATATTGTCTTATATTATAGACATCTTATAGAATGGATACAATGAAGTTAGAGGAACTAGAAACTCAGTTATATGAGAATATGGATAAGTGTTTTATACACTCGAGTGCTTCCCCATAGGGTGCACCAGTCCTCTTCAATAAGAAGAAGGATGGATCAGTGCATCTCTGAATTAATTATAGTGAGCTCAATAAAATCATGATATATAAAACTTATCCCCTAACAAAGATATATGACTTGTTAGATCAACTATATGGGACCAAGTATTTATTTAAGGTGGAAATTTGATCCAGATATCACCAATTAAAGTTAAGTGAGGATGATATTCTAAAATATACCTTTTGAATGTGGTATGGACATTATGAGTTCATAGTTATTCCCATATGACTCACTAATTCTCTACGAATTTTCATAAACATAATGAAAAGAGTTATTAGATATTACCTCAAATAATTTGCGGTAGTCCATATTGATGATATTCTTATATACTACATGACTATGGTGGAACAAGATGGGAATTTTAATACTAAACTAAAGAATTTGAAAAGGGAGAAAATTTATGCATAGTAAAGTAAATGATATTTATAGATGGATTAAGTATCATTATTGGGGAATTTTATCACCAGTAAAAGAATATCTATGGACCCTTACAGGAAAAGGAAAATTTAAGAGTGTCCCAAGGAAACTTCATTAATGATGATCCATAGTTTACTTGGTCTAGCAGGGTATTAATGATGTTTTTTTATAAACATGTCATGATTTTAAAACCCTATAACAAATATTAGGATGTTTACTGATTGAAAATGATAAAATGAAACCCTACTCCATAAGGAAGTTGAAAACTCATGAAAAAAACTATCCCACACATGATCTGGAGTTGGCAGTTGTGATGTTCACATTGAAAATATGGTGGCATTATAACTATCTGGACAAGTGTAAGATATATACTGATCAAAAGAGCCTCAAATACATATTTACATACAAGGAGTTTAATATGTTACAATGATTATGGTTATATATCATTAGATATTATTACTTCTCAATCCACTACAATGATGTGAACATAAATAAATTGGCAGATTTTCTAATTTGAATGGATCATGTAACATTATTAATGATGAGAAATGATAAGGATCAAATCTTCTTAAACATGAAATGGATGGACATGGGAATCATTAAGGAATGAACATAATCAATCCTTTCTCAAAATATTTATCAACTATACCTTATGAAAAAATAGAGGATGATCAAATAAATGATGTGGATTTTCATAAAAAGGTGGACTCTATCAGAGATGGGAAATCATTAGAATTTAAAATTGATAAATAAGGAGTCCTAAGATTTAGTTCATGATTATGTGTACCATCCATCCCAAATATATTAAAATAGATTCTAAATGATGATCATAGATCATCATTCTATATTCATACACGAATCTTAGATATGTATCGAGATCAATGAGAGAACTATTAGAGGGACAATATGATGAAGGATATTGACGATTATACATTAAAGTCATTGGTATTTCTGAAGATGAAGGATAAAATGAAAAAGTATAAAGGGATGATGAAAACAATACCCTTGCCAATATAGAAATGGAAAAAAATCACCATGGAATTTTTCACTAGACTTCCAAATACATCTAGTTGAAATAATTTTATATATGTCATTATGTATCATATTACAATGGCAACTCACATCATCACAATTCAAGAGAACTTCTCACTTGACCAACATGCACAGATTTACATCAGATAAGTGGTTAGGCTACATGATGTACCATAATTGATTATATTTGATCAGGATCCAAGATCCACCACCTAGTTTGGGAAAATTATTCGAAATTATATAACCAATCAAAAGATATTTACTATGTCCTATCATCCTCAAAATGATGTCTAATCTGAGCATACTATTTCAAAACAGGAAGACATGTTGATAGCATGTTCTATGGACTTCAACGAAGTATGTGACAAACATCTGTCTCTAGTTTCATTTACTTACAACAATAGTTTCCAATTAAGCATCCAAATATATCCATATGAAACCCATTATGAGAAAAGATTTAGAATAATGAAATGTTGGGATGAAGTTGGTGAATGTAAGCTTCTAGGACACGAAATGTTCAATGAAATGGTAGAAAAGGTTAAAACCATTCTGAAGAACATTATGGAATCCCAACATCAATAGATGATAAATAAAGATAACCTTATATGAGACATAGAGGTTGATGTCAGAATACCTCCATGGATGTGGATCATGAGATTTTGGAAGAAATGAATTCTGAATCCAATTTATATCTACTCTTTCGAGATTATTAACCTTATTAGTGATATAGACTATTGACTAGAACTTCCACCAACCATGTCTCATGCACATGATGTATTCCACATAACCCACTTGTGGATGTACATGCCATACCCCCACATGTACTAAATTCACGGGTGGTATAATTAGAAAAGATCACTCTTATGAGGAAAAAACAGTGAAGATCATAGACCATGGATATAATGTTTTATGAAAAATGAATAATCACCTGATCAACATACTATAGAAAACCTATAAGTACAAAGTGGAATCTTGGGAACTATAGAATGTAATGAAGGATTAATACGAACACCTTTTTCCCTATAGTTTTTAAAATGAAATTTGGAGGAAAACATTTTATAAGGGGGAAGAATGTAACATCCAAAAATTTAATAAATGAAACTTCCATTAATATAATTATTTTATAGAGTATAAATCACATATAATCATATAGGGAATACAATATTAACTTTATAAATGATGAATTAATGAAATAAAAGGGTTTTTCAAAATTAAGGAACCTATATCGATAGAACAGTAACATTCCCCTTAGAATAGTAATGTGACCCGTAAGAATAGTAATCCAACTATGAACGTATAAATAAAATTTATGAATCTTATAAAAGAAAATATGATATAATTATATCATAGTATAAGTAATTGATTTCCCAAAATGATAAAGTGAGTGTTAATAATTTTTTAAACATAAAAATTTATTTTCAATTTTAAATTTAATATAATGATTTATAAGAAAATTTATTTTCAAAAAAAAGATTAATAAAATAATATTTTTTTCTTAATATTATAGGACAAATTTATGGTACATTAATTAAATTTTCAATGTGTTATAAAATCAGTTATAAGTTTATAAGAGATATTTTCTGAATAAAGTATAATTTTAATTAAAAAATAATTTTCTATTATTTAGAATATTATTTCTATATAATGGTGTAATTTTTTTAATTCTAAACATTGATAAATGGGAAGGGTGTATTTCTTGATATTTTTCGATAACAGTTGAATTTTCTGTGAATAGTGAAATATGGAACATTATGATATATAATATTATAAGTTAAATACAGTATTTCATAAGTCATTTCTAGTTTATGCCCATTAATCACATAAATATAATTCTATATTTAATCTATTTAGTCATGGGAATAAAAAATATTCATTGTCTAAAGCCAAAATAATAAACTAATGAGTAAAATAATCAAAAAATACCCCTCTCCTCCACTATAAAAACCGCCCTTACCCCCTACTCCTAACACCTCCAATTCAATTAAGGTTGTAGAAACTCTTAATAATAATATACAACTAATCCCCCCTTGTTTAGGATCCATTTGTCTAAAAAATAAATAAATTATATTCTTTTTAAAAGGTTCTCAAGGACGAGAAACTGAAAAGGTAAAATCCTCTTCTGTTCTCTTATAATTTTTTTTAATTTTTTTAATTTTATTATCCTATCATTAACTAATCTATCCAAACATTAATAATAACTTTTGTGTCTTATGTATAATATAATTTTATTATGTTAATGTAATATCTACCCTCAAACCCCTTCACTTCTCATTTTTATTTGAAAAATGAAAACATCGTCTACTATGTGTGGATTTACAACCATCGTGGTAGATGCATTTTAATTTTCAATTTCCTACTCAATGAATGGTCATAAAACAATTATAATGTATAAAACAAATTTTGAAATATATATTAGATTTTTTAATGTCTTTTATATAGTTTATATACATAATATTAATTAATAAAAAAACTAGTCCCTGATGATAAAAAAGACGCCCAAACAATAAAAACGGTCACAATTAACTTTTTATCTAATTAATCTTCTTCATTTTAAGAAAAAATCATATATAAGACAATTTAATATTGTTAATTTTCATTAATAACATATAATTTCAATTGTAGATAACTATCCCACTTTACAAGATCGTACATACAAGTATACAAGTAAACCAATCAAGAAAACCATGGAAACAAACAATCCCAAACGATGAGATTGTATCTTATAACTCATCATAATTGTTATAAAAGAACATAATAAAATTATAATAAATAAAATAAATATTTTCATATTTCTAAATAAATTTATTAGTTGATTTTATTTAATTATCTAGGACATTACATTCATGTTTAGAACACTTTCACACAAAATGTAAGGGATTCTATCATAGCCTCCCAATTACTAGTGGGTTATGCTTTGTAACGCTCCACTCCAATGTAATTATTCCTCATTTTTATATAACTATTATTCATCATTTTTATGTGTTTAAAAAACATGTATCTATATTAGTTCATCCTTAATTTATTGGGAAATATATGTTTTCAAAAGGTTCTTTTCTCAATTCTTCCTGATAAGTAAGCCTGATTAAAAGTAACATCCCAATTTCATATCCATTTTGAAGTACAATCCCTAATAAGCTTTTGGAAAAAAATATTTTTGTAAAATAAATTCTTTAAAAATAAATATCTTAATTTATTTCTTGTTTGATATAAATAATTATTACCTTTTTCCTCTATAAATAATATATATATTTTCCCTTAAAACTACACTAACGGGGTTTATTTTTAAAGTTTCATAAATGCTATTTGTTACATATTTTCATTTCATTTTTATATAATTTATCTTTATCTATTAATTTATTCCTTATGAATGTCAATGTATTTTTTAAATCCATTATTTTTTGTACACCTCTATGATATGATCATTTGTTATGACTTATGACATGATTATGATAACCATTTCATTCCATGGGTAACCCTACTTATTATGTATTATTCTTTATGTGAAACACATATTCTTGAACATGTTATGTTGGGTGCACCCATAATCTTCTCCAATGCATTGGTTAATGTTTAATCTCATGATATATCATGTTAAATGGTCTTAGAAGTTAGCCTTAACTCATTCTCTTCCATGTGAAATGGTCATGGTAGTAATCCATGAATCATCCTCTCGCATGTGCAATGGTCTTGGTAGTTACCCATGAACCAAGACCGTCCATGTGAAATCATCCTTGAATCACTATTATGTGACGTTTCATGTTTTTTCCACATTCTTATGATTCCATGTTATACCTATTATGATTCCTTATGATTATGCATGTTACAAACCTTTTTAGGTCATCATGTCATGCTTTTTAACCTATGTGATATGATTTATTCCTATGTATATTCCCTTACTAGGATTAGTATCTCATCCCATTTTTCATTTATTCCCCTGGTTATCATTTGAAGATGTAATAAATTAAAGGACGATATGATATATTTTTAATATTAATCAAAAGATTTTTTTATTTTTGGTATCCTGTTGTTTAGTTTGGTATCTAATATTTATAAGACATTGTACTTTATGATCCTTGACCTGTAATTATAAGATAATTATTCTTAAAATTGTGTAATAATATGATTAAAAGGTTAGGGTCACTATAATTTAATAATCATAATATAATATCCACATATATATGATACTGGAGTTATTTTATTAGGAGAGAAATAACAGTTGAATTGGAAGTATAAGAATAAATCAAATTGAAATAATTGATAAGGATTTTTTTCTTCCCTTCGATGGAATTTCTTAAGATCTATTATTAAAGGATAGAGAGTTAGTCTTTTTGGAAGGCCAGAACCATTAAAACATGGATAAGGTTATTTGTAAGATTAATGGGATTAACTTTATCAAGATAGAAGAACCAAGATGTTACGATTAAGTGAGGGAGGATTTTCCATTTTATAATGGATGTGAGGGGTATTTTATGAATTAATTAAAATATAAAAAAATAATATTGATATATTAGGGCCAAAAACTTCTAAATAGCCTATAAAGAATAGGATATGACCTTATATAGAATATTTTATCACATTAGGTTTTATTTTATTATTTATATTATTTTTAAACAATATAATAAAATATTATATTCAAGAAAAATCATTATTGTCAAATCTATTACAATTAATTACATTAAATTTTGAAACAAGAAAAAGTAGTTTC
Organism: Viscum album; assembly: GCA_963277665.1. Taxonomy (NCBI): domain Eukaryota; kingdom Viridiplantae; phylum Streptophyta; class Magnoliopsida; order Santalales; family Viscaceae; genus Viscum; species Viscum album. Next base: position 1,242,138,557 of record OY728153.1, read on the forward strand.
ATATTAAAAATAACTATTTTATTATATCCTAGAAATTTATTCGTTTTCTAGAAAATTAATGGATCATATTAATTATTTCATATTATAATTGATTTAATATTCTTAAAATAATTTATTTTATTATTCAATTAATTTAATATTTATTACATCATATTTTTATAAGAATTTAAGGTATTTATCTTTTTCATAAAAATTAAAAAAAATTATATGAAGAAGATTAATATTTTAGATATAAATTAAATATTTTTATTTAAATATACTCTAGAAATCCATATTTTGAAAATTTATAGTAATTTTAAACCATTGTGTGATCCTTTTGGCTTTCTTTTTCATAAAATATTATAAGGGAATTAATATCAAATATTAGATTCCAAAAGACTTAAATTTAAAAAATGGATTACTATGTTAAAATGTTTAACATCCACTAATATTTAGATACAATTTTGGGTTATTAAATCGTTATTTTAATATTAATTACAACTATTTTATTAATTTTTCTTTTCCTTATACAAGAAATGCGTGAGTATTGCATAAACATCATAGGTAATCATTTCAAATTGAGAAATTAAAATAAATTAATACCCTAAAAATAAATTAATTATCCTCGTTATAATATTTTATATTTCTTTATTATTTATAATTAATAATATCAAATTCAAGATATCTTCTTTAATTTGTTAATTTATCTTTTATTTCAATGCGCAAGCATTGTCCAAGAATTTGGAAAAAATTAATGTTATATAACTCTAAAATTCCAAGACAAATAATAATAATAATAAATACAAAATATTTAATGAAAAATTTGTTCCAAGACATATTAGAACAAAATTACTCTATATAAGACAACAAATTAACATTTACCAATGCTGCGAAGGCACTACGTCGGCGGTAAAAATGTTCTTCATATTTACAATGAAATAAATTATAACTAACATGTTAGGAATTATTTTTTAAAAAAAATATATATTTTAATATCCTAAATTATTCATTACATAAGTTTATTAAATTTTATAGTCATAATATTATCATTACGATAACACAAAAGATACAATATTTTATAAAAAACAAATTATTTTACTATTTACCAAAAATTTAACTTTTACATAAAATGATCAAAATACCACCTTTGATTAATTTTGGTATGATAATTTCAAAAAAGAATTTCGTTTTATCAAATAAGTTTTCTAAAACATCCAAAAATTAAATATAATAATTACTCATATTGAGAAACAAAAATCATTTTTGAAGAAAACGTATTTCTTAATATTAAAAATGACATTAATAAAATTTTTAATGTATTCTGAGTATTTTAAAATATATTTATATTTAGTATGATCTATATATTAATTTTATAAATTATATTTTCTTATTCATACCATCTAATTTAATATCTAGGTTATAATGTTCTCATTTTAAATAACAATATTTAGTAGTACATCATGGTTTTAAACTCAGTGTTGCATGAAACATAAACTATGGAAAATGCTTAAATTAAAATTAATATATAATAAAATCTTGGGGTTATACATTCTACCCTCATTAAATAAATAACAGGCTCACAATTTGAAATTAATCTTCCAAATTCAAAGGTTGATACATGAAAATTCTCTTTTGGGAAACCCACAACCAAAATAGGTTTAATAAAACTTCCTATTATTAAGAGGGACGCAGAAATGTGATGGTCATAATAAAATTAGGATTTATAATATGATAAAATTAATGTAAATTGAAAATATGGGCATGAAAAAATAATCTAACTATAAATTTACAATGGATAGTTATTGAGAACATGATTACTATAAATTTAACCACCCAAAACAATAAATCTATGATTATAAAAAAGGCCATTTATTTCTCATTAAAAAAAGTAAATGGTTATGATTTTAATTCCAAAATCATTTTCCTAGGTGTTGAGGGGTTATTTTAATATCTATAAAAATAACTTTATAAAATAAAAATACTTTATTTCATTCCATGTTAAAACCATAATCACTTACTTTGCCTCAATATTAGAAATTATCTCTCAATATATTGTTGTTGATTCCTTGGAATGTTTTTTTCCATGAAAATTTCTTTAAAATCCTTCTATTCCATTTTTTCAACTTCCTTTTCCTTATTACTATTTTCATTCAATGTATACCATTTATCTGCATCTCCAAATAGACAATACACTATCATGATAACCTTATCTATTTCATTACTTCTTAATGTGATAAATATATATTCTATATGGAATTTATCCATTCATCTGCATCAAATGGATTATTAGTCCCATTGAAGAATATAGGTTATTGACACATAATGTTTTATATCATTTTTATACCACTTTGCGGATTATTATTCTGCATATAGTTAAGGTTATTACTCATAACATGAGTCACTTTTTCCTGTATAGTTATAATTTTTTAGCTCCAGCTATAGTTCCAGATCCAACATCATTATCATGTATAGTAAGGAAATCCCAACATGGGTTATGTGCATTATTATGGTTTCCATTCCTTCTAATAAGATCTATTACTAAATTATGGAATACAAAAGAATAGTTTGTTACATTATGATTCATAATGTATAATCTATAACTAGTGAAACACTCAATGTAAGTTGGAAATTTAGGTATAACTAATCTTAAATCAAATTTTTGGTTACTTTTAGAATATTTGAAAAGTAAGTTATTGTGTTATGTTTCCCTTATCAATTTATATTTTTCAAAGACTAGTCTCAAATTTTTCTACTAAAAGTTTTCAAATACCAACTATAAAGACCCCAAACCCTATATCCCAGAGGTAGTGGTTACATTATTAAGTTAGTACTAGATAAAAGTGATCATATCCCAAACAACAAAATATTTTTGTATTTTTGGAAAACTATATACATACACAAATCATACGTTACAACATGAAATAAAATACAACATAGTAACTATGTAAAATCATCATTATTATTATAACTTATCTTGGCATACAAATCATAGTATACATCTTGGAATCTAGGGAATAATAAAACATAAGACAAGGATGAGATCAAATGATCAATAATGGTAAAAATAAAACAGAATCTATCATAAATAATAATAAAAAATAAGGCAATGCAAATAGATAAAAATAAATTCCCTTAACATATAATATTCATCAAAATATGGAAGGAATAAATGATATTCAAATGAATCCATATAAATAATAACCTGACAATGAAACATTCCCATAAATATTATAATAATTTATTAATATAATAGTTTATCAATATTTAATCTTATAATACAGTAATGTTTTATGTGGGACATCATAAAAAAACCATCAAGTCTTCAACCACGACACTATACATAAATGAGTAAGAACCCAGCCAATACCAAAATATAGTTTGTCTCATTAGACCTACCAATACAAGTGGGGCTATTACAGGCCCCGAACATAACATAATAATTCCATGGAATTATTATCCTAAATGGGGTAAAACATAAACATCATATATATTCATATTGAAACATGCATATGAAATTTTAATAAATTTTTGTAATCATAATCTATCTAAAGTAGTATTGTGAATGGTAACAAAGTAGTACATTCCTAGTCAAATAGATAATAGAATATTAAATAAATTATGGTAATGGTATCACAATATATCAACCTTAATGAATCATATGATTATAAAAAGGTTTTCAACATAGATACTTTAATACGATCACATAATCAGTTTGAGGAAAATACCCTTTTCACATTAAAATAATTTATTTATAAAAATATATACAATTTTAAAACATTGTTTTTGAAAAGAAAATTATAATATTGTATAAGAATATTTAAAAAAATTAAGCCATCATTAGAATGGTAAAATAAACATATTTCGTATAAAAAACATTCATTTTAATTTTTTAAAACATTTAAAATAGTATTTTTATACAAAAGTCACTTACAAATATCATATCATTGATGTGAGAGTTAATAAAATGAATCACTTATCTTTATCAAATTAAAATATACATTAATAAATTTAAAATAAAAAATAATATAATCAAAACTAATTTAACATGTAATCACAACACAACATAATCAATGGAGTAGAATTTTCACCAAAAGAATGGAAAATGGGTTATGAATTCCCTTACCTTAGGCCAAATTTCCAAAATACATTTCTGAAACCCCAGTATAGTGGTTTTAAACATATTATTAACCATTAATAAAATCGTATTAATATTTATAATATTATATATGATTCCTATATAGATATTCACCACTTTTTATTAATAATATTTTAATCATTTTTCTATTATAGGTGTTAATTCCATTTAATGTCATGCTTGTTTTGCCTCGAAATTCTTTGATATCTTACACGAGATATAAATATACCATCTAATTAATAATATTAATGTCATAAATATTTCATTAAATTGATAAATAATTTTTTTGAAAAAAACATTAATGTTGAATATATCAAATTAATTTCATCGCTTTGTGGGTATGGTAAACCCTATGTACACACGAGAAATGATATCATTTATAAAAGGTTAAAAGGGAAAATAAGTGGATGTTGTATTAATTTTATAGAGTCAATATCATTTAATAATTATCATATATATCAATTATTTCCAGAATTATATGAATCCAAATAAAGTGGTTATGAAAAAATAACTACACCACTATGTGAAGGCGGTGAGCCATACACACATACGTGAGGTGACATCATTTTGAATAGGATGGATAGAAGGTAGAATATGGTTGTTTCATAATCATAATAAAATGTAAATATATATTTTATATTTTATTTATTATATTATGATATTAACAACACATGATGAGGATGTAGAAGAAGAAATAATTTTTAAATGGTTTATAATTATGTTTACCTCATATTCTCGGGACTTCCATAAGATCTCTTCTAAAAAGATCAAGTGTTGGTCTTTTTGGAAGACTTGTACATAAGAAACATGTTTAAGGATTTTATAAATAAAAATATTCATGTTTTTTAGATATAAGACTCAAGTATTTGTGAAGAAGTGATGGAGGATGTTCCCTTTTATAATCGAGTTTATTTTCATTTGTGATTTTCATAAAATATAAAAATATTATATGTCTATTGTTGCGCCAAAGAATCAAAATTAACTATAAAAAATATTGGATGAAATTTAAACCATATATTATCCCACTTGGATTTATTTTGTATTTTTTATATTGTTATATAATTTAATTAAATATTATATACATAAAAAATAATTATAATGAAATTTAATACTATTCATTACAATGACATTAAAAAAAGTTTCAAATCCCAAATAAAATATATTTTAACATATAAATTTTTTATTTATCTATGAAATTCAAGTAAAATCACAATTATTTGAAATATATTTATTTTAATATTTTTAAAAACTTTTTTTTATTTTTCTATTAATTTAGTATTTAATACATCATTAATGTACAAGAATTGAAGTTATTTATTTGTTTCCAAAAAAATTAAAATACATTTCTATGAAGAATATAAATATTTTATATTTCCATAGGATATTTATAGTTTAAAATATCTTATATGACACTATTTATTAAAAATTTATACTAATTAAAAACCATAGTGTGAAAAATTTCACTTTCTTTTAATTAAAATATAATTAGGGAATTAATGTCAAAACATAGTTTTACTAAAGGTCACAAATAAAAACGAAGGATTATTATGGTCCAAATTTATTTATCAATTAAAAATTAGCAATATTTTTGGATCACTTAATGGTTCTTAAAATTTTAATTATAATAATTTTATTAATTTTTCATTTGCTTCCACATGCACTACATTAGTGTTTTATAAGCATTAAATGTAATTATTTCAAATAGAAAAATTAAAATTAATTAATATCATAAAAATTAATTAATTTTGAACAATGAAATATTTTATATTCTTTCCTTATATATATTTACTCATATCCATGTCATGAAAAATTATTAAATTTATTAATTTGATTTCTCTTGTATTGCACAATCATTTCACACAAATTGTGATATAAATCCTGTTATATAACACTAAAATTATAAAATATAGATAATAATAATAAATTTATAATATTTAATATAAATTTATAAAAATAAATCTTATCACTCAGTTAATGACTATAAGACACAAAATGTTAGTTTTCCAATGCCGTGCATGCACTTCATCGACATTAAAATTAAATTTCATATTTATCATGAAATAAATTATAATTTAAATATTCTAAATTATATTTTTACAAGGTTTATATTATAAAATGATACAATATTCATTTAAAAAGTTTAATAAATTTTTACATTATAATTATATCTTTGTGATATCACAAATGATACAGTATTTTATAAAAACAGATTTTTTTAATATTCACCAAAAAAATATATTTTTTCAAAGAATTATCCAAATTTCACTATAAAATAATTTTTTTTATTATTATTTAAAAATTTAATTTCATAATAAAAATACATTTTCAAAAACGTCTAGAAATTAATTATAATTATCATTCATGAAGATAAAAAAATCATCTTTGATGAAAATGAATTTTTGAAGATTTAGAATGAATTTACTAAAGAAATTTATTATATTGTAATAATTTTCCTAGATATTTATATTTATTAGGATGAATATATTTATTTTATAAATAAGTTATTCCTACTCATACTCACCAATTTTATGGATAGGTCATAACAGTCACGTTTTAAATAATAATATTTAGTAGAATATAATGGTTTTAAAATCAGTGTTGTGTGAAACATAAGCTATCGACATTGTTAAATTTAAAAGGGACATACTAGAAAATATTTTTATGTTACATGATTTCCAAATATCTAATGTTTTGATTCAGTTACAAAATTTATTTTTAAAGCACGTTGGTCGATAAGACATTACTAGCAATGCTTCAAAATATTTGTTGGTTGAGCAGAAGGGAAGTTAGGATCATCACACACTTAAGGGTGAATTATTGTTTACTACATGACTCAATTATATATTTAATGAATATTGGTAAATCCTTATAGATTCCTAGTCTTGTACTAGTTACTATCATACTAATGAATTGATATAAACTAGGCATCGATGTGATCATATGTATTTATAGAAGGATCTCCCTTGATGGGACCATCTATATGTATCATAGGCTTCCCATATTTCAATTTATAGTAAGTGATTAGATGTTTTAAAGTGATACAATTGGGTTCTCTTGTTTTTATTTTCATATAAGGTGGATGATAAGCCTAATTGAGTTAATATCTAGCTCCTGAGAGGGAATTTCTTTGTATATATATGAAGGCAATTATAACATGTAATTTTTTTCCAGTTAATGAGACATGCCTTCATTTTTATTGTAATATAATGTTGTCTAATTTAGTAGATTTTATGTTATTATAATAACAACCAAGTGAAGTTATTTTTTTGTTCATCTATTAAGGACCCATCTAGAGAAGTTTTAAGTCATCAGAAGTGGAATTTTAGGTAAAATATGCATAGAAATGGTTAGTTTAGGACTTAATTATGGGTGATCCTTTTAGGCACATCCTATTTTATGGTATGTAAAAATGAAAGGGTGAGGTATCATAGGGAATATGGAACATTGAGGATGTTTCTCATAAGTAATATAACATAGTGAAGATAAGATTGATAAGTGATATGATCTAGGGATATTAGGGTTTTAAATACTGTGTTTGAACCTCAAATAAGAATCCTACCTATCCTTTTTAATAGGAATCAATGCCCAAAAAATTTTAGATTCATAGATTATGGTCATTTGATAGGGAAATACAATATATTTTAACATTATACGGTAGGTAAATTGTTATTCAAAATTTTTGTGTGTGACTAGGAGGTTTGTGTCGTGAAGGGGTAAACAATAGAGGACTTAACGAGGCTTATTCATGAATGGATTGTTATATAGATCATGATATAAAATAGGATACATGTGAGGCTAGCATATATGATGCTTAAATGTACACATAATTTTTTTAAAACTAAACAGGGACTGGAAAATGGATTCATTATGGATATTTCTTCATAAGGAAGAGTTGGATCTTATACAAGGGATGCCTAGAGGAAAACATACCAATTTTCGATAATTAAACAATTAAAGAAGAGTACACTCATGGGGGATATTTCCCAATAAGTTAAAATTGATATCCAAGATGGGTAACATGACATATGGGATGCTTTAATGATTTAATAGTGATAAATAACCACATTATAAATGGAATATATGATACTAAATCCCTTTATAGACCTATCATTTGGGGATGAAAATTGATGGAGGCCTCTATTCATGGTAATACATGACCAATGTGGTGAATTCTCATGTGCATGACATAACATTGTGATTTAGCCAGCCATAGTGGAGTCCTAGAAGAGTATCGCATTGTATTGAATTGAACCTATCTAACCACTATTCACATGGCCTTCGGGGAATATTTTTTTTCCAATTTGATAGAACATGTTCATTGTGGTTCTTAATTTGTTTTGTATGGGTTTGGAATAGGAAACTCGGAATGTTTTACTCTTGTGGGAGTGCATATTATAATTGTATCCCAAGTGTATGGTTAAGAAAAGTTTGTCCCATGAGTGAGGTCCTAAGAAAAGTGTTCCATAGGTATAATTCCATGGAGAAGTTGTAACCCTTATGAGGAGACATGAGTGAGATATTTATCCTAGTGTCAAGGCAGAGGGAATGTGGTGATTGGTTTTTTGAGATGGATAAAATGTACTCTTAATATAGCGTAGGGTGATGTTTTACCATAGTGAGGCTAGGCTTAAGTGGTCACCCATGTGCTAATCTAGGGCTATATTTCAACGTAGTTAAATGGTAGTGAGAATAACTCTCACTAGAGGAATCCTTGAAAGATGTGTTGAATTTGTGGAAGGTACGGGAGAAGCCTCTCACAAATAGATGGATAAGGTAAAATATAACCCCATAGAGAGTTTGGGAAAAGATTTTTCCATAGTATTGTGATTATATGTTGAGGTGGGCATGTGACACCTTATTATGGATCACCCAAGAGGGTTCGTTCTCTGTTTTATTTGAGAACAAAGGGATAATTTTTATTTAGTGAAGGATTTGTTTTATTAAACCTCTGGGTAATTCAATAACCCCCATTTTCTATTCATTTACCTTATACTTCAGTCTTAATAAAATTCCTCAAGGGTGAATAAATGACCTTGATGTGTAATTATTTGGGTGTTATGTTATCCTCTCCATGTCTTTAAAAATGGTGGGAATGGGGGCTATTTATATATACTTTCAGGGAACTAGGAACATAAAGGATAACAACCAAGGAGTTTCATAGAAGTCAACCCATACAAGAGATTGTTTTAAAAGATGAGGGGGGTAGTAGTGATGTAGTGGAAACATCTATAAAGAATTCTTGGCGACGTGGGTGAGATTAGATTGGTGCACACTCAAACACATGGGATAAGTAACTTGGGAACATGGATAGGTTCTTACAAAAATATATAGTTCTTCTCTAGTTTCCTGTTCCTTTACTATAACAATGTTTCTTCATTTTTTAAAAGTAGGACACATAGTGTTTCACCATGGGATTATTTTTTACTCATTTATAAAAAAAACATGGAAGTACATGTTTATGAATTTACTAAAAGAATTTAAATATAGTTACTATCAAACATTTCAATCACTTTCCTCATATTGATGTCCTTTATGATCTATTAAATGTGGAAAGGTGGTTCTAAATAATTGATACTTTTTTTATTAACATAATCTTTGATTAAAGGGGTATAACATACCAAATAATACTATCATTAATTGGTATAGTCATTTTGAGTACATAATAATTATTCTTAGTTTGACCAATTCCCCTTTAATATTCACAGAACCTAAGAATCGTATATTTCATCAATATCTCAAATTTTTTGTTGTATTTATGGGTTACATATTAATATATTATAGGTTCAAATTGAATCATGATAATTAAATAAAAATTGTCTTGGGAAATATCCATGATAGTTTTATATATCTAAAACTAAAAATATGTTGGTTTTGTATTTGAGAGTTCAAGTTGTTAGGTATTATGGTGATAGTATAAAAAATTTCAAGGGATCAACAGATGTTAAAGGCTGATATGTATTAAGAAATACAAAATAATTATTTTGAGATATACAAAAACATGACATTGGTGATTAATATTGATTATTTTTAGGGACATATCAATGTTTATTTCTCCACTAATATCCCCCACCCAGAAAGGGATTATGTTTTCATAGGGTTTCATGTTCTATGTTTCCTATGATGAATTAAATTATTGAAAAATATAGTTCCATTTTTAATACTACTAGATCCCACTGATGGATTTGTTTTATATTGAGATTCATTAAGAATGATGATGTGTAGAGTTCTTTTATGTGGTCTATATCACCCAAGAATGTTTTTATCCAAGGGAGAATTATCCATTCCATAATATTTAGTTTGATTAAGTTATGAATGATCATAAGTATTGGTAAAAGTTTCCATTTGGTGACAGGTCAGTGGATATCAACCAATAAATACTGAAGTATAAATTTTCAAAAGAGGATTTAAACCTCAAAAAAGGACAACGGTATAATATCTATTAGATTTTTACATCAACCTTTCCTATACACTAGGAAAGAGAAATGTATCCACCAATGATCTTAGTAGTAAATTATAATTTCAGGATCTAATGGAATCTATTAAATAATGGATTCTTATGATTATTTTCAATTGAAATTAATCTTGTGGTGTAGGAGGAAAGGGATACAATTATTATTGGATAACATTTATGTTATAACTTTTTTTTGTGAGATTACAAATCAGGAGAAACTCAAGGATGATGAATATTATTTATTTATAGGATTATTATATGGTGGAGAGAACAGTAATTTTTAGTCACTTTCCCCTTAGGGAACCCATTTTTTATGAATAACAATACCATTCCTCTAAACATGAGGATCATAGTGATGAAAAATTTCCATCACTCTTAGTGAGAAGTTCACCTAAGCACCACTAAGATGTTTTATGACATGAAGACCAAATTCTGGTAGTATTTCTTGAAATGACCCATTATATAATTTATCTCAAGATGGTAGAATTATCCATTTATAAAAGCTGAAACTCATTAGACCTAAGGCATTATTAAACTATTTTATATCTTGGTTTTTCTAAAATCATAGTTCACAAAATCTTGGTGTGCTACTATTTCAACATATCCAAATCTAATATTTATAAAATTAATTATTTAATCATTTAATAAATAATTTAATAAAGGGATAAATGAAATAATTATTTTTTAAATATAAAAAATAAAAATAAAATTGGTATATCATAGATACATAGATCTTTATTACATTACTGAATTCCCTAAGGGTAATACTTGGGACGATCATTTTTTATGGGTTGGTTCGATGAACATGATTTGGGTAGTGATCTTGTTTATCTTGAATTTTCCCCCTAAGTGTTTTAACTTATTATTTAGTTGTTGAATATCATCTTAGGATTGGTCAATGAAAAATAAAATTGATTCTACTTCCCTTGGAATCTCTGAGAAATGCGCTTCCTAGGGTATGATTATACTGGTTGAGGTTGTTTCTTCTTCTATATGTTTCAATCATACAGTATCATAAACAATAATATACTAATTAAAATGCTGAATATACAATTAATATATTATTAATGGTTATTATTTTTATTGTAATTTTAAATCTAATAGAATATAACTATCCAAATAAACAATGTAGTATCTGTTTTTATGTAACTTGATTACATGATATGACATTTTTTCTTCCAAAAATTGAATTTAATTTATAATAGTATAGGTCATTACATTTCCCCCCCTACAAAAATTTCACCTTTCAAATTTTAATATCATAAAATAAAAAAGGTTAGGGTACTTATATTTCACATCATTTTTAATTTTTTAATGTCGTTTCATTGATATTCTAGATTATCCATAACACTTTGACCATGTGAGTTTTCTTGTTTTATTGAAAATTGTCTCTATGATCTATAGTATTTACTAGATGCTCTTCATATGGATGATTATTATCCAGTGGTACCACCTCTGGATTTGGTCCATGTGTGGGGTCTGATACATACTTACTCAATATGGATACAAGAAACACATAAGGTACTTGAGATATATTTGGTCAGAGTTTTATTCGATAAGAAAATCCTCTAATGAGATCATGTATCTCAAAGGGGACGATGTATATAGTACTAAGCTTTCACTTCTTCAAAAACCTCATTAATTTCTTCTATAATTATATAAAAAGAAACCATTTTATCCAAACTAAAATTCCAAGTCCCATTGGGGACTGTATTCATAGATTTTTCAGGGGAACCTAACCCTAATAAACTGAATATGGTGTTATACTATATTAAATTATCATAGATACATGGAATTAAATCTTGAAGGACTGATCATTTTAGATGATTGTTAGAAACAATGATACAATTGATAACCATTTAATAGTGGTATTTGGAAAAAAAATAAAATAAAAAAATAAAATTTCCATCATCCTTGAAAACTCATTCAAAGTATTCACATTCATTACTTCGGTAAAAAAATCTAAATAAGGGGGTGATCAAATGATAAGTAAGGTTTAAATATAGAGGATGATAACATAAATAAATAAAGATCATAAATATATAAAGGTAAATAACTAATAAAACCTTCCATTTAAATAAATTGATATGTCATAGACAATATGTAATGATAACTAACTAATCACAAACTCCATATAATCAATGAAATAAAAATTAAATTCATCCAAATATAATATCATTAGAAAAATATACTGGAAAATAATAACTAAATCTTATTGAATGAAATTATTAATTATCATATGTTATTACTCCTAGAAACATGATACATTTATAATAAATTCCTTTCACATGACATTTTAGAATATTCTACGGTCAAGACCATTCACAAGAAATTTTAAAACATACTATTTAAAAATGCACCAGGTTTGTTTGACTAATTTTGTCTCATGAAAATAGCAATACAATGATGGTATTTAATTAAAAGGTCCCCAAAAATTTAATTTTATGCCCAAATAATTCCTCATATTTCAAATAATTTATTTAATTCATAGAACTTATTCCTCATAAAATATTTGTATCGAGTAAAGGATACATTGTTATCACTACTTCCCAAGATAATTAAATTACATTAAAAATAAACACTATATGTAAAAATGTTATATAGTTTATGAAATAATCATATAAATCACCCATTAATTTGAATATATAATTGAAACTTCATGTGAAATGACAAATTATTAAATCAAATATATTTTTTTAAAATAATGTTCATAATCATGAAACAAAGTGAGTATTTCATAAAAACTTTTACCACTATGTAATTTTCACGTCATATCTCCTTTGAGGAAATAATAAAAATTGAAACATAAAATACCACGAATAATGAAATAATCCTTATATTACATGTCTAAGGGACAATATATACACCATATAAAATATAATTAGCATGTAAAAATAAATAAGTCTCAATGGAATGCAACTTCCTAGAGAATACCCAATCTCTTGATTTGTTTTGGTAAAACATGACTTAACCACTTATATAGTTGTTTTAAGTATTTTATTGAGTTATTCTATAACCATATTATTATTTAAAAAAATAATCCGATCCTTTTATAACATCTTATCACCTATTTGTTAATCATTATTCATTATTTAGGTTTTTTGGGGTTATTTGCCTTGTTTTCTCATCCGTGGTTGTCATTAAAGATACATTTTCACCTATTACATTGTTTAATCATATCAAGAATAATAATAATGAAATAATAATTATATTTATGACTCATTTATATTTTTAATAATAATAATGAAACATGGATATGTAAAATGAAGTATGTTACGATCATGGAGATGGGGGGGTCATACGTACGCTTGAGTAACATTTTCTAATTTTCAATTATCATTGTTGAAAATCTTTAAGTAATATATTATATTTAAATAATTATATTAATATCATATTTACCATATAATTACATTAAATTGATATATATTTATATATCACCAATGTTGTTTGGTGATGAAAAGAGAATCCCATCACTTTTTAAAGTTGGTAGTGGACACGTACACGAATGATGTTATCATCATTATGTCTAAAAAAATAAATTGATATATTATATTTCAAAAATGAATAATATGTTTTTAATATTATGATTATTTTATTTATATCCCATATAACCATTAACATTATTGTTTTTCACCTTCCATTTAGAGAGTTAGGGAAACAAGAATCACATCACTTCACAAGACGGTAGTCCTCCGTATACCCTATTGATGTTATTGTGTCTCATTAAGAATAATAATTAATATTTTTTATATGATATAAGTACTAAAAAGATTAATAATATTTTAAATATTATATATATATACTGTATACCCATAATAATATCCAACCTTGATAGGTGGTAATGAAAAAATGAATGATATTGATTCATGGGGCGGTAGTCCTCCAGGAAATGGAATGATGATTTTAGAACCCATTTTATGGGTGTGTGTGTAGTTTTTGGTCAAAAAATCATCATTATGAAATCTTAGAATATTAAAAACTATGGTTATTATATATGAAAGGTTTAATAGAAATTGAAGGAGGTAAAGAATGAAATAATATAAAGACACTTATTTAAGAACATTACCACTTCTTTAGGTATCCTCTGTAGGTTTTCATTAATTATTTTAAATGATGGATATATGACCCAAATAAGGGATAAAAAATATATGGGATATATATTTAGAAGTTATTTAGTAAGGTATTTACAAACCAAAGTGGTTTGAAAGTGTGGAGAATGGGGGAGAGTGAGTTCCCTTTTATAGTTGATGATGTGTGACATTTTAGTAAATACTCAAAAGTATTGACTATTGGGAGGTTATAGTTTACTAATGTGGATCCATAATTTAATAAAAATAGTTCTTAGGATTTATTTGGTCAAGAAACACCATCTAATAACAAAATAAAAATTTTTATAGTTTTATTCTATAATGATTAAGCATAGTCAATTCTACCCTTTTTGTTTGTACTACGATACGTTGTATATGTTTATTCATCCAGTCATTTGTACTTCAAGACTATAATTAAAATAATATTTATTAGATTATCTGGACCTACTAATTATAAAATTTAAATCCAAATTATTAAATAAAAATCTTATATGTTTGTAAATTTAATTTGAACACAAACACATGTAATGCGCCGAAACACCATTTTATCTTTATCCATGATAAATACGTTTTTTTATTTATGGGTCAATATAGTCATAATAAAAGAATAATAGGACCATTAATAGAATATATTTGATATTTATTTTCATTTATAAATTTATCATAATAATATAGTATTATTAGTAATATTAAATTAGTTAATAAGATATCATTCATTATAAAGTAACATTAATATATATTTTGACATTATTCCATTAATATTAATCCAAAAATATAAATATATTGATGTATTTGAAGACAATGACCCAGTATCCTGGATCTAATTCCTTACTTAATTACATTGGTATTATGAATAAGATATCACATACAAAAGAACCAAATAGTTTACAAGATTTTGAAAACCAGATACATACATATTTTTTAGATTACAATATATAATGAAAACATGAAGAAAAGCAATTAGAAACAAACATAAAATCAATAATTTCTTTTCAAGTAATTTATAATAAAAATATTCACATCATGGTAAAAAATAAAACATAATTATTTTTTTAGATCAGATGCTCAGTAAGGGTATATAATACAATAAAATTTAATATAAATAATAAGGAATGGTGAATAAATAAAAATAAAATCCATTAAAACATAGTATTGAGAGAAATATTGTTGGAATAAAATATAATTAAATAATTACATAAATAATCACATGATAAATAAACCTAACTAAGGATATTATACTATTTGAATATTAACTTGAATTATTAATTACTATTATCATAATGAGGGAATGAACAATGTAAAATTTTAAAATATATTTCTGAGGTCTCAGACAAGAAATATAAAAAATAATAATTCAGGCCTATTCTAAATCCATATATGAATATAAATGGGAAAGAACCCATCCATGTCCATATATGTTTTGTCTCATGAA
This sequence comes from Viscum album, assembly GCA_963277665.1. NCBI lineage: Eukaryota > Viridiplantae > Streptophyta > Magnoliopsida > Santalales > Viscaceae > Viscum > Viscum album. The sequence goes on from OY728153.1 coordinate 1,242,154,642, forward strand.
AACTATCAATGCATTAAGGGGTTATTACAGGACTATCCTATACCATAATACATCCAACACATTCCTCATATGAATGGGGTGAAAAATAAACTAGATTTACTTATGAAATGTAAATAACTTTTCTCAATAATTAAATATAATCACTATATATCCATTTTGAGTAGTATGGTGTATGGTATCAAGATAGAACAACCACGTTCAGAATGATCATAAACCATTTAAAAAATTATGGTAGATGATAATAAAAAATATAAATCCCAATTATTAATAAGATTAAATATATTTTGTAGAAAAATCCAAAAAATTCTAATAAAATCCTCAAGGAATTCTTGATATAAATGCCCCCAATTTTACATTGCAATGAGTGATTTGTGAAATATCAATTATATTTTTCATAAAATTAAATTTCCAGTATCTATATCCCAGAAAATAATGTGAATGGAAATAATAAATTTTATTTGAGGAAGAAATGATGTTAAATTAAAGTGAAAACCTATAATTAAGAGTATTTAAGAAACTTTAGAAACAAGCTTATTTAGTGTGGTTTAAGTGAAAAATTATGAAGAGTCTTTTAGAAAGAAAATTAATAATTTTTTTTTATAGAAAAATAATTTAAAATATATTGTCTTTCATGATAAAATGAGTGATTTTATAAAAATATTATTGGCTTAAAATATATTATGGAGTATACCTGAAAATAGGTAAGAAACTAGGAATTCCCCAATAATCGTCCTTGAATAATGGAATGAATAGAGATGTGAACCTTTTAAAATAATATATTATAGTAATATAAAGATAAAATTACCATGATACAAGATTTTGGTAGATACAAACATTATTTAGAATAATTATATAAATTTATGTAATAATTATATTATGGTAATGACATAGATAGAAAAACCCGAATGAAAAAAAGGGGTTTGGGGAGAATCCCAAACATTATATTCGAAATCATTCTACACATGTACATAACATCCTAGATAATGAAATTAGATTCATTAATAATGATTTTCATAGACACTTAATCTGGTATTTTATTTATTATAATTTCATTAATTTTATTTATTGTTATTTTGATGAGTTATAAGATACAATTTTGTTGTCCAGGAGTGTTAGTTTCCTTGATTTTCATGATCGGTTTACTTGTATTCATGTATGAAAAATCATGTAAATTGAGAATATTTGTCAAGAATTGAAATTATAAGTTTTCAATAAACATATATAATATTAATTTTTCTTAAATATCATTTTTTCCTTATGTGAGTATTATTCATTTGATTAAAAATTAATTATAATCGTTTCGATTATTTGGAGTTTTTTATCTATAACGAACTAGTTTTGTTTTATTAATTAATATCATGTATATATAATGGTTAATGTAAATTAAATTGTTTTTAATACATATATTATTATTATTTTAATTATAAAAATGGTTTTATAACCATCATTGAAGGTTTAATTGAAAACAAAAAACTCTACATCCATACAAGAAGTAAATCTGAACCTACTGAATGATGTTTTCATTTTTATAATAAAAAGGGGAAGAGAAGATAATTGATGGTGTGCTTACCATAACAATAATTCAATTATAGTATATATAACATATTTGAGTTATCATGCATGTTTTTATATTGTAGTTATGGAAAATATATAATTATAATGGAAATTGAATGGAAAATAATAGAACGAAAGGGAATTTACCTCTCAAATACCCCTCATGGAAAACGTCCCTAACGAAAACCGAAATGGTATTTTGGTGATAATTGGAAAAAAATTAGGGGGAGATGTTTTGGAGAGGAAATGGTCTAAATATAAAAAATATTCATGGCATTTTATGTGTGAGGAGAAGGGGAAGTAAGGGGAGGTATTTATATTAGAGGATAAAGGGATTTTTTGAATATTTTATTCATTTGTTTATTATTTTTTCCAAATAATAGGAATTGTTTTATAATTATAACTAAATTTATTAAAATAATTAAGGTGATTTAGAGATTATGGTGATAACATCATCTATAACTCAAGGAATAGTTTACTTAACTTATAATGTTTATAAATAGTAAATTATCATATTTTACAATTCTCAAAAAATTGATCTATTTCAGAAAAATCCCAAAACCTCACCCTAAAAATTTATCAATGTGTTTAATTAAAAATTAATTCCATCTTAGGAAAATAATTTTCTAAATATTTCAAATTTCATTTTTAATTAAAATCACCATTTACTTGGAAAATACCGATTTCTGAGTTATAACTCATTTTATAACACTTCTAAAAATAAATTAAGGTCTCATAAAATTATCTTCAAAACATAATAATGATAAATATTAATATCTGAATATATTTTATGAAAATATATTTTCTTTTAAATCATTATATTAGTTATAAAATTGAATATAAATATTTATAGCATAGAAAAATAAAAACACTAAATTTATCATTTTAAAAAAATTTAAATACATATACAAAGATATAAAACTATAATATTTCAATTCTTCAGATAACCAAATTTTATTTATAATTTCAGATTTGATGTTACTATTCTATTGGATCGTTACTATTTCTAATGGTCAAATTAATCTTCAAATGGTCATATTTAATTGTACTTTATAGTTTTAACTCGTTGTTGCATGAAGCATATACTATAGAAGATTCTAATTTTAAAAGGGACATAGCATAAGATCCTAGGGTGATACATTCTACCCTCCTACAAAAATCATGTCATCAAAATTTCTAGGGTCTCACAAAAAAAAATATTTGGGCAGTTCTTCATCATAAATTTCTCTTTCTCCCACATCACCTCTTCAATTTTATGAATTTTCCTATCTAACTTTATCATCATAGTCATATGAATGACCAAAACCTTTTCTATAGTATCTAGAATCGGGATAGGCTTTTCATAGAAAGATAAATCATGTTAAAATTCTATTCCTTTAGGAGAGAGGACATGCATTGGGTCTGCCAAGTACTTTCTTAACAAAGATTGGTGGAACACATTGTGTACTTTAGATTGGCTAGATAACATCTCTAAAATATAATACACAACTCCAATTATCACCAAGATATCAAGTGGTAAAATTTAACATTGGAACAATTTCCCTTTAATTACAAATCTCATAACACCCTTCCCTGGATATACCTTAAAAAACACGAACTCCTACATGAAACTCCAAATATTTCCTCTAGTCATCGACAAAACTCTTTTTTTCAATTTATTTTACTTTGATACACGTTTGAAAATTCTCCACCTTTGTCATTTTTTCCTCTACAATGCTCTGGGCCTACAAGATTCCTTTTACCATCTTCATCCCAACAATTTGGTGCATGATATCTATTTCTATACAATGCTTCATATGGTTCCATTTGAAAACTAGAATGGAAACTATTATTGTTTTAAAATTATCCAAAGGTAAATACTAATCCCATATACCTTAAAATTCAAGGGATAATGATCTAAACATATATTATAATGTTTTAATTTTTTTCTGACTTCCCATCAGTTTTAAGGTGACAAGTTGTACTCAGATGAAGTTCAATATCCCAATATTTCTAAATAATTTTCCAAAATTTGGATGTAAATTGTGGATTATGGTCAGACAAAATAGAAAGCTATAGATCATGATGTCTTGAAACCTCATTAATATATACTTATGCATAGTTCTCAAATAAAAATCCCCCCTTATAGGGATGAACTATTTATATTTGGTAATTCGATCATTAATTATGCATATTGCATCATTATTTCATAGATTCATTGGTAATATGTTGATAAAATCAATAGTAGTGTCATCTCATTTCCATATAAGAGCATGAAGTAGATTTATGACAGCTCTAGGATATTTTCATTCAACATTTACCTATTGATATACTAAACATCATGATGAAAAACCAACAATTTCCACATTCATATTTTCCAACTAGAAATGATCCTTAAAATCACTATACATATTAGTGCTACAAATGTGTATAAAAAATTTTGGGCTATGTGAATAATCTAGTAACTCCATTTAAGCTCGGTTATAGAGGGAATACAATTAATCATTGCTAATTTTATAATTATATCCTCATACATAAACTATTCCAACTTCTAATCATTCATAGATTTAATTTTCTTTTGAAAATTATCATCTTCAGACCAAGAAATTTCATCCCTTTCCAATAAATATGGTTAGGCAAACAGATTTAAATGTATAGATGTTTCACCTTTCATTATAATTCGCATATCCATTTCACTAGATCTATGAAAACAAGTTCCATTTCAATCTTTATTTTTTTAGAAACCCACGATCCTTCCAGCTCAGTGCATTTATTCTTTTATTTTCCTTCCATGGGTGACATTGTATTGAAAAATCATAATCAATGAGTAGCTTAAGCCCTTTCTTTTGTATCATGTCAAGTTACTTCTATGAGAAGATAAGTTTAATGATATTGTGATCAGAATATATGTCACATCATTCACCATAGATATATTTTCTACATATTTTCAGAGAAAATATTATGGCTGCCAACTCATGATCATGAGTTGGATTGTTCTATTAATGAGTTGTCAACAGATTTGATTTATAAAAAATAACTCGATCATTTTGAATAAGGAAACAACCAAGCCTATTATTTGATTCATCAATATAAATAAAAAATTTAAAATTTTTTGATAGTAGAGTCTCAACCAGATAATTTATTAATCCCATTTTCAATTCATCAAATCATTATTCACATTCTTTTTTCCATATGAACATTACCCCTTTATGAGTAATATTTGTTAAAGAGTTTTCTAATCATGAAAAATTCAGAATGAAACACTGATAGTGACCTGATAAAACTATAAAACAATATACCTCAGTTAGGTTCATAGGTGTAGGCCATTCCTAATCCAGCATTGTCATTGTAGAATCAACTGATATTCCATCCTTAGAGACAATATGGTGAAGAAAAGAAACCATTTGAAGCTATAATTTAGACATGATTAATAAATAAAATAATAAAATTCATTTTATTCTCTGTCCTTGTGTTCTCTATAACAATCAGCATGTGGTTCTCATGGTCCTCATATTTGTTTGGTGTATATATATATATCATCAATAAATACTACAACAAAATCATCAAGATATTCTTTAAAAGCTGTTTTTTAATGCCATAGTAATAGTGGGTTCTTTAGTGAGTCTAAATTGAATTAATTTAAACTCTTAATATCCATACCTAGTTCTGAATACCTTTTTAAGAATATATTCCTTCCTGATATGGAATTGATGATATCCTTATCAAAGGAAAATATTCAAAAAATATAAATCTCGGTGAAGTTGATCCAATAAATTATCAATGTGGCATATGATATTTTTTCTTTGTTATAAAATCATTGATTTATCTATAGTCAATGTACAACCTCCTAGACCCATATTCCTTCTTGATAAATATAATAGGTGATCCCCATAGAGAAAAACTTGGGTGGAAAAAAAATTATACCTCAATTACATTAGTTATTTCTTTAACTCTACTAATTCCATACTGGCTATTCCATAAGGATACATTGATATAGGTCTTGTATGAGTAATTAAAACAATAAATAACTCAACTACCAATTCTAGATGATGCCTCGGTAAATAATCTAGAAATACATCACCGTATTTCCAAACAATAGGAAGGTGCTCAATATTAAGGCATATTTCCCCATCCATAGATTATGTTTTCTCTTCTTCCCCAAGAATTTCATTTAGAAGAGCTACTATAGGTGGATCATGATATAACTCAGATGATGAAGTTTTCCATCTAATTTTTAGAAATCCCATACCATTATTAGAAGTCATAATTAACTTATGTTTTCAATAAATGTTTGATAATATTTTTAATGCCAGTACATACCATGGATTATATCAAAATCAACCATAGGTTTGATGATAAAATTGGAAATTAGAGAAGATTTATGTGATATAATAGGAATTTGAAACACAAAATTGTTTCAATAAGGTTTCCATTAAGATTCTATACAGAAAACTCCCTTGTTATTATGAAATAGGGTTATCTAATTATTAAAAAAAACTAGTAAGATACAATTATATGATTCATAATCAAATAAACTTTAGGTATATTGGTGATATTCTTAATTTACCTACCACCACATCATTAGGTACTTAAAACTCACATGTTCTGAACAGATATGATTTTCCTTGATCCAGTGGCCTTTTTTAGGGAGAATTCCTTGATGATTTGGGAAATCATTCGTATATTGTCCTATATCCATAAAAGTTTTTCATTAAACATTAGTAAAATATTTATTTCCCTTTCAATCACTAGAATAATGTTATTTCTTAGAAAACTTGTAGAAAAATCTTTTTATTTTATACTAGGAACCAGGGTGTTTCCTTACCCAGGTATCTCACAATGGAAGATTGTGCCTTTTATTCTTCCCTTTATAAATTATTTTCTTCCCCACCTTCTTCTCATATAGTTTTCCCTTAATTTAATTATTATTAGATAATTATTTCTCTGTCTTGATAACATGTGATATTATATCATTTCATGATGAGAATGTTTGTGCCACCAATTCCTATTAGTGGAATAGTTTTAAACCTTTAAAAAATTGATCAATATATCTCATTGTATTTATTATGTAATATTTTTCATGCCTTAGAAATGTTGTAATGTTTTCTCCATACTTAGAAATATTCTCATACTCAATTTTCCTCAGATTCATTAATTCTTTCTCAATATTATCTAACTGTTCGTGATGAAAATATTTTTCCAAGAAAATATTCATAAAATATATCTATTTTGTGATTGATATTTCTTACTCTACCTTCTTATTTTGAATCAACAACCATAACAGACACCTATCTCATGATAGATAAAAAACTACCTTAATAATCTTATCTCTTTCATTACATCCCATAGTGATAAATATCTACTCTAAATAACCTATCCACTTCTCAGGTAGAAATGGGATTTTTGTCTCATTAAATGTTCAAGGTTGTTTCTGCATAAGGTTGTATAACATTCTTACACCACATTTTGGATCATAGTACTCTATGTGATTATGTTTATTTCATATAACCTGATTCAGTTATTCTAATATAGCCATAAGTTATCCATCTCCATTTGAAACTCTGACTCCAACATTATTATCCTACTTAGGATAGAAATCCTTACATGGGATATGTGAATTTATAAAGATTTCATTCCTTCTACTAAGTAGTATTTCTAAATAATTTAATACACTAAATTAGGTTAAGAATTAAAATAAATAATTTTTAAACATGATAAAATAATAAAATAAATTGGAAATTTTTGTATAACTAATCTCATATTCATAAACATTTTTTTCTTTGGGTAAAAGTGTACATTTAAATCCTTCATAATGGTTTGTAAAAAAATTGTGAATTATCCCATGCATATCCCCCTAGAGTGTCATACTATGTGTCAAGGCCCATTGTCGTATACCAGGTTAAGCTGATTCCGGAACGGTACACCATGTCAGATTTATTACTCTTAGGTGAATATATTCCCTAACCACGTCTAGTTATATTATCCACCCAAGGTTTTATTTATTGGGAGACCAAAATAATCTTTACCATACCAAATTATAGTATTTTCTTCAATGTTTATCCTCAAAGTCTATTTTAGGTTTATGTTCCCAAATCTATGGTTTCTAAATATAGTTTTCAAGGTTTCCACTAAATTTTATCTTATAACAACTTTAATGAACCTGGCCCCAATAGCCCAGAGCTAGTTCATTACATAATTAAATTGGTACTATTTACAACAGATCGCTTCCCGAATGACTGAATAGTTTATTATATTTGAGAAACTAGATACATAAAAAAGTTTTACAGTACAAAACGGAAGGAAGAAAACATAGAAAATCCATTGGTACCACCCATAAACTCTTATCTCAACCCTACAAGTCATTTATAATACACATCTTCACATCATGGGGGAAATACAATATAATAAATGGGTGATCTCATATTATCATTAAGGGTATGTAATAAAACCAAATCTAACATAATTAATAAATGATGTTGAATTATTAAAAATAAATTTCGTTAAAATATAATCCTGAGAAAAAAAGGTTAGGAATAAAATAATTTTAAATATTTCCATAAATAATGACATGAGAAAGAAACTTAACAATAAATATTCTGCTAATCGAAAAATCAAATGAATTATCAATTACTAATATAATAATGATGAAATGAATATTTTTAGTCTATTAAAAAATGTTTGTGATGCATCAACCAAGACATATAAAACATACCATCATGGCCAAAACTAAGAAATCAAAAAATAAATTGTTATGGCCACTACTAAATCCATATTTGAATATTAATTGGAAAGGCCTTAACCAAGTCCATCCTGTTTTGTCTCATGAGACCTAGCGATGCATCAAAGGGATACAATGAGCCCTGACCATCACTGAATAATTCAAATGAATTAGTCACATGAATTGGGTGAAACATAAACAAAAAATGCATATTAAATGTAAATAACTTTCCCCGATATATAAACATAATCACAAACTATTCTTAGTAGTATGGTGAATGATATCAAGATAGTACAACTGCAATCAAACTAATCCCAGATCATTGAAACAAATATAGTTGATGATATCATAAAATATCAATCTCAATATAGGATAGTATTCAACTGAGGGTGTAGAAAAAGATTAAAAATACTTTAATAAAATCATTCAGGAATTCTTGAGAGAAATACCCTTTTTTTACATTACTATAAAGAGTTATTTTGGAAAAATCAATTGAATTTTTAATAAAATAATATTATATACATGTATATCCTAGAAAATAATATGTAGGAAAAAATATAAATTATATCAAATTCATAAATTATGTATAACTGAAGTTAAAACATGCAATAAAGAGGTTTAAGAATCATTATAGATGATTTTCTTTAGTGAGATTTAATGGGACAATACATAAGATTCTTTAAAATTGAAAAAATGATTAACTTTTTTATAAAATCAGAAAAGAAAAAAATAGTTTTTAATTATAAAATGAGTGCTTTTATGAAAATTGTGGTGTCTTAGAACAAATTATGTACTAAACCTAAAAATAAGAAAGAAACTGGGAAGTTCCCTTTAATCTGGTATTCTTAATGGGATGAATTGAGAAGGGAACATTATAAAATCATGCATTCTCATAAAATAAGGATGAAATGATTTAAATTCATGAGTTTGGAATATATAAAAAATATATATAATATTTTTAAAAATATAATTAATAATCACATTAAGTTAATGAGATAGAATGTATAACCTGAATGAAAAATGGAGGTTTGAGGAAAATCCCTTATCTTGTGTCTGAAAGCATTATGTACTAGTATTTAAATTACTAAATAATGAAATTGGATTAATTAATAACTTAATTAATAATTTCATAAAAATATATTTGATTTATTATAATTTTTTATGTCTATTTATGGCCTTCTTCATGAGTTATAGGATACAATTTTAACATTTGGGAGCATTCATTTCCACAGTTTTCATGATCGAATTACTAGTTTACATGTATAAAAATCATGTAAAATGGGGCTAATTGTCTAGAATTAAAATTATATATTATTAATGGGAATACAGAATACTAAATGATAGTATATAAAATTTAGTTTCCATATGTGAGTATGATTCATTTGGTAAATCGTTATTGATAGTTGTTTAGATTATTTGGTATTTTTTAATCATCATGAACTAGTTTTTTTATTTATTATGTTCATATAAATATAATTGTTAAAAAAATATAAATATATATTAATAAATTTATAATAATATTTTTCATTGATAAATTTTTTTTAGGATAATAATTTAAGGATAAATTGAAAAACCAAAACTCATCGTCCACAAAGTCGGTAAATCAACACCTCATAAGCAATGTTTTCATTTTCAGAACAAAAATGGGAAACTCCAAAGAATTGATGGTGGATATCCAATAATAATAATAAAATTAAAGTATATATAAGAAAATATAGTAATTATAAATTTCATTAAATAGGAGGTATGTAAATAGTAATAGATTTGAATAAATTGAATTCAAGATAAAAGAATGAAAGGGAATTTACCTCGTGAATTTCTCTTCTTGAGAACCTGCTAAAGAAACATTGTGAAATTTTATTTTAGTGAGATTATAAAGACCATAACATGGTTATGTGTTTTGGGATAGGAAATGGATATAATATAATCATGATTCAAGGCTTTTGGGGTGTGAGGAAAAGGGGTGCTGAGGGATGGTATTCATAAAGGAGGAGATGGGTGTTTTTTGAATATTTTTTCCATTTGTTTATTATTTTTGATAAAGACTACAAATAGTTAGAGAATTATAACTAAATATTTTAAAATAAAAAATGTGGGATTGTGATTCTGATTATTTCATCAGTGATAATCTATTTAATAGTCTATTTAACTTATAATGTATATATATCCTATGTTATGGTATTTTACTATTCACAAAAATTCAACTATTTTAGAAAAATTCCAAATACTTAACCTAACCATTTCTGGATGTATAGAATTAAAAAATGAAATAAATTATATGAAAATAATTTTCTAATTATAGGAAATTAAATTTTTAATTAAAATCATTATTTAAGTGGAAAAAACATATTATTAAATTATAATTGATTTTGTAACACATTGAAAAATTAATTAAGGTCTCAAAAAGATATCTTATAATCATAAGATATAAAATATTAATTTATGGATTTATTTTAAGAAAAAATTTATTTTAAATCATTATATTAATTATAAATATGTAATTAAGTATTTATGACTTACAAAAAAGAAATAATTAATTTATCATCTTTAAAACATTTAATTAATTATAAAAAGATATAAATACATCGTATTTTTATATATAAGATACCAAAATTTTATTTATAATTTACTCATTGAAATTACTATTCTATTGGTCATATTAATATTCCTAATGGTCACATTACTATTCCAATAGTCATATTTAATAGTATTTTATAGTTTTAACTAGGAGTTGTGTGAAGAATAAAGTATCAAATGCTAATTTCAAAAGAGACATTCCCCCAGATCTGGGGGTGTTATAATTGAATTAGAAAATATTGTCATTATAACATTTAAACATGGTATACCTATTTAAATACTTAATGGAACTCAATAAATCATTCAATACACATCGGTTTAATGTTTTTAGTATCATTTATTCAATTTAGTTATTGACTCAATAATTCTTGTTTTGGCATTACTTAAACATTTAATGTAATTATATCATCTATAAAACATTATAATGATAAAAATATCTCATATAACGTTCAAAATAATCTTTATAACCGAACTTATGATGAGTTTTCCATATCCCAACACTTTATATATATTAAAGAAAAGGAAGGTTCCTTTTATATCTTTTCTTTCACATAACATACCATATAGGTAACTTTTGTGGAAAATATATACAAGTAACTCATAAAATTAAATCCTAAGGTGAAAAGAGTATAAATATTTCATTCAAATGAGGTTTTGAAAATTTTTATGATCATTCACCCCATATATATTAAGTCTAACCCCAGATAAACTCATTTTCACTATAATCACATAAATTAATTGTAAAACCGTTCACAAGTAATTATGTTAAGAAATTTAGTTGTTCATATTAGATAATATGAATTATTATGATTAAAAATATGGAATTATTATTTACATATACAACTAACATAAGGGGAAGAATTTATTTTAAAATTAATCGTAGAGATGTGATGATAAAGGGGGGGGGGGTTTAAAGTAAAAATGTTCAGAAGCTCGAAATAATATTATATTGAAACTCAATATAAATTTTATCCCAATGAACTAAATTGGATTAATTGAGTTAAAATTGATATAATTTTACTTTAATTAAAAAATATAATATAACCCAATAAATTATTTAAATTGAAATGATGTTTTCAATTTAAATTCCTTATTTTTCATTATTCATCTAAACATGAATCTCCACATTAAATTCCCAAAAAATTAACCAAAAATTATTGTTCTGATTTAATTTTTTTTTATTTTTGGAAATTAATTTTATAAAAGTTTAAAAGTGAAAATAATTAATCTTCCATCTTTTAGAAACAGGCAGTTTTTAGAAAATATTTCATTCCTCATAAAAGACTCATATTTTATTTCAAATAAATAGTTACCTAATAAATCCTCAAAAAATATTTCTTTTAATAATTTATTTAATTAAATTATACTCTTCCCTTCAAACATCATTGTGATAAATTTTATATTAACTAATAATAACAATATTAGATTGTTTTTTGGTAAAACTTGGTCTTGCGTGTAACATAATATATCAAAGATACATTTTATTTAATGTATCACATGCTATTAATGAAATTAAATTTATTGAAAAATAAATATATTTTAATTTAAGGTGATTTTATATTATCTAATAAAGTTGTTTTTTCATGTCACATACACTATTGAATAAAATGTTTTTTTATATAATTTCAAGGTGTTACATTCTCCCCACCATAAATAAATTGTATCCATGCAATTTAAACTTGATAATGATAATCCAAGGGTTTGATATTTGAAAATAACATTATTGAAATCACACATCAGGAGACAAGTTGGTAAAAAAATCTTCTTAACAAGAGAGAATTGGATGTTCCAAGTTCATATGGAATAACATATAACTAGGTTTCCAAGTAAGAGAACATTAATGGGAAGTGATGATATAGACATAGAGAAAAATCATAAATAATTATTGGGATTGATTTAGGTATGTGATCACAAGAAAGTTAGTGATAAATAAAAAATTAAGGGGCACATAACAATAAATATGTGATGATTTAAAATTCAATATGATTCATCAGATATGAATATAGTAGGATACAATTTTTATTTCTAGACTATTTTCTTAATGTTGATGAATTATTTTATGGACCAAGAATATATAAAAATATACTTTGTGTGTTTCAATTACATAAGAATAAATTTTTTATTTGGGTATGTTTTGATAAATATATAATTTATCCCTTATTCTATGAAATAAATATCCAAAAATTGAATTTTTTATGCCTAATAAACCTAAATTCACTCTTGAGGGATTGTAAGATCCAAATCAGTGTGATGATTATTTCTATCTATCTCAAAATATTTTCCAAAAACAATATAGTCAATACATTAATCTCTAAACCTCATAGGTAGTTCTACTAGTTTATCAATAATATTTATTTATCAAATTGTTTAACTAAAAACAATGACATATTAACCACGACTTCACATCCCCCAGTGGTAGGTGCTAAACCCTTATCATACATGAGTCAGGGATTCATGACCGATAACCTTTCCTTATGTGATGAGATTTCACTAAGCATTTGGGATGTGATTTTTATAAAACCATATAAATATAATTCCTATAACGTTCCTAAAAAAATTATGAACATCCTTGAAATAAAATTAATCAATAAATAAAATTTTTAATGTGGGATTCAATACAACTTATTTCTTTATAAAGTAAAATAATATTATTTATATTTTATTTAAATCCTATTAATGAAACTTATTAACCGTAAAGGATATCAACACTCTTAAAAATAAATATATAAAATGTTGAGGAATTATTCCGTAAATAACTTTTCCACTAAAACATACTCTTTCCATAAGTTTCTCCAAAAATTCTCTTTATTTTGGTAGAATCTCAGTACATAAAAACAAAAAAAAGTGGAGTTTAAGAATTGGAACATACAATAAATATTAAAATTATAAACAAATGATGGTATTTATAACACTTAAGTTAATTATGAGACATATGAATCTAAAATTATAATACAATCCTTATATGTTTCATGAATCATATAACTAAAATAACCTTGGTAATTATACTTATAAAATTTATTTCCTTTGAATCCCAACGAATAATACATAATTATTTTTATTTACACATTGTTATTTCCTTGGTATAATTTTAATCCTAGGTCATTCATTGTAATTATATATTAAAATCATTTATAATGGAATGTAAATAAAATGTGAATTATATTAAGAATTTAGAGTTTCAAACCTAGTGAATAGTGAGGCACATTGTTACGCACTATGTGATAATAGGTTAAAGCATAATGCACCCTTTTATAGCGATTACACAAAGGTATATATATTCCATAACCATATACACTTGTATTTTATAAAAAATTGTATTTATAGTACATTCTAAATAATCTCTACAATGCCCAAACATTAGATTTTATTTTATAATTATACTTAAATCCTATCAGATGGTTATGATTCCAAATCAATGGTTTCAAAATTATTATTTGTAATATTTATGCTAAACTTCCTCTGATACCAACTGTAGTGACTCTTACCCTAGCAGCCCAGAGCCAGTGTCGTACAACGTTACATTTGCATTGGTACACGGAATCAAACCCTGATAGACCAATCTATTTGGTATTTTTGGAGGACTAGATACAAATATAACACTCATATTGCATTGGGATTAGAATATAATACATAATTTGTAAAAAAAGTCTCATAATTCTTGAAAACATATTCAAATGATTCATCTTCATAACCTAGAAAAAGGAAACAAAATAGGAGTGAGGTCAAATGATTTTTAAGGGTTCTTTAAAATTGATGATATTATAAATAAATAAACTAAATCAATATTTAAAGTTAAATAAATGATAATAAATTCAATTTAAATAAACACCCAAGGATTAATTAATATGAAAGGGTAAATAACTGAACAAACATGTCATATACTAAATAAAAAAATGAAATACATATATATATAATATCATAGTGAAATTCAGGTGGATAATAATAATTGAATTCTTAAGGAAGTAAATGAATAATTTTTTATGTCATGTTTCCCATAAAAATGATATATTTTTTTAAGACCATATACAAGATGGTTTTGGACATACTACAATCAAAACCTTTCACAATACAGTTTAAAACATACTGGTTTGAAACACATAGGGTTTGTCCCATTGATTTTGTCTAATGAGAATATCGATGCATCAACAGGATTTCATTAAAATATTTCAAACAAATGTATTTCATATCTAATTTATTCGTCATATATTGAATAAAATTTCTAATTCATAAAGAATGCATCTCATAAAATATTCATCTTGAGTATAGGATACATATATATCAATATTTCCCCGGTTAAGAAAATAAAATTAAAAGTAAAGACCATACGTAAAAATAGTATACGATTTAGAAAAGTATCATACCCATAAAATAAAAATATATATTTAATATAAATTCAATATCCAATGATAAATTATTACAAGAATCTGATTTTTTTTTAAAATAATGTTAACAATCATAAAAGAATTTAACAATTGCATAATAAATTTTACCACTTTATAATTTTAACATCAATTCTCATTGGATGAAATAATTCAAATTGAAACATAAAATACAACTAATCATGAAATAATAATGATATAACCTGTAAAAGGTGTAGTATATACACTTAATAAAAGTGAATTTGTCTATAATAAAAAATAATTCTAAATTGAATATTAATTGAGACCAAATCCAATACCTCGCAATTTCTTTTTTTCAAACACGATTTTAAAAATGTATATTGGTTTTAAGCATGTTATTAACCTATTATATAACCAAATTAATATATATAATATCATATATAATCCTTTTATAACATCTTATCACTCATTATTTAATAATCCTTCATTATTTGAATTTTATTGGCTGTTAATTGCCTTGTTTTATAATGCATATTTTTTTATTAAGGATCTGGTTGTTGTACATATTACATAGTGTCATCATATAATGAATAATAATTATTAAATGATCATTGAATTTAAAAAATAACTTTTATTTTAAGACCAATCAGAAATTATGGTTATGAAAACAATGTAATTTATGGTCATGGAAATGATAAAATGAACATACGAATGAGTAAGGTTCTCAGTTTTTCAATGATCATTGTGGAAAGGGTGTATGTAATATTTTATCATCACATAATAATAATAATATAATATATACCATATTTGTTTCTTATATATATATATAGATATATCATCCATGTGGTGTGGTGATGAAAAGAGAATCACATCCCTTCGTGAAGGTGGTAGTCTAGAATCAATGGAATGATGTTTCCATATTTATGTGTAAAAAAATAACATAAAATATTATTTTTATAGAATTAATAATATCTCATGAATATCATAATTATGCGATTTTATCACATATAATCATGAACATAATTTATTATCTCCTTCTATTTAAGGTGTTAGTGAATGAAAAATCACATCACATTGTGATATGATGGTCCAACGTACACATGAGTGATGTTATCATGTCTCTTATAGATTATAAATTTACAAGTTTTATATGATATAATTACCCAATAAGTATAATTATTTTTTTATATATTATATATACTATATACCCATCATAATAAGAAACCTTGAGAGATGGTAATGAAATAATGAATGACATTGGTTCGTGAGGTGGTAGTCCGTCGTACAAATGAAAATGATTTCATAACCCTTGTTGGAAGTTTGTATAGTAAAGGGTAATACCCTTAACATCAAATAAATCCCTTTAGAATAGAAATATGAATCATATTAATAATTCCTCAAGTAACAGTAACCCTCCATTGTTAATTAATCACTGCCATAGACAAGAATCTAGAAATGACACACTTCAAACAACCAATTTAACCACCATGACATGACTCGTATCTAAATATTCAAGGTCACTAACCCAAAGATAATAATAATACCTCAAATTTTGTAGAAATATATTAGGATGAATTATTTAAAAATATAACCAATTAATAAATATCAAAAGATAATGAAAATGAAATCTCAAATGACAAAAATATTTACCAGAAAAAAATTTGAGGATGCTATAGATAATCCCCTATAGTGTTGTAGAAAATATAAAAGGTAAATTAATGAAACAATCATAATAAATAGATTAAGAAGAAAATATTGAAATGAGATAAACTAAATAAATAAAATTAAATAAGAAACTACACTATAATTTGTAATCCTAAAAGACCATGTAGGAAAATGTTTATGACTGATAATTTCACTATAGGTCCATACCTAGAGAGTTTATTCCCATGGAAGAAGTTTTTAAAATTTAAATATGTTGAGTTATTAAAATTTTTTATATGAAATATAACATTCACAATAACTGATTATTAAATTATTTATTCCTATTTTGGTAAACCTAACCATAAACTCTAAAAAATGAAACCACATAACCAAAGGATAACTTTGGTTTATTCAATGATTTTATTTATAGAATAAATGACATAAACATTAAATCATAAAAATGAAATTTATAGAGAGTGTTTACTATGATAATTACATAAAACTGGGACTTAGTTCATTAAAAAATCCAGTTTCATGAGAAAAATAACACAGACAATTAATGTTATACGTGAAACTATAAAAAAACATTCTAAATAACCCTTTTCCATCCAAGAAATTACTAGATAAAAATTTCACTAATATTTCTATACCAAAATAATAATAAAAGAATATAATTAGTGAACTCACAATTCATGTAAATACCTCAACCCTAGTAACCACTACTGGAAATAACCATTATACCCACAGTTTTTTGAAAACCGTGGGAATATGGGTTTTTCTGAACCTATACCCATGGTGATGGGAAAACTGTGCGTATAGGTATTGAAAAAAAATTCATATACCCACAGTTTAAGAGAACTGTGGGTATATGTTTTCTATGGGTTAAGATAATCATGGGTATAAGTATCATGTGTGAATGCGGGGGAAATATTTCTATGGGAATAAAAAAATTATGGTGGAAAAACCCAATAACAATGGTTTTACATCCTTTTACAATAATTTAAAATAAAATATTTAGGTATATATATATATTTATATTTTAGGTAAGTAGATGGAGGGGTGATGCACTAAGTGTTAGAAGACGAGGTCACGAGATGGAAATTCACTGCCATATTTTCTCTAATACTAATACCCAATATTTTAAAACTATGGGTATAAAGTTATGGAATTGTTTCAGAAACCTAAACCCATAGTTTAGAAAATTATTGGGAAAGGATGTGGAGCTATACCGAATACTCAGTTACCCACGGTTCCCAAACCCGTTGGTATATGTCATATTTACAACAGTTCCTTGAGTGTGTAGTTATTTTTTTTATATTGAAACTAGGTATAAGGAATCTCATCCCAAAGGAAAGAATAGTTTATACATCTAGTAAGACTAAATAGGTACTTGAGTCTTATATTCAATGTTAAAACATAAAAATATAACATCTCATTTTCTTTTAGAGAAGCTTTATTACCTTTATCATATCCCTGGTTATAAAAAAAATAAAATTATTGGTATCTTAGGGTATGGAATCATAAAAAATGTTTGATCTCCAATAATCAGTAAATGTATGAGTATATCAGAAGTTATAATAGAAACCATGTCATAATTAATATAGAAATGTTAATAAATGATACACTTTCTATTTAATCATTAATATGAATGTGAAGAATAATGTGGAAAGAATAAATGCTGATTAAAACAATTCCATATAAATAATCACATGATATTGAAAATTTCCCATTGATAGTATAACCCATGAAATAATCACATTGACAATTAAAAAAATACCATAATGAGGGTGTAAAGAACCCTAAATTCCAAGGAAATTTTTTTTTCTTAATTTTCATTGGAATTTTGCAAGAACGTAGTTTCTGACGGCGCCTGATTCTGAGGCCCGGTGTGCCCGGAATCAATTTCTAAAGTTTGGCTCGGGTACGTTCAGTGAACGGATGAGCGGGTTTTTATAACTTTTGAACCGGTGCTCGGAATCGAATTCTGAGAGCACCGATGGAATCACAACGCCGATAATTACTTAGAAACGCCTCTTCCAGAGTTGCGTTTTCTCGGGTGTGGTTTTTAATTTTTGGGCTTAAAGTTAAGAAATAAAATAAATAGTGCGAAAAACTTTATTTTATTTCACTTAAGCCGCTTGGAAGCCACTTGAAGCCACTTAAAACAGCTTAAGCGGAGTTGTTGCGGATAGGCTGCTATCCAAAAATATTCTACCCTCTTGGTAGGATATTTGTGAGGTGGCACCCGCACGATCCCCACCGTTTATTTTCCGCTAAGTAACGCACTCGCGAAAACACGTCATTATGAAAGTCAACAGATGCGTTTTCTTATTTTCTTAACGCACCAATTAATTGGGCGGTTTATTTCGTTGAATTAATTCTACGAATTAATGGGTCGTTATTTATCTCTTTATTCGTTTCTTAACCGGTTTGAAATTTGTTGGCGTAGTAATAAAATAAGGCCAACACACCCTCCTTTTTTGGAATGTTGTGTTAAACCTTGAAGAACCTCTGAGAATTCTTTATCCTCTTTCACGAAGAACGCGAAGAACGCGAAGAACGTGAAGAACGCCGGCCTCCGACGAAGAATGCCGAAACTACGGAAATCAACGACGCAACGCCGTGTGCCGCGACGCCGACGTTTCCTCTTCTGCGACGTTCCTTCCTCAACAACAAAACCTTCAATCATCTGTTGGAGTTCGACGAACAGGCTCGGAAGCGGAATCGGGTAGCAAGCGATGACGGCTTCACCTTCCCTCAAGTCGGACGAATGCCGACGTCCCCCTTCGACGCCGTCATCCTCGCGATGCCATACCGCGACGAACCTCGAATGAAGACGCCTCCTTCCGATCGGCTTATACCCAAGGTAGGGGTTTTATTTGAATGTTCTGTACTCCGTGAATGTTTCCATTCAAGGTGAAGAACCTGGATAATAAGAAAAATTTTAATTCATTAAAATTGATTTTGGTTATGTATTCATGTGTTGAATAAACTTCTCCCATTGTTATAATCTAACGCGGAGGGTGCGGGCCAAACGAACACGGCCTGATAACCCTCTGCAGATTGTTTATTCATGTGTGGATTGACGGGCGACGAAGAAGCAGGCCGTTTGGGCATTTGAATCCCTTCGCAGTGAAGATGGGGTCCCGGGGGGACCATAAGCGAAGACGGCAGGAAGAACGGACCACCGGAGCGCGTCCAGTGGTCCGCGGAAGGTGGCGGCGGCGCGCCGCCGGAAAAAGGGGCGGCCGACGAACCGCCGACCTCAATCAGCGGTGAACGGCTGGGGATCCGCGCGCCCCGCCCGCGTGTCGGCTCGGCCACGCTAGACGAGCCACGGCCGGCCGGTCGGGCCTGACCGAACCGGACCGGGCCGGGCCCAGCCGGGTCGGACCCGGGTCGGGTCGACCCGGTTCGGGCCGCCCGGGTGGGGGTTGGCCCGGGCCCAAACCCCCGTTTTCGGGCCACGTTCGGTCAAATGCCCATAACATGAGCTGCGGGCTTCCAAACGACTCGCCGTCAGCGGCAACACGATCCTTGGATCGAGACGGTCGTTTCGGTATATCGCACTCAAGGTTTCAAATTACTTTGGGTTCGGCCGGGTTGGATCGGATACGAAACCAATCGGGCCCTCGGAGCGGAAACGCTCGTAACTCGAGTTCCGGACGTCCGAATGACATGCCGTCGAATTTGTTGTTTTCCTCTAAGTGAGACAGATCTTTTGGATTACTCCTCTCGAGGTTTGGATTCCGTCGGAGTGCGGTCGGGTTGGTTCGCTCACGAAACCAACCGGGCCCCTAGGACGAAAAAGCCAATAACTCACAGATCGGGCGTCCGATTGACGCATCGTCTGTCTCGTTGTTTTCCTCTTGTTGAGACGGAACTTTTGGCATCCTCCGCCCGAGTGTTGGATGCAGTTGGATAGTGGTCGGGTTGGATCGTACTGAAATCCAACCTGGCCCCTGGAACGGAAAAGCTGATACCTTTTTGACAGAATGTCCGTTTGACGAAACGTCAGCGGCGTTGGTGATCTTGTTGAGAAACAGTCCCTATGAGTATACCCTATGAGTGTTCGGGGTATAGTTGAGTTACAGTCGGATTAGTTCACACACAAAACCAAACGGGCCCCTGGGACGAAAAGGCTAATAACTCACAGACCGGGCGTCCGATTGACGCGCCGTCTGTTGCGTTGAGACCCCTATGAAGTGGTGGTCCTTTTAGATACTTCTTTGTGGGACTTTTTGATACTTGGAGAATCGAACAGTAGATCGTGGAGCGGACCCTCCCGAAGACGAGCGTGCGGAGTACGGAGACCGTGTAGCCGGCTGAGACCTGACGACTGCTTGACCGACTCGACTTGGAGTGAGTCGACTAGCCCAGTGGACGGAGCACCCAGTATTTGGCGACAAACCCACGACGGACGGAGCCCCCGGTAGTTGGCCGCAGACCTACGATACTCAATAGGAGGAGTACCTCTATAGGCTATTGGGGGGAGTGCCCGGTATTTGGCGATAGACCCACAGTAGACGGAGCGCCCGGTAGTTGGCCGCAGACCCGCGGTACTCGACAGGAGGAGCACCTCAGTAGTCTTAGGTTAGTGAGCAGTACCTCGGAGTCGTGACATGACCACTGTACACTGCAGAGACGGATCTCTTTAGCAGTTACAGTTTCGATAATGAAAATCCTGGATTGAGCTGAGACTTTCGGACCTTTGTGATTACCTCATGATTGAGATGGGTCACTTGATAACTTAGGTATATGTATGGGCATATACCTGGGTAGTGGTTGTCCGTTGATTTCACACTCCTTGAGTTTCCTCATGATTGAGATGGGTTACTTGATAACTTAGGTATATGTATGGGCATATATCTAAGTAGAGGTTATCTGTTGAGATCTTCTTGTGGTTATCCTTGTTGGTTTAGTGAGACCTTGCCGGTCTCGGGGTCCCTACTGAGTATCATTATACTCACCCCTGCACGGGCTATGCCCGCACCTTGTTGTGTTGGTTGCAGACGATGGGCAGTGCTGACGGAGGCCGAGTATTCGAGGACTGGACGGTACCCGGAGGTGGACTACACGATGAGTCAGTACCCGGAGGTGGACTACACGATGTGATGACTCACAGAGGAGGTTGAAAGACGAGAGCGTGGAGGAGGCTATCTGTACCTACCCTTCAGGTATGATCTGTGGTGGACGACCAGGAGATGCGCTATCTGTACCTACCCTTCTGGTAGGATCCAAGGAGGACGACCCAGGAGCTGCTTCCTACTTCCAGCTTTTGTCTTTTTGCTGTTGTACCTTTTTTAGTTGTAGTCGTACTTTCTTTTGGGTTTGTATTCTGGCCCATTTACTTTTCATCATTTCTTTTGTACTTAGTGTTTTGCTTCCGCTTGTACTCTTTAGTGCTTGTTTTCTTTTATAAAGACAATGCCTTCCCAGTTATCGGGATTTTACGCCTTGGGTGCTAGTCGCCAGCCCCTGGCCTATGGAAGGCGGGCATGGGGTAGTCACGGCACGGGCCCCGAGGACGGGTCGTGACAAATTGGTATCAGAGGAGTTCGGTTCTACCACAGAACTTATAACTCTGATTTTTCTTTCTGTGAAGCAATAGTGTTAAGAGTACCAAGTGTGGTTTTCAATTCAGGGATTCCAGTGTTAGTGCGGGCGGCCGACGTATCCATACACTAGGACCTTGACAACTGATTTCCGACATTGTGCATGAAAACACTAATAGCGTGTGTGTTTTCCAGAAGTTTTTAAATGTCAGCTCAAACCAGGTCAGATCACCAGGGATAATCTTTGACCGTGTCACGTTGTTTCTTTCAGGATGCCTCCCCGTGGACGACCAGCTAGAGCCCCGAGAGTGGTACGTATTGACAGCCCGCCGAGCGACGAGGCCTCAGTATAGGGCCCTATCCCAATTGAGGAACCAGCGGAGGCACCATCAGTACTACTACCCGTTGGGCCATCGATGCCACCAGCTCCAGCATCAGAGGGTGCACGTCGCTTGAGCGCACTGCATGAGTTCCAGCGCCAGAGGACACCCAGGTTCCAGGGAGGGACAGACCCACAGGCGGCTGAGGATTGGCTGGAGGCTGTGGTGAGAGTCTTCAGGCTAGTGGGGACGCCGACAGATTTCATGGTGATCCTATCTGCCATCCTTCTTCAGGCAGCAGCAGGCAGATGGTGGAGACTGATGCTACAAATGCATGATGAGGCGACACTTCTATGGGAAAACTTAGAGAGCCTGTTCCAGGAAGAGTTTGTACCAGCCACCCTTCGAGCAGTGCATATACAGGAGCTACTTCAGCTACGGCAGGGTAGCATGTCAGTGGCGCAGTACTCAGCGAGATTCACAGACCTCTCCCGCTATTCCAAAGATATGGTACGAGACCCGTTCTTCAGGGCCCGAACCTTCGAGCAGGGGCTCAGGCAAGAGATTAGAGCTTCTTCTGTTTCTCATATCTTTCTGACGCAGACAGGGGTGTTGGAGAGAGCCCTCTTAGTGGAGAGTTTCCTTACTGAGCAGTCTCTATCAGCAGGACCCACCACTAGCCGGCTTGCGGCGGAGTCTTCTACAGCAGGCAGTAGACAGATGACGTAGAGGTCCAAGAGGACCAGACCTACTAGTGGCCGACTGCACGACTCAGGTTCAGTTGTGCGGGGAAACCGGGGTGGAGTCAGAGCCAGACATGCCGAGAGTGGACAGTGTTACTCCTGTGGCGGAATTGGTCACATGGCACGTGACTGTACGACCCTCCTTGCAGATGACCAGCAGTTAAATGAATAACCTCCGAGGCAAAGGCATAGGTTCGATCAGGGCGGACCGCAAGGAGCAAGTGGCCATGGCAGAGGAGCTGGCCATGCAGCTAGAGGTGGACGACGCTTTGGGATGTTGTCACCACCACCAGGTGGCCCACCCCGACCGCAGGGGACAGGAGGACATGGGAGAGCTCAACTTCAGGCAGCTGAGGCCTATGGTCATGGAGCTCCGAGAGAAGGTGGACAGGAGAGGAACCAGTGGATACGTCCTTTGTACTTCTAGTTCCATGTTGCTTTTGTATTCGGTTCTTTGTACTATGAGCTGCAATAATAAAAAGACACTTATCTTTGTTTGCTTTCCTGTCCTTTTTGTGTGGTTGATACTGAGTGGTCCCAGTTAAACTATTGACTTGACCCTCACTTTCGATATTTCTACTGGAGGAGACCCAGTGTCCTCACACTGATGCCGACAGTGTGACTCAACCCTTGGAGGCGAGAGTGACAGTTGGATCTCTTGGTAGTTACGTTAAGGCCTTACGACGTCATCCATGGCATGAATGCATCATTCATGTCAGGATTGACTATATTAGGCGACGAATTTGGTTCATCTAGGGGATGAGACCAGATTTCTCTTATCGAAAAAGAAGAAATCATAGCAGCTCTTGTGAGACTAAAGATGGTCCAGGTCATCCAAGAGAGGATGAAGACTGCACAGTGCAGTAAGAAACAGGAAACCGGTGCCAGTCTTAGAGACTCGGGCATGTTAAATATTTCAAGAAGTGGAAGCTTTAAGGATAGATGAGTCTGCGAAGAAGCAGACGTGGAGGCAGAGCTAGGAGAGCGGTATGAGGTGGTGTAAATCTTAACATGCTACAACCACCCGCCTTAGTTATCCCCGCCATGCTCAGGGAGCTAAAGTGCGGTGGAAGAGTGCGGCTGCTTGCGGTCAAAGAGTGTGACCCAATGGCTCTAGAAATTATTCAAGGAATAGTCTGTGTCCACTACTAGCTGCTGTAGTAACGGACGTCGATATGAATCATTCCTTTCATTCACAAATCTTGTTCCAGACCTAGAGTTTCCGGTAAGCCATGGACATGACCCTCACGTCTGGAGATACCTTGGGAGGGAACTCGATACTCACACTTATGCCAATGGTGTGGTCAGACCCTCGAGGCGAGAGTTTCGGTTGGAATCTCTTGGTGGCAGCGTCGAGGCCTTACGACGTTGGTTAGAGTATGGACTGGGCAATCACATTTCATACACAAATTGACAGTATCAGGCAAAAAGTTTGTAGTTTAACTACAACGTCGGGATGGGTTTTCCTTGGTCGGCGAAAAAGGAAACCCCAGGCAGCGCAGGGTAACTCTTGCACAGGAGGGTGCGACCGATCACTCTTGAGTCGGTCAACCTTACCCTCATAGCAGCAGTCGTTTTGAGTTTCAGTTCTAACATAAAATGGAGACCTCTGGAGTTCGAGGATGACGACCACGTCTTCTTACGGGTCTCACCTTGACGAGGTTTACGGAGATGTGGCCAGGGAGGCAAGTTATCTCCGATGTTCAATGGACCTTTCTAGGTCCTCAGCTGGGTAGGCGAGGTGGTTTACCGCTTGACCCATCCACTTCACTTGCACTAGGTGCACGACATTTTCCACGTATCTCAACTGAGGAGATACGTGCTCGACCCTCCTCATATCATCGACCTTGATGAGTTGGATGGTGGTGATGAGGTGACTTCTCTGGAGGTTCCTATGGGGATCGAGGATCGACAGGAGCAGATCCTAGGAGGACAGTCGATTCCTCTTGTGCACTTTCTTTGGCAGCACGAGAACCTCCAGGTGAGCACATGGGAGGAGAAGGCTCAGATGCGTGCTCAGTACCACCTTTGTTTCCCTAAGTTTGTGGTGAAGCTTTACGGGGACGTAAAGCCCTGTGGTGGGTGTAATGTAAAGACCCGTAAATTCCAAGGAATTTTTTTCTTCTTAATTTTCTTTGTAATTTTACAAGAACGTAGTTTCTGACGGCGCCTGATTCCGAGGCCCGGTGTGCCCGGAATCAATTTCCGAAGTTTGGCTCGGGTACGTTCAGTGAACGGATGAGCGGGTCTTTCTGAATTTTGAACCGGTGCTCGGAATCGAATTCTGAGGGCACTGATGGAATCACAGTGCCGTTAATTGCATAGAAACGCCTCTTTCGGAGCTGCGTTTTCTCGGGTGTGGTTTTTAATTTTTGGGCTTAAAGTTAAGAAATAAAATAAATAGTGCGACAAAATTTATTTTATTTCACTTAAGCCACTTGGAAGCCACTTAAAGCCACTTAAAGCATCTTAAGCTGAGTTGTTGCAGATAGGGTGATATCCAAAAATATCCTACCCTCTTGGTAGGATATTTGTGAGGTGGGACTCGCACGAGCCCCACCGTTTCTTTTCCTCTAAGTAACGCACCCGCAAAAACCCGTCATTATGAAAGTCAACTGACGCGTTTTCTTATTTTCTTAAAGCCCCAATTAATTGGGTGGTTTATTTCGTTGAATTAATTCTACGAATTAATGGGTCGTTATTTATCTCTTTATTCATTTCGTAATTGGTTTGAAATCCATTGGCGTAGTAATAAAATAAGGCCAACACACCCTCCTTTTTTTGAATGTTGTGTTAAACCGTGAAGAACCTCTAATAATTCTTCATCCTCCTTCGCGAAAAACGCAAAGAACGCGAAGAACACAAAGAACGCCGACCTCCGACGAAGAACGCCGAAACCATGGAAATCGACGACACAACGTCGTGTGCCGCGACGCCAACGTTTCCTTTTCTGCGATGTTCCTTCCTCCACAACGAAACCTTCAATCATCTATTGGAGTTCGACGAACAAGATCAGAAGAGGAATCGGGTAGCAAGCAACGACGGCTTCGCCTTCCCTCGAGTCGGACGAACGCCGACGTCCCCCTTCGACGTCGTCATCCTCGTGACGCCATACCGCGACGAACCTCGAACGACGACGCCTCCTTCCGATCGGCTTATACCCAAGGTAGGGGTTTTATTTGAATGTTATATACTCCGTGAATGTTTCCGTTCAAGGTGAAGAACCCAGATAATAAGAACAATTTTAATTCATTAAAATTGTTTTTTGTTATATATTCATGTGTTGAATAAACTTCTCCCGTTGTTATAATCTAACGCGGAGGGTGCAGGCCAAACGAACACGGCCCGACAACCCTATGCAGATTGTTTATTGATGTGTGGATTGACGGGCGACGACGAAGCAGGACGTTTGGGAGTTTGAATCCTTCGCAGTAAAGATGGGGTCCCGAGGGGACCATAGGCGAAGACGGCAGGAAGAAAGGACCACCGGACCGCGTCCGGTGGTTTGCGGAAGGCGGCGGCGGTACGCCACGCCGGCACAACGGCACCGGCGACCGGCGGCAGCGGAGCGCCGCTAGAAAAAGGGGCGGTCGGCGAACCACCGGCCTCAATCAGCGGCGAAGGGCGGGGGATCCGCGCGCCCCGCCTGCGTGTCGGCTCGGCCACGCTGGCCGAGCCGCGGCCGGCCGGTCGGGCCGGACCGAACCGGACCGCACCGGACCGGGCCGGGCCCAGCCGGGTCGGACATGGGTCGGGTCGACCCGGTTCGGGCCGACCCAGGGGGGGTTGGGCCGGGTCGGCCCGGGCCCTGACCCCCGTTTTCGGGCCACTTTCGGTCAAATGCCCATAACACGAGGTACGGGCCTCCAAACGACTCGCCGTCAGCGACAGCACGATCGTTGAATCGAGACGGTCGTTTCGGTATATCGCACTCAAGGTTTCAGATTACTTTGGGTTAGGCCGGGTTGGTTCGGATACGAAACCAACCGGGCCCTCGGAGCGGAAACGCTCGTAACTCGAGTTCCGGACGTCCGAATGACGTACCGTTGAATTTGTTGTTTTCCTCTAAGTGAGACGGATCTTTTGGCTTACTCCGCTCGAGGTTTGGATGTCGTCGGAGTGCGGTCGGGTTGGTTCGCTCACGAAACCAACCGGGCCCCTAGGACGAAAAAGGCAATAACTCACAGACAGAGTGTCCGATTGATGCACCATCTATCTCGTTGTTTTCCTCTTGTTGAGACTGAACTTTTGGAATTCTCCGCCCGAGTTTTGGATGCAGTTGGATAGTGGCTGGGTTGGATCGCACCGAAATCCAACTGGGCCCCAGGAACGGAAAAGCTGATACCTTTCTGACAGAACGTCCGTTTGAAGAACCGTCAGCGACATTGGTGATCTCGTTGAGAAACGGTTCCTATGAGTATACCCTATGAGTGTTCGGGGTATAGTTGAGTTACGGCCGGATTGGTTCGCACTCGAAACCAACTGGGCCCCTGGGACGAAAAGGATAAAAACTCACAGACCGGGCGTCCGATTGACGCGTCGTCTGTTGCGTTGAGACCCCTATGACGAGGTTGTCCTTTGAGATACATCTTTGCGGAAATTTGTGATACTTGGAGTATCGACTAGTAGCTCGTCGAGCGGACCCTCCCAGAGACGAGCGTGCGGAGTACGGAGACCGTGTAGCCGGATGAGACCTGACGACTACTTGACCGACTCGACTTGGAGTGAGTCGACTAGCCCAGTGGACGGAGAGCCCGGTATTTGGCGACAGATCCACGGCGGACGGAGCTCCCGGTAGTTGGCCGCAGACCCGTGGTACTCGATAGGAGGAGTACCCCTATAAGCTATTGGGGGGAGCGCCCGGTATTTGGCGACATACCCACAGTGGACAGAGCGCCCGGTAGTTGGCCGCAAACCCGCGATACTCGATAGGAGGAGCACCTCAGCAGTCTTAGGTTAGTGAGCAGCACCTCAGAGTCATGACAGGACCACTGTACACTCCAGAGACGGAGCTATTCAGCAGTTACGGTTTTGATAATGAAAATCCTTGTTTGAGATGAGACTTTTTGACCTTTGTGTTTACCTCATGAATGAGATGGGTCACTTGATAACTTAGGTATATGTATGGGCATATACCTGGGTAGTGGTTATCCGTTGATTTCACACTCCTTGTGTTTCCTCAAGATTGAGATGGGTTACATGATAACTTAGGTATATGTATGGGCATATATCTAAGTAGAGGTTATCTATTGAGATCTTCTTGTGGTTATCCTTGTTGGTTTAGTGAGACCTTGAGGGTCTCGGGGTCCCTACTGAGTATCGTTATACTCACCCCTGCACGGGCTATGCCCGCACCTCGTTATGTTGGTTGTAGACGACGGGCAATGCTGACAGAGGACGAGTGTTCGAGGACTGGATGGTACCCAGAGGTGGACTACACGACGAGTCAGTACCTGGAGGTGGACTACACGACGTAATGACTCACAGAGGAGGTTGACGGATGAAAGCGTGGGGGAGGCTATCTGTAC
This sequence comes from Viscum album, assembly GCA_963277665.1. Classification (NCBI taxonomy): domain Eukaryota; kingdom Viridiplantae; phylum Streptophyta; class Magnoliopsida; order Santalales; family Viscaceae; genus Viscum; species Viscum album. The sequence continues at coordinate 1,242,183,600 of OY728153.1, forward strand.
CTACCCTTCAGGTAGGATCCGTGGTGGACGACCAGGAGCTGCGCTATCTGTACCTACCCTTCAGGTAGGATCCGAGGAGGACGACCCAGGAGCTGCTTCCTACTTCCATCTATTGTCTTTTTGCTATTATACCTTGTTCAGTTGTATTCGTACTTTCTTTTGGGTTTGTATTCTAGCCCATTTACTTTTCAGCATTTCTTTTGTACTTAGTGTTTTGCTTCCACTTCTACTCTGTGGTGCTTGTTTTCTTTTATAAAGGCACTGCCTTCCCAGTTATCGGGATTTTACGCCTTGGGTGCTAGTCTCCAGCCCCTGGCCTATGGAAGGCGGGCTTGGGGTAGTCACGACACGGGCCCCGAGGACGGTTTGTGACAGAGGGAATCCATAATTATAGACGTCCTAAGAATATATTCAAGCATCATGTGAATATATATTACATAAATGGGAAAGGCCTTACCCAAAAATCAAAGCTATTTTTTCTCATGAAACCTACCAATGCATAGGGGGACAATAATTTTCCCCTCATTTCACTTAAAATGTTTAATGAATTCCTCATATCAAAGTAGACAAATAATATACATAAAAATTCATATTAAAAAACTATCATAACAAATTTAACATTTATCCCAATCAATAAACTCAATCAACATAATGTTTTTTATTGGAAAAATAGCATACAAATGTAAATAATTTCTATAAATAATAATGATTTTCTTAAAAAGTGTTTAGTACTATGGAGAATGGTTTAAGAACAGTATATTCCAACCAAACTGATCATAAAACATAATGAGAAATGAATATTATGATATCATTACAATATATTCTCACGGTATTAAAAGGTAAAATGATAGATTTTGTCACTAATAAATATAAATACCAAATAAATTCCATTAAAAACATTTGTGTGGAAAATTTCATTTTCAATTTGAAAACATATTTCAAAAACATCACATTTATAGAATATTTGGGAAAAAATTTTCTTTATAAAGACACCTATTAACATGTAAATTATGTTTGAAAAATATTTGTGATCATGATTATGGGTAATTCTATACGTTCCATATATGTTGAAAAATATATACTTTTCACGCTATAGTAAAAAGGATAAACAGAACCTTTTTAGGAAAAAACAAAAATATTCCTTTAAAAAAATCTTTTAAATAGTTAAATGTGCATAAATATTTCTTTGAAAAATATTTTTGAGAATTATAAAGTAATTAATAAAAATATTTCTAGAAAAAATATTAAATAAAAATGATTTTCGATTAAGGAGTGAAATAATTTCTTCTTTCCATAACAACAGTTTATTAATCATTTTAAGTTCAAAATAGAGGAAAATGAAACAATCACTTGAAACTTTCCCGAATATATAAAGGATAAGAAAATATATTTCCTTTAAGATATTAATTTTAAATGTTCCCTCAAGGGATAAATAAATATAAACAATCCCGAATAATGATGAGATTGTGAAATAAACCCTTACCACTTTGGTAACATTCGAATAATAATACCCATGAAAAAATAAATGAAAATTAAACATTTTAATAACATTAATATAAATATCATCATTATATAAAACCTCAAATGGGTAGTATATATATCAAAAAAAATACATAGGTGGGGAATATGTAATATGTCTCTCGAAAGTAAATGTGGGATGAGAAACCCTTAACATAGGTCTAAATTCATTTGTATGTGTATATACATATTGTATAATAAATATAAAATTATTTTAAATATATTACAAAAAATAATAATATATATCATAACACATATGATTTTATTATAAATACTTTGCTCCCGTTTTTTAAAAATTATTTATTAAAAACAATACTTCATCTGATAATTTATTCATTTTTATTTATGTTTTGGTTTTCTAGTCTTAGTTCTTATTTATTGCTCATGGTTTCATTGTAAATACCCGGAACCCAATATCCTTGAGATTGTGGATAATTTCTTATAATAGTATATATTTTATGGATTCAGAAACTAAGAGATTGAATTGGTTATTAGTGTTGAGTCAAAAGTATTACTTCTTACATTTCTAGTTCGTTAGATTTGGAAATCAAAAACAATTTTTAAAACACATTTACTAAATTTTCATGACCCAAGTTTTCATGTATTTTTTTTGTATAAAATTGTAACTTTCACCATTCAAAGAATTTCTTAAATATATTAAAAATATAAACTAACTATTATTTAATACTATTATCAGATTGATCATGAGTTTGATTATCAGACATACCATTAATGAAATAATGAGTTTTAATTTAGAGTTTTCTATTATACTGAAAAAATTATTGACTATTGTGGATTCTTATACCAATATATCATACCAACCCCCCAAAACAAAATCATATTGAAAATAGATAATTATATCTATTAGAATAACCTATGTTTATAATCAGAATAGAAAGACTTTTTACTATCAAAAAGAATATATTTAACACTTAAATGGTGTTATTTAACAAGATGTTATAAATTTAGTTAAAAATGAGATATCAAGCTACATCTATCCAAGGCTATAGGAAAAACCTAAAAAATATGACAATTGTGGGATTTCATATAAATTTTGAGTAATTTGAGGAGTTTGGAGTGGATCACTTTTGAAACTAAAGTATTATGAATATATGTCTATGTGAACCACTCATTATTTGTTAATGTAAATCATCAGAGAGTGGTTTGTTCTATGGAACCCTTGTTAGGGTTGTTTCTTTATGAAATTTTTTAATTTTAATCCATGTCTGATCATTGTTACGGTCAAGGGAATCTGTGGACTGGAAAGCGATGAATCTGATCCCTTAGATTAAGGGGTTAATTGTATAGTAATATAGACAACAATAATCATATCAATGGATTTCATTGTAAGGAAATAATGATATTAAAGTATGTATATTAACTATGTATACCTATAGTCTAGGTTATTTACCACCTTACTCTTAAGGTTTGAAGATTTGTTTATTTTAATTACCTGTATGTCATTCAAACTATTACAATCTATTTCTTGTTTTTACAAGTTTATATTCCACCATGCTTGTAATAGGATGTTATTCCTCATACTCATATTAAAATTATATTTTTAATTTCTATAATTCTAGATATGATAAATATACTCAGATTAATTAGATCCCCTGTGATTATGATTTTCACTATGATAAGAAAATTAAGTATGAGTATGATAAATTTTCATTAAAGAATTGTTGTGTTTGGTTTAGTTTAATACTTTAATTTTTTTTAAACTATAATTCACTCTCGATTTAAATTATATCCACTAAAATCTAATCTTATAATCCTAAAATTGGTATCAGAGTAGGTTATACTACTTATCCTTATAGAGTAATTTGGTTTTTCTATCAAATTCATGTTTTATTATGTTATGATATTTACATCTTTTTTGTAAATTTCATCATAGTAACATGTTTATATCAAAAGTGTTTTTATTATTCTTAAGATGATAGGTCTTATTATTAGAACTTTAGATAATCTAGATCCAAGAATAACACCTATCATTGATGGTGTTGACTATAAGTACTCAAGAGATAGAATGGATTTTTTTGGTATCTGTAGTAGAGTTAAATTTTTTTCATTATTTGATGAGACTTAAAGATTCCTCATAAAGAAGTCACTACTTTTACGCATCTAGAAAATCAATAATATAATATAAATTGTAGATTACGAATTACTCTATTTTATTCCATGGGAATATGTATATACAATCAGAAATCTGCATCTAGAGATGCTAATATCATATGAAAAAAGTTAGAAGTAAAAAAATTTGGCACTTATAATGATTTTCAAACCAGAAGAGCTATGTATAGACCATACTATGAATCCTTTTATTTTCTTGGTGGATAATCAGTTCCAAATATTCACTAGATGTTTGTGACCATCATTAACAATTTATAATATATTAGAGAAAATTTTATTGATGATGAAATCATAGTTGATAATATTATTGATATCATTTCCAATGAGTGAGAATAAAAAATAATAGATTTGGATGAGATAATAAAGATTAATAATTTAACATTAGATTATCTAATTGGAATTCTTGTTCAAAATCCATTTAGAATCCAGATATATGATGAGAAAACCTAAGAAAAAATGGAGGTTTTTCTATTACAACAACTACTACTATTCCTAAAATTTTACAAATAGCAGAGTAATTTGTTAGATATTAATGGAAGACAAATTTTGTATTTGAATTAGACTCTAGTGCACAAGAAAATTTTGGGAATTAATTATCAAATCTCTGCAGAAGGATGAAGAACATAGTTAGAAACAAATACATTCTATATTAATACAAACAATTTCATAAGATTAAAGGTGATAAAAAAGATTATGAATTCATAATATATTAATATAAGATATCTAGACACACCTAATTTGATTTTCCAATATTGAAGAGGAATGGATGGAAGGAAAATAATTCATAAATGAATTCTTTAAAATATTAAAAATTAAAATGCAATAATTTCTTTAATGATTTTAACATGTAATGTTATAGTGGTGAATATTCTTCTGAAATTTCATCAAATAATTAATGTTCGGGAAAGATAAAAATTCTAATTTTATTAATGTAACCATGGAAAGTCAATGTCACATGAAAAAGATACATAATTCTAAATATTTAACAATTTATTTCCTTTAATTCAAATTTCCCTAATGATAAATATTCTACATCTTTTGATGAAGAGTCTTTCTCATCAGAAGATAATAATCTACCTTCTTATAATGTTCTTTTAATATTTTCTAATGATCATAAAAATAAAAATTGTAGTCATTGTAAAACAAATGATAATGATAAAGCTATATTTTATAAGGCTTATTCAAGAATAAATATTTTGAAGATGAATTATCATATCATTTTAATGATCTTCATTAATAAATTATAAGAATGATACTATTTATCATTTTTTTACTAAAACATTTTATGATAAAAATATTGAACAAAATAGTTTTGATAAACATAGTTCTAAAACTAATAGTAATGAGGATATAATTTCTTCCTCAATCAAAAATTTAGAAATTTATTCTTTGAATAAATTATTTTTAATTTTTAATACTCTTAAGAAAATATTAATGAAATGTATAAACACATTAGACCACCTGGTAATAGTTCTAGAATGAGTTTTATAAATACAAAACATGTTTTTAGTGATAATTTTTTTTTTCCAAAAAGTGTTAATTTTTGTACAATGGGACAAAGTGTAGGGAACTGGAAGAAGAAATTTTCCATGAATAGATTACAATCCCTATGTTTTCAAAAATATTTTTTAATGTAAATGAAATTTCCCCAAAAATTTTTTGGAAAAAATTTGTTTCCAAATTTTTTGTTATTTTACAATACCAGACCAAAGAAGGTTTATATAATGAATGTAAAATTGGTTTTTAAGAAAAAAAATATAGTACAAACAAAAAATATTTTGGTACATGGATAATGGATATTCTTAACACATGATTAAAAACAAAATACTTCTTCAAAACTTTTCTCAAGATGAAAGGTAGAAAAGTGACTTTCAGGGATGATGTAGAAGGAGAGATTATCAAAATAAGGAACATTGTTATCATTCGAAATTATCTTATTTGAAATGTTTTATTTTTTAATTGACTCCTAAAAAACCTTATAAAAATAATTAAATTATGTGATCAAGGTTATATTGTGAACTTTAGGAATGAAAATTTTTTAGTACATAGGTCCAAGAATGAATTTATTCTTTCTCCTAATCAACATGATAATGGTTACACATAAAACAAGAAGACCTTAGGAACTAAGGCATACAACATCATAGTACAAGTGAAGATCAATATTGGGTACAGAATAGAATGTTAGGACACTATAACCATAGAAAATTAATCAAATTCACTATGAAAGGACACTGTTAAGGATCTACTAAAACATTGGATTGATACGTTAATTGTCCAAGACCCTCCTTAGTATGGTAAGAATTATACGTTATGTTATATATCTATTAGTGATTTCTTAGCTGGTGATTCTTCATAGTTAGTGCACATAGGCTTATTTGGGCATATAAAAACAAGATTTGTTGGTGGAAAAAAATATGTATATTTTTTTAGTTAATGATTATAGTATATATAAGTGGGTCTATATTCATAAAAATAAATCCAAAGACTTCAGTTATTTCAAAAAATTTGTAGCCAAAGTTAAAAATTAGAAAAAACTCTCCTTGATAACTATTCACAGTGTTCATGGTGGATAATTCAAAGATTTATATTTCCAATCTTTTTGTTGTAAGACAAGTATTGAACATAACATTTCATTACCTAGAACTCCACAAGGAAATTTGGTAGTTGAAATAAATAATTTAAATTTTCAAGAAATAACTAAATTAACGATGAGGAAATACTTATTTTCTAATCATTTTTGGGATGATGTAGTTAGTACTACCTTATATAATCTAAATTTTGTTTTAATTAGTCATTTTCTTAATAAAACTCTTTACGAGTTATGGAGAGGAAGAATTCCAAATGTTTCATTCTTTATTGTTTTTGGTTAAAAATTACTCATTTTAAATACTAATGATATCATAACTAAATATTCAACCAAATCTAACAATGATATGTTTTTTATGTTTTTCCTCTAGTTATAAAGCTTATTGATTCATGAAAAACATTCTTTTATTTTCGAGGAAATAATAAATGTTATGTTTAATGAAAATGATCCTTTTTTAACAACCTCATCCAATATCCTCTGATGTTATTTCTAAAAATTATTTTCAACCATTTTTAGAAAGTTCTTCTCATAAGAAAATAACTTAATAATTAGTTTCAAATGTTAGGTAAAAAGATTTTAAAAGCCCAATAAGTTAGTTTTTTCTTTAGAATCATCATATTAAATGATTGATCGATGATGTAGATCAATGAATTAGGTCTGGAAGTTCCTTAACTAATGAAATTTAATATATTGGTTTCCTTTCCCAATTTGAACATAATAATCCTAATGAGTCTTTAGATGATCAATATTAGATTAAGGGAATGAAATATGAACTTAATAAGTTTGAAAGGAACAAATTCTGGACATTAGATGAATGACCATTAGAAACATCTATAATTAGAATAAAATGGGTTTTTTGGAATAGATTTGATAAAAAGGGGATAATAGTTAGAAATAATGATATAATTGTTTTTAAAAGGATATATAAAACAAGAAGTAATAGATTATGAATAATCTTATGCTTAGGTAGAAATAATTTAATCTATTAAAATACTTCTATCCATTACACACTTCTTTAATTCCAATCATTTCCAAATGGTTGTGAAGTGTTCTGTTATTAATGGATATATTTTAGAGGAAGTTTATGTTGAAAAAATTATTAATTTTGAAAATAAAAGACATCCTGAATACAATAACATAATTTCCAAATATTTTTATGGACATAAACAAGCCTATAAAACTAGGTATGATAGGTTGGGATTTTTTTTACAAATTTTTTTAAGGGATCCATTGATCCCCCTATTTTTATAAAATATGCTACTAATGTAATTATTATTGTAAATATTTATTTTTATGACATTATAAATGGTTCAACTCAACAATATTAAAAATCTACCTTTTTAGAAATTATGAAATCATATTTTTAAATGAGTTTTATGGGTGAGTAAACATATGTTTTTGTTTTCAAATTTCACAAAAACCATAACTAAATTTTTTATATAAAAAACTTCTATAAAATATCTTCTTAAAAATTAGTAAATGAAAATAAAAAAAGTATTAGTACTCAGTTTGGTACCAAAAATAACTTATAAATTGATGTGGTTGGGAAACCAATTGAATAAAAAACATTTAAAGGAATGATGAGGAGTTATTTTACATAATAGTTGTTTGTCTAGATTTAATTGTTTTTGTATTATTATGTGTAAGATATCACTCCAATCCAAATTAATCACATATTAAAGTTGTAAAATGAATTTTTCATTATCTAAATGGAAATATAAATTTAATCCTTCTCTATTTTGTATAATTTTTTTGAATAATTTTTTTTGATGCTGACATTAGTGTAAAAAGAATGGATAGAAAAAGTAAATCTGAAGCATGTCATTTATTATGAGTTTATTTATTTTTTAGTATTGTAATAAACAAAAATCAGCATCAATTTCGACTACTAAATCCAAATATATGGTATTTGGATGTTGTTGTTCTCATGTTTTTTTGAAGAAATAGACACTCACTAACTATGGAATGAATTTTACTAAAACTCAATTACATTGTGATAATTCATGAGAAGTTACATTAAATAAAATCCTAAAAAATATCCATTTTGATAAGCACATAGATATAATACTCCACTTCCTTTGGTATCACACACTCAAAGGAGATATAATTTCACAGTTCCTCAGAATACAATAAAAACATGCTGATATTTTTACAAAACCCCTTAGTTTTGATAGATTTGAATATGGAAACCAAAATATAAGAATGATTATCTTTAAGGTATCATTAATATCTAATTATTTTAACCCGTCTCCTCCAAATAAGATTCTACATTTCAAAGGTGAAGTAGATATGTTTTTGTTTTCCAAAAACATCATGTTTTTCTTCGAACATTAGTTTTCTAAAATTGTTAGTTTTTATAAAAATTATATCATAATGAGTTTTTTTAACTCACCATTTTTATAAATGTTTTTGAATTAAAATCATTAAGATGTTTTATAAACTAATAATTTTTTATAAAATTCCCAGACTCGTTTTTTATTTTTTAATTATTTTATTTTTAAAATATTAATAATCAGTTCTCTTAAATATAACTATCATAATCAATTTTTTTGAATAAAATATCAAAATTAGTTCTTTTAATTAAAGTATTTTAATTAGTTCTTTATTTAAAAACTATCAAAATATATTTAAAAAAACAAGAATATTTAGTTAATTGTACCGATGAATCATTCCACTCTAAAAGTTAATATTTTATTCTATTTAGTGTTATCAGTATTTCATTGATTTAGTTTAGAGTTATTATTTTTAAAATTTTAATGTTATAAAAATGATGTTTTTTTAAAATGAATGTTTCTTTAAGAAGAATAATCTTGAGTCCAATAAAAGAATTAAAAATCACCAAGATTTTATTTTTTAAAAGTTTTATTGTTGAGATCAATCTTGACTGTCAGATAAGAATTTTTTTGAATCTGAATTTTTTTATATTATGCAAGATGAACTATCACCCCAGTATCTATATAAGGGTGGTTCAGCTGTGTACCACTTCGGTTCTTCACAGTTTCACTCCTGAATTTATGTTCCTTTCAAATACTTTAGTATAAAAGATTTTTTTCTTTTTGTCTAATTTTCTATTTTAGAATCCAAATTTGATTAAATCCAATGAATATTATAAGAAGTGGTTTGTTTCATATAATTTCTAGATGAACTGTTGTGGTATGATAAATTTTATTCTACACTCAATAAGATCATTATATTCCATGTATTGGAATAAATATCTGTTCAAAATATAGAATAAGATTATGATTTCTATTATCCTGAAGTGGATTTGATTTTTTCTGCATTTGTTAGGAATTTGAAAAATGATGGTAAGAATAACATATCAATCACTATGTTTGGAAAGATCTACATGTTGGATTATAAAAGAGTTTTAGATATTATTGGAGTATATTCAGATAGAGAATCATATTGAACATATCGCAAGCATCCATCAAATCTTAGAAATTTTAACAATTACAAAGATGCAGATTTATTATTTTTAGATTAATATAAATACAGAAAAGATTCAAATATGACTCTAGTAATCTGATTTTTTTCCCTTTTTGATGGAAGGTTTTATAATTACAATAAAGGGAGATAGAGAGAAATTAAAAGTATCAGATGTGTCTTTTTTGGATTACATGGTGAACATGATGAAGATAGAATTGGTAAAGTTCACCATAATTATAGTGAAGAACATCAAAACAACTTCTATCAAGTGTATTATTTTAATATTATCATCTTTGAGAAGAATAATGGATGAAAAATATATGAATATCTTAAATATAGAAAACATATCATATTCAAAATGAAAGAAAATTTACATTATTAGTGAGGATATGATATCCATAAATAGATTGGTTTTTAATACCAATTCATAGAAGTTTTTTGAAAATGGTACTAGTTCTACCACCAACTCCCAGTTATAATAATGAACCTTGGGTTGTTAGAAAAAAAAGAAAATAAGATATATATCCTCCTACAAAAATAACTAAATGATAGAAAATTCCTAATGATATTTTTAATGAAATGATGAAATACAATGATTGAAAAAGCCTAGGGATTTGGATTTTATAATCCACAATGTAGTGGAAAATTCATTGGAAATTCAGACTATTGAATTATTAGAATAAAATCAAAGAAAAATACAACCAAATTAGTGGTTAAAATAATATATGATTTCTGAAAATTTGTTGAAAGGATTATAAAGATCATAAGAGAAGATTTTGATTCCAACAAGCCACACCAATCAGATCATACTAAAATTTTGTTCAGTCTATAAAGAAACATCTGTAGTCCAAAATAAAATATCTCCAGGTACTAAAATGTTAAAAATAATGGTTTATAAGGTAGATTAACTTCCTTACAGTCTTTTGAATGAATTGATACCTCAGTTATCTTGAAAAAGAAATCCGTGAATGGCAAGACAATTTTAAAGTGCTCTTAAAGAAGATGTCAATGAAGAATTTTATGAAAATGTTGGAGAAGGAAAATAAGAAGTAGAAGAAGAACATGAATAAGTCAAAGAATAATATAATGTTGATAAAGAAGAGGAGGAAGAAGAATACAAATAATGGGATGATATTGAAGAAACCATTCTTGATAGAGAATCATCGAAGTCATCATCATCCTCATCTAGTTTACCCTCCAAGAGCAATATTGATGAAAAATATTGAAGTTATCAATTGGAAGAGGTGTCATTATAGAAATAACCTCAATCATTTTTAATAAAACAAGAATAATATAAACATAAAAAAGTATCTTGTAAAGACAATTCAGATTAGTATATTGAAATTATGGAACTATTAGATGAAATCAAATTATCAAAAAATGTTGATAACAAAGGAAATTAAGTTGATATTAGAACCATTAGAATAAAAAATCCCTAACCTCAGGCCGAACCATTAGACTCTATAGGAACAATATCTCAATTTTTTTGATTATATTATTAATGTTTTAAGGAGATTAGATGGAACTATTACATACATTCATAATCATGAATCAAGATTCTAACTTATTTGGATGATTTTAATTGAAAAATCCGAATATATATGTTTTTTATCAAAGATAGTAATTTAGACTAAATATAGAATAATGAAATATCATGACATTTCCCCTAGTCATAAAATATCATGCTATCATATAGTAAAGTGGTATAACCAAGACAACTTTGATATCCATATGCATGATGGGTAGTTAGACGAAGTAAGGAAAAACATGTTAGAATAAGATGAATCCTTCAACAAGTTATCATCATACTTGTCCAACGGATTAATGTTCACAGACGAGTTTATAGATACCACCGATGAAAGGATATAACTTGTAAATGTTTTGAAACAATTGATCTGAGATATAGCATTAGAGATGAGCATTCAAAAATCATTTGATAATGAACTAATCATATTAAGAGAATTAATCAAAGATATATCTGATGGAATCAACATTTTTAAATCTCAATACCAAAATCCAAAAGAACGAAATTCAAAAAACATGCGAAACAAAACCATGTGTTAAAAAAGATCAAGGGTTTTTTGAAGACCTTGCTGAGGAAATATTGATTTGTTTTTCTCTTGAAAACTCAGATGTATTTTTTTATAAAAATTATGTGTTGAAAAAGAATGAATTTTATTTTTATCTAACTCTATTAAGGTTGAATTATTTTCTGATTCTGATTTTTATATGTTATTTTATACCTACTTGGATGAATAGTTCGTTCAAAATTGGTTTTTTGATATTTTTCAATCATTTAAGGAATCATTGGATTCATTCTTTATTCCTTTTTGAAAATCACAAAGGGGATAAAATATTAACAAAGGGGGATAATGTATTATAGAAGTAAGATAATTATATATTATGGGAGAGAATATCTTTAAAAGGGATGATATTTTATTCATAGTAGGAGAGGTTATCCTAAGGGGGATGCTTTATTAAATGAGAACTATTATAATACTCTCTATTATATATATCATTTTATTTAGAATAATTACTAACTTATGAGGATTTTAGGTTTAATGAATTAATATAAATATGTTTTTTTAATGAAAAATGGGCTTTAAATTTTTCAAGTTATATTTCGTTTATGTTTTCGGGTTAGTGATTTCTAGAAATGGGGATACTATTTATTTGGAAATATTATATCATACATTTTAATCCTTTAGTTTTGGAAATCACCAACACTATCTTAAAATATATTTACTATATTTTTATGTCTTAAGTGTATTAGTTTGGTTTCTAGAAAACATTAACTTTTATAATATATTGAAAAAGTTACAATGTATTATTAATATAAATTTACTTATCTTCATTAAGATTATCATATTGTTCATGAGTATGATTATTGAACATACATATAATCAGACCATGAGTTATGCATTATGATTTTATACCATAATAAATAAATTACCCACTATTATACTGGTTCTTATTATAATTTATTAGATTAATGTTAAAAATTCTCATCATATAGAAAATATAAAACAAATTCCATAAAACAATGTTTTTTTTATAATCAGTATAAACTGTCTGATTTCTTTCATAAGTAATATCATTAACACTGTAATGGTGTTAATCAATAAGACATTGGAAATTTAGTTACAAATAAGTTGTCTAGTACCAACTATCTAAGGAAATTGACACAACCTCATAAATATGAATGTTGAGATATATTCTATAAATATAATTTCATTTGAAGAATTTTGATATTATCAATTTCACAACACAATTCTTCTACATAATTTATTATGTGAACTGATTATTTTTATTAGTTGTAATTATTTTGAGAGATGGTAGTTATGAAGAATCCTTTTCATTTGTCATTTCCTTACATAATTTATCAATTGTAATCCATGTATGATCATTATTAAAATAAAGGGATTCTAGTGATAAGAATATGGCCAATCTGATCCATCAGAGAGAGGGTCTTGGCGAATATGAGACAGACATTGCCCATCATATCAAGGGATTAAATGGAAATGAAGACAAAACATACCAATAATCACATTAAGGGATTTTCAGGTAAGGAATGATAAACATTAAAATATTTATAAAAATTTGGATCCCTTTAGTCAAAGTTACTGAAGACCTTAATCATAAGGTTAAAATATTTAAATATTTTGATAGACTGTAATTCATTCATACTATTACTAGATATGTCTTTTTTTACAAGTTTATATTCTGGTGTGAATGATATTAGAAATTATTTATCATACAAAGCTCTATATTATATTTTTTAATTAGTTTAATTCCAAAAATATTAGACATACTTTGATAAATCAGAACCATTATGATTCCTATATTCACTCTAAAAATCACACTGTGTCTAAAAGATTTCTTATAAACAAGATTTTTTTTGTTTAGATTAATCCTTTTATGAAATTTTTTTAAAATATAATTCACCCCCACATGTGTGTATAGACATCATAATATACTCTTAGGATTCTATTTGTAGTCTTGGTAAACTAGATACATACTTGAATCTTATATTATAGTAGAAAAAATAGTGTAAAAAAAAGGAATTTCTTTCATTACACGATTATTACCTATAGCACATCCTTTTATAAAATTTATAAAACACATTCAAAAAAATTGGGGAAAGGAATCATACGATAGGGGGATATCTAATGGTCACTAAGGGTATGTGTATAATGGGATATACCATAAATAAATAAGGCGTAATCAATATGGAATGTAAAATGAATGAAACACATGTTATTCAATCAATCACCTGAGTTTAATATCAAAGGAATAAATATTGATCAAATAATTCCATATAAATGATTACATTATCCTAAAACTTAACCACATATATTATAACTAATTTAATAATTAAATTTAACATTAATAACTAATCTCACAAAGAGAAAATTCACAATTCTAAACATCATAACTATACCATTAGGGCCTCATTCTAAGACTTCTAATGTAAATGGGTAATACCATAGACAAATACCCAATCTAGTTTTCTGAATAAACCTATAGATGCATCAAGGTACTATAAGGGAATTTACTACGACTTACTATATCTGATTCATTAATCATATGGAAGTCGAGAATCAAAATAAAAACAAAATTTTATTTTAAAAAAATTATGATATAAAATCTTAATACTTTTCCCAATCAGTAAACATAAGCATACAGATTTTATATTAATATGCAGAATGGTATCAAAATAGTACATCCCTAGTCAAACCAGTTATAGACCATCTAGGGAATTAATCAGGATTATTTTATTTCAACATATTCTTAATGGTTCATATGAGAAATAAGGGTTTTTTTTGTCATTGATGAATAGAAATACCATAATTATGGCGTTGAAAAAATTATTAAAAAATATAATTCAATTTTAAATTAACATTCAAATGATAAACATTTCAAGAATATTAAGAAAAAATATTATTTAAAAATATCCTTGAACGAATGTATAGGATGTTAGAAATTAATATATGGTCAGGAACGTGGGTAATTCTGTACATATCATATAAATTTAAAATCATTTCTTTCATACTATTGGAAAAAGATTAAAGAGTTCCTCATTCTGAGAAAAACGAAAACCACATTAATTTATTTTAATAGAAAGTGAATCATGGGTAAAAATATATTTAATAAACCATTTTTATAATGTATAAAAATTTAGGAAATTGTTTTATAAAACACAAATATGGATAAATGGTTTTTTTACTAATGAGAGTAATTAAGTATTTTTTCTTAAAAAACATTATTTTTATATATGTTGTTCATAAAGAGAGGAAAATAAAAGGGATAAAATTTATTCTACATAAGTAATCATATTATAAAAGAATTCACAATTTTATGAAATATATATAATAATATTTCATCATTATAATCTTAATTGTGAACAATCTCAATTAAAATTGAGATTGGAACATAAACCATTATCACTTTTGTAACGTTATGATTTGTTATCCCCATAAAAGAAATAACATAAAATGAAACTATAAATCCAATTTATAGAAATCGGTTTATGATACAATATATCATAGGGGAAATATATACAATACATTAAATAAATAAGTGGTGAATTTGACAGATATTTCAGGGATGTAAAAGTGAGATGAGAAACCCTTACCGCATGTCCCAATTCCATAATGTGTGTTCAGAATATTTGTATAAAATATATAATTATTATAAATATATTGAAAACCATAATAATTTATTTCAAAATATTTATGGTTTACTTATAGTATTCTGGTACCCGTTTATTAAATTATTTGTTAAAATTGCTGTTTCGAGTGATAATTGCTCTATCTTTCATATATATATATTTTAGTATGGTACACTTAGTCCTTTTACATTGATAATGGGTACATCATATACATAGTTTTCCTAAATATTTACATATCATATATAATCATTATATAAGTATTTATACTGGACCAAAAAAATTTGATATGGGAAAATGAGTTATATAATTCAGGAGGTCATATGTCTTACATATGCATAAACATTGTTTCTATTTTTTCAAAATATTGAACATAAAAAAGAATAATAATATTTCACCTTTATTGAAGCATTATTGTATCAAATATTTTATTTATATTCATTAAATATATCTTTATTACCATTCATGTCAAAATTAAATGATAAGAATTTCAAATCACTACATCGAGATGGAAGTCTACCCATATGCACAAGCGAAGATTTTTTTTCAAAAAAACATGAATTTGAGAAGGTATGTGTGATATTATAAAGATATAATTATATTAATTTCATATATATCATATATATATATGTTAAATCCACCATAATAACCATCCATGAGAGTTGGTGATGGAAACTAAATTACATAGGTTTGCGAGGGGGTAGTCCACCGTACACACAATAGATAGTTTCATTTCCCAGTTGATGGAATGGAAGATTAAAATGGGTTATTAAATTAACATAATAAATATAAGTACATATTATATACTGGTTTTATTATTTTATCTAGTTATTATAAGATTTTATGGGGGATGAAGAAGAAGAAAAGTGAAAGCACTGTTAGAAATTTACCTCTTAGTCAAACAGTTCTTTTAAGTTTATTCCCAAAGCCTTCCTATAATGGATTTATAATCAATAAAAGGCCTATAATATAAGGGAATGGATGTATATACTATATTTTGGAATGTATTTTTTGAAAAAAAAACCTATGAGCGTTTTAAGAGGAGAGGAGATAAGGATGCCTTCTATAGGTGGGGGAGAGGACAGAGATGGTACTGTTGAAAACAAAAAGCGATTCCCATGATTTCACATGTCAAAAGGATCTAAAATTTATAATTATATAAAATAAGGATAAAATAAGGTCTATATATAACTATAAAATATATATTTTAAAAGTTTATATGCCAAATTTACTATTTTATATATAGTTTTCCCTCCAGTGAACCTATTTAAACCTTTACCACAATAATTAATTTTTACTATTCATACAGTTCATTTTACCAAAATTAAATTTTGACTTTATATAATTCAAATTATTTTGATTAAAAAAATATAATCTATTTTACAAAATACCATTCCTAAAATTGGAGAAATTAAATTTAATATTTAACATACAGACATGTCAAAAAATCAGGTTTTCAAGGAGAACTTTATCAGAAGTATATAATTTTTTAGTACCAAAAATCAAAATTATATTAACTAAAAATATCCAAATATTATTTTTTATAACATATTTTAACATATTATAATTTAATTTCAATTTTAAATCAAAATCTAAATTTTAAATGGTTTAAATGAAAAGTAAATTTTTAATAGAAATCAGTAATTTCACTCTTTATCAAAAAAATTATATTTTCAAAAAAATTATAAACAATTATCTCTAATATAATTTTTAAATTATGATTTGAAAATATTTAGTTTATTTTTTAAAATTAATTTTTTTAATGTGGCAAAAATTAAATTTAAAATAAGTGTGCAAAATTTAGTGAAATCATTTTTGAGAATGAATATAGTTTTTTCTGAGTTTTTTTTTTTTTAAATGTTTTTATATTATTTATATTAAATAAATAACCATAGTATTTGTTTTATACATTTATAGGTAATATAATTTCCCTGAATAAGTTAGTTATATTTTTCCCCACCATTTTAACAGTAAGGTTATAACAATATGCTATATTATAGTTCATTTAGACTTGTGGTGTTGTGTATCGGAAGCGATAAAAGAGAATTAAATTTAAAGAAATAAATTTCATGGGTCATTTATTATTGGTATATTGTTCCAAATAAACAATAAAACATAATTTGTTTCTATTTAAATCATGGTTTCTTACATTTTACCACCATTATATAAATCACACCCCAACAATTGATCTGGTCATTACAGGTCTAAACATTGTTAAAAACCCACACAGTTAAGAGGGATAATAAAACATACTCTTAATAAGAGAGAATGAGAATTATTAATTTCATCTATATAAAAAACATAACTATGTTTAAAATTTGGAAAAAATTAGAGAGAAGTGGAAATATAGATATTGAGGAAACATATAGATGATTATGGAGAGTGATAGAGATCTCTGATCATAAGAAAGTGAATGATCAACAAAAGAAAAACATTAATACATTTTGTAAATGAAACTACAGGAGACAATTTTTATTTTATGATCATTTTCCTAGATTTAATTAATTATATTGCAATCATTATGTAAAAAACCAACATATATACTTACATAATTTTTTTATTTAACAAGTAGAATTTCCTCTTTTGGTTTTTCTTTGTTGAACTTCAACATCATTTCATACCGAAATAATTTAATATAAAAGATTAATTTTTATTCCCAAAGAACTAAAAATTTAATTTTAATAGATCCTATGATCCATAAAATAGTTATATGTCTTTCTTCATGTCCTTAATCTTTTATCAAATCCAAAAATTTTAGCATGAGTTATCTAAAATGTCACATTAATATCTAATCTTCAAAAGCAACACCAATAATTCAACTTTATCCATTTTGAATTATTCTATAATTCAAATAATTTAAATATATATATTTCCAAAGAAACTAGTACATCACATAAGACAGTGGTAGTTACTAAACACTTATCCTACTTTAGTTGTGGGATCAAGCCTTGTGGACTTACGATATGAATCATGTTGTTGCATAAAATACAGGTTTTACTTTTTATAAATCCAAATTAATATAATTACTATAATGTTACTAAAAATATAATGATTTTAATAAAAAATAAAATTGGTAAAAAATAAAATTTTAACCATAAGGGTTGCTTAAAAGACATAATTTGTTACCACAAAATCAAATAATCTTAATTGACTATTATTAATTTAACACCAACAATCATTTTAACCCAAAAGGGTATCCAAAACCTTTAGTATTATACCCACAAGATTTAAAGTAATTATTAATAAAAGTTATTTTTTTCAAAATATATTCTAAAAAATGGGTTTTATTTCCATAAAAGTATCAAAAATATCCTTAATCACGATAAAATCTCATTACATAAAATGTCAAAATGGGTGTATAATAAATTGAAATTATGATCATGTTTAATCTCATAAAACCTTGATTTATTAGATAAATATTAAGTTAATATCACATAAATACATATATTATTCAAAAATAAACATAATCCTTAGATTCTTCCTAAGTCTCACAACCAATGAACCATTGCAAAAATACTTCTATAACATAAGTTCTTAATCAAAATCTACATGAACCTTAATAATTCAAATTTGGATATATTAATACTATAATATTAACATTAACCAATTATATTATTCTAACATATATTACATTTAATAATGGGATATTCATTTGTGTAGTGACCTATCTCTTTATTTTTGAAACATAGAACAATGAAGGGTTGATTATGAATTCACACGCCTGCTGGCCTTTCTCCACACTGTTGAAATAAACTAAGATTCAATTTAAGAAAGTACAAAGGTGTTTCCTTCATCAATTATAAAATTTGCTAAACTACTAATTTCCATTCTTCCCCATAACTATATTTTTTATAAATCATTATCAACTTCACATTGTTCCCTTCTAAGAAATAATACCTAGAGAATTATTTCTCTTTCTTTAAAGCACGTGGTATTATATCCTTATATGATGATAATGGTTGGGTGTCTAGTTTTATTTTAAATATTGGCTCAATTCCATCAATTATATGGATAATATTTTTCATTGGATTGTGTATAGTTTCTATATCATGCCTTGTATAATTATAATATAAGATATATAATTACAAACATTTAAATTTTCCTTTTTTCTTAGTATTAGGAATTGTCTCTTCATATCCACTCAGTTCACAAGAGGAGAATATTTTTTGAAGATGAGTAACTTAAAATACTTCCTCTATGCAATAATTTTTTCTCATACCTATTGTTTTGAATCAATTTCCACCATTGATCTGTATCACCTTATAGATGATAAGCTACAATGATAACTCTATAACTTTTATTAAATCATAGTGAATGAAGTCTCTTATTTAAGATACTTGTCCATTTCTCAAGTAGTAATGGATTTCTAGTCCCATTAAATAATGGGTCTGTGGATTCATAAAGTAGTATATCAATGTTAGACCAAATGGTGGATCAACAAGATGGTTCATAATAGAAATGTTATTATCCATAAGATGAGTGCACTACCCCAATATGGTTATAATTTTATTAGTTCCAGTAGTAGATCCAACTCTAAAATCACTCTATTTCCAAGAATGGTAATACCTAAATGGGGTAAATGCATTGATATAGTTCCCATTACTTACAATGGGCTCTATTTATAAATAATTTTGTACACTTTATTAGATAATATCTTTATGCATCATAATGTATAATCCAAAATCTATTAAAATTCATAACATTAATTAAAAAATTTATGCATATCTAATTTCCAAATTATAACATGGTTAATTTGGAAAACTTTTAAAATCATAAAATTATTTTAAAATCCTCCATAATGTTTCATTAGGAAAAAAGGAATTATCCAATGAATAACCCTTTCAATTTCAAAATAGTTATGAAGTAAGGGATGTTCTCACACACCAGGTGATGATCAAGTCAAAGACCAGGGCACCATTTCCTTATTATTAATCCTTGGTAAAACTGTACTATAACAATATCCACTTGTAATACCATGAAATGGTGAATTTAATAGAAAAAAACCATAATATCTTCATAAATATGACAAAACTATTTAATTTTATACTTACCATCAAATTATATCATAGGGGCATGTTCCGAAATCTATGTTTTCTGAAATTTATTACCCAAGGCATTTAATAAACGTTCTTTGATACCAATTATAAATACATCTACCCTAGTTTCCAAATGTTGGTGGTGACTTTATTATATTGGTATAATATTCAAGAAATCACATACTAAATGATTGTTTAGTTTAGTAGTCTTTATAAAATGGATGTATACTTGATTCCAATTTTTTAATTGAAAACATAAAATATAACATGGTATATTCTTTGAGTATACCATTACATCCAATATCATATATTTGTATATCAATCATAAGACACTACCTTAAATTCGTAGGAAAAGAAATATAAGAAATCAATGAGCTCTAATTCTCAATAAGGGTATGTGTCAAAAAAATATCTTGAATAAGTAAGGTATAATAAATATGGAAATGTAAATAATTTATTTTTTAATAAATCACCTACTTTGGTATAATATTTCAAGAATAGATGATGATCTAATAATTTTTTATATACAATAACATGATCATTAAACTTAAACATAGATATTATCACTAATTAAATAATCACATGGAACATCAATAACTAATCTCATAATGAGGGAATTCATTGTGATGGACATCACAAAGATACAATCCAACATTTTTCCCCATACATCTTACAAAAAAGGGAAATTCATCATCCGAATAGACTACCAATTTTATTCAGGAGAACTAACAATGATTCAAGGTGATATAGAGGGTCCCATGAATTAATTTCTATGTTAAATTCCCTCTAAATATGAAATAGAAGAAACCCAATCTACATAAATATTCATATCATATAACTGAAATATTGAAATTTAATACTTTTCCCAATAAATAAACATAATCATAAACCATTCAAATTAATATTGTGAATGGTGTCAAAATAGACCATCAACAAAAATATTGATCATAAACAATCTTGATAAATAATAAGGATGGTATTATTAAAACATATTAGAAATGAATTATAAGTGTAATATGGGTTTTTTCATTAATGAGTATAAATATTATAAAAATTACATGACTACATTATTAAGGAAAATATAATTTTCACATTGACAAAAAATTTCAAAATTTAATAAATTTTGAGAATATAAATAAAAATATTTGATTTAAAAATATCTAAGACAAATGTTAAATGAATATTCAAAGTAATTAGGGTTCATGATGGATGATCATTTTAAAATCATCATGTAAGTGGAAAAAACTTCTCACTCACACTATTGCAAAAATATTTAAAAGTATCTCATTCCAAAAAATACAATAGAATTGCATTCCAATTTTATTTAAAATAAATCATTAAAAGACATGTGTTTAATAAATATTTGTATAATGAAAAAATACCTGATTTTTTTAGAAAATGTGGATATAGAAGAATAAGTGTTTTTAATCGAAGGGAGAGAGGAAATTGGTTTTATTTAAAAAAATTGTGTTGCCATCATTTGTTCTTAAATAGAATAAAATGCGAGTAAGACATTTATTCACCATAAATAACCATAGGATAAGAAAATTAATAAGTTTATTGGAAAATATATAATAATATATAATCATTTAAAACTAAATTATGAAAAATCGTAGTAAACCAAATGATTGTAATATAACTCATTAACACTTTGGTAAATTATGAATTCATAGGCACTATAATGTAAATAAACTCAAATTAAAATTACAATATCATGATGATAAATGGATTTATGATAAAATATATTAATGGGTAAATATATACACCACACAAAAGAACTATGTTGTGAATATGGAATGCGTCTCTTAGAAGTAAATATAAGACCAGAAACCCTTTTCTCATGTCTGATTTACATAATATGTGTCGACTCCTATAGAATTAAGAAAATATCTTTTTTATAAGTATATTATCAAACCATAATAATATATTATATACTATATATGATTTAATTATAATCTATTCTAGCCTGTTTATTTATAATTATTTGTCAAAATCATTGTTTCTGGTGATAAATGTCCATTTTTCATGTATGTTTTGTTGCTTTAGTTTCATTCCTTTTACTTTAAACAAGGATACATAATACCAATAGTTTTAACCATGATTTCAATATCATATATAATTATTATATATGTAATTATACTTTTCCATAAAATTTATAAATGGGAAAATGAGTAACACTTCTAATGGATATAGTAGGTCGTACTTACCCATAAACGCTATATATATTATTCCATAAGTAATAATGTAAAAAAGTTAATATTTTTTCAAATTCATAGAAGCATTATCTAATAAAAAATTATATTCTTAATCAATAAATACAATCTTGTTACCATTACTTTCAAAATAAAATGAATATAAATTCAGATCTCCATGTGAAGGCCATAATCGACAGTACGCACAATCAATGTTATTGTTTTCCAATGAATTGAATGGTATGACGGTATTTGTAATATTATATTTTTATAAGTGTCTTAATTTATTGAATATCATATAAATATGTCAAATAAATATTTATATCCTACTGAAAGGGGAGGTGTTTGAAAAGTAATTACATCGATTTGCGAGGCGGTAGTCCATAAGACACCTGATCGATGATTTAATTTATTATTTGATAGAATAAGAGATAGATATAGTTTATAAATAAAAAATAATAATATCTTACTATGCATTAGATTTTATTTTTTACATTTTAATATAGTTAGAAAATATTTTATGAGGTTAGAAGAATAATTAAAATGAAAATGCATGTTTAGGAGCTTTACATATTCTTTGAAAACAATATTTAGGTTTATACAAAAAGAATTATTAGAAAGTATTTTTGATCAGAAAATGATTCATTGATGTGAGTAGGTATTAAATAATATGATTTGGGTAGATATTTTACAATCTAAAAGGCTTTGGGAGTGTGTATAGAATATGATATGGGGTGTCCTTTTATAAGATTGGAAGAGGACACAATTGTTAATCTTGAAAATAAAAAGTTATAAACAAGTTTTTGATAACCCAAATGGTTATGAAATTGATCATTATTGAAAACCGTATTATATCAATCATAAAAATGGACACAAAATTGAAATTGGAGAAGTTTTTAGGAAATATTTACCCTTATTATTTTAGTTTAACCACCTTGATAAACTCATTTTAAACATTACTGTAGTAAATAATGTTTGATATTTTTACTATTCATTTTGATGAAAAATTACATTGAACATTATATAATATTAAATATTACTATTAAAAATATTTTAACCATATTTCTTAATTCCTTTAATATAATTTTAAATTATTAATTTAAAATTAATCACTAACAAATTATGAAATATTTGTTTTTCAATGAGAATTCAATTATAGAATGTTTTAATATAAGATGTAAAAAATGAGTTGAATTCCAATAAACTAAATTCATTTAATATAATATGATTTAAAAAAATTATTTGGAAAAAAATGTAAATCACAATTAAAATTTTAAATTTATTAAAAGAAAAGAAAAATTTTCAGTAAAAACTATTATTTATCACTATTTATCAAAAAATTAATCTTTTTAGAAAATTATTAAAAATTCAATCTATGTTAATTTATAACTGATGATTTAAAAAAATCATGTTTTTTAAATAAAATTTCTATAATTTTTAAAAATTAAATGTATTCTAGGTGTTCAAAATATGACAAAAACATTTTTTAGATAAATAATATTTTCTAGAAGAAACACTTTGTATTATATCTAATGATTTTTATTTTATTTATACTCAAAAAATGTCCACTTAAATTATTTTATACATATTGAAACCATATAAATTTCATAGTTTTTTGACCTATTTATAACCTCTAATTTAATAGTTAGGTTATAATGGTATACCAAATTATAGTTCATTTAGACTCCGGGGTTATTTGTATTGAAAGCTATCGAATATATTAAATTTAATGAAATATATTTTACCGGTGGTTTATGATCGGTGTATCGTCTCACATATTCTATCGAAAATAATGTTATACATTTAACATATTATTTTGTAACATACATCATATATAGAATGATACCCATGATATAAATGACAGACAGATATATATATAGTAATTATTTAAGTATTTAGAATAGTCAATAATATTATGTGTATAAAAATAAGTTACACTGTTAATGATGGCGGTTGGTCATATGTACGCACGAATGTTGATTCCATTTTTTTAATAGATGAAATGAAACAAATGTAAATTAAATTAACATTTCTATAATATTTATTATAATATATATATATATATCAAATATATTTTTTAAATATTTACTTATTACCATCCATATCAAAATTAAATGAAAAACATTCCACATTGCTTCATTGAGGAGGTTGTCCACATATAAAGACGAGATACAATATCATTTTAAAATAGATTATAAGGAAAGATGGTAGATGTTATATTATAATTCCAAAGTGTAAATATGTCATAAATATCATATATATATATATGTTAAATCAATTATTTTTTTCCAAATGTGATAGATAGGGATGAAAAATAATTACATTGGTTCACGAGGCGGTAGCCCACACTACACATGAACGATATTTTTATTTTGAGTTCTAAAAAAGATGATATGTATATATTTAATTAAATTAACATAACACAACATCCATAAATTAGAGGGAGTGGTTTTATTGTTTTAGTATATTTTATGGAATTTTTATGGAGTTAAAAGAATAAATAAAATTAAAACTCTTGGTTATGAACAATACATCATTAGAAGACAACCCATATAGGTTTACACCTAAAGCCATACTATATTGTTTTTCTAATAAAAAAATAAATTTATGTATGTGGTATGGATATAATTAATGGATTTGTGTGGTTATTGGATGAAACAAAGGGATTTTGATGTGCGAAGATGAGAGGAGAGTGGTTACCCTTTTATAATTGGGGAGGGGGAAGGACAGACTTGATATTTTTGAAAAGAATAAATTGTACATATGTTTTTCACAAACCAAAAGTCACCAAAAAGGATCATAATTGATAATTTGATGATATAAGTCTCAAATATAGAAATAAAATTGTTATTGGATAATTGTTTTCGTCATTATAGCCATTATGTTCATAGTGGAACCCCAGGTAATCATGTTTCAACTATAACCATGGTAATTAATTTTAACATTTTTTACAATTCCTTAAGAAAAAAAAAATTAATTTGAAAATATTATATAATATTAATTATCTTGGTAAAAAATATAAAATATAGTTTTCCAAATTCAATTCATATATGTGGTGGAATATAATTTAATGTTAAACAAGAAGACAATATAAAAAAATGGTTTTTCAAAGGTAAAGAATTCATAAGTAGGAAATATTTTTTATTAAAGTTTTCATATAATTGATTCCAATGAGATAAATATGATTAATTATAATATAATTTTAATTATATTTTTCTTTAAAAAAGAAAAATTTTGAATTTATTAAATAAAATGTAAATATTTAATAAAAATCACAATATTTAAGTATTATTCAAAAAAAATAATTTTTTTAGAAATTTTAAAAAACTTTCACTAAGACAATTTTGATATGATAATTTATAAAATGAAGTAAATTTTTTCAAAAAATATATCTAGAATTGAAAAAAAAATAATTTTAACATAAGTGTATTAAGAACCGTGAAACAATTTTTTATTAAAAAATAAAGTTCTCGAGAAAAACTATTATTTTTCCTTTAAATTATTATTATTTCTATTTAAAATCAATTGAAACAAATAAATTTATTTATAAATTTATAAACAAAAAAATATCATGATTTTGTTACTTTCATTTATAACCAATAATTTAATGGCGGGGTTATAATGGTATACTATTTTATAGTTCTTTTATACTCGGGGTAATGTATATACTTATCTTTCAAGGCCATTGAATTTATTTAAAATGAAATATGTATGGTAAAATCTTAGGGTGTTATATTCTACCCCTCTAATAAATTATAGCCTCAAAAGTTTATTTTGTACATCAAAGATCCAACAACTATTGAAAACTCACATCGTCAAAGGGTTAATAAAATACTATCTTGGAAAAAATATAAATAAATGTATATAGTTTATCTAGAGTAACATATCACTAGGTTTATAAGTAGGAAAACATTAATTATAAGTGAAAATATAGGCATAGAATAAATGTTTAAAGAATTTTGGAGAGTTAAATAGAGAAATTGATCATAATAAACATTATGACCAAGATAATATCAATGTCCAAAAATACAAAACAATTTAATGGATGAAAAGATCATTTAATCATTAAAAATGAAATTAAGTGTCCAAAATTCCCATTTTAATATCATTTTTATAAATTTTAGAGATTATTTTATTATCAAAATATAGAACAAAGTGAAATATACTTACTACATATCTTATTATTTCATAATAGTAATTTTATCATTTTGTTATTCTTTGAATAATTACCACTTCATTTCCTACCCCATGAAATGAATAACCAAGAATTTTTTTATACCCGATGCACAAAAATTAAATTTCAATGGATCCTAGAAATTTAAAACATTGAAAATTCATTTTATATATCTTTAAATATTTATCAAAACAAAAATTGTTTTCACTGGTTATCTAATATAATATATTAGTCTTTAAAAACCAAATAAAACACCCCAAGTAATACATAACTCAGTCTATAAATTATTAACCTTATGGATCCTCCAAAATAAATCTAGACAAATTAAAATATGAAAATACTCATTTTTATAAAACATTTATCCACAAATAAGATAAGGACTCTCATAATGTCCCATACCAAATATTAGAATACCTAGATATTATATTATCTTAAAACACACTGATAATCTGATTCACCACAAATCCTTAATGAAATTTTTGATTATTTCATATATTTCAGGACTCAATTGTTTTTTGAAAACTCCATCATAATTTATTTTTTCACAAAATAAGCAAAAAATTTCAAGGTCACCAATACTATGTAATTTAGTTATTCTATGTCAATCTTATCTTTATCTCTACTAAAAATTATTAACATAGAATTCAGAATATATTAATGTTTTTGTTTATATCACCCTGATATTTTATGGAATGTATCTTTTTAAATAATGTGAATTTATTCTATACGATACATTGTATGCAACAATGATATTAAATGACCTACAATATACTATTAGATATTAACATTCCCATTGGAATTGTAAACTGACCATTAAAAATAGTAGTCTAGCCATTAGAATAACAAAATCAAATATTGAAGTATAAATAAAATTTTTATTTATCATTATTGAATTGATAATATATTTATATCACGAAATAAGTAAATATATATTTTAAAAATGATAAATTAAGTTATTGTATTTTTAGGAAACACCAAATGTTTATTTATTGTTATATAATTAGTATAATTATATAATATAAAATTTATTTTTTTAAATGGTTTCTCAAATTAATATGTTATCATATTTTAATTATAATATAATTTAATAAGATCATAATTAATTTTTCAATGTTTCGTAAAATGAGTTATAATATTATAGTCGGTATTATTTTAATAAATGATTATTTTATTTTAAAATTAGTTCTCTCATATTTATGAAATAATTTTCATACAATGGAGAACATATTTTAAATCTACATTTTGAAAAAATGGTAATGGTGAGTTTTTGAGAATTTATTAAAATAGTTTATTTCTTTATAAAAAGTAAAATTTGATAATTTACGGTACTTAGTACTATAAATTAAGTTCATTAATTTTTTATTCAATGATAATGTAAGAAACCATTATTTTAAACTCTCTTTCACTAGTTACTATACATATTCACAAAAATCAACACTATTGATATCCATGTGTCAAAATAATAAATTTATGAATAAATTAATTTGAAACAACCTTTTCCTTCTCTATAAATACCATCCCTCTCCACCCATTCTTCTCACACCTTATAAGCCTTGAATCTTGTCTAAATTATATGAAATTATATTTTCAATACTCTTACTCATTAATAATACCATATGTTTTTACCAAAAGTCCAAATCCAAGTGTAATAAGGAGGTTCCCAAGGAGACGATATCCAAGAGGTAAAATCATCCTTCTTTCTGTTTTATTTTATTTTATTTTTATATACTCTCCATAACTACCATATTAAAAGTTTCATTGTAATTAAAATATATTATATATAATATAATTTTATTTTTCTAATGTATTATCTATCATAAAACCCCTTCTCTTCTTTTATTTTTAAAATAAAAACATCATCCGTGATGTGTCAATTCAACACCTTGGTAGACGATGATTTTTAATTATCCATTACCAACATTAAGGGTGGTCCTAAAACCATAATTATGGTAAAATAATATTCTAATATACATATTTTAAGTTATAAAATGTTTTCAAACCAATATATTAAAACATAATATTATATAAAATGAAAAAAGTTTGTGGGGGTCATAAAAACCACCAAAATAAATTATGGTATTTTCATCAACATTTTATCAAAGGAATCATTCTCATACCATACAAATAAATGATATATGAGAGAATTTAAACTTCTATAAGTTCATTAATATGAAATAATTTCACTTCTTTAGAATTGATTCCCATTTTACAAGAACTCTTATATTTATACTCAAAGGAACTGACCCCAAAACCTTGAAACAAACGCTCCCGAAACAAAATTATTAATCATTATAACTCATAAAAAAGCCCATAAATGAAAATAATAAAATTATAATAAATAAAAAATATATTGAAGTGGTTCTGAATTAGTTATATAATTAATATAATTTTATTATCTAAGATATTATGTATTTTTTCAGAATGCTTCCACACATAAGGTAATGGTTTCTCGTCTCATTTTTTCTTATGTGAGATATATTACTTTTTCAACAATTTTTTATTATGTTTGGTTTACATTATTCACATTAATATATCATATCATGAATCTATTTGTCTTAAAGTCATTCAGTTTTTCATTTTATGATAACTAAATTTATTGGGAATGTGATTTGGTTGTATACAAAGTGGTTATGGGAATTTGTAACCCAATATCCATTGTTTAAGTTAACTTCTACACTATTGATTATGGTATGTTATTATTATGTGGTAAACAACTTATTATTATCTTATATTGTAATTAAACCTTATTATGTCAAAGTATAGCTGATACATATAATCTATTCATTTGGTTAATACAAACACACTCTTTTTAAAAAAAACTCTTATAAATGTTTCTATTTAAAAATTAAAAAATGAATATTTTTCAAATTATATGGAATGAGTTGATTTTTATTCTTTCAGGGTATATTAATGTCTTCAGAAATCCTTTACAATATTACAAGCTTATTTGCATATATTTTTTATTTAACATCATTTTATATAAATTATTTCAAAATAAAGTATTATTTATATGAGGAATTGCTAAATTATTATATTAGAGTATTCACTTATAGGTCAACACCCTTTTTGGGATCATATTATTAATTTTTGTTGACATATTATGATACCATCTACAATATTTTATTGAAATTTTTGTGATCATTTTGATGGTGGATGTTATATTATTATACTATTCATCATATCAAAACTGATGTTTTATTATTGTGTTCATTGTTTGGGGAAGATACTAACATTTCATATTCTAGTTTCAATATGAATTTATATATTGATTATATTTCAACCATTTTTTATGAGTAATGAACTGGACATAGTAAGTGATGGGAGAGGCCCACTATATACCCTTGATGCATTGGTAGGTCGGATGATTTAGTCTAGTTTGGGAATTGGGTAATGTCTTACCCATGTATTTATGATGTCTTGGATGAAGCCCTAATGATATGCTTATGATGACACACATTAAGAATCATCTCATTATGTGTTAAATTATTGATAATCCAGATTATTATTTTACATGTAGAATATTCATGTTTAAGATTCATTATTTTCTCATTATGTATATGGCAATATTTTATTAACCTATATTTATACCATATTATGCTAATGATTATGTTTTAAAGGCTTGTGAATTTAGTTATTCACCTTTCCATAATTTTTTATTTTTATTTATGATAGTTTCTAAGTTATTCATAATTTTAATGAGAATCTAAGATCTCCCCTTTCTTAGGTTTTATTTTTCCCCAAGATACAATGAATTATATTATGATGAACATGCATGGATAATCGAGGAGAATAATCATGTTTCCAATGGATTTACTATCTTGTATTTTATTTCATGTTTTAATGTAATAATTATATTTGTATCTATACTTCCAAATCTACTAAACTATTCAGTCATTTGGGAAGCGATTCATTTTTTATTATGCTAATGTAATAAAGTACAGAACGGTCTTTGGACTGCTAGGGTTTAGGTATTAATAATTCTTATAACAGTAAGTTTAGTAGAAACATTGGTAACTAGATTTAGGAAAAAATAGTTGAGGGAAATATAAACAAATAATTAAATTTGGTAATATTCCAAAAGCTAACAAGACTATTATTTTAATATTAGTTATAAATAATTTTATTATGTGTTTTCCTAGTTTTAAAATTCCATATACTAATATTGTGTGTCCATTTTTTTAAAATAGAGCCCAGTGTAAGGATTGGAAACTATATCAATTCACGTATTCCATGTAGGGATTTCCCAACTATGATAGACAATGATGTTGGAGATAGAGACTCAAATAGAGATGAACAACTTATAACTATAATGGAGAAAATTCATGTTATGAGAAATAACATTACCTTTATGAAGTAGCCCAAACTACAATGCGATGTAAAAATTTTAAACAAATTATTGCAACAAAAACCTCTATCATTCAATGGGACTACAATCCCATTTGTAACTGGGTAATGGATGTGTTCTTTTGAGAAGACATTTCTCACTTTGGGAA
This sequence comes from Viscum album, assembly GCA_963277665.1. Classification (NCBI taxonomy): domain Eukaryota; kingdom Viridiplantae; phylum Streptophyta; class Magnoliopsida; order Santalales; family Viscaceae; genus Viscum; species Viscum album. The sequence continues at coordinate 1,242,214,824 of OY728153.1, forward strand.
GCAACAAAAGTGAGATATTTATTATGGTATTTTATCATCTCGCAAGAGATGAAGATCAATGGTAGTAATTAATTTAAAACAAAAACAAGTATGAAGAAATTGAAAATCTAGAATTAATGTATTTTATGGAAATTTTGGTTGAAAAGTATTTTCCTTGTAAATAATGAGAATACACTGAGAGATTTTTTTAAGTCTGAGATAAAAAGAAGATGAATTTTTTCTACGTATGGAGCCAACATTACAAGGTTATAAAGGCATGTTGATGAATATATATGTGATATAAAAAGAAATATTGACCATTTATTATATGGTATTTAAATAATTTTATTAAGAGAACTAGTCTCCCACAGAATCTCATCATACAAGGATATAATATCTTGTTCCATTAAGGAAGAGAAATAATTTTCTAAGACATATTGATTGTAATGGAAGAATTATAAGAAAATGGTTACATAGTAATATGTAAAAGGAATTAAGAAAAAAGGTAATAAGGGATGAATAGACATTCTTACTAAAAATAAATGTGTAAACCAAAATCACTTAAAATTCCTATTAGGAATGGGAGTTTTTACAAGGGTAGAGGAAAAGGAAACCAATATCATGATCACAAGGATAAGAAAGAAGTTAGTAATAAATAATTATTTATCTATGATGAGATGTGACACTATACACATGATGGTAATAATTTTCAAGGAAACATTACCCAGGAAAGGCTAAGGGAGCAAGGTCATGTTTATTCATTCACAACTGCTAAGGATGACATTTCTAATGATGTGTTGGTAGTTAAATTAATAATGTCATAAAATTTAGATAAATCTTTATTTGATTCTAGATCACCAGATTATTTTATATCATCCCAGTTTTCAATAAAAAAAATATTTTCAGTTCAAATTAATAATGGATTTTTTAGTCAATACTCACAATGGAAACCATATTATGACAAATATATCTTAAGAAGTGCATATAACGACACAAAAATGTGATCTAATTAATGATTTAATTTTATTTCCTATGGTTTATTTTGATATAATCCATTGTATAGAATATATTTCAAATTTTTAGGCAAAAAATTATTGCAAAGAGATATAAATTATGATTCATAATGAAGGTATGAAATTTTACATCTTTATATGGGACACTTCATCACCTGTTTCATATCTAGAATCACATCATATAGCTCTTATAAATGAGAATATTGGAGATAAAGAGAAGGGAAAAACTTTATATGAAAAAGGTGATCTTCAAATTTGGGATATAACTATTCTATAAGAATACATTTTTATATATACAGAGGAATTACATGGAAATATTGCAGAGTGGTAATTTGAGTATTGTATTTATTTAATACATGATGAAAGAACTATATCAAATAAATCCTATAAAATGGTCATAGTAGAGTTAATAGAGTTAAAGGAACAACTATAGGAATTGAATGGTAAGGGATTTACACACCCCAGTTAATCACATTGGGGAGATACTATTATTTTCTATAAGAATAAACATAGATCTGTAAGAATATTTATTGAATATAGGGATATCAATGCTATTATGATAAATAACAAGTATCCTCATCCTCACATTTATACCTTAACCAACCACATTTACATAACTCGATATTTTTTAGAGATTGGTCTTTTTTATAGATATCATCAATTGTGTTCAAAGAAGGAAGATATTCCCATGACATTATTTTAAACAAGGTATGTACTCGATGAATTTAGAGTAAGTCCACTTGGACTGACTAATGAACCCTCGTTTCTTATAGATCAAATGAATATAGTTATCGATTAATATCTTGATAATTTGTTTGAGGAATTTTTTGATGGTATATTAGTGTACTCCAAAAGCTAAAAGGACTATGATTCTACTTGACAATTGTTCTAGAGACTCTTACAAGATAAGAGTTATAAAGGATGTTTAGTATGTGAGAATTAAAACTTAAAATTGTTTCATTTATTAGAATCATTGTATCCAATTAAGTAGTCTTAGTTGATCCCTTAAAAATAAAGGTATTATAGGAATAACCTACTCCAATTAACATAACTAAGGTATGCAGTTTCATTGGTTTAGTAGGTTACTATCGAAGTTTCATCCATAATTTTTTCAAATTATCTAACCCATTATAAAATCTTACTCATAAAGAAGTTAAGTTTATTTGGACAAAGCAATGTGAAGAATTATTTCATGAATTTAAGAGGAGATTGATAAATGATCTGATTTTGACACCAACAGCAATAAATGGTGGATTTGTTATTTATAATGATGAATTAGATAAAGGACTTGATTGTGTACTTATGAAGAATGATGGAGTTATTTCCTGTCCTAAAAGAATTTTAAAAACTCATGAATATAACTATTCAACTCATGATATTGATTTTGAAGCTGTAATATTTTTTGTAAATATATAGGTACAATATCACTATAGTGAAATATGTGAGATACATACAAATAAAAAGTGTTTTAAATATATTTTATCATAGAAAGAAATAACATGAGGAAAGGGTGATGTCTCGAGCTACTCAATGATTATGAATTTTTAATACAGTAACACACAGAGAAGGAAAATAAGGTAGTAGATGTATTAAGAAGGAATTATCACGAAGTTCTGAAAAAATGAGGTTTAGAATGGATCCTGTGCATATGGATCTAGTAAAGATGGATATGGAAATTATCCATGAAGGTGAAAAATAAAAAATTTTTCAAATGGTTTCCAAACCATATTAATTAGAAAATATAAAATGTTCTCAGTTTAATGATGATAATTTTTAAAATAGTATTATAGTTAGAATTCATATATGAAGATGGAATTTTAACATTCAAAAGGAGGCTTTATTTTACATATATAATTGTGAAAATGGGGAATTATTTGATGATTTACAATATTCTTGTTTCTCTATACACCTTAGTATCACTAATATGTATAAAGATTTGAAGGATCAATTTTTAGGGGATAATATGTTGCATGAAATTGCTGAATATGTATCAAGATTTTTAGTTTTCCAATTGGTGAAGGTTTTAATAAAATATCAAAGTGGAGTCATTAATCCTCTAACTATTTTTACATGTAAATGTGATGAAAATTCTATGGATTGTTTCACTCAAATACTCAAAATGCAATAATTAATGAAGAAATATGATTAATAGTTGATAGAGGTAACAAATCTTCACATTTCCTCACTATAAGAGAGGATTTCCCACTGGAGTGCCAACCACGAATCTATATTAATGAAGTTAAAAGACATCGTGGTGAACCAATATCAATAGTTTTTCATCAATATCCTTATTTAGAAACAATATTCTGGGCGAATCATCAAAAGGATTTGGATATTGAGCACCATTAGAATACTACTTTTCACCATCAAACTGATGGATATCCTAAATATATTCTTCCAACATTAGAAGACATGTAGATATCATACTAACATTTTTTTCATGGTATGTGGGATCAAATTAAACCTTTTTTATAGTTTTTCGATAATAATAGTTTCCATTATAATATTCAAATAACACCATATAAAGTATTATATTAAAAGACATATCATACTCCAACTTGTTGGGATTAAAACTCATAGGCCCCAAAAATATTTAAGAGAAAATGTTAATGTTGATGGCTATCTAGGATCATATTAAAGAAGAGAAAATTAGGAAAATAGTTGGGCTTAAAAGAAGAGAAATGGTTTGGATCTTCATGTTCGATTTCATGTATTTATGATAGTATCTCTATGGAAGTGTGTACTAGGGTTTAGTGAGAAATGGAATTAGAGACACAAGTACATTTGACCTTTTAAACGTATTAAAGGAATTAGAAATTTTGGTTATTAAAAGGTGATTCCGCCTAGAATTTTTAAATTATATGACATGTTCCAAATCTATTTATTAAGGAAATTCTTTCCAGACCCAAAAAATATAATCTAACATCATGAGTTTTATGTAAGAAATAGTATTCTCAATAGAGTACATGATACACTACATTTATTATAAACAAACAACTAAATTATATTATTTAAATGTTTCCATTATAACCTAGCAATTGGAATGATGGTAATGAGTACTATCAACTAAATTAGAAAAATCTAATTTAAATATTTTTAAATAATGATTCATTGGTTACCAAATTTATTAGAAATGAAATGAAAACCAATTGAATATAAAGGATATGTTTTTATGAAAACCTATTTAAAATAGAATAATTTTCTTCATAAAATCATATAAATATTTATGGATTTTTATATTTTATATATTCAATTTAATGTTTAAAACTATTCTTATATGTATTCTAGACATCATATATGAACAAATTCAATTTTATGGACTATAGGAGAATTATTAAAAAAATGTAATTTTACCGCCTTTTGATGGAAACCACATTTTATATCACATTTTCAAACAATTATATATTCTATTTGACAAAATAAAATTCTTATTTGGAATCAGGACATCTAGATTTATTTTTATGATAGTATTAATATTTTAATGAATATTAAAAAATTATATGTTTTAATTCAAAAATTATTTTTCATTTAATTTATTTGTATTGTTAGATTATCCAGTTAATTTGTTTTGAAGTAAATTTTGATTATATATTTATCATTGAATCCAATTATATTCTTTTAAATTTGTTTCTTATTGAAATTAAACACAAATGCATATAAATCATTTGATAGTTATTACTTTTTAAAAACCAGTTTTCTCGTATTGACTATGAGAATTAATTTTAAATAAATTACTGAAACATATGTGTTTTAAATTTTGAAAAATGTATTCCATATTTGGAATTGGATATTAAAAATTATTTAAACATGTCCCTTTTATTTTTGGACATTCTAAATCATAATTTCAGTAAATATATTTATTCACTGTGGTTTGAATGGTAAATTAGGTTAATAAGTGAAAAATAATAATATAATAATATGAAAATACATTAAAACGTGACCTAATCTTATTGGATGAGATATATCCAACCATTGGCATTATTACGTCTATTTTAGGACCCCATGAAGCCACTTGGGTGTGATAATGACATGTTATAATAATAAAATTAATGTAAAGAGAATTATAAAACAAAAATTTATCTTTTTACTAAAAAAAATATAAGGAGGGGTTATATAATTGATCTATTTGAATATAAATATTCATTATAAATATAAAAATATTTCCTTTATCATGTTTTTTATTTAATTTTTTTATAAATTAAATAAATAAATTTATATATGACACATTGATTATGTAGTGATTACCTTATTAATGAATGATTCAAATAAATGATATTATAAATATTAAAATAAATGTAATATTAATGTTTTGATGCAATAAAATAATTTTATGGGTTATGATTACATGTTATCTTTGAGAAATTTTTTTTGGAAAGAATCATGTTTTTATGGCTTTAGCAATAATCAATTACTAAATGGTGTCAAAATTGAAATATATGAGTTAGAAAATATTATATTATTAAATGATATAATAGTCATAAAAATCTAATATCTAGAAAACTGATTTAATTTGTGTAAAAAATTTACTTAATTATCTACTTGAGGTTCTCATGGCATTGTATAGTAAATATATTAACCATATAGTGTGAAAATACAAGAAGACACGATAAGAGTAAATTTATTTAACTAAGGCTTAAAGTTATATTTGTGGAAAAGACTTGTATAAAACCCATTGGATGAGTGGATTTATACCAATATTAATAATACTCCTTAAATATATTACTTTGGATCTATAATAATTCTAAAATCAATTTATAATAAAATAATATTTCAAGACTTTCCAAAAGTTCCCTCCTCCCTCTTATAAAAGGTTACCACCTCTACGTAGTTACTCACACCTCTTAAGTCCCATTTGGTAGCCCAAATTATTCTCAAATAAGTTCCCATCATCCCTAAATTCCTCTTATACTCCATACCTTGGGCAGAACTAAACTCAATGAATCCTTTTGGATCAAATCAAAAGTACTTACCCTATTTATAGGTAACGTATTCTCTCAAGCACCTTTTATTTATTTTCCTTCTCGAACCCCATAACCTCGCTTTCCTACATCATATAATAAAAAAACAGTATCATCAATATACTTTGTTGTAGATATGTTACTGTTTTCTAACTATACTTATAAACACCTCCATCTAATTGATATAGAACATACTGTTTATGTGTACGGTGATGATTGCCCAATTTTCTTCTATATCCTATCATGGTGGACATCATTATGGTACTATATTTAAATTTGATATATAATATAATTATATTGCATCTATATATCTATAATTATTATTTATAACATACTGTTAGGCTTTCCATAATGTTTAAATATGATAATTTCATTTAAGGAAGTGTGGACAACCGCCCCCTCAATGTGATATGAATCATTTAGGCCATACATGGAATAAATAAATAATGGGGTTAATTAAGTTATTTAACATATATAAAATATATATTTTATTGGAATTATAATAATCTTATGTATCATTTAGTTTTCATACCTTTAATATGATAATGAAATGCAAGTAGCATTCATACGTACGGACGGTCTACCGTCTCCATGAACTGTGTATTTAATTTCTTATCTCAATTTATTATGGTCTATTTTAAATATATATATTCAAGATAAATATGATATTTCAATAGTGAATAATATTCTAGAGATGATATAATTTTTACCACATGTACAATTTACATCAAAACAAGTTAATTTTTGACTCAAGTACTAAATATCGAGAAAACCACTAATCTGAACAAAAAAAATTATGTAATTTTTATATCATGGTAGTATGTGATAGAAAAAGAATAATAAAATTTAAAACTACTAATTAAAGTATAAATTATACTATTTTTATTATTCAAGAACATAACTATTGTACATATATAGTCAGACTGAAGGTAATGAAAATCTTAACTAAATACCAATTCATTGAGTTAAATATCCATATCATTGGTTTTGTTTTTTTCAAGAATATCTGTGAATGACCTCATATTGTTTTACATTTAATATTAACTTATATTGGGTGTATTTATAATTGTTACATATATTTATGTCATTTATTTATCCTCAGTCTAAGGATATGGTCCTTATAAGGGACTTCATCTCAGACTCCTTTTGTTGAGGCATATTTTGATGTTATGCACCACCATATTTTAAATAGTGTATAATAAAACCCTTTGAATATTAATTTCACTCAAATGAAATGTTTCTTTTATAAATAATTTTAGTAAATGGAAAAAACAATGTTTTTAACATTTGTGGAGACAATGAATCTTTTCCCTCCGTAACCATTATTTGATATTTAGCTTCCTCTATAAGAATTAATGTTTTAAATGGGAAAAATCCCTTATTCCATTTTTGGGTGTTTTGGTATTTAAATTGTTTTGAATGTGTATTTAATATTTCAATATCTTGATATGATTTCATTAGACATGAAATGAAATTTTATGTGTGAAATGTTATGTGTTATGATTATATAACAGTTCATGGACATATGAAGGGTGGTTAAATGATAAACCTGTGATGGCTGGTTACGTGATAAACCAAAGACAGATAGTTCCATGATAAACCAAGGATGTGTGGTTACATCAGAACCTCCAATGCATTGTTTATGAAAATTTTCCATTTGGAAATACATTTTAGTGATATGTGTATAAGTTAACTATGTGATTATTTCATTTGGTTATGTTTATGTCCCAAGTTAGCATTATTTGTTATATGTTTTTTTCTATTGGATTTATGGTAATATTTTGGTTACAGAAAGGGTAATCAATGAGCTTATTTTTAGTGAAGAATATTTAATAATTTATAGAGGTGAAAATTATTACTTTATGATAATGTATTCATAGATTAAATTTTTTCATAAGGCTAACAGTTTGTTATCATTGTATATCCCTTACTGATCTTTTTATACAAATCCCTAGTTTTGAAATATTTTTCAAATGACATAAATTATAATAGAGTCAAGGATGAGATCATGGAAAAGTCATTTTGTTTAAACATGAAATGAAACATGTTTGTTTTTAAATTTTTTATAAAAAAAAATTGAATAGTGAGTAAAAGTATCTACTTGTAATATTTATGTTTTTTATGTATGAGTAATGACCTAGTAATCTAAAACACTAATCTAGAAAACAAAATTGATATGAATTAAATTAGATATGTTAAGTTATCTCAAGATTATATAATGATTAAGGTTGGGGCCTTATATTTGGTATCGAAGGTCAGTTTAAAAGACAATATAGGTTAGGATGTAATCAAGGTGTAGGTTAAGGATCCCATATAACCAATAAGGTTATTATCATATGTTAAATTTTTGAGGGTTATGGTAAATTAGGTTTATTGGGTAAAAAACTAAACAGTTGAGATATTAAGTGGTTGTTGGATTAGTGTATTATATTTTTTATGTTATCTTTTTTATTGGGGATTCTTATTTTAATTAATCATTGGAATATTAAGTGATGATTCTTCTTAGTAGATTAAGGATAATTTGTCAAGATGGAATGAAAAAGATCTTTCACAACCTTCATATCCTTCCCTGATGATTTAATCATCACTATTATGGAAAAAAGAGAGTTCAAATTATTTATACAGCTTCTTGAGTATTCAAATCACCTAAAATAAATTTTTTGAGTTATCCAACCCCTAATCATTGCTAAAACATTTTTTTGAGTCATGGTATCTTTTTCATATTATTTCAAGATCTAAAATTGTACAAGTCTAACGAAAAGTGAAATTATAGAAGTTGAGTGAATGTTAAAATTTTGAATGAAGGATAATATACTGCAAGATAAAGAGAACATCAAGAAGATAATTATATATGCAATCAAGGTATGATTTATTTTATTATCCACAAATAATGAAGCATCATTGTATTGATATATATAAAAATGAGGATATTTAATATGATGGGATGATGTATTATGATATAATGTGGAAATTCATATTTAATAGATTATGAATAATACTGAATGATTAAGAGGTCTCCAAATAATGGATTCAAGAGTTATGGTAGATTGTCGGATGATTAAATGTTTAAAAGTATTAATTCTATTTAAATGATGGAATTATATTTGAATACTTCTGTCTAGTATGAGTAACCCTGAAGTACGTTATGTGAAAATGTTATTCAAGTATGAATTATCATTTCTTATGTTTACGTAATAGTAAAACTAATGGATAACCTTTATGGCTCATATAAACTTTTGTTTTTTTGAAATGATTAAGGGTTATTAGTTTTTGGGATTTAAAATGTGAGGTATAAAATAACGTTTGAGATTAAAACATGCAATAGTTATTTATTAATTATTTAAAATATTTTTTTTGTATTTTATCTGTATTTGTTTGTTTTATAATGAGGGAAACACAAAGATAGTGTGGCAACTTGTTGTGTAGGACAAAGATGTGGGAATCAAACCCACAACTATAGTTCAACATAGATTTTTCACATACCACTGGCCTACACAAAGTCGCTGGTTAGTAAGCCTTATTCGTTTTGGTTAAATGATTTTATGGACTTGGTATAAGTTGATATTGTGAACATATGCTTTATCAAATTTATATCCTTTTTATAGTAAAATGATTTTTTTATGAAGTGATAAATTTTTTTGGAAGATGTTCGCTATATTGGGAACACTATATTCCTATGGGAAATAGAATATTCTGAAATTTAATTTGAGGATTAATGGTTGAATTTTATTTTTGAATAATCTATTTTTTTATTGTGGAAATATGTAAATTTTGGGTTATTTTTGTAAATTATTAACCTATCATTGAGAATATGTTATTACGTTAATTACATTTATGTTCGAGACTTTCAGAGTAGTCGATGGTATTTGGAGATAAAGGTTAAGATTTTTAATGGAATTTTATGTGATTAAATCTTTATGAATATTGGGTTTCAATATTATTTTTGATTATTTTGATGAATTTTAAGGAAATTTGTTTGTTGAATCGTCTATGTAGAACTTGGGTATTATTGTCAAATTTTGGAGATTAAAAATAGCCCTTCTCCTTATAAAGGATTACTATTTTTTGGGGATTATCAGACCTTATACTAACCATTTTGGTTTTGGATAATGTTTAAATGTATGATAAATATATATTTAACCATTTTTGGATGATATGGGTTTTTATAAGTCGATTATAGTGCTTTAGACATGAAATATTATTCTTAAATAATCATTGTTTGGAGAAAAATATAATTTTGTGGTCTAAATTGATTAATGGATAAAAATCTATATTTAATGTAAGTATATTTCTTTATGTTATTATTCTATGTATTAAATTAATTCCTAATCTTTATAAAGTGGATCTTAAATCAAAAATGTTTTTCGTTTAAATTTTCCTACTACGATATCATAAAATATTTGACCCATCACAAGTTTATGGTTTTCTGGTTGATAACATTCTCCTGATCAGGTTTTCTATCACTCTCCATCAGAACATGACACTTATTTTTTCATCCATATCTACGTTTTCTAACATGGAACCCTAGTATGTGTTATCTCGGGTGACTTTTGTACATTAGTTTCTATCTTTTAAGGTGGAAGTTTTATTAACCATATTTCTAATGTGAGTTTGCAAAAAAGTTATATTGAAAATTAAAACCCTAGTTACTCACCCCAAATTCATATTGAGAGGACTAAATTTATTAAAGGGGGTGGATGTAACATTCTTATTTTTTAGGAACTAAACACTATGTTCAACGGTGTACATGATACCCTACATCGAGCATAAACAAACAACTTAATATTAATATTTAAATGTTACTGATATAACATAGCAATTGGAATGGAGAGAATGAATAGTTTTAAATGAATTGTGAAAATATTGTTTACAAATGTTTAAATAATGATTCATTGGTTAACAAAGTTATTAGAAATGGAAATAAAAAATATATAAAGGATAAGTTTTTATGAAAACGTATTTAAAAGAGAATAATCGTGTTTATAAAATAATTTCACTCTTTATGGATTTATATATATTATATATTTAATGTAATATATAAAATTTAACTTTTAAGTTTTTATACATCATATAAGAACAAATTCAATTTTATGGATAAAAGGAGTATTTTTCAAAAAATGCAGTTTTTTATCCATTTGATGGAGAATCCATATTAAATCCTCTATTTAAACTTTTATAAGTTATATTTTAAAAAATAAAATTCTTATTTATCATAATTACTTCAATATTTAGTCTTGTTAAATTTTAGGTATTTTTCTGTAAAATTTATATTTTAATGAATTGTGAAAAATAATACGTTTTAATTCAAAATTCCTTTTTCATATAATTTATTTTTATTGGTAGATAATACATTTAATTGATTTTAAATAAATTTGAATAATTTTTTTTTCATTTAATCCTATTTTGGTCTTTGGATGTAATTTAACATCGAAATTAGATATAAACACATGTTAATATTTTGATTGTTTTTTACTTCTTATAAACAAATTTTATAGTTTTAATGATGGTAATTAATTTTAAATTAATTACTAAAAATTAAGTGTTTTGAGTTATAAAAAATGGATTCCATATTTGAAATTATAAGTTCCATATTATATAAATATGACACTTATTTTTAGAAATTATGAATAGTAACTTTAGTAATTATTTTTATTTATCACAGTTAAAGGAAATAATTAGGTAAATAATGTTAAAAATAATATTATAATAATTTAAAACTATCCTAATACGTGATATAATCATATTTTATAAGATATGGTTGACCATGAGAATTTTTCGGACCATTTTGGGACCCCATGAAGCCACTTGGGTGTGATAATGACATGTTATAATAATTAATTTGAAGTAAAGAGATATATAACATAATCATGTTTGTTTTTACTAAAACAATTTTAAGGTGGGGTATATAAGTGATATATTTGAATATAAATAGTCATTAAAAATATAAAAATATTTCCTATAACACGGTATTTTATTTTAATGTATTTTTTCTAATCAATCTAATTTTTATGACTAACAAAAATCAACTACTAAATAGTATCATAATTAACATAAATGAGTTTTTTTAAACAAATTCAAATATATTAAATGCTATAATAGTCATAAAAATCTAATATTCAGCCAAAATATTTATATAATTTTAAATAAATTCATTAATTATCCACTTGAGGTTCTCTTTTCATTTTATAGTAACTATATTAACCATGTAGTGAAAAAAATACAAGAAGACGCGGTAAGATTTAATTTATTAAGCTATGGGTTAAAGAAAAAATATAAGGTTAAATTTATGACCTAAACTTATCTAAAACATATTGGGTGAGAGTATTTATACCATAAACTTATTATCCAATAAATACATCACTTTTGAGCCATTATAATTCTAAAATCAATTTATATTAAAATAATATTTCTAGATATTCTTAATGATCCCCTCAGACCTCTTATAAAATTCCAAAACCTCTACCCACATAAACACACCTCTAAAGACATGTAAGTCACCCTAATTCTTCTAAAATAATCTTACAACATCCATAAATTCAATCTTGAAGCCTAAAACTGGGCATATGTCAACATAAGAAAGTCGTTTGGCTCAAATCAAAAGGAGTCACCCGATTTAGAGGTAACATCTTTTCTAGAGAGCCTTCTATTTATTTTACTTCTCCAACAACCTAAACACTATTTGTTCCATTATTTTATAAAAAAAATCATAATAAATATAGTAGGATGTTTTTATGCTTACGGTTTGACCTATAATTACAAACACATCCCTCTAATCTATATACAACATATTGTTTCTAGATACGACGAACTACTGCCTCAAAAAATAATGATTGTTCAATTTTATCCTTCCACATATTGTGGTGGAAATTATGATTGAACTATATATATATGTGATATATAATATAATTATATTTTCTCTATGCTTATGTAATTTTTATTTACAACATAACATTATTTATTCCCTAATGTGTAAATATGACAATTTCATTTGTGGAAGTGTGGACTACCGCCCCCTCAAAGTTATATGACTTGTTTATGCCATAAATGAAACATATAAAGTATGGAGTTAATGAAATTATGTAAAATATATAACATATATATTAAAATGTAATTTTAATATACTTATGTATCATTATTTTTAATTTTATTAATATGATAAAGAAATGAATGTTGCGTTCATGCATACATACGGTCTACTGTCTCCATGAATGGTGAATTTGATTTCATATATCCAAACATTATAGACTATTATAATTACACATGTATTAGATATATATGATATTTAAATAATGAATAATATTCGGTATATGATGGAGTTTTCACCACATGGACAATTCAAATAAAAACAAGTTCATTTTCAACTAATATTCCGAATATCGAAAAATGACTGATATGAAATTAAATAATTATATGATTTCAAAAAATGATAATATGTGAAATAAAAGGAATAATAAACTTGAAAATGTTCTAATGAAATTATAAATTAACATAGTTTTATTATTTAGGAACATAAAAATTGTACGTGATAGGTCATACATATGGTAAGGGAAATCATATCTCAATCTCCATTTATTGAGTTAAATATTCCCGTAAGAGGTTTTGTTTTATTCAATGAATATATGTGAGTGACCTATGATTGTTTTACAGTAAAAATACAATTATATTGGGTGTATTTTTATTTGTAACATATAATATTTTCAATGATTTATCATTAGTATAATGATATGATCTTATTAAGGGACTTCGTCTCAAACTCTTTTCTTTGAGGCATATTTTGATGTTATACACCACCTTATTTTATACAGTGTATAATAAATGCCTTTTAATTTTAATTTCATTCAAAGGGTTTCTTTTTTTTATGAATCATTTTCCTAAATAAAAAAGTAATGTTTTTAACATATGTGACGACAACAAATCCTTCACTGTCATAACTGTTATTTGATATTTGGATTCCTCTACAAGCCATAAGGATTTTAAAAGGAAAAAAACCCTTTATTCCCTATCTGTGTGTTTTGGTATTGAAAATTGGTCTAAAATTGGATTTACTTTCAATATATTGAAATGATTTCTTGTTATTGAAAATGATATTTTATGAGTGAAATGTTAATAATTGCAATCTTTTACGTGTTATGATTATATAATGATACTTGTAAATTTAATGGGTGGTTACATGATAAACCAAATATGGGTGGTTATGTGATAAACCAAATAAGGGTGGTTTCGGGATAATCTAAGGACGAGTGCTTACGTTATATCCTCTAATGAATTTGGTATGGAATTCATCCGTATGGTTTTTTCATTTAGTGATATGTGTGGAATTTGACCATATGGTTTTTTTATTTGAGTATGTTTATGTCCCAAGTTACCTATAAATGTTATATATTACATTCTTTCAGATTTATGGTATTCTTATGGTTTTTAAAATGGTAATGAATGGGCTTGTTTCAGTGATATATATTTACAACTTCATAAAGGTGAAATGTATAAATTTAGGATAATGTATTCATGGTTTATATGTTTTCACAAGGACTATAGTTTTCATTATTTTACTATACCTTCTGGAGATTTTGATGCTCATCCCTAGTTTTGAGATGTTTTTCACCGGACATAATGAAGAATAGAGTCAAGGATGTGATTAAAGAAAATGCATTCATTTTAAACATGAAAGGAACCATATTTCCTTTTAAAAAGTTTTTTATAAACAAATTGTATAGTTATTATAAGTATCTAATGGTAATATTTACGATTCTATGCATGATTAATGACCTAATTATATAAATCACTAAACCAGAAAAGATCATCGAAGATAATTAAATTAAAAATTTTGATTTATCTGAAGATTATGTAATGTTAACTTTTGGGGGTTTATATGTAATCACCCACGATGAAATTGAACTAGATCTTGATTTCTCTTACTCTAAAGAGCCAATCAAGATTCATGACACCGGAGATAATTTATTCAAAAATTGGATGACTCAACCGGTAAAAGTTTATAGGAAAAATAAAAAATTGAAAAACTACATGGTAACATTTGAATTCTTGGAAGAAGAACCACCCTCAATTATTTAGAAGGTAATACTCATGAAAATTTTGAAAAAACCTTTTTTAAGGAGGGAAGAATATAACACACCAATATTTTAATGTATTTATCATATTAAATAAATTGATTTTGTTTAATTACCAAAGATTTATGTTCATGGAAATTACATTACTTTTTTGTAATATGTAATACTTTGAAAAAACATGTTCCTAATTACCGTATTAGTTTAGTCGCTCTCGAAACATGGAATAAATTATTCTAATTTAGTGAATTGTCTTCAACATCTATTATAAATATCATTCCCTTTAATCTTCCTACCTAAAACCTTCATTTATATCCTATTGATAAGGAAACATATGAAAATGGTGAGATCATATGATTATTAAGGGTAAATAAGGAAAACATCAAACTAAACATGAATATTGTAATATAAAAATAGGAACATAACTTTTGAATACCATAACATGTAAACCATATATAAAAATATTGGGAAATGAAATAAATCATGCTAGTTTATAAGGCATAAATCATAAAGGAAAAAAGACACAAGAAAATAGAATTGGCATAAAATGTGGAATTTTGGAAAACATATAGGTATTGAAAAGAAGTTCCATAGTAGATAAGGCACATTTCCAAGACTATAATTGTGCAAAAATTCATTTATTAATATGAGTTCACTCGTTATTATAGTCCTGCATTAGAAAACTAGGTTTACTTATCATTCTAGCCCTATATTACTGAACCAATATCATTTCATGTTCCATCCCTATATTATTAAACCAAGATCATTTTAAGTTCCAGGCCTGTATATCTCATTATATATAAATATTTACCTAATTAATTTGAGGAGGGTATAGGTCCCGTAAATATCATAATTAATTAATTCTTATATATTTCATAAAACATATATAATTCAACATAGTATAATCTATGGAATACAATGGGTTTCTTAAACATCATTTCATTAAAACATATTTCATATAAAACTAATGGATTTCATAAAAGATCCATCATAATAAAAATCAAACCATATGAATAAAAGGGTTAGTATACATGAAACAAAACGTTGTCAAATAAATCCACGTTGGATGGAAAATAATTTTTATAGAGCACTTCAAATTAATTCATGAAGAAAATATCATTTCTTCTTCCAAAAGGTCTTCCTTCACCTAATTCCACATAATTTAAAAGGAATAATTTCATTGAAAAAAACATAAAATATTATAATTGTTTCTTTATAGTAATAATGTTTCATGAATAAATAAAAATAAATTCATTCTGTATAAGATAAATGAAAACATTCTTCTCATACTTTTGTTGGATAAGTCAAAAAGTGGCTTCATTGAAAACAATAGAAATATTAATTTAAAACCATGTAGTAAAAATTTAAAATTAGTTTAAAAAGACTTTAAGCATTTATATGATAATTTTAAAAAAATTTATGAAATATTTTTTATAAATCATTTACAAGGATGATAAATAATCCATCGTAAATACTTATGTATAAATAATATTAGATAATAATGAGATTGAGAAAACATCCCTTACATTAGGTATGAGTTCCTTTACATGGTTTTAATCATCTTATATAAATTTTTAAATAACATTATCGACTTATTAAAGAAATATATTAATTTTCATGATATCATATATCATCATATTATATCTATTTGTTAATAGTAATTCATTATCACTCGTTAGTCTGGTATTAACTACATCATTTTCTTATACATGTTTTGTTGAATAATATCTGGTTAGCCATAATAGGTCACATTTATATCATTATGAAATAATATTAAAAAAATATTTATAATATTTATTCTTTATATAAATTTATATATTAATTATTTAATGAATATTATGTATAATGAATCACATCGCATCGTGGAGATGATATGTCATACGTACGCACGAGAAACGATATCACTCACTTAATTGTGGAATTGAAAGAAAGTGGATGGTATATGTATTATTCTAGAATAAAAACTGGTTATAGTAATCATATATAATTATTATTTCTATCATTCTACCCATCCATGTAAGGTGGTGGTGAACAATATATTACACCACGACGTGGAGATGTTAGGTCGTATGTATATAGGTGCAATGATTTTGTTTTCTCCTAGGACTGATGGATGGTGGAATATAGTTGTTATATAACCATAATAACATCTCAGAATATAGTTGATACTGTTTTTATTACTTTATAATGGAAACAACATAGGTAGAAGAAGTTTAATAGGAAATATGTTTCAACTAATCAGTAAAGGATATTATATCTTCTTCTAAGATCTTCATATAGATCTCATATTAAAGCACTAGAGTTTTCCTTTTGAGTATCTCAGTACCACTAGAATATTACAAGGGATATTTAGAATGTAAATTGTAATGGGATGGCTAAGCTTGACGGCTCAATGTGAAGTGAATTTTTGAGGGATGATGTCCCCTTTTATAATTGAGGTTGGGGCACTTTTGGAATATCAAAAAATATTAATTTATAATAAAATAAAAAACCATACAAAATACTACAATATGTACTAGTTTAGATTATGAAATTCGATAAATTTTTAATATAATCAAACAAAAAAAATTAGAAAACTTTTTTTTTGTGAATTTAAAACTTATCCTTTTTATTAACACATAGTTATTCAATTTTACGGTTAACTAAGGTAACAAATATTTCAATATTAAAAGGATGTAATATTTACACATTATTTTTCAATTAGACTATAAATTAATACTATAGAAGATTTTAAACCAAATAATAATTATATATAGAAATACGATTTTTAAATGATTTAATAAAACATTTTTTTGATAAAATATCAATTGTGCCAATTGTGACACTATTCAATTTATTGTTTCTTAAAAATAACAATACAAGAATTTATCCTTGAAAAAAATATTTTATTATGTCTTTAAGGGGCCATGGATAGATTTAAAATTCATTTTTTATAGTAATTATCCATTTTTTAATATTATTAATAACATTAATATGATATTTCCTTCACTAAAATAATTACTACATTAGTTTTGTCTAATTATCTAATATACTTATTTATTGGTTAAAAATAAAAAATAAAATACTATGACTAAGATAAATCCTTGATATTTCTTAATTATATGGATAGTATAATATATATTATTGAAAATCCTATATAAAATATGTCATAAGTATTAAAACATGAATGTAGAAACATTCCCATAAATTTAAATAAAATATTATAAGTGTCATAGTCTTTTCTATATGGATACAAATGGTCAGTAACTCAACCATTGGATTATTATTTTCATGATATACTCAAAAAATAATATTTTCTCAAGTTTTTTTTTCTATTTTAATGGTTAATATCATTTTAATAGAAATTATTTTATTGATTTTCATTATTTTAATAATTTCTTCATCATCGATGTATAAGATTTTAAAGTAATTAATTATTTACTAAAAATGATAAATAAATTAACATGATTAAAGAAAAAAAATATATATTTCAAATGAGTATTTATTGTTGAAATTATCTTTTTTAAAATATTACATTAAAAATGATTTGGTTATTAAAATTTGAGTAATTTCTATTTTACTTTTCTTAAGAAAAATATATTAAATGTCCTAATATCATCTAATTAGATTCGAAAATGACAAAATGTAGACCCAAGAGTGATTTAGGTTGAAAAAAAAAACACATCCAATTATAATAGTGCATGTGCCATGGTAATTTTATATTATTATTTTTACCCTTAATTAACGTATTTACCCTTTCATAGTATTGATAAAAAATATCGATGTAACTATTCAAAATGATGAAAAACAAGAGAAACCAATTTACATAATTTAGAACTAATAAGTTCAAATATAAAATATATTTGTAAAAATTTAAAACATGTATGTTTCATTAATTAATTTGGAAGTTATATTATTGTGGGAGTAATAAAATGTGTTTTAAAAAGTTAAAACATTGCAAAAGATTGAAATGTTATTACATCTAAAATCAATGAAAAATTCAGAAAAAGGATATAAATTAAATTAAATTATAAATATATAATCCACTTAAATTCTAAATTATTTAAATAATATAAATTAACCATATAAATTATTTTGAATAGAAAAATTCCAATTAATTAAAATTTATTATATCTTTACTATTCATCAAAATGAAAAACTTATCAGAAAAATATCACAAATGAATCCAACAAAAAATTTTATAACCCGATTATTAATAAGATATTTATTTTGAAAAATATAATAAATATTTGTTTTAAATACTAGATTTAAAATGGGTGTTGCGTCAAAAGGCAGTCATAATTCATTTTTTTGAAAATTACTTCTATTATCCGAAAAATATAATTTGTTATTATATCATCTATAGATAACATATAAGAAAATTTTAAAATTTTAGATTGAATATATGAAAAAAATTTCTTATATTTAAAAATGGTTTTAATTTATTTTATTAATAATTTATCAAAAAAATTAATTATATATAAATTTTAAAAGTATATTTTCATAATTTAGTTAATACAGGTCATACCGTCCATTATAATGCATTAGTTATAAGGTAACATAATAATATTTAGTTATTCTCTTCATCTTGGTTATTCGTGAAATGAATTCTATCTAAATGACATTGAATTTTTTATAACACTGGCTAGAAATAGTTTTGTATATACCGCAAGATAAAGTCATGTTCCATTTATTATAGACTTAACGTAATGTAGAATACAACAGAAGAAAACAATGAAATTAATAAATATAAATCTCACAAAAATATCGAGGTGTTACATTAAACATCCCTTAAAATGAATTTCTCCTTTGAAATTTCCCTAGGTTATAAATGATCAATACTTGATATATTCATTCACAGAAAGCCACATAATAAAAAAAGACTGAATCTTCCATTTTAAAATCAACAGTTAGAAAATAATAGTTGACCAAAGTAAATCTCAACTAGGTCTCTGCGTAAGAAAACATTGGTGAATATTTGGTCATGGAAGAAAAATGTAAATAATCAAAAGAATGATAAATAAAATTGATCAAAGGAAATTTTTTTATCCATATAAATTTGATAATCACAAAACCATAAACTTAAGAAGCATGAAAGTGGTAGTTGATATCATAAAAAATGATGATAATAAGACACCATTTTATATGACATCCCATTTTACTAATATTGATTAATTTTCCTGAGAAGATATACTTACTTGAATTTAGTGCAATCTAATTATTGGTCATTCCTTGAAAAATTTCACTTCATATCATATTAAATAAATGATTTTGAATTTACCATTCCTGAAGCATTAATATATTATGTGATACATAAATTTAATGAGAGGTTATTCCATATATCCTTATCACAACAAAACGTTTAGCAAAAGTTATCAAATATTCATAATTCAACCTAGGATGAGATAATACTTTAAAAAACATAATTCGATATTTAACTTAAACATTCCATAAATTGGTAACCTTACAGGCCTTTTAAAAGATGAAAATCCAACATTTTAAAAAGTGGTGAACTAATTATACTTAACATTTTTCTCTCATATCTTATAATATATCTCTTGGTTTTCACATTCCAAAGATGTGAATACCTTAATCAGGTATTCTTTCGAAACATGGGTATGGCCTAATTGACCATACATCCTTATTGAAAACATGCATGTTTCTTTATTCTTATGTCTAAAAAGATGAAAACTTCATCCATCATAGCATCAACCACCATTCAATAAATCCTTAACCAGTTCTATGAAAATCATTACTATCCAATTTACTCATTCATAATCAATATATCTTTATCCAAATAACATTATATAATCATCATGCTAATATTAAAAGGTATCATTCCCTTAATGAGGAATTTTAAAAAAATATCAACTTATTACCTCAATCATCATTCATGGTTACCAATACTATTCAGTATAAGCTCTAAAATACTTATTGAAAAACTTTAGTGGACTAATACATAGATGTTTCATTATTCCATAATACCATAAATGTAATTCCGAAACATTATTCTGGAATTATAATACATAGATATACAACCATTCCAATATCTTATTAAATAATTAAACAAGTTTCATCCTTTTATTTTTAACACTTCTTATCTCACATATCTTCTGTTGTCTATTTATCTAAAGAAATATAACAATTATACATACTGTCTTACTAATTCTCTTCATGATATTTACAGCTAAATAATTTATTTTCATAATTCTTATACATTCCACATTTAACACATTTAACTATCATTGATATCATATAAACAAAACTATCCCTGAATATTATGTTAATAGATCATTTCTCTTTGTAATCAATTTCTTTGTGTCTTTTTTTCAACAGAAAAATAATTTATAGTTCCTACGAAGCATTCTATTTGATGCCTCTTCCCTAATGATTCACATAAGGAAAATGGAAATTAATTTACTTTGTTTTCACTATGAATATCTATCTTTCTCTTATTAGGTGGGTTAGTAAACTCACCAACATTGATATTATTGATCATATTATGAGATTACTAGTTAGTAATAATAATTTTTCTTCTTCTTCCAACACCAATTTTATTTTTTTTCTCATGAGGAATATCATTACATTAACCATAATATTCTCAATTAACATGAATCATCATGTTTCAATCCATTTTCTAAAACCCAAAAAAGTGTGAGTGGTAATAATCATAATGGAAAAAATTCATAATCATGGGAAAGTACTTTCAATCAATAAAAACTTTGGTTTAATCCTAGTTTATCCATTATCATTACCAAAATTCATGGATTGTAAACTAATGTAGATGCATCCTTAGAGGAATCCCTGTTAATATACTTAGAAATATCTCTATCAATGTCAATAACATTTTCTCATTCTAGAATCGAATGGTTGAATAAACCTTTAATCTTATACTAACTCTAATGAACCATGTTTGATATAAAAGGACACTACAATACTTTTTCTGAATACATAATTCATTACACAAACAAGAACCAAAGAGCATATTAGTGTAGTTCCTATGGAAACATAGAAAAATTATTCTCATTTTTTGAATGATATTTATCATCTTCTATGAATATCATATCCTTTAGTTTTCCCACTTAAAACCATTATTTATATCCTAGGGAAAATTAAACTTATGAAAAAGGTGAGGCAATATTCTTAGTAAGGGTAAAAAATGAAAATATCAAAGTAAACATGAATATAATAATGTAAAAACATGAATATAACATTTCAATTCCAAACCACACATATTATATATTAAAATCAAAGATCATGAAATAAATTTGTAATTTCTTAAGGAATAAGTTATTAAGGAACACTAGACATGAGAAAATAACATTGGCATAAAACATGGAATTGTGGAAAACCCATAAGCATAGAAAATAATTTACAGATTAGCCAAGGCTCATAGAGAAGAACATAGTGAAATGAGTCCTTTACTGAACCAAGTTCACTACTCGTTCTAGACCTCTATTAATGAATTGTGTTTACTTACCTTTCCAACCCTATATTACTGAACTGAGACCATTTCTTTTTTCATCCCTATATTACCGAACCAAGATCATTTCTCATTCCAGTCCTTCATATCTCATGAGATATAAATAATTACTCAATGCATTAGAGGGTGATATAGGTCCCATACCACCCATAATTAAATCACTATTATTTGTGTCACAAAAAAATAAATCATTTTTCATTGCATAACCCAATAAATAAAATGGTGTTTTTAAAAATCATCCATCAAAAAATAATCAATGTAAAACAATGGAATTTCATAAAAGTAATTCCATAATAAATAAAATAAAACAATAGGAATAATAGGGATACTATATTTGAATAATAAACACATTAAATAATTCTATATTTTGTAGAAGATAATCCTAATATAACACTCAACAATAATTAATGAGAAAAATATCATTTCTTCTTTAAAAATTATTTTCTTTCTCTAAATTATATAAAATTTTAAAGGAAAATATTTTATTTTAGAATAACCTAGAATTTTTTTAATGGAACCATCATAAAAATAAGGTGTTATAAAAACATAAAAAACTGTTTATGGTGTAAAAGTTAAAAGGGAACACTCTTCTCATACATTTTTAGATAAGTAAAAAATACCTCATTTATAAAACAAAAGAAAGATTATTTTAAAACAATTTAGTAAAAATTATAAAATGGGTAAATTAATTTAAATATCCATAGGAGAATAATAAAACATTTTATCTAATCATTTTTAGAAAACATGGACATGTATGATAAATAATCCCTAGTAAATACATACATATAAAAAATCTTAGATAATAATGAGATTGAGAAATTATCCCTTACCATAAGGTTATGTTCCTTTGAATGAATCTAAACCTCCTATATAATGGTTTAAATAATTTCATTGAATTATTCCAAAATCATATTCATTTTTTTGATATCTTATATGATCATATTATATCATTATATTAATAACAATTCATTATTAATCATTTTTCAAGTATCAATTGCTTCATTTTATTATCCATATTTTACTGAATACGTTCTTGTTCTCCTTTATAAATCATAATTATATAATTAAATTTTTTATTAAAATAATGTATATCACATTTATTCATTCTAAACATTTATGTAATCATACATTAACGATGATCATGTAGAAAGAATCATATCACACTGTGGAGATGGTAGGTCGTGCGTACACCTGAGGGACGATATCATTCCCTTAAACATGGAATGATATTGAAGTGGATGGTATAAATATTGTTCTATAATAAAAAACGTATTATAATAATCATATTTAGTTATTATTTCCAAAATTATACCCATCCATTTATGGCAGTGGAAAAAAGATTATACCACGACATTGAGATGGTAAGCCATATATAAGCACACGTGGTGATTTTGTTTTTGTAGGATGGATATATTGTGGAATATGGTTGTTCCATAATCATAATAAAATCTTAGAATATAGGTGATATTGGATTTATTACTTAAGAATGAAAAAAAAATCCGTAAGAGGACGTAATATGTTTGAATGAATCAGTATAGGTGATTACCTCTTCTTCGACGAGATCCCTCTAGATATCATTTTAATGCACTAGAGTTGGTCATTAGAGAATCCACTAACAACTAAAATGTGACTAGTAATGTTGATAATGGAAATATACAGGGTATGGAAGGTATTTAAGGCTTAGAGTGTAGTAAAGAGGTGAGGGAGGATGTCCCCATTTTTTATTCATGTGAAGGGTACTTTTGGAATCTCCAAATATATTAATTTATTAAAAAATAAAACCCCATCCAAAATCCACCAAAATAGCATAGTTTATTAGAAGAGTTGAGATAAGGTTGTAATCTCATCAACCAATAAATATGAGACAGGTTTTTTTTAAATTTAAACCTCATCCTTTTAGTTTAAACTTGGTTATTCTATATAAATTTTAACTATGTGAACAAATATTTTAATATTAAAAGGGTGAAATATTATATATTTGATGTAAATAAGACCATAAATGAATAATTTATTGAATTATTAACAATATAAAAATTATTATATTTAATGAAACATTTATTATTTTTAAATTATTTAACAATACACTATTTTGATGAACAACCAATAGTGTCAATTTTGACACTATTTTGTTTGTTTTTTTACAAATAACATGATAAGATGTAATACTAGAACCAAATATTTTATAATATCTCTATATAGGGTAAAGTGAATATTTTAAATCCATTTTATATATTAATTATCAAAATATTATATTTATTTTAATATTTTTAAGAAAATTAATTTGATATTTCCATTAATAAAATAATTACTACAATAGTTTTGTGATACTTTTTAATTTATAGATTTGTTGGTTAAAAATTAAGAATAATTTATTTTGACTATTTTAAATCCTCTACTTTTAATAGTAATAATTATAGTATAATATATCATCTATAAAATCCTACCTAAAAAATGTTATATGTATTGAAACATGAATGTGACAACATTAAAATCATTTTAAATAACATATTATAAGTGTCATAATCATTTACATATGGCTCCAAAAGGTCAATAACATGACAATTTTATTATTATGTTTAAGATATACTAAAACCATAATATTTTATAATGTTTTTTTTCCTTTTAATGGTTATTATAATTCAAATAAAATTATTTTATTAACTTTTCATCAATTAAATAATTTCAGCATTGCTAATGTTTAATCCTTCAAGGTAATTATTTATTTTCATAAAAATAAAAAATAAATTAACATAATAAATGAAAAAAATTTCTAGTTAAAATTACTATTTATAGTCAAACATATCTTTTGTAAAACCGTTTATTAAAAATTATATTGTTATTAAAATTTTAGAAAAAAATATTTAACTATTCTTTAAATAGAAAAATATTAAATGTCCTAATCGCATAAACTTTTCTTACAATGGATAAAATTTTATAAAATGGTAATAAATGTCGAAATAAACTCATAAAATGATTTTAGGAAATGTTTTTGTGTAATTTTATAATATTATTTTATTAATAATTACACAATTAACCTTTTTACTGTATTAATAAAAAAATACCAAAGTTACTATTCAAAATGACCAAAAATAAAAAAGAATAAATTAACTTTAATTTGGATCTACTAATTCTAAATATGTTATATATTCTTAAAAATTCAAAATAATAATGTTTTATTAATTAATTTAAAATATTATCCTCGTTGGAATGAGAAAATGGGTTTAAAAAGATAAAACATTGCAAAAGATTGAAATGTTTTTACATCTTTTTTCAATGTTAAATTAATTTCAGGAACCTAAATTATATGAAATGATAAAAATGTAATATAATTATATTATTAATACATTATATAATATAAGTTAACCAAATTAATTATTTTGATGAAAAATGTTGTATCAATTAGAATTTCGTGTATTTTTATTATTCAACAAAACTTGAAACTTTTTAGAAAAATATGAAAAATGAATCCATCGTAATTTTTTAAACAAAAATTATGATGAAAAAGTTTAGTTTTTTCAAATATAATATGAAAATGTGTTAAAACTATATTTTTAATATGCGTGACATAATAATGTGGCAAGATTTCATTTTTTCAATATAATTCTTTTATCTAAAAATTTAATTTGGTATTATATCTAGTCAAGAAAACATATAAGATGAATTTTAAACATTATATTGACTATACTACATACGTATGTAATTAATAAAATCATTTAAGAGTGATTTTATTATTTTACAAAATCACCTATATTAATTGAAAGAAAATTATAAAAACATTTCATTTTATTTTAAAAGTGTTTTATTTTAATTTATAATTAATTTCTCACCAAAGAATTAATTATATATTTTTTTTGAAGAAAAATTTTATAATTAAGTTAATAGAATTCATACTCTCCATTATAATTTTTAGTTATAATGTAAAATAATAATATTTAGTTATTCGCTTAGTCTTGGTTTTGCATTAAATTAATTATATCAAAAGGACATAAAATTGTGTGAAACACAAGCCAAGGATTGCGCAGCATATACTACCAGATAAGCTGGTATTTCAAGTTGAAAAATATTATTTTTGTGTATAATACCATAAAGGATATCAATGAAATTTAAAAAACATATCTCACAACAATCTCAGGGTGCAAAAGTTTTTTGGACAGCTTTTTCTGCGCATACCACCATGTGTTAACGAACCATGATATAATATTAAATATTTACATGAGTCTTGGTATTGTAATATGGTCGTTAGGAATACTAATATATATAATAATATTAACCTCACCAATTACAGTATTAATAAAATTTAGGTACCTTATAAATGAAAATATGATATAGTTATATTAGGAAATAGGTAACTAAATGTTTTAAAAATGTCTAATTAAGTGTCTTTACTTTTTTGAAGCATAAATGTTTATTTAAAATATTTAAATAAATAAAATAATTTAAAATAATACTTATTTTCCTAAAATTTATTTATAAATTAATATTTAGTTTCATTACAATTATATGACTATTTAATGAGACCATAAAAAAATTTCAAAGTGTCATAAAATCAGATAATTTATTAAAATCGGTATTTTTCAAATAAATGCTGATTTTATATAAAAATTAATTATTTCTTATTTAAAAAATTATTTATTAAAAAATGGAGTATATTTTTCAAATATATAAATGTATAAATATTTAGGGGTAATTTTTGTAATTTTTCTAAAATAGTAGAATTTTTTTTCAACAGTCGAATATAGTAATTTATTGTATTTGACATTATATGTTAAATACAAGAATTTTTAAGCTACTATAAATTTAAGAACCCATTATTTTGATCTCACATTAACTATTTACTTTAAATATTTACAATAATCAACACTATTTATTTTCTTGATCCAAAATCAAATGTAAATGAATAAAATAATAAGAAAACACCCCTCTCCGCCCTTATAAATATCACCCCCACCACACTTCTTCCTCACACCTTATAATCATTTACTATGATCTAAATTCTGAAAAATCTTCTTCCTAAACCTATTCAACAAGTCCCAACCTTTTCGTCCTACCAAAATACTAAATCCAAGTGTTTTAAGTAGGTTCCCAAGGATATGATATTCAAGAGGTAAAATCCTCCATCTTTCTCTTTTATTTTATATTATTTTCTAAACCTATCCTCACCTCCCCTGTCCAAAGTGATATTATAAATATATTTTAATATATAATCTATGATATCATTATGATAATGGATTATAAGGCATAAAATAATTTCTGCTCTCATTTTATTATAATAATTAAAACATTGTCTATGATGTGTTGATTCACTATCTTCATGGATAACAAATTTTTATTTTACATTATAAACTTCAAGGATAGTCAAAAAACCATAATTATGGTTAAATAAGATTTTAATATACATCTTATGAGTTATATGATGTTCACGAAACAATATATATAAACATAAAGGAAAAATAAAATTACCAAATAAAATGACAAAAGTTTGTGACAGCTGTAAGAACTACAAAATTAAACTAAGACATTTTCATCAACATTTTCTCTTGTGAATCATACTCATACCATATAACCAAATGATATATGAGACCATATAAACAATTATAAGTCCATTAATACTAAAAAACATAAATTCTAGATATTTTGTCACCACATGACAATAACTCCCATATTTATACACAATGGAACAGACCACTAAACCATAAAATGAATTCTCCTTGAACAATGAAATAAAAAAATATAACACCTCAAAGTATCCATAAATAAATTATATAAAATTCTATAAAATAAAATATATTCTTAATAGATTATGAATTAAGTAATTTATGAATATTGTTTGATTATCCATGATATTAAGTAAAAATATATAATGATTTTGGACATAATGTATGGGTTTCTTATCTAACTTTTACTTCTGTGAGATATATTTCTCATTCAGCCCATATATCTTGTGTTTGGTTTAAATATTTATTTTTAATATAATATATCATTAATATCAATACATTCATGAAATTAAATGTTTCATTTGATGATAATTAATTTTATAGGTCATATAGTTCGACTATATATAATGTGGTAGGGGAATTCTTAACCAAATTTACAATCATTGGGTTAAACATGGACTATGTTGATTATGTCTTGTAATGATTATGTGTGAAATAAACTTTTATAATATTATTATTTTTATTTCCAATTGTTTTATATGTATTTAAATTAGATATGCATAATTGATACATTTGGTTAACTCTCACAATTTCTTTAAAAACACTCTTTTAAATGTTTCATTTTGAACATTTTAAAAGGATTTTTTAAATTTATATGGAATGAGAGGATTTTAAATAATTCATGAAAAAATAATGTCTCGATAAATACTTTAGAACTATACATGTTTATTTTCAAATAAAATATTTTATTATTTCATATTTTTTTCAATAAATGATTTCAATGTAATATGGTATTTTTCTCAAGAATGTTTTAACTATTTTATTAGAGTATTTCAATTTATGTAAAATATAGTTATTGGATATTATGTTTAATTTTGGTTGATATAATATAATAAAATATACAATATTTTATTAAATATTTTTGGATTATTTTGACTATGGTTCTACTATTTTTATGTCACTCATCATATTACACAAGATGGTTTATAATTATGTTTATTATATTGGGAAAATAATTAATATTTCGTATGATACTTCCAATATTAATGTATTTGTT
This sequence comes from Viscum album, assembly GCA_963277665.1. Classification (NCBI taxonomy): domain Eukaryota; kingdom Viridiplantae; phylum Streptophyta; class Magnoliopsida; order Santalales; family Viscaceae; genus Viscum; species Viscum album. The sequence goes on from OY728153.1 coordinate 1,242,244,009, forward strand.
CACTATGTTTCACACCTTTCGTATGAAAAATTAATTGGACATAATATGTGAAAATAAGGGCCTACTATAGACATTTGATAAAACTATAAAACACATAAGAAAACCTTGTTTTGTTATTGTTAGATGTCTTAACTGATTATGTGTGGTTTTATTGTTGAAGCCATGATGGTTTGTTTATAACGTACCATATTATTCATTCCCTTATTATGAAACAATTTATTGATAATATATGTGATTATTATACTAGTATAATATCTAGGGTTAATTTTCATTATCATATGATTATTTATATGGAATTAATTGACTATCTTTTGTCCTACTTTATTATTCTCAAGATTTGGTTTCAATAACATGTGTTTTTATGAACTTTTCATTATTATTTAGGTTTATTTACGATATATTCCACTATATTCTTATCCTTATTATTAATTTTTGATAACCCATTTATTATGTTTTTATCTTCCCCTAAGACGACTGGATGTATATTAATATTGACATGCATGGATAATCTTATGGAATATGAGTGTTTCCAATGAAGATACTATGTTGTATTTAATTTTATGTTTTAATGTAATAAAGTATTTATTCTAGTTTGACAGTCCTACTAAAAAATATGGTCCTTCAAGACGTGATTCTTTATTTATTATTCCAATATAATAAAATAAGGTAGTGAGTAAAGGATAAAAGTGTTAGGGTATTAACAATATTTCCATTTTTTATATTTTCTAATAAAATGACAATTTACTACTAAATAATTTCCATGGTTATTATTACCATTCAAATTTTTTTTGTTAATCTTAAAAAAAATAATAAATAACAACCTTATATGTATCATGATTATCATACCCAAAATATCATTAATAAAATAATTATGCAATATAATTCATGAATCATAAAATTGAAATAATTTAGTTCACATAAATTATAATAATAACAAGTTATTTATATTGATCCATTTAATTTTTCTGAGGAATATTACCTTAACTCTTAGGGAATTCATTTTAATAGGAGCCCATCACATTATAGTAAAAAAATCAATATTTAGGTTTCTTTATTACTCATTCATTGAAAAAATTAATTGAGTTTACCACCACAATTGAAGCCAACTCTCATTACCTTATGAAATTACCAAGGAGATTCTTTACACAATTATAACATTTTGGAAAATCCATCTATCTCTTTTCCAATTATCCATTTTCTATAATTTATCAAATTCTACTATTTCTTTTCATAATAACTATAGTAATTTTATCATTATTTTCCATCATGATAGCATAGGATACAATGTACATGTATCATGAAAATGTTTAGGTATTTAGTTCCCATCAAAATATTATCTTAATCAAATCAATGAAATTTTTAATATTTCTTTTGGTATCACATGCATAGTAAGAAAAATATAATTCTAAACCTTTAATGTTATATTCATACTTAGAAATATTTTCTTCTTTATTTTGTATTAGATTCGTGACTTGTCTCTCTATATATTCTCATTTTTCTCAAGGAAAATACATTTCCATGATGTGTGCATTAAAATCCTTCCACTCGATATTTTCTATTTCTTCATTATCGATAGAGTTTTTAGTCAATTACCACAATATAATTTCATCATTTGGGAGATGATAAATTGATATGAAAACCATTTTTATTCAATAACATCATAAGTATGTAAATATTTTCTCTAAAGACCTATACATTACTCACCTATATAAGAATTTTTAGTCACATTAAATGGTTGAGGTTTCTAACCCATGATGTAGTCTAATAGATTTAAATAATTTTTTAGATCAGTAAGTTACTCTATACATGAAAATTCATTAGACATGACATGATTTATCTACCCTAATATAGTTACAATTTTATTATTTCTAAATATATCTCCATCTCCATTTTTTATTTTTCTTTAGAGGGAAATACCTACATGGATACAAGAATTTATATGGTTTCCATTCATTTAATTAGGCACTATTTCGTAAAATAGAATACACATGATTAGAGTAAGACATTATGAATCATAATGTATAATTTCAAAACCTATGACATAATTATCAGAAATTGTAAAATTAATGCAGATCTAATCTCATAATAATAAAATCTGTATCATTGGAATTATTCTCAAGTCATAAAAATATTTCTAAACCCAACGTAATTTTTAGTAAATAATGTTTAAATTATCGAAATAATGTCTCTCTGTAGTTTTAAACCAACTATCTATTAAGGTCTGTCAATGTACAGTTGGTGATGAACAAGTCAAAACCTTGTGCACCCATTTTTGAGTTATTACCCTAGCTATATTTATTCCATATCCATTTCAAAATGTACTACCCAAAAGGTATTAATTTCTAGGGAAAAATATAATCTATACCTTTTAAAACGATTAGGATGTTTTCATATACTTACACTAATCCTCAAATTTGGTAATATATTTGTGTTCTCAAATTTTGGTTTTCTTAAATCTAGTTCTAATGGTTTATACAACACTTCCTATGATACCTACTGTAATACCCCAATACTAGTAGCCCCGAATAAGATGTTTGTTTATTACATTAACAATAGATACAAGTAATCGCATCCTATAGGGCTCCCTCATTTATTAGTATTTTAACACTATATAAATAATTTAATCTCAAATTAAAATTTATGAAATTTAAATAAAATATTGATTTTTTTCCGAAACATTCTTCCCCTTAGCATTTCCCATCCTATCAAACATAATACACTTCCTGCATCATGTTGAAAGGATACATAAGTATGGGGTAGGTTATAATGATCAGTATGGGTAAGTGCACTAATAAATATATTAGAAAAAATAATGCCTTATTAATATGGTTTTAAAAATACCAGAAACACATGAAATTTAATCAATAACATGATAATAAATAATAATATGGTAGAAAAAATAATAGTAAAAAATCCATATAAATAATCACACGACATTGAAAATTATCCTAGGATATTATGACCATTAAAATTATTACATTGAAATTAATAAGTGATATAATAATGAGTGAATTCCTAATTTTAGACATTATAAACATACCGTCAAGGCCACATTCTGAGACATCATACATAAATTATATTGAAATCATCCTAAAATCCAAGATATTTGTTATTTAAAAATAACTAGTGAACTTATAATGGAATATTAAAAACAAATAGTGGTGTTGACAGTGGGTAATTCTATACATGCCATATAAGTAAAAAAATAATCATTTCAAAAGATTATAAAAAGGGAAAAGAGAACATCATTTGGAAAAAGAAATGAAAATTTCCACTAAAACCATGTTTTAAAAAGTGCATAATAGAAGAAATTTTATCTAATGGATATTTATTATAATATAAAAAATTATGATTTTTTTTAAGAAAAAATGGATATTGAAAAAATATAATTTTTAGTCAATGATAGAAATAAAGTCGACATTTCATTTAAAATAAATATCTCCAAAATATTAGGTACTAATGTTCGAAAATTTGCAATCTTTATTGAAAACAACATGAATATTTAGCAGATAAGAAAATAGAATGAGTATAGGTTAGAAATATCAAACTATTCTCCAATGGAATACTTAAACATAAATAACACCGAATAATAATGAGATTGAAAAAATAAACCCTTACCACTTTGGTAACATTTTAATCATATGGCCTATAAAAGAAATTGCATCATATGAAATATCAAAATTCCAAGGATATAAAAATATTTAGGATAGAATATATCAAATTTATTATTTATACACCACACAAATTAAATAATTAGTGAATATGACATATGTCTCATTGTAGTAAAAGTTAGATGAGAAACGATAACATAAAGTATTCTTTTTCTCATACATTTAAAAAAAATTATAATATATATATATATATGTATATATTATATATATATTATAAAACCATTATAAAATATATCATATCATATATTAATTCGAGATGACTTTTTATCACCTTCTAATTAATAAATTTTTCATAAAAACGCTATTTAGATGAGAATTGCATATTTTTCAGATATCTTTTTGTTCAATAGTTTTAGTCCTTGTAAATTGTTCATGGTTCAATTATCTACAAAATTTTTCCCATGATACAAATATCATATATATTCATTATACATATATTTAGTACAGTCCAAAATGGTTATAGTAAAAAAAATGAGTTACACTCATCTTGTAGATGGTGGACCATATGTATGCATGAATAGTGATTACATTTATTAAAATATGGAATGAAAGAAAGTGAAATAATATTCATCATTGAAGAGTAATAATTATATCATATATATAATATATATTCATTAAATATATCCTTATTTCCATCCATTTCAATATGAAATGAACTAAATTTCAATAGATTCGTGGTGGCGGTAGTCCACAGATATTCACGAATGGCATTATGATTTTCCAATGGATTGGAAAGTATGAATGTATATGTGATATTATAAATCCAAAATAATAATTACATTAGAATTATATAAATATATATTTAACACATAATTTTATCCATTCATGATAGGTGGTGATGGAAGATGAATTATATTGGTTCACAAGATAGTATTCTACCGTACACAAAATTGAATGTTTCATTTCTCATTTGATGTTTTTTAGAGAAGGATATAAGCTATTACTATCACGAAACATACCCTAGGGCCCTTTCCATGACTACCCCAAGCCGCATCCCGAAGTCTAGGTGCTGGCAACAAGCATTGAAGGCATCAACCTGTAAGTGGGAGACATTAGCTGGGATACCTATACGCACAAACACTCCCAACCATGTCCTAACTAAAAAAGGAAAACAACATACCACTGAATAAACTGACTGTAAGTACAGCTGAAAGAATGTGGTCCACAATACAAACCCAAAAAATAATGAAAACTTTGATGTATGAAAAGAGCTATGATGGCCATCTATATTAAACCCCACCTGATCATGAGAGTAGTGAAGGTACTAGAATTTGAAGTAGTATGTCCTGTCTACCTGGTCCCACTGGGCCCTGACTGGTCCTAGGTCACAAAGTCCACCGTTGTATCATACGTTAATCCCATCTCCCAGAGCACCTTTGTCAAGACATCAATCATCTGCACTAGACACAACACGTGGGGGTGAATCCCGTATATGGGTGAGTAACATAGTACTCAGTAGGGACCCCAAAACAAAAAACAAATTGAACGTACAACAATTATTCAATATAATGAATGATACACAAGGCAACTCGCACTAGGTATATTATAGGGTTGTAAGAATAGCATCGTTTTTAAAAATGTTCAACTCCTCGTTCACTGGAGAGATCCTCCCCTATCGAGTACAGTGAGCCTACCATCTCACACAGAGTCACTTCCCATTGACCTTGAGCTTTTGTGGTACTCATCCCAATGAGTACCGTGGGAATGCTGGGTCCCACAGAGCCACTCCCCAATGTGGGCCTTCCAGGTCACACGGAGCCACTTCACACCTTGGCCAAACTATGGTACTCCTCTGTCGAGTACCGTGGGTCTTCCAGGTCATACAGAGTCACTCCTCAGTATGGGTAAGCTGGGTCACACAGATCCATATCCCCCAGGGATATCCTCGAGTAGTTTACATGTCTCATCCAAATGCATGGTTCTGTACATAGTGCACTTGAGAGAAACCATCCCTCAAGCCATTAGTTGCTTCTCAAAATCCATAAAGTCACCAAAATCATTCCGAATGATCTGAAACCTCAAGAGAGTAAAAATGCCACAAATGGATTGTAAATTGGATGCACAATTAACACAATAAAACTATTTTAGTAACCAGTGGACCAGTTGCGAAGGGGCTCGATCCAACTTGGTCGGACTGACCCAACCATCCTAGATCGGGGGATCACAACCTGGTTCATTCTGATGAATCTGACATGGCCTGATGTGGGTCTGGGTCATTCTGGTCTGGCTTGGCCTGGGGCAAGTCCCAATAGGCCTCACTAGACCCGACCCAGTTTCCCAAGGGTCCAGCCTACTAAGTTGCTGGGGAGCCCAGCCTCGTTTGGCTGGACATAAAGAGAGTGTGGGTTCATCCCACCAGTGTAGGTTCTGCCCGCTATGTGTGGGTCCACCCTGCTAGGCTTCGGTTCGGCCCACTGGGCAGCCGGAATGGCCTGGCCCGATGAGCTGTGGGTCTGGCCCCCTGGGGGTTCACACCCCATCCGGTCTGCAAGAGGTAGATCAGTTTTCCACACGAAAAATGTCCAGGAGTCACATTTGTGCCCTTTCATTTACCATGGTCAATAGATCACATCCCACCACGTGGGATGGAGCATGTTGTCATGCCCAATACCCTCCCACAATGTTAAGAGACCACATCCACCGCCTCCAGTCAACAGCTCGACTGGCAGCTTCTCCTGCTGTGTCATAGCCCAGTCCGGCCACAATATTTTTTATAGCGTTCCATCAAGGAGGCCACCTCACAACCATAGCCACCACCTCCCACCCTCGACCACCATAGTAGGACACCAATGGAAGTTGCATGTTCCACCGTTGGATGTCACTGGTGCCACCACCGATGAAGACAAATTCTTCCGCGGACCATCAGGTCTGCACCTGTGGTCTGTTCTTCATGCTACTTTCTCCTCCATTTTTCTGGGATAGTCCTCTCCATTTTTAAAGTCTTATAAGTTTCTTGTCATCGATTAAAATGTTTTTACATAAATAACATATATGGCGGTGGGGCTTGGGCCTTGTTCGTGTTGGCCCGGGCCCTCTTCTTTAGAAGTTTAAAAAACAAGGGAGGTCCTGGGATTTTATTTTGAAAAACCTTGGATAAATAATCCCCGAAGAAGTCACCCTCCCACAAGAATTCATGGACCGCAGATTAATATGATCATGGTTCAATCCGTATTCATCCTTTAGAAATGCACAAGGAAGAACAATTAATCAAAAACCCCACCTCTTTAATGTTTATTGCCGCATGTTCTTCCTCATGGGGTTAAGACGTTTACGTCTCTTCACAGCTCTGTACATTGATAGTCATCGAAGGTGGTGATGATCCACCAATGTTTTTCATTATTCGCTGGGGTGGAAGTCCTTCAAAGGTTCCCCATAGAATCCTCCAATATATTTAATCCATATTTTCCAAACACATTTATTTATAAATAATATCATGTCACAACATTCTAATTATGATGCGATATCGCATCATTATGTTGTTTTATTTAAGAAACATCAGCTCTGTTACATGTCATTAAAGCGGCATTACAATATGAGTTTAACAATCCAATAATGAGCCTCATTGATTTTCATCGTGATCGCCCTGTCGCTGCCCCACAGTGTCACCCTCCACCACTCCAAAGTGAGAATGAAAATAAAATAATTCATTTAAATAATTTTATTATTTTTCTCAAAAAGTTCGAAAAATTACTTTTCCGCTCGGCCCTTGTTGGCTGATGTCATGTCTTTTTTCTCAGCGAATCTTGGTGTTCTGAGTTAAATGGTTTCCTCATATTTTTGATCCGAGAGATAGTTAAAAAGATTGAAAATCCCTCTCACATGTTTACTAAACATACCTTAAAAGGTTCAAAATTCCATTATGGGCACTACAGACCTCAGAATTACGTGCAATAAAATTTATCTGTCTCAAAATAATTCCTTATAAATAAAAAATCACTGAAATTTAGAGAGATTATATTTTCCACACCATAGGGTTTTATGTCCTTTAAATCCAAAACAACAACTAAACAAAATGATGGGGGTACTAAGCACGGATCTGAGACCCCCCCTACCATGTGCTCTCCTAGAAATTATGCTTCCAATAGACATGCAATACCTGAATTAACTGTCTGTGTAGGTCCCTCTTCTGTCGATATTTTATCTCCACTGGGTCCTCCGCAAACATCACCCCACCATCAATATCCAACTCAACCCAGTTGATGAAGTGCAATGGATCATGCATGTACCCTCTAAGTTGTGACACATGGAAAATATCATGCACCCAGTACATTTGTGGGGAAAGTGCTAGGCGGAATGCCAGCTCACCAACTCTACACTGAATATGAAAAATACCGATGAACCTCAGAGATATCCAACCTCCCCGGCCAAATCTCCTCAATCCTCATCGGGGTGAGAATAGAAGGAAAACATGATCTCCCTCATTGAACACCACGGGTCTCAGTCTTCTATCGACATAAGACTTTTTCATAATCTTTACAGTCCTCATCCACCCCTGGATGATCTGCACCTTCTCGGTGGTCGCTCATACCAACTCTGGACCCATGAGTGTCGAATCCCTTGGGTATGTCAAGTATATTGGTGATCTACAAGTTTGCATGTACATGGAATCAAATGGTGCCATGCCAATTGTGGAGTGATAGATGTTGTTTTATGAAAACGCCACCTATGAAAGGTGGTCCTACCAACTGTGACCAAAGTCAAAAACACAAGCACATAGCATGTACTCTAAATTCCGTATGTTGTTATCTATCTGAGCATCCAACTAGGGATGAAAAGATGTGATCAAAAGCAACTGCATACAAAACGCCTACTGGAATCCCATCAACAACCTGAATGTAAAGCAGGCGTCTCAATCGAAGATGATTGTTGAAGTCACCCAATGAAGCTGCACTATCTCCTGGACATAGAGGCGTCTCAATCCATCTACTATTCCCTACACCCGGATGGGTAGAAAGTTATCAGACTTGGTGAGTCAGTCAATGATCACCTAAATAGAGTCATTAACTCTAGATGTACGTGGTAACCCTATCAAGAAGTCCATCACTATACTATCCCATTTACACACTAGTTCCTCAAGTGGCTGAGTCAAGCCAGCTGGAACATGGTGCTTTGCCTTTACTTGCTGACAAGTGAGGCATCATGAAACGAACTCGAAAACTACTTTCTTCATCCATGGAAACTAGTACTGACACCAGATGACCCGGTACATCTTTTCCACTCCAGAATGTACCAGCATAGGGGATTTATAGAACTCCCTCATCACATCCTCCCACAACGGTACTGGTAAAATGGTTCACCCATGAAAAGGATGGCATGCTCCCCACCTATCAAAAATACATTTGGAGCCTATCCTGAGGATATATGAGAACGTATGGCCTAATAGTCAACATCCTCCAGCTATGCCTCCCTAACTCACTATATGAGTGGTGGAGTAATAGCCATCAACTAGAGGTAAACAACATCACCATCATCCATTAGGGATACCTGCATAGCGGCTAACTTCCCTATCGCCTCTCCCAGCAGTGGCAACCCATTCCTCCTTCTAAGCACATCTTCCACCTCAATCCCCATTCCAAGAGTGTAGATTATCTCAAATTCACTATCCTAGAGGAACTCTAGCCATTTTTCCTTTGTTAGGTTCAAGTCCTTTTGGGAGAGGATAGACCTGATACTCATGCGGTGGAAGTAAGCTATAAACTGTTCACCCATCAAGTATTGTCGCCATATATTCAATGCAAAGACCACAAATTCCAACTCCAGGTTATGGGTTACGTAGTTATTCTCATTCTACCATAAATGTCGTGAGCCGTAGGTGATCACCACTCGCTCCTGCATCAGGATACAACCCAGTCCAGTATCTGATGTGTCGTAGTAAACTACATACCCAAAGCCCTACTCAAATAGTCTCATGATGGGGGCACAAGTAAGTCTCCGCCTCAGCTCCTTGAAAATATTATGGCATTTCTCCATCCACAAGAAGGTTTTCCCCTTCTATATCAATTATTAGAATGGTGTTGATACTTTATAGAACTCGAGCACGAACCTCCAATGGTAATCGGCCATCCCCAAGAAGCTCTACACCTCATTCACGCTCTGGGGTAGCTCCCAAGCAAGAAACACCTCTATCTTCACCGGATCTACTATAAGTCCATCCTCTAAGATGAAGTGTCATAGAAAGTGTGCATCCCATATATAGAACTAAAACATCAATAGCTTAAAAAAAATCTGGTGCTCTCGAAGTGTATCCAAGACTATCCATAGGTGTGTAGCATGCTTCTCCTCAGATGCTGAATACACCAAGATATCATCGATGAAGACCATGATGAACAGGTCGAGGTAGGGATAGAAAATCATGTTCATTTTGCCCATGAAAATTGAGGGGGAAATGGTCACACTGAAAGTCATCACTATGAACTTAGTGGCAATAACGGCACCTGAAGGCTGTCTTCGAAACATCCTCATCTCACACCCAAAGATAATGAAAACATGATCTGAGATCTATCTTTGAGAACCATTTTTATTCCTCTGGATATTCGAAGAGTTCATCAATTATTATCAATGGTTACTTCATCATCAGACTCTCCTGCTTCAGGTGATGGATGTCCACGCACAACCTCAAAATCCCATCTTTTTTCATGGAAAAAATAAATATGGTTGCCCATGGTTAAATAATGGGCCTTATAAAACCCTTATCTAGCAAGTCCTCAAGTTGTAACCTCTTCTCGTAAAGCTCTATGGGAGCCATTCAATATGCCAGTGTGGATATCGGTGTCGTCCTAAGGTACAAGTTGATACAGAAGTCTACCTCTCTATGAGGAGGTAACCCTAGAACCTCATCTGTAAAAACATCATTATACTCATCCACCACTACAGGGAATCCTGGAATCCTCTCCTATATTGTACCAAGGGTGAGGGTATCCAATTGGTGAGTGATCAGCCGCACCCTCCTCTAAGATAGTCCTTCTTGCACTTCAAGGGTTTCCTTTTCACTGGTGAAGAAAAACCCGGTCCCATCTTCATGGAACACCACAATGTACGCCTAAAATAGTCGATTTGATCATGGAATGTGGATAACCATTACATACCCCAGATGAATTCATAAGGGCTTAAGGATGCTACTAGGAGATCCCAGCCAAAGCTCTCACCTCCTAGGGTATGATTACACTACTGACACCTATGTGTAATTGTCTAATCATCTCTTGTAAGAGTCTCTAGCCATTAGGGTCAAGCCAACAACTGCACCAGAATCTTCAATCTCTGAATGAGATCCATGTAAAGGAAATAGTTACTAGAACCTATATCTATAAGAACTGTAGCTAGGGTAGAGAAGGCACAGATTATACCTCATATCATCTCTGGAGGGTCGTGGTTGTATGCCTTTGCTACCTGGAGCCGAGATCACCCATGTTCGCCTGCTCCCTGAGGTCGGGGTGGACCACCTAGGGGGTGGTGGTGTAACATATCAAACTATCACACAACAAATACCTCTTGGAATTCCCCCTTTCCTCATCTGCCACCCTAGGGACCTCCTCGATTGAACCGATGTCGCTGCCTCACTAGCCCCTTGACCATATGCCGATCATCTGTATGGTGGGTCGGGCAGTCACGTTCCATGTGTCCTTTCCCTCCACACATTTTGAACTACCTATATCCCTACATAATACCTTTGTACTAGGATCCCCTCACCACCAACCCTGAGTCTTGGGGTTGTCCTATGAATGTCCTAGCTTGCTTTTCCCCACATGCGTGTAGACAACTGCCTACCAAAGACTTCGCTGACTGGGGTCTACTGGTTGCTCTAGCCATGGGTGCCTGCTCCACCAAGACACTCTCCCTAAGAAGGGGTCACTCCAGCACCCTGGCTTGGATACGGATGCTAAGAGACACCACCAAATCCCTGATCTCCCATATGGGTCCCTACTCAAAGGTTCATTCCATGAAGAAAGGGTATTGTACCATATTTGTGGAGTAGAGGGAAGGATCTATGAACCTCACCGAGAACTGAGCCAACCACATTAAATCCTTTTTTAGGTGAAGCATCTCTTATATGAAAACAAAGTAAAAGGTCACAGGGAAAAAATCTTCCCCGAAATCCACTCGAAGTCAACCCAAGTGAGGGTCTCCTCATCGTGAGTCTGGATGGTCAAACTACACCATCTCTTTATAGAGACCCATATAAGGATCATATCCAAGATCGACATCTGTTCAGGACGTGTCCTCACTAAGGAGAAGACATATATCACAGCCTCTTACCAGTCCTCAGTGGCTTGAGGATCCATCTCTCCCTTAAACCTAGGAGGTCACTGTCTCTAAAACTCATGTAGGGCACTGAGCCAATGAACGTCCTCTTCCGGAATTGCCGGAAGTAGATGCTGACCATCAAGTGGTGGTAGCACAGTCCACCATCCAGAGGGGCCATCTCTAGAACTGTTCCCAGAGCGGATGCCTTTTCACGAGGCAGGCTATCTTCGAGACCTCATATCAGGATCCTGGCTGGTCGTCCATGTGGAGGCATCCTGAGATAGATCATGATGTACCACAGGTAGAAGTTTATATCAGGTGTGCTAAATCTAATTCAAAAATAAGGAGACTTTGATTCAACCAGTTTTTTCATGTATTAACATGAAAATAGAATTCATGTTCCTAGTGTATGGATACACCAGTGGCCTTACCAACATTGGACTCCCCATATCTGAAATTCAAACCAGAAATACTTAACACTATTTCCCATAAAAACATCAGACTCCTGGTCTTTTAGGGTGAACTGACCACCCTATGATTCCACCTTTTCATGACCAATCCCTCAGGGCCTATGCCGTGCCTACCCTAAGCCCTCCTCTCGAACGCCAGCGGCTGGCGACTAGCGCGGAAGGAATAAACCTACAAGTGGGTGGAATTACCCTAGATACCTGTATGCAGACACATGCCCAACCAAGTCTCAACTCTCAAAAGAGAAACAACATAAAACTGAATAAACTAAGTGCAGGTACAACTGAATGAAAATGGGACACAATACTAAACAAAGAATAATTAATGAAAACTGAAAAGTGTGAAAAGTGTTCTGATGGCCATCTGTAGTAAATATCACATGATCATGAGAGTAGTGAAGCTATAAGATGCCGAAGTAGTACATCATGTCTTCCTGCCTCTACCGGGCCCCACCTAGTCTTAGGCCAACAAGTCCACCATCGTAGAATCCATATGTCTCGTCTCCATGGTCACCCCTGTCGAAACATCAGTTGTCTGCACCAGACACATCACATACAGGAAAAACCCGTTTAGGGGTGAGTAACACAGTAAATAGCAGGGACCCTAAAAAATGGAAAGAACAAAGATCAGTTTCTCAATGTAAACGACAAAACACAATACAGCTCACACCATGAATAGTATAGGTTAGTAACAGTAGGATTGTCAATCAAAAACATCGATCTTCGCAGCTGTTGGAGAACTCTTCATCTATCGAGTATAGTGGCACTTCCTGGTCACAAAAATCTGCTCCATACAATCCCTGATTTGCTGTGGTACTCAACCTTGATGTTTATTGTGGGTATGCTAGGTCACACAGAGATGCTCCCCACCGTGGGCATGGAACATCAAACAAAGCTACATCCCACATTCTCTGAAATGAGGTACTCCTCCTATCATGTTTTGTGGGTATTTTGGGTCACACAGAGACATTCCCCACCATGGGCCTACTTGGTCAAGTATAGCCTCCTCCCACCGGACCATCCTAAATAAGTCTTTAGGTCTCATCCAACCGCAGGATTCCGTTCATAGCACGCTTTGGAGAACCACTCCTCAAGAAATTATTCACTTCACGTTAACCATGAAAGTCACCAAAAATCAGGCTGAAATATTTGACTCCTCGAGGGAGTCCCAACACCACAAACAACTTGTCAATCAGAAGTGTGGTTTACAAGATACGAACATTTTATTAACTAGGGGATCCAGTTGCAATGAGGCTCGACCCATCCCAGTCTGACTGACTCGATGAAACCGGATGGGGGTTCCACACACCCCAATTCATTCTAATAGGCCCAAACTGACCTGGTGTGGGTCGGGGTCAGTCTGGTTGGATCTGGCTAGTGGGCCAGGCCCATTAGGCCTCCCTGGACCTGGCCTGGTTGGTTGTGTGTGCAGCCTGCCGAGTCGCCCGCAACCTGGCCTAGTCCAGCACAACCCAAAGAGGGTGTGGGTATGGCCCTCTAGGTGCGGGTATGGGTCAACAACACGATTAAGAGGTTGTGGCCTTTCATGCGGGATGTGGCTTGGTGCCACTACCACTTCCCTCCGATGCTGTCAAGCGACCATGTCTGCTGCCTCCAGCCAGCGGCTTCTCCTGTTGCGCTAAGGCCCAGTCTGGTTGCAACCTTTCATCTATTGTGCTGTCTGGGTGCATGACATCTCACCCGCAGACACTGTCATGGGACACCAAAAGCATTCACCAGTTCCACCACTAGCACCCGCACACATACAGATTCTTTCACGAACTATCAAGTCCCCACTGGTGGTCCATTCTTCATTATTCTTGTGCTTGTGTATTCCGGGGATCATCCTCTCCACAACGATGGTCTCAAATCTCCCTTTCCATCAGATCAAAAGTTTGGACTTGAATAAAAACAACGAATGAGGGGCATAATCCTTGTTCAGGTTAGCCTTGGCCCTCTGCTTTAGATGTTTACAAAATAAGGGAGGTCCAGGGATTTTAATTTGAACAACAAAGGTAATTAAATTCTGAATAAAGAAACCACAAAGAAGTCACCCTCACGGAAGAAAACACTATCTATGGATTAACCTGTTGGTGGGTTAATCCGCATTCATCATTTAGAAATTTATGGGAAGAACAACGAATCAAAACCACCTACCAAATTGAAGTTAATTTCCTCATGTTTGTCCTTGAGGGGTTAATACATTGATGTCGATTTCTGGCGCTAGTCTTCAAAAGGAATCAATGGTGGTGTAGATCTTCCGACAATCGTCATTATTCACTGGGGTAGAAGTTTGTCCGAGGTTCACCAAAGAATCACCAAATTTCAGTAATACATATTTTCCCATCACATCTAATTATAAATTAGATCACATCGTAGAGTTCCCATTAAGATGCAACATCACGTTGTTCTGTTGTTTTATTTATGAAACATCATCATTGTTATGTGCCATTAATGCATCATTACGCCGCAAGTTTAATGAGCCTCATTGATGCACATCATCTCCACCCTGTCACTGGCCTACATCGTCACCATCCACCACTCCAAAATGAGAAAGGAAATAAAATAATTCATTTAAATTATTTTAATATTTTTCTGAAAATGTACAAAAAATAACTTTTATGCTCTGCCCTTACCAACCGAAGTTAAGTCATTTCTATGTTAATCATATAGTTCTGAATTCAATGATTCCCTTATATTTTGTATCCAAATGAAAGTTCAAATGATAAGAACCCTACAAACAAGTTTACCATACATACAATAAAAAATGATTATGTTTCTATTCTAGGCTCTCCGGACCTCAGAATTTCGTGCCGTCGAATTTCACTGTCTTGATATAATTCTATACAAAAAAATTACACAGAAATTTCAAGATGATAGAATTACATTAACATAATAACATAAAAAACATGGTATATATTGTTGTTATTATTTTATCATTTTTATGTAGATTTTCTGGAATTAAAGGAATAAAAAAATGAAAATTCATGGATATAATCTATACCTCTTCCCCTAAAAATGACATTAGGTGTATACTTGAATCCATTTTTGATTTGTTTTATCATTATGAAAAGGAATGATGGTCTAGGAAAGGGACTAAAGGAATATATTTGGGTAGTTAATTTATTAACAAATGGTTTTTTTAATTTTGAATAAGATAGGTGAGGGTGTTCTCTTTTATAATTGGGGTGAAGGACACACTTGCAATAATTGAAATGAATAAAATTTACCCACATTTTTTAAATTAAAAATGAATATAATGTGGATCATTATGAAAAAATATATGATATAATTTATAATTATGGACATAAATTATGTAATGAACACGTTAATATGTTTTTATAGACCTTATATTCTTATTTTAACACCCGATAAACCTATTTTGACCTTAACTGTAGTAATTAAAATTTTCTTTTTTACTATTTATTATGAATAAAAATTATTTTAAACATACTATATATATTTAATTTTCTCTATTTAAAATATTGGTTCCATTTTTTATAATTGAGTTTGCAAAATTGGTAGAATTTAATTTAAATTTAATCCCATAGATGTAATGAAAAAAGTTTTAGAAAGGAAATGTTTTAGTAAGAATAATTTTTTTTATATTAAAATTGAACACATAAATTATTTGAATGAACTAAATTTGATAAGTTATAATATAATTGAACTAATTTTACTTCTGAAACATGTTTTCAGAAATTATATATTTTTAAATTCTTGTAATGAAAAGGTGGTTTTTAAAATATTCTATATTTTTTATTATTCATTAAACATATAAAATTTTGATAAAATTATTAAAATGTCATTATTAGATAATTTTATATTGGAATATTTAAAAAATTAATTTAATTGTGTGAAATAATATTCTATAAGTGGAATAAATTGCTTTTTATGTAATATCAAAAAATTCGATGAAACCAATCGTTAGAAAGAATACTATTTTTAGAAAAACATATCATTAAGAATAATATTATTAGTATTATTATTTTTAAAAAAATTTCAACAAATACATTTATTTATATAAGTTAAAATGAAATAATTTTCATAATATATATTGACTTATTCGTAATCTTCAATTTAATGGATAGGTTATAACGATATAAAATTTTACAACTATTTTAGATTCTAGGTTGCGTATATCAAAAGATATCGAATAAATTAAAGTTATTTAAAAGTATAAATATAAAATTAAGTCTCATGTTGTAACAATTCATATATTACCTTAAAAATATATAATAATTAATGTTCAAAATAGGATAATTTAGTGTACTATAACAATTTTTCCATAAATAATATATCAATTCATGATAGTTATTCCCTCTCAAAAACCTTTATTTTAAATAAAAAATAATACCTTAATTTTTTTTATATTATTGAAATTATATTTTCTACACACCATAATAAAATTTTAGCCATACCCAAGGGTGCGTAGGAAAATCTTCCCTTATAAACTATAGGTGATCCCATATCATTTTTGTAATCAAAAGTAAACTATCTATAAATTTATTAATGAACTTCCCTAAATAATTAATCTGAAGGAACCAAACTATAGAACTGAATAAACTGAAAAGCTATATTAAAAACTCACAGATAACTCCAAATAGACTTTTGAAACTTGAAATCACAAAATCCCTTAATAATAAAATTGAAAAAACTATAAATTCCAACTAAAATATATGAAATCCATAAAATAATTTGTTAAATAGCATACCACTATCAATATAAATATTAAATAAGTTAAAAATGACTTTTTGGCCTCTTATAATTTTAAAATAGAGTTGACCCCTCAATAGTAATCGATTCCACTTTGAACTATTAGAATAATAAATCAAAACCCTATACCAACCAATGATTTGGGATGAAGAAGGGAGAAAGTGGGGGAAAGTGAATACAAGAGGATATTTAACCTGATTTAATTGACTAAAGACACCTTGAATTCAATGAATTGATGGGATGAATTCGGAGGGGTAAAGAGATAAAATAGAGATGTAAATCTCTCTATATGAATGGTTATGGAAAATGGGTCAAGGGAACTGAAAAGATGATTAAAATGATGGGTAAAAGATAAAATACCTTTAATTATTTTTCCTAAAAAACTATTTCTGACCATATAATACCCAATTTCCAAAAAATTTCCATCTTGTGGCCCACTAAAGATCTAATGGAGGCCAAAAAATATTTTGGTTGTCGTTTTTTTGGGATACATTCACTAGTTTTCCCAATGAGAACATTATTGATCTCTATGAGTAGTCTGATTTATTACTAATTCCAACTTTTAAAAATATGCCTTGTACTAGAATCTCATATTATGCTCATGACATTTCCCACATAACTTTAAACCTTCAAATATTCTTTTGAAAAATCCTAAAATACTAATAAAATCACTCCCTCATGACCAAGATTGAAAATATTGACATGTTCTAATTCTTAACCATTAAATACCCAAATAGAAACCAAAATAATAATGTTATTTTTTAAATTTAATAACAAGTCATAAAAAAATCCTCACAATGAAAAAAATTTCCCTTTAAATTCAAAACAATTATCTTCCCCAATATTTTATCTCTCCCCTTCCTCAATTCAAAGTTATCTAACTCTATCTTATCTTAAAATTATTACCATGATTCTGATGGAAAACTCTTAAAATCAAAACACATTACCATATAACCAATGTCTCAAAACAATAAATATATACTAAAAAACATATTAATCCCCAAATAATGTCAATACATATAAATAATAAGGTTCTTATTCTTGTCCCCACCATAGAAATCACCTTTTTTTTCTATTTTCATTCTTCCATTATATTTCAAATATTTAAAAATATATCAGCTAACTAAAATAGTTTTACCCAATGTAAATATATATTTTCAACTATTTTGATCAATATTTATATCACACTTACCTGAATAGAGAAAACAATAATAAATATTTAATGAAAAGATCATTTTTAAAAAGTTCAAATTATGTGTTGGGTAATTTTTTTCATGATTCACTAATTAATAATGAAATAAAGTGATTTAAGGTATGAAATGTGTTCTCTTAATTTTTTTACAAGGGAGTTTCAATTGATATAACTAATACATTTCTAACATCACATGATATTCATCTAAATATAATAATATTTTCATAATACACTCAATCATATATACAAATCTAGGTATACCAAAATCCTACCATAAGATGTTTTTATAAGAATAACAACATCTTTAAATCAAGGAGATGATTTAATATCCTTAGTAAACATACTAGGTGTCATGGAGTGGGTTTAACAAGATAATAATAAAACACTTAGTGTTATTGAGTTTTTGATTGGTGTTACTCATTCTAATTCATTTTTAGAACCCTTTTCCATATTTGTGGCAGCATTGGATTTCACATTTCATAGAATTTTTCAGTGCATATAATCATTTTTAGCCATTATTATTGGGAATTGACTTGAATAATTTCTATGTTCCCAATATTTATGATACTCAAATATTATGGTTACTCTAGAAGAACACTATTTACTTTCATATTGTTCACTATACTCTTTACAAAACCTCAACAATTACATTATATATACCCTTCATTTAAAGACATTAATCATATTCTAGTTCCATTAAGGTATTTTTCAGAGGTTCAATATCAAATATCTTTGACAAGACAAAAGGTATATCATCTTTCCTTAATAATATTCATCATTAGAAATTATATAAGGCCCCATAATTCTCATAAATGGTTTTTTTTGAAAAAGAAAATATGTTTTCATTATTAATCATGCTTCTTGGTAGCTGATTTTTTATAATAAAAATGTATCTCATTTCATTACTTATCCTGTTAGGTTTCTCTTAGGGAAAATAACTACATTTTCTATCACACACATTGAATTTATGGTTTCTCATTGATCCAACCATTTCATCCACAAATAAATGATAATGATACATATAATTAATCTAATAGGAAAAATATTTTCATATAAGGGACTATTTATAAATAACATGTTTTCTTAATATATAAATTTTAATTCTTTAATAACGGTTATTAATTGTATATATCCAATTAAGATCCCTAAAATTTCCATAAAAATGAACTCAAACCCTTTTTAATGGGTCTTAATGTGAATGAAAATCCCCAAATAATATCCCACAATAGTATCTAGCAAGGTGTGTAGTCTTTGGACCACTAATCACGCACCAGAGTAAATATCAAGTCATTGACCAATCAACCTTTATTATGCTGAATACCCCTTTATATATTCCACAATTGGATTTAATTTACACTATCTAGATAGGGATGTAAATTTTAATAAAACCATATACTAAAGAAATTACCAATATTTTAGGATATCATTAAATACTTAGATTCATCGATTGGGGTTCCATAATGTTTTTTTGGCACTAGCTTCATTAATCTCAAAAAACTATTCATCTTATATAAGCAATAGTTACCCAATCTAGTAATTCCTTTATTTTACATCTTATAAATGATATAGAAATTTTATTTTATTAATAATAGTAATAACATCTCATGGATCATTAGGTTCAATGTCTTTGGACACAAGCTAAATAATTTTTTTATTTTAAAATGATTACAATAATTTCTTCTTATGTACATCATACTAGAACATCTTAGAAATGTACCATTATAAGAAATAAGTATTATAACTAGGGGAATAAAAATATATATATTGGGGAGATCTCAAGTTCATATCATGTAATGGATAAATATTTCATCATATATGATTTTATAATCACAAAAAACCCATGAATAAGAAAAATGTCAAATCATCATGAGTGATTATCAAGAAAAAATTAGTGTGATTCAAAGGACATGGAATATGAAATTAATGGATAAAAACAGAATTGAAACATAATAGACATAACATGGTTTAAAAACATTAAACATTAATATAGAATCTTGATATCATAATATCTAAATTCATAATATCATTCAACTATGTAACAAACATTATTATAAGGAAACATTATATCAATGAGTCAGACACGTTCACTAATTCTTGTGAGACTACATAGTTTTAATCATGCATACATAACCTTCATGAGTCACACACATTCATCGACACTTTAGAAAAAATAATTTGAGCATATGTATGAATATACTTAATGAGAATTAAACATTTATCATATGAATGGGAGGGAGATATATGACACTACCCATTATCATCCATTCTTATGAGTAAAACTGTAGAATAATTACATATAAATAAATTTTAAAAAATAACCCATTGAAATAAAAATGGGATTCATGAATCATTAAAAGATAAATTATTCACCTTTTACATCATAAAGAACAGATGAAAATAAATGGGAGTTTTAAAATAGTTCCAAACAACGTAACAATTATAATTAGTTCAAATTACATCAAATAACTACTAACCAAATAACAATAACATAATAATAAAACATATAGAGTGATACATGAAACATAAATATTTTGGATATTGATGTTTTTAGTTATATAGAGTAAAATGAAAACAAAATAACAAAATATTTTTTTGAAAAAAATATCGGTCAATGATATAAAAGTTAGAATCATGAGTATCTTCTCCAAATGACTCCTTTTGTTCTTAAATACAAATTAATTGAAAAAACAATATTTAAGTGGATATGAATTAAAAACTATAAAATCAACAATAATTTTTTGACATAAACAAATAAGTTTGAGTTACAAAATTCTTTATAATTACTCTTGATTTCAATATAAGATCGTTGACATGCTATATAAAAAAACTATCTTGATCAATAATTTTATAAACATATTCATATCTATACCATTTTATAAAAATTATTTTTTGTCATTATCTACACGTATATCAGTCATTTATTATCTATTTCTAATTTATAGTGTGAGTGATCTTGATCATTTTGAACAAGGTTTATAATTAGAGTGTGGGTATTCATTCCCCTCCCAATGTTTACCATCCACATATCCTAAAATGTACTAGAATTACTCATTAATATTATTTATAATGTTATAATATCATTATATGTGATTCTGGGTTATTATAACCCCATATTAAATCAATAATTGGATGTTTCATAGATTTTTAATGAACGAGTGTTGATATCTTAAATTATGAGTTAACATTAACATTACCATTAAAGAATGAAAAATAAAATATTTATTTTTATTATTTATATAATATATTATTAGTCATTATGTTCCCACGTTCATATATGATATTATTTTATTACAGGAATTAACAATGTGGTCAGATTGACCAAAACATGAACATACAAAAATTAATGAATCATTATGATTTTGAGAGTTATTTATTTTTTGTAATAATATCATTATTAAAAAAATACAATCAGTAGTAACCTCCTATAATTAAAAAATAATAACATTTTAATAGATATCATATGATACGTGTGACACCCTTCTTAAACAATACACAAAATATGTTTCATTAAATTTAATCACTTCAATAACTTGAAAACACGCATCCCCAAGTCTAAATAAATTGTAATAATGTATACATATACTAACAAGACATTAAATTAGTTGGTATGAATAGTAGTTACAAAATTTAAAATTTTTTTTTTTAAATATATAAAAACAAATCCATTGATTATCAATTAATTATTAAAAAATAATAACGATTTGAATGAAATAGAAATTTTTCTAAAAAACACTATTTTTCTAAAAGACAATTTAATCTCTCTTGGAGAAGATAGTTTAAAATTTAATTTTAAAAATTTGTAAATTAATTTGATAAAATTATGTAATTTTTTTTATTTATAACATCACGTTTATCTAATGGTGAATTTTTTTATTTTTCTAAAATATTTCTTCTTTTGATGAATAGTTAAAAATACAGAATTTGTTTTAAAAACATTAATTTAATTTAACTTATTTATCATGTAAAATTATATTTTAAATTTATTCAAAAGTAAAATAAGTTCAATAGTATAAAAATTAATACAATTTAGGTTATTTTATTCATTTTTATTTTGAATTGTGATATAAAAACATTGTAATGATTGTAAACTTATGAACATTTTCACTTTAAAAAATAATTCTTTCTCATTGCGACTGTGAGATTAAATTTAAATTAAAACAATATAGATATGTGAAATGAATTTGGAAAATTGGATTCCATATTAAAAATGAGAATAATATATAATTTATAACAAGTTAATTATAATTTTTGACTAAATGAATAATGAAAATATTAAAAATCAATTACCATAGTTATATTAAAAATTTATTTACAAAAGTTTTAAAATAAGATATTAAGTGTTAAAAATATCATTAAAAATTGTCCAAACCCCTATTTATATGACTATTTAGACCATATGTCTTATCATTTCTACAATATATAATTTTTTAGCCTTGTGGCCTGATAAAAAAATGGGTATGATAGAATATTATCAAAATAATACAAGTGTGCAACTCACCTGACATATGAATGTCCCCCCACTCCCTTGAACTTCAAACCTTAAACCAATTTGGATCATAAAATCACTTACAAAATAACATTAATAAATTTATTTTGTAATCTTATATTCCTTATTTTTATTATAAATCCACAATATGAGGCCTTTTAGTGAAAAACAAAGGAGGTTACATAGTGTAGAGGTAACATTCTTCAATAATGATTTTATTTTATATCTTCTTCAACCACACTAAATTATTATTAAAAATTATTATATAATAAAAAAAATATTACATATAATTATATTTTTTATAATAAATCCATTATCTATATCAACCTCTATTTAAATAAAATGTGTTATGATCCCATCATGCATGTGTACAATGGACTACCACCTCACGAACTAATGTTAATCATTTTTCAATTACCATATCAAACATTTGGGTATGTTGATGAATAAAAATAATATATATGATATTTATAAAATAATTATATATATTGAATAATTATATCATATATATATATATATACATTTTTACTTTCCATTATATAGTGCATACAATAACATTGTTATTTTGTATAACAGACTACCACTTCGCGAAGTGTTGTGATTCGTTTTTCACTAACACATTACATGGAAGTTGATAAATTAAATTTATTTAATATATTAAATATAAATGAAATAATTATGATATTAATGACATATTTATAAATGTTAAAATATAATATATCATTTTCTTTTTTTTATAATGAATAATGATAACATTGATTGTGTAAGTGTAGACTACCACCTTCATGAATTGATGTGACTATATTTTCATCAACAAACCACATGGATTATAATAACCCTACTCTTTATTACACACTTAAACATGAGTTATTACATTAAAAACACTTAATTCAACTTTAAGGATCGATATGTCTAGTTTTATGGGAAATTAGAAACTTTTCCAAACAACTTAGAATATACAAATACAATATCTTTATTAAAAACTTATTTTACATTACCACAACATTCCTTATACTTAGAATGTCATGAGACAATCATGAGGAGATACATAAGAAAAGGGACAGATATAAATCCCAACAACAGAGTAAAC
Organism: Viscum album; assembly: GCA_963277665.1. NCBI lineage: Eukaryota > Viridiplantae > Streptophyta > Magnoliopsida > Santalales > Viscaceae > Viscum > Viscum album. The sequence goes on from OY728153.1 coordinate 1,242,267,872, forward strand.
AAGGCATAACATGAATAATATAATACGTTTTAGGGAATAAGCATATCAATGAAGCATAAGATAAATATGAAAAAAGGTATAATATTGCATGATTATCATAAAATGGAGATGCAGAGACAACATTTAACATGATATTAGCATGAGCCACGGCCTATTGCACATGGATAATGATTAAACCCTAATTCAATGTGAATTATCATGAGTAAACCCTCAATGCAAATGAATTAGCATATGTCAACACTCATTTTACATGACGTATCATGATACTATTATTTTCCCAATACATTAGAGTGATATCAGGGCACACCCTTTATAAGCATTTTATTTCAATAATAAGTCTACCACATGGATCATACAACATGGATTAATTAAAAATCCTAATTTATTCCATGAATAATAGATGTATAATACATAAATCTACCTCCTCAACAAACATGTACATGTGAATAAAGTTGAATACCCTTGATAGTTAAATGGGCAACGTATTAAATACAAGATGATTTTGTCATGGGAAATTTTGGTGAAACATTGACAACATAACAACATCAAATAGAAATTTTAAAATTGGTTGACGAGGGAGAAATGGGTCTCTTGTCATTTATACCTGAAATGGAAAGTAATGGGGTCATGGAACACAATATCACAACATATGTAATGGAATTTATATGCATAATATAAACGAATTGTTTGAATGTAAATGAGGAAATAGAAATCCCTTATGGAATTTTGGCATTGTAAGAGGTGTACATTTGAAGTATTAATAAGAGATAAATGGGGTTATAATCATTAAAAAATAAGGAGGGCAGTTTAGTGGAGGTTTTAAATCATACCAAAACATTTTTAATTGAAAATAAAATTGCATAACAATATAATGAAACATGGAAATAAATAAAGAAGGAAGGAAAGTGAGGATCCCATACTTGGTTGTGTACTCCCAAAGGCTTGGGAAAGGATTGAGCATGTCTTCTTAGGATTTTTTGGCTCCTTTGTTGGATTCTAGACATAGGAGGACAAAGGATAGTCAAACTCCAAAAGGATTGGTTGTAGGGTAATGGGAGATTGAGTGAATTTATATAATAATGGAAATGGAATTCATTATTTTTTAGGTTCTGGACACTACACATTAAACTAATAAAACCAAAAAACCATCCCATGTGTTTTTCCAGAGTGGATTGGAATACATTATTTTATAATACCATTGTCTAAATATATTAAAATATGATTCTTTCTTATGTGGAGGTGAGGAACTACCTCATCGAAATCATTTCTAAAAGGGAAAATATTTTATAAGTCTTGGAGGGTTCACTAAGGCATGGTAAAATAAATCAAACAAATCTAAAATAATATTATTTTAATGTTAAAACATATATTGTATGAATAAACCTTTTATATTATTTTATTACTTCATTATTTGGACATTTTGATATCATAAAACACATAATAAATTTTAATAGTATTTAATTTTTACACAAAATTTTAAGACTAAAAAAATTATGATAAAATCACTTTTGGATAATTTTAACATCCTGATTCTAAATATAATTTTATTTTTATCTAAATAAATTTCAAAATATTTTCTTTTCACTTTTAAAATAAAAATCAACATTTATTGAAACTTCATGGGTTTTGAACCAAACAGTTTTTAAACTATAATGAAAAATACATTTTTATTAATAATAAATATACAATCATTATTATTTAATAAAAACTGATTTAGTAATAATATTTTATAAAAATATTATTTAATTCATAAATCCTTTCATTGAATATTATCTAAAAATACTATTTATTCCTTAAAAAAGATTACAAATTAAAAATAACAAAATGAATGTATATTCATTATAAAAAAATAATGCACATAATTAGAGTGCTAGGGTGTTGTTACATAACCCATTATAACACCTTTGTAATACCAAAGGGTAAGGTGTGTGATGGTGACAAAATCCTAGTGTGACTCAGATAACATCTCTCAGGTTTTAATATCTATTAACTTCCACTGCCCCTGTTGGTAGTTCCATTCCGGATTAATGTGTTGAAGCTCAGTTGGTGCATGGTCAATAGCATAGACCAATGATTCTACCTCTTTTCTGAGCTCAGACAAATGAGATTTGTATGGAGAAATTATATTGGATTAGGTCATCGCTTCCTTTTCTTGAGAAAATTAGATTTGTTAAAGCCCTATATTTATACTAATCATGTGATTACTATTTAATGGCTATATTAAAAATGTTAACAATTATTAATGGAATTTTAAATTCCAAAATCATAAATCCATGGAAGTGCATAGGGTTTATAAAACTATTTTACAGAATAAGTCATTTAATTAGATCAAGTGAATTTTCATTAAGAAAAGTTCGTGTCATTATAATCATCCACCCGCAAGAAATTTCTTCCTCGAAATCTTATTTTCAGACCATAAAATATATGAATATAACATTTCTTCATCACTTCCTCTAATTCCTACATTTCTTCTTAAAACATGTGGTTTGTCCACAATACCTTGACGAGGGGCATTGTCTTATTTCATATAACTTTTTTCCCTATGATATATGTTCTTCACTGGATTCTCTTCATAGGATTAGTCATTCTACAATGGTAGAACCACTAGATTGTGTACATGTGATTGTTCAAGTTTGTACATCCTCAAGAGTGATACATGCTATACATCGTGTACTTGAGACAAGTTTAGTGGGAGTGTTAGACAAAAGGACACTACTCCAATGCGATCATGGATCTCAAAAGGGCCGATGTGCCTTGGACTAATCATTACCTTATTCCCAAATCTCATAAATCTCTTCCACAATGATATATAGAGGATTACCATGTCTCCATCATCAAACTCTAGGTCTTGTCGATGATAATCCACATTACTCATTGGTACATTCTGAGTAACTTTAATATGCTACTATATGGTGTTGACTTTTTCCACCATTTTTGGACCTAGGATTCTTTTCTCCCCAAATTAATACCATCATTCTAGTGTGCTTCACCTCTTCCCATAATGGGTTTCATAAGGAGCCATTTGGATGCATGATTGAAAACTGTTATTGTAAGAGAACACAACCAGAGGAAGATATTGATCTCAGCCTCCTTTGATGTTCATTGAGAACGCTTTCAACATGTCCTCAAGCATTTGGATAGTCTGCTCTGATTGGACACCATTTTGAGGATGATAATTCATACTGAAGTTCATCTCAGTATTTAGAGTATGTTAGAGACTCTACCACAACATAGAGGTGAATCTAAGATCTCGATCGGATACAATCTATAGTGTAACTCCATGAAGCCTTACCACTTTTCTGATTTATATCTTCCCCAGTTGATCCAATGAGAAATCCTCTTGAATTTTAATGATGTGTGAAGTCTTTGTAAGATGATCCATAATAACACAGATAACATTGTTTCTTTTGGATATCTTTGGATATCCAGTGACAAAGTCCATGTTGATGTTTTCCCATTTCCATGTTGGTATGGGAAATGGTTTCATCATCCCCATAGACTTCAACCGCTCAGCCTTCACTTAATGACACACAAGCCACTTTTATGTGTACTCAATGATATCCTTCTTCATGTTATCCCACCAATAATATCCTTTGAGACCTTGATATTTCATTGTGTTTCTTAGGTGAATGGAGAAATTTGAATTATGTGAATCATCACAAAATTCATTATTTAACTCTAGATTTGATATAACACATAGTCTTGTCCCAAATCTCACAACTCCTTCTTCAATAACAATGAACTCTGAGGATTTCCATTTTCAGATAGTTTCTACTTTCTTCTAAATTTCCACATCATTATTTTGAGCATTTTTTAACTGTTCTAAAAGATATGGTTGAGAAATAATTTGTGAAAGGATCGAGGATGTTCCATCCATTATGATTTTCATGTCCATATTCATCCAATCTATAAAATTTTTATCCTTTTTAATTCTCATCAATGATCGAATCACTGGGTCCTTTCTATATAAAGAATCCTCCACCTTGTTTTCATTCCCTGAATGGTAGTGGATTGACCAGTCACAGTATTTGATTAGTTCTAACCATCTTATTTAATGCATATCCATATATTTCTGTGTGAATATATACTTTAGGATTGTCTTTATAACACCCAAAGCTTCCATGGTATGTTTCCCTTTGAATAATACAATAACATGTGTTTTACGCAACTTCGAGTTCAAACACCCCCGCGACCAACCAAACTAGCCATTATGAATAGTAGTACACACTTTTTGAAATTTAATAAATTTCAATTTTCAAAATGGACTTCATTTTTGAATAAGGAATATTGAAATTAGCTTAGAGTTAATTTTTGGTATTTTTGTGAGAACATTCAATTATTGATGAATAGTGAAAAACATTGCGTTATTGTATAAAAGTAACTATTTATTTTAATAATTAGTTATTTTATTTTAATTTATTATAGGTAAAAATAGATACATAATACCTATATATTTTCAATATAATTTGTTGGAGTCATTTTACAATAAGTTTAGATATATAAAATTTTATTGAAATTTTTTTCGTCTTTTACCCACCTTCTAGGAGCATTTGAAAATTTGCATGAAACATAAATTTACCGATTCTGTGAGTTGAATTTATAAAATATGAGAGGCCTAGTTGATATTAATAAGTAAAATTTCCTTTAATAAGATGAAAATAATTTTTGGTGAATACTAACTTTTGACTTTTATTTACCACAGTTTAAACTAAATATGGTAATTAAGGGTAAAAATGATATGATAATTACCCTAACACATGTCATAATTCTATTAGATAAGTGTAATTCGACCAAAATAAACCTTATGAATAAAATATGACCCCCTTGGGTCCACTTTAAATAGATTAGGTCATTTATTATTATTTTATTAAAAAAGAGTTAAAAGTGTTAAATTCAATGTTTAATAACTAAACCATTATTAATATAGTGTTATACATAATATAAATTACACTATAAATATTAATTAAAAAGATAAATATATTTCTTACAAAATATAATTTTATGTGAAATTTTTAGACATTAAATACATTTATTTATTTATGACCCAATGATGATGTAGTAATTACCTTTTTAATGAAATATTAAACTATTTGATATTATAAATATCCAAATAAATGTAAATTGAGCCTTTTGATGAATTAAAATAATTAAATAAATTAATATGACATGTTATGGTTGATTAAATAATTTTTTTTGAATTAATAATGCTATTATGATTTTCCAAAAAACCAAATACTAAATAGTGACATAATTGACAGGATTGTGTTTTTTATAAAATATTATATTATAAATTTATAAAATATTCAAAAAAATATAAGGTTAGGCCAAAGGAACTATATAAGGTTATATATATTAATAATTAACTACTTGGGGTTCACTTGGATTGTTATAGTAAGTTTATTAACCATATAATATAAAATTACAAAGAGAGATGGTAAATGTCAAACTATATAACTAAGAGTTAAATCTAAATGATAAGGTTAATATGATGACCTAAATCTATATAAAACCTGTTGGTTTAGAGGTTTTAAACCCATAACCTCCTTATATTTAAATACGGAATTGTTTGGCCATTAGAAACCGATAATGATTTTATTATAAAATAATATTTCCAGCTTTCCTTAAAGTGACCCTCACCTCTCTTATAAAAGGGTACTTATAAATCTCATAATTTCACACCTCTAACGCCCTTTGGCAGGGACAAACAATGCCCAAATATCATCCAAACTTCCGTCACATCAATCTCGAGTCCTTACATGGATCAGAAAGTCAAACTATGGAGCCCTTTTGATCCAATCAAAAGGAAGAACCAGAAGAAGAGGTAAATATTTCATCACCTCTTTCAAGTTCATTTCATCTTCCACGTCATATTTATTTATTTTTTCCATTATAAAATAATAAATATAGTATATTAAATATAATATGATGTTATTATAAAAATATTACAACCATATTCATTATTCTATCCATCATATAAATGAAAATGTCACCATACGTACGTATGTACGACTTACCATCTCCACATCATGGTCTAGTTTGTTTTTCAAACCCTTAATTATTTGGATGGGTATAATAATGAGTATAATTGATGAAAATAATAGATATAAGTATTAATTATTCTTCATATATAATTTACCATCAAATTACATATGATTTAACCATCAATATAATGATATTGTCGCTCATGCGTACGTACGGATTACCGTCTCCACTAACGCGATGTGATTCATTATCCATCATAATCCTTCAAGAATAATTTTCATTTTATGATTAAAAATGGTGATTAAGATCTTAATATCATTCTTTATATGAATACAATACATACTATATATAACAAACATGTCTTAGGTAACCGATCATATAATGTAAAACGGATCAGTTAACAACCGAAAAGATGATAATACTGAAATATTAATAACAAATAAATATTAGAGGATAATACATGATATCATATTTATGTATATAGTTATATTATAATTTAATAAAAATTATTTATCTATTATATAAGAGGTTAATAAACCATCAACTATGGAAAAGTACATGGTAAGGGTAAATTTTAAAATTTCTTTATTATCTGAGATTTTTTTTACCTAAGTATCTACATAGACCTCTTTATCATCCACATCCATGTTTTCGTAAAAATGTCATTAAAACATTTTTAATATTTACTAGATCATGTTTGGAAGTAGTTAAAACCCTTATCTTACCTTAAATGTGTTTTTTTATAAAATCCTTTTGACATTAATAAATAAATTAAATAAGATAGTGGCATGTGATAATAAATGTATTAAAATGAACCATGGTTATATGACCTATGGTTTTATTGTTTCTTATTATAGGATCTATACAGTGATTATTCATTTAATCATGGATCAAAATGTGTTCACATGTCTTGGAGGATTAGACTGTCAATAAAGAATCAATCAATACTGCCAACGGGGATGTCATAACAAACTTGGTTTAGTTAGATTTTTCATTGTTGGTCTATTTAAAAGATTTAATATTATTTTAATTTTTCTCCTAATGAACCACCAACTAATTAATATCACTTGTAATATCAATCAATCAGTGAACCACATATGGGAAAATAATTCTTTTTAGTTCAATTCCCCATTCACAGTTTAAATTCCCAATATCATGTTTAAATATTCTCATTTCAATTTTAAAACTGAATCAATGTTTTTAGCATGTTCACACCTTAAAAACATAATCATTAATTTAAATAAATTTTTTTAAATAATAATCATCAACTAATTATGTTAAATATATTTTCAATTCATCCATATTTAATCTATATCCACCAAATATTTTCTAACCCATGGATGTGAGTTTTATTTCAAAAACTATTTCTTCTTTGAATTCATAAATTAAATATTTTCAATAAAAGGAAATAAATTGAAAATAAATTTAATATCATGAAATAAATGCTGTTTTATATTCTATTGAAAAGACTTATGTAATGATATACCTAGAATCACATATTCAAGGAATCACTCGAAATCGGAGTCTCCATTAGAAACCCAATAATAATGAAGATCAAATAGGAATACCTTGAATTAAAATCCATCAAATTAGGGTTTAGATCGACCAAATTCATTAGGATCCATTACAGTCATAACAGGGGATTTTATAATAAATGTCGATTCCGAATCAATAAGAATAATCATAATAGAGGGAGATTAATCACATCCACTAGTATGGTGATCAGAGAGAAAATGGGTTAGAGGAGTAAAAATCTTTTTTAAAGAGCCTCCAAAACCCAAAGGATCTACTAAAATTTGAATATAATATTTCTTTCATTTATATTTTTATGGGAGTTTTTTGGTACCTAATTACAATTTTTATTTGATTAAATACCATTCATATGGTTTCTTGGGTGAGTTTATTTGGATAGAGCTAATTACGTTTTGAACCATGCACCCTCATTAGGATTCAGGAGGGAGTTTCATGGTTCAGCCACTTGGTTAGACAGAACATGAACTCCCACCTTTTAAACTAAGAAATGTGAATGTTTTAGCCATAGTATTCAAAAATATTGTGGAACAAATTGACTCCCCCACTATCCTAAACTACATTGTTTAGGGGGTGGATTCATGATTTTCAAGAACCATGTACCCCTCTAAATCCTAATGATAAGGAAAAACAATTTTGAGGCCATACCATATGATGTTCCCTAACTATTTTCCAAACATTAACATCCCAAAAAAACAAACAATTTTATTAAAAGACCAAATAGATGCCTCTAATCATGTACCTATTAAAGGATGGTAAAACAATTTTCTATAAGTACATTAAACATGGTTGAAAGATGTAAAATATCAAACACATAGTACTAAATGAATGCAAATTTCATTAAGTATGAGTTCATAAACATAAAATAAAAAATCAAAAGAGAAATATAAAATCACCAGTTTTGTTAATAATATCCCATAAGTGAGATTCAAATGACATGACATAAGAAATTAAATCCTCAAAAGATCCTCATGAAAACAAAAATATCTAAATGGTCAAATAAAAACATTCAGAAAAAACCTAAATCATATGTGTTTAAGATCATAATGAATAAAATTTATATACTTTAGAATTAACATTATCATAGGAAAACGTTATGTTCATGAGTTATAAACTATCACCCATTCTTATAAGAAAAATTAATTGTACCCACGTATATATCAATTTCATGAGTCACACACTTAATTTGAAACATTAGAACAACTAAATTGTGAAAGTGTATAAATATATCATCTAATTTAAATATTTGACCAATGAATTTGAGGGAAATGTACGATCAAATCCATCATTATCAATATGTATGGGTGCCACTTGGAAATCATGGACTTATTGCATCATATATAACCCACAAAAATAAAATGTGTTTCATAATTTGTGTATATAAAAATCCTCCAATTTTTATAAATAAAACCTACAAATAATAATTCGTTTCATAATACCTTCAATGTAAAATCATTCACCTTTAATATCATAAATAACCCATAGAAATGAAATAATTGTTAATAATATTTAAAAATAATATAAGAATATGAATTAAATCAATTGACATTAAAAACCTGGTCAATAAAAATAGACACATAATAGGAGAAAAATGATGGGTGGAACATGAAACATAAACCCATTGATATATTGAAATTTTGGAATATATATAGTAAACTTATTTTTTTGGAAATATTATTTTTTAAAAACATGATTTAATTATTTATATGAATGTAAAATCTATAAGTTAATTTTCAAAATGTCTTCATCGTTTTATTAAAAACATGTAAAAAGAAAACATTACTTGGAATTTTATTTCAATTAAAAAATCTTTTAACCAAAATATATAAGAGATAATCTCTTTGAAAATATTTTTTTTTCAATATATGGAAAATAAAATCAAGGTAAATAAAAATAACCTAAAATAATAAGTTTGAGTTACCAAATTTGTTTCATTTACTCTTGATTTCCATGAAATTTCTTTAAACTCAAATATAAAAATTATTACTATCTAAATAACCTATTTAATATCCATATTCATATTCACACTATATTATATAGTTTATATATAACTACTAGATATATAAATATTTTTTTATTTCTTATCCATTTTCATTTTTGGGTTTGTATAATCAAAATAGTTTTGAACTAGTCTCATAATCATTGTGGGGATATTATTTCATCTCCTAATGCCCAATATTATTATATCATAATACATACTTGAATTGATATATTTCAACTATTCATAATGTCATAATTTTATTTTCTGTACACCTTGTTTATGATTTCTAAATATGAAATCAGTGATTAACATGTTTCTATGATTTTTAACTAATGGAAATTTTTATCTTAATTAATGAGTTTAATATTATCCTCAATATTCAAAGAGAAAATAAAATATTTATTTTATTACTTTTATCATATATTAATAGTGATTAAGTTCTCAAAACCATACAAGATATTATTTTATACAATTTTTAATGTTGATGGCTAAACTGACATGAAAAAGAACATTCCATAATTAATGGATGATCATAAATATGAATGTGGACTATTTTTCTGTAAAATCATTAGTATAAAAGAATAATGATATTATTTCTTTAATTTTAATGTTGTGAATAATATTTTAATAAATATTTTTATACAATAAAAATAGTATTTTCAAAATAAAAAACAAACTTAATGGTGGCATTTTTTTGAAAATACACGTGGTTAGCATTATCACTTATAAAAAATTAAGAGGGGATGAAGGTAGAAAAAAAAATTAATTCATATATTAATAATTAAAATTAAAATATATTTTTTTTCATTAGCCATATCTTTAAAAACATTTTTTGGGATAGTGATGAATATTAGAAGTCATCTTTTTTCAAAGGTAGTAGTTTTCACATACACATGATAAGAATTATATTGTTTTTATAGGATATTTAAAAGAAAAATTAGTAGTTATTAGATTAGTATAATAAAACTATGGTATATTAATTATACTAATTTAATTATATTATGGTTAAACAAATTAGGAAGTATATAAATAATAAAAAATTAAAATAGATGTAATATTAACTCTAAGAGCTTTCGTTTGATCTTCAAAATATCATTTGAAATAATGGGGAAAGGTTAGAAAATGGTGAATAGTAGATTATATAATGTGAGTTGGGTTCTAGGTGGAATATATGGAATCATTTTAGGATGAAATTTAAATGTAGGGTTGTAACTTGAAGTCGTTTTATTGATCCATTTTAATAAGTGAATATGAAATTAATTTTGGAAGCACCATTTACCTTTTCAAAAATATAATGTTACTATTCAAGTCTCAAAGGCTCTAAACTAAAAAACAACTGGAGTAGAGGTGGTTTTTTGTTGATCCAAACCTCAAACATCCATTTGAATACATGTTTCTATATATATTAGGTCATTTCCACTTAGTAAGGCAACTTTTTCCTTTTTTACATTTACTAGGGAAATTAATTTTTAGCAGTCATAATTACTTTTCATGAAAAATATAAAATAGAATGTTTTTTTATTACTTTTAACATTATTATATAAAACATTAAAATTATTTTATCAAAATTTTCATAATGGTGTCAAAAATTTACTTCAAAATCCTTTCACATACATTGTAATTTGTTTTGGGAAAAGTGAGTTTTCAAAATTATAACTTATAACAAGAAAACATTTCATTCCTAACTATTAATCTAGATATGAATTATTGAATAAAAATGTAAAAAAAATATTTGGATAATTTTGAAATGTCGTATCCAAAAATTAAGTTGAATCATCAAAATACATGGTCAAAATGTGATATAAATACATTTTAATATAAAAAATTATAATTGGAAATTAAAATTATTTTTATAAAATAATACCTATTTTATTTTATCTATTTTTACATAGTTTTATTTGGGTTGAAATTTCAATTGACACCCACTAATTTATCAAACATTTTACATCATTAATATTTAACAATTCTATAATATTAATTTACGATGATTTTTATTTTAGTTTGGAATTGTAAGAAAGACTATCCACCTAACATTATATTTAATTAAGGAATTTTATTTTCTAAAATCATTAGTAATTATATTCAGACCCTATAAAAATAATTTCTTCCATGAAATTTTATTACTTAGTTTAAAAAAAGTGGTGTATTGTTTTTCTCATTACATCCTGAAGTTCCCGTGTAGCTTTTCTCGAACATATGATTCCTCTATATAATATTGAAAAGATAACTAGTCTTTTTTCTCAACACATTATCTCTTTGATCCAAAATTTTGGTTTCTAGTTACTCATATGGAAGATAATATTCTAGATTCATGAATTTTGAGATTGGAACATGTGATGGGTTTGACATGTACCTCTTAAAAAGTCATACATTGAAAAAATCATGTACATGTGAGTTGTTTTGAGGGAGTGATAATTTTAAGATTCAACATGACACAGTCATGGTTCTCAGCAGAACTGATGTACCAAGGGATCAACATCCATTTATCCCCACACATATTAACATGATTATGTGGACATATATTGATGAATAAATTATAACAAAATTCAAACACTATATTCCATCGACTATTATCAACATTACACTTAAGCAGAAATTTTGATGCATTTATATGATGATGAAAGGATTGAACCATCACCATCACTTATTGGAAAATTTTAGACCTTTCATCTTACTCTCTCCAACTAATATTAGAGTTATAAATATCTTCCCATTCAAAGACATATATGTTTCCATCAAGAATATCTAATGGAAAATGATGTTATATGAGAACTCTACCATTGGGATGTGTTGATCCCAACATACTTGTAATTGAATTCAACCAAATTTCAACATATTCTATCATGTTTGGAAAGTCAGCTTATACTGATCATCTCTCTATGGCTAATCAACAATACTAAAAAAATATCCATCTCTAATTCATTCTGAATCCTTCTCCAGAACCATGAGTTAACCCATTGATCAAGATTATATAAAATAGAGAGTGTTACTTCATGCTTATATTAGAACTTCCCTTATATATATCCTATCATGTTGGAAAAGTTTGAAATATACTTTGAGGGATATAAAATTCAATGACTTGGTAAGGAGTTCAACAAAAAAATAGCACTTTGCACTTTAAACAATTTGGGGAGTCCTTTGATGATATTTATAGTAGTTTTTCCCATCTTCATACTGGTACTGGTAATGGTTACAACAAACCCATATACTTATAACATTAAATATTATCTTTCCACCTAACTAAGAATTCAGATATGTATTCCATGGTCTCCCTCTTTATGTTATCAGTCCAGAAATTTTTCATTATATATCTATACATTTTATTTATTCCAAAATGAATAGAGAATAATTAATTTTGAGCATCATTGAAATGTCATAGATTTGATTCCTATTTTAATGGTACACATATTAAGGTTTCTATGCTTATAACTCCATCATTATCAAAGTTATACTATCACATATTCATTACCATTATATATTGATATAAATCGGCTTTCTTGGATGTAATGATCTTCATTATATAAATGGTTAAGCAGTAATTCAAGAATGTTTGGATTTCTCAACATCCTATATGACATCATGATTAATCCTTTTCAAACCCAACAGTATTATTTCTTTTTAATCATCTTCATGTTTGTAGTAAAACAATATTTCCCACTCATATCACCAACTATCTTGTTTTCCTTTCCCAGGTGGTAATGTTTTAAACAATTATATTATTTTATTAATTTCTACCATTTCTTTTTTCTTATCTTGAAATAATTCCATGTAAATATATATTTCAAACTATTTTGATCAATATTTATATCACACTTATCTTAATAGAGAAAATATCAATAAATATTTAATGAAAAGATCATTTTTAAAATGTTCAAATTATGTGTTGGGTAATGTTTTTCATGATTCACTAATTAATAATGATATAATGTGATTTAAGGTATGAAATGTGTTCTCTTAATTTTTTTACAAGGGAGTTTCAATTGATATACCTAATAAATTTCTAACATCACATGATACTCATCTAAAATATAATAATATTTTCATAATACACCCAATCATAAATAGAAACCTAGGTATATCAAAATCATACCGTAAGATGTTTTTATAAGAATAACAACATCTTTAAATCGAGGAGATGATTTAATATCCTTAGTAGACAATCTAGGTGTGATGGATTGGGTTTAACAAGATAATAATAAAACACTTAGTGTTATTGAGCTGTTGATTGGTGTTACTAATTCTAATTTATTTTTAGAACCCTTTTCCATATTTGTGTCAACATTGGATTTCACATTTCCTAGAATTTTTCAGTGCATATAAACATTTTTAGCCATTATTATTGGGAATTGACTTGAATAATTTCTATGTTCCCAATATTTATGATACTCAAATATTATGGTTACTCTAGAAGAACACTATTTACTTTTATATTGTTCACTATAATCTTTACAAAACCTCAACAATTACTTTATATATACCCTTCATTTAAAGACATTAATCATATTCTAGTTCCATTAAGGTATTTTTCATAGGTTCAATATCAAATATCTTTGACAAGACAAAAGTTATATCATCTTTCCTCAATCATCTTCATCATTAGAGATTATATAAGGCTCCATAATTCTCTTACATGGTTTTTTCTAAAAAGAAAATATGTTTTTATTATTAATCATGACTCTTGGTAGCTGATTTTTTATAATAAAATTTTTTCTCATTTCATTTCTTATCCTGTTAGGTTTCTCTTTGGGAAAATATCTACATTTTCTATCACACACATTGAATTTATGGTTTCTCATTGATCCAAACATTTCATCCAAAAATAAATGATAATGATATATATAAATAATCTAATAGGAAAAATATTTTCATATAAGGGACTATTTATATATAACATGTTTTCTTAATATATAAATTTTAATTCTTTAATCATGGTTATTTATTGTATATATCCAATTAAGATCCCTAAAATTTCCATAAAAATGAACTCAAACCCTTCTTAATGGGTCTTAAAGTGAATGAAAATCCCCAAATAATATCCCACAATAGTATCTATCAAGGTGTGTAGTCTTTGGATCACTAATCACACACCAGAGTAAAGATCAAGTCATTGACCAATCAACTTTTTTATGCTGAATACCCCTTTATATATTCCACAATTGGATTTAATTTACACTATCTAGATAGGGATGTAAATTTTAATAAAACCATATACTAAAGAAATTACCAATAATTTAGGATATCATTAAATACATAGATTCATCTATTGGGGTTCCATTGTGTTTTTTTGGCACTAGCTTCATTAATCTCAAAAAAACCATTCATATTATATATGCTATAGTTACCCAATCTAGTAATTCCTTTATTTTACATCTTATAAATGATATAGAAATTTCATTTTATTAATAATAGTAATAATATCTCATGGATCATTAGGTTCAATGTCGTTAGACACAAGCTACATAATTTGTTTATTTTAACATTATTACAATAATTTCTTCTTATGTACATCATACTAGACCATCATAGAAATGTACCATTATAAGAAATAAGTATTATAACTAGGGGAATAAAAATATATGTATAGGGGTGATCTCAAGTTCATATCATGTAATGGATAAATATTTCATCATATATGATTTCATAATCACAAAAAACCCATGAATAAGAGAAATGTAAAATCATTAAGAGTGATTATCAAGAAAACATTAGTATGATTCAAGGGACATGGAAAATGAAATTAATGGCTAAAAAACAGAATTGAAACATAATAGACATAAAATGGTTTAGAAACATTTAACATTAATATAGAATCATGATATCAAAATATCTAAATTCATAATATCATTGAATTATGTAACAAACATTATTATAAGGACACATTGTATCTATGAGTCAGACATGTTCACTAACTCTTGTGAGACTAAATAGTTTTAATCATGCATACATAACCTTCATGAGTCACACACATTCATCCACACTTTAGAAAAAATAAAATGAGCCTATGTATGTATATATCTAATGAGAATTAAACATTTATCCTATGAATGGGAGGGAGATATATGACACTACCAATCATCATCCATTCTTATTAGTAACACTGTAGAATCATTACATATAAATAAATTTTAAAAAATAACCCATTGAAATAAAAATGGGATTCTTGAATCATTAAATGATTAGTTATTCACCTTTTACATCATAAAGAACAGATGAAAATAAATGGGAGTTTTAAAATAGTTCCAAACAACGTAACAATTATAATTATTTCAAATTACATCAAATGACTACTAACCAAATAATAATAACATAATAATAAAACATAGAGAGTGATACATGAAACATAAATCTTTTGGATATTGATGTTTTTAGTTATATAGCGTAAAATGAAAACTAAATAACAAAATAGTTTTTTTGAAAAAAATTATCGGTCAATGATATAAAATTTAGATTCATGAGTATCTTCTCTAAATGACTCCTTTGTTTTCTTAAATACATATTAATTGAAAAACATTATTTAAGTGGATATGAATTAAAAACTATAAAATCAACAATAATTTTTTGACATAAACAAATAAGTTTGAGTTATTAAATTCTTTATAATTACTCTTGATTTCAACATAATCTCGTTGACCTGCTATATAAAAAACTATCTTGATCAATAATTTTATAAACATATTCATATCTATACAATTTTATAAAAATTATTTTTTGTTATTATCTACACGTATATCAGTCATTTATTATCTATTTCCAATTTATAGTGTGAGTGATCTTGATCATTTTGAACTAGGTTTATAATCAGAGTGTTGGTATTCATTCCCCTCCCAATGTTCACCATCCATAGATCCTAAAATGTACTAGAATTACTGATTATTATTATTTATAATGTTATAATATCATTATATGATATTCTGGGTTATTATATCCCCATATTAAATAAATAATTGGATGTTTCATAGATTTTTAAAGAACGGGTGTTGATATATTAAATTATGAGTTAACATTAACATTACCATTAAAGAATGAAAAATAAATTTTTTATTTTTATTATTTATATAATATATTATTAGTCATTATTTTCCCATGTTCATATATGATATTATTTTATTACAGGAATTAACAATGTGGTCAGATCAACCAAAATATGAACATACAAAAATTAATGAATCATTATGATTTTGAGAGTTATTTATTTTTTCAAATAATATCATTATTAAAAAAATACTATCAGTAGTAACCTCATATAATTAAAAAATAATAACAATTAAATAGATATCATATGATACGTGTGACACCCTTCTTAAATAACACATAAAATATGTTTCTTTAAATTTAATCACTTCAATAACTTGAAAATAGGCACCCCCAAGTCTAAATAAATTGTAAAAATGTATACATATACTAACAAGACTTTAAATTTGTTGGTATGAATAATAGTTACTAAAATAAAAAAAATATTTTTAAAATATATAAAAACAAATCCATTGATTATAAATTAATTATTAAAAAATAATAACCATTTGAATGAAATAGAAATTTTTCTAAAAAACACTATTTTTCTAAAATACAGTTTAGTCTCTCTTGGGGAAGATAATTTAAAATTTATTTTTAAAAAATTTGTAAATTTATTTGATAAAATTAAGTATTTTTTTTATTTATAACATCAAGTTTATCTAATGGTGAATTTTTGTATTTTTCTAAAACATTTCATTTTTTGATGAATAGTTATAAATACTGAATTTTTATTAAAATAATTATTTTAATTTAACTTATTTATCATGTAAAATTATATTTTAAATTTACTAAAAAGTAAAATAAGTTCAATAGTATATAAATTAATACAATTTATGTTATTTTATTCATTTTTATTTTGAATTGTGATATAAAAACATTGTAATGATTGTAAACTTATGAAAATTTTCTCTTTAAAAAAACAATGCTTTCTCATCGCATCTGCGAGATTAAATTTAAATTAAAACAATTTAGATATGTGAAATGAATTTGGAAAAATGGATTCCATATTAAAAATGAGGATAATATATAATTTATAACAAGTTAATTATAATTTTTGACTAAATGAATAATGAAAATAATAAAAATCAATTACCACAGTTATTGTAAAAATTTATTTACAAATGGGTTAAAATAAGATAATGAGTGTTAAAAATATCATTAAAAATTGTCCAAAACCCTATTTATATGACTATTTAGACCATATGTATTTTCGTTTTTACAATATATAATTTTTTAGTCTTGTGGCCAGATAAAAAATGGGTATGATAGAATATTATCAAAATAATACAAGTGTGCAACACACCTGACATATGAATTTCCCCCCACTCCCTTGAACTTCAAACCTTAAACCAATTTTGTTCATAAAATCCCATCCAAAATAACATTAATAAATTTATTTTGTAATCATATATTCCTTATTTTTATTATAAATCCACAATATGAGGCCTTTTAGTGAAAAACAAAGGAGGTTACATAGTGTAGAGGTAACATTCTTCAATAAGGGTTTTATTTTATATCTTCTTCCACCACACTAAATTATTATTAAAAATTATTATATAATAAAAGAAAAATATTACATATAATTAAATTTTTTATAATGAATCCATGATCTATATCAACCTCTATTTAAATAAAATTGGTCATGATCCCATCATGCATGTGTACAATGGACTACCACCTCACGAACTAATGTCATTCATTTTTCAATTACCATATCACCCATTTGGGTATGTTGATGAATAAAAATAATATATATGATATTTATAAAATAATTATATATATTGAATAATTATATCATATATATATATATATATTTACATTTTTTACTTTCCATTCTATAGTGCATATGATAACATTGCTATTTTGTATAATAGACTACCACTTCGCGAAGAGTTGTGATTCGTTCTCCTCTAACACTTTACATGGAAGTTGATAAATTACATTTATTTAATATATTAAATATAAATGAAATAATTATTATATTAATGACATATTTATAAATGTTAAAATATAATATATCATTTTCTTTTTTTTGTAATGAATGATGATAACATTAATTGTGTAAGTGCAGACTACCACCTTCATGAATTGATATGACTATATTTTCATCAACAAACCACATGGATTATAACAACCCTACTCTTTATTACACACTTAAACATGAGTTATTACATTAAAAACACTTAATTAAACTTTAAGGATCGATATGTATAGTTTTATGGGAAATTAGAAACTTTTCCAAACAACTTAGAATATACAAATACAATATCTTTATTAAAAACTTATTTTACATTACCACAACATTCCTTATACTTAGAATGTCATGAGACAATCATAAGGAGATACATAAGAAAAGGGAGAGATATAAATCCCAACAACGGAGTAAACAAGGCATAACATGAAAAATACGATACATGTTAGGGAATAGGCATATAAATGGAGCATAAGATAAATATGGAAAAATGTATAATATTGCATGATTATCATAAAATGGAGATGCAGAGATACCATTTAACATGATATTAGCATGATCCAAGGCCCATTGCACATGGATAATGATTAAACCCTAATTCAATTTGAATTATCATGAGTAAACCCTCACTGCAAATGAATTAGCATATGTCAACACTCATTTTACATGACGTATCATGATACTATTATTTTCCCATTACATTGGAGTGATATCAGGGCACACCCTTTATAACCATTTTATTTCAAATTTAAGTGGGCCACATGGATCATACAACATGGATTATTTAAAAATCCTAATTTATTCCATGAATAATTGATGTATAATACATAAATCTGCCTCCTCAACAAACATGTACATGTGAATAAAGTTGAATACCCTTGATAGTTAAATGGGAAACATATTAAATACAAGATGATTTTGTCATGGGAAATTTTGGTGAAACATTGACAACATAACAACGTCAAATAGATATTTTAAAATGGGTTGATGAGAGAGAAATGGGTCTCTTGTCATTTATACCTAAAATGGAAATTAATGGGGTCATGGAACACAATATCCCAACATATGTAATGGAATTTATATGCATAATATAAAATAATTGTTTGAATGTAAATGAGGAGATAGAAATACCTTACGGAATTTTGGCATGGTAACAGGTGTACATTTGAAGTATTAATAAGAGATAAATGGGGTTATAATCATTAAAAAATAAGGAGGGAAGTTTAGGGGAGGTTTTAAATCATTCCAAAACATTTTTAATTGAAAATAAAATGGAATAACAATATAATGAAACATGGAAATAAATAAGGAAGGAAGGAAAGTGAGGATCCCATACTTGGTAATGTAATCCCAAAGGCTTGGGAAAGTACTGAGCGTGTCTTCATAGGATTTTTGGGCTCCTTGGTAGGATTCTAGAGATAGGAGGACAAAGGATAATCAAACTCCAAAAGGTTTGGGTGTAGGGTAATGGGAGATTGAGTGAATTTATATAATAATGGAAATGGAAATCATTATTATTTAGGTTTTGGACACTACACATTAAACTAATAAAACCAAAAAACCATCCCATGGGGTTTTCCAGAGTGGATTGGAATACATTATTTTATAATACCATTATCCAAATATATTAAAATATGATGCTTTCTTATGTGGAGGTGAGGCACTACCTCATCGAAATCATTTCTAAAAGAGAAAATATTTTATAGGCCTTGGAGGGTTTACTAAGGCATGGTAAAATAAATCAAACAAATCTAAAATAATATTATTTTAAAGTTAAAACATATATTGTATGAATAACCCTTTTATATTATTTTATTAGTTCATTATTTGGTCATTTTGATATCATAAAACACATTATATATTTAAACAGTATTTAATTTTTACAAAAACATTTGTGACTAAAAAAAGGATGATAAAATCCCTTTTGGTTAATTTTAACACCCCGATTCTAAATATAATTTTATTTTTATCTTAATAAATTTCAAAATATTTTCTTTTCACTTTTAAAATAAAAATCAACATTTATTGAAACTTCATGGGTTTTGACCCAAACAGTTTTTAAACTATAATGAAAAATAAATTTTTATTAATAATAAATATACAATCATTTATATTTAATTAAAACTGATTTAGTAATAATATTTTATTAAAATATTATTTAATTCAAAAACCTATTAATTGAATATTATCTAAAAATACAATTTATTCCTTAAAAAAATTTACAAATTAAAAATAACAGAATGAATGTATATTCATTATAAAAAAATAATGCACATAATTATAGTTTTAGGGTCTTGTTACATAACCCATTATAGCACCTTTGTAATACCAAAGGGTGAGGTGCGTGATGGTGACAAAATCCTAGGGTGACTCAGATAACATCTCTCAGGTTTTAATATCTATTAACTTCCACTGCCCCTGTTGGTAGTTCCATTCAAGATTAATGTGTTCAAGCTCAGTTGGTGCATGGTCTATAGCATAGACCAATGATTCTACCTCATATCCGAGCTTAGACAAATGATATTTGTAGGGAGAAATTATATTGGATTAGGTCATCGCTTCCTTTTGTTGAGAAAATTAGATTTGTTAAAGCCCTATATTTATACTAATCAAGTGACTACTATTTAATGGCTATATTAAAAATGGTAACAATTCTTAATGGTATTCTAAATTCCAAAATCATAAATCCATGGAAGTGCATATGGTTTATAAAACCTTTTTATAGAATAAGACATTTAATTAGATCAAGTGAATTTTCATTAAGAAAAGTTTGTGTCATTATAACCATACACCCGCAAGAAATTTCTTCCTCGAAATTTTATTTTCATACCATAAAATATATGACTATAACATTTCTTCATCACTTCCTCTAATTCCTACATTTATCCTTCAAACATGTGGTTTCTCCACAACACCTTGACGAGGGGCATTGCCTTATTTCATATAACTTTTTTCCCTACGATATATGATCTTCACTGTATTCTCTTCATAGGATTAGTCATTCTACAATGGTAGAACCACTAGATTGTGTACATGCGATTGTTCATGTATGTACATCCTCAAGAGTGATACATGTTATATATCGTGTAATTTAGACAAGATTGGTGGGAGTGTTAGTCAAAAGGACACTACTCCAATGTGATCATAGATCTCAAAAGGGCTGATGTGCCTTGGACTAATCATTCCCTTATTCCCAAATCTCATAAATCAATTCCACAGTCATATGGAGAGGATTACCATATCTCCATCATCAAACTCTAGATATCTTCGATGATTATCTGCATAACTCTTCGGTACATTCTGAGTAACATTAATATGCTACTGGATGGTGTTAAATTTTTCCACTATTTTTGGACCTAGGATTCTTTTCTCCCAAAATTAATCCCATCATTCTAGTGTTCATCACCTCTTCCCATAATGGGTTTCAAAAGGAGCCATTTCAATGCATGATTGAAAACTGTTATTGTAAGAGAACACAACCAGAGGATGATATTAATCTCATCCTCCTTTGAAGTTCATTGAGAATGATCTCAACATTTCCTCAATAATTTGGATAGTCTGCTCTGATTGGACAATAGTTAGAGGATGATAATTCATACTGAAGTTCATCTCAGTATTTAGAGTATGTTGGAGACTCTTCCAGAACATAGAGGTGAATCTAAGATCTCGATCAGATAAAATATATAGTGTAACTCCATGAATCCTTACCACTTATCTGATTTATATCTTCCCTATTTGATCCAATGAGAAATCCTCTTGAATTTTAATGATGTGTGAAGTCTTTGTAAGATGATCCAAAATAACACAGATAACATTGTTTCTTTTGGATATCTTTGGATATCCAGTGATAAAGTCCATGTTGATGTTTTCCCACTTCCATGTTGGTATGGGAAATGGTTTCATCATCCCCTTAGAATTCAACCTCTTAGCCTTCACTTAATGACACACAAGCCACTTTTATGTGTACTCAATGATCTCCTTCTTTATGTTATCCCACCAATAATTTCTTTTGAGACCATGATATATCATTTTGTTTCCTGGGTGAATGGAGAAATTTGAATTATGTGCATCATCAGAAAATTCATTATTTAACTCTAGATATGATATAACACATAGTATTGTCCCAAATCTCACAACACCTTCTTCAATAACATTGAACTCTGAGGATTTCCCTTTTCAGATAGTTTCCACTTTCTTATAAATTACCACATCATTATTTTGAGCATTTTTTAACCGTTCTAAAAGATATGGTTGAGAAATAATTTGTGAAAGGATCTAGGATGTTCCATTATTTATGATTTTCATGTCCATATTCATCAAATCTATGAAAATTATATCCTTTTTAATTCTCATCAATGATCGAATCACTGGGTCCTTTCTACATAGAGAATCCTCCAACTTGTTTTCATTCCCTGAATGGTAGTGGATTGAGCAGTCATAGTATTTGATTAGTTATAACAATATTATTTAATGCATATCCATATATTTCTATGTGAATATATACTTGAGGATTTTGTTTATAACACCCCATTCTTCCACGGTATGTTTCCCTTTGAATAATATAATAACATGTGTTTTATGCAACTTCGAGTTCAAACACCCCCGCGACCAACCAAACATGCCATTATGAATAGTAATATATACTTTTTGAAATTTAATAAATTTCAATTTTCAAAATTGACTTCATTTTTGAATACAGAATATTGAAATTAGCTTAGAGTGAATTTTTGGTATTTTTGTGAGAACATTAAATTTTTGATGAATAGTGAAAAACACTGTGTTAATGTATAAAACTGACTATTTATTTTAATAATTAGTCATTTTATTTTAATTTATTTTAGGTAAAAATAGATACATAATACCTATATATGTTCAATGTAATTAATTGGAGTCATTTTACAAAAAGATTAGATATAGAAAATTTTATTGAACTTTTTTTCGTCTTTTACCCACTTTCTAGGAGCATTTGAAAATTTGCATGAAACATAAATTTACTGATTCTGTGAGTTGAATTTAAAAAATATGAGAGGCCTAGTTGATATTAATAATTAAAATGTTGTTTAATAAGATGAAAATAATTTTTTGTGAATAGTAACTTTTGACTTTTATTTACCACAGTTTAAAATAAATATGGTAATTAAGGGTAAAAATGATATCATAATTACCCTAACACATGTCATAATTCTATTAGATAAGTGTAATTCGACCAAAATAAACCTTATGAATAAAATTTGACCCCCTTTGGTCCACTTGAAATAGATTAGGTCATTTATTATTATTTTACTTAAGAAAGAGTTAAAAGTGTTAAATTCAACATTTAATTACTAAACCATTATTAATATATTGTTATACATAATATAAATTACACTATAAATATTTATTACAAAGATAAATAGATTTCCTAAAATATATAATTTTTTGTGAAATTTTTAGACATTAAATAATTTTATTTATTTATGACCCAATGATGATGCAGTAATTACCTTAGTAATGAAATAGTAAACTATTTGATATTATAAATATCCAAATAAATGTAAATTGAGCCTTTTAATGAATTAAAATAATTATATAAATTAATATGACATGTTAGGGTTGATTAAATAATTTTTTTAATTAATATTTTTGTTATGACTTTCCCAAAAACCAAATACTAAATAGTGACAAAATTGACAGAATTGTGTTTTAAAAAAAATATTATATTATAAATTTATAAAATATTCAAAAAAATATAAGGTTATCCCTAACCACATATATAAGGTTATATATATTAATAATTAACTACTTGGGGTTCACTTGGATTGTTATAGTAAGTTTATTAACAATTTAATATAAAAATACAAAGAGAGATGGTAAATGTCAAACTATATAACTAAGAGTTAAATATAAATGATATGGTTAATATGATAACCTAAACAAATATAAAACCTATTTATTGAGAGGTTTTCAACCCATAACTTCATTATAATTTAAATATGGAATTTTTTAGCCATTAGAAACCGATAATGATTTAATTATAAAATAATATTTCCAGTTTTTCTTAAAGTGACCCTCACCTCTCTTATAAAAGTGTACTTATACTTCTCATAATTTCACACCTCCAACGCCCTTTGGCATGGAAAAATAATGCCCAAATATCATCCAAACTTCTGTCACATCAATCTCGAGTCCCTACATGGATCAGAAAGTCAAACTATAGAGCCCTTTTGATCCAATCAAAAGGAAGAACCCGAAGAAGAGGTAAATATTTCATCACCTCATTCAAGTTCTTTTCATCTTCCACGTCATATTTATTTATTGTTTCAATTATAAAATTATAAATATAGTATCATAAATATAATATGATGTTATTATAAAAATAGTACAACCATATTCATTATTCTATCCATCATATGAATGACAATGTCACCATACGTACGTATGTACGACTTACCATCTCCACGTCATGGTCTAGTTTGTTTTTCAAACCCTTCATTATTTGGATGGGTATAATAATGAGTATAATTGATGTAAATAATAGATATAAATATTAGTTATTCTTCATATATAATTTACCATCCAATTACATATGATTTAATCATCAATATAATGATATTGTCGCTCGTGCGTACGTACGGATTACCGTCTCCACTAACGTGATGTGATTCATTCTCCATCATAATCCTTCAAGAATAATTTTCATTTTATGATTAAAAATGATGATTAAGATCTTAATATCATTCTGTATATGATTACAATACAAACTATACATAAAACACATGTCTTAGGTAACCGATCATATAATGTAAAACGGATCAGTCAACACCCGAAAAGATGATAATACTGAAATATTACTAACAAATAAATATTAGAGGATAATATATGATATCATATTTATGTATATAGTTATTTTATAATTTAATAAAAATGATTTATCTATTATATAAGAGGTTAACATACCATCAACTATGGAAAAGTACAAGGTAAGGGTTAATTTTACAATCTCTTTATTATCTGAGATTTTTTTACGTAAGTATCTACTTAGACCTCATTATCATCCACATCTGTTTTTTCGTAAAAATGTCATTAGAAACATTTTTAATATTTACTAGATCATGGTTGGATTTTATTAATACCCTTATCTGACCTTATATGTTTTTAAAGCAATCTTTCCATCATTTTCCAAACAAGGAACATTATGACCTTTTCGACAAAATTGAGGTAAGAGTGTTTTTTAGCTTATACAGTAGGTGCGGATATTTTTCTGCCGATATAACATCGTCGAAGCTTTCCTAACAAGCTTATAAAAATGTTTTCAAATTAAATGTTTTCTTATATAATTATATAACTTTTAAATGATTTCAAAATAGAAATAAATATTTCTCTAAAAAAGTTGTGATTTCATCTATGTCAACATCCGTTTGATAAATTTGAAGATTGTTTGAAGATGATTTATTATGATACAAATAATTCATATTGTATTGAAGGTTAGTTATATGTTTGAATGTTGATGTTTTATTTTTATATCATTCATGTTTTATGGATAATGTATTGACATTTCATGTGCTATTTTTATTAAGAATGTTTATATTATGTTTAATCTTTTTCATACGAGGAATGAATTGGACATATTATGTGACTAGTGGAGACCTCTATAGCTCCTTGATGCATCGGTAGATCTCATGATACAAACTAGTGTCTTGGTTCAAGGCCTTGGAAATATCTTATATGTATTCTGGGCACAAGGCATTTACTATGTGGTTATGAAGTCTTGCATTATGCATTCCATCATTATGAAATTGGTTATAGAAATTGCATGTGATTAGTCGACGAGTAAGATATCCTTGTGAATAATTAAATGGAAATATTTGATTTTATATTTTCTATATTGTGCTTAAGTTTATTTTTAAAAGGCTTTTGTTTTAGTCTTATACATTACCTTAAATGTTTATGGTTATTTATGAAAGTTTCTGATATATTTTTATCCTTTGTAAGCATCTAATCTCACCCCATTCTATGTTTAATTTTACCTAGGATGTGATGAAATATTTAATGGTGGACCTCCAAAAATAGGCTAAGGATACAAATTTGTTCAAAGGGGAAAAACTTTTATTTATGGTTTTATTTCATGATGTAATGTAAAACTCTGACTAGAGAACAATACCCTAAGATAGGCTTTGAGGATTAATATTTAAGAACTTCCAATAAATTTGGTACAATAGTGATTTTGTGAGTTTTCCAAGAAATACATCCCTATCTGGATATGAGTAGGTAGAGGTGGCTCAGACACATATGTACCTAGTGGTAAAACCCAAAAACACCGCTTTGAGCTAGACTCGAAAGGGAATTGGTGCACGACAATGGGCCTTGCTACACTCTTGGTTACGAAACTCCCAATGGATATTCTTAGAATATTTCTCATTTACATTACAATCCATTATGAAGGGTTTATGAGTATATTATTCCACAAAGAATTTTTTTTATGATTATGGATTATATTAATAAACTATTCCATTTATGTTAACTATTTTACATGTTTGGAATTATTTATTACGATTCATAAACAAATCTAGTGTATGCCATTGTTTAGAAACTGCACCTAGTGGACGGAATGGAAACCATATCAACCCACGTAATCCATGTAGGGATTTCCCACCTACTCAAGATAATTTTAGTGGATATGGTGATGCAACTGGTGCTGATCAGCTTATTACCATACTTGTACAACTCAGTCAAGTTATAAATAATAACCTTACCTGTATAGAGCACCCTAATCCACAACATGGAGGATCAATGTTAGACTGCTTCATGAGGAAACAACCACAAACATTTAATGGTAGTAGAAATCCATTAGTAGCTGAGAAATGGATAAATTCCTTAGAAAAAATATTTCTGGCATTGGGGAGTAATGAAAGGGAAAAATATTTAATGGCAGTTTATTGCCTCATGGGAGATGGAAATCAATAATGGTAATTAATCCAAAACACAAATGAAGATGATGAAGTATCAAACATGGAATCAAGGGAGTTTAAAGAAATATTCTTAGAAAAATACTTTACTTGTGACCATCGAGCGGATATGAAAATAATATTTCAGAGTCTTAGGGAAAAGGAGGATGAGAATGTCCTAAAGTATGAGGCTAACCATACAATGTTATCAAGGAATTAAACATATTATATATGTAACCCACAGAATAATATTGATCGATTAATTAATGAGTTAAATCCATTTCTCTATCAAGAATTAGTCACACAATCCTTCTCATCATACAGAGATATTGTCTCATGCACTATCAAGATAGAAAAGGAGTTCTCTATGTCTTATGACTTCAAAGAAAAACAAGAGAAGAAGAGATCTTCTGAACACTCTAGAAATTGAAATAAGTGGAATAAGGGAAAAGTTGAATATCCATGCTGTGTTAAATGTGGGAAAAAATCACAGTACTTGCCTAAAGGGAATGTGAGTCTTTTACATGTGTGGTGAAAAAGGTCTTCGAGCCCGTGATTGCCAGGGGAAGAAAGTGGTTTTTAATGACGAATTCTACAATTGTAAAGAAAAGGGGAATTATGTAAATGAATTTCCAAATATCCAAGGAGATATACCCCTTAAATGAACAAGGTAGAAAGTCCAAGTTTATGTGATCACTACTGCTGAGGTTGAAGCTCCGAATGATGTGATGGTAGGTAATTTAATGGTTTACTCAAGTATACCTAATGCTTTATTTGATTATGGATCATTGAATTGTTTTATATCTTACCAGTTTGCTAAGAAAATTTTCTATTTCCAATTTCATTTAATAAGGGTGTTTTTAGTAAAAACTCATAAGGGAGGTATCATTGCAAAAATGTTTGTGAATTAGTTCACATTAGAGCATATAAATGTTCTTTATCTGCTGATCTCAACGTTATAACCATGATTTAATTTGATACGATCCTTGGAATGTATTGGATCTTGTACCCTAATGCGAAAATTTATTATAAGAAGAAGAAAGTTACAATTCTGGATGATAATAAAGAGTACCTTATCTTTAGAGCAGAAACATCACCAACTGATTATTATCTAGATCCACCCCCAGTAGCTCAACTAAATTCAATTATTAGGGAGGAAGAGAATGAAATAACTCTGGTTGAGGAATGGAATGTTCAAATTGAGAATGTACTTATAGTGTAATAATATTTTTATGTGTCACCAGAGGATTTACGTGGACATCCTCCAGAATGATAAATTGAGTTTTCCATTGATTTAATTCCTGGTTCAAGGCCCATATTAAATACCCCTTATAGAATGGCCACTGTAGAATTAGTGTAACTATAAAAATAACTAGATAAATTTAGTAATAAGGTATTTATTCTCCCTAGTTTTTCTCCACGGGGATCCCCTGTCCTTTTTGTTATGGGAAAAGATGGATCAATGAGGTTGTGCATTGACTATAAGGAGATCAATGTTATACCTATAAAGAAAAAGTATCTCATAGCTCACATTGATGATTTATTTGATCAACTTCATAAAGCTTAATATTTTTCAATGATTGACCTTCGATCTGGATATTATCAGTTGTGTGTGAATAAGGAAGACCTTCCGAAAATAGAATTTCAAACCAGGTACGAGCATTATGAGTTTACAGTAATGACTTTTGGATTGACTAATGCACTGTATTTCTTCATGGATCTAATGAATAGAGTTTTCAAAAATATCTTGAGGACTTTGTAGTGGTATTTATTGATGATATCTTGGTATAATCAAAAATCTATGAGGATCATGAAAATCAGTTGTGCATTATTCTAAATGATTGTAGAAGAAATGAATTATATAGGAAGGTTAGAAAGTGTGAATTCTGGGTTTGGGAGATTTATTTTCTTGGCTATATTGTCTCTAAAAATGCAATCCATGTTGATTATTTAATGATCAAGGCAATCCAAGAATGGCCAGAAATGACGAGTATAACAGTGGTACACAGTTTTATTGGTTTATCGGGTTATTATCGACATTTCGTCTAAACAATTTTCTATTTGGATAACCCTTTAACCAAGCTCATATGTAAAGGTGATAAATTTGTTTTGAAAAATGAGTTTGAAGAATGTTTCAAAGTACTGATGAAAAGATTAGTCAATGATCCTATATTGAATCTACCATCATAGAACAATGGGTTTGTTATTTATATTGATTCATCAAAGAAGGACTTGGTTGTGTCCTTATGTTGAATGATATAGTTATTTCTTATGCATCATGACTTCTAAAAATTGATGATCAAAACATTCATACTCATGTTCTTGAGTTAACAGTTATAATATTTTCTCTGAAAATATAAAGACACTATCTCTATGGTGAAAATGTGATATTTATACTAATAACAAAATCTTGAAGTATATTATCACAAAAAATGACCTTAACATTTGGAAAATGTGATAGCTTGAACTACTCATGGATTATGATTGTACTATACACTACCAAATGGGGAATGCAAATAAGGTTGCAGATGCATTGAGTTGAAATGATCATGGTGTTTCAAACAAGATGAGAGTTGAAAGGGATCCTATTATCATGGATCTAGTAAATATTGATATTGGAATAACCATGGAAGCTAAGACATAAATAAATTTTCAAATGGTTGCCAACCCATATTTAATAGAAAGGATAAAGAGTTCTATGACTGGTGATGACCAATTTAAAAAAAATGATTAAAGCTGTGAATGATGGGAGATTGAGTGACTTAATATATGAAGATGCAATTTTGAAATTTTGGGAGAGACTTTGTGTTCCTAACATACCAGATCTAAAAAAGGAATTGTTGGATGATGCTCATACCGCCAATTTCTCTATACACCCTAATAGCACTAAGATGTGAAGAGATTTGAAAGAACATTTTTGGTGGGGAAACATGAAGAAGGAGATAGTTGATTTTGTGTTAAGATGTATGGTTTGTCAGCAAGTGAAATCTAGAAGGCAACAACCTGGAGGATTCATGCAACCTCTTCACATACCTACGTGTAAATGGGATAATATTACGATGGAATGTTTCATGGGGATACAAAAGACTCTTATAAGGAATGATTCAATATGGGTCAATGTTGATCGTCTAACCAAGTCAGCACATTTTCATGCTATAAGAGAATATTTGACACTTGAAAATCTGGAAAGACTATATATTAATGATGTTCTAAGACTCCATGGTGTACCTTTATCGATTGTCTCTGATCGTGTTCCCCATTTTATATCAATATTCTGGAAATTTCTTTAGAAATCCATAGATATTGAACTTTATTTGAGCACTGATTACCACCCTCAAATTGTTGGACAATCAGAATAGACTATTCAAATCTCAGAATACATGTTGAGATCTTTCTCACTTGACATTCAAGGTATGTGAGATAAATATTTACCTCAGGTGGAATTTTCCTATAAAAAATTCTTCTATTCATGTATTCAGATGGAACCATATGAAGCATTATATGGAATGAGATGTCACACACCAAATATTTAGGGTGATGTTGCTGAAAGAAAACTCGTAGGCCCAGAACTTGTTGAGGAAACAATCGAAAAGTTAAAGGATATCCTAACCCACATCAAAGTAGCTCAAAGTACATAGAAGAGAAATCTTGATAACTGAAGGTAGGATTTGGAATTTCATGTAGGAGATCATTATTTCTTAAAAGTATCTCTATGGAAGGGAGTTATATGATTCGTTATGGAGGGTGAATTAAGTCCTAGGTACATCAGAACATTAGAAATTCGAGAACGAATTGGGGCTGTAGCTTACCATTTGGAAATTCCTCCATGTCTCTCCAATGGTCATAATGCGTTCTATGTATCACTTTTATGAAAATACAAGCCTAACCCAACTCATGTACTTATATATGAGGAAATTGAATTGGAACCCGATCTATATTATTATGAAGAGCATGTCAAAATTCATGAAACCAGAGAACTAGTGTAGAGAAACTGGACGACTCGTCTAGTAAAAGTTCTATGGAAAACCATAAGATTGAAGAGGAAATGTGGGAACATGAGAAACGTATGATGAAGAACCACCCAAATCATTTTGTGTATGAATATTCGAAAAATTCCAAGGATGAAATTATTTTAAGAATGGGATAATGTAACCCCCCAAGCTTCCATGGTACGTTTCCCTTTGAATAATACATTATCTTATGTTGTATGCAACTACGGGTTCAAACACACAGCGACCAATAAAACTAGATATTATAAATAGTAATTCCCACATTTTGAAATTTTTTAAATTTTATTTTTCAAAATGGAATTCATTTTTCAAAACATAATATCGAAATTAGCTTAGGGTGAATTTATTGTATTTTTTTAAAACTTTCAATTTGTGATGGATAGTGAAAAACATTGCATTATTGTTTAAAAATTACTTTTTATTTAAATAATTCGTTATTTTATTTTAATTTATTTTAGATCAAAATAGATACATAATACCAATATATGTTAAATTTAATTCATTGGAGTCATTTTATAATAATTTTAGATATATAAAATGTCATTGAACTTTTTACAGACTTTTACCCACCTTCTAGGAGCATTTGAAAATTTGCATGACAATTAAGTTTACCACTTCTATGAGTTGAATTTCAGAAATCTGAGAGATGCGGTTAATATCAGTAAGTAAAATGTGGTTCAATAAATTGAAAATATTTTTCGGTGAATAGTAACTTTTGACTTTTATGTACCACAGTTAAAAGTAAATTGGGTAATTAAGGGTAAAAATTATATCATAATTTCCCATACACATATCTAAAATATATTTTATAAGTTTAATGCGACCAAAAACAACCTTAGGAATAAAATATGATCCCATTTGGTCCACATGGATTAGAATATGACATTTATTGTTATTTTATTTACAAAATAGGTGAAAGTGTTAAATTAAAAGTTTAATAGTAATATAATTTTTAATATAGGGTTATACATAAGTTAAATTTGACTATAAATATTTACTAGAAATATAAAAACATTTCTTACATAATGGTATTTTATTTATAATTTTAAGACATTAAATAATTATTTTATTTTTGACACAATGATGATGTAGTAATTACCTTATTAATGAAATATTAAAATACTTGATATAAGAAATATCCAAATAAATGTAATTTGAGAGTTTTAATTAATTCCAATAATTTTAATGGTTAATATACCATGTTAGTGTTGATTGAATAATTTTAATTGATGTAGTCTTGCTGTTAAGATTTTCAAAAAAACCAAATACTAAATAGTGTCAAAATTTACATAATTGAGTTTTTTAAAACAAATACTATATTATTAATTGATATAATATTTCTAAAAATCTATTGTTTGGAAAATTAACTTAGATAATGTAATATATATTAATAGTGAACCATTTTGGGTTCACTTGGTTTGTTATAGTAAGTTTACTAACCATATAATATAAAAATACAAAGAGACATGGTAAATGTCAAAATATTTTACTAAGAGTTAAATATAAAATATAAGGTTAAAATGATGACTTAATACTATATAAAACCTATTGGTTGAGAGGTTTTAGACCCATACCCACTTTATACTCGAAAGATATCATTTTGGATCCATGAGAATCCCTAAATGATTTTATTATAAAATAATATTTCAAGATTTTCCTAAAGTGACCCTCACCTCTCTTATAAAATGGTACTTCCCATTCTTTTACTATCCCACCTCCAAAGCCATTTGGCTTGGCCAACCCAAACCAAACTATCCTACCAACATTCCTCATGTCATCATAGAGTCCTTACATGGATCAAGAAGCCAATATATGTACCCCTTTTGATCAAACCAAAAGGATGAACCTGAAGAAGAGGTAAATATTTCATCACCTCTTTCATGTTCTTTTCTTCTTCCACTACCTATTTCTATGATGTTTCCATTATAAAATATAAAATCCAGTATCTTATATATAATTTTATGTTATTATATAAATTATAAAACCATATTAATTATTATATCCATCATATGAATGAAAAAGTCACCATACCTACGTACGTACGGCTTATCATCTCCACGTCGTGGTGTAGTTTGTTATTCAAGAACATCATTATTTGGATGGGTATAATAATGAGTATAACTAATGTAAATAATAGATATATCATGTTAATGTTTATTTATATATGATATAATATCCAATTACATATTATTTCACCATCATTATAATGATATTGTCGCTCATGCGTACGTACGGATTATCGTCTCCACGAACGCGATGAGATTTATTCCCCAATGTAATCATTAAAGAATAACATTATTTTATTATTTAAAATAACGTTTAAGAACTTAATATCATTCTGGTTATGAAAAAAATACATCCTTTTCATAAAAATCAATTCTTACGTAATTGAGCATATAAAGGAAAACATATTATTTAACACCCGAAACGATGATACAACTAAAATATTATTAACAATGCAATATTAGAGGTTCATATATGATATAATATTTATGTGTATAGTTATTAAATAATTTAAGAACAATGTTTTAACTATTATAAAGTAGGTTAACATTCCATCAACTAAGTAAAAGTATATGTTCAATGATAATTTCACAATCTCTTTATTATCCAAGGTTGTTTTTAAGTAAGTATCTACTGAGACCTCTTTATCATCCATATCTATGTTTTCTTAAAAATTTATTTCAAATGTTTTTTAATATTTTCCAGACAATGGTTTAAAATCTTTTATAACCTTATTTGAACTTATATGTTATGAAAGGATTCTTTCTGTCATTTTCTAAACAAAGTACTTTATGGCATTTTCAACGAAATTAAGGAAAGATTGTTTTTAAACTTATACCGAGGGTGAAAATATTTTACACCGTTATAACATAGTCAAATATTCTCTTACTATATTATAATAACATATTAAAAATAAATTTTTACTTTTATAATTATATTACTTTTAAATTATTTCAAAATAAAAATAGATATTTCCCTAAAAAATGTTTTGATTTCATCTATGTCAACATCCTTTTGATTGATTTTAAGCTTGTTTGATGTAGATTTATTATGATAAAAATCATTAATATTTTATTGAAGGTTTTGTGATATGTTTGACTATGGATGTGTTATTTTTATACCATTCATGATTTATGGATAATGTATTTACATTTCGTATGATATTTTTAATACGAATGTCTATGTTATGTTTAATCTTTTTCATATGAGTAATGCATTGGACTAAGTAAGTGACAGGTGGAGCCCACTAGAGCACCTCGATGCATTGGTTTGTCTCGTGATACAAACTAGTGCCCTGGCACAAGGTCTTGGAAAAATCTTATTTGAATTCCTGGCACAAGGCCTTGACTATGTGGTTATGATGTATGGCATTATGCATTCCATCATTAAGAAATTTGATATTGAAATTACATGCGATGATTTGACAAGTAGAATATCCATGTGAATAAGTAAATTTAATTATTTGATTTTACATTTTCATTATTATTCAGAAGATTTTGTTTAAAAGGATTTTATTTTAGTCTTATGCACTCCCTTAAATTTTTGTGCATATTTATGAAAGTTTCCGCTATATTGTTATCCTTTTTGAGCATATGATATCACCACTTTCTATGTTTTATTTTTCCTAGGATGTGAAGAAGTATTTAATGGTTGACCTTCAAGGATAGGATAAAGATATAAGTGTCTTCAAATGGCACAAAATGTGCTTGATGCTTTTCTTTTATGATGTAATATAAAACTTATGAATGTATCTAGTACTTCAAAGGCTACTAAACTAATCACTCTTTTGGGAAAATATTCATTGTATCATGCCAATTTTATGTAATAATGCATTGACTCTAGGAAACTAGGGTCAGGGAATTACATTTGTGATCTGTATAAATTTCACACTTCATCCCAAATAGTTAATGTTGCCAAATTTTTAATGTGATGATTGCTGCATCCAACTCCAGATAATGTGTTGGATAGTTTTTATAATGACCATTCCATTTCATTGAATAATAAGTAATGACATTCAATTTTTAGTCAACCCATAGACTATGAACTTCTTCTACGAATCACTAAATACCATAAAAATTACTCCACTTGTGGGTAGTGTGAAAACAAGCGCAATGATAATCCTTCTTTTAAAACCCTAGGAAGCTATCTTCACATTCATTACTACCAGAAAACATGACTCCCTTCTGAGTTATCTTGGTAAGAGGGATTTAAAATCATGGTAAATGTCTCAAAAATAGGCAATAATAACCAGCTAAAGGATTAATGATCTGGGTAACCGTTAAATATTTCAGCCTCGACTATCCTTCAATTGAATTTGTCTTCGAGGGATCCACAGATAGACCATTTCTTGTGATGATATAACCAATTTATTATACCTCCTTCAACAAGAACTCACACTTGTTGTAATTTTCATAGAGCTTATTCATTCTCAAGGCCTTTAGTATAGTACTTTTATGATCCTCATGCTCCTCCTTGGATTTGGAGTATATTACAATATCATCTATAAATACTACCACAAATCTATCGAGGTAATATCCAAAGACTATATTCATCAAGTCCATAATTATTAATGGATAATTGGAGAGTAAAAAATAAATTACTATGAATTCATAGGGCTCATAACTTTTATGAAAATCAGTCTTGGAGATATCCATCTTTTTCACCTTTACAAGGTAATATCCCAATTGCAGATCCACCATGAAAAATTATAGTGCTCCACATTGATGATCGAACAAGTCATTAATTTTTGGAATAAGACACTTGTTCTTTATCATGATTATTTGAGCTCATGATAATCAATGAAAAGGTTCATAGACCCATCCTTCTTCTTGACAAAGATGACTGGTGCACCCCATGGTAAATCACCTGGGTATATAAATCCTTTATCGTGATTATCATGTAGTTGTTTCATAAGATACTCAAACTACACAACAACCATTCTATATGGATTCTGGGTATTGGAAAAGACCTTGTTATAAGATCAATTAATAATTCAACATCTATTATAAGAATAAGACCATGAGAAACCTTGGATAACACATCATCGAATTCTCTTACAATGTGCATGTATTCATGGAAGGTTGATTCCTTAGACTCAATCATATGATGAAGATACACATTCCCATGAGGGAGTAATACCCACGCTTGAGATTATGGTGCTAAAAAATAATTATCTTCTCCTTGCACTTGTTCAAAAATTGTGGGGGGGTCGATTTTCTATATAAAGAGTGATTTACCACTCACAGAAATTTATTTTGGCTGTATATATAGAAATCCAATCCATTCCATTAATTTAATCAAAATACATAAGAGGTAGTAGGATAAGGTTTTCTAGGAAGTTCAATACATAGATTATGATAGGGGAGGAGTTATATTCATTGGATTCCATGAATTCTCTATTTTCCATTTTTAGAAACATCTCTTCTTCCTTGATTTGTTGTGGTGTTGGTATTATTCTACTAAACATTCGGGATATAAAAGAATGCATAGAACTAAAATCAAAATGTATGTTCACTATTCCTGAATGAATATCTAGCTTACCTATCACTAATGATTTTTCGGGGTTATCTTTGGTGGTAGTGATGGAAAAAGCTTTCCCTTGCTACCTTAGAAGTTGTTGGTTGCCTCTGAAAACACTTGGCCTAGGGAACTAGTTTTCATGGTTCCATGGTTCTTTGTGGTTGAAGAAATGAAAAATGTGTTGAGGGTTGAATGGTGCATTCCTCGCCATTGTTACAGTAGGGGGTTTTTCTTGTTGGAAGTTAATGGATAGGACCACTTCTATTTTACACATAAAGCATTTACTCATCCCATTTAGTATATTTCTAGGGTGCTTCCTTCCAAACCATTGGAAAGTGGGGTGATGGAATTTATTAGAACTGATGGATTTATCCATCAGAGTTGAATAATTAAAATCTTCTTTCTTCCTCTTATCGCCATGATACCCCTAAGATTTGTCGATCTATATTATGACATTAGTGGAACATCAGACAATTTCCTTAGAGCAATTGAAGACATGGTTCTCTATGTATTTATATAGTCTTAGTTTTAGCCCACCATTGAAGTGGTCAACCTTGAACTCGTGGTTAACGAAAAATCTAGAGGTGTATCGTTCGATACTTGTGAAGTTTTCCTCATATTATCCAATGGATTCATTGTCTTTTTTTCTTGTGGGCAAGAAAGTCCCTTTCCATCCTAAGTTGTAGGGTGTGATGAAAATATATATCGAATTTTTTTTTAAATCCTTCCATTCTAATTCCTCAATATCTTCTTCAGGATTTGTATTTTTGATCAATTTCTACCATTGATCAAAATCACCTTCAATATGATAAGAATCCATAAAAACCTCCTCTTTTTTATAAAATTGAAGGATGGAGAAGATCTTTTTAATGGAGTTGATTAATTGTTCAGCGGTTGAGGGATCATATGATCCATTAAATGTAATATGCCTTTGTCTCAAAAATATCTCGATTGTAGCTTGTTCATTCATTAGGGGGGGGGGGGGTTGGAAGTTTTCCAAGAAAAATGTTTCTATTCAAATCATGAGTTAACTGGGGGAGCATCTTGAAAATGGTTGTGATTCCCGCTCCCATCAGATTGGGAATCTCATTAGAATAGTCATCACATTGATATTATCATTAGTTGTTAGCCCAAGTCCTCCTACTATCGGCCATTAGATGGAGTAAAAGGAAATTTAGGGGTAACACATAAAGCGTAATCCAATGACAAAAATTAATAACTGATAAATTAACTTTAAATACTTTAATTATAAATTCATAGGATTCAATCTATGTTTTCCATTATCTACTTCCCAACATATATTCTTATGGGAAATTTTTATTTCTTTAAAAATTGTTCATCTAAGCTAAAAATTTTACCAAAGAATATCACTCGGGATTGTAGAACCAAGAGTTAAGTAAGGGTAATTTTCATGTACCATTTAATGTTCGATTCTAGCTCAAAGTGGTCTTTTCGGGTTTTACCCCTAGATACATCTATGTCAGAGCCACATCTACTTGTTCGTATCTAGAAAGGGATGTAATTGCATGATACACCAATTACTCTATAATCACTAAACTTTTGGGATGTATTTATTATTCTTAGTCTTATCCCTATGTCATTCACTATGGGTTTCTAATCCGAATCCCCCAAAAAACTAAACCTATCCATTGATACCAACTATAACAACCCTACTCATTATAACACACTTAAACAAGATTTATTACATAAAAATTAACATAAGACTTCTCTAAGGATCAAGAGGTCTAGTGTCATGAGAATATAGGAAAATTACATAAAAATATAGAACATAAAAATACAATATCTTTATTGAAAACTTTTTTTACATGACCATAACATACCTTCATACTTAGCATTGTACAAGATAATCATGAGGGAATACCTAAGAAAATGGTGAGCTATAAATCCCAATAAGGGAGTAAACAAGTCATTACATAAAGAATAAAATACATTTTAGGAAATAGGCATATCAAATTATAATAAGATAAAAATGAACTTAAATGCATGATATAGCATGATTATCATATCATGAAGATGTAGCAACAAAATTTAACATGACATTATCATGATATAAGGCACATTGCACATGGAGCATGAGTGAACCCCCATTGCATAGGAATTATAATGAGTAAAACCAAATTGCACATGAATTAGCATGATTCAATACTCATTTCACATGACGTATCTTTCTACTATTTTTTACCCAATGCATTGGAGCACTATTAGGGCACACCCTTTAAAAACATTTCATTCCATGCACAAGTGTGGAACAAGGATCATACAAGATGGATTAATCAAACCAAATAATTTATTTGACAAATAAAATATTTTGAATACATAAATTTAAATCCTTAATCAACATGTACATGTGAATTAAGGGGAATTCCATTGATAGAGAAATGGGTATTGAATTAACTTATATAATGATTTTGGCATGGGAAATTTTGGTGTAACTTCTGGAGCATAATGATGTCAAATAGAAATTTTAAAATTAGTTAATGATAGATATAGTTTTCCTTAATCATTTATAAATTATATGGAGTGTATTAGGGTCATGTAACATAATATCCCAACAAATTGAATGGAATTAAGATGCATGATATAAAAAATTTCTTGAATATAAATGAGGAGAGAGGAATCTGTTTTGGAATATTGGCATGGTAACAGGTGTACATGGGAGGCACTAATGATAGATAAATGGGTATATCATCATCCCATCATAATAAGTGAATTATAGGGGAGGTGAAAAATTATACCCCAACATTGGTAATTGAAAATAAAAGGGCATAACAATATAACGAAACATGGACATAAATAAAGAAGGAAAGTGAGGATCCTTTACATGGAAGTGTGATCCCAAAGGGTTGGGAGATTCTTGAGAGAGGCTTCTTGGGATCTTGGGGAACCTTGGAAGGATTAGAGGGAGAGGATGGAAGATGTTGGTTGAGCTGAAAATGGTTTGAGTTTAGAGGAATGGGAGATTGAGTATAATTAAATAGGAACGAGCATGGAATTGTTTATTATTTATGTTTTGGACACTACAAATTAAACTAATAAAAACCACAAACAATCCCATGGTTTCTACCCATTGTTTTCTTTAATGTGGAGCGGAAGAAATTATTTTAGAAGGCCAATGGATGAATATATTAAAATATTAGGCTTTCCTATGGGGAGTTGAGTGACACAGTCATAAAAATAATTATAAAAAGTTAAAATATTTTATAAGTCTTTGAAAATCAACTATGTAATTGTAAAATAAATCAAAAAAATCTAAAATCATATTATTTTAACGGTTAAACATGTATTGGAATAATATACCTTTTGTAATATTTTATTACATGAATATTGGGTCATTATGATGTCATAAAACACAATATTTATTTAAACCGTATCTTATTTTTACCCAAATATTCTACTATCTCAAAAAATTATGAAAACATCACCATTTTACAACTTCAGAGTTTGGATTCTTAAAATAATTTCATTTTATCTAAATAGTTTTCTAAATATGTGTATTTTCACTAAAATAATAGACATTTATTGAAAATTTGTTGGTTTTGACAAAAACAGTTTTCAAACCTTAATAAATATTAAAATTGTGTTCATTAAAATTATATGATAATTTATATTTAATAAAAAAAAGTTTTTGTAATAATATTTTTATTAAAATATTATTTAATTAAAAAATCTATTAATTGAATATTAACTAAAAATTCTTTTAGTGTTTAAAATACCATTTACAATGTAACAATAATAAAATGAATGTATAATCTTTATACAAAAACAAGGTACATATTTATAGTGATAGGTTATTGTCAGATAAACCATTATAATACCCACATATGACCTAAGGGTAAGGTGTGTGACGGTGACAAACTCCTGGGTGGCTCAAATAACATCGATCAGGTGGGAATCTCTAAAAACTTCCACTTCTCCCATAGGGGGTTTCATTCAAGCTTAATGTGTTGAAAATCGTCTTGGGATTGGTCAAGAGAGAATCCCAGTGACTCTTCCTCCTTTTCATGCTCCGACAAATGAGATTTGTATGCATCAATTCTACTGGATGAGGCCACAACTTCCTTTTTCTATGTAAATCGAATTTGTTAAGGCCGTGTATTTATACTAATCATTTGATCACTGATGAATGGCTGTATTAGAAATGATAACAATTTTTTATGATAATTTAAAATCCAAAAAAAACTGAGGAAGGGAATATGTTTTACTTAACCATATTACATAACATGACATTTAATTAAATCAAGAGAAATTTTCATTAATTAATGTTTAGGTCATTATATAGATGATATCTATGAGTATATTTAATAAAATAATATGGTATTCATGATTTTATTATAATTATGTAAATATAAAATATTACTGACCTCTTTCTTATAATGATGATCGAAAATTAAAAATGCCACTCATGCATACATACGACCTACCTTCTGTGTGATTGTAACATAGTCCATTTTTCATAACCATAATCCATGATTTCTTTTAACGGATTAATTGATGTAAAAATATTATAACTATGTAATTATTTTTATTACTTAGTTGATATAAATATATAATATTCTAAAGAAATGGATCTTTCTTAATGAAACTCGCATGAAAAATAATCCAATTAACACCAGAAATAATGAAAGTAATAAAATAATATTAATAAAATGGTGATACTATGTCATAAATGGTTCATATATGATATTATAAATATTATAATTTTTATTTAGTATTTTAATAACATTTTTAAAACCACTGTAAAGTAGGTTAAACAATTTTAAGACAAAAGGATGATTGAGGCTATATATTACAACTGAATTTCATTTCATTGAGGCATATTGTAATATTATGCACCTAATATCATTTAAATGGTTTATATACTGCCTCATTGACATGATATAACATGATTCATTAATAAGTCACTAAATTTTGAGTTGAAATTTGAATTATTTTATCCTAGGTTATTTGACAATAAAATTACCATGTGGTACATATTGTCATAACTCAATTTTTTAATTAGGTTATATAACATATTCTATATCGTTGATACTCGAAGAATATGCCTATAATGAATTTTTATTATATTTTGCGATATTTAGACTTTTTATGTGATTTAAATTTTATACCTATATTCTATTAATTGATTAATTCTCACTTCAATGTTATGATCATTATAGGGGCTTATTTTATAACGTGTTCCTAATTGAGATTTATTATATTTATATTTTAGTTGAATGAAATTATTTGGTAATTAATTAAGTAACCCATTTAGATTTGTTCCACTACGGGTATTAATAATATTTATATGTAATAGTAGCTTTTAACATTCTTTTTTGCTCAAAATAATTTGTATTGTTTTTTTAAAAAACTATTATTCAACACTCTCTTTGGTCAAAAATCAGTTATCTTCAAAAACCATGTCTTTAAAAAATATATTCGAAAATTTTATTAGAATTTTTAAAATGACATATTAAAAAATTTAACCATTTTACTGTTAAATTTATCTTTCAAGGGAATATTCATTTTATTTTCAAAATAATTCCCATTTGGATTTCACCAAAAATGAGAAATGAATCTTCTTTTCATTTTTTAACAAGGTACATTTGTACCCTTTTTAAAGTTAAATTTAATCCTATTTTTAACATTAACAAATTGTTAGGAATTACTGACCAACATGATTTTTATTTAATTGAGTATTGCATTAAAATTTTACCAGGTTATTTTTAATGTATTGTTTACTAATATTGTAGAAATTCTTATATTTTATATTTTATTTTCAAGGAAAAGTATTTTCAAAATGTTAACTGTTTTTAGTTTTTTTTCAAAATGAGAACACTTTTTTATCAATAATTTTTTAAGCACATTTTAATAGAATTTATATTAATCAATGAAAATGAACCCTAATTTCACATATATTTCAATAGGGATATGTTTTATTGATTCCATTCTTATTCACCCTCTGGATGGTTTATTATTATTTTTACCAAGTATAGTAAAAAAATTCACTTGATTCATTTTTGTAGTTAATAACTTTCCCTTGAAAATTTCACTTTCCTATGATGATGATTCATTAAATATTCAATAAATACCCCTAATATTTGTCAAGGATATATTTATTTCTCAAACTATATATAATATCTACATCTAATATTATAAATTGAATTTCATTTATTAATTGGTGGAAATATTGATAAATTGATATTTTATACTCAATACATATATATGATGACTAAGAGATTTTTTTATGAATTAAATTGTTAATTCAATATATGGGGAATGATTTAGAAACAAATGAAATGGGTGGTGACCAGTTTTAGATAGACCCTCTAGGCATCCATAGTCTCATGGTAAGAATCTGGTGGCTAGAAATAATTAAATAGGATTCTACCCAATAGTTATAAACTATATTGAAGAAAGATATTGAATTTAGAGGTATCATTAGTTGAAGTAACATGACAAACAATAATCAATTATTTCATTCATTATTAATTTTGTTACTATTATCTATGATACCTTCCTAATGATATTATATCTTGATGTGTTTCATCATTTTTATTGGTTAAATGGAATGTGTTTTATGTTATTTACATTTTCAGGTTGAATATGACTTATTCTGTTAAGATAGCCATGTTATTGATTAAGTGAAATGTGATTTCAATTATTTAAAATTAAATATTGATTATTATAGAAAAAATTATTTTAATAGAATGTCTATTTGATTATTTACCTTAACTTATTGATTATGCTCACTGATTCATGATAGGTTCTGTTTTACTTTAACCTTATTGAGAATATGACCTCACCGTTATTTTCATTTCAATTATAAAGAATCCATAAAGTGAACTAAAAAAGATATCAAATAATATACTAGAGGGAATATTGATATTCTATAAAAAATATGTTTTAATTTGGGTATTAATTTTTAATATGTGAATAATTGTTTGTATAAAGTTTACCAGACTACTAAAATATTCAGAATTTTACGATATGATTCCTGTTATCATATGAAGATGTACTAAAGAATGAATTGCCTCTATGATAATGTGGTCATGGTGTACTAAATTGGTATTATAGGAAGATTAATATAAACTTTTGGGAGTTTATTTTGTAAGACATATATTAGGGAACATAACCCTATGATAGAATATAGTGATTTGTTTATGATAGAATCCTAATGTTTTGGTGATGTAGAGAATATATGGGATTCCCTTGAAATTAATCCCTTTATTGATAAAACAATTGTATTTGGTTATAGAAAAGACGCACCAGGTGGTAATAACTCTAAAAATGGTGTATTGGTCTTGGCTCGATTGTCCCCTGGTGTACAGAAATCGACCTGACAGTTTACCTAGTTTGACACTGTTAGGAGATATGCCCTAGATTATTAAAATTTTCCTTAAAAACACTAATAATGGATTT
The DNA here is from genome assembly GCA_963277665.1 of Viscum album. Lineage (NCBI taxonomy): Eukaryota > Viridiplantae > Streptophyta > Magnoliopsida > Santalales > Viscaceae > Viscum > Viscum album. The sequence continues at coordinate 1,242,312,227 of OY728153.1, forward strand.
GAATACATTATTAAAATTAATGACACTGGTTAACAATAAAGTTTCTTAGATGTAATATATGGTGACTCAAATGAAAGGGAAAATATTTTATGTGAGAAAAAGAAGGTAGAAATGAATTGAATTTATAAGCGTAAATAAAGAGCATAATGGATGGAAATAAATATCACCCTATTGAATCATTAATAGTTTTTTGACATAAAAGTGGAGAATTAATGAATTATCTAATTAAATTACCTCTTTTAATGGATAAAACCAAAACTATGGAATGACCTCTGTTGAACTAAAATTTATTATGTATTTGTTTTTTTTTTGATTTATGATATGAATTGTAGTAGTATTTTTATTATTGAAATTTTGGTAATAAGAATTATAAACTATCTATGGATTTTTTAAAATTATATCATCATATTTTTCATAATTAAAATAATATTTTGGGATACCATTATGATTTTTGAGTTTAAGATTTACCAGATGTTTAAATTTTTAAACACGTTTTTGGGGTTTAGGTGATGAGAGTCTTCCAAGATTATTGATATTTTTGGATAAAATTATGGAAATAATATGATTTAGTGGAACAGTTATTTGGGGAATAATTCAATTAAATTGTATAGAAATAATTTTAATGGTATTTAGATCCAATAGGGTTAATATGGTCAATATTAACATAGTTTAAATATTCAAATTACATAAATAGAATTTTGGAAAAAATTATTTTGAAAACCATAGTAAAAATGGTTGTATAATAAATAATTTTATTTCATATAATTTTATAATTTTTTATTTGGGAACAATAATGAAATTATGTATATATATTGAATTGGGTAACCCGCATGTTGGGTGACAACCATAAAAGTTTAGAAAGGTTGTGGGGATTGAACCTATTAGTGAAGGATTATTAGAGTTTAAAAACTATAACTGGACTACATGGTGTCTTTGTTAATATGTCATTGTATTTAGTTAAATTATTTGAAAAATAACTATTAATTATGAAATAGTGTTGTTAGTTTTGAGTTTTTCAGATTAACGTACTACATTATTTGACATGGGTAAATAATATTGGTTTTGGAAAATAGTTAGAGTCAGAAGGTAATAATTTCCATCCAATTATGGATATTATGATCTATTAAAAGTTAATTTTAGTGATTAGGGCTTAAAAAATTATTTTTTAGATATTCATTTATTTGAGAAAAGGTGTAATTTGGAAATTTATTGATGAACAACCAAAAGATAAAATTATTCTTATAAAATAGAAACAAATCCAATAATTATATTTATTTATATACATAAAGAGTAAAATAACCCCTATACTCCAACAAAATTACATGCATTTTTCATCCTAATACATTCATAATGTATGAATCATATGGTCCTTTAAATCAACATAGATTTATGTTTTTAAACACTTAACATTCCATTGAAAATTCACTAGCTTGTGATCAATAACCTCAATCACACCATTTATTAATGTATGATTTTCTTATGTGTCAATATACTAACTCTCCATTAATGATATCCTATATTGGAACATAGTTTTGTGTTATTCCACATAACCTTTTTTACTTTCCATTTTATCTTATTAGGATGAATTTTTATTATCACTTTTTATAATAATTTCCTATCAAGAATAGTATTCCAAATGTCAATCCCATGATTATTTAGATCATGTTTACGCATTGAACATAAAATTTAGTTAACTTATGGAGAATGTCACACCAAAAAAAATACAAAAGAAGAAAATATTATTTGATAAAATATGTGACACACACCACGGAACTAAAAAACCTATGAAATATTTTTTTTTAAAATTTAATCGCGTCGATATACAAAACACACAACACCAAGTCTAAATAAAATGAAATATAGTATACCATTATAACAAAGAAGTTAAAATGGTCGGTATAATTATTACATAATAAATTAGTTGTAACACCCCGAGCTTCCACGATACGCTTCTCATTCAATAATGCAATAGCTTGCATTGTAAGCAACATCAAGTTCTAAAACACCGCGACTAATCAAAGTAGCCGTTATGAATAGTAATAACCACTTTTTAAATTTATAGAAATTTTATATTTCAAAATGGACTTCATTTTTGGATTTGGAATATCGAAATTAGCCTATGTTGAATTTTTTTTATTTTTCTGAGAACTTCTAATTTTTTATGAATAGTGAAAAATACTTAAAAACAACTTTTTTAATCAAAATAATTTATAGTGACAATTTATACTATTTAGTGGTTTTAAAGTATAATTAGAATATATTTTTACCATTTTATCCAATGGTGGTCATTAGAATTAATTTAACATTGAAATTGGACATAAATAATTTCCCATCTTTTGATATAAATTGTTTCTTAAAAACACGCTATTTGTTGTGACAGCGGGGATTAATTATAAAATTAATTAATGCAACTTATATGTTTAAAATTTTTTAAAATAGAAATCATTTTTTAATTCAGAATATCAATTATAGCTTAGGGTGAAATTTTGACATTGTTCTGAAAAATGTCAATTTTTGATGAATAGTGAAACCACTAAGTGGTAGTTAAATAACTGATTTTTCGTTTAAATGAAATATTACCACTTATATGTTTTGATTTTTAAAAATCCGACATACATGGTTGTCATTAAGAAGTAATATTTGGTTCAATTAGATTAAAATAATTTTTGGTGAATAGTAACTTTTAAGTTCTTAATCGCGATTAGAGGTAATTAGTGTAGTTTAAGGTAGAAATAATGTTTTAATAATATGAGATGAGCTTGACACATGTCCTAACCTCATTGGATGTGTCATTGCCGACCAAGAAAATCCATGGGTAAACATGGGGACCCCATGGAGCCACTTTAGTTGGAAAATGACATAAATACCTTTTATTTAATGTTAAAGTAAAAAAATGACACAAACATGAAATGTTTTAATAAAACAATTTTTACATGGAGTTATACAAGTCATATTTTTGACTATAAATAGTCATTGGAATGCTAAAAATATTTACTACATCATATTATTTTTTTTATAATTTATAGACATTAAATAAATTAAATTATTTATGACATCATGATGATGCAGCGATGACCTCATTATTTAACGATTTAATTAAAATGGGAAGATAATAAAAAATACAAGGCTTACACTTGTCTAAAGCCTATTGGATGAGGAGCTTTAGAACCCTTATCACCTTATCCACGAATTATATAAGTGTGGGACCTTTAGAATCCTAAAAGCATTGTATAATAATGTAACATTTCAATCATTCCAAAAGAGCCCCTCCTCTCCTCTTATAAAAGGCCCCCACCCCTACCACCTTATTCACACTTTCAAGCCTTTTTGTTTGGCCAAACTCTCCCCAAATAATCTCCCAACTTCTCTCCCTTCATCCTAGAAGCTTTACTTTAGCCAGAAAGCCATCCTAAAGAGTCCTTTTGATCAAATCAAAAGGAAGAACCCGAAGAAGAGGTAACGTTTTCATCACCCTCTTTCAAGTTTCTTTCTTCTTCCACTCCCTCTTTGTTTATTATTTCAATTATAAAATTATAACTCCAGTATCTTATATATACTGTGATGTTATTATAAATATGGAACAACCATATTCAGTATTCTACCCATCATTTGAATGACATGTCACCATATGTGCGTACGTACGGCTTACCGTCTCCACGTCGTGGTGTAATTGTTATTCAATATATTATTATTTAGATGGGTATAATAATGATTTGTAATTCATGTAAATAATAAATATAACATGATAATGATTCTGTATATATGATATACTATCCAATTATATATTATTTTAATATCAAAATAATGATATTGTCACTCGTGCGTACGTACGGACTACTGTCTCCACGAACGCGATGAGATTCATTCTCCGTCGTATCCATTCAAGTATAATTATCATTTGATGATTTAAAAATAATGTTTAAGGACATGATATCATTCTGGATATGAATAAGATACAACCTATCCATGAAAAACATGACTTACGTAACAAAACATATAAAATAAAACGAGTAAGTTAACACCCGAAACAACGATAAATCTAAGATATTGTTAACAAAGCAATGTTAAAAGATCATATATGATATCATGTGAATGTATATGATTCTTGTATAATTTAATAACTATTATTTCACCATTATACAGGAGGTTAACCTACCCCAACCAAGGAAAAGTACAAGGTAAGGGTTTACTTCACAACCTCTTCATTATCCAAGGTTGTTTATACATAATCATCTACTGGGACCTCGTTATCATCCACATCCATGTTTCTTAAAAATGTCATTCAAAACATTTTTACTATTAAATGGAAAATGGGTTAAAGTCATTTATACCCTTATACTTTTTTGAAAGGAATCTTACCGTCGTTTTCCAAACAATGTACTTTTTGACCTTTTTGACAAATTTAAGGTAAGAATGTTTTTTTAACTTATACGGCGGGTGCGGCTATTTTCCGCCATTATAACTTCGTCGAAGCTTCCCTTACAAGGTTATAAGAATATTTTCAAAGTAAATGTATTATTTTATAATTATGGGACTTTTAAATGATTTCAAAAAATAGAGATATTTCTCTCAAATAGCTTTGATTTCATCCATGTCAACATCCTTTGATGGGTTTTAAGTTTAATTGGAATTGATTTATGATACAAAACTTCCATTGAAAATTTTGTGAAATATTTGACTGTGGATGTGTTATTTTTATACCATCCATATTTTATGGAGAAATTGTTGACATTTCGTATGCTAGTTTTAATACGAATATTTATGTTATGTTTAAACCTATTCATATGAGGAATGTATTGGACTTAATAAGTGACGGGTGGATCCCGCTATAGCTCCTCGATGCATCAGTAGGACTCATGAGACAACTAGAAGTGGAATTGGCCGAGGCCCTTTCCCAATTTGATTTATGGTTTTGGCCGAGGCCTTAATCATTTTAGACGTCTTGGCCGAGGCCTTGACAAAATGTTTCAGAATGTCTGGCATTATACATTCCCTCATTATGAAAGTGGTTATTGATATTGCATGTGATTATTTGACCAGTAGAATATCCATGTGAAGAAGTGAATGGAATTATCTCATTTTAATTTTGCCATATTATGTTGATGTTCAAGTTTAAAAGGCTTTTTTTAGTTATACATTGCCTTAAATTTTTATTTTTATTTATGAAAGCTTCCGCAATATTTTTATCCTTACTGAGTATCTGAGCTCACCCCTTTCAATGTTTTAATATTTTCCAGGATGTGAAGAAGTATTTTATGAATGACCTGCAGGGATAGTCATAAGAGGATATGAGTGTGGACTATGAAGACTTTGTTATTACTTTTTCACTTTATGATGTAATTAAAGACTTATGAATGTATCTAGTGTTTCCAAGGCTACTAAACTAATCGGTCTTTCAAGACTTGATCTTTTGTGATCATGCCAATGTTACGAAGTAATGAACCGACTCTGGGTAGCTGGGGTCGGGGCGTTACAGTTGGTATCAGAGGCAGTTTAGTACTAACCTTGGAAGCTAGATTTAGATAAACTCTGATTGGAGCACATAGCCCGAAGATAGACTTTGAGGATTAGTATATAAGAACTTCCTAGAATTTTGGTATTGTAGAGATGTTGTGAGTTTTCCGAGCAATACATCCCTGTCTAGATACGAGTAGGTAGAGGCGGCTCTGGCACAGATATACCTAGGGGTAAAACCTGAAAACACCGCTTTGAGCTAGACTTGAACGAGAACTGGTGCACGACAACGGGCCTTACTGCACTCTTGGTTACGACACTCCTGGGGGATATGCTTTCGATAATTCTCATTTTCTTTATAAACCACTATGAAGGGTTATGAGTATATACTTCCTCAAAGAAAACATTTTTATGGATTATATCCATAAATAGTTCAATTTATGTTCAGTATCATACAAGTATGGAATTATGTATTTTGATTCATAAACTAATATAGTTTATGCCATTGTTTAGAAATGGCGCCTAGTAGAAGGAATGGAAACTGTATTAATGCACGCACTCCGTGTAGGGATTGCCCTCCTGCTCAAGATAATTATTGTGGATCTGGAGATACAACTGGTGCTGATCAACTTATTACCATACTGGGACAACTCACTCAGGTTATGAATAATAATCTTACTCGTATGGAGCACCCTGATCCGCAACGTGGAGGATCAATGTTAGACCGCTTCATGAGGCAACAACCACCAACATTTAATGGGGGTACAAATCCGTTAGTAGCTAAGCAATGGATAAACTCCTTAGAGAAAATATTCCACGCCTTGGGGAGTAGCGAAAGGGAGAAGGTTATCATGGCATTTTACTGCCTCACTAGAGATGATGATCAATGGTGGTCATTGATTCAAAATACAAAGAAAGATGAAGAAGTATCAAGTATGGAATGGAGGGAGTTCAGAGAGATTTTCCTAGAAAAATACTTTCCTCATGACCATCGAGCAGATATGGAAAGGCAATTTCTGAGTCTGAAACAAAAGGAGGACGATAATGTCGCAAAGTATGAGGCCAACTTTACAAGGTTAGCGAGGTATGCTGCAGATTATATACGTAACCCAAGAGGTAAGATTGATCATTTATTTGATGGATTAAAACCATTTCTCCATCGAGCTCTAGTATCACAATCTTTGTCAGCATACAAAGATATTGTCTCATGTGCTATCAAGATAGAAAAGGAATTATCTAAATCTTATGACAACAAAGTAAAGCAAGAGAAGAAGAGAACGGTGGAACAAGAGACGGATAAAGGGAAAAAGGGAAAGAAGGCTTTTCCATTATGTGATAATTGTGGGAAGAATCACCCTGGTACTTGCCTAAAAGGAATGGGAGTTTGTTATAAATGTAGAGAAAAAGGTCACCAAGTGCATGATTGCAAGGGAAAGAAAGAGTCTATCAATGTTGAATGCTAAAATTGTAGGGAAATGGGGCATTATGCAAATGAATGTCCTAAGCGTCAGGGAAACTTACCTCAGAAAAGGCCAATGGATCAAGGACAATCTTATGCTGTTACTACAGTTGAAGAAGAATAACAAATGTATTGGTGCTTTTGGACTCATGGACTATATTCTGGTTGTTAGAATAATGTTATATATATATATAAGGATTGTACTGCAGTACTTGTTGTTTCATTAAGGTTTTAATACGATTAAGGTAATCATATTTTTGTATGTGACAATAAGAGAAACTTTACCTTGTTTGAGGAATCTGATGATACAATTGATTTTGGAATTTAGTGACCTTTTAGAGAAAGTCTGGACGGAGGTATTTTGGATAACTATAAAGGTTGTAATGGATTAAGTTGAACATTGTATAGTATAGTTTAAGGTTGAAACATTTATGAAGATTATTTTTGGAATATTATAGTTTTAGGAAAAGGACAACCTGCAGGGTGGGGCATAACCCGTCGTGTTAGACAAAGCTGCAGAAATCGAACCCACAACCATAGTGCGACAGGCCTTTATTTTCTACCACTAGCCTACAGGAAGTCTGTAGTTATTACAAAATATTTTTCCTAATCTAAATGGTATGTGGTAATATTTTGAACCTTATACAATTAGGATAAATACAATATTTTTGAGTTCTATTACCTTTTAGAGTGAAAGATGGGTTTGTGGTAAAAATTTATTAAAGAATGATAGTCTACATGACAAGTATGTATATTCCCTTACGTTCTTAGTAAATCTCCTAAATAAATTCCTCAACTTTATAAAAGTTAATTCAAAACAAAAATGTTGTCGGTTAACTTTTCCTACTGGGGAATCAATGATCATTTAACCATTCACAAGTTTGTGATTTTCTTGTAGTTAAACTTTCTCCTAATCCTGTTTTCTATAACTCTCCTTCAGACCTTGATGGTTTGTTTCTCCTCCATATCCATATTTTCATAGAATCCTAGAATGGGCTATCTCGGGTGACCTTTGTACTTATCTTGCTTTCTTTTAATGTTATACATTTATTAACCTTATTTCCGATGTGGGTTTTCCACAAAGGTATTTTCTATTTTCAACCTTTTGTTTTCAAATAAAAAATTCCAAATTGCGAGGACGCAATTTATTGAAGGAGGGGAGAATGTAACACCCCGATCTTCCACGATACGCTTCTCATTCAATAATGCAATAGCTTGCATTGTACGCAACTTCAAGTTCTAAAACACCGCAACTAATCAAAGTAGCCGTTATGAATAGTAATAACCACTTTTTAAATTTATAGAAATTTTATATTTCAAAATGGACTTCATTTTTGGATTCGTAATATCAAAATTATCCAATGTTGATTTTTTTGTATTTTTCTGAGAACTTCTAATTTTTTATGAATAGTGAAAAATACTTAAAAACAACGTTTTTAATCAAAATAATTTATAGTGATAAATTATATTATTTAGTGGTTTTAAAGTATAATTATAATATATTTTTACCATTTTATCCAATGGTGGTTATTAGAATTAATTTAACATTGAAATTGGACATAAATAATTGCCAATCTTTTGATATAAATTGTTTCTTAAAAACACGCTATTTGTTGTGACAGCGGGAATTAATTATAAAATTAATTAATGCAACTTAAATGTTTGGAATTTTTTAAAATAGACATCATTTTTGAATTCGGAATATCAATTATATCTTTGGGTGAAATTTTGACATTGTTCTGAAAAACGTCAATTTTTGATGAATAGTGCAACCACTAAGTGGTAGTTAAATAACTGATTTTTCTTTTAAATGAAATATTACCACTTCTGTGTTTTGATTTTTAAAAATCTGACATACAAGGTTGTCATTAAGAAGTAAAATGTGGTTCAATGAGATTAAAATAATTTTTGGTGAATAGTAACTTTTATGTTTTTAATCGCGATTATAGGTAATTAGTGTAGTTTAAGGTAAAATTTATGTTTTAATAATATGAGATGAGCTTGACACATGTCCTACCCTCATTGGATGTGTCATGGCCGACCAATAAAATCCATGGGTCAACTTTGGTACCCCATGGAGCCACTTATTTGGAAAATGACATAAATACATTTTATTTAATGATAAAGTAAAAAATGACACAAACATGAAATGTTTTGCTAAAACAATTTTTACATGGAGTTATACAAGTCATATTTTTTACTATAAAAAGTCATTGGAAAGCTAAAAATATTTCCTACATCATAGTATTTTTTTTATAATTTTTAGACATTAAATAAATTAAATTATTTATGACATCATGATGATGCAGTGATGACCCCATTATTTACCAATTTACATAAAATGGGAAGATATTGCAAAATCCAAGGCCTAAACTTGTCCAAAGCCTATTGGATGAGGCTATTTAGAACCCTTATCACCTTATCCACGAATTATATAAGTGTGAGACCTTTAGAATCCGAAAAGCATTGTATAATAATGTAACATTTCAATCTTTCCAAAAGAGCCCCTCCACTCCTCTTATAAAAGGCCCCCGCCTCTACCACCTTATTTACACTTTCAAGCCTTTTGGTTCGGCCAACATCTGCCCAAATACTCTCCCAACTTCTCTACCTTCATCTTAGAAGCTTTACTTTAGTCAGAAAGCCATCTTAAGGAGTCCTTTTGATCAAATCAAAAGGAAGAACCCGAAGAAGAGGTAACGTTTTCATCACCCTCTTTCAAGTTTCTTTCTTCTTCCACTCCCTCATTGTTTATTATTTCAATTATAAAATTATAACTCCAGTATATTCTATATACTGTGATGTTATTATAAATATGGAACAACCATATTCAGTATTCTACCCATCATTTGAATGACATGTCACCAAACGTGCGTACGTATGGCTTACCGTCTCCACGCCATGGTGTAATTGTTATTCAATATCTTATTATTTAGATGGGTATAATAATGATATGTAATTAATGTAAATAATAAATATAACATGATTATGATTCTATATATATGATATACTATCCAATTATATATTATTTTAATATCAAAATAATGATATTGTCGCTCATGCGTACGTACAGACTACTGTCTCCACGAACGCGATGAGATTCATTCTCCGTCATATCCATTCAAGTATAATTATCATTTGATGATTTAAAATAATTTTTAAGGACATTATATCATTCTGTATATGAATAAGATACAACCTATCCTTGAAAAACACGACTTACGTAACAAAACATATAAAAGAAAACGAGTAAGTTAACACCCGAAACAACGATAAATCTAAGATATTGTTAACAAAGCAATGTTAAAAGATCATATATGATATCATATGAATGTATATGATTATTGTATAATTTAATAACAATTATTTCACCATTATACAGGAGGTTAACCTACCCCAACCAAGGAAAAGTACAAGGTAAGGGTTTACTTCACAACCCCTTCTTTATCCAAGGTTGTTTATACATAATCATCTACTGGGACCTCGTTATCATCCACATCCATGTTTCTTAAAAATGTCTTTCAAAATTTTTTTACTATTAAATGGAAAATGGGTTAAAGTCATTTATACCCTTATACGTTTTTGAAAGGAATCTTACCGTCGTTTTCCAAACAATGTACTTTTTGACCTTTTTGACAAATTTAAGGTAAGAATGTTTTTTTTAACTTATACGGCGGGTGTGGCTATTTTCCGCCATTATAACTTCGTTGAAGGTTCCCTTACAAGGTTATAAGAATATTTTCAAAGTAAATGTATTATTTTATAATTATGGGACATTTAAATGATTTCAAAAAAGATAGATATTTCTCTCAAATAGCTTTGATTTCATCCATGTCAACATCCTTTGATGGGTTTTAAGTTTAATTGGAATTGATTTATGATACAAAACATCCATTGAAAATTTTGTGAAATATTTGACTATGGATGTGTTATTTCTATACCATCCATAGTTTATGGAGAAATTGTTGACATTTTGTATGCTAGTTTTAATATGAATATTTATGTTATGTTTAAACCTATTCATATGAGGAATGTATTGGACTTAATAAGTGACGGGTGGAGCCCGCTATAGCTCCTCGATGCATCGATAGGTCTCATGAGACAACTAGATGTGGAATTGGCCGAGGCCCTTTCCCAATTTGATTTATGGTTTTGGCCGAGGCCTTAATCATTTTAGACATCTTGGCCGAGGCCTTGACAAAATGTTTCAGAATGTCTGGCATTATACATTCCCTCATTATGAAAGTGGTTATTGATATTGCATGTGATTATTTGACCAGTAGAATATCCATGTGAAGAAGTGAATGGAATTATCTCATTTTAATTTTTCCATATTATGTTGATGTTCATGTTTAAAAGGCTTTTGTTTTAGTTATACATTGCCTTAAATTTTTATGTTTATTTATGAATGCTTCCGCAATATTGTTATCCTTACTGAGCATCTGAGCTCACCCCTTTCAATGTTTTAATATTTTCCAGGATGTGAAGAAGTATTTTATGAATGACCTGCAGGGATAGTCAGAAGAGGATATGAGTGTGGAATATGAAGACTTTTTTATTAGTTTTTCACTTTATGATGTAATGAAATACTTATGAATGTATCTAGTGATTCCAAGGCTACTAAACTAATCGGTCTTTCGAGACTTGATCTTTTGTGATCATGCCAATGTTACGAAGTAATGCACCGGCTCTGGGTAGCTGGGGTCAGGGCGTTACATTAGTAACGTTTTTTTACTAAACATGTAAAATAAAATTAAATGTTTTTCTATTAATTATGAATAAAATAAGAATAATTCAACTGAAAAACAAAATTTTTCTAAAAAAAGTATTTTTTTACTAGAAGATATATATTTCACCTTGTACACATATTTTAAAATTAAATTATCACTGTTCTATATAATTACATCATTTTTGAAATATTTATTCGAAAATAATCTTATGTATGTTTTTTAAATTTTTTGAAATATTTTATTTTTCAAAAAAATTGAAAAAACCTGAATTTTCATTAAGAACTACCTCTTCATTTAAATTATTAATCAAGTTAAATTATATTTTAAAATTGGTTAAATGTAAAATTAGTTCAATTTTATATCTTTTACTAAATTTTAGTTCATTATAGTCATTTTCTAATAGAATTTGGATATAAAAATATGGTAACCTCTTGAACATTTTCTCTATAAAAACATCATTTCTCGTCATGTTTTGGAGATTAATTTAAATTTGAATTATATAATTATATAAATTTAATTATGAAAAATGGATTCCATTTCTTTACTCAGAATATTTTATAATTCATAATAATATCAACATAATTTTTTACCAAAATTAATTGTGAAAATTGTAAAAATTAATTATCACAGTATACGTAAAATGTGATTTACTAGGGAGTTAAACTATGAATATAATAATCAAAATTAATTATAATGTTGATAAAAAAATATGTATAGATAGATATTTATTTTATATCTTTTAGGATTGAGAATGACCAATTTTGGAGGCTTTTGGAATTATAAAAACAAGGGTATGAATTAATATTTTAAAAATGTCACAAGTGTTCCACTCACATCACATATAAACAGACACTCCCACTCCTCTCCACTTCACACCATAAAAATACTTTGGTTCACCAATGTAATAAACCAATTAATTCCAAAATTTCGGTATATAATCACAAAATCCTTATTTTTTTTATAAATACTACCTATAAAGGCCTTTGGTTAAAACCTACAGAGGTTACCCGATGAAGATGTAACATTCTTCAACAAGCTATTTTTTTTAATTTCTTACTCCACATCATTAATTTTTTATTAAAAATGATGGTATAATAAAATTAGTATATTAAATATACTCAAGTGTTATTATCATATATCTATGACCTAAAACCACATCTACTTTGATCAAATGGTTTATGAAATCATCAATCATATATACAAAGGATAACCGCCTCACGAACTGATGTTTTTTGGTTTTCAATTACCATATCTCATGGATGGTTATGATGATGGATATAAACTATATATAAAATTTTTATAACATAATTATAAATTTTTATTTATTTTATCATATATAACATTATTCATTTTCATTCTATAAGAGATATAATAACATTGCTCGTGTCTGTGGTGGACTACCGCCTTATGAAGAGATCTGATTTGTTTTTCACAAGTATTTTAAATGGAAGGAGATAAAGATAAATTTAATTAATATATTAGATATAAGGAAAATAATTATTATATTAATCAAATGTTTTTCATTATGAAAACATAATATTTCATTTTATTTCTTACACATAATGATGACAATTTTGTTCAAGTACGTGTCGACCACCACCATCATGAAATAGTGTGACTTTCTTTTCATCACCACACCACATGGATAATATATATGAATATACATAAATAATTAATATTATATTTATTATATTATTATCTTTATATAAAGTTATAATATTAATTCCAACATTTCCATTATTATCATTGAAAAATGGAAATGTTACTTATGCATATGTCTGACCAACCGTCTCTATGATTGTAACATAGTCCATTTTTCATAACCATATTTAACTACTAGTTTTAATTGTATAATTTCTGTAAAATTATGATTATTAAGTCACTATTATATTTATGTAGGTAAGAAAATTATATTATAACTTCATGAAATAATTATTTATAGATAAAACATGCATGAGAAAATAATGCAATTAGCACACAAAATAGTGAAAATAAAGAAAGATTATTAACGAATTTGTGAAAAGTTGTTATAAAAGGATCATATATAATATTATAAATATAAGGATGGTTCTTTAATATTTGTATAATATTTTTATGACCACTTTATATTATTTGAAATCATATTTATCCAAAAGGATGCATGAGGTAAGAGATTTAATCACAATTTATTTTCATTGAGGTATATTATAATGTTATGAACCAAATTTATTTTATACAATACATATAATTACTCCATTAAATATTATACCTCTAATCACTAATGATTCAAAGTATTTTATGTTTCAAATTTAATTATATCATCCATTGTTATTTTAATTGAAAATTACTAAGTGGTAATGAATTTAGTAACTCCATTTCTTTTCATCGGGTTATATTACTTCTTTATTGTCATTAAAATTATAATATTACATTTATAATGACATATAATTATCTTAAATTATTCCTAAACTTTTTTTATGAGTATATATAGTTTATACATATAATCCACTCTTATTTTTCCATTATCACTTCAATTTTATTATCATTGTTATGGTTATTTTACACTCATTCTAATAAAGAATTTTTTTTAGATAAAGGAGATAATTTGATCACTATCTAATAAACCTAAGTATATTTACAAGACTTAGTTTATTCTATATGTTTCTCATGAAATATTAAAAATTTTCTACTATTTGGTGGTTAAAATAGTTGATAAAATGTTTTTCATAAAATATTAATTCATTTATCACTTCTGTAATAATTTTTTTTTCATCCAAAACAGTGTTTTTAAAAAATTGTTCTCATTTTTTTTTAATTTTAAAAATTATTTATTAATGATATTTTAACCCATTTTTACCATTAAAAATATATTATTAGAGTAATATTCATATATTTTTCTAATCAATTCCCATTTTGATTTTACTGAAAAGGAGAATGAAATATTTTTTATCATTCTCTGAGAAAGAAAATTTTTGAACATTTTTACAATGAAAAAAAAATGTCATTTTTAATCAATAAAATGTTTGGAGAATTAGCCACCAATATGAATGTTATTTCACTTAATATTTCCTTCCATATTTATAAGTTTACTTTTAAAGAATTTTTTCCTTAATATTATAGAAATTCGTTATTTCGAAAAGTGATTTTTGAATTAATAGATTTTCATAATATACGTTTTGAAAAGTGATTTTCATAATTAAATGAATATATTCCTAAACAAATTGAATATTTTTTATAGTATTTATATTCACAACTACATCATATCATAATTTTATATTTACTACCATGGGGATATGTTTTAACAATACAAACCTTATTCTCCCTTTAGATGGTTTATGATTATTTTGAATAAGGATAGTATTTTCATTCACATCACTGATTAAATTTTGTATTTGAAAAGTTTCCCTTGAAATTTACAAATTCCTATAATCATTGACTATTAAATTTCTCCAAAATATACATATTATTTATCATGGTTATGTTTACTAATTAAACCATATTCCATATATATATATAGTGTTATACATTGAATGTAATTTTTTCATCTGGGAAAATATTAATTAATCTGTTTTATTTATTAAAAACAGATATTTGATGATAAGTCACATTGTTTAATTATTAAATTGAATATTTGATATATTATGAATACCATGGAAATGAAAGATACAGGTGGGTCCTAATTATAAATATCACCATGATGCATTGGTAGTCTTATAGGATGAATGAGTGGGAAAACCTTAGTTAAATGGGTCTCTAACCATCAGTTTTAAACTGTCTTGAGGACTAATATTGATATAGAGGAATTATGTTCCCGGGAAACATGAAAATAAAATAATAAAAATATAATTTATTCAAAATTTAGTTATTATTATCAATATTATTTTCAAAATGATATTATTTCTAGATGCAATTCGGTCTCATTTTATTGATTAAATTGTATGTGTTTTATGTTATTTACATTTCTAAATTGATTATCCCTTATATAGTTATGATAGTCATGTTATTGATTAAATATCATGAGTTAATAGTTATTTACCTATCTATATTTATTATTTCATTCAAATTATTAAAATACTAGGTTTGTTAT
Organism: Viscum album; assembly: GCA_963277665.1. Classification (NCBI taxonomy): domain Eukaryota; kingdom Viridiplantae; phylum Streptophyta; class Magnoliopsida; order Santalales; family Viscaceae; genus Viscum; species Viscum album. The sequence goes on from OY728153.1 coordinate 1,242,327,936, forward strand.
ATATTTACCCATCCTTTTTTATTATTTTTATTGATTCATGATAGCTTCTTCTATACATAGCCTTTAATAATGATTTGATATCAAACATATTTTGTTTCTACTCTAAAAAATCAATGAATTGTACTAATAATGACCTAAAATAATATAATAGAGTGAATAGTGATATTCATTAAAAAATGATGTATTTTTTGCATTGAAATGCAATGTGGGAAATGGGTACACATCTAGATTAACAAGACTAATAAACTATTCTGTCATTCGGGTTGTAATTCATAATATCCAACGATAATGTATTAAATTATGATATGAATATGGGAATCTGGGTTCAGGGAATCTACAACATTATTATAATAACTTAATGTTTTTGAATCATATTTTAAAATATTTTGATTAATAATAAAAATACTAGGTGATAAATGAAAAAAAGTTATTTCATAGAGGAGGTAGTATACGCCTATACACAATTGACACTACCATTTCTTGGTATATTAAAGGGGATAATGGTAGACAATAAATTTCCTTATCAGGTTCATAATTACTATATAAATATCCTAATATTTCATTATTCCCATCATTAAAACTATCCTTGTTAGAGAGTGTTAACAAACTGACGATTTCACTTCATGTTGGAGAAAGTATAAACACACACTTGATTAATATTATTTTCTTTTTCAAAGTGGCCATGTAATGATAAATAATGGATATTAAATTAGTATAATAAAATCGTTCTATATTAGTTATAATGATTTTATTATTTTATAATGGGAAATAATATTTTTAAAGTGTAGGATTAAGAAGAAATGATAAAAAAAGAATTAATACATACAAAGAGAGATTGAGTTTTCTCTTAAAAGTATCATTAGAAATAGAAGAATAAGTATAAATAATGGTTATCAAAGGCATAATTATGTTTGAGTGGGTTTTATTTGTAGAAAAATGGAAGAGACATTGGGAAAAAAATTAAAATAAAATTTTAAATTTTATGTGGTATAGTGATCCCTCTTTTATGTAAAGAGATGTGAAATTTTAGAAGAACCCTTTAGATCTTCAATAATGTAATGTCGCTATTTAAGGGTCAAGGACTCAAAAGGAAGAAATGGAAGGGTAGGTGAGTTTTCTTAGATCCTGACCTCAAATATCCATTTGAAAACATATTTTTAATGTAACACCCCAAGATTTCATAGTATTTTATTTCTTAAAAGTAATTCAATAACTTGCACTACACGCATCACTAAGTTCTAGCACACCACGACTTACCAAACTAGTCGTTCCAAAGCCGTTATGAATATTATTGACTGAAATTTGAACTTTATATAATGCTTATAATTTTAGAATACATATTATGAGTTTCGTAGACATAATTTATGAACAAATACATTTTTTCAGATAAAAGAATTATTTTAAAAAAAATGAAATTTTACCTCCTTTTAATGGAGAAGCCTTTTTAAATCCAATATTTTAAACTTTTATATATTAAATTTGACAAAATAAAAAACATCTTTATAATTAGGACATAATAATTTAATTTCAATAACGTTTTGGTATTTTTCTGAAAACATTCATATTTGGGTGAATAGTGAAAAATACTATATTTTAACTAGAAACAACTTTTTTAATCGAAAAATTTTTTGTTGTTAAATTAAAAATTTTAATAATTTGGAAGTATATATAGATTATATTTTTACAAATTAATCCAATGATGGTCATTGTAAGTAATTTCACTTTGAAATTAGACATAAACAATTGTCAAACTTTTGATAGTTATTATTTCTTAAAAATACGCCTTTTGGTTTTGACAGCGGGAATTAATTTTAAATTAATAAACGAAACATCTATGTTTGTAATTTGGTAAAATAGATTTCATTATGGAATTATGAATATCAACATTAGCTTAAGAGTATTTTTTGGTATTTTTCTGAAAACTTTTAATTTTTGATGAATAGTGAAACACACATGGTTATAGTTTAAACCCAAATTTTTATTTAAATAATTATTTATTTTATTTAAATTTATTTTAGGTCAAAATAGATACACAATACCTATATAAGTTCAATTTAATTCATTGGATTCAATTTATAATAATTTTAGATATATAAAAATTTTATTGAACTTGTCACCGTCTTTTACCCACCTCCTATGAGAATTTTAAAATTCACATAAAACATAATTTTACCGCTTCTGTGAGTTGAATTTCAAAACTACGAGAGACATGGGTAAAATGTTGTTAAATAAGATAAAAATTATTTTTTATGACTAGTAACTTTTTACTTTTATTTACCACGATTAAAAATAAATAGAGTAATTAAGGGTAAAAATGATATTATTATTACCATAACACATGTCCTAATTCTATTGTATAAGTGTAATTCGACCAAAAAACATATGAATAAAATATGACCCTTTAGGTCTAATTAAATTAGATTAAGACATTTATTATTATTAAATTTAAAGAAGAGTTAAATGAGTTAAAATCAAAGTTTAATAACTAAACCATTTTTAATATAGGGTTATACATAAGATAAATTAGACTACAAATATTCATTATAAAGATAAAAATATTTCCTACATAATGGTATTTTATTTATAATTTTTAGATATTATATAAGTAAATTTATTTATGAAATATTGACGATGCAATATTTTTCTTATTAATGAAAGAATCCAATAAATGGTATTATAAATGATAAAATAAATACAATTTGAATATTTTAATGCCATACAAGAATTTTCTAGGTCACTATGGCTTGTTAGGATTGATTAAATAAATATATTTTGAATTAATAAAGTTGTTATGACTTTAACATAAATCAATTATTAATTAGTTTCAAAATTGACATAAAAGAGTTTTTTTGAAACAAATATTATATTATTAATTGATATAATATTTCTAAAAATCTAAGTATCGGCTAAAGGACTTATATGATGATAGGTATTTCATTAATGAACCACTTGGGTTTTTATTTGTAGTTTATAGTATGTTTATTGACCAAATAATATAAAAATACAAAGAGACATGGTAATTGTCAAACTAATTAACAAAGATTTAAATATAAAATATAAGGGTAATATAGTGACCCAAAACTGTCTAAAACCTATTGGTTGAGTGGTTTTCAACCTATCCCCACCTTATACATTAACTAATCTAGTTTTCAGCCATTAAAAACTGAATATGAATTTATTATAAAATAATACTTTCAGTTTTCCTAAAGAGACCTTCCTCCCCCGTATAAAAGGACACCACTTCTAACCAATTCCTCACACCTATCAAGCCTTTTGTCTCATCCAACCTCTACCCAATTAATCTCCCCACATCTGTCTCCTCATCTTAGAAGCATTAACTTATGCATAAGGAACTTTAAGTGTCCTTTTTTTTCAAACCAAATAGAGTAACCCAAATTAGTGTTAACGATTTCTCTTAACTTCTTTTCTTTTATTTTGAATCTCCAACACCTAAACTCATTTTATTATTTTATTTTGTAAAAACACCAATATCCAAAATATACAAGGATTTTGTGATGAGAATTATTCTAACTTTACTTACACACACCTCCATCTAATGGGTGAATAACATAATGTTTCTGTGGATGTCAACCAAATGCCTCACGAACCGATGATTGTTCAAATTATCTTCTACCGCCTCTCATGGTGGACATTATGATTGAACTGTAATTAAATATGATTTTTATGATATTTATTTTATATATAATCTTCTATAATTCCATTATATAGCATACCATTATTCGTTTCATGTTTTATATATATACGATAATTTCATTTGAGTAAGTGTGGACTACCGCCCCCTCAAAGTGATATGACTCTTTCATACCATACATGGAATGTATAAAGGATGGTGGTGATTAACTTATGTAACATATATAAAATATTATATGATAGTAGAATAATAATATACCAATGTATAATTTTGATTTGATTCCATTTTAAATGAAAAATGAAATGGAAGTAGCGTTCGTGCGTACGTATGGACTACCATCTCCACGAACGCGATGAGAATCATTCCCCATAGTATCCATTCAAGACTAATTTTAATTTGATGTTTAAAAATAATGTTTAAATAGTTGATATAATTCTGGATATAAATAAGATACATCCCATCCATAATGATTTTTACTCATATAATAATGAATATAAAGAAAAACAAATCTGTTAACACCTGAAACGACGATAATAATAAGATAATATTAACAAAGAAATGTTAAAAGATCATATATGATATAATATTAATGTATATGATTATTTTATAATTTAATAAAAATTATTCCACTATTATAAAAGAGTTTAATCTACCCTCTACAAAGGAAAAGTACAAGGTAATGGTTTATTTCACAATCTCTTCATTATCTGAGATGGTTTATACGTAATTATCTACTGGGACCTCTTTATCCTCCACATCCATGATTCATAAAAAGGTATATCAAATACTTATTAATATTTTACATACTATGGGTTAAATTCATTTATTCCCTTGTGTGACCTTTTATAATATTTTTATAATGGAATCTTTCCATCGTTTTCCAAACAAGGTCCTTTTTTACCTTTTTGACAAAATTAAGGAAGGAATGTCTTTTTTAAACTTATACGGCGTGTGTGGCTATTTTCCGTCATTATAAAATCATCTATGATTCCCTTAAAAGATTATAAGAATAAATTCAAATTAAATGTTTTATTTTTTAATTATTTTACTCCTGTATGATTTCAAAAAAGAGATATTTATCTCAAATAGTTATGATTTCATATATATCAACATCATTTTAAATGTTTTAAAGATTTATTATTATAAACCATTATAATAAATGTCCATGTTTTCAAAATGGTTTTAAGGATTTATTTAAATGGACATGAATGTTTTAGAATTATAATTACTTTAAAAAGTTTCAAAGTGGTATGGGACACTTTGATTCAAAAATGTCTTTAAATGCCTTCCTTTCTAAATTGTGTGACTTTTAAATGTTTTCATGAAAAGGAAAATTCCATTAAAAGAGTTTTAGTAATCATTTCCATCTATGTAAATTCCATTAAAATATTTTAATCTTGTTTTGATGTTGATTTATTATGATTCAAAACGTCAATATTGTATTGAAGTTTTTGTGATATGTTTGACTGTGGATGTGTTATTTTTATACAATTCATGTTTTATGGTTAAAGTATTGACATTTCGTATCCTAGTTCTTATATGAATGTTTATGTTATGTTTCAACCATTTCATATGAGGAATGTATTAGACATATTAAGTGACGGGTGGAGCCCTCTATAGCTCCTCGATGCATCGGTAGGTCTCAAGAGACAACTAGACATGGAATTTGGCCAAGGCCTTTTCCCAATTTGATTTATGGTTCTGGACGAGTCCTTAATCATTTTTAGACATCTTGGCTTAGGCCATGACAAAATGTTTTAGAATGACTGGCATTATAAATTCCCTCATTATGGAAATAATATTGATGGTCCATGTGGACTAGTAGAATACCCATGATTATGTTTTATTATGGAATTATTTAACTAGTTCATCTTCTTGACATAAAAGTATTCATGTTTATTATTGGTAAAGTCATGCCATTTCATTTATTCACCATGCTTAATATTTATGTTATTTTCAGCTGTATTTCTTACCCTTACTGAGTGTTTGAGCCCATCCCTTTCTATGTTTTATTTTTTCCAGGATTCCAAGAAGTGTATTATGATTGATATGTAGGGTTAAGCCAAGGAAATAATGGCATTCATAAAGGATTATTTATGTTGTGTTGTATGTTATAAAGTGTAATATAATACTCATGTATATAATCTATTTTCCCATACTGCTAAACTGATCGGTCCTTCTGGACTTGATTCCTTGTAATCATGGAAATGTATTAAAATAATACACCGACTCTACGTAATTGGGGTCGGGGTGTTAAGGTTGGTATTAGAGGAAATTTAGAAATATCCTTGGAAAGTAAATTTTGATAAACTCTGATTAGAGCATATAATCCCAAGATATATTTTGAGGATTAGTATAGAATAAATTCTTAGAAATTTGGTAACGTAGAGATTTTGTGAGTTTTCCTAGAAAATAAGTTCCTTTCTGGATACGAGCAGGTAGAGGCGGCTCTGGCACAGATATATCTAGCGTTAAAAATAGAAAACACCGCTTTTAGCTAGACTCTAATGGGAACTGGTGCACTACAACATGCCTTACTACACTCTTGGTTACAACACTCCCGGGGGATAAGCTTAGGATAATTCTCATTTTATTTACAAATAATTATGAAGGATTTATGAGTAAATACTTCCTCAATGAAAACATCATTATGATTATGGATTATATCCATAAAACGTTCAATTTATGTTAGGTATTTTACAAGTTTGGAATTATTCATTTCAATTCATAAACTGTCTTAGTTTATGCTATTGTATAGAAATGGCGCCTAGTAGGAGGAATGCGAACTCTAGTAATACGTATGATCCGAAGAGTAAGAAAGATCATATATTTCATAGTATTAAGCCAACATTTAGAAGGGAAATAGTCTCCCATGTATTGTCAACAGATTAATAAATAGTATCATGTGTTAATAAGATAAGTAAATAATTATATGAGTCATATGGCTTTGAAGGGAAGCAAGAGAAGAAAATGATGGAAGAGAGAAAGATGGATAAAAGGAAGAGGGAAATGAAGAATTTTCCCGTATGTGATAACTTTGTGAAGAAACACCATGGAAAATGCCTGAAGGGAATGGGGGTTTGTTGTAAGAATGGAGAAAAAGGGAACCGAGTAGTTTACTACAAGGGATAGAAAAAGGTTTTAAATGTACAATGCTTCATCAGTAAAGAGTTGGGACACTACGCAAACCAATGTTCAAATCATCAGAGTATGCCCCAAATGATGATATTTGATAATGATCAAGTTATTATACTACCACAGATGAAGAGGAATGATTAGATTTCTTATGTTGTTATCAAATAATTATGTCATTTGAGTGTTGTATCAATGATTTACTGTTTATAATAATTATGGAGTATATAAGGATTGTACTGTAGTACTATTTCAGTAAGGACATAAGATTGTGTGGAACCAAGAAAAGTGACTCAATAGCAGGTTAAATTTTTGGAAAATATATGGTTGAGAGAATGATAAACCATAATATGGTTCTGATACTGAGATAGTGATTTTGGGATAATACATGTTTTATTTGGATAAATATTATTGGATATGCTTGACTACCTTGAAACTGATTAATGATTTGTATATTGCATTGTTGTTTGAGTTTACAAAATTTTTTGATAGAAGGAGTATATCCAGTATTCTATAATTAATAAGGGAGCATGAATGTAATCAATAAGGTTTTATGGTAATTCAGAATGTTTTAGTGTTTTAAAAGAATACATGATGAAGGAGTTCACATGTTTTTATGTGGAGAAAAGGATCATCATTGTGTTGAACATCCTTATAAATTTTGGACTGTGAGTTCGGATAGAAGTATTTTGGATAAGTCTAAAGGTTGGAATGGATTAAGTTTGAATGGTTATTTTTTGATTTCCATAAAAAGGACAACCCGGAGGTCAGGCACCAACCCGTCACATCCAGTATGGCCGCGAGACTTGAACCCACAACTGAAGGGCGACAAGGGTGTATCACCTACCACTGACCCACTTAATGTCCTGGATTGAATAATGTAGTTTTTTTAAAGTTATAGTAGACGAATTAAAAATTTATTTTTTTTGAACTCTATACGAATAGGATAAATAGAATATTTTTTTAGTTCTATTATCTTTTATAGTGAAAGATGAGTTTTTGGTAGAAATTAGTTAAAGGATGGAACTCTACTTGTTAAGTATATATATATTATCTTCTCTTATTATATGAATAAATTAATTCTTAAACATTAGGTAAGAGATCTTAAAACTAAAAATGTGTTATTCTAATACCTTACTTTTTGTGGAACTAATGATATTTTACATTATCATAGATTGTTGGCTTTGAGGCCCTCAATTTTATAATTGTTTGTGACTGATGACCTAAATCAGTCCCTATAAATATTTACGTTTTTCATCCAATTATGTGTTTGTAATTTCCACCAATGTTCTCATAATCGTGATCATAATTTGGTGGTTTATTTTTAATTTTCCTTTTCCTTTTATTAAGAATAAATTTTATTAACACAATTTCTGATGTGGGTTTTCCCACAAAGGTATTTTCTATTATCATACTTTTATTTTCGAAGAAAAATTTCAAATTTAGAGGATGAAATTTATTTAAATAGGGAATAATGTAACACCCAAAGATTTCATTGTATGTTATTTCTTCAAAGTAATTCAATTACTTGCACTACACGCATCACCGAGTTCTAGCGCACCATGACTTACCAAACTAGTCTTTCAAAAGAGGTTACGAATAATATTAACTGAAATTTGAACTTTATAAAATCATTATAATTTTAGAATCCATATTATGATTTTATTAGACATAATGTAAGAACAAACACATTTTTTCAGATAAAAGAAGTATTTTTCAAAAAAATGAAATTTTACCTCCTTTTAATGGCAAAGCCTTTTTTTAAATCCAATATTTGAAACTTTTATAAATTTAATTTTTCAAAATAAACTTCTTCTTTAGAATTGGGACGTATTAGTTTAGTTTCAATAAATATTTAGTGTTTTGTTGATAACTTTAATATTAGTGTGAATAGTGAAAAATACTATATTTTAACTAAAACAAACTTTTTTAATCAAAATAATTTATAGTGTTAAATAAATAATTATAATGGTTTGGAAGTATAAATAGATTATATTTTTACCAGGTAATCCAATTTTGGTCATTGTAATAAATTTCATTTTGAAAGTGGACATAAAAAAGTGTCAAACTTTTGATAGTTATTATTTCTTAAAAATACGCCTTTTGGTTTTGACTGTGGGAATTAATTCTAAGTTAAAAAAGGAAAACTATATTTTTATAATTTGGAAAAATATACTTTATTATATAATTTAGAATATCATAATATGCTTAGAGTGAATTTTTGGTATTTTTCTAAAAACTTTTAATTTTTGATGAATAGTGAAAAACACAGAGTTATAGTTTAAAACCAAATTTTTATTTAAATAATTATATATTTTATTTAATTTTATTTTAGGCCAAAATAGATACATAATACCTATATATGTTCAATGTAATTCATTAGAGTCAGTTTATAATAATTGTAGATATATATAAATTTTATTGAACTTTTCACCATCTTTTACCCACCTCCTATGAGAATTTGAAAATTGACATAAAACATAATTTTACGGCTTCTATGATTTGAATTTCAAAAACCAAAGAGACACGGCTAATATCAAAGAGTAAAATTAGGTTCAATAAGATAAAAATAATTTTTGGCAAATAATAACTTTTTATTTTTATTTACCACGATTAAAAGTAAATAGGGTAATTAAGGGTAAAAATGATATTATTATTTACCCTAACAAATGCACTAAATGTATTGGATAAGTGTAATTTGACCAAAAACAAACCTATAAATGAAATATGACTCTTTAGGTCCACTTGGATTAGATTAAGACATTAATTATTATTTAATTTAACGACGAGTTAAAAGAGTTAAAATCAATGATTAATAACTAAACTATTTTTAATATAAGGTTATACATAAGATAAATTCGACTATAAATATTCATTAGAAAGATAAGAATATTTTTTAAATAATGGTACTTTATTTATAATTTTTAGATATTAAATAATTAAATTTATTTATGACACCATGATGATGCAGTATATTCTTTATTAATGAAAGAATCAAATAAATGGTATTATAAATATTAAAATAAATAAAATTTGAATAATGTGATGACATCCAAGATTTTTCTAGGTTAATATGGAAAGTTTATATTGATTAAATAAATTTATTTTGAATTAATAAAGTTGGTATGACTTTAAAAAAACAATTATTAAATTGTGTCAAAATTGACATAAAAGAGTTTTTTTAAAACAAATAATATATTATTAATTGACATAATATTTTTCTTAAAAATCTATTGTTCGACCAATGGACTTATATGATGATATTTATGTCATTAATTAACCACTTGGGGTTTTCTTGAAAGTTTATAGTATGTTTATTAACCAAATAATATAAAAATAAAAAGAGACATTGTAAATGTCAAACTAATTAACTAAGATTTAAATATAAAAGATAAGGTTAATAAAGTGACCCAAAACTATCTAAAACCTATTGGTTGAGTGGTTTTGGACCTATCCCCACCATATAATTTAAATAATACTATTTGTATCCATTATAAACCGAATATAAATTTATTATATGACAATACATTATGTTTTTCTTAAAGATCCCTTCCTCCCCCTTATAAAAGGACACCACTTCCAACCAATTCCTCACACCTCTCAAGCCTTTTGGATCGTCCAACCTCTACCCAATTAATCTTCCTATATCCCTCTCCTACTCATTTAATCCTTAACTCAGACAGAAGGCACTTCAAGAGTCTTTTTGGTTCAAACCAAAGAGAGTTACCCAAAATAAAGGTAACGATTTCTCTTAACTTGCTTTCTTTAATTTTACGTCTCCAACCACTAAACTCTTTTTATTATTTTATTTTGTACCAAAACCAGTACCATAAATATACTAGGATGTTATGATGAGAATGATTCTAACTAAACTTACACACACCTCTATCTAATGGGTGAAGAACATAGTATTTATGTGGATGATAACCAAACGCCTCACGAAACGATGATTATTCAAATTATCTCCTACTGCCTGTCATGGTGGACATTATGATGGAACTGTAATTAAATATGTTATTTATGATAATTATTTTATATATAATCTTCTTTAATTCCATTTTATTTAATAACATTATTTGTTTCATGTTGTATATATATATGATAATTTCATTTGAGGAAGTGCGGACTACCGCCCCATCAAAGTGATATGACTCTTTCATATCATACATGGAACCTATAAAGGATGGTTGTAATAAACTTAAGTAACATATATAACATATTATATTATACTGGAATAATAATTTTCCTATGTATAATTTGGTTTTTATTCCTTTTAAAATGAAAAATGAAATGGAAGTTGTGTTCGTGCGTACGTACGGACTACCGTCTCCACGAACGCGATGAGAATCATTCCCCATCGTATCCACGCAAGACTAATTTTAATTTGATGATTAAAAATAATGTTTAAAAAATTTATATCATTCTGGATATAAATATGTTACATCCCATCCATAATGATTATTACTCTCATAACAATTAATACAATGAAAAATGAATCCGTGAACACCCAAAATGACGATAATACTAAGATATTATTAACAAATCAATGATAAAAGATCATTTATTATATCATATTAATGTATATGATTATTTTATAATTTAATAACAATAATTTCACCATTATACCGGAGGTTAATCTAACCTCTAAAAAGGAAAAGTACAAGGTAAGGGTTTATTTCACAATCTCTTCATTATCCAAGGTTGTTTATACATAATTATCTACTAGGTACTTTTTATCATCCAAAATTTATATTCTTAAAAATGTACTTCAAATAATTCTTACTATTTTACATACTATGGGTTTAAGTCATTTATACCCTTTGTTGAACTTTTATAATATGTTTATAACAGAATCTTTCCGTCATTTTCCAAACAAGGTCCTTTTTATCCTTTTCGACAAAATTAAGGTAAGATTGTATTTTAAAAACTTATACGGTTCGTGTGCCTATTTTCTGCAATTATAAAATCGTCGAAGCTTCCCTTAAAATTTTATAAGAATATTTTCAAATTAAATGTTTTCTTTTATAATTATGTGACTCCTTTATGATTTAAAAAAAAGATATTTCTTTCAAAAACTTTTGATTTCATCTATGACAACATCATTTTAAATGTATTAAAGATTTATTATTCTAAACCATTCTCATTGATGTACATATTTTAAAAATTGTTTTAAGGATTTATTTAAATTGAAATGAATGTTTTAAAATGGTAATTACATTAAAACGTTTCATTGTGGTATGGGATACTTTGATTCAAAAATGTCTTTAAAAGTCTTCCTTTCTAAATTGTGTGACTTTTAAGTGTTTTCATGAAAAGGGATATTTCAATCAAAGACTTTTAGAAATCATTTCCATCTATGTCAAATCCTTTAGTGGATTTTAATCTTGTTTTCACGTTGATTTATTATGATACAAAATGTCTATATTTTATTGAAGGTTTTGTGATATGTTTGACTGTAGATGTGTTATTTTTATACAACTCATGGTTTATGGTTAAAGTATTGGCATTTCATATCCTAGTTCTTATATGAATGTTTCTATTATGATTCACCCATTTCATATGAATAATGTATAGAAAAAATTAAGTGATAGGTGGAGCCCGCTATATCTTCTGGATGCATCAGTAGGTCTCATGAGACAACTAGACTTGGAATTGGCTGAGGCCTTTTCCCAATTTGATTTTTGGTTTTGGCCGAGGCCTTAATAATTTTTAGATGTCTTGGCTGGGGCCTTGAAAAAATGTTTTAGAATGTCTGGAATTATACATTCCCTCATTATGGAAATAATACTGATGGTTCATGTGGACTAGTAGAATACCCATGATTATGTTTTATTATGGCATTATTTACTCAGCTCATATTTTTTCAATAAAAGTATTCATGTTTATTATTGGTAAAGGAATGCAGTTTCAATTATTCTCCATGCATAATATTTATGTTATTTTCGGCTATATTTCATACCCATACTGAGCATTTGAGCTCACACCTTTCTCTGTTTTATTTTTTATAGGATTCCAAGAAGTGTATTGTGATTGATATGCAGGGTTAAGCTAAAGGAATAATGGCGTTCAGAAAGGATTATTTATGTTTTTTTGTATGTTATAAAGTGTGATATAACATTCATGTTTGTAATCTATTTTCCAAGACTGCTAAACCGATCGGTCCTTCAGGACTTGATTCCTTGTAATCGTGCCAATGTAATAAAATAATACACCGACTCTAGGTAACTAGGGTCGGGGTGTTACATTTGACATGTTTTGGGTCATTTCCTCTAAGTAAATTAATTTCTACAACTTTATCCTTTCATAGGGTAATTAACACTCATATTTAGTATGTTATTATATTTAAAAAATCAAAATTAAACATAAAAACCCTATTATTATGTAGTTTATCATTTCTTAGGTTTTTTACCTTATATAATTGTTGTCTTTATTTTAAAGAGTTTTGATAGGTTTTCAATGGTTTTTGGAGGGTGTTCAGTATTTTAGAGGAGGATTTAGTTTTTAGGTGGTGGCCATAAAATTGTAATTTGGTGGCTATGATGTGGAGACCATATTATGAAAAATATTGGAATCATGGTGGATTTATTTCTCAATCACCTATTTTTTAACCCTTGTGGTATAATTGTGCGATGTAGTGTAATATATTTTTCGCTTTACTGTAGTACCCTCACCTGAATTATAAGATCTAGGGTACAACAAGCGTCCTAATTTCTAGTTGTGTTGTTGAAGAAGATTGGAGTGACATGGAACCTTAGAATACACCATAGACATTGATACCCCATTATGTCTATAACATAGTCTCTACGTTGTTCCATTTTGTGGTGGTTCTTATATTTGACTTATTATTATTTCAATTAGGATTATAGATTCAAAAAACACACTAGTATTATAATATTCAAGGTTCTCATAATTTTCTTCCTCTCAAGGATTCCAATCCAATTGAACCTCAAATTGAATGCGACATTAAGATGAATAAAAGTGAATTGGAGATTCTGAATCATTGTTGTGTCTTTGTTCTCTATCAATAATCATTGTTCTTCTAATATCCTCTCTTCAAAATTCTCTCAGAACCATAAATCAATTCCATTAAGGATAGACCTATGTGTTTTTTCATTAATATTGATGATATATTATTGGATATAGTGAACTAATGATTTGTGTGAACTTGGATCTAGATTTTATAAATTTTGTTCTCTATTTTATCCATTCTATTAGAGGCATATGGATTCATTCTCCACTATAATATTTTATTATTTGAAAACATATTTTTTTGGAAGAATATCTACTTTCTTTTCTATTACATTTTTATGTGATTTCATGAAGGCCCAATATTTTTTTTTGGAATTATGGAAAACTTGATGGATTTTTGGAAAAATCTCTATCCTAATGGTAATAAAATTATGATATTAAAATTATGGAATGTTTTTGAGGAATATAATCACGTTGGTTTAATATTTGAAAAGAATATTTGATTCATGTGATAGAATTGTTGTGGAATTTTGTGTAATTGGGTTGGTTTGTGCCTAAGTTGAATGGATTGTGAGTGGGAACTTCAACTATACATGGTTGAATACATTATGGTCATAGAGTACCACTATTAATGGTAACACTAATCTTGTGTGTATGGTTATGTGTATATTGATGGGTGTATGTGTGAACATGGGAAATGTTTTTTTGTCATAGTATGAAACTCAACAAGGGGGTGAATTGACTTACTATAAATATTTCTTTCTAAAATACATTATTAATAGTTCGAAAAATTTTAATATAAATAGTCTAGTTAACCAAAGTAGTAGATTTATAAAAGTTTTGATTGTTTGAAATATTTCTAATGTATTTATTAGTTCTTAGTAAAAACAATTTGTATTATTAGTTTGACTTTTGAAATTAGTCAACTAAAAAAATTATAATATAATAACTATCTAATATTAACTATCAAATTAAAGAAATGTTTTCAATTAATAAATAAAAAAGTTAAAAAAACATTGAATGGCATTGTGGATTTTAAAGTAAGAGGTTCAGTCTCAAGGTGAGACTTAGTATTCCCCACTTGGTGATCACCCACCACCAAGTAATTTAAATAAATAAACATGATACACACCCTGGATCAAGGTAAAAAATAGTATAAACACTTTCTAGGTCAATTTGGACTCATACAAAATTTTCATGGGACTGCTAACAACATAAAACTAGGCCAGACATGGACCTATTTCACTACTATCTGTTGGAGTGTAAGTTGTAAAAATATATGTTTGTGAAGATATCAATTTTTCGTCCAATTTAAAGTAGGATTCACTTTGATTTTATTAGACAGAGATGCACACACTTGATTAAAAGGTAAAAAATACCCAATAAGAGCCTAAATAATGAGAAGTGAATAAGAATGATCTATGTGATATTTAGGCATCTTTTGACTCCTCAATATTTTTTTGATATGCAGCTTGAGTTAGTATCTCATAATAGTAATCAAAATAGATTATCATGATAGATTATATCATTTGATTCTAGAGAGTTAAAGATGTGAAGGATGATCTATTATTATTTATTAGTATGTTGATACAAGACGTTATTCAATTTTAATTCATAGCAATGTCTTCATGAAAGCTTAGTAGATAGTTCTAATTTTTTCTTTTTTGGGTGCATGACTTTTCAGCTCATCTCACTCATCTGTACACATTGCCTTTTTGATTTGGGGCTGGATTTATAAATTGCAGGGTCGACAAGAAGAATGGTCTTAATCATGTGTGGGTACCTAAAACTTCATACTATGACATCCATTATATGTTTACTAAAAAATGAAGACAAATTAATTAAAATAGATAATGGTAATATGTTTCATAAATACAATTGTTATAAATAATTTAAAATCTTAATGGAAAAGGAAGGAGTGACGATGTCTAGGGATTGGTAACTCAGGAATGCTGATACTAGATAGATAGGCCGGTCTATTAGTAGGCCAACTTCTTGGTTTCTCATCCAATGGTAGGTCATCCTGATAATAGGACCTCTTGACAGTAGATCATCTATCAGTAGAATATACATAGAAGAAACTTTTATCATTGGTAATTCATGTTATCTGTATATTAATATAAGGGTGACTCATGCCATTAGTAAATCAATATAAATGGTGACTTTTTCACTAGCAAAAAATCTAAAATTCTATTGCTAGTTCAATGTGACAGTGACTTAACTATAGGTTGGTCAAGCATTAGTGACTCAGTGCATCTGTAGATTTATAGATTTTTGACTCATAATTACCGGTTTCATTGATTCCATATCAACGGTTTTCAAACAGTGAGTCCGCCCAGATGGTGAAAAAACCTCAATAATGACTTAATAGTTGCAAATTTTTTCTAACCAGTCATATGTAGTAAAGCACTAAAAAAATAGATAATGCTTATATGTAAACATAATTAATCAATAATAAGCATAATTAAACATAATTAAATATGACTAGGTATGATTTCTTATCATTAATACTAGAGAATGCATATAATATCCCTCATTATTATAATCACAAATCATGGCATTTACAAGCCATTCATAATGATCAATGGAAAAATTATACTTAACATAGAATAAAAAATATGTGAAATTAATTATGATATAGACATAAATTAATTATGATAAGAGAAATATTCAAATTATGTAAAATTAAACCCAATTAATAACCTTTAATTCTCTAAAATCCATAATGATTTTGTAGTTATGTTAAATTCTATCTCATAATTCTCCTACTTTTTGGGTTATCAAAAATAGAAGAAACAATATGAGATAAATAATATAACATAGGTAACCATAGATATTTCATTTCATTATAAAGCGAATGTACAAGGAGTAAAAAATAAAAATTACATCTTTAATAATGATTAATCCAATCACTACTTCTTCAAAGAAGGATCCATATGTTATTGTCCTTATCAGAAGGAACGGAATGAGGAACATTATGAAAATAAAGGACAAGAAGTATTGCACTGATAAAGTGAAACTCTAGAGTGTACATGAGGTGGAATACTCTGAGTAGAATATGTAAAAGTCGGGAGTTACCTATATATGATAGGTATTAGATGACTAAGATCCCATGATAAATATATAATAAATAGATGAAGAGTTTATAAAGGAGGAGAAAAGGGGTTTTAGGTTATAGTAGCTCTGAATTGGGGATCAACAGACTAGTAGATTGATTCTCAAGGGTGGTTTAAAGTCATTGGAGTAATAGGAAATGATTTTCATGCTACAATAACATTACTTTGATGATTCACGTAATTCTTTAAAAGGTTCAAAAATTCAATGATGATCTTCCCAGCATTAGATATAGACATTTTAAAATCATCCATATTCTCTATAAACATTTAAAGATTAGGTATTATCCCTTTAAAATGTTGGAATTTTTCCTTGAAGGATTAAGTTAGGGGAGGAATCCTTAGATTTCCAGCCAAATATTTAAAGTGTCTATCCTACTGAATCTTGTTGTAAATCCTCTTAGAGTATAAATCTAATTTCATTGTAATTTCCTCCGGAGCATTATTATCCCATTTGGTGTAAAATCTTATCATTTCAAATATATGATCACTGTTATTTTTAATCTTTCTTAGCCTTTATTATTCTATTCCACCCATCATGGTCCAAAGCACTTCTTTAATCACTATTCTGATCAACTCACTGTTAAAAGTATGAATAGTAGGAGTAACTACATTTGAGGCTTCATTAATTGTATCTTTTACCCCAGATCTATAAAATTTATAACTAAATTTATGCAGGAGGAGTGAAAATATCTTTCTTAGAGAATATGTAACCTCAATAGTGGTTTAAACATTGTCTAGGGATGTTTCATACTCAAATGACATACCATTCCCAACTGGAATGAGTGTTCCCAACTCATAACATATCCCTTTGTTCACCAATCTCAATTCTTTATGTTCTGAAACTAAATGATGTTAAATCAGTTAAAGACTATTTTCTAAAATCATAATAACTTATAGTTCAATAAAACATTCAATACGCGATAGTTAAGGTCGAAAGATGCCATTAAACACTGAATAGAAATAGTCCTTAAAAATTTTGAAATTATTTTGGGTCATATAATCGACAGGGAATGGGGAAACTAGAGAAGAAACAAAAAGAGTAGGAGCAGTAGCTACTATTAGAGTAGGTGGAATTTCTTGAGTTCTCCCAACTATATGATTATGAGAAGGACCAAATACTTAAACCAATAATCCCATAAGATCAGATGCCTCATCATATAAATTAAGAAAATCTAAACTAGGAGTTACATAGTCTGGATACTTTTCCAAATCATCAATTATCACATCATAAGGAATGATAGTATCAACTCTTACCTTTTTGTTGTTTCTACCCCTAAAAAGATACTTCTTTTTCAATAGCTTCTTCTCTCCAAAAGGTGATCTCTTTTACCCATACACAAGTTGTTGCACTAGAGAAACTAGAACATCTTCTTAAACCTCAATTTCTACATGAATAAGAATATTTAGATCTCTCTCCTCAATCACAACTGGCATAGGAGCATTATGGGATTCCAAAACGGGTTCCTATTATAGCGACCCAAGACATTTACATCTAACATTGCATGATTTTATGCTTAATTATGCATCATATTACATGCCAAGGATCATTAAGTCTAGTGCCTTGGAAGACTATATACATATAACATAACACATGGGTCAAAAAAACAATTCTTTATTTGATCTCTATTAAGAGATCATAACTTTCTTTGAGCCCTTACATCTGCATAGGGTACCCTGGGGAATACATGAATAAAGGGGTGAGCTGAAGAGTCCAGTAAGTAAATGAACATATGGATACATCTTAAGAACAATAGTTAGGAGGCATGACATAATGATATGCAAAGCATGGAACATATGAAATCATATCATATAAGCATGGGATCATATAAACATAGAATCATATAAATGTGGAAGAATCATAAAACATTTCATTGGGATGGGTGAAGGATAACTGTCAATCATGATTCCCATTTTAATACGGGTCAAGGCTAACAGAAAATCCCCTATCACATCACATATCATTAGACTTAACATCACAAAAATCATTAGAGTGCCATATGGGAACACCCATATCAACATTTTCATGAGTATTGTTTCCACATAAATAATAATACATAATCAATTGTTCATAAATATAAGGATACCCAAGGAATGAATTGGGTACCACAGTCATGACATAAAGTAAAACCAATGAGAGTATCATGAATGTGTCTAGGAAAGGAAGGGATTAGAGCACACTTAGACATTAATAAGGTAAAATAGGCATATAAAATGGTAGGTGATGTTATATAAAAGTTACATCATATAATAAATGTATTTTAGAAACATTAGCATGAAAACATTTTTGTGCGGTTTTAAGGAAAACAATATAGAGATTTTAAAATAGAAAAGAGAACAAAATTTTATATAAAACCATAATTCAACCAAGAAGGTTTTCATAATTAAAAAAAATTCTTTTATAAAGGCAATGCTGTCTTAAAACAGAGGATAAGGTGCACATGAAATTGGTTAAAAATTCAGGATGTTCCTTAAAAAAAGGGTTGCTTATCAGGAATTTCTAAGGAGGGAATCATTTAAAAACATGTATATCCCCAAAAAATAATGAATAAAGTGTATTCATAAATGAATTTTGTAAAAATAAATTGTATTTATAATATGTTAATAAACAGATAAGATTACTCCACTTTTTATAAAAATAATGATAAGGCAACCCGAATGAAGAAAAGGGGTTCAGGTAGAATTTGTTACGATTTATTGGCATGGTGTCGAGTGTGCCTAAGATGTCATGATGAGAGGGAAAATGGTTTTATAATCACTTATAAATCATTCGGAATTTTTGGGGAAGGTGCGAAATCATACCCAATCATTTGGGATTATGCATAAAAGGCATAACAAAGAGGCTCATCTCGATTAAGAGAGAAATGGAGGGGACCCCTAACCTTAAATCTGTTGGTGTTCTCCAATTGTTATTAAAGGCATGATTAAAAACATTGTGCTTGTTAATTCATAATTACATAACCACTTATATATTTAATTGGTTTATTATAATCATTTTATGTTCATTTATAACCATTTTGATTGGTTATGAGGTTCAATTTCAATGTTCGGGCTCATTTGTTTACTTGGTTTTAGTGATCGGTACGATTATATTCATGTTTGGATAAACATGTAATATAAAGGTAGTTGTCCAGAATTGAAGTCCTATTATATTGGTGAACATCTATAAGATTACATGGTTTTAAATATCATTTGGTTACTTAGAGTGATGTCAAATTATTATATAAAACCATAGTGACAATTATTTTTTTTAATCTGTGAGTTTGATTACAAAGAACAAGTTTTTGATTTAAAAATTAATACCATTTTTAGAAAAACGATTAATTTTTTTTGGATATATTACCTATATAATAATCTCGTTAAAACATAACACAAATGGTTTCATATCCATAATTAATGATTATAATAGAAATTGATAAATGGTAGTCATTGAAAGGGATAAATTAGCACATCTCAAACAATGCTTTCATTTCTTTCAACATAAAGGTGGGGAAAAGAGAAAATATAATGAAATATAACTTTAGTATGAAAATATTCTAGTACATGTATGCTACTGGATTTATCATATTATTATGGTGAAAGGAGGTGAGGAACGAAACAAAAAGAAAAAACTTAAAAAAAATTGAAGGAATTAGAAGGAGGAATTCTCCTTTTGAGACTTCCTCCTTTGGGAACCTCTTAAAGAGAGTGGTTTTTGTATTATGAAGAGGCTGGGAGATTTTGAACAAGGGGGGACCTTGTAAATATATTTCGGAAGAATATTGGAAAGTCATAAGGCTTGAGAGGAGTGAAGAGAAGAGGGAGTGAATGGGGGTCTTTTAAATGGAGGAGAGAGGGAATTTATCAATATAAAATTCATTAATTTATTATTTCCCCACAAGACAAGTAATAATGATTCTTCTTTGACCAAGAATAGTAGTTTATCATGTGTTCCTGAAAATTGGTCTTACATCAGCAAAAAATTATCAAAGACTCAATAAATCCTTTATTTGTCATTTATTTCAAATTATAGTAGTTTACTATTCATAAAAAATTCAAGTATTTCAGAAAAAATAAAAAAATTGAAACCAAGCATTTCTTGACATGTAGAATCCAAAAATGAAGTCCATTTTTCAAAAATAATTTTCTAAATTTGATGCTTTTAATATTTAATTAAAACTATTATTTATTATCAAAAACCAGTTTTAAAACATTTATTTACTTATCCTAAAATATTGGTATATCATACATTGAACATGAATAATAATTATATATTATCATAGGTAAGGTTACCATTCATTATGGTATATCACTATTCATAAGGGTATGTTACTATTCATAAGGCTAGGTTACTATTTACCAAAAATTATGTTTTTCTTATCGGACTCCAAATATCTTATTGATTGCATCCGTGTATGTCGAGTTTTTGAAATTCCAAATACAAAAGGGAAAAATGTATGTTTAAAGGTCACTTATAACAAAGTAGTTCATTATGTTTTGTTTTCATGTGATTTTATGACATTTATATGAGAATGTAATTTCCATTTATTAAACATTGGGTCATTACATTCATCCTCTTATGAAATTCCGCCCTCAAAATTTCATCTTAAATTCTAAGACAAAAACCGGTCGAGGTACATTTCTTTTATCACTTCCTCTAATTCCCATATTTCCACTTAGTACTTATGGTTTCATTATAGTACCTTAACCAGATGAGTAGTCTTGTTGCGCTAAATATTGTCTCTATGATCGATGATCTTCACTGACTGCTCCTCATAGGAACGATCATCCTCTAACTGTACCACCTTTGAAGGGAGTACATGTGAAGGGTCTAGCATTTACATCCATAAGAGGGATACATGAAAGACATCATTTACTTTCGACATGGTAGGTGGAAGTGCCAGTCGATAGGCCACAACTCCGACTCGATCAAGGATCTCGATGGGCCTGATGTACCTGGGGCATAACATCCCATTATTTCAGAACCTCATGACATTATTATATGGAGATATTCATAGAAATACCATGTTTCTTGACTTTGAATTCAAGGTCTCATAGACGGTTATCTGTATAACTCTTCTATCAACATTGGGATTCCTTGATATGATGTTTAATGGTTTCCACCTTTTCCACAATTTCTTCAACCATTTTTGGTCCTAGTATCTTACACTCACGGACATCATCCCCACACACCAGTGTTCTGCACCTTTTCCCATAAAGTGCTTCATGCGGTGCCATTTGGGTGCTCGAGTGGAAAATGTTGTTATATGAGAATTCAACCGGTAGAATATGATGGTCCCATCCTCCTTTGAATTCTATATAACACACTCTTAACAAGTATTCTAGTATCCGAATAGGCCTCTCAGATTGGCCATAAATTTGAGGATGATATGTCGTACGGAAGTTCAGTTTAGTGCTCATATCATGATGGAGACTTTTCCAGAACATCAAAGTGAATCATGGATCACGATCATATATAATAGATAGTGGTACACCAAGAAATATTATCACTTCTTTGATGTAAATCCGTGCAAGTTGTTCCGGTAAGAAGTCCTCTTGAACCGTGATAAAATGAGATGTCTTTATAAGATGGCCCACAACAACCATATAACATTATTTCCTCTATATTTCCATCAAAGTCCAGTGACAAAGTCCATGATAATGTTCTCCCACTTCCATGCTGGCATGGGCAGTGGTTGCATCATCCCTCTTGAAATTTTTCCTCTCAACCTTCACTTGCTGTCATACCAGGCACATAGATGTATATTCACAATCTCCCTTTTTATATTGTCCCATGAAATGTTTTCTCAGGGATCTCAATACATCTTTGTGCTCCCTGGGTGGATAGAGAAGTTTGAGCTATGTGTGTCACACAGAAGCTTCTTCTTTATCTATGGATCGGATGGTACATATAATTGTGACCCAAATCATATAACTCCATCCACATCAATTTTGAAATCGGAGGATTTCCCATTTATAACAGCATCCCCCCGATTCTGAATTTCCTCATCATTTCTTTGAGCATAATTTATTCTCTCCAAGAGGGATGGTTGAGCAATCATTTGAGAAAGGATTGATGATGTTCCTCCCTAAATGATTTTCCTGTCCTTCTTTTGAAAATCTAAGAATATTGGATCGTTTTTAATTCCCATTAATGATAAATATGTAGGATCCTTTCTACTTAGAGCATTTACCACCTTGTTTTCCTTACTGGTATGGTAGTGGATTGAGAAGTCATAATCCATGGTGATCCATATCCGTCTTTGATGGCACATATTAATCTCATTATGTGTGAATATATATTTGAGACTCTTATGGTCAGAATATATATCACACTTCTCCCCACAGAGGTAATTCCTCTAGAATTTCAATGCAAAGATCACCGCTGCCAACTCCTAATCATGCGTGGGATAGTTTTTCTTAAAGGATTTTCATCTTACATGAGGAAAAGGATATCACTTTATCATTTTTCATTTACAAACCTCCTAATCCCTTTCTGAAGCATCATTGTACACATCATAGAGTTCTCCACTTTATTGATGTGTGGGTAATGATGCAGTGATAAGCCACTTTTTTAACTCAGTTAAACAGTCTTCAAATTCCAGTGTCTAGAAAAAATTTACTCCCTTCTGTGTCAGCATGGTCAGGTTTGAAAATCATGAGAAGTTCTTAACGAATCTTCAATAATTCCCATCTAGACCCAAAAAGTTACGGATATCCATTACAGAAGATTTCATTGGACACTCTTCAATTGCCTTTGTCTTAGAAGGGTCCATATATATCCCTTTTTTGGTGATAACATACCCCAAGAATGATATTTCCTCCATCCAAAACTCACATTTACTGTACATTTCATACACCTTCTCCATTCACAATGTCTTTATCCCATTTTTCCAATGCTCCTCATGTTCCTCCTTCCCCTTGGAGTATATCAGAATATCATCAATAAAGACTACCACAAATTTGTCGAGGTATTCTCTGAAGACTCTATTCATAAAATCTCATAAAATTTCTCAAGCATTAGGGAGTCTAAAGGGCATCACAATGAACTCATAGTGTCCATACCTCATTCGAAAGGCAGTCTTGGAAATATCTTCCTTCCCCACCTTTAATTGGTGATATCCTGACTGAAGGTCCACCTTAAAGAGATAATGGGACCCACAAAGGTGATTGAACAAGTCATCTATCCATGGAAGGGGATACTTTTTCTTTATCATGATTTTATTGATCTCACGATAATCAATGCAATTGTAAATTGATTCATCCTTCTTCTTGAAAAAGTGGACTGGCCCCCTCCCCCCCCGGTGAAGCACTCAGGTGTATAAAACCCTTCTCGATATTCTCCTATAGCTAGTTATTTAGCTCTTCCAGCTCTATAGTGTCCATTATATAAGGTGTCTTTGAGATAGGTAGAGATCCATGGATACGTTCAATTGAGAACTCAACCTCTCGGTTAGTAGGAAGACTAGGAAACTCTTTAGGGAATACATCAGTGTAATCCCTCATGATGGGAATGTCCTCAAGCATGATTCTATCCTTTTTCTGAATCATTTGATCTAGATATGCTTTCTCATAAGGAAATGATATCCACACTTGAGACAATGATTCTATTGGAGATTCATCTTCCTCCTTACAATTGTAGTGAATCAGAGGATGCTTCGGGATCTGAAAAGTGATCTCCCTTTCCCGACAATTGATGTTGGCATAGAATAAAGATAAAAAATCTAGCATCGAACTCCACTAAAGAAAGTATGACGATATTTTCTAGAAAGTTAAGTCCACAAACATTTACCAGGGAGGAGTTATAAACCATGGATGCAATAATTTCCCCATTCACTGTTCTCACAGATAATGTTTCCTCCTAATTTTAAGGTGGTGTTTGAATAGTTCTACTAAACTTGAAAGATATGAAAGAATACATAGAACCAGAATCAAATACTACATTCACTATTCTTGAATTAATAAGTAGCGTACCTGTCACCACATCGTTGTCCAGCTCCACCTCAGTAGTAGTGAGAGCAGAAGCCCTTCATTTTTCCTTAGAGGTTGTTGTTGTTTACCTCCAACAATGCTCATCTTAGGGAAACTGTTCACATAATTTCCATTCTACCTATAGTTGTAACACTGCACTCGTATGCAGAGTGTTGACTTGAACCTTCTTTTCTTCTTCTGCATTTGTGGGATTATTCATATCCCATGGCAGTTCTTGGCCAGATGACCAAACATTCTACATTTGAAGATTTTATAAATCTGGGAGGCCTTTGATGCATGAAGGATAATATGAAAACTTTCTCTTTCCTTGGAGGAGGAGGATGTTCCTCCTGAATAAAGTTATTATTCATAACTCGAGCCAGGAGAGCAAGTTCTATCATGATGTTTTCAGAACCCTCTCCCATCATATCAAGTATATCATTAGGGAAATATTAACATTTCATATCACAATTCTTATTGGGATGTGTTCTTCAATTTCCCATCATTATATATGTAAAAGAATGTATAATTAGATGTCATTAATACTTGTTTATTGAGCATAAAATGGAAACTTTCAGTGTAAAAGGATAAACTTATAAAGAAGAAGTATATCTTAATTTGTGATTCCTTAGGTTTAAATCTAGGTTATTATTAATCTATTTCATAACTTAGATTTTTATGGGCCTTGTCCCTTAATGATGGTTTGTAATAATCTCGGGAATCCACCAAAGCATATCCCCTGGGAGTGTCGTAATAAAGAGTGTAACAAGGCCCATTGTCGGGCACCAGTTCCCGTTTGAGTCTAGATCCAAGCGGTGTTTTCCGGTTTTACCCCAAGATACATCTATGACAGATCCACATCTACCTACTCGTATCCAGACATGGATGTATGTTTTTTGATAAACCACTTGCTCAATACTCAACAATATTAGGAATTTCCTCTAATACTTAGGCTCATCTCTAAGGTTCTCACTAAGGTTCTCTATTCCTAATCTCAAAAAATAACTTGAACATCCTCTAATACCAAATATAGTGACCCAAGCTTTTGATATATAAAATTGCATGATTTTAAGCATAGTTATACATCATAGTACACGCCAATGATCATTAAGTGTAGTGTCTGGGAAGACTTGGTATATATAACATAAAACATGGGGATAAAAAACAGTTCTTTATATAATTTACATTATTAGATCTTAACTTCCTATGACCCCTTACATCTGCATAGGGTACCATGGGGAACACATGAACACATGGGTGATCTGAAAATCCAAGTAAGGGAACTAACATGAGGATACCTCTTACGAACATGAGTTAGGAGGCATGACATAAAGATATTCAAAGCATTGAACATATGAAATCATATCATATAAACATGGGATCATATTAATATGGAATCATTTAAATTTGGGTGAATCATAAAACCTTTCTTTGGTACGGTTCAAGGCTAACTGCCAATCCCGTTTCCCATTTTAGTACGGGTCAAGGCTAACTGCTAATCCCGTTTCACATCGCATCTCATGAGACTTAACCTTACCCAATGCATTTGACCGCTATCTGGGCACACTCACCTCAACATTTTCATGAGTATCCTTGCCACATAAATAGTCATTCGACATAAATAATCATACATAATCAACCATTCATAATCATAAGGATACCCATGGAAAGAATTGGGTACCACAATCGTGACATAAAGCATAACCAATGAGAGTATCATGAAAGTGTCCATTAATAAAAGGTATTATAACATAAATGGACGTTACTAAGGTAAAATTATCATATAACCTAGTAGGTGGTGTCATATAGAAGCGACAATGTATATGAAATATTTGAGAAAAATTAGCATTAAAACATTTTTGTGCAATTTTATCGAAAATACTATAGAGATTTTAAAATAAAAAAGATGAATATCATTTATATAAAACCGGAATTGAACAAATAAGGATTTCATAATAAAAAGACTTATTTTATAAATAAAATGGTGTCTCAAAATAGAGGATAGAGTGCACTAGAAATTCTGTAAAAATTGGGGAAGTTCCCTTAAAAGTGGTTTTCTTATCCGAAAGTTCTAAGGAAGGAATCTTTAAAAAATATATATATCCACAAAAGAGTATGATGAAATGGTATTCATAAATGAAATTTTTAAAAATGAACAGAATTTTGAATATTTAAGTAATCCTATAAGATTAATCCACCTTGATTTAGAGAATGATAAGGCATCTTGAATGAACAATAGGTGTTCAGGTAGAATTCATTACTGTTTATTGGCATGGTGTCAGGTGTACATAAGAAGTCTTGATGAGAGATAAAAGGTGTTTCTCATCACTTATAAATCATTAGGACAGTATGGGGGAGGTCCTAAAACATACCCCATCATTTGGGATTACGAATACAAGGTATATCATATTGGACAATCTTGATTAATAGAGAAATGGAGAGGATCTCATACCTTAAATCTGTTGGTGTTCTCCACTTGTTATTAATGACCTTAATAAAAAAATCAGGATTATTAATTCACAAGTCCAGAAAGTGGTTATTTGGAATTTAAGTGATGTTATATTTGTTAAAATTGAAGAGATTTAATGGTTTTCAATTAAATTTGGTTACATAGAGTGATGTTTAATTATTAAATAAAACCATAGTGACAACCATTTTTGTTAATATGTGGGTTTTATTACAAAAAACCTGTTTTTTTTATAAATTAATACCATTTGTACAAAATTATTAAAAACAAAAATAAGATGTATTACCAATATATTAATATGGTTCAACTATAACAAAAATGGTTTCATGACCACAATTAAAGATTATAATACTAATTGAGGAACTGTGGTTCTTGAATAGGCTAAATTAGCACATCTCAAATGAAAATTTCATTTCATTCAAATAAAAGGTGGGGAAAGGAGAGAATTTAATGAAATATATCATTAGTACGAAAAAATTTCAGTACATATATGTTGCAGGATATATCATACTATTATGTTGAAGGGAGGTGAGGAAAGAAACAAATAGAAAAGAACTTAAAATTAACGAAGGAATTGGAAAGAGAAATTTACTTCTTGAGACTTCCTCTTTTGAGAACCTATTAAGGGGAGAGGTTTTGGTATTTTGAAAAGTTAGGTAGCTTTTTGACGTGGGGGAGGACATTGGGGAGAGATTTGGACAGAATATTGTCAAGACACAAGGCTTAAGATTAGTGAAGAGAAGAGGGAGTGAAGATGGTTTTTTATAGTGGAGGAGAGAGGGAATTTCTCAATATCTAATTTATTAATCTATTATTTACCCAAAAGACAAGAAATAATTATTCTTCATGAACAAGAATAGTAATTTTATCTGGTGATCCTGAACCAATTGGTCTTACCTCATCCGAACTTCATTAATGACTCAATAAATCCTTTATTTAGCATTTATTATAAATTATCGTATTTTACTATTCATAAAAAAATCATGTATTTCAGAAAAATACCAAAAAATCACACCAACCATTTTATGATGTATAGAATCCAAAAATGAAGTCCATTTTTCAAAAATAATTTTATAAATGTTATTATTTTAATATTCATTTAAAATCATAATTTACTATCAAAACCCAATTTTAAAACATTCATTTACTTATCCTAAAAAATAGGTACATTATACTTTCAACATGAATAAAAATTATATATTATCATAGGTAAGGTCAATATTCATTAAGGTATATCACTATTCACAAGGGTACGTTACAATTCATAAGTGTATGTTACAATTCACCAAGAATTATTTTTTTCCTATCAGACTCCAAATAACTTATTGATAGCAACCGTGTATGTCGGATTTTCAAAATTCCGAATACAGAAGTGAAAAACATATGTTTGAAGGATACATAGCACTAATTAGTTAAAAATGTTGTGTTTTCATGTGATTTTATGACATATTTATAAGAAAGGAATTTCCATTTACAATAAATTGCGTAGTTACACTTGTTATATTAATGTAGAATCGTCTGGATTTTCATGCTCAATAGGATGTATAATAAGATCATTAGGTTCTAAAAAAGGACCTTGATTGTCATCAGGACGGTATGATCCACTATCAGATTCACCACTTCTTTCTTCTTTCTCAACAATTTAAATATCTGCATTTTCTTCACCAGATTCTTCTCATTTCTCTTATTCTTCCTCATCTTCATCACAACTATCCTCTTATTCTTCCTCATTATTACTTTATTAATTTTATCCATTAGGTTGTTCATCTTCATCATTTCTAATTTTACAAACATATTATGTATTTTATTATTCCTCAGTCTGTTTATCATCATCTTCTGGCAGGACAGGATCTTTTTTAGGAATGGGTTTCAGGAGGGATAACAGGTCCCAAGGTCATCCTTTTTTGACTTCCTTAAATATTTGGGTCCCCTATATCATCAATAAGAGACTTTTCTCTTTGATTTTCTTCAGCTTATTATTATTCTTCACATGACTACTTTATAAACTCTTCTGGTCATGGACTAGGATCAATAACATCTCTTGGCCAGGATGAGTTATCAACGTGATTGAAATCCTCATATATCTTATCGTTGTATTCAACAAATTATTTTTTACATGTCTTCCAATTATTATAAATTCTTTTATAAATCAACTTTGTGATAAATATCCCAAAATAATTAATTACTAATTCTTCATTCATACTCACAAGACCGTTGAATTTCAACATTGTAGAAATAATAATTTGATGAAACAAGAAATTTGACTTAGATTGGGGATTCATCATATCATTCACATGCACCATTAAAAACCTTAACATGTTATTCATGTGTCCATTTTTTATCAGATATAGAAAATAAAGAACTTGGTATTTGACAGGAGAAAATCCCACTTTGTTAGTTATAACTATTAAAAGAAAAATTTAATGAAAATACAACATTCACCATCATGGATTGTTGTTATTTCTATTTTGGGATCTCTATTTCAAGTAATCGCTTCCAATAATTCCTCAAAACTGAAAATATTACTTGTAAGAGGAATAATTCCTTGATAATCATTAAAATAGATTTATGTAGTAATTTTAGGCATTTAAACAAAAGACTTGATTAAAAGGAATCACCTTCACCATTTATCCCAGATTTAATCCAAAAATCTTCAAATTCCTCTAGAATACAGTCCACATAAAAATAAAACTCATGCACACGGTTTGGATAAAACAGTCCTATTTTGTTGGATAGACACTCCAAACACATATATTCTTGGTACACATTTAACAAGAGAGGCATTGTTGAATGTAACCATTCATAATGAAAATCCCTTTTAGGAATGGTGATTCAGTTCATGAGTTCGGGATGTATTGGTTTTTATTTCTGTTCAATAGATTCACCTTTCTACTTATTAGAAGGAAGTGAATCATGCATAGACTTCTCCGAGATATGCATAAAATGATATATTAGAGAGATTTCAATGTTTTGGTTAAAGATAGAATAAAATTAGTTTTAGAGAGAGAAATGAAAGAGAAAGAGTGCGAGAGTGAGAAATTTAGTTGAATAGATTTACATTTTATCATTTAGGGATTTAGAAAAAATAAATATAGAAATGAATATTAGAATAAAATGAAATTAATAATACAATGATTTTTTAACATATAGAAAGAATAAATAATAATGATTTGAAAGGTGTGACACAATAGTGAGACTCAATGGTGAGACATCCATGGTGAGACACAATGGAAAAACACAACGGTGAGACACAACAGTGAGAAAAAATGGTGAGACACAATGGCGAGACACAACTGTGTGATAAAACAATGAGACATCAATAGTGAGTCATCAGTTCTATGATACTCAACATTAAGACACTCAAAATTGATCTTTGATAACACATGTTTTATGTAGGTCATTCTCTCAGAATTTAATGGCATAATAAAAGTATCAGCAAATGGATGTTCTGTGCCATTGAATTATAAAGTTACCTCAATTTTTGATAATGATATCTCAAAAATCGATGTATTACATTAATATGTTTTGTTCTTAAAAAAGAAACTATATATTTAAAAATTCTAATAGAAAATGTTTTATCATAGTTTATAGTGATATGTCTAAATTGATAGTCGTAGTCTAGTATTGTGTGCTTAGTCCACAAAATTTTAGCATAAAAACAACCAGAAACTATGTATTAAGTTTAGTAATAGATAAATCAGTATAATTTTTCTTTTTACAACTCCATGAAACTATAGACTTTCCCAAAGAGTGACATTTTCTAGAGGTTCATTTTTCTATCTAAAATGCAACGACCAAATTCTATATCAGATTAACTAACTAAGAAAAAGGTTTGTCCTATAGGATAGAATATACCTTAGTTAGTAGTAAATTTTAGGTATTCGAAAATTTGGTTAACATAATGTAAATGTGAATCTTTATAATTTTCATGAAAAAAGCATAGATACACACAATAAATATAATATCAAGTTGTCTAGAAGTCAAGTAGAGATGAATTCCAATCATACCTCTGTAATTGGGTTGATATATGGATTTTCTATCTTCATCAAGATCTAATTTATAGATGGTACTCATAGGAGTATAACTACGTTCAGTGTTATCCATTTTAAAAATTATTAAATTTTATTTAGTAAATTTACATTTATTTAAAATAATTACATCCTTATTTTTATAAATTTGAAATCTGATAAATAAGTTGAGTTTTCCCATTAAAATCATTTCAAACTCATTTTTCATAATTTTTTAAAAATCAACTGATAATGAATTTTTTCGAAGCTCAAAAAAATACCATCAACATATATTATAACAACAAAAAAAACCATTAGAAATTCTTTTTATGAAATTATTATGATCATGTATACCTTTTGTAAAACCATTAGATGTATGTATAATGTTGATCCCCCCATACCATGCTCATAGAGAATGTTTTAAACCACACAACGCTTTAGTTAATTTAATAACCTAATTTGGAAAATGAGGGTTTGTAAATCTAGGTGGTTTTCAACAAAAACATAGTCATCTATATAACCATTAAAGAATACAATTTTTACATCCATTTGATAATGTTTGAAAATAAGATGAGCTGCATAAGCTTGAATTATTCTTATAAATTCATTTTATAAAATAGGTGAAAATGTTTCTAAATTGTCTTTTTGTTATTATTGACTATAACCTTGTGAAACTACCCTACCATTATTTCTTAATGTTGTACCATATCATCAAATTTTATTCAAAACACCCACTCAGTGCCTATTATAAAGGTGTAATTGGGTCTATGAACTAGTTTCCATACCTTGTTTCATTCAAACTAGTTTATCTCTTTCATAACCATCATCCATAACACCTCATTTATTTCATCATTTATTTTTTTAGGTTCAGGTTGTTACAAAAATACTTTATGTTAAACATGGTTTCTTAGAGAGGCTCTAGATTGTTTTAATTTTTCTATGTCTCTATCTACAACATCTAAAGGATGGTTCTTATGTGTTCTAATAGATCTTGATAAATATGGGATGGTTATTCCGGGTTCATCTATAGGTTCGGGTTCATTTTTAGAAATTGGAGTGTTTCTTGAACCTGGGTTTTCTTATTCTTTAATAGTAGAATCAGAAGATTTAGAATCTATATATATCCTAGAAAGATTATATTAAAGATTTTCTAGGGTTTTTTTGGACTCATATGGATCTTTTTCATCATACATGACATATGCAAACTCTTCCACACACTCGGTTCTCTTATTAAATACTCTAAATGATTTTATAGATATTGAATAACCAAGGAAAATTCATTCATCACCCTCAGAGGAAAATTAGCTAAAATTATCTTCTGTACTGAGAATAAAGTCTTTAAAACCTAAGACACTGAAATTATTGACATTGGGTTTCCTATTATTCCACAACCCATACGGGGTCTTCTATGTGATAGGTCTAATTAAAGCTCTATTGATTATGTAACAATATGTATTCATAACTTGAGCCTATAAATAAACAAGTAGATAATATTCATTAAGCATAGTCTATGATATTTTTTATGGTTTTATTTTTTTCATTTCTAAAACTCCATTCTGTTGGTGTGTCGTAGGAGAAATGAAGTTATGACTGTAGATATTTTTTTAAGAAAAAAAATTCAAAATCATGATTTTCAAACTCGTGACCCTGATCACTTCTTAAGGTTTTGATCCTAAGACCACTTATTTTTTCTACTAACCTAATATTCTTCGTAAAATAAGAATATTTGTCACTTTTGAGTGCTAAAAATAAGGTCATAGATTACCTAGAAAAGTCATCTACTAGAGCATAGACATTGTGGATCCCATTTTATCATGAAACTCTACAAGGTCCACAGAAATCCATTGAACCAACTCAAGTGGTTGATAAGATTATACTTCATTCATTGGTTTGAAATATATTTTGTGTAGTTTTTCTTTTTTAAAAGTATTATAGACATTATCATTTGGAAATTCTAGTTTACGTAGATCATATAAAAGTCCTTCTATATTAACAATTATAATTTATTGATTGTTATAATGGACTATTCTTGAATTCCAGAGCCATGACTATTTTTGAAAGGCACTCAATAAAAAGAATTTTTGAGAAACTAAAGAATTAAAATTTATAGTATATTCATTTTCATTTATATAACCAGTAAAACTAAATCATTCTAATAGTTGAAAACATTACATGCATAATTTTTAAATTTAACATGAAATACATCATCACATAATTGTTAAAATGCCAAGAATATTTTACTTAAGATAGTCGATAATAAACTATAGAAATTAAAATTGAATTACTGTTAATGATTTAGACAAGGCCAATCATTTGTTCTTTTTAATTTTCCCCAATGGATAAATGTCCACCATCATTATTTATATTATTATTGAAGTGAGAGTAGTCCTTTGTCTTGTTTCGTGAACACAGAAATCCATGTACCATAATCTTTTATAGGAACTCCACAATTAGATTTACTACAAAAATAATTTGTACCAGAAAATACTTTGTTACCCAAAAATTCTTTGGTCTAATAGTATGAGTAATTAAAGATTTATAAACCCACATTTTCATCTTGGGTTTCATATAGGTAGTTTTTTATGTTTTATAAAAATAAACTCTATTAGTTCAAGAAAAACTATAAGATGTAAAATAATTTCCAGTGGTGGAACTTGCGATAAATTTTCTAATTTCATCAAGAAACCAAATTTTCCAGAATTAGACAAAAATTTTGTTTTTAATAAAATTTCTTTTCCTAGGTTGATAAACAATTCTAGTAGTGTATTTAGGAGAAAACTGTTTTCCTTGAATTTGAATAATGGTATCTTTAACATTTGTAATCATTTTAAATCTTTAATAAATTGCTCATTATAATTTGATGTTCTGTATTTTCATTGGGTAGTTGAGAATTATTTTCCTTTTATATATTTAGTTCATATTTCATAGTAGTATAAGATCATATTGTTTCTTGAGGGTTTTATATTTATCATTTAGTTCATTATAAGTATCCTTAACCATTTTATAGTGTTCAAAAATTTCCTCAGTAGTTATATTTTCAGATTTAGATTCAGATTTATCTCAATAATAATAATAATTTTGTGCCGGAGATGCTAGTAATACCTCAAAATGATTTTCATAAAAGAAATGATGGATCTCAAACCTTTTCATCATGAGATGATTCAGAGTCACATGATCTATCCTTTGAAGCACCATAGGTGGCCTTAATTTACTATTTTTACTATGTGCCTTTATCCATATATTTCATCATGTATTTTAAATTTGGGTAGTGATGTTTTACATTTCCTCTTCACTTGCTTTCAATGGAGAATATTTAATTTGTGTTATCACCTCATTTCCAATCCTTTTTCTAGTTACCATTGCTTTCATACTTTCCTTTGTAACTAGGATTTCAAAATATATTTTTTCCATTCTATAAATTCATATATTTTCTATCTAGTTGTTTCATTTCCTCATCACTATCACTTATATTATCTTTATCACAAGAATATTCATCTAGAACATATAACTTTACCTTTTCATTGTATTTATATGTAGTGGTTTTGAAATCTTTGGACTTTCTTTATGGTTCATCATCTTATTCCTTAATGAACTTCATCTCATCCTCATACATAATTAGAGTGTCTTCTTGAATAATGAAATTTATCTCATCCTCATACATCATTAAGGAAACATTCTAATTTATTCATGTAAAATAGATAGATTATCCCAACATTCAAATGTTTTTTTACATTAAGAAATCCTATTGAATTCTTTTTCATATAAAGAAATACATAATGAATTCATAGATTTTTAGTTTCTATTATAGGCTTCCTTAGTTGCATCATCCCAAGTGTTTTTAGCAGTAGTAGGAATATGGTATTCATCTACAATTTCATTCCATATTTCAAAACCAATGCTTTCTAAATTAATTTTAATTTTGAGATTACATTAATGAATTTTTGATCCATTGATTTAGGTAGGTCTGTGGGTAGCAGAACATTTTTTTTATATTTTCCATTTAAAACAAATTATGAAGAACTGAAAACTGTGAACTGATAGAAATTTAGAGATCTGTAAAATAAAATCTAAAATAAAAGTTGAAAAGAGATTTTAAAAATTGAATACAATAAAAGTAAGAAAACCTATAATATCAAATGTTTGTTACAGTAGAAAAATCACAAGGGGTGAATTGAGTTCTTATAATAATTTATATCTTAAATACTTAATTATATGTTCATTAATTTAAAATATAAAACAACCTAGTAAACCAACGTATCATACTTATTAAACTTTTATTTTTTTAAAGATTTATCAATGATTGATTAGTTCTCATGAAATAAAATATGTATTAATATTTTAATATTTGAAATCATTACACTAAATCAAATTCTAAAATAATCACTATCTATGAATAACTATAGAAATAAGAAATATTTTCAATTAATAAATAAAAAAGTTAAAATATAATATTGAAAGGAAAAACAGATTTTAAAACAAGAAGTTCAGCCTCATGATGAGACTTTGTCCTCCCCACTTGGTTAATACCTACCACCATGAAACTTATATAAATAAACATGATCAACACCCTGGATCTAGGTAAATAATAGTTTATACACTATCCAGGTCAACAAGATATCATCTATAATTTTCATGGGTGTGCTATCAAAAACAAGTAGGCTATAGGGGGACCAGTTCCACTGTTATTAGGGGGAGTTTAAGGTGTAAAAATATATTTTTGTGAAGATATAAATATATATTGTATTTCAGAACAAGATTATGTGTGTGTTTATTAGACAGAGATACACACAATACTTGAAAGGTATAAAAATACTCAATTAGTGCATAAATAATTATAAGAGAGTTTGAAGGCTCTTTGTGTTTGTTTATGCTGCTCGTGACTCATCAACATTGTGTTGAAATGCATATTAATTCATTTTCTTGAAACATCCAACCAAACATATTATAACAAGAGATTCTTTCTTCTTCTCCCAGTTAGGTAATGATATGTAATATGTTCTCTTTTTATTTATTAGTATGTTGATGCAAGAAGTTCTTCTGTTTCAATTCTTAGCAATGCCTTTATGTATTATGAGTAGATATTTTTTATTTTGTGTTTTTGGGTGAGTTAATTTTTAGAACATATCACTTGGCTCTTCACTTTTCATTTTTAATCAGGTGGTTACATTATAGATCGTAGGGTTAATAGGAAGCGTGATCTCAATCGTGTGCAGGTACCTCATACATCGTACTCTGACATCTATCAAATTTTGTCAAAAAAACATAGAAAATGTCATTAAAATAAAAAAAATTACTATGTATTATAAATACAAACATTAAAAATTATTTTGAATTTAAATGAAAAAGAATAGAGTGATGCTGTCTCGGGATTGGATGCTTTGTAACTGTGAGACATGATCAATAGGTTGGTCTATAAGTTTGTCTAATCGACAGTGACACAACATTCAGTAAGACATTTTGATGGTAGGTCCACTTAACATTAGGTCATCTATCAGTAACTCATACTTAGCATAAATTCTAAACATTGATAAGTAATTGAATGGGCAGCTTGATCTAATAGTGACTCATGTCATCAGTATCTCATCTTGAAGGATGACATTTTCTTTGTGAAAATTCTGAAACGCTATCAGTAGATCAATGCGATGGTGACTTAACTATCAGTAGGTCCGGAATTAGTAATTGATTACATCGGTAGCATGATGCATCAATGAATGATACTTAGTAGTGTTAATGAGTCCATATCAATGATTAGTCCAATAGTCAATCCACCCAGATGGTTCCTCGACCTCAATGATGATATATTCTTATCTAAATTTTGCTGACATAGCTTATGTAGTAAAACACTTACGGAATAGATTAAGAATATATGTTAACATAATTAAACATGAATACACATTATTAAAATTAATGAAAGATGATTATGCATGATTTTTGTTAATTAAAACTAGAACAATCCAACAATGTTATTCCTAACATGAATAGAAGGAATTAAAACTTTTAATGATGTCCCACTTGGTTTTCTCTTATGCGTTTTCATAAACAATATTTATGCTTTCAAATATATTATATCAAATGTTCTGTAATTATCTGTCTTGGGTGATTCTTTTGGGAAGTCTATAGGTAATTCATTATATGTTAATAATAAACCATTATATTCAAAATTTAGTTCATTTATAGATGTCATATATTTAGGTATAGGTATACAAAACATGTCTTACATATCCAGTGATTATTCTTTATAGATTGGTCTTGGTTGGTGGTTTTGGGTCATGTATCAGGTTCAATATCATTTTTATTAGATGTTCCCTATTCAATTTTCACTGAAATTTTATGATTATATTAATTTTATTTTTTTGTTTCATTACATATAATCATGCATCAAATAGTTGGATTTTATATCTATAAGGTATTTTTCTATGTTGTTGAATTTTAATTGGAAAAAATCACACCAAATGTTTCCTAATCTCTTGGATACAATTACTATCCTTTGGTGACATGGGTATTTCAAATAAGGATATTGGAACTCCATCCTATCTGAATCCAATGAGTCGGGGGGGATGTTATAAAGAGTATCAGTCTTTGTCAGTTCATCTGCCTCTTTGGATTTTATAAAGGTGATATGGAAGTGGAAACTTGAAATGTGTATAAATAAAGTTATCTAAACTTTTTGTGAATAATTTCTTATTACTAGGGCGTATAAGAAAAAAAAAATTAGGAAACTTCTAGATGTGATTTCATCTCAACATAATTGGTTTAGAGGATTAGTGTTTCATATCATTCTTGGTATTGAAACTTCCCACTAGGACTACATTTTTCATTTATTATTGGATGACTTTTGAAAATCATTGAAATAATCAATTTTTGAAGATAATGATTATTTATTATTACAAATGTTAATTTGAATCTTCTATATTACATTAGTTTCTAAAATAGAGAAGTAAATAGATTTTTTTTTCTAGTTTAAAAATCGTAACTCAGTATACATTGTATGAATTAAAAAAAAGAAGCTAAAGAAAAGGTGGAAACACCCAATTTACAAGTAAACAGACAACTTTTCAAGAGAATTGTGATGTATTTTCAAGATTTTGAGTCCAGAATATGAAAAAATACTGATTATATTATAGTTATTCTATGTATTACTCATTATAGAATTATTTTCAGTAGTGTGATATATGACGAAAAAGATACCGTTAGAAATACAATTAAAGGAATGATTTTTTTTCTAAAGGAACATATAGGATCCCTGATGCTGGGAATAAGAGGAAGAGTGGAACCTACATTCAAAGTAGTAGATCATCATATAGAAAGAATACAAGATCAATTATGTTTCATCTACAACCTAAAATCATGCTCAACTATTTCCACAGTGGTTCTTCTTATCGTAACAAGCGAGATTGCACATCACCACCAAGGCATGTAACATATATTAGTAGATGTAGTACCATTTTCATTTTTTGGAATTCAAAAAATTCTATTCCTGAAGGTTTATCTCATGTTTTTGAGACACCCCATACTATGATGGGGAAACCCCATCTAATAAGTTCTTTTCTTTAGAATATAGAAAGTCAATGTGATTTTCGGAAAACCATGACTCCTTAGGATATGTATACAGGATAAGTAAGAAAAGATAAGGGAGGAGTTGGTATGTAGTTATTCATTACAGAGAATATGATCATGTATGATCAATATGGTCCTTCATTATGATAGGAATTATTCATTTTGAATATACCATTATGAAGTCCATATGAAATATGAGTGAATCATATAATTTTATTGCTGCAAATGTGGTGGATTAGATGGGTTTATATTTATATATTATTTCTTATATTATGAAACCATAAAACCCTTTAGAAAAATTTGAATGTAAAGCCCTTATATGTGTATCATGATCAATAAAAATGGGTGAGAATGAGATATTTTTTAAATTTTCTAGATATGGATATCAATTTCTATATTTAGGGATGGATATTTTGATGAAACATAAGTTCTACATAAATATTTATACATGGAAGGTGATTTTTAAATCATATAATGGATTCAACAATCTATTTACGGTATATTGGGAGGTAAATGAAAGTTGTTCATGAAAATTTTTACGAGAGTTTGGAACTATATCCTATCAATTGGTAGCGAATACCTTGGAATTTGAGGATGAGATAGGGTATATATATTTTCCAACCATCATCAATAAATTTCATGACATTTTTTACAGATAATTTATCTAGGATTACACTTGAATGAAAAATGGAATTTTTAATTGGTCACCTACCAAGGACTACTCCAATTTTACTTCTATACTATAATATGTAACCATTGGAATTAATATAATTTAGAGTTCACATAGAAGATCTAGAAGGAAATGGTTACATTTGACCAACCACATATTTATGGGTACAAAAAGTTTATTTTGTAATGAATTTGTATATAACACTTATGATTTATGTATATTATTGCAATCTAAACCAAGTTATGATAATGAACCAGTATGATGTTCCACACAAGGATGATTTATTTTACTAATTGAGGGGTTACGAGTGGTTTCTACAATTTACATGTGATATTGGTAACACAAAATATGATTATGAAATATGATATTCAAAAAACAGATTTTTAGAGTCATTATGTCAATTAAATATACATTGTTATTCCTTTTTATCTTATGAATACAAAAGATTTTTTTTAGGAATTAATGAATCAAATAGTTCAGACATATCTGAATTATTTTTTGTGGTGTTTTTATGATTTTATAGTGTATTATATAAAAATGAAAATCTTGAGGAGTTCATGGTTATATTGATGATTACCCTTTCAGAAGATCTTATTTATTATAATATTTCAATGTGTGATTTTATGATAGGTAAGATACATTTCCTTGGTCAAGTCATTTCATAAAAATGGGTTTTAGTAGATCCTGATATGATAGATGTTTATATCTATAGAAAGATACAAAATAATGTTTTTGAGACATGTTTTTTCTTAGGTTTAGAAGGATAATACTTGCCCTTAATTTTTAGTTTTTTCATGAGTTTCATCCCTGATGAAATATTTTAAAATGAACGGTGTTACTTTTTACTAGAATAAGGAGGGGCAAAAATCATTACTTGAATGTATAAGTATTCTAACATAAACACATATCATAAATATCAAATATATGGCCGGGGAATGAGGTCATTATGATGCATTGTTAACTGGCTTGTGTTGTGCTCTCATGTATGGAGATCATTTTACTTCTTATGGATCACGACATTTATGGGTGGATGATAATAACTATAAAATAAATGATTTTGATTTGGATAAAATACATCATTCCTTAAATATAAAACATGATTGTCTATTTAGTGAGAAATTAATGATTTTTATTGATCATAAAAGTATGAAGCATATTTTATCAAAAATAAATTTGTAGCTAAGGTATCATATATGGATTAAATATCTGAAAATGTTTGGATTCAACAAGATGTATACATTGAAGTAAGGGAATTTAGCGATATATGCATTTTCAGTTGGATAATGTCAATTCATGAAAATATATACCACTCAAAATTTCTATGAAACTAGATTTGGATGAGTAAGGTGATTTTTTAGTTTTCATCCCATTTTCTCTTGGTCTTTATTTGGACTTCTTGGATAGAGTTACACAGATATTAGATAATAAATGTTAAATCTTGTGGTTAAAACCTAGAGGTTTGGTGACCATCAAGGGATTAGTGATTGACTAGAGATCTATGATATAGTTTATCAATCACATTATTTCACCAATAAGGTATTAGGAATATATTCTTTAGTTGTAACACCATTTATGATGGGATGGCCATCTGGGAACCCAAAATATTTATAAATCCTTGATGGAATACATTATGTGGATTTTAATGAAGTAGAATGTGGAAAATTCTGTTTTGATACACCTCATATGTCTGAATGTTATGGAAGATAACCAATGTTAAAATGGTATGTTTTAATATTTACTAATTAAAATATGAAAATACTAGAAGATAAATATTGGTTTTGTGATAGGTATTCTATTAATTTTTTGGAAGCACGAGACCATATGTGTTTTGTGGATAAAATCATGAGTTTTTCTCACATTATCTTTTTTTATGAGTCCAATATGGTTGAATATTTTTCCAAACACCACATTCATGAAATTTTAATGATACACGATGTTCCACATTTAGTTGTGATTCACCAGGATCCCACACTCACCACTCTGTTTCAGAAATTCCTACAGAAAACCCTTTAATTAAAATTGACTATAAGAACATCTTATTATCCCCAAATAGAAGTAAAAACATAACAAATTATCTAAACATAAAAAGGAATTATTTTATATTTTGGGGTTGATTTGGATGGAAAACAAGATAAGTATATACCATTAGTGTACTTCTCATTCACAAAAAGTTATTGAGGATCAATAAATATGACACCTTTCAGATAATTGTATGGATATCCATGTCAATCTCTATTTTATTGGGTGGAAATAGGTGTGACATAATTTATCATACATAGCATAGTGTATGAGTCAATGGAAATCATTTAGATTATGAGAATGGGAATGTAAATGGATTAGCATCCCTAAAAATTATATACATATCAGCATCATAGATGATTATTTCATTAGGGGACTAATCATGTATTATTGAGAATCTATCATTGGTTATGGAATTATCATTTTGGTAAGCATGTAATGTTCT
Organism: Viscum album; assembly: GCA_963277665.1. Taxonomy (NCBI): domain Eukaryota; kingdom Viridiplantae; phylum Streptophyta; class Magnoliopsida; order Santalales; family Viscaceae; genus Viscum; species Viscum album. Next base: position 1,242,369,917 of record OY728153.1, read on the forward strand.
CTTTGTAGTGTAACGACACTTTTTTGGATATTTTAATGAGTCAATGATGTGGATTTACAGTTGTATTTAGCACCAAATTATAGTTTAGTTCATAATGTGATCAAGTAATCTTAATTAAAGAAGTATAAACCTGGTCATAACCATGTTATTCATTGGGATTATGTTGATCCTAAACAAGATTCTATGTTGATCCATTTTCAAATACAGAATATATATAAGAAATAAAATATCATTCTTGGTAAAGAAACAATTTGGTTTAGGTTTTATAGAAACATATTTAGTTCCATGATGATACAAGGGAGCGTGAAAATGAGATGGCAGATAAATTTCCGGAGATCCAAAAAATCACTGGTATCTTACTTTTTGAGGATGGAATGTCAAATGGCGTGGAGGATGTAACACCCCTTTTTTATAGAATATTAACTTTTTTTATATATTTTAATCATATATAATTATTTGGTTATATATTTGGATATTTTGTATATTTTTAAGTATTTCAATAGAGATTTATTCATTATTTATGAAGACTATAATGTGTATTTGGTCACTACAGCCGGGGACTTTGGTGGGTTTACTTTGGAGACAATTTGATGTGATATTGGGGGTCATGTTTTATTTCTTACGACAATTCATTTTTTGGAACACTTATAGTGAAATGGTGGGATGTTAAATAATCATTTTATGTATACATTATGGTAGGGGTTGTTTCATAACCTTCCCCTAAATTATAGAATATATGTTGAAACATTCATTGTGTTTTCAGGATGTGGTGATTACCAAGACAACTTTAGTGTGTCACCTTTACCTATACTATACTATGTGTTATACATATATATCTATGCCTTTGTCCCTTGGAATAACCATGGTGTGACAGTTCTCCGAACATTACTCTTTTTATTTTAATTAGTATTAAATCCCTATACCCATATTTATAATTCTAATGTTTTAAGGGATTTAACTTCTCTTCCTCCTTAGGATTCCAGGAAAATTATCCACAATCTAGATAAAAATTCAAGATGAATCAATGTTCATTGGAGATATAGAATTCTTTGTGTTTCCTTTTCCTCTATAATTATTACCTATTCTTCTTAGTTCCCTTCTTATCCTTTATCTCAAAACCATATATCTAATCAATTTGGGATGGCTATATGAGTTTTTACATGAATCTTGATGAGAAATTTAGGTTTCTAGTGAAGGGATGTTGTCAAAATCATGGATCAAGATTTTTTATGTGTTAATTTTTTTATACTGACCGGGGATTTTGAAACATAAATATCACATATTTTTAATATAATAATCCATATTGAAGTGCATTGTGTTGCATTTGTTGTCAATGAGGCATGAAGTTGTCATGGAATGAATGGATGTCAAGGAATGTCAAGATGTGAATGACAAAGGTTGTGATGGTGATGGTGATGAATGATGATGGAGCATCATTAAATTAGACAATTGTAGAACTGATCTTAATGTTTCAATACTTGTATCAAGATGATACTAAGTTACACCACTTGAAGAATGAATGATGATGGAGCATCATTAAATCAGACGATTGTTGAGCTGCTCTTTAAGTTCCAAGAACTTGTATCAAGAGGATACAATGTCACAACAATATTAGAAGTCCATGCATTGTCTTCACAATGCATGAGGAGATGAAGATGATCCATCCACTACTTCTAAGTGGATGAAGTGAGCTAAAGAAGTCCATGCACTATCACCTAGTGCATGTGAATTAGACGAAGATCCAATTGATCTCTGATTAGATCAATGAAGCACTTTGAAGAATTTAAGTGATTCAGGAGTTCGGTTGAAGAAGAAGAACCTTCAAGAATTCACTCCTAAGTAATGAATATATGTTGAGGATATTTGAGAAATTCTAATGAAGAAGAGAAGAGAAGAAATGAAGAAGAAGAGTTGTGGCATTTGGCATTTTACACTTAAGAGTACTTTGTATACTTAGTGTATATTTAAGCAAAAAATAAGCCACCAAGGGCCAGCCTTAAGGGTTCAACCCAAGGCACATGTGGGACTAGGTCACCACGCCCAAGGGGATCCGATAGGGCCAGCCCGAGAGGCCGCGGCCGTGTGTAAGCCGGGGCCACGCAGGGGATCAGGCCTGCGCAGCATGGGCGCCAGAGCGCGCCCGGAGGATGCATAGTGGGCGCCAGTGGCGCGCCCGTAGGAGGCGTGAGTGGGCGCAGAGCGCACCCGCAGAGAGAACACGGTGCGGGGCGGCACCGTGGAGGGAGAAGTTCAACTGAGCGTTGGAAGGGAGCCAATGTTTGATAAACCACATGGAAACCGGCCTTCGTTTCGATGTGGGACGCGAGATTTTTCCGCGGAGCGAATCCTGGCCGTCCGTCTCATCGCGCGTTCGATCTCCGCCGCTCATCGCATCTCGCCGCTTGAGATCTAATCACGGCCGTCTAAAGATCTGATCCAACGGCCTGCGGTCCGTCTCCTTCCTCGAGCTCAGCCGAAGGCCACCCGAGCATTATCGCAGCCACCAACGAACCAGGCGCCCTCCGAGCAAGCCAAATCGAGTTCCCGACCACCATTTCCGAAGCCGAAGGCTCCATTGAGTTCGTATGGACCTACTGAACAGATCCATGCCTAAAAATTGGCTTGCATGCAATGAGAGGAGAATTCGAAGTTCAGCCGAAGCAAACCGAAGGTGCGAGGCCACGTGGAGTTTATGCTTTGCATGAATCGGGATAAACAGAGGCATGCGTACGTTTCCATGCACACGCATAAAGAGGAAAATAAAGAAGGAGAACCCGCGGAGAACCGAGGATAATGTTCAAGATTAAAAAAAATCTTGAAGATCCGAATACTTCGGGGATTTGAGATTTATCCCACTCGGATGTTTTGAGGCATTCCTTTGCCTATAAAAAGAGAGCCCGAGCCCTCTTAGAAGTTTGCTGATGCGCTGAACTTTTGAAGTCCCGTGAGTGCTCTCTGCCTCACGAAGAAAGAAGCCCCGCACAAATTACTTGCGCGGCTGAAGTCCTCGGTTCCATCTTTGGCCCGAAGGAGTCCCTTGCGCGCAACTCATTTGCGTGACAAGAAGAAGAGGTTGGGCTGCGCGGTAGAACCTTGCGCACCCCCTCTGTGCACCGTGCCCCCTGTGCGGTAGCACTTGTGCGCCCACGGTGCCTTGCACCCGAGGCTTGTGCGGCCTAGAGGCCTTGTGCTCTTGCGCGGCCAGTGGCACCCAATTTTACCTTGCGCGCTTTGAAGAAGAGGAGAAGAGGCCACACCTTGCATGCCTTCAGTTGGTTGGTGTTCGGGTGTGTGCAAGTAGAGGCCGAGACCACACCTTTTGTGTGTGCCAAATTGAAGAACACACTTTGTGTGTGCTAAGTACCCTACGGGCAGTGGGTGTGAGCAAGAGGAGGAAGACCCGAGGCCATGTGTGTGCACAAAGAACAACACCAAGTGGTGTGTGCCAAGTGAAGTGGAAGACCACACTTTGTGTGTGTGTAAGAATTGAATAAGCCATAGCCTTGGTTGTGCAAAGAAGTGAAGGGCCGTAGCCTTGTGGGTGCACACATTAAAGAACAAATAAAAGAACACCTTTTGTATGTGTGAAGAAGAACAGGCCAAGTCTCAAGTGTGTGCAAAAGTGAAAGAAGTGTGTGCAAAGAGCAAAGAGGCCGAACCTAATGTGTGTGCACTAAGTGAAGTGTATACACTTAGAAGAAGTGGAATAATCTCACACTAAAGTATAACACACATTTATGTGTGTAATCAAAAGGAATTAAACATGTGAAGGAGTGAGAAGGTGTGTGCTCAAAGAGAATATACCCTTTGAGGGTTTATTGCACCAAGAGGAGAAAGAGGAGAGTATATGCATGCATGCATGCACATGCGCACGTAATCAAAGTTCAAATCTGTTTGTGTGCATTTGAGTTAACCAAGACCAGAGGATCTTGAAGAGATTGAGAAGGCCATGCAGTCAGTGCATGAGGAAGCAGAGATGCCATGCACTCAGTGCATGAAGTTGTTCTGAAGTGAGACTGGACCAGACTGAAGTTAAAGATATCAGTTGTATGAGTATTCAGTAGTTGGAGAGAAGCCAGGTCATCCTGAGAAGAAGGAGATAAATCCTGAGCAAGATGAGAAGACCTGATCAACTCAAGTGATCAGAGGTACAGAGAAAGGCCAGCTGTCTTTATCCCAGACTGCTGAAGATACTTGAAGAAGCTTAAAGTGAAGAAGAGCTACTCGTGTGACTCGAGGAGCCAAGAGAAGCCCCTGTGGGACTCAGGGAGAAGAAGTCTTCAGTGGGATTCTGGAGCAGGCCAGTGGGACTCTGGTAACATTGTGGGACGCAGTATAAAGACCCTCCTGTGGGACTCAGGAGAGATACAGTGGGATGCTGTATCGACCATTGTAATACTAACAGATTATAATGGAAGAAACCATGTTGGGGCGTATAACCAACATGGCAAGGACGTAAGCCTTTGGTGCCGAACCTTTTAAATCCTTGTGTCCAGTGCCTTTACATTTACTGCATCATTCGTGGAAAGGTGAGAGATACAAGAAGAGTGTATCGAGGCTTTAACCAGCCATAGAGGTTTAATTGATTAAGAATCAATTAGTAACAAGTTTTAAAGGATCACTGATTCACCCCCTCCCCCTCTCAGTGATTCACACTGATCTGGGCACTTCAATTGGTATCAGAGCGAGGTTTCCACTAAAAGATCCAAAGGAGTCTTTACTAAGTGCATATTTGAGGAAATGAGTGACCAGCCTCAAATTGAGATATCTGCCAAGACTCAGAAGAACAGAAAGAAGAAACATGCCAAGAAGATGAAGAAGATGGTTGCTACAAACAGAGAAACACCTTCTATGGAAGGTACTGTGAAAGTCACATCAGATGACAATTCCTTCTATCATTCTTCTGATGAAGCCTGCTCTAGCTGTGGTGAAGTTCGAACATACGATGATCTTCTAAATGCACTCAAATATCTTCAAAACAGAGTCCCCAAGGAAGTTTCAATGTGTATAGCTACAGGCATCCTTGATCTTCAAGAAGAAAAATTACAGCTAGAAGATGAAGCCAATTCACTGGAAGATCAATTGGCTAAAAGGGTTGGCATAACCAACACTCTCAGAAGGCTGGTGAATGCCAAAGATGAAACTGTTTTCCTTTGCAATGAAAGATATGAAGATCCTGTGAAGAATTGCAAAGGAGATCTTCTGAGAAAGAAATTTTTTTGATAATGATCAAAGATGTTTTCCATGCACTGGAAAAGAGACACATAGTTTCAATGGTTGTCAAAGATGCTCAACTTGAAGACAAAGCAAAAAGGGTAAAGGAGCTTGACAATTCATTTCTTGAATTGAAGACAGTGCATGATGACCAGATGAATCAGTTGAAAGAAAGTTGGGAAGGAAAGCTAAGAGCTGTTGAGGATGAGAAGAACTCCCTCAACATGAAATGCTTTGAACTGGAGGTGATATTGAAAAATCAGCAATCACCCAAAGCCAAAGCCTCCCAGTCAGCTGAAAGAAGAAATGTTGCTACTCAAGTGAGCTTTGAGATGGATGATTCTAAAAGAAAGACATCCTCTAATAAAAGGGAAACAACTTCTAAAAAGAAGGTACCATCCATCCCATCTTGTACTCATGTTTCTAATTGTGTTTCCACAAAAAGTGCAGGATGGAAGAATAATTCCAAACAAGTATGGATGAAGACAATGAAGAAAGAAAGCTCTCCTGAAACAACAGAGAAGCTCCAGAAAAGTACCCTAAAATCAGAAGGACTGAAGAAGTCAAGATTTGTGGGTCAATGTTGGTGTAGTAATAAGTATGGGAACTGTGCAAAGGATTGTTGGTACAATCCACTAAATGTAAAAGCACAAAGGAAGCCCATGCCAAGGGGGAGCAAGCCAGAAGAAAAGAAGCAACATCCACAGGTCCAGAGACATCTGTTTACTGCAAATAGATTTGGATTACTTGACAACATCTGGGATGATTTCAAAAGTGGTCAAAAAGATACATGTCAATCCCCAACTGTGTCCAGAGCTAAAAAGAAGAGAAGATCACTGAACCTGGCTAAAATGGAATCCTTGGGAAGCAAGAAGAAAGTTGAAGATGCTCCCAAGAAGGTTTTGAAAGAGGAAAAGAAGTCCTTGGAGTCTAAATCCAATAAGGGTGATGCATCCAGAAGGACCACCAAGAAATGATTCTACTGTGGAAAGAAAGGACATATCATGGATCTTTGTAAAGAAGCCATGAAATTAAATAGAAGAAGACTGGACTCAAAAAGACAATAAATCCAGAAGAAGAAGAAGGGATTGATTGAAAACAAGTTGTCTAAGAAAGGTAGCTTGACAGCATCTAAGGAACCATGTGGAACTTCCAGAACTGGGGCCACTCTTCCAAATGATTTACTTGTCATATGGCCACATCAGTTGAAACTTGCCAGAGAACTACAAAGAGTTGAAGATGAAGCTCTGGCAATTGCTAAAGAAAAAGGGAAGAAGAAGGTTTCACATGAAGATGTTTTGAGAACCACACCAGCACAATCATCAATAAAGATCAAATGTGCAAGTGTGAAGACTGGTGAAAATGGGACATCTCGGTTGAGAGAATCTTCTCAACCTTGTTGTTCACATTGATGATCCAAGGAGGTTCCATCTTATTCCCTTATACTCTTGGTATATACATGTGCTAACATTGCAGGGAATTGAAGATGATGATCATTCTCATCTGGAGGATGGTTTGGACAGAACAGAGTGCACCCCTTGAGGGGGAGGAAATCTGAAGAAGATGATTTTCTGAGATTAATATCATCTTAAGAAAATGGATGAATGGGGGAGCTTTATCTTTGCACTGAACTTTCTAATGAGTTTTGTGGAGTATGTGCAGGATTTAGCAATTCATTGAATATCTGAACCCCTTAGCATGATCTCACATGTGTAGAGAATTATGGACAGCTTTGAATTCCTTGGTCATATCACTCTTGTTTTATACACCGTGTTAGCCCAAGTAGACTTAGAGCTGATTTACTAAAGGTTCGTTGCTCAAGTGAACATGTGACAGCATCCCTCTCTTAGTGATTTTCAAGAAGATGCTATTCAATGGGAGGAAGAAATATTTTGAAGAGAGCCACACCACACCTTTGCATTTGATTGCCAATAAGGGGGAGAAATATTGTCACACATATTGACCCATTCATATGTGCTAAAGATGTGTATTGACAACAAATACAAAGGGGGAGATTTATGTGCATTGTGTTGCATTTGTTGTCAATGAGGCATGAAGTTGTCATGGAATGAATGGATGTCAAGGAATGTCAAGATGTTAATGACAAAGGTTGTGATGGTGATGGTGATGAATGATGATGGAGCATCATTGAATCAGACGATTGTAGAACTGATCTTAATGTTTCAATACTTGTATCAAGATGATACTAAGTTACACCACTTGAAGAATGAATGATGATGGAGCATCATTAAATCAGATGATTGTTGAGCTACTCTTTAAGTTCCAATAACTTGTATCAAGAGGATACAATGTCACAACAATACTAGAAGTCCATGCATTGTCTTTACAATGCATGAGGAGATGAAGATGATCCATCCACTACTTCTAAGTGGATGAAGTGAGCTAAAGAAGTCCATGCACTATCACCTAGTGCATGTGAATTAGAAGAAGATCCAGTTGATCTCTGATTAGATCAATGAAGCACTTTGAAGAATTTAAGTGATTCAGGAGTTCGGTTGAAGAAGAAGAACCTTCAAGAATTTACTACTAAGTAATGAATATATGTTGAGGAGATTTGAGAAATTCTAATGAAGAAGAGAAGAGAAGAAATGAAGAAGAAGAGTTGTGGAATTTGGCATTTTACACTTAAGAGTACTTTGTATACTTAGTGTATATTTAAGCAAAAAATAAGCCACCAAGGGCCAGCCTTAAGGGTTCAACCCAAGGCACATGTGGGACTAGGTCACCACGCCCAAGGGGATCCCATGGGGCCAGCCCGAGAGGCCGCGGCCATGTGTAAACCGGGGCCACGCAGGGGATCAGGCCTGCGCAGCATGGGCGCCAGAGCGCGCCCGGAGGATGCAAAGTGGGCGACAGTGGCGCGCCCGCAGGAGGCGTGAGTTGGCGCAGAGCGCGCCCGCAGAGAGAACACGGTGCGGGGCGGCACCGTGGAGGGAGAAGTTCAACTGAGCGTTGGAAGGGAGCCGATGTTTGATAAACCGCGTGGAAACCGGCCTTCGTTTCGATGTGGGATGCGAGATTTTTCCGGAGAGCGAATCCTGGCCGTCCGTCTCATCGCGCGTTCGATCTCCACCGCTCATCGCATCTCGCCGCTTGAGATCTAATCACGGCCATCTAAAGATCTGATCCAACGGCCTGTGGTCCGTCTCCTTCCTCGAGCTCAGCTGAAGGCCACCCGAGCATTCCCACAGCCACCAACGAACCAGGTGCCCTCCGAGCAAGCCAAATCGAGTTCCTGGCCACCATTTCCGAAGCCTAAGGCTCCATTGAGTTCGTAAGGACCTACTGAACAGATCCATGCCTAAAAATTGGCTTGCATGCAATGAGAGGAGAATTCGAAGTTCGGCCGAAGCAAACCGAAGGTGCAAGGCCACGTGGAGTTTATGATTTGAATGAATCGGGATAAACAGAGGCATGTGTATGTTTCCATGCACATGCATAAAGAGGAAAATAAAGAAGGAGAACCCGCAAAGAACCGAGGAGCAAGTTCAAGATTTGAAAAAATCTTGAAGATCCAAATACTTCGGGGATTTGAGATTTATCCCATGTGGATGTTTTGAGGCATTCCTTTGCCTATAAAAAGAGAGCCCGAGCCCTCTTAAAGGTTTGCTGATGCGCTGAAATTTTGAAGTCCCGTGAGTGCTCTCTGCCTCACGAAGAAAGAAGCCCCGCGCAAATTACTTGCGCGGCTGAAGTCCTCGGTTCCATCTTTGGCCCGAAGGAGTCCCTTGCGCGCAACTCATTTGCGTGACAAGAAGAAGAGGTTGGGCTGCGCGGTAGAACCTTGCGCACCCCCTCTGTGCACCGTGCCCCCTGTGCGGTAGCACTTGCGTGCCCACGGTGCCTTGCACCCGAGGCTTGTGCGGCCTAGAGGCCTTGTGCTCTTGCGCGGCCAGTGGCACCCAAGTGTACCTTGCGCGCTTTGAAGAAGAGGAGAAGAGGCCGCACCTTGCATGCCTTCAGTTGGTTGGTGTTCGGGTGTGTGCAAGTAGAGGCCGAGACCACACCTTGTGTGTGTGCCAAATTGAAGAACACACTTTGTGTGTGCTAAGTACCCTACGGGAAGTGGGTGTGAGCAAGAGGAGGAAGACCCGAGGCCATGTGTGTGCACAAAGAACAACACCAAGTGTTGTGTGCCAAGTGAAGTGGAAGACCACACTTTGTGTGTGTGTATGAATTGAATAAGACATAGCCTTGGTTGTGCAAAGAAGTGAAGGGCCGTAGCCTTGTGGGTGCACACATTAAAGAACAAATAAAAGAACACCTTTTGTATGTGTGAAGAAGAACAGGCCAAGTCTCAAGTGTGTGAAAAAGTGAAAGAAGTGTGTGAAAAGAGAAAAGAGGCCGAACCTAATGTGTGTGCACTAAGTGAAGTGTATACACTTAGAAGAAGTGGAAGAATCTCACACTAAAGTATAACACACATTTATTTGTGTAATCAAAAGGAATTAAACGTGTGAAGGAGTGAGAAGGTGTGTGCTCAAAGAGAATATACCCTTTGAGGGTTTATTGCACCAAGAGGAGAAAGAGGAGAGTGCATACATGCATGCATGCACATGCGCACGTAATCAAAGTTCAAATATGCTTGTGTGTATTTGAGTTAACCAAGACCAGAGGATCTTGAAGAGATTGATAAGGCCATGCAGTCAGTGCATGAGGAAGCAGAGATGCCATGCACTCAGTGCATGAAGTTGTTCTGAAGTGAGACTGGACCAGACTGAAGTTAAAGATATCAGTTGTCTGAGTATTCAGTAGTTGGAGAGAAGCCAGGTCATCCTGAGAAGAAGGAGATAAATCCTGAGCAAGATGAGAAGACCTGATCAACTCAAGTGAACAGAGGTACAGAGCAAGGCCAGCAGTCTTTATCCCAGACTGCTGAAGATACTTGAAGAAGCTCAAAGTGAAGAAGAGCTACTCGTGTGACTCGAAGATCCAAGAGAAGACCCTGTGGGACTCAGGGAGAAGAAGTCTTCAGTGGGATTCTGGAGCAGGCCAGTGGGACTCTGGTAACACTGTGGGACGCAGTATAAAGACCCTCCTGTGGGACTCAGGAGAGATACAGTGGGATGTTGTATCGACCATTGTAATACTAACAGATTATAATGGAAGAAACCATGTTGGGGCGTATAACCAACATGGCAAGGATGTAGGCCTTTGGTGCCGAACCTTGTAAATCCTTGTGTCCAGTGCCTTTACATTTACTGCATCATTCGTGGAAAGGTGAGAGATACAAGAAGAGTGGATCGAGGCTTTAACCAGCCATAGAGGTTTAATTGATTAAGAATCAATTAGTAAAAAGTTTTAAAGGATCACTGATTCACCCCCTCCCCCTCTCAGTGATTCACACTGATCTGGGCACTTCACATATGCTTCATAAATAAATCCCTGATGACCATGATATTTATTATATATAGTGAATAAAAGAATAATAATCCTATTTGGAGAATATTCTACAACATCTCCAATAATAATCTTCTCACACTATAATATTATTTGGCATGCCCTACCTAAAATTTTTTTATAACCAAGGGAAGGAACCATAATAAAGGGCGATCTTGGATGATCTGTTATGGTAAACATAGGATATATTAATCAATTATCATAAAAAATTCTAGTATAAGCATTATGGTATGTGACCATGAACAAAACTGATAATGTTCATACATAAACTACTATAGATCAGAAATATGATTCAAAAGTTAATAAATTATCATTTCATAAAATATGGTGAAAAAGATTGATAGATCATCATTTATCAACCATGAACCAAAATAACATGTCTTAAATGTGAGGAACAATCATATATATATAAAACTTTCATTTTTGTGCATAACATCAGACACCATAAATGTAGTGGATTAGGACATATCATATGTTTCCAATTTTGGATTAGGGTGCACCTATTTCCAATCATATATCATATACATTGAATTGGTTTATATTTTTATCTCATTAGATATGATGACTTACCCAGCACGTTGGTGGGAGATATAAGTCCCTCCCATCACATACTGAAAATCATACATATGTGTGATAAAAGATCATAAAACATTCATCATATCATAACTAATGAACGTAAATGGGTTTCATAAAAATATCATCAAATATTAAAATATATAAATGAATACATAATCATTTAATTATATCATAACCACTGAAAATAATAGGGTTTCATAATCATTTTATCAGTGTATAACCCGTATAAGAGAAATAGGGTTCATAAACATTTTTCCAACATAAACACAAACCCTCCAAAAAAATAATAGGAATGGTGCCCTTGGATCCTATACCTATTCAATAATTAGTAACATTAATGTATGTCATCTTAGATGGAATTTTATTGAATGATCACTTTGATGTTTTCAAGATGAATGTAACTTTTCATTAATAATCATTTTATAAAAAATACACCTAAAATATTATGGAAATAATTTTCTTTGAAAATAACTTTGTAAACATACAAGGTAATAATTTAGAATATTTTTAATATTTTATTGGGTAAAATATTCATTCCACTTATAAATAAACTTTTTAAATCATTACAAAATTTAAAAAATAATCATTGAAAATAATCATCAAATATTATCAAGGAAGATTTAAAAAACATTAAAAAAATTTCTTTAGGAAATATCCTTTCTACTTTATTAAAAAAAATTTAAAACATAAAAAATTTATAATTTTTTTTAAATAAACATGAATATATATATATATATATCACGATTCAAAAAAAATAATGGTTTTTGTAGTGGGAAATTTATTTCATACCGTACATGATAAAAACAAATATTGTTTTCAATTTTTTAGTAAAATACAAATAAGTATATTTGTGGAAAAAATGAGGATTAATTTATAATTACTTTTTGAAAAAAAATTATCAGAATTTTATTTAAGAAATCATTAAGATATAGTTAAAAAAACTAAAAACATTTGATTGAAAATACAGTTTACAATGGAAAAGGTGTATTTGACCGAAGACATAAATGGATATGAATTTTCGAAAATAAATTATTTTGATCTCTTAAGTATATAAAGTGATGAGAAAAAGGGAAACAATATATTCTAATTTCATTACAATATCAGAATAAAATTCATGATTTTATTAATAGATAGATTAAAATATTTTATTATCAGAAACAAAATTATAAACTATCTTGATAGATGATTTGATTGTAAAATAAAATCATTACCACTTCAGTAACATTGAATTGTAATAAATATAAAGGAATAAAATTTAATGAAAAATAAAATATATTGAAAATAAATTAATTCATTTTATTAAATTGAACTGGGTTTTGTATATAACTCATAAAAGAAGTCGGTTTTATAACATAACATAGCTCTTTAAGAATGAAAATTGATAGAAAACCCCCTTACCAATTTGGAAACTATTGATTTATAAACCCCATGAAATAGATTTCCACAAATTTTTGTTTAAATAAAAATTAATATTAGGTTAATAAAATTTAAAATAAATTCATATAAATTATATAAACCCCATATAAAAAATAGGTGGTGAATATGTAATTTGTCTCATATAAGTAAAAAGTGAGAAAGTATGCCTTTACCTTAAGTCTCTACATCCTTTATCAATATTAGATACCTCTTGAAAATTAATATAAGTTTATAATAAATCTATTATTTAATAATAAATATTTATATCATATTATATATTATTTTCTTATATCCTTTTATAATCTGTTTAAAAAATAATTCAATTTTAAAATCACATTTTGTGTAATAACTACTTTGTATTTCATAACTATTTGGATTTGGTATTTTCAGGCCATTTAATTTGACCATTGTTAAATCAAATACAGAATTATAAAAATTATATAAATATAAAAACCAATCAATATATGATTATTTATAGAAATCCATAAAATATATAGATAGAAAATGAAATACACCATTCATGGAGATGTTGGGCCGTATATATACATGAACAGTGTGTCCATTTCCTTGACGGATTGAATTAAATAAAGTTAAAGAATCTATAATAATTAAATACTAATTATGATGTAATCTATAGAATTTATATTTATTTAATATATCAATACTAACATCCATTTAAAGCCTAATATAAAATGAATCACATTGTTTTATGAGGTGATAGTTCGCGATACACATAAAGAATGTTATCTTATCCCACATTGAATGAAATGAAAGAGCGTTTCATTGAAAAAATAAATAAAGAATTATAGAAAAATAATAAATATAATATAAATATTTTAAAAACATCATTATATATATACTTTAAGGGTTCTGATGTAAACAAAAAAACCTCAGTTCGCGAGGTGGTTTTCTACTCTAAACATGAATGATCATTCCTTAACCCATTTTATGGAAGAGGAGAAGAATTCAGGCTATTAAATAAAAATAATAATATATATGTATATTGTAGATACTTTTGATATGATATTTTAAGTGTAAATAAATAATTTAATGTTGAAAATATAGAAATAAAAAGAAGGTGCATAGTGAAGACAATTACATTCGCTTAGAAGAACCTCATTTGGATATCTTATTAAAAACCAATGTGTTTGTCTTCTGGGTGGAGAAATAGATCTAGAACATGGATAATGATTTTCTGAGTGATTTTTCTATATTTTTATGAAATATATTTATTTATAGGTGAGAATAATTGAAGGGTGGTGGTGGCCTTTTATAGGTTGGGGAAAGGAATCCATATGGGAACTAATTAGAAACATCCCAAAATGAATCCAAATTCTTAAAGTTATTCCCAAGAAGAATGATTCCAAATGAAAATTTATTATTACATGGTAAGGATAATAGTGTTATATTCAGATAAAATAGTAATTCTAAAATTTTTATAGTGATTTAACCTATATCATCTACATTTAACCCATAGTAAACTGATATTTACCTTAACCATGATAATTAAATTTTTATTCATTTCACTATTCATTTTTGTAAAAAACTAAGTTGATCTTATAATATAATAAATTTTTTTCTAATGAAAAATTTAAAATCCATTTAAATAAATTTAATGCATATAAGTGGAAATTTTTAATTTAAAATTATTCCTGAATATGAGATGAAAAAATAATTTTCCAGAGTGAAAACCATCAAAATTTAGAAAATTTTTAGAATGAAATTTAACATGAAACTTACTGAAATGACATAAATTTGTTTCATATTATATTAGTGAAAATGTTTTCTTAATAAAATATTAAAAAAAAATTATGTATTTAATATCTTTAAAAGAAATGACATTTCTTAATAAAAACTATCATTTTTTACAATTTATCAAAAAATTTATCATCACAGAAAATTTCAAAATATTCATCCTTAAAAAAATTTGACATGATGATTTCAAAATTTAATTTATTATTTTTAAAATAAATTTCTAAAAGCATCATGAATAATGTGAAAATAAGTACACAAATGTTGAAAAAACATATTTTTTAAAAAATAATTTTTTTAAGGATAAAATTAGATTTATTTTTATCTATTGTCTAGAAAAAATAAAATATTTTTATTTTTATTTTTATTAGATACATAAAATATAAATTTTATAAAACCCATTCAAAAAAAATATTTTTCCTAATATATTGTTGTAAAATTTGTTTCTTTGTCTAAAAATGGTTCTTATAAAACTATTTCCATTATTTTCAATTACTATTCATCTTCATTTATAATTAATTGTTTACCAATGAATTCATTTTATATACATGTGTAATGAATATATTTTACATATTTAGTTAATCCTATTCGAACAATCCTTTCAAATTACTAGTTTATAACTATATATCCTTGACATTTTATTATTTTTTTCAAATTAGTTTAATCTTCTTGATTTTTTTTTTAATATGTAACTCTGTTTTTATATGTGTTACATGAAACACCATATTTAAATGAAACATGAAAAATTATTAAATTATTATTTTAATATTGTTATAACATCACTATTTTAATGGTGTGTATGAATAATATTAACTATATTATAAAAATATATAGTTTAGACATGTATATAAAATTAATTATTTTGTGACCAATTTATTAAAAATGAAACTAAAGACTATTTGAAATTAAAGGAAATATTTAATAGAAAACTTTTTTTATAAATGTTTTCAATTAATAAATTAATCAGAACACATTTGTTTAATTATTGTAATTAAATTGATATATTATATATTCAATAAAATATTTAAAATCCATATTATTATTTAATGGATAAGTGATGCTGATAAATCTAATTTCATGCTTAAAAAATATATTTTTAAAAAAATTAATTTTGTCACATTTTTATGTACTTATATTAAAACTAGTGATGGATTTATTAATTTTTTTGGAAAGTAAAGTTAATTTTTGAAATAATAATTTATAAATCATCTTAGGTTTAATTTTTTGTAACTTTTTGAAATGATTTATATTTTGGTGAATATTGAGAAATACACAATTTTAATTGAAAACCGCATTTTCATATAAATTATTAATGATGTTAATTTAAATTTTAAATTTATTTTCATTTAACATTAGTTAATTTATATATATATATATATTAATATATACATATCAAAACCATTTATTTCATTGGAATAATTTTTTTATTTAATTTTCATATAAAAACTTTTTAAACTTTTGAACATTTTACATATGAAAAAACCCTCTTTTATGTTGCATCTACAATAATAAATTTCAATTAAATATTTACAGTTATGTGAAAGTAATTTGAAAAAACGTATTAATTATTTAGAATGTAAATATTTTATATTATCTAAAAAGGTTAATATAATTTTTTACCATAAAATGGTAATAATTATTTACCACGGTTATAGTTAAAATGTGTTTACCATGGGTTTAACTAAAACAATAATAGTTAAAATGACATAAAAAGGTGTATAAAATATATTTCTTGGAAATATTTTTACACTAAAATGTATAACGATGAATACTACTTCTTTTAGAATTTTTTTATCTCAAAAAAATTGTTAGACACTTTTCTTTTCAAACATCACATGTGTTTCACTGACTAAACTTATAAAAGAATACCTAATACCCTCTCCAATTAACACCTTAAACATTTTTGGATATCCAATGAAATCAAAAATCACTTCCCCAAACCCATATTCTCTTCCTAAGAGAATTATATATATCATAAATTCATCATAATAAGGCTTTTCTTACAAACGTATGGAGGTTAAGCGAAGAATAGGTAACATTCTTTAATGAGCATTATTATTTTATTTCTTCCTCCACCTTTTTTAATTATTAGTAAACTTTGATGATATAATAAATTAAATAAATTCCATATAATAGGATTTATCATTTTTATATCATAACCTACAACCATTTCTACTTTTCCATAATGGTCTATGTTATCATCATTTGTGTGTATGGCAGAGTACCACCTCAAAAAGAGATGTCATTCATTTTTCTATTATGAACTCCCATAGTAGAGTATGATTATGTATTTAAATTATATGTATTTATATGTTTTAGATAACCTAATTATAAAAATTTATTAATTATATCATATATAATTTTTTTACTTTCCATTATTTTGGGGATGCGATATTGTCACATGTGTGTATGGGATGCTACTTCCTCACTAAGTGATATGATTTATTTTCCATTAACACATTACATTGAAATAATATGTAATATGATAATGAATATATGTGATATAAAATTCATAATCATTGTATTCATGACATATTTATCATTATAAAATTATTATAAAAAATTTTCATTCTTACATTCTTACCCACTAAAAGATGATAATATCGTTCATTTTCTAGTGGACTACCGCCATTAAAAAGTGACGTGACACTCACTAATCATAAAAACCAAAAGGATGATATGTTAAAGTGTATACAATGAAATAGAATTTTATTTGTAATATTATTATAATTATAAAAATATAAAATATTTCTCACCTCCTTTCCTTAATTATTTTTGAAAAATGAAAATGTTACTCATGCATACGTATGACATACTGTCCCCATGATCGCTTCATACTTCATTTCTCAGAAAGTTCCCTTCGTGATTGGTAATAAAATTTTAATTTATTTATAGATATAATAATTATTTCTTGATTATAATTATTTATATTATGTATAAATTATAAATTTAAAAGTATAAAAAATGACCTAAATCATACATGAATGAAAAAGTAGTTATTACCCAAAACGTACATTTAAAAATGAATTGTTAATAAATGGGTGATGAAATTCTATAAAAAATTATATATGGTATTATTTATATAATTATATTTAATAAATATATGTATAATCAACATATATTTATTATAATGGATTTTGAAATATGAATTTTGAAAGTTGTGACTTATGGTATGGTGTTTCTAGTCAGTCTTTTATTTCTGAGAGACATATGAAATTTCACTACTAGTTTATTCTGTACAGTGTATATACTGACCCCTTAACATGTTATATCATGAATATAATCTTATTAATAATATTTATAGTTTAATTTTATGTTATTATTTGTTAGTTATTATGATCCAAAAGATTACTAATGCAGTGAAGGATTTCCAAATAAATTTTTTACATTAGTCAGACACATGCCCTATTCAACACTTATTTATTATTCATGGTAAATTTAATTACCATGAATATAATTTATGATTAATATATGTAATATTTTAAGGATTTAAATATCCATTCTATTTTCCCTATTTCATTGGGATTATAATTAAAATGTTACCAATGTAGTGAGTGATTTTTGTCACAAATTTCATTATTTATGACATATGTTATGTTATGCACCAATATTATTTTAGGGGGTGTATTTATACACCATGTAATATCAGGAATTTATTTATTCTCCTGATATTTTATGTTTCAATTAATGTTTCATTATTAGGGGGCTTATAATACATTGTCACCAATCTCCTAGTGATTTTATGTTACAATGTCATTGTTTATCAGGGTTATTTATGTTTATGATTATGATGATGAAATATGATCCACATCTCAAGAAACACATGTAATTTATTTTCCTCAAGTTATTTCATTATAATAAAAAATTTTACATTAGTTTCACTCTGTTTATGTGCTCATGATTTTGAAAACAAATTTTTAATAAAATTTGACTTTATTTCTCTCTTCGATCATATATTCTTTTACATCAGCACCCATGATTTAAATAAAACTATTTCATTTAAAATAATATGAAATTTACTTCATGTAAATTATTAAACCTATTTTACTTCTTAAAAATTTTTTTTTATATAACCTTCATGTAATTTTCCTATAAATTACAATTTTCCATCACATAAAATGAAAATGGAATCTTCAATATAATGTGTACTACATGAATGTAATTCTCAATATTCATATGATTTGAAGATCCCTGTATTATATTTAAACATTAATTACAAAAAAAATCTATTTTTTTATGGTTTTTAAATTTATTTTAAAATAGTAATGGATAATTTCATCGAGAAATGGTTTAAATGATTGTTTTTTCCTGCTTTATATGAATTGAGTTTTATGTTCAAAGGTAGGGATTTCCAAAATATTATATTATTTTTTAGTTTTAAAATTTCTTTTTCAATGAAATGTTTTCTTCTCCATGAAACATTCCTTGTGATTTATCCTTAAAAATAATATTCCATCTAAGATAACATGATTTTAAATATATTCTAATTTTTATGGGGTATTAACCAATGATACCAATCTTTATTATTTATAAAAACGTTTTAGGATGAAAATATTATTATTAAACCTATTTAACTTTTATGAGTAATACTAGGTTAAAATAAATATGACATCCACTTTATTTTATAGGAGTTATGGTATGATGAAATAATAATGAAACCTTAACATTTAAAAATAGGTTTCAAAAAGATGAAATGATTATAAAACCCATTTAATTTCATGGGTTAGAATATGATGAATTTTTTATGATCATGTGACACAAATATATATATCATTTTCATTATTTTTTTAGAGGGAACCATATCTACCACTAATGAATTGGGAAAATATGGATAACTCTTTAGTAAATATGTTATGTGTGATGTTGATTACATATTTACAATGTTATATGTGAACCTCATTAAATGTTCAAAATGGTCTTCATGAAGTTGATTAAATGTTCACAATGTTATGAATGTACCTATCTTTTATTTTATAATGTTATGTACTAACTAGTATTTCATGTCCACATTATTATGTATTGGCCTAGTTGTATTTCAATATGTTTATACGAGGGTATAATTTCATGTCCTTAACCCAATGAGTGAACCAATCATTATTTAATGATTCAATATTATTATCCTTGATGTATAGGGTATGGTTTTCTAATGTTAATCTCATGTTCTTATATCCTTATTCTCATGTTATGAATACATATATGATCGTTCCTTTCTAAAAGGGTGAGGATGGAAGAGAAGGAGTGGAAACCTCCGTCGCCGCACCCCGTAGCTTAGACCGCCCTATCTCACCCACGCAGCATCAATCTTCACACTTTTGATGCATTTCGACTCGCAAATAAAAAATTTATGGAGCCAGAGGAAAAACAGAAGGATCATGAAGCTCTGAATAACCTTTACTCTTTCAAGGGTTTCTCGAGGGGATAATTTATTCATCTTGAAAATCGCGCGCCCCATCGAATCATTTGGAAATTGTCAACGACACATGTTTTAGCCTCGGAGGATGCAATAGCGGCTAGGATTGATCTATGCAAACATTCATTTATCGCTCGCATATCCTTAATGAAAGGTATGAAACCCTGGCAGACTTCAGATCTCATCTTTCATTTGGATGATATTTGGTGATTTAATGAATTCAAATGTGTTTCCCTCTGTCGCAGACTCTCTCATATCTTGTTTCCTTCGGGGGAGCTCAAAATTAGCGCTAGGAGTATCGGCTCCATCAATCTCATGCCAGGTACACATCGACATTCTGAATGGAAATTGAACTTCAATTTTCATTATTTTAAGGATAATTCTGTGATAGTATGGATAAAAATACATGGTCTATACTGGCTATTGTGGCATGCTGAGATTTTGTTCGATATTACATATGCTATTGGGATTTCTATTAGAATGGATTAGGTTACAAAATCAGTATGTGATCATACCACGATTCACTGTTTTATTCCACCCTTACACCGCAGTTTTAAACTAGTTTTGTAATGAATATTCGAAATATAATAATAAATTTCACTTTATGTTTTAATCAATAAATAAATTTTAATCAATATAATAATGGTCAATGTTACTTGTTTTTATTGTTTCGATGTAGGTGGAGGTGATTTGGAGGGCCCTTAATGAAGTGAATGAAAAATGGGACAAAATTGCATGGATCCATGGACATCTGTCCACTGTTCTGCATAGTACACAATATCCGTGAATCCAAATGGTCTGACATTTTGTTTACCTGTCCAGAATTTAATATTATACATTTCTTATGAAGGAACCAAATCCTGATTCGGCTTCTATAGGGCACATCCGAACTGATCTGTCCAGGACACCGAATTTGGACCAAGTCAAATGCGGTGTTTTGTATTTTGTTAATATCATGAGCTGTATTTGTCCAAATGGTTCCAAAAATTCAGTGGAGACAGTAAAGAGGTAGGGATACAACTTCTCAATTTTCTTCAATGCGCGATAAGGCTGTATAAATGCCTAAACGCGTGATAAAAGTGGATTGATGAAATCTTTGTACCTAAAACCACCTTCCATTTTTCCTATAAAATGACACCTTGGGCTCCCCATTTGTATGTTCGGCCAAGAGGTAAGGTTCTATAATTATGGAGTCCCCACGGAGTCTTCTCAACATCCATATAGGTTCTGGAGGCTATGGGAGGGGCTACTTTAACATCTTCTTATTCTTCCCCTCCCATGGGTTTCTAAACCCCTTGTGATCACCCGGGGATGAATGTGATGTAATCCCGAGCTTCAAAGTTGTATTAATTTGAATGATATTTCTAATTACAGGTTTTATGTTGTTTTTAACCATCCTCTATTCTTATTTTGTTGAGTTATGTACTGGTATGTCATGCTCAACTCATATGATCATGTTTGGGGGTACCCATTAATGTGATGTTTCACACACCGTTCACCACTTTCTTTTCCCCCTTTCAATTACAGTGATTGTGTGATTCATATTGGTCAATAGAACTCACACAAGCTCTGTCAATGCCATGTACATTTATTTTATGGTATCACAATGAAATAACATGCAAACCTGGAGAGCACATCGAATTCTTCATGTGTTGCCTTCGTGAGTTTCAGTTATGATGTCAAACACAAATCACCCAATCATCGGCGGTGTCCGGTGAATCGTAATGTGTTTTCGACTAAACCCTATGAGGTATCCTAGTATAAACATAGTACCATTCTGGTTCTAGGTGTTACAAACCAAGTATTAAAAGATCATAACCCCATCCCTTGAAGCGATGAAGGATGAGAATCACGAGACTTCCCCGTGTTGATCACGCTTAATCAGTCTTGTTCATTTCTACTTTGTTTTATCGCTTTCATTTTCTATTTTCATCATTAATCATAAAACCCCGAAGGTTCAAAAAACCTAATTCGCCTTCTACATTCATAATAAGAACCCTCGTTTTAAATTAATCATCTATGATTCCGCTGAGAGATGGCCTAGGGTTGCTGCTATACTGCAGAAATTCTAGTCAAAATTAAACAACTAATTTGACGCGCTCGGGAACGCGATCAAATTTTGGCACCGTTTCCAGGGAGCCAAGATCATTTTTTTCTTTATTTCATTTAATTTATTTATTTTATATCTTAATTAGTACTTTTTTAAATACCCTACCCCCATTTGATTGTTTGTTGTTTTGGGGTTTGTCTTTATTTTTGTTTGTTTTTGGTGTGTTCTTTATCTCTCTCTCTCTATCTTTTTCTCCATATCCCTCTCTAATTATATAGTATACAATTCTATTCTTCTTTCAACCTTCTTAATTTTCTCTTTTATCTATCTTAAATCAAAAAAAAATAAACAAAACATACAATCAATCAATCAAAATGGACATCATTGTTGCATGCCAAGA
This sequence comes from Viscum album, assembly GCA_963277665.1. Lineage (NCBI taxonomy): Eukaryota > Viridiplantae > Streptophyta > Magnoliopsida > Santalales > Viscaceae > Viscum > Viscum album. The sequence goes on from OY728153.1 coordinate 1,242,392,156, forward strand.
TATGGTAAAAGAACACTACTTGAATTTGATCCTGAAATTGAAAAGTCACTTCACAAAAAAATCAAGGCATCTATATAAGGTCAATCAAGTAAAATTATGGAACCCCTTGTGGAACTTCAAGTAGTTCTAAACCAATCCAAAATTAAAACATATCAAACCCCAGAGATCATGGCTGCAAATAACCGAACATTAAAATAATTGACCACCCCTGATGTGGAGAACCAACCTGCGTACATACAATATTCCGAGGAAGCAGCCAACTTTGAGCTGAGATCAGGTCTCATCCACCTCCTTCCAAAATTCCATGGTATTCTCAGTGAGGACCCTCACAATCATCTAATGGAGTTTCACATAGTGTGCTCCACTAGGAAACCCCAAAATGTGTCTGAGGACCTCATTAAGTTTAGGGCCTTCCCTTTCTCCCTTGATGGTGTAGCCAAATATTGGCAATACTATTTTCCTACCATGATTGGGGGCTGGAATGACCTTAAAAGAATATTTCTAGAGAAGTTCTTCCCTACATCCCGAACTGCATCAATTAGGAAATAAATCTTTGGAATTAGGCAATCACAAGGAGAGACCATTCATGAATATTGGGAGAGATTCAAAAGACTTTTCTAAAGTTGCCCCCACCACCAGATTAGTGAACAACTTTTAATTCAATACTTCTATGAGGGAATTATCCCCATGGATCGTGGAATGATTGATGATACAGCTAGTGGTTCCCTAGTTGACAAAACTCCTTCTACTGCTCGTGACTTAATAGCCAACATGGCTCAAAATGCACAACAATTTGGTACACGAGCGATTTCACCAACCCGAGGAGTTCATGAGGTAAGTCACTCATCCCTAGACCAAAAGGTAGATAATAAATATGATGAGATGAATACCATTCTAAGGAAATTAGCTCAAGCACAATGTAACTCACACTCTCCTCTTGTTCCATTACATTGTGGTATTTGTTCTGATAATACACATTTTTCTGATCAGTGCCCACAACTTCAGGATTCATCTGAGTCTTGTGCTGCAGTGTTCCCTGGGCGTCCATTCAAACAAGCACCACCATTCATGAAAGAACCATTCAGGACAAATCCAAACCCCGGGTGGCAAGCACAACCACAATACAGATAAGGAGGAAACTCAAGCTACACAAATCAGAATTTTTATCAACAAGGGCAAGGTATGCAACCTTCTTATCCTTAAACTTCTCAAAACAATCATCCTCCTCCTCCCAAATTTGAACCAATCCTCAAGGACATGGTGAAACAAATGGCAACCCAAAACCTCTAGTTCCAACAAACCACACAATCAGTAATTCAAGACCTACGAACTCAAGTGGGACAGTTGGAAAACACTATAGGTGAGCATAAGATGCAAGGGTCTGGACAACTACAATCTCAACCCATTTCCAATCCAAAGGACAAAGGTAATGTATGTGAAATTACACTTCGTAGTGGTAATGAAGCTTCTCCTTCTACTGATTCTACTCAACAGGTATGTCCACCTCTTGAAAACACTCTTTCTCCACCCATAAAAGATCCCAATAAAGAAAAACAAAATTAAAATGATAAAAAAAATTATCATTAAGGATTCCCATGAACAATAAATTCTTCTTCCTTTCCCTCAAAGACTATCTAAATCTAAGAAAAATGTTGTTAATGAGATTCACAATGAAATAATGGATACATTTAAAAAGGTTCAAGTTAATATTCCCTTGTTGGATGCAGTCAAAAAAATTCCACGTTATGCCAAATTTCTTAAAGAGCTTTACACCCATAGAAGGAGGTTGATGGGGAATGAGAAAGTCAACCAGGGAAGGAATGTCTCGGCCTTGATTCAACCAGCAATTCCAACCAAATGGAAGGATCCGGGCACATTCATGATATCGTGTACCATAGGGGAGACATTATTTTCTGATGTTATGCTAGATTTAGGTACTTCCATTAATGTGATGCCTCACTCCGTGTATACTTCTCTACATGTGGGAGAGCTTCAAGAAACAAGAATTATCGTGCAACTTGCCAACCGGAGTACAACGCATCCAAAAGGAGTGATTGAGGATGTCCTTGATAGAGTGAAGAATCTCATCTTCCCTGCTGATTTCTACATTCTTGAGATGGAAGATACCCAAACCCAAGGACATGCCCCTCTCATACATGGGAGGCCATTCCTAAAAATAGCAAAGACGATCATCAACGTTCACAATGGTACACTATCCATGGATTTTGGTGAAAAAAGGTAAGTTTTAACATCCTTGAGGCTATGAAACACCCTATTGAAGAGCACTCCACTCTTCTTTTCTATTCATTGGAAGTGATCTCAAACGATGCACACACACACAATTCTCTCCTCAACCCAAACTATGATTAATTTTCGTTTTCTTCACCCTTGGATTATTTGAGTTTTGATTCATGTTTTGAGTGTTGTGTGGGTTCTAAAAAATGTAAATTTTGTGCTTTAATTGATGAGTGTGTTTATTCTAAGGTACCCATGACTATCGATGATTCTGCAAATCTCATTTCAATAGATTCTCTTTCCTTTGAGAATAAACATTAGAAGATAGATAGTTTCATTGACCTCACTCCCCCAAAATCCACTCCCTCAATCCCAAAACCCCCAGTGTTGAAATTAAAACCACTTCCATCAAATTTAAAATATGCCTATCTTGAGGGTATTGACCAATTGCTCGCCATTATTGTCGATAACCACTTTCCACAACAGGAATCAGAACTTCTCAAACTTTTAAGAGAGTGTAAAAACGAAATAGTATGGACATTGGCTGATATTCCCGAGATTAGCCCATCTATTTGTATGCACCGTATACTTTTGGATGATGAGGCTAAGCCCGTAAGGCAGGCTCAACTCCGGTTTAATCCCACTCTCCTTGATGTAGTAAAATTGGGAGTTATTAAATTACTTGCTGCAGGGATCATTTATCCTATATCTGATAGTAAATGGGTTAGCCTAGTTCAAATTGTGCCTAAAAAAACAGGAATAACAGTTGTGTCAAATGAATGGAATGAATTGGTTCCAATGCATGTGCAAAATAGTTGGCGAGTTTGTATTGACTACCGTCGACTGAATCAAGCCACACGGAAGGACCACTTTTTTACCATTCATTTACCAAATGTTAGAACGATTGGCTGGTAAGTCCCATTATTGTTTCCTTGATGGTTATTCGGGTTATTTCCAAATCCATATATCCCCTCAGGATCAAGAAAAGACAATATTTACCTGTCCATTTGGCACATTTGGATAGAGAAGGATGCCATTTGGTCTATGTAATGCTCTTGGTACTTTTCAGCGATGTATGTTGAGTATTTTTCTGAGTACCTTTAGAGTTGTATAGAAGTCTTTATGGATGATTTCACAGTTTATGATTCTTCTTTTTATGATTGTTTGGAACACCTAGGTTCTATCCTCCGCCACTGCATTGAAAAAGATCTGGTTTTAAATTATGAGAAATGCCATTTTATGGTTGAGTGGGGGATAGTTCTTGGGAATGTCATATCCAATAAGGGAATTCAATTTGATAAATCTAAAATTGAATTAATTTCAACCCTTCCATATCCAAAATGTGTTCGTGAGGTGCGATCTTTCTTGGTTCATGAGGGTTTTTACCGCTGATTCATTGAAGTCTTTAGTAAGATTGCACTTCCATTGTCTCGGTTATTACAAAAGGATTCTGAGTTTTTGTTTGATAAAAATTGTGAGGATGCATTCAATTCACTAAAAAAGAGTCTCACATCACCTCCCATAATCCAACCACCAAGGTGGGATCTCCCCTTCAAGCTTATGTGTGATGCATCTAACTTTGCAATTGGGGCAGTTTTATCACAAAGGGTTGAAAAGGATCCTCATGTCATTATGTATGCCTCGCATACCCTTGACCCTACCCAGGTAAACTATACAACCACTGAAAAAGAACTCCTTTCTGCTGTGTGTTTCCTTGGAAAAATTTCGTTCATATCTTCTTGGGTCAAAAATCATTGTCTTCTCTGATCATGCTTCCCTTCGTTTCCTCTTAAAGAAACCTGAAGCCAAAACCTACCTCATTCGGTGGATGCTCCTCCTCCAGGAGTTTGACCATCAGATTAGAGATAAGGGAGGGGTAGAGAATGTGGTAGATGACCACATTAGTAGTATTTCCCCACTATTTTACCATGATGTTGACTCACCCCTACCCATTGGATAATTCACCCCTCATGAGAACCATTGTGATGTTGTGGACCTTACACCCTGGTATGCGAACAGTGTGAATTTTCTAGCAACATCTAGGGTCCCCACTGATTTTATAACTTCCCAATCCCAAAGACTTAAACATGATTCTCGATGGTACATTTGGTATGACCCATATTTGATGAGGATCTGTAGTGACCAGGTTGTTCGTAGGTGTGTCCCTGACCATGAGTTCACCTCTGTTTTGACCTTTTCCCACACCTTGGCATGTGGGGGCCACTTTGGCTCTCAACGTATAGCTCGAAAGGTCCTTGACTCAGGATGTTATTGGCCAACATTGTATAGAAATGCCCATATATTTTTCAAGTCATGTAGTCATTGTCAATTCACAGGGAATATCTCCAAGAGGAATGAAATTCACCAACCGCCCATGTTATTTTGTGAGATATTCGATGCATGGGGCATTGACTTCATGGGGCCTTTTCCAAATTCATTTGGCTTTGTGTACATCTTATTGGATGTTGACTATGTATCTAAATGGGTGGAAGGAAGGGCCACCAGGTCCGATGACTCTCGAGTGGTTGTTGACTTCGTGAGGTCCCAAATTTCTAGTTGGTTTGGTTTACCAAGATTCATCATTAGTGACCAGGGTTCACATTTTTTCAATCATAACATGAAAAACCTTCTTCGTAAGTATGGGGTTGTTCATAATGTCTCCACTTCATATCATCCCCAAACTAACGGAGAAGTGGAAATTTCAAATCGGGAAGTTAAGCGAATCATGGAGAAATCGGTACAACCCAATAGGAAAGTTTGGAGTTTGCGCTTGGATGATGCACTATGGGCATACCGTACAACTTTTAAAACCCCAATCGGAATTTCATCCTACATAATTGTGTTCGGAAAGGCTTGTCACCTCCCTATAGAGGTAGAACACCATGCATATTGGGCTGTTAAATAATGTAATATGAACTTTTTAGATGCAGGTGAGCAAAGAAAGCTGCAGATTCAAGAGTTGGAAGAAATTCGATGTGATGCATATGAGAACTCCCGGATCTATAAAGAGAAGACAAAGTCTAATCATGATAGCAGGATTCACCAGTGGAAGTTCCATATCGGTGAGAAGGTCCTCATGTACAATTACAGGCTTAAGCTCCACCTAGGTAAGCTTCGTTATCGATGGCTCGGTCCTTATACTGTTACTAATGTTTACCCTTTTGGTACAATACAGGTTTTGCATGAGCAGAGTGGACGATGTATTACCATCAATGTGCAGCGACTTAAACACTTCTATGAGGATTTTCCAAAGAATATGGTGGAGGAAATCCACCTTATCGACGCATCAAACCAATAAAACACACCAGGTTTTATCCTTCCTTCTCACATTCTCAATATTTCAGTGAGGACACTACATACTCTAGGTGTGGGGGTGGATACATTCCGGGGTTAGTTAGGAATTGTCATTGTTTTTTCCTTTTGTGTTCACTTTTTGGCCTTCTTTATGGTATTTTCATTTTTCCCCATCAACAATTTCAAAGTTCGATGATTTGGAAACCATAAAGTGGGGAATGTAAAAATACCATAACTAAGGTTAAAAAGAATATGTGTATGAATTTAAAATCATGTATTAATTCCTTTTAGTGAATTGGTTTTCTATCAATGTTATAAATGGTCGTATCTATGTGAAACCTTTGAGATTATTGATGCCCTTTGTGTGAGTAAGTTTCTTAGAAAACTTTGTCACTAATATCTCCTCAAATGTTTGCACCAAACCACAAAGTGTCATTACTTCTTACTTAATATAAGGTAAATATATGTTGGGTTAATATTTTTCAGCATTAAATGATATTCCCATATGTTCGTTCCTTATCTGATCTGTTTCATTATTGTACCAGATTGACCTATGCGTGTGTACCTAATGTCCGACTATTGTACGCTCTCAAAAAAAAATGTTGTGTCTTGGGCAGGTCAAAAACCACTACTCCTCAACCATTGATCTTGTTATTACTATTGTAATTAGTGTCGTGAGGAGATCAAACAAGGGTTGAGAGATGAGTGTGAGATTTGTTCAGATTGCAACTTCAAAAAAAATATAATAAATGAGGGGAGTGATGAAATGTGCAACATATGGTGATATCTAGGTCGGGAGCTTATGGTTTGACTTTTGGGAATATCTTAAATGTGTGGGTCTTGAAATATGATTGCAAAGGATGTAGGACAGGTTCAGTGACAAAATCATTTAAGCTGAAAAATGTTAAAATAAAATATATTAATTGGATATCGAGTGGTAAGAATAGCATGGAATGGTTTTCACACACACACAAGGAGAGTTAGTGTCATGTTTTACATCTGAATTCCTTTCTCATTTGGTTATTGTGAATCTTTTTGAATTTCGCTATGATATGATTTATGAGACATCTTTTTCTATTTTCACAGGAAGAACTCCTTGGTTTGGTTCGTGTATTGATCACTTTACATTAAATAAAATTTACTCAAATGATAAATCATTAGGATTTTGGAAATATATATATATATATGCATCATTGTATTTGGATATGTGTCTTTTCCCTGGAGTTCAAATGTTTAGGTGTGGGGGTGTGATTGTACCACGATTCACTGTTTTATTCCACCCTTACACCGCAGTTTTAAACTAGTTTTTTAATGAATATTCCAAATATAATAATAAATTTCACTTTATGTTTTAATCAATCAATTAATTTTAATCAATATTATAATGGGCAATGTTACATGTTTTTATTGTTTCAATGTAGGTGGAGGTGATTTGGAGGGCCCTTGATGAAGTGGAAGAAAAATGGGCCAAAATTGCATGGATCCATGGATATCTGTCCACTGTTTTTCATAGTACAAAAAATCGGTGCATTCAAATGGGATAAAGTTTTGTGGTCCTGTCCAAAATTTAATATTTTACATTTCATATTAAGGAACCAAATCCAGATTCGGCTTCTATGGGGCCCAATTGAACTGATCTATCCAAGCCACCGAATTTGGACCAAGTCAAATGAGATGTTCTGTATTTTACAAATTTCATGATCTATAATTGTCCAAATGGTTCCAAACGTTCGGTGGAGATAGTAAAGAGGTAGGGATACAACTTTTATATTTTTTCCAAAGCGAGATAAGGCTTTATAAAGTCCGATACTCATGATACAAGTGGATTGATGAAATCTTTGTGCCTAAAACCACCTTCCATTTTTCCTATAAAATGACACTTTGGGCTCCCCATTTGTAAGATCAGCCAAGAGGAAAGGTGATGCCATTTTTGTGTCCCCAAAGAGTCTTCTCAACATCCCTATAGGTTCTGGAGGCTATGGGAGGTGCTAATTCAACATCTTCTTCTTCTTCCCCTCCCATGGGTTTCTAAACCCCTTGTGATCACCAGGGGAGGAATGTGATGTAATCCCGAGCTTCAAAGTTGTATTAATTTGAATGATCTTTTTAAATCCAGTTTTTATATTGTTTTTCCTCATCCTCTATTCTTATTTTATTGAGTTATGTACTGGTATGTCATTCTCAACTCATATGATCATGTTTGGGGGTATCCATTCATGTGATGTTTCACACACCGTTCACCGCTTTCTTTTCCCCCTTTCAATTGTGGTGCTTGTGTGATTCATATTGGTCAATAGAACTCACACAAGGTATGTCAAGGCCATGTACATTTATGTCATGGTATCGCAAAAAAATTACATGCAAACCTGGAGAGCACATCTAATTATTCATGTGTTACTTGGGTGAGTTTCGGTTATGATGTCGAACACAAATCACCAAATCATCGGCGGAGTCCGGTGAATCGTTATATGTTTTCGACTGAACCCTAGGAGGTATCCTAGTATAAAATCAGTACAATTATTGTTCTTGGGGTTACAAACCAAGGATTAAAAGATCATAACCCCATCCTTTGAAGCGATGAAGGATGAGCATCACGAGACTTCCCCGGGTTGATCACGTGTAATCAATCTTGTTCATTTCTACTTTGTTTTATCGCTTTCATTTTATATTTTCATCATTAATCATAAAACCCCAAAGTTTCACAAAACGAAATTCACCTTCTACTTTCATAATCAGAACCCTCTTTTTAAAGTAATGATCTATGGCTCCATCGAAAGATGACCTAGGGTTGCTGCTATACTACAGAAATTCTAGTCAAAATTAAACAACTAATTTGACATGCTCGACAACACGATCAGTATGCTATGGTCATTTTTCTTGGGTTCTAGTAGAGTTTGACCTTAGTTCTACATTAATAGATATGGTGATTTTATCTACTCAAAAGGATGATATTTTTATTCAGATTGAATATGAAAGCATTCCTCCTTTCGGTGTTTCTTGTTAAATTATAGGGCATGAAGAATATTCATGTAGAAGAAATGTTATTTGTGGAAACTGTAAAATTAAAGGGCATGACCTACTACATTGTAGGAAGCCATCTAAACATGGTGTCGCACAAAGCACTGAGTAGAATAAGGCGGATTCTGTTATTGGTCATGGTCTACTAAAGGACTCTGATAGAGAGACTGTTGTGTCTGCTAAAAAGTCTCAAAGGTCTCTTGATGGGGAACCCAAAAAGGGATGTTCTGAAAATCCAATCAAGACCAGAAATTCTTCACAAAAAAACAAGAGAGTTCTCTTATATTGGGCAGATCTTTCAGATGATATACATATATCTGTTCATGAAAATTCTGGTATGGATGGTATGAATGGAGCCTCATTCAAAGAAATATTGACCAGAGGTCTCAAAGATGATGAAGATGACGAATCAATTGACATCCTTGATGCTTTGGAAAATGCTACTCAAGAAGATACAGATTATTTCCTAAGACAAGAATAGATTTTGGTCAATGCCAAAAGTAGAAGAGGCATGGAAAAAATGGATCTTCCTATCTGAAGGAAATATAAGGAAATGAAAGAGGTGACTGGTTTAGAAAAAGACAATAAAAAGGTACAACCATCTGGTTAATCTCTTTCCTCAAATAGAAAATAATGTTTTTTGTTTTCAACAGATAGAGAAACAACCACTACTTCTACAGTTCACCTTGACACTGTTATGGAAGTCTCCCATATGACAGGTACTCCTACAACACAAGTTAAGTCCACTTTATATCATGGTTTTATAGAAAATTCTAGTGCTGGTGATTATTCACCATTTCCTGCTAAAGAAAGTCAGGATACAACTTCTGTTCTAGACTTTATATCTCTAAAAAAGACTAATTCTCATGATGCTATGAATACCCATTGCATATACTATAAACGCAGTCCAACTGGGCATCATAAAGAGACCGATCCCTTGAAGGTATCTGTCCAAGAAGTGCATTCGGACCATCCCAATTTGGAGGGCAAACAAAAAGAAAAAGTGTCAAGATCACCCCAACCACCAAACTGTGGCACCCCTCAATCTCAAATTCAGAAAGTTATAAAATAGGTGAGTACCTATAATTCATTTGAATTACTTGAATCTATTAGTAGTGATGAAGACATGAAACCAACGGAAGATAGTGATGGAGTTAAGTGTGTGAACACTGACATAATTTCTGAGATCCCAGATGATGGTGGAGTTCCCTTGATGCAGGGAAAGGCTGGGCGGAGGGGGAGACAACCAAGTGGATGGGGTACTCAAAAATCTCTTCACAGTATGACAACTAGATCGCGAGTGTGTTGATGACTTTTTTATGGGCCTGCTTTACTATTTTTACTCCTCTGTCTTTACTCTATTTATGACTTTATATTTTAATAATATGGGCCTTTGCGCCTCATCCTTCTCAAAAAATATGTATATCCCTTGTTTACCCTTACATGGAATTTGAGCTCACAATTTCTTATGTTTCCATTGAAAATGTTAGAAAATAATGTTTTATAGAGGTATGGTTGTGAAGTTATTTGAAGGGGAAGATCAGTATAGGATATGTTTAAGGTAATTCAAAAAATTAAATATTTGATACCTAGTATCTTGAGACACTAAATTATTATGGTCCATGGGTATGTGTTTGTATAATATATTCATGGTTATTCAAAAAAATATGTAATATCTATGTATAACGATCCTTGGTGTCAATATTTGGTATTAAAGGAATGGTTTATTTAAACATTGGAAACAAGATTGAGAAAACATTAGTTATATTACTGTGGATATATGTAATGATGTATCTAGGAATTTCTCTAAGGATAAGTATGAGATTGAGTCAAATTATATGGAAAGGTTTTAGATTTTTTAAAAATTATTGATCGACTAGTTTAATAGAAATTAAATCCCTATCTAAATATAAAAATTGGTCATGGATATTGAATAGATGTAACAAGGGGTAACAACATCGAAAAAGGTGCATTGAGTTGGAATCGATCATCACCTGATGCATTATAATGGACCATACAGCACATCTGGTTCTTCACTCCCAGTGTATTTTTTTGGATATTCCCATAATCATTTTGAATCATTATTAGGATTTGAATAATGAACATGAAAGAATGAAGGCAAAACTATAGTTTCATATATTTAAATTATGGTATCAGGATTTAGAGATTCTATAAGTTATTTTTCATGACTATTTTGTCTCCCACTATGAATAATGTTTCTCCTACAATGTTTTGTTGTTTGTGACAATGGCTAAAACCAGATGGAACTAGTTTATCATTGAATGCGATGAACAATTTTCTGGTGATAAACCAAATGGGATGATGACTTCAGTAAAGGATATTATGCTTATACATAATTAGATATCATAGAACACGATTAAAAACATGAACCTTATCTAACTCTTGGACTCACAAAATATTATAAGGATAGAGTTCATTGAGAGATTATGTAGTGGAGACCATGAAGGAAAAAATATTAAGTTTCTTATACATTTATAATGAAGAAGAAGCACACAAGGATATGTATCTGAGGTATGCCAATATGTTTCAGCATTGTAATGGATAGATACCAAGAACGTAACTATGAAGGAAATATAAAATGGAAAGTTAACATAATGGATGTGAAAAATAGTCTCTTTAAGGTATCATCAAATAGAAAATGTTGTTGTTACATCCTAACCTCAGATCCACTTACCTAATGACCCAAAATGATGGGTAACATGGTCGAAATCGTGCCTCCTATTATTCTAGAGGCTAATGAATAACATAGAGTGTCTATGGTTGTATAGTGGGGAGACTACAACCTCAAATTAAAGTGGTACAATAGATAATATAAAGAGGTAGATAAGAATGGAAGAATATATAAAAATACATTATAAAAAAAGTACCAGTAACTAGCCATAGAGGAAGCATACGAAGTTCAAAAAAAAATTAATCGATATAAGAAACAAAAGACCAAATATCTATTAATATACATAATGATGTCATAGAATAATGATATTAAAAACGAAGAAAAAGTCATACACGGGTCTAGCATATACAACATTCTATATGAATGTAAAAAAAGTATGAAAAAATATTTCACTAGAAACTAGAGCATAAGCTCGGTCCTCTACTCCCATGTTCCATGAAATAATCAAAAATAATCAAAGATGTATAACATTGTTCATTCCATTATCCATACCTTCCAAATCTTAATTTACTCAAGTTTTAAATGAGGCATGGGTTGGGTGTGATATACAATCCCGGTAGGCCTCCACCAATGATGTCTAGAAATAAAATATCCCATGTACATAGGAAAAATAGTTTGTAGGTATAAAAATAATAAAAAACCATGAATAAATGAGTACCATGCGACTTAGGTTCCTACAAGACACCTAGATGGATCTACCTAATTTTACATAAGCTGGTGTAGAATTAATATTAGTAACCACACATATATATAGTAATAATACATATAATGTAGTTATATATAATATCCATCTATACAAAATTAGTACATGAGGACATATGTAGGTATATAACAACATACTATGTTCTATCTGGACATGGGGAGTAGCTCAAGACTTAATAACAAGTTCAGTGAGGTATAAGCTCAATAAAAGTGTATGACCCCTGAATCTCAAAATTATTGTGAGACATCATGATTAGCACTCGAGATAGATTTGGAGTGACATCATTACCATCACCCAATACAGAAGAATTTGGAACATCATGCTCATATCCCATTTAATAGTATAATGGTGAGATTCATCATGCTGAACACCTAATGTATGTGCTTGTGAATCATCATGATAAAAAAGTCCCTTAACCATCATTATCTACCCATTATCAATTTAATAATGATAATTATAGAATAATCATGAGGGAATAACTCTACTGTTATAAAATAATCATGCACAATACAACTAAGGCCATTAAATTTCACACTATTTACTTTTATAGTGATATAAAAAATCATAGAATTTCCACAAAATTCCATTCAATTATAATACTCCATTTAATTAATCTATGAAAGGAAAATAATCTTGGAACTATGAAATTAAATTATAAGGAATATATTATCCATTTTGTAAAAATCCATGAACATTGGAGATGCTTTAGTAATCTCAGAAACAATATAGGGGAGGGAATATCCATTTGTATGACATAATCAATAAATAGGTGGTGTTCATTCAAATAAAAAATTATGTAATATTGGGATATTAATTTACAAATCCCAAAGGGGTGGAATTATATGAGTTTGATATCATCTATCAGGATTACATAGATCAATAGGGGTATAACAATAAACATAAATTAACATAGAAGGAATAAAGCAATTTAATGGAATCGCATGATAATGGATGAGGAGTGGCATAATAGAGAGGGTATAAAAACTAAATTTTTTTGTAAAAAAATAAAACAACCTACCTTAGGTATGTATATGAATCCCAATCCAAAATCATATTTAGGATTTATGTAGAATAGAAAAAATGGATGAATGGTCCAATGACATGAAAATAAATGTGGTGAGATCACCCCAAAATGTTGCATGATATAGGATGATAAACAATTATATGAATAAATACTATTAAAGATGTATCATCTCTCGATTTAATGATTCTAAAGATGATGAAATTAGAGCCTAGATGAGTGAATGACATTAAATCCAAGCCCTGAACGATAAATAAGCACTCATGGGAGAGAAATGGTGGAAATATATCCACTAGAGAGAACAAGAATATAGGGGTGAGGTTTTCAAATTAATTAGGGTAAAAAAGGTAAAATCACCCCAAAATGTGTCTACATGGTTTGGTTGTACGGTTTCCCAAACCATGTGTAAGCTTTTCTATAGTTACTATATAAGGAGGGACCTCACATGGGTAAGGCACAGAGTTTGGATAACCTTGTACAAGTCTCAAAAAATCATCTATACCAAACCCTCTACATCCATCATGGGAATGTGACTTAGCTCACATGGTTGTAGAAAACCATGAGTCCCCTTGATACCCTCTGAAATGTATCTCATGGTGAAGAGAAACCATGTGGGCTTGAGTGAATGATTTCTACTAACCGTGAAATATAACATATTTCTCCAATTTCTGATGATCCAGGCTCCTAAATGTTTTCATTCATCCTCATGACCTCCATGAATCCATTAGGTAAAAATAAAAGGGTTAAATAAAGGAATTTATGAAGAAAATAATTATATGTAACTTCATTAAAATATGGATTATACAAACTCCAATCCTTTAAAAAAATCATCCATGGGTTGGAATTTTGAGGTTAAAGATGGATAATCTAAGAAAATCTACAGTCAAAGAGCATGTGTATCATTTATTCACTCTAAGGATTCATCATGTACATGACTATGCTTCTAGAGAACCTGATGTAATGTAACTGATTTTTCTTAGAGTGTTTACATGCTATGAATGACGATATGCACTAGATACTCTTTAAAGGAAGCATCCAACTCTCACTTGAGATCATTAGGATATAGAATATGTAACAGGTCCGGATAATTCTGGTGTATCTAATATTCATGAATGAATTTATTCATAGACCAATATTTATGAAGAATTTTTATCTGATTGAACACTGGTATAATTCATTTGAAAACTTCAATGGGACTAATGAATCATGGTAAAATATTTCACTAACTATAAATTCATCGATGGACTAACATGGGAAAACATGAAGGAAATCATTGTCCCTGACCATGAACTCAAGAGGTCACCAATGCAAATTTGCATATGATTGTTGTCAAGAATATGATATCGAAATTCACTGTCTGATCAATTAGACCTATATATTAGTCTTCGAGATGAGATGTGGTTTGAGAAAATATGACTACCCTACCACTATCTAGCATAGAGGTGATTATTAATTCCTATCATTTAATTTTTAATAAGATCCATCTAAATTGTACCCTAACAGATATTATTATAATCTAAATTTAAAAGGGTATATGTCTCTTCTAAGAACAACCATTGTCAAGGTCACATGCTCTGATCATTTACACTGACACCTAAATTGTGCATTCAATATTTCCATAAATATATTATTGAAAGGCCATTCTAAGAAGCACCTAAATACCCAAGTTCTTCTGCAACGCCTACTAGAATAGAGACATGAAGTGACAATACTTTTCAAATACAATAGAACACGAAGATCCAAGATGATTTATGATATCCCTGACATATATCCTCCCTAGGTTGTCAACCTATATGGCCTATAAAACATGTAAGAAGTTTGAGAACTTTTTCAAATAATCAATTATAACCAAACCTAAGTCTTTTAAATGAGGAAATCTACGTAAACCTATTATGTAGTCCATAGAGACATCATTCCATTTCCCCTAATGAATAAATAATAAATTTAAATGAACTGATAGTCATTGATGATTCACTATCACCCCTTTATAGGTATAACAACATGTGATAAATCTAGCTATCAACCATTTCATTGTAGGGAACTAATACTAAAAGAATATGTTTCGATACATATTAATGAAACAATGATTTACCACCCAAACTGATGCATATAATTCTAGCATCATTACTTCTATGATGTTTGCAAGGAACCAAACATTCCAATGAAAGTGAAATGTCTCATCATCATACATGATTCATCTAGAATATAATTTGTCATTTGAGATAATCTACCGAATCATTAAAACCATGTGATCTAAGAACTTCCTCATTCTAACCCATTTCATATGAGCAGACTTCACTGATAAGGCTAAAAGGATAGTCTGACCATGATCCTCTTAAACCTCAACAAGTATATCTAAAAATAAGGCCACATTCTATCAGTCAACATTTCCCTCCTTAGAAACCTATGTTTGAGTCTTCTGGCACATATTATCACATATTACATTGCTTTTAAAGGCATGAAGGCAAGCATGAAATCAAAGGATTTCATGTAATCAACCCATCAGTGATGCTGGGGATTGAGATCACACTTGGTAGACATATACATGAGGATTTTGTGATTAGTTAAAACCAAAATAATTCTATCTATGTAAATTGTATATCCATCAACAAAAATCATTAACTACATTGGATAGCTCTAGGTCATGTGTTAGATAATACTACTCGTGAGGCCTCAACTGAGGAGATTTATACTCTATAACTCACTCATCCTACATAAAAAAACCCCACCCCGATACAAGATGCCTTATAGAAAATATTATATATCCTACCTAGCTCTTAAAGAACTAGGATTGGTAATGATATAAATATTCCCTTTAACACTTCTAAAAATATTTTAAAAGCATCTCACCGCATGAATTTTACACCATTAATAGTGAATCATGTAATAGGCACTGTAAGGGGTCAAACATTCTAGACGAAGTTTCAGTAATACTTCATTAACCCCATGAAAATATATATATATAATACATTATCAGTATTATCCAAGGAATCAAAATATTTCACATTATATAGGTATAATGATACTTTTGACTCAATGATAATATTTCCCACGAATTGTAATTTTCCAATCCAAAAGTGGAATTTAATGAGCTTTTTGTAAATGTGGTTCTACCGTAGTGTATCAACAAGATATCTAGATGTTCTTTATGGCCGTGTCAATTTTGTGAATTCACCAAGAAATCGTCCACAAATGATTCCACAAATGAATGAAGATACGAGTGTAAAACCTGATTAATTAGTTCCATGAAAATAATTGGTGAGTTCCTGAGACCAAATTACATTACCAAGTACTCCTAAAGGGTATACCTACATTAGAAATCTATGAAAGGAATGTATATTGACATCATATGAACCTAATGATAGTCGGACCCCCAATAAATCTTCGAAAACACCTAATATCATTATATATTATCAAAGTGGTCATCTATTCGAGTTTTTAAATACAGATTCTTAATGGTGTATTGTTTCAGTCAACGATAATCCATATAGAGCCTTGGGTCACTTTCCACCTTCTTGAAAAAAAGTATTAGTGAAAACCATATAGTTGTTCTGGGGAGTATAAAACTTTTATCCTCTAGGTCTTCCAATATTTTCTTGAGGCCAATAAGCTCTATATATTCCTTTATATTTGAAGATATGGACATTGGTGTCGCTCCTATCACTATCTAAATGAAAAATTCTATGTTTGGAACTTGGGGTATCCTAGAAAAGTAATATTGGATGACATACATAAAAAGACACACCGTAAGATAGGATAAAGTTGTTCGTAACCCATGATAATCAATAAAAGAAAATGACTCTAGGTTGTAACATTCCCAAGCCCCGGATTCTTAGGTCCCTCTCAAGTCACATTGATGTACCAATCTCTCTAATGCACATTTCTACCACCCTCTTGTGATGGAAACCCACCATCAATATTAGTCAATATTGGTTTGATTGGGAATTAAATACTCTATCCTAATGATTACATAAAATCCAATTAGATCGAAGATGAAAGGATTCCATATGAACAGATATCCATTTTCCACAGGGGTAAAATCTATAAAATTGAGAACTCTCTCAGATGAGATACCTAACAAGGTATCAAGCATCATCATTCCACAAATGTGCACTATCTCATGGCCCAAAATCTTCATAATTCCCACTTGTATAAAAGAATGAGAAAGTATTTTTTAAAACAAAGCACACAGAAATGTGGATGCTATTAGAATTGTACCTAAAAAAGAATATGGGTTGTTTCTCTTCTCCTCCATCATATACATTACTACATGTAACTAGCTCATACCATGACCATAGGTCACTAAAATCATTCCCTGAGCTGACCTACACTTCGTGAACTAATAATCATGGGTTTGACTACCTCAAACTCAACAATAACCTAAGCTTAAGCACATTGTGGTATTCCAGCTGCATTCCTAACAAGATATCATAGGCCTCTCTCTAGAATGTGGGGTAGGTGTAGATTCTCAACCATGGGGAACTGATGGAAAAATTCTTAAAAGGTGAGGGATGTGTGCCATAATTTCATAGGCAATTCATTCTAATGGATTTTGTAAATAATGTGGTTTCATATTCCCTGGTTTCCAATACTAAAAACATATAAAGAAACTATCAAAATGAGAGTTTGAATAATTCAACCACTGTGAGAAACCTTTAATTATCACTTTAATCCACTATAATAAGCACTGCTAGGTCATGATACTGAACCACCATGTTTCACACTACCAGTTATCCACATGTTCTTCTCATTAATGTGTTCCTTTTTTACTATGATATAAATATTCACCATCCAAAAAACATTGACCTAGTATCAAATGACGTATTCCACCCATCCTCGAATTCTCTATCAGTCATAAAACCAACAATAGATAAACTTTGTATGGACCAATTCACCTTAGTAAAGCAATAATAATAATCCATAACCAACATAGTTCCCTTCTAGGGGTTCATAAACTCTCTATCCCACTCAACCCCCTGATTTTATGGAAATAAGTATTCATAAAAGACCATCTAGAAGTTCAACCAGATCATATCTCAATGTCATTCTTCTAGGGTAATTACATCCCACTATCACTAGGAAGAACCATTTATCATATAAGCAGTAAACTTAAAACCTCACTCAGGAGGAATTTAGATATGATTAGAAATATAAATCATTGAATCTATTTATGAATCTATTGCATGTGGTCCGTCATCTGCTAAAAAAGCAGGAGGAGGATACTACTGAACCTCTAGACATAACTCTACCATAGTCAGGGAATGTTGAGAAACAGATTGCATAGATTGCATCTTTTGAAAAAAAACCTCTCAAAATTGGGAGTTTCATCTCAAAAGAGGAATAATACGGGGCTCCTTAGGCGGATCTATAGGAGGTATCACTGGCGTCTTAGGCCCCACCACCTCGGAAGAATGTTCATCAGCACCGTTAGGGTGTACGACTCAAGGCTATTGTGGTTTTATGATTCTACAATGCGAAATGAACACCCCAATAAGAATTTAACATTTAAAAAATTATAGATATATAATAGTATGGGTACGCAACCTTCATATTGAAATAGTGAAACCTCCTTGCCTACTCTAGAACCTAGGTACAGGTTATGTAGAAATAGCACAACATGTCCTAAGATTGTAAGAGAGAACACAAACTACCCACTACAAAGGCCAATTTTGATTCTAGGTATCATTTCACAGGATATGGGTTTCATCATATAGAGATTTAGTTTCATGGTATAGGGAAAAAACCATTTACATTTCAATTTACATCCTATTTAGTAGTAACTGTTCACTTGTGTGGATTTAATTTCATCAGAGGTTGTAATATTCTATATATAATATACATATCACGACCCCGAACTAGTAGTTTAGGAACCCACAACATCGTATACCTGGTAAATTAATGTGTCATCTCCAATCTATGTGGGTAAAATCCCTTTAAATTTATTTAGGCACATTAATTAATCCAATTATATTTTCAATGGATAGAATGTAAACACATTTCAGTATATAATAATGAGGAGCTAATTATATGAAGTGTGAAAACACATATAGAATGTAAATGTGTCATAGAGAAAATCATATCATACTGGTCCTATTGTGACTATAATAATTCATGAAGTTATAATTAATTTCCTTAAGATGACAAGGGATGATGTTTGTATAAATATCAAAACCAATAATAATAATAACAATCATATGTGTCACATAAGGATGAAATAGTATAAACTGTAACATGTGTAATCTAATAATATAAATAATCTATCCCTACTAATTTGGGTTTCCCCTATATGTTGGTTATCTAATCCCAATAATAGGCTCAGTACTAAATTCAGTTACATCATTGTTTGTTTTCTAACACCCAAAATCGTAATACAAATGAAAAATTTGTTTTATGGTACCATTTTGTAATGGTCCATCCTAGGATCCACCTTACCCATGCCCTGAGACAATGGAAAACATGGCCTTAGGAATGCCTCCACATATTCTATAGGCTTCGGACTAGTAATGAGGGTCTATGGTGGTAGATCAAGGAGACTAGACCATTATATTTTAGTTGAAGAAAAGATAAAATAAAGAATAATATAATATAGGAAGCATATATGAAAATACACTATAACAACATGACTATTAACCTACTATAGAGGATGTGTAGGAAACAATAGTAATAATCAAGGAACTAAAATAATAAATGAAATCTCGAATGATTATTCATATACCTAAGGATTTCATGGAATGCCATATACCAAAATGGAAAACATGTGATACAAGGGACATATATATAAAACATTCTATACAAAATAAAAAAATAAAATAGACTTATCTATTAGAATATCAAGAATAATAGTGGTGGTCTTCTCCCGTGAACCATGATACAAGTTATAATAATCAAACAATTGTTAGAGGGCCCTTTTCATTCTCTATACTTGTAGACATGTAATCTACTCGAGTACCAAAAGCTCCCTGAGTACGGTGTGAGATAAAATTCCAATAGAGCACAAAAAATGATGTCCATATGCAATATAAGAATAATAAACAACATTGAATTATTAAATTATAGTCTAATCAGATTCTTATCGAACACTGGTCATGCTCAACCTTCTTTGGCATAAACCGATGTAGGGGTCTGATTAGTATCCGTACATACATATATACATACATACATATATACATATATATATATTAATAATATATATATTATATTTATAAACTATTTATACTTATATGAACTAAGTATGTGTGGATATATGTAGTAATATACCTATATAAAAGTTCCAACTAGACCTGGGGTCTAACATAAGCATCTATAACAAATATAACGAGATATTGGATTAAGAAAATGTTTTGAACCCTGAATCTCATAATGATTGTGTGATTTCATTTTATTCACTAGATATAGTCCGATTGAAATATAATTACACACACCTAATACATAGGAATGTGGAAATTCATTACCGTCACCGAGATAACATTATAATAGTGAGAGACATCATGCTCAACACTCTATGTAAGGGAGAATGAAACTCCATTCTCAAAAAGTCCCATAATAATAATTCTATATCCATTATCAATGGAATAATCATATTTATAATAATAAATTGAGGTATTACTTGTAATGCATTAAAAAATCATTCCCAATACAACTAAGAGAATTACATTTCATATAACTAATTTTTATAGTGATATAATAAGAGGTGTTGCCTTTCCACTAAATTCCATTAAATAATAATAATATATTTAATTTATCTAAATTAGGAAAACAAACCTGAGTTTAATATGCTCAATTATAAGGCAAGGAATATTGATTTTATAATATTCCAAAACAATGAATTTATAAAATAGAGGGAAAATCCATTTTCATGAAAATATGAATAAGTTGGTGGTATTCATTCCATTAAAAATTATGTAAGAGTGGTAAATGAAATTAGAAGACCCAAATTGGTGTCATCAAATGAGGTTTACACCCTCTACCATGGTAACATGGATCAACTGAGCCATAAAAACATGGATAAATTTACTTATAAGAAATGGAACATTATATAAGAAACATACCGAAATGGAGAACAAGATACACAATGGAAAGGCTACCAAAACACCAATAATTTTTGGGAAAATACTGTACCACATATCTTAGGATCATAGGAGAATCTTAGTAAAATATCAACTTCATGTATGAATTAAAATTGATGAAAATGAAAGACTGGACCAATGCCTTGAGAATTGGTTGAATGAGGTTTCACTGAAAAATCAAAATATATGGGAAGGTAAACTAAAATTTGAAATTGGAGGATTAGATATATTACCAATATAGATCCATTGCTTCTGAAGATTATGAAATCAGAGTCCATATGTGTTGATGGAATACAATACTAGTCGTGGAGGATAAATAAGCCCTCACATGAGAGAAATGGAGGGATTTTATCCACTAGAGGGAAAATAATAAAGGGTTTGCATTTTTAGATTAATTTTTGGTTAAAATGTAAAATTACTTCAAAAATATGGTCACACTGTTTCACTACTTCATTGGACAAACAATGAAAAACCCTTGTTTCACCCTCTATCTAAGTAGGGTTCCATCAGATGATGGGAACAATGTTTGGATAATTGTGCACATGCCATGTGGAAAGGATCTGTTTGAAACCCTCTCCATCTCGTATGAGTGTGAACCTCAGCCCAAAAGTTTTAGAAAACCATGCACCCTCCTACCCTCTATTAAACTCCCTGAATGGTTAAGTGAAACCATGTAGGATAGGCCACATAGTTTCTACTGACTGTGATTCCTACTATATTTGTCTATTTTCAAGGGATCCAAGATTTAGAAAATCCCTGGACACCCTTTTTACCTCCATGAATCCATTAAGTAACATCATACGTTCCAAACTAGGGAATTTATGATGGAAAAAAATGATCCATACCCACATGTAAAGATGGGTCATTGTAGTTTTAAATGTATAAAGTATAAGAATTACACAAATTAATGTACTAAAGGGAATTATAAAGAAGAGAACCATCATGGTTATACATGTAATGGATTTTCTAACCTTGATGTAGAAAATATAGATAACATATGAATGTAATGAGTTATTAATGAACATGATGATGAATCTCAGCTAATGGATTTAGGATGAGGTGTACTAATTTAAGTGTTTATGTATTGGAATTAAATAATTATGTTATATTAATGGTATTATATATAAATATTGTTTGTAAATATTTTACATAAATATGATCACAAATATTTTGAATGGAATAGATGATCTAGAAAATTTATTTAATAGGTATGTGATATTTTATGGAAATCACTTGATTAAAAAAAGATACCCATTAATGTGTTTATTTATGTTTACAGATTGTTTTTTATAATAGATAAAGAGATGATTGATATGACTAAAGTAAATTAGGTAGTATTTATGACATTGGAATTAATTATTGATTTGTGGAAAAAGTGGTTTATGTTATCATTCATAGAGACTACAAGAGTATTGGATCTAAGGAAGATATTAAAAAGTCTTTTGTTTTATTCAATGAATGATTAACTATTTATGTTTTCCTGATTTTTTTTGGTAAATTTAGTTATTAACATGATTCAGAAAAATAGATGAATGCGTTATTCACATATTTATTATGTGAAAATGAAGAGATAAATTTTTTATACTTGTATGGACAATGTTAAAAAATTTACTGACCTTATTTATAAATTTTATACTTTGTAGGGGTAATAAGGTTAATAATTTATTTATTGAATTATATTGGGTTGTGGATTATGTTTTAGAGGTAATTTTATTACTTCAACATATAATGTTTTATCTATTTTGGATAACTAGTGTAAACAGTTTTTTAACTAGAGATAGAAGGATTGACTTATTGTTCTTTTATGGTTATTATTTAGTACTTGATACATGAAAAATTTATCACTTGTTGTAATAGATAAAGTGAATATTGTTCTAGAAACAACCAAAGGATGAAATTTTTCCTATAATATAAATATTTATCAAGTAATTATATTTTCATATGTTAAATGACTAGATAGAAATGTAATTACCTAGAATAAAGAAAAATATACTGAAATGAAATCTTTTCCTGTTAACATCATTTTTAATTATAACAATGATCTTTTTTCACCCCTCATTGGTTTATAGATTTTCGGTTATTATATTTACCCTGAACATGTTCTCGGTCACTCTCCATTAGTATTTAGGGGTGTTAGTTTTTCCTTCTTTGTCCATGTTTTCACTTAGTAATTATGTAATACAATTTGGAAACATTATCTGTATTATTCAAGATGACTTTCACACTTCCTTTTTTCTTTTTCAAGAGGATTTTTATGAACATGTTTTATGATTTTAGTTTCTATGATAGAATTTAAAATTTTTAAACCATTTGTGGTAAAGATGATTTTAGAAGGAAAATTCATTTTAAGGGGGTAAAATGTAACAAAAATAGATTTTTTGAAATATTTGTTTTCAAATAAATTTAATATTTTTCATATTATTCAATACATGTAACAGTTAGTTCAGTTTTTCTTATACGCAACATTTAGGTTAAGAAAAATTTAGAATATTTTTACAATATTATTATATGTTAGTTGTAAAAAAAATATTATAATGATGGGTATGAATAAGATTGAAAAATTCTGAAAATATATTGTTTAAACATGTATATAAAAATAATTGTTTGTTGAGAATATAATTAAAAATTAAAATAAAAAACTATTTTGAAATAACAGAACCTATATTATTATAAAAAATATGCACGTTTTATCTCCACAAATTAAAAAACACTTTGGGTAAATTATTTAAAAAAATTATTTGTATTATACATTCAATCAAAATTTTAACATTCATTTTATGTGTTTTCATGATTAGGGATATGTATAAATCCAATGTTAGTCTTAAAAAAACTATTTATTTCTAAAAAATAGTTTTGTCCCACTTTGGAGCACATATTTAATTTTTTTTTGAAACATTTAAAAACAGTAATAGACAAAAAATAATATAATTTTTAAAATTATAATGTAAAAAATATTTTAGGGTTATTTTTTTAGAATTTTATGAAAATATTTATTTTTCAAGAATATTGAATAATTCATATTTTAATTAGAAATTTTATTTTCATTTAAATTATATATAAATTTAAAGTATTTTTAAATTGTTTTTATAATTTCATTAGTCCAGTTATATAGTTATTAATAAAATTTAGGTCATTTGAATCATTTTATTATTCAATTTTCTTATAATAACATTGTAAACATTTTAACATTTTCTCTTTGAAAACCCAGTTTTATCATTATATAAAAGAGATTAATTTTAATTAAAAAATTTCTAATTATGTAACTATAAATTTTAACTATTGATTACAAATTTGAAATCAAAATAATTATTTTATCTAATAATTTAAACATAATTTTGTTCAACAATAATTAGTAAAAATTGAAAAAAATGACTTATAGTTGTTAAGGAAAAAGTGTTACCCTAGGGTCAAACTAAAAACAAATGGGTTAAAATAACCCAAAAACATTACTCAAATATAATATATTTTTTTTTATTTCAACCATATTATGAATAATTATAGATAATAATATATTTATGACCCTTTTGTAAGGTTAATAACAACGGGAATTTCTTTTTCGTTTAGAAATTACAAGTCTGCCATTGACCTCCCAAATTAAAGGACACCACAATCCTCCCCAATTTACAGCTTTAATACTAGTTATTTCCTCAAATATATACCAAAATAAATTTCCAACATAACTCCTATCATTCTATAATCCTTATTTTGTTCATAAATACTTTCTTGAAAGTCTTTTAGTGAAATCCTTAGGATATTACAGGAAGAAGAGGTTACATTCCTCATTGAGAATTTTTATTTTATTTTTTTGTTCCACATCCTTCAATTATTATTAAAAATGGTGATATATATAGATAATTATATTATATATTTTGATATTTATTTATGTTAAATTAATAACCTACAACTATATCCACTTTCATGAAATGGGTAATGAAATTATTATTTGTGTGTACATCCGACTACAACCTCACGAACTGATGTCATTCATTTTTCCATTACCACATTCCATGTTTGGGTATAATGATAGTTATAAATTAAAAATATTAAATATATATATAATAATTTTACCTTTTAAGTTATTATATCATTTATATATTTTTACTGTCTTTTCCAGAGAGGATATAACAGCTTTTCTTGTCTGTATGAAAGACTACCACCTCACAAAGTGATATAATTCATCTTTCACTATTGCTTTACATTAATGATTATAAGGATACAATTATTGAATTTATGTGATATATATGAAATAACATTTCTATTAATGTCTTATTTATCAGCATTATAATATACTATATCATTTTATTTCTTACCTTTTCAGTCACTAAAATATGATAACATTGTTCACGTATGTTTGTACCACCGCTTTTACAAAGAGACGTGACTCTCTATTTTTTTCACCAAAACACAATGATGATATATATATAATTATATTTAAAAAATAATATTTTATTTTTTATATTTTTATAATTTTCAAAATATAAAATATTATATACCTTTTCTCTATTTTTATCATTGAAAAATTGAATGTCTACTCATGTGTACATACAATATACTATCTCCATGATCATAAAATAATTAATTTATAAAAACACATTCATGATTGGTATTAAAAGTATAATTTTTGAATAAATAATATAAATATGTCCATATTATTAATATTATGTACTTAATTTAACCATGATCAATGTATGACAGTGGGAAACAACAAATCAAAACATACACAAATGATAAATCAATTTTCACCCGAAATGCAACATTAACATGGAATTGTAAATAAACATGCAATAAAATGGTGTAAAAAATCATATATGGATATATATATATGGTTATAAATTAGATTTATAATGAATATCTATTTATTTTATATGAGGTCTGAACAAGTACTAAGAATGCAGTGACTTAAGGTAATGAATTTCATGTCTCTATTTTATTTTTTGGAGACATATGAAAATTTAATACATGTTTTTTGTAGTGTATATACCACACGATTAATTTTTAATATCAGTAATCACCTTATTTTCATTTTATTTAATGTATAATTTGATTTTATTATTTTTTGGGGCTTACTATGTAAAATATTACTAAACTGGTTAGCGATTTTGATTTCACGTTTTTACCTAGATGAGACACATTTTATATTCAAATCATATTTATATTATGTGGGGTATATAACTTCAATTAATGTATTATATTATGATTATCCTAAGAATTATTTTTTTCATATCCATTTAATGATATCTCTTTCATGGGGTTTATGGTTCTGATGTTACCATAGCGAAACATGACTTTTGTCTCAATTTTCATTGTACAAGATGTATCATATATTATAACGGTTTTTGATTTTATGATGTGTATATAAAAACCCTATGACATATAATATCATGAAATAATTTATTCTCATGATATTCGATGTTTCATTTTATTTTAATCATTCCCAGTGCATACAATTCAATTTTACCCAATTAGAAAGCCTTTTGTCATACAATATCATCATTTATTTGTCTTTTTTATAGTTATGCTTATAATAATGATATATTAAAATTAATATCACACTAAAATATTAGATTTTATTTTCTTAAGGTTATTTAATGATAATAAATGTTTTCTATTTATTTTCCTCTCTTTTTTTATACTCGTGATTTAAGAAAAAAGTTTTTATGAAATGATGGAATTATTTCTCTCTTCAGTATGAAATCAAATTTCATTTAAACCCATGCTTTCAAAAAATATTTTCAACGCCATTTTTAAAATTTTTGAAATACTTTTTAAAAACATTTTTACACTTGTTTTAGTTTTTATAAAATGTATTAAAAGTAATATTCTTTTCATTTCCCAAAAAAATACCTTCAGTCTTTTACCAAAAATTAAAATGGAATCTCTATTTTAATATTTATGTAAAGAAGAAAATTTCACAACATCATTTTATTTTAACATTATATTAATATATTTCAGTATTTTTTTCATCATAAATTATATTTTCAAAATGGTTTATATTTTCATTTTTTTCAAATTGCAAGGGTTATTTTTGTCAAGATATTCTTTAAATAATTTTAAATTTTCATTTATATGCTTTCAACTTTATTATCAAAGAAAAGGATTTTTAAAATATTTTATGAATATTTAGTGTTACTGATTTATTTTCAATAAAAATTTGTCTTCCTCAACAAAAATTTTATGTGATTTATCATTCAAACATTTCTACATATATGATGACATAAATTAATGCGATAGATACATTTTTGTGGATATAAACCAAGGATACCGTCTTATTCTTTAATCCAATGGTTTATGATGAATGTATTTTTATGAAACTAGTTTCACTTTAATGGGTTATAACATGATAAACTTCTTTTGAAAATAACTTATTTTTTAACAGGTTATGCTATGATTAAATGAAGAACTGATTATGAATCCTATATCTTTTATACGTGTAATGTTATGATGAAATTTTTATGGATACCATTTAATTTAATGAGTTATGATAATATGGATTTTTCCATATCTCAATGAACACATTTTTACAATTTTCATTATGTAACGGGTGATACTTATATCCCCCTCGAATACATTGTGTAAACATGGATAACACATGAGTAAATTAATTATGATTTATTTAGATTACATGTTTATAATATTATCTGTGAAATAGATTACATGTTCACAATGTTATGTATAAACTAGATTACATTTCCATAGTTTTATGAATTGAAATATTTTCATGTCTATAATGTTATGTATTGACCTATGTTTCAGGTCCATAATGTTTGGTGTGGAACTAGATAAATATACATAAGTTTAAGGTTGGTACTTTTTAATTTACTTAAATTAATGACTGATCCTTTATATATTTATAAATGTTGAAAATTTTAAAAGATGATGTGTTTGATATAATTCCATGTATTATTCCAATTTTATGCTCTCACATCTCATGGTCATTGATTTCATTATGATTTATGTAGTATGAGGTGACTATATTTTTTTCATTACTCAATATTAAGATCTTTTATTTTTTTGTTGTGGTTTCTAAATGTTATGATCATTTTGTAATTCACTTATATTCATGTTATGTTTACATATCTCCCTTGTTTATAGGTACAAAGATTCTATGTTATCCCTTTATTATGTTCCCTTTCCACTTTTTTTGACGAATGGTTCTATATTGGGTATGTTTGTAGAGATTACTAAAGGGGATGATATTTTTGAGATACATTGAAGATATCTCACAAAATTATAATTTTGTGAACCTAGTCCCCTAAGACACTAAACAATTATGGTCGTCCGGTGCAATTTTTTTTGTAATTTATTGAATATTCCTAAAATTATGAAATATTTGTACATGAAAATCCTAGGTAAATAAAATAAATAAAATATTAAATAGTAATATTTTAATAATATTTCATGTTTGGTTAAAATCAGTTTTGACTGTAATGAAACCTATGCACTGTACTACATGTGTCACAATAATATCATAATTATTAAATTCATTGGAAAAAAATCACAAAATCTCAAGGTGTTAAATTCTTCCCACTTAAATTAGTTTTTTTCACAATGTTATCTTGTGGTTTTTAATAATGGGTTTAATAATTTAAAATCCCATTGTGGGAAAGCCACATCAAAAAATGGGTTAATCAATATTCCTCTTGAACAAAGAGAAATGGACAAGAATTGTCAATCTGGAATAACACATACTAGGATTACAAATATGATAACAAAGGTAGGAATTGAATACATTAACATCAAAGAGATAAATAACACCTGAATAATGATTTATAAGGACTGATAACATGAACAGGAGATGGTTAATGATAATAAATCCACAAACCAAAGTGGTGTGAAATAGCAATTGATATCATAAAAAATTATGATAAAAGGATAATGTTTTATTTCAATATCCCCTTACTAATGTTGGGTAATTTTCATAAGAATATATACATACTGAATTTTTCATAATCTCAATCTCATCCATTGGTTTTTCCTTTATCAACATGCACTTAATCTATTTCTTTATGAGATTAATTTAATATATCTATGTCACTAAATAATATCTATAAAATAATGATATGTAATTAAATATATCTCTATTAATTATAAGAACAATATTGTTGGCACAAGTTATGAATAAATAATCATTTACATAAATAATAATTTAATATATAAAACAAAAATAAAAAAATCAACATAAACCATCCCATGAATAGATAACATTATAAACCATCCATGACTAATGATTTATAAAGAATGTTTCAATATTTATAAAAATAATCTTAACATTAATCCCCTAAATATCATAATGTCTCTTTTGGTTGTCACATAAAAAATATATGAATACAATAATCTTATATTTTCATAAATCATGGTAATAACTACAATTACCATAAAACATTAATGAAAATGTATATAATTCATAATTCATTGAAGAAAAACATAGATAACTGAATATATTACATAAATCCAATAATTTTGTAAACTCCATCAATGATAACTTCAAACAAATTTTCTAAAATACATTAAAAAGTTCCATGTTCATCAAAAATATAAAAAATTGTTGAATCATTTCAATAGTGTCTTTATCCAATATAAAAACCATTTTCTTAACATGAAGAATATTGTAAGGGTTATTTTACCATGATCATGGTTACATATTTCTGTTAAATCAATTTTTTATTTCATCACCACTGATTAATAATTTTTTTTAAATTACATAATGAAAAGTATATACAAAAAAATTCCTCATATTACTCATGATTAATATAACATAATTGTTGAATTATAGTACATAAAGACACTAATATTCCAACTTTCTTCTCAAATCATTAACTAGGATTAATCATTTATTCTTTAATAACTCTTTCTTATAATATAGAATATGAATCATGTATTAACTCTCATCAACATCAATTTAGTCATGATTATCATGTTTAACATAAACTACACTATTAGAATATCCCATACCTCTAATGCTTCATTTTTAGTCTCCCCATAATTATCAGTATAACCATTACTCATACCACCTTACTTATTCTCTTCATAATCATTCCCCTTACAAAATAAATTTAAATAAGTCCTATACATTTCACAATTTAATCATTCAACCATCAAATATTTCTTAGGGATACAATATTATCATACATTATGCTATCCAAAAATTTTATCTTTCCTCCATAATCACATACTTTGTATCCTTATTTTTCCACACTCAAAAAATATTCACATTCCACTAAGGTATCATCCAGGGTTATTTTTCCCACATTTTATACATTTTAGAAATTGAATATTCTTTCCACTATGTTCCCACCCCCAAACACTATATAAACTCTACCTTTCTCTGGTTTGGTGAGTCTGAGAGTTGGTTAAGGTACTTATTGTTAACAATATATCATGATAACTAATTCGAAATCATAAAAATATCCCTTATTCTAATTTTCAACCCATTTGTTTTCTACATAACACATTATATATCACATTAAAACTTGATCTAGTTACATCTAGTTCCCGCCATTGACAAAAACTAAAAAACATAGTCTAAATAACAATAATCACAGTGGGAAAATACAAAATAATAAAAATCAGTTAAAAGATATGTAAATCATGAAAACATATTTATAATATATTACACCTCAAATTTATCATAGGTCATTCGTTTTAATTATTTAATTCCATTATGATGGTTTATAATGAGATTTTTAATTTCCAAAGAATATCCCATCTGGGTGTCAAACTATGTTTGTACTATGTCCTTTTGTCATGTTATATGTGTTAATTGACTCTGTATCAATTCAACCTATTCAAATTTATTCAACGTAGCTACCTCTATTTTAGATCCACGTAGAATTTTAGTATCTATAGGAGTTTTAATTTCATGGAAACAACTTACTTCATCTATTACCAAGATTTCAAGACATTTTCTTATACATTGAATCAACCTTATCCTTACCCTTAAAAAGATTCCAAGTAACATATTTAGAAATATATATATATAGATTCAACTATGATTTTCTCATTTTAGTTTTCAATCGATAATTAAACTATTTATATGATACCAACTATAGAGACATAATATTTTCACATATAAATATCACATAATTTTTAAATAATAGTCAAAAAATTTCATAAAAACACACTCGGGACTATAATAGAATAGTGTATTTTGACACTAGAAACGCAATACTCTTATTTTTTAGGATATTAAACATATCCCACAAGGATCATCTCAAACACTACTCATCTTAATAATAACCTAACCATATCATTCCTTGAAACCAGGGGAAGAAATGATCAGAAAGGATGAGATTAGATACTCAGTAAGGTTAATCATATGAGATATAAATATAAGATCATATAAGTGGGTAAAATATAAATATGCATATATGATCAGGAACATAACTCATGATTTTAATACCCATCCCCCGATTGATCATAAACATGTGTCATGGAATAAAAATCTATCATTATGGAAATCACGACCCATAGGAAAGAGAAATAATAATAAATCAATCATAAAAGATAATATCATGTCTTAAAATAATGGAACCATGATAAGTATAGAACAATATTTCATATGGAAAGGTTAATAACAAAGAATATCAACTTGGTGGATAATTAATCATAACTTGGTTCCCATTATAGATGAGGGAACACATGATTCTCGAAGTAGATCAATCCTATCAATTTATTTCTCATTTTAGTCTCTTGATATATAACTCTTTACCCAGTTCATTGGAGGGAGATATAGTTCCTACCAATCTCATTACTAAAATCATATATATATGTGCCATAAGATCATAAAACATCCATTATATCATAACCCATGAAATGAAATGGGTTTTATAAACATTTCATCATATCCTAACCTATGGAAAAGCTACACATTTCATTATAATTTTATCATTTCATCATCAAATAACCTGTGAATATAAGATGTTTTCATAAAAATTTTACCATGTTATAACCTGTAAAATGGAAATAGGTTCTATAAACATCTTGTAATCAAAATCATAAGACATATAGTGAAAGGATAAGAATATTATCTTTTGATCATATCACTATTAATGCATAAGTATCACCAAAGGATTTTATAATTGGTGGAAAATTGTTTTGAAATATCACAAGATATATTTATTAGGAAAAATTAATTTTCCTTGAAAAATATTTTATAAGACTAAAAATTCATCAGATATTTTGGGAATCATTTTATTTGAAAATTTCCTTGAAATCATATAATGGAATATTTTAATATAATTTAAACAATATATTGATGAGATTTTTCTTTCAATATTTAAAAAGTCGACTTAAAACATAGAATATTTAGAAAATAATTTTATTTTAAATTTACCATTAGACCATATAATGGAATCTTAAAAATAATTTAAAATATATATTGAGGAAAATAACTTTACCACATTGAAAAATGATATTTTTTAACATAAATTTTTTTTGAAAATAATTCTATTTAAAAATAAACATGAAAACTAATAAATATGGAATCAAATAAAATAATTTTCTAGATGGAAAGAAATTTTTTATATATCATACAAGTTAAAATAAATATTCCTTTTAAATTTTTGGTAAAATAAAAACAAGATTTTTTTGGAAAAGGATGTGAAGATTTATTTTAGAAGAATATTTATATTGAAAAAAATTATTAAAAATTTCATTAATAAATCATTTAATAATGTAAAAAAATTTACATCATTTTTAGGAAACATGGTTTTGGATGAAAAAGTTTTTTCAAAGGGATAAATAAATATGATTCTTCTTAAAAACATTATTTTGAACTCTTCATTACATACAGAGGAAAAAATGAATGGAAAAAAAATTAATTTTCATGTCGTAAATAGAGGTGAATAAAATACATGACTTTATTGAGATATGGATCATAAGATAATATCATTGAAACTCTAATCTTAAACAATCAAAATAAATGTGATGTTTGTAATGTAAAATCATTACCACATTGGTAACTTTAAATTATAATCCTCATGAAGGTTGAAAATTAAATTTAATGTAAACATTCAGGATTATAAAAAATTCATATTATTACATTTCTTATGGGATCTATTTGCACATTATAAGATAAGATCGGTTCATAATATATAATGTGTCTCTTGGAAGGAACATTGAGATAATAAATCGATACTTATTTGGTAACTATTGAACCATAAACCCCTTGATTGAGAGATCCTAAAAAGGATTTGTTAATAAAAATAAATTTCAGTATAATAATAATAAAATAATTTAATTAAATTATATTCACCGCATAAAATAAATAGTTAGCGAATATGGAATGTGTCACCCAAAAGTAAAATCTGAGATGAAAATGCATTACTATAAGTCTCGACTTATGTTGGAAATATTAAAACCTCTATTATAATAAAAATGTTTTTATTACACATATATTTAATAACGATTATTATATATTTCATACAATATATTATTTTCTTATTACCTTGTATTACCTATGTATTAACAATTCAATGTTAAAATTACTTTTTGGGTAATAAGTTATTTGTTTTTAATGTATGCTTTGATTTGGTTTTTCCGTATATTTAATATGATCGTTGTTCCATAATATATATAATTTTAACCATGAATTATATAGAATAAATATTCAATATATATGCAGTAATATAACTCTATAAATTCTGTAGATATAAAATAAAAGTCATCATTCATGGAGACAGTAGACTGTACGTACACATGAACTTTGTTCCAGTTATCATAATCAATTAAGAAAAATAATATTCATAATATATTACCATCAAAGATTCATAATTATTATTTATACATATATATAATTTATATAAATTAAATGTATCTTTTAAACCATCTGTGTAATGATTAAGAGAAAATGAATCAAATCGTTTTGCGGGGAGGGTTTATATCGTACCCACGAGCGACGTTATCATATCTCACATGGAATGGGAACTAAGAGGGTATCTATGATATAATACTTATAGAATTATATAAATGTGATAAATATCAAATAATAATTTTAAATACATCAAGATTACCATCTTTAAAAGGTTTTTCAGGAAAACAATCTACATTGGTTTGTGAGGAGGTAGTACGTTGTACACATGGACAATGATTTCATCACCCATTTCACACTAGGGAAAAACAATTTAGGTTATTAAATTAACATAATAACATATAAATATATGTTATATACTAGTGTTATTATATTTTATGAGTTATTATATAATCTAATTTGGGATATTTATAAAAAACAATGAACTTAGTGAAGAAAATTTTCTTCTCAATGGAGCATCTCATTTGGATCCCTTGTTAAGGGTTATAGTGTTAGTATTTTGGTAGGAGATGATGCTATATAACATATATAAAGATTATGGGTTGGTATTGGTTAATGTTTTTATAATCTATATGCTTTATAGGCTAGAATAAGTAATGTTTAGTGGTGTCCTTTTATATGTGGGGGGAAGGAACCCACTTGGAAACTACTTGAAAATTTTCCAAAATAATGATACATTATAAAGTGAATCCAAAGAAAAATAATTTCAAATGAAAATATATTTGAAAATTTTAACCATAATATTTAAACATGTCTATCCAATAGTAATTTTTAATGATTTATAGTCTTTTTAACCCTTATCTTCATTTTTTTCCACGACAAACTACATCGTTACATTAACCATAGATAATAACTTTTTACTATTTTTATTACTCATTAAGGTAAAAAATTATGTTTAAAATATAATATAATATAAATAATTAATATTAAAAATATTTAATCCATATTAATTATTTATATTCACATAATTGGGAAACTTTAATTTAAAAGTAATCAAGTAGATGTGATGCAAACAAATTTCTAAAGAGAAAAAATTCAAAATAACTATATATTTTCATCATAATTAAATATTAAATTTTTTTAAAATGAAAAAAAATGTAATAGAAAATATATATTTTTAATAATTTATTTTGAAAACCATATTCATTTTTTATGTTTTCATAATCGATAAAATAAATGATATTTTCTAATGAAAAAGAAGTATTGTCACAATTAATAAAAAATTACCCTCACAATGTATTGTAAAAAATATAACAAAAGATAATTATTAAATTATTTCTTAAAAAATTAATTAAATTTATTCAAAATTATTTGGTTAAATTTCCAAAAAATAATCTTTAAATACATTAACAAAAGGTGAGAAAAAACTTTTTATAAAAATAAATTTTCTAAGAATAAAATTAGAAATACTATTATATATTCCCTAGAAAAAAACATTAATTTTAAACATTTCATTGAATATAAAAAATATAAATTTCATTGAAATAATTCAGAAAAAATTATTTTTTAAATTTATTAATGAAAATATGTTTTTGCGTGTAAAAATAGTTTTTCCAAAAAAGGGTTCCATTATTTTCAAATAGTTTTTATTTTCATTTCATATTTATTGGTCTCCAAAGAATTCATTTAACATACTTGTTTAAAAGATATAATTTTATAACTTTGTAAGTCCTACTCATACCCATCATCATAATGTCTTGGTGATAACTATAATATTAAATTATAATAATATAGTTGTATTTCATGTTTCATTTAATTTCAGTGTCGTGTGTAATGTGAGATAAAATCGGTGATTCATGTAATGAAGAATATCAAACATATTAAATTAATATGTAAAAAATATTTTTCAAAATCTTTTGGGGTTATTATTTTCTCAATTTATTTAGAGGTAGGTGGATTATCTATTGTTTCTAATATTATTGAAATTTATGACATAATGTTTTTGGAAAAAATCATGATTTTTTAAGGTACTATTATGTAATTTAATAAGCAGACTGTTTTGATTTAAATTTTGGAATTTTTGAAAATTATATGGATATTTGGAGAACTGTGATGGTTTTTTATTTAAAAATGGTTATTTTAAAATAGGGGAATAGTTTTTATGGATGATGATTGTTTTATAGAATGTTTCAAAGAAAAATTTGTTTGTATAAATTAAATTGGAATGGAATTTGGAATAATTGGATTGGTGTGTGTCCAAGGGAAAAAGTGTGTGGATAGGAAGTTCCATAATTCATGGTTTCATGGATTATGGTCCTCGAATACCACCATTATTGGAAACCCCGAGCTTTTGTGTATAGTTGTGTGTATAAGAATGGGTGTCTATGTGAACATGGTAATGTTAATTATAATCATGAATACGTAGATATATGTTTTTTAGTTACTTTTGAATTGTCTTACATGATATATTTTTATTAAAAATTTATATATATTTAGTTGATTTAGGTAAAATGAGAGAACATGTTCTATATTTGTGTAATGTGTACGAAATCCACTGGGTTATTCATATAGAGTTTATACTCACACCCTTCTTGGGATATTTGGTGAATTTATAGATATTATATATTGAGATATATGAAATGGAATTGAGACTTATATATCTAAAGATACATATTTATTACAAGGGATTCGTAGGTTTTCTTGGGAAGTTTAGAGCTTGTTCGGGTGGTTCTTAGGATTGTGAGTAGTTGTATTTTGTATTTTGTCATTGAATATTCCATATTCCATTGTCACTATGATATTATAATTCTATTAAATTTATTTTTGGGTTTCATTATATATACACATGCATCATTTAGTCAGTTGGGGTATATATGTGGTATATTGTCATGTTGTAGAATTTTACATGTCAAATAATCCCATGAATGATTCCAAAGCACATGGAATTTATTTCTGACAATTGGTGTCTTGGGGATATCACATAAGGTTAGTGGAACTATCTCTCTCTTTTAAAGATAATAAGTTGGGGTGAGATGTAACATTAATCTTTTGTATTAATTTTATCCTTATGATTTAAAATTTCGTGGTAGTATTATCAAATAAATATTTTAATGGTTGGAGATGTTAATTTAAAAATAAATTCTTATCTTGATTTTTTTTAGAAAATTTTGTTTTCAAGATTAAAACATATGTGTGGGACATATGATTCATTATGATCAATTTTAATGGCAATAATTAGATTATTAAAAAAACAATTATATATCTCTCATAAGAAATTATGTTAAATTTTACCATTTAAATACTTAATTAAATGAAATGAATAAAAATAGTTTATTTATAGTTAGAGTATTTAATTTTTATAAAGATAAAAATTTAATATAAAAACTTTAAAAATTTCATTAAAATGAATAAAATTATTTGATCAACAAAAAATATTGTTTTTTATTTATACTGATAATGTAAAAAAATTACTTTTATTGGTGAAGATATATTTTTCCCTATTCACCTAAAAATATTTCTTTTATTAAAATAACCATAAATCATATTATGATTGTTTTTATATAAAGATTTAAAAAATTAAGTTACATATATCAAACAAAAATTATATAATTTTTATAATATAATTTTTATATAAAAATAAAAAATTGAAAAATTAATTCATTTTTAGGAAATAAATGTTATTTTAATATATAATATTATAGATATTTTCGTAGGGGTTTTATTTATTTTAATACCCACCAACTTGGCAGCCATAATATATCATTTGTACTTAATAATTTTATTCTATTAATGACTCATGACTTTTTTTTAGATTGGCATTGTGTGTGAGACAATACACCCAAAATAATGTTTATTTATGAAAAATGGTTTCAAAAATCATTGGTCATAAAAAATACAACCTCCTACTTGGGGGAAAATATCACATGTTATAGAAAAATACATTAATGAAACTCTATAATAACTATATCCAAAGGCCTATTAATTAAATACTAGAAGAACATATAAATATTTTACAGTACGATCTTCATGATGGTCACCTTCTTAAAATTTCAAATACAATATATGCATAATAGTAATAAAAATATTAATTGATAAATTAATAAACATGTCCTAAAAAACAAACATAGTTGATCTTGGTACTGGAAAAATCAATTCTTAACAAATATATATAATAAAATACCCATATGTAGGGATACCCCACCTCTCATTTGTTAAAAGATAAATATATACTAATCACTATTGAACATAATCATATGAAAACTAGATAAACTCATATTAATTGTTGGGCAAAAATCCCTCAATGTAACATTGCAGCATTTTTGGGTTGATTGTGTTTGTTGAAAAAGCAGGTTTCCATGGAGAATTGTCGAGTTCCCGAGAAGTTGTTGACATTCCATGTTGACAAAGAACTATGATAAAGGAAAGGACAATCTGGAGGCGGTACAAAAGAGCAGTACAAGGTGGCGCCGTTTTCCAGTGTTTGCCAAATTTTTGGGGTCCAAAATTTGGAGTTTGGTGAGCATCGCGAAAAGAGGATTTCAATGAAGAGCACAATTTAATATGGCAAAGGCATGAATTTCGCGAAGATAGGATGCATGGTTTGGAAATCGCGAAGACCAGAAGAATGGAGGCGGTGATGCTTCGCGATTACGTCAAGCTTCGCGAACGGCAGAGGCTGAAGCGCATCGCGGCGGAGAAGGGCTTTGCGAGAGAACATCGCGGCGAAGGCGCGAAGGAATGTTGGGCTTCGCGAGGGAGCTTCGCGGCGAAGGCGCGAGCCGCGAAGGTAAGTTGACGGTGATTCATCGCGACTACGTCAAGCTCCGC
This sequence comes from Viscum album, assembly GCA_963277665.1. Taxonomy (NCBI): domain Eukaryota; kingdom Viridiplantae; phylum Streptophyta; class Magnoliopsida; order Santalales; family Viscaceae; genus Viscum; species Viscum album. The sequence continues at coordinate 1,242,430,760 of OY728153.1, forward strand.
GAACGGAAGATTGCCGTAGAGCTTCGCGATTTGGACAGAATTCCGACAGAAACTTTGGAGCTTCGCGATTTGAGATGACGTGGCGTTGACTTCGCGCGGAAGGGACGAGGGTCGGTGGAATCGCCTATAAATAGAGGCCGACCCCTTCAGGCGAAGAAGAGAGAATTTTCAGAGAAAATACTTTGCTCTCGATTTGCGAAGGTGGTTCGCGGAGCCAGTGTGCTTCGCGAAAGAGGTACTTCGCGGCGGCTATTGTAGCTCCGCGAAACCTGCGAGCTCCGCGTTGGCTTACTTAGCTTCGCGAGGGTCGTTGCTTTGCGACGGCTTGAGCATCGCGAGAGTGCTTCGCGAAGGAGCTTCGCGAGTGAGCTTCGCGAAAAGACAGGAGCTTCGCGAAGGCTTGTTTGAGCTTCGCGAAATTGGGAGCCTCGCATTGTAGGGTGCTTTGCGAAGGTCTTTCCAAAAGTTGGTTGTCCAGAGGATAGTGGCAAAGGGGTATTCATCTACGGGTGAAAGTTGAACTTCAAAAGAGCATCTACATACAGAGGAAGATGCGCTCCTTAATGGAAATGAAGAGACCTACAGGTCTATAAACTGTGATTGGATTCCCTTCCCAGAGCAGTGAGCTTAGGAAGAGGAAGAAGGTGTTCCTCTCCACCGGCAGTGAGCCAGAGAGAGAGAAACAGGGAGTGACCCTTGGGAAAGCAGTGAGCTGACCCTAAACCTTGTATAGGCAGTGAGCCTGGGCATAGAAGTGATCTAGCCCGAACATTGTAATCCACAGCTAGTGAAGCCTAGTGGAATTTGGTACGAACCGGCAACTTGTCGGCGTATGCTCCTTGGACGTAGCCCTTAGCGGTGAACCAAGTAAAAATCTCTGTGTCTGCCTGCTTACTTTCCTGCATTGCATTCAAAGCATCATCATCAGGTAAATGAGACAAGTGATCACATTAACCACACAAGTGCAAACAAAGTGACCCTTGTAACAAAGAGGTCAAGATCCAGTGGGGCAGAAAGAACTTTGAAAAAGAATATCCATACCCTGATTCACCCCCCCTCTCAGGGTATATAGGCCCCTATTGGCCCTAACATTAATAAATAATATTAAAAACATGATATAAAAAAATAATCCTATCAAATAGTATATAATAACTAAATAAAAAAATTTAGTTATTTATATATTTAATATTAAAAAATAAAATATAAAAGTGCTTAAAAATTAATCTTTTATAAAAATAAAAACAAAATAGGTCGATCATTCAAATGATTACCCAAGAAAACTCTTATAAAAATCATATAAAAATCCCATACAGTCAGTACTCTTAAATAAGTATCACCGAGAAATAATCTATTAGGTCTATTTTTTATCAAAAAACCCCTTAGTAAACCCCCATTATATATCTCATGTTAGACCAGACGACCACTACGTGGTGTGGGTGGTGGATTAATGGTAACAAAAATACTGAATCTCAAATAAATATCCCATACATTTGTTATATCAATTGGTTATTGAATTAAATGATGTGTTTATGAGAGATAGATTGAGAAATAACATAAATGTTAAAAGGTGATTTATAAGGCTTTCTCACACTTTTTATTGAGTGGATGATATTTAGTGAATAACAATGGAGATAAAACTACAAAAATTCTTATCTTATTGTAAATAAGTGTAAATTATTGAGTATGATGATAGTATTAGACTCCATGTATAAGAAATAATGCTGCGTGTCACCATATTAATCTATCTTTTCTTCTCAAACCTACGTGCCTTCAGAATTGGTGTCCCATGTCCCCCTTCTTATTTCTATCAGTCCTAAAAAAATATCTATATAAATATCTATGTAATATTTGTATACTTATCTCAAAATTATGTCTCTATTTTCATAATAATTATCTCCTGGTGATTACCTGAATTTTTTTAGAATTTATATTCATTGTGGCATGAATGTATTGATTTTGGAGTGATATTTACATATATAATACCACAATAACTTATATCAAAAGTTACAAGGAATGGTGTAAGAATTATGGAATGATCATAAGAATTATTTCTTGATAGTTTGTAGAGAAGTAATAATTCACAATACATTTTCCATAAAAAAACAATGTATTCGATAACTTTCTACACACACAATGGGATACTAAAAAAATAGACATAGTGTGTGTATGTTTATATTTATTATAAATATTAAATATTTATTCCAATACAAGACATTTAATTATTATATTTTCATACAAATAAAAAAATATGAAATATTTAAATATATATTTTTATATAAATTTTTTTAGACGAATTTACATTATTAATTATGGGGTTTAAGAATCTATATTTTTTATGAACATTGATTTTTATTAAATAAAACTAATAATATTAATTTTAAATTATTAATTTTAAAAAATTATTTATTTATAAATTAATTGATGCATTATTATCCTTTTACAGATATTAAGAATAAGAATGACTAGTTTTAAAAAATGTTATTTTCCAATAAAAATGATTAACATTATATTTTATAATTTTTTTAAATTTACAATTGGAATTCAGAGAAATTTATTTTTTAAAAGTAAATTTTTTCTTTGGATTTTTATATTCAATATATATTAATATTTAATTTTAGGATTTTTTCAAAAAAAAAATTAGTTGAAAAGTGCACTATAATGTTTTTAAAAGTAACATGACTTTTATATAATTAATCCTATATAAAAATAAAATTTAAATTTAATAAAAAATTGCATAAGAATAAATATTCTTTTTATAAGTGAATAGTTAGTTTTTATTTTTTTTGTTTTAATTTACCAACCCATATTTGAAAGTTTAGATCATATGTTAGATTTAAAAAAATTCTTTTAATGTGTTATACATTTATTAATATAGAATTAATTTTTATCATTTTTAGAAATTGAATCAAATAATTTTATTTTATATATTGGTATCATTAGGTTTGTAATACATAATAAGTAAAATTTTATATTTTGGCATCAATGATAAATTACCTAGGTAAAATCTAACTATAGTAGTCAAAAACAAAATTGTAAAATTGAGAAACCTAAGAGGTAAGGGGACTAAAATGTTCAAAAAAATTTTATTAATCTTGTTTTAGAGTTTTTAATTTAATGTATATATTTCAAAATTAATTTTATAAATTTATTATACATTTTACTTAAGAGTGACTCCTCACTATTGAGAGATTAAGGGTATTTACCAAAATACCATAACTACACATTTATAAGAGTGTATCTTCTCTTCTAACATCCCCTCACACCAAATCCATATAAGTTTATACAAAATGCTACCCAATCCTCTCTTAATCCTTCGTATACACCTTAATGTTTTTTTATTAATCTCAAAAGACAATCCCTCATGGTCTTAATCTCCTTTTCAAAGGACGTGACATAAAAATTGTGTTATAAATTGCTAACAACTATTTCTCTTTTTTATTTCATTTTATTAACAAATTTTTCATCAAAATTCATTATAACCTCATAAAATTATAACATATGCTTCAATATTATAAATATATTTTATTTTAATTATGGTAAAACCATCTACCACCTTTTTGTTTTTTACATTATGAAAACAAAAATGAGAATTTTGGGCATGCATGGACTGCAATCTACATGAATAAATGAGTTTATTTCTCAATGAATCTATTCATGTATGTTTTAGAGAATATTTTTAAGGAATAAATTTTATTTTTAGGATATTAATATTGTTCTGGTTATATAACTCTATTAAACTATTAATGGTATTAATTCTAAACAATCGTTATAAAATTAACAATCATAAAATAAGCATACGAAAAGGAAAAAATTCCCATCATTCTATGTAATAGAATTATATAAATTATTTTATCCTTAAAATTATTCAAAATTATGATATATAAAACATAGAAACGCAAATTATGATCATTATTTTACCAGTATAATGATATTTCAACTAAAAAAATACATAATCATCCATTAATTGTTGCATGATCATGTTTTTTTGTGTAGCCACATACATGACTAAAATATATAAATATTTAAAATATTTGGTTTTGAAAACATGATTAATATTATCATATAATATAAATATTAAAATAATTATATTATTTTTGTTCATGAATGGTTAAGTAAATATTAAAATAATTAATAAAAACATCATTATTTGTGGGTTCAGAATCCATGAAATGTGTTTGTTGTTGAATGCACCTTCTTGGAAAAATATTAAATAAATAATTAAAATAAATTTAGAATTTATGAATAAATATAATAAATATCTTATATTAACATTAAATATTTTGGAAATATTTATTTTTGATGAAGTATAACTACTAAAATCGCCCTTATAGAATTACTATAAATCATTAAAATTATTAACATCTGATGTGAAAAAATGGGTAAAGACTAACTACTATATATATATGGAATTATTATATATTGAGAGTTTAAATTGTTATATTTATCAATATATTTCATGGTTATATTATTAATATTCAGAATATAATTTTTCAAGTTGTTTGGTGTATGTTCAAAACAAATTAAGAACAATGGTAATGGTTTTTTTCTTAAATTTATCTCAATGGGATATGTTTTAGATTATCCAAAATATTTCAATAATTAAGTGTATAAGATTCCTAATTTATATATTATATCATGAATTAAATTTTATTTATGTTAATTTATGTTCAATTTAAATATCTCTAATTCAATACATTTTTATTTAAATGCACCCCATGTAATAAGACATTTTTTGTCACATTCTAAACTCCATGAGACATGTTTTATATTAAAAAACATAATTTGTTTAATATAGTTTAGTCAATACCATATTTATTTCGCATATAAAATACTTTTCCAATTAATTACATTTTAAGTTTCATTTTATGATATTTCTCTCAACCTCAATGAATGTTACTATAGCAATTTCGTAAGAGTTTTATCAACACAATTTCTGATTCATTAGGTCAAATTAATTCTTACACAGATATAACATTAATCCATTCATTGATCCTATTGTTATAAATTATAATATTGTATTTTTTTTATTCTAGGTAAATTACCTGTCATCATTAATAGATACTTCTTTGATAAAATATATTCTGAAATAAAAGTGAAATGTTGGTAATAATAGCTATAATTCTTACCAATGAATTATTTCTTAAATGTCTTTAATTAAATATATATAAATGTTCTCCCATACTATAGAAATTATAATCTATATCATTTTATTTGATTTAGATTATTCTTTTTTTAAGGAGACACTAATACTATTTTTATTATACATGACTTCAAATTAAGGAATTTCAAAATATTTTCCACCCTTTCAAAATAATTTTGTTTATCTTCAATACTAAATTTTGTATGATAATAATTATATATTTTTAATGATCTATTATTTTATTTTATTTCATAAAGGTAATTGTTTTTAATGTTTTCACTTTACCTTTTTCAAATTTACTTTTGATAGTGACCTATAACATGTATTTTTTTAAAAAAATATTAATAATATTTTCTAAAGACTATTTATATTATTTTATTATGTGTCAGAAGATATGTTCATTTAATATTTAAATTTATGGGATAAAATACCTCTATAATTTACTGGTTTTTTAAATATATTATTTTTTCCCACTTTTATGAAATAATTATTTAAGAAATGTTTTAAAAATTCAAGGAAATTTATTATATCTATAGTGGCTTTTTCTACACTCCTAAAATGTATTTTTAATTGAAGTTACTATAATTTTATATAAATTATTCTTGATTTAATGGTTTAATTCAACTATTACCTTCCAATACTTTCCTACATGTGGATTATGTAATTTCCTTCCCTTTTAGAGAAATGTCTCATTTCTTCTTTTTGATTTCCTAATCATTTTCAGTTTATAATAATAGTTTTTCATCCAATCGAATTCCAATATTAATACCCAATTTATTTTTCTATGATTGATGTGTTTTTAGTTATAATCTTGGAATTGCATTTATTTGGTAAAATTATTATCATAACCATATAATTATTATCTATATGATATAAATACCATATACTTTATTGTATCGATTCAATTTTATTTACCTATAATGTTACCTTATATCATTGGATACCCATATATATTTCCAACGGTTTTACCATTACATGATTACTGAATGAATTACTAATTGTTTCCTTATATGATTACGTATAAAAAGGGCAGAAAACCTATTTTATTTCCATTGGTTCTTTATAAATTAAAATTTGAATTATTTTTATTGTAGCTTTTTATGAGATGCATTCTTATTTCTGAGTATTAATGATATGATGGTTCAATGTTTTTATATAGAACAAATGTATATGGTTAATAATTATGTGATGGGTGGTACCTATATATATTTCTATTTCATTTGATAATGCCTTACATATTAAGAGATAATTGTTAAATGAGTTTGGATGTTCAATCCAAATTATAAAATTGGTAGGGACACCCAATCCACTGTAGGAAATATGTGGAGATTCATGATCCCATATTTTATTTATATTATGTTTATTTTAATTCCACATACTTATTTGATATGTGTATATGATATCTACCTATATCAGGATTTATGTCTCAATTTTTCACATTAATTACACTAGGTTATATATCTGATTATATGAGATTAATTTTCCTCATATCATTGAAATGAATAATGTTTTTGATTTCATTTTATTCTAATCAGATAATCTTCTTATTCTTATTTCAACTCAAATCATCATGATCTCACCCTAGGTAACACAACTTTATTGTTATTATCCACGTACTGATCATTTGAGCTCACCCCTTTCTTATGTTTCCTTTTCCATGGTCATAAGGATGAATTTAACTTATAAGACTTCTAGAAGAAGATATAAAATGATAAAATGACAGGTAAATATTCCCAATAATTGTAAAATCAGTAACTTATTTAGGTAGTCTATAAAGTCACTAAAACTATTGATTCTTGGATATATATATATATATATATTATTATGTAATATAGTGTTTTAATTATGTAAATGATATAAAATAATTTCTTGTTTAGACTGGGTCCTTATACCATTGTATCTATTAATTTTCAAAAAATAAATATTCTAAAATAGATATTTAACATGAAGCTTGATGTCCCCCAATTCATTATATCATGTTTTAACAAATTTTCATAGAACCTTTATGGAATTATAATCTATTCTATGCAATTACTTTTAAGAATCATTATTGTGAAATATCCATCTCCATTGACATGATTTATATTTATAAAAGTAACTCCTCTTTTTATGCTATCCACATCACCCAGAATTGTGTTTGAGTCACAATTTAACTCTTCTTTGAATTGTTAAGTTACTAATTCGACACTATCCTCCATGAAACAATTGATCCCTTCACTCCTTGATTGATTATGAATTTGAAAATATTAATTCTATTGTATTCCATTTCATTTCCAACAATTATCTACCTCATTAATGAGAGTAGTTTAAATAAAAAAATATGAAAAATACTATTATAAAAAAAAATTATTTATATCACCAAAAATTTTATTATATACAAATAATATTAATGTTATATAATCATCGCATCATTTTATAAAATATTTTATGGAGATTCATCCAACCTCTTTATGTAAAGATCAATTCTATATTGACTATGTTTTAGTTCAGATCAATTGTTATCCCTTTATTTATCAATAAATTCTCGAGGGAACATTAATCTCTACATTTTTTATTTTTTAAAAACCAAAAAATCAACGTATGACCTATTTTATAATATTCATCTACCCAAACCAAATCCTTATATCTCCCTTGAAAAATAAAATAGGCTTACCTTCCCCCCTTGATCATTAATTAAAAAAATAATTACAGTCACTCTCATTAGAAGGGATCCTTTTTTCTAACCTTTATTAACAAATGTAAATGAATATGGGAATGAAACTGTATAAGAAATATTATTGGTATTTTGAGAGAGAATTCATTCCCAAAACACTCACAATTTCATGAAATAATATTTTATTAGGGGATTTGTATAGATAGATATATATTTATACTTCATTGAAATGTATTCCAAAGAAATATATATATTTTCAATCATATTCTCAAAAAATAAGTAATTGATATGAATATTTTTTTACATTCAATGTTATAAAAATTATTTCAAACATTTAATTCAATTTTTTCTACAAACTCAATCATTAATGGGTATGAAAAAGTCAATTTATTATCTTTAAGTAGTGACTATCCATTTCAATTTTATTATTGACTGAGATACCATTATATATATGTAACATTTTAATAATTTATGAGAATTTATTATTTATCATAATATAAAATTTACCTTACATAAATAAATAATGAACCTATAAATTTTTTTATACACCAATGACACCTACCAAATCGAAATCATAATATCAGAAAATCTAAAAAGATATATAATTTTTTATAACTAAATCCACAATAAATAGCCAATTTGTTGAAGAATAAGATCTGGTTAACAACCATCAGATTTAAATCATTCAGATTTATTTGGATTTAGATACTAATGTTAATTACAAATATTTTTTATAGTTAATATGATATCAAGAAGTGTTGGCTATGAATAAACTTCTAAAAAATCATTTGGTCAACACTATTCCATTATTTATCATGACAAAACCTATTAACAAATTTAATAGGAGAAGAGAACTGTCTTTATTCTTCTAATCAAAACATCTGCAATAACTAATTGAAATATTTCTTATTTGAGATAATGATATAGCCATATATTATAATAAATTTAAAGACCCAAAATAATGAAATATTTCAATTTAAATACTTCTTTAAGTGATCCCCCTCCTTAAATATAAATTTCTCAAAATATTACTCCCTGTTTTTGGAATTAATAATGTTATCGACATACAATCAAATTTGGTAATCTTCTGTCATATCCGATTATATTTATATTACTATCTACTAGGTATTTATTGAATTTTTTGTTCATTAATGTACTATTAATCAATGAATACCATTCTTGGATTTATATATTATGCCTATAAAATACTTCATATACCTTATATACATTAGAACCATAAACATTAAGAATTTAAAATATAATTTGTTTATTTTAAACCTATTTCCTATGCTCCCTATAAAGAAATAATCACATTTCATATATCTAGAAAATAGTGGAATTACATTAAGCACATATCACAAAAATGATTTGAATTTTTTCAACCCTTATAAATGGAAAATAAGTCTTATAAAGTTATTACCCATATTTTAGAATAATTTCTTTTATAAATGATTAATTTTATTCCATGTTATTTCTCTCTAATCATTCAGTTTATATAAGTTAACAACATTAAATATTTCATAATATGGAGTTTGAAGACAAAAATTAATTATATTATAGTTAAAGATATTTTCGGTTATATAGAATTAGCCAATTACTTCATAAATCATACATAAATGATAAATTAATATCTGTACACTTATGATTAGTATCAATTTTTTGATAATATAAATCATTTAAATTAACACATGATTTATTTTCTTTGGAAATATTTACAACTTCTTAATTAACCTCTTTATTTTTCATTACAAATACTTAATCATGGTAAAAACCAATTAAAAATAAGTTATTAGTAAAAAAATATCAGTAAGGGATATAAAAGTAATAAATAAATTTAATCCATTGAAAAACATGAAAAACAATGAAATGTTTTTTGTTTATATCCATTTAAATTGAGTAAAATATATAAATGATTTTTAAATTAAAAATATTTTTCCTCAAAGAAAAAATTAAAAACCAAAGAAATACCATAAAGATTCGAGCATGAGTTGGTTGCCCAACCCATACCCTAGAAATTTATTAAAAGAAAAGGCAATAACAAGGTGAATACATGAGGTGAAGTGTATTTTCACCAACTAGATCCTAGTTCAATAAAAAAGAGTAACACTTTAGTAACTCCATCCTTATTTATTTTTAAAACAATGAATATTTTCCAATACATTGGAGCATTATCTTGGAACATCCACCATATAAGCTATATTGGGTTAACATAATGCTATGTAGACACACCCCTCATATAATAAATATCATACTCACCCATCTTTATATAAGTGAGAAATTTCTCATATAATTATTGATATCCATATCATTGATAAAATATTTTATGCTTTTTATCCTAAAATAAATCCAAAAGACTTTTTGGACCATAATAAAATAAAAATTTATTTTAAAATACTCATTTATTTTAAAAACATTTTCAATACAAAAATACAAATTTCATAGATAAAAATTCAATACCAAAAAACTGAAATAAGGGATTGATAGGATTTATTTGAATGAAAAATTAAATATTTTAAATTAATAAAAATAACAAATAATGGTTACGAAAGTGGAAATTCATTGTCATTGGGTACACTATAATATAATTTTCCTTTTTTCATTTGTAAAGAAAGTCTAACATTTTATTAAAATATTCAATTTTTTTGTATAACCTTTAATGAAATAAAAAAATGACCTTTTTAAAACATTAATTTCCTATATAATAACATTTTAAAATTGTTAACATTAAAGAAAATATGAGTTATAATGATAACATTAAAAGAGTATTTTCTGAATAAATTAACCTAATTACTTTATAAATATTTGAAACACAATTCCCAATAAATAATCAATGTAATCACAAAAGATTTTACTCGACGAACATTAGAATATTTCATAAAATATTTATGGAGATGCGGATTGAGTCAGCACTCGAATTCGGGGCCTGAGGATCCTCAATGAGGAAATATTTAAAATATCAAATATATTTTTTCTTACACAAACAATTTTAGTTGAAACATTAATTACTCATAATCTGAGTATCAGATCATATTTTTGATATTGTTGTTTAGTCGAGAACGTCGTATTTACCCTAGGCATGACCTAATGTTTTCAATGAATAGAGTTTTAAATGGGGCCATTTTGGTTGATGTGGTTCAAAAGTGGAATGAATAAGTTTAGTTTTATTAATCCTAATACCTTTATTACCCTCCACTCAGATTGGACTGCACAACTAAAGGAGGTCGCATCTCCACCTCTGCTCTCTTTTCCCGACCGACGAAAGAGAGTTGAATCAAAAATAAAGGTGCTACTGGTATCAGTTTCTGACATAGATTATTATCAGATTGAGTTCTAGAAATAATTGGGTTGTTTTCTTTATCCAAACCTTCATCTTTTCCCCCTTGAAGTAGGTTTATTTGAGTTTTGGTGTTGATCCCTTTTGTTTTTCATTATTTATGTTTCAAGAGCCCTATTTCAATTGTTGTTGGCCCCCGCTAGGAAGATATGTGAGTATTGGGTAAGAACAGGGTGATTTGGGTTATTTTGAAGGTAATTACTGACTATAATTACCATATACATAGTGTGTAGTTTATTAACACACACTGTGTAGCTCTTCATATTTTGGGAAGATGAACTGCTAGGACTACATGTCGTGTCTAGGGATTTTATGTCGTGTAGTTCCATAAATTGTGTGACCATATGACATGTCTTGGGTTAACCTTGTGAAAATACATGGAAGTGTACTAAATTTTTTTAAAAGATACATGGACATGGGGTCCAATACAAAGACACGAGAAAAATATATGAGTAAGTGACCATTTATTCAAGCACTCTGTGTAGTATGAGATACACAACATTTGAGGAACAGTGTTAGTAGGTCTATGTAAAAGAGGAACATAGACAGGGGTCGAGAGATGAGGTAAAATACATGTACCTCCTCTACATTACATATACTCTTGTATACATTGGAACCCATGTGAAAAATAAAAAAGGGTAGGTGCTTTTGTGGGATCACACATTGTGTCTTCCCGGTGCACATTACATACTACTAAGAGATCCTCTAGGGATCTTTCACCATTAGTATCACCATCATTGGGACTCGAATTCAGGCATGTGGGTAGGTTATATTGATCATTATTCTAGATAGAACATGAGGATTTCCTCTATTATGACTTACGAGATATGAGGTGGTTAAATAGAGAAGGTACCTTATGGAGAATTTCTAAACTGATGTTGGAGATTGGTGTGGTTCATATAGAGAGACACTGGGACTATTACTGCCATATTAGGCTTTGGTATGGCTTTTCCTTACCTCTCTTATAAGGTAGAGATAGAACTTCCCACATTTTTAGAATGGGTTTTTAACTTTAGGTAGTTTCCATTGGTGTTGTTATGCCCCTAATGGACATGGGTGTGGGTTTCCCCATGACATCTGTGAAGTTAGAGTAGGTACTCCCCTATTGGACTAGTGATCGTGTCTTTTATTTGAGGATTCAGTACTCCCCTGTTTATCCAGGTCATGTGTCCACCATATGTGTTGTTCTGGTAGACTCGGCACTCCCCTTCTGTGTCAGGGAGCAGGCCCTTAATCATGGGGTTGGTACCCCCCTATCGTGTCAGGGTGTGGTCTCCAACAGTGAAAGAGTAGGCTGAGTCAATACTCCCTTATAGTTCTAGGGGTTTGGTCCTCTAGTTATTGAGTATTACTTCCCTAAAGGGTTAGGGTGTGGGTCCTCGATTTACGAAGTGATACCCCTCAATCGTATTAGTGGTTATGTCCTCCATGAGTAGTACTCCCATATTGTATCATGTTGTAGGTCCTCATTTACAGAGTAGTAATCCCCCATCATGGAGTAGAAGCACAAACCGGGTCTTTCATTGGAGTTAGAGCTCCCTATACTATGGGATACCATTATGTGGAGTAGTCCAATCAACTAGATATAAATGATACCATACAGGATCTATTTATCCCTCGACGTTCTGAGGTGTGGGTCAATCCTTAAAAGCGAGCCAATAGTTTTTATGGGTTAGTTAGGAATTGTACTCCTTTTACTGTGGGGTATTGGTGAGGTGTGATTCCCTAATTTTTCTATTTTTAGAGAGGATTCACACACTATATAGTTTGGATAAGTTCCCCCTCAACTCTATGTAGTGGTGAGGGGTGGGTCTCTTTACTTGTGTTTATTTAGACTGTGCTGGGTACATAGTAGCAATGACAGGACCATTGGTGCTAGGCATGGGGGCATGACCTAGTAAGAGGTTCCCAATGGATCATGTTGTCTCAGATGAATATTTTGGAATGATATTGTTTTCCCCCAATAAATTTCATCTCACAAACGGGTTCCATCTATGCATGATGATCTCATAAAGTGTGTTCTCCTAGTTTAATGTTGTTCTTAGAGCCCAGGAAGAAAATACTGTTGTTGGCCAAGAGGACGGAACCTAATGGGACTTTTAGTTTGAGATGAGTATATCTAGGTGACTTTGGGGAGTCATTTTAGTGTTTTCAGATTTCAGGGTTGAATCCCCTTGAAGGATGAGCCTACTTATCATGTACAACCGGGGATGGTTTTAGTTGGATTTTCTATTTGGATTGGGATTCACTATAGTTATGTCGATTGGACTATTACATTTTAGTTGCTCCCTTTTTCATTTTGGGTTTTTAGGGTGCCTACTATGTAATATTATACTCACCCCTACATGGGATTTTCTTATATAGGTTTTGTGTCTTATACAGACCACATGCCTTTCAATGGATTCAATAGAGTACCTGAGGTAGATGGAGCTTAGTGATATAGACTTACTAAGGGTTTTATTAGAGCCTGGATAAGGATCTTTCTAGCAATTCCAGTTGACAACAATCCCACCTACTGAGAAGGTTGGAGAATTTTATATTTTTCTTTAGTGGTCATTATTTGGTCCATTTTACACCTTCAGTACTTCTATCGTACCCTAGTTGTGGGATATAGATGTATGCATGCAGTGGTTACCATTGGATTTTACATTTCAGTGTTCTTCATAGTATTGGAGATGCGTGCATGTGTATAGGTGCTCAGTCAATGCCTCCCATGTTAGTGACATGCCTTCTCGGTGCTAGTCTACATCCCTTAGACTATTGGATGTGGGCTTGTGGAGTTTCAGCACTGGCCATATCAGGTCGAGAAATGACAGAGTGGTATCAGAGCTGGCCAGTTCCACATTGGGAATGTAGTATCGTTAGCTTGGATTGGGTTGCACAACGACATTTTTAGGGTGTTTCTATTTTCAATATCAGGACATAGGATCTAGTGTTGGTGAGGCAGCTGATGTATCCATTCTGTAGGACTCTAATAACTTACTTTTCAAATCATTTCATTATAATACTAGTTGCTGGGAAATAAATGGTACATTCATCAAATATGACTATTCATTGTTTTTTCCAGTCCTTCTGGTGCAACTCACTAGATATACACTATGACAAAGATGAAATTGATTATACTTTTTTATGCCTCTATGAAGAAATCCTGAATGTTTTGTACAATGTTATCATAATGGTGATCCTCTCTATGAGGAGGCTTCGGTACAGTACAATGATTAAGTGGTGTTACATACGGGTGATATGTCGATGGTGCCACTACCCATAGAGAAATAGGTTTTACCTTTAGTTCAGGATGAAGATATGCATAGGCTGAGTGTTCTACATGAGTTCTAGAGGCACTGACCTCTGATATACTAGGGTTATCCATACCCCTAGGCAGATGATGACTGTATGAAGGCAATCATAAGAGTTTTCTGTTTATTAAGGACACCTCTCGATCTGATTTTGCTCTTGGAAATGAAACTTCATCAGGATTTAGATGAGTTCTGGTGGTTTATAATGATATATAATCATGATGAAGATACTATCACTTGGGGAGAGTTTAATTTAAAATTAAGGGAAGAGTTTTCCCCAGCCACGTAGAGATCAGTGCATATGTAAGAGCTTCTGTAACTTCTTTCGGGTTGCATGAAATTGGAGGAGTTTTTGGTGAGGTTCACACACATGTAACGATACTTATTGGATATGGTTTAGGATCCATTCCATAGGTCAAAAAACTTCATGTACAGATTGCATTGGGAGATTATGGAATCTGTGATTCTATTGTGCATTCTAACCTATGATAGAGTGTAGGAGAATGTTCTGGTGGTGTAGAGTTTCCTTTTTGAAAAATAGGTGGATATGACCTATAATATTGGCCATGAGGTAGAGTGGTCTACACGAAAAGGAAGATAACATTTAATAATATTACTATGTATGAGGAATACACATGACCAGACACAAATAAATGCTTCTGTGGTGTAGGAGCAGTATCCAGGATCTGGACAACTACAGGAGAGGTGATGTAATACTTGCGACGGCCGAGGATATATCTCTAGAGATTGTATGACCCATTGTACTACTGAGATGGAGTTGGATGATGAGATATATTGGAATATAAAATTAATGGATCAAGGAGTTACTCAATGTGGAGGAAGAGACAGAGGAGCTGGAAGGTTACATGGAAGTGGGAGATGGTTCATTGTGTTTCCACCATCACCCATAGGTAGTCCGCTCTAGGATTAGTGAGCTAGAGGACATGGGTGTTGATAGCTGTAGCCCATGGAGGCCTTTGACCCAGAATCTCTGATGATGAATAGAGGTACACCTTGTGTGCTTTCTGCTTTCTATAATAATAATTATTAGAAACATGTGTGGGTAATCTTTTTCTTTCTATTTATTATTTATTTTTAACTAGGGTGACATGGGGCATTAGTGAAGCCACGTGTTGGTAGTTTTGACAGAGGTCCTTGTAATACATAGTTCTTGTTCAGGAAACCCTTTTTTTGTTATTACCCTTGTGTTTTTGGAGTTACCATTGTACGTGAAACGCTCAAGTAGGATGTGGCGTATTTTGATGTAGCTTTGAACTCATGGGGAAGGGTGACGCTTTCCCACCAAGATGTATTTTTGTGCCATTATCAGAACCACGTAGGTGAGTCAAATGAACCCAAATATAAATTTATCATGAGAGAGAGGACGACATTCATATGTTTGTGAGTTCATTGTAATTTTTGGCAATGAAGTGTCATAGAATATCCTATCCCTATTAGTAGAGTATTCCTAATCGAACCCCTTTAGCTTGGTGGACCTATTCGACGGAGACCCATTCTTAGAATTGTCTTGTAGTAGATGAGTTAGAACCTAAGATGTTTCTATAGTGTGTATTGGTTTCCAACAAACCATTATAAAAAGAGATGCCACTAGTGGGTCTTGTAGTGTTACTATTTAGGTGAGATTTGTTATATATATGGGTGTGTAGATGAAGTTCTTATTATGATCCATTTTCTACTATAGGTAAGCCTTGGTTTGTTTAGGAATACACTTTAATTTTTAGTATCTACCATGATTACAAAACGCATGAGCAAGATGTTGTATTGCCCATCCATAGGTGGATGAGAACTGATGGGTTCTTTTAGTGACTATGATAGGTTAGTTTGGTTGTGTACCACTAGGCCTCATGACAGAAAAAGGACTACGATGATTTATGCCATCCCACCTTTCCTAGCTAAGGACACATGTGCATATTTTTTTCATGATGTTGCCATGGTATAAGCTAGATATAAGAGTGGTCTGGTCATTGGGGTTCCTCTGTGTGGGTTCTCAAATGTAGCATAGGAAACCATTGGAGAGCTCACTGACATGGGTGCACAGTGGGAGGGGCTCAGTTTCTTCCCATGATATTAGGAATTTACATTTCAAGGATGGTGATCCCTAAGGTGTGAGGAATGTAATGACCTAGGTTTTCAGTCGACAGACATTAAAATATTTCAGAAAATATTTCTGGAGCTGGTGATGAGTCATCCTGGGATTTTAGGGCTAGGGGAGCCTCAATTTAGTGGTATAAAAAATAATAATTTTATTTTTTTCCTGTTCCCATAGTTTCTTTTTAATCATAGACAACTTCTATTAGGATTCTCTGATCCGATTTTTGAGATTGTGGTTGTGTTCACAACATCATGTTTACATGAGGTGTGACCTAAGGTCATCTGTGCGAGGAGATGTGACCGGGGTCCGTTTTGGGTGATGTGCTGTTAAATGGGAACTAATTGGTTTAATTTTGTAAAACCTAATACCTTAACCCCATATTTTCATGTTGTTCCACTCAACCAAAGGAGGCTACATCTCCTCCTTTCCTCTCTTTGGCTGACAAACAAAAACTAGTCTAATCATAGATGTAAGGTGCTTTTTGTAACATCCCAGGTAAATAAAGAATAATACATTTTCATATTTATTAATATTTGAGAATTGAATATTAATTTTACTTTAAAGGTGTTTCTATTTTCGTTAGAGTACCTGATACGCAACAATGAGTTTCTTTGAAATCTTATATTGCACACTAGTTATAAAATAATATTATATTAAATGTTAGTTAACAGGTAGCAGTTTTATTGGCAGGAATGAAACGAAATAACTAAAATATGATTATATATGTTTGTTAAATGTTTTTACATTTATCCAATAATGGATAAGGGTTTAAAATATGAAAGGAATTCAATGTTAGGTATATATACTCTAATTTTCACTAAAGGTCCACTTATCAACTTTTGATGGCGAACCGTCATTAAATATAATTTTGGTCACTCGTATACATTCTATTGGACCAAATAAAATTCTTCTTTAGAATCGGGACATCAAAATTTACTTTGTGTAAATTTTTGGTATTTTTCCGATAAAGATCATTTTTTAATGAATCGTGAATAATGTTGTATTTTAGTTCAAAACCTCTTTTTAATCTAATTTATTACTATGATAATATTATCTTTTGAAGTGTTTTTAAAGTTAAATTAGGGTATATTTTTACCATTTAATCCAATAGTGGTCATTGGAATTAATTTCAATTTGAAATCGGACTTAAACTAGTGTCGATCTTTTGATACTTTTTGTTTTATAAAAACACGCTATTTGTTTTGATAGCGGGAATTAATTATTAAATTTATTAATTCAACTTATATGTTTTGAATTTTGTAAAATAGAAATCATTTTTGAATTCGGAATATCAAATATAGCTTAGGGTGAATTTTTGGTATTTTCCGGAAGAACTTCAATTTTTGATGAATAGTGAAACCACTAAGTGGTACTTAAAAACCGATTTTTTGTTTAAATGAAATTTTACCACCTCTGTGTTTTGAATTTCAAAAATCTGACATAAATGGTTTTCATTAGGAAGTAAAATTTGGTTCAATGGGATTAAAATACTTTTTTGGTGGATAACAACTTTTAAGTTTTTAATCGCGATTAGAGGTAATTAGTGTAGTTTAAGCTAAAAATAATGTTTTAATAACATGAAATGACCTAGACACATGTCCTACCCTTATTTGATGTGTCATGGCCGACCAATACAATACATGGGTCAACTTGGGGACCCCATGGAGCCACATTGGTAGGAAAATGACATTAATATTTTTTTATTTAATGTTAAAATAAAAATGTCACAAACATGAGTTGTTTTACTAAACCAATTTTTACATAGGGTTATACATGTCAGATGTTTGACTATAACTAGTCATTGGAAATTTAAAAATATTTCCTACATCATAGTATTTTTTTATAATTTTTAGACATTAAATAAATTAAATTATTTTTTACACCATGATGATGAAGCGATTACCTCATTATTTAACGATTTAAATATAATTGAAAGATAATGTAAAATATAAGACCTACACATGTCAAAAAACTATTGTATGGGTCGATTTAGAACCATTATCACCTTATCCTCGAAACACATCAATGTGGGACCATTAAAATTCGAAACTCAATCTAAAATAAACTATCATTTCCTTACATTCCAAGAGTGCCCCTCCTCTCCTCTTATAAAATGCCCCCACCTCTACCTCCATACCCAGACCTATCAAGCCTTTGGCTCAGCCAAAACCTACCCATTTTGTCTCTCCACATACCTCTCTTACTCCTAGAAGCCTCACATTGGGCATAATTCTTCCCCATAAATCCTTTGAGCTCAAATCAGAAAGAGTTACCTGATTTAAAGGTAGTGTCTTCTCTTGTGTTATTTTGTTTTATTTTTCTTCTCCAAACCCCTAAACTCTTTTTATTCATTTATATTGTAACAAATCCAGTATCTTCACTATACTAGGATTTTGTTATAATAAGTATTCTATCTACACTTACACACACCTTCATCTAATGGTTAAAGAACATACTATTTCTGTGGATGGCGAATTTCTGCCTCACGAAATGATGATTGTTCAACACTCATATAACACCTTCAAAGGTGGCCATTAAGATGACACTATATTTATATATGATATATAATATGTTTAATTTTTTACTTAATCTTCTGTATTTTTTATTTTTGGCATACCTCTATTCTTTCCATTGTTGGTAAACACAATAATTTCATTTTAGGAACTGCGGACTACCGCCCCCTCAAAGTGATTTGTTTCGTTAATGCCATATGTGGGATGTATAAAGGATGGATTTAAAGTTATTTTATATGGTGTTATAATGGAATTATAATATAACTTTACATAATTATTATTTTCTTTCCATTAAAGTATGAGATATAAATGGAAGTAGCTTTAATGCGTACGTACGGCTTACTATCTCCATGAACAGTGCATTTCATTTCTTATCACCAAATGTAATGTACTATTATAAGGACATATATATAATGGATATATATGATGTATGTTACATATAAATGATTAATATAGTTCTGGAATTAAAATATAAATATCTCTCATTAAGTTTTAATTCAATTAATATGACATAGAAATGAAAGTAGCGTTCATGCGTACGTACGGCTTACCGTCTCAATGAACGGTGCATTTCATTTCTTACCTCTATATTATTATATAATATTATAAATTAATGTATATACTGGATATGTATGATATATATGGAATCTACATCATGAAAATAATTCTTGATATAATGGATATTTTACCACATGAAGAACATGTAATTATAAAAAGTTTATTTTTGACTCAAGTACCAAGGATCGACAAAACCACCATTATTAACATAAATAACTACATAGTGTTCATAACATGGTAATAAGTGATATAAAAGGAATAATGAACTTGAAAAAGGTTATTATGTAAGTATAAATTAACTCAATTTTATTATTCAGGAGGTTAAAGAACGATCGAGTCAAGTCAGACCCGAGGTAAGGGACTTCATCACAATCTCCTTTCATTGAGGAAAATTTTGTTCTAATACAAGGCTTTCTTTTATACGATGTATAAACCCCTTTCAATTTTAATTTATACAAAAGGAATCTTTTTCTACGAAGCATTTTACAAAAAGACAAAAAGGAATGTTTCTTTTAACGTACGTGGTGACAACGACCTTTTTCTCCGCCGCGAGTATTATTTGGTCTTTGGATTCCTCAACAAGCCGTAATTTTTTTCAAATGAAATAAATACCATAAACTCTTTTATGTATTTTGGTATTGAAAATGGTTTTTATAATGGATTTGTTATGTCAATATATTTAAGTGATATATTGTGATCGGAATGTGGAAATGTTTTCTTTCCATTATGTTTGTTTTATGATTTTATAATGGTACTTGGACATTTGACAGGTGGTTACGTGATAAACCATATGATGGATGGTGCCGTGAATACTAGGATGGGTGGTTACATTATAACCTCCAATGCATTGGGTATGGAAGTCGGTCGTATGGCTATTCCATTTAGTATGTGTGGAAGTCGACCGTATGGTTATTCGATTTAAGTATATTTATGTCCCAAGTTACCTTTATATGTTACGTGTTCTTTATATGGGTTTTTTGGTAATCTTTTGATTACAAAAAAGTAATTAATGATATTTTATTCAGTGAAGAGTTTTTACTACTTCCAAAATGTGAAAGGTATTACTTTGATAAAGTATACATGGTTTATTTGTTGTTTTGAAAAACTAATAGTTTTCATTCATTGTGTATCCCTTACTGAACTTTTTATGCTCACCCCAAGTTATTTGAAATGTTTTTCACAGGACTTAATGTGGAATAGGGTCAAGGATGGGATCAAGGGAATGTCATGCTATCTAAAACATGGAACTAGACATGTTTCTTTTTAAGAGTTTTTATTTTATGGAAACTTAGTAGAAGTGTCTACATTGTAATCTTTTGAGATGTAATAGTTGTGTCCTAATTTTCTAAAACTCTAAACCTGAAAAGATCCTCAATGTGAATTATTCATTTAATTCAATATTAAGTAAAGTTTAAGGCCGGGGCCTTATAGTTGGTATCAGAGGTCGGTTTAGACAACTTCAAGAGTTAGAAAAGTGTTAAATTATAAGTTAATTTATGTTATGATTAAATTATAGCATTTAAAGATTACCATGTTGCTTCACCTAAGATATTTCTGTGTTCAGAATGGTTTTCCGCAGAGGAAACAAAGCAGCTATGTTGGGATGACATCAGGAGCAAGAAAACCGTCCAAATCAACAACCTGAGATGGCCGGAATTGGAACTAAATAGTTTTTTGCAGTGATGGCACAGTTTACTCAGGCTATAAATGGTTGTGGTATCTATGCACGAGATCAGCCAGATCAACCATAGAGGGAAATGTCAGTGGTGGAACATTTAATGAGGCAACATCCCCTATCATTCAGAGGATCATCTCACCCTGTGCTAGCTGAAGGATGGATTAAATAACTAGAGAAGATTTTTGATGTCATGGGGTGTTCAGAACATCAAAAGGTTAGTCTTGCTGTTTACTGTTTTGAAGGTGAAGATGATCAGTGGTGGTCGATGGTGAAAAATATTAGGGATTGTAATGAGATTGATGATCTTCACTGGGACGAATTCAAAGGTATGTTTCTTGAGAAATATTTTCCTAAGGTGGTTAGTCTTAGGATGGAAAAACAATTCCTAGAATTAAGGCAGGAGGATGACTTAGTGGCTGCTTATGAAGCATAGTTCACTCGACTGGCAAGGTATGCTCCAAACTACATACGCGATCTTGATAGTAAAATCAACCGTTTTTACTCAGGTTTAAAGCCAAGGTATCAAAGGGCTTTAGCTTTTCGTGAGTTCAAAATTAATGAAAAACTTGTTCGATGTGCGGAGAAGGTGGAAATGGTGTTTGCCGATGATCAGGTGTTCTTTGAAAAACAAAAGAATAAGCGGTCCAGTTGGCAGGAAAAGGGGACGAATTCATCAAAGAAGCAAGGAGGTAAGAAAACCAAATATCCATCATGTGAGAAGTGTGGTAAAATGAATCCTGTATAATGTTTATCCAAGTCTAGAAAGTTCTTTCGGTGTGGTAAGTCTGGTCATATTGCACGTAACAGTAAGGAAGATGATGAGGAAGGCAATGAAAAGCCAATGGTAAGATGTCTTAAGTGTAATGAAATGGGGTATTATGAAAATGAGTGTCTAAAGAAGAACTCAACTAGAGAAAAGAATTCAGAATACAAGCAAAAAGGTGTGGTGAAATCCTTTGCAACTACTTCAACAGATGTTGGGCCCTCGAATGAAGTAGTATCAGGAGTTGAAAAGAAGATTGGTGAATGCTCCAGTTTTGGAACTTCCTTCCAGGAATGGTGAGTTTGTTATCTGCTGTGATTCTTCATTGAAATGACTTGGTTGTGTCCTTATGCAGAATGACCAGGTAATTGCATATGCTTCACGTTAGTTGAAAACCCATGAGGTAAATTACCCTACACATGATTTGGAATTAGCTGATGTTGTTTTTTCTCTAAAAAATTGGAGGCATCATTTGTATGGAGTAAAGTGTGAAATATATACCGATCACAAAAGTTTAAAGTATATATTCACTCAGAAAGAATTGAACATGAGACAGAGGAGATGGCTAGAATTAATCAAGGATTATGAATGTACTATTCATTAGCATCCGGGAAAAGAAAATAAAGCGGCTGATGCTTTGAGTCGAAAAAGTAATGCTTCTTTCACAATGTTGCGTTTGGAACGTGATCCATTGGTTAAGGAATTGATGAACATTGGCATAAAAGTTGTTTGTGTAGGAAGTCCTTATGTTTTGTTTCAGGTATCAGTGAAATCTTCCCTATCAGACAGAATCATGCAAGCACATAAGCAAGACTGTAAATTGCAGAAAAAGGTAGAGCTGGTTCAGAAGGATAAGTTGCCTGAATTCAACATTGATAATGATTGTGTTTTGAGTTTTGGGAAGAGGTTGTGTGTGCCCTGTGATTCACAGTTGAAGAGAGAGTTGTTATGTGAAGCTCATATTTCTCAGTTTTTAGATCATCCAGGAAGTACTAAGATGTATAGAGATCTTCGAGAGTATTACTGGTGTGACAGAATGAAAAGGGATATTGCTGATTTTACTGTGAAGTGTTTGACTTGTCAGCAGGTTAAAGAAGAGCGGAAGTTACCGAAAGGGATGCTTCAACCTTTACCGGTGCCAGAGTGGAAATGGTAAAATGTATCTATGGACTTTGTTGTGGGATTACCAAGGACATCTCGAGGTAATAATGCAATCTGGGTTATTGTTGATCGCTTGACTAAATCTGCTCATTTCCTTCCTATTCGAGATACATTCTCCCTAGATCAACTTTCTCGATTGTATCTTAAAGAGATAGTCAGGTTGCATGGATTTCCCCTCTCCATTGTATCTGATCATGATCCCAGGTTTACTTCTAACTTTTGGAAAGGCCTTCAGAAGTCATTGGGTACTAAATTAAATTTTAGTAGATCTTTTCACCCACAATCCGATGGGCAGTCAGAAAGAACAATTCAGACCTTGGAGGATATTCTATGAGCTTGCTCTATGGATTATCAGGGAAGTTGGGACTAACATTTTTCTTTGGTTGAATTTTCATATAATAACAGTTTTTATTCCAGTATACAGATGTCACCATTTGAGGCATTATATGGGAAGCGGTGTCGAACTCCAGGTTTTTGGGATGAAGTTGGTGAAAGGAAGCTAATGGGACCAGAATTGGTAGAAGATATGGTAGAAGAAGTTCAGTAGATTCAGAAACACATGAGAACATCTTAGAGAAGACAGAAAAGTTATGCGGATAACCGAAGGAAGGATCTATCTTTTGAGGTAGGTGATCATGTTTTTATCAAAGTCTCACCATGGAAAAGTGTGATGCAATTTGTTAAGAAAGTAAAGTTGGATCCAAGGTTCATTGGACCATATGAAATTCTAGAGAGAGTTGGGTCAGTTGCATACCGAGTGGCATTACCTCCATGTTTACCTCAGGTACACAATGTTTTTCATGTTTCAAGGTTGAGAAAGTATATGCTAGATCCATCTCATGTTTTGAGCCCAGAGGTAGTTCAGTTGGAAGAGAATATCTCTTATGAAGAATAACCAGTCATGATTCTTGACCGAAGAGAGCAAGTGTTGTAAAATATGTTAATTCACCAGGTAAAGGTTTTGTGGAAAACCCATATGGTTGAAGAGGCAACATGGGAATCTGAAAATTCTATGAGGGATAAATACCCCCACTTATTATGATAAGTGAATAAAATTGTGAGGATGCAATTCCCAGAAGGGGGGAAGGATGAAACATCCCAGGTAAATAAAGAATAATACATTTTCATATTTATTAATATTTGAGAATTGAATATTAATTTTACTTTAAAGGTGTTTCTATATTCGATAGCATACCCGATACGCAACAATGAGTTTCTTTGAAATCTTACATTGCACACTAGTAATAAAATAATATTATTTTAAATGTTAGTTAACATGTAGTCGTTGCATTGGAGGGAATGAAAAAAATAACTAAAATATGATTATATATGTTTGTTAAATGTTTTTACATTTATCCAATAATGGATAAAGGCTTAAAATATGAAAAGAATTCAATTTTAGGCATATGTACTCTAATTTTCACTAAAGGTCCACTTATCATCTTTTGATGGAGAACCATCATTAAATATAATTGTGGTCACTCAAATACATTCTATTGGACCAAATAAAATTCTTCTTTAGAATTGGGACATCAAAATTTACTTTGTGTAAATTTTTTGTACTTTTCCGATAAAGATCATTTTTAATGAATAGTGAAAAATGTTGTATTTTAATTCAAAACACCTATTTAATCTAATTTATTAATATGATTAGATTATCTTTTGAAGTTTTTTTAAAGGGAAATTAGGATATATTTAACCATTTAATCCAATAGTGGTCGTTGGAATTAATTTCACTTTGAAATCAGACTTAAACTAGTGTCAATCTTTTGATACTTTTTGTTTCATAAAAACACGCTATTTGTTTTGACACTGGGAATTAATTATTAAATTAATTAATGCAACTTATATGTTTTGAATTTTTTAAAATATAAATCATTTTTGAATTTGTAATATCAAATATAGCTTAGGGTGAATTTTTGGTATTTTTCTGAAAAACTTCAATTTTTGATGAATAGGGAAGCCACTAAGTGGTACTTAAATAAACTGATTTTTTGTTTAAATGAAATTTTACCACCTCTGTGTTTTGAATTTAAAAAATCCAACATACATGGTTTTCATTAGTAAGTAAAATTTGGTTCAATGGGATTAAAATAACTTTTGGGTGGATAGTAACTTTTAAGTTTTTAATCGTGATTAGAGGTAATTAGTGTAGTTTAAGGTAAAAATAATGTTTTAATAATATGAAATGACCTAGACACATGTCCTGCCCTTATTTATTGTGTCATGGCCGACCAAGACAATACATGGGTCAACTTGGGGACCCCATGGAGCCACATTGTTTGGAAAACGACATTAATATATTTTTATTTAATGTTAAAATAAAAATGCCACAAACATGAGTTGTTTTACTAAAATAATTTTTACATAGGGTTATAAAAGTCCTATGTTTGACTATAAATATTCATTGGAAAGACAAAAAGATTTCCTACATCATAGTATTTTTTTATAATTTTTAGACATTAAATGAATTAAATTATTTATGACACCATGATGATGCAGAGATTACCTCATTATTTAACGATTTAAAAAAATGGAAGGATAATGTAACATATAAGACCTAAACATGTCAAAAACCTATTATATGGGTGTATTTAGAACCCTTATCACCTTATCCTAGAAACACATCAATGTGGGACCATTAAAATCCGATACTCATTCTAAAATAATGTAACATTTCCTTACTTTCATAGAGTGCCCCTACTCTCCTCTTATAAAATGCCCCCACCTCTACCTCCTTACCCACACCTATCAAGCCTTTGGCTCGGCCAACCCCTGAACATTTTGTCTCTCCACATCCCTCTATTACTCCTAGAAGCCTCCCTTTGGGCAAAAGTCATCCCAAGGAAGCCTTTGAGCTCAAATCAAAAAGAGTTTCCCGATTTAAAGGTAGTGTCTTCTCTTGTGCTCTTTTGTTTTATTTTGCTTCTCCAACCCCCTAAACTCTTTTTATTAATTTATTTTGTAACAAATACAGTATATTCAATATACTAGTATTTTTTTATAATAAGTATTCTAGCTACACTTACACACACCTTCATCTAATGGTTGAAGAACATACTGTTTCTATGGATGGAGAATTTCTGCCTCACGAAATGATGATTGTTCAACACTCATATAACACCTTCAAAGGTGGCCATTAAGATGACACTATATTTATATATGATATATAATATGTTTCTGTTTTACTTAAGCTTATGTATTTTTCATTTTTGGCATACCTTTATGGTTTCCATTGTGGGTAAACACGATAATTTCATTTTAGGAAGTGCGGACTACCGCCCCCTCAAAGTGATTTGATTCGTTAATGCCATATGTGGGATGTATAAAGGATGGATTTAAAGTTATTATATATTATGTTATACTGAAATTATAATATTACTTTATATCATTATTATTTTCTTTCCATTAAATAATGAGATATAAATGAAAGTAGCGTTCATGCGTACGTACGACTTACCGTCTCCATGAATGGTGCATTTAATTTCTTATCACAAAATGTAATGTACTATTATAAGTACATATATATAATGGATATATATGATGTATGTTACATATAAATTATTAATATAATTCTGGAATTAAAATATACATATCTCTCATTTAGTTTTAATTCCATTAATATGACATAGAAATGAAAGTAGCATTCATGCGTACGTACGACTTGTTGTCTCCATGAACGGTGAATTTCATTTCTTACCTCTAAATGATTATGTAATAATATAAATTCATATATATACTGGATATATATGATATATATGGAATCTACATCATGTAAATAATTCTTGATATAATGAATATTTTACCACAAGAACAACTTGTAATTATAAAGAGTTTATTTTTGACTCAAGTACCAAGGATCGACAAAACGACCATTATTAACATAAATAATTACATAGTGTTCATAACATGGTAATAAGTTATATAATAGAAATAATGATCTTGAAAAAGGTTCTTAAGAAAGTATAAATTAACTCAACTTTATTATTCAGGAGGTTAAAGAACGATCGTGTCAAGTCGGACCCGAGGTAAGGGAATTCGTCTAAATCTCCTTTCATTGAGGCATATTTTGTTCCAATACAAGGATTTATTTTATATGGTGTATAAACCCCTTTGAATTTTAATTTATACAAAAGGAATCATTTTCTATGAAGCATTTTACAAAACGAAAAAAAGGAATGTTTCTTTTAACGTACGCAGTGACAACGACCTTTTCTGCCGCCACGACTATTATTTGGTCTTTGGCTTCCTCAACAATCCGTAATGTTTTTTTAAATGAAATAAATACCATATAATATTTTATGTAATTTGGTATTGAAAATGGTTTTAATAATGGATATGTCAGTATATTTATGTGATATATTGTGATCGGAATGTGGAAATGTTTTCTTTCTATTATGTTTGTTTTATGTTTTTATAATGGTAGATGGACATTTGACGGGTGGTTACATGATAAAACATATGGCGGTTGGTGCCGTGAATACCAGGAAAGGTGGTTACATTATATCCTCCAATGCATTTGGTATGGAAGTCGGCCGTATGGATATTCCATTAAGTATGTCTGGAAGTCGACCATATGGTTATTTCATTTAAGTATGTTTATGTCCCAAATTACCTTTATATGTTACGTGTTCTTTATATGGGTTTTATGGTAATCTTTTGATTACAAAAGGGTAAGTAATGATATTTTATTCAGTGAAGATTTTTTACTACTTCCAAAAGGTGAAAGGTATTACTTTGATATAGTATACATGGTTTATTTGTTTTTTTTTTGAAAAAACTAACAGTTTTCATTCTTTGTGTATCCCTTACTGATCTTTTTATGCTCACTCCATCTTTTTTGAAATGTTTTTCACAGGACTTAATGTGGAATATGGTCATGGATGGGATCAAGGGAACGTCATGCTATCTAAAACATGGAACTAGACATGTTTCTTTTTAAGAGTTTTTATTTTATGGAAACTTAGTAGAATTGTATACATTTTAATCTTTTGATATGTAATAGTTATGTCCTAATTCTCCAAAACTCTAAACCTGAAAAGATCCTCAATGTGAATTATTCATTTAATCCAATATTAAGTAAAGTTTAAGGACATGACCTTATAATTTTGGTCTCTGTTTCTAACTGAAATTATCAACATATCAAGAACAAGAATGATCTGTGGATAGTTATTGATCCAAGGACTCAGTGTTTTTATAAGAATTTATTTGGGTTGGAGATTTGGTCATGTTCCCTTTCAGTTTTCTTTGTTATAGAAATTTAGAGCCCTATTGCAATTGATGTTGATTCCTACTAGGTAGGTCTCTGAGTAATGGAGAAGAATAGGGTGAATTAGTGTGTATTAAAGGTAATTCTTGACTGGTATTACCATCTACATGGCATGTATTTCAGTGACACACGTCATGTATCTCTTCCTATTAGGGGAGGATGAAAATTTGGGACTACATGCAGTGTATATATTTTACACACCCTATAGTTCCCTAAACCATTTTCCATGGGACAAGGATTGGGTTAGCCATGTAAAATGCACGGGATTGTACTAAAACATGAATAATATACACCAATGGGGTATAGTATATGGAAATGGGAAAACTGTATTGGAAAGTGGCGGTTTATCCAAACACGTAGTGTAGTATAGTATACACGACAAGTGAGGGACATGGTTGGTCTGTCCATGTAGATGTGGAACAAGACCATTGGAAATGAGATGAGGGACATAGAATGTACCTCCGTGAAACACTTTGTATTACTTCATGGGTTATAAACTATGTGGTAAATATACAAAATCAGTTCTTGGGTGGGCTGATATGCCATGTGTGCCCTGGTGCATGGTTTGTACTACTAGAATATCATCTGGGGCTCTACGGCCTTCCGTGTCTCCTTCTCAAGGACTCAAATTTAGGATTTTGAGTGTATATATTATGTTTATTTCTTCATATAATTAAAGGGTGGACCCATATATGAAATATGCGATATGAGGTTGTGTAAATAGAGCAAGATGGTTGTGGAGTAGTACGGAGCTAATGTTGGAGATTTGTGTAGTTTGTATCAAGATATGATATGACTTTTAATACCCAATTGGACTAAGGTGCGGGTTTTCCTTACCTCTCTACATAGGTAGATATGGGACTTCCCATTTCTTGGGAACATGTTTATTACCTTTGGTTTTTTTCTCAGGGGTGTCACCCCCTGATGGATTGGGGTACGGGTTTCCCCAAGATGTTCATGAAGATAGAGTAGGTACTCAACAGTTAGACTATGGAGTGAGTCCTCTATTAGAGGATTCAGTACAACCCTCTCATTCCAGGGTGTAGGTCCTCCAATCGTTTTGTTTTGGATGATTTGATATTCCACTTCCGTTGGGGGGGGGGGGGGGGTCCTCAAGCCTGACGTTGGTACACACCTGTCATGCCAGGTTTCATATCTCCTATAGAGAACAAGTTGAAAAAGTCGATACTCCCCTGTCATTCAATTGTGCGGGGACCTCTAGACATTGTGTAGTACTCCCATACATGGTTAGGGTGCATGTCATCGATTTAAAAATAGGTACTAACATGTTTTATTAAGCTGTGGTCCTCCACGATTATTAATACCCTGTTGAATCAGGGTGTGAGTCCTTACTAATAGATTAGTACTCCCCCATCTCTGAGTAGCATCAGAGAGATGGTCCTTCATGGTGTTTCAGATCCCTCATCTATGGGATACATTTATAAGGATAAGGACTATCAAATTTTAGGTGAACAGTACTTAGATAAGAGCTATTTCTCCCTTGATTTACTGAGGTTCCAGCCACTCCTTATAGGACCAATAGATGTTTACACGGGTTAGTTAGAATCACCACTCCCTCGATTGTGGGGAAGTGGTGAGGCGTTAGTCCTTATATTGCATATAGTTAGGGAGGATTCCAGTGGTGTATAGTTTAGAGGTTTTCTCCCTTAGATATGTGTAGTGGTGAGGGACTGACCTCTTCACTTGAGTTTCTTTAGTTTTCATTGGGCCAAGGTAATAATGACAGGACCTCTAGTGCTTGGAACTTGATCTGGACCTAGTAAGATATTCCCAATGAAGCACGTTATCTCTAACATACAAATTGGAATGGTAGTGTTTTTTTCAATGAAGTGAATCTCTTAGACAAGTTCTATATGGTATGGCTGAGGTTGTTGACTGTGTTCTACTAGTTCTATTTTATAGATAGATCCTATGAATAAATTCTCGTTGTTGGATATGAGACCAGAACATCATGAGGCTTGGAGTCTGGAATGAGTATAAGTTGGTGATTTCGAAGAGTCATTCGGGTGTTGTCATATGTCTGGGTTGACACCCTTCATAGTCTGAGATGAATTATCATGTACAGCTGAGGATGGTTCGAGATGGAGTTTTTCTCTCAATTGGGATTCCCTCTAGGTTGGTCATGCCGACTATTTCCTTTCAATCACTCAATTTTTATTTTAGGGTTTTTGGGGATCCTACTATATGTTATTATACTCACCCATTTACGAGCCTTTCCTACACATGTTTTTAATATTATAAAAACCACAATCTTTTCGATGGTGTCCATAGAGGTCCCGAGGCAGGGGGAGCTTAATGAGCTAGAAAGACAAAGGTGCTTACTGTAGCTTGGCTGATTAAAATTCTGGATGTTTTAGTTGATAGTGACCCCATCCTTATGAGCTTATTGGACACTTTTATAGTTTTTCTACAGTGAGTTTTGTTTTCCCTTTTTATAATATCAGTAATTCTGTTTTACTCTAGTTATGGGATACCAATGTATTCATGCATTGGTTGCCTTTGGTTATTACATTTGAAAATTCTTCAATGTCTTAGAGATGTGTTTTTGTGTGTATAGGTACATAGGAAATGCATCCCATGTTATTTATATGTCCTCTCTATGTTGGTCACCAGCCCCTGACATATTAGAGGCGGGCTTGGGGAGTTGTGGCGTGTGTCTCGTAGGGTAGGGTTGTGACAAAGAATTTTTTTAAAAAAAATAATACCATCAAAATTTATAAATTAATAATATTACGTGTCAATGGGGTTGGATATACAACTTGTAAAAGAATATACATGTAGAACATCAATATATGCATGAATAAATGGGAATTGAGACAAAGTCCCTTACCTCGAGTTCGATCTGTCATGTTCATTATTTATATTCGTTAGTAATAAACATACATTAATTATTTAATTTATTTAGATATTTTTTTTCATATTAGTTATTCATTTTATTTCACATTTTACAATGTCATGTATAACTACTTAGAAATGTTTACATCGGAATTTATAATGATATACTACTTATATGTCAAAAATGTATATGGTAGGTTGAGTATTAGAAAAATATTTAATTATTCAACATCTCTAGAATAATAATAATGAAATAATTATAATATTTATAAAATAATTAAAATTTTAAGACCTATAATGAAATTTGGTTTCTAGAAGTGAAGTTTCTTATGATATTGGAGAAAATAGGTTATACCTAGGCATGAGTAAGATTTAAAATTTTCATCAATCATTATGTAAATTAGGTATGTAATATTTTATCATCAATGAATGATAATAATATCAGATATACCATATTATTTATTTAAATTTACTTATATATTACATTATTTTTATGTGCTTATGAAAAAATGAATCACATCGCTTTGTGGAGGTGGTAGTCCACATGCACATGATCGGCATTATCATTTGTTAGTGTAAGAATGAAAATTAAATATTATCATATTAGAATATTATATATATAATTAATATAATAATTTTCTCAGGTTTATGAAATTCACTCAATAAATTATTCCATATTACTCAGAATGTAATGAATGCATGAAAAATACATCACATCGCTTAGTGAGGTGGTAGTCTGCCATACACAGTAGCATCGTTATCATATCCACCTCATAATGTAAAATGAGAAGGCACATGATATATACTAATAAAAGTAGTATAAAATTTGATAAAAATATATCATTTATTATTTAAATCCATCATTAAAATAAGATATTATATGGGATGATGGAAAATGAATTACATCGGTTCACAAGGTGGAAGTCGGTTGTACACATGGAAGATTATTTCATATTCCATTTTATAGTAGAAGATTTATTTTTTATTAATTCAAATAAAATAATGAAATAATATTTGTGTGTGATATTATTGTTATTATACAATAATAATTTGATAACTTTTGAAATATATGTAATTCGAAAAAAATTAAATACTCTCGGTAAATAATGAGACTTTTTCATTGAACAAGATCCCAAGGTAGGAACAACAATCCTTCGGAGGGGGGATTTGTGATCAAAATAAGGGATAATGATTTTCAAGAGAGTTGTTTTGTTTATTATTTTTAAAGTAATTTATACTTAAAAAGTATTTAATGTTTTTTATAGTATAGTAGAGGGGGTGGCATTTATATATGGGGAAAGGAACCCACATGCAAACTACATTGAAATTTCATAAAATAATAAATATGATAATGTATTTTACATGAAAATAGCTAAAAAATTTCAATCGATTATACAATTTTATGGATAATACATAAATACATATAGAAAATAAATTAAATAAAAAAATTAGGTCATTTTAACGTTTATCATTTTAGTTATACCCATAATAAATCCATATTTACCATAATAGTGGTGATTAAATTTTTTATTATTTTCACTATAAAATTTGGGAAACATTTAAGTTAAAATTATTAGATTATATACATTATTCTAATTCAAAATATGGAGTCAAATTCTAAAATTCTTTTAACATAATTAGAAAATTTGAATATAAAACAAAACACTTATTCTAGATGAGAAAGCCGCATTTGAAGAAGTATATATTTTATGAAAAAAGGATGATATTATATTAAATATAAGACAAATAATAATAATTTTAATGTCATAAATTTTAATTTATAGATATATAATCAATAATGTTAATTTGAAAAATTCATTAGTTTTATTAATCAAAAAGAAAAAATATTATACACATTATACCAGTTTTCATAAAAACCTTTTTTTGAACCTAAAAATAGTTAAAACTAAAATAATATAAAATGTCGATTAAGTAGTGATTATTATTATTAAATAAAACTAAATATTTCTTTTGTTTCATTAAATCATAATAAAATTATATTGTTACATTTAAATTAGAGCCATTGTAAATTTTGATATTCTGAATTTAAAAATTATATTGATACTTTCAAATTACAAAATTAAAATTTAATGATTAGAGTTATAAATACAATCTTTTAATATTGTTTTTTTATTAATCCTTATTTATTTTTATTTAAAAACAATATTAATATTTTTCTAAAGAATATCAATATAATAATTAAAATTAATTGATTTAATAAATAATTACCCAAGTAATTGAATTATTTTCCCTTGTATAAATTGCATCCTTGCAATTTTATTCACTTATTAAACACATGGGACTATATTTCCCTCATTGAATTTCATGATTCCAATTATTCCCCTTTATCCATATTGTTTTTTCATAAATCATTAACTATGTGAATCACTTTATCCTAAAACACTTGGAATATATGGTTTAGAATCTAATGAATTTTTTCATGATAAGAAATATTCACTTTTAACTAATCTACTTTAGGGATAAAAACATGAGATGAATTCTGAACGTATTTTCAAAACATCAAGACATTAAAACATTGTTTACCTAGAATAAACATGGGGTAAAATTCACCCAGAAAGAAACTAATTTGAATTTTTCCATGATTTCATATGTTCTAATAAACCATAGACTTCAACTTACTTTTTTTTAACAAAATACATAACACTTTTCCATAAAGACAACATCCAATAAATATGATCACTTATCTCGAAAGAAATATCTTTCCTTCAGTTATCCTCATATTGTTTCTACCTACTCTGATCTATACTCATATATTATTGAATTACCCGCACATTCTTAGACATTTTTTCTTTTAACACTTGTCATATAAACATCATTTCTCCTACATAATCAACAATTATGGTCTCTGAAATGACATTCTGTATAATTCCTCAAATAATTCAATTTTTATACTAGAATGATAACTATTATTATAAGTAAAATCAACCAAAAAAATATGTTTATCCCAAAATAACTTACAACCCATTGAAAAATAAATAATAATATATTTCATGGTATGAGTAATTTGATCAGACTGAGCATCAATATGAGGATGATTTTTTTCCTAAAATTTAATTCAGTACCCAAGAAATTATGATGTCCTTTAAAAAAATTTAATTTGAACCTATGATAACTGTAGAATATAATGTAGAGAGGCACTCCATATAACCCAATTATATCCTTTATATACAGTCAAGAATAATGATATTAATAATTTATATCTCTAATGGGAAGTAAATAAACTGATTTAGTCAGTCGAAAAAATGTACCCTAAATCACATTATTACATAGAGAAGTTTTAGGAAATACCACCTTGCTATCAATGGATATATTTTCTTATTTCCTCTCAAGGACGGGAAAATAATGAATAATTCCCTTCTAGTAGTTTTCATTCTTCTTTAAACTAAACATATGTATTTTGATTCCATCACACCAATAATAATATCAATGTTCCATATATATATATATATATATATTTATATTAATGATTCTGGGATTAATAGAAAATAATGAGCTATGAAATTTACTCATAATCTGTTTCTTTAACATGGAATCACAGTTAGCACCTAATAATATTCCAAATAATAAAACAAAATCTTCATATATATTAAAATCAATAAAATACCCGTCTTAATAGATTCTTCCATTATCCTGCATGATCCTATTTATGTTTTATATTAATTAATTCTTACATAGTTTATTACATTGAAACATGAAACAATAAAGAGGTTCTCCTAACATCCACATCTTTTATTAAAAAATTCATCAAATAATTAACCAATGGGTGATGTTTCAAATATGACATGGAAAATGTGGAATTATTGTTTTGACTCAAATATTCAACCACATTATTTTATTTTTAGATATTGTAATGAATCATGGAATCATAATACTTGATCAATTATATCTATCTTATTGTTCTAATGTTCAATTATTTCTGGGAAAATATATACTTCATTATTTTGTGATTAGTATATATTTCTTTTTTAGCCTATTCAAATGAAGACTATAAAATTTCAAATATAAAAAATAGTAGTAAATTCCAAATCATGTTTAGGGTTGTCAGGCTCATGAAGATTCAATTGAAATGAAATATATTAAACTACGTGATCATTTTGTATCCGACACTACCATGTCCTTTTAAAGAAGAATCACTACAGATGAAACATTATCCATTTCTGAAAGGTGGGTCCCAAAACTTGTTCACTAACTATTAATAGTTTTAGTTCATCAAAAATCATCACGTTATTTTATATAGATATATTTAACTTTTTTTTGGAGTGAACCTGGTCATTGGTATATAAAAACGATAAATTATTTCAACAAGCTAACGGTGGTGACTCACTAATTGAAGAAAACTACGAATATCTATGACATTTTTGGGTATTAGACATTATTTAATAATTTCTTCAGTAAGGTAACAAGATAATCCCTTCATAGAATCAATATTACAAAGGAATTGAATTTGTTTCAGCCAAAATTAATTCCTAATAAATTTCACATATTTTTTGTTTTCATTTATTATTTGTAGAAAAAGAATTAAACGATTTTTCTATACATGTTGAATTTTAGAATAAAAAAAATGTCATCAATAAACACAACCAAAAAATTATCCTATAACTCATGAGAAAACTCGATTTATAAAATCCATTAATATAAAAGGTGTATTATAAAATCCAAAAAACATTACTAAAAACTCATAATTCCCATATCATGTTTGAAATATTGTCTTTGGAAAGTAATTCTCAATCACCTTCTAT
Source organism: Viscum album (assembly GCA_963277665.1). Classification (NCBI taxonomy): domain Eukaryota; kingdom Viridiplantae; phylum Streptophyta; class Magnoliopsida; order Santalales; family Viscaceae; genus Viscum; species Viscum album. Next base: position 1,242,466,854 of record OY728153.1, read on the forward strand.
TGAGGGTACCTGATCCTTAGTTCCACCTCTGAAAAATACAATCGTCCCTATAACAGATCCAAAAAATTATTTTATTTGTAGAAAAGGATAGTTATTCACAAAATTTATGTTATTAAATTCACAATAATTAATGAAAGGTCTCATTGATACAAATGTATTTATAATGATATTGGATCACCCCATAGTGAAGTTCTAATTCAAATGAAACTATTTACTAAAAATCATGAAAATTATTTTTCAATTTTAAAAGTGATACTAGATCTATGAATTAAGAAGGTTTAGAAATATGAATAGAATCCATAATTAAGTAAAATGTAAACTCAGCCTCCGGATTATGGATAATATGAGGAAAATCATTAATAAATACACATATATATTCCTTCATTACTCAAACATTATTAATTTGTATCACTTCATTATTTTTAAAAATATGAGCTAGGTAACATTCACCGCCATATCCAATTAATTACTCAGATTCTTGGTATGTTATTAAAGGCATGAAATCGTTGAAAACATCATTCTTAGATATAGAATACATCTACACATTATAAACAAAAATCTATTCTATATAAAGAATGATATCATAATCTATTAGGACTAGCCCAACAAGATTTGTAGGAATGAAAATACCATTGATAACATAAGAAAGATTCCAATAAATACTTGTTTATTTAATAATTCCATCTATAATATTAAAAAAATATCATGCTTTAATGAGGTGGTATTCCAAATTCATAAGAATATACCACATTAATGAATGTATCAAATGATCTAGAGTGAAGCAGGGTATTGACAAAATTTGAATAAACCTATTACATAATAATTGTCCACCTAATTTGACAGCCCTAAATCAAACATAGTAATAGAAAAAGATTTTCCAAACAACATAATTATTCCCATTTTTATACACTCACCTTTAGTAACTAGATTTAGATAATCATTAATATAGTGACCAAAATCATTTCAAAAAAAATATATCACCATTTGATGGATATTTGTTACCCTTTTTTTGTTTGGGACTCTTTTCATTGTAGTGATAAGCCCTGTGAAAAACATTTCCCCATCAGATACACCTTCCATATCATGTACAAAATTCCTTTTAAATTCATTTATTATACTTAGAACAAATTTGGGGCTTAAATTTGTACTTCTATTTAGGTTTCTTATCCATTTTTTATTATATTATCCATTTATTGCCATTAAAATATTTAGGAACATATGTATCAGTAAAATCATTCTCAATATTCTTTTGATAATTAAACACATTCTCATAACATTTAAAAAATAATGTGGTTAATTATCTTCATAAAATTAGTTTAAAACCTCTAAAAAATCTACAAAATTAATAATTTATGTTCTTGATAACTACTCTAACACACACAAAAAATACTGTGACATTTTCTTCACATAAAAGTACTTAAGATTAATATTTATAATTGAATTATAGGAATTCTTTTTCCATATAGAGTTTATCAAGATTAGGGAAAATTTCCTCATGAAAACCTCCTTAAATGTTTGACATTACATGTAATCCTGATCTTTATTCTCTTTAGTATTTTTAATAAGAGACCAATATCGACCATCTTCATCTTTAAAATGTTTAACATGGAGAGTTAACTTTTAACAACCTTAACATCCCATGAATTCAATTATATTTTCTAGTTTATTGATCCATCCATCAATTATAATATAGAAGTAGGATTCACTGAATGATAAGGGATAATTACTCATCAAATTCCTCATAATAGTCATGTTCGTTCATGTTAGATTGGGTTCCTATATATCATTTATACCACCAAAATTAATAAATTGTTTCAACTGATCCATCACTGGATCATTATATTATGTTTCAATTCAATTGATCGTAGGATTCTAATTTGGAAGGATGTTTCCTCTTAGTTCCTTCCCACAAATTCTTCTTTGTTTCCTATATCATAAAATATTCTGAGAAAACATCATATATTTGATGAAATGTGGTAATATTAAAATTATATATCATTTTAGCAAAACCATAATGTGAAATATTTTAACGGTATTTTGTTACCATTATGATAAAATCTAATTTTATCTAAATAATATAAAATTCAAAATCTATGTACTCGAACCAAAAATTACATAATCTTGTGTTTGAAGTGAATAATTAATTCCCTTACATTTGAGGTTCTTTTTATGATTAGGTTTTTATATAATTTTTTAATAACTCGTTCATAATAAAAACCATAACTTAAAAATTGGGGAATTCTATTTCCCCAAATGGCCCGAAGGAATAATTTATTATATTATGGATAATCCCCCTTTTAAGGGTTATAGGGGAACCCATACATGACATGTATGCCCAAGGCACAAGACCCAACTGACCCTCAATACATGACACAATGTCCCAGAGGCATACAATGCCCAATACATGACCCGTATTCCCAACCCTCTTGAACTGCCCCTCCCCTACTTCTGCATCATTGATCACCTATCTCACCACCTTGTATTGTTGATCAGCTAGCATTTCCCCTTACAAAGCTTCATGGTTCCTACACCTGATGGCGACTGGCATACCCTCTCATTCTTCTAATCTGGTTAGCTCTTCTTCTTGTGAATACTACTCTTGTTTCTCTTATCCTTTTCTAAGATATGTTCTATATGATTTGGGCTACTCCGTGGTCAACGTGGCCCGAAGGCCCTGTGGCCCGAAGGCCTTTGATGAATAGAAGTCCCAAATAGATTAAATTGTTCCAGATGCTAGAGTACAGATCATTAACTGCTACAGTACAAGTACAGTTCCAGCTACAGTAGCCTGCAAATTCACCTCCACCCAAATTTGAACATGGGTCTCTTGGATGCCAAAAAAGAGCCCTTACCACTCAGGTATGGGCTTGTTGGCTAATAACTTCTATTTAGTATCAATTTTATCAGAATATGAATCTTTAAAAATTAATCATTATTTACTTTCTGGGAATGTATTCCTGAATTTAAGCATGATTTCTTCCATTCCATTAAAAATTCATTAAACCCTATCAAAAACATTTTAAAAGGTCTGATGAGATAATATCATAGTAATGGAGATAAATAAAATAAAAGCTTTTATTCTATCGAAAAAAATAAAAACAAATTAATTTTATACCTTTCTATGAATGTTACTTGAGTGAAATAAATAATTAATTTTCACATAAAATTTTTTTTTTTACAAATAAACTATTAAAACCAATATTAATAAAAACAAATTCCTTTTTCATCATAGAGAATCACATTCATAACACGTTTTAAACATGTTTCATAAGTAACTAGAGGCCATGTAAAAACATAAGAGTAAAACATTTATTACACCGTCCTTTTTCATATTAATATAAAGAGTACTTCTTATTGCATTAGAGTGATATCTTAGAACACAGATCATATAAGGAATTCCTGACTCACCCAAGGCTATCTAGGTGAACCCATCATATATGCTATATCAGGATCACATAAAAAATCATTGTGAACCCATTATTCATATAAATACAAGTACCATATAATGAATAACGTATTTTAGATATATATTTTCTTCATTAGGAAATATTTAAAAAAAATTAAACTTGTATGGAAATCAAAATTTGATATTAAGATACCATTTTCTTTTAATAAATATTTCAATACCCAAATTCCCTTTTTTGTTTAAAAAATTTCAATACAAAAATTCAAAAAAAATAGAATTAGTGGTTTTATTTGAATAAAACATGAAATAATTTAATTTAACTAAAATATTAAATAATTGTAAGGTAGTAGAAAATCAGTTTTCACCATATACATTAATTTAGATGTTTCCTTGGTTATTTGTAAATAAATTCACAAATTCTGTACAAAGATTCCCTATATTGAAACAAATGGAATGAAATCAATAAATTACCTTTATAAAAATATCATGTCCAATATAAAATTATTTTAAAAACATGGAAATAAAATAAATGTTTATTTTGATGGAAAACAATAAAAGATATCTTTTTAAAGTGAAGTACCTAATCACTTTGAAAATAGTTGAAAAATAATCCCTATGAAATAATAACATTAAAAAAACATTTTATAAAATTATAATATATTAATTTATGATATAAAATTTGAAAGGTAATGTATATACACCTATAAGAGAATATTGGTGAATAACCTAAAAATATGCCTCAGCAAAAGGGAATTGAGACAATGTACCTTACCTCATGTTTGATTCGTCACGTTTTTTCATTATCTTCCTTAATAATAAATATTATTGAAATAATTAATTGATTTAGAATATTTACAAGTGTATTATTCATTTTATTTCAATTATTACCATTTCATAATTAATTAATTAATTAATTAATTTTACTTTGGAATTTTTTGAGGTATTTGGATTATATGTCAACAATGACTTGGGTAGGTTGAGTATTGATAAAAAAAATTATTGTTAAATTTATATAGAATAAATATAATGAAATAATAATCATATTTATAAAAAAATTATACTTTTAATATCATTCATGAATTATGTTTTTCCGAAATTATGTATGGTATGATCTTGTTGATTGTAGGTCTTATGTATGCATCAATAACATTTCCATTTTTCAAAGAACTTTATGGAAAGGAGGAATGTAATATTTTATATTTATATAGTGAAAATAATATCATATATATAATATAATATCATTAAATATACATATATATATATATATATATCAATATTATGAGTTTGTGATGAAAAATAGAATCATATCTTTTTGAAGAAGCGGTAGTCCATAAGTACATGAACGTCATTTTCATTTTTCAAAGTATAAAAGAAGAAGTTATATTATAATTTAATAATGAAAAATACTCCATGGATATAATAATTATATCATGTTTACCATATATGATTAATAAAATTATTCTTATTGCCGAAAATTTAAATCATTATTAAAAAATGAATCAAATCACTTTATGATGTGGTAGTCCTCCGAACACACGAGCTATGTTATAAAAAACTCCATGGAATATAAATTAAGATGGTATATGTGATATCATAAATATATAAGTATAAATATGTCAAAAATATCTTAAATACAAATTAAATAAATTTGTAAAACAATCAACGAGAGATGATGATGGAAAATGAATGACATTGGTTTTGGAGGCTGTAATTCTCTTTACACACAAAAGTCGACTTCATATCCCATTTAATAGAAGAGGTTATATAATTTATTTATTAAACTAAAACTGTAATAATATAGTATATATAAGAAAATTATTTCCTTATATAACCATAATTAAACATTATTTAATGCGGAATAATATGATATCAAATAAATATGATAGGTGAAGTATGATACTTGTTCTTTAGATAATCTTCCTAGGTAAGCAGAAAAATACTTGTCAGATTGGATTTATTATAAAAAAAGGATCTTGTTTACATAGAGTAATGTTAAATATGGTAGTTATGTTTTGAGACAAATTCATTTTAAGGTGTCAATATGTGAATATTGTGGGTGGATATTTATAATTGGGGAAACCTACATGGAAACTACATAGAAATTTCACAAAAGAATTAAAAATGATAAATAAGTTCCAATGAAAAAAGTTTCCAATTGAACACATATTATATAATCAGAAAGATAATTTTAAATATGGTCAGATAATATATTCTAGAGTGGTTTTTAGTTAATTTTAGAAATTATATTTTTAGTTTAACTCATGGTAAACCATTTTTTTACAAAACCTTAATAATTAATATTTACTATTTTTACTATTTATTTTGGTTAATAATTATGTTTAATGTAAGAGATAATATAAATTCTTATGAATCTAAATTATAAATCTAATTTAAAAATTCAATTCTAGTAATTATTAATATATAATTTAAAACCAAACTAGTAAACATGAAGAAAAGAAAGTTTTTAAAAAGTGTGTTTAAAAAAGAAATTTAACTCATTGAATAATATCAATAATTGTAAAGATATAAATTAATACTTTTCTGTATAATCTATAAATTTCTTATAAAACATATTTATTGAGGGTGATTTTAATTTACTAAAATGGGGACACATCGTAAATTTAAAAATTGTTTTAGAAAAACCTATTTCTCAACCCAAAAAACTTATAATAAAATACATTATAATTTTGGATCATATGTAATTAAGGTGATTAAATATAACTAATTGATAAATATGATACATAAAATCACAATCAAAACATAATTGAATTATTAAATTTTTTAATTTGTGGAAAAGAAATTAATTTTTTAACAAAATTCAGTATTTTATATCATTCCATGCTGAAGTAATATTTTCAAAAAAATTATCCCCAATTAAATTCTGATATTTTTATTTCAAAAATAATTTTGGTTTTTTAAAATTATATTACTAAAAATCAAAAGATAAAAATTTATATAAAACCACATTTAAATTTTTTTAATTAAAACTGTTACAATTCCTGAAAAAAAGTTACATAATATTTCGATAATTAATGTAACTATATTAATAAAATTGAAAGTTATTTATTATATATTTAAATGGGTTGTTACAATTTATCACTGAAAATAAATTTTTTTATATAATATTATTGTCTTTGTGATGTGAAACTTATTCCAAAGTGGCAGTAATCTCAATCCGATTTAGCACTTCTTCAATTATTTCAGTTTGATCAATATAATGAAATTCCCCTTTAATGAATTTTAGATATAATTATGAAAGAAAGATCCTGAAATCAAATATTATTTGACATATCAAGGTCTTCTCACCCTTGTTATGTTTTCCATGTAATTTTTAGGGTCAAAATGTTTTTTAATCATATAGAACATATATATTGATTTATTTTGTGAAACGTATTTATAAGAAATTTCATAAGCCACATGAAAACATTTAAAACCTGCTACAATATTCATGTTTATCCCTTGATTTCATGTTTTTCATCCATAAATCTTTTCAATTTCATAAACAATTTCTAATAATGTTTTGAAAGCATTTTATTTCTAAAACAATAACATTATAAATATCTATATTCTTCCTCATATTCTTTTTGAAAAATCAGAAAGTACATCCATATAGTATATATCCAAGGAATATACACTTATAAACTATCACATAAATAATTAACTAATATCTTCCTTTCATCATGTGTTTACATGTACAGTAGAATACTTTTAAGCTTCTCATATTTAGATTCATTATAAATAACATAATACATAGTTTTTTAATGGATTTCATTACTGTAAACATCGATTGAGAATGTGGACACCCACTTTTATGTATTGTTATCAAAAGAGAATGGAAGTTACATGGTATTCATATCCACTAAAACATAGTTCTTTCACTCAACTAATTCACTATCTAGGGTGTGTATGGAAAACAAAATTAATTCCTTATTCAATGGCTCTAAGAATATGTGTCAAATTCTCTATTATTAGTTTTATAGTTGTTATCAGTTTTGAATGTTTTTATATAACACATCGTTTAGGTCTTAATGAAAATCTGAATATTAGTATTCATCATAAGAAATTTTGATTTAATAGACATAATGTAACTATAATTCATATTAGTGAAGTAATCAATGTAATTAATGAAATGATAATCTGTATTAGTTGAATTCAAGATAATTGAACTACCCACACATATGAATATATCAACCCACTATATTTTTTTGTTTAAATTTCTTCCACCATATGACTATTGATCACTATTTTCTATTTATAAGACAATTCATAAGTATTGAGTTATTAATGAGAAAAAAATTTCTATTATTCATAACTTCATATTTTAAAGACTTTTCCATGTTCTTTTGACTCAAATTAACTATTGATCAATTCCACAACCCATTATCCTTTTTTATTCTAAAAACTGAACTTTGATCATTTTAAATATAATATATGTTTGCAATTTTTTTCCAATCCATTTAGATTTTTTGTTCTATTATTTAATACATTTTCAAAACATTTATTCTTCTAAAATATCACACATTCCCATTTTTCAATGTTTAAAGAGGCTTCTAAAATTATTCTACAACACATTGAAAAAATAGGGTATTACAGGTTTAAATTTTCCATTCATCAATTCTTTTCATTCAACTCTGATGAAATTTAGAGATACATCATTTCCAAAAATAAACCCTCTTTCATCATATATTTACTGATCATAAAAAATTTATTTATTTTTATTCATGTGTGACCAGAAACCACTATTATGTATATGAGGATTTACAACTTTTACTTCGTTATAAGTGAACTCAAACAGTTCTATATTTTAATGATCATGGCTCTATTTTATACATTTTTAGTTCCCATTACATTACAATTTCTCTATTAGTGTTATGAGACACTTTTTGGGAAATGTGTATTTGTTTATCACATCTTCTATAATTGGTCATATGTTAATTAAAATATTTATGAAATTATAACATCTAATTTGAAGTTTGTCACAACTAGACTCATAAAACATCATGTTGACTTTCCCTTTATTGAAAGGCTATATTTGATTAAGGGATGGATATTTTTGTCCAGAACATATTTTCTTTATGTCCATAGAATCAATGAGACTAATATATTCCACCATATATAAAATATAATCAATTTCTAACAAGGATTAATAAATTATAGTTTTTGATATTACATTACATTAAAGATACAAGGTTTCTTTCCAACATCCTCATTGTTATAATTATCCTTAGTTATTATTTATTTTAATATAGGATTACCATCAACACTCCTCTTCTTCTTCTATACCTTTTTGTTTTTATTTTCTCACTAGCACCATTTGCTTATACAATGGGTTTTTATCATTAATAGGTGATGTAATCACCTTAAATATTCATTTTTATGGATTCTACAATTCTCTTATAAAATTGATGGTCTATGAAAATTGTTCATGGAATAATAAGACAATATCAAATATTTGTGGTTGAATAAACGAATTTATTTGATGATCTTGAACACTAACAAAATTATTTGATAGAATTATTAAATTCAAAGGGTTTTAATTTCAATAAATTTTCAAAATAAATTAATTTCTACTTAGGAGGCAATTTTATTTATTCATTTAATTCATTATTTCGACGACAATCTCACTAATATTATCTCTTTCATGAAGGATTGTATTGAGATCACTCATATTATTTGAAAACATTATATCTATCTCATTGATCTTCTATATTTTAAAAATATGAAGTTATTTTTAGGATATTTATTATACTTCCTTAAATAAATACAATCTATTTTGATATTCATGTTTTATTTTAAGCATGAAAAGAGTAAAATTATAAATAAGTGATATCTTTATTTTACCTCATCACATGTGTCCTCTTTATTTCCCAAATATTTCTATGTGGAGAGATAATAGAATTTTTTTGATTAATCTATGATTGTTGTAGGAAATTAATCCTCTAAGACTTCATCATTACATTCACTTTCCCCTTCATAAGACACAATATCATTATTTTTATAAACGAATTTTTATTAATGCGTTGGATTTTTCTATACCTTTAAAAGACATTCCCCCATTATTCCCACTCACAACCATAGATATCCTTGAAGATATTTGTGTTTAATATTAAATTTATTCACTATTATTTCTTTTAAAGAAAATTAATGAAAAATACATAATCTTGCCTCAATTGTAAAACATAAATGAACAGTTAACATTGTATTTCTCTTTTACATATAGAATTTTTTAGAATAATGAAAAATTCTAATAATATTCATGATATCACCTTTATTATGCTTCCTCATCATGGTAATTATTATTTTAGAGATGTTTGAAACCATTTTATTGTTTTAATGGCATATCCTTATCTTATTTTCATTTTCTCATTAAGGTTGTCCCTTTTTTCATCTCATTTTCCATCGATGAATTTTTTAATTTTTCAATGGTCTACTCGTCCCAGTAGTGATCTACATTGATTGAAATATTTATATCAATCCTATCTAGAATAATTAGTATAAAATTCCTCCCCGCTATGGAATTATTTAATATTTATCTATAAATTTTAATTAATATTACAATTTTTCTCACATGAATAAAGACTTAATCCACCAATTCATCTTTCCCCATACATACATTATCAAATCTAGTCTAAATGTTTATACCCAATGAATTTGTATATTTTTTATATCCATAATAGATATGATGATGTTTACTAGAAATTCAATTATCCATTTTTTATTTTATAACTATTGTAAACACATTCTAGAAGATGGATTAGTGTTACACACTACATAATCATCTATCATTTTCAATATATATTATATATAGAATGTATTATTCAATTGAAATAGTTAGAATATGTAACCCAATTTCAATGATATAAAGAAATTACATGATAATAAAAATAATATACGAATCCACAAACTCCTTATATATATAATATATTCGTATCATATATGGGAAAAGAATTATTATTAATTATATTCATGATTTATATATTCTTATTCTCACTAAATATATTAATAATAAATAAAAAAACATCAGTAAAAAGGAAATTACCTAGAGCCATAGTGACATGATGAATGAAAATGCATGTTATTATAATAACTTGATATAACTCCAACTTTCTTAGATACCAAGTTTAAGGCTAAGGTGAGAGTAGGTACCCTTTAGGGGAGGGGTGGGATGGTAAATAAGTGAAAACGAAGACACCATATATCAAAATAATTTCAAATTTTTGATTACTTTGATAATATCATGAATGAAACAATGACGTGAGGATAGATATAGTTAAAAAAGGACCCAAAATCCATGTTTTTTTAAGGTTTAGTAACTATTTATATTTATTGTTTAATACCTTTTGAGATATGGATGTGATCCAACTACACTTGTTCATATATTTTTATTAATTAGTAAAAGTATTGCTGTTATAAGATAGACTTGAAATACACTACAATATTAAAAGACAAACATTAATTTTTAGACCAACAATTACATGCTATATATAAGTGATTCTATAATTTAGATCACAAATTCACCATTATCTTATCCTTAGTCATATGAAAAATCACCCTTGATGTTCTCTGGAATGAGTTTTCAATTGTCTTAATTTTATTCACTCTTTTCATAATAATTTTATTGGGGTGACTGAATATATATATATATACATTATTTTATTATGGTATGACTCCATTGGTATCTATATGATCGTAAAATTCATAATACCTTACCTATATCTATCTACATATCCACTAAAATACCCCACCAAATTTAGAGTCAACAATATTATTTTGGAAGCATCTTTATTTCAATTCATATCTATATAAGATATGTTTTAGTGTGGTTGTTGAACATGTGATGATAATTTTATAAAATAATTAGTTAATGACACAAAAATAATTCCCAAGATGTATATTATGGAACAATATATTATTTTCTAAACCTTAATAGAATCTTCATGACACAACCATCATATACTAGGGATTGATTAATCCTTATTCGAGTAACCACTTATTAAGGATCATGCCCATCACAATGACACATGTTTAAGTTATGGTGTGACTAATCATTGTATGATTAAAATAATCTATTGATTCTATAATTTCATGCAATATATACATATATAAATTCATACATTTTTTGAATTTAACTCAAAAAATCATACTTTTTTATTACATCTCAGCTCTAACTAAACTCGAACTCATCCATGAGATTGTACTAAATATATTCAACATAGAAAATCCATCACAAAATATGAATGAATTTTCATAAGAGATGATTCATATTATACAAAAAATATAAATTATATCTAAACACCAGATCATATAATTGAATTTTTATTGCGAGAGTTTTCCAACCTCTTAATGCAAATGAATTATTTATGACGTAAATCTTTATACATTTTTTTGTAGTTGGTCATATCATTTGTAATGATATAAGATATCATATTGTAAAATATAAATGAGTGAAACCTGTTTCATTGTTATATCATTCCTTATGATATAGGATGTCATAAGACTTTACAATAACATACTTTAGTAGTGAAATATTTATAGTAGTAATAAAATCTTAATCAATTATCTATTATTAAGGAAAATTTTCATATGATGAAATGGTGTAATATTTTATGGATGTAGTGTTAAAAATCCTTGTCACCATATGATATTTAATCATGTTTTCGGTACAACATAAGTAAATGAAAGGGTCTCATAGAGTATCTATAAAGCCTATATAATAACATTTAATTACATGAAAAATGTATTGGAATCATTTTGAAACTATCCTTAATAAGGATATTTTATTAATTGGATTTTGGTCAAGGGGAACAAGAATTCCATGGGTTTGGGAGAGTCCCACCGATTTATTAAATGATGCAACATTATCCAATGGATACAACATGGATTAAGGACATATTTTGGTTGCCTCCTACGATATTTTAGAATACCATTAAATAAATAAATATGTGTTAATTAATTGGTTTATGGTACACACATTATAATATTTTTCATATTTAGTTTACAGTACTATGTGTTAAATACATGGTGATCCTTGATTTTTTTTCTTCTAATCATTTTTTCTTACTTGATTTTGTTTTAATCAAAACATATAAATCCTTTAGTGGTATCATATATTTTCCATGGAATTTGATTCTAAAATAATTTTTATATTCATGAAATATGATATCATATTTTGAATCATTGAATTTGATAGAAAAATTGGACTGAGGATAGAATTATGATATAGGATATCATAAGAAAAATTGAGATCAAATTGGTTGATTTTTTATTTCAAATATTTTTATACAAATAAAATACATAAATTTTATAATATCACTCTGAATAATAAGGTGATTCATAAGAAATTATAGTAATAATATATATTATTTCATAATTAGAAAATGTGGTATCAGATTGTAAATTTGATATAAGTGATATAAAAAAACATTATTGATAAGTGAAAAAGGATTTTTGTTATCATAACTAGCATTAAAATAATATTTTTACAGAGGCTAATCATAATATATGACTTTTCCATGAAATTATAACACACTCTTACAAGGTAGCCAATGTTGTGAGATTACGCTTAACGAAAAAAGTCATATGATATGATTTACCCAATGTTGCATATAATATTTTTATAAATGGAACTGATAATCGATGACTTAATCTAGGAGTTGGCATATTGTGAATCAGGATTGTATAATTATATATGGTTTATTCTAATAGGTTCCTATTATTCCTACGTTAAGGAATATTATAAACCGTCATAACCGTTTCGTCTGAGTTATTATTACTCTTTATTGTTCTTTTTATAGAAGATCATATCTTCAGTAGTAATGACCACACTATTGGGATTTTTCTTACACATCCCACTTTGTGATATTTTTATGTAACATATATCCAATGTATATACAATTTGCTAAAAATATAAATCAAAAAATTATTGGTATATCAAAATGAGTCTTGATCACCTCATCCTTATGTAAATTATGATTTGGAATTGAATTATATAATTTATAAATTGTTTATAAATTATATTTAGAGGTGCTCTTGGATATCTATTAACTTATTAAGGTAGATATAAATTAACTAATTATATATTATAAATTTTTATGTAATTAAATTATTATTAAGAATATTATAGATAAAGATCCATAAATAAAAAATTTGATATAGATATAACATTATTTATTTTATTCCATTACTTATTAATTAGATATAATTTTCTTTAATTTTGTGGGTAACATAAAAATTGATTATAAATTAGATAATAAGGATAAATAATAGAAATAACTTTATATTAATATCATGAATTGTTTTTTTGTATTTAATATGAATTATTCAAATTAAGTGACACATTTAAGAAGTTATTTAAACCATATCAATAGGAGTTTTGAGTTATTTTATAGATACAGATGTTCAAAGAATTTGATAGTGATAAATAAGCAAATGAATTGAAAAGACTTAGTTCTTTGAATCGATTAATCTTAGATCTACCTGTTATTGGTGCTCATAAATTTCCATCAAATAAAAATTTTCTTCAGTTCAACAAAAAAATTACCACTAAATTCAAAGGGTGTTCATTAATTTATTTCTTAAAGGAAGAAGATAAATCAATGTTAAACAAATATAAATGGGAACTCACTGATACTTCTTCCCCAATATGACCTTAAATATCTACCATAAACTGTGTAATTTTTTTATTGGATTTCTCTGTTTATCTTTTAGATGAATCAATAATTTACACCTTTTTCAAATAGAAATTAAAATTATTATTTTTTAAATATTTTATGATATTTGGTATATTATATTTCATTGTTTTTTATTTAAAGAGTTAGAAATAGTATGTTGATTTTTAACCCTCATATGAGTCCCAAATTATTCCCATATGGATTTCTCCCAAATATTAAAAATTCAATTTTAATGAAAATGACACTTCAGGTGATCAATAAGGTCCATGGAATACCAATCAGGATTAATGTTACTATAAAAAATAAATCTCATTCATTTTTTTCAAGGATCTATTTAGAAATTTATGTCTCATCTGCTTTAAATTATGGTATTTTGGATTGAAAATAACATCCAAGTATTTATTCTTAATGTCATCTATGTAAAATTTACCGAATTTTTATTTTCATGTCACTGAATAGATTTCTCTTTATGATAATGAATATATAATATGATAGATTATATTCCACACAAGAAGAGGAAACTAATGTGAAGGATGGAATTGTGTGATGATGTCCCTACACTTCATGATTATCTTTTATACTATTCCAGGATGATGAAGGGAAGGAATAATATTTTAAATAGCTAATCATTATTAAGTAATTTATAATATTTCTATTTCTATTGTTCCACACATATGGAGTAGCCATCCAATTTTAACATAATGATCTAAAGATACTCCATTTTTTTCTATAGTTGCTCAAGGATAATCAGTCTTGTGTTATACTACATTGTATCAGATTTATATTGTAGATGGTAGGTGATAATTGAGGTGGTGAGTGAAATAACATCTCTATAATAAATCCAAATATTGATGAAGTCTTTTAATTTTTTTCCTTCACAAATTTATGTTATGAATTATGGTTATATTTACAGTGTGGATTTTGAGGGATTATTCCCTTTTCAACGAGATGAATGTGTTAAAATCATGGAAGGAAACAGTCATTTGAATGATAACATTCAATAAAGTATGTTCTCTATGGGTGAAACTACTATGGGTGAGATTAAAAGAGGTAAAAAGAAGAATCTAATTTCTATTAGTTATAAAATCTGTTCGGATGCAAAAGAGGTCGATTAGACAGACACATTGTCTATAAATCTATTGGAGCTATTGGTTGCTCAATTTTAGAATTATTTATAGATGGTATGACATTTGGTTAATTGATAAAAACATGGTTATTTCACCTATCATATAGTGATTTTTTATATATAAGTTGTATTATTAAAATAATCCAACGGGGGGAATCCAATTATAAACTCTAAGGTATTAACACTGTATCAGTTAAAGAAATAAAAGTATCATAAGAAATACATGTAATGAAAGAATATATACTTGATCTATTTATGTAATAAGATAAAATAAAACTTATAAATTGACCCCCATGTTATACTAGATGGATATAATAGATAA
The DNA here is from genome assembly GCA_963277665.1 of Viscum album. Taxonomy (NCBI): domain Eukaryota; kingdom Viridiplantae; phylum Streptophyta; class Magnoliopsida; order Santalales; family Viscaceae; genus Viscum; species Viscum album. Next base: position 1,242,482,378 of record OY728153.1, read on the forward strand.
AGAAACACAGCAGAACCAAAGTGGGGAATTCCCACAAATCATTTTTCTGTATGAGGAGTCATTATTGATGTAAGGACTAACAAGAATCTATGTAACCACTAATCAGGGGTTGGTGAATCAATGGTTAAATATTTTTATGTTTTCATATTTTTTTAAAAAAACCATTACCATTGGATATACAAAAATGAATATTTTTAAACACCACACATAATCACATCAATATAAACATAAAAATTTCCCAAGTTTACTACTTATTAAGAGTAGCTTGTCCTTAGAATTATCTATTAATCTTTGGAGATTACACATCCAATTTAAGGAAATCCATATGGTTTATAGAAATAAAGGTATGTACATAAATTAAATTTCACTAAAATCCATTTACGTTAGATGTTCTCCACCAATTGAAAATATGCTAATTTTTTGTAACAACATAATAAACCTCCAATAATATGATTTGTATGTCATGATTATTTTTCATGAATTATTTACACTTGAAAATTTATGATAATTATCCCATTATTCTTCAATTTAAAACAAAATATTAGGAATGAAAATATTCCTCCTCTTTTCCCCTTTATATTATTCATCAACACCATGAAAAAAAACTATTCATGATTTAAAACAATTGTAAATATATACATTTTACAAAAGTTATATCTTATCTTCCGTCACTATTCAAATATTTATAAAAAAAACTGTAATTAAATTCTCTATAATTACCTAATATGGTCTCTATAATGACTTATATATGAAACCAATTCCATAACTAATTTTAACGATATAAAAAAAATAATGACATTTGTATTCTCATTTTAATATAAAATTAGTTTACATTAAAAACTCTAAATAATCTTCAAATTTAAATCAAATATTTCTGATTTAATACATTCATTATATTTATACATGATCATGTTATCATAATTTTTAGTATTTTTCTTCATAAATAACATTGAAACATCACATCATTTACTCTACTATTATTTAAAAATTCACTATATGTATTTAACATGAGTATATGAATGCATGAAGTCTAATTGTTCATCCTTCATTATCAGAATAAAGCTTATTGTGATACATCCTTCAACCTTTCCTTTAAAAAGTAAAAAAATACATCCTAATTTTGAAATTCACCTCTAATATGGGATTTATTTCTTATTATTCTTGTGAAAATGTATATGAACTACACATTTTTTTATTCTTCAATTATTTAGTGAACTTGAATTGTTTTATCAGATCCCTATATTTTATTCTACCATATATGTTATTTTAAAATATCTATTTCAAGAATCTTGATAACAATTTTAAAGATATTTAAAACTTAGTAGAAAACCTTGATTTTTCATCTGAATTTATTGTTCTCAATCAATCATCATGAAATAAACTAATACAACATTAATGTACTGTGAAATCAAGGAAGAGCTAACTAAATACATCACATAGAATCTATACCCACAGATGATTACATAATTATATATTCTAAAAAAATGAAATATTTGTACACTTAGATAATCTTTGATGGTTCTCAAAAAATAACTAAAACAAAAAGAAGATATGTGATGCTTCTCATAAAAAACTAAAACTCATGTTTGTATTTTTCAAGAAGCGTATTCCCTTGTACCATAGTCCATGTAAGCATAAAACCCTTCACATTTTCAATCACCATTATTCATGAAATCTCATCACATAAAATCTTCATCCTTGGAATATATCTTTATGAATTCTTTTCTGATATAATTTCAATGATATCAAAATATATATACTGAAAAATCATTCCAAGCTATAATTTTATATTATTTATTTGTTGATAATAAAATAAAACATCATGAATAACCCAAATTCCAAGTCACTATCTTTTTTACCATCCAAAAAATTCAAAACATTTTAGCCTCAATAACAAAACTAAAGAGAATTTACCCCAATAATTTATATGTAATAAACATTATTAATAAACCCCCGGGGATTTACCCCATTGTATTCTTCCATGTAGTATGAATTATCATAGAACCTAAAGAAACATACCCCTAGGTATTCCATATAGCATGTGCCATTACCGATCCGAAGGGGATTTACCCCAAATTATTCCTATTTATTATTAACCATAAATACATAAATAATTTCTTTATATCAATTAATCTGGTATACCATGAAACTCAAGTACACTAGACCCCAATGTATTTCCTATGTATCCCTGATCACTCACCCCAATTCATATCTCAAGTCTTAAACACCCCTAGGTTAGTATCATGAGGAATTTAATTTATTCTAAAGGTCATTCACCCCTAAATGTGTTGAAAATGTATCAGTCTATATAATTATAGAAAACTCATTATATTTAGAGGTTTTTTGTTTCATGATTTAGGGGTAAAAATTATATATTGAAATTTTAGTTCTAGGAAAAATTATGTTAGTGTTACCTCATATCTCATAAACTAGTAGAAGAGTAATAATTATATCGAAATATTTTAGAACCATCTACCTTATACACATAGATGTTGAATAATCCATAACTATCCTCTTCATGCAAATGTTGAAGAAAATTAAAAGATAATAGAATTCCATGGATAAAGGGAATATTAGAAAAAAACAATGAGATAATAAATAATATATATAACAGAAAAAATATTCTTTTATATAACAATATACATACAAAAATATTCTAATCATAATAGAAGGATGTCGAATCATTTAACAGTTGAGTAATAATTCTACTTGAAGAGAATATAACCAAGGTAGGAGGTCTATCCGACATATCTATCCAAACAATATTCATATTTTTTTTAATAAACCATTCCAGAATATAAAACATAGACACATAAAAATATCATAGACCACAAATTCATTGCATGAATTATGTTCAGGATGTGAATCAGATCGTCAGGGGGTTCCTCTCCTCTGAGTATATATTTAAACCATGAATGTTGGACATTCATCAAGCATAGAGTTTTTGACCTACAAATTCTCTCTAAAATGTATAACAAGCCAACATCAACCCTTATAACATTTAAAATGGATAAAATAAAAAACATTTCTATGAAACACAATATAATTCATTGCTAAAATGGGTTCATGTTTTAATGGTTTATCTTATGCCCTAATATTCTTCAGTAATAAGAGAGTTTCATATGCATTTTATATTCTGAAAAAAATTAAGAAGTATTTTTGAAACTTCAAATGATTATGGTTTAAATAATATTAAATAAGTAATATTTACAGTATTTATTTTCTTAATAAATAACATAATAGTAGCATAAAATTTTCATATTTCATATAGTATCATATATTTATGTGATATTCCCTATAATTAGTAATATGATTGAGTTCATATTATAGAAATTAAATTTTTATATTTATTTTATTTAAAAATATCATTAGATTATAACTAAGTTATAAAAAATTTATAATTCATTTTGATTTCTTAATTACTCATAAATTGTTTATATCTTATTTAAATATATAAATTTTCCTTCAATTTAAAGGTAATTTTATTTGTTTTTCTAATATATAATTATTATAAGATGATTTTTTATATATGATCTATTCTAATTGTGTTTAAAATTATTCCATAAATTTTCATAAATTTCTCCCAGGAGTTTCATAATTGGTATGGAAATGAATTTTGTTTTATTCCTCATTATATTTAAACTATTAAAGATTTGTGTAATGAGTTTCATATAATTATGGTTTTGACATGTTTATTTTTTGAATTGAATAAAATTCCAAACAAAATACTTAAAAGTATTCATACATGTAAAGGTATATACATGAGTTAATATTTCGTTGTTAACTAACCTTTAAAAATAATACTACGTGTTAAAATCCTTCTAAAGTAAACATATATGAAGAACACAATCATTCAACAGAGTAGGTTTTTCAAGAGCTGGGATTCCATGGCCTATATTTTATAAGGCATTTTGAAAATGTTTAAACCTAATAGATAGGTAATAAAAAAATTATAAGCTTTAGTTTACACTTATCATGGAATCCCACGGATTTTAAATACTAGAGGAATGGTATTAAGTTAATCTATATGAGGTATTGTAAAATATTCATTTTTTAAACATCCAAGTGTGATATATGATATTAATAGGAAACATCCAATCCATAATAATAAATTATTAGAGGAATATCAAATAAAACTCATTTCTTATTGAAATATAGATATTGGACAACAAATATATATAATGGATTAAAATGGGGTCATGATTTTTTTGGGGCAAAATTTAAGAAAATAAATCAATAAATGAATTTTAAAAATGATAATCATTTGATAAAAGATTTATTTATAGATAAATTCAATAATAATCATGAAACATAAATTTGTGATTAATACATAAACAATGTAATCTTAATGTAATAAACTTCTCAGATTGGTAACTTACGAAATGTTATTATGTAAGATAAATTATATTTGTTTGAGAAACACCATAATGAATTAATTTACTTTTAATTAGTCTAATAGGTGTATCCAATATATACAAATTAGAAGAACCTAATTATTAAAATTCTGTTTAATTAATGATTTTTTTATTATAAAATTAATTCTATTTTTATTGATGAAAATGTTTTAACAATTTAAATGTGTTCATGAAATATTGACTCAATATTCTCAAATTATAGGGGATATATGAACTAGTAATGTCATTCCATGGTTTTAGTGTCATGATGATAATATATACGGGTAATATATCAAATAAGAAAAAATAAAATTCAATTGGAGATACCAATATATTTCTCAAAATAGTTATACATGATTGTGAAAACCGATATTTATTGTGAATGATGTGCTAAATTTATTTATATCATAATATTTCAAGATTAAAGGGTTTTTTGAAATTCAATGGAATGTAAATGTTTAGTATCATTGTTATTGATTTTTTTTTCAATTTTGATGTGAATGTCATACCAAATGCGTACATTACAAATGCTGTCTGTGTATATAGGATCAAAATATTGGAAATAGTAGATAATTTTTATAGTTTTTATCAAGTGATTAATTAAATAGTTTCAACATAAAATATTTGATTGAAAATGTATATATTAATCCTAGATAGATCCAAACAATGGATTAATATCTTCATCTCATTTCTATCAAATGATAATGGAATGTGTCTACCAATAAAGAGTGTTTATGAAAAATATGATAAGATGGATTTAATATACATGGTATATGTTTTATAAAACACTATAACATTATTATAAAATAAAAAAATGATAAAATAAATTTATCGAGTGAAAAATTGTTTATTTAAATATTTGTTAAAATATGATGGATTTGATATCACCATGATTAGTGGTATATTTTAACCAATAGTATTATTTAAAAAAAATCATCAAACTCATAGAATACTATAAAATATTTGGATGAAATATTTTATTTCTAAAATATTTATTAATTATTCTAAAAAGTGTTATTAAATAACATAATATTTTTGTTATTTCTTAACATGAAAATCGAAAGAGAATAATATTTTTAATAGGCTATTGAGAGTATTTTTATCGTAGAAATGTTCAATGTTAACGAATAAAACATCATTCAATTAGAAAAATAAATTGAAATATGAATCTTAATAAAAAATATAATGGAAAATATAATATGGTTAATGATTATGTATATAGAATATGGTTTAACTTGAAAACAGATGTTGATAACATTATATCATTTTTTGATGTGATATAGAGATTCGATAATTATTCAAGGATATAAAATTTATGAATAAGATTCCTATGTCTAACTATTATTAAAATTAACTAACTTCATAGATGTAACTCAACAAATTGTTTTATTGGATGGTTTTATTATGTGTTAAAATAGATATGTGGAAGGAATTTAATATAGAAGTATGGAGTTTAAAAAACCCAAAAATTTGCAATAGACATAAGGTTAATGTATAATTCTATCATATATGTTTTTAGACGTTTTCATTGGTATTATTTTTAAAAAAAATTATTATATTAGTTTAATAATATAGAATCTACCATCTTTTAAGAAAATTAGTATCCAATATTTCATTATTTTACATTGGCTATATATGTATATATATACATCATGATGTGAAAGAATAATTGAATGTAATGTATGAAATAGATTTATCCCAAATCGATTTTCATTATAGAGTATTATTGTAACAAACCAAACCTAATACCCTCTCTAACTATTACTTGGATTGATATGCCACCCAAATAAATAGTTCCAATTTGTTTATAATTCAATGTATAATAACAGGAGAAATAAAATTTCAAGATCACTGGTAAGAGATGAAACCACCTACCTCAAAACTCGGGGTCACACACGCCCATGATGGATCCTCTAGAAAATGGGTGAAATTTTGAACACAGAATAAAAAACCCAATAAAAACATATTACAACTTACATGACATTACAAAAAGGGTTGGAAGAGAAAATGAAATGAAACAGAACTCATAACAAAATCCTGCTACCCCAAAACCAACCATGGAACCCCCACCACCCCAAAATGGAATTATAAAACATATCTTGAAAGAAATAAAGTGGGTCACCATCATAGATCAACAAATCTATTAACAGAATGTCATGTATCTAATATGATCAAAGCAATAAAGGAGTATAAATAATCACTTTCCCAAATATATAAAAAACAACTACCATAATGATCAAACACATAATGGATCAATCCTTATCAAATGGAGTCTCCATGAATTACAAGAGAAGGGTTCTAGGTCAAGAGAAAAAAGAGTTGCAGGAGATGAAAATAAAATCTAATCTGAGAATCATGATAACTTCCAAGATTCCAACAGTGACATGATGTGTAACTCCTTTACAAGACACGTTATCCATAATGGTAGATTAATATAAAAAATTTATAACTTTTTTTTAAAACTTATCTTTTATTAGTAAACATCATGTAAACATTGCATCTATATAACAGGTTCATGTTGTGAAAGACGTTAATGAATTGTGTATGGATACCAAATACACATTTTGTAACACCATTATACATCCTGAAATGAGACAACATACAATATAAAACACCAAAACAAGCTCAGGATTCCTCGAAACATGTGGAGAACCCAACAACTCTATTACATGTTTATACATAGAATCCATTAATTTAAAAAAAACACTCATCCATGAACATAGAGAAATTTTCCCCAAAAAATAATATCCATCTTAAAGAGTCTCAAGACGTGCCAAAATTTAGGATGGAAATAGGTATAGGGAAAATAATTACCTAAAATATGTTACAAAATGTTTCAGACTCCCCACTATTAGAATTTTGGTACCCAGAAATTGACGTGGAAGAATTAATATTAGGAAAGAGGTGAGGCCATTACTCCCTCATTAACGAATCACTCTCCCTAATTTTATGAGAACCTGATCAATTTCATTATAACAATCTGTCAAAAAAATCAACATCCCACACTAGAATTAGCTTTAGAGTCAATGATATAAAATGGGTACACAAAAATGGAAGAATTTGGCTATATCTCAATCTCTTATAAAATCAAAAGGTGATTTGGGACATTATGATATTTCCCAAAATGTTATATGTGGAAAAAATCAGGAAATATTCTCAACTGATCTGATCATTCTAATTGATATATAACCTTCCAAAGCAGCCCAATGACCTCAAACGGTCCCACATATCTTAGATACCACATTCCCTATTTCCCTATTTGATGGTGACCCAACCATGTAAAACATTAGACAAAACCTGTTAAACTATAGAAAAATCCAAATGGTTATGATATTGATCTACATAAGATATTTATTTTTAATTTTCACTATAACTATATGTTGATATATTTCTTGGATCAATGTAGACATCTCCTAGACCAAACATAGTCCCACCAAATAAGCTTCACCAACCCTTACCAAGAAAGAGGTGATTTACACATGCGACCATAAAAATCCTCAAAGGGTTCTATTATAATCGAAAACTGATAAAATTTGTTATAGTAAAACATGAGTAATCCCATATAACTATCCTAACATCCACCAAAGTCAATTAAATAGGAAAAAATCATATCATCCTGAATTTAAATAATATGCTTCATCTGAACATCTTCCTATAGATGAAATGTTCTACTCAATATTACCAAGGTACCTATCACCCCATGGATAATTCTTCATAACCTCAACATTATCCTGTGATCCTTTTTAGAGAAAACATTTAAAAAACCCTATATAACCTCACAACATCCTCTATATACAATATACCATGATATTCAAATCTTATTGTGTCGTCGATAGGAATGAAATGAGATTTCATTGTCAAGTGATCTATAGACACCCATATAAAATTCCTCCTTGAATGAGTGCATAGTAATCCAAAAAAAATACATGGATACCAAATAAGATTTTGAAGATGTCACAGAAAGAGGCTGAAATAAAATAGAATGTTTCAGATTCTTTAATGTTATCTATTCGATGGAGTAACAGTGGTACACATACATAGCTATGTAATATATCATACCTGGCCACCATAATAATTTTCTCATGTCACAATACATCTTTTTGGTTCAAAGATTAATCGCTCATAAATAACTATAATAATAAGACAAAACTGATATCCTTTCATATGTTTAGGAAAATGATAACAAGAAATGTGAATCCAATATAAAGAGAGAGTATCAATATAAATGCCATCCCCACGATAGAGGTGTTCTCGAATACCTCTCAATAAGTCATCCCATTGATGAATTTACAGAATAGACTTAAGGAGATATGATGATAACTAAACACTAGTCTGAAATATAACTAAAACATCCACATAAAAATCTATATGAATCAATGAAAAACCCTTATAATGTTCCACTCTTCATTTGGCTCTAGAATATATTTCAAATGATTTTTTTCTAACAGAATCTTCAATGACAAACCCCTTCCCCAGGGTGTAGGTGATATCAATGTTAATCTTCTGAAGTTATTCCTCCCAAGAGAACTATCTATGATTTATTTCACTGTGATAAAAGATATAGATATAATTATTAAGGTCATAAAAGACTATGAACATTTTCACAAAAATATAATTTGGCCAACACATAAGCATATACATAACTAAAGAAAGTACTAAATCATGACTGGGGTAATTATTCTCATTCAGTAGAAGATTGAAAGAGTTTTAAACTACCATATAATATAAATTCCTGAGAACACTACCTAAACTAGTTATATAAATGTCATATAGATCAACATATCTTTTACTGAGCTTATGTAAGAGTGGAATAAGTGCTAATGTTAGAGGAAGATACATCTCATCGAAAGAAGACTCCCATTTTACATCCCAAATGTAATTCACCCATTTCATGGTAAGAGCTATCAAATGTTATGAAATCTTTGATAAATCATTGAAAAAATATTTATAGTATCCATCCAGTCCAAGGAAGCTCTGAATTTCAAAGACTTTCTGTGGATCTTTCCCAAAAAATTAGCCTTATCCTTATCAGGATCAATTAATAATCCATTCTTAGAAATAAAATTCCCCAAGAATCTCACTTCTTTATTATTGTAGTATAATTTTTAATGATTCTATAAAACTGGTGAACAATCTGAATTCTTGGGAAAAACCTATATGGTGATCATGCCCATGCTCGAATATTGAATAAACCAAAATGTCATGTCTGAACACTACAACAAAAGTATTGATTTACTAATAGAATATATGAATAATCAAAGACATAAAAACTATAAGATTTTTTTCATACCAAATGGAATCTAATATATTCATATTGTTCATAAATGTTCCAAAAATTCAACTTTATTTTATCACACTCCAGTACTCAGAGCAGGTGACCACCTAACCGAAGATAAATCCATGAAAAGAACTTTAACACATTAACTAATTAGAAAAATTATCCATAGATGAATAAGATTCATATTATTAACTATTACCTTGATCAAGTTTTAATATTATACACACAATTAGAGAGAAATATCTACACTCTTGAAAAAGGAACTTAGGGCCTCCCTGTATAGACCTGAAGCTTGACGTACATGGACATTACATTACTTTTTCGAAATTCTTAATACATAAAGAAAACAGACACACATGGACCGTAATAGTTTAGTGTCTTTTGAAACTCGAAATATAATCTTTTAATCATGGTGAAAGATCTTCAAAATCTCCATTAATAATCTTCCCCTTTTGTTTTCTTACCTAAAACCTTTCCTTAAATCCTGGGGAAAAGAAAAAATATAAAGGGTGAGCTCAAATGCTCAGTAGGGTAAGCATCGAGAACATAAAACAATCCTTAAACATTTGAATGTAAAAAAACATGAGAATAAAATCTAAACATCAAAATCTTGAGCAATGACATAAAACATGGTAGAATATAAGGCATTGATCATGAAGAAACATTAATCCTGAAAAAATAGCATGATAATAAAACATGTAATTGTGGAAACCATTAATCACATGTTATGATTTTCATAGTAGCCAAGGCAATGCTGCCAAGACCATCTTAGTGGACAAAGTCCCCTTCTAAATCGAGTTCACTCCTCATTTCAGTCCTATAACACTGAACCAGATTAACCTACCATTCCAACCATGTCTATCTCATGAGATTTAAATCTTTACCCAATTCATTGGAGGGAGATATAGGTCTCACCCATCTCATAATGAAATCATTCTTACTTGTGCCACAAAATAAACTTAAATCATTCATCATAACACAAAGAATAAAATGGGTTTCATAAACATCATCCCATAATCACATAATCTATTTAAAATAAATGGATATCATTTCATAATAAGAAAATTGAAACCATGTAAATCATAGAGACATTATTCTTGAAACATAAACATATGAAATAATGACATCTTAGATGGAAAAATGGTTTTGATAAAACACTTGAAATGAATTCTAGAGGAAAATATCCTTTCTTCTTCAAAATCAATTTCTTTTCACAAAATGTCATGCAATTTTAAAAGAAAAGAATTTTGTTGAAAATAGTCATGAAGTCTTTTGGAGGATGCTTCTTGAAAATAAGGCTTTTTAAAACTGTAAAAATATGTTCGTGCCGTATAAGTTAAAAAAACATTATTCTCGTACATTTTTCGAAAAATTGAAAAAGTGCCTCGTAAATGAATGATTCCGTACATACCATGTAGTAAAAGTAAAAAATAGTTAAAAAAGACATTAAACATACATGAAAACATTTATAGACAACATGGACATGGATGATAACAATAACCCCAGTAAATACTTACGAATAAACAATCTTGGATAAGAACAAGATCAGAAAGATTATCCCTTACCTTAGGCGCGATATGCTTCGTACGTATCCTAACCTCCTATATAATGATTTAAATAATGTCATTGAATTATTACATAATCATCTTCAATGTTATGATATCATATATGGTTCATTTATGACTTTATATTACCCGTTATTTTGTAAATTCATGTTAATGTAGCGGTTTGTGTAAAATTGTTTCATTTATGGTCCGTGATTTGACTTGTAATTATTCATATGATTACTTAGATCATGATTAATTAATTCCAGAATTTTAAACATGATTTATATATAATCTATATTCATAATATACAAATATATAATAGATCGATAAATAGAATGAAATACACCGTTCATGGAGATGGTAGGTCGTACGTACGCATGAACGCTATTTTCGTTTACTTATTGTGTTGAATGGAATTTAAGTAGATGACATACATATATATATACTTAAATGAAGTATCTTTATAATGTCAAATATTTATTATTATTTCTTATATATACTTTATAATCATTTTTAAATGGTTAACATGGAGAATGAATCTCATCGCGTCGTGGAGACGGTAGTCCGTACGTACGCACGAGCGATGATATCATTTCTATAATTATTGAATTGAATTGGAGTGTATGATACAATATATCAGAATTAGTAAGATGTTATAATAACTATTTAGAGATATTATTTACACCATTATACCCATCCAAGTAATGTGGTGGTGGAAAAACCGGTTATACCACAGCGTGGAGACGGTATTCCGTATGTATGCACGCGCGGTGATTTCATTTTCAATAGGATGTATATAAGGTGAAATTGTTTTGTTTCATATATATAATAACATATCAGTATATTATTAATACTTATGTTATTACTTTATAATGAAAGAACTAAAGAAGAAGAAGTTGAAGAAGAAAGAAATTGGAAAAGATTGGTAATGGATATTACCTCTTCTTTGACGCGCCTCTTCTTAACCTCCTCATTGGGCACTAGGGTTGGTCTTTGAAGAAGACCAGGACCTCTAGGATTTTCCTAGGGAAGTGTACAAGATAATTTGGAAGGGGTTTGCCAAGAACGAAGGCTCAAAGTGGTGTGAGGAAGAGAGGTAGGAGGTGCCCTTTTATAAGGGAGGAGAGGGGCACCTTTGGAAAAACAAAAAATATTATTTTATTATAAAGTCATATTCAGTTTTTAATAGATCCAAATTGATTTATTTGGATACTAAGTTGGGTATGGGTCGAAAGCCTCTCATCCAATAGAATTTAGACAAGTTTAGGTATCTATTTTAACCTTATCATTTAGATTTAACATTAAGATAGATAATTTATCTTTTCTCGTGTCTTCTTGTTTTCTTACACTATAAGGTTAATAAATATACCATAACAAGCCAAAAGAACCCAAAGTTGTTTATTATTAATATATATAACCTTACCTAAGTAATTTTGGCCGAAAATTATATTTTTAGGAATAAAATAACAATTAATAATATAATAGTTTTTTAAAAAACAATTTTATGTCAATTTTGACACTATTTGGTAATTAATTATTATGAAAATCATGACAGAAGGATTAGTTCGAAAAGAGTTAATACAATAATTAATAACATGTCATATTAACCTATAAAATATGTGTAATTCATAAAAAGTCTCAAATTACATTTATTTGGGTATTTATAACATCAATTTTGTCAATATTTCATTAATAAGATAATTACTGCATCATCATTGTGTCATAAATAAATTAAATTATTTAATGTCTAAAAATTAAAAATAAAATATAATTATGTATATAATATTTTTATCTTTATAATTGATATTTATAGTCGAATTTATCTTATGTATAACCCTATATTAAAAATGATTTAGTTATTAAACTTTGATTTTAACTATTTTAACCCTTCTTTAAATAAATTAATAATAAATGTCCTAATCTAATTCAAGTGGGCCTAAATGGTCATATTTTATTCCTAAGGTTGTTTTTGGTCGAATTACATTTATCCAATAGAATTAGGACATGTGTTAGGGTAATAATAATATCATTGTTACCCTTAATTACCCTATTTACTTTTAACCGTGGTAAAATAAAGTTAAAAGTTACTATTCATCAAAAATTATTTTCATCTCATTGAACCACATTTTACTTACTAACATCAACCGTGTCTCTTGGATTTTTGATATTCTATTCCCAGAAGTTTTATAATTATGTTTTATGTAAATTTGCAAATTCTCCTAGGAGGTGGGTAAAAGTCGGTGAAAAGTTCAATAAAATTTTTATATATCTAAAATTATTATAAAATTACTCCAATGAATTAATTTTAACTTATATAGGTATTATGTATCAATTTTGACCTAAAATGAAATTATATAAAATAAATAATTATTTAAATAAAAATTCGGTTTTTAAATAGTAACCTAGTGTTTTCACTATTCATCAAAAATTGAAATTTTTGACAAAAATACCAAAATTTCACCCTAGGCTAATTTCGATATTCCGAATACAAAAATGAAGCCCATTTTGAAAGATAAAATTTATAAAATTTCAAAAAGTCGGTATTACTATTCATAACGGCTAGTTCTAATAATGTTTTAATAATATATCGTTGTTTAGTAAAACCCAGTATTGCGTACAACACACGCTATCGAGGAAGGTCGCGACTGCGTGTAATGCAAGTCAAGTCAGGGTTGCATGTTGTGAAAGGCTCCTTTGTTGTTTCATTATAATAGAATCCAACCATTTTTCATTTATACATTATATATATATATACTCAATGTTGCGTAGAATGACTATTATCAAACGAACTTGAAATTGTGTGTAACACAATCTATGAATAGTGTTTCATATACTGAAAACTAATATGGTGTTGCGTATAGCACAAGAGAATATTTTTGTAGCATAAAACAAATGACCTCAAATAAATTAAAAAGAATACATATCAGAAAATATCGGGTTTTTATATTCTACCCCCCTTAAAATGAATTTCGGCCTCGAAATTCGTCAGGATTATAAATCGTTTTCTACATGATAGTTCTTTTTAATGGAAACCCACATTGTAAAAAGGAATACCAAAACATGACTTTAAAAACTAAAGTATGAAACGTAACGGTTACCCAAATTAACTAATCACCGGGTTTCCACATATGAGAACATGGGTGAAAATATGCATATGGAAGAGAAATCTAAACGTCATGTTCTGATGGAGAGTGGTAGAGAACACGACTATGAAAAAGCCAACAATCACAAAGGCATAAATTTTTGATGATCTAGGGTACCATCTAATTCATTGGATATAAGGTAACTAGGAAAATTTTTTGGTTTTCAAGATCATTTCCGTAATGTTGAAGAATTTTAATCATAAGGAATACATATTTTATTTCGATATAATATCACCGTTGTTTGTGCCTTGAAAAACATCCACATCATATCTTAAAGAAATGTAGTTGAATTTTTCATTCGGGAAGTGTTAGCAGATCATGTTATAGAATGATGGGTCATTCCATCTATCTCAAACAAAAGGTTATAAATAGTTATATACATAAGTCCATATATTGTATATCATTCCAAAAATAAGCTTATACTTCATCTATCATACATCTTAATAAAATAAAACTATTTTCTACTAACCAGGGACTTCATGTAGGCCAGTGGTAGGAAATAATGGCATGTCACACTTCGGTTGTGGGTTCGATTCCCGCAACCTTGTCCGACGTGACGGGTTGTCACCCGACCTACGAGTTGTCCTTTTTCTAAAATTACACTACTATAACATCCCATCAATAATATCAAAAAAATTTATATCCTTAAAAAATAATAAATTATATCCATCATAATCCATTTCAAATCTTTAGGGTTATCCAAAATACTTCTGTCCATGCTTATAGTATAAAGAAAACAATTACTAGAAATGTCATTTACTGTGCATGTGAATTCTTTCATTTGTCCCCGATATATCTTGTTGATCACATTCCAATCATGTGAATACCTTAATAATGTATTCTCTTGAATCATGAATTACCATAGGACCTTAGCGAAAACATGAATTGTGGAAAAAGTTAACTCTTTCAACATACAAAAATCCCAAATAAAATCTATATACTCATATCATGATATCACTTTGTCCTTTTATCAGCCATGAGCTCATGAATACAATGAAACATCTCATTATCTTCTTATCCCTTCATTATGCACATATCATCTACTTTCCAAAAATATCTAAATATCCTTTCATGGTTACCGGTACCATTCAACATATACTTTCAAATACTTTAGGAAAAACAATAGTGTAACAATCATTAGATGATTCTTTATTCCATAGTACCATTAACTAAACAACATAACTCTTGACAAACATACAATAATTCCACTACCTTCTTAAACAACTGACTGAGCTTTACCACTTCTTTCATCTCATATATCATTTGTAGTCTCCTCATCATCATCCACATAAATACTACCCATATGACTATGCTGATTCTCTTTATGAGATTTTCCCTTAGGGTATTGGTTTTCATAATTCCCGTACATTCCACATTTAAAACATCTAATCATTGTTGATGTCATAGAAATACCATTATCCTTCTCCATGTTGTTAATAGAAACTTTTCCTTTGCACTTACTGGCTTTGTGTCCTACTTTTCCACACCAAAAGAATCTTCCAGTTACTTTGAAACAATCTCCCTGATGCCTCTTCCCACATGATTTACATGAGGGAAATTGAACTTTCTTTCCAATATGATCATCATGAAACTTCATCTTTCTCTTATTATCTAAGTCAGGAAACTTACCAAAGTTGAGATTATTGATCATATTATGAGATTTATTATTAGGCATAATAACAATGTTTGGACTTCCAAATCCCGTTTCATTTGGTGCTCATGAAGAATATCATTCCATTTTCCATCATATCCTCCATTATCGTGAATCTTCCTATTTCCAGCCATTTTCTAAAACCCAAAAAGAATAGTGTTAGAGGCAAAAATCATGCTAGGGAAAACAACATTGTAAAGGGGGAGTACCAATAATATCTAACATATTAGGATAAATTCTAAGATCATTACTGTAGTTCTAGGACTATATCCTATACGTATACTTATCCTTAGGGACATCCCTAAATATAGCTTAGAAATATCTTTAGGGATTCCACTAACATTTTCACATCCTAGTTTCCAATGTTTGACTAAAAATTTCCTCTGATACCAACTGTAGAGACCCAAAGCTTGACGTACATGGACATTACATTACTTTTGCGGAATACTTAATACATAACAAAAACAGACACACAAGGACCGTAATAGTTTAGTTTCTTTGGAAACTTGAAATATAATCTTCTAATCATGGTGAATGATCTTCAACATCTCCATTAATGATCTTACCCTTTTGTTTTCTTACCTAAAACCATTATTTAAATCCTGGGGAAAAGAAAAAATATAAAGGGTGAGCTCAAATGCTCAGTAAGGGTAAGCATCGAGAACATAAAACAATCCTTAGACATTTGAATGTAAAAAAACATGAGCATAAAATATAAACATTAAAATCTTGAGCAATGACATAAAACATGGCAGTATGTAAGGCATAGATCATGACGAATCATTAATCCTGATAAAATAGCATGATAATAAGACATGTAATTGTGGAAAACATTAAGAACATGTTAGGATTTCCATAGTAGCCAAGGCAATGCTTCCAAGACCATATTAGTGGACAAAGTCCCATTCTGAATCGAGTTCACTCCTCGTTTCAGTCATTTAACACTGAACCGGACTAACCTACTGATCTATCCATGTCTATCTCAGGAGATAGAAATCTTTACCCAATGAATTGGAGGGAGATATAGGTCCCACCCATCTCATATTGAAATCATTCTTACTTGTTCCACAAAATAAACATAAAACATTCATCATAACCCAAAGAATAAAATGGGTTTCATAAACATCATCGCATCATAAAATAATCCATTTAAAAGAAATGGATATCATTTCATAATAAGAAAAATGAAACCATGCAAATAATAGAGACATTATACTTGAAACATACACATATGAAATAACGATATCTTATATGGAGAAATGGTTTTGATAAAACACTTGAAATGAATTCTTGACGAAAATATCTTTTCTTCTTCAAAATAATTTATTTTCACAAAATTTCATGAAATTTTAAATGAAAATTATTTTATTGAAAATAGTCATGAAATATTTTGGAGGAAGCTTCATGAAAATAAGGCATTATAAAATCGTAAAAATCCATTCGTGCCGTATAAGTTAAAAAAAACATTCTTCCCATACTTCTGTCGAAAAATTCAAAAAATACCTCATAAAAGAATGATTCCATACATACCATGTAGTAAAAGTAAAAAATGGGTAAAAAGGACATTAAACATACATGAAAAAATTTCTAGAAAACATGGACATGGATGATAACAATAACCCCAGTAAATACTTACGAATAAACAATCTCGGATAAGAACGAGATCGGAAAGATTATCCCATACCTTAGGTCTGATATGCTTCATACGTATCCAAACCTATTGTATAATGATTTAAATAAGGTAATTGAATTATTACATAATCATATTCATTGTTATGATATCATATATGGTTCATTTATGACTTTATATTACCCGTTCTTTTGTAAATTAATCTTAATGTAGCGTTTTGTGTAAAATCGTTTCATTTATGGTCCGTGATTTGACTTGTAATTATTCATATGATGACATAAATCATGATTACTTAATTACATAATATAAATCATTATTTATATATAATATATATTCAGAATATACATATATATAATACATCGATAACTGGAAAGGAATACACCGTTCACGGAGACGGTAGGCCGTACGTACGCATGAACGTTGTTTTCATTTCTTTATTGTTTTGAATGGAATTAAGTATATGACATACATATATATATACATAAATCCAGTAGCTTTATAATGTCTTATATTTCATTATTATTTCTTATATATACTTTATACTCATTTTTTAATGGTTAACATGGAGTATGAATCTCATCGCGTCGTGGAGACAGTAGTCCGTACGTACGCACGAGCGATGATATCGTTTCCATAATTATTGAATTGAATTGGAGTGGATGATACAATATATCAGATTCATTATGATGTTATAATAACTATTTATAGATAATCTTTACACCATTATACCCATCCAAGTAAGGTGGTGGTGGAAAAACAGATTACACCACAGCGTGGAGATGATATTCTGTATGTACGCACGCGCGGTGATTTCGTTTTCCGTAGGATGGATAGAAGTTGAAATGGGGTTGTTTAATATTTATAATAACATATCAGTATATGAGTAATACTTATGTTATTACTTTATAATGAAACAACTAATGAAGAAGAAGTTGAAGAAGAATGAAATTGGAAAAGATCGGTAATGGATATTACCTCTTCTTTGACGCGCCTCTACTTAACCTTCTCTTAGGGAACTAGGGATGGTCTTTGAAGAATACTAGGACATCTAGGATGTTTCTATAAAAGTGGAGAATATAATTTTTCAGGGGTTGGCCGATCTGTAAGGCTCAACGTGGTGTGAAGAAGAGAGGTAGGAGGTGCCCTTTTATAAGGGAGGAGAGGGGCACCTTTGGAAAAACTAAAAATATTATTTTATTATAAAGTCGTATTCGGTTTTTAATATTTCAAAATTAATTTATTTAGAAGCTAAGGTGGGGATGGGTCGAAATCCTCTCATAAAATAGAATTTAGACAAGTTTAGGTATCTATTTTAACCTTATCATTTCGATTTAACATTATGTTAGCCAATTTAACTTTTACCGTGTCTTCTTGTTTTCTTACACTATAAGGTTAATAAACTTACTATAACAGGACAAAAGAACCCCAAGTTGTTTATTATTAATATATATAACTTTATCTATGTCATTTGGCCGAACCTTATATTTTTAGTAATAAAATAACAATTAATAATATAATATTTGTTTTAAAATCTATTTTATGTCAATTTTGACACTATTTGGTAATTAGTTTTTTTGAAACTCAAAACAGAGAGATTAGTTCGAAAAAATCTAATAAAATCAATAAAAACATGTCATATTAACCTATAAAATTAGTTTAATTCATAAAAATCCTCAAATTACATTTATTGTGGTATTTATAACATCAATTATGTCAATATTTCATTAATAAGATAATTACTGTATCATCATTGTGTCATAAATAAATTAAATTATTTAATGTCTAAATATTATAAATAAAATATCATTATGTAGGAAATCTTTTTATATTTCTAATGAATATTTATAGTCTAATTTATCTTATGTGTTACCATATATTAAAAATGATTTAGTTATTAAACATTGATTTTAACTATTTTAACCCTTCTTTAAATAAATTAATAATAAATGTCCTAATCTAATCTAAGTGGGACTAAATGGTCATATGTTATTCCTAAGGTTGTTTTTGGTCGAATTACACATATCCAATAGAATTAGGACATGTGTTAGGGTAATAATAATATCATTTGTAACCTTAATTACCCTATTTAATTTTAACCGTGGTAAAAAAAAGTAAAAAGTTAATATTCACCAAAAATTATTTTCATATCATTTACCCACATTTTACATCCTGACATCAACCATGTCTCTCGTAGTTTTGAAATTCTATTCACATAAGTGGTAGAATTATGTTTTATGTAAATTTGCAAATTCTCCTAGGAGGTGGGTAAAAGACGGTAAAAAGTTCAATAAAATTTTTATATGTCTAAAAATATTATAAAATGACTCCAACAAATTAATTTGAACTTATATAGGTATTATGTATCAATTTTTACCTAAAATTAAATTAAATAAAATATATAATTATTTAAATAAAAATTCGGTTTTTAAATAGTAACCTGGTGTTTTCACTATTCATCAAAAATTGAATTTTTTCAGAAAAATACCAAAATTTCACCCTAGGATAATTTCGATATTCTAAATCCAAAAATGAAGACCATTTTGAAAGATAAAATTTATAAAATTTCAAAAAGTGGGTATTACTATTCATAACGGTGAGTTCTAATAATATTTTAATAATATATCGTTGTTTTGTAAAACCCGGTATTGCGTACAACACATGCTATTGAGGAAGGTCACGATTGCGTGTAATACAAGCCATGTCAGGGTTGCGTGTTATGCAAGACTCTTTTTTTGTTTCTTTATAATAGAATGCAACCATTTTTCATTTATACATTGAATATATATATATATATATATATATATACTAAATGTTGCATAGAATGACTATTATCAAACGAACATGAAATTGTGTGTAACACAATCTAAGAATAGTGTTGTGCATACTACAAGATAATACGGTGTGGCGTACAGCATAAGACAATATTGTTGTAGCATAAAACACATGACATCAAATAAATTAAAAAGAATACTTATCATAAAATATCGGGTTGTTACACTCCCAATGCGAAACACTACGGCGGAAAAACCCCTTTTCACCCAATAATGTGATTAAATAATTTTCTCTATCATATTTTCTCATTCGATATGATAGGAATCTATCGATATACTCAATGTACCTCGAACCGTCTCAATTATAAAAACCACCCAAATTTCAAGAATAATCTGAGAGAAAAATTATTGGAAACTTTACAAAGAATCCAAAAAATGGAAAATTATTAACGGTAGAAGGTACATAATCTGGCTCAACTGCAATAACAAACAAAAAACTGATGATCACCAGGAGGGATGGTCCATCTTGACTCAGACTCATATCCCACTCTCCTTGAAACACTCATGACCTCCCATAGAATATATGAAATGAGATAGATTGATGATAACAATCAACCTCATCTCGATGAGAAAGTAGCCAATGAATCCAGATGATGATGTCAAAAAAAATATATTATGAATAAAAAATATTAGACTAGATCAGAATCATTTATCTACAGTGCACAGGAAGGACATAAAAACACATTCTCTATATACTTCCCAGGAGTTTTCTCTAACTTCATAAAAAAGGAAAATAGTGCCATTATATGGTTATGAATATCAACAAAATAGATATCAATAACTGATAGAGATGGACTAATAAAAAATATATAAATTTTAACTAAGAATGTAATAAAGATTGTACCTATCAATATTGGTATGAAGTATCAATATCAACTCTGAAATCAACTACGGTATAATCTATATTTACACCTAAGGCATTTAACTGGAGCCCAATAGGCTTTGAATCATCTATGATTGCTAAAGTATCCATTTGAGCATATGATCCCTGATTATAACAAGGCATAGACATAGCCTACTATATTTTATAAATATCATGATAATTCCAATTGTTATTTCACATCTTTTCATTTGAAGGATAGAGTGCCACATGTGTTCAGCCATTCTACATTTATAGAATGTATTAAGCACACCACTTTGACATATGGTGGTTCCAAAGAGGCATGTCGCCCAGAA
Organism: Viscum album; assembly: GCA_963277665.1. Lineage (NCBI taxonomy): Eukaryota > Viridiplantae > Streptophyta > Magnoliopsida > Santalales > Viscaceae > Viscum > Viscum album. Next base: position 1,242,504,028 of record OY728153.1, read on the forward strand.
CCACATCCTCCTATCCTAAGATGATCCTTCCACATTATCTTATTTTTTAGAATACCAATTAGGATGAAAATATGTTTAAAAATATAGGAATAAGAAACAAAAATTCTTTCCATATTCATTTCATGCATTATAGCCATGTCCCCTATCTCTGCATAGCTCAAAAGACTCATCACATATACCAGATATCTGAAATATGGTTGCAAACCATATAGGTTATTTTGGGCCTTCAGCTGGTTATTATTCACAAAATCTAGTTCAAAAAACTATGTCAAAAATCTGTTTGGTGTATTCCAACAACACATTCTATCCCTATATTAAAGATATAAAATATAAAATATTTTCCATCATTAGTGACTCTAGACAAAACTGCTATAATAAAAGTGACATGAAACCCTTCATTTACTCCCCACATGCTTATCATCTAATATTATGAGATCCCACCTATTATTTCTTGGATACTCAGGTATTCACATTTCACACATTACATTGATATTTTCATGTGTATCCAGGAATTCGAAGATCTGATAAATATTTTCAAGATAATCCTCTACCTTGTGTGGTTTATTCATCACATTAAAGGAAGATGGATTCTTATGCATGAAATCTTGTGATCAATATCCTTCTTCTTTAACACCTAGTGATACCTCATTGATTGAGTTATGAGCTTGTTTCACTTTTTGGTAAAAACACAAACTTATTTATTGATATCAACTATAAATATTTGATCTGTAAGAGGATTTCCTCGATAAGAATTATATTCACCCTCCCGAGGAACTCTAAAACACATCTTGGAGGCATTTTTCTATGGACCTAAACCAAATAAATGATCAGGTAATGAAAAAATCATTGTTTAATATAGGAAACCCATTTTCTAAAACAATGATTAAAAATAAAACTCAAAACTCGAGACTAGCATCCCAATATTCCATGGAATCTTGATTCTCATCATGGAAATAACTGTCTAGAGACACACAACAACATACCTCTCAACTTTTTACAATCCTATATTCAATAAACCATAAATCTCAATATATGCAAAAAACCCAAACCTTATGTTCTGATATTAAACTGTAGCAAACTAACTAGAATAACCACTTGAACTATTACACAACCCTGTATTCCACACAGAACAATCCTAAATTTTTTTTTATAACTCAATTTTAAATATAGGGACAATACAGTTTCATAAACACATGATAGAGATAGAACAACCCACCTCAAAAATTGGGCTCGCACATTCCCATGAAGGATCCCTAACAAGAAAAAGAAGCAACAACCATAAAGTCACTAGATTCAATCTAGACATCATCAAATTGATCTAATTTGAAAACATGGTTGGTGGTGAAAAGGAAATGAAACATAAATAAGAAATGGAACCCTATGCACCACAATTAACAAAGGAAACAACCCTGGGAATGAGATCATACCACTGATCATGATGGGAAATAGAAAGATCACCATCACAAATCAATGTATTTGTTAATCCAGCGCCATGTTACTATCTTGATCTATAAAAAAGGTCTAAATCCTAACTTACGAGAAGAGATAAAAACCCACTTCTAGGGTGATTAGTCACCAAATGGAATAATCCAGATCTTGTAATGCCTCTAAAATCCCCGGAGAATAGTTTTATGTTGAGGTCTAAAAGTGAATCGAGAGAATGAATAAATATTCAAGCCAAACAAAACTCTAAAACCCATCCAAACTATACATAAAAAACATGTAACATATTTTCATGGTCTGTAATCCATGATTATCAAGTGTGACAAAAACCCCATCATCATTTTATTAAAAACCAATATTTTATTATTACACAATGTGTAATCATCAAACAATGTGTACTAACTTCATGATGTGTATACATTTCATTACTTGTTTATATTGTCTATAAAATGTGGGGTTTTTGATGTTCTTAACCATGAAGGTGAATGTAATGTGATATATTTATCTACCTAATCATAATATATTTGGAGAATCAAGAAGATATGACTTAGATATATGATATTTATATAATATGTGTCCCATTTTCACTTGTATTCATAGAAAAAGGTAAAATAGGAATTTTCATTGTTACATATAAAGTGTTAGTGGACATAGATATAGATATATACGTGTTTAATAGATATAACTCTAAATCCATTTATAACTTTTGTAGGATTGAATATTTTATAGAGGATAGTTTTTTCAGAAATTTTTATTTTAAGAATTCATATTTTTTAATTCTATAATGGTCCATTGGGTTATACCTTATGGTTGGACGAAAGGGTATTGATTTTTTCCTAGATATGTTCATTAATATTGTTTTATTGTTTTCATAAAAAAATTTAATGTATATTCATATGGAACTGAAACTTATATGACCCATGGTGATTATTATTTCCTTCAAATGTTTTTTGAAGATATCGTAAAGGTGTTTTGGAAAATGTTTTAGAATGTATTGTATATGATAAAATATAATGTGAAATGATATGAAGTATTTAAACATGTAGTGAATTTTTGAGATTAATGGTGTAATGAACAATGATTTTTTTGATCAATCCTCATTAAAATAAATATTTTTTATCAAACTTGTAATGTCCCAGACCTCTCCGGCCCTTTCCTTTGTCAAAAAGAAGGTCAAGAAGTGTTCTGGATGGTAAAATGGACTTTTCCACACATTCCAAAATTTTGAAACTACACGCTGTGTAGTTTGAGTACACGTTGTGTACCCCCTTGCCGGGTATACCCCGTGTTGCAGACTGTGTCTTTGTCGTGTGCAATAAATGGGTGCATGCCGTGTGACCAGTTCTACATGCCGTGTAGACCTTCCCTGCGTACGCGTTATCAGTCAACGGTCGTGTACCGTGTTAGAGTCATGTCCTTTCCGTGTGCAATAAATGAGTACATGCCGTGTGTCTAAACTACACACCGTGTAGTCCCTCCCCACGTATGTGTTACCCTCAAACCGTGTGTTGACCAGTCAACGGCTGCAGAGCCGCGTTGGAGGCCGCGTGGAGACCGTGTGAAAACGGCCAAGTACACGCCGTGTACCATCAGTACATGCCATGTAATTTTGCTTTTCACACCTATAAAAGGAGGGTTCCCCTCTTCCTTTCAACTCACACCTCTCCTCCCCTCTCCTCTGAGCAGAGCTCTCTTAAGAGACTCGAAGGATCTTTCTTCCATAACTTTTTCGTCCGAGCTCCGATTTACGATCTGTTAGCGGCCACGGGATCGTAACGATGAGGCGAGACTTCCAAGCCTGGGTCCTTTGTTTTTTCCTTCGGCCTTTTCTTTCCGACTACCACCCGAGGAGGTTCTGCCGGGACCCGACAGAAGTAACGGACGCCGATGGACGTCTTCTAAAGTTGATCCGAGGGAGCATTTTGACCAGAACAAGTTGAGGTAGGGATTTTAACTTCATCTCCCTAATTTGTTCATCATGTGGGGTGGGTGTTCTCTTGTTTATGTGAAACAGTTGAACCATTAAATAAAGATAATAACTGGTTAAAGAATGGGGTTTGGAAGTTAGTGATTGCTGTTACTTTACCTTTTATATCCTATGATATTATGCTGTGAAATAAATAGGCTTATGCCTACTGAAAATCACGGTCGTTGGGGGCCTTTGCTTGCGCAATTAGATGTTGCCCTATCTTTCTAGACCATTTTTGTGAGTGGAACTTTGTTGAATGTGGAAATTGGTTAATCACGTAAAGATGACTATTTAAATGAAAATCTGGAACCCTTGTGTGGTCACCCCGGTTAAACAAAATGGAATAATGAAGATGTGGATGTTGGCTTGGTTACGTGGCATGTGTTGGGGGTGTTTTGTGGGCTGTTGTTGTTTGGGTGAGCAGCGGGGCTGTGGTTGACTTGGTTGTGGGAAGGTGTGAATGTTTAATGGTGATGGGAAGTAGGGATGCGATAAATGGTTTTAAAGGGATGATGATGTGTGGTTTCGGTGTGGTGTGGTTATGGTGGTTGGCAGCGGGGCTGCAGGGATGGCTTTTAATGTGAATGGGTTATGGGTTGTGTTTAATAAATAATAAATGTGGAAGAGTTAATGAATGATGGAGCTTGGTAATGAAACATGAATAATAATTAATGGGTTGGTCGGTTAATAAGAAGGGACTTGCCGTGTTGCTGTGTTTTCCTAACTTGCTTTGTGGATGGCATGGATATGTTTTACGAACGTTTGAAGTGGTTGGTTGTGGATAGTTGACCAGTAGTTAATTAACTAAATAAGCTAATTTCTGCTGAAATGTGAAAACCTTAATGGGGTTGTGGTTGTTTGTTGTAGGCATGCTTCGTGGTAGCAGTGCCGAGTCATGTGCTCAGTTTCTCTTTTTAGAAGCCATAGTTTGGGCTGAGTGGTTTCTATATATATATATATATCTGTATCTTTTGTGTTTTATCGCACCACACCCATGTTGAGTACTTAGTGCCGAACACTACCATTTCATGGGAGAGGGTGTTTTCCCATAGTTATTATCTCCTTCCTGCTTCTTCTCCCCTAGGCTGTGATGGCTTGGGGTGAACTTACAACCAAGAATCTTCAGGTAGTTATCGATTGCGGTGATTAGGCCCAAGACTCTTCGGGTAGGCTTATAGGCTATAATGGCTTGAGGCGACCTTACACCTAAGACTCTTCAGGTAGGTTTTGATTTCAGGCCTAGGTGTATTCGTGTGAGAGTTATATTACTATTACTGTTCCCAATAATCTACGGGATGAGGCCCAGGTGTCTTCGGGTGGGGATGTGGTTGTGGTAGTGAGGCCCAGGTGTGTGCGGGCGGGATACGTGGTGGTGAGGCCCAGGTGTGTGCGGGCAGGATATGTGGTTGTGAGGCCCAGGTGTGTGAGGGAGGGGAGAGTGTGACAGCGTCAGGATGTTTAGTTAACTAATTGGAAATGGTGTGGGGTACCCTATACTCTTGTTCATATACTACTACTACCTGTTGTGATTGTGTTTTGGTGAGTGTGGCTGGCAAGGTTGGGTGGATAGATTTCCTTGTTAGGTTTCTTCTGTTGTTCTCACGGGACATTAGGATGTCTTACCACTTGTGCACGAGAGCTTTAGGTTTCCCTACTTAGTATACATGTATGCTCACCCTACATTTACTTTCAGGTTTCCAGGAGGACTACCAGGGCCATGCAGGACCCTACTAGTCAGGAAGTTGGAGTTTTTGCAGTTGCTTTTCTCTTGTTTTCTTTTCGTATTGTACTATTGAGCTTTCATGTACTTATACCTTGTTATAAAATTGTTTAAACATGCATGTGGGCTTGGTTTGGGTTTATTTCTATACACTTGCTCTTTTCCTTTTTGGTGGTTGACTCATCCTATTTCTCGATCCTAAATAATAAAAAGGTTAATACCTCCCATATAGTGAAAACTCATACCCTTCGTGCTAGTCGCCAACCCGGGGCCTACTGGAGGCGGGACTCGGGGGGTCATTATCTCCCATTCACCATTGCCAGCTGAGGAGGGGCATCTTTGGTGGGAGGGGTTCATGACAGAATGGTATCAGAGTTGATGTTTGAGAGATAGGATGGAGTCTGGAGTTAGGCACAGTGAGGAATGCATCGGATGGTAAGGTGAAAATGTTAGTCAATTTTGGTACGTGACATAAGCTAGGGAAGACCGTCTAGGACACGGGATTTTAGGGCCCCCCGTGATCCGATGCAAGGACTCTGATCCTACCGAAAAACCAAGTGAGACTACATTGATTACATGGTAGAGATTCTAGGGAAGGTACATGCATCATCATGATTGTGTTTTACATGATTTGGGTGTTCTGGGAAAGAAATTGAAATAAAATGATAATTAAAACATTGAGAAATTTCTTTACTACTTGGGCTTAGGAGATCCTTGTTTACCGTACAACTATGGCACCTGGACGTCGTCCCCGGGTGGCTCAGATGGCCGAGGCCCAGCAGATCCAGGCGGTCAATCAGTTGAGGATTGACCGAGAAGAGGAAGATAGCCAGTGGCATAAGACTCTCCATTCCTTCCAGCGGTAGACCCTCAAGAAGTACGAGGGTAGTACTTCAGATACGGAGACGGAGGGGTGGCTTGAGGTGCTAGGGATTTCTTTTACCTTGATCCGTGCTTCGAGGGAGTACTGGGTTCCCCTAGTAGTCAGTTAGCTGAGAGGTGCGGCGCAACAGTGGTGGATGCTCTACCTCGGAGAGAGGATAGAGGCAGAGGTTCCGTGGGCTGACTTTGAGAAGGAATTCCGAGAGGAATTCTATTCTTCCATGATCAAGGTAGAGAAGGGGAATGAGTTACACTCCCTTCAGCAAGGGAGTATGTCGGTACGAGAGCTGGGGATCAAGTTCAAGGATCTCCTGCGCTTTTCTCCGGATCTCTTTCTGGATGAGGAATCTCGGGGAGACGTTTGGAGGAGGGGCTTCGTCCTTCGCTCCAGTATGCTGTCACCCCTTCACCCTTACGACATACTTGGCGGTGCAGAAGAAGGCAGAGGTCGTAGAGAGGATGCACTCGCTGGGAGGTGCACCGCGTGAGGTGTTTCAGCCAGGGTCATTGAAGGGGAAGGCAGTCAGAAGGAGGTCTCTTGCGACAGGACCTTCAAGGTTCAGGTCAGTGGGGAGGAGGCCCCAGTAGTTCCAGTTCAGATCTTCGGGTCCTCGTCCCTTTTCCACGATCCCGGGACCAAGGTTTTTTTCTTGTGGAGGTTTAAGGCACATTCAGAGTCGGTGACCGACCCGAGCTCAGTACAGTGTAGGTGGGCAGGTTCAGCGCCCACCTCAGCAGCACCAGTTGCCAGCGAGGCCCTTCCAGCAGTAGCTGGACCATGCTCCTCCGAGGGAAGACTTTATAGGAGGAGGCCGGCCTCATAGTGCTCCTCAGGGACCTCGACCAGGGTATCTTTTGTTTTCCGGGGATGTGGGCTGACATTGGGACCACATCGATCTAGTGGGGACCTTCTTCTGTTACAGATGCAGCCATGCGATGTCATCCTAGGCATAGACTGGTTGTTTTCTGTTAGTTCCGTTATCGACTACCTCCGGAGAAGAGTCGTGTTCTCCGACGTGGATAGGCAATGCGTATCTTTTGTTGGCGATAGGAGCTATCAGGCGGGAAGCCGGTGTGTTGAGCCTCTCCTTTCGTTCTTGGGAGGGTTATTAGTGGTTCCAGCTGATACAGAGATGATGGATGTCCCGGAAGATGTTGGGGAGATCCGTGATGTTTTTCCTGAGGAGGTTGTGACTCTACCCCCCCCCCCCCCCGACGTGACGTTGTGTTCGTGATAGACTTACAGCCTGGTTCCCGTCCAATTTCAATGGCCCCTTATCGGATGGCACCTTCGGAGTTTCGGGAGTTGCGGATTAAGATTGAAGATCTGATGGAGAAGGTTTTTGTTCGACCCAGTGTGTCGCCATGTGGTGCTCCAGTTTTGTTCGTGAATAAGGAAGATGGTGGTTTCAGGCTGTGCATAGACTACTGATGGCTGGACCAGGTAACGGTCAAGAACCGTTACCCCCTTCCAAGGATAGATGATCTCTTCGACCAGTTGAGGGGAGCAGGTTGGTTTTCTAAGATTGATCTATGATCGTGATATCATCAGATGAGGGTGAAGGACAGTGACATCTCGAAGACAGCTATCAGGTGCAGGTATCGACACTTCGAGTTTGTAGTGATACCGTTTGGAGTTACGAATGCACCACCTGTGTTCATGGGACTTATGAACTTTGTCTTCCGAGAGTTTGTAGATCGGTTCGTCGTTGTGTTTATCGATGACATCCAGATCTAATCAATATCAGAGGAGGAGCACGTTGAGCATCTCAAGGTAGTCTTGGAAGTCCTTCGACACCACCAGCTTTACGGGAAATGGTCGAAGTGTAAGTTTTTGACACAAGAAGTACACTTCCTTGGGCACGTGGTGTCTCAGCATGGTGTGTCAGTAGACCCGTCAAAGGAGGAGGTAGTTGTTTCTTGGGAAGCACCCAAGAGAGTGGCAGAAGTTCGTAGTTTCTTGGGGTTAGGAGGTTACTAATGGAGGATCGTTTCAGACTTCTCTCGAGTTGCTGCTCCATTTACAGCTTTGACTAGGAAGAATCAGGTCTTCATATGGAGCGATCAGTGCCAGAAAGATTTCGACTACCTGAAGGAGATGTTGGTTAGTGCTCCTGTGCTCAGGTTTCCAGGGGAAGGGTTATTGTATGAAGTGTTTTGTGATGCTTCTAGCCTTGGTATGGGGTGCGTTCTGATGCAGAAGAAGGGCGTGATTTGTTATGGGTCTAGGCAGTTGCGCCCTCATGAGCGTAACTATGCCACACATGACCTGGAGCTTGCAATAGTAGTGTTCTAATTGAAGATGTGGCGACATTACCTCTTTGGAGAGCGCTTTGTGCTCTTCTCAGATCACAAGAACCTGCGTTATATCTTCTCCCAGCGTGACCTGAACATACGACAGTGGAGATGGGTCGAGTTTCTCCAAGACTATGACTTCAAGATCTCTTACACTGAAGGTAAGGGCAACGTTGTGGCTGAGGACCTGAGCATAAAGTCCCATAAGGAAGTGGTTCGGGAATCTACTGATGCTTGGAAGGCAATGGGAGAGTTGGCTGCCTTGCACTTGGATGCAAGGGTAGAAGGTGTTAGAGACTGTTTGTTTCAGATGACGATGCAGTCCTCCTTGTTGCAGTAGGTGGAAGAGTCTCAGTGGGGGGACTCCGAGGCGGAAGTGATGCGAGATCGAGCCGATCAGGGGAATGCTCCAGAAGGATGGTCAGAGGACAGCCGACATCAGACGCTTTTCCATGGAAGGTTGTTTTTTCCGGAGGAAATTCGTGAGGGGGTTCTCTGTGAGTTTCATAGATTATCCTTGGCGGTACATCTAGGAGTTTCAAAAATGTACTAAGGCCAGAGGGATCATTTTTGGTGGCCCGGGCTGAAACGAGCAGTGGTGGAGTTTGTGGCTAAGTGACTAGTGTGTCAGCAAGTGAAGGCTGAACACTGTGTTCCCGGTAGTTTGTTGCATCCTTTAGATGTCCCAGAGTGGAAGTGGGATGACATCTCAATGGACTTCTTCACAGGACTACCCAGAGCTCATGGTGGTTATGATGCTATCTGGGTAGTGGTGGATTATATGACGAAATCATTTCACTTCATAGCAATCAAGGAGTCGGGCCTGGTGATTACCGTAGCGCAGAGGTATGTAGAAGAGGTAGTGCATTTTCATGGAGTTCTGAGGACTATCGTCTCAGACCGGGATACTCAGTTTACCTCACGAGTCTGGAGGGGGTTACAACATGTTTTTGGAACCCAGCTACGCCTTATCACTGCTTTCCACCCCCAGACCGACGGGCAGACAGAGCGGACTATCCAGAAGCTGGAGGATATGCTGTGAGCATGCGTTCAGGATTTCGGAAGATCATGGGTATGACACTTGCCTTTAGTAGAGTTTTCTTACAACAACAGCTTCCACTCTATTATTGGCATGGCACCATTTGAGGCTTTGTATGGAAGGCCATGTCGTTCACCCATTTGCTGGGCAGAGGTTGGTGAGACAGGTGCTCTTGGGCCAGAGGTAGTGCAGAGCACCACTGAGAAATTCCAGCTTGTACGTGAGAGGATTAAGGCGGCTCGGGACCGACAGAAATCTTATGCTGATCGTCGGAGGAGGCCGTTGGTGTTCGAGGTCGGAGATCATCTGTTCCTGAAGGTTTCCCCTCGACGGGGGCAGCAGAGGTTTTGGAAGGGGCACAAGCTCTCATATAGGTTCATCGGACCTTTTGAGGTGTTGAGGCTAGGTGGCATATCAGCTGGCCCTGCCACCTAAGATGGAGAAAGTCCATGATTTCATCCACGTCTCCCAGTATCGTCAGTACTTACACGATGAATCTCACATTATTGACTGGGGAGAGTTAGATATGGGAGACGACGTGACCTTCGAGGAGCGACCAGTCAGAATTGCGGATCGCAAAGAGAAGGTGCTCCGTGGAAGAACCATTCCCTTGGTTCGTGTGTTGTGGAGGCATGGCGGTCTCGAGGAGATCACTTGGGACCGGGAGACCCAGATGCGCGCTCAGAACCTGGAGTTGTTTTGACTTGTGTTTTTTTCCTTTTTCTTCTGAGCTTTGTGTTGATGGTGTACTATGTACCTTTGATATATGGAATGCTTGTCTTGACAGTTGTGAAACCTTCTGTTTCCTTGTTCCCTGGTGATGTGTAACATGTCCGGATGTGTGGGAAAGGGAAAAACCTGACCCTTAATCGAGACTAATTAATGAGGATGAGATTGAACCCGTGCAGGCGAGTCAGTTCCGCCTAAAGCGGATAATATCTCGACATAGGTGAAGGAATTTCCCAAACCCATGTGTTCGGGCAGTGTGTTGGTTGTGTGGTGTTGGGGTTAATGCGAGTTGAAAAATCCTAATGTGTGAAAGTGGGAAGACCCAATTATTAATCGAGACACATTAATGAGGATGTGATTAAACCCGTGCAGGTGATTCAGCACCGCCTAAAGCGGATAATATCTCGATATAGGAGAAGGAATTCCTAACACATATGATTAGGGTTGTTGGTTGGGTTCCTGTTATAACGAGAACCCTAAGAGGTATCTTGTTGGGTTCCCCTGGGTTGGTTTTTGAATTCTTGGGGATGAGAATGTTTTAAGAGGTATCAGATGTAATGGCTCGGACCTCTCCGGCCCTTTCCTTTGTCAAAAAGAAGGTCAAGAAGTGTTCTGGAGGGTGAAATGGACTTTTTCCACACTTTTCCAAATTTTGAAACTACACACCATGTAGTTTGAGTACACACTGTGTACCCCCTTGCTGGGTATACCCCGTGTTGCAGACTGTGTCCATGTCGTGTGCAATAAATGGGTGCACGCCGTGTGACCAGTTCTACCTGCCCTGTAGACATTCCCCGCGTACGCGTTACCAGTCAAAGGTCGTGTACCGTGTTGGAGCCATTTCCTTGCCGTGTGCAATAAATGAGTACACGCCGTGTGTTTAAAATACACGTCGTGCAGTCCCTCCCCGCATGTGTGTTACCCTCAAACCTTGTGTTGACCAGTCAATGGCCACGGAGCCACGTTGGAGGCCGCGTGGAGACCGTGTGAAAACGGCCAAGTACACGCCGTGTACTTTTGCTTTTCATGCCTATAAAAGGAGGGGTCCCCTCCTCCTTTCAACTCACACCTCTCCTCCCCTCTCCTCTGAGCAGAGCTCTCTTAAGAGACTCGCAAGCTCCTTCTTCCATAAATTTTCCGTCCGACCTCCGATTTACGATCCGTCAGTGGCCACAGGATCGTAACGACGAGGCAGAACTTCCAAGCCTGGGTTCGTTGTTTTTCCTTTAGACTTTTCTTTCCGACTTTTACCCGAGGAGGTTCTTCCGGGACCCGACAGAAGTGATGGACGCCGACAGACGTCTTCTAAAGTTGATCCAGGGGAGCGTTGTGACCAGAACCTGTTGAGGTAGGGATTTTACCTTCGTCTCTCTAATTTGTGCATCATGCAGGGTTGGTGTTCTCTTATTTACGTGAAACAGTTGAACCATTAAATAAAGATAATAACTGGTTAAAGAATGGGGTTGGGATGTTTGTGTTTGCTGTTACATTACCTTTTATATCCTGTGATATTATGCTGTGAAATGAATAGGCTTATGCCTACTGAAAATCACGGTTGTTGGGGGCCTTTTCTTGCATAATTAAATGTTGCCCTATCTTTTTAGACCGTTTTTTTGAGTGGAACTTTGTTGAATGTGGAAATTGGTTAATTAGGTAAAGTTCACTGCTTAAATGAAAATCTGGAACCCTTGTGTTTTCACCCCGATTAAACAAAATGGAATAATGAACATGTGGATGTTAGCTTGGTTACGTGGCCTGTGGTGGGGGTGTTTTGTTGGCTGTTGTGGTTTGGGTGAGCAGCGGGGCTGCAGTTGACTTGGTTGTGGGAAGGTGTGAATGTTTAATGGCGATGGGCAGCGGGGCTGCGATAAATGGTATTAAAGGGGTTATGATGTTTGGTTTCAGTGTGGTGTGGTTATGGTGGTTGGCCGCGGGGCTGTAGGGATGGGTTTTAATGTGAACGGGTTATGGGTTGTGTTTAGTAAATAATAAATGTGGAAGAGTTAATGAATGACGGAGCTTGGTAATGAAATAGGAATAATAATTAATGGGTTGGTTGGTTAATAAGAAGGGACTTGTCGTGTTGCTGTGTTTTCCTAACATGCTTTGTGGATGGAAGGGATATGTTTTACAAATGTTTGAAGTGGTTGTTTGTGGATAGTTTCCCATAAGTGAAGGAACTAAATAATCTAATTTCTACTGAAACATGAAAACCATAATGGGGTTGGGGTTGTTTGTTTTAGGCATGCTTTGTGGTAGCAGTGTCGAGGCACGTGCTCAATTTCTCTTTTTAGAATCCATAGGTTGGCCTGAGTGGTTGCTATAAATATATATCTGTATCTTTTGTGTTTTATCGCACCGCACCCATGTTGAGCACTTAGTGCTGAACACTCCCATTCCATGGGAGATGGTGTTTTACCATAGTTACTAGCTCCTTCCTACTCCTTCTCCCCTAGGCTGTGATGGATTAATGCGGCCTTACACCCAAGAATCTTCGGGTAGGTTTCGATTGGGGTGATTATCCCCAAGACTCTTCGGGCAGGCATATAGGATATAATGGCTTGAGGCGACATAAGACCTATGACTCTTCAGGTAGGTTTTGATTTCAAGCCCAGGTGTCTTCAGGTGAGAGTTTTATTACTATTACTGTTCCCAAGAATCTTCGGGATGAGGTCCAGGTGTCTTCGGGCGGGGATGTGGTTGTTGTAGTGAGGCCCAGGTGTGTGCGGGTGGGATACGTTGTGGTGAGGCCCAGGTGTGTGCGGGTGGGATATGTGGTTGTGAGGCCCAGATGTGTGTGGGCGGGGAGCGTGTGACATCGTCAGGACATTCAGTTAACTAATGGGAAATGGTGCAGGGTACCCAATAATCTTGTTCTTATACAACTACAACCAGTTGTGATTGTGTTTTGGTGAGTGTGGCTAGCAAGGTTGGGTGGATATATTTCCTTGTTAGGTTTCTTCTGTTGTTCTCACGGGACATTAGGATGTCTTCCCACTTGTGCATGAGAGATTTAGGTTTCCCTACTTAGAATACTTGTATGCTCACCCTACATTTAATTTCAGGTTTCCAGGAGGACTATTAGGGCCGTGCGGGACCCTACTAGTCAGGAATTTGGAGTTGTTGCAGTTGTTGTTCTCTTTTTTTCTTTTGGTATTGCACTTTTGAGCTTTATTGTACTTTTACCTTGTAATAAAATTGATTAAACATGCTTGTGGGCATGGTTTGGGTTTATTTCTATACACTTTCTCTTTTCCTTAATGGTGGTTGACTCATCCTATTTCCCGATGCTAAATAATAAAAAGGGTAATGCCTCCCATATTGTGAAAACTCATACCCTTGGTGCTAGTCGCCAACCCGGGGCCTACTGGAGGCAGGACTCGGGGGTCATTATCTCCCTTTCACCATTTATAGCTTAAGAGGGGCATCTTTGGTGGGAGGGGGTCGTGGAAAAACTTGTTTCACATGCAACGCAAACTAAAACGACCCATAACACATATTATTAAAAAAATATGTGTTTATTTACATGAATATTTACATTCTAATTTTTTATATATTTTATGTTCATAACCATGTGTATAATTAAATATAAATCACCTAACATAATTAAATTTCCAGATAGTTTATATTTTCCTCTAACCTATAATTCATTTCCAAGAAATATTCCATATTTTACCTATAAAAAGAGATCACAAAATCCCACTTCAAGATACACTTTTATTTCAAAGTTTCATTGTAATTCTACTTATTTTTTGTTTCTTGGATTACTTCTCCACTTTATTAATCCCTCTCATACAATAATATTCCCAGGGGTTTCCATTTATATGGAGTAATTCAAGAGGATATTCAAACTCTCATCATAAGTATTATCCACTGTCTACCTTTTCCAACCATATTTTTTATGTCTGCCATCCTCCAAAAATATAATGAAAATAATAATATATATTTCATCAATATCATTAGTATATAGAAATATTATTATATTCACCGAAAAATAATTATCTATAACTCTCAAATCAATTCAAGAAATTAAAACATTGCTTGTGTTAAACATAGTTAATCACCACCATGAATGTTAGGATTTACTTTATCACTACCTTAAATGGATGGTCAAAAATATAAATTTAATGGTAAAATATTATATTTACAGAATTATTTGTATTATTAAATGATAAATCAATTTATATCTTTATTCATTTTAATGGAAAATGAAAACATCATCTTTTTTTATGTTAATACTACCACCACAATGAAATGACACATTTATTTTTTCATAACCAACCTACATGGATAATTATAAGAAATAATTTAATGAAATAAAATTATGTTTATAATATGATAAATGTTTAATAATGGTTATATTAATAATAATCTCTTTATTATTATACCAATATTGTTTTGTCAAAAATTACTAAAACAACCTCATCAGCAATGCCATCTTCATGAAATATTGATTAAATTATCATATAGTAAAATAAAAACATATTATGTAATTAAAAATAATTTAATATAATAAATTGAATAATATAGGAATTAAGAACATGTTTTCAAAGAGTAGTAATCAATATTAATATTTTATAGAATACATGAAAAAACCAAAATTGCTTGCATCCAGTGATCGAAGTGAACGACAACTGACGAATAAATTATAATGAATATTTTTTTTAAATAGTATAAGAGGTTATAAATATTTATAGGGTTTTTAAATAACTAATTTTAATGGATATTTTTATTATATTGGTGGTTAATGTACTTTTGTGGAAGATGAAATTAATGGTATGGGTTTTTGTTAACTCAATTTTATTTCATTGGGTTATAAAATCTAATATTGAAAATTATTCTACTATGCTTCGTGTGTTACACCCTAAAGTATTATTATAGGTCAAAATATAATTCCCTCTATGAAAAAATATATTTTTACTCAATTTTTCTTCATTGATGATGTTCTTTCACATAAAACTGTATATTTTTATGAATAATTCTCATCCTTTTTAAAGACAATTTTTATATATATAATGATTATGTCATTCAATAAATGATGAAATTTCTTATTAAAAAAATTAAAAATGTATAATATATTATGGTATTAATATTTTTCTCTAACTCATTTTAAAATAATTATTTATTACTCTTTTTACGATGTGGGTTTTAATATTTCTATTTTAAAATATTTAATTTGTTTTCTATGAGGAATATTTGTTTTATATTTCACTCTAGGATTCCTTCGAAAACTATTTTTATTTTTAAATGATCCATTACCGATATATCCTTCCAAGTAATTTTTTTAAAAAAAATCAAGTGATCCTCTTGAAAGAAACTTAATTTCGCATTTTTTATGAAAGTGTTAAAAAAATTATGAAATATTCTTTCAATATTTCACATCAATTTTATATTTTATCTCAAAAATATCTACCAAATTTGGAGTAATATATCATGAATCACCCTATAAATTTAATTGTGAAATTATCATTTTGGGTGATATAATTTTTTTAATTTTTTGATTTATCACTTGAGGGAATTCATCTAATACAATTTTGAAATGTTACAAAGAAATTTTTCATTCTATGGGTTCTTAAATAAATAATATTTTATTGATTTGGTTTATAATAATTGAGAATCTATTATCATTTTTAAATGTATAGGTTAATATATCTACCTCTAATTAATTGTTATTGTTTTTATATTTCATGAGATAATAATATTGACTGTTAATATGATGCAGTTAGCATTGTTCATAAGATTGAGTTTTGACATGATAAGCTTGGATTTATACATATTATTGAGAATTTACATGACAAATTTATATAGGATTATAATATTGAGATTTGTAACAAATTTTTTATCTATATTCATGATGTTTTTATTTTCTATCATTATATTTATGCCATATTTTTATGTCACATTCTTATGTTTTTCTCGATTGATCTTGATTATTGTATCATGAAATTTAACATTCATGGCATGGTATATGTTTGAACATTTGACCTAACATATAACTAAATCATCACTTATATTGAAATATTATTGATATATATTGATTTAATATGATATTTACCCCATTCTCATTTTTTCTCAAATGTTTATGATATAACCCCTGATGACTATTTAATAATTTTTTCACATATTGTGTGTTTGAGTACAACCCTTCATATGTTTTGTATTCCAAATGATATAAAGTTGAATAAAATTTGAATTGTCATGAATAAATTCAGGTATGGTTCATTTATAAAGAAATATTAAAAAATATGTGACATAATATTATTATATAGTTAATTTCTAGAACACTAAACCATTACGTTCTATGACTGTGGGGATATTTTTTCATATGAAATATAAATATTATGGTATTAGTATGTTATATATGAAAATTTACAATGGGTTTTATCAGTTGGTGTTTAATAGAGAAATAAATTCATTTATTTTTTCACTATAGTTGGAAGTATGGGTTGTTTGTGCCTTAGTTGGAATCATATAAATGTTTTAGTTTTTTTGGGGATAATATTATCAATATTTGGAGATCAAGATGATAAAAAATTAGTAATATACCGTAGGTATGGGTCTATGTATAGAATAAAATCCAGATGTTTTTTTAAAGAAGAGATTGTGTGGTTCTATAAAAATAGAATCCATAATAGGATACAAACATGTGGATGTAGGTTTAGATATAGATTCACCAAATGGTTACCAGGTTGAATATTTTTTTGAGTAATAACTTGATCACCACCTGATTCATAACAATGTGGCCTAATTGCACACCTAATTTGATACTCTTGATGGATATTCTTTTAACATTTACAAACCTTTCATATAACATTATAGATGATTTAAATAAATCTAGGTTTGAAAACCTAATATAAAATGACCATGGATAACCATGAATAAAACCTAATTATTCAAAAGTCTTGTAATGAATGCCATATATACGTTAATTCTTCTTTTTTAATAGTTCCCTTTTATATATTTAATAATTTTATTATACATCAATTTTATTTTATTTATGTAGTATATGGATCAAGTATAAACTAAGGAAACAACGGATACAATGGGATATTTCTTGATTGTCCTAATGAGAAACAAAATATAATGGGAGAAAGAGTACAAAATCATAGGTTGTTTTCCACTCATCTCTAGAAAGTTAATAATAATAATGTGGAACCTGTTGAGATCCAAAAAAAACTATGCAATAATAATCCTGCTATCAGGTTTCTTAGGCATCAACAACTATCCTACTTTTGTGGGTAATAAATTCCACTAATTTATGAGCAATGTATTAATGAAATAGAGAATATATATTTCCATTATCTTGTTCTCTAACCATGAAAATGTCCTTTTATTTATTTTTTATCATTGAATCGATTCTAACCACTAGTATAATATCATTAATAATATTATGTATAAGGGGGAAAGAGATATAAAAAAATTCATCGCAAAATATTTTCCTCATACTCTCCACACAAATATTGAGAGAGAATTAATTATTCATAAAAAATATTGATGAATTTGGTGGATATTATGGAATAAAAATCTATGAGACTCATTACAAACACATCCAATTTCATTAATATAAACAAATGTAATATTTAATTATTCATTAGTGTCCTGAATCTAAGCCTTCACAAATTATTAATTAAAACAGACAATGGTAGCCATGGAGAAATTTTTAAATATTCACTTAAGGTGGAAATGAATATTGGGGAATCTCTTTATTATAGAGACAAGAAAAGAATTAGAGAGTTTCATGGAATCAAAAATGTAAAATATCATTGTGGAATGAAATTTCAATAACCTATGTTAAAAATAGATTTCATAGGAATCAACCTGAAAATTGAATGAAATTAATCTAGAAATGTTTTTAGTGTGGTAATAGAATCTATTAAACCCATGAAAATTGTGTAGGTATGAAGAGGAAGACCAATGCAATTAGGGTAAACATGGTCCAAAAAAACACCCCATCCACACATCAATTTATAAAATGTAATGATTTTGGGAATAATGTGAATCAATAAACTATTTCAATGGAAAATGAGTAAAATAGACCTCAAATACCTCAAAATCCAAAGCAACACAAAAGTTATTATTTTACCACAACCACAAAATCTTATCATGATAATGAAGTGGTGAAAAGTACACTTATTCTCTAGTCTTGATCTGAAAATGTATTTAATTTTATTTTAGTTATTCTCATTCTTATATGTATTATATTTTTTATAAGTAATTATTGATCATTTCAACCATATAAAAGGAATTATCATTGAGAGCACTTAGGGGTCTATGATTACATATAAGGTGCATAAATCTTATCTGATTAGGGCTTTTGGGAGGATAATACTATAGGAATAGTTATCCAAAACATGATAGAATTCAATTTATTACTATTCATGGATTATATATCTCTATAATGATATCATTTCAATTTCTGGTATGGGAAAAAATTAATTTATATCCCTAATCATCCTATCATTAAATACCAATCCAAGGATGATTATGAAAATAATCTAAAATAATATCCCTTAATTTGGAACATTATGCCGAATAATGAAGCATAAATATCTAGAAAAACTAGGTAAGTACATAGAATTTGACATAAGACATCCATATGAGAGTATACCAATGTATTTATTATGGAATACATATTATTTCTCTATAATGGGATGTTGTGTTTTTAATTTAACTCATACACAATTTTATTCCCATATAAATAATCCTTTAAAAATAACCCCCATTAACGTGGATATTTAAGAATGAAATGAATTTAGAAAAGAAATTCATAAGACCAAGTACTTTACCAGGGGTACACCAACCTACTTTATCAGAAATATTGATGGATTTGTTTTTATTGGCATTGATTGTTGTGAAATTTTCAAAATCATGATCAAGAACATGAAAACAAATTCATAAATTGATGATTTATATGATCAAATTATAAGTGGTAAATTTTAATATAAAGTAGATCTTATATGAATCACTATATGTCTTTACAATATATTTCTATTATAACAAATTTAATATCATCGATAGCTTATGAGGAACACAACACCAGATTCAAATGAAACAAAATCTTAGATTGAAATATTAGTAAAACATGAACATAATAACCTCACCATTAAATTTGTAGTCATTAATATAACTAACTTATTTATAAAAACAAATATTCTACACTCATTCATTTGTAATCACTTTCTTATAAAAAAATAATAATGATTTAAAATAAAATAAATTTTTTTCCAAAAAACAAAATTACTTTTCTAAATGAATGTTTATTCACACTTCACACATATAATTTAAAATTAATTTTAACAAATTTTATAATTTTTTTTGAAAATAAAATTATTTTTTTTAAATGATAATATCCATATTATCTTAAGGAGAGTTTTTTGGAATTTTAAAAAAAATTCACTTTTCAATGAAAAGGGAGAAATACTAAATTATAATTGAAAAATCCCATTTCATTTTAATTATTTATAAAGTAAAATTACATTTTAAATTTGTTTTAAAGATAAATTAGTTCAAAAATATATTAATTAACATAATTTTTATCACTGGAATCATTTTAATACTGATATTTTATATAAACATTGTAAATATTTGAACATTTTATCATTCAAAAACATCTTTCTCATCCAATCTATGAGATTAATTTCAACTTAATGTTTTAGAAATATGTGAATGGAATTTGAAAAATTGAATTCCTTATTTTTAATTAAAATAATTTATATTATAAAATAATTTTAACTTAATTTTATACCAAAATTAGTAGTAAAACTCATAAAAATATTTATTGCGGGTAAGGTAAAAATAAGATTTCCAATGCATAAAATAAAATGATAAGGGTATAATTGACCTAAAAATTATATAAAATAAATTATATATATATATTTATATCCTAAAATAATAAATAAATAAGAAAAATCAATTTTTCAACCTCTTTCCATGTATAAAACGTGGGCACATCTATATCTTTTCAAAAATTACATGTTTGCCACTCATCTCACTTATAAAAGGCCACCCTATCTTCTATATTCTTAAAAATGTAATAACCATTTTGATCATCCATAATCTATCCAGATCACATACCATGTTCCATACCCTCATAATTGAATAATACTTTTGATCATATAAATTTTACAGGAATACATTACATGTAATACTAAAGAGGTTGTCTAAGAAGATGTAAATTTCGTAACAATGCATTTTTATTTTATTTTTCCTTCTAAATCATTCAAATAGTTTAAATTTATGCTTAAAAAATTAAAAAAATATTTAATATATACTTTTATGTTATTTTTTTCAATTACATTAAAACTCCCCCACATCCATCAAATGTGTCATAAAATCATTATTCTTGTGTTTAGTTGAATATCGTGTCACGAACCGATGACATACATCTTCCCATTACCACTTATCATGGTTGTGTATGATGATGGATATAATTTTTATATATGATGTTTATAAAATAATTTTTCTAACAGAGTCATATCATATATTTATCTTCATTAAATTATATTCTCTTGGGGATTCGATAACATCCCATATGTTCATGGTGGAATACTATATAGAGAAGTGATGTGATTCAACTTCCATTAAATCTTTCAATAGAAAATAATAATAATATATTTTATGAATATAGGTTATGTAAATGACATAATTAATATATTCATTATATATTTATATTCCATGAAACATAATATATCATTTACTTTCTTACCTATTCATTCACTGAAATATGATAAGATCATTTGTAAATGATTGGAGTAAAACTATCACGAAGCGACCTGACTCTGTCTTCATAACCACACAACATGGATTATATATATGTAAGTATAATTAAAAAAATAATAAGGTCTTTATGGTAATATTATTACTCTATAATGATAAAACATTACTTACACTATTCTATAATGATCATTGAAAAATCCAATCTTTACTAATGCGTACATATGACCTACCATCTCCATGATCATAACATAATTAATATCGGAAAACTCTATTTCATGATTTATAATAAAATTAATATTGATTTATAAATTTAATAATTATTTCATTATTATTTTTCTATATATGTTTACATAATATACGATTTGACCACAATCAACCTAACAAATTCATTTTTGACACATAAGCCAAATAACGTCGAAACACCCAACAAAAAGATAATTGAGTTAGTAACTGTATATAATAAGGTAAAAAGTAAAATAAAAGTAATATTAAACAATAAATTATTTTTGAAAGTAAATAATGAACATAATTTTATACTTCTGAATGATAAATATCGTACCTGATGACTTAGACTAATGGTAAAGGGAATCATCTCAATTTCTAATCATTGGGAAGTATAATACTGTTTTAAACAAATATTTATTTTATATATTGTATATCATTCCCATTAGACAGGTAATATCATGAACCAATAATACCTCATGGTATTCAATATTTCAATTTGAATTATTTCAACTAATAATATTTTACTGTAAAATTACCATGCTGTAAAAGTGATTATCCAATCTCACATTCCTTTATGATGGTTAACAATATATTGTAACAAACACATTACTAAGAACATTTTAAGTAGAAATTAATTTTCTATCAAATGTAAGTATTCTTTTTTGATGGATATATGATTTCCTAAAGCGTATACTATTTTTAGATACATTTTATATATTTAATATTGATTGTTTTATAAGGAAAATATTGATAAATTTGAATCATTTCATCAATATATATATTTGGTGATAGGGAATTTTATTCAGGAATTAAATAAATTACACAATATATGACTAGTTATGTTTACATGTAATAATGGTGGGGGTATAATTATACAGCCCCATGATGCATTGACATGTCTCATGATACATATTATTTAGACAAATCAATTATTTTTTTACCTAATAATTTAAAATTATGATGAGGAAAGATATTGACGGTAGATGTATCATGATGCTTGAGATCATGAAGTAAAATAATTAATACATTAAATCAATTAGAATATAGTTTTTGTTAATATAAATTTATATTTCCCAGTGTTATCATTTATAGAGGTATTTCATTCACAATAATTTTTTAAATAACATGTGTTTTCTATTATTTACCTTTCTAGATTGATTATTTCTTATCTAATAAGGATAGTATAGTATTTTTAGTCATTTGTTTTTCGTTATTTGATGTTACATGTTTTTTATTATTAATGATATAAGATAGTTTATAATGAACATAAACCTTACTAATCATTTGAGGTCCCCTTTATTTTTTACATTCCCTAGGATACGAAGAAGAAATATTGGAATTATTTAATGGATGGAAAAATTTTCTATTTCAATTCATTTTATTTTCTATTCCCAATTTTAAAATGCATAACATGCATGTATCTAGTTTTACAAAAATTCTAAAATGACTGGAAATTTTTCATTTATACATTGGTATATATCCTAGTGTAATAAATTTGATATTGGCTTTGGGATACAGGGGTCAAGGTGTCCACAGTTAGTATCAGATGAGATTTAGTAGAAGCATTTGGAACTTTATTAAGAAAAACATATATTAGAGAAAAACACCATCATTAAATTTGAGGAAAATTATATATGAACATATTAAAATATTATTATGGAATATATTATGTGGGTTTTCCGAGAAATACATCCATGTATGGATGATAAATGTGGATGGGGTTCTATAAAAAATGTACCAATGGGTAATACCACCAAAAAGAAAACATTAGGTTTTACATAATAATTTAATAGCTCATGAAAACAATATTTACTACACTCTTGGTTTGAAAATCTTGTGGGGATATTCTTTGGATAATTTAAAATTTCATTAGAGTACATTATAAAGGATTTCAAAATAATGATTTCCCCCAAAAATTCGGTTTATGATTGTGATATTAAAAATTCATATATTATAATTTATATTCAGTTATAGATAATATTTTTAATTATATAGTATAATTTAAAATTTGTAATTTCATAATCTAATATAGTATATTATATTTTTTATAAATGGCTACAGGAATAGAAAATGGCATCAATAATAGTGTACAATGTAGATATTTTATTATTATGGAATTCAATATAGCTGGTATTATACTTTTTAAAACAATGGATTATTAAGGATTTTTTATTTTGTTATGAAAAATAACAATATCAAGAGGGAGAAACCTATTATAAAATTATATTCTCCAATGTTATATCACATAATAAAACATAATCCCTCATAATTTTAGTGGAATACTTATCTAATATAAGCTGAAAAATTATTTTGTCATTGGAGAATATATTTATGGCATTGAGAAGTAATGAAATGGAAATTCTTACACTTTTCATGTTTTTATTCAAATATATGCTAAAAAGGTTGGTTTTTGTTCTATAATACATGGTAGAAAGATGAAATAGAACTCAGGGCTGTATATTATTTGACTGAGAAATATTTTACCAATATTTCCCTCATGAGCATGAAACTGAATTGAAAAGATAGTTCCTTAGATTTAATAAAAATTAATATGAAAAATATTACTATTTATAAAGATATCTTTACATGTTCATCGAAGTATTCTATATATTTTATATAAAAAATTGTGGATAATATTGACCATTACATTAAAGGTATTAAGCTGATTCTTTGAATGTGTTGGTCTCTCAAAAACAAATAATTATATAATGGATCAGTTTAATGTTCAACAAATACATAGAAAGAATTATATAGATCAAAACTATTAAATAGAAATTAAGAGAATAATAAGTCATTTTCACACCATGAAAAATAGAATTCATAAAATAAGAAGAAGAGAACATGGGAATTTTTGTTATGTAAAAAATGTGGAACAAATCACCTTAGAAATTGCCTTAGGTGATTGTAAGTTATTTATAAGTGAAGAGATAAGGTCTTGTAAGAAAATTTATTCAATTGAAGAACAAAAACACTAATATTTGGTTCTTTATATAAATAGATATTTGGAGCCACAAAAACAAATTCACCAATCATTAATGGAATCTACCAAACAAGTGTCCAAGGGGAGAAGGTCAAGCTTATATGATCACCACAACTATGGTGGAAGTAATAAAATGAAGTGGTGTATAGTATTTTAATCCTATATTTAAATTTAGATACTATATTATTATAATTTGTTTCCTGACACACTTTTATGTATACTCATTTTGGAATGAATGTTATGCATTAATGATTTAATTTATGAAGGTAGTTTTCAATCCAATATCCTAGGGGTAACATCACTTCAATAGGGATGTGTTTGGAAGTCAACATTATGAACCATAAACTTGATTTTATTTTCTTATTATTTCATTTCACATATGGTTGAATTTTATATAATACATGTTTTGTATTGTATTTAAAAATATTATACAATTATTTATTTCTAGAAGAATGAAACCAAGAATAAATATTATGATATTTAGGTCCTCATCTTTAGAGGATAATGATTATCATCAGATTAATATCATTAACAATCCTAGAAGCTCTACCAAATGAGATTATTTGTTAATAAGAGACAAAAAATTCTAGTTATGGAGAAGGAAATCATGAAATCAAGGATGTAAATATTGTACTTGAATAAATTTATGTATTTCTTAAATAATAACTTAGAAATCCCCTATAGTGTGAATTTAGGATTTCTATTGAATTAACCCCTAATTCAAGATCATTATTATAGTTATCCTATAGAATAGAAACTATGCAATTAGTGTATTTAAATAAATAAGTAGCGGATATGGGTAATATGGTATTTATTCATGCTATTGTTTTACTATGGGGATCAAATGTTCTATTCATTAAAAAAAGTTTGATACATGTGATTGTTAATTTATTATAGGAAAATCAATACTATTATGATAAATAACATGTATCAACTACCTCACATTGAGACTTATTACATCATCTTTATAGATCCCAAAGATTTTCAATGATTGAACTTCTATATGGGTATCTTAAATTATGTGTAATGTAGGATGAAATTCCAAATACTTCTTTTCAAATGACTTGTGGATATTATCGGTTTACAAAAATTCCATTTACATTAACTAATTAATATTATATTTTTATGGATGTAGTTATCCTTGTATTCATGAAATATCAAGGTTATTTTGTTGAGGTATTCATTGATTATAATTTTATATATTCTAGTAGTTATGAGGACCATCATAATCACATACGGATTATTCTTGAGACACTTCAAAAAATATATTTGTTTGAGAAATTTATTTACTGTGATTTATAATATCAAAAAGTTTCTTTTCTTGTCCATATTGTCTTCGTGGATTGAATCATAATAAATAGTATGAAGGCAATGATAGTGATACAGTAAGAAACATAACTAATTATTACTATTTCATTTTATTGGTTGGTAACTATCAGTGACTTTTTCAGAATGTTTCATGATTGTATAACCCATTTAACATGATTACATTTAAAGGGGTTTAATTTTTTAAGAATTGGAATTTGAAATTTTTTTATGATCTAAATAAGATATTGGACAATGATCATATTTGTTATCTACCATATATGAATGGTGATTTTTCAAAATATAGTGACATGAAGAATTAGGGACATGGTTGTGTCCTGATGAAAAAAATATAATAGTACATCTTATATATCAAGGAAATTGATCAATCCTGAGTAGAACTATCCAACCCATGATCTTGACTGTCTAGATATAATAATTACTTTTAAAATATTGATATGTTTTCTATATTTAAAAATATTTGAGATATATATGGATCTTAGAAGGCTAAAATAATGATTTTCACAAAAATAGATTAATAAAAATATATTGTGATGGTTTTAGATACTCAAGGATTATTATTTCTCAATACACTACAACCCAGGAAAAGTAAATAGGGTTATAGATGCAGTGAGTTGGAATGGTCATATAATTCCCAATCAAATGAAGATTGATTGAGATCCTATGTTCAATAATCTAATAGAAATAGAAATGAGAATTTTTAAAAAAGGGATATATCACTCATTTTTCAAATGATTGAGAACCCATATTTATTTTAAAAGATAAAAATACATCAACTTGATGATGATAACTTTTAGAATAAAATTAAATATGTGAATGATGTGAAATTATAGTACTTTATTTAATGACGATGTTTGGAAACATGCAGTGATATTATACATTAAACCTATAACAAAGATAAAAATTGTATTGTTTGATGATGCTCGTAGATCAAATTTTAATATACACACAGGAAACACAATGATTTATAGAAATTTAGGGGACTATTGGGGATATTATAAAGAAATAAGATCATGATCATGTGTACATATATTTGGTCTTTCAATAAGTTAATGGTATGTAGGATATTTATATATAATTCATTAATACTATTCATATTATTTTGTGTAAATGGGATGAAATTACAATGAAATGCTTCATAGGACTATAAAATAATCCAAGAATAAATGATGAAATATGTGTTATAATTGTTATTATAAAAATTATACACATTTCCTTAATAAAAGAGAGTATTTACATCTTTAAATACTCAATATAATATATATTAATGATTTCTTATAACTTCATGGTGATTCCATTTCAATTGTGTGTTATTTAGATCCCCATTTTCAATTGAAATTATGGAAAATGATTTAGAAGGATCTTGTTACTGAGCTTCATCTAAGCACCACCTACAAAACGAAAACTATTTGATAGTATTAATGGAATATTAAAACAATGTAACACATGTTGAGGTTATTATAAAATGACTTTAAGATATATGGGATTAGTATTTACCTTTGTAAGAGTTTTCTTATAATAATCGTTTCCATTAACATATTCAAATATTGTAATATAAAGAATTATGTTGCTTGGGAAATCAGATTAAAAACTTTTTAGAGTGAATTTAGTGGATGAAAAATCTATGGTTCAAATATTTTTAAAGAGACAAAACTAAGGTAATGTCTATTCAGGTTCATATTAATGAAACTCAATGAAGGAAATTTAGTTATACTGATAATTAGAGGAATAATTATAAATAGAAAGTGGGAGACCATGTTTTATAGAAATTATCTTCTTGGAAATGGTTCTATAAGGTTTGATAATAAAGAGAAATTGATCTCCAAGTATATAATACCGTTTTAAATCCTTTAAATAAATAGTGTTTTTATCTTTTTGCAATTATGCCAAATCTATCAAAAGGGAATGAATTTTTCCATATGTCATTGTAAAAGAAAGACATTCCAAAACCACATATTCTTCTAACCAATGATGTAATATTATTGGAACATTATATATCTTAGTTTGAAGATACAATAAAATTTATTGATATTATATATTAGATGTTGAGGAATTAGATGACTCATTTGGTAAATGTGTGTGGGAGAAATCACAAAATGGAGCATGAACCATTGGAAATTGAGGATGTTATAAAGAAGAACAACCCTTATATGTTTATAAGATAATATTAATGATATTTTAAGGAGGAATGTTTTTTAATATGGAATAATTTAACACCCCCAAGTCTTTATAACATATTTCTATTTGAATTTTTATTCATCTGTAGATTGTGATGTACGCAATACTCGATTTAGAAGAAACATGATACTATATTTAAATTTTATTTAAACATGACCATAATGTCCAAGACATTACATTAGCGATTATGAATATAAATAACTATATTATAAAAAATATATATTTTATTCATGATAAAATTTTACCTATTTATTTTAAAAAATAACTTTCACTTAAATGAGAAGTTACAATTATTAAAAGAATGTAATTTTTTAAAAGATTGTTTAGTCAAGATTTATGCTCATAATTTTAAAAAAATCTCTTAATTTTATAACTTTATTTGAAATAACAAAATCCATATTTTAAATCATAATATAAAAATTTTCTTTGGAGAAAATATTTGGAATTATAGGAAATGTCTCATTTGTCAATTAATAATGAAAATTACAAAATTTTAATAAAAAAGCATCATTTCATTTCAATTATATATACTGTAAAATTATTGTCTAAATTGTTTTTGATATAATAATAGTTGAATTATATATCATATTAATCCAGTTTAGGACATTGGAATCAATTTAATCTTTATTTTTTATATCAAAACAATATAATCTTTTGAATATTTGTTTTTTTGAAATCCCTCATTATCATCACCACTAGGAGATTAATTATAAATTAATATTTTAAAATTATAGGAATATAGTTTTAAAAAGACATTCTATATTTTATGAAATATATTTATATTATCTAATATGTTTATCTTAATTTTTTACCATAATAAACATTAAAAATAGTTGAAATTATTTCCCGCAGTAATGGTAAAAAATGGGTTTACTGTTTGTTAAATTAAAAAATTTGTTAAAAATTACCTAAAAACATATATATAATAAACTACATGGATGTATTTTTACCATATAATGTTTAATAACCTATAATACTTTATTTTTACCTTTTTTCATGTGAATAATGTGGGTTCACCTTTTTCTTTCCAAAAAATACAAGTATGCCACACACCTCAGATATAAAAGGCCAACTACTCACCTCACTTATTCAAAAATTAAAACCATTTTAGTTTATTATATAAATTCCCAAATAATTTACTAGTATCCAAATCCTCAACCTAAAATCCTCAGTTTGGTTATAAATCAACTCTAGTAATACTTCAGATATAATCCGAAAGAGGTGGTCTGAGAAGTGGTAAAATTTATAATTATGCATTTTTTTCTCCTTCCACCTCGTTATAATATTTTTAAATAATTATTATATATAAAAAATTATCTCCCTTATAACGAGATGTTATTATTTTATTTTAAAATTCTAAAACCATTCACACTTTCATCAAATTGGTTATGAAATCCCCATTACTGTGTGCAACGGACTACGACCTTCCAAACCAATTTGATTCTTTTATTCCATTATCAACTCTCAAGGTTGGGTATGAAGATGAATATGAAGTATATATGTTATATTTTTAAATAATTCAACCCCTTGAGTTATTATGTCATATTTAAATTTTTTATTTTTCATTTAGTAGAGAATACGATAACGTAACTCGTCTGTACCGAAGACTACATCCTCACAGAGTGATGTGATTCATCTTTCACCAACGCTTTAAATGGAAGATAGTAAAGAGAAATTTACTAAATATATCTGGTTTAAATGAAATTATAATTATGTAAATAAAATATTTATCAATCTTAAATGGTAATATATAATTTTATTTCTTTCTTTTTCAATCACTGTAATATGATAACATCATTCGTGTACGTGTGGACTACATCTTTTAAGAAATGATGTGAATATATTTTCAACACCACAACACATGAATGATATATAAAAGTATATTTAAGAGAAAATATTTTATTTGTGATATTATTATCATTATGTAAAGGAAAAATATTACTTACCACCTTTCAATAATGTTAGGGGAAAATGGAATCATTACTCATGCGCATGTATGACCTACCATCTCCCTGATCGAAACATATTTCATTTCTAAAACCCATATTTTGTGATTATTCATAAAATTATAATTAACATAAAATTATGATAACTATTTAATTATTAATATTATATATAAGTATAACTAATAATATCTTTTTCAATAGTCAAAAAACTAATGTAATTTTTAACACATAAGAAAAATAATATCGAAACACCATATGTAAATGTAATTTATTATTTAATTTTATATAACATTGTATTAATTTAATTAAAAGGAATAGTAAAAATGAAAAATTTTCTTATAAAGATAAATAATTAATATTATTTAATTATTTTGAATGATAAAGAACATACGTGATGACTCGTACTCATTGTAAGGGATTTCGTCTCAATTTTCCTTCATTGAGGCATATTTTAATGTTTTGAACCTAATTTCATTTAAATAATATATATAAAAAACAATTGAAATTTCATATCATGATTCCTTCAATATTTATGGAATTCTATGTTTCTTTCTGAATTATTTCATCCCATATGATTTGGTATGAAAATTACCATGTGGTAACCATTATTATACAATCTCACATTCATTTGTGATTGTTATCATTCTCTTGTAAGAATATATTTTTTTCTTCATAGTTCTCTATAAATTTTATTTCTATTAAATATCCATATTCTTAAAAGATATATATGATTATTTCCTTAACGATATTCAAATTTTACATATGGTATATGCTTCTATTGTTAGTTAATTAACTAAAAAATATTGATAATTTTTATTTTTTACTGAATGGGTATATTTGTTGATAAATAATATTATAAATGAATTAAAAATACTATTATATTTATAAGGAATTAATTTAAAATAAATTTATGGTTGGTCCTTGAATTATATACCCATCGATTAATTAATAGTTTTCATGAGACAAATTTGTTACCTAAAATGGATAGTGTTTTACCAAATAATTTTAAACTATCTTGAGGAAAGATATTAATGATAGAGTTATCATGAACCTTGATATCATGAAGCCCATTTATTAATGGATAAATATATTAAGAATATCAATAGTATTATTATCCATGAAATTTTCACTATGATATTATATATGGATGCATTTCATTCCCAGTTACTGGTTAAATGGTTTGGGTTTTTGTGTTATTTACCATCCAAAATTGATTATGATTTATCATATCATGATATTAATTTGATTAAATTCAATTTTTTTTATTTTATTTTCAATTAATCTTTTATTATTATTAATGATTTTTTATTTTTTCTAATATACTCAACCCGTTCTTAGCATTTCAGGTCGTCCCTTTTTTTACTTTCCCCTAGATAGGATGTGTAATTCTTTGAATGAGTTCCAGGATGTAATTTTGTTTCAATTTATATGTTTTTTATTTCTTATTCGTAGTGTAAAAAAGGATTCATGTTTTTATTTGGTTCTCCAAAACTACTGAAATGATAAATTATTTTTTATTTTACCCTTTGTATATAATCTAATGTAATAAATAAAGAACCGGTTCTCAGCTAATAGGGTCGAGGTCTCTATAGTAGGTATCATAGTAATTTTAGTAGATAATTTAGTAGCTAGATTAAGGAAAACATATATTAGTGAACATAACCCTATGATAGATATTAAGGATATGTATAGAATGGAATATTAAACTTTTTGTATTGAATAGATTATGATGTTTTTATGATAAATAAATCCATGTTTGGATTCTAAAAGAGTATGTGATTTTAGCATAGCGGTACATTGGAGTAAAAACACTAAAAATAGTTTATTGGTATTTAACTGATATTCACCCAGTTCATGACAACATTCCTTAATACAAAAATTATTTGACACTCCCTAGTGATATTCTTATGATAATACAAATTTTATTTACAAACAATTCTAAATGATGTGAAACTAAATAAATCTATAACGAAACGATGTTTAATATTTATTCACTAACAATTCAAAAAATTTAATTTATGTGAAGTTATAAAAAATATTTAGAATGATATGTTATGATTTAAAACACATATTTTTAAGATAAACTATTATATGATATTAGTTAGAAAATGAGTCTGGAAGGAAAAATCATATCAATATTTATATGGAATATAAAGGATTTATTATAGAGGATGCTAATAATATTGGTATTGGATTTGAGAAAATCATTTATATATTAGTGAAACATAATCAAGTTATAAAAAATAACCTTAACCAAAGTGATTAAATGATTCCATAGTGATATTAGTACACATATAAATTTACTTTCCAAAATGGATTTAATATTTTGAATTTATAAAACTATACTAATTCAAACATAGAATTATATTTATTTGTATTCAAAAGTAATTACATATGTAAAAGTTTGTTACTATAAGAAAATCAAGAAAAAGGAAATTTTTTAACAAAAGGAGTGAAAGACCTAAAAAAATTGTTTCAAATTGTGTATTGATAATGTTAATATACCAATTGATTTTTTACTCTATTATTACCTATATTAGAGTCATATCGGTATGTAAAAATTATTCTCTCCTTATATTAATATGAATTGTTTACAAATATGAAATTCTCACCACTTATAAAATTAGAATCTCCCCACCTCTTCCTGAGAACTTCATTTCTTCACCTTAAAAATATACCATATTTCCTTCTAATTTGATTTGATTTTTCTTAGTCGTGCTATTACACACTATTTTTTTCAATTTCCTCCCTTTCCATTAAATTATTTAATTAGAGCTCAATGATCTCAATGAAGTTCTTATTTTCAACTAAAATTATTTTTTTTAGTTTTTTCCATTGAAATTTATTTTCCCCCAATAGTCTAGGTTTAATTTTTTTATTTTTCGTATAGTTAATGTTGTTGTATTTTGAGAATAAATATTAATAGCACTTCCCCTCTTCCTAGAAAGGAATCGAATGTGATATTTGTAAATAGGTGATAAGTACAACCACTAAAAAGAATCGTGCTTCATTTTCCTTAATGAAATTGTACTTATGTTATTAATATGAATTTTAATAAATAAGTATTATATTTATAAAATTTATTATATTCTGAAAATATAAAAAATATTATAAATTTAAATTATTTTATGAAAAATGTAGTTATTACCCTTTCCTATGTGAAGACTACTGCCTCCATGGTATATTTGACTATATGTTTCATCACCAAATTTCATATATGTTGATGGGAAAGTGTTTAATATATAAATATTATTTTTACAAAATTATTATGATATTTATTCTGATAAATTGAAAAAACAATTAATATTAAGATCGACAAACGAATATCGAAAATACAACCATATTAATGAGCATACTAAGTGGGAAAATAATTTATTCATACAATATAATAGTTTTATATCCATTAAAATTAATTATGAATGACTGAAATTCTAATTTATCACTTTAATAAAACCTAAAAAATTTCATTATTATTATGGAATATAGATATAAAAAATCGCCACTTCATAATCATCCATTGATTATGGCATGTCCAATTTTGGGACACTTTGCAACGAACAGAAAAAATAATATTAAATAATATCATGGATGAATATAAGAACATAATTAGTGATTAAATATATTAAATATACATAATTAATGAATTTTTTCTGTAAGGGAAAAATTAATATTTAACTCATTATTTATGATAATGATAATTATTAATTAAAAACACAAAAACATTATTATTGATAATCTCAACATTATGGAACATAACCAAAAAACATATTTAATTTCATTAAAAAATATCAACTATTATAAATAACCATTTATAGTAGCAATTATTATGTTATAATGATTAATTTGTTTTGATAATGATTCACAACAACACTATTAATACGCTCATTAAAAATTATCAAGATTAATCACACCAGATATTGAAAATAGGAAACAACTACATAACTTAAATTTAGTTCATAATTATAAATATATTTTATAAAAAGTCATAAATATAAATTTGATTTTTAAATAGGTGATTAATATTATTATATTTCATACGGGAGATTCAAGTGGTTTAGTGGATATAGGTAATTAAGAAAATGGGTTTTCTTCCCAATTTTCATTCTATTAAGACATGTTTTCTTTTATGAACCTAATTTAATTTGATATTTATGTGAACAAGATATTAGATACAAAATATCCTGAATCTTATTATTATCATTTAAATTAATGTTCAATTTTAATCTCTCTCCAACAACAGTTTTATATTAAAATGTTTCTTATATTTTTAGAGGTTCTTCATTACTCAATTTTTTCTAAACTGGTAATGATTCATTTTTTATTTTGGTTTAGAAATATGTTTTTATTCTATTATATTATTATAAAATAATTACTCTTCTATTTGGGGAAATTTGATTTTTTTATAAAATTGTTTACCAAGATTAATTTCAATCTCAATATTATAACAATTTTATATTAGTGTAAATCATATTTAATCATGTTTCCCCTATTTTTCCATGTTTCCCATTGTCATTGATTTTATCCTTTTTATTTGGATTAAATATTTTTTTTATATTAGATTCATATTTTCACTCTACTATTTGAAGAATAATTTTTTTAGTCTTTTTATCATGTGATTTTTCATGAAAGGTATTTAAAATTTTTAAAACGGTTTTCCATCATCACATAAGCAATGGATTTATCTTCTACTCGATATTAATTTTTTATATACTATATGTATTTTAAAGAATATATTATTGAAGACTATTTTTATAAGTAAATTTTTTGAAAATTATTTTACTAAATCTTTTTGTTGAATTTATATCTTTTCAAGGATTTAATATTTTAGAATATTTTTTATAGTAAAATTTTCAAAAAGATTCCACTTCACCACCTCAAAACCCTTTCATATTTTATATAGATCCATTATTGAGATTTATTTCCAAATTTTTATGTAAAAAATTCCTAATTATTTACTTCCAATTATTTATATATTTTAATGTGAAACATTAATTATTTTTTAAAAAAATGTTATGAAATTTTTTCTAAATATGTTTATGTTTCACATAAATTTTTATCGTAAACTCTAAAATATTTACCTCATAGGGAGTACTGTTTTTTGAAATACATTGTAAATGAATTTATGAAATTATCCTTTTAGGAAATCTAATTTTTATCCAAAATTATATCTCTATTTTTTTATATACACCAATTGGAAATTTTGTTAAACCCATTTTTCATTATTTGTGTTATTTATGATTTGATGAATCATTTGTTTCATTTAGAAAAAATATATAAAAATGAATTATGCGTGGGGTATTATTTCTTCGTTCAATTCATTAGTTAATGAGTTATATCTCAAGTGATAATGATGTTATTCATGGTAATTTTAATTATTCACAATATAAATCATGAAAATGTTTCCAAAACATAAATATTAGAAATTTTTTTGTCCACAACATGATTCTTGAAAACAAAATTCAACATAAAACATGGATAATTTTTTCCACAATAGGAATCATGTAGATTGTTTTATTCACAACATGAAGCATTAAAATATTATTGGTTAAAACTATTATAATTTCACTATAACTATTTTTATGCCACAATTTTTTATTATGATATGTTTCAATGACATTACATATTTTTATGTCATATTCTAATAATTATTGTAACACCCATAGATTTAAAAAGAAGAAAACTATGTTTGATAGTGGAAATGAAACAAAAAAATAAAATTATACAATAATTTACTTCTCTAATACATCACTATATATATATTTTTTAAATAAATATAATCACTTAAATATCTTGTGGTACAAAAAACACAAATATATTTATTTTTGATAGCATATTCAATACACAACATCGATTTTTATAAAAATAATTTTTAATTAAATTATTTTGTTTAAAAGTACCATTATGTTTTTAATATGATATCATGTAACATAACTATTATTTATTTATATTTAATCCTATTAAATACCATTTAATCAACTTTTATATTTTTTATAGTATAAGTTTTTTAAGAGTTTAAAAATGGGGTTTTAAAAAAATTGTTCTAAAGTGTATAATGTTCTTCCATCTTAATTAATTAATATAAAACCAAATATGTTATGTTTTAAAGGAAATTAATAGATTATATATAATTAAATATCAATTATTTCCCTAAAATTATTATTATTATTCATACAATAAATATTGAATTATATTTCAATGAAAGACTTCTTCTTTTAGAAACCTGTTGTCTCACTACATCTACATGATTAATAAAAAATTCAGTATCAGAAAATAATTTTTTTAAAATTATATTCCATATTTTAGGTTTGAATAATTTATAATCTCTAAAAAATTAAACTTTTTTTGAACATAATTAGTAGTGGAAAGAGTTAAAATTAATTAAAGTGGTTATGGTAAAAATCGGTTTATTGGGGTTTAAACTAAAAATAATAATTGAAAAATAATCTATAAACTTTTAAAAAAAACTATTGGACAAATTTATTTGGATAAATCTACCTATAAGGTTCTATAATTTTCCATTTTTTTATTTTTACATATAAAAAACGTGTTACCAAAAAATAATTTTAAAAAATATCAAGTGTGTCCTTTCCCAAAATAATAAAAGGCCCCCACCTATCCTCACTTATTCACACTTTAAAAACAACAAGAAGCTTAAAAAACTACCCAAATCCATTCCATATGAACCTCTTCTTGTTAATGATGTTTTATTTTGTGAATTATGGAAAACTAGAAAGAGTTTAGTGAAAACCTAATAAAGATCCCCAAAAAGAGGTAATGTTATACAAAGAGTATAATTATTTAATATATTTATCCTCCTACATAAATATACATTAAACCATGAGGATTTAATATACTCATAATATTAAAAATAATTGGTTGTTTCTGTTACAATTCCATGGAATACAACCATTTCTACATCTATCAAATGGGTTACAATATCATTGTTTGTGTGTATAGTGGATTGCCGCATCGTGAACTGGGGTCATTTATTCTTTTATTACCACCTTTAAAAGTTGGGTATGATGATTGATAAAATGTGTATATTTATATATCATATTTATAACATAGTTTTATATATTGTGTAATTATATCATATACATATTTTTTTACATTAAATTCTTTAGGGGATATGATAACGTTATTCATGTGTATAGAGGCTTACCCCCTCATGTAGCGATGCAATTCATTATCTCAATAATGCATTACATGGAAGGTATGAAGGATAAATATAATGATTTCATGTGATATTAATGAAATAATTATGATATTAAATAAATTTTTATCATTATAAAATTTAATATATCATTTTATTTTTTTACACTAAAAAAGAGATTACATCATTTATATATGTGTAGACCCCCACTATTCCAAAGTGATATGAAACTCTATTCATCACCAGGCCCTTGGGATTATATATATATATATATGTATATTAAAAGAAATAATATCATATAAATTATATTGTGGTCATTTTGGAATGGTTAAACATTACTAATCCCCTTCAAAAAAATAATCGTTGAAAATGGAGATCTTAGTCGTGCATACCTATAAACTACACTATTTTTACAAAACCCATTAACATTGCAACAATTGGCCATAATCAGGGCAAAAAAATAACTACTGACTAGAGTGAGATTAAAAGGCCTAGTAATTTTTGAGAGTTTCTCTAAAACTAATAAATGTATCCTTTATCAGATCTTTTAGAAGCATTGATAATGGAACCCATTTACAAATTCTTTTATTTTAGAACTGATAGAGGTGTCTTTTTTTCAAAAGATCTAAAAGAATTAATAGAGGGGTTCTTTATCAGTGTTAAAAAGTTCATAATGGGACCTTCATCGGTGTTTTAAATTGTATTGAAAAAATGATACATTTTTCAGTGGATTTAGTATCCTTGATAAGGGGACCATTTATCATTGGTTAAAAGCACTGATAATGGGGAACACTAAATTGAACAAATGAATTTATAGTGGAATGAAAGAACATAAATTGTATATAAAAATAGGAAAAAATAAATATTTAAATGTAGTATATTTTAAAATAGAAATAAAAGAAAAAACCCCATATTATAGAAATTTCATACATTGGTGTATTCTATAACATGAATAAAAAAAATTATTATAGACATTCGAAAACATCAATGTGTCGTTAAATTTTTTCTTGAAGTAATATATTTATGAAAATTATCTAAATAATTATATTATAAAAATTATATGAAAATTATTATTTAATAGCATATAAAATATCAATTGAACAATCTGAACATGTTTACTTTGTTTTGGCGATGTGATACACATTTTAATCAGAAATGGACTTTATATATTGAAGACACACACATTGATTAATATCAACCCCATAGTGTGATTTATTAATTATTATTCAATTTATATATATCACAAATAAAGTATTGATCATTGTACTAAAGTATCAAAATAATATGAATGTGTTTTATCAGTTTTGAGAATGGCACTCATGTTTTTACTGAAACATAAATTTAAACTAGAAATAGTCTATATGGGTCATACTAGTAACACCATGTTCTAGTTTGAAATTATAATCGTTCATATAAGACACAAATTAATTTTGAATCATTTTTCTAAATTATCAACAAAATCTGATCATTTTTTCTCTGTTTTCAGTGAGTGACAATTTTTGCACTAAATTTTCAATTTTAAACTTATATCAGACTCACTGAGGTAAACCATCCACACCCAAAATCATATAGAGGTGAAGTTGATTCCAATATATCAAAAATGACTTAAAGAACACTTTCCCAATGTATAATAAAATATTAACGATTTTTCTCGGTATTTGAGTATTTCAATTTTATTTTTTACTAAAATTAATATAAATGTAAATAAAAATTCAAACTTATAGTATCAATAGGAACATGGTGCATCGGATTTAGATAAGGTTTTTTCAGACACATAATAAATGAATTATAGTTTTTTTACAAAAGTTAAAAAAAATCTGAATTAATTTTATTGTTTTTGAGTATGCCACTTTTATTTTTTACTAAAATTTTAATTTAAAATGGAAACACACAATTTTAGTCATACTAGTCACATAGTGCATCTTTTTAATGTGTGTTTGTTTTTTTCACATCAAAAATATCTTATGAATCATTTTACTGAATTATCAACATGATCTGAGCATGGTAGCTCTGTTTTCAATGAGTGTCACTATCATGACCTGACCTAAGCTGAGGATTAAGTCGCGACTACAACATGTCCACCTCCATAGGCCAGGGGTGGATAAATATGCTGAAGGAATAACGTTCCCATGGGGGCATTTGACTATGTACCTATATGAATACACATAACTAGCTCAATGAACAATTATTTTAGAAAAGAGTAAAAGATGCAATATTAATAAAATGTAATCCAAACATGCATATACCTCTAGAAAGTAAAAAAATACAATAGTGTATACTGAAATGTAAATGGTAAAAATACATTCCCAACTATAAATATGTCCCAAATAATCAAAAGTTGAAAATTAAATAGTTGAATAAGATTACAGCTCTTGAATCCCAATCTATGACCACCATATATAGATCAAATAACCAATATCTCAAATCCCCTCTATAGCCATGGTTGACCGGTCCATCCTATGTATTGAAGCAATGCATTTGGGAAAATATGATGAAGTGGTTATTATATATATACACAATAGGGAAACCCAAAATCTAAATGGGAAGTAGGAAGAGATAATTGTGGAAATGAAAGATAGTAGATAATAGAAGGTACAATGAAAGAGAAAAACTCATACCAAACCAAATGTTAAGTTAATCTCATCTAAACACAAGGGGATAAATAGTTTGATTAGATAAAATAAATGTTGAGTATTTTACACTTATATTAGGAGAGTAGACTCATCCAACCCTGGGAAGTTAATCACATAAATAATGTGGCGTACCCCGTATGTCATTGCCTATCCCAGATGGAGAGTAACCAAATATGATGTGTTTATAAGTAAGAATAATATATATATACTCATTCAAAAGGAACCCAAATGATAGAATTAGGGGATCTCAATCTAGATTCTTATCCCAAGAAGTAGTATAGCCCAAATTTGTAAAAGACAATCAATGATGCCTAATATTTCACACATATGTTATGAAGGTCATAGTCAATGTATATCCCAACCTCATTACTATACCACATAGTCAAGCGGTAAAAAAATCAAAGTAGAGGACTCATTCCCTAGTACATCAGAGGGGTTCAACTATATAAGTCTTCAGGGATGACACTACCCGTCTATGCTGGGTTTTCAACTCAGTATTCGTTGGGGATACTACTTCCCAAATATGTTTTTGTGTTAGCTCGATATCCATCAGAGATTCCATTTCTCATGTATGTTGGAGGGTGAAATCAGTATCTATTTAGCATTCCACTGACCAACTATGGTGAAGGGTGAACTTGGTATCCATTGAGTACTCCATTACCAAGCTGTGTTGGATGGTCAACTCAGTATGCATCGATGATACACATAAAAATATTTCTTAGATGGTCAACAAAATATTATTTGAGGACCAAACTACCCAAAAATGCTTGAGGGTCAACAAGGTATCCCTTGAGGATACCGCTTCCTAGATATATAGGAGGGTCAACTCAAAACGATCATGGTAGTACAATGCGATCACTTTCGTCATTCAGTGGTTCCTTTTTAGGAATTTATTATTGATAATTTCACATCATATCTCTAAATCCAAAACCAAGGGCACCATCCTATTCTACATGAAAAAACACATAGGATAGGCTATGTGTGTCCAAAAATTTGAGTTCAAACAATGGAGATACGGATGGATGAAATTTCTCAAAAAGGAACTTGGGGAATGAGATGTGTGTGGGGACCTACACAGTGTGTGGTCCTATTTCACCACATGACCCTTTCCCTAGCCAGCAAAAAAATCAATCCCATGTAGTAGTATGCACCATGTAAGTGGAATACCCAGCATGTTCAGGCTAAATGGAACCAGGGTCATGTCTCACTAGCTATGTCCATGTACCAGACCCCATGTCTATGTATTACACCCTAGTTTCTGTGTACTCAAGTAAAAGAATGTCTATCGGTCAATGAAAATCCACATGGTTTCCAAATAGTGTGATCCTTCATAAAAATTTTCATTCAAGGATGGTCTACATGGCCTATATGATGACTACTCACCGTGTCACCCTTTTATTTTTTGAAACCCTAGCTGATGTTGTTGAGGGGGATACATGTAGTGTATTCATCCCACATCATAACTTATATTATATTTTTCTTTAGAATCTAATATTTGATATTTTTTTCTTTGAATAAATTTATGACACCAAATATGTGTAACACCCCAGGTAAATAAAGATTATGACATCTTTATATTTATCCTTATTTGTGAATCAAATATTAATATTACTTTAAAGGGGATACTATGCTCGATGGCGTACCCAATACGCAAAAACGAGTTTCTTGGGAATCTTACGTTGCACTCTAATAATAAAATAATATTATTTTAAGTGGTAGTTAACATGTAGAGGTTGTATTGGCGGAAATGGATAGAAATAACTAAAATATGATTATATATGTTTTTTAAAAGTTTTTACATTTATCCAAAGGCTTAAAATACGGAAAGAATTCAATTTTAGGCTTTTATACCCTAATTTTCACTAAAGGTTCACTTATCGCCTTTTGATGGTGAACTATCATTAAAAATAGTTTTGATCACTCTTATAAATTCTATTGGACCAAATAAAACTCTTATTAAGAATTGGGACATCAAAATTTACTTTGTGTAAATTTTTGGTATCTTTCCGATAAAGTTCATTTTTTTAATGAATAGTGTAAAATGTTGTATTTTAATTCAAAACCTCTTTTTAATATAATTTTTTTATATGATTAGATTATCTTTTGATTTGGTTTTAAAGTGAAATTAGAATATATTTTTACCATTAAATCCAATAGTGGTCATTGGAATTAATTTCACTTTGAAATCAGACTTGAACAAGTGTCAATCTTTTGATACTTATTATTTCATAAAAACACGCTATTTGCTTTGACAACGATAATTAATTATTAAATTAATTAATCTGACTTATATGTTTTTAATTTTTTAAAATAGACTTCATTTTTGAATTCAGAATATCAAATATAGCTTATGGTGAATTTTTGGGATTTTTCTGAAAAACTTCAATTTTTGATGAATAGTGAAACCACTAAGTGGTACTTATAAAAACTGATTTTTCCGTTTAAATGAAATTTTTCCATATTTGTGTTTTGAATTTCAAAAATCCGATATACATGGTTGTCATTAATAAGTAAAATGTGGTTCAATGGGATAAAAATAATTTTTTGGTGAATAATAATTTATTATGTTTTTTAATCGCGATTAGTGGTAATTAGTGTAGTTTAAGGTAAAAATAATTCTTTAATAAAATAAGATGAGCTTGACACATGTCTTACCCTCATTGGATGTGTGATGGCCGACAAAGACAAGCCATGGGTCAACTTGGGGACCAAATGGAGCCACATTGGTTGGGAAATGACATAAATAACTTTTTATTTAATGTTAAAGTAAAAATGACACACACATGAGATGTTTTACTAAAACAATTTTTACATGGGGTTATGAAGATCAGATTTTTGATTATAAATAGTCATTGGAAAGATAAAATGATTTCCTACATAATAGTATTTCTTTTATAATTTTTAGACACTAAATAAATTAAATTATTTATAACATCATGATGATGCAGCGATGACCTCATTATTTAACGATTTAAATAAAATGGAAAGATAATGTAAAATCTATGAACTACACAT
Source organism: Viscum album (assembly GCA_963277665.1). NCBI lineage: Eukaryota > Viridiplantae > Streptophyta > Magnoliopsida > Santalales > Viscaceae > Viscum > Viscum album. The sequence goes on from OY728153.1 coordinate 1,242,546,277, forward strand.
GTCCAAAACTTATTGGATCGGTGGATTTAGAACCCTTAACACCATATACACGAATTATATCAATGTGGGACCTTTTAAAACCGAAACACATTTTCAAATAAAGTAATATTTCTTTACTTTCCAAAAGTGCCCCTCCTCTCCTCTTATAAAAGGCCCCCACCTCTACCTCATTTCGCAAACTCCCAAGCCTTTGGCTCAGCCAACCCCTGCCCATTTACTCTCTACACATCCCTCTACTCATCCTAGAGGATTCCATTTGGGCAGAATCCTTTCAAAGGAAGCCTTTAGGCTCAAACTAAAAGGAGTTACACTTTTAAAGGTAATTCATTCTCTCATGTTCATTTGTTTTATTTTGCATCTCCATCCCCCTAAAATCTTTTTATTTACTTTTTTGTAACAAAACCAGTATCTTAAATATAATATGATGTTGTTATAAGATTTATTCGAGCTACACTCTCACACAACTACATCAAATGGTTAAAGAACATACGGTTTCCGTGGATGGCAAAATTCTGCCTCCCGAAATGATGATTGTTCAATACTCATTTAACACCTTTAAAGGTGGCCATTATGATGTCACTATTTTTATATATGATATATAATATGTTTTTGTTTTCCTTAAGCTTCTGTTTTTTTTCATTTTGGGCATACCTTTATGGTTTCCATTATGGGTAAACGCGATATCTTCATTTAAGGAAGTGTGGACTACCGCCCCCTCAAAGTGATTTGATTCGTTAAATACCATATGTGGGACGTATAAAGGATGGAACTATGATATTATATATGATATTATACTGTAATTATAATATACCTTTATATCATTATTATTCCATTCTATAATATACGAATTAGAAATGAAAGTAGTGTTCATGCGTACGTACGACTTACCGTCTCCATGAACGGTCCATTTCATTTCTTACCTCTAAATGATTATGTAATGTTATAAATGCATGCCTGTACTGGATATATATGACATATATTAGATCTAAATCATGAATAAAATTCTGGATATAATAAACATTTGGCCACATGAACAACATGTAATTGTAAGAAGTCCACTTTCGACTTAAGAACCAAATATCGGCAAAACAAATATTATTAACATAAATGATTACATAATGTTTATGACATGGTAATAAGTGATATAAAAGGAATAATTAACTTGAAAAAGGTTATTAAGGAAGTTGAAATTAACTCACGTTTATTATTCAGGAGATTAAAGAATGATCGAGTCAAGTCGGACCCGAGGTAAGGGATCTTACTCCTTTCTTTCTTTTTAAGTACCCTCTTTTATGTCATTCCCTCTAAAGATCATCTTTCTTTTTATTGGGATGTTATTATATATTACACTTACTGTAATTTTTATGTTCATATGGTGAGAGACCCTATTTGCTCTCATTAATCCATTTTGGAAGTTTTGAGTGGCGTCGTTAGGCTGCCGAATTTTCATAAGAGATCTAACCTCTCTCTTTCTTTTTAAGTACTCCCCTTTATGTCACTTCTTTTAAGCTCCTATTTGTTATGATGGGGGATGTTATTTCATATTACTCTTTCTGTAAATTTTTTTTTAAGGTGATGAGATACCCTATTTGATCTCATCAATCCATTTTTGGAAGTTTTATGTGGCGCCGTTAGGCTGCCGAGTTTTCGTAAGTGATTTTTCATCTCACTTTTATTCCCGTGAGATTTATGCTACATTTGACACAATTTACTTTTAGTGGTGTATGTAATGACCATTATTTTACTCATTTTGTAATATTCCTTCATTTATGAGTATTTACATCAATGATGTATTGTCCTTCTTTCACGGGTCGTATGTTTCGAAAGATACCCAAGTCGGTAAGGGAACCTTTCACCCTCCTTTTTTTAAAAGACTTCTTTTGTTGGGTCTTTTAATATACATATTGTTAGGTTGGGATATGTTCTCATATATCCTTATTGATGTAAATTTTATGTCCAAGTGATGAGATACACTTTTTATCTCTCATCAACACATTTTGATGTGACGCTGTTAGGCTGTCAAGGGAACTTCTTAACCCAATTTCGATTTCGTTGTGTTCAACATATAGTTATTGAATATGCCATCCTTTGAATATGTGTGAATGACCTTTGATTATTTTACACTTAATATCCACTTATATTTGGTGTATTCGTTTTTCACACATAATTATGTAATTGAGTTATCCTTAAACCAAGGATACCGTCTTTGTAAGGGACTTCGTCTCAATCTCCTTTCATTGAGGCATATTTCGTTTTATACACAACTGCATTTTGTAATGGTGTATAAACCTTTTACTTTTATACAAAAGGAATCTTTTTCTACGAAGCGTTTTACAAAATGACAAAAAGGTATGTTTCTTTTAACGTACGTGGTGACAACGACCTTTTCCGCCGCCGCGAGAATTATTTGGTCTTTGGCTTCCTCAACAAGTCATAATGTTTTTAAAATAAAATAAATACCATATACTCTTTTATGTATTTTGGTACTAAAAATGGTTTTGATAAAGTATTCTATTATTTCAATATATTTATGATATATTGTTATTGAAATGTGGAAATGTTATCATTCCTTTATATTGGTTTTATGTTTTATGATTTTATATTGGTACTTGGACATTTTAACGGGTGGTTACGTTATAAACCATATGATGGGTGGTGCCGTGAATACCAGGACAGGTTGTTATGTTATAACCTCCAATGCAATGGGTATGGAAGTCTGCCGTATGGCTATTCCATTTAGTATGTATGGAAATTGGTCGTATGGCTATTCCATTAAGTGATATGTGTGGGAGTCGACTGTATGGTTATTCCACTTAAGTATGTTTATGTCCCAAGTTACCATTATATATGTTATGTGTTCTTTATATGGGTTTTATGGTAATCCTTTGGTTACAAAAAGGTAAGTAATGATATTTTATTCAGTGAAGAGTTTTTACTACTTCATAAAGGTGTAAAGTATTACCTTGATAAAGTATACATGGTTTACTTTTTGCTTTGATAAACAAACATTTTTTATTCTTTGTGTATCCCTTACTGAGTTTTTATGCTCATCCCAAGTTTTTGAAATGTTTTTCACAGGACTTATCGTGGAATAGGGTCAAGGATGGGATCAAGGGAAAGTCATGCTACCTAAAACATGAATCTAGACATGTTTCTTTTAAGAGTTTTTATTTTATGAAAATTTAGTAGAAGAGACTACTTTGTAATCTTTTGAGATGTAATAGTTATGTCCTAATTCTCTAAAACTCTAAACCTGAAAAGATCCTCCATGTGAATTATTCATTTAATTCAATTTTAAATAAGGTTTAAGGCCGGGGCCTTATAGTTGGTATCAAAGGTCGGTTTAGATATCTTTAGAGGTTAGGGTATTCTCTAAGCATAAGTGACATTACCATAATGGTTAGGATTTCAGAAAGAGTCCTAGTTTTAGGTAAAGTGAATGAGTAAGTATATCTTAGTGTTAATATTCCTCATTAGTACATGATGGTTATATTGATATACTCACACTGACCTTTTTGGTTTTAGTAAATGGCTAGATCTAGCAGGCACCAAAGTGACAATGGGTTTGAAGGAAACTGTGGTGGTTCTCTGATTAAGATACTGGATGAGATGGGGGATTCAATGAGGAATCTCATAGTTGTTCTAAACCAACTATCAAGGAGTAATGATCAACCACTTCAACCTTGTTGAGTTCTCTAATGCATCATGTACGAGATGGCCAACTCGATGTGGAAATTCAGGTAATAATTATTAAGGTAACCATTACGGTTTATATGATCCTTATTCTTTAGGTAATTATGGGTTACTCTATGATATGATGGAAAATGAAAGGAATGAGATAAAATTGAGGTTAAAATATGATATGATTATTTTTGGTGATTTTATCCCTTTTGGGGAATGATTTTAGAATTATATAGTTTTGGAAAAAGGACAACACGTAGACCGTGTGACTACCCGTCACGTCGGACAAAGCTGCGGGAATCGAACCCACAACCAAAGTGCGACTGGTATTTACCGCCTACCACTGGACTACGTGAAGTCCCTGGTTAGTTTGACTGATTCTTTTTTTTAAGAGTAAGTTGATTTTGGGTTATTTATGAAAATGATTAACCTGTCATGGAGGATATGTGATTAGGTTAATTACTTTTCAATACGAGACTTTAAGAGCAACTGATGTTGTTTGGAGATAAATGTTACGATTTAACTTCGTAGAATATGTGTCTAAATCCTTCAAATGTTTGGGTTTCAATCTTAGTTTGGTTTACTTTGAAGAATTTTATGGAAAAATGGTCCTCGTTGAACTTTGGGTTTTGCGGCACAAATTTTGGAGATTAAGAATAGATTTTCTTTTTATAAAGGGTTATCCTTTTCTGGATTATCTAACCTTGTACTAACCTTTTTGGTTTTGGTTTTGGTAAAAGACTAAAGACATGGGATGTATATAGTTCTCTTTGGTGGATTAGGTGATTCTCTAGAAGTTGATTATAGTACTCTTAATGTGAACAAGTCTCCCTAAATACTCGTCTTTTGGAAAAAAAAATATGAGTTTGATTAAGGAATCTAGTAAAAGTTGAAAGTCAACATGATAAGTGATTATGTTTCCTTATGAATAAATTCCTCAATAAAAATTAACCTAAAACAATAATGTTGTCTATTAACTTTTCCTACTGGGGAATCTAATACCATTTAACCGATCACAAGTTTGTGATTTTCTCATGGTTAACTTTCTCCTAAACATGTTTTCTATCACTCTCCATCAGAACATGACCCTTTGATTTTTTTTTCCATGTCCATGTTTTCCTACACGGAATCCTGTTATGGGTTAACTCCGGTGACCTTTGTACATATCTTTCTTTATTTTAATGTGATTGTTTTACCGACTCTTCTCCGATGTGGGACTTTAAAGGATGTTTCCAAGCCCAATTTTGAAATTGCGAGGACGCAATTCCCAAAAGGGGGGAAGGATGTAACACCCCAGGTAAATAAAGAATATGAAATATTTATATTTATCCATATTTTTGAATCAAATATTAATATTACTTTAAAGGGGATACTATGCTCGATGGCGTACCCAATACACAACAACGAGTTGCTTGGGAATCTTACGTTGCACATTAATAATAAAATAATATTATTTTAAGTGGTAGTTAACATGTAGACATTGTATTGGCGGGAATGGATAGAAATAACTAAAATATGATTATATATGTTTTTTAAATGTTTTTACATTTATCCAAAGGCTTAAAATACGGAAATAATTCAATTTTAGGCTTTTATACCCTAATTTTCACTAAAGGTTCACTTATCGCCTTTTGATGGAAAAAGGTCATTAAAAATAGTTTTGATCACTCTAATACATTCTATTGGACCAAATAAAACTCTTATTAAGAATCGGGACATCAAAATTTACTTTGTGTAAATTTTTGGTATCTTTTCGATAAAGTTCATTTTTTTTAATGAATAGTGTAAAATGTTGTATTTTAATTCAAAACCTCTTTTTAATATAATTTATTTATATGATTAGATTATCTTTTGAATTGGTTTTAAAGTAAAATTAGAATATATTTTTACACTTAAATTCAATAGTGTTCATTGGAATTAATTTCACTTTGAAATCATACTTAAACAAGTGTCAATCTTTTGATACTTATTGTTTCATAAAAACACGCTATTTGCATTGACAGCGGGAATTAATTATTAAATTAATTAATCTGACTTATATGTTTTGAATTTTGTAAAATAGACTTCATTTTTGAATTTGGAATATCAAATATAGCTTATGGTGAATTTTTGGAATTTTTCTGAAAAACATTAATTTTTGATGAATAGTGAAACCACTAAGTGGTACTTATAAAAACTGATTTTTCCATTTAAATGAAATTTTTCCATCTTTGTGTTTTGAATTTCAAAAGTCCGATATACATGGTTGTCATTAAGAAGTAAAATGTGGTTCAATGGGATAAAAATAATTTTTTGGTGAATAGTAACTTATTGTGTTTTTTAATCACGATTAGTGGTAATTAGTGTAGTTTAAGGTAAAAATAATGCTTTAATAAAATAAGATGAGCTTGACACAAGTCATACCCTCATTGTATGTGTGATGGCCGACCAGGACAAGCCATGGGTCAACTTGGGGACCCAATGGATCCAATTTGGTTCGGAAATGACATAAATAACTTTTTATTTAATGTTAAAGTAAAAATGACACACACATGAGATGTTTTACTAAAACAATTTTTACATGGGGTTATGCAAATCAGATTTTTTATTATAAATAGTAATTGGAAAGCTTAAAATATTTCCTACATCATAGTATTTATTTATAATTTTTAGACACTAAATAAATTAAATTATTTATAACATCATGATGATGCAACGATGACCTCATTATTTAACGATTTAAATAAAATGGAATGATAATGTAAAATATATGAACTAAACATGTCCAAAACTTATTTTATGGGTGGATTTCGAACCCTTAACACCTTATCCACGAATTATATCAATGTGGGACCTTTTAAAACCGAAACACATTTTCAAATAAAGTAATATTTCATTACTTTCCAAAAGTGCCCCTCCTCTCCTCTTATAAAAGGCCCCCACCTCTACCTCATTTCACACACTCCTCAATCATTTGGCTCGGCCAACCACTGCCCATTAACTCTCTCCACAACCCTCTCCTCATCCTATAGGATTCCCTTTGGGAAGAATCATTTCAAAGGAAGCCATTAGGCTCAAATCAAAAGGAGTTACACTTTTAAAGGTAATTCATTCTCTCATGTTCATTTGTTTTATTTTTCATCTCAAACCCCCTAAACTCTTTTTATTTACTTCTTTTGTACAACACCAGTATCTTCAATATACTAGGATGTTGTTATAAGATTTATTCGAGCTACACTCTCACACAACTACATCAAATGGTTAAAGAACATACGGTTTCCGTGGATGGCGAAATTCTGCCTCCCGAAATGATGATTGTTCAATACTCATTTAACACCTTCAAAGGTGGACATTATGATATTACTATTTTTATATATGATATATAATATGTTTATGTTTTCCTTAAGCTTTTGTTTTTTTTCATTTTGGGCATACCTTTATGGTTTCCATTATGGGTAAACGCGATATCTTCATTTAAGGAAGTGCGGACTATCGCCCCCTCAAAGTGATTTGATTCGTTAAATACCATATGTGGGACGTATAAAGGATGGAACTATGATATTATATATGATATTATACTTTAATTATAGTATACCTTTATATCATTGTTATTCCATTCTATAAAATACGAAATAGAAATGAAAGTAGCGTTCATGTGTACGTACGGCTTACCGTCTCCATGAACAGTGCATTTCATTTCTTACCTCTAAATGATTATGTAATGTTGTAAATGCATGAATGTACTGGATATATATGACATATATGATATATAAATCATGAATAAAATTCTGGATATAATAAACATTTGGCCACACGAACAACATGTAATTGTAAGAAGTCCACCTTCGACTTAAGAACCAAATATCGGAAAAACAAATATTATTAACTTAAATGATTACATAATGTTTATGACATGGTAATAAGTGATATAAAAGGAATAATGAACTTGAAAAAGGTTCTTAAGAAAATAGAAATTAACTCAAGTTTATTATCCTGGAGATTAAAGAACGATCGAGTCAAGTCGGACCCGAGGTAAGGGATCTTACTCCTTTCTTTCTTTTTAAGTACACTCTTTTATGTCATTCCCTCTAAAGATCATCTTTCATGTTATTGAGATGTTATTATATATTACACTTACTGTAATTTTTATGTTCATGTGATGAGAGACCCTATTCACTCTCATCAATCCATTTTGTATGTTTTGAGTGGCGTCGTTAGGCTGCCGAATTTTCGTAAGAGATCTAACCTCTCTCTTTCTTTTTAAGTACTCCCCTTTATGTCACTTCTTTTAAGCTCCTACTTGTTATGATGGGGGATGTTATTTAATATTAATCTTGCTGTAAATTTTTTTGTAATGTGATGAGATACCCTATTTGATCTCATCAATCCATTTTTGGAAGTTTTAAGTGGCGTCCTTAGGCTGCCGAGTTTTCGTAAGTGATTTTTCATCTCAATTTTATTTCCGTGAGATTTATGCTACATTTGCCACAATTTCCTTTTAGTGGTGTATGTACTGACCATTATTTTACTCATTGTGTAATATTCCTTCATTTATGAGTATTTACATCAATGATGTATTGTCCTTCTTTCACGGGTCGTATGTTTCGAAAGATACCCAAGTTGGTAAGGGAACCATTCACCCTCCTTTTTTTAAAAGACTTCTTTTGTTGGGTCTTTTAATTTAAATATTGTTAGGTTGGGATATGTTCTCATATATCCTTATTTATGTAAATTTTATGTCCATGTGATGAGATACACTTTTTATCTCTCATCAACACATTTTGATGTGACGCCGTTAGGCTGTCAAAGGAACTTCTTAACCCAATTTCGATTTCTTTGGGTTCAACATGTAGTTATTGAATATGCCATCCTTTGAATATGTGTGAATGACCTTTGATTATTTTACACTTAATATCCACTTATATTTGGTGTATTCGTTTGTCACACATAATTATGTAATTGAGTTATCCTTAAACCAAGGATACCGTCTTTGTAAGGGACTTCGTCTCAATATCCTTTCATTGAGGCATATTTAGTTCTATACACAACCTTATTTTGTAATGGTGTATAAACCCATTTGACTTTTACTTTTATACAAAAGGACTCTTTTCTACGAATCATTTTACAAAACGACAAAAAGGAATGTTTCTTTTAACGTACGCGGTGACAACGACCTTTTCGGCCGCCGCGGGTATTATTTGGTCTTTGTCTTCCACAACAAGCCGTAATGTTTTTAAAATAAAATAAATAACATATACTCTTTTATTTATTTTGGTATTGAAAATGGTTTTGATAAAGGATTCTATTATATCAATATATTTATGATATATTGTGATTGAAATGTGGAAATGTTATCATTCCTTTATATTGGTTTTATGATTTTTGATTTTATATTGGTACTTGGACATTTTAACGGGTGGTTACGTTATAAACCATATGACGGGTGGTGCCGTGAATACCAGGACAGGTGGTTACGTTATAACCTCCAATGCATTGGGTATGGAAGTCGGCCGTATGGCTATTCCATTTAGTATGTATGGAAATTGGTCGTATGGCTATTCCATTAAGTGATATGTGTGGGAGTCGACCGTATGGTTATTCCACTTAAGTATGTTTATGTCCCAAGTTACCTTTATATATGTTATGTGTTCTTTATATGGGTTTTATGGTAATCCTTTGGTTACAAAAAGGTAAGTAATGATATTCTATTTAGTGATGAGTTTTTACTACTTCATAAAGGTGAAAAGTATTACCTTGATAAAGTATACAAGGTTTACTTTTTTGCTTTGATAAAATAACAGTTTTTATTCTTTGTGTACCCCTTACTGAGTTTTTATGCTCATCCCATGTTTTTGAAATGTTTTTCACAGGACTTAGCGTGGAATAGAGTCAAGGATGGGATCAAGGTAAAGTCATGCTACCTAAAACATGAATCTAGACATGTTTCTTTTAATAGTTTTTATTTTATGAAAATTTAGTAGAAGAGAATACTTTGTAATCTTTTGAGATGTAATAGTTATGTCCTAATTCTCTAAAAATCTAAACCTGAAAAGATCCTCAATGTGAATTATTCATTTAATTCAATTTTAAATAAGGTTTAAGGCTGGGGCCTTATAATATGTCACCTCAAATCCATCAAGGATTAGTGTATCTAGAAGTTATTCATGCTTTTTTGCTATTGTTTCCTTGAAACTAGATCCAGTATGCATTTATGTCTACTCATACGCCCCCACACATCCCAAAGAGTTATTCCATTGATTAATAAACAACCAATAACCAAAAATATCATCCTATCCCTATAAAAATTCTATATTTATTCTTGTTTTTTTATCCACTACAATTTCATGAAACTGCTACTAATCCAAGGATCTGTTCAGGCTTAGTACCACCTAAAAAACAATGAAATTAATCATGGTTTCAGTACTTGGGAACATACGAAGGCTATAAAAGGATGCAGATCAATGAACAAATATTGATATACTCGGTATATTTAATCAAAGGGTGTAAAAACCAAATGAAGAGTCCATACTTGATTATAGAGAATTTATTAATTAATAATTCATCTTCCAATGATCAGGATATGTGTTTGCATTCATTGCAACATCTATCCTGTTTTGGCATTCCACCATTAACTGATGGAATTTTCCAATGGAATAGTTATGAAGCGATATGGATTTATCCAGGGGTTTCAATGGATAACCATAGACAAATTATATTGGAACTTATCTTATATATATATATATATTATACAAAAACGAATGAATGAATGAAGTAATTAATTAATTAACTCCATGAACATACCACCAATGAGGGAGGAGTCCAAATTCCCCATGCCAACTCATTTTATGTCCCATCTAGGGTGAACACAGTGATCCACACACAACCATTGTCTTGGAATTATGATCTGAGCTACCATTTTACGGTATTAATATTATCATTATGAAGTTTCATGCTTGCAACATAAAATATATTTAATAATTTTATAAAATTATTTCTGTAAACACTAGTCCTCTAAATCACACACCATCTCAGTGCCTAACTCTTGAAATATATATTTAAATATTTCAAAGTCATGTCAGTTAAAAATGAGTATCTACATCATTCCCTCCATCATTATATTCATCCCTGATATGAATAGGAACGAAATTTGGGATATTGAGTCTCCACATGGATATCCCACTCCCAGGACCACTCCAGTATGTTCTCATACTCTCTGACCACAAGGACCAAGGGGATGCTCTTTCTATGAAAAGTCATATCATGTCCATCCTTGGTCACCATTGGGTGATCTAAATAGTTGGATCCATCCTTGATATCGATATTTACCCAATCGATAACTTTTTAGGGCCATGTATGTTTCTCCTTAGATGGGATGCATGGTTTTTGTCATACACCCACTCCAACAATGGTTGTAGGGAGAGGCGATATGGAAAATCAACAACCTTATGCATGATCCAGTATTTCATGAAGAACCTCATAGGTATCATGACTCCCCATCCAAAACTATTAAATCCTCATCATCTACATACTCTCAAGAAAACGTTGTCACCCTGCTCAATCTCGTACGATAGCGATCTTCACAAGATTTATGTTTTCTCTGTGAAATCCTATATCACTCATGGATGACCTAGACTTTCTACATCATCACCGGCTCAATATTTAGTCCCACATGAAATGTCTCTCAAATAAATTTGTTGCATAAGAGAGACATGTAGGTTCTTCAGTACAAGGCCTCAAATGGTTCTCTGGAAAGGTAGAGTCATTGGTGTTATTGTACACAAATTATACTAATGGAAGGTGATACCCCTAGCTCCAGAAAATGTCTATCGTGCAAGACCTCAACATTTCCTCCAACACCTAGATAGTGCACTCAATCTTCCTATCAGCCTAAGGTATAATGGGTATACTCATCCTCATGTTGTATCAGAATTATAGGACTCTACACAATCGTGATGTAATCCACACATCACAATTAGAAAAAATTGTTAAGGGAACCCCGTTAAGGAAAATGATATCCTATATGTACATCTTCCCCAAACCCTCTGCCTAAATCCTCCCCCTAATGTAAAGGAAGTGAACCAACATTTTGAGTTGGTCAATTATGTCATAGATGGAATCATGGACCTTATTTACGCATGAGAGCCGCATGGAAAAGCCCAATTATATGCAGTCCCACTTCCACTTCCAGGACCCATGGGGCTCTAACAAACCGTCTGAATCTTGTTTCTTAGTACTTAGTAGTTGATAGTCGAGGAACCAAATTATTAACTCCACTTCACATCATCAAATTTTGGACCACCAAAATTGATGCTGAATGCCTATGTATATCTTCCCCATACCATGATAAATAGCTAGGGGACATATACGAAACTCCCATATCACCTCCTCCCATGTGACTATGACTAGTGTCCATCCCAAAAAAGGATGAAATTATTACCTCCTTTGAAATATCCGTATGGTGAGAATATTTTGGATATATGATGATGTGATACATCATATTCTATGTTTCCAAGCTAGGACTCCCTCACATGGTTATGAAGCATAGTATCCAACACAATCGATTATGGAAATGTTGTACCCTCCTGCTTTACAAGGGTTAGCTACAAGGAGGCCATCTGATCTAAATCCAACAACACTAAGAGAGAATGGGACTTCCTATTAAGGGAATATGATGCAATACTAACCTTCTTTGGAGTATATACTTCCTCGAAGATATAGTCTTTTGGGAACTCTAACTAGTGTTGATGTCTCAGGTTTATCTCCCCCTAAATAAAGACATATCTAAGGTGCTAATGGTCTGAGTAAACTAAAAGGAACTCCCCAAAAGGTTGGGTATCCATATCCTCAAGAAAAAGAGTAACACTTCTTGATATAGGTCATGAGTCAGGAATTTTTACTCCTGGTATCTCAATTTACTTGAACCGTTTGTGATAACTACCTACCACTATTTTAATATGAAACTAAAACCATATTCAGATGAAGCATAATAAAAAACATGCTCTGAACCATATTTTGTTAGTCTCAACACTGGACCACACTTTATTCTCATCCTATAATCCTAAAAGCACTTATAAAAATACTTTGAAAAGGTAAATTGTTTCTCAGATCATGTTAATGTGGTCAAACGTGTTGCGATTCTTGAGATGTTTTCCACAAAACTCTTGTAGTACAACGCTAATCTAAGAAATCTCTTCACCTATGACATTTGTGTGGATCCCAAGAAATTACTGCATGGATCGTTGCTAGATCCACAAAATATATTATCCTTTTAAATTACATACACCTAAAATTGAGGCTCCAGAATCTATAACTAGAACGTTGAGAGCATTTTATAAAGCTTGTGATCTTAAATAAAATCTAGTACCATCCTCATGTTCTCTGTATAATCCCCCAATAATGAATGGTAGAATGATACTTAATCATTGAAGAAAACAAATAATTATTCCATGTATGGCTAGAATAACTGATTCATCAAATCCCTAAACATTGTGGGTAAATTTATTTATCCAATGGGATTTACTAGGATGTCCTAGTACCAGTAGCGATAATGGTATGCCAAACAGGGAATATGAGCCTTGTGAACCCTCAAATGGGGGTAGTTGGACATGAGATTGTTCTCCAAAAACCACTTACCACCTCAAAATTGGTCAAATAGATCATAAATTCCCTAAAAGGTTTACCTTTTAATTATCATGGTCTGGTTTAGGAGGAAATAATTTATGCAAATCCATAAGCTCTTGTATACCATTTTAACAAACAAGACTAGAGCCACCAAGGGGGACACACTGGGTCAAATGAAACCATTCTATTGTATGTACTTACACTCTAATTTTAGCTCCCAAATCTTGGTAGGGGAAATCAAATACTTCATAGAAGATATCATAGTGTTCAAGGGATGCAATTCAATGAAAAAATCTATTCACACCGTGGTGGTAGTCCCAGAACATCCTCATGGATAACATATATATAATACTCCACAACTTATGTAAAAAAACTTTCCTAAATTGGATATTGAACTATGTTTTATAATCACAAATTTATGGGTGAAAGGCAATATCCTCATGCTCATAGAACCTAATTTCTCTTCCATGTTATGAAATTCACTTGAAAATGAGAATCTCACCCCACTCATACACAAGCTTCTGACTTGTCTAGGATGATAGTCGATTAGGTCTCAAATCATGCAAAAACAATCCATACCCAAGACATCATCATAGAACTACATCATTAAACCTAAAATATCCCACATGAACCTCTCTCCAATAAGAGATAGTTCAGAATGATGAAAGATGAATGATACAAAAAATTATTCCTTAAAAGAACCACACGACAATGTTGTTGGGATAACACCTCTTCTATGAGATCCATCTCTCACACCGGGATTATATAGATAATCGAATTAGTGAAACATGTGTCAACTAATACTAAATCAGGAGTAGAAAATTCCTAAATAATACCTCATATCATCTCATACAATGTGTTGTAATAAACATCCAAATATTTTTGTTATTTATGGCCCTAGACCCCAACTCCCTGAGCATAATGTGAACCGTCTGGTGGTGGTGGAAGGATCTCATAGCAGTTTCCACCACCCATAGATATTCCTAATCATATTTTAGTTTTGACTCACTGGTGAAAACCTTATATTTTCTTGAGAGATCTCCTATAATGGAACTATCTTTTCCATGGTGGTCCATCAACTATCTGTCTATACTACCAAACAAGTCAAGTAGGGAAGTCTCACTCTATGTGACCTCTCCCATCACAAGTAAAGAAATTCACCACCTTAGGATGACCTTGTTCTCTACACTTTCTTTACACTGCACGACATTGTTCCCAAAATTGATCACAAAAGGGATTAATGTTACGAGATCCCGCCAAGTGGTGTCTGCTAGCTATTGTAGAAAAATTGTCTCTATGATTCCCAATGATAGCTCTAGCTTCCTAGAATACCTATGATAGAAATAATTATATATCGAGTGCCTAATCTAGAATCCTGACATAGATGGGGATGCACAAGGTCATTATGCTGGCATAGATCAATCTACAGAGTCCATACTCAATCTTTTATTCTCTAATGTATCCATCATTGATCATGTCAAGTGAGTACTACATAAGGTATATAAACCTCACTGCATACCTAGTTACTATCATCCCACTATAAAACACCTATATATTCTCATATATCTAGACTGAGCATAAGTAGAAGGGGTAGAAAACCTTATATAAAAATTTCTAGAAGTTATTCCATGAGACTATTAACACATTGTGTGTCTATGTAACATGGCCACACTAGCACATAACGACTTAATGGGAAAGGGTACCTTCAAAAAAAACACATAATCCATTGAGGTCTAGAAAATCATTAATATACGGACCATCAACTCTTTTCAATTCTCTGGTTCCCATAGATCTTGCTTAATGTGGAACCACATTTATACCTGACACAAGAACTAATGGAGTGCACTCTTCCTACACATGTCCTAAGCCTTCTCAACTAGAAAACACTAATACTAGAAACATGTATGTGGTGTAACCTATCCTACTAGAGGAAGTGGATAATGGGATGATTCCTGATTTGGGACATCATCGATCTTCGGGGCATCATTAAGAACTCATGCTGTAATCCTAGCTGGTTTTCATCTTAGAGGCCTCTTAAAATTTATCAACACATACCACAGTCCGATAATATATATATATATATATATATGAAAGAATAAAGATTTTACTCAAGAAGGAATGTAAAAGACACAATCCTATATGATGAATGTAACATTAATACCTACAAAAAATGTATCGACATGTCTAGTCGACATGTAGATAGTCAAGGTCATGGCGAATGGATACATCAGCTGCCACACAATCACTGGATTATCTATCCAAAGTGTCTCACTCAAGAAACATTGACAATGATTCTTTAAATCCTAACCAAATCCTTTTAGGTGCAGTAGTCCAAACAACATCCAAAGGAATGAACATAATCTGATACCAATATGTCAGGACTTGGACTAAACAAGGGCTTGATCCAGGGATCGAGTCGTAACTATATAAAGCCCACCTCTATAGGCTATGGTTGGAAACATGATCTTAAGTAAAAATAAACTTGGGTAGGCCTTTTCCTAAGCACATGTACTCACAAACACATCCTTATCAATGAATAAGTGGGGATGGAAAGAGTACAAGATGAAATACTCCAATAAACAAATCCAAGCATGCCTGGAACTCTAGATAGTACAAAAATATTGTAGTGTAAAAAAACATATAGAGGAAAATAAACACCCAACAAAAAAACATGTCTCAAACTGACAAAATAGAAAAAGTAAAAAATCTGAAAGATATCAAAATTCTTAAATCCCAATATACAACCACCGTACGCAGTCCAAGAACCCAATATCCCTATGCTCTTTTGTAGTCACGATTGACCTGCCTATTTTCTACACAAACATGACATGTGCGGTAAAATCCCATGAAAAGGTGAGTATATAAAAACCTAGTAAAAATCCTTGAAAACTAAAGGGGGACTATATGGAGATACAAGATGAAAATAAATTTAGTAGATATCACAAGGTACAATGAATGATTAAGCTAAATCCAAACAAATATGGAATGTAATATCGTACCTACACAAGGGGAGAAGCATGAATAGAAATAAAGGATGCTCATTCTACCATAAATATATAAATTCTTCAGCAATAATATATTGAGTATTCACCATGAATAGTAAGAGAGAATTCTCATTCAACCACGAGTACCTAAACATGAAAATCACGTGGAATAACCCGCACATATTTTCCTATTCCAGAAAGACAGTATCCCAATACATGGTTTAGATAGAGAGGAAAATGCTTATATATATATATTCTATGACATTGGAAGCCCAAATGAGAGAGTAAGGGGATATCCACACCATAGCTCATCACAACATGAAAAGTCACCAAATGATCTTTAATCCATCCATGATGCTCAAAATCTCATGCATTCTCCCAAAAGGTAACCATCCATGTATTACCATCCCTCATCACTATTTCACATAGTCAAGGGTACACTAACTAGATAGAGAGGACCTGCGCGACACTATGTTTGGGGGTTTCACTCTATGTTCCATAAAAGACACAATTCCCCAGATATATTGGATGGTCAATATGGTATTCGTCAAGGACACCACTAACCGGCTATACTAGAGGGTAAACTCAATATACATTGAGGATTCCACTGCCCAGCTATTCCAGAGGGTCAAATTAAAATCCATCGAGGATGCCACTTCCCAGCTATGTTGGATGGTCAAATATGTATCTGTCAAGGATTCCATTACCCATCAATGTTGGAGGGTCAAATCTGTACCTATCACGGAATCCACTACCCAAATATACTGTATGGTCAAATAAGAATCCGTTAAGTACACCACTTCAATGAAATTTTGGAGGCTGAAATCATTATCTTTCAAGGAAGCCACTGCCCATCTATAATGGAGGGTAAACTTGGTATATGATGAGGATTCCACATACAATCTATGCTGGAGGCTTAACTCGGAAAGGCTTGATGATAATGTGTGATCACATCCATTACCGGGATTTTCCTAATCTTTGGTTATCCCCAGATAATTTTAGATCATATATATAATGTTGAAACAAAGGTAAACCTTTCATTATACATGAAAAAACACTTGTGATAGGCTAATTTCCTCCCAAATTCTCTGTTCATGCGAAGAATACTCAAATAGATGATGTTTATTCAAAAAGTAATAAGGGGTACACGACATGAGAGGGGACACACATAGCTTGTGGTCCCATTTCAATGCCTTTCCATGTCCCTGGTTAGAACACAACTACATCCCTTGGAGCAACACATGTCGTGTATGTGGACTAGACAACACATTCAGACTAAATGTGACTAGGGTTGTGTCTCACTTGTTATGTTCCCATACCGGACCCCATGTATATATAATAGAGTACATGGGCATGTTTCTGGACATGTAGTTCCACAATGTATTCTGCTTATGCGACCCTTCACATAGGTTTACATCTAGGTAGGGGTACATGGCATTTAGGATGGATACATGTCTTGTCATCCTTATGTTTTCTGAAACTCTGGCCTCTACCAATAAGGGGGATACACACTGTGTTTTCATACCACTACACGATATGTAGTATCTTTTTCACTAGACTCAAAAATCTATTATATAAACCATGAATCAGGATCTTCTATGTTAGATCTCCCCTCAAATTCAGATGAGATGAACAGATCTGGAAATGATTCACGCTTTCGGGCTACTATTCACAAGAAAATAGCTTCAATTTGAGTTTTTGCGAACCCATACCCGCCACACATCCTAAATCATTCTGTTATAAATTAATAAAAAATTGATCACCCTCAACTAAATATAACACCTTATCAATTCTTATTTATTAAATCTACTCCTAATTTGGGAAACCTCAATGAATATGGGGGTCTAATTTTCCTCAGTACAACTCAAAAATTGGCAATGCGGGACCACGAATTCTAACTGGCGATGAACGAGAAGAAATAAGGGGAAAGGTAAATGAAAAAAGTTAAATGGTAAATCCCACCATTCTTGGACAATAAATCAAGCACATAGAACCCAAGGTTTGAAAATAATTTAAATTAATAACGATTTTAGTACTCATGCACATGAAAAAGATCAAAAAGGACAAAGATCGAAGAAAAATGATCGATCTGGAAAATATAATTAATCAATGGATGTAAAAACATAGAATTTAGAGTCTTAACTAAATTATAAATTTTTCTTTGATGAAGAATGTGTTCACCAGTGATCAGTAGAATCTTTTGCGCTCATTGCATCTAGATCTAATCTGATCTAACATTTCGTCATCATCTGAGGAGATTATCCAATGTAGGAGGGAGGAAGAGATTTGAATTTAAATAGGGGGTTATTCATATAAAACTATAAAAATCAACTGGGAATAAATATTATATAGCTCAATTGATTTGAGATAGAATAAGTAATTAATTTATTAATTTATTAAATCATTGAATATACTACCAATCTGCAAAGAGTCTGAACACCCTATGTGGACTCATTTCATGTCATTCCTAGGGTGAAATCCACATTCCAGACTATGTTGTGATATTAGATTTCTTATTTGAGAAAACATTTAAGAGTTATCCCACTATCTTTAATAATTAGTTCAAGTAAAATATAAAATATAATAAATAATTTTACAAAATTAATTATGGGTACATCAGGAGTCTAAATCAGATGTTGTCTCCACTCCATGATTTGGATATATATATATATAGATATATATTTATATGAGTGTGTGTGTTTGTTTGTTTCAAAGCTTTACAAGAAAAAAACTAGGTCTCGAAAAAAATAGTTTTTGATATAGAATGTCAATTTTAATCTGAAAATATAAAAATTGAGTCATACAAGGAACACCGTGGATCAGATTATGCCATAGATGATTGTTACAGGTCCAAAATGACTTATAGGTCATTTTTCAAATGTACCAAAACAATTTTATTGTGTTTTATTAGTTTTATTATGTCAGATGACTTTATTACTAAAATAAATATAAATTTTAAATAAAAATAACCAATTGGAGTCATACTGGGAACAATGTGAATCATATTGATGTACGAATGATTCATACACATAAAAAATGACATATATATCATTGTAATAATGTATTGAAATAATATGACCATGTTTTCTCAATTTTGAGAATTTCAATTGTGTTTTTTACAAATATTAATTTAAATTATAATTACAAAGATAAACATTGAGACATAAAGGTCACACAATTAATCATAATGAGGTGTGGGTGATACCCACACATCAAAGAGATATATGAATCATTTCACAAATGTATCAAAAATATTTGAATTTTTTTTCTCGGATTAGAGTATTCCAGTTTTCTTTTTCACTAAAATAAATTTCAATTTTAAATAAAAAAACACACATGGAGACATAACGGTCACACCATACCTCTGATTGAGGTGAATTTGATTCATACAAGTCACAAGTGACTAATAAACGATTTTAAAAATGATCAAAATAATCTGAATAATTTTTTTGGATTTTGAGTATGTCAATTTTCATTTTAACTAAAATAACATTTTATTCTAGAAACATGAACATTGAGTTATACCGATAATGTCTTATGTTATGTTGATTTTAGAATAATTTCTATATCTTATAAATGTCTTATGAATAATTTTACAAAGATGTCTATATAATCATAGTTCATTTTCATTTTTTAGTGTGGGACTTTCTTTTTGAACTAAAATGATAATTTTAATTTGATAACAAAGCGTTTGAGTTATACCTAGAGAGAAGTGCATCATATTAAGTCGTAAATTATAATTACAAATCCAAAATGACTTATTTGTCATTTTTTAATGTATCAAAAAAATATAAATGATTTTTTTTATAATTTAGAGTAGGTCAGATGACCTCTGTACTAAAATTAATTTCAATTTTCAATAAAAAGATACAATTGGGGTCATACCATACACCTCATGTTACTCATTGATGTGTAGCTGATTTCTATATATCAAAAATGAGTTACGTATCATTTGGATAATATGTAAAAAATAAGAATTTTTTTCTTGATTTTCAGTATGTCAATTCTCTTTTTAGTAAAATTAATGTCAATTTTAAATAAAAACACACACATGGTGCCATAGTAGTAACACTATTCCTCCAATTAATGTTGGATTAACTAAAACACATCAAAATATATTTATGAGTCATTTTTCAAATTTTTCAAAACAATATAAATGTGTTTTATCAGAGTTGAGTATGTAAATTTTATTTTTTAATAATATTAATGTAGAATTTTAAAAAAAATACCCACATGGAGTAATAATAATCATAATGTGCTTCATATTGAGGTGTTGAAAATTTATACACATCAAAAAATGACTTGTGGATCATTTTACTATATTATTGAAACAACCCAAATGTGTTTTATTAGGTTTCACTATGTCCACATTTCTCATCTGGAAAATGATTCCAGGACCATCCATGATGCCTTACATGGAAAAGGCACCACCCCCATAGTTGGTATCCTACACCATTAGAAGATATAGAGCTCTCCTCAACACCAATATCACAATCACCTACACCTCGAGAGAGGGGAACAATGTGGCGGACCACGTGGCTTCTCTAGTGGATCATGGTACCAATGTTACATTTTTTCCGACATTTCTCCCTTTAAAATTAAGGGGGTGAACATGATTCGAGGGGATTACCTTGGTCTCCACAACATTAGGCCTCCGTATGCCTTCACCACTCTCCTCCATGTGTACTTCCTTCCATAATAAAAGTAATAATGATGATGATGAGTATTTCACATGTGTATTTTACTAAAATTAATTTAAATTTTAAACAAAATGACATCCATAAAGACATAACTATCACATCGTGTGTCCTATTAAGGCGTGAAAATTTAATAATTGTCTAAATTGACTTATGGATCATGTTCTTAAAGCATGAAAATAATCATAATGATTTTTATTTGTTTTGACGTCAAAACTTTGATTTTAGGCTCAAATAAATTTTAATTTAAAATAAATAGACACCCTTGGAGTCATACCGGCCACACTGTGCATCAGGTTGAGTGTAGTTTATTCCTACATGTCAAATATTACATGTAGATCATTTTACTAAAACATAAAAATAATTTGAATGTGTTTTTTATATGTCACATATCATTTTTTGTAAAATATTATTTTGAACCAGAAAAGCGAATTTGAGCCATTCTAGTAACATCAGGTGTCGATTTTATGGGAGACTAATTCCTAGATGTCATAAATGAATTCAAAATCAGTATCCTAAATTTTTTAGACAATCTGAGAGGTTTTTATATGTTTTTAGTGAGCGCCACACATTTTTAATTAAAATGTTAATTTTAAACTCATAATGAACACTTTGAGTTATACCATCAACACACTGAATCGAATTAAGATGGGAATGATTTTTACACAACATAAATGACTTATGGGATATTTTCTAAAATTATCCTAATAGTAAAAATGTATTTTCTTCATTTTGAGTATGTATCATGTATTTTTTTACTAAAATTATCTACAATTTTATATAAAACAATACACATGGATTCATACCAAAAACACAGTGCATCACATTTTAGTGAAGATGATTCTTATATTGAAAAAATGACATATAGATCATTTTAAAAAAGTATCAAAAAAGTTGAATGATTTTTCTCCATTTTGAGTATGTGACTTGTCATCTTTACTAAATTTAATGTTAATTCAAAAGGAGACACACATGGAGTCATACCAGTAATAATGTGTTTCCAATTGAGGTCTGACTGATTCTGAAACATCAAAATAATATAAGAATAATTTTCATAATGTATCAAAATAATCCCAATTAATTTTCTAAGTTATGAGTTTTTCAATTTTATTTTTACTAAAATGAATATACATTTTAAGGAAAAAGTCACAATTGGAGTCATACTGATCACACCGTGCATAATATTAAGGTTAAGATGATTCCTAAACCTAAAAATTGATATATATATTTTTTATTAAACTTATCAAAACAATAGTAATGTGTTTTTTAGTTTTTGAGTATGTTACCTATCATTTTAAATAAATGTCATTTTAAAATGGAAATGTACTCTTTGAGTGTCTAGAATAACTTTACATCAAATATTGATCCCCTATGGTTAGAATTACTATTACATCTATAGTGTTACCCATGAATATTACTTTATGATATCATGAATAACTTTTACATCCAATATTGATCCCATGTGATTATTGTTTTATATTATTAATTTTAACCCTTATAGTGATGTGTCTGATCAAAAGGTTATTCATGCTTATAAATATCATTCATTTTACTTATTATTAATTTTCAACATGGGGATTGAATTGAAGTCATAACTAGTGTGACTTGTATAGGAAAACATTCATTCACTTGGATGGGAGCTAATTTAAAATTATTTGTGATTGATCCCAAAAAATGATTATAGATTTATTATCAAACTAAAAAACCTTTCAAAAGTGTCAACAATCACATTCAGAGTCACATGGTTATGGTATCATTTCTTACCAAGATGATAAATATGCCAAACATTGAAAAATTATCAGCCGATATTTTCACAATAAAGGAAGGAAATATGTTGAATTATGTTGTATGAAAAAATATGTTTTAGTAGTTTCCAATAGATATTTCATATATAAAACATATAATAATCCTACATGGTTTCAAAAACCAATCCATATGGCAAGAGAATAAAACTGATAAAAGGCCATCATATAGAATATTAACAATAGAGAATAATGTAGTAAATGTGAATTTAATTAAGATATATAAATAATTTGTATTAGTCTCGCAATATAGGTAAATAACTAGACAAAGGAAGATGTATAATTATAATTAAAATATTAAGTGGTAATTTTTCACAAGTGGTACTACAAGGAGAACAATTAAGAAGAATTGAAATTATAAGGAATGAATGTTGTTGGATTTTAATAGAAAATCAGAATCTTCTACTTGAGGGTGATCGAGATATAACTATATCCCATAAACACAATTATTATATTTTATGTTTTGTGTGTGGGTTTATTATTTGGGTGATATGATCCATGGGGTGAATGAACTAAAAGAAGATAGTGTAATTTTTTAGTGATAATTAAATTGTGAAGATAAAAATGATTTGAGATGGTTTAAAGCTCTATATATGTATTCATTTGATATCAATATTAATATGGTGATCTAAAATTGATATCAAGACATAATCCATATGGTATCAAACTACTATTAAAGTGATGAAATTTTGATGGAGAACAATAATCATCAACAGACAAAATTACTATTTATTTTGGTTTGATGTGAAAATTCAGTATCAATTAGTGGGTATTAAAGATTATTATGGATTATGAAAAATAAATATCCCATGATGGTGATTGTATAAAATATGTTTTTTGAGTAAAATGGACATAAATGGTGTTTTAAATGAATATTTAACTTCCATCTAACATCAACAAAAAAAATAAAAAGTACCTAGTAGTAGAATAATGATCATGGATTTCTAGTGGTGTCCTCAGTTTATAAAGAATATTTTATCCATTATTTTGATATATGGTATCGATCATTGAATTTGTGTTTTATTTCTGATTCACTAACATTATTTTTTATGTTCGAATAAGATCATATCACTTTTTATATTGAATAAAGACTATTTATCTAGTTTTATGGGTATAATGTAGTAATTGTGTTATGTAGATAGCACTAAATTTTTTATCATAAGAACAATATACTACATCAAGTTTCAAATCATTAGACATAGATAATTCATTAATGACGCACTACCATGTGTTAGTTTAACTCACTAAATTATATTGATAGAATATACATATTGGTCAACATAGTTTGGATCCTTGGTAATGTTATTATTTAGTTTTGAGTATGTGATGTGTGGTTTGAAGTAAAATGTAATTTATAAAATAAAAAAATATAATTCGAGTCACACTAAGCACACTGAGGTGTTTCTAATTAAGCATTTTATGTGTGTTTTTCTTTCAATTGTATGCACCAAGCTAAAAAATATAGAAAAATTCTATTTGGATGGAAGAGTAATCCACATGCTTCCTAAAATGAATCATCCAAAAGAAAACAATATCCCTTTTTCAAATTACAGCAACAAGTTTAATAAAAAATATGAATTTCCAAAATATATATGGGTAAAATAAATAATTATTAGAAAAAATTTCAAGGAAATTAAAATAAAAATAGAAGGTAAAATTTCAAAAAAAAAACAAAAAATGTATTGAGAATTTAAATTTTAATGATGTCTATATACATTCATGATCCATTTCCTTATTGTTGTTATCGCAGTTGCATCTTTGAAGTCAATTATATCATGACCAGAAGAATATTCAGAAAATCCACTGTAAATTGAGTAAAATAATACACATTCATATGAAAAAAATATAACGTAGTATAACTACAAAGAAATAAATTTAAAATAAATATGAAACAATAAATTTATAAAAAGGTAATGTTAAACTGAAACAACAAAATTTGAGTCATACCTGGTACACCATTTATCAATTGGAGGAACGGTTGATTCCACATAGTCGTTTTACCATACAGTTCTTCCAAAATTATGGGTAATATAAAAACATTGTTACAACCCAAGTACATAAAAAATAATTATTTTTAATTAAATAATTAAAAAGGTAAATTAATTATAAAAATATAATGAAATTAGTGGTATTTATAGAAATTATAGAATATATATAAATATAATAATAATGGAAACTTTAATGGTATGAAAAATTTCAGGTATCTTGTTAATGAATATATGATACTTTTATTTTGTGGTATAAATAAATAAATGTTTATAAAATTGTAAATTAAGTTTTGGTATTTTAAAAAAACAAAATTGTTTATTTAAATGTTTTTAATTAATTTAATTATAAGATATATTTTTTAATAAAATCTATTAAAAAACAAATATTATGACGTCTTGTGATTATAATATTAATTTATGAGACCTTAAATAATTTTACAAAGTGTCATTAAAACATTTATAATTTTAAAACTAGTATTTTTTTAATAAATACTGTTTTAATTAAAATATGAATTACTCATATTTAGAAAATTAATTTTCTAAAATGGAGTTCATTTTTGAATTCTATATGTGACAACTGGTTGAGGGTATTTTTTTTAATTTTTCTAAAATAGGTGTAAGATTAGTGAATAATTAAATAAAATAATTTTTTATATTTAACAAATGACTAAATTTTTTGGGTCATAGATTATGTATCGATGATGTAAGATGATATTATAGAACTATATTTTAGTATTTTTATATATTTAGTTATAACATTCAAACTATTAATAATCTACATAAAAAATAATCTAATGAATATAATAATAAAAAACACCCATATCTTCCCGTATAAATATCACCCCCACCATATATTTTCCTCAAAAATCCAATGCCTTGAAATTTGATTAGTTTATTCACAATTCCATTCCAAATCATCTTCCTTATGTCCTAGACCTTTTGGTGTCATCAGAAGTCCAATAACATGGTCCTTAAAGAGGTTCTCAAGGAGGATAAGTTCAAGACGTAAAATGCACTTTCATTTTATTTTAAATTTATTTAAAATTTATTTTCTTTTTTTATTATCTCATCACATCCCCTTATAAAAGAGACATGATAACTATAGTATATTAAATATACTATCAATTTAATTTGTTAATGGAATATATATCATTAAACACCTCTTCTTCTCATCTAATTTTAAAAAATGAATCATTGTTCGTTATGTACTGATTTACCATCACTATGGATGGAGTGTTTTCATTTCATTTTACCACAATCAATGCTGGTCATAAAAAAATTATTATTGTTAAATATGATATTATTATACAAATTATAAGTTATATAATGTTCTAGAACCAATATATAAATATGGTATTAAATAATATTATTTATCATTGGGATGGTCATACAAATACAACCTAAATAAATTAAAACATTTTATTTAATGTTTAATCTAATGAATCAAACTCATATTAGAAAAAAAATGATATAGGGTACTATAAAAAAATATGGAAATTTATTAAAAAAATTATTTCCACTTATGGTGTTTTTATTCCATTTGATAGGGGAACCCATAATGATCATTCCATAGAAATAACAACATAAATTCACCCGAAATAATAAAAGTAACAAAATATTATCTACAAATTGGTGGAAAGTTGTTATAAAAAGATCATATAAGGTATTATAAAATTTAATATAGTTATGAAATAAATTAATATGAATCTTTAAACCATTTTACAAGAGGTTTTAACATTTTTTATGGAAATCAAACCAATGGTAAATGACATTACATTTAAAATCAACTTTATTGTCTATTTTCACATAATTCGAAAAAGAATATAACTTTAGAACTAATATGGTGTGAGAGGATTATATTATTTTTAGAAATAATTATTCTTTTTAAACCATTATTATATTATTGGATGGTAATTTTCAATAAAAAAATTACTTTGTCCAAGCGATATATTATTTTTAAATAAGTGATTTTCCTTGAGGAATGTTTTTATGATTCAAGTGTTCATGTTTTAGGATAATATTTTAATAAATCAAAATTAATTATAATAAGGTTTAGGAAATATATATCCCCCAATTCAATTTTTATGTATACTTTTGAATTTTATAGTAATGGTTTTCCATGTGTAATTGTGATCGTTACTCTATAAGGTTGTCGTGGAGGCTACTTAATAAGGTAGCTGTGAAGGTTACTTTGTAATATATCCATGAGGGTTAAAAATCATATTGTAGTATCGAGGGTTGGAATATTATGAATGTAATTATACTGGTTACTTGAATTTATTATTTATGTTTTCAATGTTTTATTTAAATCCAATGTTTTCAAACAGTAATTATTTGATAATTTAAGGGTGAACATTACATCTTTCTAAAAATTATTTCAAATATTTATAAGTGCTTGTGGACTATTGGTTATTTTAATTTATGTACATTAGTAATATATTTCTAATCATCCCATGTTTAAATTTTTCTTCATAGGGTTTAAGTATTGGTAATATAAAATTAGAATCCAAACTGAATGTTGTGAATATTATTCAAGAAAATATTTCATGTTTTATTAAAAATAAATTCAATTACTAATTAAAAAGAAACTATTTTTGTAGTAACCAGTTTTTATTCTTGTAGGTATATATGTATGAATTATTTACTAATTATATAAAACTATAATCTGAAATGATCATTGGGAATTTAAGAATATTAATTCTAAAATAATGATCGATAGTATCTAACGCTTAAGGATGTTTCCTTTGACATATTTTAGTTTGATAACCTCAAATGTTGAATGAATTAAAGAATGAGAAGAAATTTGCATCATCATGAGTTAATCATCCTTATTGAGTGCATGAACAGAGTACAAGAGTGAATCATCTAGGTTTATGAAGTCATTTCTTCATGATATTTTTGAAAATTAACAAAATAAATAATATTTAAAAATGATGGAAAATTAAACTAAAAAAGAGTTAAAATGATGAAAAATAAACTAAAATAAAATTTTTTCTAGTTATATAACATTAAACTATAGTATAATTATACATGATCATATTAATCTAAAATAAATGGAATTTTTTCTATATGAAATGGCCTTAAAATAAAATACATTAAACCGTCTAATATGGAATTATTCTTTTTTAGTGGTCCATACAACATATTATTAAACTATATGAAATACCAACCATCATAGATTATTATTACCTAAATGATATTTATTTTATAAAGCATCTCAACTATATATCTTGTCCAAATGTATTTTTTTCCAAATCATTTTTACATTAAATTTTTTTTCACCATGACATCTTAGAATTATAACATTCATTTTTCAATGAGAATTGGCATTCACAATCCCATTTTTTGTAAACAACGATTCCATAATATAACATTTTTTATTCAAAATATATGGATATATAAGAGATACTATGGAATCTCAATCTCATAAAAATTATTTATTTATCCACATTAACACATTAAAACATTCAAGTATGATAAAAAATTCTCAATTTTTTTATCCATTTAAGTTGGAGAAAAACTCACATGTAAAACTTTTTATTTTAATTCCCCACAAAAAAACTATAATAAATCATTTATATTACTGTATTATACTATGAATTATAGTATCCCATTATTTATTCAAATAAAAACAATAACCATTCTTGTATTCCTACTAGAATTCATTGATTGAACTAAACTGAATATTTATATTTTTGTTTTTATGGTTCATAATAAAATATATATTTTACATTCAACATCATACAGAGTACATACTCAATGATAAACCATTTACCTTATTTGATGGAAAAGAAATCAGTCTGACCCATTATTTATTTTGATAATATACTAAACTCCTTTACAAATTGTTAATTCCTTTTTTATAGAATTAAACACCAGTATAACACTTTATAGCATCAAAATGTAACTAATATATAAAACATAAAAAACCTATTCTTTGATTTTGATATAGATTATTATATCCTTTTTAATATTAATGGTGATGGTAAAATATAAAATAACATCACCAATATTGGTTCATTAAAAATGGGAACATCCCTATTCTCATGTATTTTTTATTTATAATGATGACTTTTTTTAATGATATTGTAAACATGGATAATATTATACAATGAATGTGAACATGCATATTAGTGAAAACCATTATATAAAAGATGTTTCATCGACCACAAGAGGATAAATAGAATCAAACTATTTTTTTATAAATTCTGAAAGGAATCTCTACAAACACTCTACATTATGAGCTAATAAGCCGATACAATTTTAAACACTGATTAATAAACAGTTGAATTCCCACTCATTATTTCTTTAATTGCCTCTTATTTAAGACAATATCATCTA
Source organism: Viscum album (assembly GCA_963277665.1). Classification (NCBI taxonomy): domain Eukaryota; kingdom Viridiplantae; phylum Streptophyta; class Magnoliopsida; order Santalales; family Viscaceae; genus Viscum; species Viscum album. The sequence continues at coordinate 1,242,575,370 of OY728153.1, forward strand.
ATAATATGAATGAATGAAAAATAAATCCATAGGTTTCACCCCAATATAGTACACCTCTCCATTACCACAAATGTTTTATTCCACAGTTCAATAGTTCAGGTCCTCAATTACCATGAACCATTTTCATCCACACTACATTAAATTGGAAGGGCTTCTTATATATTATATCCCCATATAATTAATGATAAAATATAAAAAATAATTCCAACACCCACTGATGTGAAATCAATATATTTTTCTTTTTTTCTATATTTTAAAATTATCCATGGTAGTGAAATAGAAAGGTAAATAATCTAAATTTATTCTAAAAATGATAAACATTTCACATAATTTTTTTATTTAATAATAAGTTAATATAATTATGATGAATTAACCACTTAATGCTACATGTATATATTTTGAAACCATGTATTTTCCACTTTGAGACTAACAAAATTGATTTCCTTCATTATACATTCACTTGAGAAATAGATCAAAAGCAATAAATAACAATTCTATTGTTAATTATTCATAAAAAAATATATTTCTAAGTTCATACTGCTTACTAGATCATAAACATAGCAAGAAATCACAAAAATATGTTTCCAGGAAAAATTCTGACATTATGTATGTTTCTAACTCATCGTTAAATAACATAAATCTACTTTTGTGTAAAAAGGTTATAAATATTAATAGTACTGAGAAATTACAGAAAACTAATTATTAAGAAATATTTTTAATTTAATTTTAATTATCATTAGAAATTAAATATTTTTGGATGATAACTTTTTAGGTTTTATGATATATCTCATAAAATTACAAGAATAATATTCAAAATCGTTTCCATTATCACACTTCAGACACTGTAGAAACATTGACCAAAATAAGTAATTTTTTTAAATTTACATTGATAGTTAAATATGGTAATATATATCCCAATATGTTTCCATTTGAATAAATCCATAGGAATTTTATGTTTATCAACTATGTTGATGCCATGATTTGGCCTATATTCAGTGAACATCGTATAATAAATTTTTTTTCTTAAAACACATACTGAAAATGACAATTTAAATTTTATCTATACAATTTTGTGTGAAGTGTATTAGAAATTGAAAATACACATCATGTGTAGTTATTTTTTTAGATATGCATTCATTTAATCCAAGAAATAAATATTTTTAGTTTCCAAAATAAGTGAGATGATAATCTAGTTAATTCTAAAAAATAAAAACAAATTAGTAATGGAAAAAATTAAAAAATATTTAATGTGATTATATTTTCTATTTTTACTTCAATGTTTTAGAAATCTCAAATAGCTTGTCATCAAATACTTTCTTCCAATCTCATCATATAGATCAATTTTTTCTTCTAAATTTCTTCCTTATCCAAATAAATTTATGACATATAAATGATAAAGGAATTAAGGAATCCATCACATCCATGAAATGTTTTTTCTTTTATATTAAATTAATATAAATTTTGTAGAAAATATGTATCGTAATTAACATTAATAGGCATATTATATAGTTTTTAGATTGAAATATTACGAAAATGTTACATATGTATGTTTTCAAAACCAAGACTCCCAACCATTCAAATTGAAGGAATATATTTATACTCTCAAGTATAACTACAATGTTAATGAAAGTTTCATATATTTTTTCTTAATATGGATTGTAATACATATTCCCTTCATTAAATATTTTCTCTATATAAAATTTTAATGATAATAAATGTTTATATTGAATAGGTTGGTAGAAATTACTCCAAGATTGTCAATTTGTTTTCTTGGTCTACTCACTAAAATGTACTGATATGAATTTATATTTCCCTAACTATTTATCTACATGTAATACCATACCTTACATTATATCTTTTTTCATCAAATACTATAGGTTTCTTGTATTGAATTTTTTTTAAAGACACACCACATGTATATTTATGATATTATATTTCCATGCTATGAAATTATAATAGCATCATTGACTATTTTAATATCCAAATCATAATGTGGAATAGGAAACTCAATCGTCATCTCATGAGCTACATTAATACCAATCCCATGAAGTATTTTTTGATTCATTTTTTAATTATCTCGTCTCCTAGTATATTATACACTATACCCATCATGACATGTCCATGCATTGATTTGGATCGATAGAAATTACATAAAAATTTAACATTTATAATTTTATTTATAGAAATTTATTAGATGTTCTTTGATTCTTTAGGGTCCCAAAAATTTATCAAAGGGAAGGAAAATACTCCTACACATTGGATGATGCAAAGATATAAAGTTGGATTGAAAATTTTAGAAGAAAATGTAAGAAATGGAAATTTTCAAAGGAATTTGGATCGACCGCATACTGATTACTGGGAAAGGTTCGAAAAAGGAATTAAATGCAAACCACCGATATACAGAAGCCCTATGAAGCATTTTCCCACAAATTGTTGGCCAGCATATGAATCTGTTCACAATGAATTTCTACCAGCAAACTGAAGCCGCTGTGAACCATTTTCACTAGATAAAATCATGTGGGAGTTGTCTCGCGTACCATCCCCATGAATAATTTGGTTTGAGGATGACAAGAAGCATATGGAATCTTGCACCTCAAAAAATAATGGTTGAATGAGTAATCTGGCAGCCAAAATATCAACATGGGTTTCTAGAGAAGGTGTCACATGAATCACGGATAGAGCTTCCCTGGTAATTTATAAAAGGACCACTAGGGGAATCGAAGAGAGGGGGAGAAGAAAAGAGGAAGGCAATGGAGAGAGCTCTCAGATGAGTGAAAACGGAATGATGAACATAGAGGGTTTGAGAAAAATTTCTCCCGCACCCAAAGTAGTTTGTGAGACTCCATCCCTCATTTGTAGTAGTTCATATATTCCATCCCACAAATGATAAGTAGTTCACAAAACCCATCCTGCAAACCATATGCAGAAAGTAGTTCCTGAAGGTCCTTATTGCAAATCGTATTCGGAAGACTCCACATCCAATCAGCGAGCCAATAAAAATATATATAAACAAATGGTTCGTGGATGCCCATATGTGGAAGATGGTTCAAGGATGCCCATATGCCTAAGACGGTTCGCGGACACCCATATGTAGGAGATAGTTCACAAATGCCCCTATGTGGAAGGAAATTCACAGCATGCTCCTCCATCACTAACCCCCATAAAATATAGATATTGGAATGATAATCTTTTCAGGTCTGGTCGATGAAATTTTCCATTACGCCCTTCTACTGCCCAAACATCCACCCCTTGAATAAGATGAGAAGTGACTATCCTCATGCACCTCCCAATAATCCATATCACGTGCCTCCTATGCCAAGTTTACCAATAAATATATGCATAATCACAACCTTACTATTTCTTAAATTTCCAATCACATCATTTACACCCATCAAACTATGGGTCTCTAGTGATTATGGATCCTCAAAAACCTCCATGGCCATAAGAAGCAGAAGTCCAATGTCCTGGAGACACCATTGTTTGACTACACACATCATTCCCTAGTGGATCTTCATACGAATCCTACAAGATAGTCATCAATCAAAATCAAATTTGTCCTCAGGAGAGTCCTTCCTGGTCTCTGTATGCCTCAATGACTTACATGCCCCATATCATTTCTCCTGATCCAAGAATACCTAAAGTCATTGTTTACACATTCCTCTCTCTCATTTTCAAGGAATGTAAGGAATCCATCCTTGAGTAAGCATTACACCATCATCTCAGGATGAAAATAGCCTTTCCCCTTTCATCCGGAATGGTTCATCATTTTGTTCCCTTTACCATTGTACCACAACCACTACCGACATGACTTCTAACTTTGTTCCCTCCTTGACACCATGGGGAATTAATGTCTTGATGTCTCAGCCCTCCCCCTCTGTCGTCGTCTTCCTCATCTCCCCTTAGTATAGAAAAAGTGCATGGCTTTCTGAATCATTCACATTTTCTTGTTTCTCACTCTGAGCATGACTCACGTGGGCTTAGATATTTTTGATGGTCATTATGTCCATACAATGGCGATGGAAATATAAACTAGGGGGGTTTTTATCCCTACTTCCAAATCAAGGAATGTAGGACACCTCCCATAGGTTCAATCCCAACTCGGGCCACCAACCACATGTAATCCCCAACCATACCCCAACATGGGCTGTCAATCACGTCCTCGACAGGAGACTATCGCTTCTACGCCTTGAACATCTAGAACTATGTACACATTTATTCCCAACCAAATGGGATATTTATTAAACCTATGTAAGTCATAAACCCAAATTCCATGTCGGACACCCATCTATCTAAGTCAAAACATTAGATAACACTTTCAAGTAAGAGATTTCTTCCTTTATCATTTTTGTCCATATTTCATTATGTTCTTATACCCTTTTTTGATTAAAAATGTTGGTGTATGATTTTTTGCCTCACCCATACTACCCTAATTATGTTTTAATGATGAGATATCTCTTTCTATCTCATTAATTTCTTACATGTACACCCATTACCAGGGTAAAATTTCCTAAGTAATTCATCTCTTCTAATTTACATTCAAGAAATTATTTTATATTATTCCTATAAATTCCATTACATATGTTGGGATATTATGTAACATGACCCCCTTACTGTCCATTCCATTAATTTATGATTCTATGTCGATTTTATTCTCATCAAACCATTATATGATTTCTATTTTTCATCATTATGTTGCCGATGTTAAACCAAAATATCCATGCCAAAATAATCATGTAAGTGAATACCATACCCATTTCTCTATCAATGGTATTCACCTTCATGACCATATACTTTTTGATTAATGAATTACATTTATGTATTCCACATCTCTTTTTATTGGAATAAATTATGATGTTTATTGAATCCTTGTTGTCTGATCTATGTGGCACACTTATATAAGAAAATAGTTGATTAAGAAGGGGTCTGACCTGATAGCACTCCAATTCATTGTGTACAGAACTGTATTATTATATGTCAAGTGAAATGAGGGCTTACTCATGATAATTCAAGTGAAATGATGGTTTACTCATGCTCAATGTCTATTGAGCCTTGGCTCATGATAATATCACATTTAATGTCCTTTCCACATTATCATGTTATGATAATGATGCTATATAATGAATGTATGTTCATGTTTCTCTTGTGATCCATTGATGATCCAATTTCCTAACATGTACATTATTTTTCATGTTATGCCTTATTTACTCCCTTAATCGGCATTATAGCTCACCCTTTTCTTATTCATCTTCTCAGCATACCCATGTAATGCTATGTGTGAAGGAATGTTGTGGTCATGTAAATCATGTTTTCAACAAATATATTGGGTTTAATTTCTTTTGTTGTTGTTTAATGTTTCTAATTTCCCGTGACACTAGACCCCTCGATCCTCAGAGTTGTCTTATGTGAACGTTTTATGTAATAAATCATGTTTAAGTGTGATAAATAGTGATGGTTTGTTATATATATTTTTTAATTTATCAAATTGTTTCTCACTCATTAGTGGATATGATGTTATACCGTGTTTCGTATTCCCAAAGAATGATGTTATCCTTGAACGATATTTATGTCCTCGAGGAAAAAATTTCTGATTTTCTGAAAACAAATTCTTCAAGGAATGTATCAACCAAACTAAAATGTGTTCATTATTCTCAAAAGGCAAACCACAAAATTTTTTAATGCTACATTTTATCAAATTTCTATAAGTATGAAAATAATTTATCATCTAGCTTAACATGGACCTCCATGTGAATTTTTACATATATGGGAAGTAAACATTGTTACACCTATATCCCATATAAATTTAAGATCACTGATAAATGAATCCAAATAGAAATTAATATCATTTCTAGGTTTCATTAGTTGAAATATAAGTAGAGACAACATAATTTATTTGTACATCATTGATAACCATGTTAGTAAGTCATAATTAACCAACAAGATAGGTCATATACTATTTTTACTACAATACACTACCAAAGAATTTATTACATCCATATATAATAAAACCGAATTCTTTTGGATCATTTCCAAATTTATGATTCACAAAATAAATTTTCTTCCACTGAGTAGAAAATGTTGGAAGACGTAGGTTCCAAACCTTAATTCTTGTGTCCACATGCCATGAAAATTGTCTCACAATTTTCTAATATCCACATAGTCTTATAAAATATTTATTTAAAGGAACGTACCATAAAACATTTGAATGAATTTATACTTTTTTATTCATCAATCCACTTCCAACTTATGCAATTTTATGAGTGATTCATGGTCCCTAGAAACATTATGAAATAATTTGGACAAGAATGTATTTTTTAGAGATAAATTCCATTGAATATTCATTAATTTAGCCTCATATGTTTTTCATGGAAGGTAATTTTCTTCTGGTATCATATCATTCAAGAGACCAAGTAGTTCTATAAGTATGGTTTCACTCCATCTACATCAAGATTTCAAATAATACAATGTCAATAAAGATGAAAATTTTTTGTATTTAGTACAACCAGTATAAAATGGATTTTTATCACAAATATTTAAAATATCAAACAACATTAGACATTCAAGAACACTACAATTTATTAACAATTACATTTCTTCTAAGTGATATAAACCATAATTTATGCTGTTATTCATATTAAATGATTTATAAACCACATTATCTTCCCAATCAGTCTCCACATTCAGTTTTCCTCGTGTTTAGTCCAAAATTTGTGGATTTGATCTATTATGTAACAAATAAAGTGTTATTAGAAATCTCCTAGTCTAATTCATATTAAAAACAATTTATTAATGGAAAAAGGAGTTGATAACGGACTGATTCATGATATATTTCTAACTTGATGAACTCTTTTACTACATCCTCATACTTATTTATCATATTATTATATAAAGTCAATTTTTGATTCATATCTATCCTGTTAGGTTATTAAAATATAAATTTTTTACAACAAATAAATAAATACACAAAATATATTCATTATAAAATGGAAAAGTTATAGATAATTTTAATAAGGCGAACCCACATTTTATTTCAGTAGATCATTTCAGTATGATTTGAAGAGAATCAGTAATTTAATTTATTAAATGAATTACTCCACTATGTTCTGTTTTATTCCCTAAATTAATCAAAATGATCACTGATACATGGTATGGTATGATTAGTAATCATAAAAATTTAAGAAACATGTGTTTATATATAATAGTGATGGGGGATGAGTCTCAATCCACAAAACATCATAATAACTTTTTGAGAGATAAAGATGATGAGATGATCATGAAATACATGTTCACAATTCCCTTACTCTTTTATAGCCCATTACTTATTCCCAATTGGTTGAGAAGCATCATCACCTTGGCTTAATTATACATGAACCACTATCACTTTAATTGAAAAATTACATCAACAAGACTCTAATATACTATACTAGTGAAAACAGACGAATGCTTTTTTATCCTAGCTTATTTGAAACACTACGGCCAGGCCGTGAGTTGATATAAAAAGAATAAAATGTAGACATAAACTTCAATAGAATTAATGAATGAATAAGTGGAGTATATCCAAAAAAATATTTTTAAGTTAAGATATTAATAAATAATAAATTAATGATCAAATTATTATAATTTTTTTACAAATCCTAATTTAAAACAATGATATTTACAAAACACTTTGAATTAGACCAAATGTTTTTTAAATTACAAAATATTATTTTAGAATTCGATATATTATCTTAGAAACACATTAAAAAATAAAAATTAATCATTTTTAATTATTTAAAACCCCTTTGTATTCTTAATTCAACAAGATTATTTTTTTTCAAAACAATTAGTGCGATACGATCCTCATATTCTAAAAGCATTATTATCATCAAGTGAAATTTTTTAAAATAATATTCCAAAAACATAATCAATAAAATAAATTTTTACATTTTTTCCATGGTAAATATGCACCCTTTAAAATATTTAAAACCATACAAGTTCACTTTGATATCATGTCATGAATATCAAAACACTGAATCCATTTTAGTTCTTCTAAGGGAAAACCTCATTTTTACATTTCAAAACCCACTTTAAAATTTAAAATCAATATCCTTTTCTGAAACCAAAATTTAAAATTGTAATTATCATAAAAACTCTATTTATGACACCACCTATTCTAAATAAAACCATTACTACTAGACATTACATAAATATTTCATAAATATTACATAAATAAAAAAATTTTTAGAAGAAAGATTTAAATTAACAATTGAAATCATAACATGATTATCCTAGGATACCACCAACATAATGAGGTTCTCATTTGGTTACATCCAAATGTAGTCAAGGACTATTCATTTATCAAAAATAAGTTTCATAAAATATCACATTAGAAGACACAAAACCAATCTTTTACATTCTATAAATATTATCCATTAATCAACATCAATAAGACATTACATATATTTATGAAATTGAAAACTATTTTCCAAAAGATAATGAAGTATTAGATGAAATCTATTTTTCATATCAAGTTATGTTTTGATTTTAATATATCTAAGTGTGAGTTAGGTTTGAGTAGTTCTATTACTCAGGGTGATAGAATGATAAAATATTTGGGATTTCTTGAATGGAACCAACGATGATACATCAATGAAGTTTGTACATTGCTTTGGGTGTTTATAATATCAATAAATGATTTGGGTTGTTTTGGAATTGTGAAAGAGTGATGAGATATCAATTTGATGACTGAAACTAAGCATTTTTAGTGAAAATTTACTCAAGGAAGGACCAAATAATTATTTTTTTCATGATATTAGGTTCAAGGAGATAGAAACCACATCATGCATTTTTTTTGATTATATATTTATTATTGGTTTATTGTGTAAAGTATATTATACATGTTTATTTGTTTAAAAATTATTTATTCTATAAAAATAATGAATGGAAATGTGTTATTATATTATTATAAAATTTCAATTTTTAAATGTTCATTCATAAAAATATTATAAGATCCAAATAATTTTATGTTCTATAGAGGAATTTAAATATAATATGTTTTGGTTATGTTATGTTATGTCACACTATTTTGATAATTTAACCTAAATATTCAACTATACTAGTCCTTTTTATGAAAAAATTGTTATTTGATACATATTTAATTTCTGATATATTGATTACTTTTAGTAAACATGAATTTAGTGTTAAATCATATGTTTAAATTGTATGATTATACTACGTTAAGTATTCCCTATTATACCATGTATTATATTACAAAGAAATTAATTTCCTTAAATTATAACCTAAATGAATTATATGTCAATGAAAAATACTTAAACTTGATTTTGTGATTGCATTAGTGATGAGTGAATTTCTAGGTTGATGAATTGGGAACAAATTTTTTCTTTTGATTACTTCCTAAGTTGAATTAGTTTAGTTGATTTTTTAAACCTTACTAAAAAATGTTCAAGAACTAAATTTGCCTATTTTGTTAAAGAATTATGTATGTATTTGGTTTTATATAAATTCTATAAATGAATAGATCATTTCCGTGAAACCATATCTTCAGTAATTTCAAATTTTTAATAAATTTTACTAAATAATAATATTACACTACTAACGAGACATGTTATTTGTATATTTTCAAAATCAAATGGGTAAATAATCATTTTCATCATATATATGGTATACATGTGAATCTTAACTTTCATTGAACTCTTGTCTTTAAAAAAGGATATTAGTAAATTATGTTTCTAATGATTGTTTTATTTCAATTAGAATCATCAATTTTTAATTTTAGAACACCTTAAAAGGTGTTTGAGTTACACCTTATCCACTCATTGGGTTATTATGTCTAATCCTTGGTAATAGATAATTATATGTTTAATAGACTACACAAATTGATACTATAATGCATTATTTATTTTGTATTCCATGTCTAATACCATGTTTAGATTGTTAGTGGTGAAAAATAACATTTAAATACACCACAAATAATTCATTATGAAGAATAACACAAGGTTATTTAAAAATTAATGATTATTCATCAATTGAATTGATATTTATATGCTCAATTATATTCTATTTTCTTACCCACTAAAGAATATACATGAATAAAAAAACAATTAATAAAATAAAATGCATAATGAATAATGATGTTGGTCTAATAAGAGCCCACCTATCACGGTATATGTTTCATGGGATAAAAACTATGGAACTAATGTTACATGGTCTTGAACAAGAAAAATGAACTATAGGTCCCCCTAAAAAAACCATCATATCCATCTAGTCCAACTGAACGAGCTATTTCCTAAGCCATCCCATTAGTGTGAAGCTGCCATGTGGGGCCATTTGAGAAAAACATAACCAAAGAAAACTATATCTAGACACATGATAAACAAGAGTTTTAACAAATCCATGGTACCATTTAGTTTACTAGTTTTCTGATGACCATGAACCCATGTTATTAGGTAAGATTCAAATGAAAATAAAAACATATGGTAAAAAAACAATATTCTATAACTCACATCCATTAACAGTTCATATAAAATATTCTTTCAAATCATACATAGATTATAAATTGATAAAAATCCCATAACCAGAACCACAAATAAAATGGGTGATAAATTTTGGCATTATTAGGTATAAAACCATTTTAATTTTCCAAATGGGATATTATAAAATATAACTATTTGTGAAAAGTTATTTTCCTTTAATTGAAAAACTATCAATGTTTTTTTGAGTGAGTATCTCCATAGGGGGGTGAATTGAGTACCCAATAAACTTTTTTGTTTAAAAAGGATTATTTTGAAATCCCCCAAAAGATTAAATACAACCCGCTTTATCAAAACATGTATTATGATATAGAACTTAATCTTTCTAAATGATTTTCTATATGATTATTATGTATCTTATGAATAATATAAAATATTATTAAATCCTTTGAAATTAATTTACATGTACAAAATAATTTATGAACAGAAATCGAGATAAAATAAAATATATATATATTTTATATATAGTAAATACAATTGTGGGATCAAAAGAGTATATAATATAAAAAATATTTAAGCATAGAGCAGAATGATTGAAAATAAGTTGTCCAGACCCATGTCAAGAATTAGTCCTCTTCTCTTAGTGATCATCTTCCTCTAAATAGTTTAAAAAAATAAACCATATTATCCACAACGTAGATCAGGTTTTAAAATAGCTTACGAACTATCAAGATCACACACAACCACTTCCACAGTTATATGTGGATGGAAATGTCCCATACATATCTTATTTTAAATGTATTTTTATTTTAATTTCCATTAATTCTTTGTTTTGGGGGTTTCCAAAGGTTTTATGGAGAATATGTGAGTTTTCATGAATTGGAACAAACTGTGTGCCCAATTCCAGATTTAAAAATAAATTTTAATTTTTTTATAACTTTTTCATTTTTTAATATTTTTCCCTCATTCCCACTCTTAAATGTCCTCCCCTGATATATTAACACCAAAATTAAAATTTCGAGCCTTTGTAAATCCATAACAAAGGTTTATGTTGGTTTTTATTTAAGGGATTGGGCCTACCCGAAATCCCAATTCCAATTTTAAAAATAAAATTTGATTAATTAATAACTTATTGCTTTTTATGGACTTTTCGGAGATTCCAAGCCTCAAATGCGCCCCATGAGCCCCATCAAGCGCCCAAGCTCACTCTACCCTCTTTGGAGCTCTTCTTCATCGCGATTGAATACTAAACCTATTAGGGTTTCTAAAATCAGGCAGATTTGAAGAGGTAAATTAATTCCTTCATATCTCCTTCAATTTTTTCTCTTTTTCCCCCATTTCAGTCCCCACATGACCTCCTCCTCATCAGTAGAGTCTAGATATCTGGTTTCTCGGCTTTGAGTTTCAAATTTTGGTTACTTCTGGGTAATTACATCACGATTTTTCACGGTGAGTGTTCCCCCTCCACTTCTTCCATTTCCTTAAGGTTTTCTCCAACTTTCTTGATGTTCCAAAGTGTCTAGAACATAGGGTTCGTACCTAGGGTTTAACCATGGGTCTTTTTGGTGAAAATTTGTGGTCTAGGGATGGATTTATCATTCTTGTGGTGCAGGGGTGGTGCGGTTGATGTTTCACACCCAGTTTTGAGGGATTCGACAATTTCGGTAGGTGATTCCGTGGGTAACCATTTAATGATGAGTTAGTTTGCTTGATTAAATAATTTTACATGTTCTTTATGTGTTGCTAATTATTAGAAAACCATTTTTGATATCAATAGTAAAGCATTTGGTATTAGAGATACTTTTTTTCTTGAAGTGTGTATTTTTCAAATTTATTTCATGTGTTAACTCTTGTGGTATTTTTGTAAAATGTGGAAGTGACTTATTAGATGTTGAAAGGGGCTTCCAATTATGGTTGGGTAATGATATAGTGATATGTGGGCCTAAAAAGGTGGTGTATTTGAATGGTTTTATGTGTATAACCTTGTTATACTCCTTGAAAGTGTTTTATGGATTTGTGTGTTCTCATGGGTATCTTTTGTGATATTGTTCAATGTGATTATATAACATTTGAAAGTGGATTATTACATGTTGACTGGGCTTCCAATTCTGTTTTGGTAGGGTCTTGGTGTGATTTTGGCTTAAAAAGAGGTTTTTGAAGTGGGTTTTATGTGCAAAGTTTGGGTATACTCTTTACAATTGTTTTATGAAAGTTTTGAATGGTTTATTGAGTTGTGTAATAGGTGAAACTATATCAACAAACTGTTTTGGTAGGAGTATTTTTTTTAAAGGTCCATTCCATTTGTGAAAGGGCTGTTTTGTGATATGTATCATCTTGGAAATATTTTATTAAATTTATTGAAGGATATATTGAGGAGTGAAAGTGATGTGAAAGTGATGTGGAGTGTTTTGTGTGAATGTGATGTGAAAAATTGAATTTTTGATTATGAAAGAAGTGTTATTTTCCATGTGGTTGGGCTGTTATACGAGTTGAAATATCATATAATTGTTTTATAAAATTTTTTAGTGGTTTTGTGGAAGTGTTGAAGAAATGTGAAATGTGTTGTGGGCTATTTTGGTGTGAGTCAGATTTCAAAATCATTTTGAATGAAAAATGGATTTTTGTGAATTGTGTGGTATACATATGGGCTGTTTGGTGAATTTTTGATGTGGAAATGATATTTCCATGTTCAATGTAAATTTCTTGACTTGTTGAACTTGTTTGAGCACAAGGGGAAAACCTGGGAATCTAGGTGGGTGGACGTGTACTAGTATGCTAGTGAATCTGTGGGGTTTGGTCTCAGTTTCACATAGCATGATTGACACTAACAAATCTAACTAAACTATGAAGATGATTATTGGGATCCACTAGGTTATGGTTATGTTCCCTACTAGTGGATCATGCACAAGAATGGATATTTGTGATGGTTACTCTCACCGAGATACGAGGTACCACGGACCCACAGGTAGCTAGTGCCTTGGGGTTATTTCCTATTGCTTGTGCTCATTAGTTACTTTATACTTACCGTCGGAATACGGTATATTTGGCTAGAAAATTCAGTAGATTTTTTGTTTATTTTTAAAAGTGTTAACCCGTTAAAATAGCCTACTTGAAAACTGTTTTTATTCAATGTCGCATCAGTTAGAAATTGTAACTAGTATTTTTTATGTTTTTGAAAACTTTCATGCTTTTCCTATATAAATGTTTATCACATGGAATCTCTTAGTGGTGGTATCCTACTGGGAATTGGCTCACACCCTACATACAGCGATGGGTTTAAGTAGACTTGGTTATTTTTTTTGTCACAGGTTTGGTAGAGTTTTAATTACCATTGGTTCGGGTTTCAAGCAGGTCCTTGGCGGTGAAGTCTTGGGGGGATGGCTTGAGGGAGGTGACTCTTGCCATGTGGAGGTTCTTGGGCTATTTCATTTTGGTTTTGTACCTTTGGTATAGTCTTTTTTATTTGTTTTACGCTTTGTAATTAAGTTCTGAATTTTTGTAAAAGATTATTTGGTTTGAACCTTCAAGATTCGTTTTATTGGATTCTTTTGTTGTTTTAAGTTTATAAACTCAGGTAAATCATTCCCAATTCTCATTTTATGATACCCGAGAACTTGTGCCAGCCCGTGGGGATCGGGAACGCCCTTCGGGTCTTGCCATGGACCGGATCGAGTGCCGATTTTTAAGGCGACCAGATTCGGTTCGTGATAAAATGGTATCAGAGGAGGTTCAGGTTAACTCTTTGGGTCATGTTATTTGGGAAACAGTCGACATAGTCTGGATTTAGGATTTTTGGGACATGGAATTCCAGTTATGGGTAGTGTTCCTGATCACCAAACCTCATAATGGGATTCATGTCTCCATGAGATGTCGGGATTTATCTAAGTCCTTTGGTTTTCTTTGTTCGATGATGATTAAGGGAAATGAAAAGAGAGTTGGGTTAATGGTCTAGTGAGCTCGCAGGGCCTAGAAAGCCATGTGGAGCCATGGATATTCTATATAACACTCTCTGTGATAGTGAAGTGATTGTAATATGGCCTCAAACCATATTTTCAAGTCACCCGCTTAAACTAGTTTCCTCTCGCATTGTTTTGTGCTTAGGTTTTGAAATCATGGCACTTTGGTTTTAAGAAGTGTAATGTTTTTGTGAAATGATTTTCAAATAAAGAGGGAATGGTTTGATTTATGAAATGGTGGAAGTGAATTTTTAGAATTTTTTTAAAATGGAAAATGGTGTGCTTACACCTCTTTTGAAAGAAGGAACTATATTGAACTTAGGTTTGAAAAGTGTTTCCAATGGAGTTTTCTAAACAATCAAAGAGTGTTTTAATGGGATGAGACGTTTTATAAATTGATGTGAATATCTTGAAAGTGAGTTCTTTTCTATATGTTTTTGTCTTTATGAAATGTTTTGTAATATTTGAATTGGGATTTTGATCTCATTGTTAGCAATTTTGAGAAAAAGGTTGGGTTGGTTGACCATTTTGTTTTTGAAAAGTGGAAAGAATTTTTGTTTTAACCTTTGGTATTTCCATGAGTGACCACATGCATGGGGTTATATGGGATTATGGATGTTTGATTGCATGAATGGATGAGTGTTGGGATGGATATGAGGAGGGTGCCCGGTGTGGCACAAAAACATGCATGTGTGAGGCCCTTGGGGTACCATTGGTGGATACACTTACTGCCAAACTATTTGTTTTCAAAGAATTGGTTTTAAAGAAAAACATGATGTCTTGATGAATATTTTGGTATGGTTTGTATTATGGTTTTTTGAAAATGTTGATATTGTGGGATGTTTTTAGTTCAATAACCCCTTCTGTTTGAATTGTGTTTTGGGTTTGTGTTTGGTTGGTAAGCTGTGTTGTAGGGACGGTTAGTGGCCTCTTTTGAAAAATGTTTTGGGATGCCTTTACGGGGGTTCCCTTCATGTGTTTGGATCTCATTTCTGGCATGTTTTGACTAATGGACCAGCTTGGTTGGGTGCTTGGGTTCTCTCATTAGATAAGGTACGCCCCCATTAAGGGTTAATGCACAACTCAAGTGAAACCCATACTGTTTCGCCATTGGAAAATCCTCTAGTTGATCAATATAAGGAATATTTTATCAATCATTGTTGATTGAGTCTACACCCATTCATTTCATTGATTTGGGGATCCTCTTGTAGTGGGATAGTGCTTGTGCAAGGTTGAAAGAGGCCTTAGTTTCTTAAGTTTCCTGATTCATCAAAAGTGGAAGTGTTCTTTCATTGTTAGTGTGGATGAGTGCCTTGATGGTGTCTAAGAGGACCTCTGGGTTCATTATTGTTTCTTTGAAGAAAGAGTTATTATTAAACCACCAATTTTGAGATTTTGGTCATGATAGGATATTGTGTCCACTTTTTGGACTTTTCTGTTGTTTAGGGACTTTGAATATGGTCTCATTCCATGTATTGTTTCTATCAATCTCAAGGGTCATGTTCAGTGACGCATTGTGATGTTGTGTTCTCTTTTGACTATAAAGGTGAATGTCACACAATCCTATGAGGTTCTATGTTATGTTGGGAGTATGTCTCCCTTGGGAAAAACATCAAATGCATTATCTTAGAGGAAGGTGTTTATACGTGTCCTTCCCTTTTGTTGTTTCTCACCCAAAGAAACAAGGTGCGATGTGTATGCATCTTCTAATCCCTTGTTTCAGTGAAATGTCTGGTTTTGGTAAAGTGGGTTATGGAGTGTGTTATGTCTTGATGAACCCATCGGGGTATGCGGTGTAGTTGTTTGTGGCACCGAAATAAGAAGTTCCAGATAGGGGTTTCCACAGCCTAACTGCGGGGCCGAAGATGCTTTAATATTTTGAGCTCTAGCCATAGGTCCTGGATCGAAGCTGGCGCGTAGTCAGGGGAAACTCCAGTGTCGTTTAAACCCTGGTACAAAGTACTATCCTCAGTATGAATGATAGGAAGAGTTTAAACCTATGGTGTCATCATATTTCTTCTGTTGTTCCCATTCGGTGGAAATAGGGGGAGGGTCTTGTACCCATGTCATTAAAAAATGTTATTCCCTCCCCCTTTGGTTTCCATTGAGTCTTTGGAGAATGGTTTTAAATTTTTCTAGACAAGTTGAGCACATAGATTTCACATGGTTAGTTCTAACCATGAAAAAAAATAACCCTGCAGATATAAGGACCCACATAGTTATTGCAGAATTTCCAAAACTGTGCAGACTAACCGTGCGACCGTACCAACTCTTTAATTTTGGGAACTTTTCGTGTCGGCCCATGCCGATCGGTTAAGATGGTTGGTTCTTATGGTGGGCAGACACACTATGAGTCTTATATAAGTTCTTTTGTAAATTTCTGATGGAATTATACCTTTTGTACTGGGGAGTCCATTTAGGCCTCCCCCTGTTAGTGTCCTGATTCCTTCTCGAGAAAAAAAATATAGGTTGTCTCTTATGGTGGGGAAGTAATTTTTGTTCCCCCATTCCAGTAACTCAAACTTATCCATGGTCGTGGCTTGGCGGTAGGTTGTCTCATTCAGAGCTATAAAGCTACCAACATCCTCCTTTAGTAAACATTTGGATTGGGGAGTACCCAATGGTCTAGTTAAAGTAAGGTAAGTGTAACCTTCTTCGATGTTGTTGTTCATTTGGGTGAATTGCTTGAGTCTTGTTCGGATAGTGTTTAATGAGTTTTATTTTGGCATCAATTATGAATGTGATTGATCATTTCAGGAAATTGGTGTAATTTTTGTTTGTTAGAGTAATCCTTCATTAATTGATCATTAGAGGTGTTTTGGCCTTTGGGGGAGAAACCTGACAAGGGAGTACCTCTTGGTTTCTCAGTTGGGTTTGGTTGTTACTTTGGCATTACTGTGACTTTCCGGGGTGGAAGGTTTTCATGGTGGGGAGAATTGTCACATAAATAGCTTTTTTTAAATGTATTTTTATTTTAATTTCCATTAATTCTTTGTTTTGGGGGTTTCCAAAGGTTTTATGGAGAATAGGTGAGTTTTCATGAATTGGACCAAACTGTGAGCCTAACTCCAGATTTAAAATTAAATTTTATTGATTTTATAAAATTTTCTTTTTTTTAATATTTTTCACTCATTCCAACTTTTAAATGTCCTCCCCTGATATATTAACACCACAATAAAAATTTTGAGCCGTTGGAAATACATAACCAAGGATTATGTTGGTTTTTATTTAAGGGATTGGGCCTGCCTGAAAGCCCAATTCCTGTTTTAAAAATAAAATTTGATTAATTAATAACTTATTCATTTTTATAGATTTTTCGATGATTCCAAGCCTCAAACGCGACCCTTGATGCTAGTCATGCTCCCAAGCTCTCTGCCCCCTTTTTGGAGCTCTTATTCTTCGCGATAGAATGCTGAACTTATTAGGGTTTCTAAAATCTTGCAGATTTGAAGAGGTTAATTCATTCCTTTATATCTCCTTCAATATTTACTATTTTCCCCCCATTTCAGTCCACACATGACTTCCTCCTCATCAGCCGAGCCTAACACACATGGAGTCATAACGGTCACACCATACCTCTGATTGAGGTGAATTTGATTTATACAAGTCACAAGTGACTAATAAACGATTTTAAAAATGTATCAAAATAATCTGAATAATTTTTTGGGATTTTGAGTATGTCAATTTTCATTTTTACTAAAATAACATTTTATTCTAGAAACATGAACATTGAGTTATACCGATAATGTCTTATGTTATGTTGATTTTAGAATAATTTCTATATCTTATAAATGTCTTATGAATAATTTTACAAAGATGTCTATATAATCATAGTTCATTTTCATTTTTTTAGTGTGGGACTTTCTTTTTGAACTAAAATGATAATTTTAATTTGATAACAAAGCGTTTGAGTTATACCTAGAGAGAATTGCATCATATTAAGTCGTAAATTATAATTACAAATCCAAAATGACTTATTTGTCATTTTTTAATGTATCAAAAAAATATAAATGATTTTTTTTATAATTTAGAGTAGGTCAGATGTCCTCTGTACTAAAATTAATTTCAATTTTCAATAAAAAGATACAATTGGTGTCATACCATACACCTCATGTTACTCATTAATGTGTAGCTTATTTCTATATATCAAAAATGAGTTACGTATCATTTGGATAATATGTAAAAAATAAGAATTTTTTTCTTGATTTTCAGTATGTCAATTCTCTTTTTAGTAAAATTAATGTCAATTTTAAATAAAAACACACAAATGATGCCATAGTAGTAACACTATTCCTCCAATTAATGTTGGATTAACTAAAACACATCAAAATATATTTATGAGTCATTTTTCTAATTTTTCAAAACAATATAAATGTGTTTTATCAGAGTTGAGTATGTAAATTTTATTTTTTAATAAAATTAATGTAGAATTTTTAAAAAAATACCCACATGGAGTAATAATAATCATAATGTGCTTCATATTGAGGTGTTGAAAATTTATACACATCAAAAAATGACTTGTGGATCATTTTACTATATTATTGAAACAACCCAAATGTGTTTTATTAGGTTTCACTATGTCCACATTTCTCATCTGGAAAATGATTCCAGGACCATCCACGATGCCTTACATGGAAAAGGAACCACCCCCATAGTTGGTATCCTATACCATTAGAAGATATAGAGCTCTCCTCAACACCAATATCACAATCACCTACACCTAGAGAGAGGGGAACAATGTGGCGGACCACGTGGCTTCTCTAGTGGATCATGGTACCAATGTTACATTTTTTCCGACATTTCTCCCTTTAAAATTAAGGGGATGAACATGATTCGAGGGGATTACCTTGGTCTCCACAACATTAGGCCTCCGTATGCCTTCACCACTCTCCTCCATGTGTACTTCCTTCCATAATAAAAGTAATAATGATGATGATGAGTATTTCACATGTGTATTTTACTAAAATTAATTTAAATTTTAAACAAAATGACATCCATAAAGAAATAACTATCACATCGTGTGTCCTATTAAGGTGTGAAAATTTAATAATTGTCTAAATTGACTTATGGATCATGTTCTTAAAGCATGAAAATAATCATAATGATTTTTATTTGTTTTGACGTCAAAACTTTGATTTTAGGCTCAAATAAATTTTAATTTAAAATAAATAGACACCCTTGGAGTCATACCGGCCACACCGTGCATCAGGTTGAGTGTAGTTTATTCCTACATGTCAAATATTACATGTAGATCATTTTACTAAAACATAAAAATAATTTGAATGTGTTTTTTATATGTCACATATCATTTTTTGTAAAATATTATTTTGAACCAGAAAAGCTAATTTGAGCCATTCTAGTAACATCAGGTGTCGATTTTATGGGAGACTAATTCCTAGATGTCATAAATGAATTCAAAATCATTATCCTAAAATTTTTAGACAATCTGAGAGGTTTTTATAAGTTTTTAGTGAGCGCCACACATTTTTAATTAAAATGTTAATTTTAAACTCATAATGAACACTTTGAGTTATACCATCAACACACTGAATCAAATTAAGATGGGGATGATTTTTACACAACATAAATGACTTATGGGATATTTTCTAAAATTATCCTAATAGTAAAAATGTATTTTCTTCATTTTGAGTATGTATCATGTATTTTTTTACTAAAATTATCTACAATTTTATATAAAACAATACACATGGATTCATACCAAAAACACAGTGCATCACATTTTAGTGAAGATGATTCTTATAATGCAAAAATGACATATAGATCATTTTAAAAAAGTATCAAAAAAGTTGAATGATTTTTCTCCATTTTGAGTATGTGACTTGTCATCTTTACTAAATTTAATGTTAATTCAAAAGGAGACACACATGGAGTCATACCAGTAATAATGTGTTTCCAATTGAGGTCTGACTGATTCTGAAACATCAAAATAATATACGAATAATTTTCATAATGTATCAAAATAATCCCAATTAATTTTCTCAGTTATGAGTTTTTCAATTTTATTTTTACTAAAATGAATATACATTTTAAGGAAAAAGTCACAATTGGAGTCATACTGATCACACCGTGCATAATATTAAGGTTAGGATGATTCCTAAACCTAAAAATTGATATATATATATATATATATTTTATTAAACTTATCAAAACAATAGTAATGTGTTTTTTAGTTTTTGAGTATGTTACCTATCATTTTAAATAAATGTCATTTTAAAATGGAAATGTACTCTTTGAGTGTCTAGAATAAGTTTACATCAAATATTGATCCCCTATGATTAGAATTACTATTACATCTATAGTGTTACCCATGAATATTACTTTATGATATCATGAATAACTTTTACATCCAATATTGATCCCATGTGATTATTGTTTTATATTATTAATTTTAACCCTTATAGTGATGTGTCTGATCAAAAGGTTCTTCATGCTTATAAATATCATTCATTTTACTTATTATTAATTTTCAACATGGGGATTGAATTGATGTCATAACTAGTGTGACTTGTATAGGAAAACATTCATTCACTTGGATGGGATCTAATTTAAAATTATTTGTGATTGATCCCAAAAAATGATTATAGATTTATTATCAAACTAAAAAACCTTTCAAAAGTGTCTAAAATCACATTCAGAGTCACATGGTTATGGTATCATTGCTTACCAAGATGATAAATATGCCAAACATTGAAAAATTATCAGCCGATATTTTCACAATAAAGGAAGGAAATATGTTGAATTATGTTGTATGAAAAAATATGTTTTAGTAGTTTCCAATAGATATTTCATATATAAAACATATAATAATCCTACATGGTTTCAAAAACCAATCCATATGGCAAGAGAATAAAACTGATAAAAGGCCATCATATAGAACATTAACAATAGAGAATAATGTAGTAAATGTGAATTTAATTAAGATATATAAATAATTTGTATTAGTCTCGCAATATAGGTAAATAACTAGACAAAGGAAGATGTATAATTATAATTAAAATATTAAGTGGTAATTTTTCACAAGTGGTACTACACGGAGAACAATTAAGAAGAATTGAAATTATAAGGAATGAATGTTGTTGGATTTTAATGGAAAATCAGAATCTTCTACTTGAGGGTGATCGAGATATAACTATATCCCATAAACACAATTATTATATTTTATGTTTTGTGTGTGGGTTTATTATTTGGGTGATATGATCCATGGGGTGAATGAACTAAAAGAAGATAGTGTAATTTTTTAGTGATAATTAAATTGTGAAGATAAAAATGATTTGAGATGGTTTAAAGCTCTATATATGTATTCATTTGATATCAATATTAATATGGTGATCGAAAATTGATATCAAGACATAATCCATATGGTATCAAACTACTATTAAAGAGATGAAATTTTGATGGAGAACAATAATCATCAACAGACAAAATTACTATTTATTTTGGTTTGATGTGAAAATTCAGTATCAATTAGTGGGTATTAAAGATTATTATGGATTATGAAAAATAAATATCCCATGATGGTGATTGTATAAAATATGTTTTCTGAGGAAAATGGACATAAATGGTGTTTTTAGTGAATATTTAACTTCCATCTAACATCAACAAAAAATATAAAATGTACCTAGTAGTAGAATAATGATCATGGATTTCTAGTGGTGTCCTCAGTTTATAAATAATATTTTATCCATTAGTTTTATATATGGTATCGATCATTGAATTTGTGTTTTATTTCTGATTCACTAACATTATTTTTTATGTTCGACTAAGATCATATCACTTTTTATGTTGAATAAAGACTATTTATCTAGTTTTATGGGTATAATGTAGTAATTGTGTTATGTAGATAGCACTAAATTTGTTATCATAAGAACAATATACTATATTAAGTTTCAAATCATTAGACATAGATAATTCGTTAATGACGCACTACCATGTGTTAGTTTAACTCACTAAATTATATTGATAGAATATACATATTGGTCAACATAGTTTGGATCCTTGGTAATGTTATTATTTAGTTTTGAGTATGTGATGTGTGGTTTGAAGTAAAATGTAATTTATAAAATAAAAAAATATAATTCGAGTCACACTAAGCACACTGAGGTGTTTCTAATTAAGCATGTTATGTGTGTTTTTCTTTCAATTGTATGCACCAAGCTAAAAAATATAGAAAAATTCTATTTGGATGGAAGAGTAATCCACATGCTACCTAAAATGAATCATCCAAAAGAAAAAAATATCCCTTTTTCAAATTACAGCAACATGTTTAATAAAAAATATGAATTTCCAAAATATATATGGGTAAAATAAATAATTATTAGAAAAAATTTCAAGGAAATTAAAATAAAAATAGACGGTAAAATTTCAAAAAAAAAACGAAAAATGTATTGAGAATTTAAATTTTAATGATGTCTATATACATTCATGATCCATTTCCTTATTGTTGTTATCGCAGTTGCATCTTTGAAGTCAATTATATCATGACCAGAAGAATATTCAGAAAATCCACTGTAAATTGAGTAAAATAATACACATTCATATGAAAAAAATATAACGTAGTATAACTACAAAGAAATAAATTTAAAATAAATATGAAACAATAAATTTATAAAAAGGTAATGTTAAACTGAAACAACACAATTTGAGTCATACCTGGTACACCATTTATCAATTGGAGGAACGGTTGATTCCACATAGTCGTTTTACCATACAGTTCTTTCAAAATTATGGGTAATATAAAAACATTGTTACAACCCAAGTACATAAAAAATAATTATTTTTAATTAAATAATTAAAAAGGTAAATTAATTATAAAAATATAATGAAATTAGTGGTATTTATAGAAATTATAGAATATATATAAATATAATAATAATGGAAACTTTAATGGTATGAAAAAATTCAGGTATCTTGTTAATTAATATATGATACTTTTATTTTGT
Organism: Viscum album; assembly: GCA_963277665.1. NCBI lineage: Eukaryota > Viridiplantae > Streptophyta > Magnoliopsida > Santalales > Viscaceae > Viscum > Viscum album. The sequence continues at coordinate 1,242,598,752 of OY728153.1, forward strand.
GGTATAAATAAATAAATGTTTATAAAATTGTAAATTAAGTGTTGGTATTTTAAAAAAACAAAATTGTTTATTTAAATGTTTTTAATTAATTTAATTATAAGATATATTTTTTTAATAAAATCTATTAAAAAACAAATATTATGACGTCTTGTGATTATAATATAAATTTATGAGACCTTAAATAATTTTACAAAGTGTCATTAAAACATTTATAATTTTAAAACTAATATTTTTTTAATAAATAATGTTTTAATTAAAATATGAATTACTCATATTTAGAAAATTAATTTTCTAAAATGGAGTTCATTTTTGAATTCTATATGTGACAACTGGTTGGGGGTATTTTTTTTAATTTTTCTAAAATAGGTGTAAGATTAGTGAATAATTAAATAAAATAATTTTTTATATTTAACAAATGACTAAATTTTTTGGGTCATAGATTATGTATCGATGATGTAAGATGATATTATAGAACTATATTTTAGTATTTTTATATATTTATTTATAACATTCAAACTATTAATAATCTACATAAAAAATAATCTAATGAATATAATAATAAAAAACACCCATATCTTCCTGTATAAATATCACCCCCACCATATATTTTCCTCAAAAATCCAATGCCTTGAAATTTGATTAGTTTATTAACAATTCCATTCCAAATCATCTTCCTTATGTCCTAGACCTTTTGGTGTCATCAGAAGTCCAATAACATGGTCCTTAAAGAGGTTCTCAAGGAGGATAAGTTCAAGAGGTAAAATGCTCTTTCATTTTATTTTAAATTTATTTAAAATTTATTTTCTTTTTTTATTATCTCATCACATCCCCTTATAAAAGAGACATGATAACTATAGTATATTAAATAAACTATAAATTTAATTTGTTAATGGAATATATATCATTAAACACCTCTTCTTCTCATCTAATTTTAAAAAATGAATCATTGTTCGTGATGTACCGATTTACCATCACTATGGATGGAGTGTTTTCATTTCATTTTACCACAATCAATGCTGGTCATAAAAAAATTATTATTGTTAAATATGATATTATTATACAAATTATAAGTTATATAATGTTCTAGAACCAATATATAAATATGGTATTAAATAATATTATTTATCATTGGGATGGTCATACAAATACAACCTAAATAAATTAAAACATTTTATTTAATGTTTAATCTAATGAATCAAACTCATATTAGAAAAAAAAATGATATAGGGTACTATAAAAAATATGGAAATTTATTAAAAAATTTATTTCCACTTATGGTGTTTTTATTCCATTTGATAGGGGAACCCATAATGATCATTCCATAGAAATAACGACATAAATTCACCCGAAATAATAAAAGTAACAAAATATTATCTACAAATTGGTGGAAAGTTGTTATAAAAAGATCATATAAGGTATTATAAAAATTAATATAGTTATGAAATAAATTAATATGAATCTTTAAACCATTTTACAAGAGGTTTTAACATTTTTTATGGAAATCAAACCAATGGTAAATGACATTACATTTAAAATCAACTTTATTGTCTATTTTCACATAATTCGAAAAAGAATATAACTTTAGAACTAATATGGTGTGAGAGGATTATATTATTTTTAGAAAAAATTATTCTTTTTAAACCATTATTATATTATTGCATGGTTATTTTCAATAAAAAAAATTACTTTGTCCAAGCGATATATTATTTTTAAATAAGTGATTTTCCTTGAGGAATGTTTTTATGATTCAAGTGTTCATGTTTTAGGATAATATTTTGATAAATAAAAATTATTTATAATAAGGTTTAGGAAATATATATCCCCCAATTCAATTTTTATGTATACTTTTGAATTTTATAGTAATGGTTTTCCATGTGTAATTGTGATCGTTACTCTATAAGGTTGTCGTGGAGGCTACTTAATAAGGTTGTTGTGAAGGTTACTTTCTAATATATCCATGAGGGTTAAAAATCATATTGTAGTATCGAGGGTTGGAATATTATGAATGTAATTATACTGGTTACTTGAATTTATTATTTATGTTTTCAATGTTTTATTTAAATCCAATGTTTTCAAATAGTAATTATTTGATAATTTAAGGGTGAACATTACATATTTTTGAAAATTATTTCAAATATTTATAAGTGCTTGTGGACTATTGGTTATTTTAATTTATGTACATTAGTAATATATTTCTAATCATCCCATGTTTAAATTTTTCTTCATAGGGTTTAAGTATTGCTAATATAAAATTAGAATCCAAACTGAATGTTGTGAATATTATTCAAGAAAATATTTCATGTTTTATTAAAAATAAATTCAATTACTAATTAAAAAGAAACTATTTATGTAGTAACCAGTTTTTATTCTTGTAGGTATATATGTATGAATTATTTACTAATTATATAAAACTATAATCTGAAATGATCATTGGGAATTTAAGAATATTAATTCTAAAATAATGATCAATAGTATCTAACGCTTAAGGATGTTTCCTTTGACATATTTTAGTTTGATAACCTCAAATGTTGAATGAATTAAAGAATGAGAAGAAATTTGCATCATCATGAGTTAATAATCCTTATTGAGTGCATGAACAGAGTACAAGAGTGAATCATCTAGGTTTATGAAGTCATTTCTTCATGATATTTTTGAAAATTAACAAAATAAATAATATTTAAAAATGATGGAAAATTAAACTAAAAAAGAGTTAAAATGATGAAAAATAAACTAAAATAAAATTTTTTCTAGTTATATATCATTAAACTATAGTATAATTATACATGATCATATTAAACTAAAATAAATGGAATTTTTTCAATATTAAATGGCCTTAAAATAAAATACATTAACCGTCTAATATGGAATTATTCTTTTTTAGTGGTCCATACAACATATTATTAAACTATATGAAATACCAACCATCATAGATTATTATTACCTAAATGATATTTATTTTATAAAGAATCTCAACTATATATCTTGTCCAAATGTATTTTTTTCCAAATCATTTTTACATTAATTTTTTTTTCATCATGACATCTTAGAATTATAACATTCATTTTTCAATGAGAATTGGCATTCACAATCCCATTTTTTGTAAACTACGATTCCATAATATAACATTTTTTATTCAAAAGCTATGGATATATAAGAGATACTCTGGAATCTCAATCCCATAAAAATGATTTATTTATCCACATTAACACATTAAAACATTCATGTATGATAAAAAATTCTCAATTTTTTTATCCATTTAAGTTGGAGAAAAACTCACATGTAAAACTTTTTATTTTAATTCCCCACAAAAAAACTATAATAAATCATTTATATTACTGTATTATAGTATGAATTATAGTATCCCATTATTTATTCAAATAAAAACAATAACCATTCTTGTATTCCTACTAGAATTCATTGATTGAACTAAACTGAATATTTATATTTTTGTTTTTATGGTTCATAATAAAATATATATTTTACATTCAACATCATACAGAGTACATACTCAATGATAAACCATTTACATTATTTGATGGAAAAGAAATCAGTCTGACCCATTATTTATTTTGATAATATACTAAACTCCTTTACAAATTGTTAATTCCTTTTTTATAGAATTAAACACCAGTATAACACTTTATAGCATCAAAATGTAACTAATATATAAAACATAAAAAACCTATTCTTTGATTTTGATATAGACTATTATATCCTTTTTAATATTATGGGTGATGGTAAAATATAAAATAACATCACCAGTATTGGTTCATTAAAAATGGGAACATCCCTATTCTCATGTATTTTTTATTTATAATGATGACTTTTTTTAATGATATTGTAAACATGGATAATTTTATACAATGAATGTGAACATGCATATTAGTGAAAACCATTATATAAAAGAGGTTTCATCGACCACAAGAGGATAAATAGAATCAAACTATTTTTTATAAATTCTGAAAGGAATCTCTACAAACACTCTACATTATGAGCTAATAAGCCGATACAATTTTAAACATTGATTAATAAACAGTTCAATTCCCACTCATTATTTCTTTAATTGCCTCTTATTTAAGACAATATCATCTAATAATATGAATGAATGAAAAATAAATCCATAGGTTTCACCCCAATATAGTACACCTCTCCATTACCACAAATGTTTTATTCCACAGTTCAATAGTTCAGGTCCTCATTTACCATGAACCATTTTCATCCACACTACATTAAATTGGAAGGGCTTCTTATATATTATATCACCATATAATTAATGATAAAATATAAAAAATAATTCCAACACCCACTGATGTGAAATCAATATATTTTTCTTTTTTTCTATATTTTAAAATTATCCATGGTAGTGAAATAGAAAGGGAAATAATCTAAATTTATTCTAAAAATGATAAACATTTAACATAATTTTTTTTATTTAATAATAAGTTAATATAATTATGATGAATTAACCACTTAATGCTACATGTATATATTTTGAAACCATGTATTTTCCACTTTGAGACTAACAAAATTGATTTCCTTCATTATACATTCACTTGAGAAATAGATAAAAAGCAATAAATAACAATTCTATTGTTAATTATTCACAAAAAAAATATATTTCTAAGTTCATACTGCTTACTAGATCATAAACATAGCAAGAAATCACAAAAATATGTTTCCAGGAAAAATTCTGACATTATGTATGTTTCTAACTCATCGTTAAATAACATAAATCTACTTTTGTGTAAAAAGGTTATAAATATTAATAGTACTGAGAAATTACAAAAAACTAATTATTATGAAATATTTTTAATTTAATTTTAATTATCATTAGAAATTAAATATTTTTGGATGATAACTTTTTAGGTTTTATGATATATCTCATAAAATTACAAGAATAATATTCAAAATCATTTCCATTATCACACTTCAGACACTGTAGAAACATTGACCAAAATAAGTAATTTTTTTAAATTTACATTGATAGTTATATATGGTAATATATATCCCAATATGTTTCCATTTGAATAAATCCATAGGAATTTTATGATTATCAACTATGTTGATGCCATGATTTGGCCTATATTTAGTGAACATCGTATAATAAATTTTTTTTCTTAAGACACATACTCAAACTAACAATTTAAATTTTATCTATACAATTTTGTGTGAAGTGTATTAGAAATTGAAAATACACATCATGTGTAGTTATTTTGTTAGATATTCATTCATTTAATCCAAGAAATAAATATTTTTAGTTTCCAAAATAAGTGAGATGATAATCTAGTTAATTTTAAAAAATAAAAACAAATTAGTAATGGAAAAAATTAAAAAATATTTAATGTGATTATATTTTCTATTTTTACTTCAATGTTTTAGAAATCTCAAATAGCTTGTCATCAAATACTTTCTTCCAATCTCATCATATAGATCAATTTTTTCTTCTAAATTTCTTCCTTATCCAAATAAATTTATGACATATAAATGATAAAGGAATTAAGGAATCCATCACATCCATGAAATGTTTTTTCTTTTATATTAAATTAATATAAATTTTTGTAGAAAATATGTATCGTAATTAACATTAATAGGCATATTATATAGTTTTTAGATAGAAATATTACGAAAATGTTACATATGTATGTTTTCAAAACCAAGACTCCCAACCATTCAAATTGAAGGAATATATTTATACTCTCAAGTACAACTACAATGTTAATGAAAGTTTCATATATTTTTTCTTAATATGGATTGTAATGCATATTCCCTTCATTAAATATTTTCTCTATATAAAATTTTAATGATAATAAATGTTTATATTGAATAGGTTGGTAGAAATTACTCCACGATTGTCAATTTGTTTTCTTGGTCTACTCACTAAAATGTACTGATATGAATATATATTTACCTAACTATTTATCTACATGTAATACCATACCTTACATTATATCTTTTTTCATCAAATACTATAGGTTTCTTGTATTGAATTTTTTTTAAAGACACACCACATGTATATTTATGATATTATATTTCCATGCTATGAAATTATAATAGCATCATTGACTATTTTAATATCCAAATCATAATGTGGAATAGGAAACTCAATCGTCATATCATGAGCTACATTAATACCAATCCCATGAAGTATTTTTTGATTCATTTTTTAATTATCTCGTCTCCTAGTATATTATACACTATACCCATCATGACATGTCCATGCATTGATTTGGATCGATAGAAATTACATAAAAATTTAACATTTATAATTTTATTTATAGAAATTTATTAGATGTTCTTTGATTCTTTAGGGTCCCAAAAATTTATAAAAGGGAAGGAAAATACTCCTACACATTGGATGATGCAAAGATATAAAGTTTGATTGAAAATTTTAGAAGAAAATGTAAGAAATGGAAATTTTCAAAGGAATTTGGATCGACCGCATACTGATTACTGGGAAAGGTTCGAAAAAGGAATTAAATGCAAACCACCGGTATACAGAAGCCCTATGAAGCATTTTCCCACAAATTGTTGGCCAGCATATGAATCTGTTCACAATGAATTTCTACCAGCAAACTGAAGCCGCTGTGAACCATTTTCACTAGATAAAATCATGTGGGAGTTGTCTCGCGTACCATCCCCATGAATAATTTGGTTTGAGGATGACAAGAAGCATATGGAATCTTGCACCTCAAAAAATAATGGTTGAATGAGTAATCTGGCAGCCAAAATATCAACATGGGATTCTAGAGAAGGTGTCACATGAATCACGGATAGAGATTCCCTGGTGATTTATAAAAGGACCACTAGGGGAATCGAAGAGAGGGGGAGAAGAAAAGAGGAAGGCAATGGAGAGAGCTCTCAGATGAGTGAAAACGGAATGAAGAACATAGAGGGTTTGAGAAAAATTTCTCCCGCACCCAAAGTAGTTTGTGAGACTCCATCCCTCATTTGTATAGTTCATATATTCCATCCCACCAACGATAAGTAGTTCACAAAACCCATCCTGCAAACCATATGCAGAAAGTAGTTCGTGAAGGTCCTTATTGAAAATCGTATTCGGAAGACTCCACATCCAATCAGCGAGCCAATAAAAATATATATAAACAAATGGTTTGTGGATGCCCATATGTGGAAGATGGTTCAAGGATGCCCATATGCATAAGACGGTTCACGGACACCCATATGTAGGAGATAGTTCACAAATGCCCCTATGTGGAAGGAAATTCACAGCATGCTCCTCCATCACTAACCCCCATAAAATATAGATAGTGGAATGATAATCTTTTCAGGTCTGGTCGATGAAATTTTCCATTACGCCCTTCTACTGCCCAAACATCCACCCCTTGAATAAGATGAGAAGTGACTATCCTCATGCACCTCCCAATAATCCATATCACTTGCCTCCTATGCCAAGTTTACCAATAAATATATGCATAATCACAACCTTACTATTTCTTAAATTTCCAATCACATCATTTCCACCCATCAAACTATGGGTCTCCAGTGATTATGGATCCTCAAAAACCTCCATGGTCATAAGAAGAAGAAGTCCAATGTCCTGCAGACACCATTTTTTGACTACACACATCATTCCCTAGTGGATCTTCATACGAATCCTACAAGATAGTCATCAATCAAAATCAAATTTGTCCTCAGGAGAGTCTTTCCCGGTCTCTGTATGCCTCAATGACTTACATGCCCCATATCATTTCTCCTGATCCAAGAATACCTAAAGTCATAGTTTACACATTCCTCTCTCTCATTTTCAAGGCATGTAAGGAATCCATCCTTGAGTAAGCATTACACCATCATCTCAGGATGAAAATAGCCTTTCCCCTTTCATCCGGAATGGTTCATCATTTTGTTACCTTTACCATTGTACCACAACCACTGCCGACATGACTTCTAACTTTGTTCCCTCCTTAACACCATGGGGAATTAATGTCTTGATGTCTCAGCCCTCCCCCTCTGTCATCGTCTTCCTCATCTCCCCTTAGTATAGAAAAAGTGCATGGCTTTCTGAATCATTCACATTTTCTTGTTTCTCACTCTGAGCATGACTCACGTGGGCTTAGATATTTTTGATGGTCATGATGTCCATACAATGACGATGGAAATATAAACTAGGGGGGTTTTTATCCCTACCTCCAAATCAAGGAACGTAGGACACCTCCCATAGGTTCAATCCCAACTCGGGCCACCAACCACATGTAATCCCCAACCATACCCCAACATGGGCTGTCAATCACGTCCTCGACAGGAGACTATCGCTTCTACGCCTTGAACATCTAGAACTATGTACACATTTATTCCCAACCAAATGGGATATGTATTAAACCTATCTAAGTCATAAACCCAAATTCCATGTCGGACACCCATCTATCTAAGTCAAAACATTAGATAACACTTTCAAGTAAGAGATTTCTTCCTTTATCATTTTTGTCCATATTTCATTATGTTCTTATACCCTTTTTTGATTAAAAATGTTGGTGTATGATTTTTTGCCTCACCCATACTACCCTAATTATGTTTTAATGATGAGATATCTCTTTCTATCTCATTAATTTCTTACATGTACACCCATTACCAGGGTAAAATTTCCTAAGTAATTCATCTCTTCTAATTTACATTCAAGAAATTATTTTATATTATTCCTATAAATTCCATTACATATGTTGGGATATTATGTAACATGACCCCCTTACTGTCCATTCCATTAAATTATGATTCTATGTCGATTTTATTCTCATCAAACCATTATATGATTTCTATTTTTCATCATTATGTTGCCGATGGTAAACCAAAATATCCATGCCAAAATAATCATGTAAGTGAATACCATACCCATTTATCTATCAATGGTATTCACCTTCATGACCATATACTTTTTGATTAATGAATTACATTTATGTATTCCACATCTCTTTTTATTGGAATAAATTATGATGTTTATTGAATCCTTGTTGTCTGATCTATGTGGCACACTTATATAAGAAAATAGTTGATTAAGAAGGGGTCTGACCTGATAGCACTCCAATTCATTGTGTAAAGAACTGTATTATTATATGTCAAGTGAAATGAGGGTTTACTCATGATAATTCAAGTGAAATGATGGTTTACTCATGCTCAATGTCTATTGAGCCTTGGCTCATGATAATATCACATTTAATGTCCTTTCCACATTATCATGTTATGATAATGATGCTATATAATGAATGTATGTTCATGTTTCTCTTGTGATCCATTGATGATCCAATTTCCTAACATGTACATTATTTTTCATGTTATGCCTTATTTACTCCCTTAATCGGCATTATAGGTCACCCTTTTCTTATTCATCTTCTCAGCATACCCATGTAATGCTATGTGTGAAGGAATGTTGTGGTCATGTAAATCATGTTTTCAACAAATATATTGGGTTTAATTTCTTTTGTTGTTGTTTAATGTTTCTAATTTCCCATGACACTAGACCCCTCGATCCTCAGAGTTGTCTTATGTGAACGTTTTATGTAATAAATCATGTTTAAGTGTGATAAATAGTGATGGTTTGTTATATATATTTTTTAATTTATCAAATTGTTTCTCACTCATTAGTGGATATGATGTTATACCGTGTTTCGTATTCCCAAAGAATGATGTTATCCTTGAACGATATTTATGTCCTCGAGGAAAAAATTTCTGATTTTCTGAAAACAAATTCTTCAAGGAATGTATCAACCAAACTAAAATGTGTTCATTATTCTCAAAAGGCAAACCAGAAAATTTTTTAATGCTACATTTTATCAAATTTCTATAAGTATGAAAATCATTTATCATCTAGCTTAACATGGACCTCCATGTGAATTTTTACATATATGGGAAGTAAACATTGTTACACCTATATCCCATATAAATTTAAGATCACTGATAAATGAATCCAAATAGACATTTATATCATTTCTAGGTTTCATTAGTTGAAATATAAGTAGAGACAACATAATTTATTTTTACATCATTGATAACCATGTTAGTAAGTCATAATTAACCAACAAGATAGGTCATATACTATTTTTACTACAATACACTACCAAAGAATTTATTACATCCATATATAATAAAACCGAATTCTTTTGGATCATTTCCAAATTTATGATTCACAAAATAAATTTTCTTCCACTGAGTAGAAAATGTTGGAAGACGTAGGTTCCAAACCTTAATTCTTGTGTCCACATGCCATGAAAATTGTCTCACAATTTTATAATATCCACATAGTCTTATAAAATATTTATTTAAAGGAACATACCATAAAACATTTGAATGAATTTATACTTTTTTATTCATCAATCCACTTCCAACTTATGCAATTTTATGAGTGATTCATGGTCCCTAGAAACATTATGAAATAATTTGGACAAGAATGTATTTTTTAGAGATAAATTCCATTGAATATTCATTAATTTAGCCTCATATGTTTTTCATGGAAGGTAATTTTCTTCTGGTATCATATCATACAAGAGACCAAGTAGTTCTATAAGTATGGTTTCACTCCATCTACATCAAGATTTCAAATAATACAATGTCAATAAAGATGAAATTTTTTTGTATTTAGTACAACCAGTATAAAATGGATTTTTATCACAAATATTTTAAATATCAAACAACATTAGACATTCAAGAACACTACAATTTATTATCAATTACATTTCTTCTAAGTGATATAAACCATAATTTATGCTGTTATTCATATTAAATGATTTATAAACCACATTATCTTCCCAATCAGTCTCCACATTCAGTTTTCCTCGTGTTTAGTCCAAAATTTGTGGATTTGATCTATTATGTAACAAATAAAGTGTTATTAGAAATCTCCTAGTCTAATTCATATTAAAAACAATTTATTAATGTAAAAAGGAGTTGATAATGGACTGATTCATGATATATTTCTAACTTGATGAACTCTTTTACTACATCCTCATACTTATTTATCATATTATTATATAAAGTCAATTTTTGATTCATATCTATCCTGTTAGGTTATTAAAATATAAATTTTGTACAAAAAATAAATAAATACACAAAATATATTCATTATAAAATGGAAAAGTTATAGATAATTTTAATAAGGCGAACCCACATTTTATTTCAGTAGATCATTTCAGTATGATTTGAAGAGAATAAGTAATTTAATTTATTAAATGAATTACTCCACTATTTTCTGTTTTATTCCCTAAATTAATCAGAATGATCACTGATACATGGTATGGTATGATTAGTAATCATAAAAATTTAAGAAACATGTGTTTATATATAATAGAGATGGGGGATGAGTCTCAATCCACAAAACATCATAATAACTTTTTGAGAGATAAAGATGATGAGATGATCATGAAATACATGTTCACAATTCCCTTACTCTTTTATAGCCCATTACTTATTCCCAATTAGTTGAGAAGCATCATCACCTTGGCTTAATTATACATGAACCACTATCAATTTAATTGAAAAATTACATCAACAAGACTCTAATATACTATACTAGTGAAAACAGACGAATGCTTTTTTATCCTAGCTTATTTGAAACACTACGGCCAGGCCGTGAGTTGATATAAAAAGAATAAAATGTAGACATAAACTTCAATATAATTAATGAATGAATAAGTGGAGTATATCCAAAAAATTATTTTTAAGTTAAGATATTAATAAATAATAAATTAATGATCTAATTATTATAATTTTTTTACAAATCCTATATTAAAACAATGATATTTACAAAACACTTTGAATTAGACCAAATGTTTTTTAAATTACCACATATTATTTTAGAATTCCATATATTATCTTAAAAACACTTTAAAAAATAAAATTTAATCATTTTTAATTATTTAAAACCCCTTTGTCTTCTTAATTCCACATGATTATTTTTTTTCAAAACAATTAGTGCGATACGATCCTCATATTCTAAAAGCATTATTATCATCAAGTGAAATTTTTTAAAATAATATTCCAAAAAAATAATCAATAAAATAAATTTTTACATTTTTTCCATGGTAAATATGCACCCTTTAAAATATTTAAAACCATACAAGTTCACTTTGATATCATGTCATGAATATCAAAACACTGAATCCATTTTAGTTCTTCTAAGGGAAAACCTCATTTTTACATTTCAAAACCCACTTTAAAATTTGAAATCAATATCCTTTTCTGAAACCAAAATTTAAAATTGGAATTATCATAAAAACTCTATTTATGACACCACCTATTCTAAATAAAACCATTACTACTAGACATTACATAAATATTTCATAAATATTACATAAATAAATCAATTTTTAGAAGAAAGTTTTAAATTAACAATTGAAATCATAACATGATTATCCTAGGATACCACCAACATAATGAGGTTCTCATTTGGTTACTTCCAAATGTAGTCAAGGACTATTCATTTATCAAAAATACGTTTCATAAAATATCACATTAGAAGACACAAAACCAAGCTTTTACATTCTATAAATATTATCCATTAATCAACATCAATAAGACATTACATATATTTATGAAATTTAAAACTATTTTCCAAAAGATAATGAAGTATTAGATGAAATCTATTTTTCATATCAGGTTATGTTTTGATTTTAATATATCTAAGTGTGAGTAAGGTTTGAGGAGTCCTATTACTCAGGGTGATAGAATGATAAAATATTTGGGATTTCTTGAATGGAACCAACGATGATACATCAATGAAGTTTGTACATTGCTTTGGGTGTTTATAATATCAATAAATGATTTGGGTTGTTTTGGAATTGTGAAAGAGTGATGAGATATCAATTTGATGACTGAAACTAAGCATTTTTAGTGAAAATTTACTCAAGGAAGGACCAAATAATTATTTTTTTCATGATATTAGGTTCAAGTAGATAGAAACCACATCATGCATTTTTTATGATTATATATTTATTATTGGTTTATTGTGTAAAGTATATTATACATGTTTATTTGTTTTAAAATTATTTATTCTATATAAATAATGAATGTAAATGTGTTATTTAATTATTATAAAATTTCAATTTTTAAATGTTCATTCATAAAAATATTATAAGATCCAAATAATTTTATGTTCTATAGAGGAATTTAAATATAATATGTTTTGGTTATGTTATGTTATGTCACACTATTTTTATAATTTAACCTAAATATTCAACTATACTAGTCCTTTTTATGAAAAAATTGTTATTTGATATATATTTAATTTCTGATATATTGATTACTTTTAGTAAACATGAATTTAGTGTTAAATCATATGTTTAAATTGTATGAATATACTACGTGAAGTATTCCCTATTATACCATGTATTATATTACAAAGAAATCAATTTCCTTAAATTATAACCTAAATGAATTATATGTCAATGAAAAATACTTAAACTTGATTTTGTGATTGCAGTAGTGATGAGTGAATTTCTAGGTTGATGAAGTGGGAACAAATTTTTTCTTTTGATTACTTCCTAAGTTGAATTAGTTTAGTTGACTTTTTAAACATTACTAAAAAATGTTCAAGCACTAAATTTGCCTATTTTGTTAAAGAATTATGTATGTATTTGGTTTTATATAAATTCTATAAATGAATAGATCATTTCCGTGAAACCATCTCTTCAGCAATTTAAAATTTTTAATAAATTTTACTAAATAATAATATTACACTACTAACGAGACATGTTATTTGTATATTTTCAAAATCAAATGGGTAAATAATCATTTTCATCATATATATGGTATACATGTGAATCTTAACTTTCAATGAACTCTTTTCTTTAAAAAAGGATATTAGTAAATTATGTTTTTAATGATTGTTTTATTTAAATTAGAATCATCAATTTTTAATTTTAGAACACCTTAAAAGGTGTTTGAGTTACACCTTATCCACTCATTGGGTTATTATGTCTAATCCTTGGTAATAGATAATTATATGTTTAATAGACTACACAAATTGATACTATAATGCATTATTTATTTTGTATTCCATGTCTAATACCATGTTTAGATTGTTAGTGGTGAAAAATAACATTTAAATACACCACAAATAATTCATTATGAAGAATAACACAAGGTAATTTAAAAATTAATGATTATTCATCAATTGAATTGATATTTATATGCTCAATTATATTCTATTTTCTTACCCACTAAAGAATATACATGAATAAAAACACAATTAATAAAATAAAATGCATAATGAATAATGATGTTGGTCTAATAAGAGCCCACCTATCACGGTATATGTTTCATGGGATAAAAACTATGGAACTAATGTTACATGGTCTTGAACAAGAAAAATGAACTTTAGGTCCCCCTAAAAAACCATCATATCCATCTAGTCCAACTGAACGAGCTATTTCCTAAGCCATCCCATTAGTGTGAAGCTGCCATGTGGGGCCATTTGAGAAAAACATAACCAAAGAAACTATATCTAGACACATGATAAACAAGAGTTTTAACAAATCCATGGTACCATTTAGTTTACTAGTTTTCTGATGACCATGAACCCATGTTATTAGGTAAGATACAAATGAAAATAAAAACATATGGTAAAAAAACAATATTCTATAACTCACATCCATCAACATTTCATATAAAATATTCTTTCAAATCATACATAGATTATAAATTGATAAAAATCCCATAACCAGAACCACAAATAAAATGGGTGATAAATTTTGGCATTATTAGGTATAAAACCATTTTAATTTTCCAAATGGGATATTATAAAATATAACTATTTGTGAAAATTTATTTTCCTTTCATTGAAAAACTATCAATGTTTTTTTGAGTGAGTATCTCCATAGGGGGGTGAATTGAGTACCCAATAAACTTTTTTGTTTAAAAAGGATTATTTTGAAATCCCCCAAAAGATTAAATACAACCCGCTTTATCAAAACATGTATTATGATATAGAACTTCATCTTTCTAAATGATTTTCTATATGATTATTATGTATCTTATGAATAATATACAATATTATTAAATCCTTTGAAATTAATTTACATGTACAAAATAATTTATGAACAGAAATCGAGATAAAATAAAATATATATATATTTTATATATAGTAAATACAATTGTGGGATCAAAAGAGTATATAATATAAAAAATATTTAATCATAGAGCAGAATGATTGAAAATATGTTGTCCAGACCCATGTCAAGAATTAGTATTCTTCTCTTAGTGATCATCTTCCTCTAAATAGTTTAAAAAAAATAAACCATATTATCCACAACGTAGATCAGCTTTTAAAATAGCTTACGAACTATCCAGATCACACACAACCACTTCCACAGTTATATGTGGATGGAAATTTCCCATACATATCTTATTTTAAATGTATGTTTATTTTAATTTCCATTAATTCTTTGTTATGGGGGTTTCCAAAGGTTTTATGGAGAATATGTGAGTTTTCATGAATTGGAACAAACTGTGTGCCCAATTCCAGATTTAAAAATAAATTTTATTTATTTTATAACTTTTTCATTTTTTAATATTTTTCCCTCATTCCCACTCCTAAATGTCCTCCCCTGATATATTAACACCAAAATTAAAATTTCGAGCCTTTGTAAATCCATAACAAAGGTTTATGTTGGTTTTTATTTAAGTGATTGGGCCTACCCGAAAGCCCAATTCCAATTTTAAAAATAAAATATGATTAATTAATAACTTATTCCTTTTTATGGATTTTTCGGTGATTCCAAGCCTCAAATGCGCCCCATGAGCCCCATCAAGCGCCCAAGCTCTCTCTACCCTCTTTGGAGCTTATCTTCATCGCGATTGAATACTAAACCTATTAGGGTTTCTAAAATCAGGCAGATATGAAGAGGTAAATTAATTCCTTCATATCTCCTTCAATATTTACTCTTTTCCCCCCATTTCAGTCCCCACATGACCTCCTCCTCATCATTAGAGCCTAGATATCTGGTTTCTCGGCTTTGAGTTTCAAATTTTGGTTACTTCTGGGTAATTACTTCACGATTGTTCACGGTGAGTGTTCCCCCTCCACTTCTTCCATTTCCTTAAGGTTTTCTCCAACTTTCTTGATGTTCCAAAGTGTCTAGAACATAGGGTTCGTACCCAGGGTTTATCCATGGGTCTCTTTGATGAATATTTGTGGTCTAGCGATGGATTTATCATTCTTGTGGTGCAGGGGTGGTGCGGTTGATGTTTCACACCCTGTTTTGAGGGATTCGACAATTTCGGTAGGTGATTCCATGGGTAACCATTAAATGATGAGTTAGTTTGCTTGATTAAATAATTTTACATGTTCTTTATGTATTGCTAATTATGAGAAAACCAATTTTGATATCAATAGTAAAGCATTTGGTATTAGAGATACTTTTTTCTTGAAGTGTGTAGTTTTCAAATTTATTTCATGTGTTAACTCTTGTGGTATTTTTGTAAAATGTGGAAGTGACTTATTAGATGTTGAAAGTGGCTTCCAATTATGGTTGGGTAATGATATAGTGATATGTGGGCCTAAAAAGGTGGTGTATTTGAATGGTTTTATGTGTATAACCTTGTTATACTCCTTGAAAGTGTTTTATGGATTTGTGTGTTCTCATGGGTATCTTTTGTGATATTGTTCAATGTGATTATATAACATTTGAAAGTGGATTATTACATGTTGACTGGACTTCCAATTCTATTTTGGTAGGGTCTTGGTGTGATTTTGGCTTAAAAAGAGGTTTTTGAAGTGGGTTTTATGTGCAAAGTTTGGGTATACTCTTTACAATTGTTTTATGAAAGTTTTGAATGGTTTATTGAGTTGTGTAATAGGTGAAACTATATCAACAAACTATTTTGGTAGGAGTATTTTTTTTAAAGGTCCATTTCATTTGTGAAAGGGCTGTTTTGTGATATGTATCATCTTGGAAATATTTTATTAAATTTTTTGAAGGATATATTGAGGAGTGAAAGTGATGTGAAAGTGATGTGGAGTGTTTTGTGTGAATGTGATGTGAAAAATTGAATTTTTGATTATGAAAGAAGTGTTATTTTCCATGTGGTTGGGCTGTTATACGAGTTGAAATATCATATAATTGTTTTATAAAATTTTTTAGTGGTTTTGTGGAAGTGTTGAAGAAATGTGAAATGTGTTGTGGGCTATTTTGGTGTGAGTCGGATTTCAAAATCATTTTGAATGAAAAATGGATTTTTGTGAATTGTGTGGTATACATATGGGCTGTTTGGTGAATTTTTGATGTGGAAATGATATTTCCATGTTCAATGTAAATTTCTTGACTTGTTGAACTTGTTTGAGCACAAGGGGAAAACCTGGGAATCTAGGTGGGTGGACGTGTACTAGTATGCTAGTGAATCTGTGGGGTTTGGCCTCAGTTTCACATTGCATGATTGACACTAACAAATCTAACTAAACTATGAAGATGATTATTGGGATCCACTAGGTTATGGTTATGTTCCCTACTAGTGGCTCATGCACAAGAATGGATATTAGTGATGGTTACTCTCACCGAGATACGAGGTACCACGGACCCACAGGTAGCTAGTGCCTTGGGGTTATTTCTTATTGCTTGTGCTCATTAGTTACTTTATACTTACCGTCGGAATACGGTATATTTGGCTAGAAAATTCAGTAGATTTTTTGTTTATTTTTAAAAGTGTGAACCCGTTAAAATAGCCTACTTGAAAACTGTTTTTATTCAATGTCGCATCAGTTAGAAATTGTAACTAGTATTTTTTATGTTTTTGAAAACTTTCATGCTTTTCCTATATAAATGTTTATCACATGGAATCTCTTAGTGGTGGTATCCTACTGGGAATTGGCTCACACCCTACATAATCCCATGGGTTTAAGTAGACTTGGTTATTTTTTTTGTCACAGGTTGGGTAGAGTTTTTATTACCATTGGTTCGGGTTTCTAGCAGGTCCTTGGCGGTGAAGTCTTGTGGGGATGGCTTGAGGGAGGTGACTCTTGCCATGTGGAGGTTCTTGGGCTATTTCATTTTGGATTTGTACCTTTGGTATAGTCTTTTTGATTTGTTTTACGCTATGTAATTATGTTCTGAATTTTTGTAAAAGATTGTTTGGTTTGAAACTTGAAGATTCGTTTTATTGGATTCTTTTGTTGTTTTAAGTTTATAAACTCAGGTAAATCATTCCCAATTCTCATTTTATGATACCCGAGAACTTGTTCCAGCCCGTGGGGATCGGGAATGCCCTTCGGGTCTTGCCATGGACCGGATCGAGTGCCGATTTTTAAGGCGACCAGATTCGGTTCGTGATAAAATGGTATCAGAGGAGGTTCAGGTTAACTCTTTGGGTCATGTTATTTGGGAAACAGTCGACATAGTCTGGATTTAGGATTTTTGGGACATGGAATTCCAGTTATGGGTAGTTTTCCTGATCACCAAACCTCATAATGGGATTCATGTCTCCATGAGATATCGGGATTTATCTAAGTCCTTTGGTTTTCTTTGTTCGATGATGGTTAAGGGAAATGAAAAGAGAGTTGGGTTAATGGTCTAGTGAGCTCGCAGGGCCTGGAAAGCCATGTGGAGCCATGGATATTCTATATAACACTATCTGTGATAGTGAAGTGATTGTAATATGGCCTCAAACCATATTTCCAAGTCACCCGCTGAAACTAGTTTCCTCTCGCATTGTTTTGTGCTTAGGTTTTGAAATCATGGAACTTTGGTTTTAAGAAGTGTAATGTTTATGTGAAATGATTTTCAAATAAAGAGGGAATGGTTTGATTTATGAAATGGTGGAAGTGAATTTTTAGAATTTTTTTGAAATGGAAAATGGTGTGCTTACACCTCTTTTGAAAGAAGGAACTATATTGAACATGGGTTTGAAAAGTGTTTCCAATGGAGTTTTCTAAACAATCAAAGGGTGTTTTAATGGGATGAGACGTTTTATAAATTGATGTAAATATCTTGAAAGTGAGTTCTTTTCTATATGTTTTTGTCTTTATGAAATGTTTTGTAATATTTGAATTGGGATTTTGATCTCACTGTTAGCAATTTTGAGAAAAAGGTTGGGTTGGTTGACCATTTTGTTTTTGAAAAGTGGAAAGAATTTTTGTTTTAACCTTTGGTATTTCCATGAGTGACCACATGCATGGGGTTATATGGGATTATGGATGTTTGATTGCATGAATGGATGAGTGTTGGGATGGATATGAGGAGGGTGCCCGGTGTGGAACAAAAACATGCATGTGTGAGGCCCATGGGGTACCATTGGTGGATACACTTACTGCCAAACTGTTTGTTTTCAAAGAATTGGTTTTAAAGAAAAACATGATGTCTTGATGAATATTTTGGTATGGTTTGTATTATGGTTTTTTGAAAATGTTGATATTGTGGGATGTTTTTAGTTCAATAACCCCTTCTGTTTGAATTGTGTTTTGGGTTTTTGTTTGGTTGGTAAGCTGTGTTGTAGGGACGGTTAGTGGCCTCTTTTGAAAAATGTTTTGTGATGCCTTTACGGGGGTTCCCTTCATGTGTTTGGATCTCGTTTCTGGCATGTTTTGACTAATGGACCAGCTTGGATGGGTCCTTGGGTTCTCTCATTAGATAAGGTATTCCCCCATTAAGGGTTAATGCACAACTGAAGTGAAACCCATATTGTTTCGCCATTGGAAAATCCTCTAGTTGATAAATATATGGAATATTTTATCAATCATTGTTGATTAAGTCTACACCCATTCATTTCATTGATTTGGGGATCCTCTTGTAGTGGGATAGTTCTTGTGCAAGGTTGAAAGAGGCCTTAATTTCTTAATTTTCCTGATTCATCAAAAGTGGAAGTGTTCTTTCATTGTTAGTGTGGATGAGTGCCTTGATGGTGTCTAAGAGGACCTCTGGGTTCATTATTGTTTCTTTGAAGAAAGAGTTATTATTAAACCACCAATTTTGAGATTTTGGTCATGATAGGATATTGTGTCCACTTTTTGGACTTGTCTGTTGTTTAGGGACTTTGAATATGGTCTCCTTCCATGTATTGTTTCTATCAATCTCAAGGGTCATGTTCAGTGACGCATTGTGATGTTGCGTTCTCTTTTGACTATAAAGGTGAATGTCACACAATCCTATGAGGTTCTATGTTATGTTGGGAGTATGTCTCCCTTGAGAAAAACATCAAATCCATTATCTTAGAGGAAGGTGTTTATACGTGTCCTTCCCTTTTGTTGTTTCTCACCCAAAGAAACAAGGTGCGATGTGTATGCATCTTCTAATCCCTTGTTTCAGTGAAATGTCTGGTTTTGGTAAAGTGGGTTATGGAGTGTGTTATGTCTTGATGAACCCATCGGGGTATGCGGTGTAGTTGTTTGTGGCACCGAAATAAGAAGTTCCAGATAGGGGTTTCAACAGCCTAACTGCGTGGCCGAAGATGCTTTAATATTTTGAGCTCTAGCCATAGGTCCTGGAGAGAAGCTGGCGCGTAGTCAGGGGAAACTCCAGTGTCGTTTAAACCCTGGTACAAAGTACTATCCTCAGTATGAATGATAGGAAGAGTTTAAACCTATGGTGTCATCATATTTCTTCTGTTGTTCCCATTTGGTGGAAATAGGGGGAGGGTCTTGTACCCATGTCATTAAAAAATGTTATTCCCTCCCCCTTTGGTTTCCATTGAGTCTTTCGTGAATGGTTTTAAATTTTTCTAGACAAGTTGAGCACATAGATTTCACATGGTTAGTTCTAACCATGAAAAAAAATAACCCTGCAGATATAAGGACCCACATAGTAATTGCAGAATTTCCAAAACTGTGCAGACTAACCGTGCGACCGTCCCAACTCTTTAATTTTGGGAACTTTTCGTGTCGGCCCACGCCGATCGGTTAAGATGGTTGGTTCTTATGGTGGGCAGACACACTATGAGTCTTATATAAGTTCTTTTGTAAATTTCTGATGGAATTATACCTTTTGTACTGGGGAGTCCATTTAGGCCTCCCCTTATTAGTGTCCTGATTCCTTCTCGAGAAAAAAAATATAGTTTGTCTCTTATGGTGGGGAAGTAATTTTTGTTCCCCCATTCCAGTAACTCAGACTTATCCATGGTCGTGGCTTGGCGGTAGGTTGTCTCATTCAGAGCTATAAAGCTACCAACATCTTCCTTTAGTAAACATTTGGATTGGGGAGTACCCAATGGTCTAGTTAAAGTAAGGTAAGTGTAACCTTCTTCGATGTTGTTGTTCATTTGGGTGAATTGCTTGAGTCTTGTTCGGATAGTGTTTAATGAGTTTTATTTTGGCATAAATTATGAATGTGATTGATCATTTCAGGAAATTGGTGTAATTTTTGTTTGTTAGAGTAATCCTTCATTAATTGATCACTAGAGGTGTTTTGGCCTTTGGGGGAGAAACCTGACAAGGGAGTACCTCTTGGTTTCTCAGTTGGGTTTGGTTGTTACTTTGGCATTACTGTGACTTTCCGGGGTGGAAGGTTTTCATGGTGGGGATAATTGTCACATAAATAGCTTTTTTTAAATTTATTTTTATTTTAATTTCCATTAATTCTTTGTTTTGGGGGTTTCCAAAGGTTTTATGGAGAATAGGTGAGTTTTCATGAATTGGACCAAACCGTGAGCCCAACTCCAGATTTAAAATTAAATTTTATTGATTTTATAAAATTTTCTTTTTTTTAATATTTTTCACTCATTCCAACTTTTAAATGTCCTCCCCTGATATATTAACACCACAATAAAAATTTTGAGCCGTTGGAAATACATAACTAAGGATTATGTTGGTTTTTATTTAAGGGATTGGGCCTGCCTGAAAGCCCAATTCCTGTTTTAAAAATCAAATTTGATTAATTAATAACTTATTCATTTTTATAGATTTTTCGATGATTCCAAGCCTCAAACGCGACCCTTGATTCTAGTCATGCTCCCAAGCTCTCTGCCCCCTTTTTGGAGCTCTTATTCTTCGCGATAGAATGCTGAACTTATTAGGGTTTCTAAAATCTTGCAGATTTGAAGAGGTTAATTCATTCCTTCATATCTCCTTCAATATTTACTATTTTCCCCCCATTTCAGTCCCCACATGACTTCCTCCTCATCAGCCGAGCCTAACTATCAGGTTTTACTGCTTTGAGTTTCCAAATTTGGTTAATTCGGGGTAATTGATTCATGATTTTTCAAGGTGAGTGTTCCTCCCTTCCACTTCTTCCATTTGCTTATGGTTTTATCCCCCTTTCTTGATGTCCCAAAGTGACCAAAACCTAGGGTTAGTACCTAGGGTTTAACCATGGGTCTTGTTGGTGAAAATTTGTGTTCTAGGGCTGGATTTATCATCCTTGTGGTGCCGGGGTGGTGTGGCAGATGTTTCGCACCCCGATTTGAGGGATTCGACAATTTTGGTAGGTGATTCCATGGGTAACCATTTAATGATGAGTTAGTTTTCCTGATTAAATAATTTTACATGTTCCTTATGTGTTGTGCATTATGAGAAAACCATTTTTGGTAGCAATAGTAATGAATTTGGTATTAAAGTTACATTTTTTCTTGAAGTGTGTAATTTTCAAATGTATTTCATGTGTTATCTCTTGTGGTAGTTTTGTAAAATATGGAAGTGATTTACTAGTTGTTGAAAGGGGCTGCCAATTATGGTTAGGTAATGATATAGTGCCATGTGGGCCTAAAAAGGGGGTGTATTTGAATGGTTTTTTGTGTATAACTTTGTTAGACTCCCTGAAAGTGTTTTATGGATTTGTGTGTTCTCATGGATATCTTTTGTGATTTTGTTCAAGGTGATTATATAACATTTTAAAGTGGATTATTACATGTTGACTGGGCTGAAAATTATGTTTTGGTAGGGTCTTGGTGTGATTATGGCTTTAAAAGTGGTTTTTGAAATGGGTTTTATGTGAAAAGTTTGGGTATACTCTTTATAATTTTTTTATGAACGTTTTGAATGGTTTATTGAGTTGTGTAATAGGAGAAACTATATCAGAAAACTATTTTGGTAGGATTATATTTTTAAAAGGTCCATTTCATTTGTGAAAAGTATGTTATGTGATATGTACCATGTTGGAAATATTTTATTAAATTGTTTGAAGGAGATATCGAGGAGTGAAAGTGATATGAAATTGATGTGGAGTGTTTTGTGTGAATGTGATGTGAAAAATTGAATTTTTGATTTTGAAAGATGTGTAATTTTCTATGTGTGTGGGCTGTTATATGAGTTGAAATATCTTATAATTGTTTTATAAAATTTTTTAGTGGTTTTGTGGAAGTGTTGAAGAAATGTTAATTGTGTTGTGGGCTATTTTGGTGTTTGTCAGATTTCAAAATCATTTTGAATGGAAAATGGATTTTTGTGAATTGTGTGGTATAAATATGAGATGTTTGGTGAATTTGTGATTTGGAAATGATATTTCCATGTTAAATGTATATTTCATGACTTGTTGAACTTGTTTGAGCATAAGGGGATAACCTGGGTATCTAGGTGGGTGGGCGTGTACTAGTATGCTAGTGAATCCGTGGGGTTTGGCTTCAGTTTCACTTAGAAAGATTGACACTTACAACTTTAACTAAACTATGATGATGATGATTGGGAACCACTAGGTTATGGGTATGTTCCTTACTATTGGCTCGTCCACAAAAATAGATATTTGTGATGGTTACTCCCACCGAGATACGAGGTACCTGGGACCCACAGTTAGCTAGTGCCTAGGGGTTATTTCCTATTTCATGTGCTCATTAGTTACTTTATACTTACCGTCGGCATACGGTACATTTGGATGGAAAATTCATTAGATTTTGTGTTTATTTTTAAAAGTGTTAACCCATTAAAATAGCCCACTTGAAAACTGTTTTTATTCAAAGTCACATCTTTTAGAAATTTTAACTAGTTTTTTTATGTTTTTGAAAACTTGCATGTTTTTCATCTTTAAATGTTTATCACATGGAATCTCTTAGTGGTGGTATCCTACTGGGAATTGGCTCACACCCTACTTACACCCTTCGGTGTAAGTAGAATTGGTTATTTTTTTGTCACAGGTTGGGTACAGTTTTTAGTACCATTGGTTAAGGTTTCTAGCAGGTCCTTGGTGGTGAAGTCTTGTGGGGATGGATTGAGGGAGGTGCATCTTGCCATGTGGAGGTTCTTGGGCTATTTCATTTTGGTTTTGTACCTTTTTTATAGTCTTTTTGAGTTGTTTTACGCTATGTAATTTAGTTCTGAATTTTTGTAAAATATTTTTTGGTTTGAAAAATCTAGATTCGTTTTATTGGATTCTTTTGTTGTTTTAAGATTATAAACTCGGGTAAATCGTTCCCAATTCTCATTTTATGATACCCGGGAACTTTTCCCATCCCATGGGGATCGGGAATTCCCTTCGGGCCTCGCCATGTACCGGGTCGGGTGCCGATTTTGAAGGCGACCAGATTGGGTTCGTGACATAAAAATACACATTAAACACAAGGACCTCTACCATTTTTATCTGTGTTAGTAAATTTCTATGAAAAGATTATATGACATATAGTTTTCTTCTAGTTGTATATATAATAATGTGCATGTATATAAAACAAATCATATCACACATTACACAATATTTAATAAATAGAAATAGAATATAGAAATCTAAATGTGTAGAGTATATAAATGATCAATATTTTGCAATGAATATTATGACTCTTGATTTTATTTTTGGTGAATCATTGGCCAGGTTCTCAAAAAAAACCATAGAATAAAATAGTGTTTCACACTCTTTTTCTTGACTGGAGAAAAGAGTTGGATATGATGATATAGTTAGGATTCCCAATCAAGTGTTTGTATAATGTGATATCTTTTTGTTTTGAATCTGGTTCAACACTATGTTTGTTCATTATATTTGAGATCTTCTTTTTCGAGTATCTGGATTTCTCCACTGTTGTGTCTTTGTCACAAATTTCATGAGTGAGTTTTTTCTCTTTTTATTTGCAGCAACATTAATTTCCTAACATTCATCTAACACACACATCAATGCACTCTGTCAAACATTTAAAATAAATCCACAAAATAATAAATCGAATTAAATTCAATAATGTATCCTTTAGAATAGATTTATTCAAAAATATGTATATGGAATCTAGTGTGGTGGCTTTGTCTGACAGTGTCTCGATGTGTGGTGGTATGTTACTCATGCGACATGATAGTAATGGTGTCTTAGACTTGGAAAAAATAAATATTCTATATTGCTTTATCAACTAACAGTGTCTCATATATAGCCAAAATTCAATTTTCATAGTATGAAACTAGAGGTATCTCATACTTATCCAAATTTATGTTCTAGTTTTGTATGTGTGATGGTGTCTTCACTAGAAGTATCTCATCTTATGGTGACTCAAATTTAGTGATCTTTTCATGCTGGTGATGAGTCAGGGATATTGGTTACTCTAGTTGGTGGTGTCAATATCAACGATGTCTTATCCTTAGTCATTTTCATCACTTATCTCTAAATATGAAATTCTTACAAAAAATATGAAATTCATTAACATCATTATAATCATGATTTTGTGATAAATAAAAATTTAAGGTTCACAATATCCCCATTTTTGATGACCAAGAATCTTTTAATAAAGTAATATTATAAATCTAAGAACATTTAATCAAAGGTATTATAAATATAGACATAACATTCTCAGTATTTTTATATGGTATCCAAGGAAAAATTTAAATTTTAAGAATAGATTATAAGTATCATTTATCCAAAATAGAATGATTAAAAATAGATAGTATAAATGATAACAAAGAAACATTTCTATAATTAATCATAAATTCCAAAAACCATAATGTTATCCAAAACCAACAAGGAAAATATGCAAAAAAAAATTATCTCCATTTTGGATTATCGATTCGGGAATGTTAAGAAGAGTAATGAAAGTAGATGAAGTAAGAATTAATAGACTAATAGATAATAATGTGAGGATGAATGATTATCAAAATGATATTACAAACTCATTCCGCTCAAAGATGAATAGGATAAGGAAATAAAAATAGTGGTTAAATATTTAGAAGAGGGGTGCATTTATTTCATTTTCCCTTATCCTTTTCATTCTCATTACCAAAGGTAGTAGGTTAAGGTTGTGGAAGAGTAGAAGGAACATGTGTTTTCTAATCCAACTATATATCTTGCATGATCTTAGAAAAAAAGGGTTGAGTTATCGCAATGTAGAGCATGAGACATTGGAAATAGATAGATGTATAAAAGGTAGATGATCCATTTGATCTCTAGAAACTCCAATTTGAATAGATAATTACTGGGTAATTTTAATAGATTCATGATCCACTACATATTCACCATGAACTTGAAGTAACTACTTCATAAAATTTTTAAAATCTATAATTATTTGTCCACCTTTTTCCATGGAACTAAAGAAATCACTCTTCTCCTCAATAACCTGAATGAACGCATGAGTCATCTCCTTCAATTGTCTCACTTGTTCCTTGATGGCTTTAGTAATAGGATTCATTCAAATATTTTTTTCCAAAAACATGAAGGTTTCATCCATATCATGTTTCATGTAGATCCTTGTGACATTATATTTAATATATTTTCTGATAGTATCTCTGTCTGAGATCATTTCCTTAGCATTACTCTTTATTCCCATGTGAGCATGATCATAATGGTTCCCAAAATTTCTCAAAATATCCAATGGTATCACAAGTGTTCTACATAAAGAACCACTAGACAATTATGAAACTTCCTCTCCAAAAACTATTCTGAACTAATCAACATGAACTTCTTGATAAGAAGTATAATATGTATCGGAAGATGTATCCTCAAAAAAATTTAGGATTTTATCCTTGGAGGTAGAAAAGGTTGCCTTTATATCCTCTAGAATTGCCTTGAAAGATTCAACATCACTTCCAATCTTATTATTCTCAATCTTAACTTCTTGTATATGATGTATCAATTTTTTTGATATGTTGGATTACCATCTAAAAAAGATATCTCGAATCATTTCCACTAAATTGGGTCATAAGATGAGACTGACTTCTCAATAACTCATTGAATTTGAAAATTTAATTTTCACCAAAGTCATGAAAGTCACTCTGAGAGACTAAGTCAACTTATAAGGTAGAAGGAGTTGGAACATAAGGTGTAGGTTTAAGGGAATGATTTCTAATAGAAGAAAAATTTTATAAATAGCATTCAATTTCTTATTGAACTATCATATAACCCTTAGGAACATACTCATTTCGATGTAAAGGTCCACCATTATTTGGTCAAATCCTTACAATAGTGGAGTGATTTACCCATTCTTTATCCATAGGATCAACCCATCAATATAGAAAAACAACATGGAATGATTCACTGACAGGTGGTCCCACTACAGCAAGTAATACTGATAGTCAAAGACTTATCTGTCTGTCTGAACACTATGCAGATGAGGTGTGTTCAACACTATAAGGTTTATATTTCTTATTTTTATCAATATAAGGTAAAAATATCATCAAAGAATCATCACATTTGACAGAGAAATGACATTTTAATTACATATGGATATCATCAGGATGCTTATCAGTATCCAAAACAACGAATTGAAAGCCGCATCCTTTCTCAGCCACATGTTTCTCAAAAGAAACTGTAACACCCATCTACTCCACTATAATAGAGTCATAAACTATATGACTAGTAGCAACAGAGCATCCCTTAGCACTATCAACTACTTGTACATCATAAAAGATCACTACAGGTGGGGATTTTTCCCCCTCAATAAATTAATCATTGTTTTTAAGAATTGGGTCAACTAATTTAGAGAGAATTTTTTTCTAAGTAGACTTACTAGGTAAAGGAAGATGCTCAAGAGGCACTCTATATCATTCATTCTAATTCGGCCACTTTCACTTTTAGGGTCAGATTAATTATCATCATCATCACTTGGATGATCCTCATACCATTCATTTTTATTATCATTTCCCCCAATTTTTATTTCCTCTTCTATATCATCATTCTCATCATCATCATAATTTAATGAACATCATTTGAATTTATCTTCTCCTAATACCTTTTTTTCTTATTCATCACTTTTAACAAGATTTTCTATTTTTGATAGTATCCTACACTTGATAAGATCTTCATAGGTAATGGGAGAATATATGGGAGAAAGATATAGATCACTTCTTTCATCAAAATATTTTTATTTCTTATCTTCTTCCATTATATATTATTCTTCTTCATCAGTAGATATTTCAATTATTTCATCATGCATAAGACTTGTATCAATAACATCCTTTAGTCTGGTATATTAATCAACTAGGTTTATCTCAGTACATATCTTGTCACTATCTCCAACCCAATATCTCTTCCATGGATTCTGACTAATCTTCATCATTTAACAAGTATCTCATAAAAGGTTGAAGCCACCAACGTTTGTAATATACTCTTTATCTTCAGTAACTTGACCCTGTTATTTTAACATGCCCCAAATGAATATGGGTTCGGTCAAGGATTTGGATCATGAGGATGGATTGATCATCTCACCCTTGTACAACATGATATATCTAGAAAAATTATCTTATTTCCCTCTATCATAATGTATAAAAGGTAAGCATATGTGTACCTTAGAGTTGAAAAATCACACATTCATGGATAAAGAATGTGCTGTAAAAATATAAAGATAAGCCTAAATTCACCATAAAGATATGTGGAAACATGCCTTATGGTAATTCCATCTCTAGTTATATCTAAAATGTCCTCTTCATACATAAACAATTTATTATCATCCAGAATAGTGAATTAGTAATCCCTATATATTCTTTCATGGAGTATATTCAAATATATATCCCATTTCTTTGAAGAAATCATAATATGATTCCTTTTACATTAATTTTGATCTAATCAGATCCATATTGATTAGATGAAAAATCCAAAAGCTGATAGAATTCATAAAAAACCATAGGGTAGAAGGGTTTTTTGTTTGACGAGAACCAATATTATCATACATTGTTCTGGATTAC
Source organism: Viscum album (assembly GCA_963277665.1). Taxonomy (NCBI): domain Eukaryota; kingdom Viridiplantae; phylum Streptophyta; class Magnoliopsida; order Santalales; family Viscaceae; genus Viscum; species Viscum album. Next base: position 1,242,627,685 of record OY728153.1, read on the forward strand.
ATTGAGTACTGGAGACATTCTGGACAACAAATATTTTGATTTGACAAAACTTCACCTAAAAAAACTATGTTGACATGATCAAGATTAATCATTGAAACTAGAACAACTTCAGTTGGACCTTTCTTATGCTTCATATATGTTCCTGATTTATAAGGTGAATACTCATAAATTCACTTAATTTTAAACATTTTAACTTGTTCAGCAAGATCAATCTAGGTTAACGATAAGGTTTGAATGGAATGCATCGATGGGATGCACTAGGCTTGAGAGATAAAGGTACATAAGTATCACACTAGTCTCACGGTGTGTAGAGAATATACACAAATTCGTTCACATATCATTTGGGATTTTATGTATTCTAAAATGGTAATTGTAATAACACTAATGAATCAAAATTTAAAAATTGGAAGAAAACATGTATCGATTTATGAAAAAGAAATAAACAGGAAAATTATAAAATAGGAATTTCGACAAAAAAAATTATTAAAGGCACAAAATATTAATGGAATGACATTCCAAAAGTGTGATCACACAAGAGTGTGTCATCCAAAATATTGTGTCAACCAAAATGATATGTAAAATCAATGGTGTGTTAAACACACTAGTACTGAATACTAGAAAATTAAACATAAGAAAAAGTTCATCATTCATAACTATTGTTTGATATAAATAATTATCTTATAATTCAATGGATTTTAAATATATAATCTAACTGATATTTTGTGCTCTTAAATTCAAGAGTGATTCCTTTTTTAAAATGGTCTCTCAAGAAGTGATGTCTTATATCAGTATGTTTTATCTTAGAATGTGAAACTGGGTTCATAGATATATTTATCCCACTTATTTTGTCCAAGTTTAGGAGGACATGTTAGAGGTGATATTCATAGTCTTGTAAAGTTTATTTCATCCAAAACATTTGTGCACAACTACTACATGAAGCTATGAATTCATCTTTAGTGGCTGACAGAGCACCAAAATTTTACTTCTTACTACACCATGAAACTATAGACTTTCCCAAAGAAGTTACATGTTCTAGAGGTTCTTTTTCTATATAACATGTATCTACCAAAATCAACATCAGAATATATTAATAAATAAAATATTTATCTTATAGGGTAAAAAAATCCTGAATTTGTTGCATATCTGGTCAACTAGTATTCAAGTAGTGAAGACTACCAATCGTACATATGTAACTGGTCGATTCACATTTTTTTTCAGCTTCATAAAGATCAAATATACATGTGGAACTCATAGAAGTATCTCTAATTTTAGTTCTCTCCAAGTTAAAGTGTTTTAAATGATCGTTAGTATACCTAAAATGATTTAAAATATGTAATTAATTGTTGTGAATGATTTTAAAACAAATAATAATAATTCGATTTCTCCTCTTAAACTCATTTAAAATTCATTTTTTTCTTTTTAGAAATATCAGTACACAACGAATTTCTTGATGATCCAAAAATAATATCATGAACATACACTTGTACTGCTAAATCAACATTATCAAATTATTTTCATAAAAAGAGTAGGGTCTGATATGCCTTTTTAAAATATTTTTAAATAAAAAAGTTGATGAGCCTTTCATACTAAGGTCTATGATCTTGTTTTAAAACATATAAGTATTTTTATAATTTAGAAATTGTATTTGTAAAATGGAAGTTTTGAAATATATGGGATATTCAACAAAATGATACTCAATTATAAATCCCCTATGAAATGTCCTATTTACATCCATTTAGTAAAGCATGAATATAGATAAGAAGCATAAGAAAGAAGAAATATTATGGACTCATGTCTATCTACTGGTGGAATGGTTTCTTTAAAGACCATTCCTTATTCTTTAGTATAACCTTGTGAAAAAATTCTATCATTATTTATAACTATAGTTCCATAGTCATAAACATTGTTTTTAAATACCCATTTCGCCAAAATTGTTATGGTTTTTTGGTTATATCTACATGTTTCTACACTTTTTTTTAAATAGATTTAATATTTTTTGCATGGCTATTATCTATACCACCTCATTAATGGATCCATTAATGTTATTATGTTCAAAATGAGACCAATGATATTGATGTACAACCAAATTTTTTATAGAATATCTATTTTATGGTCCCATATTTAGGTCTCCCACCACAACATCAATATTATGGTACTTAATGGTTCTAATATCTCCAAAAAAAGAATGGTTTGTCACTTCTTAATTTTCTAGTTAAGGTTCTTGATGTTCTTGAAATTATACAAAAATATATTATTTTTCTAATTGATTTAAAAACGTATAATTGTTGGAAGTAATGTTCAGAGAATACAAATAATTTTTAATGTTTTCTATAGAGGTATTAGGCTCATGTGGATTAGTTTCAACCTAATTAACATGAACAAATTCTTCCATAGTTTTTTCATCTTATTGAAAACCCTATAGGATTTTCATGAAATTGAATAACAATGGAAAACTACCTCATCACTTTTGGATGAAAATTTATAAAAAATTATCCTTATTATTAAGAATAAATAATTTTGAACCAAAAACTCTAAAATAATTAAACTAAGTTATTCTGTTGTTCCAAAGTTCATAAGGGGTCATCTTGAGGATAGGTCTGATCATGAATCATTTAACAAGGTAGGAGGATATATTGGTAGCTTCTTCTCAAAAAAAGATAGGTGGCTCATACTCATTTCACATGGAATTCTCTATCACTTGTAATGTACTATTTATATTTTATAAAAATACATTCTACTGAGGGGTCCTAAGAGAATTTATCTTATTAATGTAGCCGTTTTTCAAGAAAAAATATTCAAAATCATGATTTTCAAACACACGATCGTGGTCAATTAATAATGTAAAAATCCTAAGACCAGTAATATTTTCTAAAAACATAGAATACTTCGTATATTATGAGAAATATTAACATTTGTGAGATGATAGTATACCCAAGTATACCTAAAATCAAAATCTACGAGAACATAGACATAGTACATCCCATTATGACTTGAAACTCGAGATCATCCATATAAATCAATGTGAACCAACTTGAGAGGTTGATAAGTTAACACTTATTTCATTAATTTAAAAGAAATGTTGAGATGTTTTTGTTTTTTTATAGAGCATACATAATTTATCAGTTGGGAACTCAAGATTAGGTAGATTCCTAACTGAACCATTCTTATTTAGATTACTAAGTGAGTTAATGTTACAATGGCCTAAAATCCTATTCCAAAGCCATTACTCATTGTGAAACATGCATGAGGATGATTATTTTTTAGAAACAAAAAAATTTAAATCAATAGCATAATCATTTTCATTTCTCAATGCAGTAGAAATTCAATAATATTTAGAATTAAAATATTGAATGAATCATTTTCAAATTTAACATCAAAACCCATCATCACATCATTGATAAATACAAATAATATTATACTATAATCCATCAACATATAATATTATAGAAATGAAAACTAAATTGATGTTACCAGTCTATCTCGGGTGATGATATTTATTTTTTAATTATCACCAAACATGAAATGGCCACCATCAGCCTTGATAAGGATATTGAAGAACGAATAATCTCATATCATATTCCTTGAACATCCACTATCCATGTACCATAGCATTATACCATAGGTCATAAAGTAGTTTTCCTACAAAAAATATTTCTTGAGAGGAATGATTTTGGTACCCATCTATGTTTTGGGTTAAGAAATATTAGAAAATAGAGCTTTGGGAACCCAAAATGTTCGATAGGATTCATATAGTCATACTTAAATCATATATAAATAATTTTTTCTTGTCAACTATATAAATGATTTACCGATCAAATTTTAGGTCCATATTTGTGAATATTTTTTTTCAATTATTATCTGTCAAGGCTCATATCGTATTCCAGTACCAAATTTAGGTGACACTTTCTCACCATAAATATATGTAAGTCTTTTTCTACTATTTGAAAATACATCTAGGTATTTATTCAATTTATTATTAGATATTTTATGTTCAGAATTTTACTATGAGTATTTGAGCATTTTTCTCTTTTTTTATAGATAGTTATTATTTTCAATTTATACTTATAACTTGATTTCTTTTTAAATAATTGTATTTATCCTTTATCTTATTGAAGGTGTCTTATATCATACTATAATATTTAGATAATTATTCATTTTCTTTATTATTATTATCATGTTCATTTTTAGAAATATCATAATTATGCATATGTATAATATTAGAAAAAATAGGTAAAACATATCCCTCACTAACTTTATCCCTAAACATGTATTTTCTCACTCAATATTATCTTCTTATGATGCCTCAAAATCACTAGAGCTATCTTATAAAGCAATCCATGAGTCCCTCAAAGCCTTTTTTTTATCTTCAATACTTGTCCTTATATTTCTTTTTGTACATAAGGAAGGAAAATTTATATTTTATATATCCTTTTATTTTACATATATATAAAAAAACTTATTTTAAACCATCATTGTTATTAAAATATTTCATCCATGTTCCCTTAGAGTCATATTTACCATTGTATTTTTATTTTATAAATAACATATTATTACTATAAAACCTCATAAATCCTCTAATGGTGAGTCAAGAAAAATAGTGTCTTGAGTTGGCTGTGTCAGTCTCAGTGGTGTCTTGTCCAAAGTCAATTTCAACACCTACCTCAGAATATGGAAATCTTACTGAAAACATAAATTTCATTAAGATTATTAAAATCATGATCATGTGATCATTAAATCAATGAGTTCACAAAAAAACTTCAATAATTTTGAATTATTTTAAAAAAATCATTTATATATTTTAATTATTTATTTAAAACTATGTTTCTTCCATTAAAAACAAAAATATGTCTTATTCCTATCATTTGACATAAAAATTACCTTGAAATTCCTCATAATAATATGATAAAACTTTTAATTCAAAATAATTCAATTAAATCCCTAGTAACCCCTTTATATCATGCATCGAATTCAACCAAAAATGTTTCCATATCAATTATAATCATTAGATATTTTCATACATTAAATGAAAATGAATTTAATAAGACTGAGGCGTTCCTTTATTTGTAAATTTAAGGATTAAAAGTGAAAAACATACCGTTAGAAATCAGAATGGACCAAGAAGACAACTTAATATGAATGAGTAGAGTGGGGATTTACATTGAAAAAGACATGAAAATTGAGGTATTGGACACCAAAAATGATGTAGAAGGTTGTGGAAAACCACATAGGGATCCACAGAGTTTTGAATCAGTATGAGGTATAAGAGAGTAGATGATCCATGAAAACAATATAATAACAAAAAATATGGAAAGTAATCATCAGTAGAGGAGGAGAAATGAATAACATACCATGGATTTCAGAAATTACTTAACCTAGAGAAAGTGGAGAGGGAGTGTTGGTATCTAGAAATTTCAATCAAATCATGAGAATTGCGACTGAAATCATTACAGTCAGGGTTCATTTAAATAAATCAGGGGAAATTATGTTAGATCTTAAAAAATAAACATACAGAAAAATTTTATCAGCACTTTTTAAATAATGATAAAGATTTATTTTTCCAATGATTTGAAAAATGAACTGATTAAGATACCTTTTTTCAGCACTAAATCAATAAGCATTGATAAATATATAACTTTATCAATTCTTAACAGATTGAACTAATAATTATTCTCTTTAACTATGCTTCCTTGCCGTTAAATAAAAGAATATATTTTTCATAACTAATGAAGTGTTGATAAAATGAATCTTTATCGGTGCTAAAGATTAAGCGGTGATGAAGGATTTATAATTATAATTATAAATATAAATAATTGTGAATACATTTACAAATATTTTTACAATATTATAACTGTGTTTATATTATTATAAATATTTATATAATTATATATATAGCATATATATTCATTAGTTAATTATACTTATTAATATTTTATTATTATTTAAATTTATAATTATTTATTTATAACTATATAAATATATTTTAAAATATATATTTTATTATTTATAATTATATATATATAATTTTAAAAATAATTTTAATATGAAATTATAATTTTTTTATAAATAAATATATTTTTATATTTATTTATAATTATTTAATTTTATTAAAAACATATTTAAATCATTAAATATATTTATACAATATATATATATATATATTTTTAATAAGTATATATAAATATAAATAAAAATATATTCAATATGGTCATTATGGAAATATAGTTATTATACTTTTATTATTATAAATATATTTATATCAATATAATGATATATATTAAATAAATATACATGAACATGAATGTAAATATAGTAAATATATTCATTATTTTATATATTTATTATAATTTGGTAATTATTAAAATATATAAATCCTTATATATAATTATAGAAAAAATTAAAAAAATTAAAATTTATATAATTATATCAATATATATATATATATCATATAAATATAAATATAAATATAAATATAAATTTATTAAATTTATTAACTTTATAAATAAATTCTTATAATTATATATATATATCTATAATAAAATAAATACATTTTATAAAATAATATTTGATTATTTATAATTATAAATATATAAATAAATAAATATAGTAAATATAAATTTATAAATGTATTTATTTTTAAATATCTATTTACAAATAAATTTTAAATACTATTAATTAATATATAATATTAAATACATGCATGTTAAAATTTAGTTAAATTTACTAATTAAGTGTGAGTACACTTTAAAAATAATGAAAAAATTGATATGTTTTTTAATTAAATAGATAAATTAAAATATATCGGTATATATGGAAATAAAGATGAATATATATTAAATGTACTATAAAATTGTAAATATATATATTTATTAAAAAATGATTAAACTCTAAAAAATAATAATATAAAAAAGTAAATATAAATAAATAATACCAAACTGTAATAATATTGAAAATAAATGAACATTTACCGATTGAACACATAATATTTTAAATTTATCATTTAACTAAATTAAATTCTAAAATGAGTAATTAAATGTGAATAAAATACATAAATATTAGTTATATGTGTTTTTATATATGATTTCATTAATTAAAGGAATATTTGTGTGTGTGTGTGTTGTATATAAAAATTAATTAATTACGTATATGTATGTGTAAATTCAATTTAACAATTGATCAATATATGTTAAATTGAAAAATCAAAGAACATTCAATTATTGTGTGTTACTCAATGTAATTTTTCCGTATTTTTAATTAATATTATTTTTTAACTATAAACCATTCTTTACTAAATATGTGACTTACTTAATTTATGAAAAAATATTTTTTATTATATAAATCATATTTTAATGTAAACTGTTAAAACACTTATATAGAATGGTTTCATGAAGGCTCTAATTCAAGTATAATTATACCTATTCTGGTATCTAGATTTTAATGTTTAGTTTTTATATATTTTTTAGTTTCAATTAATAATGATGTAAAATATTGAGGCATGAGAAAACTTTTAAGATAAAAAACTATCCGTTTAAGTCTATAAGATACATTGAGAGAGGGTTGTTATAGATTCATGAGTGGACATTGAATTTCGTGCTTGATAAAACATCCATTTAAGTCCATAAGATGTACTGAGATATTGCCATATTCTAAGGCAAAAGAACATTTTGAGGCAAATTTTTAGGCATTTTCTATATTTATATATAATATATGTTATTTATTTCTATATTTAATTAATATATATTTATATAATAAACTTTTTTATTTTAATAATAAATGTTTCATTAAAATAATTATATTTTATTAATTTATTTGTTCTTATTTTTTCGTTTAATTATTACAATTTTTTAATTTGTTAATTTTTAATTTAATTATTACAATTTATTAATTTTATATTTCCATATTTAATAAATATTATTTATTAATATTAGTAATCAATATATATATATATTTATAACAACTTTACTCATATTTATCAATTATTATTTAATTAATAAAATGATTAATATTTTTTATAACATACTCATTTTTAAATTATATTTGATAAATAATTTGAATTTATTAATTTTATATATCTATATTAAACATATAGTTTTTATTTATATTATATATATATATATTAAACTAATCAATAAATATTTAATTTAAAAAATTAATATATTTTATTAAATTTATTTATATTTAAATGTATTTTTTTAATTATTTCAATATATTATAATTTATAATACATGTTTTATATTGGTTTTTTAAATAAAATTTGCTATAGATAGAGCATAATTAAGTATAGGGTGGGAAAAGGACTGTGTCAACTGGTGTAGGGCATGTATAAGTGACTATAGTGTATGCGGGAGGTCATCCCTGAGCATGCTACTAAATAATGGATATAAGGGAATGTTATTTAATTGAGTTCTCTATCTTATGTTATTTCGATGGGGGATTCACTCAGTACTTGAGACCTTTATTAGCACTAAAAATGAAGTGATGATAAATGGTACACATTACCAGAGCTATAAAATAAATTATAAGGGCGTGCCTATTATCATGGTTGTTTCTAGCATTGAGAAAATATACATTTATTAGTGGTTTTTCATAGTACTGATAAAATGTACCCTTTATCCATAATTTTTTATAGTGCTGATAAAGAACAACTCTATTAAATGGCTGTTTTGAAGTATTGTTGCAATTTTTAGGAAATAAACACCCCTTATTAATGATATTTTATCATTCTCATTATAAAATGGTCACAAAATTAACTAAATATTTAGTAGGAATTCCAATTTTATTGATGTCTCTATGCATTCATGATCCTTTTAGTGATTTTCAATATACTATTTTCATCATTAAAGCCCATTATATCATGAGAATGAGAAGATTAAATCAAACCACACTAAATTAAGTAAAATAATCCCCATGTATAAGAATGTTTTTATGTTAGTAAAACTATAAATATATAAATTAAACATATCTATGAAATAAAAAATTAATAATGTTTAAATTTTTTACTGAAACTACAAAATTTGAGTCATATTGAGTACACCATTTATCAATTTTATGTATGGTTGATTCTACCATATATTTTTACCCTATAGTACATTCAACATTCTAGGCCATTTATCAATAATGAATTTTGAAAACCTGGAATTATTAATGAATTGGAAAATAAAACCAAAATTTCATCATCATGAGTGCATAATCCTTGTTGAGTGAATGATCATAGTACACGATTGAATCATCTTGGCTGTAGAAGAAGTTTCTTCATGATCTATATAATAATTAAAAAAAATTATATTTTAAAAATGATGGGGAAATTTGCTAAAAAATATGATAAAATGTTGATAAAACAAACTAAAAAGAAATTTGTTCTAGTCATATATCAGTAAAAAATAATATATTTATTCTGGATCATATTCAACTAAAATAACAGTCATTTTTCACATATAATTGTCCTCAAAATAAAATACATTGGACCATATAATACGAAATTTAACTTCTATTTGTGGTTCATACCACATATAGATAAATTGAATGAAATACCATCCTAAATAGATGATTATTACCTTAATAATATTTCTTTATTTAAGACTATAAACTATAAATCTCATCATAATGGTTTATTTTTTCCACACACCATTTGTTACATTAAAATAATTTATCCATTCATGAAAACATAAAATTATAACCATCATTTGGGAATGATAATTTTCATTCCCAATCCCATTTTTTAATAATCATTCCAAACACTAACATTTTTTTATTCTACCATTACAGATAGGTATGATATATTCTAGAAGATCAATCGCAAATACATGATATATTTAACTTTCTTACTATATTATAACATTCATATATTGTAAAAAATTATAATAAAACCCTTTAATCATTTGGGTTGGTGTGATACTATTATATTAACATTTTTCATTTCATCTGATACAAAAAAATCGAATAACAAATTATATATTGATGGATTATAATAAAAATTTGTATATCCATTTATTTATTCTGATAAAACATTAACTATTACTGTGTACCCATTAGCATTCAATGACTGAACTAAAATAAATATTTACACTTTTTTTATGGATTAGAAAAAAATCTATCTTTCCCTTTGACAATCACAAAGAGAAAAAACTCTATGATATACCATTTACCTTCATTGATCTAAAAAGAATTAGTGTGAACCATTGTGTATTTTCTGAAGACTCTACACATCATTATTAATTACTTAACCATTTTTTATAGTTTTAATGATTATCATATCCCTTTATATCATCCAAATAACTCTAAAATATATTGTATCCATTATGTATTCATGGATTCTAATATAGATTAGTATGTCATTTATTATATTATCAATGTTGGAAAAGTATAAGATCATATCATCATTATTTTTTCATCAACATTTGAATATCCATATTCTCAAATTTTTTTTATTGAGAATGATGATAATTTTTCTGATAATGTTTTGTTAACATGGATCATTTTTTAAAATGAATTTTTACATGCTTGTTAGTTAATACCACAATAAAAAAAAATCATCAGCTATTAGAGGAAAAAATATATCAAACAATTTTTTAAATATTCCAAAGGGAATTTATGTGCACCTTATAAATTATTATCTAATAAAGAGATGAAATATAAAACTGAAATTCATCTACACATTCATTCTAAATTATATTTTCAATAATTACATCTAATTTTAGACATCATCATCCAACCATAATATTCAATGGAAAATGACTCTGTAGGATTCACCCTAATACAACACTACTTCCCATTACGATTGATATTTTATTCCACAATCCAATAGTTTAGTTCCTCAATTAGCATGCATCTTGTCCACACACACTACATTAATATTTAAGGGACACTAATATGTTATATCACCGTCTAGTTAATGATCAAATAACACAAATAATCCCACCACGCACCAATGTGAAACCATAGATTTGTTATTTTTTCTATCATTTAACACCACCAATAATGGAACCACATAGATGTAATTAGTCTAATTTTATTATGAATATGATAAAAAAATTAACATAAAAATTTACATATTATGATTAGAAAATATTAGTAGTAGATGTCACCTCTTTATGATATATGCTTACATTATTACACCATGAATTTTTCCCATTCATTTTTAAAAAATTAATCTATTCAATTATAATTCTCCATGGGAAATAGATAAAAATTTCTATATAAGAATTTATGTGTTAATTCTTCATAAAAAAATGTATTTCTAAGTTCATATTCCTTACTATCTCACAAACACAATAGGCAATCACCGAAATTTATTGTTAGAAAACATTCTGACGCCATGTACGCTGCCCACTCACCTTTAAACAAATTTTCTTCTTCTTTTTATTATGAAGGTTTTCATAAATATAATTTTTATTTAGATAAAATTTTAAAATAAGTGATTTTGAAATATTTTTAATTAAATATTAATTACCTTTGGAAATTACCAATTTTGGGATTCTTGTATTTTCATAGATTTTGATCTCTCATAAATTTTCAAGCATAATATCCACAATAATTTCAATTATCTTTAATCATACTATAATGAAATGTTGACTAAAATAGGTAAATTATTTTGAAAATTGTTTTGATAGGAAATATTGTTATATATACTGTAATCTAGGTCTATTTTACATAATGATTGGGATTTTTTTGTTCATTCATGAACATCATTCCATGATTTAGCCTATATTTAGCTACCTCCCTATCATAATAAAAATTATTTGACAGCACATATTGAGATATATAATTTGATGTTGATATATAAAATCATAATTCAAGTGTATAAAAAATTTAGAATACACATCATATGTGGTCAGTTTTTTTATATTCATTCATTGAATCCATGAAATAAATATTTTGGGTATCCAGATTGAGTGCAATCAGAATCCAGTTGTTAGTAAAAATAGAAAACAAATATCTAATGAAAAATTTAAAGAAATATTATATGTTATTAGATTTTATAGTTTTACACCAAAATAGTATGTATCAAAATAAAATGTCATCTGTTATCTTTTTCTCAAACACATTATATAGATATTTTTCCCTTATAAATTGAATCATTTTCCAATGAATTATTCAGAATAGAAATGATAAAGGGAATATTTAATCCAAATCATAATTCCCATGGTTTTTAATATATATAAATTTAATTTAAACACCAATAGAAAATATGAATTTTTATTTACTTGAATAAACAAATTATATCATTTTTGGATCGATGTATTATGAAAATTTTACTTATGTATTTATTCACAAATGAGACCCCAAACCATTCCAACATAAGAATCTTGTTTATATTCTCATGTCAAACTATATATTTAATGAATGTTTCAAATATATCATCTTCTTATGTAATGTCATACATATTTCAATCTATTAATGTATCCTCTCCATGATGATGTAATGATAAAAATGTTTTCTTGGAACTTGTGGGGAGAAGGTACTCTGAGATGGTCCTTTGGTTTTCTTGGTCTATTCAATAGATTATATTGGTCAAACCTTCTGATTACATATCTTCTTATCCATTTATAATACCTTTCCACATATCATACCTTTTTTCATCAACTATTATTTGTTTCTCATATGAAAAAAATTGTTAAATACATAGCTCGTGTGTCATTAAAATATTCGATATCCATTATATGAAATCCCAACAACATCATTGATTGTTGTAATGTCCAAATCATAAAGTGGAATAAGAAACTCAGTGGTTGAATCTTGAGATACCTCAATACCAACTATTATGTGATATTTAAGGAGTTTTATGTGTATCTTTCCTCCTATGATATTATATTTTGTACCCATCGCAACATGGTGATGTGTGGGTGTTGATATATATAAATCACTTAAAAATTTATAATGTAGAATTTTAGTAATATAATGAAATTAAAAATAATTTGATTCACATTTAGAAGATAGAGTAATGAAAAAATTGTTATGTAGGATTAAGTATGTGGTTGATGGGAATGACTATCCTCGTAGCTATTGAGGTCATCTTTTTCCTTATGTGACAATATATTTCAACCAAATATTCTCCCTAATCATTTGTGATATATTAGTCTAGAAAACAAACCTAGATTGTAATGTTTTGAAAATAATATATTTATTCATGCAATACATTCAACATATTATACATATATTATTATAGGTTTTTCTTCTTAAAACATTTTTAAGGAGACACTTTAAAACCAAATCCTTTAATAAATATATATTGTACTGGATACTTCAGAGCTATTGAATGTTATTTTTCATCCAAAGTATTAACTTCTAATTATTTTGTTTGATCCACCTAAATAACATATTCGCACAAATATATATTTTTGTGTTACACATTTATAAATCATAATAAAATACTATTATTTAATTTTTACACATGTTTCTCACACTACTTATGTGTTTTCATTAAATACTTTACCCACCTTATTTATGAAAGCCTCCTATATAAAATGATGTGGGATGGAAGTGGATGTGTATTTTGAGTCAACAATATGCATATAAATAGAGGAACACATATTATTTCATATGACATATTTTTTATTTACAATGCATACCAATTTATTCTATAGTGAATCATTCCAAATTATTTCTTCATGATAATGGTGGATTGGTTTTGATGCATGTCCTTTAATTTAAAATAATTTTTTTGTTTTATAAATTAACAATTTTTAATCATATTGGATGCAATAAATAATGTCCAATAACATATTATCAACTAAAATTCTCATTGAATAAATCCTTGTTGCACCAAGTGATGAATGAAACCTCTTTTCTATGATTTATAATGTGTTCATAACTAACATATGGGTGGGTTTTAAATTTATTCTTAGTATCACAAACTTGTAACATGGTAAGAAGTGTTTAGAATCCACTATGGGTTTTTCCTGTGTCCATTAATACATATTTTTTTATATAAATATTCTAAATTAAAATATATTTCCAATGTATAATGAAATTTAAATCAACATTTCATTATATAGAATCTATAACGAAAAGATACATTTATATCTTTCCAAAGGGTTTCCTTTATTACCGAATGGACAAGTAGCCATGAATCTATATCTATCAGAAATATTAATCCTTGTGGTGAAACCAGTATAACTAATGAAAATTAACTTGTGGGTGTCAATAGGATGACCACATTCATTGCAGCCATCCTAAATTCATATACCATTACTTCTTGCCTTGATACTTTTATTCAAAACTATGATGCTACATCATTCTTCTTTTTTTCCTTGACATGCTATTGGTCTTGAAATAATTTTTTAGTTTTAGCATCAACATTCTATTCTTGATGAATATCGGTATCATCTTTACATGTAGAAGTCATTATTTACATGAGTAGTCAAACATTAAATTTAGATTATGTTAATCAATTATAGAAAATATAATATTATGAGGAAACCCATATTATATTAAAATACACTATATCATTTTCACTGGAGTTGATTTATTTTTTTTAAAGGATAAATTATTATGGATCTTTTATCATGTATCCAAATCCCTTTTTGTGGTACCCTATAATGTACAATACATTGTGTACATTTAGAGCACTATGATCTGATTATGAACTCTTAATGAAAGGGTCATTCGTGACTAAATTTTCATCTGACCCTACAATTTTGTATTCATTACCAGGATAATCAACAAATTCATATTTTCTAGACCTCAGACAAAAACTAAATTCACTTTATGAGATTCCATTATGAATATTTCTTCCTTTTCCATTCCAAACGGAAATTCAGCTTCATGAAATCCATTTTATCAAAATTAACGGAACTCGTATTGTCAAAAAAGTTTCATTGATAAATAATCTGTTAAAAGTTTGTATAATCCAACTAATGTATCTTTTTGAAAAATACTGAAATAGGAAATATTTTCACAAATTAAACATCTATATTTGGAAATAAATATGTGCATCACTTGCGCAAAAAGTGTTACTCCACTATTTAGCTTTATACTACAGTCTTTATTTTATTTTTTTAGAACAATTAACAATTTATTACAAATCCATTGTATGATAAAACATTTTCATTTGGTCCCTTAATTATACATCAATGTATTTTAACAATTAAATTCATATTTTTAGATAACTCATAATAAATATGATCCAGAATCCAGCCTATAAACTATTGATTATGTGTATTTGATATCCATCATTTAACCCTTAATGTATTCAAATCTAAAAAAATTGCATTGTGGTATTCATTGTATGGATCAAAAAAATTACTATTATTTAAAATGAAATGATATTCCTGGTCCCTCTCCATGATGGTAATATTAGTAACATTTGTTATGGAAATCCCTTCTCCTATAATGTTTCCATTATGATGATACTTTGGGATACTGATTCTATTTACATATGATATCCAATCAATATAGAATTCAACAACTTCATCAATAATATATATTTCTACAATACAACACTCTGTCTGACTTTTATTATTAACATTCCCATTAAAATATTCATATACTGTTTAATGTGGTGCATCCATCTATAATAAATATGACCATATAGTTGAACCACTATTACGAAGTGAACCATCATGTAGAAGATTATATCAAATAACGATGTTGGGAAGAACATATATAATTCACATAATATTTCTATAACCTATTTATTCCTGATTGGACGCATTGATCTCTATGTAACATCTCATTATATGGATTTTGAAAAATATTGAGAGTTTGATAAATTTATTTTGTACTTTTTTAGGTAGAATGAAATCTAAATCAACAAGCATCAAATCATACATCCAAACAATAGATTCTTGTGATTTTATTCCTTATATCATAAAATTATTCATATAGACAACATTATAGATATTTAATAAATATCCTTGTTGAATGTTTTAACCATTAAGGAAAATGTAAAAATTCAATTTCTCTTAACAATGTAGAGTGTATGCTACTAGAATAAGAAATGTCTAGACAATACCTTTCACTAGTACAAATTCAACCCTTATACTCATGCCAATCATGACCAACCTATATTTGATGTCATTTTTTTCTATGAAAATTTAGTAATGTTCCAATAAAACAATAATATACTTTTTTTATAAAAATTGGACATCCATAAAATGTATGATTGAAAAAAAATTCTAATACATTAATTAAAAGAAAATAATTACCATTTTAAAACATCGATTCATATGGATTTTATAAAATAATTTACTAAAAATTGTGTCAATATCTTTAAATTTATCTCATAGTTTATCACCTATTAGTGGAGATGGTGTTATAACTTTTTTAGTATTTCTAATGAATGATGTCGTCCATGATCAGTATTTATGTTATCAAGGTAAAAATATCCAATTTTATATAAAATAGCCTTTAAGGAATATTTCAAATGAATTGTGTTTGGCATTATTCACTAATGGGATAATCCAAAATTCATTTAATTCTATATATTGAAAATTTTATATAAGTAATAAAGACATTTATTGTCCTACATAACATGGACCACAATGTGAATTCATTACCTCTACAACAATCATAAATTGTAACAAATTATCCCACATAAATTTTAAATCATTGATCAATGGATTGAAATAAAAATAAATATCATTACTAGGTTTATTTGGTCCTAATATAATCATAGAAAAGATAATATATTTTCTCTTCATGGATAACCAGAGAAGAAAGTTATAATTAATGGTCATGATGGGCCATGTCCAATGAGTAATACTATACATTCCAAAATCATTTTTTCCATATATAGACAGGGAAGGAGAAATGTTTCATGGATAAATTACTAAATTAAGATACTCATAATCAATTTTCCATCACTATATAGAATATACTGGATGACTTAGGTTCCCATTTATAATTTTGGAATCTTTATGACATGCCTATTGTCTTTTAGATTACTGAATTGCAAATAGTATTCTAACCTGTTGAAATATAATAATGTACCATACATCATTCAATATATATAATTCTTTTTTCAAGTATTGATCCTCACCCATATACATCATTTTATGAGTGATTCATTTTCCTGATAACCAATATTCAATTATTTGGAAAAACAAATATTTTTTAGAGATCATTCCCAATGAATGTATCATTTATTTAGCATCATATTTTCTACATGGAAGTTAATTTTCTTCTAGAAGCATATTATTTAGGAGAACAAGTGGTTATATAAATCTAGTGTCACAATAAATAAATCTGAATTTAAAATTATATAACTTTAAAACGTATGAAAATGGTGTGTATTTAGTATAAATGATATACCATGTCCTCTTAGCACATCTATTTAACTTCTCAAATAACATTGGAAAATGTAGTACACCATATTCAATTTCAATTTTCATTTCTTCTACGGAATATCAGTCATCATTTACACTAATATGCATTTCAAATTAACCATAAATAGTATTATCGTCCCAATTGGTGTGCATGTTCATATATTCTCCATGTTTAGTCCATAATTTATAGCTCTGATCTATTCCATCATAAATCAATTGTCACACCAACTCTTTTAGAATAATAATACATAAATAACAACAAAATAAACAAGTATAAATTATTTGATAAGGGTCTTATTCACACTCGATTACAATTTTGAGGAACTCTTTAACTCCATATTCATACTCTTTTTCATACGATTTTTTCTGTATTTATTTCTAATTCATATCTATCAATATAAATTCATAAATGATTAATTTTTTATATAAAAAAGTTAAATACACACAAGATGCTCATTATAAAATGATAAAGTCATAGATAATTCTATTAAGAGAGAACCAAACATTTGATTTTTTTGAATAATTTTATAAATTTTTTATGGAAATGTGTAATTTAATTTAATAAATGAAATAATACTTTATGGTATGTTCTATCTTATGAATTCAACCATTATGATCACTAGTAGCCAGTATGGGATGATTAGTGCCTATTATTGTTCAAGAAACATAATTGAATATAAAAAATAAATGGGGGATAAGTCTGAATAAAAATTTTCAATAATACTTTTTCAAGAGTTGAGGATGATGAGGATGCAATTCTTCTACTTGAATGTAAATGTTAACATGTTTGGAGCTATTCACGCACCAAAAAATGTATTTGTTTGTATCCTAAAGCAGAAATGTTTCCCAAGAACACAATTGCTTAATTGACGAGATGATCATACAATACATAATCACAATGATCTTATTCTTTTAAACCCTAATAACTATTCTCAATGGGTTGGGATACATGGTCACCTTGTCTTTAGTATACAAGAACTACTATTCATTGAATAGATAAATAATATCTCTAATATTAATATATACTCTACTAGTGGAAACAGATGCATGATTTACTATTCATTCTTATTTCAGACACTATAACCTGGCTCCTAGTTGGAATAAAAGAAATAATACATAGAAATAAACATTAATATCATTAATGAATGAGTATAGGGATGACATAAAAAATTAAAATTTGGGAAATATATTAATGAATTAGAAATTATTGATCTTATAATTATGTACATTTTCTAAATCCCATGTTAAAACCAACAACCATGAAAAACACATCAAAATAAACCAAAACATATTAAATTAAGACATCTTAATTTAAAATTATAAACCTTATCTCAAAGCCACTTTCATAATTCAAAAGGATGAATATGTGATTTTTAAATCCCCATATGAAATATTATTTTAATTCCCCTTCAAAAGAGACCAATTTTTATAAAAAAACATTGTGGTATATGACCAACAATTTCTATGAAAACTGTTAGCATCTTGTTAATATTTATAATGAATTCCCAAATACCATACAAATTATATTAAATGGTTAAAGCCATTTCCATGGAAATATGTTCACTTTTATGTGTTTAAAATCATAAAAGCTCAATTTGATGTCATTTCATGAATTTCAAAATGCCATATCCATTTTATTTCTTTTATGCTAAAACCGTGTATGTTCATATGAAATAGAGCATTAACATTTGAAACTATGTTTAATTTTTTAAAAAAAGAGATTTAAAATTTGAATGAGCATATAAATTAAAAAGTGTCCATTTTCTATTATAAAAAAAGTCATTATTACTAAAAATTGCCTAATTATTTTTTAAATCGTACAATAAAAAAATTAGAAGAGGGGAAAAATTATCAATTTAAACACTAACATGATTATCCTGGACTACCCACATAAATATCGATATTACCATGGGCTTAATTCAAAATTCTTTCGATGGACTACTAATTTATCAAAAACATGTTTCATCAAATTTCATATAAGAACCCACAAATCCAAGATTTCGTAAGCCATAATATTTATTAACGAATCAATGTAAATAAGATTTTGTAAATATTCTTAACATTGAATACTATTTCATAAAATATAACAAGTTGTTAGATGGAGTCTATGTGTGATATCAGACTATTATATGATTTCAATTTATCTGAGTGTGAGTCGAATTTTAGGGTCTTTAGTATATTTGGTGAAAGAATGATAATATATTTAGTAATTTTAGCAATGAACTAACCATAATGTTAAATTTTTTAAATTTTCTATATTTTCATGGGTGTTCATAAATTCAATGAATGATTTGGGTTTTTTTGGAATTGTGACTGAGTGATTATATATTACTTTGTTGGGTGAAACTGAGCATTTTCTATGAAAATTATTATAGAGGAGGACTGAATAATGATTTTTCATGAGATTGGGTTTGGTGAGATGGAAACCACTTAGTGCTTTTTGTTCACATGATATATTAATTATTGGATTATTCAATAATGTCTGTTATATAGGTTTAGTTGTTTTAAATATATTTATTTTTTGAAATTAAAGTATGTAACCATTTTCATTATGTATCTAAATTGTTTTATTTATATATGATAATTTTTATGAAATCTTATAAAATCCAAATCATTTTAATATCCATGAAGGAATGTAACTATCATATGTTTGGGTTTTGTTACCTCACATTATTTTGATAATGTAACTTGAATATTCACATGTCATACACCTTTTTTAAAAATGGAAACTGTAATTTGGTACATATTAATGTTCTAATACCTTGATTACTCTTATAAGACTAGAAATTAGTTGTAGATTAGTAGTTTAAATTGTATAAATATACTTTTCTTTGGATTCCTCGTTATTCCATGACTTGTATTATAAATAAATTCATCTCCTTTAATTATAACCTAAATAAATTATAAGTCAATGAAAAAGTATTAAAAATGACATAGTTATTGCATTAGTGATGAGATAACCACATGGTTGGTTATGTGGGAAGGATCAATTTTCTATGATAAATTATTATGAATCATAATTTTATTTGATTTTGGAATTTATGTTTTTTTAATTACTAAATGTGTCTATTTCCTAAAGAATTATCTATGGATTTGGTTTTGTATAAATTATTTAAATAAATAGCTTCTTTTCACAAAAAATCAACCATATATAAAATCATTTTTAATAAATATTAATAATAATAATTTTATAATACAAAAAGCTATGTTTTTGTATATTTTAAACATAAAATATGTAAATCATAATTCTCATAGTATTTGAGTTATAATTGTTCATAATAACATTAAATATACTATTTTCCTTAACAATGGTTGTTTCTAAATTGGGGTTTTAAGGTACAAAATTAATTTAAATTATAATATTTTATTATTATATTTTAGAATATCTTAATTTGTGCTTGAGTTACACATTATGCCTCCTATCAGATATTTTGACTTATAATTGGTTATATCTATTTCTATATTTAATAAATTTACATGTTTGATACTAGAATTCATTAGTTATTTACAATTCCATGTTTTGTACCTTGTTTGGCTTGACATTAGTGATCATTTAACATAAAATGCACCACAATTTATGCTTTGTGTAGGCTAACATTATGTTATTTTAAAGGTAATGATTATGCTTCATTTAGATTGATATTTATATAGTGAATAATTTTTTTTATCCCATTTAATCATACAATAGAAGAGTAGTAAAATGAAAAAATGAAAATTCATAGTTAATGACCAAGTTGTTTTAACAATAGTTCACTTATCATGGTATAAGTATCAGTATCAAATAAACGAGGCAGTCATGTAATATGATATATTACTAGAAAAATTAACTTTTGGTCATCCTAAAATTAACAGCCAATCATTATAGTCTCATCAAAAAATATTTGTATTAAACCATCCTAGAAGTGTGAAGTAAGCATGGGTGTCATTTTGAGAAAACTAAATAAAATAGGCCCGCTATATTTTGAGATAGGATAAACTATATTTTTCTCACATCCAATTTACAATTTAGTTTCCTAGTATTCCCATGAATAAAAAAATAGGTGATGGGTTGAGAAATAAATTCAAATAAAAACATATGGTAACCAAATAAATATTATACCCCTCACATCAAACAACATTTCATATAAAAAAACCTTTTATATCATAAATATAATATCAATTGATAATCATCCCATAATAGGAACACCAAAAACAAAGGGTGATAAATATGGGTATCATGAGAAAAATAACCATTTTAATGTAAAAAATATGTTTTTTAAATTATCTTACTCATGTTTCCATGTTATCTTATATTAATTTTATATTCATGAATTTTAATACATTGAAATTACTTAGAAACACAAAATTTCTATTTTCAATAATTTATTTAAAATAATTTTTGTTCTTCTATAACAAAAAATATAGCCCAAGACTGTAATTTTTTTATGTAAATTTATTTCAAATTCCTCAAAATCACCTGATCAAACACTTAATATAAAAAACATTTACTTGAACATCATTCAATCGGAATCCATGGAAAACCCTTTATTCGAATCATGGAATTCAAAAAAAATTCCAAATCCATTAAAAACAATATATATATTAATACCTTACAGAAAAATGAATTTAGAATGATAGAGTAATTCCATGATTTAAAAAAAGGGGGATAAAAATAGAAAAACATACACTTAGAAAGGTGAATAGATAGATGAGACACTTAAATTAGAAGGAATAACGAGAGGATTTAAATTGGAAAACACATGGAAATTGAGGGATTAGACACCTAAATTTATTTATATGGATACATAAACCATTTAGGGATCCAAAGAGGTTTTACTGATCATGAGGGGGGAGAGGATATGAGCCATGAAAACACTACAATAACGCTACCCACGAAACCCAAATTAGATATAAATGATAGAGGATTAGAAAATAATTACATAACTCAAATTTGAGGAATGATTCATCTGAAAGAAAGTATAGAGGGAGTCCTAGTATGTGGGAACTTTTTCAAAATCTTGAGAATCATGACTGAAATTTGTGTAGTTATGGTTCTTCTAAATAGATGAACGAGAGTTTTATTTATTCTTCGACAAAACTACCAATGAAGATAACATTAAAAAGAAATTTTAAAAAAGCATCGATAGTAATATATTTTATAAACACTAAATAAATAAGATCTGATAATAGATATCTTTACCCACTATTTTGTATCCCTGATAAATATGACGTTTATCAGCTTTTCTGGGATTCTGATAAAAGGAATGACATTATAAGCACTAAATAAGAGATGATAAAATTCATCCTTATTAGTGCTAAAGTTTTATGTTTTATAAAATAATTTTAATTATAATTATTAATAGAAATATTTGTTAATATATATATATTTTTATTTTTATATGATCATAAATATATTTATATCATTGTATATATTTATATAATTATATATATAGTAAATAAATTCATTATTTAATTATATTTTTTAATAATTTTATAATTTTTTAAATATATAATGATTTATTGTAAATCCCCATAATTTCGGTGGAATGTACTTTTTAAAAGAAATGAGAATTTTACTAGTCCGCGAAAATTTACAGTGCATGATTCTGAGGCCCGGTGTGCCTAGAATCAATTTATGAAGTTTTGTTCAGGTATGTTTAGTAAATGTATGTGTAGGTTTTTATAACTTTTGAACTGGTGCTCATAATTGAAATCTAAGGACACCATTGAACTCACAGTGCCGATATTTTCTTAAGAAGACTATGACCTAGACGAAAGTTGGTCAAGAATAAAAGTTAGTTTTTGGGTTTTCGTGGATAGTAATAAAATAATGTGAGGTTCACTTTATTTTGGTTTGAGACTCCATTTGGTTCTTTGGTGGTTAAAACCTCCTTATGGAAGTTGGAGGTTGGACCACCAATCCTTAACTTCCCAAGAGAGTTTATGGTGGTGGGGCCCACCCGAATCTAGCCTCCTGTGAGAGGTTACGATGTGGGGACCACCCGAGACCACATAACCTCCCATTTTGAATAATAGGGGGGGACTACCTAACCCCTATTATTGGGAGGAGAGTAAAACCTCTCAACTCTCCCTCATTAGTGAGGGAGAGCCTCTTGACCTCCCCTTTAATTAATTTGTGCCAAATCCTCTAATTAATTTATGCCAACACTAATGCATTAATTAGGTAGCGCCAATTAAATTTAATTCACCAATTTGAATTTTGTGCCAACAACTAAAATAATAGACAATCTATTATTTTTTGTTGGTGTTTCTCACTTGGTGGAGCTTTGGAAGAGAAGATCTTGGGTGAAACCCTCCCAACAAAGAACAAAGAACGAAGATCAAAGAACGTCGACCTTCTTCATCTTCCTTACTTTGATCCTACCGATGTGGGGAATCTTCGACTGACCTACCCTTCGCATTATCTTCAATGAGCCAACACCGCTCGGGATTGGGAGTGTGTGGCGAATGAGATCAACAACATACTCTTTCGTCCTCTTCCGGCAACTTCAACGTCGAAGACTGAAAACTAAATGTAGGGTTTTTTCTTGTTGATGCTTTCCTTGAATATTTTTCAATGGTTGGAAAGCATTTGTTTGTGGGTGAGTTGATGTTCATATTATTACATTGACAAGCCCAATGTTACCATGAAAAACGCGGAGGGTGTGGGCCGAACCAACATGGACCGACCCCTCTATTGTTCTTGTTTGTGATGATCTTTAGCATGGCGATGAGACGACAGAACGACAAAGGAAGTGACAAAAAAAGCAGCGCTACTCGTGGCCCCTGCAAACCAAACTATCCCCACGGTGCTTCGGTGATCTGGGCCGAACCGCAGACCTCCAGCCGCACCACCGCCAGCCTCTCGTGCACCCTGGCCGAACCACGCCGACCCGGGAATTCTTGAGCCACGCCCCACTGGCTGCCCACCAGCCAAACCGGTGCCCTGCCCGACCGCCCACCGGCCCACCTGGCGCCCTACCCGGCTGCTTGGCGACCTACTCGGCTGCCTCCCAGCCGCATGTCGGCCTGCCCGGTGGCCACCTGACTGAACCGACACCCTGGCCGCACCGGCCTCCCGAACCTGCCTGCAGCTCCCCTAGCGGTGCGTTGGCCGAACCGGCCTGAATACACCCTTTAGGCCGAGCCACGCTGGGCCATGCCATAGCGATGCTCCAGGCCGAAATGGCTCCGGGCCCAAGCAGAACCGCCCACGCGGCCTGCTGGGCTAGGCCCAGCGGGCCAAACCAAACCAAACAGGTTGTCCCACCTATTGTTCGGCCCATACCCAACTGGCCTGACCAGGTCGACCCAAACTGGGTCGGCCCAGACTGGGTATGACTTGGTTTGTCCGACCAAGTTGGACCAGACTCAGGCCCACTACCGAACCTTTACTTTCTTTTGGCCATATCTTTGGCACTGGGCGTCCGTTTGAGGAATCGTCGGCGACACTATTTTTCTTCGAGCGCAACGTTCCCTTTGATTATACCCAACTAAAGTTCAGGGTAATGTTGAGATTCGGTTAGGTTGAATCATCCACGAATCCAATCGGGCCCCCGTGACTAAAAGGCTAATAACTCACAGGTCGAGCATTTGATTGACGTGTCAACTTTTTTGTTGAGACCCCTATGATAGGGAAGACCGTTGAGATACTTCTAAATGGGATTTTAGAATACTTGGAGAATCTACCAGTAGCTTGTGGAGCGGATCCCCATGGAGACAAGCGTGCATAGTGTAGAGACCCAGTAACCGGTTGAGACCTGAAGAATGCTGACCGTTTTGACTCGAAGTGAATCTACTAGCCCTATCGGGAGTGTCATGGTGTCGCGGAAGACCCGCAGTGGGTAGCACCTTGGTGTCGTGGAAGACCCACAATAATCGACATGAGATTACCTCAATAGGCTATAACGGGGAGCACCTCTATGTGACACGGCTGACCCACTGTGGGGTGCACCGCTGTGTGACACGGTAGACCCACGGTACTCGATAGAAAAAGTACCTTAGCAGTCCAAGGTTAGTGGGAAGCACCTTTGTATGATGTGGCAGGCCCGCTGTACTTGATAGAGGATGAGTTCTCCAGCAACTCAGGTTTTGAGAGTATGACTGGGGATGCAACTTGATACTACACCTAGAATAAAATCTTGGTTGAGCTGAGTCAGTAACATCTGTGTTTACCTCATTAATGAGATGGATTACTTGATAACTTAGGTATAGGTATAGGAATATACCTTAGTGGGGTTTTCTATTGATTTCCTACATTGTGGTTTATCCTTGATGGATTTTGTGTGAACTTGAGGGTCTTGGGGTCACTACAGAGTATTATTATACTCACCCATGCACGGGCTATGCCCGCACCTCGTTGTGTTGGATGCAGACGATGGACAACACTGACCAAAGCTAAGTGTACCAGGACTGGACGGTACTCGGAGGTGGACCACGTGGAAAGAACGTACATGGAGGAGATGGATAGACATGGAGTGTTGTGGAGGCTCTCTATACCTACCCATCAGGTAGGACTCCCCGGAGGACGACCCAATGGCTGCTTCAATTTTCTTCAGTTGAACTTATTTTTCAGTTGTACATGTACTTTCTTATTGGGCTTGTATTACGACCCCTTTACATTCAATATACTTGTTATATAGTTTTACATAGTTTTTTGCTTCCATATTGTACTCTATTGTATGTTTTTACTCTTTATAAAGGCAATGCCTTCAAAGTTTTATGGATTTACGCTTTTGGTGCTAATCACGAGCCCCGGGCCTATGGAAGGTGTGCATGGGGTAGTTAGGACACATGCCATGAGGGATGGGTCATGAAAAAATGGTATCAGAGGGAGGTTATACCGCATAACATTGGACTCTGATCTTTTCTATTAAAGAGTGGTGTTGAGAGTACTATGTGTGGTTTTCAATTTAGGGAGTCCATTGTTGGTGCGGCGGATCATGTATCCATACATAAGGACCTTGACTACTGATTTCCGACTCAGTGCATGAAAAAACTATCTACGTGTGTCTTTTCAGAAGTTTTATATAAGTCATCTCAACCAGGTCAGCTCATCAGGTATAATCTTTGACCGTGTCACATCTGTTTCATTCAGGATTCCTCCCCGCAGATGACCAGAAAGAGTCCTGAGAGTTATACGTGTGGATATCCCAACAAGCGATGAGGCCTCCGTGCAATGAACTTTTCCAGCGGAGGCACCAGAAGTACTACTTCCCTTTGGGCCACCGATGCCACCAGCCCCTATAGCAGATGATGCAGACTACTTGAGCGCGTTGCACAAGTTACAATGCCAAAGGCCACCAAGGATCCGGGGACAGATAGACCTATAGGCGGCCGAGGATTGGATGTAGGTTGTGTTGAGAGTTTTCCAACTGGTAGGTACACCAGTCGACATCATGGTGATTATTAGTGCCAGCCTTTTATATGCAGTAGCAGGAAGATGGTGGAGCCTGATGCTCTAGGCCCATGATGAGATGACACTACTATGGGCAGACTTTGAGTGCCTGTTTTGGGCGGAGTTTGTCCCAGCCACCCTATTTGCAGTGCGGATACAAGAGTTACTTCACCTATAGCAGGGTAGCATGACGTTGGAACAATACTTAGTGAATTTCACCTACCGCTCTCAATACTCCAAAGATATGATACATGAACCATTCTTCAGGGCCCAGACCTTAAATCATGGGATCAGGCGAGAGATCAAGGATTTGATTATCTCCCTCAACATCCTGACTCAGACAGGGGTGTTAGATCGAGCCCTCTTAGTATAGATTTTCTTTTCTGAATAGTCTCCAGCAACGACACCTAACACTAGTCGACATGCAACAGAATCTTCTGCACCAGGAAGTAGACTAATGTCGGAATGGTCCAAGAGGACCAGACCCATTGGTGTACAACAACATGACTCAGGATCAGTTGTACAGGGCACCCGGGGTAGATACACACATGCTATGAATGGGTGGTGTTACTCATGTGGTGACCAGGGTCACATAGTTCTTAACTATCCGACCCTCAATTCAGATGATCAGATGATGGTCGAAGGACCACCCAGACAGAGACAGATATCTTATCGAGGTGGTCCATAGGGAGAAGGCCGATGTGGTATAGGTTCTGGTCATGCAGATGGTGGTGGACAACCTTTCGAGGTGTTACTAGCACCACCACTAGGAGGTCCACCCTGACCGCAGGGAGTAGGTGGAAATGGGATTGTTCTTCTCGAGGCAGCTGATGCTTACAATCATGACGCTCCTGAGATGATTTGAGGTATTATCTATGTCCACTACACCATTTCTGAAATTCTTATAGACACAGGTGTTAGTCACACATTCATTTCTACTGCCCTCATTTGGAGCTCGGAGATTCGGACGGAGCCGTTGGCTCGATCCTTATAGCTAGAGACTCCTACGAGAGTATACATGATGATTACACCCTAGTTCCAATAGTGTGAGCTTACTCTAGGTTACAATAGCTTCAGCTGGGATCTCCTTGTAGTGGCATTGAGGCCTTATGATGTCATCTTGGTTATAGACTGATTATCTGCAGTCCATACTCAAATCGATTGTATTAGCTGAAAGGTTTGGTGTGTCTGCATGGATGGAACCATGTTTACCTTCATTGGAGATAAGGGAGACTTTTAAGCACATTAAGTATTTCCTTCGAGGAGGGTGCAACCGATAACTCATCAGTTGGTCTGCCTTACCCTCAAAGTAAACATGGAAGCCTGAGCTTCGTGAGCTGTGGGTATTGCTAGAGGAATTGTAGGGGTAGGGATTCATTCGGCCTAGTATTTCTCCCAGGGCAGTCCCAATTCTGGTCACCAAGAATGAAGATGGAAGCCTGAGGCATTATGTCATCTACCGTCACCTGAACCAGGTGACCGTGAAAGAACAAGTACCCACTTCTGAGTATTGATGACCTCTTTGATCAACTGAAGGGAGCACAGTGGTTCTCAACAATAGACCTCAGATCATGCAATCATCAACAATGTTTTCGAGATGAGGATGTGCAGAGGATGCCCATTAGATGTCGGTATGACCACTATGAGTTCTTGGTTATGCCTTTGAGCATAGAAAAACTCCAATAGTGTTCATGGGACTCATGAACATGATCTTCCAGCCATACCTTGATTGATTTGTCATAGTCTTCATTGCTGACATTCTGATCTACTCGACTACTGAGGAGAAGCATGCCTACCATTTTCAGGTAGTAATGGACACACGTCAAGAGCACCAGAATTATGGTAATCTCTCGATGTTCTAGCTTTGGATCCGAGAGTTTCACTTTTTGGGGCACGTCATCTTGGAGACTAGAGTGGCAGTAGAACCAACAATGTTTGAGTCAGTACTTGCTCGGAAGCCATCGAGGAGTGTGACAGAGGTATTATGTTTTCTGGGTTTTGCTGGATACTACCAGAGGTTTTTTCCAGACTTCTACAAAGTTTCAACACCACTACCAGCCTTGACGATGAATGGGAAACTCTTTGTGTGGTCGGAGAGATGCTAGTAGAGATTTCAAGAGCTAAGGAAGAGGCTGACTAGTGCCCCATCTTGAGGCTTCTAGAGGAAGGTACGGGTACGTAGTCCACTGCGACGCATCAGGGACCAGAATCGGGTGTGTCCTAATACAGGAGTGAGCGGTGATCGCATATGGTTCTTGACATATGAGATAGAATGAGCAGAGCAACACTACCCATGACCTGGAGTTAGTAGTAGTGGTCTTCTCCTTGAAAATGTGGCGACACTATCTGATGGGTGAACATTATATAGTGTACTCTGATCACAAGAGCCTCATGTATATCTTCTCTCAGAAGGCCGTGAACCTGAGACAACGACGTTGGCTTGAGTTCTTCCAAGACTATTACATCGAGATAGTCTATACTCCTGGAAAGGGAAACGTTGTAGCTGATTCACTCAGCAGGATAATTGGTATACAGTTATTAGGTGAAGTGGCGGAGCAGCTAGCTTCTTTTCATATATACATTGTGCATAGAGGTGGAGCAGCTTTTCATCATTCCTTACAGTCACTCCCCCACTTTTTCAGTGATTCAATGAGGCATATCAAGGGAATGCTGACTATGACACACGACGTGCTCAGATATCCATAGTGTAGGCACCTGTTGGATTTTTTGAAGGTG
Source organism: Viscum album (assembly GCA_963277665.1). Classification (NCBI taxonomy): domain Eukaryota; kingdom Viridiplantae; phylum Streptophyta; class Magnoliopsida; order Santalales; family Viscaceae; genus Viscum; species Viscum album. The sequence continues at coordinate 1,242,657,058 of OY728153.1, forward strand.
GAGAGCACATCATCCTCTTCAGAGGACGCACTATGGTACTAGTGTCACTTAAAGAGGAAGTGTTGAGGGATTTCCACACTTCCCCTCTAGCGGTACATCCGAAAGTGGCGAAGATTTACCAGGACCTTCGACGACAGCACTGGTGGCCAGGTATGAAGAAGGCATTAGTAGAGATTGTCTCTCGATGCCTCACTTGTCAGCAAGTGAAGGCAGAGCTCCAGGTACCATTAAGCTTGGTTCAGCCTTTAGAGGTCCCAGAGTAGAAGTGGGATGAGATATCCAAGGGCTTCGTGATGGGTCTTCCATGAACATCTAGGAATTATGACTCGATTTGGGTGATCATCGACTGACTCACCAAGTCGGCCCACTTCCTACCGATCAGAGAGCGGAGCTTAGTAGGGAGCGTGGGATGCCTCTATGTGTATGTGATTGTGCGGCTACTTGGATTACCTTCAAAAATTGTCTCTGATCGTGACACACGGTTTACTTCCCAACTATGGAAAGGGTTTCAAGAGGATTTCGAGATGCAGCTTCATCTGAGCACCACCATCCATCCTCAGATGGATGGTCAGATAGAGAAGACCATTCAGACTCTCGAGGACATGCTCTATGCTTGTCTCCTCGACTTCGGTCATAGCTGGGAGGATCACTTAAATTTATTGAGGTTTTCATACAACAACAGCTATCACTTTACCATAGGGATGGCACCTTTTGAGCCGTTATACGGGAGACCTTGCAGATCAAAATTGTGATGGACTGACCCTGGGGAGTTAGCACTAGTGGGACCATAGATGGTACAAGTTACCATAGAAAAGGTGTAGGTTATCCAGGAGTAGATAAATACTGCACAGAGCAGACAGAAGTTGTATTTTGATACGATACGGAGACCTCTAGAGTTCGAGGATGGAAACCACGTCTTTCTATGGGTCTCACCACGAAGAGGTCTACCGAGAATTGGCCAAGGTGGAAAATTAACCTTGAGGTTTATCAGACCTTTCCAGATCCTTAGTAGAGTAGGTGAGGTTTCTTATCGCTTGACTCTCCCACCTCAGTAGCATCAGGTACACGATGTCTTCCACATATCTCATCTGGGGAGATACATGCACAACCCTTCTCACATCATCGACCATGTCGAGCTGTATGCCATCAATGAGGTGACTTTTATGGAGGTTCCAGTAGAGATTGTGGATTTACAGGAGAGTTTCCTACATGGACGTTCAATACCTCTGGTGCGCGTTCGCTGGTATCATGATAACCTCAAGTACACAAAAGGAAATCGCGAGGTAATGGTTTTCTCATCTCACATTTACTTCTGTGAGAAATATGTCTTATTCTCCACATATTACATTTTTGAGGTTTCTGTAATGAAAATTCATATATCATATAACAAACATAATTATATCCATGTAATGCAATGATTAATTTGATATTTATTATTATTTTAGCATATAATTCCACAAATTACAAAGTGGTAAGATATTTCTCATCTCAATTACCATTTATTGGGGTAAACTTCATATTCATGATAATGTCGTGCTATGACTATGTGAAAAATTAATTTTGGTTATATTATATTGTATTTTCACTTTATATATTTATTTACATTAAATACACATAATATATTAATTTTATTAACACTCACTGTAGTGATATTCTATTTGTATGTGACTTTATTCAAAAATTTATCCACTAATGTTACTTTAAAAATGTTTTTTACAAATGTGACATGAAAAAAATTTCACTTTTTGATGTCTTTTTATGTTTTTTGTGATTAATTAACAGGTTCAAATAGTTATTTTCAAATAAAATGTTTTCTTTCATAGTGTCATAGTGTTCAAAAATCAAATGAATTTTAAAGTGATAAAGAGTATTTTCCTCAATAAATTTTTAGTGATCTTAATAAAGCTTTTTAATCAATTTCTATAACCTTTTTTCAACCATGATATTTTTTGAGGTTGATATATAATGATACCATCATCCATATTTTTTGGTCATTCAATAGTTTGATCCATTTCGATACCATTCACCAATATTACTCTAGATCATTGGTGATTTTGTTTAATTAATGGGAATGTTATATAAATTTTTTATGCTAGTTTCAACACATATTTATAGGTTCAATATGTTTCACCCCTACAATAAGAGTAATTCATTTTAATAATTGTGTGAGGTCTGGGGCCTAATATAGACCCTCAATGAATATGTAAGAATCATGAGACAAACAAAACTATGTTTTGGCCAAGTCCAAACCCATTTATAATATTATTGGTATGAATAATTGATGATGTTAGATTCTTAGTATGATGCCTTGATACTATGTTTTAGTTGTAAATAATTATATATTCCATAATTAGTATATTACTTGTTTATTTCCATGTTATTTCTATATTATTATAATATATGTGGTTATGTTTTCTAGCACATGTGATTATTTATATGACATTATTTGATCATCATTTATTATGGCCATATCATTCCCAAGTTAATGGGTAATGACATTTGTTTAATTAATATACCTTTCCATTATTGTTATTACTTATTTATGAAATCATCCATTATATTCACTCCCTTACTAAGAATTTAAACTCACCCCTTTCTCATGTATTAATTTTTCCCATGTTTCCATGATGATAATTATCAATGATATGCAGGGATAAACTAATAGATTAACATTTTATTCTATGGAATTTATATGTTGTATTTTATGATTTTAAATTTAATGTATGATTTATGTATGTAACAAGTTTTCCAAGAATACAAAACAATTTGGTCATTTCAGATGCAATTAGTTTTATCTTATGATAATGTGATCATGTCTTCCACTAGATCAGAGCTACTCGATTTAGGGTAATTAAAATATATCACTTCATTTGGAAACCCCTTTTCTTTGAAAACCCATGTTTTTTCTACATGATTACAAAAATTGATTTCAACCATCCTAAAATGATGTTAACATTAATATTTAACCCATGTTTGACTTTTTACTATTTTTTGGCATGGAATCTTCTTGAAATTATCCAAAAAATACCCATTTAGATTTTACCAAATATCAAGGTGAAATATTTTGAAAATGTGTATTAAATGAAAAACAATTTTCACTATTATGAACCTTTCTTTATTTAAATTTTCCTATATATGTTTCCAAGGATAGTTTAAAATAAAAGGATTTAAAAAACTATATTTTCTTTTTCAAAATTGAAATTTTATTTTCCCCATGAAATGTTTTAAAATAATTTTAAATCTTTAATTATATGTTTCCATTTTTTTGAATAAAAGGATTTTCATAATATATTTTCAAATTCTATTTTTTTAAAAATTGTTTTTCGAATAAAGATATTATTTTCCATGAAATCCATTTAATGATCTTGTAATGGTGTATCGATTCATTGACATTGACAACCATTATGGTTACTTTTTCACTAATTGGGGATATTTTTTATTGATACCATTATAATTAGTTCTCATAATGGATTAAGATTATTTTAAATAAATTATTATGGATCCCATTTCTTTTCCATGGGTTAATAAAGTTTCACCAAGATTGTTATTGAACCCATATATCTTCCATGGGTTAATCATGTTTAAAAGAGATTAATATGGAACCCATTATATTTCCACGGGTTAAAAATTTAAGGAAATAAATAATTGAATTCTATGTTTTTTAGAATTATTTATAAGATCTATGTACTTTATTTTTTGTTATATTATATTGTATACAATTATTGCACCAAGATATTGATGGGTGATATCATTATAGAATATATTATGGTTGCACCCATATAGAGCTCCAATGAATTTGGTAATGATTTTGTCGCTTATAAAATTATACATTAAGTCGGCCATATAGTTATTATAATTATATAGAATTTTTAAGAGTTATGTATGTGTTATATGAATATGAAGTCCCATGATAACAACACATTGTTTATATTCTATCTGTGGGAATATGTTATTTAATTTGATCAAGATTTATGTGACATGTATCACAATTATCTGTTCTTATAAATGTTTAATGTTTTAAATCCTTACAAAATGATTTCATGTTTGATGGTCCAGGTAAGGGTGGGTACAAATATTCTTGTTTTATAATCATGCACTTTTATTATGTCAACATACCCTTATGTTCTTCTTATGCTCATTTATGAAATTAATTTTTTATGACTTATATTTTCATTAATAATATTTTAATTTCACCCTTATCATGTTACCTTTTCCATAGGTTTCAATCAATGTGTCTCAAAAAATTATTTCTGGAAGGGATTTAAGATTTCTAACAATGACCTCTTATTGTGAAAAAAACGAAAATCTAGGTTAGGATGGATAAATGATCATTTAATGACATGGGTAATATTTATGTATAATTAATTAAAAATTCTATAAAAAAGTAAATTTAAAAGTTCATTGATAATGTATTTGATGCTAGTTTTCCATTTTATCCTATATGGTTTGAATAGAAACAAATTAGCTCATAATTATTTGTATCAATTGAAGAAATAAATTTTTTAAATTTTTATGTCGGATCTTGGTGTGTGAGTTTGGGTTATTATAATTATACTATATGATTCATGTTCTTTATTAGGCTATTATTAAAAGAAAAATGTTTCTTTATTTGAGAGTATGTGAATTTATATCTTGATTTATAGATGCATGTTATTATTCCATATTCTATTAAAAATTACATTCTACGATGATTAGGTTTTGTTATATTATTATGATCTAGAATATTATGAATGGTTGTTTAGTTTTTCCTCATAGATAATTTTATAAAACCCCTTTATTAGTATTAGATTACCTTTTTCAGTAAGGTGGTTATAAATGATTTGAAATCTAGAAGGGGGAACTGTGTGGTTTGATTATAGAGAAATGATCATAAGTACCAGGAAAAATTTATTATATTTATGATCTTCTAAGAAAATAATTCTTATATTCATGGTATTTTTTATATTTTTTATAAGTATAGTTATACCTAAGGATATGTTGTAAACAATATATGTTAATCTCAATTTGTATTAATGGATGGCTTTAATGAAAATGTTTATTCAACTTGATCTTGGAGCATGGTTCAGGGATCCTCCATTGGTATTAGATAAGGGTTGTCTAATTAATTAGTATTTGATTTGATGTTGTGTTTTAGGATGATATTATCATAGGAAAAATACAAATGATAAATATAATGAAAGAGTATATTTATAGGATAACATGTTTGAATTTTGGTAATGTTTTGGGTATATGGTTTTACTATAAATTAATCCCCTATCTAAAGATTGGTAAGTGGATTCTTTTGTGGTATAGATGAACCAAGGGGAAATTACCCTTAAAAATTCAGGTAGAGTATCAAAATTTTCATCACTTAGAGAAAGATCAGTACGCCTAAGTCAATAAAACTAGAATGAAAATCTTAGGGGATATGCTTTTTTAAATGAACATTCTATTTATAGACTATTATAAAGGATTTATTTTGGAAATAATTTAGTGGGTTTGTTAAAAAAGTATGATAGAAACCAATTTAAATAATCCTTGGTTCATCTAACAGTGATCCACATTGATCTAAGATATTTACACGGGAACATTTTAATATCAAAAAGTGAGACAACATGACATGATATTTTCATGAGGATATTTATGATAATTCTCAATAATGAGTGTGTTGGAAAATGAAGAAATAATCTTAATGAGAAACCAAATGGGGTAGAATCTAATGTTAAAAATATTTATGTTATCCTCACCGAACTATCTTAAGTTAGGATTAATGACTCATATCTTTCTAAAAATCCATGAATGGATATAAATATGGAGTTTAAAAGAAGTTAAAATTATAAAGATAATGAAAGAAAGAGTCTTTTATTTAAAACATTTCATAAATGTGGGAAGAAACGCCCATGGGAATATGTTAGAGAAATAAGAAACTGTTTACTGTGCTAAAGGATTGTCCATTGAACCCATTATTGATGAGATTAAGTGATATATCCAATCAGTAAAATTAAGGAAAAGAATCTACAAATAAACAAAATTTTAGCTTACAAGGAATTATTCTAAATAGTTCCCTAACCTAATGGCTAAAAGAAAAAAACATAAAAAAACCTAATAAAACAAGAGAAAAAGGGAAATATTTTTTTATTAATACCACTAAAATCATTTCATAAAAAAATATGTTAAATGTTACACTATCCAAAATCTAAAAATATGTGGACATTCAATTGTAATCAATATCTACACACCATAGTAAGCCTAGGGAGTTTTCTTAATGTATATAAATAACAACCAAATGAATTTATTATATCTCAAAAAATTATAATATTAGTATATCCCATGTTTAGGATTATTGAATAAACTTTTTGAATGTTTTAAAATCCCTCCTTTTGGTGAATTTTATGTGATTATGAGAATTTATTGGAAATCTCTTCATTAAATCTATATTAATCATCAAAAATGGGAAATCAAACTTCATATTCAACATAAACAATGATCATCTACTAGGGAAAGGTTGAAAATGATATTTCATGTAAAAATAATTATAGTATAAGAATTATGATAACTAATCTTGATGGATGTATAACTATAATGATTAGAGAAAATCTCATGATTAGGATTTTACTATTTTGAGGGAAGAAGATATATTTCATATGTTTATCGATATATCCTTATAAATTATAACATTGGTTTTGGGTATATCTTTAAAACATAAAACCAGTTAAAATTTTATTATATAATTAAAATTTCAGGAAAATGAATTATTTAATGAGGTTGGGGTGGGTGGTATTTAATGCACCAACATTTTTTAATACATTTGTTTCTAAATTAATTTCATCAAAAGGAATAATAACGATTTTTTTGATCAATCAGAGGGGGAGTGGTTATTAAATGATGTTTTTACTCTTATATATTTCTTATTAATAAATATACATCACCTATTATTATTAAGATAAAAATATTATAAAAATTTAGTAAATAAAAACATCCATATAAACACATGTTTTTATGATGTTTACAACACAATATGAGTAGTTATTCCCTAGAATAGTTTGAAAATATAATAATACAACACAAACCTCTCGGAAACAATCATTTGGATTTGATTATAGATAGAAATTAATATTCATAAAATTGAAAATCATTGTTGTCAATCAATAGTACATGTCATCCCTCTATAGAAAGTAGATATAGAATGAGGTTTGAATAATTGTAAGAACCTTCACTAACTGAAATTAGTATTTTTTCATTACACAAAATTTATATTATTCACACATTCATTTAATATATGTTATTTTTATTCCTTATGTTATCTCACTGTAGTAGGAGATAACATACTCCCTAGATTACTATATATAACATCTTTCCGATAACATATTCATATAGTATACACAATTTAGTCATCCATCTTTTTAATTATGTCTAATTTATTTTTGAAGACTAAAATAACTTCCATTGACCATCTATCTAACCAACATGGAGTAAAATATGTATAATAACACCTAATTTATAGACCTCATCATGTGTCCTTTAGAAAAATTCTTCTTTAATATTTTTCTAATGATCATTTATTTACACTATCTGACTGATAAAAACTTGATAGAAAACAATTTTATTGTATTTTTTAGTCTGATGATTCATCGCAATGTATGTTAGATCCACTATTCATTTTTACTGGGTTTCTCATATCTTTATTAAATTCCATAAAAAATTATTCATTTATTAAAAAACATTATATAGGAATGTTTCCTTAAAATATTTTGGGAAAAAAGGTTTGATTCAAATAGTCCAAATAAAAATTCCATCATAATTCTCAAAAACATCCTCCTGCTGAATCCATCAAATCATTATAGAATATATAATCTTCTATTATATCATGATTTTTTCAAAAAATTTCAATCATATTTATACCATAGTGAGAATCATATATAATTCCATTATGATTTTAAACATTTAATTATTGGTTTATCATCTTTATATCAAAATTCTTATAATGTATTTCAGGTCGGTATAAAATTTTACCAAAAAATCATCTAGTGAATCTTCATAGTAATACTTTTAATAATTGAAACTCTCTCAGTTGTTCTTACATAACATACCAATAACATTTAAGTAAAATTATACTAGAAACACCCACCATCAAATTGCATGTATCGGGCCTATTCATCCATTTCATTCACTGAAAATCCTTTTATTGATGAAATTAAAACAAAAAAATTGTCTAATGAGTTCTTTGAAAAAAACATTTTGAATGAATTCGGTACTTTTATCTCATCATTAAAAAATTTCAATCAATTCAAAAATTCACACATGTGAATTAAATGGATATTGTAAAAATTAATAACCATTATTTATAAAAATATATAAAATATTTCCTTCTATGGATTCAGAAAGATGAATTTCTGAAATATCATTCAAAATTATTTATCTAATGAAATTAAATTGATTTTTCCAATTGTACTTAGAAAACATTAATCTGATAGCAAATCATCAAAAAATATTTTATAATAATACTTTTTATAATTTCATCTACCCTTATACCGTGTATGGATGTTAGTTGTTACCCTTATGTTTCATGATCAACTATACTTACATAGAATATTACTTTTTAATGATATAACTTACAAAACTTCAAAAACTTTTCCCATAGACTTTATTCATTTAAAAAATTGACTGATGGTCTCTATAATGTACAATTCATTATAACATCATAGAATTATATTTATACATAATAAAATTTCTCCCCATTAAATATAATGTGGATTATGAGGTATTTAGTTTATCATGATGTTTAAAACATTAAGAACAATACAACATCGCATAATTTATCCATATATCACTATAAATTATGAAACATATATGTAAGATAATATAATATTTCATTATATAACCCATGTTGATAATATTATTCTGAGAATTTATATCTGATGGTCTCATATTAGTAAACTCTATCTTACCTACATTGTATAATAACATTTCTATGAAATATTTCCTATGTAATGTGTTTTACGGTGGAATAAAATAGATAAAACCCAAGAAAAAACATTCCTAAATATAAATCATCTTCTTCTTATCATATTTTTAATTCTATGAAACACTTGAAAATATTAATGTTTTTAAAAATCTTCCCTTTTTGATTTTTATTTCAATCATTAAACAGAAATATACAAAACATTCTATGTAATTGAACAAAAAGTCTGTCATATTACATTTAAAAAACATTAGATGATTGAGGTGTATTAGTGGGTGTCCAATGTCTTTTTTAATATAACGGTGGAATTCATGTGGTGATTCATTCTAATAGAGACTCCTTAATATGTTGAGTCATTCTGAAGGTGATTCATTATAGTGGTGAATCATTCTAGTGGTGATTCATTTTGGAGGTGAGTTATTCTAGCGGTGAGTTGTTCTGGTGGTGAGGCACTCTGGTTGTGTGTCATTCTGACATGAAGTCATTCTCGTGGCGATTCATTATGGTGATAACTCATTCTTGTTGTGTTTCATTTATGTGATGAGTCATTTTGGAAGTGATTGATTCCGACAGTGATCCATTTTGGGGGAGATTCATTATAGTAGTGGCTCATTTGGTGGTGAGTCTTTCTGGTGGATATTCATTCTAATGGTGACCCATTTGGGAGGTGATTAACATTTTTGGTGAGAAATTCTTGAATTGATATATTTTTATTGGTAGGTAATTCTAAAGGGGACTCATTTTTGTTGTGATTCATACTGGATGTGAATCATTCTAGCTGTGAGAGAATCTGGAAATGAGTCATTCTGGAAGTTATTCATTCTAGTAGTCAATCATTAAGGTGGGGATTCATTCTATCACATAGTCATTTATGAAGGTATGTAATTATAGCATTGATATTTTATGGAGGTATAACATTATAGAGGTGAATCATTCTAATGGGGAGTGATTTTTATGGTGAATCTTTCTGGTGGTAAGTCATTTTTTGGTAAGTGATTCTATATATGATTCATTCTCTAGGGGTATCATTTCTGGCTTCTAGTCATTCTGGTGATGAGATATTCTTCGAGGGAGTTATTGTATTGTTGGATCTATAGTGGTGAATCCTTAGTAAAGGTAGTGAGAAATAATTCTAGTTTTCTAAATTTTAAATATTATCCATTTTAACATAATTTAGGATGAATGTTGGGTTTAGTGCCTTAATTACCCGATTTAATACCATTTTAATATATAATAATAATATCTTAAAATTATTATAATTATGATTAGTTTATAAATGTTTAAAACACAAAATTTTGATGATATCTAAATATATTGGTATATTAAATAATATCAATGTAATCTAATTTCTAATCTAATCCTTCTAAATCAATCTTTACCTGCTTGATTTTTCTTGTGATAGGTGGTTCTGAAAGAATTTTCCCAAAGAGTCATGGTGCCCTATTTCTGGTGTAGGTTTGTGTTCTCCCTGTATGTAGCTTCCTCATTTATGTACCATCCCTTATTTTTGGTGCAGTGAGTTTTATTAAATATTTCAAACTCCTAGTAGGGGTCCTCCATTTATCCCATATATATATCATGCGTGATATGATACTCTTGTTATCTCTTTGGGAGATTATCACAGTCATCATAAAATATATAATTAACCTACATTAGTAAAATGGAAAGGGGTAGGGGAATGTTTCACATGCTTTTATGCCATTCGATATTGTGGAATTAATATTATCTATGTTTGTGGTATCACTGAGAATCTTGGTCACTGGTTTCCCCCTTTTGAGCCTTTTTATATTTGGTGATGTACATGCTATTTAATTATTGTAATTCCACCGTAAATGAATTTTTAACAAGTTTTACTCAGCTAAAGAATTAGTTGCTCCGAGATATAAGGATTTTGTAATGAAATTTATAAAAAAATAATTATAGTTTATTAAAATATCCTATGACTAATTTATAAGATTTTGTGGTATGTGATGTAATATTATTATGGATGTGGTTGTGTGTTGTGGGTTAACTGCGATGATGTTTTGCATTGTTAGTGGATTTATTGTGATGTGTGTGGGGGTTGTTGACGAGATATATTGTGGGGATTCGGTGGTGGTGGTTTGGTTTGGTTTTGTAGTGGGTTTAAAATGGTGAATGTGGTGTTGTTATACTATAGGTTTGTTATGGTAGTATTTGTTTTTGTGATTTTTGTTCCTGGTGTGGTTTCAGAAATTTGTGTTGAAGGTAACAATGAGGTTGAAGAAGCAACGATACGAGTGTTTTTTTTGTGATGGATTATATAGTGGAATGATCTCTAGTAGGTTTCTTTCTAGTGATTGTGTGAACATATAGGTGTGGCTTAATGCAGCTCACATGATGATGTTTCATGAACTGAGGTGGTGTGATGCACATGAATTTTAATTTTTAAATTTAAAAATTTTGTAAGGTGGTTTTTCTATTTTAGGGTATAGAATTTTCCAATATGGTCGGTGGTTGGTATAAATCTCGTTGGGTGTGGGGTTCCTTGTAAACCATAAAGGGGTTATTGAAATTACAAAAAATATATTTTGGAGGTGAATTAATTAATAGAAATTGTTTGATAATAAATAATTTTGAAATTGGATTTAAATGAACATGGTTTGTGGATTCCGGATTGTTTTGGGCGGTTTTATACATTTTTAGGTGGAAATTATGTGATGTAAAGTTATGAGATTTTTTATTCCCTAGTTTTTAACCCATAATATGTGGCTTGTCTTTTTTGAATCTAAATTTATATACATTTTATATTCCTTGTCACTTCTATACCCACACCACCAGGTTAAGAACCATGTGTTGATATCAAATATATTTTTTTGGAGGGGGGTGGGTGATCCTAACTTCCCAGTGGGAGGATGGATGGATGGATACCTACTCAGACATGCTCCCTCTTATAGTCTTTTATAACATGCTTTCGTGGTGATAGATGGTGAGATGTGATGGACCAGCTATATTTGGGTTTGATGGGATGAGATGTGTTATGGTGGGGGTCATGCATGGTAGGAGGAGGGAATGAGGTCGATGTTATTCATGTTCACAACACCCTAAAACACTGGTTATGAAATGTGATGTGATGTGATGTCCCAGGTGTCTACCTATGGGATGTGTTGTGATGTAATGATATACAGAATAGGTGGGAGAAAAAAGACATTTTTTCTTGGCATCTGAATGTTGAAAATCAATAGTAAAGGGATGTGGGGTACCCTATACTCTATATGATTCATATTATATTATCATATTTGGATGTGTTACTTGGTGAGATAACCTTGGTGATGTTTTTCTTTTGGTTAGTATACATGTACAACTATTGTTCATATCTACTGTTTTCCCCATGGGTGGATTAGTATTCTCTTTTCACACGTTCACAAGATACATTGGTTTTAATACATATAATACGTATATTCTAACCCTATGTATTGAAAACTACATTCATTTTTCTAGGTATACATGATGGTCCATTCTGAATATTACTAGCTATGACATTTTGATAGTTTTGTGTTACTACTTTAGCATGTTTTCAGGTATTTACTTTAGGGACACTAATTTGTTCCATTATTCCCTATACATGCATTTTGGGATGGTTTGGATATATTTTAAATTATTTCATAGTGTTTTTTTGTATAATTAATCTAGTATCCCTATCCTACATTATTATAGAGGGTAATTCCTCCCAAACATGATATTTTTATACCCTCGGAGCTAGTCCCCAACCTAGGGATGACTGGAGGTTTGAATTGGGGTTCATTATCTATCTCCGCTCATTGGAGTATCTTTAGAGTGAGGGGGTTGTGACTTTATAAATCATGTTGTAGATTATTTTTCCCATAATTATTAGCCCATGTTAGGGAATCTCGTGTAGTAAATAGGAATCATTGAACACCATTACCCTGAAATCAATAAAAATTTATATAAGAATCTTTCTCGTACACCTTGTTAGGAAATTACAAAAAAAATCTAAACCTATAAGAATATATTTTCCTTAAAAAATATCATAAGAAAACTATTGAAATAACTCACAAATCTTAAAACCATATCTTTCCACTTTTAATTACCCCAAAATAATATTTGACTTAAAAGGAAAAACTCATACCAATGGATAGATTAATGATAAATATTTCTCACCCACATTGAATACACTATCCGAAGATAAGGTAAGATATATAAAAAATTAATACCTTAGCCTTGATGAGTAATATTTTGTTTAACCACATTATACCATAACTAATTAGGTATTTACTTTGGAAATATCATAAGGAAAATATATGTAACATTATATATTATAGGAGAAAAATATATCATAGATTCATTTTTCTAATCATTATCTTTGATAAAGTTATATTTTATATAAATGTTACTCGAGTGAGAATATAGAACATGATTCTTAGTAAGATTTATTATAATTTTATTAACATAAATCATAAAATGGGGAAAATTTACCTCAAAAAGAAATTACTCCAATAGTGTATTCATCCATATATGTTATGTCTCAATATGATCAGAAGCTTCATACTCAACTTCTACAGTACTATGTGTTATAGAATATCAATCCTTTTTATACCAAATCCTATATATTTCTCCCAAAAATAAAACTCCACTATATTTGGCCCTTTTTCAATCAACACATCCTACCAATTGTTCATATTCATAAAAAATAGAACAATTATACCCAACGAATCCTATTTTATTATGAATTTAGTACTTCCCCAGTTTTTTTGAGAATTAATTCTTCTTATCAATATATAATATTCTTTTAGAAGAAAATGATACCTGGTACTCAATGTAATAGAATAGAAAATATTAGGCATAGAATCCCCTAAATACAAATAGCTTCCAACCAACATACTAAACTCTTTGGGAACAACCTCCTTATAATATCCATATTTCCCAACTTAGTTACCACTTAAATATTTGTGGAAACTAGTTTGAGTCTCCCAAGACAAAATTTATTAGAAGATTATTTTCATACTTTACTTGTAATGGGAAAATATATATTTATATCGAGATATTTGTATTCCTAGAAATTATTTCATTTGTCATAGCATGCTCAAATCAAAAAGATTATTTATCTTAATAATTTTGTAACCAGATATTTCTTTTTTAAATTTATGTGAATATAATTTCATCCACCTATATACTAGCAACAAGGTAAAACCCATGATTTTATATTATATAAATATAACTATAAATATATCTTTTCATTAATTTTAACATCCATATATAATAAATGGGTTTTAATAAAATATATTGGAGTTTACATCAACCCAAACAACGTCTTCATTAACACGAAGATATAAATTTAATATATTCATAAAACTAATCCTCATTATTTTACAATATAAAATTATTTATCTATATATCCATTGAGAAAATATCACATGAAATATATCTGGAAATTCATGTATTTTCATTGTAAGTGGTAATAAGAATGTTTTAATAGTTTCTAAATTTTCTCTTTGTTAAAAGGACTCATCAAAATTATTTACCTTAATATTTGATTAAACGTAAAACCCATTGATTCCTTATTTATTATCACTCCAACTATTTCATTTAACTTATTTTAGAGCACCCACTTTACACAAATTACATTATAATTGATTTATTTTGGTATAAGTTACGACCCAAACCCCTGTAGACGAGAGCTCATTTATAATTTTTGTTGTCTTGGTAAACTAGATACATACATGATTTACATATTACATTTGTAAAAGAAAATTATAAAATAAATTTTATTTCAAAAATATATTTATTCTCCCCATAATATTCTTTCATATCTATCAAAGTACACTTCATAGATTCATTGGAAATGTAAAAATATGGGTGAGATCAATTACTCTCGAATGGTTAATTACAAATAAATCTATATTGAATAAACGAGAATAATCAATATGGAAAGTTAAGAAAATGAAGAAAATTATTTTAAATGATATTACTATCATAATCAATATGTAATGGAAAATAACTAAAAATACATAATAAATAATCAATAATATTAATATAATTACGTGATGAGGCCTAGTCAACATGGAAATCTAAATAATGGAAAAAAACATTCTATTTAATCAATAAAAATAGAATGAAATAAATGTAGGGAAAATATCACAGTTAAGTCCTCAAGGATTATAATAAATGAATTTTAAAATAATTAAATGATTATTGGTCATTATGTTTCCCAGGAACATGATTTTTGTACCATTAATATATAACCTAAAACATTATAAAATTGAAGGGTATAAAACCATTCAAATAGGGATAAACAAATTATTTATCACATGATACATTCAATTCATCAATGGTATATCTAAAATGATTTCACACACATCTTTTTAGGCAAAAAAATTACTTTTATATATAATAATATATTTAATTCATAAACAATGTGCCATAACCTTAAATATTGTTATTGAGTAATTAATACAGATTTATCCACATATAAAAAAATGACAATCAATGATAAAAATTGTATGCATGATAGATATTAGATATAAGAAATAAATATATCCATGATAAATAATATGGATATTTAAGGGAAATTTAATGTCTAATTTTCAGAGTAAAGTGAACATTTTAATGGAATGTTATTGACTACAAATATAAATAAAGAAGGTGATTATGAATATTATCCTTATTCAAAATAATCAAATTCCATATATAGGGATAATAAGTATAAGATAAATAAAAAATATACCCATTTGAGTATAAATAAAGGGTTTTTTCCATTAATGAATTTATATACTAGAAAATAATATTTAAAATCATTATTGAGGAAAATATCAATTCTATATTGAATGTCACTTTTTAAAAGTAATTGTTTAAAATTTGAAATTAAATTTATTAAAAAATATATTTCAACCTTTTAATTGAATGATAGAAACATTATATTGGTCAAGACAGCTGGGAAATCATTTCATGCTGTACATGTTAAAACAAATATTCCTTTTACTTTTTTGTTAAATGCATAATTGGAATTATTTTGAAAATGAAATAACGATTTATTTCATAAATTTATTGAAATGTAAAAATGGGTAAACATGTGTTTAATTAATAATTTTTAAATGATAAAAAATCATTTTTGAATTTTACTTTTTGTAAATATGGTTTTGGTATGAAACAAATTTTCGACCGAATACAGTAAAAGGGTTAGATTTTCGTAAAAAAAATTATCAATAATTTCTAATAAAAATGGGTAAAAAATTATAATATTAAACGAAAATATAATTAGTAAATATAAGTTAATAAAATTAAAAGTTTTTATTTATAAAATGATTGAATAATTTCCTTCAACATAAATTTATTAATAAATAATCTCGATTAGAATGAGATTGTTAAATAAACCCTTAAAATTATCATATCATTGATGTGAGAATTAATATATTAAAACATAATGTGTAAAAAATGTAAATCCATGTAAAAATAGATTAAATACTATATAATATAAGAATAATGCATTGTATATATAATATTATTATACAAAAGATGTCAAAGAAGTAATATAACCTTTTGGAATTAAATAAAGTTATGAAATTAATTACCACTTACAAACTCTTAATTAAAATCCCCTTTGATGATGTAATTAAAATTGAAACATAAATACCATTAATTATTAAGAAATCATGATACTAGTTTTCAATGGGTCATTATATACACCATTGAAAAGAAATTAGGTGTATAACATTTTATTATCCCTTAGTGATGAGAAATTCAGATAAAGTCCCCTACAAAGATCAAATAATTGAATAGGTGATTAGTCAATGAATTTATAATGTGTATACAATGTATTTAAACAACAAAATATTTTAAATAAAACATGAAATATTAATATTTTATTACATACATAAACTTATCAAGACATAATCAATGAATTATAATTTTAAGCTAATGAATGGATGTTGTGTTAAGAAATCACTTACATCATAGTTCCTTTTAGTTGAAAAATCTTTAAACTCTTATATAGTGGTTTTAAACATGTTATTTACATATAAAAACCATATTAATACATATATTACCATATATTATCCATTTATAACATATTATCACTCTGTCATTAATTATATTTCAGTATTCTCATTTTTTGTAGTTAATTTCCTGGGTTTCTCATGCATAATTTGTTATGCATGATCCAGTTCTTACACATATTATATAGATAAATAATATCCTATATAATAATCATTAAATAATTATCATAATTTTATCTAAATAATACTTTTAAAACCAGTCATAAAATATGGTATTGGGAAAAGATGAATGTTACGATCATAAATATGGAAGGAAGTATGTACGCATGAGTAACATTTCCATTATTAAAAAACCAATATAGAAAAGATGTAAGTAATATTTTACCATAATACAATTTTAATAATATTATTTTATTTATTTAAATAAGATTTTATATATCATCCATATTGTGTGGTTAAAAGAATATAGTCACATCGCTTCGTGTAGAAAACAGTCCACACATACATAGACAATGATGTCATCTTAATATGTGTGAAAAGGTATGAAAAAAAAAATAAACATTTTCATTTAAGAATGATATATTGTACATTAATATTTTAACAACACAAAATTTAAAATTATTATTATTTATTATTTGTTTTCTTCAATTAGCCTCGTCAAGGATCAGGTTTTTTGCAGGTTTTATTTTTTTTATGTTTGATGTGTTTGGTGGGTTTTTGATCGGGGTATGGGCACCGCACTGTTGGTGGTAACTGTGTGGTTGGCCTAGGAGCCCCGTGGTTTCCCAATACATATAATAATAAAAATTAATGAAAATAATATAAGGAATATTTTTAAACACAAGATAATAATATTATTATTGTGTAGATAACATAAATAGTATCATTAAAAATTGTAAATAATATTTTTTACATTAATATTATTACTAATATAAATATTATTAAATTGTTTTCAATATAATTATTATTTAAATTTAAATGCATAAAATTATTATTATTATTATTTTATTATTAATATTAACTTTATTATGAATGTTATTATAAAAAATGAAAGAACAATAGTATCCCCCCATCCATGTTTATGACACCCCCCTAATGTTTTCCTTGTGAAACGAACCCCCTCCTTCCTTCACCCTTTCACTGATGCTGAACCCCGACTACTCCTTGTCCCTTGTACAGAGGGGACCCTTCTCTATTAATCCCTCTTCGTTGTGCTCTCCTAACCACCTTGCACCCTCAATTATAGAGTGCATAACCCCCCTCCACCTTTTTGTCGTGCCTCTGGTTTGGACCACACCTCTTGCATAGTTCTTATTCCTCCTCTCTCGTGTGCCCTCCGATGAGTTTTTCCTTTTAATTTGTGATTTAATAAATTTTTCCCAAACCTTAGGATTTTTGTTTTAGTGTATTTTATTTTTCTAACTAAATTGGGTGTACGATTGTTACCGAGAGAATTGTTGTTATCTCCATTGAGGTTTCATCACTTTTTCATGGGTTGAGGTAGGTGTTTTCAAGACCATTCATCCACATTCAATCAAACTGATGCTATGATTTTATTTATAAAATTTTAAATCATGTTTCACCATTTTATGAAAATTTTAGTTAGTCTATGGTGGTGTTTTCTTGTTAGTGTATTTAATTAATACTAGGTTTTGATTTCATTATCTATTTATGACCATGTGAATTATTTTCCTTTTCATTTGAATAATTATCATTTTATTTCGACATGGTTATGTTGGATATGTTGTGTGTTGTTTCCGTAAATAATTTTTTGGTGGACGTTGATTGGATCAGTTTGGTTGGATTTATAGAACATGGTGCTTTAATATGACTGGGTTACTAGGATAATAAATAGTGAGTGTGTGTGGTTTCATTGAAAATTGTTGTTGGAAGACCACATGTAATATTCTTTTGGATGTGGGAACATCTATATATTCATGGTGTACACACATGGATGGTCCTATATATGATGATGATATTTACAGTGGACCATTTATAAAACCCTACTTTTCTAAAAAACTCATATATCCCTTTCCCACACTTTTGATAGTTGTTCCTTGGTTTATAAAATGACATCAAGTTGTTTCAAAATAGTCTGGAATGTCTGATTTGATTGGATTTTGATAAAATGAAATTGTTTCTTGGATTTATTGAAACCTTCTTCGACACCTTTTAGTATATTGTCCATGTTTTCAACACATTTTTATAGGAAAGGTGGATTTGAAATAACATTTCATTTAGAAATTGTGATGAATTTTGGGCATTTTAATAAGTATTTGGCCTTGTTTTTGTTAAATTTTTCATTGGGTTTGAATCGCATATTGGTTCATTTATTTGGATTATTTTTATTTTTAGGGATTTTTGTTTTTGCGTTTTAATCATGTTTATCGAGTGCATTGGACCTTTCTATGATTGTTTTGGGCTATGGGTGCCAAGAACAGTTACATGTATATGTTTATGATGAAACACACACACACTCACACACACTCACACACACATATGCCCTCTTTGAACATATTTCATCATGGATCATAGAATATTTGCAATGCAGGTTGGGGAATATAACCATACATACATATATATATTTATATATGTTTATAAATATATCCATGTGCATGTAAGCATGAAGGGTCGATTCAAGTGGTCATGATCAAAAAGAAGTTTTCTTATGGTATGATCTCTATACATTAACATTTAAAACTATACAAAATTTATTTTTTCATTTCTCACAACGTTTTTATATTAATTATAGATATAAAATAGTTAGTAAAATTATATGTATTTATTTACAGTGGTTTATTTCTTGTAATGTGTTGGAAAAAATGGTTTGATTTAATTTTTCACATCAATTGCTTGATGAAATTCTCTTTAAGACATTGTAAATATATTATAGATTTAAAATTATGGTTTAAGTTTCTAGAATATGTATTGATGTTTTTTTTGGTTTTCAATGTGGCATACGTGTGGTTTTTTATGAAATGGTTTAGCATGTGATGGTTAGATGAGGCCAGGATGGAACATTAAATAAAATGGTTTTAGCAGAAAACCCCACATGGAATGGGTCCTCTCACTTTTGGTTAATGAAGGATTGGATTTTCCATATTTTGGTTCTTACCTTGTGTAATTATGGTTTAATTATGAGGGACCAATTCCTTGGGGTGATTCAGAGGTGCCTTATTGTGTGTGATTATTGTGTGTGATGAATTTGGTCATGAATAGATACTTATTGACATTATTGGCTCACCACATTTTTAGTATGAACATGGGATCAAATAAAAGATAGCTAATTATTGGTGCAAAATTTCAGCACTAGTTTAGAATATGCACTAGATTGTGTCCCATAGAA
Source organism: Viscum album (assembly GCA_963277665.1). Lineage (NCBI taxonomy): Eukaryota > Viridiplantae > Streptophyta > Magnoliopsida > Santalales > Viscaceae > Viscum > Viscum album. The sequence continues at coordinate 1,242,677,315 of OY728153.1, forward strand.
GGGGTTAATTTTTATCTTTACTAAATAATGGCCCCCTCGGTCAAGTTTTGTAAGAAAATAATCAAGTGTTTGGGTGTTATGAGATCATCAGGCATAGATTCCTTTTGGATGAGTCACATGTGTAGTACGTTCTAGATTATTCATATGCTCCTAGGTTCTCCCATGTTGTTTGTCACTTAGTATTCTGTAGAAGATTATTGAGATGAATATGATTATTGGTTGCTCTTGTGCAATATTTCTCAGTTACTTGTGTTTCATGTTTTTTGATCATGTGTGCTTTGGTAGTGTAGTTTCTTTCTAAAGGTGATAAAAAATTCATGTGTCTATGGAAAAAGGTTTTGAAAATCCTTACTTCCTTCCCACTCTTATGGTGTAAACATCACACCTTTTAAAATGTCAATGCATGATTCTAAATATGGGAATCTGATTTTTTTTATTTTAAAAGTGAAATGGTCTGAGATTTTTTTTAAGAAGAGAATTTTTAAAAACCTAGTTTTATAAATTGTATTTCAATCATGAAGTTTATGGATATTTTATTTGAATGAAATAAATATGGAAATTGTTTTTTTGGAACAGCTACTATGTTTTAATACTAACACCAATAGTTTTATCTTTTCTGTTAGCATTGGGTGATACATCATTCATGGATTTATTCGCCACAATGCGATGTTGGATTGAGGTCGGTGGTGACCAGTGGGGTCACATGGATGTATGCACGACTTTATTTTATTTCTAATACTAGTTTTCATATACATTGTTTATTTTTTTGTTTATTTTCAATCATTTATGGTCCAAATAATTCTCATCACCATAAATTTGATTTCCAACACTAGTTTCCAACCTCTTAGTGATCTGGAACGCCGTTCAGGCCATGTGCCGGACCAGATTGGGTGACAAGTTTAGGGTTGACCTGCGGAGGTTCATGAAAAAATGGTATCAAAGGGTGTTTATGGTTTTTGTGGCGTCCTATAGATGGATGTTAGGATTGTAGGGGATGATGAGGTAGTGTAGGGGTTGGTTCCGAATCACAACAACTTGTGAAGCGACCTGAGGTACCAGGGGTAGTCTAGGTTTTCAATATTTTGTCATTGTTTTGGATTTTTTGAAGCCAATAAGGGAGAATCTTTGCCACGCTATAACCCCACATGGAGTAGTGAACCATATTTATCCTAGATTCCTGGTTCAATGTCCCTTTAGTCTTATTCATTACATGGGATGTTGCCCTCTACCATTTCGTCTTGTTAGGCATAAGCCATATTTTCTCATTACGAGTTAGTTTGGTGTATGTTGTTAATCATTTTTATTTTTTGTAGATATGTTGGATATGGAAGTGTATTTTTAAATAAAAAAACAGATTAAAAAATCGAGGTGTCTTTCTTCAAATGGTTTAAAATTTGAAAATGACTATTTTTTGAAACTTGTGTTTTTTCTTGTGTTTGTATATGTTTGTCTTGTGAGCCTATTAGCCTTGCCTTGGGATGTGGATTTTCATTAGGTTTATGAATTTTTGGGAATCTAGACCATTTGTCTCAGCTTGGGGTGTTTCTTTTGATTGTGTTAAGGATTGGTCCTGGATTAAATTGTGGGTTTTTTGTTGTTTTGAATATGACAACCAAAAATGCCCCTAGAATCTGATAATGAGTCATGAACAATTCTAGTTTCGATAATGTTTTTCTATTCCTACTAGAAGTTTGGAGTCTGTTAGGGGCACTAAAGAATGTTCAGGGGATTAGAGAATGTCTTCATGTGGTTCGGGATTTCTGAGTTTGTTAGTATTCATATTTTCATATGTTTTGTGGAAGGTATAGACTAGGGCCAGGGGAGGTAGATGTCTCATCATAGTTGGAGTACAGATGATGTGTGAGGTTTTGAAGTCAATAATAATCCAATGGATCATACCTGAGGAGGTGAAGGGAAAAGGAGGTAAGAGTCCATATCTAGTTAACTTGGACAGTGGTTGGTGAATGCCTATGTTAGCCTCTTCAAGGAGATGGAATCCAGAGTGTAAGTTCTAGAAAAATCTAGTGCCTCTCATTATTCACGAGGGTTACCCATCTAAAGAGTGCGGTGTAAGAGATGAATTTTTTTTTATGAATAATCCATTTTCTTTGGTGTCATCTTCGAGTTCGTCATAACACATTCTCATGTTCCATATCTATGTCATGTTTGGGCATTCCAAGTCATTTTTTAGCATCACTCAGAATCCTCATCGCCATTGTGGACATTTGGGTAATTGGGGAATGTCATATAAGAAGCGTTGTTCGAGGAAGAAGTTCATATCAGGTGATGTCAGTGCTTGACACTGATGAAGGATATTCTTCGTCCATCAGGGCTCCAGCCTCATGTTTTTGGGTGAAATAAGACACATATTCAGAAGTTTCCAAGGATTACTGAAACCTTTCCTCAGGTTATATTTCTAGACTTGGCCGGGAAATATATAAAATTTACTTTTTATCCATGTTTTCATTTAGTTTCCATCCATTAATGCAGTGGTGTGAGGAACTTGATTTATCAAAATCTGAGTGGTTGTGTCAATTCTATGTGTGACATATCCGAATTGTTTGTTTTATTTGAGGGGTGTTTGTCTTATGGGAGGATAGACCCATTTTTGTTTTGGATTTAGATATATATTTTTTGAAGATTTTTGGGTATTGTGACATGGTTGGATGATGTTTTTGTTCCATTGTCTAGTTCGATTTACTTTTCATGGGTTCTGCGGTGTTTTTGTTGTCCCTTATACTGAGGGATTTTAATTATTATTTGAAATAACCCTTTTGCAGGTTTTCTTGGATGCCATGTTTCCTTGTAATATACCTATTGTTTAAATCATGGTGCATAAGTTGTTTCCTTAGCGTTAAGGATGTAGATTGAGTTTGTGTTAAGAGTTTCATAGTTTTCGAAAGTGGGGAGGCCAATGCTTGGGAATGTTCGTGTTGGGAGTTACCACGTTATCCACTCTCTAAGGTGGTTTGTTTGAATTTTATTATTTCTATGTTAGTGGAATTTTTGTGGTGGGGAGAACCCCCCTCGTGTTCTCCCCTTGTTTTGGGTCTTCGTTTCATCTAGATCAGTTGGGTGTGACATGGGAAAAAATAGTCACACCATAATTATTTGTTTCTCCTGGTTTTTTTGGGCATGCACGCAATTCTTATCTAACTTCTAGTTTAGTGAATTTCTAGGGGAATAATGTTTTTTGGGGGGGAGAATTGTCATACCTCAACCATTAAAATTGTTTTATTTTATTATTCTGTAGCTTTGTTTAGCATTGTTGAGGTTCGAGATGAGTGATGGTTTACATTTTATTGAATTTCTATGAGTTTGGTGGGTTTCAGACCAATGCAGTGGCATTGAACGGTTGGAGGTAACCATGCAGTCGGCCTGAGTTCCCCTACGGTCCCCACTATATAGAATAATAATATTTTATGAGAATAGTTTAAATAATATTATTAGAAACAATATAATTGTAATTTTATTGTGTAGATATTATTATTTTTGTTATTGGAAATATTTTATAACATTTTTATCATCAAAATTGTAAATAATATAATTTATATTAAATTGTTATTTATATAATTATTATTTAAAATGAAATGAATAAAATTATTATTATTATTATGTTATTATAAATATTAACATTATAATAATAATTATTATTATTATTTAAAAAATTGAAAGATCACTAGTTCCCCCCATCCTTATTCGCGGTGCACCCCCGTCCCCCCCTCCCTTCGCGTTTTCCTTGTGCGTCGAGCCCCCTCCAGCCTTATCCCAATCAACATTGCCAAACCCCCTACTCCCTCTCCCTTGTACACAACACCCCCTCCTCCACTACTCCCTCTCTATTATGCACGCTGAAACCACATGCTCCCTTCACTATATCACGTGTCTCCCCACCTCCCGGCACACCTCTGGCGAACCTATTCCCCTACGTGGCAGTTTTCCAACATAGCTAGAACCCACTGAGCAGTTCCTTTACCTTCTCTCTAGCGCACATTTCCCCCCTCCAGTGTGTTTTTCATTTTAATTTGATTTTTCAACAAATTTTTCAAACCCTAGGGTTTGGGGTTTAGTTATTTGGAATTTTCACACTGTCTAGGGTGTGTGATTTGTCTGTAGAGTGTTGTTCTTCCTTCCATTGAGGTTCCATCATGTTCTCATGGGTCGAGGTAGGTGTTTCTAGGCACTTTCTTCCAATTTCAATCTAATTTATGCCTGTTTTTTTTAAAAAATCATAAATTATGTTCCCACTTGACAACTATTTTAGTTATCCATTGGGGGCTTTTTCTTGATAGTAGATTTAATTCAAAATAAGTTTTACATTATTAATCTATGTATCACCATGGGTATTCCTTGCCTTTGGGTTTCAATAATTATCATTTTCTTTCGAAATGGTCATGTTTGATATGTTGGGTGGTGTTTTCCTAAAGAATAATTTGGTGGACATTTATTGGCTTGGGTTGGTTGGCAATATAAAAATTGGGTTTTAAATGTAAATTGTTTATTCTACTACAAATGTTGTGTGTGTCGTTTCTTTGAAAGTCTTTTGGGTAATACCACTTGTGATATGCCATTGGACGTGGGTACACCCATGGATGTGTGAAGTGCACCCTTGGATAGACCAACAAATGATGATGAAATTCAGAGTGGGCCTTTTCTCGAAACGAGATATTCTTAAAGAACTCTTTCATCCTCTCCCCCTCTCTTTTGATATTGGTTCCTTAGTTTATAAAATGAAATTAAGAGGTTTAGAATTTTTTTTAATATTTAATTTTTTTGGCATTTGATAAAAGGAAATTGTTTCCTGAAGTGACTGAAATCCAATTTTTCACAATTGAGTACGTTCTGCATGTTTTCAACTCATTTTTATAGTAAATGTGACTTTTAAATAAAGTATTTTTTTCCAATTATGATGCATTTAAGGTGTTTTGATAAGATTTTGGCCTTGTTTTCTTTAATGATTCATTTGTTTTTGAATTTCATATTGGTTTCTTTGTTTGGATAATTTTTATTTTGAGGGTCTTGTGTTTTTTTAGTTGTCGATAATGTTTATAGAGTGCATTGGACCTGACTACAGTGGTTTCATGTTGCATTTTTCATGAATGCCTACATGTATATGCATTGGGTAAGGCACACACACACACAGAAATATATATATATATATATATCCTCATTGTACATTTTTCGTCATGGTGTGGGGAATATGGTCAATGTAGCTAGGGGAATATATATATATATATGTGTTTGTGTGTGTCTAGATACATGTGCGTATAAGTGTGAAGGGTTTGTTTGAGTGGTCCTCCTCAGAAAACGACATGTTTGAGGTTGGATCCCTATGCATTAACCTTTAAATTTAAGAATAAATGATTTCCTATATTTAATACAGAGTTTTTATATTAATTATTGATATAGAATTATTAGTAAAATTATTTTTCTTTAATTAGATTGGTTTATTTATTTTAATGTCTTGAAATAAATGTTGGGATTGTTTTTTTCACATCAACTGATTGATCAAATTCCCTTTAGGCCTATTTTAATTTATTCTAGATTTAAAATGACATCATGGGTACCATAAATTGGTTTCTAAGTGTGTTTATGGTTTTCAGAGTGGTGTGTGGGATGTTATTTATGTAATGGGTTAGCATGTGAGGGTTATGTGAGGCCCGGTTGGAACATTAAATGAAATGGTTCCATCAAAAACTTCCTTGGAAGGGGTCCTCACCCTGGTGGTTGATGAAGGATGTGAGTTTCCTTGTTATGGTGATTTCCTTTTGTAATGATGGAATAATGTGGGGGCATGTTCTTTATGGTGATTCAGGGGTGACCTTTTTGTTTCTGTTGATTGTGTCTGATGAATGTGCTTATGAATGGATATTTGTTTGAATTTATTAAATAACACATTTTTTAGTCTGAACATGGGAACGTAGCATAGAGAGTAAAATTCTGTTGAATGATATCTACACTAGTTTAAATAATGCCCTGGCTAGTGGCACATAGCCGATAATTATTTTGTTATCATTGCTATTGGATTAGGCCCCTCGACCATGTCAGCAAGGGCGTTGATCATGCATTTGGGAGTTATGATGTCATCGGGTAGTGCATGTCTTAGGGATGATTCAAAATAATAGTACATTATATATTATTCATGAGCTACTAGGATCTCGCATGTTTTCTATTATTTAGTATTCTGTAACAGATGATTGAGATGCATATGCAGATTTGTTTCTCTTGTGTGGTGTTTCACTATTTCCTGTGTTTCATGTTTGTTGATATTGTTTCCCTGTATAGTGTTGCTTCTTGATAATGGTGATAAAATGGATATAAGCATTTATGGAAAAAGTTTTTGAAAACTTTTTACACATCCTTTCACATTTTTTGGTTAAGCATCACCACCTTTAAAATGACAACCCCAGCTTTTAAAAAGGTTTATCTGGTTTTTTTAATTGAAAAATGTAAATCGAATGTGATTTATTTAATAAGAAAATGTGTGAGAACAAATTTTTATACATTTAATTTAAAACATGTAATTGATGATATTTTATTTAAAAGAAATTCTTTTGGGAATAGACTGCTGGAGCATGCCAACAGATTTTTAATACTCATACCTATAGTTTTATCTTTTTTTTAGATTTGGGTGTTTCACCTTGCATGAATTCAGTCTCCATAGTACGCTGTTGGTTTGAGGTCAGCGGTGATTTGTGTGTTCACATGAAGGTATTCACAACTTTATTTTCTTGTCGTATCTAGTTTTCATTTTCATTGTTCAGATTCATTTTATTTAATGACATTCATATATATTATCCAAATCATTCCAAACTACATAATTTTGATACCCGACACTACTTTCCAACACTTGGGGATCAGGAACACCCTTCAGGCCATGGCATAGATCAGCTTGGGTGACAAGTTTGGGGTTGACCCAGTTTTGTTCTTGAAATAAATAAGAATTAATTCAGTTATATACCATATTTTTATTATATTTATCCTTATTACATTCTATTTAAATAATTTTTTAGAATATTAATCACATCGCTTCGCCATGTTGTCACCTAATGTACACATGAGAGACGTTTTTAGATACCATAATAAAATTTAACTTTTAATGTTATATATGTTATAATTAATATAGAGGTATAATTATGTCATATATATCATATATATTGTTTATATGAATCTTAAAACCAAAATCACGAAATGTGGTGATGGAAAAATGAATGGAATTGGTTTGTAAGGTTGTAGTCCTCTGTACAAATGAATATTGATTTATAAATTAAGTTGATCAATGTAAATAAGGTTTTATTTAAATAAGTTTTTTTAAAACATATATTTCTATGTATGATTCTAAAGTTAATATATCATCATGATTTCATAATAATTGAATGATCATGATAATTTAATAAAATACAAATTCTCATTGAATAATATCACTTCTTCTTAGAGAAATATTTCATAAGTTTAAATTAATGGCCTTCTTAGGTAGGCCTTATCCCAAAAAAGGAATTGTTGGATGATAAAATGGACGATTTAAGGTGATTTGGAAATGTATTTTCCAATATAAAAGGGTTTCAATGATCGGTTATGAGAGAAGAGGGGGTGGCCTTTTATAATTGTGGTGGGTGGCACACTTGTAATTATTTTGAAATGATTGAATCATTCCCCCATTTTAATCAAGAAAAAAACATCGAAAAAGTAAAATTATATATAAAATATGATATAAGGTAGACATATGGTTGTATAATGGGTTTTTACAGGCTCAAATATCATTTTTACCCATATCTACATAGTTGAACCTCTGTTATATCCATTTTTACCTTAACCACATTAATTAATTTGTATTATTTTCACAATTTATTTTGGTTATAATTTATGTTAAACATATTAAATATTAAATATTATTCTGATAAAAAATATAATATCCATTTTTTGAAATTCAATTCATAGAAGTATATATATTAATTTATAATTGATCCTACAGACATGACGAGAAAAAAAGTTTTTTAAGAGAAATGTTTAAATGCTTATGATGTTTTTATATCAAAATTCAACATAAAAAAGATTATAATGACTGAAATTTGATTAATTGATATATAATTGACCTATTTTGAATTTTAATAAAATAGTATATGTCATTTATTTTTATAAATAATTTATACTAAATTTTAGTTTATGATTAGTATTAATCATTGTTAAATATTCATAAAAAAAGAAAATATTATAGAATAATTAAAAAAAATCACCCTAAGATAATTCTGATATTTTTATTTTAAAAAATAATTTTCATTTTTCAAATTAGTAGTTTAATGGTTTACTAAATAAATTTTAAATAATGTTCATGAAGTGCGAGTCAACCATCTTTTAGAAAAAGTACAGTTTCCAGAAACCATTTTTTAATTTTAAATTATTATTATTTTAAATTCTAATCAATAGATCTACAAAATTTCTATAATTTAATTTTTAATATGTAAACCTTTTAATTTAATAGCTAGTTTATAATGGTATTCTATATTACCATTCATTTAGACATGGTGTTTCATATTCCACAAGCTATCGATGAGCTTAAATTTAATGAAATATATTTTGGGGATGTTTATGATCCATGTTTCATGTAAGTTACACTGTCAAATAAAGTGTTATTATATTAGAATTTTGGGATGTTACAATATATAATATTCCTCTTAACTTGATCCATATATTATTCCTAGAAACAATTGAGTCATGATGCTCTAATTCTTTATTAACATGTTTTTCTCAACCTATAAATATATAAGAATATTTTATAAAAATCATGATGTTATTTTTTTATGAAAATATTTTTGTTGAAATAAAATATTATTTTTCACTTTATCATTCTACAACAACAAATGATGAGGGTAAAATACTTATTCCTCATCCACGAGATCAATGACTTATAATCATCCCCTTAAAAATCATTAACATTAATATATTTAAGATCTTTTTCATGTTGTTAAATGATAATTACATTATTTTACCATTATAAAATATACGTAATAAACATTCATAAATTTTTAATATAATATTAAATAACATTCACATCTACAGATTTAATAATCATTCATGTATGTTTATTATAAAACCATAATCTTGTACTATTAGGTGGGTAGACAAGAAAAATTATAGCAATACATCTATATTCAATCATTCCATGATTCTCACCAACAATTTTATGATGTAATCACTGTAGAACACTATTATGTGTATTGAAAACTATGTTTAATTATAATACATATCTTAATGAGTAATTTAAGTGTTTTGGATCTTGGAACATCGATTCTGAATAAGAATTATTTCTCTGATAGCTTACCTCCAGAAATCATAAGAAGTGTAATGTTTGATCAATATCGTTTATACCTTATCATCCAAAAGTATATTAATTCATTCAGAAACACCATTTTGTTGTTGTTGTTATTTTTCACTATTCTCAGTATAAATTCCATGATTTTAAATATATGTTTTACTCTTATCATTTTTACTATTACACGTTCAAATATTCTTCATAGAATATCTACATTGTTTTTTACACTTCTACAGAAAATATTAATTTTTTTTATCCTCTATCATTAGTTTTTAAAAAATAATAAATGAAATGTGAGTGAAAAAAACCAATAAAATAAAAAATTTATGTATATGTATATATTTATTGCATTCTCATCGACCAAAACATTCATAATGTAATTTCTACAATGGATGAGTTATATATATCTCCACATTCTTATATTCTATGTCTCTAATCATCCCATTTTGTAATATAGAATAGTACCATTCACTTATTATTGTAATATTATCAATATATCTAATCCTTTCCCTATTTTAAATCTTTATCATATTCCTCTAACTCCTAATCCCAATTATTTCATTGAAAATTCATTGTCTTCTATCATGCTACGGTAGAATGAGATCTTCACATAAGAAACTTGAAATAAGTATCCCTTAATTCATTTTATTTTTCTAATAAATTTCCCATATTCATGTCATCTAAAAATGAAACCACCTCATCTAAAAACTACATTGTTATGTTCATAAAAAAGATATGAATCCCTCAAAAAATTATGTTTCATCCCATCAACAAACAAAGCTCTTATAAATACTAACTTTTCTTCTTGTATAATAAATATGCAATGCTTGTATTTTTTATAACTAATCATTTAACAATGTTAGTGTGGATTATTTAAAATATTTTTCTTTCTTAAAAAATTTAAACTATTCTATTTTATGAGAATAACACCCATGATCAAATATCCATAGTTACTATAGATTTGTATCTTTTAAATAAGTTTCATCATCTAAGGATTTTTGTTTATCTTTTTCTTTCTTTTCATGTGGATTTTATGATATTTTTTGAAATCATTTCTAGGAATTAAAAAATAAAAGTCATCCATTTTTTGATTTCCAAGATGATTAAATCTTACAAAAAATAGTATCCATGTGCTCGGATATATTTTCATTCTTCAAACTAATATTCTACGGTTTTCATTAATTGTATGGTTTAATTTTTCTAAAACATTTCCTTTATCTTCTCCTATAATATTAGTCATTTTTATAACTAAACGATCATTTTTGACAATATGAATGAATACCCAACAATACAATTAGAAAATATAGAATGAATATTTCCCTTTGTAACATACATAATATTCGGACCTGTGAACCTACTTTTAATCAACATTATTATTTTACTTTGGAATTTTTTCCTACACATAAGCTTTAGTTACTTTTGGAAATTTCATTCATCAGTATATATTTCTTCTCATCCTCTACGTAAACACTTATAGTATAAGTTTTTAGATCATACTATAAAATTCTAGAGATTTTTGTTTTTACTCATCTTGATTTCCTTACATTCATGGTGATCTTATTTTTATTTTTCTTCTACACATCGTCAACGTTATTTTTAACATGTGAGAATTATTTTATTCATCATTCAATGTTTTATGAGTCATTGTAATTTCACATAATTCTGTAGTTAATTTATGGGATTTTAAATTTCATTCATCAACATTAAGATATTTCTATTAAACAATATAAAGGACTACCACTTTGATCATTAATTTTCCATTAATAATCTTATTCAGACCTTGAATATAAATTCAAAAAAATGGATTCTTATTCAATAAAATAACTTTCAATGTATTTAGAAGGATTTTATTTAGTCATATACGTTTTTTCATTTTAAATTCATAATATATTTTGAGGAAATTCATTAAACTCTTACTTGTGCACAAAATACTTATACACCACGTCTCATTATTCTTCTTTATAACAATAACCATCATCACTAGTGAATTATTTATTAATTTACATATTGATGAGAATTTTCATAGAAGATATATCACTATAGTTTCCATCCCTTGCATCACATCCATCATCTTCTTCATTATTAGAAATAAAGTTTACATTTTTTAATTCATGAACATATTGTCATTTTCTTAAGAATAATAATTATATTTGAATTTGTTATTATAGTGGGATGTTCATGACTTTCTATCATCTTAATCACTTTGTTCATCTCCCTTCCATGTTCAATGATTTACAGAAACAATTCCAATAGCTCTTTATCCTATGAACATTAGTGTTAACATTACTTTATACTCTTTTAGGCCTCTTTTCACCTTTAAAAAATCATAATTTCATAAAATTTGATACTCACCATGTCTTTGGTGTTACACTAATTAACATTCTTCTATAATGTAACTTCATTATATTTTAATTTCTTAGAAAAACTAAAAGATATTTTACAAATATATTTATCTTTTTATGATATAATTTTATCTTATAATTTTATCAGTGATGATATTACTAAGAAAACCATCTAGTGAAATAGTTTTAGAAGAACTATCTTCACTGTATAAATATTTGGTGACAAATTTATCAGTAGGAATTAATAATATTTTTTCAGCAATGGTTAAATCAATAAACATGTCACCAATAGATCTTATGGTTCATAAAATATCATTAAACCCTATATATAAGTAACCAAAAGATTAATTATCACCCATAATAGTATCTTCTTACATAAATCTCCCAATTTTTTACTTTACATTTTTCAATTTCTTATTTCCTTGATAGATGTTCTTCAAAATATCCCAGATGTATTTAGTTGTCTAAATTACTTTAACTCTATAGATCTAACTTTTAAAGAGTGAAAAAATTATATAATTACTTGCTCAATCCCTATTATCTAATTTCTTCTTATTATTATTAGTTAGGAGAACCTCCATAGTATAGGAAGGGAATCTATTTGTAATAGATTTAATAGATTTAATACTAATGGAAATAAGATAAGGTAACATTATATCTTTTAATATATGATAGTTCCTTACATTGAATATAGGAATACTATTATAATTCATAGAGTTTTATACATGCGTAGAAGATTCTTATATCTCACAACATAAACAAAGTGTTAATGAAAGATTCATTCACTCTAATAACTACAAAAAACCCAATTAATATATGTGTGATCATTGAGATGGGGATGGTTTTATCAATGATCTTATTTTATCTTTTTTAAAATACTACGAAAAGACAATAAACTTATGTTAGTGTGATATAATTTTTTTGTAAAATAAGTAAACAAGAAAAACCAAAGGAATAAAATTATTAACAAGGTTTACAACTTAAAAAGTGTTGCTAGTCCCTTTAATAGTTTATAAATAATACAATACCAAAAACACTAGTTGACATAAATCCTTTGTATATGGTTAACATAAGGAGGGAATATTATTACAAGTAAGAATAAATATATTCAATATATAGTGAATATCCTTATTGAATAGAAAAAATATATAACAATGTCTCTGTAACAATTGTTAGAACCTTCCCTAACAGGATTCAGTATGTTGTCACTATAGTCCTTGTAATTTCTTCACACTTTATATTCATACAAGTACATATTTGTTTTCACATTCGTGAATAGTTTTAGGAAAGGGATTCATCCTTCATATTCATTATTAAATGTCTATATGATAACATGTTCATTTGGTAACACTCTTCCAATCACTCATCCAATGAAGTTTATCTTGTATCATTTAATAAAAAATAATGAATATTATACTCTATACATATAATAACTTTGGGATTAATATTTTTTGATACCACGTGATATAAATACTCACCCTGGTATATTTGCAATCATTCACTATTCTACCTTCTTCAACTGTTCATTTATTCACATCGTCATTCTAATACCATCGTTATGTGAAATATTTTCTAGTATTATTCAATTCAATGTTTCTTCATAATATCTTTATAATTTATTATTAAACTCTATAGAGATTGAAAACTCTTTATTAAATTTAAGTGGAAATTTTATGTGTATTAGCCTCCTTTATATAGGAATGTTCACTATGATATTTTATGAAATAAACATACTTGATTCAAATATCATGTGAAAACATTCTTGTGGACCCATTATAAACCTCTTTCCATTGAATATATTGAAAACTATAATAATATAAAATCTTTTCAAAAGGCTATGAACCAATTAGATTAATAAAATATCCTCATACCTTCATGAGAATCATGGATGTTTTTTCCAAGATATTTGAAACATTGAATGACGAGTATAGAATCGTCACATTTGATACCTTTATGAATGTTTCATAATTTATTTCAAATTTTTATAACAATATACTATACTTTAATCTAGTGAAACATCAATGAAACACTTCCAATATATGAAACTCTATAATATAATCCATTTAAAATTCAAAAGAACAATTCGCAGATATTCCACTTGGAACACCCATCATTCGACGTCTTGCATTAGAGATCATTATCCATTTAATTAACTTGAAATCCATTTACTGATGATATTAAAGTATAATCATCCATCCAAATACGTTAATTAAAATGATATGTTTAATGACTCTGATACTTCCTTATGACCATGTTAAACGTTCTTCACTTATAGAATTAATTCATTCCCATCTAATGGATATTATAGAAAATTCATCCCCATCTTAATGAACAAATAGAAAACTGTTCATTTGATGGACTCTGACTGGTGAAATTGTCAAATATAATCCAATAAAATTACCTAGAAACATCCAATTGTACTCTTTAATCATTCCATGGATTTTATATCTATACAAAAAATTATCTGTTAAGATTTCATATAATTGCATCAACTATTAAACGAGGTATGGAAATGAGATGTTATCGATACATAACATTTTCTACTATGCTAACACATCTCATAACGTCTTACTCACAAAAAGTAGAAACATAATAACATTTTCACATAAACCATATTTATCCAAACCACTAAAAGATATCTTGTTTCCACTAAACATCCTCAGAGAACATTTGTATGAACTTTTTATATACATTTTAACTTACCCTTTTCTACATAGCTTTGATCGTACAGTCTTCTAGTCGAAACAATATTACATACAATAATAAAAAAATAAATAAAATATTTTTTCATCAATAACTCTGATTGATGAAACTTATAAGAAAGATATGATAAGTTTTTAGTACAACACTCAGACTGATCATCTTATTCTGGTAACCTCTTTCTGATGGAATGAGTCTGACAATCTCATTCCACCCATATTCATCTAATCACATTGGTATGAATTAAAACCATTTTAAAGTAATTTATGATATTCAACAGAATTCATGACTATAGATAAATCCTTCTTAAAATGAAACCATCTTCTTGTTAATATAATCAAATTGCATCAAAAAATCTAAAAAAAATCTATGTCCCAACTATAATGTTCTAAATATTTCATCACATGAAATCCCAAAAAAATGATCCACAACATATTTATTATTGAGAAAAGTTAAGAATAATTTTACCTAACCTAATTAAAAAAATCTTAATCAATTATAAATTAATATAAAATATTATTAATAACTCTTAAGGTTTAAAAAAATTCAATAAAATATGTCTTATATATATTGGATTTCTGTTTGAGAAAAATTTATAAATTATATATGTTTTATTAGATAAAAGGATAAAATATTTTTATTCATAATTCCTAAAATTTTCTTATTATGAGTGTTTTATATTTTTTAAAATAACTTATTTTAGGTGAATAATGAAAGATATATTTTTTACTAAAATCGTAAAATTTATGATTATGTAATAAAGTTTGTATAACCGAAATTATAAATCACTTTTCATGATCAACTATATATTTATGGTTTATTACTAAATAATTAAAAATGTAATTTGGAATTTATAAAACCTATGTTTATCAATTTATGGAGTCTAGTGATATTTTTCAATAAATGTACTATTATGGTTATGTCATGTAATTAAATATTTTTTTTGATTTTTTTGAATTTACCTTATTGAAAAATACAATTTATTTTATTTATATTAAATAAATATATATCAAAAAATAAACAAAATTGATAATCCTCTCAGAAAAAAATATGCTTAAAAATGAATTTTTTTCTTAAAACGGGCTTCTACGGGTTAGAGTCTCTAATTATAAAATTAATGTTTCTTACACATTAATATTTTAATTGAGATAACGGATTAATATTTATATTTTTTCAAATAATATATTAAGGTCCATTTCATTTTTATGAAATTAAATATGAAACAAATAAGTAAAATCTAGTTACTGTAGTAGAATCCACTAAATTTTTAAAAGGATTTAAAAAAGGAGTAAAATTACTAATATGTTAAAAAATTATTATAAAAAAGTTTTTTAGGTGATTATTTATAAAAAATTATATTTATTTCATTATTATCAATTTTCTAGTAATATTTACATGTTAAATATTTTCTCTCTTTATTTCAATATGCTATATTAATAAAAATGTTATTCTCACAACTTAAAAAAGGGACCTCCCACCACTTCATGAAAACCACTAAATTTTTTTGTTTAAAATTTAACAATTTCCTGTTTTTTCTCCCCTTGAATCATATTTTAGTTACACAATTTCATAGAGAAAATAATTGGGAATATGTCCCCCACTTTGAAGTAATCCTCACAGGGAAGCTAAATGTTCTCAATATAATTACAAACTACTCCCTACCATTGTTTCTATTTTATATTTTCATTTTAAATATATTTTCCATGTATTACATGAATTTTTATTAATTTATAGTATATTTAACTTTGATAAATTTTTGGAATAAACATTACCCACCTTGAGTCTTTTCCCATTGGGGAAATAGAAATGATATTCATGTGTTTGTGTAGACTACCACCTTCACTTGGTGTCATGTTTTTTTTAATTTGCTATGTTACATGGATGGAGAAATTGTATAATTTTATAAAAAATTATTATATTTATAAATTGATTAAATTTTTAAAATAATAAAACGTACTATAAATTTCTCATTTTTTATGGAAAATGATGTCATCGTCTATAGATTCATGCATGCTACCACATCCATAAAAATATGTATTCTATTTTCCATAACAACTATTCATTGATGGTCATGAAAATGTTTTTAATGTATAAATATGATGTTTATGAAATTATAAGGATTATATTATTAAAAATTGGGAAACCAATTAATAAAATTTTCAATAAACTATAAAAAATGAGTGTCATAAGAAGAAATATAAATTATTCACACTATATAATTGTTTTATATCAATTAAATATCCATATTATTATCATAAATTATGATTATTATCTTTAAAATATCATAAAAAATATTAATATTCCACTAGAATAATGGCATTATAACTAAATCAGATCATAACCATCTATTATTTATGGTACGTTCCAGTTTGACAAGGTCTAACTTCCTCCTTAAAAAGTAATAGAAATAATATCATGAATGAATATTATAAAATATCTAGTAACAATATATTATATAAATTTTATGTAATTATACTTTTTTTACTATAATGGAAATGTTAATATTTAAAACACTAATTAAGATGCTGATATCTTTTCCTTAAAAAAAACAAGATCATTTCATATATAATATTTAATAATCATAATAATAAATTTTATACAATGAAATTATGAAATTATAATTTTTTATAAAAAATAATTTATATTTAATTATATGATCTCTGACTGAATATATTTTTTAGACGAATAAAGAAAAACACCACTATTATAAGACCAATTCACGATGATCATTATTAGCCACACCTAAAATTAAAAATAGAAAATAAATAACCAGTATACATGAGAAGAATAATTTCAAATTTATTTTATAAATGGATATAGATATTAAAAATTTAATGAAAAGGTGTTTTAGGTAATTTTTATATACATGATATTTAAGAGATTTAGTATAAGTTTGGAATTTCTGTAAGTGTGTTTCATCTCAATTTTAATTTCCATTGAGACATGTTTTCTTTTAATCGCCAAATTTAATTAAATTGGTGTATAAAATTCCCATTCGATTTACAATATCATTAATTATATTTTAATAAAATTATTTTAAAATCATTTTCGAGATGTGACCTTTGTAGGGTTTTTATTAAAACCTTTTTTAATTAATAAGGGGTTATTATTTACTGGGATTCCATTCTTGGACCATAATGTTTAATTTTTTTAATATTTACAATATTTTTTTCTTATATTATATGAATAAATTAGAATGAATTCTACTATATTTTTAAGTGAGATTTTTAATTCAAATCATTACATTCACGATTTTTTTCAAAAGTTTATCATTGTTGTGAATAATTCTTAACCTCTTTATTAATGGTTTTCCTTTCTTATCCATATTTAACTTTCTCACCATGATCTCCATCTTATATCAAGATATAGTTATGTGTTTTCTTTGGATACCTTCATTTTTCCCTTCTCATCTTTCATAAAGGATGTTTTATTACTATTTTAAGGTGTGTGATAAAAATAATACTATTACACTATATTAAAAATGTTTTCTATGTTTTCATAATAAATGGTAATATCTCCCCCTCCACATTCCTATCTAATTAAATATTTTTATTTTAAATGATTCAATATTTTTTATTATTTATAAAAGTAAATTTTTTCTAAATGATTACACTACAAGTTTTTTAAAACACTAATTTTTTTAGGATCTATTATTCAATATTATTTTTAAAATTAAAATTTATTAATGTATTTTTACTTCACCTTTTTCAAACCATTGTGTATTTTTTAAATATTTATTATTTATATTATTATCTAATTTGTTTATTTTCAAAATTAATAATTTTTTTGTTCTAAAATGTTATCTTTTTAAATGTCCCACATTAATTTTTTTACTATAATGTTAAGAAATGTTTTTAATGAATCATTAAGGTTTTAAATCCATTATCATCTATAAATATAAAACATTTGGATCTTATGGTGTTATGATTGGTGAATAAATTTCTAATATACATTGTAAAATACACTTTTTGGGTTGTTGAATTTTTTTGTAGCCCATTATAATTTATAAATTTATATTATGAGAGACTATATAAAAATGTTAAAAATTTAACACCCAAAGATTCCACAGTACGTTTCCATTTGAATAATGCAGTAGCTTGTATTGTACGCAACATAGAGTTTTAACACACCACCACCAATCAATTTTTCCATTATGAATATTAATACCCAAATTTTGAAAATATATATATTTTATTTTTCAAAATGGAAATCATTTTTGGATTCGGAATATGAAAATTAGATTAGGGTGATTTTTTGGTATTTTTCTTAAAACACCCAATTTTTTATAAATAGTGCAAAATACTACATTATTGTTTAAAACCGAATTTTTATCTAAGTAATTAGTTATTTTGTATTAATTTATTTAAGGACAAAATAGATATATAATACCTATATATGTACAATGTAATTAATTTGGGACATTTTTTATAAGTTTAGATATATTAAATTTTATTGAACTTTTTACCGTCTTTTACCCACCTTCTAGGAGCATTTGAAAATTTTCATAAAACATAATTTTACTGCTTCTATGAGTTGAATTTAAAAATTCAAGAGACACTGTTGATATTAGTAAGTAAAATGTGGTTCAATAAGATGAAAATAATTATTGGTGAATTGTATCTTTTGACTTTTATTTACCACAGTTAAAAGTAAATAGGATAATTAAGGGTAAAATGATATCAAAATTACCCTAACACATGCTCTAATTCTATTGAATAAATGTAATTCGACGAAACAAACCTTATGAATAAAATATGTTCCCTTTTTTCGCATGACTTATATTAGGACATTTATTATTATTTTATTTAAAGAAGTGTTAAAAGAGTTAAATTTAATGTTTAATAATTTAAACCATTTTTAATATAAGGTTACACAACATATAAATTCGACTATAAATATTCAATAGAAAGATAAAATAATATCGTATATAATTGTATTTTATTTATAATTTCTAAACATTAAATAATTTAATTTATTTATGACACAATGATGATCTATTAATTACTTTTTTAATGAATGATTAAAATAATTGATATTATAAATATCCATGTAAATGTAATATGAGACTTTTGATGAATTACACTAATTTTATAGGTTAATATGACTTGTTAGGGTTGATTAAATAGTTGTTTTTGAAGTAATAATGCTGTTATAATTTTCACAAAAACCAAATACGAAATATTGTGAAAATATACATGATTGTGTCTTTGAAAAAATACTATATTATTAATTGATATAATATTCATAAAAATATAAGGCTCATCCAAATGAACTGGATAAGTTTATATATATAAATAATAAACAACTTAGGATTCTATTTTCTTCTTATAATATGTTTATTAACCATATAATATAAAAATACAAAGAGACATGGTAAATGTCAAACTATTTAACTACAAGTTAAATTTATGATATAAGGTTAATATGGTGACATAAAACTATATAAAACCTATTTATTGATATGTTTTCGACCCAGCCCCACATTATACTCGAAATAAATCATTTTTGAGCCATTAGAAACCAAAAATTATTTTATTATAAAATAATATTTCCAGATTTTCCTAAATTGACACTCACCTGTCTTATAAAAGGGTACTTCCCCTTCTCTGATTTTCGCACCTCCATATCCATTTGGCTCGGCCAACCCCTTAAAAATATCCTTCCAAATTCCCTCAAATCATCATATACCCCTTACATGGATCATAAATCCAACCTAAATAGAACTTTTGACTAACTCAAAAGGAAACACCCGTAGAAGAGGTAATAATTTCACAACCCTCTTTAAAGTTCTTTTCTTCTTCAACTTTTTCTTTCTTTGATTCCATACGAAAGTAATAACTCTTGTAAATTATAAATATTGTAATGTTATTATAAATATGGTTCAACCATATTATCTATTATGTCCATCCTATAAATGACAATGTAACCATACGTGCGTATGTATGGCTTACCGTCTCCACGTCGTGGTGTAGTTTGTTATTCAAAGATTTAATTATTTTGGATTGGTGTAATAATGAGTATAACTGATTTAAATAATAAATATAACATGAAAATGATTCTGAATATATGATATACCATCCAGTTACATACTATTTCATCATCAATATAATGATATTGTCACTCGTGTGTACGTACAGATTACCGTCCCCACAACGTGATTAGATTCATTCCCCATCATAGTCATTCAAGAATAATTTTCATATTATGATTAAAATTATTTTTTATGAACATAATATAATTCTTTATATGAATCCAATACATCATATACATGACAAACATGGCTTATGTAGACAATCATATAAAGGAAAACGAACAGTTAACACCCAAAACGATGATACTACTGAAATATTATTAACAACGAAATATTAGCAGATCATATATAATATCATATTTATGTATATAGTTCTTGTATAATTTATTAACAATTATTTAAATATTATAAAAGTGGTTAACATACCCTCAACCAAGGAATATTACAAGGTAAGGGTTAATTCTAAAATCTCTTTACTTATGTGAGGTTGTTAATATGTAAGTATCTACTAGGACCTATTTATCATCCACATCCATTTTTTCTTTAAAATGTAATTCAATACATTCTTAATATTTACTAGACTATGGTCTAAAGTCATTTATACCATTATTTGGAAATATATGTTTTTAAAGGAACTTTCTATCATTTTCCAAACAAGGAACCTTAAGACCTTTTGGACAAAATTAAGGTAAGAATGTCTTTTTTTAATTTATACGGCAGGTGCGGCTATTTTCTACTATCATAACATCATTGAAACTTCCCATACAATATTATAAGAACATTTTCAAAATAAATGTTTTATTTTATAATTGGATAATTTTTAAATGATTTCAAAATAGAGAGAGATATTTCTCTAAAAAAAATTCATTTCATCTATGTCAACATCATTTGATGGATTTTAAGATTGTTTGATGTTGATTTATTATGATACAGAACATCCATAATGTATTAAAGGTTTTGTGATATTTTTGACTATGGATGAGTTATTTTTACACCATATATGGTTTATGGATAATGTATTGGCATTTAATATTCTTTTTTTATACGAATGATTATGTTATGTTTAAACCCTTTCATTTGAAGAATGCATTAGACATAGTAAGTGACAGATGGATCCAGTTATATCTTTTCAATGCATCCATATGTCTCATGAGAAAAACTAGTGTCTTGGCACAATGTATTGACAAAATATTATAGTTAGTCTTGGCACAAGGCCTTGACTATGTGGTTATGATGTCCGGCATTATGCATTCCATCATTTTGAAAGTGGCTATTGATATTTCTTGTGATTATTTGAATACTAGAATATCCATGTGAATATGTAAATGGAATTATTTCTTTTTATCTTTTCCATATTATGTTTAAGTTTAAGTTTAAAAGGATTTTATTTAAGTCTTATATACTTCTTTAAATTGTTATGCTTATTTATGAATGTTTTCTCTATATTGTTACCCTTACTGAGCGTCTGAGCTCACCCATTTCTATGTTTTATTTTTCCAAAGATGTAACGATGTATTTTATGGTTGACCTACAGGGATAAGGTAAAAATATTAGTGTGTTCAAAAGGGGAAAAATGTTGTTGATGTTTTTATTTCTTAATGTAATGTGAAACTTATGAATGTATATAGTACTTCCAATTCTACAAAACTGATCAGTATTTCGGGACCTGATTCCTTGTATCATGCCAATGTTATGTAATGATGTAATGACTCTCGGTGACTGGGGTAAAGGAATTATAGTTGGTATTAGAGGATGTTTAGTAAAAACCATCGAAACTAGATTTAGAAAAAATATGATTAGAGAACACTACCCTAAGATAGACATTAAAAATTAGTATAGAATAACTTTTTAGAAATTCAGTAGTGTAGAAATTTTGTTGGTTTTAAAAGAAATAAATCCATGTACTCGAATGGAAACTGTTTCACGACAACGGTCCTTGATGCGCTCTTGGTTACAACACTCCCAATGGATATGCATAGGATAATTCTCATTATATTTACAAACCATTATGAAGGTTTTATAAGTATATAATTCTTCAAAGAAAACATTTTTATTATTATGGATTATATTCATAAACTGTTCTATTTATGTTATGTGTTTTACAAGTTTGGATTTATGTATTCTGATTCCTAAACTAATCTAGTGTATGCCATTTCTTTGAAATGAAACCAAGTGGAAGGAATGAAACCTGTATCAACGCATGTAATCCATGTAGGGATTTCCCTCCTACACAAGATAATTATAGTGGAGATGGTGATGCAACTAGTGCTAATCAGCTTATCACCATACTGTGACAACACACTCAGGTTATGAATAATAACCTTACCCATATGGAGCACCCAGATCCACAAAGCGGAGGATCAATGTTAGACTACTTCATGAGGCAATGATGACCAATATTCAATGAGTGTACAAATCTATTAGTATCTGGGAATTAGATAAGTTCCATAGATAAAATATTTTATGCTTTGGGGAGTCGCGAAGGAAAAAAAGTTTTCATGGCAGTTTGTCACCTCATGAGAGATGCAGATCAATGGTAGTCATTAATCCAAAACAAAAAGGATGATGAAGAAGTATCAAACATGGAATGGATGGATTTTAACAAGATTTTCGTAGAAAAATACTTTCCTCGTGACCATCGAGTGGATATAGAAAGACAATTATTGAGGTTGACGCAAAAGGAGGATGAGAATATTACAAAGTATGAGGCTATCTTTACATCGTTAGCAAGGCATGAATCATATTATATACGTAACCCAATGAGTAAGATTGATTAATTCTTTGAAGGGTTCAAACCATTTCTCCATCGAGCAATCGTCTCACAATCCTTATCATTATATGATGATATTGTCTTATATGCTATCAAGACTGAAAAGGAATTCTCTATGTCTTATTTCATTAAAGCAAAGAAAGAAAAAAATTGATCTACTGAACACTATGGAAATAGAAATAAGGGGAATAATGGAAAAGTTGAATATCCATCCTGCGGAAAATGTGGGAAGAAATACCATGGTACTTGCCTAAAGGGAATGTGATTCTGTTATATGTGTGGTGAAAAAGGACCCCAATCTCTTGATTGCAAGGGGAAAAACATGTTGTCAATGTTAAATGTTACAATTATAGAGAAATGGGGCATTATGAAAATGAATGTCCTAAGTGACATGGGGACATTCCTCTGAAGAGGCCAAGGGAGAATGTCCACGTTTATGTGATCACTACTGCTAATGTTGAAGCTCCGAAAGATGTAGTGGAAGGTAATTTAATGGTTTTATCATGTTTAGACAATGATTTAGTTGATTCTATATCATCTCATTGTTTCATATCTTCCTATTTTTCTAATAAAATTTCATATTTTCAATTTTACTTAACAAGGGAGTTGTCAGTCAAAAAACTTAAGGGAAGTATCAACACAATAATGTTTTCTGAATCAGTTTCTATTAGTGTATATAAATGTTATTTATCTACTCATCTCATCATCATACCCATGATTGAATTTTATTTAATCCTCAAAATGGGTTGGGTTTCGGACTATGATGCGAAAATTTATTGTTAGAAGAAGGAGGTTACAATTTTTGATGATGATAAAGAGTAACTTATCTATATAGCAGAAATGTCACTACCTGATTATTATCTAGATCTTCCCCTAGTAGCTCTATTAATAAAATTATTCCGAATAAAGAGAGAGAAATAACTATGTGTGAGGAAAATAATGTTCGAATAGAGGACATACCTATTGTGAAAGAATATGTTGATGTGTTTCCAGAGGATTTACCGAAAATCCTCCAGAACGAGAAAATGATTTTTCCCTTGATTTAGTTCTCGGTTCAAGGTCCATATCAAAGAACCCTTATAGAATTGGAAATGTTGAATTAGTGTGACTAATGAAACAACTAGATTAATTGAGTAATAATGGATTTATTCGACCTAGTGTTTCTTTATGGGGAGACCCTATTATTTTTTATAAGAAGAAAGATGGATCTATGAGGTTGTGCATTGACTATAGTGACATCAATGCTCTAACAATAATGAAAAAGTATCTCCTACCTCTCATAGTTGATTTATTCGACCAACTTCATTGAGCTCAATATTTTTCAAATATTGACCATCAATCTGGATACCATCAGTTGTTCGTGATAAAGGATGAAATTCCGAACATTTCATTTTGAACCAGGTAGATGCATTACAAGTTTACAGTAATGCCTTTTGGATTGACTAATGCACCCTATGTGTTCATTTATTTAATAAATAGAGTTTTCAAGGAATATTTTTATGTCATTTTATTGGTATTTATTGATGATATCTTGGTATACTCCAAAATCTACGAAGATCATGAAAATCACTTGCGCGTTATTCTAAAGAATCTTAGAAGAAATGAATTACATGGGATGTTTAGCAAGTGTGAATTCTGGGTTCAGGTGATTCCTTTTCTTGGCCATATTGTCTCTAAGGATATAATCTATGTTGATCCTTTAAAGACCATGGAATTCCAAGAATAGCCAACACCAACGAGTATAACTGAGGTACACAGTTTTATTGGCCTAGTAGGTTATTATTGAAATTTCATCTAGAATTTTTCCTGGTTGGCTGACCCATTAACCATGCTCACATGTAAAGGTGTTAAATATGTTTGGAAAAAAGAGTTTGAAAAATGTTTTGAATAACTATATAAAATATTTGTTAATATTCCTATCCTGACTCTACCATCGGGGGATAATGGGTTTCTTATTTTTAGTGATGCTTCAAAGAAAGGTCTTGGTCATGTCCTTTTATAGAATGATATAGTTATTTCTTATGCATCAGGGTAGTACAAAATTCATGAACAAAATTATCCAACTCAATATCATGAGTTATCAAATATAATATTTGCTCTGAAAATATGGAGACACTATCTCTATGGTGAAAATTAGATATTTATACTGATCACAAGAGTTTTGAAGTATATTTTTTCACAAAAAGTACTCAACATGAGGCAAATATGATGTCTTGAACTACTCAAGGATTATGATTCCACTATACACTACCACCTAGGGAAGGAAAATAAGGTGGTAGATGTTTTGAGCTGAAAGGATCATAGATTTTTGAACAATATGAGACTTGAAAATGATCCTATATACATAGATATAGTAATAGTGGATATGGGAATAACCATGGAATTTGAAACATCAATGCTTTTTCAAATGGTTTCCAAACCACATTTACTAGAAAGGATAAAAATTTCTCAAACTAATGATGTGGAATTTCAAAAGAAAATTAAAGCTGTAAAGGATGGGAGTTTGATTGACTCTATATATGAAGAAGGAATTTTGAATTTTGGGAAGAGGCTTTGTGGTCCCGATATACCTTATATAAAAAGGGAATTGTTGGATTTTTCTAATAGCTCTAATTTATTTATGCACCCTGGTTGCACTAATATGTATAGATATTTGAATGAATATTTTTTATGAGAAAACATGAAGAGAGATATTGCTGATTTTTTACTAAAATGTATGTTTTTCCAACAAGTGAAAGCTGGAAGACAACATCCTAGAGGATTCATGCAACCTCTTCCCACACCTGATTGGAAATGGGATAATATTACTATTGAAAGTTTCATGGGGATACCAAAGACTCATAGAAGGAATGATGTAATAAGGATAATTTTTTATCGTCTTACCATGTAAGCACATTTTTGTTCTATAAGAGAATATTTACCACTTGAACGTCTAGAAAGACTATATATAAATAAAGTTGTAACACTCCATGATGTACCCCTATCATTTGTTTCTGATCATGATCCCCATTTTACATCAAGATTCTAGAAATTTCTTTAGAAGGCCCTGGATACTGACCTTCCTTTGAGAACTGCCTACCACACTCAAACCAATGGACAATTAGGATGGACTATTCAAACCTTATAAGACATGTTGAAATATTCCTTACATGACTTTCAAGGTTTGTGGGATCAATATTAAACTATGTTAAATTTTTTTTATAACAATAGCTTCCTTTCAAGTATTAAGATTGCACCATATGAAGCATTATATAGAATGATATGTCACACACCATCTTTTTGGGATGATGTTAGTGAATGAAAACTCGTAGGCCAAGAAATTTTTGAAGAAACAATGGAAGAAGTGAAGGATATCCAAACCCACATTAAAGAAACCCTATGTAAGAAAAAGAGTTATACTGATAACCGTAGGAAGGATTAGTAATTTCAAGTAAAATACCATGTTTTTTAAGGTATCTCCTTGGAAGGGTGTTATAAATTTTGGTAAGAAGGGTAAATTGATTCCTAAGTACATCAAACCATTCAAAATTATATAACAAATTGGAGTTGTAGATTATCGTTTGGAAATTCCTCTAAGTCTCTACAAAGTTCATGATATGTTCCATGTATCATTGTTGAGAAAATACATGCCTAACCCAACACATTTACTCACCTATGAGCAAATTGTATGGGAACCTGGTCGGTCTTATTCTGAAGAGCATGTCAAAAATCTTGATACAAGAGAACATTTTATGAAGGACTGGATGAATCGTCTGGTAAATGATCTATGGAGAAACCATATGATGGAAGAGGGAACGTGAGAATCTGAGGAACTTAGGACAAAGATCCACCCAAATCATTGTATGCAATAATATTCTAGAAATTTCGAGGATGAAATTATTTTATGGAGGGGAGAATGTAACACCACAAGCGTCCATGGTATTTTTCCCTTTGTATAATTCATTAGCTTGCATTGTACGTAACATGTTGTTTTAACACACCACAACCAATCAAAGTAAATGATATGAATAGTAATACCCACTTTTTGAAATTTAATAAATTTTATATTTAAAATTGGACTTCATATTTGGATTTGGAATATCAAAATTAGATTAGGGTGAATTTTTGGTATTTTTGTGAAAACATTCAATTTTTTATAAATAGTGAAAAACACAGCGTTATTGTTTAAAATTGACTTTTTATTTAGGTAATTATTTGTTTTATTTTAATTTATTTTAGGTAAAAATGGATACATAATATCTATATATGTTAAATGTAATTCATTGGATTAATTTTATAATAATTTTATATACAGAAATGTTTATTGATCTTTTTACCTTCTTTTACCCACATTTGAGGAGCATTTAAAAATATGCATAAAATGTAATTTTGCCACTTCTGTGAGATGAATTTCCAAAATCCGAGAGACGTAGTTGATATTAGTAAGGAAAATGTGGTTCAATAAGAAAGAAATTTTTTTTGACGAATAGTTGCTTTTGACTTTTATTTACCACGGTTGAATGTAAAATAGGGTAATTAAGGGTAAAAATAATATCATAATTACCATAAGACATAAACTAATTCAATGGGATAAATGTAATTCAACTAAAAGAAACCTCAGGATAAAATATGATCCCCTTTGTTCCACTTCTAATAGATTAGGACTTTTCATGTTATTTTATTTAAAGAAGTGTTAAAAGAGATAAATTTAATTATTAATAAATAAAATTTTTTAATATAGAGTTATAAACAATATAAATATTCCTATAAATATTCATTAGGAATCTAAAAATATGTATTACATAATTTTATATTATTTATAATTTTTAGACAATAAATAATTTAATTTATTTATGAAAGACTGATGATGCAGTAATTACCTTATTAATGAACGATTAAAATAATTGATTTTGTAAATATCCAAATAAATGTATTTTGAGACTTTTGATGAATTAAAATAATTTTATATATTAATAGGACATGTTAGGGTACATTAGATATTTTTTCAAAGTAATCACACTGTTATGTTTTTCACAAAAACCAAATACTAAATAGAGATAAAATTGACATTATTGTGTTTTTAAAACAAATACTATATTATTAATTGATATAATATTCCTAAAAATATATTGTTCGGATGAAGGACTAAGATAAGGTTATATATATTAATAATGAACCAATTTGGGTTTTCTTGACTTGTTATTGTATGTTTACTAACTATATAATATAAAAATACAAGAGACATGTTAAATGTCAAACTATTTAACTAAGAGTTAAATCCAAATGATAAGGTTAATATGGTGACATAATCCTTTTCAAAACCTATTTTTTGAGAGTTTTTAGTCTCATCCCCACCATATCCCTGAAATAAATCATTTTTAACCATTATAAGCCGAAAAGTCTTTATTATAAAATAATATTTTGAGCTTTTCCTAAAGTGACCCTCACCTATCTTATAAAAGGGCACTTCCCCTTCTCTTAATTTCACACCGCCAAAGCCATTTTTCTCAGACAAACTATAAGGACCCGACCTTAAACATTACTTATTATTGAATTAAATGAATAATTCACATTGAAGATCTTTTCAGGTTTATAGTTTTAGAGAATTATGACATAAATTTTACATCTCAAAGGTTACAAAGTAGACACATCTACTCAGCTTCCATTTTTTCAAAAAAATAAAAACTCTTTAACAAAAGAGTCATGTCTAGTTTCTTGTTTTAGATAGCCTAACATTTCCTTGGTCCCATATCTGGATCTATTCAACTTTATATCCCATGAAAAACATTTCGAAAAAACTTGGGATGAGCATAAAAATCTCAGTAAGGGTTATAACAATACGGAAAGAAAATATTAGTCCATGTATACCTAAGAATCAATGAAATCGTACTTTACTCATACAACATAATCACATTAACATACCTCATAAAATCATAAGATTTATGAATAACTCATAGAAATTATAAGACATAAAGGTAACATGTGGCATTCATAACATTCTTACATAGGGAGTAACCCTCATGGTTACATTTGGAATACCCATCACAGTATATTCCCTAAATCTCTTTGAACAAACCTTAACGTTTAACTCCTTCCCATTACCCAATGAATTGGAGAGCTATATCGGGCTCACCCTCCCTTAGTTTATCATGGAACCACCCATCTTCATAATCAATGCACAAGAACCATAACAAAATCGTATGACATAAAACATGCATAAAGGAAACATAACATTCCCATAGTTCAATAACAATATAACATTTTATGATATTGAAACAATGAATCCATTCTAAAAACCATTTTCAAAACCATTTAAAAAATTCAATAAAGAGATTTTTGAATCAAACTTTCTCATACCACTTTGATGATTTTAACATTTTAAAACATTAATATCCATATAAATAAATCCTTAAAACCATTTTTAAAACTTGGATACTAAGGGGAAATATTTATAAGAATAAATCATTAAAATATTTAAAATGATATTTTAGTTAAAGGGGTTTTAACAAAATGAGAGACACTTGAATACAATAATTGAGGAATAACATTTAATAAAAACATTATAATATCATGAGAATAAATGGATTCATGATATAATATTCCAAAGGAAAGTATATACACCATATAAGAGGGAATTGGTGCATAACAACAATGAAGTCTCAATGTAGAATGAGATGAAATCTCTTATAAATAAGGTAACCTTAAATTTAGGATAAATTAATATCATAAGTATGTGTGACAAATATAAATACACCAAATATAAGTGGATATTAAAATTAAAATAATCAAAGGTAATTAAAACATCTTCAAAGGGTAACATATTCAATAACAACATGTTGAACCCAAAGAAATTGAAATTGGGTTAGGAAGTTCCCTTGGTAAAAATTCGACAGCCAAACGGCGTCACTTCAAAATTCAGAAAATGAGTTGATGAGAGATAAAAAGGGTATCTAATCACTTGGAAATAAAATTTACATAAATAAGGATATAGAATAACATATCCTAACATAAAAATAAGTAAATTAAAACATCCAACAAAATATGTCTTTTGAAAAGAGTAGGGTGAAAGGTTCCCTTACCGACTTGGGTATCCTTTGAAACATGCACCCCATGAAAAAATGACAATACAACATTAATGAAAATACTAATAAACAAAATTATATTACACAAGGAGTATAATAATGGGCAGTACATATACCACTCAATGGAAATGGTGGAAAATGTAGCATAAATCTCACGGGAATAAATGTGAGATGAAAAATCCCATATGAAAACTCGGTAGCCTAACAACACCACTTAAAACTTCCAAAAAAGGATTGATGAGATCAAATAGGGTATCTCATCATATTAACATAAAATGTACAGAAAGTGGAATATGAAATAAAATCCCCCAACATAATATATAGGATCTTAAAAGAAATGACATAAAAGAGAGTACTTAAAACAAAGAGACAGGTTAAATCTCATACGAAAATTCGGCAGCCTAACGGCACCACTCAAAAAATCCAAAATTGATTGATGAGGGAAAATAGGTCCTCTCATCATATGAACATAAAATTTAAAGTAGTAGTAATATAAAATAACATCCCAATCATAATAAAGATGAGCTTAAAAGTAATGACATAAAAGAGTGTACTTAAAAAGAAAGAGAGGGGTAGGATCCCTTACCTCAAGTCTGACTTCTCTTGTTTGTTTCTTTATATTCCTGAATAATAAACACTGGTCAATTTATAGTTTCTTAATTACCTCCTTTTATAATTATTATTCAGTTCATGTCACATATTATAGTGTTATAATAATTGGTTAATAATGTGATTTCATATCAGACATTTTTGCCGATGTTTAGTACATGAGTCAAAAAATGAACATGTTTCAAAATTATTCTCCATGTAGTTATAATTAAATAATTTCCAGAGTAGTATAAATGATTTAAATATCATATATATCCATTAAATATTCATTTTATACTATTCCATAACATTTGGAGATAAAAAATGAAAAGCACCGTTCTTGGAGACGGTAGGCCGTACGTACGCATGAACGCGGCTTTCATTTTTTTTGTCATATTAATGGAATTAAAAATAAATGAGATAGATATATATATATATATATTATAATTCCAGTATAATATATATTTTATATAGGTCACATATGTTCACTAATTTCATTCTTTATACATTCCATGTATTGGATCAACGAGTCACATCACTTGAGGGGGTAGTAGTCCACACTTCCTCATATGAAATTATCGCATTTTCACAACATGAAAAGAATAAAGGTATGTTTTAAATATAAAATACAGAAGCATATAGAAAACATAAATACCATATATATAATATATAAAATATAGTGACATCATAATTGCCACCTTAAATGGTGTTAAAAGAATATTGAACAATCATCGTTTCATGAGGTAGTAATTCGCCATCCACAGAAACAGTATATTCTTTAACCATGATACGAAGGTTTGTGTAAGTGTAGATCAAATCCTTTAAATACAAAAATCATATTACATTTAATATATTGGTTTTGTTACAAAATAAAGTAATAAAAAATATTTTAGGGGGTTAGAGAAGCAAAATAAAACAAAAGTACATCATGGAAGACTTTACCTTTAAATCGGGTAACTCTTATTAATTCGAGCTCAAATGCTTCCTTGGAAAGACATCACCCCAAAGTGAGGCTTCTAGGAGTAATATAGGGATGTGGAGAGACAAAATGAGTAGGGGTTGGCCGATCCAAACACTTGAGAGGTGTGGGTAAGGTGGTAGAGGTGGGGGCCTTTTATAAGAGGAGAGGAGGGGCACTCTTGGAAAGTTATAAAAGGTTACTTTATTATAAGATGATTTTCTGATTTTAAAGGTCCCAAAATTATATATTTCAAGTATAAGGTGATAGGGGTTATAAATATACACATCCAATAGGTTTTTTCCAACTGTAAGTCTTATATTTTACATTATCTTGTCATTTTATTTAAATCGTTCCTTAATGAGGTAATCGCTGCATCATCATGGTGTCATAAATAATTTAATATATTTAATGTCTAAAAATTATAGAAAAAATATCCAGATGTAGGAAATCTTTCTAGATTTCTAATGAATATTTATGGTCATAAATATGACTTGTATAACCACATGTAAAAATTGTTTTAGTAAAACAACACATGTTTGTGACATTTTTATTGAAACATTAAATAAAATGTTATTAATGTCATTTTCCTACCAAAGTGGCTTCATGGGGTCCCCAAATTGACCCATGGATTTTCGTGGTCGTCCATGACTCATCCAATAAGGGGAGGAAATGTTTCAAGGTCATTTAATATAATTAAAACATTACTTTTACCTTAAATTACACTAATTACCTCTAATCGCGATTAAAAACGTAAAAGTTACTATTTACCAAAAAAAAAAATTAATCCCATTTAACCACATTTTAATTACTAATGAAAACCATGTATGTATGGTTTTTGAAATTAAAATCACAGAACTGGTAAAATCTCATTTAAATAAAAAATCATTTTTTAAACTACCACTAAGTGGTTTCACTATTCATAAAAAATTGAAGTTTTTCAGAAAAATACCAAAAATTCACCCTAAGCTATATTTGATATTACGAATTAAAAAATGATGTATTTTTTACAAAATTAAAAACATATAAGTTGCATTAATTAATTTAATAATTAATTCCCGCTGTCAAAACAAATAGCGTGTTTTTATGAAATAATATATATCAAAAGATTGGCACTAGTTTAAGTCCAATTTCAAATTGAAATTAATTCCAATGACAACCATTGGATTAAATGGTAAAAATATATTCTAATTGAACTTTAAACCCAATTTAAAATATTGTCTAATCATATAAATAAATTAGATTAAAAAGAGGCTTCGAATAAAAATACATCATTTTTCACTTATTCATTAAAAATGAACTTTATCGTAAAAATACCAAAAATTTTCACAAAGTATATTTTGATGTCTCGATTCTAAAAAGAATTTTATTTTTTCCAATATAACACATAAAATTGTCAAAAATTGGATTTTAAGGAGGTTCTCCATCAAAAGGCGGTTAATCGACCTTTTAAAGAATATTAGAATGTTTACGCTTAAAATTGGATTCATTAACATTTACTGTAAAAAGTAAACATATTTGACAAACATATATAATAATTTTTGAGTTAGTTCTGTTCATTCCCTCCATTACAACTGCTAGGTATTAACTACCATTTAACATAAAATTATTTTATTATTAGAGTGCAACGTTAGATTTCAAAGGAACTTGTTGTTGCGTATTGGGTATGTCATCGAGCATAGCATTCCCTTGAAATTAATATTAACATTTTATTCACAAGTAGGGATAAATATAAAAATTTCATATTCTTTATTTACCTGGGGTGTTACATCCTTCCCCCCTTTGGGGAATTGTGTCCTCACAATTTTACAATTAGGCTCGGAAACTTCATTGAAAGTCCCACATTGGAACAAGAGTCGGTAAAACAATCACTTTAAAAGAATGAAATAAAAGTACAAAGGTCACCCGAGATAACCCATACTAGGATTCCATGTAGGAAAACATGGATATGGAAGAAAAAATAAAGGGTCATGTTCTGAGGGAGAGTGATAGAAAATATGTTTAGGAGAAAGTTAACCACCCAAAAAATCACAAACGTGTGATGGGTTAAACGGTATTCGATTCCCCGGTAGAAAAAGTTAATAGACAAAATTTTTTGTTTTAAGTTACTTTTCCTTGAGGAATTTATTTTTGAGCTTAACTAAATCATAAGGAAACATACTTACTTGTCATGTAGACTTTTAACTTTTACTAGATTCCTTACTCAAACTCATATTTTCTCCAAAAGGCGAGTATTTTAGAAGCCTTGTTCGCATTAAGTGTACTATAATAAATTTTTTGAGAATCACCTAATCCAAAAAAGAGAACTATATATTTCCCATGTCTTCAGACCATAACCAAAACCAAACCAAAATGTTTAGTATGAGATCAGATAATACCCAAAAAGGATAATTTTTTTTACAAAAATAATAACTACTCCTAATCTCCTTATTTTGTCAAACAAAAGTCGAAGTTCAAAAAAGACCATTTAATAAACATATATCCATAAAATTCTTCAATGTAAACCAAACTAAGATTGGAACCATAATATTTGAAGGATTTAATCACATAGTATTCCACGGTAAAAATTAACACTTATCTCCAAATAAAATCAGATGCTCTTGAAGCCTCATATTGAAAAGTAATTAACCTAATCACATATCCTCCATGATAAGTTAATAATTTCCTTAGATAACCCAAAATCAACTTACCATTAATTCATATAATCATCTAACTAAAATGGATTAGTCAAACTAACCAGGTACATCTTGTAGTGCAGTGGTAGGAGATAAATAACAGTCGTACTTTGGTTGTGGGTTCGATTCCCACAGCTTCATCCTACACGCCAGGTTTTCACACGGTCTACATGTTGTCCTTTTTACAAAACTACATGATTCTTATAACATTCCCCAAAAAGCAATAAAATCTTCAAAAATAACAATAACATAATTTACCCTCAAGTTTATCTCATTCCTTCCATTTTCCATCATAACATATAATAACCCATAATTACCTCAAAAGTAAGGACCATATAAAACCTAATGGTTACCATTGTAATTATTACCTGAACTTCCACATCGATTTTGTCATCTCATACATGATTCATTAAAGATCTCACCAAGGTTCAAGTGGTTGATCATGACTCCTGATAGTTGGTTTAGAATAACCAAGAGATTTCTCATTGAATCCCTCATTTCACCCAGTCTGTTAATCAGAGAACCACCACAGCTTCATTCAAATCCATCATCACTTTGGCACCTACTAGATCCATCCATTTAATAAAACAAAAAATGTCAGTGTGAGTATATCAACAAAATCATTATGTACTAATGAGGAAGATAAACACTAAGTTATACTTACTCATTCACTTTATCTAAAAACTATTACTCTTTCTGAAATCCTAACCATTATGGTAATGTCACTTATGCTTAGAGAATACCCTAACCACTAAAGTTATCTAAACCGACCTCTAATACCAACTATAAGGACCCAACCTTAAACATTACTTATTATTAAATTAAATGAATAATTCACATTGAGGATCTTTTCAGTTTTAGGGTTTTAGAGAATTAGGACATAACTATTACATCTCAAAGGTTACAAAGTAGACACATCTACTCAGGTTCCATTTTTTCACAAAAATAAAAACTCTTAAACAAAAGAGTCATGTCTAGTTCCTTGTTTTAGATAGCCTGACATTTCCTTGATCCCATCTTTGACCCTATTCAACTTTATGTCCTGTGAAAAACATTTCAAAAAATCTTGGGATGAGCATAAAAAGCTCAGTAAGGTTTATAACAATACGGAAAAAACAAATTATTCCATTTACACATAATAATAAATGAAATCATACTTTAGTCATACAACATAATCACATTATCATACCTCATGAAATCATAAGATTTATGAATAACTCATAGAAATCATAAGACATAAAGGTAACTGGAGGCATTCATAACATTCTTACGTAGGGAGTATCCATCATTGTTACGTTTGGAATACCCATCACAGTATATTCCCTAAATCTCTTTGGAGAAACCTTAACGTTTAACTCATTCACGTTACCCAAAGCATTAGAGAGCTATATCAGGCTCACCCACCCTTAGTTTATCACGGAACCACCCGTCTTCATAAACAATGCACAAGAACTATAGCATAATCGTATGACATAAAACATGAATAAAGGAAACATAACATTCCCACACTGTAATAACAATATAACATTTTAAGATATTGAAACAATGAATCCATTCTAAAAACTATTTTCAAAACTATTTAAAACATTTAATAAAGAGATTTCTGAATCAAAGTGTCCCATACCACATTGATGCTTTTAACATTCTAAACCATTAATATCCATATAAATAAATCCTTAAAACCATTTTTAAAACATGGATATTAATGAGAAATATTGATAATAATAAATCATTAAAACATTTAAAATGATATTCTAGTTAAAGGTTTTTTAACAAAATGAGAGACACTTGAATACAATAATTGAGGAATAACATTTAATCAGAACATTATAATATCATGAGAATAAATGGATTCATGATATAATATTGAAAAGGACAGTATATACACCATATAAGAGTGAATTGGTGCATAACAACAATGAAGTCTCAATGTAAAATGAGATGAAATACCTTATAAAGAAGGTATCCTTAAATTAAGGATAAATCAATATCATAATTATGTGTGACAAATATAAATACACCCAATATAAGTGGATATTAATTTTAAAATAATCAAAGGTCATTCACACATCTTCAAATGGTAACATATTCAATAACAACATGTTGAACCCAAATAAATCAAAATTGGGTTAAGAAGTTCCCTTGGTAAAAATTCGATAGCCTAACGGCGTCACTTCAAAATTTAGAAAATGATTTGATCAGAGATAAAAAAGGGATCTCATAACTTGGACATAAAATTTACATCAATAAGTATATATAAGAACATATCCTAACATAACAATATGTAAATTAAAAGACCCAACAAAATAACTCTTTTAAAAAGAGGAGGGTGAATGGTTCCCTTACCGACTTGGGTATCTTTGAAAACATACACCCCATGAAAGAAGGACAATACAACATTGATGTAAATACTCATACACGAAATTACATTACAAAAAAAGTATAATAATAGGCAGTATATATACAACTCAAAGGAAATGGTGGCAAATGTAGCATACATCTCACAAGATTAAAAGTGAGAGGAAAAATCCCTTATGAAAACTCGGCAGCCTAACGACGCCACTTAAAACATCCAAAAATGGATTGATGAGATCAAATAGGGTCTCTCATCATATTAACATAAAATTTACAGAATGAGTAATATAAAATAACATCCCCTAACATAACAAATATGAGCTTAATATAAGTGTCATAAAAGAGAGTACTTAAAAGAAAGAGAGAGGTTGGATCTCTTACGAAAATTCAGCAGCCTAACGGCACCACTCAAAACATCAAAAATGGATTAATGAGAAAAAATAGGGTCACTAATCATATGAAAAAAAAATTACAGTAAGGGTAATATAAAAGAATGTCCCAATCATAAGAAAGATGAGCTTAAAAGGAATGACATAAAAGGGTGTACTTAAAAAGAAAGAGAGGGGTAGGATCCCTTACCTCAAGTCCGACTTGTCTTGTTCATTTCTTTATAACCTGAATAATAAACATTGGTCAATTTATAATTTTTTAAGGACCTCCTTTGAATATTATTATTCAGTTCACATCACATATTATAGTATTATAATAATTGGTTAATAATGTGAATTCATATCAGACGTTTTTGCCGATGTTTGGTACATGAGTCAAAAAAATGAACTTGTTTGAAAATGATTCTCCATGTAGTTATAAGTAAATCATTTACAAAATAGTATTAATGATTCAAATATCATATATATCTAGTAAATATTCATTTTATACTATTCCATAACATTTGGTGGTAAAAAAAATGAAAATCATCGTTCATGGAGACGGTAGGCCGTACGTACGCATGAACACTACTTTCATTTTTTTGTAATATTAATGGAATTAAAAATAAATGGGATATAAATATAAATATATATATATATTATAAATCCATTATAATATATATGTTATATAGGTCACATATGTTCATTAATTTCATTCTTTATACATTCCATGTATTGCATGAACGAGTCACATCACTTGAGGGGGCGGTAGTCCACACTACTCATATGAAATTATCTCATTTCCACAACATGAAAAGAATAAAGGTATGTTTTAAATATAAAATACAAAAGCATATAGAAAACATAAATACCATATATATAATATATAAAATACAGTGACATCATAATGGCCACCTTAAAATGTGTTAAAAGAATATTGAACAATCATCGTTTCGTGAGGTAGTAATTCTCCATCCACAGAAAAAGTATGTTCTTTAACCATTAGATGACGGTGTGTGTTTGTGTAGCTCGAATAATTACAATAAAAACATACTAGTATATTGAAGATACTGGTGTTGTTACAAAATAATGGAATAAAACTATTTTAGGGGGTTGAAGAAGAAAAATGAAACAAAAGAACATTAGGGAAGACTTTACCTTCAAATCGGGTAAGTCTTTTTAATTTGAGCTCAAAGGCTTCCTTGGAAAGCCTTCTGCCCAAAGTGAGGCTTCTAGGAGTAATAGAGAGATGTTTAGAGACACAATGGGCAGGGTTTGGCCGAGCCAAAGTCTTGAGAGGTGGGGGTAAGGTGGTAGAGGTGGGGGGCTTTTATAAGAGGAGAGGAGGGGCACTCATGGAATGTTATAAAAGGTTACTTTATTATAAAATTATTTTCGAATTTTAAAGGCCCCACAATTATATATATCCTGTATAAGGTGATAAGGGTTTGAAATATAAACATCCTATAGGTTTTTACAAAGTGTAAGTCTTAGATTTTACATTATATTTTCATTTTATTTAAATCATTCATTAATGAGGTAATCGCTACATCATCATGGTGTAATAAATAATTTAATTTATTTAATGTATAAAAATTATAAAAAACTATCAAGATGTAGGAAATATTTTTATATTTCTAATGAATATTTATTGTCAAAAATATGACTTGTATAACCCCATGTAAATATTTTTTAGTAAAACAACACATGTTTGTGACATTTTTATTTTAATATTAAATAAAAAGTTATTAATGTCATTTTCCTACCAAAGTGGCTTCATGGGGTCCCCAAGTTGACCCATGGATTGTCTTAGTCTCCCATGACTCATCCAATATGTGTAATACATGTGTCAAGGTTATTTCATATTTTTAAAACATTATTTTGACCTTAAATTACACTAATTACCACTAATCGCGATTAAAAACATAAAAGTTACTATTCACCAAAAAATTATTTTAATCCCATTGAACCACATTTTACTTCCTAATGAAAACCATGTATGTCATATTTTTGAAATTCAAATCACAGAACTGGTAAAGTTTCATTTAAATGAAAAATCAATTTTTAAACTACCACTTAGTGATTTCACTATTCATAACAAAATTGAAGTTTTTCATAAAAATACCAAAAATTCACCCTAAGCTATATTTGATATTACGAATTAAAAAATGATGTCTATTTTACATAATTCAAAACATATAAGTTTAATTAATTAATTTAATAACTAATTCCCGCTGTCAAAACAAATAGTGTGTTTTTATGAAACAATATATATCAAAAGTTTGACACTTGTTTAAGTCCAATTTCAAATTGAAATTAATTATAATGACCACCATTGGATTAAATTGTATAAATAAATTCTAATTGGACTTTAAAACCAATTAAAAAGATAATCTAATCATATAAATAAATTAGATTAAAAAGTGATTTTGGATAAAAATAAAACATTTTTCACTTATTCATTAAAAATGAACTTTATCGTAAAAATATCAAAAATTTATACAAAGTAAATTATGATCTCCTGATTCTAAACAGAATTTTATTTTGTCCAATATAACACATAAATTGTCAGAAAGTGGATTTAAAAGTGGTTCGCCATCAAAAGGTGGTTAATCGACCTTTTAAAGAATATTAGAATGTTTACGCTTAAAATTGGATTTATTAACATTTATTGTAAAAAGTAAAAATATTTGACAAACATATATAATAATTTTGTAGTTAGTTCTGTTCATTACCGCCATTAAAATGGCTAGGTGTTAACTACCATTTAAAATAAAATTATTTTATTATTAGAGTGCAACGTAAGATTTCAAAAGAACTAGTTGTTGCGTATTGGGTAAGCCATCGTGCATGGAATTCCATTTAAATTAATATTAACATTTTATTCACAAGTAGGGATAAATATAAAATTTTCATATTCTTTATTTACCTGGGGTGTTACACAAAACCTAACCAATTATCTTCCCAGCATCCCTCACTTCATCCTAGAGTTCTTACAGGGATCATAATGCCATCCTATAGTGCCATTTTGATCAACTAAAAAGAAAACACCCAAAGAAGAGGTAATAATTTCACCACCTTCTTTTGAGTTCATTTATTCTTCCACTTCCACTTTCTTTGATTCCATACCAAAATATTAACTCCAGTGACTTCTATATATTTTAATTTTATTATAAATATGTTACAACCATATTATATATTAGATATGTCCTATAAATGACAATGTCACCATACGTGTGTACGTGTGGCTTACAGTCTCCACGTCGTGGTGTAGTTTGTTATTCAAACACTTCATTATTTTTTATGGGAGTATTAATGAGTATAACTGATATAAATAATAAATACAACATGTTAATAATTCGGTATATATGATATACCCTCCAATTACATACGATTTCACCATTAATATAATGATATTGTCGCTCGTGCGTACGTACAGATTACCGTCTCCAAGAACGTGAAGAGATTCATTCCCCATCGTAATCATTCAAGAATAATTTTAATTTTATGAGTAAAAATAATTTTTATGAACATTATATCATTCTGTATATGAATCAAATACATCCTTTCCATAACAAACATGGTTTACATAACCATGCATATGAAGGAAAACGAATCAGTTAACACCCGAAACGATGATACTACCGAAATATTATAAAAAAATCCATATTAGAGGGTCATATATAAAATCATATTTATGTATATAGTTATTTTATAATTTAATAATAATGATTTAACTATTATACATGAGGTTAACGTACCCTCGACCATGTAAATATACATGATAAGGGTTAATTCCACAACCTCTTTACTTATCAGAGGTTGTTAATATGTAAGTATCTACTAGTAACTATTTATCATCCACATACATGTTTTCAAAAAGTGTAATACAAAACATTATTACTATTTACAATACTATGTGTTAAATTAATTTACACCCTTATATGACCATATATGTTTCGAAAGTAATCTTTTCATTGTTTTCCAATGAATGTACCTTATGACCTTTTCGACAAAATTAAGGTAAGAATGTTTTTTTAACATATACTATGGGTGCGTCTATTTTCCTCCATTATATCATCATCGAAGCTTCCCATACAAACTTATAAGAATATTTTAAAAATAAATATTTTCTTTTATAATTATGTAACTTTTAAATTATTTCAAAATAGAAAGACATATCTCTCTAAAAATCTTTTGATTTCATTTATGTTAACATCCTTTGATGGATTTTTATCTTGTTTGAAGTTGATTTATTATGACATAAAACATCAATATTGTATTGAAATTTTTGTAATATGTTTGACTATTAATGTGTTCTTTTTTACACCATTCATGGTTTACTGATAAATTATTGACATTTTGTATGCTAGTTTTAATAAGAATTCTTATGTTATGTTTAAACCTTTTCATATAAGGAATTCATTGGAATATTAAGTGATGGGTGCAGACCACTGTATCTCATTGATTCATCAGTAGGGCTCATGAGACAAAATAGTGTCCTCGCACAAGTACTTGACAAAATATTATTTGTAGTCTTGGCACAAGGCCTTGACTATGTGGTTATAAAGTCTGGCATTATGCATTCCATCATTATGAAAGTGGCTAATGATATTGCATGTGGTTATTTTACTAGTATAATATCCATGTGAATAATTAAATAGAATTATTTTATTTTATCTTTTCAATATTATCCTTATGTTTAAGCATAATTTTTTTTTGTTTTAATCGTATAAATTTCCTTAAATGTTTATTCTTATGTATGAAATTTTCTAATATATTGTTATTCTTCTTAAGAATTTGAGCTCACCCATTTCTATGTTTTATTCTTCCTAGGATGTGAAAATGTATTTTATGGTTGAACTATAGGGTTAATCTAAGGATATAAGTGTGTTCAAAATGGGAAAAAATGTTTTTGATGTTTTTAATTAATGGTGTAATGTAAAACATATGAATATATCTAGTACATCTAATGCTACTATACTGATCTGTCTTTCAGGACATAATTCCTTGTATCAATCCAATGATATGTAATAATTCACTGACTATTGGAAACTGGGGTCGGGTTGTTACGATAAAACACAGTACGCTAGACATGGGTTACTTATGATGTTATAAACAATTGTTTTCAAATATAAAAAATATGTATTCCTGATTGACGGTTTGGATCACATATCAACCTCTGATTAATAGGTTATTGACTTATATTTAATGAGATAACAATTTAATGAATTTATATTTTGTTTTTATTCAAACTATAATAATGGAATGTTTTTTGTTCACAACATTAAGAATGTACATTTTATCACATCATGAATCAGGGATATTGTTTTATTCACAACATGAAGAATGAATTTTTTTATGTTCACTAAATTATTAATGGACTTTTTTTCACAACTTGCATCAAATATATTGTAAAAAAGGCATTATGCGAGGGAATTTTCCTTATTTCACAATGTTATGATTTCTCTATACTTATTTTTTATAAAGTAATTATTTTTTTCTCTTTCAAAAACATTAAATATTTTAATGTCTTATAACTATGATAATAGTCCACGTATAATTTTTATAATCATACTATCTTATTCCATGATATATGAATTTTCATTTTATATTACTTATCCTTCTATCATAGATTATGGAAAACTCCTATTATTATATATTATTATTAATTATATATATCTCTCGTGATCATGTTCTCTTATACACATTTGATATAACCCATGATGAAATGTTCTTGAGTATATCCATTAATAAGAATTTGAGATTATCTATTTCTAATGGTTCAATTCCCCCGGTTAAAATGGTTAGTATAACTCATGAGATGTTTATAAGGGTATATAATGCTTCTTGATTATGGTAAAATGTTCACAAGTATACTAAAATATTTTTTCTTATGTATCTGATCCCTAAAGAAACTAATCCTTTATTAATGTGTAATTTGGGATTATTATATATATATATTATACCTTATGAAATTATAGTAAAATTACGACCTTTTCATCTAACTTTTTATCAAATATATTATTATATAACGTGTTTTCAATATTAGAATTTGGAGTGTGGGTATGAGGTCCCATAGGTAAAGGGAAGAGATGTTCAAAAAATCGATTTCAGGAAATGGTATGGAAATTATAAATTAAGAGTAATTCCATTTTAAAAAAAAAAATTAAACATGAAAACATTATATATTTGATGAATCAAATATTTATAGATTATAATAGATTTTTTTGCAGTATTTTAATATTGATTTTTTAAAAAAATTATAAGATTAATGATGAATATGAATGGTTTTTGATGGTTTTTCCTAAAACATATTAAAGGATAAATTATATTATAAGATCATAATGTCATACTTTTGGATGAAAACACATTCTTATCTTGTAGTTTCATCAGAAAAAAGGGTATTAATATAGATCTACCAAAGACAAAAGCAATTGAAGAATCTTCATGACCAACCACTGTGATATAAATCTAGTTTTTTCTTCAATTAATGGGTACTAACAACTTGTTTTGAGAAATTTATCCGGAATTTATAATTATCTATCATTTTTAATAGGAAATGAGGTTATTTCACTATAGATAAAAGAATGTGAGAAAATATTTATGGAGCTTAATAAGATATTGGTTGCTACATCTATACTTACCATATCTAGTAGTGTTTAATGGTTTGCAATAAATAAGTATGCTCTAATAAATTTCAATGTATCCATTCATATGTATAATGACACAATAATTGATTATTCCCAATGTCAACTAAATTCCCATGATAAAAATTACTTATTTCATAATTTATATTTAGCTATAAGGATATTTTAAATAATGATTCGATTGAAATATACTTACAGTGAGAAGTGCGACAGCTATAAAAAAAATAATATCCTGAAATATATACTCATTGATAATTAATAAAATATGTACAAATAGATATATTTATAATTTATGAATTATTATTCCTTCTCAATATATTACTACCTATGGAAGGAAAAAATGCGGCTAATACTCTATAATGGTAAGATCATTCTACCTTTTCCCTTAGAAGGGATAAAATAGTCCAAATAATCATGTATTTCTAAGAGATAAATATTTAATTCATAAGGTAAGAAGTGAAATCTCATTCTCTCTAATTAATACTCAACCATCCTTCCACATGAATATCAAATAATTCCAAAAGGATAATATCTAGCTAAAGAAAATGGTTGGGAATATTTTAGAGTTTTTATTTCATAAATATGGAGTTATAAGTTTTGGAAACCAGATAT
This sequence comes from Viscum album, assembly GCA_963277665.1. Lineage (NCBI taxonomy): Eukaryota > Viridiplantae > Streptophyta > Magnoliopsida > Santalales > Viscaceae > Viscum > Viscum album. The sequence continues at coordinate 1,242,721,735 of OY728153.1, forward strand.
ATATACCATAAAAACATTAACAAAATAGGTAAACATTGGATAATTCACATAGATCATCTTTATAATTCTATCTAGAACACAAGAATATGTATTTAGATTTAAATAAAAACAACTAGGGAAAAACAAGATGTGAGAGATAATAAAACATTTATCTCGGTTGTTGGATTGAAAACAGAATATCTATGAATGATATAATTGTATTGGTATGATGATAATATAATCTATATTAGTATATAAATGGGACAGCATCACCATGGAATTCATTATATGGCTCCCCCATACATTTAAAGACTATAATGATATTTGGGCTATAATTAATCATCTTATTTTTTTAGTTCATTATATTTCATTAAATGAATATTTTTTTCTCAATAAACTCACCAAAATATATTTTATGTATGTATTAAGGCTACATTAAGTACATGTATTATTTCAATCAGATCTAGATCCATGTTTTACCTCGAGGTTTTGTAGAAGTCTTGAGTAAGTACTATAAGTAGATTTGAGTTTCCTTATTTCTTTTTTCCCTTAGAAAGATAATCGGTTTAAATAGAAACTTAAACGACATTGAGATAGATTACTATCATATTAACTGTATTAAGAATGTTTTTTAATAATACCCCATGGTATATTTCTTATATAACAATAGTTATTATTTTATCATTACGATAGAGTGATATGAGACTTTATATCGGAATCGAAGCATGACTCTAACATTTTGGGATAATGTTTAAAAGAAGAAGATGATAGTGTAAAATCTTTGGAAATTTTATTAATAAATTATTTCTAGGAACTATTATTATTCATAAATATATTTTATTGAGTAATATTTTCTATATAGAGTATCTAAAAATTTTTAGTAGAAAAAATTAATAGATTTTTCTAATTAAATAGTATTGATTAATTATATTTTTTATAAAACAATATATATATTAATTACAAGAATATAATTTTAGTAAATTTACCTATTTTTATATCATCATATCAATTACATATTTAGGTGAAATTTGGGGATATTTTCTGAAAATATTTATATTTGGTAGAATAATGAAAAATACTGATTTTTATAAAACATGTTATTTATTTCAAGTATTCAAGATGTAAAATTCTACTTTTGATTTTTTCAAAAGAAACTTACATACCATTAGCTAAAAATAATCCAATTATTTCAAAATTAATTATCATTATAGTTGATATGGTATATTTTTTTTAGGATTGAAGAAATATTTTTCTAAAAAAAACCCTATGTCGTTTCATATTATGGTATTATATTGTATTTAATTTATAAAAATTAAATAAATTTAATGTATAAAAAATTATTTCTTATTTTGAATCATAATGTTTAAATTTAGTATTGATTTTTAGTTATGTTTTTTTCCTAATTAATAGATAACATGGTAACAATTAGTTGCCACTCTAAAGGGTGAAACTTTAAAATTACGGATTATAATAAGTGATATGTTCAAAAAAATGACATCTTAAACCATATTTAATGAATTTTTTTCATCCATTATCATAATATATTTTAAAATTAAATTATTTTTTGAAAATTACCTTTATTATTGATTTGATGTTATTTTAAATAATTGAATAACTACCATATTTAAGCTTTCTCCACTTATAAATCAATTTTTATATCCTCTCTTATTAACATACCATGAATATTTTTCATGACCAATAAATACCCAAATAACATCCCAAAATAAATTAAAACATTATATTGGTCATTTTTTCCACAAATGAATAATCTTAGAAGACATATGTTTTATTACAAAGGGTTTTTTTAAATAAGTGGTATAACTCTTAACACAATGTTTTCATGTTTATTTCTATTTTTTCATTATATAATTTTATTTAACAACAATGATAAAATAAATCTATATGACCCATATAATTAATTGTTATTATATTGATGGATGAAACGTTTTTCATGTTATTTTTCAATCCATGGTAAATGAAAACACTGCTCATCCAAATATATCGACAATGACCTCCATCAAGTGAGGTGTTTTTTTCTTCATGAACTCATATGGATGGTTAAATTTATGGATTAAATGAATATATATATATATAATTTATAAATCAATTATAAATTTTTAAATTAGATATATATTTTTACCATATTATCCTTTCATCTCTATAGAAAAGAAAATGTCACTTGTTTGGAATTAAACCTCCCTAAAGTGATGTAATTAATTTTTTGTTTTCACCTGACATGGATGGTAAAAATGATTAAAATAATAGAAAAATCAAAATTTATTACCGATTTATTGTTATATAATATTAAAATATTAAATACTTTATTTCTTTCAACACAATATAAAAATGAAAATGTTGTTCCTGCTGATGTATGAACAACCATCTCCATGAAATTTTATGCCATGTTTTTCATGACCACATTATATGAATGGTTTTAAAACTATATTTAATTATAAAATAATAAAATTATAATTTTTTCATATTCTATTGATGATTTAACATTGTCCAATTTGAGCATGATCAATTTTCTTATACTAATTTTAGGTTATTAACAAGGTGACACTAAAACAACCAACATGAACTTAACCGTTTTAGTTACAAAATAATTAACTCTAATAAATGAAACTGAATGAATAATAATAATGAAATAATATTAAAAACTATTATTATGAATATAAAAAAATGTACAATTTTATTACTTAAGGGATATATATTGTAAGAATCTATATGATACTTTTGTTAGTCGATATTTCATTAATTTTTTTTTGAAGTATCCTTTCAAATATTTTCACCCATTCCCATGTTCTTATAATGGTTTACCAAAAAAATTATTAAATAAAACTAATGTATTTCAAAATAAAAATTTTAAAATTATTTTAATTTCTTGAAATCAGTTTTAAATAGAACATATTTGTTGTTTTATACATAGGCCAATTAATAATTAATTTACCAAAGTGAATAATGAATGTTTTTATAATTTGTAGAAATAGATGAATATCCCATAAATTTCTAATTTATTCTATATGAAATTTACTCTTAATGTTTTATTGAATTTAATAATTAAATAAAATTCCCATTTTTAGTGAATTTTTAATATTATTTTGTTTTTAATGGAAAGGGTTATTTCGTTACATTTTTATATGAAATTGTTATGTGCTTTCATTATGGGTTATAATGAGTGTTTCATTGATCTAAGGGTGAAAAACTAAAATCATACAAATGTTTTATTAATTATATGGTAATTGGGTGACAAATATGATGATAGATGATCATGATATTTATCATGAAAGTGGGTGATCTATATACATCTCTCAAATTAATTGGGTAATGATTAGCCTTCAAAGGTGAAAAATGAGATAGGTAACATTGTGTGTTACTCAAATAGAATTATCAGGGATTCTATTATTATGAATCATGTTATACATGTGTGAACATGAGTTATGAACATAATTATCCAATATAGGTTTTTAATTCATTTTAAGTATTTTTATGTAAGTCATTTATTTAAGGATGAAATAATGGATTATCTACTTATATAGGTGAATGGGTTTTTATGGAATTTTTTCATGATTTCTCATATACATCTAGTTGAATTATCATGTTTCTAAGATATTAATGGGTATCATAGATATTATTTGTGAAAATTTTGACATTATCAAGTGGATATAGTTTATTAATGGGTTTACTGTTTTATTTTGAAAAGGTATTTACTTTCTTGGATTTTCATATTTTCACTAGTATAATAAAATTACTATTTTTATAACCCATAATGAGTTTGTTTCTCTTATTCCACCTTTTAGACTTTTTTAGAAATTATCAAAGTATTATTATAAATTATATCAGGGTAACTATATCCATTATGGTTGTTCATTTTAAAATAGGATGAATTTTACCAAATGAAACATGGGATTAAATTTAGGAAAATATTTTTCTGAAAATAATGGAAAATTTGTCTCTCTATTACCTATGTAATGTAATGAATTAATTAATTATATGAAACTATATATTTAAAATATAAAAGGAGTGTAATATTTTAAACCCTTTTAATAAATACTTTTATATTTTGATGATTATGTTAAAAGAAATTATAGTTGGTATCCAAGAAAATGATATAATTAATATAAATATTAGAGTTATTATAAAATATCATTTTAAGAGATTATATGTTTTGGTTATATTTTCATTCTATATCTTTTAAATATTTCAGTTTTTAATCCTATTAATTCATGTATGTTAATTTTGGTTTTTATATAAGAGTCATTAGTAATGATACTGGAAGGAATCACGGGGCTAATAACAATCATAATAATAAGCCTAGAATGGTCAGAATTGTCTAGTTTGTAAGATTGTTAGCTTAGTTGACATAAGATATGAATGGTAGTTACTATGAAATAGAGCTACCTAATTCTCTACTTAAGAAATTTTCTATTCTAAAGAACTTCATGAAACAATACCCATTGTATTTTATATAATCTTCAAAAATATCAATAGATCAGGGATGAAATAATAAATTTGAGAATATATTAAACGGTTTGGTATTAATGGAGTATCAAAAGGTAACTCTTTATAATTATTTTTTTGATAGAAAATATTAATAATGGTGGTATCTCATATAGATTACTATATAAATGAAGAGATTTAATCCTTGTAATAGAAGTCAATTAAAAATATTTTCTATAAAATTATTCCATTAAAGATCATCAAATTATAATAGAATTTAAATTTTATGTTTTATATAAAAAAGGTGTACTCAGTTATCATTAGGAAGAATAATTTAGAAAACATCCTAGGTATATACTAACTTCAATTATTGATCATGAGAGTAAAATTGATAGATTTTTCACATGTATAAAACCAATTTTATGATGATAGTTGAACTATCATGAATTTAAATGTTATGTGCATGTTTATTTTTTTTAATGAAAGATGAGATGTAGTTTTTCAAAACTTATGTACTCCACAAAAAAATTTCATGAAACAATCAATGTTTAATGTAATAGAGATGCAGTAAAATAATAAATCTATAGGCGGTCCCATTAAATGTTCTAAATTTGGAATGATACATTTTAAATAATTATTAATATGATATTGAATGTATTACTTATGTGTTAATATCAATCATTTTTATTTTAACTATATGAAAGGTGTTATGATAGGACTAGAAAAGGGGAATCATATTCTCAGCCACCAGTGAGAAATATTTTTATGTAATAAGGTGGTTTATTAAAATTATGCATTCATTAAGTTAGTTTTTCATGGAGAGAATCATAAATATCATAAATAGAAATCAGTCAAATTTTTTTTTGAAACAACTACGGTAGATGTGGGACCATCAAATAATGTGGTTACATGTACATTACATGTTTATTTAGATTATTCAAATTTATTATTTGATTCAAAATACATAAATTACTATATTTTTGGGAAGTTTTCAAAAATAATGGGAATACAATCTCAGGATGTGGAAGGTGAAACTTTTGGGAAAAGCATCCTATGGTATGATTAAGGAAATAATAATTTATTGAAACATTCCTTCATCATTTGAGGAATGGTTTACCCTAAAAATATTTTTTCTTATCTTTAGAGGAGTATAACATTACTCTAGGTATATATGGAGTTTTAATTTAAAATTATTTTATAGATTTGAGAGCTAAATAAGTGATATTAAAATTTCAGGGTGAATGATTGTTTATATATAATAATTTGTTCATTTAACTAATAAAAATTCAATAATATGAGAAAATGATTCCTGATAGGAATGGAAATTATTTTAAACATATCATTCAATATTAGGTAATAATTAAAATTGGTGATGCACCAGTGGTAAATGAATATATTTATGTATTTCATAATGATTAGTTCATTATTCCTTACCAGGAGGTTCAATTTACTATTGACATAGTTTCTAATTCTAATCCAATTTCAATACACCCTTATAGAATATATGTGTATAAACATGGTAATTGAAAAAAATTCTATATTTTCACGGTAAGGGATTGTTTTACCATAAAGCTTTATCTTGGGGTGACAATTGTTTTTGTTAAAAATAAAAATGGTTCAGTGATTATTTTCATTGGTTATAGGGAACTCAATGACATCAATATTGAGAACCAGTATCCATGTCCCTATATCTATTAATTGTCTAATCAACTCTATGGGGATTAATAATTTTGAATATCGATGTCATGTTTGGTTATCACATATTATAATTGGAGGATTAAATTGCAAGGATTAAATTATATATAAGTAATATCCATTATGTGTTTTTAGTTATTTTGATCATGTTCACTATTGAACGTCATGTATTTGTGTATCTAATGAATAGATTTCTCAAAGAGTATTTGGATAAATATATAATTTCATTCATATAAAAAAAATTTCTTTCATATAAAACTTATAAGGGACATTATAGACATATAAGGAATGTTTTTCAAAAAATAAAAAAATGTTGTATTTAATAGTTCAAAACAGTTAATTTTGGGTACATATGAATTTTTCATTGATAAAATTATTTCTAAAGATAGTGAAACTATTGATCCTATAGAAACAGATACTCTTCTAGAATGTATATGACCTAAAAATGTTTTATAGAACCAATGATTTCATATATTAGTGGATTAAGAATGATGGTTTAATGAAAAAAAATCTCCTTTATCAGGTCTACTAGGTATGTTAACTAAAAAAGGAGTTAAATTTATCTATAAAAATGAATATGGTGAATGATTTTCGGATGGAAAGGAAGACTGGTTAATTATATGGTGAATTCCATTCAAAAAATTACTCATTATTTTTTATTCACATCTTTTATTCCATAAGGGATCTTTGTTTTTTATTGATTTAAGATGATGGGGTAATTGTATATGATTCATATTAATTAAAACATTATGAAGAAATTTAGTCTACTCAGGAACATTAGAATGATGTTGTAGTATTTTCTTATAAAAATTTGAATCAAAATTTTATTTGGGGTAAAATGTTTAATATTTACATTTTAATGACTCAAATTTTCCGGATAGTTTTTTAAAAAAATTGAGAAAATTCATATACCAGTCATTGAGATGGAGTGGGATTCTGAGGCCTAGTGTGCCCAGAATGGTCCGTTATAAAATGTTATGTTTTTAATTAGCGTGCAGGAGAATTTTTCCTGAAAATGTGTATTAACTCTTCAATAGGAACACTAATTAGAAATATTAGGGCACCATCGCATTCAGGATTGAGGGTTTACCATAGGCACAACTTAAAATTATTCGGTGCAAGCCACTAGTGATAAAATAAGAAAATGGAATAACTACAAATAAAATAATTAAATTATTTTATTTTATTTTTAAAACATTATAACTCATGAATAGGTACACAGATTGGAAATCTGAGACCACAATTGAGTTCATTGGGGGGGGGTTCATTTAGAAAATCCTATCATTGGTGGGAACATGTCAAATGTGGAAGGTATTTTTTGGGAAATGACTATAAATATAATAATTAAATAATTATTATTTTCTTTTCAAATCCTATAACTCATACAAGGAAACATGGATTGGGAAAATGAAAGCACCGTTGAGCACCGGAGGGAGTGGTTTCTTTAGGTGGGGCATAACCTCAACCAGTGTGGGTCATGGGTAAATGTTAATTTTTAGGCATTTTAAAGAAAAATAAAATAAACTTAAGAAAGTGTATATTATTAAAAAAATGTTCATTTCAACGCAACATTGAGAGAGAATTTCATTAATTAAATGAAACATCTTAACAAAGTGAAAACATCGTATAATAGAAATATTCAAACACATTTCCTCCATTATGTTGATTAAAATATATATGATATCTAGAGAGGATCCTAGAGTTTTTTATGAAGAATTGGAGGAAATTCATTGGCGAACGATGAGCGATTGAGAATGATGAATGATGAAGGATCGAAAAACGGATTCAAATCACACATCGGTGGATTGACGAATGATGAATGAAGGATTAATTCTTCACTAGTGAAAAATAAAAACCCTTGTAGTGGTTTATTTCTAAGGGATTACCATCCCCCATTATTAAATTCTAAATGATGAACTTGGGTCAATTAACTAATAATTTGAACTGCAGATCGATCGTCCTTGTAGGGATTTGATTACGATATGTGGGGATTTGATAGGGGATTATATCATGGTAATTATTTTAATGTCTCCTATTTCTTTTATAACACAGCGAACGAAGGTTAAACGAATAAGGATGAAATTTAATGCCTTGGATGTTCACTGTGATATCTTTTCCTCCTCATGATCAGGGAAAACAAAACATGTTCCCATATTTAATTCTTGTTGGGAGGTATTGAATGTGTTCAGAACCTCAAATAGATGAAAAAAAGGATTAGAGTATACGAAAGTGGATTCGGTGACCCAAGGATCCCATAGGAACTTCCTAATAAAAGAACATACCAACACTGCAAGTTTTGTGGCCCACAGAAGAACCCAATAAAGACCACATACGTGAGGAAATTTTAGACAGAGGTGCGCCACGACGGATGGGGAGGGCTATGGAAGAGCCACTAGAGAAGATAGGGGGTCGAGGTCAGGGCGGGCCTGGGATGGAGTGATGGCACACAATCAATAGACTTTGTGTTGGGAGACCGACGGTTGAGCCTGTCGTTTGACTCTGAGCGGATGTGGTTCTTATTGTGTCTAAGGTGGACAGACCAACCAGGATTCTGGAAGGTTGGGCTGGAATAGAAGGGTTGTCCATTGTGGGAACATCTCCTAGTGATGGGACATTCTATCATTCCATGCAGGCACAGAATACGGAGCTGGGTTGACCCTCTAATTTGGAAAAGGGTGAGGTCAGTGGACCCTAGTTGGGTCAGCGGACCCCAGATCGGGACTGTTCAGGTTAGTCCGTTAGGTCAGGACACTCTAGCAGGTCGGGCTGGTGTAGCAGACTATTCCTAGTCTAACTAGTGTTGGCTGGTCTGGTTAGGGGTCCCAGGTTGGGTTAGTCTGATGCAGTCGGGCCAGACACGTACAAAACCAGCCCCATTTCACTAGAAGGCTCATAACATCCAAATTGTATGTCTTGTTGACTTACTATTTGCAATGTTGTGACCCTCATGATTAGGAGGTAATTTTGATTTACTATTAGTTGGTTTTATTGGATTTGGGATACGACTGCTGTCTAGAATATTAAATTCTCGTAAAATAAAGCATACTACACGCAAGAATCCTACATATGGTTGTGATAAGAAGACTGTGATTAGCAGGTCTGAGTGCCCCAGCAATCCTCAGTGACAAGAGGGTATAGGTTCAATAGTTGGCCTGAGTGATGAAAATGTATATGTGTCCTCTGAATGCCTCAGTGATGAGTGGGTTTATGTTCCCCAACATGCCGAAGTGATGCATCAAGGATTAGTGTCTCAACAATGCAATGTGTTCAGCAGTATGTACTGATAGTATTTATTTTCATACATTAGATTTATACCTGTGTGATCTGACTTTAGTGGCTCTTTGGACTATAATTCTTAGAGGCTACACTTCTTGTACTACATTGGTGGTTTACATTGACTATTTCTTAGTGATATACATTTGTGGTTTGGGGTCCCTTCTAAGTAGTGCTTTACTCACCCCTGCATGGGCTTCGCCTGGACATATCATGTCTTGTGAAGATGATCTAGGCTATGACAGAGTCCTTGGTGGACCAGGTCTAGGTTGTTCTCAGAGTGACCAGGTTGATGAGACGTGCTTCTAGGTCTTTAGACATAAATTTATGTACCTACTATTCTGGTTGGGTTTTTTATGGAGGAAATCCAAATACTTTTACTTTTATGTTTTTGTTCTAATTGGGCTTGTATTATTTCCCTCTTTACCTTTAGTTTTAAAATATATTTCATTGTGTTTGTTTGTTAGTGTTTTCACCTTCTAGCATCCATGGATTGGAGTTGTGTGTGTGTGTGTATAGGTACTTTGTCAAATGCCTCCCATTTGATAGGGATATGCTTACTCAGTGCTAGTTGACTACACCTGACCTATGGGAGGTGGGCTTGGTGTAGTCATGGAACCGACCCTAGGGGATGGGTCGTGACATACATAGTATACAATTTTAATGTATATATCTGATCAAAAGTATTTGAACAAGTTTTAGAGTAAATTTTTAGAGCATACAAATGATTTTTAATTCACGGTTCACTATCTTTTGGGTAATGAGAACTAGTTAGATAATTCCATCATCCAAAAATATAATGTACCATTAAATTTTTTATATTTATAACATGATAATTTTATTAATTATTTAATTAATGTTTATATATAAATTATTCATGTTAGACCTCCCTCCATTTTGTTTTAGGTGTTAATATAATTATCTATGCCAATCATAATTTATAATTCCACAAAGGAATACCACAATCATCAATAAAAGGTAGTATTAATTAATAAGGGTAAGCTTCCCAAATTTAACATTGGAAAAGATTGTGTCATGAGATTTTCATGGATTTTATGAATACCAAGTTGACTATGAATTGAAAAATGAAATTATAAGTGATGCTTATATAATATCTATTTTTTATTCATTTACATATCTCTAGAATGTATAGAAATGTTATGAAGAATTAATGATAGATTGTAATAAAGAAAGATGTAGTTTTCTATACCATGAAATTTTTATGTTTTAAACATGTTAATGATGAAATAAAACAACTGATATTTATGAATTACGATTTTCTAGTGCATAAATTAATTTGGGATAATTAATACATGGAATTATTTCTAGAATTAAAAATGAAATTTCTACGTAATAATTCCATTTATGTTATTGTTTGTAATTATTTTAAATTAATACATTTTATTTACATTTTACATTCATTGTATTTGGTTGAACATTTTATACACTATCCTAAGAAGATAGTCAGATCTCATGAAGATCCCATCTATCTATTTTATTTGTTCAAGAGACTATAATTACCTAAGATTTTTGCAAAGGGATTCATAATTAATTAGTTTCTTAATTAAATTTTTGAATAGAATTTCATCAAAAATATGATGGATATTTAGAGTCCTGAATTTCTACATTGAAAAACATACTTCAATCATACTCATTATATTATCATGAATTTTGGAATTATAATATCCCATTTGTGGATTTTTCTTATAATACAGTCATCCTTTCTAGTGTACCTATGAATCCTTTTGGGGAATTATATTGAAATCTATGTAAACAATAAGATTTTAGGAATATTTTAATGAAATTAATTTTTATACCTAAATTTCTAGAATATATGGTAGAGAAGGTATGTTTTATTCAATATAATTTTAAGTAGCTATGAGTAAGAAGACAAGTTATGTAGATAAGTCATAGAAACATATCTTATTTGAGGTAGAATATTAAGTTATTGTTTATGTATATCCTGAGAAAAGTGTTATAAAATTTTAGTGGAAAAGGAAATTAAGTTAACTGGATATGGGTCTACATGAAATTCGATAAAATTTATGATTATTTTCATAACGAGTACCCATACAGTTGATTTTTCCACAATTAAATAATGTAATTCATTATTGTTGTTATGATAATATTTACTTGATGAATCCAATGTTTTTATCCAATAAGTAGTTTAGTTAAAAAATAATATTTCATATAACCAATATCCAGTTAAAAATATATATTACAAGGTTAATATTTATTTGTATAAGGTAACTCTCTATGTTATGGTTTTATTTTTGAACCCTATGATTGAATAGTCAACATAGTAATTAGAAAAATATATGACGGATAAATACCCTCACCTATTTATGTAATAAATATAATTGATATGAAAATATTATGTAAAGGTCGTAAGAATGTGAAAATCTAGATAATGTAAATTGAATGTCAGTTTCCTATCATTATAATATTCATGATTATATTTTATATATTTATATTCATGATATTGATTTTAAAAAATTCTCTAGAAAAATAAATAACATTTTCTAATTAAATAGTTACTTAAGAATCATATAAATTTACTTTTTATATATATTTCTAAATTATTGTAATTAAAATTCATAAAATGTTAATAATTTTTTATATCATCATATCAAATTTATTATATAATTATTTTTTGGGATTTTATGGGAAATATAATTTTTTATAAATATTGAAAAAATGATGATTTTAATAAATTTATCATTCAATTTCATGAATTCAAAAATTATTATTATATTTTTGATTGGATTTAATATAATAGTAGAACCATTAGACTAAAAAATGTAATAAATAAAACTTATGTTTCTCTTAAATTTTTTTAAAGAATTAATTTATATTCTCAAAAATAATATTTTTTTTAAAACTAATATTTCATTACATTTTTATATTTTATGTGAAGAAAAATATCATCCTCTAATACAAATTGAATCTTTTAAAATTAATTTATTATTTTTAATAATGAGATAAAAATTTAATAAGGTGTTCAACTTCATTTTCTAGTTGTTAGGGCTAGTTAGCATTGTAAGAATTTTTTACCATGATAAAGGGTAAGACATGTAAATATTAGTTTAAACTATGTGATAAACTTTCAGAATTTCATTTATTTTCCAATTGGATTAGGGTATTTTGTCCATTATGATTTTAAATAAGAACATTATTTTATTTAGTACCACCATTCCATGATTAATACCTATATTGTTGTAAAAAATCAAATAATTTTTAGAGTACCACTATCATAACTTATAAATTGGTACCCCATATCCTATCATATTCACATAACAAAATAAAATTATCATGAAAAATAAATAATAAAATAACATATAAAAATCTTGAACCACTCCATAAAGTTCTTGGTCTACCCAATGCATTCATTCTAGAAAACATAAGGTTTAAGACAAATTGGTCTTTCAAAAAACTTTATAACTCATAACTTTGGGTTTTTATGTTTATTTCTTCTCATACTTCCTTAAAATTATCATTAATAGTGACAAAATAATAAATCGTTATTTTAAATATACTAAAATATTATTATATTGATGGGAAACCATTTTCTATTTCCTTCCCATCATATGGTAATTAAAAACATTGCTCCGACCTAAGTGTGAACTACCACCTCTATAAGGAGATGTGTTTTTTCAACACCGGATCATATGTATGGTTAAAATTATGGAATATATATGTATATGTGATATTAAGAAAATAGAAATTTTTCTTGAAAAATATTATATTTCATACCATCATATCCTTCCAACCATTTTAAAATTAGAATGTTGCATGTGGTTACGTGTTGACTACCACGTCCACGAATTTATGTGTTTCATTTTTCGATACGAACTTGCATGGATGAAAAAATAGAAATAATTAATAAAAATAAAAATTTTAAAATATTGATTATAATGTAAATTTAAAATACTATGTAATTTATTTTCATTTATCCAAGTAAAAAAATTGAATACATCTATCATGCGTATGTATCAACTACCATAACCATCAAAATAATGTGATTTATTTTTAATTACCACCATAAATGGTTTTTTTAAAAGTATATATAATGTAAATAGAGGATAATTATAAATTTTTTAATATTATATTTATTATTGTAAAATGTCCCCATTTCCATTGGACAATGAACAATTTATATAATGAGGTTACAAATTAAATGCCCCAAAATGATCAATGTGAACTTAACCATTTTATAAACAATATAATTAACGGTAATAAAATAAATAAAATAAATATTAATAATTAACTAAACATGAAAAGGATTATTATGTTAATAGAAAACTGAAATAATTTTATTATTTTGGAATTAGTGAATGTACAGATCTAGAAAAAAAATTAGGTAAATATTTTTAATTTAAAAACATGTTTTAATGTATCCATTTCCATAAATTTCCCTCCATGTCCATGTTATTTTCTGTATTTTCTAGAATGTTTTGATATATGATTAAATATTTGACAAAAATAATTTTAATGTATATATTATATTCTTTACATTACACTAGAAAGGATTTTTTTTGTTTTTTATTTATGGTTCACTATTTAATCATATCAAAAGTGAAAATAGAATGTTTTTTTTATAATAAATGTAAAGATCATAAGTTCCCATCATAATGAAATTTATTAATTATAAATCATACTATATATGATTCCATGGTTTTTTAAAGTAAATCTATTCACAATATTTATGGTAATTTTTCATTTAAAACACTCAAATGAAGGTATATTTCTTCACATTTTTATGTGAAATTGAATGTTCTCTACTTATGAGTTAAAATGAGTTTTTGAAAGTATTTTAAATGAAAATTTGGCATATTATATATTTTTTATTCATGCTAGGTTATGATGGAATTATAAATTTTCTTAAATCTTTCTGTCCATCCATCTAACCTGACATCTGACCTGGCCCATGATATGGACTATAGGCTATTCCTAATCCCCATAGGCTAGAAAATATTGATAATGAATAAAATAACACCCATTGGGATGATATTTCTATCACTATAATCAAAACAAACATAATAAAATATATAATAAATTAGTAAAAACATAAATTGTGAAAGGAACATATGAATTTTATCATTAAAATCCATAATTGATTACAAAAAACGTGTAAAGGAAATTATTCCAACAAAGGGCCACACAACACCTTATGAAACAAAGGTTTACAACCATATAATTCATCACAAACATATTTACAAATAACAATCCACTAGAATTTCTATACAATACATCCATAAAAATGACTTCTATTAACTATCTTAGACAAAAAAATGTCTACAGAAACTAATTGGTTTTATATAGGGAGTGACATCACATGCCTAGTGGGATCCCACCAACTGTTCCATCGATTTCCATTATTGGAAAAATATAATTTCTAGTTTTAAGAGGAATGAAAATAGTTTAATTTAAAACATTAATTATTATTTTTATGGAATGTAAGGGAATAATAATAATCAGTATGTAGGTAAAAAATAACACATGAAGCATGTAAAATCTATATGTAGAAAGAGTTTGTGGAGAAGTATGATCCATTACTCTCAGTGATCAAACCATTTGCGTGAAGGGCCATTCCCATGTTGTAGCCATAACCAAGAAAAAATATCATTAATTTTTTAGTTATTTTTGTAAAATAATTATTATTTGTTGGGAATAGAATTCCTTGAATACTTATAAATTTATTATGACAATGATTCCTAGGATTTACATGTGATAATTTTTTTTTGAAAAATCCATAGATATCTTGTTTCAATATATTAGATTTTTCGCTGCAGGCCAATGACATCATTGAAATCGATTTTTTTCGGGGAAAACAATTTTCAGTTTTTCACACACACACACATGAAATATTTGAATCCACCCATTTATAGAATTTTTTTTCAAAGTAATTGGTTTTAGAATTAATTACATTTATGTTTGCTAATAATGAAATAATATGAAACCAACTACATGATCCCCTAAAATCACAATGATAAAATTGGAAATCATAAGTCAAGATGATAGGAGATCCTATAAAAGATAGAGAAAAACAAAAAATTAATAATTATTCTTTATAAATTGGATTAGACAATCCCTAGTTCATCACAACAACAAAGTAGAAATAAAATCAAAAAATTATTGCCGGAATAACCAAGGAGATAAAAGTGGAAACATATACTTGAAGTTTCCTTACAGGATCATGGTCAAAATAAACAAAAAAAAAGTCTAATACAAATATGATAAAGAGGGGTTTCATGTATAGGAACATAAAATTAGTTAATGAGAGAATATTATAAGTGATTGGTGTTCAATTTGGGAGGGGTAGTTTAAGAATTTTGATATTTCTAAAAGATAGGGATACCACACAGTTTGACGACACAATTTTCCAAATGATATTCAAACCATATCAGTTTTTCTTGATCCTATAGAAGAAGACACATAGTTTGGGAAACATGGTTTTAAATAAAGTTCTCCAAATAGTGAAGGAACAATACTATAACTATCCTAGCTCACACTGTTTATAGAGGTTGGTGCAAGACAATGTGGAAAAAAATTTGGGTACTCTTGTGACATAAAAATGGAACACATGATTTTTTGAGGCCAGAGACGGGTTTCCCCAAACCATGATCCAATCATACACTAACCTCTATTCATTATAAAAATTATATTTCTAATGAAAAATATCTAGACTATTCATAAATGAAATGAAATAATAATAAAAAATGATAAATACATGAAAAAGACACTACAAGTGTGATGATTCTCCCCACCATGTCTCTTTATTCCCCTAGAATGTCAATCTATAGTTTGTTCAATAATAATGTGAGTCCCCTACTCTTAATCCAAACAACTTCATTCCCACACTTCATACAAATAATTTTCATGTTTCCATAGGTCCAAAAATGATATTATATATTATCCTTGATGCACCTTCACTTGGGAATTAGAAATCACGATGGGCTACTCAGTCAATGAATATTTGGGTCCTAACTCATCATCGTCCAAACCAAACACATGCTAAGGGTCCAAAATGTTACTTTTTGGGATATGATTAATATTTCATGTATATACATCAAATAAAAAATTAAACTCCATGTGGAATAAAACCTTTATAATATTCAGAATAGTCTCTAATTTTGTGACATACCATATAGTATATTTACCCAATTATTAATGATATTCATGACACAATCATAGTGTAACCTTTATAAGGAAATTTTAAATCACTTAGAATGAAATGGATCAATGTTGATGATTATATTATGAAATGTAATTAATTTGAGTTTTCATCAAATGGTTGTTAATAATTTTAATCTTGTTAGTTTTTTCTTGAATAATTCTTATTCCCACTAAAGAAATACCACCCACTTATTTCTAGTATATATGAAAATGAAATTCTGAATATATAGATCCATAAATGGAGATTTCATGATTGAAGATTTGTAAATATTTTTATTGTAATATTCTAAAAGCTCTAGATATTTGTCACACAAAACTCTAAAATCTCACACGTATGCAAAAATCATGTCTTACAATTTATAATTTTCTATATTTATTTTTCATTTGTTTCAGGATGGTATTCGAAGTTGATAATGACTTCTGGACTTATTTCCTATCGGAGGCCTTCAGGAAAATAACTAGTGAAATAGTGGTATCTATCAGTAATATTAACAAATGGACCACAATACCCATTCTGATCTCTTGGAATTATAGTTTTACCTTCTCCTCCACATTGGTGGTGTCCATAATAAGGATGGAAGGGGGGATTTGGTCAAAGGATCAACAATCCCAAAAAATCTATATCTTGGTTGTATTGGGAATCATGATGTTAAAATAAATGGCTACTACATCCACCTTCAAGTTCAGTATGTGGACAAAATGGTGAAATCCTAAGCTCCTTTGATGCTCAAATTTAAAATTATGGAAAGATATAACACTAGGAAACTATTTTAGTGATTCCATGTCTCATACCTGGTAGAAACCCCACATTTAATGCAATAAAACATCGTAGTGGAACCCGTATGGACAACCCAATGAGACAGATTTTAGTCCCACATCACCCACATTATCATAGAAAAAAATATCTAAAAACAGACTCTAAAACAATGGATGTTCTCTTCGGATAATAACCATTCAATATGTTCCTCCACACTATTTATAAACTTGCTATAATGTTGAATCAAATCATAGCATTATTTTTGTCCTTGGATTAGATCTAAAATATAAGGAATAAATTTTATATTATCCAGAATGAAACTGCCATTCTCTCCTTTAGCCTATAGTTTCAACTCATGTAAATCACTAATTGGTTTCAATCAATTGTGGAATCTTTTAGAACATGATTCATCAACTTAATATTATTTCTCTAAATAAATAGATTCCATTTAACTAGATTATATATGATGATGGAGTTGAACCATTAATGATACTCTATACACCATCATTATCTTTGGTTTAGATATTTTGGAGAGAATATATTGTTTAGGATTTTGTAATATGAATATACTGTAAAACATACCTAGTAAAGATAGTGGAAACAACACTTAAGGTCCTGCATCACTTCCATGATCTCAAGTTTGTTGCATAGTTATTTATTATCATGTAGAATGAGTTGGTGAGATCCATATTCCACTATATAGTCACTCAATATAATCCCAAAACCCTAACCCTTGACTAAATTATCACAGTTGAGCATCTATTGCTGAATTTATTTAGGTATGATTAGGATATTAGCAGTCGCAAACTGTTGATTGATCTCCACAAAAAATGTTTGACATATTTGTCTCTATGATAAAATTACCCATTTTCTAGTAAGATACATCATAAGTGCGATGATTCAGGATATGTGTTTAAATTATAGCATGTAATACTTCATTATTCCAAAAAGTAATCTGATTTTGAAACCATTTTTTGGATCTTCTCAAGGATCCACTTATGTAAATTTATAGGGATCAACTATACCCTCATGTTATTATAATAAATGAACCAAAAACATTAATTTCTAGATCTATAATATTAATTTATTAAATTTGGAATTAAGATTATTGTCATGTAACATTTCTAGAACAATCCTCAAAGGTTTTCTTTACTTCATTTATGATCTTGAGTAAATCCTAATGTCATCAAAAAACAACACAATGAAAAATTATAGGTATATATGGAACACTAAGTTCACAAGAACCAAGAAACTAAATGGGAATTCATTATCTAGAGAGAAATTACCAAATAGTCAAAATGGACCTATCTTCTTTTAAAAATGAGTCTTGGTAAATTCAACATCACATACCCAGACATGTCGATACAATAAATGGAGGTCAATCATTAAAATCGATATTCCACCTTATATATGGTAAAGGATATCATAAATATGGGAAAATGGTTTTAATTTATAGTAGTGACATGTTTTAGCTTCCTTTAGTCAATACACAACTGAAGAGATTTATTAGCTTCTATGTAAATGAGTACCAAAGCTATCTAATGAAAAATTCTTGGATGTGTAAAATAGTTGGAATAAAAAATCCTACAATTGAATCCCTATCTCCCTAAATTCAGTAAGTGGAGTGGAATACATTGGAATTTATTTTAGTTGTTTCCTTGGTTTGAGGTAAATGGTGATCCACATCTCTCATTCAAAAGGAATGACAAAAAATGATCTTGGAACACTTTTGGAAACTCACAAACCATCGAAGTAAATTTTCATTGTGATCTTTCATAGTCATCTTAAATAATAGAGATTAAATAAAACAAGAGAGACGACCAAACTCTAAAAGTGGATGTCCTACTCATTTTGGCTTCAAAAACCAATTCTACTTAGAAAATTCAAGTGATCTCATCATGGAATGTGGATTTTAAACACCGATTTTAGAAAATGATATGGGACATTGAGAATGTCATTCAATCATTCCCTATGACCACATAAAATAGGTACATCTCAAGGATAAAGATAACCCACTTGTGGTCAATATTCTATTGGGATATAAAAATTGTTGGGAATTAGACACCTTTCTCATTACTCCTACTCATAATTGTAAATAACTATATAACATACAAAATAAACATTGTTTAGAGTATCAACAAATACACAAGGAAACCGTAGATAGAATAATAAAAATATTTTATATTAACATGGAAATTAATATAGATGATTCCACAAGGATAATATCTCTTCTTATCATGGTACCTACATCATATTACTATGGTTCTAAAATCATAGCATGTATTTGATATAAGTTTTTCAAAAAATGAGGTGCAATGAAAAACTATGTCTATGATTTATGTTGAATCTTCCCATAAGATGATATGACCTTCCTTCTATGTGTACTAAAATTAAATCACGTAGTCCATGAGGTGTTAGATTGAGCTGTGTTCTGCAAGGATTAGTTGAGACCACCTAAAACTAAAAAGGGTTGACTTTACTAAAAAACAATTACTCATGTACCATGAACCTAAAAAGGTGTCACACACTAGATGTAACTAATAATGTAGACCACATGTTTTTTTACCTTCCACAGTGATGACATGAAATATTTATGTATCTTATAGCTACTAATGAAGGTAGTGAGAGTTGATATTCAGATGCCCTACCCCCAATTTCCCTTAACAATCTCACTTTCTGTAATTATAATATAATACAATCCAACTTTTCAAAGACATTGAAGTCATCATAGTTAGACATTGTATATAATTCTAGTTGATATCCATTATCAAATACGCATAAACCACTTCAGAATAAGATTATAGTTTAAAAAATAATACCTAAGATTTGATATCCACATGAAACCCCATTACAAACAATTAATATTTCATCTTCTCATTATCAATCATATTGATAGAAATTTCTCCATGATCGTTAAATCCAGTGGATTATTCCAACACTAAATGAAAACATAGTGAATCTCCAGAATCCTTGATGACTTAGATAGGTCCATGATACAAGGGAATAGTTTCCCGATAAATATGGTCATCCAAGACATCTATCTCATCTAATTGTGCTGACTAGGATAAACCATAGTCTCCCATAACCTACAACAAAGGAATTACAACATCAAATGAATAAAAATTACATTAATATATATTTGATTTCAATAAAACTCAATGATACTGTTTATTTTCTATACCCAGTTTTTGATTTCCTATAAGTACTTCCCCAAATGAAATGGTGATTATGAATAAAAAATATGAAATGGAACGCTCTCCAGTCTTGTTTCATCTTCCCTAGCATGATAAATTTCTGACCCCACTCTCTAAAACATGTCTCGAACAAAAAAAAATTCTTATATCACACCCTAATAAGTTGACTTTTTAAACAATGGATAACTCCCTCCAGCTTCCTCCCATTATTGTACATGATTTTTTTGGGGATGAATGATTTTAAAAATGTCAAAAAAAAGGAAAACGGTAATTAATAATACATTAAACCACTTTTATTCAATAAATTAAATAAATGTAAATTTATATAAATAAAAAAACGGCAACTGATTCCACTACAACATACCTTATCTCCCATGACTATTATTTTTCATATGAAGAACACCATAGGGAGATGTCAAACCAAATTACCAACATCAATTGGTGTCCTTAGGCCTATAGTGAGGTTTCTGGCCCAAACACCGTACTCACTGTAACATCCCAGGTAAATAAAGAATAAAGAATTTTCATATTTATTAATATTTATGAATTAAATTTTAATTTTACTTTAAAGGTGTTTCAATGTTTGATAGCGTGCCCGATACGCAACAACGAGTTTCTTTTAAATCTTACGTTGCATAATAGAAATAAAATAATATTATTTTAAATGGTAGTTAACACGTAGTCGTTGTTTTCGCGGGAATGAATATAAATAACTAAAATATGATTATATATGTTTATTAACTCTTTTTACATTTATCCAATAAAGGATAAAGGCTTAAAATATGAAAAGAATTCAATTTTAGGCATATATACTCTAACATTCACTAAAGGTCGACTTATTGCCTTTTGATGGAGAACTATCTATAAATGTAGTTTTGGTCACTCTAACACATTATATTGGACCAAATAAAATTATTCTTTAGAATCTGGAGATCAAAATTTTCTATGTGTAAATTTTTGGTACTTCTCCGATAAAGTTCATTTTTTTAATGAATAGTGAAAAATGTTGTTTTTTAATTAAAAAACACTTTTTAATATAATTTATTTATATGAATAGATTATCTTTTTAATTGGTTATAAAGTGAAATTAGAATATATTTTTACCTTTTAATCCTATAGTGGTCATTGGAAGTAATTTAACTTTGAAATTGGACTTAAACTAGTGTCAATATTTTGATATATATTGTTTCATAAAAACACGCTATTTGTTTTGACAGCGGGAATTAATTATTAAATAAATTAATTCAACTTATATGTTTTGAAATTTGTAAAATAGGAATCATTTTTGAATTCGTAATATCAAATATATCTTTGGGTGAATTTTTGGTATTTTACTAAAAAACTTCAATTTTTGATGAATATTGCAACCACTAAGTGGTACTTAAAAAAACTGATTTTTCATTTAAATGAAAATTTACCACCTCTGTGTTTTGAATTTAAAAAATCTGACAAACATGGTTTCCATTAGGAAGCAAAATTTTGTTCAATAGGATTAAAATAATTTTTTGGTGAATAGTAACTTTTAATTTTTTAATCGTGATTAGAGGTAATTAGTGTAATTTAAGGTAAAAATAATGTTTTAATAATATGAAATTACCTAGACACATGTCCTACCCTTATTGGATGTGTCATGGCCGACCAAGAAAATCCAAGGGGCAACTTGGGGACCCCATGTAGCCACTTTGGTAGGAAAATGACATTAAAAACTTTTTATTTAAAGTTAAAATTAAAATGTCACAAACATGAGTTTTTTTACTAAAACAATTTTTAAATGGGGTTATACAAGTCATATTTTTTACTATAAATATTCACTATAAATCTAAAAATATTTTCTACATCATGATATTTTTTAATAATTTTTAGACATTAAAAATATTAAATTATTTATGACACCATGATGATGCAGCGATTACCTCATTATTTAACGATTTAAATAAAATGAAAAGATAATGTACAATATAAGACCTAAACTTGTCAAAAACTTATTGGATGGTTTGATTTAGAACTCTTATCACCTTATACTAGAAATATATAATTTTGGGACCTTTAAAATCCGAAAATCATTTTATAATTAAGTAAACATTAATAACATTCCAAGAGTGATCCTCCTCTCCTCTTATAAAAGGCCCCCATCTCTACCACCTTACACACTCATCTCAAGTCTTTGTCTCGGCCAACCCCAGCCCATTTTTCTCTCCACATCCCTCTATTACTCATAGAATCCTCACATTGGGCAGAAGTCTTCCCAATGAAGCCTTTGATCTCAAATCAAAAAGAGTTACCCGTTTTAAAGGTAATGTTTTCTCTTGTGTTCTTATGTTTTATTTTGCTTCTAAAACACCCCTAAACTCTTTTTTTATTTAATTTGTAACAACAAAAGTATCATAAATATTCTAAGATGTTGTTATAAGAATTATTCGAGCTAAACTTAAACACACCTACATCTAATGGTTAAAGAATATACTGTTTCTGTGGATAGAAAATTTCTGCCTCACGAAACGATGATTGTTTAACAATTATATAACACCTTCAAAGGTGGCCATTAAGATGTAACTATATTTATATATGATATATGATATGTTTATGTTTTACTTAAATTTCTGGATTTTTCATTTATGTCATACCTTTATGGTTTCCATTATGGGTAAACGCGATATCTTCATTTTAGGAAGTGCCGACTACCGCCCCATCAAAGTGATTAGATTCGTTAATACCATATGTGGTACGTATAAAGGATATATTTAATTATATTATATATGATATTATACTGGAATTATGATATATCTTTATTTCATTATGATTTCACTTCATTAAGTATGAAATGGAAATGAATGTAGCGTTCATGCGTACGTACGGCTTACCGTCTCCATGAACGGTGCAATTCAATTCTCACCTCTAAATGATTATGTAATATTATAAATGCATGTATATACTGGATATATATGATATATATGATATCTACATCATGAATATAATTCTTGATATAATAGATATTTTACCACATGAACAACTTGTAATTATAAAGAGTTTATTTTTGATTCAAGTACCAATGATCGAAAAAACGACCATTATTAACTTAAATAATTACATAGTGTTCATAAAATGGTAATAAGTGATATTAAAGGAATAATGAAATTGAAAAAGGTTCTTCAGAAAGTAGAAATTAACTCATTTTTATTATTCAGGACATTAAAGAATGATCGAGTCAAGTTGGACCCGAGGTATGTGACTTCGTCTCAATCTCATTTCATAGAGGAATATTTTGTTTTATACACAACTTTATTTTATGCGGTGTATAAACCCCTTTTACTTTTACATTTATCAAAAAGGAATCGTTTTTTATACGAGTCGTTTTACTAAATGACAAAAGGGAATGTTTTTGACGTACGTATGTGACGACAACAACTTCTCCACCGCCATGACCATTATTTGAGTTTCGGCTTCCTCTATAAGCCATACCTTTTTTTAGATGAAAAATAAATACCATGTTTTACTTTTCATTAATTTTGGTATTGAAAATGGTTTTCATAATGTTTTTATTATATCAATGTGTTGTATTGATAACTTGTGATTGAAATATGGAAATGTTATGTTTCATTTATGCATGTTTTATGTGATACGATTATGTTATGGTTCTTGGGCATTGTTATAAAGATGGGTGGTTTCGTGATAAACTAATGGCAGGTGAGCCCGATATATCTCTCCAATGCACTTGGTAATGCGAAGGAGTTAAACGTTAAGGTTTCTCTGAAGCGATTTAGGGAATATACTGTGATGGGTATTCCAAACGTAACTAAGAGGGTTACTCCCTATGTAAGAATGTTATGAATGCTTCAAGTTACCTTTATGTCTTATGATTTCTATGATTTATACATGATTTGATGAGGTATGTTAAAGTTCTTATGTTTTAAGGGTAAAGTATGATTTCATTCTTATGTATATATGTACTCATGTTTCTTTTCCATATTTTTATAACACTTACTGAGCTTTTTTTGCTCATCCCACGTTTTGGAAATGTTTTTCACAGGTCAAGGAAATGGTACATGATATGATGAAAGTTTCAAGGAAGTGTCAAGAAATAATCCAAGTTTTATTTTAAATATGTTTCCATTGATGGGAAAAATGAATACTATCTTTTATGTAACCACATTGTTTAAATGTGGAATGTAATGCAAGTTTTATGATCTAATTCTCTAAAACTCTAAACCTGAAAAGATCCTCAATGTGAATTATTCATTTAATTCTATATGAAGTACAGTTTAAGGCCGGGGCCTTATAGTTAGTATCAGAGGTCATTTTAGATAACTTTAGGAGTTAGAATTAAATTAAATGATTATCCAAAAATATTTTTTATGGTCAAATTAAAATGATATAGCATTTGAATATTACCATGTTTCTTCATCTATGAAATATTTCTTCAGAATGGTTTTCTATATAGGAAACAGGGAAGAAGTGCTAGGAAGGCATACAAAAGGAAATGACCTTCCGAATCAGCATCCTGAGATGGTTTGAATTGGAACTAAACAGTTTGTTGCAGTGATGGCTCAATTGACTCAGGTGAAAAATGTTGGTTGTTTTTATTGATGATATTTTGGTGTTTTCTAAAAGTAAAGAGGAGAGTAAAAGACATTTAACGGTTATTTTTCAAACCTGAAAAGAAAAGAAATTGTATGGGAAATTCAACAAGTGTGAGTTTTTGTTGCAACAAATTTCTTTCCTTGGTCATATTATTTCTAAATATGGGATAACTGTTGATCCGGAAAAAACAAAGGTTGTTGAAGAATGGCCTTGACCCAAAAATGTAACTGAGATTCACAGCTTCCGTGGTTTGGCAGGCTATTACCAAAGGGTTGTTAGAAATTTTTCATGGTTATCTAGTCTAGTGACTAAGCTAACTCGGAAGGGTGCTAAGTCTATCTGGACAAAAGAATATGATGATTGTTTTCAAGAAATGAAAAGAAGATTGGTGAATGCTCCAGTTTTGGAACTACCTTCCAGGAATGGTGAGTTTGTTATCTACAGTGATGCTTCAATGAAAGGACTTGGTTGCGTCTTAATTCCGAATGATCAGGTAATTTCTTTTGCTTCACGACAGTTGAAAACTCATGAGGTAAATTATTTTACAAATGATTTGGAATTAGCTGTTGTTGTTTTCACATTTAAAATTTGGAGGTATCATTTGTATGGAGTAAAGTGTGAAATATATACTGATCACAAAAGTTTAAATTATATATTCACTCAGAAAGAATTGAACATGAGACATAGGGTATGGCTAGAATTAATCAAGGATTATGATTGTACAATTCATTACCATTCGGGAAAAACAAATAAAGTGGATGATGCTTTGAGTTGAAAAAGTAATGGTTCATTAAAAATGATGTGTTTGGAACGTGATCCTTTGGTTATGGATTTGATGAACATTGGTATAGAAGTTGTCAGTGCAGGAAGTTCTTCTGTCTTGTTTCAGGTATCAGGGAAATCTTCTCTATCAGACAGAATCAAGCAAGCACAGAAGCAAGACAGTGAGTTACAGAAAAAGGTTGAGATAGTTCAGATGGGTATGTTGCTTGAATTCAACATTGATAATGTTTGTGTTTTGTGATTTGGGAAGATATTGTGTGTGCCTTTTGATTCACATGTGAAGAGAGAGTTGTTATGTGATGCTCATAGTTCTCCGTTTTCAGTTCATCTAGGCAGTACTAGGATGTATAGAGATCTTCGGGAGTATTATTGGTGGGACGGAATGAAAAGGGATATTGGAGATTTTACTGTGAAGTGTTTGACATGTCAACAGGTTAAAGCAGAGTGGCAGTTACCGAAAGGGATGCTTCATCCTTTACCAGTACCATAATGGAAATGGTAGATTATATCCATGGACTTCGTTGTGGGATTTCCGAAGACACCTCTAGGTAATAATGCAATCTGGGTTACTGTTGATCGCTTGACTAAATCTGCTCATTTACTTACTATACAAGATACCTTTTCCCCAGATCAACTTTCTTGATTGTATCGTAAAGAGATAATTGGGTTGCATGTAGTTCCCCTATCCATTGTATTTGATCGTGATCCCAGTTTTACTTCTAACTTTTTGAAGGGCCTTCAGAAGTCGTTGGGTACAGAATTAAATTTTAGTACAACTTTTCATCCTCATTCATATGGGTAGTCCGAAAGAACGATTCAGACTTTGGAGGATATGCTATGTGCTTGTTCGATTGATTATCAGGGAAGTTTGGACCAACATCTTTATTTGGTTGAGTTTTCTTGTAATATTAGTTTACATTCCAGTATACAGATGGCACTATTTGAGGCGTTATATGGGAAGAGGTGTCGAACTCTAGCTTTCTAGGTTGAAGTGGGTGAAAGGAAGCTGATGGGACTAGAATTGGTAGAAGAGTTGGCAGAAAATTTCAGTTGATTCAGAAAAACATGAGAACATCACAGAGCATGCAGAAGATTTATGCGGATAACCGGAGGAAGGATCTATCATTTGAGATATGTGAACATGTTTTTCTCAAAGTTTCACCGTGGAAAAGTGTGATGCGATTTGGTAAGAAAGGAAATATGAGTCCAAAATTCATTGGACCATATGATATTCTGGAGAAAGTTGGATCAGTTTCTTACCGAATGGATTTACCTCCGAGTTTATCTCAGGTACACAATGATTTTCATGTTTCGATGTTGAGGAACTATATGCCAGATCCATCTCAAGTTTTGAGCCCAGAGGTAGTTCAGTTGGAAGAGAATTTCTCTTATGAAGAACAACTAGTCCAGATGCTTGGCTAAAGAGAGAAAGTGTTGCAAAATATGGTAATTCACCAGGTAAAGGTTTTATGGAAAAACCATATGGTCGAAGAGGCAACGTGAGAATCTGAAAATGCTGTTAGGGGTAAATACCCCCACTTATTTTGAATGTGATTAAAATTGCGAGGACACAATTCCCAAAAGGGGGGAAGGATGTAACATCCCAGGTAAGTAACGAATAAATCATTTTCATATTTATTAATATTTATGAATTAAATATTAATTTTACTTTAAAGGGGTTTCTATGTTCGATAGCGTGGCCGATATGCGACAACGAGTTTCTTTGAAATCTTACGTTGCACACTAGTAATAAAATATTATTATTTTAAATAGTAGTTAACACGTAGCCGTTGTATTGGAGGGAATGAATAGAAATAACTAAAATATGATTATATATGTTTGTTAACTTTTTTTATGTTTATCCAATAAAGGATAAGGGCTTAAAATACGAAAAGAATTCAATTTTAGGCATATATACTCTAACATTCACTAAAGGTCGACTTATCGCCTTTTGATGGAGACCCATCTATAAATGTAGTTTTAGTCACTCTTACACATTATATTTGACCAAATAAAATTCTTCTTTAGAATCGGGACATCAAAATTTACTTTGTGTAAATTTTTCTTATTTTTCTGATAAAGATCATTTTTTTAATGAATAGTGAAAAATGTTGTTTTTTAATTCAAAAACTATTTTTTAATATAATTTTTTTATATATTTAGATTATATTTTTAATTGGTTATAATGTAAAATTAGAATATATTTTTACCATTTAATCCAATAGTGGTCATTGAAATTAATTTCACTTTGAAATTGGACTTAAACTAGTGTCAATCTTTTGATACATATTGTTTCATAAAAACACGCTATTTGTTTTTACAGCAGGAATTAATTATTAAATTAATTAATTAAACTTATATGTTTTAAATTTTGTAAAATAGACATCATTTTTGAATTTGGAATATCAAATATATCTTCGGGTGAATTTTCGGTATTTTTATGAAAAACTTCATTTTTTGATGAATAGTGCAACCACTAAGTGGTGCTTAAAAAACTGATTTTTTGTTTAAATGAAACTTTACCACCTCTGTGTATTGAATTTAAAAAATCCAAAAATCATGGTTGTAATTACGAAGTAAAATGTTCTTCAATGGGTTTGAAATAATTTTTTTTGTGAATAGTAACTTTAAAGTTTTTAATAGCGATTAGAGGTTATTAATGTAATTTATTGTAAAAATATTGTTTTAATAATATGAAATTACCTAGAAAAATGTCCTAACCTTATTGGATGTGTCATGGACGACCACTAAAATCTATGGGTCAACTTGGGGACCCCATGGAGCCACTTCGGTAGGAAATGACATTAATAACTTTTTATTTTAAGATAAAATTAAAATGTCACAAACATGAGTTTTTTTACTAAAAAAAAATTTAAATTGGGTTATTAAAGTCATATATTTTACTATAAATATTCATTAGAAAGATAAAAATATTTCCTACATCATGATATTTTTTTTATAATTTATTTATATTTAATACATTAAATTATGTATGACACCATGATGATGCAGCGATTACCTCATTATTTAGCGATTTAAATAAAATGAAATGGTAACGTAAAATATAAGACCTACCCTTGTAAAAAACCTATTGGATGGGTGGATTTAGAACTCTTATCACCTTATCCTCGAAATATAAAATTTTGGGACCTTCAAAATCCGAAAATCATTTTATAATAAAGTAAACTTTTATAAATTTCCAAGAGTGCCCCTCCTCTCCTCTTATAAAAGGCCCCCACCTCTACCACCTTACCCACACCTCTCAAGCCTTTGGCTCGGCCGAACCCTGCCCATTTTGTATCTACACATCCCTCTCTTACTCCTTGAAGCCTCACATTGGGCAGAAGTCTTCCCAAGGAAGCCTTTGAGCTCAAATCAAAAAGAGTTTCTTGTTTTAAAGGTAGTGTTTTCTCTTGGGTTCTTATGTTTTATTTTGCTTCTCCAACCCACCTAAAATATTTTTTTACAATTCTTTTGTAACAACACCAGAATCATCAATATAATAGGTTGTTTTTATAAGAAGTATTCGAGCTACACTTACACATACCTACATCTAATGGTTATGGAACATAGTTATTATATGGTTGGAAATTTCTGCCTCATGAAACTATGATTGTTCAACACTTATATAACACCTTCAAAGGTGGCCATTAAGATGTCACTTTATTTATATATGATATATAATATGTTTATGTTTTACTTATGCTTCTGTATTTTACATTTATGGAATCCCTTTATGGTTTCCATTATGGGTAAACGTGATATCTTCATTTTAGGAAGTGTGGACTACCGCCCCCTCAAAGTGATTTGGTTCGTTAATACCATATGTGGTACGTATAAAGGATAGATTTAATGATATTATATATGATATTATACTGGAATTATGATATACCTTTATATCATTATGATTTCACTCCATTAAGTATGAAATAGAAATGAAAGTAGCGTTCATGCGTACGTACAGCTTACCGTCTCCATGAACGGTTCATTTCATTTCATACCTCTAACTGATTTTGTAATATAATAAATGCATGTATATACTAGATATATATGATATATATGATATCTAAATAATTAATATAATTCATGATATAATGGATATTTTACTACATGGACAACTTGTAATTATAAAGAGTTTATTTTTGACTCAAGTACCAATGATCGACAAAACAACCATTATTAACATAAATAATTACATAGTGTTCATAACATGGTAATAAGTGATATAAAAGGAATAATTAACTTGAAAAAGGTTCTTAAGAAAGTAGAAATTAACTCATGTTTATTATTCAGGACGTTAAAGAATGATCGAGTCAAGTCGGACCCAAGGTATGGGACTTCGTCTCAATCTCCTTTCATTGAGGCACATTCTGTTTTATACACAACCTTCTTTTATATGGTGTATAAACCCCTTTGACTTTTACGTTTATTCAAAAGTAATATTATTTTATACAAATAATTTTACTAAACGACAAAAGGGAATGTTTTTGTCGTACGTATGCGGTGACAACGACTTATCTGCCGCCGTGACCATTATTTGAGTTTCGGCTTCCTCTACAACCATACCTTTTTTTAATGAAAAATATATACCATGTTTTAATTTTCTTTTATTTTGGTATTGAAAATGGTTTTCATAATGTTTTTATTATATCAATGTGTTTTATTGATATCATGTGATTGAAATATGGAAATGTTATGTTTCCTTTATGCATGTTTTATGTGATACGATTATGTTACAGTTCTTGGGCATTGTTATGAAGACAGGTGGTTCCATGATAAACTAAGGGCAGGTGAGCCCGATATAGCTCTCCAATGCATTGGGTAATGCAAAAGAGTTAAACGTTAAGGTTTCTATGAAGAGATTTAGGGAATATACTGTGATGTGTATTCTAAATGTATTCAAGAGGGTTACTCCCTACATAAGAATGTTATGAATGCCTCAAGTTACCTTTATGTCTTAAGATTTATATGATTTATTCATGATTTGATGAGGTATGTTAAAGTGCTTTTATTTTATGGGTAAAGTATGATTTCATTCTTATGTATACATGTACTCATGTTTCTTTTCCATATTTTTATAACCCTTACTGAGCACTTTATGCTCATCCCATGTTTTTGAAATGTTTTTCACAGGTCAAGGGAATGGTACATGATATGATGATAGTGTCCAGGAAGT
The DNA here is from genome assembly GCA_963277665.1 of Viscum album. NCBI lineage: Eukaryota > Viridiplantae > Streptophyta > Magnoliopsida > Santalales > Viscaceae > Viscum > Viscum album. The sequence goes on from OY728153.1 coordinate 1,242,752,786, forward strand.
GTCAAGAAAGAATCCATGATTTATTTAAAATATGTTTCCGTTGATGGGAAAAATGAATACTATCTTTTATGTAACCACTTTGTTTAAATGTCTAATGTAATGCAAGTTTTATGATCTAATTATCTAAAACTCTAAACCTGAAAAGATCCTCAATGTGAATTATTCATTTAATTCAATATTAAGTTAGGTTTAAGGTTGGGGCCTTATACTCACATGAAAGGAATTAAAGCCTAGAATTCCTAGATCATTTCAATACAGACCATTCCTATATAAAAATACATTTAGAAAGTGTAAAATGAGTATGATAAATTTTTTTCACAAACAATATTAGTATTCTGTCTAATCTGGCACCTTACATGGCCTATGAAGTGGACAGAATGGCATTTCTGATCCCTCCAAGCATGAAACAAGTGCCTCGATATTAATAAAACCATTCTGGAATTATTTTCTCATCCCAATAATAAATATCTATATTATTTAATATGAAAAAACTGTAACAAATATATAACAAAAGTAAAATATTAAAATATTAATGTTGTATCCCAAACCAAATACGAAAAACAAGAAAATGAAAATGAGAGAAAAAAAGGGCCCCAAAAATCCTCATAACACAACATTCTGCCACCCACTAGTCCATCACCAACACATTTATGAATCAAAATCCACTATAAAGAGTATCGACCAACTAAATATAAATCATTACCATTAACCATGTGATAAGAACAGGTTCTATACTCACTTATCACGTGTATGTAGTCTATGATCTCACAATCCCTATGGGATCTCACTATGGGTTTCACACATAGAAATTATAATAAAAATAAATAATTATTTTTAGACGGATGGAAAAGAGTGAATTTTAAATCATGTTTTATTATTTGCATAAAAGGTATGGAAACAAGGAATAACTAGTAATTAAATAAAAATATCACATAAGATACATGGGAAAACCTGACGTAGATAGGGTTAGTGAAGAATAAGGATCCAAATAATACCAGTGATCAAAACATGGATGCTATGGACTGTTACATTTTTGACCCATCATAATACCATACCATCATCAATAATCTAGTTTGTGTTGTCACATAATCCTTCTAGGAATAGTAGGGAAATATTATCATAATATTCATAGTATATCTTTCTTAACATCTCATATTCTATTGTTTTTTTTATTTTCTAAAACTAATAGGGATTATATATCAATATAATCAAATTCATCACCACATTCCAAGAAAAAAATTAAAATACTTTCAATATGAAAAACCAATTTTAGAAACATTTCATACAAATACCAAAACACCTTCGATACCACCAATTTAAACACTCAATCTATTTGGATAATTATTAGTCCTATAAGAATGCACCTTTATATTTTAAAATTCTGGAACAAAAGGAAACTACATACATTTTCCATTTAAAATATCATGAACTAGTTAAAAACACAATAAAAAAGGATAGGATATCGAAAAAAATAAATGAAAAAAAAAGAAAATTCATGATTTATTCCTTATGTCTTGGATTAGAAAAAAAATTTGTCATCAAAACCATCGAGTAAAAAGTATCTCTATATATAATAAATAAAATACCATAGATATAAGAAATGAGATTTTGATTTTGATTTTCTATGAAGGATCATAGAAAAAATCAATGTATAAATTAGTCCAAATGGATATGAGAAGGTGGGTTTGCAAGACTGGGGTTAGACGGGTCATGAATGGGAAACAATTAGGAGTGGGAGTGATTAAATTTGGTTGGAGATGTTTTGATATTTAAAAACATTAAAAACTAGGTAGAACACATAGTTTTTCTATATTGTTTTTAAAACCAGTCACCAACTATGTGGGTGATTCAAATTCTTCTTGAAAAGGTTGTATAGTTGGGGTTGTATAGTTTCAAAAATTGTACCCTTAACCATAGGTGGAATCTAGAGATATTATCCTAGATCACATTTTTTAGAGGTCATCCCATGACCATAATTTAAATTGTTCTAGTACACTAGTTCCTCTACCTTAGCAGATATAGTTTTATTATGGATGGTCCACTATTTCCTGTAACCATGTTCTAGACCATGATTCTCAATAATATTGAGTTTCATTAAAAAATTATATGGGGAATACATAAATAAAATGAATGAAAACAAATAAATTATAAATAACTGAAATTATCCATGTGATTGTGACATAAATGATGATGGGTTACCCCATTACATCTCATGATGATGGGGGAAATCGATATAGCTGAACAATAAATTAGGAAATGATTTATCATTTAACTTGAAATATAAAAGAGATAGCCAAGAAGGATACTTTTAAGGAATTAACCATGATTAAATTATTCTAGAATGATTTAAACAATAGTGACAATATATTATGGATATGATTTTAAAATATACATATTTATTGATTGAAAGTGGATTTTATGAAATATTTTGATTTACTTCGGAGGTAAAAGTTTATCAAAATTTAAAGGTGACTGGTTTTTTTCAATGAATGTTTTCTAGGGTTATAATATACCTCGTTTTTACTTCATGATTTCTCATTTTGATAAATGTATTGAAATAATTTTTATATGAATTATATTTTATAAATTTAAATTAGTTTATTTATGGGTTTAATAATTTTTTGGGAAAATAGATATAATTTTCATTGGATTTGTTTTTTTCATTTTAATTATGAGATTCATTTATTTTTATATCTCTTAAAAATATTTCCTTATCAAATGTTTTCAAATTTTTCACATGATCCATGGATGATTGGGAACTATAGAATGGAAAGAATTTCTACAATGGTGACTCGTCTTAAAATAAGACGAAGAGTATTAAATAAAAAAGGGTATAAATTGAAAAAACATACTTTATTGAAAAATGGACATTGTTTGTTAGTGTTCTCTATGTAATGTAATCTTGTACCTAAATCTATAAAAAACTAAAACTAAACTATGATAGGAATGTATGATGAAAAAATAGTAGACATAAATAATAAACTTACTAGTTGTTTATGATATAAGGTATTATAGATTGGACATGACCATCTCCATGAGATATTAGAGAGGGCATAAACAATTCAACAACATATAAATGCAGCAATGATTAAATAAAAAATGTTATGTATTTTATCTTCTATGATATATAGTGTTTAAAATGGAAAAAATATATTTATCTACATATCTCTATGGATTAATTTAAAGAGTTTTGGGAAGAATGAGATATTTATATATAGTTATATCATTCCCTTCATCCGCCTTGATCATATCGATATTATATCTTATCAATTAACACTTCATATAGATCTATCTTGAGTACATTATGTGTCCCAAGTATCACTTTTGAGGAAGTACATACCATAACCTTCACTTATTATGTTGAGCTCGGAATTAATTAAACTAGAACTTGATCTCTTATATGAAGAGTAACATGTAGAGATTCAAGATCAGCGAGATAATGTGTCAAAGAATATGTGAATCCATCATTTCCATGTTATTTGTAATAATCAAATATTTGAGGAAGCTACATGGGAATATGAAAATATAATGACCTAACATTTTCCATGCTTGTTTTCATTCTAGTAATAAAATCTCAATGGTAAATTGTTTTTAAGGGTGTTGGAATTTAATGACATGAGATTTTAGTAAATTCGTTTCCTTAAAAAAATCATTGTGCTAAATTATTTATTTCATATTCAACTATAAAGAAATATAAAAAACAACACATTTTATTAAGATAAATATATCCATTATAATGTATGCATTAAATTCGATTGTATGAATAGAGTTATCCAAATTATAAAATATATTTATAAATAAAAAGGTCATTTTAAATTCTAGTACATTAATAAAAATAAATAAGTGTAGGGAATATCTAATCAGGTTATTAAATTCTTAAAAATTATATTTAAAAAATTTGTTGTATGTGTACCACAAATATTTATTTTATGAAAATTAAAATATTATGGTTAAATGGGGATAATTTTTTTCTCATATGACAAATATATTAATAGTAATTAAATTTATGAATTTTAGGAAATAATAATAAATTATTTAGTACTTTAAAAGTTATTTTTCAACACAGAGAATTATATTTTTTATCAAATGTTTCAATATTAAAATTAATTTTATCAAATTTAAAAAATAAAATTATATTAAATGGATTCATAATTTATAATAATCACATAAAAATTTTACAATAACTATAATATTATGATTTTAGTAAAAGAATAATTATGATGGTTAAAAGTTGATAATGATTAATTAGGGTAAAAATGAGTAACATAATGTGGGTCAAATTCTGTTAAGATTACATGACACATAGACTATCAAGAATACATTTTATAGGTTTTAAATCTGTAACCATGTTTATTTATATCCTTACATGGCTAATAAACATTCCCTCAAGAGATTGCATCTTTTTACCTCACCTGCTATTCCTTTCCAAGGAATAGTTATTTCTTTTTCACCTATAAAAAAGAGAACAATTCATACCAATTGAAGTTTAAAATAACTATAGAAATTTCTATGATACCTATAATATATTACCTCTTCTATAATTCATATGAAATATTTATATTCCTTGGGTATAAGAATGTTCCTCATGTCTTATATTTCTTAGGATATTTCTAGGAGAAGATTAGAAATATCAACTTGAGTAATATCCACTCCCAAACTTTTCAATCACTATTTTTCTCTTCCACTATAATACAGAAAATTTCTAAAAAATAGTTTTATAACTAAATTAATATTATAATTATACTGAAATTATATTATATTAATAGAGAAACCATTATTGGTCTCCCTCTCATCTAATAAAAAATTTAAATGTCCCTTGTGTTACAGGTATACTATCGCCTCTAGTAATGATTTGTTATATATTAACCGGTGATATACATTAACAGTTAAAAATTGATTTTTAATGAATAAATATTTTATTTATAAAATTTAATAAATTTAGAAAATTTAATTATATTTATACCTTCTTTCTATTACATGTAATATAAAAATGTTATTTGTTTGTATGTGCACACTACCACATCCATAGAACATAATATTTCATTTTTCATCACTATCATATGTGGATAATTACATTAAATTATTTAACGAATTAAATTAATTTTTATGATTTTATTATGGGTTTTTAATTTTTATTTTAATATCTTTCTATTTTCAAATATAAGAACATTAGTTGCTCAATAATTACTTAAATATGATCACCACTGATTACGTCTTCTTGAATTGTTACTATATGTCAAACAGAATGAAATTAGTACTATGATGACAATTATTAGTAATATAATCCAGTAACTTGTAAAATATATGAATTATTATTAAGTTATCAAATGAATGGGGATCTAGATCAATATCTTAACTTATGCTAGAAACAAACCAATATCACTGAATTCTAATAATGAAATTAAATTATTATTAAATAAATAATATGATATAAATAATTATTTATAAATAGTATTAATAGTCATAAATTTGAATTATTTATTTAATAAGTAATTGACATGGTCATTTTTATTATATATGTGGTTAAATATCTTTTGTGGTTGTTGATGATAATGGAAACTGTTTTTTAATGGAACTCCATTCTTTTGAGTTATATATTTTATTCTTAAGATTATTTATTTTATAGTTGTCGTATTCCACCATAATATTTATTATATAAAATTATATTTACTTATTTAAGGAAAATCATATTTGTAAATTATTTTTTTATTATTTATGAACTTATTTCCCAAAATAGTATAATAATGTTTAGAATAATTCCTATCCTATTTAAATAAAACATTTATACCATATCAATATATTTATTTTCCATTATTGTTTTCATTTCAAATTCCAAAATCCAAATATGTATTATCTCTAATGATATTCAAAATTTTAGTTAACAATTTTTAATTAATAATCTTTATATGTCTTTTTATAACGTATGTTCTAACAAAGGTATATTAAAATATTAATGCTTTCTATTTCAATGATAATATGTTTTATCTTTTATTCCAACCTTATTCCATAAAAACATTAACTCCATTCAAGGATCATTTATTGAGTAATATTTCAAAATAATTTTTGAATATGTTTTCCTATTAACTTCATGAAATTATCTTTGGGAAGTGTCCTGTAAATTTATCATTTTGAGGATAATGTTAAAGATTGTTTTTGAAATATTTTTTCTTGATTTTGATTCTATTTTACTCTTTATTTCTAATATATAGACCCATTTAGAGTACTTTTCCAGGATTCATCCTATAAATGCCGTTTATATGTACTCATTTAGTGTGATTGAATTTTTGGTATCAATTGATATAACTCATGAGACCATTTATGTGATACTATATGAAAATGTTGTGAACCACATTTTATTTCCATGGATTCTTTATAATATGATATATTATTGATTTTTATAAGAAAATATGAGTATGTATAATCATTTTTAGATGAGTGGTGTCATATATTTCCATTAAATGAATTGGTTTAGGTTTTTTATGTATTGATATAATAATGATGAGCATAAGTATCATGAGGCTATATTTGTTTAAAAGAGTGAATGTGGCCAAGATGTAGTTATATATGATTATAATATTGACCATAGACAGAATGTAGTTATATATATATTCACCCGATTGAGTATTAGCATGATGTGATAAACAATGTTTATAATAAAAAGAATGAACAAGACTCCACTACCTATGTCAAAAATGATTTTATTTCCTATAATTATATTTGGCCACATTTTTATGTTATATTATTATATTATGACCCATAGATCCTGATTATGATATCAAAAATCTATAAAATTTCTCCATGGTATATGTTTAATCATTTGAGATTACATATCATTGTATTTTCCCTTATGAAAAAATGTAAATTTTTAATATTATTTTAACAATAGATTTAACTTATAATCATTTCCTCTCACATTTTAATGATCAATAGCTTGATGAAATTTTCATTAGTTTTTTCTATACTGATAATTTTATCTCACCCTTTCTAATATTTTACATCCCCAAGGTTATGAATATGAGTATAACACATGATATATCATGATGTGATTTTATTTTGCTATGAATTTTGAATAATGTTAACAAATATATGAAATAATATTTTTATGTACCTGGTCTTCATCGGTATTAAACCTTTGTGTTTTGGGTTTATGTGTACATTTTATGATATTTACTGTTCCAATTATGGAATTAATGAGAAATATACTCAATTCTAACATTGTAATCTCACATTCCATTGATTCCAGAAATAAAATTACTTTTTTATCACCAGATTTAGGATTGCGTGTACGTGGATATTTATAATTAAAAACAACCTATGTCCATATACATTTGATAAGTTTTTATCCATATCATATGTAGTGATATAATATATCATTTTGTATTATATATTTTTATGTAATATGATTATTTGTTATTAGATTTTTAACATATTTTATCATAAAACTCTATACTAGATTATCCTAGTACTAAAATTATAAATTGAAATGTTAAAATTTTAATACTTTGGTTTTCATTAATATAATGTTTTTTAGATTAAATAATAATAGATTATTTGGATAATGTTTAAGAACTATATTTACTACATGATATTTACTCATGTGTTATTTAACACATCAGTAAATTCATGGTCTAATGGAGTTTTTGTAAGGCCAACATAAGTATGCCCAAGGTAATGAAAAATGTGTCCATTCCATTAATAATATCTCCCTAAATAATAAAATTTTTCTTTACCAATTTATTCAAGATAACTACCATGGAATGGGCTTTAAGAGAGTCCCACCTGTGTGTTAGGTGGTTCAATATAAACATATGGATACAATATAAATGAGGGATGTATTTTGGTTACCTCTTAATATCTTTTTGATGCCCATATTATTGAACAAGATACAATAACTCATTATTGTATGGTATTCATGGAACTTTTAATAACAGTTTATAATTTAAATGATTATGGGTTTCATGCACATGGATCTTGAATTTATCAGTATTTAATCATTTTCTATACATTTATTTATTGTTAATAGATCCTTAGAAAATCATCAATAAAGACCATTAACATATTATCTATATATAAATTGAGATTAATTCATATAGCCCCCATTTTAAATTCAATTCACGGGGTTACTTAACACATGAATCCAGTTAAACAAGCCCTATGTAAAATTTATCTTCTAACCTTAATTCACCTCTCACCATAAACCATAAATCTATAAAACAAACTATAGAATAATATTATTTAACAAACCATATATAACCAACTCACTAAATCTTTTAGCTTACTATCTTATCTACCTAACCGTAAATATACTCACATAATTACCTTTTTTATTTCTTCTATATTGGAAAGTATTAAATATAAAACCTAAATAAATATTTCATAAAAAATGAAAATTTACTATGAAATAATTTCAAATAATCTTCTTAATGAAGATAGTGTTTTGTATAGATAAATACCAATTATATTGTATAAAAAAATATTTAAAAATAAATAGGACAAGAAATAATTAAAAGAAAAAAAATATTATTAGAAACCTCACCAGTTAATTAACATTACGTAAGGGTCTAATCTAAAATTATTTATCCCAAAACACATTTTAAGATAATATTTTTATAATAATAATTCCTAAATATATTTTTAATTAGGTTGTTTATTCTTGATGAATGTTTGTTTAAAATTTCAATCCTTTGAATTATAAACCATTATTTATCTGAAAAATATTATTACCCTATAATAAATGTTGAAACCATTTCATTCAATTCCAGTAAACCTTAAGATTAAATATCATCAATAAAACCTCCTAATATAATGATATGTTATGTTTATTAATTTAAGTCATTTATAGAAATAAATTATTATCCCATTTAATCATTATAAAAAAAATTGAGGGAATTTACTACCATGAATAGTTTTTATATATATATAATTTGTTACAAGAATCAATCCATGATTATGAGAGGAATAAAATCCATTATCAAATGTATACATGGTAATCTAACCATAATCAAGATTAGTGAAATTTCCTTTTAAATTATATAATAATATAATCATAAGATACCTTGGAAAAGTATTGTATCATTGAGAAGGGTAAATGAATCAGTGAAAAACTTTTTAGTGTTTTGTTATTTAAATTGATCTATAAACCTAGTTAGTGTCTTGATCAAATCTATTTTAATCCCAATATCACTCTCAAGAATCAAAAACAAAATAAATTTAATGGACAAAATTATTATTACAAGGTTCATCCAAAAATTGGGTGTCTACTCTTTGTTGCATTCAAATAGAGTTCATGAAACAAAATCTTTCACTAATAAATTATGGGGATTAGAAATAGTGGGAAGTAATCCTCTTTGACTCTAAGATTAAATGTGTGTGAAGGTATTATCTAATAACCCTATAATAATATCATATGTTATCCATATAATGATATAATCCTTTACCAAATTCTATCTAATGGTAGTTATTTTTTTCTACGAATATATTTTATTCTTATAGTCATTAACGATCATCGTTTTTATCTTATAAATAGGATCATCATTATGATCTCGGATGTATTTTCATTAAAATGTAAGACCATCCCCCTCAATACTAGTTCTTTGAATATTTGATAATTATAAGTATCACTCCTTCCACCTTATCATTCTTTTGAGATATTCAAAATGATCTATGTATGCATGAGATTACCTAGTAATATATTGTCTTGTTCACCCATAGTAGAAACCCCTTTATTTATTAGCACTTGAATTACCTTATCTCATTTAAAATGAATTCAAAAAGTAATAGGTTTATACCATCCTCTCTCAATTTTTCTGTCATTGATATATATTATAAACAATATAATATATAATCTATTTCATATCACATTACTTTTCTGATACTTAAGATATTAAGTAGAATAAATAAATAGTTTTCTTTAATTTATTAATTATCTGAAGAACATGAATACATTTTCTATATTTAAAATAAAAAAATACATTATATTCAACACCTTTGTCTTCAAAATATCCGCATTTATTTATTATATAGTATATCATGGGTTATCTCTCAATTTCTTATAAATATTAATTTTCATATTTAATTGTATATTCCAGAATAAAAAATATTATTATTTGATATAGGATGAAAATATTCTCAATAATTCCTATAGATTTTAACACTAAAACGGTATTCAAATATTCACAGTTTGGAATCCTAAAATAATTATGTTGTGAAAGTATCAGTAAATAACCATTTAATTAATCATAAATCATGGGTAAATCACTTTTCATCATGATACATATAAATATAAGAGAATCTTAGCATTATCTAAATTTGTATATAGTAATCTAGAATTTTTATACAGTGTTCCCAAATATATGGTTTTTTTATAATAACAGATCTCTAAATTAAAATAATTTACTCTCATACATTAGATTAAATACCTTTATGTATCCTTTGATACTTTTAGATCACTCATACATATAATATGTATTCCTAGAACGATTGCATAATAACTCATGAGTGGTCAGTTTTGTTCTTGGATTTCAGAATAATATAAGAATTATATATTTTTAAATATTTTAATTTGAAATTATATTTAATCTATTATGAAGGAATAAAAGTAAATATAAATAATTATTATAGAAACAAAATAATTTTATTATGGTTGGGTTAAATAATATCTTTTCTAATTCTCCCCATCAACACTGATGGTTAAATTTTGAATCATTTATTTTGGTCCCTTTCATATGGATTGAAAATCTAAGTGAAAGATGACTTTTCATATTATGAGGATACATGAGATTTTCTAATGATCTATATTATAATTATTAGCCATACTATTTATTTCCATAACTAGTAATTCGAAGATGAAATTATAGTAGACAGAGAACAACTTATGACTATTGTAAATGAAAAATAATGAAATATTCTAGAGAGTAAAAATATATCTATGTTTTACCAATAAAATAATTTCCTTGAATAATGTTTTAATATTGTTTATATCATAGGTATAAATAATATTTTTATCTTTCTTCATTTTTATCTTGATGAATAGAACACAACCTGAATGTATAAAAATCAGGAATGAAAAATTAATAAGAATCATAACATTAAAAATCATATTTTCCATTTTTAAAAAAATAGATATAATATTTCTACTGTATCATTATAAATTAACCATTATAGAATAAATAAAATATATTTGAATAAACTCAATTTGAGTAGTCTATAAAAATTGACATTAAAATAAGTAACTTACTAACCGTTTGAGAAAATTTTATCATCTTTAAATGGAATAATCAGACTATGTTTTTAAAAAAAATTATTAAATGATATTCAAGTTAGATAGCAATATACAAAGAGTAATCTGCTCTTATTAATCATAATTTTTAGAAATCCTTTAAAAATATTTAATTTAAAAATTTCTAATTAAAAAAATTTCATATTCTTGAAAAAAGATTCATTCATAAGACGTTATACATTTTAATACCTATAGAATTACAAATCACATCAAAAACATATTATACACTAATACATAAAAATATAAATCATGAAAACTATCACAAGATATGTAATTTTTTTTATTTTAATGTACTAATATGTTTGATTTTCTCAATTGAAAAAATCATGATTTGTAAAATGATTTCAAACATTGTGTGATATGTGACATATTATAAATTGTTTTTTTTAAATATATAAGAAGTAATATATATAAGGACTCGGCCTTAAAACATTACATAATATTGAATTAAATGAATAAATCACATTGAGGATATTTTTAGGTTTAGAGTTTTAGAGAATTGGGATATAACTATTACATATCAAAAGATTACAAAGTAGACAGTACTACTCATTCTCAATTTTTTTTGTAAAATAATAACTCTTGAAAAAAAGAGTCATTTATAGTTCCATGTTTTTGATTGCATGACTTTTCCTTGATCCCATCCTTGACCGTATTTATCTTTATGTCTTGTTAAAAGCATTTCAAAACATGGGATCAGTATAAAAATATCAATAAGGGTTATAAAACAAAGAAAGAAAACATTATTTCATAAATACATACAAAACAAAAACTCTTTTACTTACCTCATGAAATCATAAGATTTGTGAATAACAAATAGAAAACAGTAATCATAAAGGTAACTTGTGGCATCCATACCATACTTACATTGTAGATATCATGGATACATAGGATGTTACTTTAGAATACCCATTATAGTATATTCCCTAAATCTCTTTGGAGAAACATTCATGTTTTCCTCTGCCATGTTACCCAATGCATTGGAGAGCTATATCGGGCTCACCCACCCAAGGTTTATCACGGAACCACCTGTATATGTAATCAATTCCCAATAACCATAATATAATCATAACAAATAAATGAATTGTAAAGGAAAGATAACATTCCCACATTTTAATAATAATATATCATTTAATGATATTGAAATAATACATACATTCTCAAAATTATTTTCAATTCCAAAATCCGTAAAAAGTGTATATTGAATTAATTTTTTCTTTTAAAAACAATAAGGTTTGTTAAGGAAGCCAATGATCAAAAAATACTGGCGTCGGCGGAAAGGTCTTTGTCATTGATTAAGTTAAAAAGAAACATTTTTTTTCATTTAGTAAAATTCTTCATATAGGAAGATTCCCTTTAAATGAAAATTCAAAGGTGTTTATACAGTTTAATAAAGAAATTCATGTATTAGAACAAAATATTCGTCAAATAAAGGAGATGGATATGAAGTCCCTTAACTCATGTACGACATGACTCAATAATTTTTTAATCTCCTAAATAATAAACTAAATTTAATTTATACTTTCTTAAGAACCTTTTTTGTGTATTATTCCTTTTAAATCACTTATTACCATGTTATAAACATTATGTAATCATTTTAGTTAATAACATTCGTTTTGTCGATATTTGGTACTTGAGTCAAAAATGAACACCTTATATTTACATGTTGTCCATGTGGTCAATATTCCATTATATCCAGAATGATATTTATTATTTAGATATCATATATATCATATATATCTAGTATATATATATATAGCAGTACATATCATTTGGAGGTAAGAAATGAAATGCACCGTTCATGGAAACAGTAAGCTGTACGTACGCGTGAACGCTAATTTCATTTCTATTTCTTATTTAAATGTTATTAAAACATTATGATATATATATATTTATATTATAATTCTTGTATAATATCATATCTAATATCATTAATTCCATCTTTTATACGTCCCACATATGGCATTAAGAAGTCATATCACTTTAAGGGGGTGGTAGTCCGCACTTCCTCAATTGAAATTATCGCGTTTACCCATAATAGAAATCATAAAGGTATGATATAAAAGAAAAATAGAGAAGCATGAAATAAAAATAAAAATAAAATATATCATATATAAAAATACTTCCATATTTATGGCCACTATGATAGGTTGTAGGAGATAATCGAACAATCGTCATTTTTTAGGCGTTAGTTTTCTATCCACAGAAACAGTATGTTCTTCACCCATTAGATGATGGTGCTTATAATTTTAGTTTGAATACATTCCATAAAAACATCCTAGTATATTTAGGATACTGTTTTTGCTAAAAAATAAATGAATAAATAGAGTTTAGGGGTTAGATATGTAAAATAAAAGAAAAGAATTTAAGAGAAATGATTATCATTAATTAAGGTAACTCTCATTGGTATGAACCTTAAATGGATTTTTGAAGTGCCTTCTGACTAACGTAAGGCTTCTAGGAGGAGGAGAGGGATTTAGGGAGATAAATTGTTTTTAGTTTGGATGAGATAAAAGTCTTTAGAGGTGTGAGTAATTTTTTAGAAATGAGATCTTTTTATAAGGGGGGAGGGTCTCTTTAGGAAAGTGTGATAATATTATTTTATTATATAATGATATTCAATTTCTAAAAGTCCAAAACTCTTTAATGTAGATGATAAGATGACTCACGGTAGAAATAAATTCATCCAATAATAATTGGATAGGTTTTGGTTGCTATTTTAATAATTATAATTGTATTTATTTAAATCATTTATTAATGAGGTAAACACTGCATCATTATTGTGTCCTAAATAATTTAATTTATTTGATGTATAAAAATTATAAAAAAAATACCATGATGTAGGAAATATTTTTATCTTTCCAATGATTATTTATTGTCAAACAGATAACTTATATATCACCATGTAAAAATTAATTTACAAAGAGATATTTGTTTATTTTATTTTTTCCTTTACTTTAAGTTAATTAAAATAATGTGTCATTATCATTCATAAGTGGCTCCATGGAGTCAAAAAATTGACCCATTAATTTCTATGGTCGTCCATTACTCATAAATAATGGTTAGGACAAGTGTTAAGGTAATTTTGAATTATTATAATATTTTTTTCTTTGAATTACCGTATTTACCTTTAACCGAGGTAAATAAAAGTTAAAAGATACTATTCACAAAAAATTATTTTCATCTTATTGAACCAAATTTAACTTACAAATAACAACCATGTATGTCATATTTTGTAAAGACCCGTAAAATTCAAGGAAAATTTTTTTCTTAATTTTCTTTGAATTTTACAAGAACGTGGTTTCTGACGGCACCTGATTCTGAGGCCCAGTGTGCCCGGAATCAATTTCCGAAATTTGGCTCCGGTACATTCAGTGAACGAATGACTGGGGTTTTCTAACTTTTGAACCGGTGCTCGGAATCGAATTCCGAGGGCACCGATGAACTCGCAGCGCCGGTAATTGCTTAGGAACTCTTGTTCCGGAGTTACGTTTACACAAGTGTTGATAATAAAATTTGTGGAAGTTTATTATATAATGACACTATAATTTTAATTATTTTACTCTATGTGTAAACTCTTGATGGAAGTTGGGTAACCACCCAACCTCCCTTGGGAGGTTATGAGGGTGGTGGGGCCCACACTAACCCCACCCCTTCATATTCTCTAAACCCCCCACAACTCCAACTTTAATGTTGACAACTTGTTTAATTAATGAGGTGAGTAAGTGTGGTTTATTTGAATTTCAATCTTTTGAAATTCTTGCCAACACTTTGAATTTAATTAATTAAACCAACTTAATTAATTATTTTGAGTGTTTGATTTCTTTTGAAATCATTTTGCCAACATTAAAATGAGAGATTCTATTCTTCTCTTTGGGTTGGAATAAACTTTGTGGGGAGAACTAAAGAGAGGAGAAGAACTTTTGGAAGACCTTCAACCTCTCGAAGAAGAACGTTTTACGTCTCCGAAGAATGTGAAGCAACACCTTCTACCTTCTTCAACTGGAGCAAGGAAGGGAAGCACCACCACCCACAAAGTATTCTGAGAGTGTCGACTCGACTCGACTCGACTTCACCGAGTGCTTCTTCCTCCAACGTCAACGGAATCGACGTTCGATTCTCGCGACGCCCGACCTCCACGACGCTTGTCTTCCGCGGCTTTTTGACGTGCTTTGCAGTTGAAACCGAGGTAGGGGTTTAATGTTATTTGATTCCGTTCTTGATTCTGGCATGTCGAATCTTGTGGTTTTCGACTTTTTATAATCGAATAATGCGAGGGGGCCGGACCGCACAAACTCGGCCGACCCTCCTCCTTATTTCATAATTGTTTTCTTTGTTATTGGTATGAAGGAGCGTGGTGCCGTTGCACCATGCGGTTCATGCGGAACATACGCGCGGTGCCGTGGAAGGAGATTCATGAACGTGACGCTGTCGCGTCGCGTCGAAGAAAGTTGAAGAGACCGCGGCCGGAGCGGGGACGCGGCAGAAGGGCGCGACGTTGTCGCACCACACCGAACGACAAGGGTCGCGGACGGTTCCGGGCCGCGGCGGAGCAAGATGACCGGCGGCCGGCACCAAGCCACCGGTGTCGGCGAAGGAAGGACAGGTCGTCGCCGGTCCTTGCTGGTGGAACCGGCCGGCCAGTGCGGGCCGGCCGGGCAGTGGAGACCGGGGGAAATAATTCCCCCGGTCGGGTCTTCAAGGGGCCCCAATTAAGGGGCCTCTATTTCACAAAAGGGGGGCAACCCCCCACCCATTCTCAATCATCTCGACCGAAGGCCGAGCTGGCAGCACGCCTAGCGCTCTGCCTTGCGCCGAACCGGCGCGCTCGGCCGGTCCGCCAGGCCGGGCCGGGCCGCGACGTGCCGGGCCGGGTCGACCCGGTTCGGGCCAACCGGGGGGTCTCCGGCCGGGATGGCCCGGGCCCGAAACCCCCGTTACCAAGAGAGACCTTGAGGGTATCGAGTTCCCTACTGAGTATCGTCATACTCACCCATGCACGGGCTATGCCCGCACCTCGTTGTGTTGGTTGCAGACGACGGGCAGTGCTGACGGAGGCCGAGCATTCGAGGACTGGTCGGTACCCAGAGGTGGACTACACGACGAGTCAGTACCCAGAGGTGGACTACACGATGAGACGACACACATAGAAGGTTGATGGACGAGGGCATGGATGATGTTATCTGTACCTACCCATCAGGTAGGATCCGTGGTGGATGACCAGGAGCTACGCTATCTGTACCTACCCTTTAGGTAGGATCTGAGGAGGACGACCCAGGAGCTGCTTCCTTCTTCCAGTTGTTTGTCTTTTTGATGTTGTACCTTCTTCAGTTGTAGTTGTACTTCTTTTTGGGTTTGTATTCTGGCCCATTTACTTTTCAGCATTTCTTTTGTACTTATTGTTTTGCTTCCGCTTGTATTATGCGGTGCTTGTTTTCTTTTATAAAGGCAATGCCTTCCCAGTTATCGGGATTTTATGCCTTTGGTGCTAGTCGCCAGCCCCTGGCCTATGGAAGGCGGGCTTGGGGTAGTCATGGAATGGGCCCCGAGGACGGGTCGTGACAAATTGGTATCAGAGGAGTTTGGTTCTACCGCAGAACTTATAACTCTGATTTTTCTTTCTGTGAAGCAATAGTGTTAAGAGTACCGAGTGTGGTTTTCAGTTCAGGGAGTCCAGTATTGGTGCGGGCGGTCGACGTATCCATACACCAGGACCCTGACAACTAATTTGCGACTTTGTGCACGAAAACACTGATTACGTGTGTGTTTTCCAGAAGTTTTATTTAAATGTCAGCTCAAACCAGGTCAGCTAACCAGGTATAAACTTTTTACCGTGTCACGTTGTTTATTTCAGGATGCCTCCCCGTGGACGACCATCGAGAGCCCCGACATAGGTGCATACTGACAGCCCGCCAAGCGACGAGGCCTCAGTATCCCAGTTGAGGCACCAGCGGAGGCACCAGCGGAGGCACCAGCGGTACTACTACCCGTTGGGCCACCGATGCCACCAGCCCCAGCAGCAGAGGTTGCACGTCGCTTGAGCGCACTGCATGAGTTCCAGCGCCAGAGGCCACCCATGTTTCAGGGAGGGACGGACCCGCAGGCGTCTGAGGATAGGCTGGAGGCTGTGGTGAGAGTCTTCAGGCTAGTGGGGACGCCAGCATATTTCATGGTGATCCTTGCTGCCAGCCTTTTTTAGGCAGCAGCAGGCAGATGGTGGAGCCTGATGCTTCAGATTCATTACGAGGCGACACTTCTATGGGCAGACATCGAGAGCCTGTTCCGGGCAGAGTTTGTACCAGCCACCCTTCGAGCGGTGCGTATATAGGAGCTACTTCAGCTACGGCAGGGCAGCATGTCCGTGGCGCAGTACTCAGCAAGATTCACATACCTCTCGCGCTACTCCACAGAGATGGTACGGGACCCGTTCTTCAGGGCCCGAACCTTCGAGCAGGGGCTCAGGAAGGAGATCAGAGCTTCGGTTGTATCACACAACATTCCGACGCAGACAGGAGTGTTGGAGTGAGCCCTCTTAGTGGAGAGTTTCCTTGCTGAGCAGTCTCCAGCAGCAGGACCCACCACTAGCCGGCATGTGGTAGAGTCTTCTGTAGCGGGCAGTATATAGATGACGCAGGGGTCTAAGAGGACCAGACCTATAGGTGGTCGACCACGTGACTCAGGGTCGGTAGTGCGGGGCACCATGGGAAGTGATAGAGCCAGACCTGCCATGAGGTGTTACTCCTGTGTCGGAATTGGTCACGTAGCACGTGATTGTCCGACCCGCCATGCAGATGACCCGCAGTTAAATGAAGAACCACTGAGGCAAAGGCAGAGGTTCTATCAGGGTGGCCATGGCAGAGGAGCTGGCCGGGCAGCTGGAGGTGGACGACGCTTCGAGGTGTTGCCACCACCACCACTAGGAGGTCCGCCCCGACCGCAGGGAGTTGGTGGACATCTGAGAGCTCAGCTTCAGGCAGCTGAGGCCTTCAATCATGGAGCTCTTGGAGCAGATGGACAGGAGTGGAACTAGTACATACGTCCTTTGTACATCTAGTTCCTTGTTGCTATTGTGTAGCATCTTTGTATTATGAGCTGCAATAATAAAATATGATTACCTTGTGATGTTTTCAGTCCTGTCCTCTTTTGTGTTGTTACTAAGAAGTTCCAGTTAAGACTGTTGACTTGGCCCTCACATTCGAGTTTTCTACTGAAGGAGACCTAGTGACCACACACTGATGCCAACAGTGTGACTCGACCCTTGGAGGCGAGAGTGACAGTTCGATCTCTTGGTAGTTACGTCGAGGCCTTACGGCGTCATCCATGGCATGAATGCATCATTCATGTCAGGATTGACTGTATTAGGCAACGAATATGGTTCATCTAGGGGATGAGACTGGATTTCTCTTTTTCGGAAAAGAAGAAATCATAGCAGCTCTTCTGAGACTAGAGAAGGTCCAGGTCATCCAAGAGCGGATGAGGACGGCAAAGGGCTGACAGAAACCTTATGCTGATAGGACTTGGAGGCCTCTAGAGTTCGAGGATGACCATCACGTCCTTATACGAGTCACTCTCGTTGAGGTTTACGGAGATGTGGCCAGGGAGGCAAGTTATCTCTGAGGTTCAATGGACCTTTCTAGGTCCTCAGCTGGGTAGGAGAGGTGGTTTACCGCTTGGCCCATCCACTTCAGTTGCACTAGGTGCACGAAGTTTTCCACGTATCTCAACTGAGGAGATATGTGCTCGGCCCCTCTTCATATCATTGACCATGAGGAGCTGGATGATGGCGATGGGGTGTCTTTCTCGGAGGTTCCAGTGGGGATCAAGGATCGATAGGAGTGGATCCTACGAGGATGATTGATTCCTCGAGTGAGCTTTCTTTGGCAGTACGGGAACCTCCAGGTAAGCACATGGGAGCGGAAAGCTTAGATGCGTGCTCCGTACCGCCTTTTTTTCCCTAAGTTTGTGGTGAAACTTTACGGGGACGTAAAGCCCTGTGGTGGGAGTAATGTAAAGACCCGTAAAATTCAAGGGAAATTTTTTTCTTAATTTTCTTTTAAATTTTACAAGAACGCGGTTTCTGACGGCACCTGATTCCGAGTCCCGGTGTGCCCGGAATCAATTTCCGAAGATTGTCTTGGGTACGTTCAGTGAAAGAACGAGCGGGTTTTTCTAACTTTTGAACCGGTGCCCGGAATCGAATTCTGAGGGCACCGATGAACTCGCAGCACCGGTAATTGCTTAGGAACTCCTATTCCGGAGTTGCGTTTACACGAGTGTTGATAATAAAAATTGTGGAAGTTTATTATATAATGACACTATATTTTAATTATTTTACTCTAAGTGTAAACTCTTGATGGAAGTTGGGTAACCAACCAACCTCCCTTGGGAGGTTATGAGTGTGGTGGGGCCCACATGAACCCCACCCCTTCATATTCTCTAAACCCCCCCCCCCCCCACAACTCCCACTTTAATGTTGACAACTTGTTTAATTAATGAGGTGAGTATGTGTGGTTTATTTGAATTTCAATCTTTTGAAATTCTTGCCAACACTTTGCATTTAATTAATTAAACCAACTTAATTAATTATTTTGAGTGTTTGATTTCTTTTGAAATCATTTTTCCAACATTAAAATGAGATATTCTATTCTTCTCTTTGGGTTGGCATAAACTTTGTGGGGAGAACTAAGGAGAGGAGAAGAACTTTTGGAAGACCATCAACCTATCGAAGAAGAACGTTCCACGTCTCCGAAGAACATGAAGCAACACCTTCTACCTTCTTCAACCGGAGCAAGGAAAGGAAGCACCACCACCCACAAAGTATTCTGAGAGTGTCGACTCGACTCGACTCGACTTCACCGAGCGCTTCTTCCTCCAACGTCAACGGAATCGACGTTCGATTCCCGCGACGCCCGACATCCGCGATGCTTGTCTTCCATGACTTGTTGACGTGCACTACACATGAAACCGAGGTAGGGGTTTAATTTTATTTGATTCCGTTCTTGATTCTGGCATGTCGAATCTTGTGGTTTTCGACTTTTTATTATCGAATAATGCGAGGGGGCCGGACCGCACAAACACGGCCGACCCTCCTCCTTATTTCATAATTGTTTTCATTGTGGTTGGTACGAAGGAGCGTGGTGTTGTCGCACCACGTGGTTCATGCGGAACATACGCGCAGCGCCATCATGCCGCACCGTGGAAAGAGATTCAAGAACGTGACACCGTCACATCGCGTCGAAGAAAGTCGAACACACCGCGGCCGGAGCGGGGCTGCGGTGGAAGGGCACTACGCCGTTGCGCCACACTGAACGACAAGGGTTTCGGATGGTTCTGGGTCGTGGCAGAGCAAGATGACCGGCGGCTGGCACCGGGCCGCCGGTGTCGGCGGAGGAAGGACCGGCCGTCGCCGGTCCTTGCTGGCGGAACCGGCCGTCGCCGGTCCTTGCTGGCGGAACCGGCCGGCCAGTGTGGGCCGGACGGGCAGTGGAGACCGGGGGAAATAATTCCCTCGGCTGGGTCTTCAAGCGGCCCCAATTAAGGGGCCGCGGTTTTACAAAAGCGGGGCAGGTGCCCCCCCCCCCCCCCCCCCCCCCGTTCTCAATCAGCTCGGTCGAAGGCCGAGCTGGCAGCGCGCCCAGGGCGCTGCATTGCGCCGAACCGGCGCGCCTGGCCGGTCCTCCAGGCCGGGCTGGGCCGGGCCGGGACGTGCCGGACCGGTTCAACCTTGTCCGGGGCGGGTTGACCCGGTTCGGGCCAACCGGGGGGTCTCGGGCCGGGACGGCCCGGGCCCGACACCCCCGTTACCGAGCGATTTGGATTCATATGCCCATAACTTGGGCTACGGACCTTCAAATGACGTGCCGTCAGTGGAGATGTTATCCTTGGATCGAGACGGTCGTTTCGGTATATCGCATTCAATGTTTCGGAATACTTTGAGTTCGGCCAGGTTGGTTCGTACACGAAACCAACCGGGCCCTCGGAGCGGAAATGCTCATATCTTGAGCTACGGACGTCCTAATGATGATCCGTCAGCTTTGTTGAGTTCCTCTTGGTGAGACTGATCTTTTGGCATACTACGCCCGAGGATTGGACATAGGTGGAGTAAGGTCGGGCTTGTTTTACCTTAAAAACCAATAGGGCCCCCGGAACGAGAAAGCCAATAACTTCCAGTCCGGGCGTCCGATTGACGCGCCGTCTCTTGCTTTGCGTTCCTGTTGACGATACGGAACTTTTGGAATCCTCCGCCCGAGATGTGGATGCAGATGGATAATGGCCGGGTTGGATCGCATTGAAATCCAACTGGGCCCTTGGAACGGAAAAGCTGATACCTTCCTAACAGAACGTCTGTTTGACGAACCATCAGCGGCGTTGGTGATCTCTTGAGAAACGGTCCCTATGAGTTTACCCAATGAGAGTTCGGGGTACAGTGGAGATACGGCCGGGTTTGGTTCGCTCACGAAATCAACCGGGCCCCTGAGATGAAAAGGCTAATAACTCACAGACCGAGCGTCCGATTGACGCGCCGTCTATTGCGTTGAGACCCCTATGACGAGGCGGTCCTTTGAGATACTTATTCATGGGACTTTGACATACTTGGAGTATCGACTTGGAGCTCGTGGAGCGGACCCTCCCAGAGACGAGCGTACGGAGTATGGAGACCGTGTATCCGGCCGAGACCTGAAGACTGCTTGTCTGATTCGTTTCGGAATGACTTACGTAGCCCAGTGGGGTGCACTACTTTGTGAGGTGGCAGACCCATAGCGGAGGAGCACTAATATGTGAGGTGACAGACCCGCGGTACTCGAAAGGAGGAGTACCTCTGTAGGCTATGAGGGGGGATCACTACTGTGTTGGGTGGCAGACCCCGGTGGGAAGCACTACTGTGTGAGGTGGCAGGACCGCGGTACTCGACAGGAGGAGTACCTCAGCAGTCTTAGGTTAGTGAGCAGTACCTCAGAGTCATGACAGGACCACTATACACTCCAGAGACGGAGCTTTTCAGCAGTTACGGTTTCGATAATGAAAATCCTGGTTTGAGCTGAGACTTTTGACCTTTGTGTTTCCTCATGATTGAGATGGGTCACTTGATAACTTAGGTATATGTATGGGAATATACCTGGGTAGTGGTTATCCGTTGATTTCACAATCCTTGTGTTTCCTCATGATTGAGATGGGTTACTTGATAACTTGGGTATATGTATGGGCATATATCTAAGTAGAGGTTATATGTTGAGATCTTATTGTGGTTATCCTTGTTGGTTTAGAGAGACCTTGAGGGTCTTAGGGTCCCTACTGAGTATTGTCATACTCACCCCTGCACAGGCTATGCCCGCAACTCGTTGTGTTGGTTGCAGACGACGGGCAGTGCTGACGGAGGCCGAGCGTTCGAGGACTGGTCGGTACCGGGAGGTGGACTACACGACGAGTTAGTACCCGGAGGTGGACTACACGATGAGACGACACACATAGGAGGTTGACGGACGAGGGCGTGGAGGAGGCTATCTGTACCTACCCTTCAGGTAGGATCCGTGGCGGAAGACCATGAGCTGCGCTATCTATGCCTACCCTTCAGGTAGGATCCGAGGAGGACGACCCAGGAGCTGCTTCCTTCTTCCAACTGTTTGTATTTTTGTTGTTGTACCTTGTTCAGTTGTAGTTGTACTTATTTTTGGATTTGTATTCCGGCCCATTTACTTTTCATCATTTCTTTTTTACTTAGTGTTTTGCTTCCGCTTGTATTCTGTGGTGCTTGTTTTCTTTTATAAAAGCAATGCCTTCCCAGTTATCGGGATTTTACGCCTTTGGTGCTAGTCGCCAGCCCCTGGCCTATGGAAGGCGAGCTTGGGGTAGTCATGGCACGGTCCCCGAGGACATGTCGTGACAGATTTTCTATATTCAATTCAATGAAGTGGAAAAAATTTATTTAAATGAAAAATTAAGGTTTTTAACTACTACTAATTGGTTTCACTATTCATTAAAAATTGATGTTTTTCCAAAAACTAGCAAAAATTCAGCCCAAGATATATTCGATATTCTGAATTCAAAAATGATGTCTATTTTTCCAAATTAAAAAATAGAAGTTGTATTAATTAATTTAAAATTAATTTCCATTCTTAAAACAAATAGTTTGTTTTTAAGAAAAAATAACTATCAAAATGTTGACACTTGTTTATGTCTAATTTCAAAGTGAAATAAATTTCAACGAGCAACATTGGATTAAATGGAAAAAATATATTCTAATTACACTTTAAAAACAATTAAAAATATAATTTAATCATATTAATTTATTATATTAAAAGAAACCTTTGAATTAAAATACAGTATTTTCACTATTCGTTAAAAAAAAAATTTATCTAAAAAATACCAAATAATTACCCAAAGTAAATTTCGGTGTCCTGATTCTAAAGAAAAAATTTATTTGGTCAAATAGAAAATATTAAAGTGACCAAAACTAGATTTAAAGAGGGTTCTCCATTAAAATGTGTTAAATCGACCTTTTAATGTAAATTATGTTTAAAATTAGATTCACTCACATTTTAAGCCTCTAAAATTTAATGGTTAAATGTAAATACATTTAAAAAACATGTATAATCATATTGTAGTTTTTTTGTTCATTCCAGCAAATACAACAACTAGTATTTAACTACCATTTAAAAATAATAATATTATATTATTAGTGTTCAATGTAAGATTTCAAAGAAACTCGTTGTTGAGTATTGGGTAATCCATTGAATATAACATCCACTTTAAATTAAAATTAATATTTAATTCAAAATTATTAATAAATATGAAAATATCATAAATTTTATTTACCTGGGATGTTACATCCTTCCCCCTTTTGGGAATTGCGTCCTCACAATTTTACTTATCAAATAAATGGGGATATTTATCCCTCATATCATTTTAAGATTCCCACATTTCCTCTTCAACCATATGGTTTTTCCACATAACCTTTACACAGTGAATTACCTTATTCCGCAACAAATTCTCGCTTCGGTCAAGAATCTGGACTAGTTGTTACTCATAAGAGAGATTCTCTTCCAACTGAACTACCTCTGGGCTCAAAACAGGAGATGGATATGGAATATACTTTCTCAACATCAAAACATGAAAAAAATTGTGTAGCTGGGATTATCATAGAGGTAAAGCCACTCTGTACAAAACTGATCCAATTTTCTCTAGGATTTCATAAGGTATAATGATCCTAGGAATCAACGTTCCCTTGTTACCAAAACGCATCACACTTTTCAATGGAGAAACTTTGAGAAATTCATGATCACATACCTGAAAAGAAACATCCTTCCTCTGGTTATCTGCATACATTTTCTGCCTGCTCTAAGTTGTTCTCATGTGCTTCTGAATCAACAGAACTTTATCATCCATCTCTTCTACCAATTCTGGTCCGATCAGCTTCCTTTCACCTACTTCATCCAAAAATGCTGGAGTTTGATAATGCTTTCCAAATAATACCAAAAATGAAGCCATCTGTATGATGTAATAAAAACTGTTATTATATTAAAATTCAACCAAAGAAAGATATTGGTCCTAACTTCCCTGGTAATCCAGTGAACAAGCACGTATCATATTTTCTAGGGTATGAATGTTTCATTCTGATTTCCCATCTAATTAAGGATGAAAATCTGTGCTAATATTTAATTCAATAACCAACGACTTCTGAAGGCCTTTTTAAAAGTTAGAAGTAATCCTGAGATCATGATCAGATACAATGGAGAGAGGAACTCCATTAAACCTGACTATCTCTTCAACATAAGACTAAGAAAGATGATCTAGAGACAATGTATCATTAATAGGAAGGAAATGAGCAGATTTATTCAATCGATCAACATTAACCCAGATTGCATTCTTACCTTGAGATGCCTTCAGCAATCACATGATGAAGTTTGTGGATATATTTTCCCATTTCTACTCTGGCACCGGTAAAGGCTAAAGCATCCCTTTTATTAACTGTCGCTCTACTTTAACCTGCCGACAAGTCAAACACTTCACAGTAAAATCATCAATATCTTTTTTCATTCCATCCAACCAGTAATACTCTCAATGATCTATGTACATCTTAGTACTTCCAGGATGAACTGAAAATGGGGAAACATGTACTTCACATAACAACTCTTTATTCAACTGTGAATCACAAGGCACACATAATCTCCTTCCAAATCTCAAAATGCATTCATTATCAGTCTTAAATGTATGGAACTTACACTTATGACCCAACTCTACCATTTTCTGTAACTCACTATCTCCCTCATATGCTTGCTTAATTATGTCTGATAAAGATGATCTCACTGACACCTGATACAAAATAGAAGAATTTTCTACACCAACAACTTCTTTACCAATGTTTATCAAATAAAAAACTAAATGATCTTATTCCAAACGTAAAATGGTTAACAAAGCATTACTATTTGGACTCAAAGCATCAACCACATTATTTGCATTTCTCGGATGGTAATGAATCGTGCAATCACAATCCGTGATTAATTCCAGCAGTCTCCTCTATCTCATATTTAATTCATTATGAGTGAATCTATACTTCAAACATTTGTGGTCAGTATATATTTCACATTTTACCCCATACAAATTATGCCTCCAATATTTTAAAGCAAAAACAACAGTAGCTAATTCCAAATCATTTGTTGGGTAAATTACCTCATGAGGTTTCAACTGATGTAAGGAATAAGAAATTACCTTATCCTTCTACATAAGGACACAACCAATTTCATTAAATGACGCATCTATGTAGATAAAAAACTCACCTTTTCTGGATGGTAGTGCCGAAACTGGAGCATTCAAAAATCTTCATTTCTATTATTGAAAACAATGATCACATTCTTTTGTCCAGATGAACTTAACACCGTTTCGAGTTAACATAGTCATTAGACTAGATAACTGTGAAAAAGTTTCAACAAACCTTTTGTAATAACCATCAAATCCATGAAAAATACGGATCTTGATTATATTTGTGGGTCTTGGCCATTCTTCGACAACTTCTGTTTTAGTAAGATCAATAGTTATGCCATTTTTTGAAACAATGTGACCAAGGAAATAAATTTGTTTCAACAAAAACTCAAACTTTCTGAATTTCAAAAATAGTTTCTTTTCATTTTAGGTTTGAAAGACAACCCTTAAATGACTTTTATATTCATTTTTTCCTTTTGGAATAAACCCAAATATCATCAATGAACACAACCACAAACTTATCCATAAACTCATGGAATATTCTATTTAAAAAATCCATGAATACAATGGTGAATTGGTTGAACCAAAAGGCATTACGACAAATTCACAATGGCCATATCTAGACCAAAATGTGGTCTTTAGAATGTCTTCTTCTTTCACTTTCAACTGATGGTACCCCGACCTCAATTATATCTTCCAAAATTGCTGAGCTTCCTAGAGCTAATCAAACAAATCATCAATATGAGGCAAAGGATACTTGTTCTTAACAATGATGTTTTTCAATGGTCTATAATCAATGCAAAGTATCATTTAACCATAATTATTTTTAACAAACAAGACAAGAGTACCCAATAGTGATGTGCTAGGTAGAATGAAACCATTATCTAATGAATCTTAAAATTGTTTATTTAACTCAAAAAGTTCAATTGGAGCCATTCGATAAGGGGGTTTTGAAACTGTCATAGCATAAGGAACTAAGTGAATAGTAAATTCAACTTATCGATCAGGAATAATACCAGGAAACGCATTTGGAAAAACATCAAGGTACTCATTTACCACTGGAACATCATTAATATAAACAGTTCCTTTATTTCTGACTATATATACAAGGTAACATTCATTTCTGTATTTTACTAGTTTTTGTGCTTCCAGATATATTAACAAAAGTAAGGGTTAATTGTTGTACACAAAATGAAAATAATTCTGAAAATAAACCTCTTTATCTCTACAGTAAATCATATCATGATAAATAGAAATCTAATCCATACCCAAAATCACTTCAAACTCTACTAGAGGAAAAACAATAAGGTTTTTAGGTAGATTATTTCCACACACAAGGACTAGAATTTTCTTATGTTTTTTTGTCTCAGCATTTCTTATATGTGTTTTTACTATAATTTATGTGTTCATATCTCTATATGGAATTCCCTATTTACAAGATAAATTTTCAGATTTGAAAGAGTGTGTAGACACTAAATCAAACAACACATTGTATAATCCGAACCAGAAAACATTGTACATGATACTACTTCATTTGATGCCCCATCATCTACTGAAGTAGTTGCGATGGATTTCACCACTACTTTCTACTTGTAGTCTTGCTGCTTTCACTCAGTTGAGTTCTTTATTGGACACTCATTTTCATAATAAACCATTTCATTGCACAGAAAACATTTTACTAACTATAAATTATATTTTTTCTAACCACTACCATGATATTTTTCAGTGCAATTACGAGCCTTATGTCCCATTTTACCACATCGGTAGCACTTAACAGAAATCAAAAGACATTCCCCAACATGCTTTTTACCAAAAATTTTAAAAACTGTAAACTTATGTTTCTTACCATCATACTTTTTTGAAGATTTCTTCCGTTTTTCATACCACCTCGACCTGTTATTCTGTTGTTTTTCAAATAACACCTAATCATCGAAAAATTCCATTTCAATCTTCCTCGCACAACGAATAAGATATTAATAACATTTGAACTCACAAGAAGCTAAATCCATCTGATAGTATGGTTTTATTCCTGAGTAAAAACATATGATTTTACTATCAAGATCTCGTATGAAATATAGAGCATACCATGCCAGTCGAGTGAATATTTCTTGATAAAAATCCATTGAGTCATCCTCCTACCTTAATTGTAGGAATTGTTTTTTTCATCCTATGATGATCTACCTTAGGAATATATTTCTCAAGAAACATACATTTGAATTCATCCCAATTGAGAGAATAAATCTCTTCAATAACCCTGATATTTTTCACCATCGACCACCACTGACCAGCTTTACCTTCAAAACGGTAAACATCAAGACTAACCCTTCGATGTTCTGAACACCCCATGACAACAACAAAAATTATCCAGTTCTTTAATCCACCCTTTTTCTAGCACATGATTAGATGATACTATCAATGATTGTGGATGTTGCCTAATTTAATGATCTACTACTGACATATTCCTCTGTGGTTGATCTAGCTAATATCATGCATTGATACCACCACCATTTATAGCCTTAGTTAATTTTGCCATCACTGCAATGAAATGTTCATTTCAGATTCTGACCATATCAGGTTGCTAATTTGGAAGGTTTTCTTCCTCGTGATGTCGTCCCAACATAGCTTCCATGTTTCCTTTGTGGAAAACCATTCCGAACACATAAATATCTTCGGCGAAGCAACATGCTAATCTTAAAATGCTATATTATTTCAATATTAACATAAATTACTTTATGGATATTAATTTAACAATAGCCTAATTCCTAAAGTTATCTAAACCAACCCTTAATTCCAACTATAAGGACCTGACCTTAAAACATTACATAATATTGAATTAAACGAATAATTCACATTGAGGATCTTTTCAGGTTTAGTGTTTTAGAGAATTAGTACATAACTATTACATCTCAAAAGATTACAAAGTATACACTTCTACTTAGTTTCAATTATTTCATAAAATAAAAACTCTTGTAAAAAAGAGTCATGTTTAGTTCCATGTTTTAGACAGCATGGCTTTTCCATGATCCCATCCTTGACCCTATTCATGTTTAAGTCATGTGAAAAACATTTCAAAACATAGAATGAGCAAAAAAATATCAATAAGGGTTATAAAAAAAAGAAAGAAACCTTTCGTTCATAAATAAATACTAAACATAAACTCTTTTTCATACCTCATGAAATCATAATATTTATGAATAAAAAATAAAAAACATAAATCATTATGGTAACTTGTGGCATTTATATCATTCTAACATTGGAGCTATCACAACTACATAGTGAGTTACTTTAGAATACTCATCACACTATATTCCCTAAATCTCTTAGGAGAAACATTCACGTTTACCTCCGTCACATTACCCAATGTATTGGAGAGCTATCTCGGGCTCACCTGCCCAAGGTTTATCACAGAACCACCCGTATACACAAACAATGCCCATGAATTATAACATAATCATAACACATAACATAAGTATAAAAGAAAGATAAAATTCCCACATTGTAATAACAATATATGATTACAAGATATTTAAATTATAAATCCATTCTCAAAATCATTTTCAATAACAAAATAAGTAAAAATATTATATATAATTTTTTTCCTTTTAAAAACATTACTTCTTGTTAATGAATCCAAAGATCAAATAATACTCGCGGTTGAGGAAAGGTCGTTGTCACCGCTTACGTTAAAAAGAAACATTCTTTTTTTTTGTAGTTTAGTCAAATGATTATTAGAAAGAAAAATTCCATTTTAATGAAATGTCAAAGGTGTTTATACATTGTATAAACTATAGTCGTGTATTAGGACAAAATATTCCTCAATGAAAGGAGATTGAGACGAAGTCCCTTACCTCGTGTCTGACTTGACTCGATCATTCTTTAATATACTGAATAAAAAAATAAGTAATTTCTACATGCTTAAAAA
Source organism: Viscum album (assembly GCA_963277665.1). Classification (NCBI taxonomy): domain Eukaryota; kingdom Viridiplantae; phylum Streptophyta; class Magnoliopsida; order Santalales; family Viscaceae; genus Viscum; species Viscum album. The sequence continues at coordinate 1,242,782,683 of OY728153.1, forward strand.
CATTTGTCAAGTTTATTATTTCTTTTATATCACTTATTACCATGTTATAAACATTATGTAATTATTTATGTTAATAACGTTCGTTTTGTCGATATTTGGTACTTGAGTCAAAAACGAACACCTTATATTTACAAGATGTCCATGTGGTCAATACTACATTATATCCAGAATGATATTAATTATTTATATATCATATATATCATATATATCCCGTATATATATATAAATATATATATATATTTATTTATAACAGTACATATCATTTAGAGGTAAGAAATTAAATGCACAGTTCATGGAGACGGTAAGCCGTACGTACGCATGAATGCTACTTTCATTTCTATTTATTATTTTAATAGAATTAAAAAATAATTAAACATACCTATATTATAATTCCATTATAATATCATATATAAGATCATTATCTCCAACCTATATACATCCTACATATGGCATTAACGAGTCTTATCACTTTGAGGGGGCGATACTCTGCACTTCCTCGAATATAATTATCACATTTTCCCATAATGGCAAATATAAAGGTATGTTCTAAAAGAAAAATATATAATCATAAGGAAAACATAAAAATAGTATATATCATATATAAATATAGGTTTTTCTTAATGACCACCATGATAGGCGATAGGAGATAATCGAACAATCATCGTTTTGTGAGGCGTTAGTTTACCATCCCTAGAAATAGTATCGTCTTCATCCATTAAGTGGAGGTGTGTGTAAGTGTAGGTTTAATCTTTATCATAACGACATCATATTATATTGAGTATACTGTTTTGGTTATAAAATAAGGGAATAAAAAGAGTTTATTGGTTGGAGAAGTAAAGTAAAAGAAATGATGTTAAGAGAAAACATTACCCTTAATTTGGGTAACTCTCTTTGGTATGAACCAAAAGGGTTTCTTGAACTGAATTATACCAATGTTAAGGATTCTAGAAGGAGTAGAGGGATGTAGGGAGATTAATTGGGTAGACTTTGTATAAGAAAAAAATACTTGAGATGTGTGAATAATTGGTTATAAGTGAGGGCTTTTTATAAGGTGGAGGAGGGGCTCTTTAAGAATGTTTGATATATTTTATTTTATTATATAATGATATTCTTTTTATAAAGGTCGAAAACTAATTAAGATATAATATAAGATGAATAATGGTCTAAATAAATTAATACAATAATAATTGGACGGGTTTTGGATGTTATATTAATATTTATAATCTTATTTATTTAAATCATTTATTAATGAGATAAACACTGCATCATTATCGTGTCATAAATAATTTAATTTATTCAATGTCTAAAAATTATAAAAAAAATACCATGATGTAGGAAATCTTTTTATCTTTCCAATGAACATTTATATTTGAAATTATAACTTATATAACGCCATTTAAAAAATAATTTACCAATATAGATTTGTTTATGTCATTATTTCCTTTACTACAAGTTAATTAAAATAAATTGACATTATCATTCATAATTGGCATCATGGGATCCCAAAATAGACCCAAGTATTTACATGGTCGACCATTACTCATCCAATAGGTTTAGGACATGTGTTATGGTAATTTTGAATTATTATAACATTATTTTTACCTTGAATTACCTTATTTACCTTTAACCGCGGTAAATAAAAGTCAAAAGTTACTATTCACAAAAAAATATTTTTATCTTATTGAACTAAATTTTACTAAATAATAACAACCTTGTATGTAATATTTTCTAAATTAAATTCACATAAGTGGTAAAATTTAATTTAAATGAAAAAAGCCAGTTTTTAACTGCTACTAAGTGGTTTCACTATAAATCAAAAAATGATATTTTTCAAAAAACAAACAAAAATTTATCCCAAGATATATATGATATTATGAATACAAAAATGATTTCTACTTTACCAAATTTAAAACATTAAATTTTCATTAAATAATTTAAAATTAATTGTAATTTTTATAACAAATAGATTGTTTTTAAGAAACAATAACAATCAAATGATTGACACTTGTTTATGTTCAATTTCAATGTGAGATTATTTCTAATAACCTACATAAAATTAAATGGTAAAAATATATTCTAATTACACTTTAAAACCAATTAAAAATATAATCTTAGCATTTATAAAAATTATATTGAAAGGAACTTTTGAATTAAAATACAGTATTTTCACTATTCATTAAAAATTGATTTTTATCAGAAAAATACCAAAAAATTACCCAAATTAAATTTTGGTGTCCCAAGTGTAAAGAATAATTTTATTTGGTAAAATAGATCATATTTAAGTGAAAAAAACTATATTTAAAGTGGGTTCTCCATTAAAAGGTGATAAATCGACCATTTAATGTAAATGATGCTTAAAATTAGACTCATTCACATTTTAAGCCACTAAGTTTTATTGGATAAATGTAAATACATTTAACAAAAATGTATAATCATATTGTAGTTTGTTTTGGTCCTTCCCACCAATACAAGTTCTAGGAGTTAAATACCATTTAAAAATAATATTATTGTATTATTAGTGTGCAACATAAGATTTCAATGAAACCCGTCGTTGCGTATCGGGTAATCCATTTAATATAGCATCTATTTAAAATTAAAATAAATTTTTCCTTCATAAATATTATTAAATATTATTATATCATATTTCTTTACTTACCTGGGATTTCACAATATAACTCTCCATGAGTATGCAAGATATATTAGTTACGAATAATATCCAAATCATAAGATATAATTCTAACACCCTAGAACACCTAATATCATTAATGTAATAATTAAAGTAATAGACTTAGTGAAATCTCTAAAATTCTCATATGTAATATATTTCTTTATAGAATGTATGAAATTATCCTGTGTGTAAGGTTTTAGACATAGAAAAATTTATTATTCTTAAAATACATAAAATGTTACTCTAATATGAAATTTGTTAGAATTAGGTAAATTTACTAAAAATAACAATATGTAAGATAATAAGTCAATAAAAAATACAGTTTGAATGAATTTATAAAATGGAATTTGTTTTTTAACTTTCAATAGGATAACATCATAAAAATAATATCAAATTAAAAATATTTAACTAAATATTAGTAAATAACCAAAACATCAGTTAAAGTAGATTCATTAAAAATATATATGAGTTTTTTTTAGAATCAAATATTATAATAGATTTAGATATAATGGATGAACATTACTTTGTTCTATAATGTCGTTTTTAGATGATCAAAAAATAATATTGTTTGTGAAATTTATATATTTAAAAAAATAATAATGTAACATGTTTATAAGAAATTATTATTAAGTAGTAAAATTTTATTTTTTTTCTATTATGTTTTCTAAAATTATTTAATATCAATAAGATCTTTTTTAGTGGATATGACACATTATTTATGGCATAAAGAAAAAAATTAATTTTAATAATAGAAAACTAAAATGGATAACCAAATTAGTGTTTTACTATATTAAATATTAATTTTATAAACACATATATAAGGAAAATAGTCTACAAAATAAGATTACTGTGTAAAAGTAATGAATAATTAAATACATTCGTCAAGGGTGTGGTCCAACATTTGGGGAATAAATGGTTTGAGCTTATCTTTATTAACATGAAGACTAATAATTGGTATAATTTTCTTTGAAATTTTTTGATTGATCTATTCATTAGTATATAATTCTTCATATAATAAAGTTATAGTGAACATAATATTCAAAGACGGAGTAAAATATGTAGATGAATCTTCATTATGAGTAAAATTATTAACTTTTATAACATACTCATTCTATGATATGGAAGTTTAAAAAATATTTGTTAACCCATTTCATGTTGTAGGAAATATTTTTGGTAGTTTAGGTCAAATGGTTTTCTAGTATTTGATCTCATATTGTGATTTACCCCACATTTCTACTCAAATTATAGTATCGTCCTTATAAATTTATAGATAAAATGAATATCCTTTTGATCATTTATATCTATATCACAATAAATTATTATTTTCATATATAGTGATCCATAAAATTCAATAAAATGATTAACTCAGTTTCAGAATTAAACGGTGCAGTAGTTGAATTACGTTTATATTCATCAACTTTCTAGAACAAAATTTATTTTCCTTTAGATGTATTTTTATATAAATAATGTTCAGTGTGAAAAATATTCTTTAATGTACGTGTCATATTTTGATGAAAATAAATAAATAAATGTCTCTAGAATATTCATTATACTAGAATCAAAATCATAGACATTTTTATTAAAATGGGATTCCAATTCCTTCAAAGGCTTCTAGAAGTTTTACGACACCCCTAAATTATATATTAGTTGATCCTCTAGAGAATTAAAAATAAACTAAAAAATGGGCACATTATATCAATGATCTCTCAATATTTCATAGATCATTCTTTTTAATTTTTTCAATACTCATTGACCTCAACAATTATATCTCTCTTATACCTCCGACAAAGATCAAATGATACTATAAAACCTTAAAATTAAATAAATCTATCATTAAATATAATTAAATATTATAAATAGTTATTAGTTTATCTCTAATATAATCAGTTTACTTCCATATTAATGCTGAATTATCGAATTAAATAAGATTTACATCCTTAATTATCACACATAGAGCCTTCCAAATATTTGAAATATTATAAAAATATTTCGTAGAAACCATTTTAATTTTTATATATTAAACATTAGATTTATAAAAGGATTTTTTATTATTTAAATTTCTCCATATTTTAAATATTCAATTCATTCTACTCATACATTATCCAATTGTTGTCCAAAATCATATCATCAATTTTTTCCATTATTATTCAAATGAAAACTAAATTCACTTATTTTAGAAGAGTGAGAATAAACATAAAAACTTTGTTATATAACATTTTCATATAATCTTTTTCATTATATCTATATTAAATATACTTCAATACTTTTAGATCGTAACTTTTCAAGCTGTTATGTGAGATATTGAAAAATATTTTATTATGTATCTCAATTAGACTATTCCTCCATTACATCATAAATTATAATTTGATGATCATAAACATCTATTATTTTTTTATTTTTTATTCCAGAACTCATTAATTATTTTCCTTAATAGATGTCTTATTAGAACATTATTTATGAAACAAAATCTTATATTAATAGCTTCAAACAATGAATGAGTACGCATAATACATTAATATAATGTCATTATATATATTCCTTATATATTCATACTATTTTTTCCAATAAACCCTTTATTTTTAGCTGTTATATGGGAGTATAATGTATGTTTAATTCCATTATATGAAAAAACAAAATTCAATTCATTTTAAAAAATTCATTCCATGGAAACTTTTTTGGAAAAAATGTTCGTAACGTTTTCACTTATAGAAAGTTAATATAAATTCATGAACATAGAATAATATTAACACTTAATACTATATAATTATACCCATGTAAATAAGTAAAAACAATCCACACAATAAAAATTGGACACGATAAAAATACATGTTATTCTATATGTTCGAAACAAAAAACATGTGGATTAGTGTTAAATATCTCAAAGAGGAAACCGAATTAATTCAATTAAAATTAAATTCATATTCTTTTCACATTTTTCATATATCATCGATCCTAATTTTATCAAACTATTGACAAATAAAATCCAAAAAAATTATCTCTTAAATAAACTGAATAAAGAATAAACATTACAATATTCAAGTATTCTATAATAACAATACGATTCAATTATATTATCATTTAAATTGTTATTAATCAATATATATAAATAATTAGTATCTAAATTATAGATATTTTATGTTTTAGGATATCTAAATTTTCTCAATATATCGTAAAAAATTGATTTTTCATTATTATAGGAATCCATCAAATAAACATCATCACAATGTTGAGAAATAATTATTATGTTTTTGTTTATTCCATGAAAATGAAGTATATTGTGGATGATGATATAACCAATAATTAAAATATATAAAAGTCCAATAATAGCCCCTTTCCCATTAATTTCAGAAGTAGAATTTCCTCCATTAAGCATTGATAATGAATGATGTTTAGAGAAATCACTACTCATGTTTCATGTGTAGTGATTCGCCACATACCTTTTTAATTACTATTTATATAGACCATTCCCTTCATAAATATCAAAAATCAAATTTTTTGGTAAGCATATAAGTTTTGGTTTATAAATTTTAGAAACTACACATTTGGATAGAAAAATATATTCATAGTGAGAAAATATTCAAGATATACCATTAGAAATGTTTTAAAATAACTATTAGGATTAATCTACAATATAGGAAAATATTAAAGAAGTAATATCTTCCATAATTGGAAAATATTCCACATTAAAAGGGAGTGTATATATATAAATGAAATTAATTTTATATCTTGAAAAGTATTTTCTATTCGGATTTTAATTTTCATTATTTATGGCACACATGTTTTCCTTTAATTAATTTATTCGTTCAAACAATTTCATTAAGATAGTACACCTAATGACCATAATTATGACCAAATTCAAAAATCCATCTTTAGATAACAACTATTTAATCTTACTATCATGAAATTAACTTGAAGAAACATAGTTATCAAGTTTATATTTTAACTCTTAATGATGAATCAATAAAATAAAATTTATAGCAATAAAAAAATACATTTTTAGGATTGGAATTGTTTTTATTGTGTAAATCATATTTACAAAGATTAATATTAAAATATTAATTTATTTCATCAAAATATTATTTTCCAAATTCAATATTATCTATGATTTTTCTTGAAATGCTTAAATATGATCTATAAAAAACATTTTATCATTTTGTTTTGGTTGATAATCTTGAGAGTTAGAATGGGAAAAATCACTAGTTCTTTAAAAATAATTCTAGTAGGCCTTAATATCACTTTTCCAATTCATCATGAAGCCATATTTTCTCTAAAACATCCTTTAAAAGTTTATCTTTTCTTTGATTTTATAGAATCTAGGTTTGATATACCCATGTTTTTTACATTTAGAGTATCTCAGTTCCGTTATATTCACATATTTATTTTATAATATATTAAGGGGCTTTATTAAAACTTTTATACTATTATATATTTTATTAATATTCTTTATTGTGAATAAATATCATCTTCAAACACTAAATAACTTGATTCTACCTCATCAGATGAGTAAAAAATTCTTTTTTATCCTTTCATAAATCTTATAAGGTAGATGATTGATATATGTTTTACAAATATTTACTATTCTGTTATAGTTTCCCTCAAAATACATTTCTTTTTGGTATATCATAAGAGGCACAATAGGATATTTTTTCTTTTTTCTTATAAATTTGTGTATTATTTTAAAATATATATGATTCCACCATGGTGGAAAAATTATATGAACATTCAAGGATTGATATGATTCAGGATCTACACCTTCAAAGGAAAAAACATTTCTCAATAATTAATTAATTACTACATTTATTTCTGTAAATATTTCCCTCCTAATAATCCATAAACTAACAACATTATGTTTAGAACAAATATACCTCAATTTCCTCACATTACCTATCCCTTAATAAGAAAATAATATAGTCTCCCATATTTAAAGAGTTTTAGAACACTGAGAAACTCAGCTAATCTCATCATGACCTAAACCATAATTAATAGTATTCATGGATTTAGAATGAAGATCATATTTGGCCTCCTATATTAAACATTATTCTTTTTTTTCTAAAAGTATCATTATAATGTTTAAAATTTTTACTATAGAAATTAAATCTAAAATTCATTAAATATATAACTATCATTTATTTCCGAGACTAATAAATATCATCATTCAAATATGGTACTTTTACAATAGAAATAAAATCAATCAGATTGACCACATCATAAAATATATTTGTATATAATTAATCATTAACATGAAAGTGTAGATAAAATAAAAGTTGAGATATAATAAAGCATATTATTCCAAACATATTCCATAATTTCTCAAGTGTTGTTAAATTGAGTATTTTATTTTCACACCAATTTAATAGTTCACTCTTCTTAAATAATATTATTTTCATCTTTCGTTAATCTGTTATGTAATGAAAATTTATGTATAAATTAAGAGCACAAAATGTATGATTTTAATAGTGGATTGAGGTTTCACAAAAAACCCCTAGTATACTCTAACTAAACTACAAATTGAGTTTTTTTATTTTTAATGCAATCTATTTGGTTGGGATCACACAGATGAGTGGATGAAAATTTTACTTATTAAATGGATTCAACAACTTTTCCTAGAATATGCCTTATAAATATTATTAATATTATTTACATTAACACATAGTATTTAGAAGGTGTATGTAATAAATTATCTAAATGTATAGAAATGATAATTTAGTATATAACACATAATTGTAGATTATAGTAACTAAAAAAGGATGGAAACATATAAAGAAATAATATTTCTCCAAGGAATAGAAAAAGTAATATTTATATGGATTCATTAGTAATACTTACATAAGTATAGAAAGAAAAAATCAACCTCATTTCCTTATTATTTCTCATGATAAATAAAAAATTTATTGTTCATACATGATTTAAAGAGGCCATAATTCTCAATGGATCCAAATATTTGAGGGATTGTTTTATTTTTAGAACTAGAAATTTTATATGTTATGTGTCTCCTAATGGATTAATTGATAGAGAATATAAACAATATTTTGACAAAAATTTTAACAAAGTACTCTGTAAAAATTAAATTTCAATATAGGTAACCATCAAACTATTTAGGTATCTTTGGTCTTACATGAAATTATAATTCTATTAAAAAATAATCAAAACATAAAAAAATATATTTTTATTTGATAAAAATTATTTATGAGAAATTTTATCTTATAAATGAGAATTTATTTTAAAATATAGATAGAACATATAATTTTAATTTCAAACTCAATATGTATTACTTTTTTAACACAGATTTATGTGAAATATATTTTACATTATGATATTTCTAGAAATCAAAACCACAACGAATATATAATATCCTATGATATTTATGAAATATGACATAGAGAAAAAAATTATAGCTACATACAAGTTTTCTATTTAAAGGAACTAATATGTAAGATATTCTCCTTTACTAAAATCTTGATTCAAAGAAGAATATTAACAACATTAAGTTATAAAAAATTTATTATAATTGTAAGAAATTATGATACATAAAAATAACTATACCACTATATGAGTACATAAGATAATTGACATATGAAGAATATCCAAACCACAAGAAATTTCTTTATCTCCCTATAATTCTTAATACATTCTATATAATATATATTATAATTGGTTTTGTTAAAATACTTTTCTTTTGAGAATGTAAGAAATATTTAACTTCTTATGATTTTATAGATATCCCATTTAATGGTTCTTATCATGCATATGATGTTACTAAAATATGCAATATATTTGACTTTAGAATATATCCAAATAGATTATATAAGACAATTCTATATCAACTAATAAATTATATATGATTTTATACATGAAAAAAATCTTCAACATAAAATAAGATATACTCAAAATATAAATATTGGATTAGAAAAAATTATTTAAATGTAAAAAATAACATAAATTTACATAATATATAATCTTTGTGATATAATAAAAGGTATTTTTGGGAATGAAAACATAATATTGTTTCCTTTTAACTATTATTTTTTAGTTTAAGTCACCATTATATATCACCGTGAAGTCCAAGTACATTGAAATATATTTAACCCCATTCAAACTTTAGAAATCCCTTTAAACACTATTTAGTCTTACCTGTCATGAAAATAAAATTTGGTTGTCAAAATATGACACTGGTACTTTATCAAATCATATTTCATTTTATGTATTGTCATGTATTCTTTTTATTAACTTTATATGTTTCTTTTACCATGAGGTAACCCTTATGTTTTTCATTTTTCATATATAATCCCTTATATACACTTCATAATGTTGATGTGTTTCTTATGTATTATCCTATGTACCATTACATATCATAGTGATTTTGAGAACATTTCCAAAATTCAGGTTTTATCGGAAAACCATAACATATGATAGGTGTTTTCCATTTATCAACAATAACTAATAATTATTTAACTTCTTAAAACCACCTCATAAACTAATTAAATTACTATCGAGTTTGAAATAAACTCAAAAAATAATCTTAATCCTCAAAAAATTATTAATAACTTAAAATTATTCTCATATATTGTTATCAACAAACAATACACACATTCAGTAGTTCTTTAGGTCCCCCAATGTCCCCAATTATTTTTAGTTTAAATATAAATGATTCACACCATATTAACTAAAATCAAAACCATTAAAAAATTGATTTGTTTTACCTAATAATACTAGATAAACTAATTTTTTTGATACATATTTCATCCATCGGGAACAATAATAATGGAAAATTGATTTTTTTTTCTTACCGTAAATTAACTCACTAATTTTATAAATTTTTTAAAATAATACCATATTTTATTAAAAACAATAATACACATGAGTTACGTACTTTTATTCCCCTTTGAAACCAATGGAATGTGGGGAATGAAAAACATCAAGCAAGTGACATGGATTTCATCAACATGAATATTCAATATCATATCATAATATATGTCCCATATTAATAAACTTTTTCTACAATGAATAAATTTTTGACTCAAATATCCATTGGAAACATTCTCTTTGATAAAATGATTCTAATATAACAATATATATATCCAGTTTATTGAATTTCATTCTTTTATAGATCAATTTAGTTTTTATTATAATATTAAATTCTAATGGATGACCAATTATAAATTTCACGGCTTTCAGCTAATCATTAAACTAATTTATTTATGAAAATTTATTTATATAATCCATATATTCAGACTCCTTGGTTCTTAATGTCACTAAATTTTTCCAATTTCAAGGCTAGCTCACATAACATTATCCCAAAAAGAATGTATGTCATGATGTAGAAATCCTATAATTATAATATAGAAATAAATCAATATTTAGGTACCCAAAAAAGATTTATTTTTTTTTCTATTTTTATTTATCAGACTATTATTTACATTCTAATTTATGTATCTAACAATTACATGTAAAAATATATTCTATGATTCATTTATATCACTTTGATACATTGAACATAATGGAAAAACATAAACAATAGAGGGACTTAATATAGTGAGACAATGTAAATATACAATTATTCTTCTAGGTTTCTTATGATTCAAACATTTTCCCCCATCATCATTTCTCATCATTATAATAATATTTTTTTTAAATCACATTATAATAATCTATGATAATTTACCTTAACCAACATTTTCTATATTTCTCATAGAATACGAAAATAATTTCTTTATTTTTTACAAATTATAATCCTTGGAAGAAACTCATCTATCCAATCATATAATTTGAAAAATCCTAATCATTATTTTTTTATAAAAATATTTATAAAAATACTTTTTGAGTCCAATTAAAATGATTTCATCATTAAAAATAATTACAATAGGAGAAATTGTTCTTATATCCTTCAAACAAAGGTAATATTGAACATTAACATTAGTGAACTTCAACACTCTCACAAAACCATAAATATTTAAATCCCATGTTTTAAGGGTTTTTGTACCACATATATCTATTTAATTATCAATGTCCTCAATGTCACATTACATTCATGGAAACAAATTTCAGGTTTTTCAATATATACTTATTTTTCTAGTTATCAATTAAAAAATAATAATCCACAAACATTTAAATTTTTTTATTTTTTTGTGAAATAAATTGTCCAATATAATTTTTATAACATAAAATCATGAAAGAGGGGAAAATATACCCTTAAAATCAAAACGTTCTTCTAAATAGTCAAATTTGTAAACTAATTTTCATTTTATCATGAATCATCACCTTCAACATTGAAATTATTTATAAAAATACAATTTTTTCCAAGGATATTATTATATTTCTTTATGTTATTGGGTATGAAGTTGAATTTCATTGAATCCAATGAATCACATTATTCATTATATCTACTCATTATTTATAATTAATAACACCATTAATTGATTATTTCTTGTGTTAAGAAATATTTTTAATTTTATTTTCAATCATCAACCACAATTTAGTTTTATTGGTGAATTATAATTTCTAACAATATTTTTCGGTTCTACATGTCCCTTAGAGCTATGATGTTTAAATGTATTTTTCATAGTAGCACACTCACAATCAATGGACTGATATAAATCAATAAATACATTATCTAGTTCAATTACAACATCAACATCTGCTATTTTCCTTGATATTTTCTTGCAATATTCATCATAGACATCAAAAAATATTATTTGGTTTTTCAAAATTTGTTTTCTTTTAAATGATCCCAACACCATAATATTTTACAGTATTTGGAAACTTCTTGTTCCAACACCAGTATCCTCTACCATTGGATAAGTTTCCTAGAAATATGACCCTTATTAAATTTCTCAGAAAACATTCCAAAATATGAATGTTTAATATTCATTAAACATGGGATTTCAAGAATATTAAATTGGTACAACATCGATCTCTTCTTATTAAATATTTTATAATTATTAATATTTAAATTGTGTCTCAACCTAAAACTCGTTTTAATATGCACCCATGTACTTACAACTTTATTCTAGAATAATTTTGACAATTTAAATTCAACAAAAAAATGTTCATCCAATTTCAACCAAGCTCTTATTTATTCATTCCAAAAATCCATTATACTGGGGAGTTTATGAATATATATACTGAATTTTAATAACATTATTATAAATATGGTTTTATAGTGTATTTTTATTTAACCATCATCCATTATTTGTTATATACCTCTTAATATGAACTCACAGTTCATTCTCAACTTCTCTAATGAATATTTTGGAAAACACCACTACCTTAGACATGTATTTATTTAACTTAACATTATTCATCCTAGAAATCATCATCCAATATTGATTATTAATGGTCTCTCCTAGTTTATTTATGTCTCATAATCCCATATAAACCAATATTAATTAATTTAAGTGTCTTAGCTAATCAATCTTCAACTCTTTTGTGCATTCCAAATACGATAATCCCATTATATAGTGTTCCATATATAAAAAAAATTTCTTATATATATTTGGCCAATATATTAGACCATATAACCCATGTATATTTTAATCAAACACATTCAACCATGATTTTGATGAATTTTTTTTCAAATTCCATTTTCATTCACTCTAATCAGATAATATGATCTATTTTGATCACCAATTTGGTATAAGATTCAAAATATTCATTTACTATTACTGATAACAATTCTATATTTTATAAAATTAGTTTTAAAATATTATATATTAGAAATATATTATTTATCATCATCAAAATGTTAGCTTCAACATAATAAGCCATGTTTATGAAAATCCAAAAATAAAATATTTTAAGATTACACATTTGGAGTTTCACTATCATCTATACCATTTCTTCTGATCTTTATGGAACATTAATTCAAAAAAGTAACTAAACATATATCATGGTCATCAATGGTAATGAATATTTGTATACCTAGCATCATATTAAAAGGATAAATACAATCATGTATATGTGGATTACATCTCTTGATTTTTTAGAGACTCCTCAAAGGGAAGTTATATTTAATATTTACCACTTCTCTGATCATTATTATAACACACATACTAAAGTGATTTTTCTAGAATGGATGTCATGTATTATTTTGTACAATGACATTTTTGGTAACATCTTCAATATATTTCATCCATGAAATGAAATCTATTCTTGTTTGGAAATATCAATCGATTTCTATTCACACCTTTCTCATTCTTAAAATTGTTACTCATTTTTATTGGTTATATCTACTAAAATAATATTCTATTTTAAATCCCTAAAATTTATATGTTATAGAAGAAAAAATATTTTTTATGAAAAATGACTGCCTTAAAATATCATTTTATCTTAAAACCTAATATTCAATATGAATTATTATTATGATGGTGAAAATCTATTTCTAGTGTAGAAAAATCCTAAAGAAAATTTTCCCCCTTTTGGGGGAATTATATTATATCACATCACCTCTAAATACTCTTTTTATAGAAGATAATTACTCATGAATTTTATCATCACATACATGTTGAATTTTGGTTTTAGGACCCACACAGTTTATTGATATAGATATAGTAATATTATATTATGTAATAAAAACATTTACCTAATTTTCTAGATTATCTTTCACAGTATCTTGAGATGATCTAACCTCAACATCTAGAAATATTTATAATATTCATTCATCATATTTATGGTGTTTTTATTATTAATACACCATTATTGTTTCTTATTTATATTACCTTTATTTTAAGGAAATTTTGTACCTATATCATTCCTCATTTTATCTTGTTATGGAATCCACACTATGAGATTCATAATTTCACCAGTATAGTAATTGTTCAGAATGATTAATTAATATTCACCTTCTCATCCCATAAAAATACTTCCAATACTTCTCTTGATCATTTATCTTATCAAGATATTCATAATGTTTATCTTTTATAATTTTTTTGGTGTATCTTTTTTAATCCTCCAAATCATTAAATGATTTGACAACATGTCATTTATCTTGATCAGTAATGATTTTATATTTTGAATAGATCATTATTTATATAACTCATTTATCTATATTTAATCTTGATCTTTACATTCAATGATCATCGTATTCCACCTCATAATTCTTGAAAACAACTTCTTTTCTATGATTATCCTTGTTGGATTTACCAATTTCTTTTCAAGAACATATTCCATTTCTCATCAAACTCAGTTGCTAAATTTTATTCTAGAGATAATACAATAAATTTATAATTACCCTTTAAATAAAACATTTATTTACGAATTTACATTTTTACAAACCATTTAAATTACTAATTTTCATTGAAATAAGATTCATTATCCTCTTATTTACTTAATTCATTATTTATTTGCTTCACATTTAATAGAAACCCCATAATATTCTTCCAAGATTTTAATATTTTTTCGATATTTTAATGAAATATATTTCTAGATATTATTAATAAAATAGATGCATTCCAAATGTCATTTTTAGAAAGTTTATTAGGTAACTCTTCAACAGATACATCATCATTTTCTATCAAAGATTAACCCATTACATAAAATTTGTATGGAAAAGTTATCATATGTGTATTTAAAATGACTAAGTCTTCTATAGTATCCATTAAACCCTTGAAATTAATGAAAATATCATTCAAAATTTTAAAAAAGTCATCAACATTATCAACATCATCCATTATAATATTTTCAAATCATTCCCTCCACAAATTGTTTGTCGATTTACTCACATTGACATTAACTTTAAAAGTTTTCACAATATTAACACATATCTCATTGTAATTTTTGAGTATAGTCACATTTTTATGAAATTTTTTTGATAACACCATCATAATAAAATTCCATTCATTTTCATCAAATATATAATTCTTTTATATAAAAATGATATAAGATAATTCCTCTTAATTCTTATAATACCCACAATAAAAACATCATTGTATTCTTCGAACAATGAAATATGATAAATAATATATAATTTCTTATAACCATGATAAATATTTCCATATAATGCTAGAAATACTTTCATATGGAATTTTTCTCTGTCTCTATTATCCTGTCAATATTTTATTCTTTATAAGAAACCTGATATGTTTTGATGTAACTTGAATTATCACGGAAAGAGATGATGTATCTCTACGATGTATGGGGGTGAATACAAGAAACTCATGTTATATTATCTTCTTTATATTAAACCTATATAATTATTTATATTATAAATCCATAATTTTTGTATCCAAATATCATATACATGAGACTAAAATGAAAAAAATATAGGGTAAAATTGAATTTTAACATGGTTATTCCCATTGTGGGTGAAAATTCGTTTTTGTTCTTATATTAAGTAGAAGAGACAAATCTTATCACTAATAATATGTATTTATTATAAAAGGAGAGAATATAAAATCTTTGAATCAACACTTATAAGGAGTTTAAGGGTATTATCCTTCACCCTTGGATTGTTATCATCCTTATCCCAATGTTGTCTTCCAATATTAATTTTTTTGTTTCGATTATTATAGATACCTATAGTTTTCAATGATCCTCCTTTCACTGTCATGTATATGATATTCAATGTTCTCTTGGATTCCCTAACATAAAAATTTGATCACTTCCCATTCAATTTTTTTCATTTAATACCATATAATTAATGGGATTATAACACCCTAAAAATGCTTGAATTAAATGAAAAATTGATATTACCCATGTTATAAAGAAGTGTCTTTTTTTATCATGAGACTAACTTATTAGAAATAATTTTTTATGCATGATTTTACTATAGTAGTGTTTATGATGAGTGACATCCTATAAATTTTCAAAGGGTGTGTGTGGGAATGGAAAAAACAAACTGAAAGGACATATGATGGAAAGTGTGGATAGTCATTACTCTAATAAGTGAACTTTATGGATAATAGATTATGATGTCCTTGTATGGAAAACATGGTATTGCAACAAACCCATGGGTTTAGATGACCACGTTCTTGACTTGTGAAATATCAGGTCACGAAAAATTGTATTAGTGACAATACTCTATAGAAAGTGTAGAGGCACCACATTGTTTTGAGGTATGGGTTCCAAAATGAGGTAGTTGTGCTTAAAATGATTTGAGTGTGTAAAAAACCTATACATTTGAGATTATGTGACTAAATTATAATACCCATGAAACCAAGGGTTACCATATTTTCATTATAAGGTTACCAAATTAGATATCTAAAGTTAGTCACGTACATAATTTAATAGTAGTTAGGATGGGTAACATCCATTGAAGATTCTCCTAGTTTGTGTTAGTGAAGAAAGAACAAAATAAAGGAAAATGTATTGGCATGTTTGTAAAATCATAAGTCTGATAAGTGACCGCATTGGGTAATTTCCTTTAGTGAATGTGGAAGGAAACCGTTGTATTATTGGATACCCATGTGGTTAGATTACAAGTTTCATTATCCAACCCTCCTTGATTCATAGAGTGGGGGTTTGGAAATGTTAATGTTTATATCCACCATGAATTGGAACTTTATAGAAGTAGGAATTTTCATGGTGAGGAGTTTTCAACACCCTATTACCACTTTTGTGTGTGGATATTTGTTTCATTATTTAACCCCTAATATTAGAGACATTTTGGACTAAAATGGAAAATATTTTGGGACTTTTATATAGTCTCACTATTCGGGAATGTAGTTAATCTTATTGTGCAACCTATGATTACATATTATGCACCCTTTGATAGTATTGATCTATATGGTTACCGCATGATCTATTTAATCATGTGGGTAAACCATCAAACCCACTAAAATTTGGGTATTTTTCCCCATTCACATCATTTGAGTTTGGGTTTCTCGAAAGACTTCCCAATTATCTTTCTTGAATATAGTAACCTTTCTTCTAGTTATATCCATCTCCAATGCACCTCTATATGGATTTAGAAGGGGTTTCTAGGTGATTCTTTACCTGAATTGAATGTTTTTGTTTTAGATCCTCATCTTTTATGGGTTTATTCTATTGTTTCTCATCTTCTCTAACTGTAGTGGCCATTTTTAGTTAATGTCTATAATTTTTTTTATAAATCTGGAATTTTCATATTAGGGGATGTGATCCCTCTATTGGGAAACAATCTAATTGATTTCATTGATTCTGATCTTATTATATCACATGAGTTATGTGAGTGCATTTTATTCACTTCTATTTATGATTTTTTTGAATTCATGATTATTTATAAGTTTTTTTAAATTATTATAATGATGTATAAAATATCTATATTTTTTTATCAAGGTTTCAGTTGGTATCACATAATTTTAATTTTTCTTAACAGGGGATAATTTCTAAATATATATTATTTTGATGGAAATAGGTGTTTTATAGATTCAAAATGTTTAATAAAATTCATAATATGTGTTTTAGTAAGAAAATCACTTGTTCATTGTGTTTTATTAAAAATGGGGTTTTAAAAGTGTTTGTCCCAATTTGTTTTTAAAGGTTTTACTTATTTCAAAATGGTAGTGACATTTTATAATGTGAATTTGAGTTCCAATTGTGAGGGTTTATTTTGATTATTTTTAAAAATGATTTAATATTGATTTTATTATTCCATATTGTTTGGAAAAAGGTATTTACAAATTTATATACAATATGTGATGAGTGAATAGAAATTTGGATCTTTGTAAACTGATGTTTATTGTGCCCCTGTTTCAGTCCACTTTTTATTGATGATGTTTATATTTTCCTTGTGATGGATATTTGTTATGTGATTCTGGATATTATTATAGTTTGTGGATCCTTTTATTGGATGTTTGTTAGTAGAAGGATTTGAATGTGTTGTTGTCAATTTGGAATTTTTTATTGCTATTTGATGAAATATGACTATTTGTGGCCCTCATCCGTTATTTATTCCATATGGAGACCAAGGTTTCTAAGTGGGAAGTAGTTGGATTTTACTCAGCTTGTTGAGATTATGGATGGAATAGTCACCCCAAGTTGTATGTAATACCTTGATAGTGGGGTGTCAAAAATTTGACTAGGTAAAAGTGATTTGGTTGATGGATGTGTAGCCATTAAACAACTTGTGGTAGGTTTATATTTTCATGTCATCTATTGTCCAGTTAGTTCCTATGATGATTCCTCTCACTATGTATCATATGTTATTTCATTCCAATATTTATTTTCTTATTAGATAATTATGGATTTGATGAACATTATTGATATTTTTATCCACTTATGGATTCTTATTTAATGTTTACTAGTATGATTCTATCCATTTATCTATATTATTTGTTACCTTGTACGGTTCTATTTTCCTTATCGTTGCAATTTTTCCATGATCACCATTTAGTTAGGATTGTAAAATTTTTTGATATATAAAATTATGTTTTTTTATAATGTTTTCGTTTTGTTAAAAAGGAGTTTGAAACGTTTGAAACCATGTTTGGGTTTTTTCAATAGTTTTTTGTTTTAAAGATAAATGATTGGTTTAGAAAATATATTTTCATTATAAAGAAAATATATGAAATTTTATTAAAAATGGTTTTATTTGATAAAATAAATGAAATATGATATGCTTGATCTTATATCATATAAATGAAAAATATACAAATTATTTGTTTAAATTATTTTCAAACTATACTTTTTGGTTTCTTTTATAAAAGGAATGAAATTTTCTCATGGTGGTATCCTACTAGATTCAACTCAACACCTACATAATCACATTAGTGGGAATGTATTCTTCATCTCTTACATAGGTTACTTCATGTCTTGGATTTTCAGATTGATCTGCTTCTATCATCCCTGAGAAGTGGTTGGAAGTTGGTTTCATGGTTATGAATCAAGATTCACATTGACATTTTGATCAGTTCAACAATTTCATGGAATCAATTGGATCATGTTGTGTTTAAAAATATTTTTTTTTTCTATAATTTTATCTCCGTTTTATTTTTTTGTTCTTTCATATCTTTGTATAAGAAATTTGTGATGAAAATTAGTATTTAATATAATTGTTTTTAAATTTTTGATCTTTATTCCATGTTCATATATTCAACATATCATTTTTACTTATCATTTATATTTTTTTATATTTTTTTATGAGAGTGAACCCATCCCTAATAGTTATGTTCAATACCATTGAATTTTTTCCCTTAAGGGGATTATAGATTACACTAAGGTATATGGTAGGTATTATGAGGAGTCCACAATATAGACATCCTATGATTGATAATTACAAAATGGTATCAAATGATTTCTGTTTGTTATTTTTTTCAGTGTTTGGGTAGTATGGAGATGAGGATATTATTTTTGAATTGGATAGAGAGTGATGGTAAGGGCCTATCCCACTCTTTATTCCAACAAATCTTAAGTTTACATGGTTATATGGTACATGTGTCTTGACCTTTAATTTAGATATGGATATTTTTATGGTTTTTTGATGTGTTGATAATATTTTTTCCACCATATAGTGTATAAATGATTTAAAGGGCCCATTTGATATTATGAGGTGAAAATTTTTAATTTAATAGGGTTTAATGGTTCAAACATGTGGTCTTGTAAAATATAAGGTACATGTGTAGCATGGGTATGAAAATATGATAGTTTATACTTCATTGTTATTTCATTATTTACCAGACCATGCGTCCAAACCATGTAAAGAGAAATTTATCATATTGAGTAGTTTCTGGACTCACATTATTCATTGATTGAATTCCATGGATTATTCAATTGGCATGATATCTTTTAGGTGAGACTTTATTTGGTTTTTATAGTAATTGTTGTTCCTGGAAGTGTTTTGGATTTGAAATGTGATATTGTTTTTGTACCTTGGGAGGTCTACATAGTGGAATTTGGATTCTTATTTTTAAAATAATTCGGCGGTGGATTGAAAACCAAGTGGGTTCCATTTATTATATTGATCAAAATGAAATAATTTGAGTGAAATTCATTTTAATTAAAATATTTTAGTTTGGTGAAAAAATTTAATTGCTCAAATTTTTTTAAGAATTGGGTTGTGACAGTGTTTTTAATAATATGTTCTTTTTAAAATAGGATAATTAAATGTTTTTATAAAGTAGTGTGATATTTTCATTTTTATAAAAATTTACGTGATGATTTGGAAACATAATTTGTTTTACCATTATTTTAAATGAATTTTGAGAATCGTAGGTCTGATAAATGGGTTTTCATTTTGAAAAATAATTGATGGAAAATTTCTTAGATCTTAAATGGGATTTTCAAAGGGGCATGAAATTTATTTCGAAAATATTTTTTATATTGGATCTTTTTTTTATTCCATTTGTTATGGGACTTATATATTTATTACCATGAGTGGTAGAGCTCATGTAATTAGTTTTATGATAATTGAATACCAAAAAATTAGTGAATGAATGGACATTATTGTTCATTGGGGTTCTATTTTGTTGGCTTCATTTCTTTTTAGGGATTCAACCATCACTATTCTTGATCTCTCTTAAAAATCAGGTGGTCATAGACGATAACATAAGGCTTTTAGTTAATTATCTATAGTTAGGAAAAAAGGAAAAAATAGGTTACCATTAAACCAGGGGTAGGTGTTATTTCATGCATCGAGTGCTCGATAGTTTTATAATTCTGTAATATTATATTTTGACCCTTCTATATTTGCTTATTTTTTTTAGTTGCATTCATGGTGATTTTTTTCTTTAAGGATGGATAAAAAATTCCCATTTATGCGGTGTATGAAACAGAATGTGTTGATAAGTTTGAATATTTGATTTTAAAATTGGTATTGAATTTCAATTGGGTTCTAACTCATTTCACCAATGAACTGAAATAGGATGTGTGATATTCAACGTTTAGGAGGTTTTAATGGGTTATTCAATCTACTGATTTATAATAAGATCTCATTTATCATTTTCATTAAAAATTTAAATAGAGTGTGATATATTAAAATATTCTGACCCTGATAGGGTCATTTTGTGAATGTTTTTATGGGGTGTTTTATTTCTATTGATGTTGTTAATTGGAAATTATTTAGTGTTTGAAATATTTTATTCAGTTGAATTTTAAAAACTCATATAGAAGAAGTATTTAAGAATGTATTTCTTGACCATAGTAATAAATAAATGATTTTAAGTGGGTCTTAAACCTTTTAAGAGAGGATGTATTGGTTTTTTTATAGATAAAATGGATGAGGGTTGTTTATGTTCACTTTAAAATAGAATTTTTTAAATGATTCAGATTGTGGGACTTGAACATAAATTCATTGTGATTTGATAAGTATTTGGGATTTTTTTTTGAAGTGGAACAAAGGGAGTTTTTAATGGTTATAAGGATTTTAGGAAATGGTCCTCTTTAAAATATTCTAAAATGTGGAAATGTCATAAAAAGGATTTTATGTGGTTCATGATTTAATAATAATGTGATTTTTTTATATTCCTAGTTTTTTTTTGGATTTTGAATTCTTTTGATTTAAGTACAAACCATCTGGCAGCTATGATGACATGTGTTTTTTATTGTGTTCATATTTATTGTTTAGTTGTATTATTTTTAATCCAATAGTGTTTTATTATGCCGTTAACTATTTTAAGTTCAATTTCATAATGAGGTGGGAATAAGAGACCTTGGGGTCAGAACATGGGTAATTAGGGTGGATTTTTTCTTTATTCCTTTGAGATGATTATGGCTCTAGTTTGGAAGGTATTGTAATTGGATGGTGTACTATGTTTAGGTTCATGTTTACCCAAAGGGTATGAGGACCTAGGTCATGAGCCCATATGATTATTTTTTATGTCATTCTATAAAATTTATCCCTCTAGAATTTGAGTTATTTTCGTATTTTTGTGACTTTTTGGGTGTAAAGTCTTTTGAGGTTTATATTTTCTTTAGAAGAAGTGAGAACTTATTTTTAAGTGTTATTTTAATATACTTTTACTTGTATCCTTTTTTAAACCCAAATATATTCACCAATATCTAGTTTCTAGATTATTAAAATGGAATTTATATAACTGATATAATCCCAATGGACCAATAATTTTTGTAGTCTTGTAGAACTAGATACATATATGATACATATTTTACATTGGTAATAAACTATAAACATAAAAAATTAAGAACAATTATCCTTGAAACCCTCTACATGATTTATTATTCATAACAAGGGAGTGAAAACAATATAAGGGTGAGATAAAATGATCGGTATGAGTTACATGCAGTGGAAACTATCATGAGTAAATATGGTACAATAATTATGGAAAGGTAAACAAATGGAAACATGTTCCATATAATCATTAACTCTAGCATGATATGAATCAATGGGTAATATAAATGAAATAACCTCATGGATAATAATAAATAAATTATCAATGAATGATATAATAACTATTGGATTATATGATCTCACACATCCTGATATTTCTATAGGGAACACCTATCGCCTAGATAGTGTAAAAAATTTGGGTAAATACTCATTTAGTTTTTCAATCAAATTTTTATCATAAGACATGTTAATTCACCAGGGAGAAATATAAATATGGTCCAAACTCGTCATAAACATCTCGAATGCATTCCACATATATCGAATGGTTTATTTAATTCACAAACAATATACCTTCTCAAAAAAATACAATTATTGTGTAAATAATAGAACATATCAATATTTTTATTGTATATGAAATCAAATTCAGTCTAAATAATTATATGATTAAATAGTAAACATTTTCTGTAAAAATAATAATGTTGATACAAAAAATATGGATTTCTAAGTGAAATTAAATGTTTAATTATGAAAATAAAGTGGGTTTTTCAAGAAAAATTAAGAAACTGAAAAATTTATAAGAGATTAAATATGACCTTCCTTCCATAAAAAATTAATGTTTTGAAATAAATTCACATATTTTATAGGAGGAAATAAAATGGATCAGACAAACTTTCTCAAAAGAGTTTTCTGTGAAATAAATTTAAAATATTATAGAAAAATATATATAATGTAAAATGCTTGTGTTAGTGGGAAGGTATATTAACATTGTCGAAGATAAAAAACATTTTGTTTTATTTTCTTTAAATAAAGCTAAAAAAGTGCCCTTTTAGAAAAAAACTAAAATGATTATTACTGTAAAATTTAAAAAGTTAATTATTACTTAAAATATCCTTTATAATTAATTTTAGAAAATAAAATGGATTTTTATAAATGAATTTCTCAAAATATGGATATGGAAGAAAATTAAACCTAATCAAGAAGATAAAAATGACATATATTTATTTTGAACATAATTTATGAATCATTAACATGAATTAATTACTTAATCATAACTAATAAGTGGATAATAATTTTAACTGTCTCATATTGTATGTATATAAACCATATAAAAATAAATTTCTTCATAACACCAAATATTTAACAACAGAGTATAAATTGAGGTTTAATTTCTTATAAGGAATGTAACGTTGATGTATGAATTAATGATAGAAGTATTTATGTATAAAAAATTTAAATAAAAAGACTATAAATAAAACATATTATAATAAATGGGTATTTCACACATAATCAGGGAATATCCTTGTAAATGAAGGATATGTATAACCCAATAAATTAAAATTGAGTAATGAAACCCCTTACCTCATGTTTCATATTCATTTAATATTATTTTAAAAAATATATAGTGTTTTAAAACTGTTGCTAATTTATAAATAAATCATTTTAATATTTATTATATTCAATATTTTCCACTTATAAGATATTATAACCAATTTTTAAACCATTATTAATTATACACATCAACTCTCGCAACCCCTACAATATTATGGAATGTTTTGATATAGGTGGTTGAAGGTGAGGCTCTGATGTGGGAGCCTTCATACCTAAAAAACTCCCATGGATCATGCCAACTATAAAACTATTCATGTTCATGGTTGAACTAGTGGTTTGTGTTTCACAACTGGAAGGATGGAATATAGTTATCCCGAAGTGAAAAAGGAAGATGACGTTTTTCTTCTATTATTTTTTTTATTCTAATGATCACTTGTATTTACTAGATGTTTTCTATGAAAATAATTGTTACAAGTTTCCATTGGTGAGTAGGATTTCCAAATGATTAGTGAAAAATAGAGTAAATATTTAGTGGACAATGATGAGCATATGCATGGGATGTGTTTTTATAGTCCTCACATGATGATATTAGATAAAGGAACTTGAGACTCTGGGAGTCATACTGTGATTAATGGGAGAGAATAAAAAGAGTTTAAGGCATATACTTACCTTCCTAAGTCAACTGGGAATGTTCAACTAAAAAAGGAGGGGGAACGATTCATCCAAATGTGAAGTTATTATATATGGGAAGGCTCATGAGCTAGACATTTATCTCCATAAGGTAAACTATTGAGAGGAGGGTGGTATTTATATGGACCAAGAGTGTATACATGTTTCAAATAACATATTTTTACAAGAAGTAGTGTAAATCAAAGAAATTAAGAGAAATTATAAAATGTTGGAATAATATAAAGAACAATCCATGGAGTTATTTCTCTACAAAAAAGAATAAATTCTTGAAGAATCTATCTATACAGATGGCACAAAGGAAAAATCTAACCGAGTATATTATAAAATAATCCAACTGTAAATTTTTGAGAATAAAAGGTTATGGATCATGAGACAATATTACATTATGTAATCTTGATTTGATGAAAAAGAAATCAATATGGAGGAGTTCATTCTAAATTGGGATAAGTGGGCCCTCCATTTTTAAGTAATCATCAAGGATCACCAGAAAACTATGGAATTTTTTTAAATTGGGGCTCAAATATGGTTTCTATTTCAAATAATCTCATTCTTTTAATTAATTATTTTTCTATTTATTTTTCTGTTAAATTATCCTCTATCATTCCCTTGTGAGGTTTCTCAAATTTCAATAAAAGTGATTTTGAAATAAAAATTTAATTTTATGTCTTTAGTTGATTATGTTTACACAATTTATATAATTATAATCTTGATATAAATATATTATATATAAATTTAATCTATATATATTACGATCTATGTAAATATGAAATGAAAAATGGATCACATCGCTTTTCGGAGGTGGTATCCTGCATATACTTTTGAGCGATGTTAATGTTTTTGAATAGACAGGTATGTATGAAGTTATATATGATTTTAAAACTACATAGGAATATTTATTTCCTAAATTTTATATACATCCATTAGTTACAAATTTATAATCATCCATGTGAGGTGGTTATGATATATTATTTACATCGCAATGTGGAAACACCAAGTTGTACATACGCACGAGCGATGTTTTTTCTTTTAATATGATAGAAAAGATATGATAAATGGTAGTAACCTAATAAAAATAATAACATATTCTTATTCTTATTATACATTAGTTATATTTTATTAGGGTTATAATATATTTATTTTTTGTTTGAGAAGAAATAAATTTTAATTAGTCTATAAAGATGACTGCATATTCTTCGAAAGAGATCCTTTAGGTGTTTTCTAAGGGAAATAGTATTGGTCTTTTTAGAAGATGAGAGCCTCTAGAACATATTTAATGATGTTAATAAGATAATTATAATAGTTGTGTTCAATATATATGGCTTAAAGTGTTGCGAATAATTTATAGATGGTGTGTCCATTTATAAGTGGTGAGAGTGGAATTCGAAGAATTTCTTAAAGTAATAATTAATGGATAATAATTTTATACAAAAATATATAAATTTTTATATAATTAGAAAATAATAATAGGGATATACGAAATCCCCAAAACAAATATAATTTTTGACATTTTTTGTTTATTTTTTACCCCTATCTTTTAGTTTAAACTCTAATTAAATCTTTTAATAATTACTATTGTCTTAATTTTTTCATCCCTTTAAGTGTTAATAATATTAATATAAAATAAAAAAATATCCATAAATGGGTCACGGTTCATTTTTTAACCATATCCTTATCAATTTTCAATGTATAACATTTTATGTTTTTTAATCATTAAATATAAAAATATTTTTTATATAATATCATTTTTTTCATTTCGGACTCTTTAAAATTGATGTTACTATTAAATACTTTATAAAAAATATACAATTAGAATAAAATACGTTTTTACATGAATAAATGGTTATAGGTGTATACAAAGTTCATGTAAAACCAAAACTATTTCATAATAAATTAATATCATATTTTTTAATATAATTTATTTTCATTTTATATTAATTAAATTGTTCAAAAGTGTTGTGCAATTATTTTAGCTGAAATTTTTTTAAAAAAATTAAATAACATAATATGATAAAAAATAAGTTATCTTTCAAATGAATTTCTATAATTTAACAGAAAATTTATTTTTCCCTATCATAAAATATTTTGGATGTTAAAAGAAGAGAAATGACATTTTGACTTTTTCTCTCACATAAATTTAATAAAAGTCGAAATCACGGACAAATGGAAACAATAGCCCATATTTTTTAATTTTTCATTATCAATGATTAAATAGAATCATATAATGAAATAAATAATGTGTTGGGTTTATTTTTAATTCCTTGTCAAATTATTTGTAACCATAAATTTTAAATTTATTATTACCACGGTGAAAAGTATTTAGTATGTCTATTGTTCATAACAACCGGTAAAAAAGAATTGTATTTAAAATTTGGAACTAAAAATTACAAATATTAAATACATTTTTCAGGATTTAAATTCAATAATATGTATGAATTAATTTAATTTTAAAACACAACATAGAAGTGATACAATTTACATGAAAATATATTCTTAGGTAAAGAAATATTTTTTTCAAAATTCGAGTATAGAAATCATTCGAATTAAATTAATCGTATTATTAATAATATATTTGAACTAATATTTCATAGATGTTTTATAAATGAAACATTCTAAATTCATGATACAATAATATAATTTTCAATAAAAAATATTTTTCACTTTTCATTAGAAAATTATTCTTTTTAGAAAAATATAAAATATTAACCCTATGGTAATCTACATCCTCCCAATTTAATATTTATGTTCATTTAAAAAATTAATTTTTAAAAAAGTTTAAAATATTAATTATATTATATGATCTTATAAATTCAGAAAAATAAATTGTTAAGAAAACATATTTTTGAAATATAAAATAACTTTACTAAAAAAATTATTGTTTATTTACTATGAATTAATCAATATAATTGAATTGAGTATTAACTTCATATATATATATATATATATCATAATTTGGTATATCGATTCATACCCTCTAACTCAATGGCTATATAATAATGATCATATTCAAATACTAATCATTCATGGTTAATTTAAGTTTAGTGTTTCATGTTATATACTCTATCAAACATAGTTATGTGAAAAAATATTGGTATTAAATTATTCTATCCCAAAAAATATTCATAATAATTTCATCGATATTACATTATAAAACAATTTAGTTGGTTATTCTTCATAACATCATCAGGTTCCCACATTGCTTTCTCTATTTTATTATTTCTAAAACGTATCATTACATATAGAGTCATTCGATTTATCAATACTTTCTTTCCTAGGTGTCACGAATTTTGATTGGATTTTCAAATTAATAAAAGTCATATTCCGATTATATTTCAGTAGTGGTGGTAAAAACCCTCTATTCTAGAATATTTTTCTTTATAAAATATATATGGAACAATTATTTAACATTAGTGTTGTTAGGTAGAATTTTCATTCGGTAAGACACCTTTTTCATTTTTTCATGTTATAAAAAGGCCTAATATATTTTTGGTGATGATTTACCATCTTAATGAATCATATTACAACAATTTTGGTAAGTATATACAATTAGGAAAACATGATCTCCTTCTCAAAATTCCAAATCATTATATTTGTTATGAACAAACCACTTTTTACAACATTATGCAACTTTAATATTGGGTTGAATAGTTACTAAATTCACAATTTCCTAATTAACATGTTCTTGGAAAATAAGCTTATGTTTCAAAACATCATCCCAACATGTTTTAGTTTGACATCTATTTCTATATAGTGATTCATATGATGAAATTTGAACACCTGGTTGGAATAACATTTTAATAGACAAAAATACCTTAGTTAAATATGATCCCATATACATTTAATTTCTAGTGGAGTAAACCATAGAATTCCTTAAAATTATTGAATAAACCTTTTCAAGTGTCCATATATTTGTAGGTCATAGAAACTTCTCAATTAACGATCACTATTGAATTCCTTTTGAACAATTTTCACAAATTTCATTGTAAATCATGATCTATGATCAAACACAATTGCATTCGGTTCCCTATAACTTTTTTCAAATTTATTAATATATATTTATTCATGGTAAAAAAGAGATAAATCTTATCTTATAGAGACAGAATGTATATATTTTGAGAGGTGACTAAAAAATAATGTGTGATGCATCATTCTTTTTAGGATTATTTGGTAATATAAAAAAATACAATGTATTTTCATCCCATTTACATGTAATATTATGTTTATGCATGATGGATCCCAAAAAATATAGTCTCTAATCCTTATCTTATTTAAAAACTAAACATATTGACACTATATTATAAATTTCTCACTTCATACTATCACACTGGAAACATTCCACCAAATATCTATACATTTTGGTGTTACTATGGTGTGTGAAGAAATTTGAGCTAGGGTAATCATCTAGTAATTCCCATTTTATATCAGGTATAGAATATACACATATCATCTTTCCAAATTTCATAATTACATATTTATATAAGTATTCCAACAATTTCTAATAACTCTCTATAATAATACATTTTTGAAAATTCTCATCCTGGGGTTTAGAAAATTTTATATTTTCAATAAATGTTCTTTGAAAATAAATTAAAAAGGGTTTTTATATACCATTCTTAAATAATTCCAACATTTATATATACTAATTAAAAGATCATATGAACTCTTATAATCAGCATACTGTCCATAAATAAATTATATTTCCTATGTAATGCATCTAATAGATTATTTCCCACCGCTATGTGGTAGTGTGTTGAGAAATCATAATACACAAGTAGCTTGAGCCATCAACTTTTCCACATATTTATATCCTTATAGGAAAATATGTATTTTATACACATATGATCATTTTATATCAAACAATGTTCATTATAGAGATAATTTATCCATATCCTAAAGGAAAACACTAAATAGGATAACTCAATATCATGGGATAGAAAATTATATTCAAGTATTTTTAATTATCATGATCAATAATGAATATTTTTATCATTTTTATTATGGATAAAACAATGTAACTTCTTTTATTAATAAATATATATTAAAAATCAATCATTTTATAATAGTTGAGTAAAAATGAGATAACTCACTGATATACATTTTAATTACTCAAAAATATCATCACAATACTTTTCCTTTGTGATCTTAACCCCTTCATGTGTTATCATGGTTAATGGTATATCCAATGGGGAAATGTTTTTATATAAATTGTAGATAGTATCTCTGATCACTAATTAAACAAAATACCTTGATTATGTTTGTTATTGTAGGTTTATTATTGACTTTATTTTAATTTAGAGGTTCAATTTCAATTCCACATTTTGTGAGAATGTGCAGAGGAAAAGAGAACTTTTGAATCCAGAATTCACACATGTAATGTTTCCCATATAATGCCATTAGTATAAGATTCCCATGACTGATATATAATTTATTTTCATAATCCTAATATATTTTATAATACAACAAGATATTATAAATAAATAACAAAATAAAATTATCATCATATTCCTTTAAAACATTATTCATTGGGTCAACAAATATACAATGTGAATTAATGAATCCAAATAGAATTATCATAAACATGTTATTTTCTAACATACATTATAAATATATTTTTAAAATACATTCTTTATTTATTCACAATCACTGAACCCCATAAATATGTTCAATCATTGAGAAATATTGAACTCTATAAAGTTGATTTAATATATCATCAATGTGAGTTATGTGATACATGTTCTATATCAAAATAAAATCTAATTCCTTAAAATCTGTAAAAAGACTCATAGATCAATCTATATTATGGTAATTCCCCAACCCCAATTAGACAGAGTTGGTTCATTATTACATTACATTGACATAATTACAAGAGATCATGTCCCAAAATACTGATTAGATTAGTATCCTTAGAAGTACTAGATACGTACATAAATTTTACGTTACATTATCAATTGAAAAAGGAAATTTGTGTCTCTATTCAACACACTCATATTCTTCACCTAATCCATGTGGGTCATTCATAATATACTTTTTTGTATCTTGGTAAAAATTAAAACATAAGAAAGGGGTGAGCTTAGATACTCAGTAAGGATAACAATATAGCGGAAAATATCAAAAAAAAGAATACACATTTAAGGAAATGTATAAGACAAAAACAAAAGATTTTTTATAATAAACATTAAAATAATATTAAAATGATAAATCATATAATTCCTTTTACTTACTTACATTGATATTCTAGTAGTTGAATAATCAAACGTAATATCAATAGTTAATCTCATAGTGATGGAATGCATAATTATGAACATCTTAACCACAAATTCAAGTCCTCATTCCAAGACCCTAATTATAAATTTTTTAAGGCCTTGTTCCAAGACACTAGTTTGTCTCATGATACCTACTAATACACCGAGGGGATATAGTAGGCCTCACCCATCACTTACTACGTCTAATGCATTCCTCGTATGAAAAGGTCGAAACATAACATTATAATTCTTATTAAAATAACATAGGAAATGTTACTACTTTAACAATAAATAGTGAATGAAATAAATTTATCACATCCATAGTCAAAAATATCATAATAATTTTCATATAATATGTAATTTTTATATCACAATAAATGAGCTTCAATTAAACATGAAATCCAATAATAGATGTCGACATAAATGAAATCAATCCAAAAACTATTTGAGAGAAATATCTCTTTCTACATTGAAATTAATTAAAAGTATCATAATTATAAAACAAAAAATTTATTTTCAAAATATTCATATAACCTTTAATGGATGCTTTGAAGGTATTATAACAATAGAAAATATGCACATACTCTATATAAGTTATAAAACATTCTTTCTATAAATTGTCGAATATGTATTATGGTACATTGTTTGAAAAATGACAGAAATATTCCTTCCAAAACATTATATAAAAAGTTAAACATGGGTATAAATTAATTTAACCCATGTTATATTAAATAGTAAAAAAATTTGAAATACATTTTTATGAAACATTCAAGGGGATGATAAAGAATTCCCAGTAGACACTTACATGTAAACAACCTTGGATAATAAAGAGATGGTAAAATTAACCCTTACATTGTACTTTTCTTAATTTGAGGGTACTTTATCATCTTGTATAATTGTTAAATAATTGTTATTAAATTAAAAAATAACCACATACATAAATATGATATCATATATTATCCAATAATATTACTTTGTTAATAATATTTCATTAGTATCATTGTTTTGTGTGTTAACTGATTTTTTTTCCATTATATGTTTTGTTACATAATTCATCTTTTTATTGATAGGATGTATTTGATTCATATTAAGAATAATATAATGTTCTTAATTTTTTTTAATCCTCAATGAAAATTATTCTTGATTGGCTATAATGGGGAATGAAATCATATCAGGTCATAGAGACGGTAAGCCGTACGTACGCACGAATAACAACATCATTTTATTGAGCGTGAAATCATATGTGATTGGATGGTATATTATTTATAAAAAATCATTATCATTTTTTATTTATTAATTACATAAATTATAAATAATTATTATACCCATCCAAACAATGAACAGTTGAATAACAAACTACCCCACAATGTGGAGATAGTATGTCATACGTATGCACATATGATGACTAATTCTTTCATTGGATGGATATAATAATGAATATGGATGCAACATATTTATAATAACATTAATTTATGTAGATGGTACTATAGTTATTATTTTAGTATGGATACAACAAAGAAAGAGGAAGTGGATGAAGAAATGATCTTTCAAGGTGGTGATTAAATAACTACCTCTTCCTCAGGTGCTTCCAATTTATTTGGAAAAAGGGGATGCATATGATGGATTTCTGATCAACATAATTCCTCTATGATGTATTGAGTGTAGTAGGTAGCAAATTTTAGTAGATTTTGAATGATCCAAAAGACATTGGAGGTGTGAATTTGAGAGAAGGGAAAGTACCCTTTTATAAGAGGGGTGAGGGGCACTTTTTGAAAAGCTTGAAATATTATTTTATTATAAATTTATTTTCTGTTTTTAATAGATAAAAATGGATTTATTTCATGTATATGTTAGGGATGGGTCTAAATAATCCCAACCAATAGTTTTTATACAAGATTAGTCACCATATTAACCTTATCTTTTAGATTTAACTCTTAGTTAAATAATTTAACATTTACTGTGTCTTCTTGTATTTATATATTACATGGTTAATAAACACACATTAAAATGCCATGTAAACTTAAAGTGGTTCATTAACAAAATATATATCATTTTGTAAGTCCTTTTTCCAAATTATATATTTTTAGTATTTTATATAATTTTATAATATAATATTGTTTTTAAAACTCATTTATGTAAATTTTGACAATATCTTGTATTTTGTTTTTGTGAAAGTCTTAACAACATGATTAACTAGAAAAGAATTAATTGAATCATATCATGAATGTCTTATTAACCTATATTATTCTTTTACGGGATCAAAATATTCAATTTACTTTTAGTTTATTATTTATAACATCAATTTGATTAATCATTCATTAATAATGTAATTATTGCATCATCATTGTGTTATAAAAAAATTGTATTCCATGTCTATAAATTATAAATAAAATAATACGATGTATTAAATCATTTTATATTTTTAATTAATATTTATCATCGAATTTATCTTATGTATAACAATATATTTAAAATGGTTTACTTATTAAAAATTTAATTTAACACATTTAACTATTATTTAAATAAAATTGTCACGACCCCCTCCCCACAAAGTGTACCCCTCCTGGGCCGGTAATGTGAAAAGGGAGATAATGACCCCCGAGTCCCGCCTCCAGTAGGCCCCGAGTTGGCGACTAGCACCGAGGGTATAATAACGTACAAATGGGAGGCATTACCCTCTAAGAGAACACAAGCAGAAGAGAGAGATAGAATAGACTCCAATCAACTCCAACTCAGAACTGAAATATAAAAAGGAAACCAAGTACATATATGAAATGTCATGCAAAAGTACTACAACTGAAAGGGAAAACTAAAAGTACCCAAAAGAAAGAAAAACGGCAGTGACCACAAGCCCGAACAGCTCCTCCTCCAACCGCAAGCTAGTAGTAACCAGCTTGATCTCCAACCTGCTCCATGTGACCTGAAAAACAGTTTATATGTACATAGGGTGAGTATAACAGTATACTCAGTAGGATCCTCCCCAAGACTCTCGTGAAAAAGTAAAGAAAGCATGCTAAATCCCAGTGAACAACAAGTGAAACTAACTCGTTATCTAAACAGGTATACTATGTTCCCAACATCACCATGGCTACTCTCACTAAGTAACGCATACAAGAATATATCATATAGTAAATAATATCAAGGGTACCCCGGTACTACTTCCCCACTGGTTTTCCGCTTTTCCCCAACGACATACGTCCTGTGCATCTCTCTCCAAAGGCTTGCCCACAGACACCTGGGCTAAGCTCCACAATCTGCACCTCGTGCACCACATAGGCTTTCCCGCAGACACCTGGGCGAAGCACCACACCGTCCTCACAACCAAAGGTAACCTGGTAATTTCTGGGATCCACCACAGCTCGCATAACATGTATCATACATCAGGTATAATACCTCAAGCCATTACAGCCCATACTCTGAGTAAGGATCCTCAAGCCATCACAGCCTATACAAGTTACACCTATAGTAGTCCATAGGGTACTATATCCAGAATATATGCATGTGAATAACCACAAGCCATTACAGCCCTCTACACACATATATGGGGTAACTAACCGCTTGCCTCATGGCACAAGTATCTACCAAGATAAGAGAGCGGGGCCAAAGGGGGTAGTCAGCCATTCAACCTCCCATCAGAATGTTGGGGAAAACACCCCCCCAGGGCTCAGAATCCCAAGGGTGTCAGTTTCCCATACCGACTGGGTGGAGTAGCGTATAGAAACACAAAAATACAGAATATATATCACTCATAACCACACTATGGGCATTACCTAGTCATAGGCACAACTGCAGATAACGTCTCACAAACTCCAGGCTGCTACTTCTAAGACTAGGTATCCTATAAGCACACAACCATTTGAAGAGCTTTATTATATTACTCCATTCTCATTTTACCAATTCCACTGTACATTAATTAATTCTTTAAACATTAATTAACCATGAAAAATTTACCACATTAAACTAAATTGGCATCACATTCAAAACTGCTCCTTTTTAGGATTCACATTACTATTAAATTCCAACTTCGCCATCCCCGTGGATTATCACCATTTAATCAA
Organism: Viscum album; assembly: GCA_963277665.1. Lineage (NCBI taxonomy): Eukaryota > Viridiplantae > Streptophyta > Magnoliopsida > Santalales > Viscaceae > Viscum > Viscum album. The sequence goes on from OY728153.1 coordinate 1,242,817,861, forward strand.
ACATTCATTACAGAATTACTTTTCCACATTCCCAGGCATTCTATAAAAACATCATATGCTTCTAAACACAAAGGAGGCTCAACACGGTGAGTAGATATACTACCCGTCGAGTCATTGCCGCCTATAGAAAAGAGCATAGACCCATCCTCCATCGAGAGGCTAAACACGGAAAGCACGTGGCATACCTCGCGTGTATTCGCCTCCTTCGGAAAGAGGGTAAGCAAGACCAGATGCCTTGAGCAGTGGGGAAAAGTAAAGCAGATAAGCAACCAAACCAAACCACCAACATCAAACCATCACATTCATCTCATACCATCACCCTTGGTGTCCTCCCCGACACCCATATGCATAAACCGATGCATCTCGCCACACTAGGCGTCATCCGCTGCCACAACCACATGTCTCCATGCCTCCACATATCACAACAGCCATCCAAGCTCACATCACAGCACAAGCAGCAGGAAAACAAACATCACAAAGTGGGCTCTCGGCCCTTTAACAAACAAGAGGGTAACTCAGAACCCTTTTAGAAATTCCCGCATAATCTGTTCTCTAATCCATATTGAATTAACATATTCATTAACATGCCTCTTTATCTTTAGCCAATTATTGAACAAATAATTCCGGCTTTACATTCTTAATCAATTTCCATCATGAACGAGCAAAAAATTAAAGAAAATCATAGATATCACTCTATCTGGGAAAAATATGAGGCAAACTGTTATCACGGTACAAAGTAACAACATACGATCAACCAATTATTTTAATCCGGTTCAAGTATTTAATTAGGTCAATTTCATTGTGATCCAAAGAGATAAATCATGCTAATTATACGATTGCACATATACAATTAGAGAAGCCATGAATCCCCTACCTCGAAGAGTTCTTGACGTCCTTTATCCACACAACGGGTCACAGTCCTCTTCTCCTCACGATAGTTGCATCCACCAGAGGATGCCACGGTACGACAGTACCAACCAACCCCAAGAAAACCCATTAGAACCATGGATATTACATGCTAATATGGAAGGAAGAACAAGAGAAGGTGATCCCCGAAGGAACGATGATAAAACATACCTTATATCAAAGAACGATTAACACAACTTGGTTGCATCAACAGAGTGGAACTGATCTGAGTAACGTTTGATTGTGAAACTCATACGAGAATGATTGCAAGGTTCTTGCGTCTCGTAGATGAGAACCAGGAGGAAGAACAACGAAGAATGATATCTCGTTACTTTTAAAAAAAATTAGAGAGGCGACAGTTTAAGATCCGGTTTATTCTCCATTAAAAACGGATCGCATTAACCCACGCGGTTTGACCAAGTAAAAACATCCCGGCCTTAGGAATAATTAATATAGGATTTATGGCCTTTGAATCAGCCTTAAAGTCCTTAAAATAAGGTTTTAAAAGTATTTTATGTCAAAGAAAACGTCAAATTTGCGAAACTGGAAACACTGTTCACATACTCAATATTTGGCAATGTATGGAATCGGTAGCTCTTATAGAGTCTGGAAACACTGTTCATTCGTGAAATTTGGCAAAGTATGGAATCGGTAGCTCTTATGGAGTCTGGAAACACTGTTCATTCGTGAAATTTGGCAAAGTATGGTATCAGTTGCTCTTATGAAGTCTGGAAACACTGTTCACAGAACTAAAAAAATTGGCAAAGGGAAGAAAAGCTCACCGATAGAACCTTACCGATAGAAACACAAGTCTACTGATAGATCCTCACTAATAGAAGTTCACCGATAGGACCTCACCAATAGAAACACTGTTCACTAAACCTCACCGATAGAAGTCCACCGATAGGACCTCACCGATAGAAACACTGTTCACTGAACCTCACCGATAGAAGTCCACCGATAGAACCTCACCGATAGAAACACTGTTCACAGAACTAGAAATTTGGCAAAGTGTTAGCCGAGCTACTGCTGGACTGCAGCTACAAGTATACCGAGCTATAAGTATGCCGTGGCTACCGGTAAACCCAGCTACCAGTAGGATGCGGCTACCGGTAGACCGAGCTACCGGTAATCAGCAGCCACCGGTAGACCGAGCTACCGGTAATCAGCCGCTACCGGTAGACCGAGCTACCAGTAGGCAGCAGCTACCGGTAGACCGAGCTGCCGTTAATCAGCAGCTACCGGTAGACCGAGCTGCCGGTAATCAGCAGCTACCGGTAGACCGAGCTACCGGTAATCAGCAGCTACCGGTAGACCAAGTTACCGGTAGGCAGCAGCTACCGGTAGACCGAGCTACCGTTAATCAGCAGCTACCGGTAGACTGAGCTACCGGTAATCAGCAGCTACCGGTAGACCGAGCTACCGGTAATCAGCAGCTACCGGTAGACCGAGTTACCGGTAGGTAGCAGTTGGGGGATAAGTCACCTTGTCCTCCCGGAACACCTCCAACACCACATTTTCACAAAGTAATGGACCAGGGAGGTCTGGGCCATTACATTAGATACCTCTCAAAACATTCTCATCCTCGAGAATTAAAAACCAACCCAGAAGAAAAGAGGGGTCCGAACAACCACCCCATAAGATACCTCTCAGGGGAAAACCACCATGAGTTGTTCGAAAGCTGGAACAAAACTCTGACATCCGGGAACAAACAATCCATATCCAAACAATTCATTCACAACATCACATCAAAGGTACATAAATAAAACATGAAAGGTATAACCAGAGAGGAAATATCATTACATGGAAAGAGTTAAACATTAAACAACTCTGGGTACTGAGCACGTATCTGTGACTCACGCTCCCAGGTACTCTCCTCCATGCCACCGTGTCGCCACAGGACACGAACTAAGGGGATAGAACGCCCACGCAACACCTTCTCCTTGTGGTCTTGGATCTCCACATGTCGCTCCTCAAAGGTTGCATCATCGTCAATATCGTTCTCTCCCCAATCGATAACATGAGATTTATCATGAAGATAACGACGGAGCTGTGATACATGGAAAACATCATGTATCCGACTCATCTGAGGGGGAAGTGCTACTCGATACGCCACAGATCCAACACAAGATAACACCTCAAAAGGCCCAACAAACCGGGGAGAAAGCTTACTTCCACGACCAAACCTTCGCTGCCCACGACGGGGAGTCACCTTTAGAAACACATGATCCCCAACATTAAACTCTAACGGTCTCCTTCTTTGATCAGCATATGATTTCTGACGATCCTGTGCTGTCTTCATCCTCTCACGAATCACCTGAACCATCTCTGTTGTATTCTGCACTAGTTCTGGTCAGAGGATTGCTGACTCTCCGACCCCAGTCCAGCACAACGGAGAACGGCATGGCCGGCCATACAAGGCTTCAAACGGCGCCATACCGATGGTAGAGTGAAAAACTATTATTGTAAGCGAATTCTACCAAGGGTAAGTGCTTCCCCCATGAACCTCCAAAATCAAGAACACAAGAGCGCAACATGTCTTCAAGAGTCTGGATGGTTCGCTCTGTCTGACCATCCGTTTGAGGATGAAAAGTAGTGCTAAGGCATAGTTGAGATCCAAAAGCATGTTGGAGACCTCTCCACACCCTAGAGGTAAAATGAGGATCTCGATCAGAAATGATCGTCCTAGGTACTCCGTGAAGCCTCACCACCTCCTCCAGATACTGCCTCGACAAAACCTCCACTGATCTCGACTCCTTGATTGCTATGAAGTGGGCCGATTTAGTTAAACGATCCACTACCACCCATATAGAATCATGTCCTCCCAGAGCTCGAGGTAAACCTGTAACAAAGTCCATTTAGATGTCCTCCCACTACCACTGAGGAATCTCTATGTGCTGGAGAGGACCACCAGGAACACGGTGTTCGGCCTTCACCTTCTGGCAGACTAAACATCGAGACACATATTCTGAAACTGAATGCTTCAGCTCAGGCCACCAAAACTGACTCCTCAAAGATCGGTACATCTTCGTCACACCAGGATGTACCGCGAAGGGTGAACTATGGAACTCTCGCAGAACGGTCTCGCGCATCGCCAAGGGAACAAAAAGCCTGCCATGATACAACACTCGGTGTTGTTCATCCTCCGACCAACCATCAGGGGCCTCACCACATACAACTCTGTCTCTCCAAACTTCCACCTCTAGATCACCCAACTGAGACTCTTCCACCTTCTGCATCAGGGATGATTGCACCGTCATCTGGAAAAGACAACCTCTTCCCCCAACTTCTCCTACATCAAGATGTAAAGATGATAGCTCTTCCATCACTCTCCAAGAATCAACAGATTCACGCACAACATCACTACGTGACTTTCGGCTCAGTTCATCAGCAACAACATTTCCCTTCCTAGGTGTATACGATATTTCGAAGTCGTATTCCTGCAAGAACTCCATCCACCGACACTGCCTCAAGTTCAAGTCCCGCTGAGAGAAAACATACCTCAAACTCTTATGATCGGTGAAAACCACAAAGCGCTCGCCAATGACGTAATGTCTCCACAACTTTAGAGCAAACACCACGGCTGCCAACTCAAGATCATGGGTGGCATAGTTGCGTTCATGGGGACGCAACTGCCGAGACCCATAAGAAACAACGGACCTCTGCTGCATGAGAACACATCCTAGCCCCAGATGTGAAGCATCACAGAAAACATCAAACTGGACTCCCTCCGCTGGAAGACAAAGGACTGGAGCACTTACCAACTTCTCCTTTAGATACTCGAAAGCTGTCTGACACTGATTAGTCCATATGAACGCTTGATCCTTCCTGGTCAAAGCTGTCAGAGGAGTCACAACTCGGGAGAAATTAGCCACAAACCTCCTGTAATAGCCTGCGAGACCAAGGAAACTTCGCACCTCTGACACAGTCTTGGGGGCTGGCCAAGACACCACTGCTTCTATCTTCGAAGGATCCACAACTACTCCCTGTTGGGACACAACATGTCCCAAGAAACGAACTTCTTGAGCCCAGAACTCACACTTGGACAAATTCCCAAACAACCGATGTTGGTGAAGAGCTCCCAAAACGGCTCGTAGATGCTCTGCATGCTCCTCTTCAGATGTGGAGTAGACAAGGATGTCGTCGATGAAAACCACAACAAACTTGTCCAGGAATTCACGGAACACAGCATTCATCAACCCCATGAAAACAGCTGGAGCATTCGTCACACCGAATGGCATTACAACAAACTCATAATGCCCATGACGACAACGGAAAGTAGTCTTTGGGATATCCTCATCCTTTACACGCATCTGGTGATATCCTGACCGCAAGTCTATCTTTGAAAACCAACTTGCACCCTTCAGTTGATCGAATAGGTCATCAATCCGTGGGAGAGGATAACGGTTCTTTATTGTCACTTTGTTTAAGCGACGATAATCGACGCACAACCGCAAACTTCCATCAGCCTTTTTCACATACAAAACTGGTGCACCCCACGTTGACACACTTGGCCGAACAAAACCACACTGCAACAGACCGTCGAGCTGAATACGTAGCTCTCGTAACTCAGAAGGGGCCATCCTATACGGAGACATAGAGATAGGAGACTCTCCTGGCTGTAGCTCGATCCCAAACTCGATCTCCCGTCGAGGGGGTAAGGATACAACCTCTTCTGGAAAGACATCAGGGTACTCCTCTACGACCCTAGGAAATGCCAGTTGTTGTACCTCTTTAGAACTCAGCATCATCCCAGACATCATGGATGATAAGGATGAAACTCGTCTATGACTCATCCGAGGATCTCTCTCACCAACAAACACTACTTCCTCTCCATCTTCATCAAAGAAAACGACCTTCTTCCTGTAGAAATCCACAATAGCCTGCACCGAATACAACCAATCCATGCCGAGGATGACATCATATGGTTGTATTCGTAAACATAGGAAATCTCCCCATGATCGGTGCTGCCCTAACACTAGCTCACAGTCTCTACATACTTCAAACAAGCTAGCTCGACCTCCAACTGGCGTAGTCAACGCCAAGGGCACTGGAAGCCTCTCTACCTCAAGTCCCAAAGAGTGGACAAGGGTAGGGGATATAAAGGAGTGTGTCACTCCTGAATCAAACAAGGCATACACCAAGGTAGAAAACAAGAAAAGGGTACCTCGGACGACGTCTGGCTCGCCTGGAGCTGGCAACGCTAGAGCATGAAGCTGACCACGACCACCTATACGGCCTCTCTGACCCTGATGACGACCACGACCGCGCTCTGCTCTCTGAGGACGGGGAGCGTCATGGGGTTGTCCTCTGCCTGCTCCATCTACCCTCTCGTGATCTAAAGCTGGTGCAACCTGCTGCTGCTGCCTCAGCTGGAACTGCCTCAACGGAGGAACCTGGAGTGGAGCGCCTGGTGCACGATGACTACTCTGAAAATTTGGGAACTCCCGCTGCTGATGACCACGTCCACCACAAGAAAAACAAGCGCCTGATCCCTTGGCATAGGTCTGAGAGTTGCTACCTCCGGAGAAACGAGATGGGAAGGGCTGGGACCTACCCCCAGGTGAACGGAAACTCTTCTGTCCTGAGAACCGGGAACCCCGGACCACAGCTTTGCTTCGTGAGGAATCATGACGATTCCCCTCTCGTGACGATCTGGTCCTGGTAAAAGTTCTCTCAACAACCTCTTCCCTCGCCAACACCTCAAGATATGTCTTCATCATAAATGGGGTGACCTGGCACTGGATCTCTGGACGCAAAGCCTCCTCGAAATGCCTCGACCTGGCCTCATCATCTGGTAACAGGTCTGAAGCATATCGTATAAGGTTCCTGAAACGGATTCCAAACTCCCGAACACTGGAGCTCCCCTGTCGAAGGGTAAGAAGCTCCTGGCGACTGGATGCCTTCGCAGTCGATGAAAGAAACTCGACTCTAAACCTGTATCGAAACTCCTCCCATGAGATCGCTGACTCCTCACGATCCCCGAGGAACAAGAACCACCACTGTCTCGCTGCTCCACGCAACATCGTCACAACCAAGGACACCCAGTGTTCCTTCCGAGCACGAATCGAACTGAAGCCTATCTCGACCTCCTCCAACTAGTCTTTTGTGACTGCATCTGAAATGGAGCCCTCGTACTTCTGTAGACTCTGGCGCTGAAACTCTCGGAGTGTCTTCCTCCAAATTTCATCGTCGTCAACCTCTACCCGGCGGCGATCTGCTGGAACAGCCTGCTGGACACCTTCTGCGCAAACCTGACGAGGACGTCGACCTGGAACCATACCTGTAAAATAACAACTGTTAGAGCTCCTAAGCCTAGAATATGGAAGACTCAACATTAATTAATTAATTATTTTGTTTTATTAATTTTTGGTTACCTATCCCAAGGTCTACCCATTCAAACACAGGCGCAAAGAATAATGATGCATGATCCTTTCCTAGGTCTCTACCCTGCAACCAGTATCACTTTGTTTAGTAGCCATCGTAAACTTAAAGGTCTGTGAAACAGATCATAGGGGGCCCTGAACGCCTATGTCTCTGCCGGTCTCCAGTGTTTACCCCACTTGCTAAACATGAATGAAACCGTTGCCCTACCATCCCATGCATCCTCACCTGTGCCTAACTCCAAACTCCATCCTATCCCTCAACCAGACCTTTGATACCACTCTGTCATGACCCCCTCCCCACAAAGTGTACCCCTCCTGGGCCGGCAATGTGAAAAGGGAGATAATGACCCCCGAGTCCCGCCTCCAGTAGGCCCCAGGTTGGCGACTAGCACCGAGGGTATAATAACGTACAAATGGGAGGCATTTCCCTCTAAGAGAACACAAGCAGAAGAGAGAGATAGAATAGACTCCAATCAACTCCAACTCATAACTGAAATATAAAAAGGAACCCAAGTACATATATGAAATGTCATGCAAAAGTACTACAACTGAAAGGGAAAACTAAAAGTACCCAAAAGAATGAAAAACGGCAGCGACCACAAGCCCGAACAGCTCCTCCTCCAACTGCAAGCTAGTAGTAACCATCTTGATCTCCAACCTGCTCCAAGTGACCTGAAAACAGTTTATATGTACATAGGGTGAGTATAACAGTATACTCAGTAGGATCCTCCCCAAGACTCTCGTGCAAAAGTAAAGAAAGCATGCTAAAGCCCAGTGAACAACAAGTGAAACTAACTCGTTATCTAAACAGGTATACTATGTTCCCAACCTCACCATGGATACTCTCACCAAGTAACACATACAGGAATATAGCATATAATAAATAATATCAAGGGTACCCCGCTACTACTTCCCCACTGGTTTTCCGCTTTGCCCCAACGAGATAAGTCCTGTGCATCTCTCTCCAAAGGCTTGCCCGCAGACACCTGGGCTAAGCTCCACAATCTGCACCTCGTGCACCACATAGGCTTGCCCGCAGACACCTAGGCGAAGCACCACACCGTCCTCACAACCAAAGGTAACCAGGTAATTTCTGGGAGCCACCACAGCTCGCATAACGTGAATCATACATCGGGTATAATACCTCAAGCCATTACAGCCCATACTCCGAGTAAGGATCCTCAAGCCATCACAGCTTATACACGTTACACCTATAGTAGTCCATAGGGTACTATATCCAGAATATATGCGTGTGAATAACCTCAAGCCATTACAGCCCTCTACACACATATATGGGGTAACTAACCACTTGCCTCATGGCACAAGTATATACCAAGAGAAGAGAGCGGGGCCAAAGGGGGTAGTCAGCCATTCAACCTCCCATCAGAATGTTGGGGAAAACACCCCCCAGGGCTCAGAATCCCAGGGGTGTCAGTTGCCCTTACCGACAGGGTGGAGTAGCGTATAGAAACACAAAAATACAGAATATATGTAACTCACAACCACACTATGGGCATTACCTAGTCATAGGCACAACTGCAGCTAACGTCTCACAAACTCCAGGATGCTACTTCTAAGACTAGGTATCCTATAAGCACACAACCATTTGAAGAGATTTATTAGATTACTCCATTCTCATTTTATCAATTCCATTGTACGTTAATTAATTCTTTAAACATTAATTAACCATGAACAATTTACCACATTAAACTAAATTGGCATCACATTCAAAACTGCTCCTTTTTAGGATTCACATTACTATTAAATTCCTGCTTCTCCATCCCCGTGGATTATCACCATTTAATCAAACATTCATTACAGAATTACTTTTCCACATTCCCAGGCATTCTAGAAAAACATCATATGCTTCTAAACACAAAGGAGGCTCAACACGGTGAGTAGATATACTACCCGTCGAGTATTTGCCGCCTATAGAAAGAGCATAGACCCATCCTCCATCGAGAGGCTAAACACGGAAAGCACGTGGCATACCCCGCGTGTCTTCGCCTCCTTCGGAAAGAGGGTAACCAAGACCAGCTTCATTGAGCAGTGGAGAAAAGTAAAGAAGATAAGCAACCAAACCAAACCACCAACATCAAACCATCACATTCATCTCATACCATCACCCTTGGTGTCCTCCCCGACACCCATATGAAAAAACCGATGCATCTCGCCACACTAGGCGTCATCCACTGCCACAACCACAAGTCTTCATGCCTCCACATATCAAAACAGCCATCCAGGCTCACATCACAGCACAAGCAGCAGGAAAACAAACATCACAAAGTGGGCTCTCGGCCATTTAACAAACAATAGGGTAACTCAGAACCCTTTTAGAAATTCCCACATAACTTGTTCTCTAATCCATATTGAATTAACAGATTCATTAACATGCCTCTTTATCTTTAGCCAATTATTTAACAAATAATTTTGGCTTTACATTCTTAATCAATTTCCATCATGAACGAGCAACAATTTAAAGAAAATCATAGATATCACTCTATCTAGGAAAAATATGAGGAAAACCGTTATCACGATACAAAGTAACAACATACGATCAACCAATTCTTTTAATTCGGTTCAAGAATTTAATTAGGTCAATTTCATTGTGATCCAAAGAGATAAATCCTTCTAATTCTACGATTGCACATATACAATTAGAGAAGCCATGAATCCCCTACCTCGAAGAGTTCTTGACGTCCTTTATCCACACAACGGGTCACAGTCCTCTTCTCCTCACGATAGCTGCATCCACCAGAGGATGCCACGGTACGACAGTACCAACCAACCCCAAGAAAACCCATTAGAACCATGGAGATTACATGCTAATATGGAAGGAAGAACAAGAGAAGGTGATCCACGAAGGAACGATGATAAAACATACCTTATATTGAAGAACGATCGACACAACTTGGTTGCATCAACAGAGTGGAACTGATCTGAGTAACGTTTGATTGTGAAACTCTTACGAGAATGATTGCAAAGTTCTAGCGTCTCGTAGATGAGAACCAGGAGGAAGAACAACAAAGAATGATATCTCGTTCCTTTTAAAAAAAATAGAGAGGCGACAGTTTAAGATCCGGTTTATTCTCCATTAAAAACGGATCGCATTAACCCACGCGGTTTGACCAAGTAAAAACATCCCGGCCTTAGGAATAATTAATATAGGATTTATGGCCTTTGAATCGGCCTTAAAGTCCTTAAAATAAGGTTTTAAAAGTATTTTACGCCAAAGAAAACGTCAAATTTGCGAAGCTGGAAACACTGATCACATACTCAAAATTTGGCAAAGTATGGAATCAGTAGCTCTTATGGAGTCTGGAAACACTGTTCATTCGTGAAATTTGGAAAAGTATGGAATCGGTAGCTCTTGTGGAGTCTGGAAACACTGTTCATTCGTGAAATTTGGCAAAGTATGGTATCAGTAGCTCTTATGAAGTCTGGAAACACTGTTCACAGAACTAAAAAAATTGGCAAAGGAAAGAAAAGCTCACCGATAGAACCTTACCGATCGAAACACAAGTCTACTGATAGATCCTCACTGATAGAAGTTCACCGATAGGACCTCACCGATAGAAACATTGTTCACTGAACCTCACCGACAGAAGTCCACCGATAGGACATCACCGATAGAAACACTGTTCACTGAACATCACCGATAGAAGTCCACCGATAGAACCTCACCGATAGAAACACTGTTCACAGAACTAGAAATTTGGCAAAGTGTTAGCCGAGCTACTGTTGGACTGCGGCTACAAGTATACCGAGCTATCAGTATGCCGTGGCTACCGGTAAACCCAGCTACCGGTAGGATGCGGCTACCTGTAGACCGAGCTACCGGTAATCAGCAGCTACTGGTAGACCGAGCTACCGGTAATCAGCAGCTACCGGTAGACCGAGATACCAGTAGGCAGCAACTACCGGTAGACCGTGCTACCGGTAATCAGCAGCTACCGGTAGACCGAGCTACCGGTAATCAGAAGCTACCGGTAGACCGAGCTACCGGTAATCAGCAGCTACCGGTAGACCGAGTTACCGATAGGCAGCAGCTACAGGTAGACCGAGCTACCGGTAATCAGCAGCTACCGGTAGACTGAGCTACCGGTAATCAGCAGCTAACGGTAGACCGAGCTACCGGTAATCAGTAGCTACTGGTAGACCGAGTTATCTGTAGGCAGCAGCTGGGGGATAAGTCAACTTGTCCTCCCGGAACACCTCCAACACCACATTTTCACAAAGTAATGGACCAGGGAGGTGCGAGCCATTACAAAAATATAATAAATGACCGAATCTATCCCACAAGGATCAAAAAAGATATAATGTTTTTCATAACATTTATTTCGGTCAAAAAACACGTATCTAATCGAATGAAGACATGTTTTGGTGTAATTATAAAATTAATTTTACCTTTAATTACCCTATTTACATTTTAGCGTGGTAAATAAAATTCAGATGTTACTATTAACCAAAAATATTTTCATCCTATTGAACCAATTTTTATATAATTATGAAAAACATGAATCCTTTTTTTTGAAATTCAATTCACAGAAGTGGTAAAATTACGTTTTATGTAGATTTTCAAATGTGCCTAGAATGTGGATAAAAGACGATAAAAAGTTCTATAAAATTTTATATATCTAGAATTACTATAAAATGACTACAATGAATTACATGAAACTAATATATTTATATTTTATCTATTTTTAATTTAGAATAAATAAAAATTAAAAAAAAATTATTTAAATAAAATGTTCGTTTTGAAAAATAAAAGTTTTTTTCAAAATTCCTCAAAAATCAAATCATTTCATAAAAATACCTAAATTTCACACTTTTTTTGATAATCCAAATCCAAAAATTAATTCTATTTTGAAATATAAAATCTATTAAATTTCAAAAGGTGGGTATTATTATTCATGACATCTTTTTAAATGGCTAGTTTAATTGGTCGTGGTGTGCTAGAACTCAGAGATGCGTACATCGCAAGCTATTGCATTATTCAAAGCATACCATGGAAGCTTGGGGTGTTAACTTCTTCCCTCCTTCAAACAATTGTGTTCTTGAAATTTATTGAATATTGCTACATATAAAGAATCAGGTGGTTCTTCATCATATGTTCCTCAGGTTCACACACTGCTTCTTTCATCTTATGGTTTCTTAAAAAACATTTACCAGACGAGTCATCTGGTTTTTCAACACTTGTAATATGTTATCAAGAATCCTGATAGGCTCTTCACAATAAGTTATATCTGGTCCCAGTTATATTTATTCATAGGTGATTAAATGCACTGGGTCGAGCATGTATTTTCTCAATATTGATATGTGGAACACATCATGAACTTTCGAGAGACTTGGTGGAATTTCCAAACGGTAAGCTACAACTCCAATTTATTCTAGAATATTGAATGTTCTGAGGTACCTGAGACTGAATTTACCTTTCTTTCCCAATTCTATAACACCCTTCCATGGGGACACCATCAAGAAAACATGCTTTCCTACTTGAAATTCCAAATCCATCATTCAGTAATCGGCATAGATCTTTTTCCAGCATTGATCTTCTTTGATGTGGTTTTGGATAACAAGTTACGGGTCTACTCATTTTCTTTCAACAATATCATCTGAATAAGCTGTTGTGTGTCATCTCTTTCCATATAACGCTTCATATGGTACCATATAAATACATGAATGAAATCTATTGTTATAGGAAGATTCTACCAGAGGTAAATACAGATCCCACAAACATTGAAAGTCAGGTGAGCAATATCTAAACATTTCTTATATGGTTTTAGAAGTCTGTTTTGATTTTCCATCAGTTAGAGGGTGGTAAGGAGTGATCAAGAAAAGTTCAGTATCTAGTGATTTCTAAAGTACATTCTATAATCTTGATATAAAACGGGGTTCGCGGTCAAATACCTCGACAGGGGTACACAATTAAGTTTTAAAACTTCATTATTTTTGGAACCAAAGATGTTAGTTGTTAATATTGGAGTTTGGTTTGTTTTTGTTGTCAATTTACACATGGATGATGAGTTTGTAAAGAATGGGGTCATACATTTGAGACTGAAAGAAGTAGTGAAGGGAACTTCTCCTCAATATATTTTTCACATAATAAATTTCATTAAAGTCACCACAAAGCATAACAAAAGATCTACCACATCAAGGGGGTCCCAACTTCATAAACGGATCGTCAATCGGACATGCGGTTTGCATGATATGGATATTTTAGTAAACAGGGGTCCAGTTACTCAAAAAGGCTTGTGGTGAGGGCATATTGTACATGGAACAATACATGGTGAATGAATGAAGTATGTATAATGTTGTTGAAAATAGTTCGTGGTGCAGTATGTGGTGAAGGCATGTGGTATGCAGTGAAGGTAGGTGGTACGTAGAATACTATCAAAACAGTTCACAGAAACAGTTCACAGAGAAGGTGTGCGGTATGCGGAATGGTGTGCAGAACTGAAAATAGTTCATAGTGACTGTACCCAATGAACGCATGCAGTATGCTAAATGCTACTAAAAACAGTTTGCAGCACCAGTATATAGTGATGAGTTGCAGTACATTGATCGATAGCCATACGATATGCACAAGGGTAATGGTACGTGATAATGGTTCATAGTTCTGAGGATTGCAGTACGTGATGGAGGATAATAGTACGTAGAGGGAGTTTAGTTTACAGATTGTCCCACATTGAAAATTTGGTTAAATTAGATTACCGAAATTTTCAGAGATATGTGCCTATTTAAAGAGCATTAACCCCCTTTGTTAATTGAAGAAATTGAATATTAACCTTTTGAAAAGAAATTCGGTAAAGTTTGATGTGGTATGTAGAGGAGATATGGTACACTAATAAAATCATCTGCATAAATGAAACAATTAGTAGAAGAGAGAGTGGTTCGCATAGGAAGCTTGGGCAGTACGTAGACCATCAAGGCAGTAGGCAGAGCAGAATGGTACAGGGAGGTGTGGAGCAGTACGCGGTGGAGAAATGCAGTACGTGGAGTTGGATGTTACGGAGAGGAGTGGAGTAGTACACTGATTAATGTAGTTCGCGGATTAGGGCAATATGTGGGGGAGATTCACGGTACGCGGAAACATCAGTGCTACATGAAAAAAGTAGTGGTACATAGAAACAGTAGCAGTACACGAAAACAGCTACACGGTATGTGAAAACAACAGCACGGTATGGAGAAATAGCAGCAGTACTTAGAAAAATATGTACGGTACGTGGAAACAGTGAAAAATATGTACGGTACGTGGAAACAGTTTCACTATAAGCAGAAATAGCAGAATTATGTAGAAACATTAGCAGTACATAGAAATAGAAAGCAGTACGCAGAACACCCAAGGAAGCCTAAAAATTGACCAAATCAGTTTGTGAAATTAATTTATATAACATGATATTGTAGGGGAAAATAAATTTCATTTCTGGGTGATTAAGGGGCTTCAACAGATCATGCATTTATAGTTTGGGATTCATGATCTAATGCTTAACCATTGAGGCGACCTTCAAGTCAATAAACTGAGTGACAATTCTTCCAACATAGTGAGCAAGGGGGGGTCAGCAGAAGTGGTCTGAGGGACATTGGGTATTATCCCTAAAACCTTGTAATGTTTGTGCATGTGGCATACAGTGACTATTCTAAGATCTTTTAATCCACAACTTGTGAAGATTAGTGGTTTTGGTATGACCGGCACACTATAGGCATATGCTTTTTGGATGTAGCCATTAGTGCTCAACCAAGTAAAATTGTTGTGTCATTGATTTTCATGATATTTTTTATTTGATGAGCATCCTCTTCATATAGGTTTAACAGGTTCCTACCAAAATTGGAACAATATCCATGTTTTTTTTAAAAAAATTGACACCTGGATTCACCCCTCCCCTCTTAGGGACTTTTAGGGTCCTTCATGTGATATCATAGGGATTTTGTTGGTGTTGAATCTATCTGTCATGGATAATCCAGTCAATGTTAGTGGAGTTACCCTCTACGATTGAAGTTATTTTCAAATATGGAAAAATTTTATGAGATCTCACCTAAGATCTATTGGAATGAAGTACTTATTTTCTATAGTGTAGGAAAAAAATTCACTGATCAACAGGATTGTCGATGACAGAAATAAACATGAAATTGCTTGATGCTATTGCCAAAGAATAGAATAACCTCAATGCATAACTTCTTGGACATATTTATCTAAAGGTAATGAGTTTCACATCTTCCATGTCATTGTAGGATAAACTAGATAATATTTATGAAAGTGATAACAAAGTGAAGGGTGAAATACTTTATGTACTACACAACAGGTTTGATGATCTGAAGATCCATCTTAAGGAGAATGGAGACTCTTTATTCAATCATGTTACTGAAGTTGTAGGAGAAATCCATGGTTTGGGAGAAGAAATCAGAGACATTGACATATTGAAGAAAATCACGAAAAAACTTCTACTGCTTTGAACTGAATAGGTGTTGGCCCTTGAGGAAAGATATCTCTCCAATCTCTCAGTGGATAATCCTCTAAGAAATGTATCAGCTTAAGAAATGAGACTAACACAATAAGACTATATGAATCATGTGAGAAAGGAAATTGAATTCAAATACATGGACAAAATCTGGCATATAAGGTTGTTATTAGTAAATATATTGTGGTTCAATAAGATAATTTTTTTTTCATGAATAGTAACTTTTGACTTTTATTTACCACGGTTAAAGGTAAATAGGGTAATTCAATGTAACAAAGTATATTATAATAATAAACAATTAACTTAATACTTGATCTAAACATATTGAATGAGTCATGGATGACCATGGGTATCCATGGGTCGATTTGGGGACCCCATGGAGCCACATGGGAGTGATAATGACACATTAGATTAATTAATTTAACGTAAAGAATAAAATGACACAAATAGATATCTTTTAGTATATTAATTATTACATGTGTTCATATACATTATCTTTTCGACAATAAATATTCATTGGAGAGATGAAACTATTTTCTACATTATGGTATTTTGTTTATAATTTTTAGACATCAAATAAATAAAATTATTTATGACACAAAAATGATGTAGTATTTACATCATTAATAAATTATTTTAACAAATAAGATTATAAGTAATAAAATATCCACAAAAACATGTCCAATTAATATTGGATTATATTATTTGGACCATTATCCATCATATCATATACTTTAAAAAGTATTGGACCTTTAGAAACTGAATATCATCATATAATAAAATAATATTTTCAAACATTCCTAAAGAGCCCCTCCTCCCCTTTTAAAAAGCTGTCAATTATAACTCATTCCTCAGACCTCTCATGCCCTTGGATAATCCCAACCCTTTTTAATAATCTCTAATTATCCATATCTTCTACTTAGAAGCCTTACCTTAGGCATAAGCCACTTCAAAAAACCCTTCCGGTTGAAACCAAAGGGAGTTACCCAAATTAAAGGTAACTGTTTCTCTTAACTTCTTTTCTTTTATTTTACTTCTCCAACCCCTAAACTATTTTTATTACTTTATATTATAAAAAAACATGTATCAAAAATATAATATGATGTTTTTAAGAGATTTATTATAAATACACTTACAGACACCTCCATCTAAGGGGTGAATAACATATTATTTCTGTGCAAGGAAAACTAATGCCTCACAAAATAATGATTGTTCGATTATCTCTTACTTCCACTCATGGTGGCCATTATGATGACATCGTATTTATCTATAAAATATATATTATTTTTATGTTTTCTTTATGCTTCTGTATTTTTCTTTTATAGAATACCTTTATGGTTTCCATTATGGGTAAACGTGATAATTTCATTTGAGGAAGTGTGGACTACTGCACCCTCAAAGTGATATGACTCATTAATGTCATATGTGGGACATATAAAGCATAGATTTAATGATATTATATATGATATTATATTGTAATTATAATATAAACATTTATCGTTATTATTTAATTCCATTAAATTATGAAATAGAAATGAAAGTAGTGTTCATATGTATATACAACTTACTATCTCCATGAATGGTGCATTTCATTTCTTAACACTAAATGTTATGTAATATTATATATACATATATATACTGGATATATATGATATATATGATATTTCAATTAGGAATATCATTATGGAGATAATATAATATTTACGACAAGGACAACATGTAATTATAAGAAGTCCATTTTTGACTTAAGTACCAAATATCGACCAAAAGACCATTATTAACAAAAATGATTGAATTATATTTATAACATGGTAATAAGTGATATAAAAAGAATAATAAACTTGAAGATGGTTCTTAAGCCAGTAGAAAATAACTTTTGTTTATTATTTAGGAAAAACAAGAAACAAATGAGTCAAGTCGGACATGAGGAAATGAATTTCTATATCATTTTTAATTCTTTAAGATTTCTATTGTTCACCACTAATTTATTGAATGTGGGGTTTTGTGTACTGTCAATTGATATATATTATCATGATTCTTTTTATATTCATGTTACTCTATGAATAATTTTGTGGTTATTAACTTTTGGTCATACAACTCGATTGATTACAATGTGGTAAGGTATTTTCAGCTAACATTTTTTCCCGTGAGATTCATGCTATATTTGCCACTATTTACTTATGTATAGTTTATGTACTTACCATGATTGTATTAATTGTGTAATATAAATAAATTTATCGGTATTTACATATTTATTTTATGATCCTTCTTTCATGGGTTGTATGTTTCGTAAGTTACTAAATCGGCAAGGGAGACTTTTAACCTAATATCCATTCCTTAGGTTAATCATATAATTCTTAATTATGTAAAGATATGATTATGTGTGGAGAAATATTTATTTAATTATATTGTAATTTAAACTAACCTTTGTGTTGATATACTTTTCATAAATATAATCAATCCATTGATAATTTATCAAGTCATCGATATGAACATGATAAGAGTAATTTTAACCCAATTTCTGTTCATAAAGATAAACATAGCAGTCGTTGGTTTTGTCTTAAAAAGAATGTTTGTGAATGTTATATGATTTATTTACACTGAATATCCAATTATATTGAGTGTATTTATAATTTTCACACATTATTATGTAATTGATTTATCCTTAATCTAAAGATACAGTTTTTATAAGGGATTTCATCTCAATTTACATTCCATTGAGACTACATTGTTGTTATGCACCAATTTACTTTTATATGGTGCATATACTGTCCGTTGGCATATTATATCATGAATACCTTTATTATCATAATATTTTAAACTTTTGATTAAATTTTATTCCTCAATTATTTTTATTCAATAATCTCTCATTTGGTTAAGAACTCCTTAACTGAAATATTATTTTAAGGAATTATTATTCAAAATCATTCTCATCAATGTCCATGTTTTCAAAATGGTTTTAAGGATTTCATTATACAGGCATTAATATTTTAAAATGTTAATTCATTTTAAATATTCAATGTGGAATAGGAAACTCTGATTCAAAATTTTCTTTATTAAATGTTTTAAATGGTTTTGAAAATGGATTAATAAAGAATTGATTATGTCTATATCTTGAAATGATATGTTGTGATTGCAATATCGATATGTTATATTTCGTTTATTCATGATTTTTGTGTCACGAATATGTTATGATTATTGGGCATTGTCTACATATACAGGTGGTTCTGTGACAAACCTAGGGCGAGTGATCCCATGATAGCTCTCCAAGGCATTGAGAAATTTGACAGTGGTAAATGTTAATGTTTCTACTAAGATAATTAGGGAATATACTATGATGAGTATTTCAAATGTGACTCCATATGTAGTTCGGATAGCTACAATGAAAGTATGTTATGAATTCACTAAGTTACCTTTATGATTTATGATTTCTATATGTTATTCATAAATCTTATGATTTAATGAGGTATGTTATGATTAAAGAGTATTGGTTCCATTGATTTCTATTTATTGATGGGTTAATGTTTCCTTTCCTTATTTTATGACCATTACTGATCTTTTTATACTCACCCCAAGTTTTTGAAATGTTTTCCACAGGTCATAAAGCTGAATAGGGTCAATGATGGGATCATGGAAAAATCATGTTGTATAAAACATGGAACTAGAAATATATCTTTTTAAAAAATTATACTTTAAAAAAATGGATACTTTGTATTAGTGTCTACATGTAATTTTCATGTTGATATGTAATAGTTATGGCCTAATTTTCGAAAACTCTAAACCTGAAAAGATCTTAAATGTGAATTATTCATTTAATTCAAGATTATGTAATGTCTAAGGTCAGGTCCTTATAATGAGAGAAAAGTTGAAAACATGTAAAATCCTTAGAAAAGATTCTTAAAAAAGAGAAACATCAAATTTTCAATGAATGTGCTAAAGAATAGTTATTTCTATGATGAGGAAGATGATGGTAATAAATTATGTGAGGAAGAAGAACCAGAAATTAAGACTCGAAATCATTCCTCCATGATGGCTACAATTGGAAATTCAAAACCATTGACATATAAAGCTAGTGATATTTAGTTGAATACTAATGTTGATCCCATGTTGCAAATTGTGGTTTCTTTTGTTAATATTGAAATTAAATTTAAGATATGAAATAAGAAGAAAGTAATGGTGGAGGAATCATCAGAATATATTGATCATATGGAAGTTGAAATTGAATTACTGGAAGTACAGGTGAATGTAAAATCATCAATCCATGAAATCCATAATGAAGTTGTGGAACAAAAACTAATAATTTAAGAACAAGAAAATGTCATCAATGAACTTACCTTGATATTGGAGGAGAAGTCCAAGACCATTTAATGGATCGTAGAAGAAGTTGTTACTCTGAGAAGTAATCTCAAAATTGAATCAATTTCAAAAGAACAAAAATGTAAATACAATTTGGAATGTTCTTAGATACTAAGCTGCTAGAGAGAGAAAAAAGGTACTTATGGGGTTGAAAATATCTTGAGTGATCAAAGACCCAAATTCATGGGAAATAGTGGAATTTGTTTTGATGTTTAAATATAAAATTCTATAAATAAAGTGAACCAGAATAAAGGTATGTTGAAAGCTGATCATGTTGAAAATCTCCCAGATGTGATGAAAAAGTAACCATTAAATCAAACTGAAAAGAGAATTGAAAATTATCATTATGTTTTGAGAAATGATATGGAGTCAAACTATTTTCGCGAGGAAGAACGCATGAGGAGAAATATAATTGAAAAGACATTGCCTTTCATAAATTGTCAGTTTAGTGCCTATCTGGGCCACACCATGTCACACTATGACGAGGCAATGAGCTATATGAATGGGGAAGATTAATGAGTTTAACAATGGAGAACAGATTCATATCCTAATTCTTATAGAAGAAATAATTTATATTGATATTTTTTTTCATTGTTTTATCTTTTCCCATAAAGATGTGTATTGAAGACATAGGTATGACAGAAGAAATTACTTCAATACTCAAAGATGATTCAATACTCATTATCTAGATGATGTTTCTATTTCAAACTAGTTTTCTCTTTTTGAAGAAGAATTTGATTATTAAGAACCCATTTACATGGAAGAGAGAATTAGAAGGCCAACATGGTCTGAAACTTAATCCAATATCTCATGGAATGAAAATAAAAAATTTAAATAATACCATTTAGTATAAGTTTCCTTTAAAGATACAAAGAACAAAATAACCTAGATTATTTATAACGGATATTCACCTCACATGATGTGTAATGCAGAACTATTAACAAATGTCAAGAAAAAAGTCAATGGGATGGTGAGGTTTGGTAACGATGGTGATTTTATTATAAAAGGCAGTGGAACAACTGAGCTATCTAATAGAGATCTGAAGAAAACATATGCCCTTTATATAGAATGTCTATGTCATAATATTCTTAGTGTAAGTCAACTATGTGACTCAGGTCTTATTTTGACATTCAATTAGAGTAGTAGAACTATAAGAGGAATGTATGGGAATTATTTCATGAAAGGCTGTATAATAGATGGAAACTTATATCAAGTTGACATGAAACTAAATATTTTATACCTAACTGTTGAAGAGAAAAACAACTTATGGATTCAGAGATTGGAGAAAATAATTTAAAAAGACATGGAAAATATATCTAAGATAAAGATAGTCATTGATATCCTTAATCTAAATCATGAATGTGAAAATACATGTGACGTGTGCATGCGATGGAAACTTGTCAGCAGTTCATACTAGGCAAAGAAGAAAAAGAAATCAAATCTCTTTAAACTCATCCATATATATGTGTGTCACCTGATAAGTTTTGCTGTAACACATGGAGATAAATACTTTATTCTTTTCATAGATGATTTTAGTAGAATGGGATTTGTGATTGTTATACATAAGAATCTATAAGTGCTTGATTACATGAAAACCTATCATAAAATCATTTAGAATGGTACTGGATAGAAGATCAAAGTGATGCGGTCTGATAATGGAAGGGGAATACACATCGATTGAATTTGAAAATTACCTAGAGAAGAATGGGATACAACATGAGGTGGCTACTATGAGAAATCCATATTTAAATGGAGTTGTAGAGCGTAGTAATTGATAGGTAAAAAACATGGATATAAGTATGCTGATCAAGAGTCTGATTCCTCGATATTACTGGAAGGAGGTATTTTAAGCATCAATGTATATTCAAAATTGAACAGGGATATATATGGGTGAGATAATTAAACCTTATTAATTGTGGCATGGAAGGATGCCCTCTCTGAAATATTTTTGTATTTTCAAAAGAAACTGTTTTATCTGAAACAAAGATTGAAACCAAGGGATGTATGGACACAATGCAGACAGAGTAATATTTCATGGATAATCAATGAACAAAAAATCCTACAAATGTTTTAATAAGCACTTGGGAAGAATTTTGGAACATAGTGATGTAATGATCATTGATGAGAAAAACATGAATGCATCATGGAATTATTATGATGATGTGAGAGAATATGAGGAATCATGTAAACATGGAACACATGATAATATAGAGGTAAAGGAAGGTGTGAAAAACACTCAAAAGTCAGCTCATGATGTTGAATCTGAAGAAGAATCAGAAGAAGAAGTCATAGCTGGAGATAATTCAGTTGAACTGAAAAAGAGAAATTGAAGAGTATAGATTGATTAGTCAAACATTATTTGGGATTGGAATGCACCTATAAAAAAATAGAGAGCAATGTATACTACACAATTTGAATTTCTATCAGTTGTGGAACCATCCTCATTTGAAGAGCCTCCAAAGGATGAGTCATGGGTAAAAGAAATGAATGAAGAGTTAGATATGATTGACAAAAATTAGACTTGAGATCATGTTAATAGACATCAAGGTCACATTGTGATTGGTACAAAGTTTACTTTCAAGAATAAATTTTACTAGCGTAGAAATGTGATCATAAATAAGGCATTCTTGGTTTATAAAGGATATTCCAAAATTGAAGGCCTTGAGGTAGAGGATAAATTTTCTCTTGGAGTAAGACTCGAGTCAATCAAGCTATTTCAAGCCATGGAAATACAAAGAGGTTATAAATTTAGTCAAATTTATGTTCTGATAGAATTATTAAATGTATTATTGGAAGAATAATTCTACATAGAACAACATAGATGGTTCTTTCTTAGAAATGATGAACTGAAGGTTTTCAAATTAATGAAAGATCTAAATGGATTGAAATAAGCACCATGGGCGTGGTACTCACAGTATGACTCTTATCTGAGATTGATTAATTTTGAAATAGAAGGATTGGATCACACTATCTGTGTGAAGAATTCACAAAAGATTCAATTCGTGGTATTGTTTTACATGGATGTTGTTATTTTTTTATGGAAGTAGCCATGGATCAATGGATAAATTTACCAATAACATTAAATTAGAATTTGAAATCACCATGATTGGGGAAATCACATTCACTGTAGGGATTCATGTGATTTAGAATAAATATTACACTTTCATTTCTCCAAAAATGTATGCAAGAGGGATGCTGAGGAAATTCAATATGCATGATTCCAAACCAATGTTGACTCTGATTGTGATTGGAACAAAGCATGGGAAGCATGAGGATGAGACTTCTGTGAATCTCACCCTATACAAAAGAATTATTGGAATCCTAATGTACTTGGTAGTGACAGGACTATATATTGTCATTGTAACTTTCATTGTAGCCTGCTTTCAGAGTAATTTGAAGGAAGAACATATAGAGGCAGTGAAAAGTACCATGAGATACATTCAAGGTACACATAATTATGGGCTATACATTTCTGTAGGAAGAGGTAGTGAACTGCCCATTTTTTCTGATGATGAATGGTCTAGAGATGTTGGGGATAAAAAGTCTACTGGTGGGGGATCATTTTATATTGAGAAGAAATGTGTGGGTTAGTTACGAAATAAATAGGAAATTATTAATCTTAGTACTATCGAAGAAGAATATATATCTGCTACCAAGGAATGCTCTCAATTGATTTTGATGAAGAAGCAACTTACTGAAATTGGTGATGAGGTGAAACATCCATTGTTGATTTACTATGATAATAAGAGTGAAATTGATCTTTTGAAGAATCCTATTCATCATTCCCGTACAAAAGATATTGAGATTAGATAACACTTAATCAATGAAATATTTAAACAAGTCCTGATCAAAATAGACCATGTGGGGATCAATGAGCAAGTGGCTAATAGTATGAATAAGAAATGGTTAACATCTATGTTTGAGAAACTTCGATTGAACCTCGGTGTTCAGCCACCTCCCAATGCCTAAAAAAGTTATGAAATTCCCCATCTCCTCAATTGTATTAACAAATTTTAATCTGTTTTTGGAAATGATGTAGGTTTATGGGGGAGATATGATCTAGGGGTACATATTTTTTAAATCTACATGTCATGATTTAGTTTATTGGGTTCATTTTCAATGGGGAGAATGAATAAATTAATTAGAGAGATTTCTATTTCTTTCTGGTTACGGGAATGATAGAGAATAGAAAAAGAAAGTAATGAATTTATGAGGGAGAAAAGAAAAGGATGAGAACTAAATTCATGTCCTATCTCTTGTTTTCTACACTGAGCACTGATCACATAGACATAAGGTTATGGATGAGTTATTTCATGAAGGTTCAGGTTTTTATCGTGGCTGGAGTATTAGTGAATTTATCTAGAGATTTCCAACAAACCCAAAGGGGGAGATGTTGGAAACATGGTTGTTTTTTAATAATATTGGAGTTTGGTTTTTGTTTTTTTGTCAATATTCACATGCATGACTTGGGAGTTTGCACTGAATGGGGTTATAAATTTGAGACAGAAAGAAGTATTGAAGGTCAACGCTCCTCAATATATTCATCACATATCAACTTTCATGAAAGTCACCTAAAAGCATATGAAAAGAGCTGCCTCATCAAGAGGGTATTAACTCCACAAATGACTCATCAATCAGGAGTGAAGTTTGAAAGATACATGCATTTTAATAAATAGGGGGGCTGGTTATATAGAATATTATGTGGTGAAGTTATGTGGTTTGTGGAATAGTACACGGTGAAGGTAGGTGGTACGCGGAATGTTGTCAAAATTAGTTTTCAGTGTGGTATGCAGTGAAGCAGTTTGGTACATGGTGAAGGCATGTGGCATGCAAAATGATGTCGAAATGGTTTTCAAGAATCGTACTTGGTGAAGGCGTGTGATATACGGAACGGTGTGCAGAACTGAAAACAGTTTGTAGTGATAATACGGGGTGATGGCGTGCGGTACGCAAAATGACACAAAATATTATTCACAGCGGAGGTATGCGATGTTGAGTTATTGTATGCGGACTGAAAGCCATACGGTATGTGTAATGTTAATAGTACATGATAATGGTTCGAAACTCAAAGGACAACTATACATAGTGGAAACTAACAATACATTAATAAAGTTCAGTTTACAGATTGTCGTACATTAAAATTTTTGGTAAATCAGGTTACCAAAATTTGTGGAGATATGTGCCTATTTATGGAATAGAAATCCCCTTTCTAAATTGATGACATTCATGGTAAAATTTTATGGAAAAATTTGATTACGTCTGATGTGGTACGTAGAGGAGAATATGGTACACCTAGAAAATCATCCACGTATCGAAAATAGTTTGCAGAAGAGAGTGTGGTTCAACGAAAAATCTCGCACAGTATGTGGCTGAGCAAGGAAGTACATGGAGCAGGATAATACCAAGAGGAGTGGAGAAGTACGTGGTGGAGAAAGGTAGTACGTGGAGTATGATGCTACATAGAGGAGGGGAGTAGTACACAGAGTAGGTCAGTTCGTGGATCTAGGAAGTACGCAGAGAAGTTTCACGGTATGCGGAAACATTAGGGGTACATGGAAACAGCCACGGTACACGGAGACAACAATAGTACGCAAAAACAGCTTCAAGATACATGTAAACAGCTTCATGGTATGCAAAAATAAATGCAGTATACAGAAATAGTAGTAGTATGAAAAAATAGTAATTCGTATACAAAACATACAAGGAAGCCAGAAAATTGACCAAATTTGTTTGCAAATTAATTTCTATAACATATCAGTGTACGAGAAAATGAATTTCATCTATAGGTGATTACAGGACTTCAAGAGAGCATCCACTTATAGTTTCAGATGCATAATCTAATGTTAAACCATTAAAGCAACCTTCATGTCAATAAAAGGAGTAAAGATACTTCCAACATAGTGAGGAAGTGTGAGTCAGTGGAAGTGGTCTGAGGGTGCAATATTCTAACCATAAAACCTTGTAAAGGTAGTTCTCTTAGCACATAGTGGCTGTGCTAAAATCTAGAAATACACAACTTCTAATTATTTGGGGTTTTGGTATGATCGACAAAATGTCGGAATATTCTCCATTGACGTAGACCTTAGGGGTGAACCAAGTAAAATTATTTTGTTATATCAATGCAGGTGGTTGTTTATTTTCTGCACTTCCTCTTAAGACAAGTTTAATATGTTCCTTCTAATGTGGGAAAAAGATCCATCTATTTAAAAAAAATGACACCCTGATTCACTCTTCCCCCTCTGGGTGTTATAGGGTCGTTCAATTAATATATATTTTTTCTAAACGTTCAAGTGGTAAATCATCTCTAATAGAGTGAAAATGTGTTGACTCGTTAATAATATTGATAATGATCCATATAGAAACATTCATTATATGAGTCTTTGGTAGCCCCATGAAAAATTACATATTAATATAATCCCATTTCCATGCAGGTATGGGAAGAGGTTTTAGGACTCCTCTTGGATGTTGTATTCCAGCCTTCACATGTTGAAAAACCATACAACTTGACACATAATCCGCATTCTCCCCCATCATGTTTCCCAACAAAAAATGATCCTTCAAATCTCTATAAATTTTAGTTCTACCTGGATTTATAGAAAAATTGGATCTAGGAGGATCGTCCAACAATTCTATTTATAGATCAAGTATATTAGAAACCCAAATCTCGTTCCCAAAATTCAAAATTCCATCTTCATATACGAAGTCAAAATAATATCACATCATTCACAGCTTTAATTTTCTTTTGAAACTCCCCATGATTGGTCTGAGAATTTTTTTTCCTTTTTAGTAAATATGGTTTGGAAACCATTTGAAAATGTATTGATGTTTCATCTTCCGTGATTATTCCCATATCCATTTTTATAAGATCTGTAAACATAGGATTTCTTTCGACTCTCAACTTGTTTAGAACTGCATGATGCTTTCTACTAAAAGCATCTGCCAACTTATTTTCCTTCCCCAGGTGGTAGTGTATTGTGCAATAATAATCCTTCAGTAAATAAATCCATTTCATTTTCCTCATGTTGTGTAATTTCAATGAGAAAATATACTTCACATTCTTTTGATCAGTATAGCCTCACATTTTTCACCATAGAGATAGTGTCTCCATATATTCAGAGCAATGATTATAGATCCTAACACAAGATCATGAGTATGATATTTTTTTCTTGATTTTTTTCTTCCTTGATGCATAGAAAATAATTCTATCATTATGCATAAGGACACAACCAAGTACTTTTGTGGAAGCATCACTATAAATAACAAACCCAACATTCCCCGATTGTAGTGTCAAGATAGGATCATTGACTAATCTTCACGTCAGTTCTTCAGAACAGTATTCACACTCATTCTTTCAAACAAATATAACACCTATACATGCGTGCTTAGTTAATGGGTTAGGTAATCAGGAAATATTCTGGACGAAACACTGATAATAATCAGCTAAACCAAAAAAACCTATGTAATAATCATTAGTGCTTCCCATTCTTGCATTGACCTTTTCATTGAACTATAAACAGAGATTCCATCCTTAGAGACAATATGGAGAAGAAAAGAAATATCCTAAAGCCATAATTCACAATTTCTGAACATCCCATATAATTTATTTCTTCAAAGAGTTTTCAGAATAGTGCACAAGTGTTTTTCATGACTTTCGTAGCTTTTGATGTGTACCAAGATATCATTAATAAATACCACTACAAATTCATCAAGTTATTACTTTAAAACACTATAAACTCGATCCATGAAAACAGAGGATGCGTTAGTCAGTCCAAAAGTCATTACAGTAAACTCATAATGACTATATCTAGATCAAAATATTTTATTTTTAATTTTTCCCTTCTTCACACACAACTGATGGTATCAAGATTGGAGGTCATTCTTTCCAAAATATTAAGCACCACGAAGTTGATCAAATAAATAATCAATACAATTTAGGGGATACATGTTCTTTATTGTTATAGAATTGTTCTACCTGTAGTGAATTCACAACCACATAGATCCATATTTTTTCTTAAAAAATGAATAGGTGAACTCCACAAAATAACACTATTTCTAATAAATATTTTATTTTTCAATTATTCTATCGGTTTCATTAGTTTCACTAATTCAATAGTGGTCATTCAAAAAGGGGACTTAAATATGGGCATTGAACCCAGTATTATGTCAATAGAAAACTCAATTTCTCATTATGGAGGATGTCTAGGTAAATCCAAGAGAAACACATCAACATATTCTTGAACAATAGGTACATCCTCTATTTGTAAATTCCTTTCCTCACCCATAGTTATTTCACTCCCTTACTCCCCAATAATTGAATTTAGTAGAGAAACTCAGGGTGGATATAGATGAGAATTAGATGGTGATGTTTCTCCTATAAAGATAATAGTTTATTTATCATCATCGAAAATTGTAACCTCTAACTTTTTACAATAATGATTCACATCATGGTCTGAAATAAAATACATACTGAGTATTATATCAAATTCAATCATGGTTATAACAATAACATTAGCAGATAAATTGAATTTATATGCCATAATGTTAACTGGTTGACAAACCATTATTGTTATGATACATACCTTAGGTGTTTTGACTCACAACTCCCATGTTAAGTCAAATTGGAAATATTTAATTTTCTTGAAAAACTAGTAATATATGAATGAATGCGACGATCCAAAATTAAATAATACATTGACTAATTTTGAGGAAATGATTAAAGTACATTCCACCATGACATTCGGAGCTTCAACCTCAACAGTTGTGATTGCATAAGAAATGTCTTTCTCCATTGGCCTTTTTTGTGGTTTGTTTCCATGATTTTTAAGACATTAATTTACATAATTCACAATTTCTTTATAATTTCAGCATTGAACATCGACATCCACTTTCTTCCCCTTTCGATCATGATCTTTGTAGCCTTTTTCTACGCACTTGTAAAAAACTCCCGACACATTTAGGCATATACCAGAGTGTTTCTTCTGATAATTATTGCAGGATGGACAGCCACATTTTCCCTTATTCCCCTTATTTCCTTTCCCATAGTGTTTAGCAGATCTCTTCTTCTCTTACATTACTTTAAATTTGTTATATTTAGAGAATTCCATTTCAGTCTTGATAGCACATGAGACAATATCATCGTACAATGAGTAGGATTGTGAGACTAATGATCTTCAGAGAAATGGTTTTAACCCATAAAATAATCTGTCAATATTACTTCTTGGGTTATGTATATAATTCGGATCATGCCTTTCTAAGATTGTAATATTAGCTTCATTATTAACGAAATTATCATCTTCCCTTTCCCTAAGAATCAAAAATTTCTTTTCCATTCTGCATAATGTTCACAAGGAAATTATTTTTTTAAGAAAGTATCTTTAAACTCCCTCCATTATATTTTTTATACTTCTTTATCCTCCTTTTTGTTTTGAATTAATGACCACCATTGATCTGTATCTCTTATGAGGTGATAAACTACCCGGACCATTTTTTCTATTTTCGTACTCCTGAAAGAGTGAAATATTTTCTCAATGGAACAAATCCATTACTTAGCTACAAACTGATTCGTTTTCCCATTGATTGTTGTTGGTTTATGCCTCATGAAGAGTTCTAACATTGATCCCCCACATTTTGGATCAGAGTTCTCTATACAGGTAAGGGTAATTTTCATAAGATGAGTGAGTTTTCTTAGTATGGTTATAAGCTATTCAGTACCAGTTGCATCACCAAATCCACTATAATTATCTCAAATATGAGGTAAATCATTACATGGATTACGTGCATTGATAAAATTTTCATTCCATCTACTATGCACCATTTCTAAACAATGGCATACACTAGATTAGTTTTTGAATCACAATGAATAATTCCAGACATGTAAAATACTTAACATAAATTTAATAATTTATGAATTTTACCCATTATCATAAAAAATTCTCTATGGAATATTTACTCATAAGTCCTTCATAATGGTTTGTAAAGAAAATGTGAATTATTTTAAGCATATCCACCATGTGTTTCAAACGAGGTGTGCATTAACGACTATTTTAGTGTACCAGGATACCCCAAGTCAAGCCAAAAAGTCCTTGTTGAAGTTTTCACTCTTAGGTACATCTGTTCCATAACCACATCCACTTGTAGTATCCAGATAGGGATATAGTTCTTAGAAAACCCACATAATATCTATATTACCAAATTTTTTGGATTTTCATGTATACTAATCCTCAAAGACCATCTTAGGGTTATGTTCTTTAATTAGTGTTTTTATAAATCAAGTCTACAAGGATTGTACAATACTTCCTCTAATACCGACTTTAATTTCCTGACCACAATTATCTAGATTTGGGGCATTATTACAAAACATTGCCTTGATCACAATAGATCAAAGTCTGAAATACCAATTAGTTTAGTATCCTTGCAAGTACTAGATACATATGTACGTTTTACATAAATTATGAAATAAAAAATTAACATTCTATATCCATTGAACAAACTCATATTCCATATCCTATCCCTACTGGTCATTCATAATATACTTCTTCACAACCTATGAAAAATTAAAACATAAAGAAGGAGGGATCTCATATGATCATAAAGGAAAATAATATAGAGGAAACTATCATAAATAATCATAAACATCTAAAGAAATGTATAGGACTAAAACAAAATCCTTTTAAACATAATGATTATCATAATATGGTAATGATAAATATAATAATTCCATTTACTTATTCATGTGTATATTATACTAGTCTAATAATCACAGGTAATATCAATAGTTAATCTCATAATGGTGGAATGCATAATGTTGGACATCTTAACCACAATGGCAGGGCCTCGTTTGAAGTCCTTTAATATAAATTTTGTCAGGGCCTTATTCCAAGACACTAGTTTGTCTCAAGAGACCTACAGATGCATTGAAGGGCTAGAGTGGGACCCTCCCATTACTTACTACATCAAATGCATTCCACATATGAAAATGGTAAAACATAACATACACATTCATATTAAACTTACATAAAAAATGTTGTTACATTAACCATAAACTTTTTATGACATAAAAATAGCACATTCAATGTCAAACATATCATAAAACTATTAATATAATATGGAATACTGTATCATAATAAATTATCGTTAATTAAACATAAAACATAAATATAGATGATAAAATAAATAAATTAAATCCAAACACTATTTGAGATAAATATCACTTTCTACTATGAAATAATTTAAAAGTTGCATAATTATAAACAAAAACCTATATTTTGAAAATATTCACATGAGCTTGTAAGTGACACTTCAAAGGTGTTATAATGACAGAAAATAGCTACATCCACCGTATAAGTAAAAAAACATTCTTTCCATAATTTGTCGAAAATGGTCATAAATTACATTGTTTAGAAAACTAAGGAAAGAATATTTTACAAAAAATTTATAAAAAGTCAGGCTAGGGTATAAATGAATTTTAACCCATGTTCTATGAAATAGTGAGAATGTTTTGAATTTTTTTAAGAAACACAGATGAGGATGATAAATAAGTCCCAGTAGATAGTTACGTATAATTAGCCTCAGATAATAAAGAGATTGTTAAATTAACCCTTACCATGTATTTTTAATTAGACGAGGGTATTTTAAACTCATGTATAATAGTTATATAATATTTATTAAATTATAAAATAACCACATACATAAATATGATATCATATGTGATCTTATACTATTTCTTTGTTAATAATATTTAAGTAGTATCATTGTTTCGGGTGTTAACTGATTCATTTTCCATAATATGTTTTGTTATGAATGTCATGTTTTTTATGGATAGGATGTATTTGATTAATATATATAATTATATTAATTTCTTAAGAATTATTTTTTAACCATCATTGAAAATTATTCTTCAATGGTTACGATGAGGAATAAAATCTTATTACGTCGTAGAGACGGTAAGCCGTACGTACGCACGAGTGATAATATCATCCTATTGATGAAATAGAATGTGATTGGAAGTTATATTATATATAAAAAATAATTAAAATTCTATATATATTATTTACATCACTTATAAATCATTATTATACCCATCCAAATAATGATGTGTTGAATAACAAACTACACCACGACGTGGAGACGGTATGTTGTACGCACACACATATGGTGACATTGTCATTCATAAGATGGTTATAATAATGAATATGGGTGTACCAAATTTATAATAACATAACAATATTTATAAGGAACTAGATTTATGAATTTTTTATGGAAATAACAATGAAAGAGGAAGTGGAAGAAGAAAAGAACTTTGAAAGTGGTCATGAAATAATTACCACTTCTTCGGGTGCTTCCTTTTGATTTGAACAAAATATATCCTTACATTGGGTTTCAGATCAATGTAAGAAATATACGATAAATTTAGTATATTTTGGATGATATTTGAGTAGTTTTTGGCTGAGCCAAAAAGATTTGGAGGTGTGAATTTGGGATTTGGGGTTGTACAATTTTATAATAGGGGTGTGGGGAATATTTGGAAAATCTTGAAATATTATTTTATTATAATATTATTTTAATCTTTTAATAGATAGAAATGGATTTATTTTGAGTATAAGGTTGGTATGGGTCGAAAAATTATGAAGAAATAGGTTTTATACAATTTAGGTCACCATATCAACCTTATATTTTAAATTAAACTCTTAATTAAATAGTTTATCATTTACCATGTCTTTGAGTATTTTAATTTTACATGGTTAATAAACTTACTATAATATGCCAAGAAGACCATATGTCGTTAATTGATGACATATATAACCTTATCTAAGTCCTATATCCAAATAATATATTTTTAGGATATTATATCATTTAATAGAATTGTATTAGTTTTAAAAACTAATTTATGTCAATTTTGACATTATTATGTATTTGGTTTTTTTGAAATTCATAACAACTTGATTACTTAGAAAAAACATT
The DNA here is from genome assembly GCA_963277665.1 of Viscum album. Classification (NCBI taxonomy): domain Eukaryota; kingdom Viridiplantae; phylum Streptophyta; class Magnoliopsida; order Santalales; family Viscaceae; genus Viscum; species Viscum album. The sequence continues at coordinate 1,242,850,928 of OY728153.1, forward strand.
TAATCAAACCTAACATGTAATATTCACCTATAAAATTAGTGCATGGAATCAAAATTTTCAATTAACATTTATTTTAATATTTATAACATCAATTAATTTAATTATTCATTAATAAGTCAATTACTACATCATCATTATGTCATAAATAAATTTAATTATTTAAGGTATAAAGATTATAAATAAAATAACATGATGTAAGAAATTTTCTTAACATTATAATCAATATTTATTGTTGAATTTATCATGAGTATAACCCTATATTAATATGGTTTAGTTATTAAAATTTGAATTTATCACTTTTAACACTTCTTTGAATATAATATAATAAATGTCATAATCTAACCCAGATAGATCAAAAAAGATCTTATTTTTGTCTAAATATTTGTTTTGGTTGAAATAAATGCGTCCAATTGAATTAGTATATGTGTTGGGTTAATTATAACATTAATTTTACCTTTAATTACACTATTTACATTTAACCGCGGTAAATAAAATTCCAAAGTTCCTATTTTGTAAAAATTATTTTTATCATATTGAACCAAATTTTAATTACTAATGATAAAAATGTATCTCAGATTTCTGGAATTCAATTCAGAGAAGTGGTAAAATTATTTTTTATGTATATTATAAAATGTCCCCATATGATGTGTAGAAGATGTTAAAAAGCTCAATAATTTTTTTAATCTAATCTTATTAAAAAATGACTCTAATGAATTACATTAACCTAATATAGGTATTATGTATCTATTTTTACATTAAAATAAATTTAAATTAAAATATAATTATTTAAATAAAAAGTATGTTTTAAACAATAACTCAATGTTCTCACTATTAATAAAAAAAATAACGGTTTACATGAAAAATACCAAAATTTCACTTAAGCAAATTTTGATATTATGAATCAAAAAATGAAGTCCATTTTGAATAATAAAATATATAAAATTTCAAAAAGTGGGTATTACTATTCATAAATTCTTTTTAAATTTCTAGTTTGATTGTTCTGGGTGTGCTAGAACTCAGAGATGTGTATATCGCAAGCTATTACATTATTCAAAGCGTACCATAGATGCTTGGGGTGTTACAACTGTAAATGAAAATAAAAATTGATTCCAAGGTGAAACACTTTGGTGTCTAAATCCATTTTCACATAAATATTATATTTGGTTATTCAACTCCACTAATTCCACTATGTCAATTATATCAGTATTGTTCATTTTAGGAAATACATCATGGATTAAATCAATTGAATAATCAACTTCATGTTCTGGTGAATGTTCAGTTAATTATTTATAAAATACGTCATTTTAATCATATACAATAGGTACGTATTATTTAATATATGACCTTATTTATCTATATATTTTTTCTATTCTCACCCCCCTACAACATGCTCATTTATTAGAGCTACTAGAGGTGGGTCTAAAATTGAATCAGATGAAAAAGAATCACCTCTAAAGATAAGAAATTTTTTATCATCATCATGAATCACAATATCCTTATCTTGAAAATAACAATATTCATTAAATTTTAAAATAAAATATTTATCCTGTATTATAAAAAAAGTATACCATAGGTATAATAATCAAGTTTTCAAATAAGGGACATTTATGGATCATAATGAAAGTTGACTGGAATATCCTTATTGTGGTGATATTTCTTTTAGGTATATTGTTTGAAAATAATTCATTCTTAATATCATAAGGAAATATAAAATTTTCATAGCTAACATAGATGATATAAAATAGTGAGAAGATACCTAATAAAATAATTTATTACCAAAATTTGGGTATATGAATATAGTACTTCCACAACATAATTTTAAATTCCAAACACATATTCAATGATCACATACACTTGGTCTTCTCCCCTTTCCTTCTTTTTTTGTACGTTCCCTTGACACTTTGGGAATTGGTGTAAAGAATAAACCTGTACAATACAATTTAAATACTAGTTAACATTCATTTCTTTCACCCGCTTGCATTCATGAGATGGATGACCCTTATCTCCAGACTTGTAAAAAACACCAATTCCCTTCTAAAAATATCTACGATGATTCTTCCAATAATATTCATATATTGGGAATTTCATTGTCCCACTCTTATTATATTATGATTTTACTTTTTCATGTTTCTCCACCAAAATATTCTTCCCTTGATCTACCTTATATATATAGGATCTAGAAAAATCAATTCCTATTTTTATTGAATATAAAACTGTCTCACCATATGATAGGAATGTTTTTAAATCTAGTTCTACTTAGAGGATTGGATTATTTCAGTTTATTAAATTGTTAATATTTCTCTCTATATTTCTTGCATAATGTGTAGTATACCTTTCTAGTCTTATATAGGTATACTTGTACTCTAAAAAAATATCTTACTATTTTTTCATCAATCTAAGGCACATTCTCTTCATTTCATTTAATTTATTGTAGGGGAAATAGTTATTTAATTAATATTACCTTAAAATATCTCTAAATTATATGTTATATTTTATCATATTCTATAGTATTATTGATTAAAAATCACCATTGATAGTAAAAATCTATTTGAAAATACACTAAAAAAATAACTTTTCCCTTTCATTAAATCCTAATGTGAGAAATATATTTTCCTTAGAGTTTATCCCTTTCTCAGCTGCCACTATATTAGTTTCTCCCCTAAACGGTTGATGACTATGTCGCATAAAATAAATTAATATTTTTTATCCTAATTTATTACATCATGATTCTCCATATTTTTGTGGTTATTAGACATGGCATGGGTTATCTACTAAAATATGGTCCTGATCTATTCATTTCCAACACTAATTGTATCAATTTTCTCAACAGGGTAATGCATACATTAACCATGAGAATTTATTCTATTTCGTCAATAGGAACCATCACTAAAAAATGGATCACACTATGTTATATCATAATAATCATTAATATTGAACCACAATATGAAAATTCCTCTAAAAAGATCGCAAATAATATAATGGATTATCATAATTCTCATGATAGATATGAAAATATAGAAATAGTTCCCAATGATTCTACTATGTTTTAATCTGATAAAAATTATAACAACCACAACTCTAATCACCAAACACTAGTATATACATTATTAAAATAGCCATGATACAAGGGATATAATACCAAATGACTGACCAGTTTAGTATTCATAGAGAACTATTTATATTCATGAAACCTATTTTACCCTAGGAATGAAATATAAAATAATAAAATAAAATGTTCTACATCATTGAATATAACAAACCTTCTGTTTATTTCACACATAAACATAATTTATTAAAAAAAATAACTTGTTAAAACATAGAATATCGAGAGGTATAGTGTCTTTGGGTCATAGGATCAATACCTAATGACATAAAATATGAAACACAATACCTTTATTGAAAACCTCTATTACATGATCACAACATTCCTTTGTACATAACATTTCAGGGGATAACTTGAGGACATGCATAAGAAAAGGGTGCGCTACAATGCCCAGTAAGGGATTAAACAAGGCATAGCATTAATAATACAATACATGTTAGGAAATAGGAAAATCAATGGATCATAGGATAAATATGAACATGTAGGCATGATCTAGCATGATTATCATAACATGTAAATCTGGAAACAACATTTAACATGATATTAACATGATCTAAGGATCATTGAACGTGGATTATGAGTAAAACCTCATTTCACATGAATTAGAATGAGTAAAGCCGCATTTCACTTGATGTAAATGATACTAATATTTACCCAATTCATTGGAGCACTATTAGGGTTCACCCTTATTAATCATTTCATTTCATGCATAAGTGTGCCACATGGATCACATAACATGAATTCATTAAACATCATAATTTATTCCATGATAATGTAATGTGTAGTTTATACATTAAACTCTATAATCAATAAGTAAATGTTCATAATCGTGAATACCCTTGATAGATAAATGGGCATGGTATTCATTACACCATGACATTGGCCTAGAACATCAAGGTGAAATTTTGGCAGCATAATGACGTGACAATAGAATTCATAAAAATAGTTGATGAGAGAAAAAAACGTTTTTCATCATATTTACATTATACAGATAGTAATGGGGGTCATATAAGTACATGAACCAACATATTTAATGGAATTTATATTCATATTACAAAATAATAACTTGAATGTAAATGAGAAGAGAGAATTTGTTTATTGAATTTTTACATGGTAACAGGTGTACATGAGAGGAATTAATGGGGAAAAGTGGTATATAATCATTTAAAAATAAGGATATAAGTATATGGGAGGATAGAAATCATAACCCTGAACATTTCTAATTAAAAATAAAATGGTGCAATAATATAATGAAATTTTGACAAACTTGAGAATAGAGGAAATCTCTTACATGGAAATGTGATTCATAGGATTGGGAGAGACTTTAGAGAGGCTTATTAAGAGCATGGGTAACCTTGGGAGAATAATAGAGAGAGAAGGGAAGAGTATTTTTGTGCTCCAAGGAGTTTGAGTGAAGATAAGTTGGATCTTGGGAGGGATTATATAAGAAAAGAGATGTAATTCTTTATTATTTATGTTTTGGACACTACACATTAAACTGATCAAAACTACAAACCAACCCATGGATTTTTCGAATGGTTTTTCCCAATGGGAGTGGAAAACATTATTTAATAAATAAAATCTCTGAACATATTATTATAATAGTCTTTCTTATGTTGAGGTGATTCACACTCTAAAATAAAGCATTTTTTTAAAGATAAAATGTTTTATATATCTTGGAGGATCCACTAAGGCCCCATAAAATTAATAAAAAAGATCTAAAATCAAATTTTATTTAAATTTAAAACATTATTGACCGAAAATCCTTCTTATAGTATGTTATTAAATCACTATTGGGTCATTATGATAGTAGAATACACATTATATATTTAAACGACATTTAATTTTTACCAAAAAAATCAATTGTCACAAAAAATTATGAAAAAATCAATATCAGATAATATAGATGTTATGATTCCAAAAATAATATTCATTTATGTAAGTAATTTTTTAAATATGTGAATCTTTACTTTTCAAAAATTCATGGGTTTGGACCAATTTTTTTTCAAACCTTAATAAAAAATAAAATTGTATTCATAAAAAAATTTAAAAGAATTTATATTTAACAAAAAATAACTTAGAAATAATATTTTATTAAAATAATATTTAATTAAAAAATCAACTAATTCATCATTATAGAATTATTAATTGAATATTAACTAAAATTATTATTTGTTCTTTAAAATCTCCTTATAACGTAAAAATAAAAAAATGAATTTATATTCTTTTTAAATTAATAATTTACATAATCAAATCGCTATGGTCTTGTTACATAACCCCTTATGACACCCACATAATCCCTAAGGGTAAGGTGTGAGATGGTGATAGATTCATCGGGAGGCTCAAATAACATCGCTCAGCTACTAATCTCTATTAGCATCCACTTCTCCAATGGGAGATTCCATTCAAGCTTTACATGTCGAATCTTATCTTTGGCTTGGTCAAGAGCAAAGCCCATTGATGCTTCCCCTTTCCAACCTCAGACAAATGGCCTTCATATGGATCAATTCTACGAGATGATTCCATCGCTTCATTTGAATGTGTAAATTGGATTTCTTAAATCCCCGTATTTATACAAATTAGGTGATCACCATTTGACAACTATATTAACAATGATTACAATCATTAATGGTATTTTAAAATCCAAAAACATAAAACCAAGGAAGTGAATATTTTATATATCCATGTTACATTATAAGACATTAAATTACATCAATAGGAATTTTTATTAATAAATGTTCTGGTCATTACAATAATCCCCCTGTATGAACTTTTTCCCTTGAAATTTAATTTTCCCACACTAAAATAGATGAGGTCAACACTCCTTTATCCCTTCCACATACTCCCACATTGCTTCCTCAAACATGTGGGTTTACTACAACACCATGACAAGTTGCAATGTCTTATTTTTATGAAAACAATTCACTATGATCTAAGATATCCAATAGCTTCTCTTCATAGGATAGGTCATTATCCAATGGCAACACCTCTGGATTGAGTATATGCCAGGGTCCAAGTATGTACTTCCTCAAGAGTGATACATGGAATACATCATGAACATGAGATATGTTCGGTGGGAGTGCTAGTCGATAAGCAACTTCTCCAATGCGATCAAGGATATCAAAAGGGTTGATGTAGCTTGGATTAAGAATTCCCTTATTCCCAAATCCCATTACTCTCTTCCACAGTGATATACAGAGGAATACCATCTCTTCGACATCAAAATCTAGGTCTCATTGATGATTATCATCATAGATCATTGGTTGACTCTGAGCATCTTTAATGTCCTTCGGGATGGTCTTAACCTTCTCATCCATTTCTTTGACCATTTCAAAACATATTAATTTTTTCTCCCCAACATCATCCCAACATGCCGGTGTTCTGCATATCTTCTCATAATAGGGATTCATAAGGATCCATTTAGATTCTTGAGTGTGAACAGTTATTGTAAGTGAAATTGAAGTAGATGATGATGATCATTCCATCCTCCTTTGAAGTCCATTGAGAATGATCTAAACATTTTCTCATGTTTTTGGATTGTCTTATCAGATTTTACATAATTTTAAGGATGATAAGTCATTCTAATGTTCAGCTCAGTATTCAGGGCATGATGAAGAATCTTCCAGAACATAGAGGAGAATCTTGGATCTCGATCATATACAATAGATAGTTGTACTCCAGGAAGCCTTACCAATTCTATGAGATATATCATTTCCAGTTGATCTAATGATAAATCCACTTTAATTTCAATGAAGTGTGCAGTATTTATAATACAATCCACAAAAACCATGATTGCATTTTTTACTTTGGATTTCTTCAAAACTCCACGACAATGTCCATGGGGATGTTCTTTCATTTTCATGCTGGTATGGGTAATGGTTGCATCATCCACTAAGACTTCTACCTCTAAACCATCACTTGTTGACATACCAAGAAAACTGATGTATACTCAGTGGTCTCCTTCTTCATGTTATCCCACCAATTATGATCTTAGAGATCTTAGTGTGTATTTTAGTTTCCACGGTGAGTGGAGAAATTCTATGTATGCGCATCATCCTAAAGTTATTTCATTAACTCCATGATGTTATGGAACACATAGTATTTACGTAAATATCACAATTCCTTATTCGTTAACATTGATCTGTGAGGATTTCCAATTATCTGATAGTTGCCACTTTTTTTATGAATTCCCACATCATCCTTTTGAGCATATTTTAACCTTTCATAAATATACAGTTGCATAATAATTTGTGAAAGGATTGATGATGTTCCCTTCTATTTGATACACATGTACATATTCCTCAAATATAATAAGGTTGGATCCCATTAAATTTTTATCAATGATAGAATTTCGAGGTCCATTCAACTTAGAGCATCGGCCACCAAGTTCTCTTTCCCAGTGTGGTAATAGATTGAGAAAACATAGTCGTTGATCATATCAAGACATATTATTTGGCACATATTCAACTCTTTCGGTACGAATATATACTTGAGGGTTTTATGATTTGTGCATATTTAAAACTTCTTCCCAATGAGGTATTTTTGCCAAATTTTTGGAGATTAGATTAATTTAGCTAACTCTATATCACATGTGGTATAGTTTTTCTCATGAACAATCAATTGAATTATTTCATAGGTAATGAAGTTTCCATTTTCATCAACACACAACCTAGTACCTTCTTCAAACAATCACTGAATACCACAAAATGTTCTCCACTTGTGGGTAGTGTGAGTACGTGTGCAGTGATAAGCATACTTTTCAACTCTTTGAAGCTCTCTTCACATTCATCCCTCCATGAAAAAATGACTCCCTTCTTGGTTAACTTGGTTAGAGGGATTGAAATTTGTGATAAATTTTTCACAAATCGGTGATAATATCTAGATCACCCCTAGAAGCTATGAATATCCATTACCGATGTTGGCCTCAAACACCCCTAAATTGTAGGTTTCTTAGAGGGATCCATAGATATCCCATTTACTGTGATGATATGACCTAAGAAAGACACATCTTTCAACCAGAACTCACACAAGGTGTACTTTTCATAGAGATTCTCATTTCGCAAGGTCTCTAGTAAAATGCTTAGATTCTTCTAATGCTCCTCCTTGGTTTTGGAGTATATTAGAATATCATTGGAAATTACTACCAAATTTTTTTTTGAGGTAATCTATAAATACTTTGTTCATAAATTCCATGATGATTGCTGGAGCATTAGTGAGTCTGAATGGAATTAATATGAATTCATAGTGCCCGTATTATGTACTAAAAGTAGTCTTGGGGGTATCCTCTATCTTCACCAATACATGGTAATATCCCAATGGTAGATCCACCTTGGAGAAGTATTGGGATCCACGTAGCTTATCGAACAAGTCCTCAATTCGTGGAAGATGTTACATGTTCTTTATCATGATTTTTTTGAGCTTGCGATAATCGATGCAAAGGTGCATTGAGCCATCCTTATTCTTGACAAATAGGATTGGTGCACCCAATGGTGAAGCACTTGGGCATATAAACCTTTTATCCAGATTCTCCTGTAATAGTTTATTCAAATCCTCCTGCTCCACAATAGACATTCCATACTGAGTCTTGGATATTGAAAATTCTTCTAGCATAAGATCAATTGATAAGTCAACATCTCTTCTAAGAGGAAGACCGGGAAATTTCCTAGGAAACACTCCAGTGAATACCCTCACAATAGGCATGTATTAAAATATGGTTGCTTCTATAGACTTAATCATCTAATCATGATATACACGCTCATAGGGAAGTAATGTCCATACTTGAGATGATGGTTCTAAAGAAGATTTATCCTCCTCCTTGACCTTGTATATAATCGGGGGTCAATTCCACATTTGGAGATTGATTACCCACTCACCGGTATTTATGTTGGCTCTATATAAGGAAATCAAATACATGCCAAGAATAACCTAAAATTCCACCAGAGGGAGTATGAAGATTTTTTCCTAGAAGATCATTCTAAAAATTATGACAAGGTAGTAGTTATATTCATGGGATGCAATGATTTCCCCATTTTCTATTCTTACCAAATTATTTACTTCCATTATTTGTGGTGGTGTTGGGATAGTTCTATTAAACATTCATAGTATAAAAGAATGTGTTTACCTAGAATAAAAAATAATGTTCTATATTCTTGAATGAATACCTAGTGTATCTATCACCACATCATTATCTAGGTTCACATAGGTGATAGTGAAAGAAAAATCTCACCCTGGCTATCGTGGAGGTTTTTGGTTGCCTCCAGAAACCCTTGACCTAGGGAACTAGTTTTCAAAGTTCCATGGTTCCTTGTAGTTGAAGGAATGAACAAAATGTGAATGGTTGAATGGAGAATTCATCTCCTTTGTCACAGTTGTAGGTTTTTCTTGTCGGTGGTTAATGTACAGGTTCCCTTGTCTTCAACACCTAATGCATTTCCTTATCCCCTTTTTTCAATTTACTGGGTGCTTCTTTCCACAAATTTGGAAAGTGGGGTGATAGAATTTCATAGAACCATTGGATTTATATATCAGACCACTAGAATTAAATTACACCATATGCTTATTATCCCCATTATACCCTTGAGATTCTTTGATCTCCATTTCGACTTTGAGGGAACTTCAAACTATTGCCCCATCACTCTCAAAATCACAGATCGTTAGGGATATCTGTACGTAGGTTTTTTCCCAAAAAAGAAGCACTCAACATATAATTTTAGGGTAATCAAAAATCGTAAGGCATATCGTGCAAGACTTGTGATGTTTTCCATGTACAATATTATGGATTCGTCATCTTTTTTTCTTAAGCTCAAGGATGTCCCTTTCCATCTTAAGTTATAGGGTTCACGAAAAATTTTAATTGAAAACATTTTAAAAATATCCTTCCATTTCGACGCCTCGATCTCATACATAGGCTTCATATTTTTTTTATCAATGTCCATAATTGATAGGCTTCACCATCCATATGATAAGTAACTAGAAACAACATCTCTTTTTTTGGAACATTGAAGGATGGAGAAGAAATTTTAAATGGGGTTGATCCATTGTTTGACAATTGAGGTATCAGATGATCAATTAATAGTAGGATCTTGTTCTTTCTGGGGGTTGAAAGTTCCTCTTAACCAATGTATCTTATAAAAGCATGAGTTAACTGAGAGCGTGTTGGGGAAATATTCAAAATTCTCGCTCCCATCAGATTGGGCATCCATTTGAACAGTTGTCACATTGACCATAGCTTTAGTTACTTGCCTAAGTCCTCCTATTATGTACCATTAGCTGGAATAAAAGGAATGTTAGTTGTAACACATAAAGGGGAATCCAGTATCAAAAAGTGATAACATGTAAAATAAATTTATTTCCATAACTTATCTATGTCATCTATGATCTAGTTCAAAATATATATTCTTATGGGAATTTATTAATTCACTTAATAATAGTTTATAATAAGATTTTGAATTTATGAAATTATATCCCCTAGGAGAGTAATAAAAAGGAGTATAGCAAGGACTGTTGCCATGCACTGGTTCCCATTCAAGTCTAACCTAAAGCTGTGTTTTTCAGTTTTACCCCTAGATACATTTGTATTAGTAATTCCTCCGCCTTCTCGTAACCAGAAAGGGATGTATTTTATTGATAAACCACTTACTCAATAATCACAAAAATTTATGAATTTGTTTATTTTACATAGTTTTATCCATAAGGAATTCACCAAGGTTTTCTAATCCAAATCACAAAAATAACTAAACCTATTCTCCTATACAAAATATTAAAACTCTTCTATTTATTTCACTCTTAAAAAAATATTACATAAAATTTTCACTTACTACAAAACAGTAGATCGAGAGGTATAATGTCTTTTGGTATTATGATCATTACATAAAAACATAAAACATGAATCACATCATCTATAATGAAAAAAACTTTTACCTAACCACATTATTCATTCATTATTAGTATTGGATTGGATAACCAGAGGACATGCATAAGAACTGTGTGATCTATAAATCCCAGTAAGGGAGTAAACAAAGAATAACATGAAAAATAAAATACATGTTAGAAAATAGAAAAATCCATGGATCATAAGATAAATATGAACATAAAGGCATTATATATCATGATTATCATAACATGGAAATGTGACAACAAAATTTAGCATAATATTAGAATGATACAAGGATCATTGAAAATGGATCGTGAGTAAACCCTCACTGAACTTGAATTAACATGATTAAACCATCATTTAAATTGACTTATCATTATACTAATCATTACACAATGCATTGGAGCTCTATCAGGGTAAACCAGTCTTAATCATTTCATTTCATGCATAAGTGTGCCACATGGATCATATAACATGGATTCATTAAACATCATAATATATTCCATGATAATATAATGTGAAATTAATACATGAAACTTTATAATAAATAAGTAAATGTGCATAAATGTGAATACACTTGATAGAGAAATAAGCAAGGTATTCACTACACATTGACTTTGGCTTGGAAAATTGTGGTGCAACTTCAGTAGCATAACAACATGACATAAGAATCATAAACTTGGTTGATGAGAGAGAAAGGAGTGTCTCATCATATGAACATGAAATTTAATGTAAGGGGGTCATCTGAATACAATTACCGACATATTTAATGGAATTTATATTCATAATACAAAATAATTTCTTTAATGTAAATGAGAAGAGAGAAATGTCTTACGGAATTTCGATACAATAACATGTGTACATAAAAGAAATTAATGAGAGAGGAAGAGGTATCTCCTCATTAAAACCTAAGGAGGGAATTATGGGGGAGAAAAATTATACCCCCAAATTTTTAATTGAAAATAGAATAGTATAACAACATAATATAATTTGGAAAAAAATGAGAAAGAAAGAAATACCTTACATAGAATTGTGATCCAAAGGATTAGGAGAGGCTTGAGAGAGGATTATTCGGTGTCTGGGGAACCATGAAAGGATACTAGAGAGAGTAAGGATGATTAGAGACGTTCTGCAAGGATTTTTAGTGAAGAGAAGAGGAGCTTGGGTTGGATTATATAGGAAAAGTGATTGAATTTTTTATTAGTTAGGTTTTGGACACTACACCTTAAACTAATAAAAACCACAAACCAACTCATGGTTTTATCACATTGTTTTTGAAAAAGGGGATTGTTGAACATTATTTTATAATAAAAATGTCTGAACATAGTAAAACTATAACAATTTCTTATGTGAAGGTTAGTGACAATCTTAAGAAAATCATTTTAAAAAGATAAAATGTTTTATAAGTCTTGCATGGTCCACTAAGGCACCATAAAATAAATAAATAACCAAAATCACATTTTTTTTAAATTTAAAACGAATATTTGTAGGAAACCCTTTTTTTATTTTATAATATCATTATTGGGTCAATATGATGCAGTAAGACACATTATGTATTTAAACTATATTTTATTTTTACTAAAAAACTCTACGGTCTCGGAAAATTATAGAAAATTAACCATTGGATAATTTAGAAATCATGATTCCAAAAATAATATTTATTTTATCTAAATAATTGTCTAAAAATGTGAATTTTTTATGTTTAAAATCAAAACTAATAGTTATCAAAAATTCATGGGTTTTGACAAAAACAATTTCCAAACATTAATAAAAATTAAAATTGTATTCGTGAAAAATTATATGATCATTTATATTTAACAAAAAGTAATGTAGTAATAATATTGTATTAAAATATTATTTATATCAAAAATATATTAATTCATAAAAATATATTTATAAATTTAATATTAACTAAAAATACTATTTGTTCTTTAAAACATATTTACTATGTAACAAAAATAAAATGAATGTATATTATCTATACAAAAAATGGACATAATCATTCTCCTAGGGTCTTGTTATATAACCCCTTAGAACACCTATATAAGACCTAAGGGTAAAGAGTATGATGGTGAAGGACTCTTGGGGAGGCTTAGATAACATCGCTCGGGTGGTAATCTTTATTGACATCCACTTCTCCCATAGGTGATTCTGTTCAAGATTGACGTGTTGAAGCTCGGCTTGGGCTTGGAAAAAAGCGAGTTACCATGACATTACATCCTTTCCGAGCCATGAAAAATGGGATTCATATGGAGTAATTATATTGGATGAGGCCATCATATAAATTATCTAATTAAATTTGATTTGTTAAAGACCTATATTTATACTAATCTTGTGATCATAGTTCAATGGATATATTAGAAACGGTAAAAATTAATGACATTATATTAAAATAATAAATCATAAAACCTAGGAAATTCATATCTTATATAACCAAATTACATAATAAGATATTTAATTTGATCAATAGTAATTTTAATTAATAAAGGTTTTGTTCGTTCATTGTAATTCATTCAAATATATATTCTTCATAACATTGGGAAAGAACATAAAATAAAGTGGGGTAAATTTATCTTTAACGGTTATCTTCGGAATAATTTGTCATGACTAAATAAGGAATAATCATGATATAATGCTAAATAAATTAAAACTGATAACATTTAATCAAAAAATGATGAATAAATTAATCTATTTATTTTATTAATGAAATAATTTCATGGAAATGATAAATACATTCTAATTGAATTAAATACATAATATAGGACATCATGATATCAGATTTCATAGTATCTCTACCAATAATATCTTACACCAAGACAGTTTAAAAAAAATTGTAAACACATTTAATTTGGATAAATGATTTATATCTTGAGAAAAATCAAAGAGTTGAAAGGATATATAATTCATGGCCCCACCTATCAATATATGTTCAATGAATTATTCATATATCAAATGATATATTAAATTCACTAACAGTATTCGTCAAAAAAATATCAATATTCATTACATATAAAAAAATATTGATATATTCCTAATCCATCAAATATCATTTAATGTATAACAACATTTATAGAAATGGAATATGATTTAGGAATTAATAATATAAAATAAACAAATAATATGGTAAGATAATTTTATTGTTTAATGTTCACAATAATGTGAAAGATTTAAGCGAAATTTAATAAATAACAAATAACTAATTTATAAAATATGACTTTTAGATTTCATAAACATTTTTTAGATAAATTCATGTGTTTTGGGGAAAAATCAATTGGAAAAAATATAAAAATAGTTCTATTTATAATAGTATTCACATCTTATTGAAGAAGATATTGAGTGTAAAAAATTTATATTGCTGAGATGTTATATTAACGTCATATATGTAAAAAACATTCCGTTTAACTATTTTTAATGAAATTCGAAAAGTAAACCTTTTGGGGAAAATGGATATTTATTATTATACCGTTTAAAAAATGAATGGTAATATAAAATATCTTTTATAAATCACATTTTTAAATAAAAATTATTTTTATAAAATAATTTTAAAAAATATGGATATAGGTAAAAATATACATGATCAATAAGAGACAAAAGATCAACTATTATTTTAAACATACATATTTAATGTGGAACTTGGTTTGGATCTATAATAATAATTAATAAATTTATATTGATGTTAAATACATTTAATGGGTATTATATAATCCTCATGAAAATAAACTAGTTAATATTACCAAATATGTCCCAATGAAGTTTAAATTGAGAAAAAAAGACTTTCACAAACCATATCATTGATGTGAGAAATAATCAATGAAAAAGTTATGTGTAATTATTGAAAATCCACATAATATAAGTGTAAATATATCATAATGAAATAAAATTTCATTTTCACACATAATCATGGAATAACATATTTAATGATGTTGAAGAATAACCCAATGAATGAAAATTGAGTTTAGAATCCCTTAACTTGCATTTCCTTAGTTGAACATTCTATAATATGTTTTATAATGATTGTAAACATGTTATTAATTTTTAATATAAATATATTCATATATATTATCATATACGATCCTATTATAACATCCTATCTTCTTTTTTTCATCGATCATTCATTAATATTATTGTTTTGGAGTTATTTTCTTTATTTTATCATGCATGTTTTGTCACATATGTTTTGGTCTTTGAAATTTTACTAATTTAAAACAATCACCATAATTGTAATGATTACATAAATATAATATATATTAATTGAAGATAAAATTGTTACCTTCTATGTCAAGCATAAATGAAATACTGATCACATTGCTTCATTGAGGTGGTGGTTTATACAAACATAGAAGTGAAAATATCATTTTCCCCTAGATTGGATGGTAAGAAGTTTTATATGATGTTAAATATAATTATAATATTTAGGTGATATGTGTTATATATATTTTTTGTATCCATATTTATAAACATCTAATTAAAGTGGTGATGAAAAATGAGTTTCACTGCAATGTGGAGACGATAAGACATACCTTTGGACGAGAAATGTTTTAACTTTTTGTAGAATATAAAAGAGATTTAAAATTGTTGTAACATAATAATAATAACATAATTTTATGTTTATGATACTAGATTTTTTATTTTCGTATGGTTTTAAAATATTTAGTGGAATTTGGAGATGAATTAAATTTGAATGTGTATGTAAGGACGATTACTTATTCCAAAGAGAATGTCTAAAAATCTATAAAGGGAACTATTGATGGAATTTTGGAATTAAAAAACCACTATAAATTAGATAATGAGGTTTATAAGGGACTTATTATAGTTTTTGTCGATACGTATAGCTTTATGCTTTATGAATAATTGAGAAGAGGTGTGTCTTTTTATATGTAATGGGAGGGGAATTAGGGAAATTTCATAATATATTAAAGTAATATAAACTAATTTATATATATAAATTATTAATAATTGGTATAATTAAATTAATAAATGAGGATAAATCACAATCCTCACAAAAAATACTATTTTTGAATTTTTTTCATCTTTTCAACATTAACATTTTGTTTTAAATCCCTATTAACTCTTTCAATAACTACAACAATATTAATGTTTTCTACACATTGAGGGTCAATATTGTTTTTATAAAATTAAAAATGATCCATAAATGTACAGTGGTTTAATTTTCAAACATATACCAATCATATTGAATAATAATAGCTTTTTATAATTTTTAAATCATTTAATAATACAATTTATTATAAAATATATGTAATCTCAATTTTGACACTATTATTTTAATATGACATTAAATAAATAAATACAATAAGGTAATTCGAATATAATGATATCACACACCAATAAAATTTTATGTTAATCAACTAAATTATTAGAACATAATAATTTCTTCAAATTATTTTACTCATAGTAATTTTAATATTTTTTAAATTGTCTTTTAATTAAATGCTATGTTGTTATTGGAAAAGATTTTAAAGAAATTATTTCATCACAAAAAATTAGAAAAAAAATAACATCCTAAAAATTAATTTATATTTAAATTTTAAATTTAAAAATCAATATAATTTTTATCTATCCTTGTCATAAACAATATTATATAATAAAACGGAAAAGGTTAAAATTTCACATTATCTCTTAATTAAATAGTATAAAAGATAATATCATTACTAAAAAGAAACATATTTAATATTTATAAATTTTCGATGATTATGGAAGAAATAAAATCCTCCAATGAAATTATGGAATGTTTCAGGTTGATTTTTAATGCCTTATAATACTATTTTTAACATTAATTACCAAATTTACCATTATTTTGGAGTTAATTATTTGATGTGGTTTCAGCTTATAACAAGGAAAAATAAAAGGGGACTATTTTATAAAAATTTGAGCTCGTAGTCTAGGAAATTTAATAGTTATTTCATGATTAAATTAAAAGAACTAAAATATATTAATTTAATATCAAAACAAACACTGCAATAAAAGACTATTTTTTAGTAAAAAATAATTCTTAAGTATAAAAATATTTTCATAATAAATTAAACAATTAATTTCATTTAAATGTCTAGAATTGTAAAATTAATTATATTATTCATATATATTTTAATTTAAACTATTTTTAAAAACCATTGGTACTTTATAAATTCCCAAAACAAAAAAAATTATAATAAAAAATAAATATTTTTTACTATTCATTGAAAAAATATCTTTTATGAAGAACACCTAAAAATAATATCATGAAAATTTTCATATAATGATTTTAAAAAATGCATTTAATTTACTCTAATGAATTTTATAATCACTTAACAACTAATTATATTGTTTTATAATAGAATCAAATAAAAGGCATTTTTGATGAAAACATATTTGTACGAGTAAAGTGACATTATTAAATAAATTATTGTTTGTTTTCTAATAATTAATCAATAAATTTGTATTGATTGTGAATTTATATATATTTAATAACCTTTTTATTCACATTTACACATTATAATTCAATGAATATTTTATAAAAATCGTAAATAAAACTAGTATTTTGTGGTTCGTTTAATCGTGATATTACATTTTGTAGATGCTTTCGATCATAATGTTCCTAAAATATCAGGATATTAAATTCCTAATAGTTGAGGTATTGATTGAGGTGTTTTATTTTATTAGACAATTTATGAGGTTTATAAATATTAGGAGACCATGATCATCCCCACTCCCCTTTTTCTATAATTTATTACGATGTGGTTCTACTTTTTGCAGATATATTCGTTGGACTTGTAGATTTAGTGGTTCATTTTAGTTAAATAATCATTTCATTGGATTTTAAACCTAGGGACCTCTCTAGTTGTTCATCATCCAACTCACCCTACTTCTTATAGGGTGGGTTGTGGCCTATTATATTTTCATTTGTCCTTGTCAAAAGATATATGGTTTGAAAAAGTGGAATGGAGGGGTGTTTTTGATGAATTTTTTTCACTATTGTGTGAGGGTCATTATTTCTCTATTTATCCCCTAATTATTGGGGAATATTAGTTTTAAAGGGGTGAATTTGGGGAATTTTTAAAGGAATCATTTTTAAGGCTTATGATATAACCAACCATGTAGCCTATGTATGTAGCCCATCCACCCTTCATCAGTTGGGATCAGCATGGCTACTACATGGTTTGTTAAACTGTTAGTGTAAACCAAGAAACTCACTCGAAGAGGGGAAATTTTCCCATTAAATTTTTAAAGTGGGGTTTCCTCCCTTGGATTCCCCATTCATTTTCCCCAACTTATGAATCTTTCATTGAGTTATCTCTCTCTCCAATTTTCCAATAACTATACTTTAATGGGGTTTCTAGGGGATAATTTTACCAATTTGAATGGTTAGAGTTATCTTCCTATTATTTAAGGGTTTTCTTCCTTTTTCCTCTTCTTCCCTAACCCTAGTTGTTTTGTTTGGATTATACCCATACTTATGGTTGTTCAATATTTTTTTGTATTTTTTCATAGGTGTAATGTTCACTCCAATGAGATCAAATCTAGTGGACTCAATTAATTATTACATGATTCCTCCTCATGAGGTAGGTGTTTCCAATTAATTTCCATTTATTTAAGAGTTACACAATTTATTTATTCATTAAAAGGTGTTTTTAATAAATGTAATGATATATATGATATCTATATTTGTTTAATTATGGATTTCATAATAAAAACTAGTTTTCCATTTGGAATTATAAAGGAAATTTATCATTAAGTGATGTTTCAAATAAAATTGATTAAAATGTATTATAAATGTTTCATAAAATTCAAAACATGGTTTTAATTGAGAAAACCACATCTTTATTGTGTTTTATGAGAAAATGAATTATCAAAGTGGGTATACCTTTTGGTCTTTAAAGAGGTTTATTATTTCACAATGGTGGTGTAGTTTTGTATTCTGAAATACTTATTCCCTTGGGGTTTTTATCTTGATTTTTGATAATCATGATTTCCATTGGAATTATGTTTTTATTAAAATTATTGTTAAAAATGGGATTTCCAAATGTATATGATATATGTGATAAAAAATGTTTTGTTGGAACTTTTTAAAGTTATGTTGATTATGAATATATTGAGTCCCTTTATTTTTTTTATAATTTTTATGTAATCCATGTGATGGAATTTGTTTTGATGTAAATCATTATTTTATAATGGTTTTGGCCACATTATAATGGGATTGTGTGAGGTGGTAGGAATGTTATTATAGTGTCATCTTTTGGGACATTTTTATTTTCATGTGATGACATTTGTTTATTTATGTATCACCTACTTTAATTATTCTAATAGGAGACCTAGGTTACATAGTGGAAACTAGTGGAATGTTTCTAGGCTAGAGGAGATTATATATTGAAAATTCACCCCAAGGTTTCTATAATACATAGATAGTGGGGTTTCACCGCTGAGTTAAGTTAAGAGTGGATCTTTTTTTTGGTGTATAATCAATAATATACCTGTAGTAGGTCAAAATATTTGTGCCTTATGCTGTGCTATTATTACCTATGGTGATTTCTCATGATATGTATTATAAGTTTTTAATATTAATTATTTATTAGAGTTTGAGATGATTACTTTTTGGATGTACTTTTTTATGTATTGTTGTTCTTCTTTTTTTGGTCTTGATGTTGTTTTTATTAGTTACATCCATTTATCGATATTATTTTTTATCTTATATGGTCGTGTTTTCAATATTTTTCCCATTTTTCCATTATGAGCTTTTATTTGGTTGTGTAAAATATTTTCAAGGGAAAAATTGGAAATGGATTCAAGGTTATGTTTTTTTATAAAATGTTTTCAAACCATTTAAACCATGTGTGGGTTTATTTTTAAAATATTTATTTTAATGTAAATTTTTAGTATCTAAAATGGATTTTTTTTCTTGAATCCAACTTGTAGAATGTTATACAAAGGACTTTCATTGATAAACATAATTACATATGATTTTAAAATCTTTTATCATATAGTGGAAAAGAAAACAAAACTTATCATTTTTTCACTATTTTCATTCTATGAGTTCTAGTTACCTTTATAAAAAAAAGAGAATGGGGTCATTATCTCACCCTATTAGATTATGGTCACACCATACATATTCTTGTTTGTGGGTATGTTGTCGTCATTTCATCTGTTGCATTATTTTAGTCTTAGATTTTCAATTGGATCTAGTGTCATAATCCTTGGGAAGTGGTTAGTGCTTGGGAAATTTGTGGTGACCCAATAGTCACAAGGAGATGATGAAAGTTTTCCTAGATTAATGGAATCAGTTTTCTTCAATAGTGTTTTGGAATGTTGGGTCATTTGTAATTTTTTGTCTCTTTTTCATTTTTCAGTTATTTATGTTATTTTCATTTTCATGATTTAATTAAATAAAATTATTAATCAAATCATTCATATTTTTTTTTATTTTTGGGCCTTGATTTTATGTATTACATATCATTTTCCCAATTCCATTATATTTAGTAATCAAAAATGTATGAGATTGAAACCATCTTTAATTGATGTTTTTGAAACAATTAATTATTATCATCACCTTAAGGAATTAGGAAGGACCCTCAAGTATCTGATGGTTCATCTCAGGAGTCCATTGGATAGATTTCATGTGTTAGATCATTACAAGTACCAATAAAAAACCCCTATAATATTATTGTATTTCCATAATGATATATGTAGGACTGAGAGTATGAAAATATACAACATCTTCTTCATCCTCAATTTTTTTTCTTTTTTAGGTAATTGAATTCACTTACCCTAAAAAAGATAAATACAAATAGTACTAGGTACTTGTCGATATCCATCACATTTAGTTTCTTTTCGATACACTTGATCAGCTTTTAAAAATATTATTAGCTTCTTCTTAAATAATTTCAATTATACTTCTGATATACTGTAGAATGAATTATCAATATCACAATATTTGTTTTCTCATCATAATGAAAATATTGTTTCATTATTATTGAAAAATATTTTAATAAATTTGAAATCATGTTCTCCTCAATATTCACTTGTAACTTCTTAACAAAATAACATTGGATTACTCCCAACTTTCCTAATATATATATTTTATTATATAAACTTGCATTCAAAAAAATCTCTTTTCCATCGTTTATATAAGTTAAAATTATTTTCATGAAATACTCTTTCGTTGATAATAATTAAATTATTTAAAATATTCACACTTGAAAATATAAATGTAATTGGGGAATGATTTTTTCCATTTGTCATCATTTAATTCTACTTAAATCATGAAATAATCCTTTTTATTTTTTATATTTGTAACTTGATGAACTCAACATTATATGACATTGATCCTAGTAATCATTTATATTCCTAACATCTTATTCTACAAAAGTGTTGGTTACTATTATATATCACTGATAAAGACTAGATTACCCATGCATATTATATTTAATGCTTTTGTGTAGTATATAAAGCTTTGAGGCCACCCTTATGTATCTTTCTATTATATCATATCAATGTTGTTGTGTCACTCATATATTTCATAGTTTATCTCTGAAAATTTTCCAAATATTCATCCCTCAATGTAGACTTATATAACCCATTTAACACGTATATATCTTATGTGTCAAGAAAATATAATTTACACATCATATTATTTTTTGTATAATTTTCCGATTCTTACATTCATTCGAGTACATTTATGTATTATTTAATGTAACTTACAAATAACATTTTTCATAGGGAATCCCTTATATATAACAATTTCTATATTTAAACTCTCACTAATTTCCTCTTGCATAGTGAAAAAATTACATAATTAATTTCCTATAGAGAAAACCTAATGTGTGCATCATAATCTCAGAGTTCCTCTTATTTATCAGCAAAACATAATCTATAAAATTAGCAATTCTCCATTAAAACCTAAAATTCAAGAAACTTCTTTAAACAAACTCATAACATCTTTAATCACTATTAGCCCATCTAAAATCACCTCAAAATTTCGAAAAAAATATCAAATTATTTTCTTATATGTTTAAAGGAAAACAAATCATAACATTAATATTTACATGGGTTCTTAAAAAATTATCACCTATAACTGTAGAAATAAATACTAATTATGGAATCTAATCTGTGAACTAAGAATTCATATATAAAATTATAAATATCTGGTAAAAAATAAATAACATAAAAAATTATATATATCCATATAATATATCAATAATTAAAATTTTAAATATTTATAGATATTATATTTAAAAATACTATATTTATAATTTTTAAATCATCACAGACACTTTATTAAATTTTTTAAAATATATTTTCTTCACACCATAAGAAAAAACCCAATTATACCCATGGGGAGTTTATCCCAACTACACTTATAACCTATTGGCGATAACATCTAGGTTATTTAATCACCATGTTTATATTTTTATATTTATATAAAACATACATAGTATAATGAATTTTAAGTACCATTCTACAAAATTTAAGAGACTAAAAATATATGTTAAAACACATAGTCAATCCTTATCATACACATAAAACAATTTATTCAATAAACAAAAACAAAAAATATATACCCTAAAAAATATTCATTTTTTAAATATCCCCCAAATCACTAAAATAATACACCTAATAACATCAATATACCAAAATAATGGAAAGTTATTGTAAAACACAATATTATGGTGTTATATATTTATGAAATAATTAATCCCTTTCAATTAGAGGTGATCACAAAATGCGCTAATGGAAATAAAAATAAGAACCCAATTTGAACAACAGACAACAAGATAAGAGGATAGAAATAGGGAATGATAAAATATGGGAGGTTATTTTTCATTTATTTTTTAATATATGGAATCCTTGAAAAACCTTGACTGAATGAAGTAATATAGAGGGAAAGAGTGAGACTTAAGAGTGATATATCTCTCTCTATAATCAAATTTTAAAAAATAGACCCAGGGAACCAAAAAATTGGATTAATAAAAATAGAGAAAAAAGATTATTAAATTTTTATAGAACTCATGGTTTTCCTCCACCATCCATCATATAGGCCATTAGAAATCTAGTGGAAGCCCACCAGAATTGTTGTGGTTGTCTAGTTGGGATACAGTTACTAGTTTTGTCAGTGGATAAAAAATAGAACATTACTAGTTAACTAGAATCGTAACACCTATATTTTTTAAAATAAATACCTTCCACTTAAATTAAAAATTCATTCCTTAATTTTCAATCAATTATAAAAAAATACTAAATAATCACTCTAAAATTTCTAATATTTGGATGAAATTAGTCCCTATTTATAAAGAAAAATGATATAATTTTCTTAAATTATCACATTTATAACCCCAAATATAACCCAAAATAATGGTTGTATTAATTCATTATTAGCATAGGTCACTAAAAACTCATTGTCATGACATATTTGATCATCAATAATAAAAACTAGGGCCTTCCGGAAGATTCTATATCTCCCCAAATCATGAACTCACATCTTGCACACATGATCCTATCTGAAAAAAAATTATTTCTCTTACTTTTATGGGAAACTATTAAAACCATAACAAACTATCATATACCTATAATAATAAACTTGAAATGATACATAGAAAATCCTCTTATTTCTAAAATAATGACAATCTAAAAAACTAAAAAGTTTCTTATAGTTCTATATACAATAAAAACTGTCTTGGGTTTTTATTTTTAGTTTTTATGGTAGATTTACAAACATAAAAAATATATCCTATATTAAATTTTTTTACCCATATTTATGTTTCATTTTAGATTTCACCCCCAATTTGATTCACAAAATCTCCCAATTTCATAGTAAAGACCTACTCTATAATTCCAATCCTAAAAATCAGTATAAAATTTACTTTTAATGAATAGATCCATAATAAAATTTCTAATCACATCTTACTCATCCATCAATATCACAATTACCATTTTATTATTTCCTCAAGATGACCCATGTCCAATTAATGTGAATGGTAGGTAATCTCATCCCATAAATGATATTTTTGATTAGTCCAATACTATCTTACATATTTAAGAATATTCATGAAATCATTCAAAGTGACTACTCTAAAAATCCTTTTTGTGTGATTTTTTTATTGATACTATTAATATTAATTAATACTTATATTAATTCTTATTAAATAGAAATTTATATCATTATATAGTTCAAATAAGTGAAATAATTATCATTCCAATTTAACACTATCTTAGTAGTGGAGCTATTTTAATAAAGGGATTGAGACCATAAAAGGGGATTCTTCTGTATCCATGGAAAGAGAATCATAAACAACATAGTATTGTACTATATATAAGGCATATCACACATTGCCGGTTCATGTGAAAAGGAACCACAAACCTCTTTTTAAGGCCACACATCCATGATCACAGTTTCATGCAGTTTATGATAATTTAATAAGGAACTCATATGATGAGTTCCTTGATATGGTTTGATGTCAGACATATGTATGTGTATCCATATTTAATTTACTATGGTAAATGATTCAGGTGAAGGTATTAGTAGATACACCACATAAGACACACAAAGGATTAGGGTGAGGTTATACCACATTCACTGGAGAAATACTTACGACTTGTGAAGTAATTAATGAAAAAAAAGGAATCTTAGGAAAAATGAAAGGGTTTCATGTAGGTAGGTGATGTATTAGAGGGTCATATAAGTGAATGCAATGAGATATCAGTGAAACTATACCATTTGGTAAAGAACCTATGTCAGTTGGATCCATGGGGGTTTTGAGTCGCTTTAGTATAAATTTAGAATGTTATCCCAGTTTGATATCATGGTTGAGTGGGAATCCAAATAAACCATTAAGGGATAATCACAACTCCAAATTGAGGGACCATTGGTAACATTGGTACCCCAGTCTTCCCTTTAAATGATAAGAATAATTATAAATATTAACAACTTAGTGAACTCAATGATTTACCGATAATTCATGGTGATTTACCTCAAATGGGGTCCATCTCCCTATACTATATAGATGCAAGATAAAGTGGACTTCCATGGGGGTCATAAGTGTCTAAACCAATCAATACATATAAAAACCCAAGATTCCATTATTTTTAATGTTTTAATTTAAAAATAACTTGAGGGAGAGTATTTGAACAATTGTTCAGGTAGGATACAGTTCTAGGATCCTAGGTGCTCAGGGTCTTCATTTTTTGGATCTAGGTCCAACAATATATAAAATTAAGAGGTTAGGGGTCCCTTTAATATTCAACAAGTAATATCTAATTACTAATATGATTGGTATTCATTTTAAATTTTCATTCATTTTCCTTTTTGTTGATTGGGTGGGGTTTAGAATTAATTGGGAGGATAAATATAATGATGAATTCATAGACTGGTGGGACTCCCTGCTTTAATCGACATTTTCTATAGGCTATTGGAGGGTTACATTCTGTGTAACTGGGTTAAATGACTTATACTAGTTTTTGGAGGCATGTAATGAAAGTATTTACATGGTAAATGAAATCTCTTTTGAAGAGATTCTACATGTCGTGAAGGGTTTACTGATCAATTTTTAAATAGGAGAACCCGTTTTTAATTCGAGGTGATGTGTTTTTTGACAGTTAGGATAATTGAAAATTTAATGACCTGTATTGGTATGAAAACTCATGTAATACCCCGATATGGGTTTTTTAAATGGGTATCATGGATGATATATATTTTCTACTCCACTCTAGTTTTCCCCTCTCTACCTAAATCCCTTCCCAGATAATCTTGAAACTTTTCAACCCTTCCAGATCCTCTCATGAGGTGTTTTATTATTGTTGATCTTTTGGTATGATTTCATTGTAATATATATCCCTCATTCTTCATCTTAACTCTTTATCCCCCTATGATATTTTAATATATCATCCTGAAATTCAAGGATCTATAGTCTATCTTGTTGGATCTCATCTATAGGTTTTGTTTTGTGGGCTTTTACACCTTTGTTTTCATTGATTAGTGCCATTGCGAGTGTTGATTTTCTGGAAAAGGTTGGTGGTCTAGTCCCGATTATCCAAATTGATTATAATTGATTTCATGGGTTTTTTAAATATAGATTTAAATTAATTTTCTCAATTTTTTTTAATTTAATAAAAACAATTCCAGTGAATTGGGATATTTTAAATGGTTTAGGAATGATATTTTATAAAACCCCCAATTCCATTGAATAATGGTGGGTTTCTAGAAATTCGTTAATTTAAATTTTTTATTTCACATAAATTATATCAATTAAATTATTTAATTGAATTGTGGGAATGATTCTTGATATGTGTATAATTTGATTTGAGTTGATTTGAGACTTTTAAAAATTGATTAAAAATCATTGATAAAACCCAATGGATTTATCATCTAGAAGAAGAATTTATTTTTTTTTAACCATATTGTTTTTAAATCGAAATATTGGCATTGAAATAGAGGAATGAGATTTAAATTTATTTTGAGCAGTTTTAAATGAAATTTTCAATAATTGATTTAGTAATATCACAAGGAAGACATAGGTGGTTTTCAAGTTATTTGGACACAATCTACTTTATTACAACATTCTAAAACATACAAACAGAAGGTCATATCCCTTATGGGATGGTGAAGAGTCCCCTTTAACCACTTTTAGTGGGACATGTGTATACAAATATCACTGAGATCACATATATAGTGAGTATTCATATAACTTGTAACATAAATACCTTATAAAAGACGACCATGTTGATTTCATGTTTTATATTTGACTTATAAATGTATTCCAATGTTATAAAACTGTATTGAATTCCTTATAAATTTATGTAAATGGTTTTATATAAATATTTTTTGTAATCCATTATTTTATAAATATTCCATTACTTTTAAAGAATGTATATAAATTATTTTTCAATCATTTGAAATGTACAACATGATTTTTAAAATGTTCATTGAAAATTCCAATCATTATTTTTTAAATTGAAAGAATTGCTTTCGCTAATTAGTTTCTCAAATATATTTTATTAAATCCTTTGTGAGATCATACAAGGATATTTAGCTCACATCCTACTTTTTCCATTGGATGTTTGTAGATTATCTCCTTCTAGGTTCGAGAATGGGGAAAAGATCTATTGGAGGTGGATCCAACTTTTGAACCTAGGACGTTGTGAGTTTTTTCCTTAGGAACATTGGTTTTTCCCTCTATTTTAGTACTAAGGTTATAGTAATTTGGAATTTATTTCCGTTTGGACTTCTATTATATTAATTATAGTGAATTTTATTTTTAATGCATAGTGAATTGTGTGTCTTTCTTCGACTATGTTTTGTATAATATTTATTCCCACTTGCATATTGTAGATGAAAGGTGATAGTCACCAACCCATGGGGATCAGGAACACCAATCGGTCTAATTTAGGGCAATCTAATTTACTAGGATACCAGAGTACCCTGGATAGTTTAGGAAAAAAATTATCAGATGACATAGTTTAGCTTTTTTCTTAAAGTCATTATGTTGTTGAACTCATTTCAGAACATAGGTGGTAGTGGATATTGAATTCATAACAAGATCTCACCATAATCAAACTTATTTTCCTAGTGGTAGTTAGGGAAATATGACTAATGGATTAGTTATACTATTTTCTCTATTTTTATTTGGATATAGTGGGATCTGAAACTCATTGTCCCATATGATAGAAATAATTTCCCTTTTTTATCAGTTTGAGTGTTAGTATGATGTATTCTTTATTTTATACTAATTATGTGTAGCCTAATGTCTCTGACAAGATATAAAAATAGGATCCAGTATGAAACATCCACCATAGCACGGTGATAAAGTCTTCAAGAAGACCTAAATCTAGTTGAGGTGATTGCACACACATTCCATGCTCTCAGTCATTCCCCACCTCCAGTTCTCATTCATGTTCTGGTTACAGATCCTTACGGTGTTGTTCTATGAGATCCTTCTCAAGAGATCCATCACAAGAATCCACTCATTTTTAAATCCTCTAATGATCCCCAACACGTGGAGGAATTGTTGGGAAATATAGAAAGCTTGTTTATGTTCTTGGAGACACAAGTTGAGGTCAACATAAATTGTTCCAACTTCGTGGAGGAAGGACTGAACCGGAGAAGGTGGGACATGATGGAGAAAACAATGAAAAATGAGGGATTAGCATGGAATACATCAACATTCTTTTAACTGAATAGTTATATCCTAATTCAATGGTGTTGGACAAGGCTATTGAGTTTTGCAAGCATGAGAAAGCCGACAAAACCATGATTGATTATTCAAATTGCTTTGATAATATGTCAATATTTGTTCCTGAGAATGTATCAAATGATAAGATGAAGGCTAAAATATTTGAATTAGGAGTTGGATTAGATATTCTTGCTAATAATTCCCACTTATGTACTTGATAGGGTGTTTATGGTTGATATCAATCTCGTGGGAAAGTTAGATTATCAATATTTTCTTTCTCTTCAAGTGGTAGAATGAGTTCCTTCAAGGGAAAACGAAATCATGATGAATCACGTGGTAGTTATTGATGTAAAAGTCATTCCTGAACTCTTATACTGTCATGATGAAGTCCTTGTATTTTGTTTTCTATGTGAAAATTCTGAATCTTTTAAGAGGATTTTCACTGAGGAACCCAAGAACAATAGAACATGTGTGAATTCAGGACACTTACAGACATTCTTCCCTAACTTTTATACTTTGAGTAGTGGGACAGGATCATGAACTCATCATTATACCATGTAGAAATCCGATGCTTCACATATGAAAGGGTTATAACCACAGACACCTGGAATAAAGTTACTTTATGAAGTGGATGTATCTCTGGAGGATGTGGACCTGGCTCCAGTAATTATGGGAGCTACCATTTCTATAACTTCGTTATTAGTGACCGCTCTATTTGATACTGGTGTATCTCACTCATTTATTTCAACATGTATTATTAATATTCTTAATCTACCGATGGATATTTTATCTTGTGCAATGGATATCACTACACCCTTTGGTATTAAGAGAGAGAAAGGTATCCATAGTCCAAATTGTGTCTTCTCTCTACCAGATGTCGAGATTTCTTATATTTTTTTGTATCAACATGAAATATCAGGACATCATATTCAAGATGTATTAGATCATTGAAAATAAAGCCCATATGAATCATTATTTTTTGATGGGTCTGCCTAAATACACCAAGTGGTGTGCTAATTATCTTTCATGGAGAATGAGACCAATGGTCGAGCAGATCTAAAACATATTATCCGGAGTTGAATAAAGAGAAATTAGATTTTTATTTTGATATAGAGATGGAATAAATGAGTAGTGATTTTCCTCCAGCCATCTTTCTGTTCCCCAATGTCTTTCCTTCTGAATTCTCTAGATTACCACCAGTAAGGGAGGTCGAGATTTCATTTAACATAATGCCTACCACTCAACCCGTTTCTATTCCCTCTTACTGAATAGATCTATATGAAATTATTGGTCTTAAGTCTCCGCAAGATTATATTATTGATAATGGATTTATATTCCCTACTATGTCAACAAGGGTTGCACCAATTCACTTCACTAAGAAGGATTATGGTTCCCTTTATTTAAGTGTTGAATATATAAAGCTCAGTTGAGATCAAAAATGAAAAAGTATATATTGTTACTTATATATAATATCATTGATTTGTTTACTAGGGAGGATTGGTTTTAAAAGATTGACCTCTGATATGGTTACCATTAGATGAGGATAAAGGATTCTAAAATTCTAGAGGACAACTATTTTTCAAATGTTATGGTCCTTACAATTACCTTTTTATGAAATTTTCCCTAACCAATTCTTCATCAGTATTCATGGATTTGATGAGCATGATTTTTCATGAGTACCTTCATAATTTCATGGTTTTATTTTTAGACAATATCATTTTTAATCAATGTCTATGAAGAACTATGTGCTTCTTCAGAGATCAATTTTGACATTGATGAGAAAACTCTATCTTTATACCAAACTATGAAAATGTTATTTATAGATCTGATAATTGGTTCCTTGGGGAATGTGATCTCAGAACATGGAATGTTAGTTTATCCTAAGAAGGTGAAGGTGTTTACGAATGGGAAGAAAGATTAAATGTCTTTCATATTTGAGGATCTTTGCGCATAGATGGATGTTATCACTAATTTTATAAGGACATCTCTAATTGGTATTATCTGATGGATACACTAACTGATAAAGGATAAAATATTAAATGGGATTAAAATTGAGAGAGATATTTTTTTGATCTGAGATTTTTTTTGACTATGGAACTAGTGTTGACTCTTCCAAAGGTTGGGAAGGGCTATGTGGTCTTTTATGATGAATCTTGTTCTGGTTTGGGTTGTGTTCTAATTCAAGGTGATCTTATAGTGTCTTATGTATCTCGTCATATTAGTCCACTTGAGAAAAATTATCATACCCACAACCATGAACATGATGATGTGATACACATACTGAAGAATTGTTGGTACTACCTTTATAGAGAAAAATTTACCATGTATTCTGACCATAATATCTTGAGTTACCTCTTCTCTCTAAAATAATTGAAACTTCACCAGAGGCATGTGGTGGAATAACTGTAGTTGTTTGATTTCAACATCACCAATACCTTGATGAAATGGAATTACATTGCTGATGCTTTGAGAAGGATATTTTTGACCCCGAAAGTGAAAGAATCTTTATATGAGTGAAACATGATGGACCTTTTATCCAAGATGCACATCCAATATAAGAAATCAACGGTTGAGGTTTTATTAGCCAGTGGTCAGTAAAAATCCTCTTTTATTGAGTTGATTCCTCATGTGTAGTAGCTCTATTATGTGTTCCATAGAATTAGATACTCTCTTTATAGTGGTGATACTATACTTTATTAGTCATTCTCCAAGGAGGAAATTTTCTGCTTTCAGAATAGTATTGTGGTACCATCTTCGATAAGGAGAGTTGTGATGGGGGATTTCCATTGTTACCAGTGGGCAGTGAACCGAGGAACCAAAAAGATTTTATATCAAATGAAACAACATATTTTATTTACTACTATGAGAAATGGAATTGGTACATTTTTTTCCCACTATTTTTCATGCCTGCAGGTTATGGTCGAGCATCAGAAACCATTATGTTTACTTCAGTAACTTTCAGCCCCTACATCGAGGTGGGATGAAATCTCTAAAGACATTGTGGGGTTTTTACTTGTACCAAATAAAGAATAATACGATATTGGTTGTCATTGATATGATATCCAAGTCATCTTACTTCAAAACCATTTGTGATGTAACCATTGTTGAGGAGTTAAGAAATCTCTATGCAAAGTTGAATTTTCTTTTGAACAGAGTTCCATATTCTATAGTTTCCAATAAGGATCCTTTGTTATCTTTTCAATTTTGAGGAGGCCTTTAGTAGCCATGGGTATCTCTGATCCCTTTAATCATGGACTATTATCCACAATCATATTGAGATACATAGAGATCTATAATGATTATGATGTCTACGATTTGTGCTTGTGATCTTGAATTTTGTGGGTATTTTGATGATCACATTGTAATTTTGAGTATTCATGTAACAATAGTTATCAATACTCAATCAGAATTAATCCTTTTAAGGCCTCGTATAGACATCCTTCTAAATCTCTATTATGTTGGTTAGATATTGGTTAACGTTACTGGTTTGGACCAAGCTTAGAGAAACAGAAGACAACAAATATTCAAATGATTCTTTATAGAATAATGACTTCACATAGCTAAAATATGTCTTATGTTAATCGTCATCAGGGACCTTTGGAGTTATCATTTGGTGAGTAGGTGTTCTTGAATGTTCCACCCGAGTTTGGACATTAACGTCTTGGGAGGCAAGGGGAGATTCCACTCATTTTGTGGGACTTTTCAAGGTTATTGAATAGGTGGGAAAAGTTGCATACAATTTTGCACATCCACTATAGCTGACATTGGTACATAATGTTCTCCATGTATCACATCTAGGAATGTGTTTTTGTAATACATATCATGTTTTGAGCTAGAGTGATCTTGATATTGTATCTGGTTTATCTCTGATTGGGTAGAAAGTCAGGATAGTTGATTATAAGACCACGATACTACATGGGATGATGATACATTTGGTTCATGTGGTAAGGTAGTTTATTTCTGATAATAATGATATGTGGAAATTAATGCCTCTAATAAGATAGTTTTTGCCCAATATTTTTGTAATGTAATCTTCTTTATATGGTTTCTGGGGACAAAACATTTCTATGGTGGGGAGGTTGTCATAGACTCATACTAATCTGATAGGTATTCTCTTTAACTTTTCAACAGGTTTCATTTTTTATTGACTATGTGGGGTTGATAAGGAATTGTGAGGATACCTATAAAGGATAATTTAGATATTTATTGGAATCTAATATTTAACTAGCCTTTTCTTGAGGCAGTCAGAGGGTTTCAAACAATGTAACTAGGCTATAAGATTTTTTATGGTTTCAGGAGGAATGTATTGAAAGGATTTATTATATGAATGATACACATCATGAATATCCTTTACACGTCATGAATAATTTATAGATCAATTTTTAAATTTAATCATCAATTTTTACTTTTAGGAAACAAGTTTTTTAACGGTTACGAAAATTAAAAATTTAATTATGTGTATTATTTAAACATGTCGTGTAATACCCCAACTGTAGTTTTTTAAACATGAACCATGACTGGGATTTATTTTCTCCATCGCACATATTTCATCTCCATCAACCTAATTCCTTACCCATTCAATCATGAAGATTTCCAACCCTTCTATATCCTATGGTTTAGCATTCGATCATCGTTTCCCTTATAGTGTGATTCCTAGATATGCTTTCTCACATGTTCATCATCTTTATCTCTTTATTCTCATTTGTGATTTCAATAGACCATCCTGAAATTTATGGATCTATGATCCATAATGTTTTATCTCTTCTCTAGTTTTCATTGAGGTATTCTACACCTTGTTCTCTCTTTGACAAGTGTCGTTGCAAGTGATGAGTTTTGGGAAAAGGATGGTGTTTTTGTCTCTATTGTCAAAATAGATTAAACATGAACTTATTGATATATTACAATTTTTGATTTAAATTAAATTTATCAAACATTATTTTTATTTTTTTGATAAAAAAACAAATTTAATGAATTGGGGGATTAGAAATAGTTTTTTCAAAAAAATTTGGAAATACCCATAAGTTCATTGAATTGGGGTGTGATTATAGAAAAAGGTTAATATAAATTATTTAATTTAAAATTTGGATTTGATGGAAATGGTTTAAATGGAAAATTTTAATTAAATTTTTGAAATGAAAAGTCAAAATGGATGGAATTGGTTTTAAACAAATTTTATACCTTGGAAAATGGATTCCAAATATCTGATAGAAACACAATGGCTCTATTTTTTAAAAGAGGTGTATTTTTTATAAAAACACATCTTAGTTTCAAATGGAAAATTAGAATTAAAATGGAGGAATGTGATTTATTTTTATTTTGGTAAGTCTTAAGATAAATTTCCCATTATATATTTTTGAAGAGTACAAGAAATACTTAGGTAGTTTGTATGTTATTTGGACAAAGTCTACACTATTAAAAAATTATAAAACATAAGTTTTGTGGGTCACATGCATGATTGGATGGTGGAGAGTCTTATTGGGATACTTTTAGGGGGTTGTGTGTATAAAAATATGGATGATATCACTTAGAGATTGTGGAATCCAAAATACCGGAACATAGGTAACTTTTGGAAGATGATGTAACACCCCAAACCCTCTAGACTAGATCTGGTTCATTACTTATTAAATTATAATTTTTAAAATAAATTAAATATTAAAGGAATGATCACTTTAGTAGTATTGAAGAAACTAGATAAAAGGATGTAACTCAAATTACATTAGGAAAGGTAAAACATTGCAGTACATAACTAAAAACTGCATCCACAGAAACTCAATAAATGATCTCATCTTCATAACCTATTGAAAGTAAACAAATGAATGGGGTGAGATCAAATTATGAATAAGGGTTAAAATTATAGGAAGCATGAATCAGAAATAAATGAATCAAAAACAACTTGGCATAGTCAACATGGAATGATGAATAAACAAAATACACTCACCATTAATAAACTGAGAATGAAACTGCATCCATAGTTTTATCATAGTTAAAACCTCATGGATAGTAAAACCAAATAATGAATAAATAGAATGATTTTTATTTTTAAGTAATGTATCTAGACGTGATTCCATTATTCCGTCGAAAGGGTTTATGTTTGTGAGTAGAAACCCGTCTGATTTTTGGAAATAAACTCGAAGTATTTGTCGCCAACTGACTGTCTCATGAGACCTATCGATGCATCGTGGGGCTATAGTAGGACCCGCCCATCGTTTCTTGTCTAAACAATTATTTATACATATATTAAGTATGAGATAAATATTCATTTACATTATCTATATAGAATAGATGATATAGATTCATCAACACTTCTATAGTTAAAATAACATTAAAAATAAACAATATATTTAAAATGGTATATGACATAGACAATAATCATATCCATGATATGAGACTATTGATATTTAATTTAAATTTAATTTAAAATAAAAATTGATCCCATATTGGTAGTAGGTACACCACATAAGATTTTTTTGGTGCACAATACAATGTAAGTCACAACAAAATCGAAAATTGAGACAAAGTCCCTAACCACAATGTAATCAGTCGAATCATATGACCAAAACATTATAAAAATAAAATGAACCATTTAATACTCTGAATATATAAAGAATAATTATATTATACAAAAAATGGAAGTACACATACACCACATTTAGAAAATAAGTGTCGAACAATGTAAATCTCACAAAAATGAGAGTGAGATGAGAAAACCTCATATAAACATTTCAACATGGTAATCGGTTTTCTTATAAGGTATTAATGAGAGGTAAAGGGGAATCCCATAATTTATATATCATAAGGGAATAATGGAGGATTTTTTAAAACATACCTCATAATTTTTAATTAAAAATAAAATGTCACAACATAGGGGAAATTCTTGAAAAAAGTACGAGAAAGGATCCCTTACCTTATGCTCGAAGGTGTTCTTGATTATTATTAATGACCTGAATAATAAAATTTAGATAATTAATTAATAATTTCAGAACCTCATAAACATGTAATTTATATGGTATAAGCTTATTTGGTTCATTAATGGCCTTTGTATGGGTTTAGGAGGCTCAATTTATTTGGCTTGTAAGAATTTTCTTCCTTGTATTGCATGACATATTTACCTGTATTCATGAATAGAGGATCATTTGGAACGTAATTAAACATCCATAATCATTATAAAATATTATTAGTAAAATTAAATAGATATAAATTATCTTATAATTATTTTTGTTATATACCATGGGGATAATTCATTCGATAAGTTAATGATAAACACTTGGATTTTTCTTGGCGGTTTTGTGCACAATGAACTTGTTTTGTATTATTATAACATATTATGAGTGTCTATGGATTAAAAAACATCAAATAAGTAAAAATACATATATTCTGATTTGGTTCATCCATTATAAGGGTTTCATGACCAGTTTTGAAGGTAGTCAGTAAAATTGAAAACCCTTCTTCCTTGAATGTGATAAATTAAAACATCTTAGACAGTGTATTCATTTAAAGTATAAAAAGAGGGGGAAAAGAGAGATTATGATGAAATATTACATTAGCATAATAAAAATTCATTACATGTATGGTACTATAATTATCAGTTCATTTTTATGAGGTGAGGAGAGTGGAGGGAACAAAAAAATGGAACTTGTAAAAGAAATTGAGTGAAAAAGGAAGAGAGGTTCACATCTTGAGTACCCCTCCTTGATATTATCTTAAAAGCATTTGTTATTGGAAATTGGGTGATACCATCATGCATTGGACATGGTGATATGGATTGGGAATAGTATTTGGATGAATTTAGGATTGGAATGAAGCTTGATTGGTGTGGGAGGAAGAGGGGGTGAGGGGTGGTTTATATAGTGGTGGGGATGAGAGTTTTATTAATATTATAACCATTAATGTATTATTTCTTTTGAAGACAAAAAATAGTGAGAATTATATGACCAATAATAGTAATAATAGCATGTGATTTCGATATTTTGGTTCTGAAATCCCTCATGATGCTAAGAATAGATAATTTAATTTATAATTTTTTTAACAGTAAATTAATGTATTTTTTTATCCACCTAAAATTCATGTATTTTGTAAAAATCCAAAAAAAAAACATCTGTACCAATTTTTGATGGGTAGAATCAAAAAATGAACTCCAATTTTGAAAAATAATTTTCTAAATATGGTAAATTTAATTTTTATTTATAAATGTAATTTAATCGAAAAATACAAACACTTATAATATTCATCCTCATTTTTAAGATGCCTAAATTTTATTTACAATTTCATAGTTATGGTTACCATTAATAAGAGTCAAATTACTATTCAAAAGGGTAAGTAAATATTTATAATGTTAGGTTCTTATTTATATGGGTTGGTAACTATTCAATGAAAATTATATTAATTATATCAGACCCTAAATATCACCCTGATCGCAACTGTGGATGCCAGTTTTTCAAAATTCAAAGCACATAAGTGGAAAATTTATATTTAATGTATATGTTATGAGTATCTCTTAAATAACCAAGTTTTGTTTCAAAGAAAGGCAATGAAATATGAAATATAAGATATGAATATAATGTATTTAAGAGAAATATAGTATATAATGTTTGGGGTGTTATATTATTCTTTCCTTCAAAAACATTGTCTTAAAAAAATTTCATTTATAAAGCCCTTAAAAAAGATATTGGTGGTTTATGTTCATAACATCTGCAGGTTTCCACATTACTTCTTCTATATTATGGTTTCTCAAAAGAACCGTTACTAAGAGAGTTGTCTGATTTCTTAATACCTTTTCTCATGTGTCAAGAATTATGATAGGTACTTTAAAGTATGAAAAATCAAGTTCTAGTTCTATTTCATAATATTTGAGTACATGCATTGGGTCAGGAATGTATTTCTTCCCCAATGACACTTAGAACACATCTTAAACATTGGAGAGACTTGGCAGAATTTTTAAATGATAAGCTACACCACAAATTCTTTCTATAATTTTAAATGGTCCAATGTAGCTAGTCCATAGTTTCCATTATTACGAAACCATAAGACACCATTCCATGGAGATGATTTCATAAAGACATGATCTCCACCCTGGAATTCCAAATCCTTTCACCTATTATCAGCATAACTCTTCTGCCTACATTGGGTTACTTTTATATGGGCTTCAATTGTCATTGCCTTTGTCATGGTCTCTAAAATATATTCCAAGAAAATAAGTTTCCACTCACCAACTTATTCCCAATAGGTTGGAGTTCGACATCTCTTTCCATATAATTCTTCATATATAGCCAATTGAATACTAGACTGGAAACTGTTGTTGTTAGAAAATTCCACCAAAGGAAAGTATTGATCCCACATAACTTGAATATAAATAGATAATGATCTGAACATGTATTCTATTGTTTAAGTACTCCTTCGGACTGTCTGTCAATTTTGGGGAGATAAGAAGTACACATTTGAAGCTTAGTATCTGAAGCCTTCTATAGACATTTAAAGAATTTTGATGTAAACTATAGATGTCTATTGGACACAATCGATAGAGGTGCACCATGATGTCTTCCAACATCATTAATATAAAGTCTTACCAATTGCTGAAGTGGTAAAACCTCTATTATAGCGATAAAATGTGATGATTTTGTGAGACGATCAACAATTACCCATATTGGATCATTCCTTATAGGTTTCCTTGGTATTCCAGTGAATATATATATCTTAATTTCATCACACTCTCACATAGGAATACGTATAGGTTGCATCACCCCTCTAGTATTTTGTCTCTCTGCCTTAATTTGTTAAAAAACTAGACACCTTGACACATAGTCAGAAATTTATCACTTCATATTATCCCACAAAATAATATTCCTTCAGATATCTATACATATTTGTATTACCCGGGTGTATATAAAAATTTGAGATATAATAATCATCTAATAGTTCCCATTTTAGCTCAGGTAATGATGATATACGTAACTTCTTCCCAAATTTCAGAAGTCCTTTTTATACACGAGGTCTGGAAATATCACATCCTAAATAGCATTAACTTTCTCCCTATGAATTGTATTTAGTAGGGCTACCGGGGGTGGATCCTGATAAGAATCAGATTGTGATGTTTTTCTCTACAGATAAGGAAATCTACCCCATTGTCAAAAATTGTATCTTCCTTGGAAATAGATCATTGAATCATAACTTGATATAAAACTCATATTGAGAATTATATAAAATTAAATCATTGGAATGATGATAAGGTCAGTAACTAATTAAAGTTTATGTGTTATGAGGGGGACTGATTGAAACGCCTTTATTACAATGATACATCCCTTATGAATTATGACTCAAAACTCCTTTATTAAATAAAATTGGAAATGTCAAATTATCTTGAAAAACGGGGAAGATATGAATGAATGTGATGATCCAGAATCAAAAAATGCATTTTCCGTTTTTGAGGAAACAATTATTGTACCTACCACAACATCATTATGAATGTCATCCTCTATAGTTGCAATCACACAAGATTACCCTTGATCTTTTGTCCTTTTCTAAGGCATGTTTCATTGGTTCTTAGGACACTCAGTTGCATAGTGGCCCATATCTCTACAATTGTAGAATTAAGAATCATTAACTTGTTTCTTCCCCTTACATTCATTAGATCGACGACCCTTTTTTCACACTTATAGCAGACTCCCATGCCTTTCAAGCATTTCCAAGGATGATTCCTTCTAATGTTCTTGCATTATGATAATTTCTTCATTTGATTTTTCTTCTTTGGAGACTTCACCATTTCCTTGGTTTTTAGAGTATGGCTTCTTATATTAGTTTCCCTTGAATAAATTTTATCATGAAAACTATTTCTCAGTTTTGATGGATTTTGATACAATTTCATTATATAAAGAAAATGTGCGAGAATCTAGTGCCCTTTGAGGTCTTGGATTAAGACTTTTAAATAAATGATCAATATTTTCTTCTGAGTCACATGTGTAGTCTATGGCATACCTAGCTATCCTTGTGAAGGTAGCCTCATACTCTTCAATATGGTTTTCCTCCCTTCGCTTCAGGTCAAAGAATTTCCTCTTCAATTTTATTCTTTGCTAAGAAGGAAATATTTGTCAAATAATGTTTCCATAAAATTCCTACATTCCATATCTTCTTTTTCTTATTCCTTCGTGGTATTCTGGTTCAAAGACCACCATTGATCTGTGTCTCCCTTGACACAATATACTATCAGCACTACCTTTTCATTTTCATTGAATCATAATGTCAGGAATATCTTTTCAAGAGACTTCATCCAATGCTCAACTACCATCATATTATTACTCCCACAAAAATATGGGGGCTTCTGCTACATGAAATGATCCAACACAGGTGTACGATGGTTATTCATCATGACCTGAGAATGTTTTTCCAATATTTTCATGATCTAAACCGCTCCAACATTGTCTATGTTGACTTTCTTAGTGTGGAAATCCCTATATTTTGCACGACTATTGATTCTCCTTCTTGCATTAAAAACCATTTCTAAAAAATGGCATACACTATATTAGGTAATGAATCATAATTTATAGCTTCAAATAGAAAAGTACATAGTATAAATGAAAAATTTATGCATAGCTAATCTCATAAACATGGTTTATCCAAGGAAAAGGTTAAATTAAATTATTTCTGAATTGTTGTAATGAAAATTTTAATTATCTAAACCATATCCCTCAGAAGTGTCAATACCAAGAGTGCAGTAAGGCCTGTTTTCATGTACCATGATACCTTAGGTCAAGCCCGAAACACTTTGTCGAAGTTTTCACTCATAGGTACATCTGTGCCAGAGCCATCCCCACCTGTTTTATCCAAAAAGGGATTTATGTTTTAGAAATATTCACATAATATATTACTTAAAATTATTTCAAGACTTTCTGGTGAGTTTTTCACAAATTCTACCTTAGTCTTTATTCTCTAATCTAGGTTTTCTAATCTAGTTTAAATTTATTCTAAAAAACACCCTTTTATACCAACTGTAACACCCCTTACCCTCTAGACTGGAGCTGGTGAATTAAGTATTAAATATTCATGCATAAAAGGAATTAAATCCTGATGGAATCATAATTTTAGTAGACCTGATGAAAATATATACATATTTTAACTTAAATTACATCAGGAAAGGTGAAAAATTAAAATACATAATAAAAACTAAAAACTGCATCCACATAAACTCAATAAATGATATCATCCTCATAACATGTTTAATGTAAACAAATGAAAGTGGTGAGCTCAAATTCTTTCTAAGGGTTACAAATAGTGGAAGCACAAATCAGTATTAACTGATCCATGAACAACGTGGCATAGTCAATATTGCATTGTTAATAAATTAAAAACTCTCTCCATTAATAAACATAGAACGAAACTGCATCCATAGATTTTTTTCATAGTGAAAACATTATGGAAATTAATAAATAATAGTGAATAAATAAAATTATTATTATTTGGATGTCATTTATTTGGAACAAGATACCATTATACCATCTAAACGTTTTAAGTATGTGGGTAGAAAATCATCTTATTTTTGGAAAAAAAACTCGAACGGTTTGTCTTCAACTAATGGTCTCATGAGACCTGTCAATGCATTGAGAGGCTATAGTAGGCCCTACCAAACACTAAATGTTTAAATAATTCATTATATATATATTCAATATAAGGGAAATATTCATTTACGTTATCTTTAAATAATAGAGGATACAGATTCCTCAACCCTTATACTGTTAAAACGACATTCAAAATAAACATCAAATGTAAAATGGTATACAGCTTAGAAAATAATCATATCCATGATATGAGAATATGGATATTTAATATAAATATATTTCCAAATAAAACTTTATCTCAAATAGGATGTAGGTACACCCCGTAAGAATTATTTGGTGCACAATACAAAAGTATGTCACCAAGAAATGGAAAATTGAGAAAAATACCTTTACCACAATGTAATCAGTTGAATCATATGACCAAAACATAAAAACAATAAATTAAATCATTGAATACCATGAATATATTAATAATCATGATATTATATGAAAAAAGGATGTATACATACAAACATTCAAAAAATAAGTGGCGAACATTGGAAATCTCACAGAAATGAAAGTGAGATGAGAAAACCCCTTACAGACATTTTGGCATGGTAACATGTGTTCTAGTAAAGGATTAATGAGATGTAAAAAGGTATCCCATTATTTATATATCTTATGGGAATTATTTTTAAGGTGAGAAAACATACCCCATCATTAGGAATTAAAAATAAAAGTGAACACCATGGGGGGAATTCTTGAACAAAAGTGAGAGAGGGGATCACTTACCTTATGCTCGAAGGTGATCTTGATTGTTCATAATGACCTGAATAATCAAATTCAATGTAAATAAATAATAACTAAAAAACCAAATACAATTCTAATTTATAGGGTATAATCTTTTGAGGTTCATTAGTTTCCTTTATATGGGTTTAAGATGTTAAATTTTATTGTTTTTTGAAGCATTTTATTCCTTGTTTTTCATGATCCATTTACTTCTAGTCATAAATGGAAGTTCATTTGGAATGTGATTAAAAACCCAGAATATTTAATATATATTATTAGTAACATTAAATAGATATAAATGATCTTATAATTTCTTTGTTTATATACCATTAGGATGACTCATTCGATAAGATAATGATAAATGCTTAGAGTTATCTTGGTAGTTTTGTTAACAATTAACTTGTTTTGTATTATTATTCTTTATTATGATTGTGTAAGGATTCAAGAACCATAAATAAGATAAAATACATATATTGTGATCTGGTTCGACTATTAAATAGGTTTCATGACCTATGATGAAGATAGTAATGGAAATTTAAAACCCATCTTCCTTGAGTGTGATAAATTAACATATCTCAGACAGTGTTTACATCTGTAGTATATATGGAGGGGAAAAGATAGATTATGGTGAACTATTCCATTAATATAATAAAAATAGAATAAATGTGTGGCACTTTAAATACC
Source organism: Viscum album (assembly GCA_963277665.1). Taxonomy (NCBI): domain Eukaryota; kingdom Viridiplantae; phylum Streptophyta; class Magnoliopsida; order Santalales; family Viscaceae; genus Viscum; species Viscum album. Next base: position 1,242,893,054 of record OY728153.1, read on the forward strand.
ATGGAATTTGAATGAGGTGAGGTGAGAAGAGAGAACAAAATAATGGAACATGTAATATAAATTGAAAGAAAAAGGAAGAGATGTTCACCTCTTGAGTACTCCTCATTGAGAATCTCTTTAAGGCCTTTTTTTTATTTTAGTGATACCCAAAGGCCTTTGACGTGTGGATATTGAGTGAGAAGATTATTTGGAAAAATTTTGGAAAGGCATGAAGCTTGAGTGGTGTGGGAGGAAGTGGGGGTTAGGGGTTGTTTATATAGTGGAGGGGAGGATATTTTTCTTAATATTATAATCATTAATTTATTATTACTTTTCAAGACAAGAAATAGTGAGTATAACATGACCTATAAATGTAATAAGATCATGTCAGTTAAATATTTGGGATCTTACATCACTCATGATGCTAAAAATAGTTAATTTAATTTATAATTTATTTATATGGTTAATTAATTAATTTTACTATTTACCAAATATTCATGTATTTCCGAAAAATCCCAAAAATTAACCCTAAAAATTTTTTGACGTGTAAAATCCAAAAAGGATCTCCATTTTTCAAAAATCTTTTTTTAAATATGAAAATATTAATTTTTAATTGAAATCATTAATAAATCAAAAAATACAAACACTTAAAATATTCATCTTCATTTTTAAGGTGCATAAATTTTATTTACTCATTCATAGGTATGGTTACCATTCGTAAAATCCATATTACTATATATAAGTGTAAGTTAATATTTATATGGCTGGTTACTATTCATAAGGGTATGTTACTATTCACCAAAAAATTAAGTTAATTCTATTACACTCTATATATCACCCTCATCGCAACCGTGTATGTCCACTTTTCAAAATTCCAAACACAGAAGTGTAAAATTTATATTTAATGGCTAGGTTATGACTCTCTCCTAAATAGAAATGTATTTTTTCAAATAAACCTTGTTGTTTATGAAATATAGTCTATGAATAAAATGTATTTAATAGAAACATACCATAAAATGATTAGGGTGTTATAGATGACTATTTTCTCACTTGTATTATATTTGATATATAAATATATTATAATGTTGTAAAACTAATTTACATGCCCTATGAATTTATATAAACAATTTTATATAATTTATTTTCATCCATTGTTTATTAATTACTCTATTAGTTTTAATGTCATTTCTTAATGTTTTTCTAACATTTTAACTATTTAGAATGATTTTTTTAAAATGATTTTAAAATTCCAATCCTATTTATTTTTAAATTGAATTGATTCCTTTTTTTAATATATATATTTTAATCTATTATGGAATCCTTTGTGAGCCCTTATTGGGCTTTCTTCTCACACCAAACTTATGCCTTTGGGTGTTTGTTGATTATCCCCATCCAAGTTCAAGCACGGGGAAAATATATCATGGAGGTGGATCCAACTACTAAACCTTAGACGTTGTGAGTTTTTCCTTAGGGACATGGGTTGTTTCCCTCAGTTTTGGTACTTTGGTTTTAGTAATTTCGGATTTAATGCCTTATTATGTTCATTTAAATTGCCCCCATATGAGTTTCTTTTGTATGCATATTGATTTTCTATTCTTGCATCCGCTATGTTTTGTGAAAAAATCATTACAACCTGCACGGTGTATGATGCCATGTTCTAGTCTCCAACCCGTCGATATCAAGAACTCCCCACGGGCAATGTCAGGTCCATCTCAGTGACTTGTCTACCCGGGTACCTAGTATGGTTCATGACACAACCTCAACCTATGTTTGTATATTTTTCTGGTATATGTTTTTTTTCCAATGTACATTTTGATAACCTATCCAACCACCTCGATTAACCCACTGAATATGTATTTGTAAAAATTAATGTATACATAGGATTGGATGAGGATCATGAATGATATATTGTTATCTTATATAGAGACTCTAGGAGGAACCCAATACTGGTAGTCACAGTAATAATTATAAAAACATATACTTCGTGCATATGATTTCAAACCAATTGAGATGGATCGAGCAAAAAATATAATTATTTTCCAAAACAATTATATGTAAGAACTAAATATCACTATAATAACACAATCCAATACACTTACTAATTAGTATATTTGAGGAATATATACATTAGAAGAATATTTTATAATACTTGTGAACATTCCTCCAAAACTGAACAACACTAGTCTACCATCTAGATACCTTGTGGGTTATTCTAATCTTCATAACCCATGGGAATGGAAACATAAGAAATGGTTATGCACAAATAATAAATATGGGAAAAAATATCAATAAATAATCATGGGTTACATCATAATCATGTGAGAAATAATCAACATGGTAAAATATATTTTTAATAACCATTATAAGAATAATACTTTTCTATATGTAATGATATAAGGACATGTAATCTAAAATAAATAAATGTGTACCATAGAATAATAAAGTGATGTAATATACAATATACATCAAGAATAATAATAAAATATATAATTTAATGTTGAATTTTATAAAAATATAGCATTATTAGGAATAATGGAACAAACAAAATCATTGTGTAACATAAACATCATGATCCACTATCTTTCACCCACACTTATGAACAATCCTAATTAATATCTATGAATTCTTATTTCATTATACATAAAATATTCACCAATGAAGTAGATTGTGATATAAGTCCACACCCAATAAAACAATAATATTAACATATGTATTCGATATGAAATTGATCATTTAAGATATCATATGGATCCCATGGAATGAATATTGGTTTCATATGATTTTTATATGGTATCACATAAATTTACATCAATTAATAGATTGGTTGATTCAAAAATTCAATCAACCAAAACAATTATTCACTAAAATAATTAATATTGTGAATTATAAATAATAAATCCATAAAATAGTTATATTTTTATGTTAAGGGGAAAATAAAGATGAAACCATGAAAATCGTTTTTAGAAAAAACCTTTATATCTTTTTTATAAGGAAAGATAAATAAGAATCATTTTAAAATAATCATATTCAAGAGGGTAGCATGATTTTTTTAAATCAACACATTGAATGAAATCCAAATAAAGGTTCCTTAAAAATTATATTATTATTTTCAAGATAGAATATGTAGTGGAAGAAAAAAAATTAAATGGAAATAATTTTTAATAATTTTATAACACCATACTCAAAATTGTCAATATAAAAAGGACAATAAAATATTTATTTTAAAAAGGTCACTATAAATGAGATGATAATAAGATATAATACATATTTGGGTTTTAATATAAGAGATGAAATCATTTTTTGGGAAAAATAATATATATTTTGAGGGATAAAAACCGTTTAAAAAGATGTGAATTTGTTTTAACATTTCCTCTTCTTATAATGAATGAATTCTATAAAGGATGAAGAGTTGAGGAAAAATCACTTCAAAAAGAATTCCTGATAAGTAAATTTTAATCCACAAAAATATAATTTAATATACAATATATTTCAATAAAATTGGAGATTGTTACCAAATTATAGGTTTAAATTTAAAGAATAATGATCATAGCATGATGAATGGAAATATATTTAGAAATATCTCTTAAAATATTAAAATCCATTGAATCCAAATCAATTAGAAAAAATAGCATTATAAATATTCAAAAATACATTAAATTTTATGAATATTAGTATATAATTCTTCTATATGGAATTATATACACCACACAATAGAAATAGTGTTGTTAATATGACTTATGCATCAACTAAAGAAATGTGAGATAAAAATCTGCTACAACATTCAAAATGTTGATTTAAGGAAAATTTGGAAGATTAAAAATTAAATGAAACACTTAATACCATGAATATATATATAATAACAATATAATATTTCAAATAGGTAACATATACACCTTATACATAAAAATAATAAAATGACCCAGAACATGTTTCGTGGAAGGAAATTTGGGACAAATCCCATACCTTAACTCTTAATATTCGTGGACCATTTTCATCCTCTGGTATAAAAAAATAAAAATAATAATAACCTATTTGAAAAAATTATTAATATATAATTCCCTACATAATATTAAATTTAAACAATTTTTTATAAATTTGTTATTTATTTATAGCTTATTTTCATAATTAAATATTAGCAGCTACGATTATTTCACACAAGTTTAAAAATGTTGATATTAATCCCTATTTTTAATATATCATGTACAAAAATAATATATTAATACTATTATTGTAATAGATGATTTATAATGATTTATAATGATCAAATTTATTTAATTATAATGTTAGTGATGTTTCAAGATGAGTAAATTGTTGACGATCCTTTTCTCATTATTCTTAACGAATAAATGTAGTTTTTAAAAATTCATTTAGATACTAATATTTTTTTACTAGAGTAGTGAAATTAATATTATATACTAATTAATGTATAATATTACTCATAATTAACTATTCATATGCATTCTAAATATATGTTTTTAGTTTTTTTCATGTAAATGGTTAAATTGATGTATACTAGAACATACAATAGTTTTTTCTTTTAGTACCATTATGTATTTGTTAATTTTTTATAATATCATCACTAAATATCGAAAATAAATTATTTATATTTTATTAATATGATTAATAAATTATTTTAAGTGTAATATATTTATGTTTAAACAATATTAAGTTATTACATATAAAGAATTAATTGATTTTTCCTCTTGGTATTATCATTTTAGGATTTTAATTTTAAAATGATTACTTATTGTTAATATTATTTATATAATGATTAATTTTTATTTAATAGTGTAAATAATAGTTCAAAATAAATTGTAATTAGTTTTATATGTTCTTATATTCATTCAAATTTGTTGAAGATAAAAAACAAGTATTTAATTCCATGGAGGTGATATTATGAATGTACCCCATAAGATTATTATCATTCTCCATAGAATGGTAGAAAATATTCAATCATTTTAAAATAATAAATATTCTATAAATATAATATTTAGTCATTAAATAATCATTCAGATCCATTTATGTAATATAGTTAGGAAAAAAATAATATTTTTCTTCATAGATTCTGTAGTCCACATGTGATCACAAATGACAATTTCATTTTTGTCCAGAAAGGGGAGGGGATGATACAATTAAGAAAATATTTTATTACATTAATAATAGTGTAATTAAATTATAAAAAAAAATAATTTTTGGGGAACACTGTATAAGATTAATAAATTAAAATTTTATTTGTACTCACATTTATAGTTTGACCCTTATCTTATATCCCATCTTCAAAATGGATGATATAAGAATATTTCATAGATAAAGGGGATGAAAAAATTGGAATATAAATATTTTGAAAGAAAAAAATGGTAATTTTTCAACATGGATTCATATTTTACAATGTATTTAAAAGGTGTGGTGAAAGACTCCATTTATAAGTTATGGGAGTTGCTATTCATTAATAATATATAATAAAAATTAACTATTCATTGAACATGGAAGTAAAAGTAAACAATAAAAGGCATGGAATGAGTATATTCTAGGAAATACCTTCAAAACACCCATTTGGGTAATTTATAAGGAATATTAATAATTTTTCTATAATTCTAATGTTTACCATAATTTATGTAAACTATGATAACTATTTTTTTACAATTGATATTTTTTTATAAAAAAAATTTAAAAAAATTCACTAATTGATAATTTATTTATTTTTATATTGAAAATTTAAACTGGTTCATGATATAAAATTTTTAATTTTCTAACACTAATAAATCATTTTGAGAAAAATATTACTTCAATTTTAAATAATTAACCATAAGTTTATAAATCCAAAATAATATTTTAAATTTATAATATCAATTTTATAATATATGTTATTCAGGAAAATAGATTTTTATGCTTTAAGATATGATTATATTGTAATTATGCCATAAATCTATTTATATTTGTAAAAACATTTAGTACCATTCACCAAAAATGATTATTTTTTTGAAAAATATAAAAATATTATTTTAAACTTATTTTTATGTGTTTAATCTAAACATAAATTTCATTATTTCCTTGTAAAAGTCTAATTTTTTTAAATATAAATGTTAAATTGAAATAGAAAATAACATTAAAACTATTTTTATTGGAAAAAAATAATTTAATTTTTTATATTTTCTTTCTATTAATTATTAATTAGACTTGTAATAAGATATTAATCCTATCTGAAATAAAATTTATCATCATAAAATCAAAAATATAATTAGATTCATAGAATAATAATACATAATAACTAAGAAGGTCATTTTTTGAAAATTTATTTTTAAGTATATAATCATCTTATTAGCTATTTAGAAACTCTAATTGAATTTTGGTAATTTTCTATTAATTATTAATTAGACTAGTAATAATATGTTACTCTTATCTAAAATACAATCTACCATCATAAAAATAAAATATAATTATTTTCATAGAATAATAATACATAACAGCTAAGAAGGTCATTTTTTGAAAATTTATTTTTAAGTATATAATGATCTAATTTGTTATTTAGCTACTCTAATTGAATTTTGTCAATACATTGATACAAAAAATGGCCCTCTCATTTTTATTGGTATATTGATCTCAAAATGAGGCTACATTTATTAATACCCACCAATCCAACATCTACAATACAATGGTTGAATTTAATACTTGTAATTTTGTATTAGTAAAATGTATAATGGGTTCTTTTTAGTATGGTGTTGAGTGTATAAGATGTTATTAAACAAAGTGTTTAATTTAAGTAAATAATGTACCTCGATTAATTTTAGTTTGGTTTTGAGTGTATAATAACTTTTTAAAAACTGATTTTAATTTAGGGAAATAATATATACTATAATTATTTGTCATTATATTCTCACCCTCATAAATTAAACACATCCTCCCACATTTAATTGAAATTCAATAATAAATGAAGCAAAGAGATTCATAAGAAATATAAAATATATTTTCTACTGAGATACCGAATTTCCAATTTTATATACTTGAACACTCGTCATTTTCATGGTTTTCTGTATGAATTGATATTTTAATTTCCTTAAACTTTTTAACCAAATATGATTCATTAGGTAGTTATTGGAGTTTTTGGTAAAAACATTTCACAACATCATTTTCAATATTATTTTCTAAAAAATAATTAAACCAAAATGGATATGATAATATCTTATAAAATGATAATAAATAATTATATGAGTATACAAATTCAATCATGTGATATCATTCCCAATTAAAACTTCATTTTAACCTATCATAATTTCGGTTCAACTATGATTAAATTATATCAAGTTATCACCCATTCAATTTATTATAAGATATGTATATAAATTTTCATATTTGGTTTTACTACCTAACTAGTTAGGTGTAACATCCAAAAATTTGATTAAAATCATTCTCATTGATTCATAAAGTGTTTGTGAATGACCAAATAATATCACCCATTAGACTTAAACTAGGTGTGTAGTTATACATTATTTCCATGCACTGAACAAAGATCATTTTTACACCGAACGATCATTTTTAATGTTATAACCCCTAGGTGAATCTATTCCAGAATCTATATACACATATTTGTATCCATATAGGGATTTCATTTCTAAGAAACCACATAATAAATGCTTTACTAAAACATCAGGATGTCATCATCTACATAGAATTATCCCATGGTTTTTAGCTAATGTTCTATAGTCCAAATCACCCCTAATAACTAATATAATACCATGAAAAACTATTCTAATAACAAAAAATAAATAAAACTTCTTATGATACAAATTGAGTCACCCTAGACCTAGAATCTCAGATCTGATAAAAAACTACTTAAATTAGAAATAGGCTTTGATTCCAAGTTATATAAATAGAGGCAAAAATATATTTAATTTTTATCACTACCATATGATAAACATTACATATCATAATAAAAAAAACCCATGAATTTAGGGTTTAAATTTTTTTGGGACGAGATATAGAACAAATTTCATTTATCATAGTTTATATTAATCTTACAAACATGAGGAATGGAATCACAAGAAATATGTGGATCTCAAAATCACATTAATGGAACATGTATCTATATGTTTTCATGGTTTAGACAATAAAAATTTGAGAAACAATTATCACGAGAGATAGATAATTTTTAAAATAAAACATAACAATTGGAGTCATCAATAAGTCTTGATTGATGGATATGTGATCACTAATGAACAAACACATACTATTCCATAAAACCATGAGATAATAGACATGATCCATTGAGAATAATCTTTGAATAAAAAATTAAATGTAGAAATTATTGGAAACATATAATAATACGTAACAATAAAAAAAACATAATGATATAGAAGAATCAAATTTTTGAGCCACTCACTCACACCCATTCTCGATATAAAATTTTGTTTATGCCCATGAATACATATATAATGATATTAAAATCCTTAACCACCGCATTGGGGGAGATTTAGGACACCACCTATCTCAAAATAAAAATCCATATATATTTAGGTGACATGAAATCAATCATTAATCATATCATTATGATCTTTTCAAATTACAATTCATTTTTAACCTTTTTATGTGCTATGACAAATACAACATCATGAAAAAGGTCGATTGATATAGAAAATTCAATCATAAAATTGAGTACTAAATAGATTAATTTTTAGTTTAACTATATAATATTACTTAAAATTAGATAAATATTTTGGATGTAAATATGATAATGGAAACAAAACAATGATTTTTTTGAAATATTTATATTGAAATTGTCATTAAGAGGTGAATTTATGAAATAATTTTACAAAATAATTTCATGAACCTAGAATTAAAACATTTTTAAAATACCACTTTTAAATTAATCAAAATAATATAGTCATTAAAATTACATAATTATTTCCAAAGGAAGTGTTTATTAGATGATTAAAATTTAGACATTAAAGGTAAATACTTTTTACTATTTTGAAAATACATATATTGAAAACAAAAACATAAAATGGACAATAAAACATTCTGTTAGAAATATGTAAAGACAAATAATAAATTAAAAATATAAAATACAAAATAAGGTTTTAAAATAGTAAACGAATTAATTTTTTTACTATATAAATAGGCCTATGGAAGAAACAATATAAGTGTTAACTAAAATTATTCGAAACAATAATGATTTTTTTATAAAGAAATGCATCCCTAAAATAATAACAGTTGGGGTAAAAATACTTCAATATAGTTTTAATGAAATGTGATTTAAATCTCTCGAATACTAAGATAATATATAATATAGTTCAATCAGGAGGGGGGTTTACCCTAATTAGAATAATGATAATGAAGAACTATCATAACTCAATGAATTGAAATTATGATAACAATAACAATAAGGAAATTAGTATCCATCGAATCATAATCTCTTAAAAATTTACAACGATTTTTAAATGAATATAGCTTCATTAATTTTATGTTAAATTTAATCCATATTCATGTATATATTCTAGAAAAAAAGAAATAAATTATTGAATATGGCATGTGTCCCAACCCAAGAAAAGTGAGATTAGAACCCTTAATGTTTTTCTAATATTTGGGGAAAACTGATTTAAAAGTGAAAATTTTAAATTAATCAGTAAATACCATGGATAAATATTGAATAATTATATAATATTTCAAATAGGTATCTTATAATCTGTATAAGTAAAATTATGTGCATAACATAAAACTTGCCTCAAAGAATAAAATTTGAGACAATACATATAACGTAACCCTCAACATACATGAACAAACAATAACCCATTGTATAATAAATAAATAAATTTTAATAAAATATTTTATAACCCTATATATATTTTACTTTTATACTTCTAAATTATGATTATTTTTAAATCATTTATTTACCAGTCATAGTTTTTTTTTATCCTCAGATATTAGTGGTTTTGATTGTTTCATATATGGTCTAAAATATTTATTTTGATAACTAATTTTTTATATCAAGTTAATCAATAATATATTACTCCGGTTCTTAGAATATAAAATTTATCCATATTTATAATGTCCTCATTTCCTTGAGATAGACTTTTCTAAATGATTAATGAATACAATGTTGGTGATGATCTTTTTTTCAAATTTCTTAAAGAATAAATGTTTTTTATTAATAAAAAGATTAAAAATATAATAATACCATTATAGAATAATAATTCAATAATTACTTACTCGTTTATGTATCACATTTTTTTAATTAAGTCCTAAATTCAATCCATGATATAAATTTATAACATTATTCATGTGGGTGGTTAAACATACCAAATCAGTAACATGATCTAATCTATTAGTGAATATAGTTATTGAAGTGAATTTTTTATAATACAAATATTTAAAATTAATAAATATATTATATATATTTTATTATGATTATGAGTTATATTTTTGAAGAGTTATATAATAATATAAATTGAAATGAATTTATTCTCTCTAAATAAAATATCATTTTTTCCTTTTGGTGTGCTCATACTTGGTGGTAAATTTTGTAAATAATGATTATTTATAATTTTTTTTATTGAACACATAACATGTAGATAAAAAATATTAATTATTTCATAGATATAAATTTTTAGATTCATCCATGTAGGTAAATGATGAAAAATGAAGTACATAGTTCCATGGATGTGGTAGTCTGCATGCATAGATAAATGATTATTTAATTTTACATAGATTGGGATAAATTTAGAAAAATATTTTCATTTATAGATGAATTTTTTTTTATAAATTTCATATTTTTTGATTTAATACCATTTTAGAACCATATAGAAAATTATGTTATATAAAAAGGAAATCTGTTACTTCATAGAGGCGATAGTCTTCATGTTCATTCAAATGATATTCTTTTCTTTTTTAATAGAGAAGCATATATAACAGTTATAAAATTAACATAATAAAATATAGATATATTAAGAATACTAATTTCATTATATTATATACACCTGAATTTATTTGGTGGAGGAATATGCAGATGAAAACAAATTAAAAAATTATTAGTAATCACAATGAGTGTTTGAACCTTCTTTTAAATCTACTCTTGGAAATTGATGATTTATGTATTTTTCTAGGATAAATGGGATATTAAAGTTTTTATATAGTTCTTGGGAATGTAAACATTATTATAGGTTCATTAGTTATAATAATTTTAGATTTTATGTAAAATGGTTGATGGAAGTCTTATTTAAAAGTGAATGGTGTGACATTTCAGAAATAATATTCGAGGATAAGTCATTATTTATAGTGTGTGGCTGAGAATTGTGTAATAATGTACAGATAGTGAATATGGGTCCTTAAATAAACACACCACATAATTAGATATAATTTTTCATGATTTTTATTAATTTTTTCATTAGGTGTAACATTTATAATATTTTTACCACATTAACTCTTTTTTACCCAAGGTAATATATTCTAAAACTAAAAATAAAATAAATATTATTATATATTTTCTATATTATTATTCTAAATATGATAACTATTTCATATTAAATAATTTAAAATTTTTCAAAAAAACAATTTTTATATAATAAGTGTTTAGCAACAAAAAACATTTTTAGAAAAATCATATTTAGGTTAAAAAATGATAATAATCGGATAAGAAAATTAAAAACATACAAAAAATTTATATTTTTACACATAAAATAACTATTTCTTTATGAAAAAAAATTCATAAATTTTTGTTATTCTAATATCTTATTTATTTCATAAATTTAATATTATTTTTAAAATGAATATTTTGTATTATTTTTCAAAAAATAAATCTTCTCAAGCAGATCTGAATAACTCAAATTATGAAAATTATTTCTTAATGAATCAAAAAATGATGTTCATATTCTAAATTTTAAATTTTAAATTTTTACAATTTAACATTTAAATGGAATCATTATATACAATTCAAACATTTTTTTTGAAAAATAATTATTTTTTCATATTTTAATTGTTATATTATTTATTTATATTTAATTAGTAAATTAATTAGTGATAAAATATTATTCCATTCAACAATATATTTTTTCATAAATAAACCGTAATATATTTTTTTATTAAAAAAATACATAAAACCTAAAAAACAATTTTAAAGAAAATATATTTTTAAGCATAAATTAATCATAATATTTTGCTTAGGTAATTGAATTTTATGAATGATTTGATATTAGAAAAACATTATTTTTATTTATTCATATATTTATAAATATAGGTACATCTATTTATATCGGTTAATTCAACAGATACATTATAATCTCAACATTCAATACTTTTAATTTTAACTTTGTACAAAAAACCTTGGTTCATTTTTTTTGGTGTTTCATATTAAGAAATCTATTCAAAATTTATTTTAATTGAATAAAAACTATATATTAAATTTAAATGAATTAAAATTCTGTAAGGCACCCATGTAGGGGTCAATATTGTGTAAACATAGACTTCTATAATGTGCATGTGTGGAATTTATTAGGGTTTGTACAATGACTCTATCAAGGAACCCATGTGAGATTCATTAGGAATCCTAGAAAAACTGTGGTACGTTATTAATGTATGAATTATCTGGGTGAAATTTAGTAAAATTATTTCATAAAAAGTCAATATTGAAATAAAAATAAATTCAGGTATAAGTGCATGTTTTATCTCAATGATCACTCTAATTGAAGCTGATGGAATGATTTGACACATTATATTAAGAATCCACTGTATTTTGTATTTAATAATATGAATATCTCTATATGGACATTAAATTTTTATTTCATGATTTAGATGGAATATATTCCATATTCCATATGATAATCATCACCATAATTCCACCAAATTAAGAAATTTATTTGCGGATTCAGCATACAATAATATATGGAAAATTGAGAAATACATTGAGATACGATTTACATATTAATAATTAACTAATATAACTTCTTATAAGTACTTGAATTGGGTCATATGAATGAGTATCACATCCTAGTTTTTTTCAAAAGAATTTTTGATAAATAATATTTATTTCCTATAAATTTCTCCAACTATAATAGGAAATGTAGGTACAAAAGAATATGATTATTGAGAAAATATTTCACCTTGATATATTATTCACATAATAGTAATGATCCTGATATTGAATTAATTTTATATCGATAATAATGAGGTGAATCTTAATGCAATGATGTTTTTTATCTATATGAGGATCTCGTCTTGAGAATATTTAGGGAGCAATATGAGGATCTTGAATAATGATTTTTGGGACGAAAATCAAGATCATTCCCTAAGTTTTTGTGGGGCCAAGTGGATATTCTAAACACAACATGTTTTTGGAACAAAGAGGGCATTGTAAAATCAATGATATTTTGTAAATTTGAGAGGAATATTTTCTCAAGTATTGTAGGAACCAAAATGAAAATTATATATCACAGATTTTTGGGCACCAAGGGGAGAATATTGTATCCAAGATTTTTGGAAAAAAGAGGAGAATCTAAACACTTTTATTTCAGATACCAACATTTGAATAATAAATCATGTCATGTTGGGAACCAAGATAGGATTTTTCACACAAGGATTTTGGAAGTAATGTGGAGTATATTGGCTCGAGGATAATTAGGACCAAGAGGAGGATGTAAATTCTAGTAATTTTAGAGCCAAGTTGAGGATCCTCACCCAAAGGTTATTTTTGAAATAAAATTCATGTTTTTTGGGAACACATAGAAGAATCAAGTTTCTAAGCTTTTAAATCTAAGAGGAGGATCTCAACTAAAGGTAATTTGGGAATCGAGAGGAGGATCCTAACTCCACAATATTTTGGAACTAATAGAAAGAATCCAAAATCAAATAAATTATTTCTAATTGGGAAATCGTAGTGGGTGGAATTTTGGAACTACAAAGGGAATATGAAATAACAGATTTTGTATTATGAATATATATATATATGATAGGTTTTGTGAATTTAAATCTTAAGATTCTGATTGAGGATTTTAATGATATCAAACAACGTAACGTGATGGGTATATATATTCATATGAAAAAAATAAAACTGTATTTGGTGAAACATAGAATAGTAATGTTTACTCTAAAATTAGTTCATTTTTATTATTTCAAATATGTCAAGAATTGGTAATGGAGATATGATAATTGCACCATCAAAAAATAGCACATAAAATTAGAAGATATTTTGTTTAGGGTGATTAATATTCTAGGGATGGGTATATATAAGATCAATGGAAATAATAATATTCACTCTAAAAATAGGGTTTATTAAGATTAGTCAATAATGTTATCCCAAATTTATTAAAATTCCTAACAACTGATAAAAAATCATAGCTCATAGACATAGGGTATTTTCTATTGGGAGCATAAATATGTATATAGGGGTTAATTAGTGGTATAATTGATATTATTCAATAAATATACATAGGGGTTATATTTATATTCTTCTATAAAATATTACCAATTTATATAAATGGGTTCAATTGATGATGACGAATACATGAAATATAATAAGTGGGTTTAGTATGAAAATAATTTTAAGTAGGTTTTTAGAACATTTATGGTTATTTCACCTTGCATTGAGCACATTTCAATGAGAAATTGATACTACCTACAATAATTTGGTAGATGATTTTCCAAGATGAATGGAATTAAAAATGTTTCAATAATAAAAAATAACATCGAATAGTTTAATCTCCCATGCGTCAGATAATGTGGAATGATATTAATTGTTTCAAAGACTATTGGGTCGAAAAATGATAAAAATAATTTTCATAAGGTTAAATGTTATTTACTACATGATTTATATAATTTTCATCTATAATGATATTTTTTTTAATAAATGTAAAATATCTAATTATCGAACATAGAAATGAGTTTTGTAGCCTATATTTTTTGAAATTTTAGGGATTTTTTTATATTTTTTGTGCTTTAAATTTTACATAATCTATGCAAGGGAAAAACTAGAAAACAATAATTGACTTTTTTATTTGACAATTTGTGTGTTTTTTTCCCATTGACTCATATGATATTTTATTCATTAATTCACATTTTTCCGGTCGAAAACCTTGAAATTTTTTAGTTTTGGTTCATTCTACTTGGACTGATGGGGTCGGTTGTTTAAAAGTATAAATTTATAACTAAAAATAAGGTTTTATATCCATTGATAAAAATAATATTAACATTAAATGAATGTAATGCCCAATTTTGGTGTAGAAAAACACGGTGGTAAACAATGCATGTAGTTTAAGGCCATATTTTCTTGATCAATATATAGTTTGTGTTTATGTTATTACATCTTAGATAAAAGTAATGTTACACATTTAGGGAAAACCAAATGATCAACCTGATATGAATAATGAACTTAGTTCAAGAATAAGACTCCTAATAAAGGATAACTACCTAGTTAATTTTAAGGAACCAATTTTTGAAATTAAGGGTAACATATATATTAAGGTAATATTGGTTATTTAAAATGTATATAATGATATTTCCCCACTATTCTAGATATGAAAATGTGACTAAATATGAATTAGTTTGGCAGAGCACTATGATGAAGTAGATGATGGGAAAGTGAAATGTAGTTAGAGAATATGTCTAAAACTAGGAAGAGGATCTAGATTCGGTTATATGATATTATATTGCAAGGATAATGTGAAAAACTATCATGAATAATAAATACATTTATTAGAATTATATTTTTGGGAAATTGGAGAATTAGTGAATTTACAGCTAGGTTAATAATAGGAGACTTGGACACATATACATATAACATAGAAAAATAAAAAATTAAAAAATTCAAAAAAATTTATTTCATCGAAGTATAGAGACAATTTAATGAAACTCATTTTGAATGAAAATAACCATAATGTAGGATAATATTAATTTTGAGAAATTAAAATTGGCAGTCTGGATCAAGATAGGAAATCAAAGATTAAAAATATATTCTATAATAAGAGGGATATTTAAAAAAATCATTAAACAAGGTGTTAATATCCATGTGTAGAGTCATTATATGATATCCAATGTGAAATAAGATTCCATACAATGAGAGAATTGATGTACAATGAAAATATAAGTTTAAATTTCCTAGAAAGAACCCAATTTAGACCAACATCATCCACATGTATTGTGTAAGGAATCAAAATTCACTATCATGACATAAGAGTGGTATTACATGACATTTAAGTGACCAAATAGAAAGAAAAGCACCAGAATTTTTCGGTCAAACATGATCAAATAAGGTAATAAGTATTGTTTTGTGTTATTGTTGGTGGCATACCAAGAAGTTTGTGGTTATATAGGGTAGAATACTCTTTTGTATAGGGTCATGTGGTGTGGGACATTATATTCTATCATAGTTCGTGAACTGTAGAGTACTGCAAGATGAGTATGGTCATATAGGATGGACCACATTGAATACATTCTAAGGTCATGTGATAAAGACCACATATGTTATATTTTAAGGTAATACGATAATGACCAATGGTCATGTAGTTTAGTGTCACAAGCCATAGACTTTTTATTGGATTTTGTGGAATATAATGATATATTTTCGGTGTAATTAAACCAAAAAATGTTTCGCTTAATCCTGGATAACATCATATAAGTGTTTCTTTCCCATAAAAGATCAATATTAATTTTCAAGAGTGTATTATTTTATTTATTAAAATAATTGATCAATTACTTAGTAGATATATCTCATGCTAATATTGGTGGTAGGTTAATAAAAGAAAATTTTGAAACCTTACATTTCTCACTGGTAATATTAGTGGATGGTAATATATGTTTAGGAAGATACACCAAGGAATGGATATTCCTTTGATATCAGACACACACTCTTTATTCACGTACATTATTATGTGTGATATTTCCCACATATGTATCATACATAATGGCTCATTCTCATCGTCATGATATTAGGCATCAAATATGATGAATATTACATTGTTAGAGGAAGGTGAGATATCTAAAATCTTTTCTCATTAATATGGGAATAGAGGTTGGGTGAACCTTTTGAAACTAAGATGAATATATAATAGTGCCATAATATTTTATAGGAGTGAACCTACTAAAATCATGTGAATACTCATCAAAACCAATAAATACCATGTGGATGTAATTAATGGATCCCATTATGGAAACTTTTATTTCATATCTTATAGGACCATCTACAAAATAACATCAATAGAAGTGAATTTTTTCCTCCATATTAAAATACAATTTTTTTATGGGATAATTCGAACAACCCAAGGACAAGGGTATGATATTTATATGGTATAATATATATTAGGAATATAATGGGAAAAATATTCATTCTCAATGGTGAATTTAAATTAATTTTTCAATCAAAAGGAACAATTTGATGTTGAAGACCTTATAGTTAGGGATTTATATAGAATAAGGGCTAATAATTTCTGATTTAATAATTATTTGAAGATGGACATCATATGAATTACCAATCTCTAAATAGTCGAGTAAATATATTTTTTATGACATTATATGGATCCTCCTACCGTTTTTCTTCCTATTTATGTATGCTAAAACCCATGCAGTTAATTTGTAATTTTGGATAATCAATTACTAGTTTTCAATTGATGAAAGAATTATAGACACAATTATTAAATCCTATGAATAAGTGACAATCATTCCAAATAATTTGATTGTAGGTGATGAAATTGGGGAAATAATTAAAACCATTATAATTTCGATTCACGATAATGGGTAGTGTAATTATGTTATTTTATAATAATTAATAATTTTACCTATGAAACTATTCATTTGGATGATAATATTTTCTAGACTTTCTATCTTAAAATTGATGATGCATCATATCCCCAATGTAAATTTGATTGTTGGGGATGGAGAAAAATATAGTTTCTATATTGCTTTTGTTTGGGTGGTTGTCCCACCACAAACATGAATGATTTAGGATTTGAGGTTGGTGGAAAAAATTATTTAATATAAGAAAAAATGATTATATATTCCTTGTAATATTTCCTTTTTCTGATGGTTCTATCTAGGATTTCATTGTGGTCATATGAATTATACCATTCATGATTTGAGTCGGTATCATAAATTTTTTGAAATCTACCATGTTTTTTAAATCTAGTTATCAGGGTTAATAAATAATATTTTAGATTATAGAGTAATTTTTAATAAATTTTCTTGTGGGTTTTTTATATGGAAATGGTGAGACCCTATCATCTAGTGATAATTTCGATGATGCTTTAATTTTTTTATTTTCATAAATTAGGGTGGTCAGGTATGCTTGTTTTCTAGAGAGTAAATCCAAATTGGTAAAATAATTTCCAATAAATATCATTTCATTCATAAATATTTCAAGATAACATATTATTATACTAGTTGAAAGTAAGATATTCTTGGGTTAGCGTGAAACCTAGTATCTTAGGCACTACTTTTTTTATCTGTTTCCCATTATCTGGTTTCACCATTATACAAAGTGAGTGAGGAGCCATTATGGATCCCATATCCCATTGAAAATTGGGAATATATGGTTTCCAAAATACGGTGTAGGAGGGTTAAAATATAAA
This sequence comes from Viscum album, assembly GCA_963277665.1. Lineage (NCBI taxonomy): Eukaryota > Viridiplantae > Streptophyta > Magnoliopsida > Santalales > Viscaceae > Viscum > Viscum album. Next base: position 1,242,911,575 of record OY728153.1, read on the forward strand.
AAGTCTTGATATTTCTACCTCTATGGTTGTACTACTGCTCACCAAATTAAAATATCTTCCAGTAATGTGATAATTATATCAAATAAATTCACTATAAATTCATATTTCACTTTATGTTTTAATCTAAAGGAATCATGTATGCTTATATCGGATGACTTAGAATATCCTATGGATGATGATATCCCAATTATAAAACCTGTTAATAGTCAATATGGGCTACAATTAATTTGAATGGTAAAAAATTTACATTTTAAGCATGATTGAAAGAAATTATTTTTGAGGGTTCAGAAATCATTTAGTTCTATGGAGGATCAGATAATTTAGGTAAAACCTTATTGTGATTGTTTTATAGAACACATGTACTTCATTTTAGTAATTAAATATCAATTCACCCTTAGATTTTTAATTGGAATCTATTCTTCTACTAAGATAGCATCAACAACTTTTATTCATGGGGGAGGTAGTGATATGGAAACATAGTCTCAATAGTCATTGCAAGTAGCTCATAGTGTCAGTTTTAGTGTAATTTCTAGAGGAAAATGTAAATCATGATATTTTATTTTGTGTGGTTTATGTAAATCTTAATAACTCCTTTTATGTAAAAATATCTTAAAATAAATTTTATATGTCTCCTATTATTTCGCATAATCAATCACTCATCATTACTGACCAAAATATTGATTTAATTTTAAAATTTGAATCTTTTAATAAGGAACAATTTTTCATCTGCGTCATGAATTTAGGGGCATCATTTACATTATAAAACTTTTAAAGATATAATATTGATTAACTATTTTTCTTGGCATATCAAAGTACATTGTAACATTATGACCATTATTAGACTTTGATTTAGATAATGTACAAACCTTTAAAACAATGTGATTTAAATGATCTTTAATTTAAAAATAACTAGGAATAACCCCAATAGATGTAATATATCACAAGATATCTATACATTTATTCTTAAACAATAAATGATTAATTTATTTTTAGTAGTTTTGACATTGGTTCATGTATATATCACTAAGTTTTATAATGAAAATTAATGTGATGTAGAAAAAAATAACCTAAACACTATAATTCAGGGTATTCCCTAAGGTATTGTAGTGATGGATATAACTCCCATTTTTTCCCACACTTTAATTTTGATGAATTCTAATTATGGTATCTTTTAGATATTCTTAATGATAATTATTCATCACTAAAAATTTTCTAACCTATAAGTTTTTATATTCGTCAAATACATTACCTATTTTTCATTCTCCTCGACCTAATAAAAAATTATAGATTCTTGATCAACCGTAAGTAGTACATCTGTGATAAATAGATTTTGATGGTTTCCAGGGAGGATAAATATATAATTTATCTCCATCAATGTAAATAATTTGGTTGTATAAGTAACTATTTCCTATTTCAATCATGATTATGTCTTTCTATAGAGAATAGCCATTAATTCTATTTCATATTCTATTCCAAATTAATTGAAAGGGTCATGGATGGTATGTTGAATGTGCTGTGAAACTGCCATTAAGATAAATTGATTGAATTTACTTTATGGTATAACCTTCAAAGTGTACTAATATAAGGGGTTGTGTTTGAAACAACATTTTAGGGAACTTCATATGTATTTAGGGTTTTGAAATGAAGGATAAGGAATATCTGATTTGTTGGAGACCTTTTAGTCCACTGAGGAAATTTTTTTGTTCATCAGATATGTTTTACTCTCATTATTCAATGTATATAAGGTTATAATTTCATTTCACATGGGGTATACTCCCTTGGACATTTAATGTTGGAAAGGTGTCCCCTGACTCTTGATGTTATGTCGATGTAGAGGAAACCTCTAAATCCTCATCCCCACTAAGATTTCATGAGTTGTATCTGACATTGGGGTAATACCTTAATTGGTGTATTAATGAACCATTGTATTCACCATATAAATTATTAGAAACTATAAGATTGAATAAATATATTATTCATTTAGAGCAGTGGATTTTCCCCATTTGTAATGGTAAAATATATTTGAAATGACACTATTTGATGATTGGTAGAGTCCTTTTTTGGAGTTCAATTACCCCTATGAAGATTAGGAATTCTAACTTAATACTTCCAGTAACTTGAGGATTACATTTAATCTATATTGGAATTTCATTAAAAAATAACCCATTAGTGTAGTATCACTAATATAATTTCATGTTCAATTAAATTATTTCATTACTAAATTATTTCATGTTTGGTGGACTATTTATATTTTCAATGATTCTCTCTAGAAATAACTATTTTGGTATTTTATTCAGGTGGTGCATATCCTAATTGGTAGTAGTGGAATAATTTTTTCCCAAAATAATATTTATATATTATTCAATAATATCTTATATATTTAAGTATATTCATGGAAAAACATCTTGTTAATAATAATAGTTACACTTCTTTAAAAAATTATTTATTAAAACTATGTAATAAAAATAATACTACCCAAGAGAGTTATATCATATTTCATTCAATACAATTTACTATTACTATATAGTTTAAATCCATATATTTAGGTGTCATCTTTCCCTAAGGATTGAGTTGGTTATATTGGATTCTTTGAATATAAGGTTTGGATCATAAAGAATAGCATCTATGATATGGAAGAGAAGGAAAATATGTAATGATGGAATGGTTTGTTGATGTTTTACTCCATGGGAAATGCCACACTATAGAATTATTCTTGGTGATGATAGAGAAGAGTCTTAGAGCAGTCCAGTCCCATATCATAGGGAATGTTGAGAAGATAATTTCCATAATGGGAAACCATAACAGGGACCATGTTTGTATCCATCCCAACGGTAATGGCATAATTCGAAAATCATACACACATAAGAAATCCCAAATTTAAAGTAGTTTTTTTATTTAAACTAATATGTTTTGGTCGATAGGAAGTGATTCAAGATAGCATAGCCCATCCAACATCATATATGTGGGAATTTTGATTGAGATATCAACCTATAAGGTATAGGGAATTGAAAAAATGGTTGTTTTAGTGATCATGGTGTGATAGAGGAGTACCTATGAAAAATAAAAAATAGTGAATTCTATGTTGTAGTGTTTTTCATGTAGAGTTAAAAAGGGAAAGGATTAATCATTATGCCTTGGTGAAGGGAGTGTTTGAAGGTGACATGTCAGACTCAAGAGAATTATAAATGATGATGCTTTTGTGGAGCATGAATACTTATAAATCATCGGGTTCAGTTTTTGGAAATTATTATATCATAAACAGATGTTTGTAGTTTTAATTTTGGTATATTAAATGAATTATAATCAAAACTACATGAATATAGAGAATTCTTAAAATTAGATACATTACATTATTTATGGTGGCAATTTTTGATTTTTCGAGTAACAACGGGTAGTTTATTGAACCTATTAATAAGATTAGTAGTGTCATGTGGTTAGATGAATGTATTATTTATTTAAGTTAGGAGGTAAAAAACCTATAATGTTAGATGATATGTGAGAGACACTATGAATTCATGATATATAGATAACCATGAAATAGAACATGATAAAACTCGTATAAATGAAATAGAGGACATAAATCATACACTATGAAGAGACATTGTATATTTCTGAAGATGTAAAACTATTAAGGAGAGAATTAATGATGTATAGACTATGAATAAGGTCATATATGAGAATTAAAGAATACTATTTAACTCAGATTTTAGTTTTTGTTTCAAGACCAATTTGATGATCATTTATAAGTAGTTTTATTTTTAAATGACATACATGTACGATTTCATTGATCAATTTCATTATGGAGGAGGAACCGTCATTAAGAGGGATGTTATCACTGCGTATTTTCTATCCTTATTATATCATATTTTTTAGAGAAACTATAACTTCATTAATACTCTAAAATTTGTTTTATAACTCTATCAAATCAGTGGGGTAAATATGTTTGTGATGTAGTTGATAAAGCCTTTATTGGGTGACTGACCAACCTAGAATGGAGTTGGGCATGGGATTCAAATCATCCAAATTTCATGGTGTCATGATTCATATATTATTTATACATAGAATTAGAGGTTGAGAGGCTCAATTAAGTGGATCAACAAACATTAATAGTTTAAGAGGTTGTGTTTCATATGGAGAAATTTTTAGAAGAAAATATTAAAAACTTATTTACACATCCCCCTCTCTGTTGTCTAATCATGTAAAAACCTAACATGTGGTATCAAATGAGGTTTACCCTAATGATACTAGATTATAATTAGATAAATATTGAGTTAAAAGTATATAAAATATAGTAGTTTCTATATTTGACGGAAAAATTTCCATTTTTTGTGGAATTGGATGCTTCCTTTACACCATTGTCGAGGAATTACATTACATGATGCTTCTATAGTTTAATTTAAATATATTTATTATTAATATCATATGAACCAAATGATAATAAAATATACATATTTATAGAAAAGAACAAAATAACATGATATCATTCTTAGAGATGGTACTCACCAAGGTGATGGTTATTTCAATAGAAAAATATATATGGGTTAAAATGAGAAGAGACAACTGGAAAAAGGGATATTTCCATGATTCAAAATTATGGCAATAGGCCCCAAAACTGTGGACTTAGGCTGTAGCCACAATTGTTTCCAACCGTGGCTATTATCATCGTGTTACTAGGTCTCGGCTTATTACCAAAATTTTGCAAATCATGGAAATATGACTCCAAATTGGCCACCATGGTAGTTTACCTATAGCCATGATATAAACCATGGTTATATTTGACAATTTCCATGTTTGTAACTATAGAAATATCCTTCTAAAACTATGGCAATAACCTAAATAAAAATTTTCATTCGCAGGATTTGATCCATGCACCTTCACTTTGTAATCCCTCGCACTTACCACTACATCGTGTCAGAATTAAGATAAGTATATATTATGATATATATATATTTATAAAAACCATGGGGATATCATCAAAATTATGGTGGTAGGTATTTCTGCTAAATTTTGTGTGGGAATTTTTGTTCCTGTGGAAGAACGAGAACCCTATAGCCATGGTTTTAGAAAACAGAGGCTATAAGAAGTCCAAAAAAATTGGACAACATCTGTGGTTTTGAAAATCATGGCCATAAGACACAAAACCATGGATATAGCCCACTTAAAATAGGCATATAGCCATGGTTTTAAAACTGTGACTATAGGTATGTGGTAGTAGCTCCATTTTCTAGTTGGGGAATTTGAGATGAAAATTTCAACTTGAAGGACCCCAAGATATAAATTTGGATGAGTGGATTTGAGTACATTGAGATGGATTAATTGGAATTTATTTAATTATATTTCAATAAGGTATATGTGTTTAGTGAGAAAAGTTTGGACTTTACTATTATATATAATGTTTTGAGGAACATCCTAGATAAATTATGTCCCAAGGAATCAATATTGGTCGTCTGAGAAGGTTATCCAATAGGTGGTGCATAAAAAATTCTTATTTATTATAAGTGAGTAAGTAAACAATATTCATGAAAAAATAATATAAAAATTTCCCATAAATATATGAGAAACTATTTTAGTAATGAAGTTGAATATATTTGTTATTCAGAAGATGATATTGATCTTAAACAGATTGTTCCAATCTTATTTAATGGAAGATTTATGTGTAAAGTGAAGGGAAATGTAATAAATTTCATATATATTTTAATTAAAATGATATATGTTATTTCACAATTCTTTTACAAAATATATAGTTTCATTAATATGAATCCAATGAGGAAGAATAATGCCCTAAATAGATGAAAAATGATAAAAAAATGAATAAATAAATAACTGAACGGAGAAGATTTTTAATAAAGAGTGATGAATCATCTTGAAATTTTGATAATGAAGTCATATATATTTCTCATATGGAGAATGGTTAATATTTTTTCAATTAGAAAAAATGATTGATATGAAATAGTATATATTGAGTGTGAACTATAAGGTAATTGTGATAATAGTTGGAGTAGATCTCACAAATCAAGAGGTAAAAGAAAATGGTGAATATGGGGTGCATGGAAATGGATACTAAAAGGGGTGAGTTTATTAAAATGGAAAATTAGATTATTAATGATGAAAAATGGAATCTGATCAAAATGTAGTTAACCATGGTTGAATAAATCAAGGAACATAAGATAATGGTAACTGATAAAGATATGATGATATATGAACTTTAAGATAAATTCAATACCATAGAAGAAGACATTTTCATTTCACATTCAATTTATGTTACATCACAAATTGATTTGAATAAGGGTATAAATGATTATAATTGTGAACCTAGCCTTTTATACATATTATTTTATAATTTATAAGCATACTTATCCATTAAATACAATCCATGGATCATAATGTCTTTATTCATTTGATGATTAGATAAAAATTAAAAACACACAACTAGAATAAATAATATACTTATTAATATTCCATAATGAGAACCTTACAACGTATGATATCCTAAATATGTATAGGATATCATATGGAATATGTAGAAAAAAACAATGATCTAAAAATTATAGTAACAGAATAAACATGGGAATGAATCCTTAATCATGAGTTTGGAATTTATAACATGATTACATAAAAGGACAGGTCATTAAAAAAATAATGGAGATTTACATATATAACATGAAATATTATGATCTTTAAAATGTAAGAAAGTTGAAGGAATAAAAAACCTGACATAAACATGATTCAAGGCAAACATTCAAGACAACATCACATAGTGGTAAGAGTACCATAATGGATTAGGTTTACTCCCTAATCCTATAAACACGTACAATGAGACTAAACACTACAAAATTCATTATAAAACTATCTAAGAACACCTATTATATCATGTTCATGGACATGGGTGGCACATAATTAATCATACATAAGGGTCACTCATTGAAAAAAATATGTTTTGTAATTATGTCATAAAGCCTAACCAAAGGGTGCATCGTAAGGGTATCCATGAAACCATAAGTGAACAAAAATAATTTCCAAAATTTGAATGAGTTTTTTATAATTAAAATAGATTTTAAATCACTTCATTGTGTAGTACATTAAAAGAGACTAATAAAATAAAGATATTCTATTTAGTATTTTTTTCAAAATGTATTAAGAGCATTACCATTAATACAAGCATATTCCTATAAACTAAAGATTAAATAAACATGGTGTATATGTGTGAGACATATATATAGAATATGAAATAATTTTATAATAATAAATAACAGATAAATTGAGCTAGATATAATGATAATGTATGTTAATGGATATATAGAGCTTTGGAAATATCTTTTACCTTATATCTGATAGAGTTCATAATTTATACATAATGTCATATAAAATGAATCTACAACAATAAAATGTTTAGTTAAGAACATATTACATATGTATTTAATTTATTATAATTTATTAATGTCATTTATGACAACTTTAATGACTTATAAAGATCAATTTCATCTATAGAGAGCATTACTTTCACGATTTTTTGATAGGTTCGCAAGTGTATAATTATGGATCATCCTACCAAATGGGACTAATAATCGAGATGAAAAATTAATTGGTAGAAATGAAAATACATATGTTTTAATGGTTCTATATATCATTTTACTTTCTCACCCAAGGATGATTCAATTGATAAAGCATTAATGATAATTTTTTTGTTTATTTTATAAGTTTTTTAATCATCATGAAATATTATTGTTTTATTATTAAATATAATGTATATATATTTATTCCAAAACATTAATAATGTTATAATATAAATATTATAATCTGAATTGAGAATAATAATAGTTTTATGACCAGCCATAAATGTGGTAATCAAAATTGAAAATTCATTATGCATCGAGATGGTTAATCATCATAATTTCAAAAATGGGATTCTTTAATTGAATATGAAGAGATGAGAAAAGGGGTGGACATAAGATATTCAATTACAAATATAATATTATATTATGTAAATTACACAATATTTATAATGCTTTTATGGGAGAAGGTATGGACAAAAATTTTTTCATTGAAGGGTCACATGAGGATCTTAGAATTGGCATTTTGGTGAGCCCAAAAGTGCATGGATATGGTTTCAATGGAAAAAAGAGTGTTAGGAATTGGTTTTTAAGGCCTAATGTATTTTAAGGTTTGGGGATACTGGGTTTTAATAGGATGCATTTTTGAGGGACGAGAGTGGTGTTTTGGGAATTTCTCAAAATATTTAATTATAATAAATTAATTTTCTATAAAAAATTATACCGTATGGCCATGGATTATAAGGTTATTTTTTATAGGGTTGTAACATCATCAACCAATAAAAGTTTTATATGTTTTTGTTTTCCGTTAAAACGTATCGTTATGATTAACTAATATTTAACTAAAACTGAATTTAATTGTGGTAACAACTTTTTTAATATTAAAATGTTATAATTATTGTTTATATAGTCTCATGGGATAATAAATATCTAATTTATGACATTTTAGATCATATAATAATTATGTTTTAATTTTTAAATGTGATAATTATTTTTTAAAAAAAATTACTAAAATATAAATCCCCAAAAATATTATTATCTTCATCTTTGATATTATTCACCACATTGAATATTAGAAATATTCATAAAATGTGATACCATAAAAAATTTAATACAAACATTAAATGTCATAAAAAATTTTAAAATGTAGTGATAATCATAATTAATTCAAAATATAGTTATTTTAATATTCTCAATATCATTTATTTTTTATTTCCATTTAGAAAATAATTATTTTAGGAGAATTTTTTCAAAATTTAAGGGAATTCAATCATCCCTAAAAATTATAAAAAAATTACCGTGATGTAGACAAATAAAATATATTTTCAGTAAAATTTATAGTTTAGAAAAAATTGTTTTCAGAGAAATATAAAAAATATGGTAGTTATTAAAAATATAAGTGTGACATTTTGTCACTTTCTCTGTATTTCATAACATCTATATCATCTTAATAGATACGTTTCCACTAAATCATTCAATTTAGATTATTTTGTGTAAATGTTATTATTTAATTCATCTAATAAGATTTGGGAATGTTTTAATTTAATATTATAGTCCTTATAATATAATTTTTTACCCTTAATTATCAGATTTAACCTCAATTGTGGTAACAAAAATTTACCAATTTGTGGATTCATATTGATAAAAAATCAATGGGGTATATTTAAAAAAAATTGGACCTCCAAATTACAAATATATCTTCCATTCTATATAATTAAAAACATAATTGTTTTATAATTTACATTAAAATTAAATTGGAAATATGCAATGAAAAAAAATTCTTGAAGAAAAATCATTATAAAATATATACTATTTGTATATTATATTCTAGATTAAAATCCATTTTTAAAAAATAATTTTATAAAATTAATTAATATTTAACTAATTAATATTTAAAAATAATTAAAAACATTATATTACCTATTAATTTTTGGAAATGTATTGTCCCAACAATACACACTATTTATGATGATTTTGATGCTCACAAATACCACTGCTTTTTTTAATGCAGTTTTCTTTAGTCTATTTCTAGGAATTTATATTCAAGTTTAAGTAATTGAACAATACAAGAATTATTCTTGTAACACTATTTCAAACCCTTCATTCGGTGAATGAGTGTTTGGTTATTTATCCCTAAGTTATGCTCAAATGTTAATGCTTGCATAAGGTATCGACCTTACGCTATGCTAAACAATTTGTGTTTGAATTAGAATCCTTACATTTGGAGAATGGAAAAGCATATAGATCAGAAACCATATGTGGGTGTCTAGAATTACTCGTCATACACTATTTTTGGAAAATTGAATATCCAGTTTTCAATGGTATATTCAGGATTATACGCTGATAAGGTGAATATATAGATTTCCATCCCTACGCTACATTTGTTACGTACAGCATGTGAAGATGAAATTGTGCTTGAAAACAATACATTGGTAGGAACCGTACACTATGAAAATAAACCCTATGCTACAGGAAGAAACCATATGCTAATAAATGGAACCCAACACTACAATATGAGCCCTAGACTACACAAAGGAACAATACGCTACATAGTTCAACACCATATTTTGTTTTCAATGGAGAGGTTTTGATGATGTATTTTTAGACCAATATTCATGCAATGATAGATTCATAATTAGAGGCCTATTCACATATTGTTATGAATCTTTCAGAGAATAGTGTTCATCAGAGAAAATGTATCATGTTATTAATGGAAGTTACAACTCCCCTACTCAACTAAAATTATAATTTCCATAATTAATATGGATTTTTGTTTGGATATCGAATAATGAAGCTATTTATTAGTTCTATATATTTATTAAGAGTTTCTCTTCCAATATATGTGTGATATGTGATTCATATATGTGACTGCTTTATTGAAAATAACTTTTTCAGTACTGAGTCTATAAAAAAATGATCAAATATCTATTATTTGAGAAAATTATACTCTTTAAATATTATTCATATTTTTATGTTGAGTTACTACTGCTGTTTATTTTCTACCTTGTTGAAGATCATTTTTAACTAGTATCACTTCAAAACTATACCTTCATGAAGGCTTTCATTTTTGAGGAAGAAGATTCATATACTCACAGTGTCTACTACTACAAATGTAATGAATAATATGAATTAATAAATCAAACTCCTTTGATTTATTGGAGTTTCAACTGTTCGAACTCAGTTGTGGTTTATTATCAGCTTTTCGATCTATGTTTTGGGTAACCAGTTCTATTTTATAGAACAAGAAGGCTTTATTGTTATTCATGTTTGTAAATGTGTCAATTGCCTTCACTCACTTGTGAATTAATGGTTTTATGATAAGGTGATCATTCTAGTAAATTCACCATGATCATAGAGAGAGTGATTGTTAGAGTGGACTAAGGGATCTTTGTGCCCTGAACCCCTATAAAAACATTGTGTTCATTATTTTTATATTATCCACTGCTTTTTTTCATATATATGAAAGTATAAATTATCCACATAAATCACAATGGGTGTCTAAATCCATAATTGTGGAATATTTTTCAAAAGACACAATTAACCCCCCTATTGTGTTTGTATCATTACAATGTAACAATATGTATCATAAGAGATATTTTTGTATAAATATATATCAAGGTAAATGTATAAGGCATAAAATAAAATGGAAATGGATGATCGAAGAGAAATAATTTCTATGGTACAAGATCCATATATTAATGGATAAAATTATTGATGTTGGTATTCTCGAATGATTTTCTACCATAATAATCTTGGATTCAAAGCATACTAAAATAATCATTACTTCGTATAAGATTTCTGAAAGACCAGAAAGTTAGACTACTGAAACAAAAGATGAGTATGAAATCAATTCTAATGTGATTAATACTATTATTTATGGTCTTGGAAACAATGAATTCAATAGTGTATAACAATTTCCAACATCCTATGAGATGTGGAAAACAAAATTAACTTCCTATTATGGAATAGATAATTTCAGATAGATGACATATGCTATATAAAATATAAAATTTGACACCTTTAGAATGTTTGATGAAGAAATTATCACAAATATAGATATATGGCCTACAGAGGATTTCAAAAATATTATTGTCTTATGATAAACCATCAAAAATATGATCAAGCCTTCAATGCTCTTAGAGTACTACCTTCAAAATGGAATCAAATATCTGTTGCTATTTTTCAATCATCACCTATCAGGGATCTATCAATTAATGACCTAATTGGTACTATAATGATGTATGAAGAAGAATTGTAGGATAAAGGTGAAGATAATAAAATTATAGTGAAGAAATAAAATAATCCTATGAATGTGACATCTAAAAAGCGTAACAGAAGAACAAACAAGAAGTGATAGAATAGAAAAATTTAGATTCCTCGGAATTTGAAATAGAATTATATAATCTATCTTGAAAGTTCAAAAATTATAAAAGAAGAAGAGAAGCTTCTAAAATCCTATCAAAAAAGATGACAAAGAACCAAGATATGGTTAGTGCAATTAATGGAAGAAATTGGGACATATTAGAACTAACTGATCTCAACTGAATGATGAAAAGAAAAGGAATGAAAAAAAGTATCATAAGAATACTTATTATGATCCAAAAAAAGATCAATGAAATTTACATGGAGTGCATCTGAGATCTCTAGAACCCCTTAAATGTCTAACATAGATAATGATAAAAAAATCTAAAATCCAACATCTAATTTATGAACGAAGAAGAATAGGTGAAAGATTATTACTCATATGATTTTTAAACCATTAGTTACTCAAATGATAAAATGGATTCCTACTAGTATAGGTTAGAAGGAATATATGATTCATTGTCAAATAAGAAAATGTTATTAAATAATATATATAATGTTAATTAGGTGAAAGAGATACCCTTCTATTACAATATCAATAGTTGATTAAAAAATTCAACTCATCTATATCAATCTGTGTTGATTATGAAAAATAACATTAAAGAATTGTAGGGTTATGTATAATCATATAATTGAATAGAAATAAATTTTACCGAATGAAAAAAAAATTAACTGAATTTCCTGGAAAAATTCCATTATAAGATAAATATTTATAATTGGAATAAATTGTGTGAAATCAAAACTATATAAAAATCATTTTTTACCCAATTAAAAAAATGTTACATATTGTTTTTGTGGAATAAAAGGAGAAGTAAATAAAATAAGTGTTATTTGAAAATATATAAAATTAGTGGTGGTAAAATATATTTTTTTCTAAATTATTATCTTAAGAAAGTGATATATGTTATTGAAAAATAATGAAAATTTGGAATTCTAATAACTTCTAGCTAATACTGCAGGACCCAGGAAAGAGTGGGTACCAAAACAAATATTTGTTTAATTTAGTTTTTAGGTAACATGGCATATGAAAAAAATTATATATGGTATATGGATAATTTCTATTCTAGTCACATGAGTAAATATCCATAAATATTCACATGATTACTGAAATCAATGAAGGTTTTTTCACATTTGGTGACAATACCAAAGGAAAAATAGTTAGAGTTGGAACTGTTGGAGATCATATGACTATCTCAATCAACAAAGTACTATATTATAAATGTATAATGAAAAATTTGATATTTATTTCTCAATTCATTGATGATGGTTTCTAGGTTTATTTCATTAAAAATTATTGATCTATTTGGAAAGCTAATTTTATTAAATTTAGAGCAACTAGAACTGATAATGTTTATGCATTGGATTTGAATTACTTGTTTAAACAAAATGTGAATTATTTAACTATTAAGATAAATAAGTCCTGGATTTGGGATTTAATAATAGGACACATTAATATATATGATTTATATAAACTGTCTAGTAAATAGTTAGGTTTTTATTTTCCTAGTCTTATGTTTTACAATGAATGATTTTGTGATGCATGCCAAATTGGAAAAATATTCATATATTCATTCAAAAATTTTAAAAAACTATATACATCTAATCCTTGAGAAATTATCCATAAGGATTTTCTAGGTCTATAATGTGTAGAAATTTTGGATGCTAAATTAAATTTATATTTTAATGTTTAGCATTATTGTAGTTATACTTTGGTATATTTTATAAAACTCAAAAGTGAGGATTTAGCTATTTTTGAATGTTACTGTAAAATTGTTCAAAATGAATAGGGTTTAATAATAATTTCATTGAGAAGTGATCACGGTGGAGAATTTTAAAATCTATAATTTAATTATTTCTTCTCAAATATGGGTGTTAAACACACTTTTATAAACCAATAACACCTCAAAAAAGTGAAATTGTTGAAAGGATAAAAATAAATATTCAACAAATGGAAATGAATTTACTGAATTCATAAAGACTTCCTACCAATTTTTTTGGAAGAAGATATAAGAGCAACATAATCTATCATGAGTCAAATATTAATAAGCCTTATTTTCAAAAGGAAAACCTAAGAACAATTGAATAATATAAAACCAAAATTTATGTACATTAATTGTTTTTGTATGAGATGTTTATATCTTGAGTACAAAGTAGAACCTTAGTAAATTCAATATAAAAGTTGATAAAGGAATATTTTTGGATATTCTATTTTTGATAAATCTTATAGTGTGATTCATAAAAAGTCAAAAATTGTTATAGAATCAATTCATGTGAATTTTGAAAAAAGTGACCATTTTATTAAATAAATAGAACAAACCGGTGATGTTACTGACTCACTTGACAATATGAGACTTGAAAAACATAAAAATTATTTTGAAAATAATATTAATAAATATTAGTCCAATTTAGAAGAACATGATACTAACAAACCTGAATGTTTCCTTCCTAGATAGTCCAGGACTCTAAATAACCATCCTCTAGAAATTATTACAGGAGAGAAAGATATATGAATTAGAACTAGAAGAAATGTTGGAAACCTTGCTGAATTCTCTAAATTTCTATCTATGTTAGAACCAATGTCTATAGAATAATCCTTAAAAGAATAGAGTTCGATGTTAGAAATGAAAGAATAGCTTAACTAATTTATGATGTATCAAGTTTGTGAATTAGTAGAGAGACCAACCAATTATCAAGTTAATGGAAGTAAGTGTGTATTTAGAAATAAAAAGGATGGTCATGGGATCACTACCAAAAATAAAGAATGGTTAGTAGATAAAATATATAATTATTAATATGGAATTGATTATGATGTGACATTTTATCCTGTTTCTAGATTAGAATTAATTAGAATCCTTGTAGACAATGCATCTTTTTTGATATTCAAATTATATGAGATATATGATAAATCTACATTTCTAAATGGTTATTTAAAGAAGAAAGTCTACATTGAACAACCTACTAGTTTTGAAAATCCTCAGCAAAACAAACCCTATTTTAAAACATACTAAAGCTATATTTGGCCTTAAACAAGCACATAGAGCTTGGTAAGAATGATTAACATATTTTCTTTTAAAAAATGCATTTACTCTTGGATTGGAAGATCCAATAATTTTTAAGAAGAAACTATTTTTTATAATATTTTATTATTTAGATAATGTTATTTTTGGATCATTAAATAAAAAAATAAATAATGGTTTTTCAATATTATTGAAAAAATGAATTTGAAATGTGTCTTATGGGAGAACTAAATTTCTTTTTCCAGATTAATATTTGTCAAAAAAATTATTTAAAGCTTTTAAATCAAGGTAAATATATTATTTATTTACTGAAAAATTATGGACTGGAAAACATCAAGACATATACAACTCCCATGTGTACCAATATAATTTTTTATTTGTGTGAAGCTAGAACACTAGTAGAGTTCATGTTATATAGAGGAATGATTGGTAGATTGTTATATCTTACTTTTAGCAGACCATGCATTATATTTTTTGTATGTTTATGTGATATATTTATATAAAATATAATAAAATCCCATTTTACAAATTTGAAAATATTTTTTTTATATTTAAAATGAATAATTTTAAAATCTATTATTTACACCAAAACATCGGATTATAATTTTTGATTATATTTAGATACTTATTTTTAAGGTTATTGATTAGAGAGAAAAGTGTACCTCAAGAACCTATAATTTTTTTGGAAAATCATTAATATCATGGTCTAGTAAAAAACAACACTCAGTCTCTCAGTATGCTGCTAAGGAATATATGTGTCTACTAGAAAATGTTTTGTACATGTATTGTGTATGAAAAAAAAATTATATTGTACATTAAACAAAATGTTAATCGAATACATATTTTAGGTGACAATACCCGAGTTATAAATAATTCAAAAATATATTATATGTCATTATAGGTTTAAATATATTGATATAAGGAATCATTTTCTAAGAGATCATGTACATAAAAAAAGATATACTATTATAATTTCTTAATACCTAATATCAATTAGATTTTGTTTTTACAAAACCACTTCCAAGTGCAGGTTTGTATTTTATTAAGGGGGATTTGTGATTATTTAATTTTAAATGATTATTCAAGTTTATTATTTTTATTTATATTTTACGCACTATAAATAATGTATATAATATTTTTTCATTCATTACGTAATTTAGTTATGTGTTTGTTACATTTAAAGTAAATAATATTTTATTTTTCTTTTCACATTAAAAATATAATGAGTATATAACCAATCCACTTGATAAAACCATATATCTTCACCTACTCTTTACCTCCACGTCTCTTCAATTATAAAGTATATATATGTATCTCAATTCCCATTTCCAAAACCTAAATCATTAATCCCATAAAAATTCAAAACCTATAGAGATGGAAAGTTATTGAAGATATAAATATGCTAAGTTGGATGCAGCTATGTATCCCATAGGGCTTCTTCAAAAAGTCCTCCAAAGTTATATAATCGATCATAATTATTAAGATTCAATAAATATTATTCAAAAGGAATCCATAGGTTTCTAGGTATAAGTTATGCATTTAGAAATGTAAACACAAATGTATTATACATCATTGATGTAAATAAATATTGTAGTAATGCAGTGTTTTGTCATGGATTTGATGATGACATTTTTATCTCTATGATTGCAGATTTTGAATTATTCATTTCTTCTGTGAAAATAGATATGTTGTTTCATTTGAAGGACCATCGTTGTTGGGCCATCACCCTCTGGGACGCTCTGCCATCTCGGCTAGCAATGGATCCTTCCCTGGCTGGGGTGCTACCTCAGGGAGTGACCACTTCGTGGGGGAGGGGGGTTTCCGTGTGTGGAGGGTTCGAAAAGTCCACACAGGGGAATTCCAATTTTTGAAAGAAATAATAGATATGTCGTTGTGTTTTCCCCATGAGGGGGAGTTTATTTTTTATATAAGGAATATAGTTAATGGGAAAAAATTAGAGGAAATTATGTTTTCAATTTTTAGAACGAGAACTATAAATAAAGTAATAACGAAAGAGCATACTTCTAATCAGATGGGTATAATGAAATTTATTCAATGTGGGATTTTTCAAAGGATTTTTGAGCTAGAAAAAGTTATATGTACATATTTTTATGTCCTTTTCTTTCTTAAACAATATCATATTAAATTTATATCGATTTATACTTATTTATTTAAACTATTTCCGCCCATATGATGCCATGTTGGGATATTATCTCTATAAAAAGATAGTTTCTTTTTTTGTTTCTTAGAATGTGAAAAATTATCAATATGTTTTTCCAAAAAAATATATATTCACAAAAACATTGTAAATGATGGGACTATAAAAAAAGATAGTATTTATATGGATAAAATATTAAAATATTCTATTTCCTATAAGTTCTGAACAATACCAAATTTTTTTTTGATACATGCTCAAGGGGTGAGAAAAATATGATTCTATCAGTCGAATCTATCACACAGATACTTGATGATAAAGTCTAATAAAAGTTCGAATAAACTCATTTTTAGAGAAGAGGAATTTAATTTTATATTTATGAAACTATACATGAAGGTTTTTTTTTTGCATCTAAATAGGAAACCATTGTGGTTTAGTATGTTGTGGAAGCGGGTCATAGTCAAGAACATCACTAGGAATATGTACCTGATCCTGAAAATATATCTCTCATTATTCCTAATTCTGATGCAATGGGAGGATTTTCCTTAAGGGACAGGTCTGAAAGAAATAAAGATCCAACATTGGCTTTAATAAGAGTTGTTAAAAAGGGATGAATCTCTAAAATCATTTGACTCGTACACTAAAGCTTTAGTAAGATAGATTAATATGTTGCAAGCTCTTCACATGTCTCTACGATATGAATTATACATAGGGAAAAAGATGTATGATGATCTTGAAAGTTCATCAGTTACAAGATCAGAGTTTCTGGCTCATAGTATCTCTATGACAATTAAGAAATATTATTTCTCTTGGAGGACTTCAAAATTTTAGCAGAAAAATGTCTATAGAACAGAATTAGTTGAAAGATGAATCTGTCATGAAAAGATATTTTGATGAGTTGATGATGATGATAAGGAGAAAAAATTATTCTGATAGGTAAATCAATCATGTATGAACATCTACTCAATATGCACCGTAAAATATTATCAAAAGTATTGAATATATTACTTCAGTGCTGGATAATTTAAATGATAGATTGCACACTCTTCAATGTGACAATACTCATTTTAGTGTTCTATTAGAATATCAAAGGCATTGGGTTAGTCGACATACATCTAATGAATTTGTGTTGGGATTAGTTCTTAATCATGTTAAGGATAATTTAAATTTATTCATTTTCTTCGAGGAATTTGTGAATGAGTTTGTGAAGTTTAATTTGTTTGAAAATCTAAAAACATTTCAGGATTTGAAGAAGCTTCTTCCAAAGTGGTCAAGAGTCTTCAAAAATAACTTTCAGATCATGTTGGTGAAGATTATTGATATTAATGGTTCTGTTCAAGCCATTCTGTAACCTAATCCACCCTTTACTACTGGATATTCTGATCATATCCCTTATTTTTTAAGAAGCCTAATGTTGGTTCATGATTTCAAAATATTGGAATTTTTCTTTAATTTCAATTTACTTTTTTTGAGATTTAGATTTTTTTTATGATCAATATTTAGCTACGAATCATCAACTTATTTCTCATATTCTGGTGTTTATAACTATTCATTTATATTCAGTACTATATTACTTATGGTTTTAATCATTTAATATTTCTAAACATGTTTTTTATATCACAAATAAGATAATAATGTCTATGTATAATATATATGGGGAAGAATAATTGAAAACAAAAACATTTCATTGGTAAAATAATATTTAATTTATAAGAATATTTTATTATTTATCAAATTCATACTATGAAATTGAAATATTTTCTATATCTATTTTTTATGTTTACACATAATTTATTTTCATTAATGTTTTTGTGGATTATGTTATGGTGTTTCAGATCATCAAAAATGGGGAGATTTTTGGTCATGTATTGTCTCAATAATACTTAACAATTTATGATGAATTTGATGATAAAAAATACTGTTTTTTATTTCGAATGATGTTTTGGTTGACTGAGTTTTCATAAATTTATATTTGGGTTAAAGGATTTTAACGTTATGAAAATTATTTTGGAAACACTATCAAAACCTATATTTGACAAACCATCATATGGTTCATTAACTGTACATTACACTCGAAAGTTAATGCGTGTGTATGTTATCAACCGTACATTATGGTAAACATTTTCTGTTTGTATTGGCATCCTTATAATCAAATAATTGACAAGCGCATGGATCAGAAACCCTATGATGGAGTTTGGAAGTTCTAATCATACCATATGTTTTGGAAAATTGAATGTATAGTTAATCAATTCTAGGTTTTGGATTTTATGGTGACAAGTTGAACATATAAATTTTCATCCCTATGCTAATTTTTTCCCTATAAATGTGCATATAAATGTATGGTTTAGAAACAAAACATTGGTAAGAACCCATTTCTACACCATGCAACCATACTCTATGAAAAAGAACCCTATTCTATGAAATGTAACCCTATACTACACAGATCAACCATATGTTGTGTTTTTAGCAGTGATGTTTTTGGGAAACATTTTCAATTCAAGATTACTACAATGATGGAGTCATAATTAATGTCTTATTCAGGGATCATTATGATTTTTTTTTAAAATCTTGTTTCTTGGAGAATATATCTCATGTTTATTAGAGATGTTAAAACTCCCCGGGTCAATTAAAATTTTAAATTTTGTAATTAATTTCGGTAATATTTTGGATCTAGAATACCAAAGAAAGCTATATGTTCTATTTATTTCCTCAATGAACCTCTTCAAAAATATGTGTTGTATATGATTCACATATACGACTGTTTTATTAAAATTAACATATATAGTGATGATGTTGCAACGAAGGGTAAAATCTATATTATTTTCAAAAATGATACACATGAAATGTACTTTATATTTCAATCATGAGTTACTATTATTGTTTAATTGAATCTTTGTTGAATATCATTTTCATATAGGATCACTTTATTACTATACCTTCTTAAAGAATTTCATTTATAACGAAGAAGATCCATCAAATATTAGTTATTTTTGCTAAAAAGGTTAATAACCACCTGAATCCATATACCAATCTCTTTTTATTGTTTAGAGTTTCAACTAATCGGAATCAATTATGATGGAGTATCATCTTCTGAATCTAATATGTTGATAACCAATTCTCTATTATAGAAAAAGAAGGTTTTTTTATTAGTCTTGTGGGTATGGGTGTCGACTTTCTTTACTTAGTTTTGAATTCACGGTCTTGTGACAATAGGAGCATTCTATATAAATCACCATTCTTATAGATATAGTGATTGGTGGAGTAGACAAAGGGATCTTTGTGCCCCAAACGACTATGAATAGTTTTTTCTTTATTTCATTTTTATCTACTTCTAATTTTCATATATGAGAATACACTACGTATCTATATAATTCATAATTGTTGTCCAAAGATAAAATTGTGTATGATTTTTTAAAAGAAACAATTCACCCCCCCATCTTTTGTTAATTTTTATTATTACGACATGACCTAAATAAAATATATATAAAATTAAGTTTTCAATAAAAATTATTATTTTTCTTTATTAAAAATGAATCCTATCGGAATATTTTTTATCCCTATAATATTTCATAAATTCATATATCAAAAAATGAATATTTTTTCCTCCTATAAAATTTATAAAATTGTTCATATTTAGTTTTTTTAAATGTTCCATCAAAAAGTAAAAAAAAATCCATTGAAAAATTACATCTTTTTACACATAAAATTCGGTTTATTTTTATATCATGTACAAGAAGAATATATAATAATTGCTAAACATAATATTGAATATTATAAACATATATATATATATATATCATTAATATAATCCAAAAATTATACTTTTTTAATTTTATTGGTATAAAACACACTTATGTGTATTTGAATAGTTTTTCATAAAAATATTTTCCTTTATATTTAATTTAAATTAATTGGACAAAAAATAATTAATTATATATAAATTTGTAAAATATACTTTAATAATTAATTTAATCCTTCTCATATCCACCATTCTAACATCTTGGTTTCTATGTTAAAATTTTTATAAATATTATTAGTTGTTCATTTAAGATTGATGTTGTGTGCAACACCAGCTACCGATGAAATTTAATTATTTAAAAACCCATTTATAAAACATTGGGTAATTACATTCTCCCCCCTTATGATTTTTTTTATAAAATTTATTTTTATATAATAATGTGAAAACAAGTCGAGATAATACTCTTTTATCACTTCCTCAGGTTCCCATGTCATCTCTACGTATTTATGTTTCGTCATTTTACTATATCTAGGTGAGTGGTGTTATTTCACACAAATTTATCTTTATGCCCCCACAAATTCATTATTTTCCCCCCAAATGATATATCATTCTCTAGTAACACCACCTATGGATTCAGCAAATTTGAGGGATTAGGTACGTACTTACTCAAGATTTATATGTGGAACACTTTGATCAATAATTTTTGGAAGTTGAAGATAATAAGAAACTAGTCCTATGAGATAATGGATCTCAAAGGGGCCAGCATACCTTTGGATAAGCTTCTCCCAAACCTCATGACTCTCTTTTGTGGTGATATTCGAAGGAAATCATCATCCCTAACAACGAACCCCATCCCCTTTGATGATTTTTATCATATATCTTCTTCCAACTATGAGAGTAGTTTACATGTTGTTGGTTATCTTGAAAGTTATATGTCATCTGTTGAACAAGATAAGGTCTAAGTAGAATCTGTTCCCAAAATTTATTCCAACAAGTTTGAGTTTTAGTTCGCTTCCCATATATAAATTCATATGGAACCATTTAAATACTTGGGTGGAAACTATGGTTTTATGATAAATCAACCAATGGGAGATTTTGATCCCATCTACCCGTGAATTCCATTTATAAGGCTATAAAATGTACATGAGTGTATAAATAGTGCTTTATGATTAGCCATCAGTTTCGGTTTGACAGACCATGGTGAAATAAAATTCAGCAATCAAAGCATGTTGAAGACTTCTCCATAATTTAGATATGAACATTGGGTCATGATGAGAGAATATCAAATATGGAGCCCCATGTTGCCTCACCACATCCTTCGCAAAAATATTAGATTATTTTTCAAGAATGAAATGGTTTCAAAAAGAAATGAGGTGGAATGTATCTGTTATTCGAACCACTGAATCCCTTATCGTATAATTTTAGTTTGATGTGATTGGGAGACTAGTAACAAAGACCATAGTGAAATTATACAATTTCAACATGGGTTTAGGAATCGATATCATCATTCCATTGGATTTTTGTCACCCTGTTTTAAATTAAGAACATATTAAAAAATATTATATACACTATTCAATCCCCTTCTTCATGTTGTCAAGCTAGAAATTATCTTGAATGTCAAAGTAAATCATAATACATCCATTATGGATAAAGAAATGCAATACATGTGCATTTTCCAATATGTCCTTCATTATATCAGGTCATAAAGGAATATGAGTCCTCATTCCAAATGAAATCACACCACCATTATCAATGTTGAGATCATGTATCTTCCCTTCTGTTGTTTCTTTCACTTAATTTTGTAGCTCCACAGCATCCCTCTATGCCTCCATAATCACCTATTGGATAGATGGTTTGGAAATATTTTGGGCATGGTCATATGTATTTATTGCGATCATGATTTCGAAATCATTCAATTGAATAACCTTGAAGATAGGGTTCTTCACAATCTACATCATGGATTGAGTAGATGGTACTTTCCTTTTAAGTGCTTTATCTATAATATTTACCTTTATATGATAAAATTGAATATTGAAATAGTAGTTATTGATTATATCTAACAGTCATCATTAATGCCTGATAATCTCTATCTACATGAATATATATTTGTGTCTCTTATGATCAGTTTATTTATCAAACTTCTACCCATTGTGAAATTGTTGCTATATTTTCAATTCAAAAATCACAACCTCCAACTCCAAATCATGCAAGGGATATTTTTTATCATGAAATTTTATATACCTTGAGTTATAATATGTCATATTTTTAATTTTCATCATTATATAACCTGAATTCTTTTTAATCATTAATTTATACCTGAAAAAGTTCCCCATTTTTTTGTAGTGTATATACTAGTTCAGTGACTAGCCTCTTTTTAAAACTTTTGCATCATTTTTCACATTAAGTAGTCTTGAAAAACATTACTCTGTTCTGATCCATCATGGTTAGTGGGTTAAATATTTGTGTGATTATCTTCACATATCCTTTGCAATACACATATGGACCTATAAATGTACTGATATCCATTACAGATGGTGGTTTGGGCCACTCCCCAATCGCCATTGTTTTATAAGGGTCCATAGATACACCTTTGTTAGTGATAACATATGTTGAGAATGATACTTCACCCATCTAGAACTCACTTTTACTATACATTTCTTATATTTTCTCCCATTAAAATATGTTTACAAATGTATTAAAATTTTCTTCATGCTCCTGCAGTCTTTTGAAGTATATAATTATATCATCCATAAAGACTCTCATAAATTTGATAAGGTAATTTATAAAGACTCTTTTTAATAATTCCTTGATTATTAACAGAGCATTAGTGAGTCGAAAATGAATCACTATGGATTCATGGTGTCTATATCTCATTTCAAATGATGTATTGGGAATTTATTCTTTTTTTGCTTTAATTTGTTATATCCCAATTGAAGGTCCACAATAGAGAAAAATTTAGCCCCAAGGAGTTGATTGAACAAGTCATATATCAATGGTAGGGGTATTCTTTCTTTATCATAATTTATTATAGATCTTGATAATAATTTCATAGGCCCATTGATCCATTATTCCTCCTAATGTATATGACTAGTGCACTCGACAATGGAGAACTCAAGCAAATGATTCCATTTTCGATATTATATTATAAGTGTTTTTTAAATTCTTCCAGCTAAATGTTGTCCATTCTATAAGGTTTCTTTAAAATTGAAAAATTTACTATTATAAGTTAAATTTATAAATCAACCACTCCGTGTAGTTAAAAACCATAAAATTATTTATAGAACACATTAGTTTAGTACCCCAAACTGTGTATTTCATCAATCATGATTCTCTCCATTTTCAAAATCATTTGCACTAGATATGTCTACTCATAAGAAAAAAATATCCAAACTTAAGTGGATTATTCTGAATGATATTCATACAGCTCCTTCTTTTTTATATTATTGGTGTAGGCCTCAAGACATGAAGAGTGAACTCTCATTCCTGACACTTCATGTTGGATTTTTATAAATACACCCAATATATTCCAAGAATATAATAAAACTCCACTAAAGGAAGTAATATGATATTTTTTAGAATATTTTTTCCACAAAAAATTGAATTTGGATGATTCATATACATTAGATGCAGTAATTTTCACATTCACTATTCTCATGAATAACTTAACCTCCATAATTTGTGGAAGTGTTTTAATAGTTTAACTAAACATTGAATATATGAAATAATGAAGAGAACATAAATCAAATTGTATATTTTATATTATTGAATGAATAACTAGTGTACATTTCACCACAATATTTTTAGGATCTTCCTTAGTAGTGTTGATTATATATTCACTTCAATACTACGTTGGATGTTTTTGTCATTGATTGTCTCCAACAACCCTTAGCTTAGGGAATTGGATCATATTATTTCCATGTTCCATACAGTTTAAGAACTCCAAATTTAGAATAGTGTTCATATGAAAAATCATTTCTAATACCTCATTAATGGTTTTTATCTTTTCACTATTGGATGTTTTATCGTAATTCCCATAATTTAATAAATTGAAGCACCTTCTGGTTCCCCTCATCCACTTTCATTAATGATTATCTCTTCAATTTTGACAAGTGGGATATTGGGATTTCCTTCCACCGTGATATTTTTATGTTTCTCCACTTGAGGATAATTATATCTTATGTATTTTCATCTAGTCCCACGAGATCATTGAGAATATCTGATATACATCTCAACATTAAGGTAAAAAACTAAGAGTCTCTATAAAACATTCCATGTACCTAATTGATATTTATTTCCATAGACTCATTTTAATTCCACTAAATAACTAGTTCACCTTACTCTATGTAATGATGAAATCGATGGAATAAATCCATTCATTTATTGTGATGATTTCATCATATAATTTGATATAATTATCTTCCTTTTTATTCAGACTGAGGGACTCCCTCTCAATCAGATGGTAGGGATTTTAGGGAAAATATTTATTAAAAAATACATTCTTGAATGATTTCAAATACTTGGAATAAATTTAATCTTTTGTATAAATGTTATTTATGAATTTCCACCATTGATCATATTTTCCATCAAAATAATAGACCACTAGAATTAATTTCTTTTATTGTAATCGTTGGAGGATAAAATATATTTTCTTAGTGGATTTTATCCATTGTTCCAAGACAATGGAATCAGAAGAACCAAAAATGATAGGAGGCATTTCTATCATAATATATTTGACCAAAAATTTATCATTCTTAATATAATGATGGTGTTCCACATGATTTATATTATTATTAATATCTTGATCTAGCTCATCTAATTCTATCATGAAGTTCTAAGATTCCATTTCCATCATGATTGGAATATCATTAGGTGAATAATCACATTTCCCATCACATTGGTTGTTGGAACGAGTTCTTCTATTTCAAAAAATTACTATAAAATAACTATAAAGTTAGGATTCTTGGATACGTAGAAAATAATAATATAAAAATGAAAATTTAAACATAGAAGGATAAACATATTGTGTAATATTATATCCAAACTTATAATTCCTTATGTTTTATTCTAGGCTATCCATGGTGATTATATTATCCATAGGGTATATTATTAATGTTTTCATGTCATAATCCTAGAGAACAACTAGATTTTTCCTTGAGACCAACTATAGAGACTGTGGCCTTTTAAATATATTGTTACATGATCATTAATCATAATTTTTTTTAACTACAAACCAAGTATCATAATGCATTGTTTTTTTTCACAGTTAGGTACATAAAAGTTAAAAACAAAAAATCTAGAATAAAAAATATTTTTATAAATTGTTCATAATAAGATCTCACCTTACATTGATCTTCTACATCTTCATTGATAAATTGGGAGAAACATTGAAAAAAGTGATGAATCAAAAATCTCAAAATAGGAATAAACATGCGAATGAATTATATCACATTAGTTAGGAATACATTATATGAAAACATAAAAGGAATTTCTCAGTAATAAACATAATTAAGAAAGAAAAATATTTTACGGTCCCAAAAATAAACATTACATACTCTTGAGTTTTATTAAAAAAATACTAGTTTCATCACATGGAGGATATCTTCAGGTATAGAGTTTTAGAGATTTTGCCCATAACTGATACATAAAAAAATCATAATTTTTTTGATACTTCTGAATATTATCCATTGGTCCTATGATATTAAACATTTAAAAAATGCATGAAATTGTTTTTTTGAAAAATATACATATCTTTCAACATGGATTTTTTAATTATATCACAAATAATTTAACATATAAAAAATGTTAAAAACATTATATGATCACAAAAACTCAATTAGGTATATAAAAAGAGGATACTATTAGTTTAGAAAAAATATGAAAACTTATAGAAAGTTCACCTTTATCATAAATGTGAATTGATAATGTGAAAAATAATTCAATTGAATAAAAGACACACTTTTTTATCAAAGAGTATCATTAAACCCTATTTCATGAAATTATCTCTATTTTGGTGACATAGAGCCATATATTCATTAGGCCCTTTGAAACCCCATCTAATTTGAATAGTCATATGAATGAAAACCAAACATTTCTCTCTTAAAAATGAAATTACCATAGGGTCAAGTTCTATAACCAATGAATTAGAGATATATAATCAGGATCATCATTTTTATAGGTTATATCATGCTATCTCATGGGCTATAATGGGGACCAACCCTTCATATAAGTAGTATCGGGATCACCAGTTTCTCATGGGAAATAATGGAGACCAACCCTTCGTATAAGATATATTAGGCTCTCACATGTGCTATAATGTGTCTAAACCCTTTTAATAAGATGTATTAGGCCACTTCTTATAAATAAAAGTCATGTAATTTAAATGAGTAAAATCCCCTCACCATAAAACCCTCTAAAAACTATTTTCAAATCCATATGAAAAAAAATCTGGAAAAAATATTCTTTTATTTTACTAAACCATTTTGAATACCAAAACCCCATAATCTTTTATAAAACATTTTCAATACGAAAAACAACCAAATGAAAGGAAATATAATTTTACATTTAATAATACATGTATTATTTCAAAGGATTATAGAAATCGAATAAAAATCATGATGACATGAAGTATCATTATCATTGTACATTAATAATAGGATATATCATTTTCCATTTGTAAAATGTTTATTTTATTACATGTAAAAAAGATTCTTGTTGAAAAAATTTGAAAAAAAATTATTCATAGAATTTCCTTTATAATATTTTTATATCCATATAATTAAATATATAAAATAATATTGAGAATATTTACATGGATAAAAATATTTTGATATTAAATAATTAAAAATTAAATGTTTCCCATACCACTTTAAATAGTCAAATCATAATCAACAAGAAAGAATTAAAATTTAAAAACAAAAAATAACCTGATTATAAATAAATGTATGATATGATAAGTCAAATGGGTTTAACATAATATTCATAAAATATGGTTAGTGTGGAGCATTAAAATTTTCTTAAATGAATATAGATTGAGACAAAATCACTTAAAGTGTGTTTGAATTTTTACATGTGACGTTATATTCATGAATAATAAACTTAATTTAATTATTTACTTTCATCATGTCCTTTTTAAAGTTTATCATTAGTTTTATTTCACTTATTACAATGTTTTATACAACAAAATAAATAATTACATCTAGGTAAGTTGTTTTGACCATATTCAGTTTATGTGCTAAAATGATTAATTTTGGTTGAAAATGGTCAAGGAGGACATTATATTTATACATAAATTATTCATATTAACCACAGAATATGGTTTGGAAAATGATCCAATGTCTCTATCATATAGATGGTACTCTATATTCACACATAAGTAACAATACCATTTTTTATTAATCATTATGGAATGAAAGTAATTAACATTTATCTTTATAGAATGATTATTCAATCATATATTGTAAGGACCTGCCCATAGTTTCCAAGAGTTGGTGCCCTAATTTTTTAAATTATAATATAAAAATAGAATTTTAATTCTAAAGTACCAAGTAGTTAATAGATTTTGGAAACATGATACTTACATAAGTTCAAGATTACAAAGTGGAAAGAAAAACTATATAAAAGTTACAATGGGAATATCCACCACTCTAATATTATCCCGGAAAGCCAATCATAAAATACTTATTCTTGTCTTGGGAAAAGTGAAAAATAATAAGCGGTGATCTCAGATGCATAATAAGGTAATAAATTATAGTGGAAGATAACATAAACATTACACATGGTGAATAATTAAAAACACAGGCCATTAAAAATTATACATGAACATAATATGGGATGAATATGAGATGAATAATTATTTCCATAATAAAACATAATCATGGGTATTCTTCAAGTCTAATAACCTCATGAAATATCAATTTATTGATTCATAATTATGGAAATGCATATGTCATACATTCAGAAACTTATCATCCAGGCCTTGGCCAAGGGGTCTAAAAATAATTAAAGCCTCAGCCAAAACCTTATCTCAAAATGGGAGTGCTTCATCCATGTCCATAATTATTTTTCTCATGAGACCTACTGAAGCATTAGGGGGCTATAGTGTGCCCCAATAATCAAATTATATGTCTAGATCATTCCTCATATGATCAAGGATACAAATAAACAATATATACATTCGTATTTAAACTAACGTATGAAACATAAATAACTTTCCCCAAACATTATTATTATACACTAACCATTCAGAGTATATTTATTAATGGGTTTAGGATATCACATGAAAATAAAACTTATAATAATGCATTAAATTAAATATGTATTATTATATAATAAGATATTAGTCCCAATAATACATAATTATCAACAATAGTTTTGAAATATATGAAAACACTTTTATAAAAAAAGCTGAGTAATTTTTGAGATAAATACTCCTTTACATTAAAAAAAGACCTCTTTTGGAAAAATATTTGAATAAATCCAGTAGTTATTTAAAAAATTATTTTAATAATAAAATGTGTTATTTTTGAAAAATATTTTTTCTAGAAACATAATGTAGAGTTCCCTTGAAAATGAGAAAGAATTTTAAAATTTTCATTAAAACAAGCATGTATTTCAGAAATAATTTTGAATGATTCTTTTAAAACATGTGAATCCCCATAAAATAAATAAGGATTAGGGTTTGTCAAAATATATAGAACACTCACAAATAAATTTTTAATTTTAAATAATAATACATAAGAATCTCATTTAGGTAAGTAGACAATACATGTAACCCATATGAAAATGGAGGTTCGGGGGGAAAACCTATACCTTAAGTTCGAATGTGTTCTGGTCTTGAACATACGGTCCTGGAATATGAAATTATAATTATTGATAACTTAATTCATCACATTATATATTTGTAATTATTTTATCACAATTTTTTATATACAATTATGTCTTTATTGATAAGTTATAATATTTAATTTCATCATTCCAGAGTGTTCGTTTCCTTGGTTTTCATGGTTGATATATTTGTATATGAGTATGAATGATCATATGTAAAGGGTGTAATTATAATGAATTGAAATTATATGATACTTATGAAAATACTTAAGTGATAATGGTTTTATATATAATATTTTAACAGGGTATGAGGATGAATCATTGGATGAAATATTAATGACCATAACTTAGATTATTTGGTAGTATTTGATTATTATGAAATAGTTTTGTCATATAAATTTATTTTATGTACATATACAGATTCTTAAATATTAATTAGGTTATAATATAAATATTATAATCTGGTTCAACCAAAATAATGGTTTTAGGACTACTAATGAATGAGAAATTGAAGAACGAAACTTCGTCATCCATGAAGGTTGTAAATTGGAACCTCACGGACAATGATTTCTTTTATAAAAGAGATTTAGATAGTAATAATATTGATAATTGTTACTAAATTTAGATGGTATAATCCATTTATATATATTATAATGGAATTATCAGGATCAATTGGATATATGTTGTTAGGATATAATAGGAAACGAGTATCAATTGAAATGAAAGTACATGAAAAAGAAATATGCTTTACCTCTAGAGATAACCTCATTGAGAACCTCCTTAATGGCAAGGGTTTCGGTCTTCTAACAAGACCATGATCTCATGGACGTTGTGAGTGACAAGTTAATGGTATTTGTTCAGAACATTGAGGGTCTTCAATTCTTAGTAGAGTGAATAGAAGAGGGAGTAAGGGGGGTTATAGTAGAGGCGAGGAGTGATTTGTAAATATCTTATTCTTTATTTTTTAATTTCCCTCAAGGAAGACAATAGTGTTCATTAATGTGACCCAAAATAGTGATAAGTGTATGTTAGTTCTAAGTAAGTGTTGTTACCTCAACAATTATTCATGTAATAGTGATGTTAATAGATTATGTATATATTTGGTAAATTGTCATATTTTACTATTCATCAAAAAAATTATTATTTCCTAAACAACCCAAAAATTCACCATAAATATTTTATGAAGTGTAGAATTTCAAAAATAAACCTCATTTTTTTAAAAATAAATTTCTAAATATTATTATTTTAAATTTTTAATAAAAACATATTTTATTTGGAAAATAAAAATTTTATAACAATATTTCAATCTATATGAAATTGAAAAATTAATCTAGATATCATTATATTATAACCATAATAAAATAGAACAATATTATTATTTAATAATCAAAATTGTCAGATTACTATTCAAATTACTATTTATATGGGTATGTTACTATTCAACAAAGAAAAATTTATCATATCAGACTTCAAATATCTTATTGAACCTAACTGTGTATATTTGTTTTTTTAATTTTAAATAATAGGGGTGGAAAAATTATGTTTACTGGCTATGTTATAACAAAGTGGTGATTGGTAGAGACTCAATGTTTCATGAATTCAATATTTATTTTCAAATCATTTGTGTGTTACATTCTCCCCTCTTTACAAAAATATGTTCCTTGAAATTCACAGAATGTTACCTCACAAAACGATTTGGGTATGTATTTATCATAAGCTCCTCGGGCTCCCAAGTTGCTTCTTCAATTTTTTTATTTCGCCAATGTATATTTACATGTTATGTATTCCAATAATTCAACACATATTTTTTAGTGACTATAATCTAGATAGGCTCTTCATAGTACGAAAATTCATGTTCAAATTTTATACCTTCAGAAGTGAGCACATGTGTTGGGTCTTGAATATACTTTATCAATAGTGAGATATGGAAAAAAAATTTTACTTTAAATAGGCTAGGTTTCATAACCGAATGATTTTCAATATCTCTATTTATTTCCAGAATTTCAAAAGGGCCAATGTACCTGGGTCTCAGTTTCCCTTTCTTCCCAAATCTTATTACACCCTTCCATGGAGTTAATTTTATGAAAAAATGGTCTCCCTCTTGAAATTCCAAATTCATCCTTTGCTTATCAGCATAGATTTTTTTTTATCACCTTTGATATGGACTTGAATATTCTTTACCTAAACTATTATTTCCTCTAGAATCTCTAGGCCCAAAAGCTTCTTTTCTCCATCGTCATTCCAACAAGTTGGTGTACGACATATGTTTCTGTACAATGCTTCATATTCCATTTGTATACTTGAATGGAAACTATTATTGTAGGAAAACATCAATAAAGGTAAATATTTATCCCACATACCTTGAATTTCATGTAAACATGATCTAAAAAAGTTATCTATGGTTTAAATCATCCTCTCTGATTGGCCTTCAGTCTGAGGGTGATAAGCAGTACTCAATTGAGGTTCGATATCCAAATGTTTATGAAGACATTTTAAGAACATTGATATAAAGAATGT
This sequence comes from Viscum album, assembly GCA_963277665.1. Taxonomy (NCBI): domain Eukaryota; kingdom Viridiplantae; phylum Streptophyta; class Magnoliopsida; order Santalales; family Viscaceae; genus Viscum; species Viscum album. The sequence goes on from OY728153.1 coordinate 1,242,943,738, forward strand.
ATCATGATTAGAGTCAGTTGGTAGAGGTTCTCCATTTAGTATCACAACTACATTGATATAGAGACTTGCTGGGCACTCTAGTGTAAAATCTGCCCTATATTTCATAACTCGATCCAAAAATACCAATATTGCAACATTATTGCATGTATTTTTGGGGAATACAATGAAGAAATACATGGGCATGTCATCCAATTTCTATATATAAATAGGTATAGGTTGTAAGTCTCCTCTATAAGGTTTTCATTTGCCCATTACTTATTGACATAATAAACATCATGATTCATAATCAATAATTTATGTCTTCATATTATCCCACCAGAAATAGTCCATCATATCTATATATATCATAGTGCCATAAGGATGTATGAAAAAATTTGATCTCTAAGAATCATCCAATAACTCCTTTTTTTAGTTTGGGAATTTATGGAACACAAATCCTCTTCCCAAATTTCAGAACACCATTTTCACACAGATAGTGAACCATCTTCCCATATTTCATAGCATTAATTTTCTTTTGAAGGTTCTCGTCATCAGACCGAGAACATTTAATATTTTCTAATAAATATTTTTGGGAAACCAACTTAAAAATTTGTTATGTTTCTCTTTCTTTGATAATTCCCATATCCGTACTCACTATATCCATGTACAAAGCATCCTTATCAATCCCCATTTTATTGAGAACTCCATGATCCTTATTAATTAGTGAAATAGCTTCCATGTTTTCTTTTCTTGGGTGGTAGTGTTTAGTAAAATCATAATCCTTGAGTAGTTCGAGTCATCACATTTTCTTATTGTTGAGTTATTTCTATGAGAAGATATATTTTAATCTCTAATGATTTGTATATATCTCACATTTTTTTCCATAGAGTTAATGTCTCCATATATTAATAGAAAATATTACCAATACTAACTCAATATCACATGTTGGATAGTTTTATTAATGAATTTTTATATACCATGATGTATAATAAGTGAATCTATCATTATGAATAAGGACACAACAATTTCATTTCTTTGATGAGTCATTATAGATCACAAACTCATCATTTACCGATGGTAGAGTCAGGATCATAGAATTCATTTATCTCTTAATCAATTTTTTGAAATTTTCCTCACATTATTTTTTCCATATGAACTTATCCCCTTTAAATGTATGCTTGTTCATTGGTTTTGTTAATCAGGTGAAGTTATAAACAAAATGCTGATAATAACCTTCTAAACCAATAAAAAAATGTACCTCAGTTATGTTCATTGGAGTTGGCCATTCTTGCACAGCTCTTGTCTTTATATGATTAATATTTATTCCATCCTTAGAGAAAATGTGGCCAAGAAAGAAAAATAATTGAATAAAAAATTCATACTTTCTAGACGTACCATATAATTCATTTCGTCTATGATTCATTAGAATAGTGTGCAAGTGGTTTTAATGATCCTCATAGATTTTGGAGTATACCAATATATCATCAATAAATACTACCATAAATCCATCATGATATTCCTTGGAAACTCTATTAATTAGATCCATGAAAATATAGGGTTCAATAGTCAGTCCAAAAGGCTTTATGGTAAACCTGTAATTCCCATACCTGGTTTGAAATAATGTCTTTGGTATATCTTCTTTCATAACACACAACTACTGATATCCTAATCAAAGATCAATCATTGAAGAATATTGGGGACTTTGAAATTGAAAAAATAAATCATCAATGAAAGGTAAGGGATACTTTTTATTTATTGGTATAGCATTGATCTCCTTATAGTCAAAGAACAACCTCATAGATCCATCAATCTTCTTAATGATAAGAACATGGGCTCCCCATGGAGAAAAACTAGGAAAAATAAATCCGTTATCACTCAATTCCTTTACTTGTTTATTTAGTACCAGTAAATCTATAGAGGAAATTTAATTAGGGGACTTTGATATGGGCCTTGAATTTGGAATTAAGTCCATGGAAAACTTAATTTCTTTCTCTAGAGGATGCCTTGGTAAATCTTCTGGAAACACATCAACATATTCTTCCCAATACGTACATCCTATATATGATCATACCCTTCCCCACCCATAGTTATTGCATTCCCTTCCACCCCAATAAATTAATTCAATAGAGCAACTAGGGGTGTATCTATATGAGAATCATATGGTGATGTTTTTTTCCTGAAGAAAAGGTATTCCATATCATCCTAAAAAATTGTAACATCCTTCTTCTTGCAATAAAATTTCGCATCATAGTTCTAAATCTAATCCATAACGATGATTATATTAAATTAAATCATGGTAATTAAAATAAAATCAGTAGGAAAAAACCTTTATATGCCATAATGGGGACTTCTTGACAACACTATGTTGTAATGATTATTCTCTTAGGTGTTTGACTGACAAATACATTATTAAATAAAATTGGAAATAAATAATTTTCCTGGAATACTAGGAAGATATGAAAACAATTGATGATCCAGATTCAAATAATGCATAGTCTACGTTTGAGTAAATGATTAAAATACCAGGAACCACATCATTTGGATCTTCACGATCAACAATTGTGATTGCATAAGCATGTCCTTACTCCCTGAGCATGTTTCCTTGATGCTTTGGAAAATCATTATAATAATATCTCACCTAGGAAAAATTATATTATTAAACATTAACAACTTATTTCTTTTCCCTATAATCATCTACCAGATAGTCTTTCAATACAGAATTGTAGCATACTCCTTTTCATATTAAGCATGTGCTAGGGTTTTTGCATTATCCAATTATCACAGGGTGGAAATTAAAATCTTCTATACTTTCCCATTTCCTTATTTCATTTTCCAGAGTTTTCAAGAGCCCTCTTATTTTAATTCCTTCCTTTAAATTCATAAGACAGAGAGAAATCATTTTCTGTAATGATAACACAAGAAACTATATCTTTTTATGATAAGAATAATTAGGAGACCAGTTTTCATTGGAGGGATGGATTTAGGACATTAATGAATCAATTAATATTGCTCCAAGGATTTCATTTTAGTCCACAACTTTCCTTGATAACCTTGTGAAGCTAACATCATAATTTGAAATATTCTAATCTTCCTCTTTCCTCAAATTTAGAAACTTCTTTCCCATGTCTGCTCACTATTCATGAGAAATGTATTTCCCTAGGATTATTTCCATAAAGTTCCTCCATTTCATATCTTCTATCTATTCCTCCTCCTTTATGTTTTCGATTAATGAACACCATTGATCTAAATCACATAATAGATGATAAAATAACTTGAATGCCATCTCTATTTCCTTATATTCCAATGTGAGAAATAACTTCTCTATGGAACTTATCCCATAATCTGCTACAAATGGGTTTGTAGTCCCATTAAATAATGGATGTTGTTTTCACCTAAAGCGATCTAACATAAATATTCCATGTTGTGGATCATAATGATACATACAGGTAAGGTTATTGTTTATAACCTGAGTCAGTTGTCCTAGTATTGATACTAGTTGCTCAACAACAGTCATATCTCCAGATCCAACATCACTATCTTGCATTGGAGGGAAATCTCTACAAGGGATACATGTGTTCATGTGGTTTCAATTTCTTCTACTAGGTACTATTTCTAGATAATGGTATACACTAGATTTTGTTTTTAATCATAATGTATAATCTTAATATAGAAAAAAAAACATAGTATAAATTGAAATCCAATGCATGGTTAATCCCATAATCACAAAACATTATTTCATTGAGTAAAAATTTAAATTTAATTACATTATAATGTCTTCCAAAGAAAATAAGAATTATCCTAAGGATATCCCCTTGGAGATTTAAACAAGTTACGTAGTAAGGCCCTTTGTCGTGTAACATGATACCCCAGTTCAAGCCTGAAAATCCATGTCTGAGTTTTCACTCCTAGGTACATATATGCCAGAACCACATCCACTTGTAGTATCGAGACAATGATGTATTCTCTAGAAATATTAACTTAATATCTTCCTTACCAAAATTCTGAGAAGTTATAATATTATTATCCTCAAAATTATCTTATGGTTTTGTTCCATAATATACATTTTCTAGATTTAGTTTCTATGTTTTATACTAATCTTTCTCTGATACCAATTATAAGGACCAGATACTAGTTTCCAAGATAATGTGGCTTATTTTATTACATTAGAATATAAACAGGGAATATTCATCCCAAAGGATCAAGAAGTTTCTTAGATTTTGGAAAAAAATACACATACACATGTTCTAAATTACATCTTGAAATGAAAAACTACCTAAAAGGCTCATTGGGAATATCCACCACTATATGACTATATCTACAAGTCAATCATAATATTCCTCTTCTTGTCCTGGAAAAAATGAAACATAAGAAAGGGTGAGCTCTGATGCTCATTAAAGATAAACATTACAGTGGAATATAACATAAAAATTATATATGAAAAATTATTGAAAACGCATGTCGTTAAAAATTATTCCTGAACATAATATGGTAGGAAGATGAGATGAGTAAATATGGCTATAATAAAACATAATCATGGGTATTATCCTTATCAAATAAACAAATTACCTATAAATTTATATCTTCATAATTAGTTAAATGAATATTCTCTACATTTTAAACATATTATCTTAGCATCATCCAAGATTTCTAAAATTGATTAAGGCCCCATCCAAAACCATATCTCATAATGGTAAAGGCCTCAACCAAGTCCATATCTATTTTTCATATGAGACTTACTGATGAAACAATGGGTTGTAGAAAAACCCCAATATCACATAATAATTCCAATTAATTCCTAATATGAATGGTTATAAACATAAATATTATATGCATTCATATGAAAATTAACACATGAAATGTAAACAACTTTCCTCAAACATTAAGCGTATAAACTAACCATTCTGAGTAAATTGGTAAATGGTTTTAGGATAGCACATCCATAGTTAAAATAATAATAATCCATTAAATATTTTATGGAGTATGATATCAAAAAAAATTAGTCCCAATAAAACACAAGAATCAACAAGATTGTTGAAATAAATGAATGCACACTTATAAAAAACTGAGTAAATCTTGAGATAAATTCTATTTTACATCCAAAAATAAGTGTTATTTTGAAAAATATTTGTATAAATAAAAAAGTGAATTAAGATATAATTTTCATAATTAAATTTTTTATTTTATAAAATAAATTCCTAAAAACAAAATATAGTGTTCTCTGGAAAATAGGTATTAATTTTACAAATTCCCTTGAAAAAAGATTTTATTTCAGAAAGAGTGATGAATGTTACTTTTAAAATGTCTGAATACCCCTAAAATAAATAAGAAATATGGTTTGTAATACTATATAGAACAATCGCACATAATTTATGAGGTTTATATAACAATACATAATAAATTTATTGAGGTAAGTGGACAATAAAATTATCCTGAATGAAAATGGAGGTTCAGGTGGAAAACCCATACCTTAAGTATGAATGTGTTCCACTCATGTACATCTGGTTATAGAATGTGAAATTAGAAATATTAATAAATTAATTTAGATCCTTTAAACATTGACTTATATTATACTAATTTTATTAAGTTCATTTATGTTTTTATTGTTATGTTATAATATTGAATTCGGTTGTTCTGGACTGTTCATTTCCTTGGTTTTCTTGATCGGAATATTTGTATACGAGTATGGATGTTCATATACAAATAATGAAATTATCTAGAATTGAAATTATATATTATTTATGAAAATCCCTATTTTTTATTGGTAATATATTTAATTGTTTTACATGGTATGAGGACGAATCATTGGATGAAATATTAATGAAATCACTAAGATTATTTGGCGGTATTTCGATTATTATGAATGAGTATTGTCGTATAAATTATTACTATGTACATACAATGGTTATTAAATATTAATTAGGTTATAATAAATATATTATTTTTGATATAAACCATTAAAATGGTTTAATGACTAGCAATGCAGGTGAAATAAAAGAATTAAACTTTGTCATCCATGAAGGTTGTAAATTGGAACCTCACGGGCGTTGATTTTATTTATAAATGAGAGAGAGTAAGATTATTGATAATTATTATTATATAAAAATTGAATAATTCCAGTATATATATGATATTGGAGTTATAAGGATCAATTAGATATAGGAGGTTAAGAGATAATAAGATATGTAGATAAATTGAAATGGAAGTAAATGAAAAAGAAAGATGCTTACCTCCTGAAATAACCTCCTTGAGAACCTCCTTTTGGGGACAGGATTTGGTATTTTGGAAAGACTAATAGCTCCTAGAAATGGTTAGTGACTATAGATGGTTATTTGGGAAGAACATGGATATGATTAAACTCGTAGATAATTTATGAGTATACGGAGTGAGGGGGATTTTTATAGTAGAGGTGTGGAGTGATTTGTAAATAGCTTTTTCATTATCTTATTATTTCCTTCATGACATCCAATTATGCTGATTCAAGTGAAGCCTAATAGTGATAAGTGTATATGGGTTATAAAAAAGAGCTATTACATCATCCATGATGCTAGATATAGTTAATTAAAAAGATAATTCATATATATCGTAAATTACCATATTTTACTATTTGTAAAAAATTCGAGTATTTTAGAAAAACCCCAAAATATCACCCTAACCAATTTTCTATGTATAGAATTACAAAATGAACTTCATTTATTGAAAATGATTTTATAAATCTTATTAATATAATTTTTAAATAAAATCACAGTTTATTCAAAAAATAAAAATTTTAAAACTATAATTCGTTTTATATCACAATGATAAATTAATCTATATCTTATTATCTTATTTCTTTATGAAATTTAAATAATATTTTAATTTACTATTCAAAAGTTTTATATTAATATTCATATTAATATTAATTAGGGTATGTTACAATTCACCCAAAATTATGTTTGTCTTATCAAACTCGAAATATCTTACTAAACGTAATTGTGTTTGTAGGTTTTTTGAATGTTAAATATCAAAGGTGGAAAAAATTTATGTTTATGAGATAATTTACAACAAAGTGTTGTTTTTTAGAGACATAGAATTCCATGCAGTCAATATTTATTTTCAGAACCATTTGGTGTTACATATATACCATATTACTTAATAATTAATATTTATTTTTAGAATTTTTTAATAATAACAGAATCGTATCGCTTCGAAGAGGATGTAGTCCACACATCCAGAAATGACATTATTACATTTTCATGGTGTGAAATGTTAATAAAGACAATTATATATTAAATTTACAATACTAAAATTATTTTAATACAAAATATATGTCATTAATTGGACATATTTTAAATAATCCCACCTTAATACATTTCGTGCAATGTGTAAATGTATCACATTGCATCGAAGAGGTGATAGTCGACATTTCCACAAATGATGTTATCATATTTTTTACAAAATAAGGAGCAAGAAGGTATGTTTTATATATAAATTCTACAAGATTTATGGAAAAAATAATATTTTTCACAAAATATTGTACTTCCATCATAATTACCAACTATGAGAGGTGGTAAAGGAAAAAATGAATGACATCGTTTCATGAGGTGGTAGTTTTCCATACACACGAATGATATTTTTGTTATCCATTTGATTGAAGTGGGTGTATTTTTAGCTAAACCCCTAAAATTAAAAATAATATCAACATATTAAGTATTTTTATGATACTATATAAGCATGAAATAAGATGAACTGATGGTAATGGACTGAAATAAAACCAAACTGCTCGTTGAAGTACGTTACCTCATTTTTGGTAACCCCTTTTGGTTTTTATTGAATGGATTTCTTGGTTGGATTTAGGCCAAAATTTAGGATTATAGGATGATTATATGAGTTTTTTGAGCTTATTTGGATAGGTTTTGGTTGAAACAAAATGTTTAACATGTGTGAAGTAGTGGCGAAGGTGAGTGCTTTTTTATAGTGGAGGGGGAGTGGGAATCGTGACTAATAATGTTTTGTACTATTTACCTTTCAAAATGATATTTATAAAAAAATTCTATGAATAAAAAGGAATTTATATTTATTAACACATAAAAATAACATTGAATATTATAATCTTTTTTATAAATTTTATATTATTTAATAAAATAACATTTATTTTCTCCAATTTTTATCAAAATAATATATATTTTTGTGTTTTATAAGAATTTAATGTAATTAAGTCATATAAAAATACAAAATATAAATTTTTAGGATAAAAATAATAACATTATATTAAAAACATAATACATAAGATGAACCCTATGGAGCTTCATCCAAACTACAAAGATTTAAAAGTGCTAAAGGCAAGGAAGGTTCTTTTTTCAATTTCCTTACTTAACTTATTATATTGTTCATATTCATGGATTATTATTCCTATAACTCATAAAATATACTATAATTTGTTGAGGGTCTAAATATGTCCATCAAATATTGTTGGAATGTTTTCTGGGTAATTTATACACCTTATATTCTATGTTTAATCATTAAGTATGCCTGTTTTTACAATAATCAATGGGATGAATTTAAATTTATTTCACTAATATTTTTTGCCAAAATATACTGTTGATATTATTATATAAAAATATTTCATTATTTTTCTAGATACAGATATCCATTTTTATAAATTCAATTTACATTATTCTTAAAATTTAATTAAAAATATATCCAACGTACACTACGAGACAATTTGTTTTTAAAGAAAAATGGTCTAATGTTTGAAATGTTATTATATCCTATATTAAACTCAAATTGATTCCATTGACGGAAATTTAATTTATTTTTGTATTTTAAAATAATTATACTTCCAAAAAAATAGAAAAACTATTTATCTATATAAATAAATTAGATTGTTTTTTTAATTAAAATATAGTGTTTTTCACAATTCATCAAAAAATGAAACTTCTTAGAAAGAAACAAAAAATTTACCCAAATAAATTTTGATATTTTGATATAAAAAACTATGTTTATTTTTTCATATAAATTTTATAAATGTTTCAAAAATTACAGTTAAAATATTTTCATCATAAAAATGTTACAAAGATGCACATTAAAAATAAAAAGCATTATATACTTAAAATGGGATTAATTCTTATCTTATGCCAATACAAAAAATTTAATAAATGTAAAAAAATTGATAAACCTATATAATATAGTTATTAATATTCACACACACACCAATATATTTTACAGGATATGACATCCATATTAAATAATAAAATCAAAATATATATTATTTTTCAGAAATTCAAAGCCTTGTGTGTATCAAAATGTTTGAAAAAACATGATGTTACCAAAAATGAAAGACATAATTGGGGGGCGAATATAATGAAATATAATCAATACATTTAATGTAACTCAAGATATCAAATAACTAAATATTTTTAAAGGAATATATTTTATAAATTATCAGGATGGTATTTCCAACCTCCTTAAAAACGTGTCCTCACAATTGGACCTTTATCTCGGTAAAAATGGTTGGAAATTTAAAGATTCAATTTTTGAAAAGATATTATTCCTAATGATTAATAATTATTTAATTTTATCATAGTTTATTTAAATGTACTTATTTAATAAGTATATATTCATCCTTTAATTAATATAAACTACAACTCAACACTTATTCCAAAAAATGAGTATCCTAGGTGAATTCTCATACCAGAAGCCATGAAATCAACATATATTGGATCACATAACACTCAAAAGAATAAAAAATATTACTCCTATCAGTAGATATTATCCAAAAGAAATATGTTTAGTACATATTTAGATAATTCAAACATTCATTTGATAAGATAATCCGTTAGTATCTAATGTGGAATAACAATATCCGAAGTTAGAAATAAATAATTAGAAATATTTATAACCCTAATGGTAACCAATATCATTATAATTAAATCCATATGGTTAAAGGTATTATTCATCAAATAAATTTAAAATATATTTATTAAAAATACATATAAATTCAATATATGCCTCCCAAGGTATTTCTACTATTGGAAACATTAACAGATATGTGAAATGACATTGCACTTATGATCATCCATAGAAAGATATAAAACTCTCTAGAGCTTCCATCACATACTTATATTTCACAACATCAGCTATAACAACAAAAAATTATTTCATCATATCTTTTTCTTAGTCATCATGATTCTTTACACCCTAAGAAAGTTTCTTCAGACACACATTTTCATAATTTTCACACTCATTACAGCAAATGTGTCTTACAGTTGACTTGATATTTTTTATCTCGTTGTTGGGTTGTTCATGACTCTTTTCCATGTAGTTACTAATCTTGTTAAAAAAACTCAAAAAATGTAAAACTTTACATATCCTAACATACATTGCCCAAAATGGATTTTACCACACCTGGAACACTTTTTAGGCTTACATAATTAATTCTAAGTCGGTTACTTTGATATTTCCTTCTACTTGAACCATTTCTTACACTTGTCATCTCATGGAATGAATGTTTTAGAAAACTCCATTTTGTCATTCTCAGCATAAAGAACCAATTTTTATGACATTTAAATTCTATATAGTCCAAATATAATTGTGGACTATGTTTCCATTATTAGTAAAATATATTAATATTATAATTAATGTCTCGAGTAAAATATTGATCATACCCAGAAAGTATTTTGATGTTTTCATAGTACTCAGGAACTGAATTGTCATCAATTTTCATTAATTCCATCAATTGTTCCTCTATACTGATATGAACAACCTTAGGGAAACATTTCTTGAGGAATATTTGATAAAATTATTCCCATTCTGTGGCATCAATATCATATTTCTATATATTATTCTAAACTAAATACCTCTGCCAATCAGCATCATCTTCAAAATGATAATTAGAAAGTGTTATCTTTGGAAATTATCCAAATTACATGAATTAAAATATCTAATCGAGGGCATTGATCAATCCTTCAACTACCATGTCAGGTTAGAATATACAAAGTAACACAAGAAGGGGTGAATGTTATAGTTTAAAAAATCATCAACTATTCTATATTCTGACACCCACTGTGATTTATATTGATATGTAGTGTTAATTTTGTAAAAATAATATGTACTGGATAAAAATATTAAGAGAAATTATTATTATAGTTGTTCAGGGTAATAAAATCCCCTACTCCACTCTACCAATCACTCTCTCTACAATCTTGGTAAATTCCACTTGAATGGCCCTCTTATGAAAAAACCATAAATATACAATTGAGTGAAAGAGATTTACACCTTTTAAAAAAGACTAATAACAAAACATTTCTGTTCAATAATAGAGAACTGTATATCCCCATCATAGATCTAGAAGTTGGTACACCACCACATCTTTGTACTATTAGTTGAAACACAAATAAATCCAAAGAGTTTGATTTGTTAATTCATGTTATTCTTTACAGCTACAGCAGGTATGATGGATCGTTTTCTTTGGAAAATACTATCTTCAAGAATTAAACAGTATGAAGTGATACATATTGAAAAAATGATAATCAATAAGTTAGAAACTAAACAACAGTAGTTACTCGAGGTTGAAACACATAGATCATTCAAAGTTCAGCCTCTTTTGAAAATAATAGAGATTTGATTGTACGTTGTTATAATACTATAAAAGATAATCTCAATAATGAAGTTTAATTTGTGAATTTCTTATGAAATATATATTTTGGATGAGATACTATAAAGGAATATATATAATAGATATCTTTATTTATTATTCAGGATTCAAAAAAAATTGTCAAATTGATCGCAAAAATTAAAATTCCAATTATCCAAGGTAGTCATAACTTCCCTTAAGACCATGATTCACTAATGAATAATACTTTTTGAAACAATCATAACATTCCTTTAATTAGCCTTCAATTCAATCTCAACCACTATTACAATCTTGGATTGAAAATGTGGCTTAAAACATCGCCGATGAAAACAAAAATTAGTGTTGAACTGTGTGGCATGGGGTACCTTTATATAGCATTGTGTTCAATCACATAGCATAGGGTTCCTACCAATTTACAGTTCCATAACCATAATTACATATTCACATAATTTGAGGAACAAAATTAATGTTGGGATGATAATCCATACATTCACCTTTTTAGCATACTATCCGGAACATACCATTGATTGACCATACATTCAAATACCTGAATGGTGGGTTGATGAATACTAATACCAACATCCAATATAGAATTTATGATCCATATGATTTAAAATTATCTAAATGTAAAGAAGTTAGTGAAAAATGAATAAATTTTAGCAAAATGTAGGGTTTATATAATACACAATCATTTTACTTTTCTAGTGTAACATAGGGAATATGAACCACTCGTTCATTTAACAAATGTAGGTTTTTAAATAGTTTATTTAGAGTAATTCTTGTAACGTTAAATTCTATTAACCCAAAAATAAATTCCTTAAAAATCACTCATGAACCCATCATTGGAAAAAAATAAGGGAATTTGTGAGCATAAAAATCATAATAATTTATTTAGATTTTTTGAGACAATACATGACCATAAATAACCCCATTTTTTGATGATCACAAAAAGCATAATATAATCTATAATAAAATTTAATGATAATATATGATTATTAAACATAAAAAAATAGTTATTGAAAATATTTCTCTTTCACAGTACAGTTTCAATAACAAAAAATAAATAGTTTTTCCTAATTAAATGTAGTTGTTTGCAAATATTCTCCCCTAATGTTGATAATATTCCCACCTTATTCCTTAAAAATTTAATCCATTTCCTTAAATATTCTCCCAATTTTTGTGATATGAAAAAAAACAGTTTGAAAGAATAAAATATTGAAATCACAGTTAACATTGCACTTAACTATAAAAGAATATTTATAAAAACTCGGAGGATAAATAAATTTAGGATTGGAAGTTATTTATTGAACTTAAATAAAATATAATAATCCTAAATCTCAATAAAAACTAAATTTAATTTAAATCAAAATCAAATTTTTTACAATTATAGTTCAATACTCTATAAAAAGGGTATTCAAAATGAGGGGCTATTATCATAATCTTCAAAGGTAGTATGAGAAGAAGGATGAGGAATGTCTCACATAACACCATTGATATCATTGAGCTTTAGTAGAATGTTCTAGAAATGGATATTGAAGACTTTTTTCCAATGTTAACGAAGCTTCTTTGAAAAATGAGAATATTTTATATTATCAACCACATTACCCTTCATAAACTCATTCATAGCTTCCTATAACCAAGTGAATTTACTCAAACTATCCATATCATGATTAATCAATAATCCCAACCAAGATTCATATAATGTTAGATGACTAACCGGATTCCTTTTATTGATTAACAAAACACATAAAGAAGTATTGTCACACTGAATATTATGCAGTCTATCAATGAAATCATTCAGAACTGAGGTAAATACAAGAAACCTTCATATCAAATCTAGTGGTGTCTGTTGTGATGATGTTGATGATTGATTTAATTCACTAAGAGATTGAAATTATCTCTATATCATCATCTTAAACTCATGAAAATATAAATTCATGATAGATTCTACATTCAAATAAAATGATCTCTCTAGACAATATTAGGATAAACTATTAAAGGTCTCTAAAACAAATAATATTATCTTTTAATTTCCATAGATAGAGCTTCTGAGTCTTAAACACTAATCTCTGCACGGTATAACATTTTAAATCTTCAATCTTATTTATCTCAGCATCCTTTTGTTTTTTAAAAAATCATTTTTGACCCTCCAAGAGATTTACCATCAAGAATAAGGCTTCATCATTTGTATGAGACGATTCATGAGATTATTTTGTAGGATTAGGGACACCTTCCTAGATATGTTCTTGACTCTGAGCCTCATTCTCTACATGTTCACCCATTGGAAATTCATGCAAACCTACTCCTAGTGCTTCATCCAGAATTTCTAGAATGTCAACTATAATCCTTATTTGTTGAACAATATTTACTCTTGTCCTATTTTCACCCTCTTTATTAGTTCTTTTTTTGATAGTTCCAAATTTTGAAATCATCCTTTTCTCCCATTTAAATGTTTTCATATTCCTTTACTTTTGTTCTGCACCAACATGCAGAAGACAGATATAGGAGTTGTTCAAAAAAATATCATAACTTCTTAATCGTTATATTATTTAAGATGTTTCTATGATGACATGTCTTTTAAAAACTCATATTGAAAATTTGTCATTTTCGTCAGATGAAAAAAGGAAATAATCCTTCATTTGTGATAACGACTCATCTAGAAATCCTTGTGGTAGAAATTGTTCAGATATCTCATCGTAACAGATAGAAATTGAACTTTATTTGATAAAAAAAGAAAAACATGACATACATGTAAGGATAGATGACATTATTTAGGTCAAAATTCCTTTGAAAAATACTAGATTATTAAATTTCATCATTACTCAGTCTTTAGAAGTGAGATATACTGTCATTACCTTTATTATTGTTCTCATTCCAAAAAAACATAATATCCTCTAAAAAATGTTTTCCATTACATGTATTCCTAAAATCAAACTGATAATCCACCTCAGGAGGACAATGTAACTCATTTATTTCCACATAATAAAAAGAAAATTCATTATATATAATCAATGATAAAATAAAATCTTCATCGAATCTGAGACTGAACGAAGAATATAAACAAAATTACGTTACTATAGTGTCGTATAGTAATGGTTTTTTATCTTCTCCAGAATCATAATCTAGACCTTGTAATCATATTTATTCCTTGAGCAATTATTTTTGAATTTAAATAACATAAATTGATTAACTTTCTTTGTAGTAATTTGTGAGCTTTCCCGGATACGTAAAAAGTGGTGTCCAACTAGTATCTTGAGATATTAGAGGGGTTTATATGTCTAAAGGTTTCATGCTTGAAGAAGTTAAAGGTTTAGGGTTTAAAAAATATACAATAAAAATAGTGAGAGATAAGCATTGTAAACAAAAGGGATGTGTTTGAGGGTAGGAAGAGAGCAGGAGAAGGCGAACAATTTTATCACACCGATTGAGTATGTACTTGTTAATTTTTTTGTTTGAAAATAAAAATAAAATATAAATTTCTCAAAATCTAACTAAACCATAAATAAATGAAATAAAAAATGATAAAATTTTATATATGACATATATAGTACTTAAAATATAAACATTAAGATTAAATTAAAATAAATTAAAAAAATCAATAATTGAAAATTTAAAGGATTCTGACCCCCCTTAATAAAACAAAACATGCAATGGGAAGTGGTTTATTGAAAATATCAGCAAAAAAAAATATTTGGTATTATAAAATTCTAATGATATATATTTTTTATGGACAAAATCTATTAGAAATTGATGCGTTATATCAATGTGTACAGTACTAGAATGACCCATAGGGTTTTTTTGAAATATTTATAGTAGTATTATTATCACATAAAATAGTTGTACTATTAAAATTTACTCCAATGTCTAGTAGGGTTTTTTCAACCATACAGCCTACGGATAGCAATTGCCAGCAGACACATATTCTACCTCAGCAGTTTACAGAGCAACTGAGTTTTGTTTCCTACTATACCATGATACTAATGTTTTTTCTAAAAAGCGATAGGTTTATGAGGTACTATTTTTATCTAATAAGAAAACTCCAATAACAAAATCCGAATATTAAATTAAAATAATATAATAATATTTTGGGTAATGAAGAGACTGAAAAATAATTTCTTTTAAATATCTAAAAATTATTTTAACATTAATAATATGAGGCTCTTTTGGATTTGATTGAAATCCAGTGAAAAGGAATATTTAAAACCTAATGTTTGGTCCTCTAATAATAAGATATATCAAACTACCAAACATAACTCTATATAAATTATTTTCTATTGGTTTCCAAGCTTCATCCAATCATGTTTTATATTGGTACACATGGGAGTTGTTTACGTAATTTTCTATTCAAGTTCACTCTTTTTCAGTAATTTAATAATATATTTACATTTATTTAGAACATTACCATAATATTATTTATAAATATAAAATCCTAAAAGGAAATTAAGTTATCCCATCATACTCATTTGAAATTATTTTTTCAGTAATTTTAAAAAATAATTACAATGATTTATATTAGTTGAACAAAAAATAACATCATCAACATAAATTTTAAGAAATAAAATATTATAAAAAATGATTTTATTAAAATGTGTGGGTCTACCAATCTAACATTAAATCCATTTCTGAAATGAAAAGAACTAAATATTTATTTCCAAGCTCTAGGTTCTTGTTTATAGTCATAGAGAGATTTATTAAGCTTAAAAATAGAGTTTTGTTTTTGAAAATTTTCAAAACAAGACAGTTGTTCAACATAAACATCTTCCTTTAAATAATCATTTAAAAATTCATACTTGAAAACCATATGATGTAATTTAAAATTAATATGAGATGTATATGTTATAAGGAATATAATTACTTCTAATCCTGCTACATTGTAAAATGTCTAATCATAACCTATACTTTCTTACTGATTATATCCTTAAGATACTAATCTATTTTTATTTCTATTTTTGATCCCCTGATTATCCATTATATTTATAATGATTTTCTCAGTTCCTATAATTGGATAATTGTTTGGTTATTCTACTAGATCCCAAAATTCATACCTTTTGAGTTGGATTATATCTTCCTTAATTTCTAGCATCCAAATCTCACCTTCTAAGGCATCTTCAATAGTGTTGTGTTTTAACTGATATAAAAAGACATAAAATACTGCTAGATTTCTATAATTTCCCCATGATTTAACTGTTGTTTATAGATATCCTATAACAATTTCTAGGTGATGGTTATATAATGTCCATGAATGTCTAGAAAAGTCATATTCATTATCATCAGTTCCATATTCTCCTAAATTTGAATAAATTTCATTAATATTATTTTAAGAATCAGTTTTAGGGGTTTCGAGTCTCATATTGTCAAAAGAGTGAGTAACTTCATCAATTTGATATTTATCTTTAATAAAAGGGTTAGTTTAATCAAACATCACATGGACTGATTCTTCCAAAATTCTTGACATTTATTAAACAATCTATAAGCTTTAGATGTAGCTGAATATCCCAAAACTATTACTCTATCATCTATTGGGTCTAACTTACCAAGATTACCTTTAGTATTCATGATAAAAACCATATATACATATACATTAAATTAATCTATATTAGGTTTTATGTTATTAAAATTTTCATAGGGTGTTATTTTGAAAATAGTCATTATTAAAACTATATTCATGATATAGAAGGATGTTCGAGAAGCTTCTGCCCAAATATGTGTAGGAAGACTGTATTAATTTAATAAATTCCTTACCATTTCTTGAATATTTCAATTTCACATTTTATCAAATATATTTTTTTGGATGTTCTTGGTGGATAGAAGGTGTGTTTAATAACTATATTTGATAAAAAACAATTGACTTATTATTGCTCAAATTTTACACCATTATTACTTCTCAATGAAATTATTTCAAATACTTTTTGATGTTGAAAATTTTTACAAAAAAATAAAAAATATTGAATACTTCACTTTTGAGTTCTACAAATTGAACACAAGAAAATTTAGAATAATCATATACTAAAACCTAAAAATATAATTTACCATCGAAACTTTGTACTCTTGATTGTCATAAAAATTTATATGGATAA
Organism: Viscum album; assembly: GCA_963277665.1. Lineage (NCBI taxonomy): Eukaryota > Viridiplantae > Streptophyta > Magnoliopsida > Santalales > Viscaceae > Viscum > Viscum album. The sequence continues at coordinate 1,242,961,405 of OY728153.1, forward strand.
GCTATAAATGTTTTGGTGTAAAAATTATGTTAATAGATTTCATATAATATTTGTGTTTGTAGTAAATTTGGTATGCATCACAGAATTTATCTTTCTCAAACATATGAATTTGAAAATATGTATCAAATTTATTATTAGATTATTTATGAAAAGAATATTAATTATCATGTAGAAGTCCTCTATGCCAATTCCATGATTCATTTTTCTTATCTAGTAAACATTTCTCTTTTTTTCATAAGGAATTTACATCCAACTTATAAACATTTTCAGTTCAAGGTTCTGTAAATTTCAGAAACTAAAATTTACAAATAGAAAAAAAATTGATAGAAAACTCAACCAAAAAACCATCTTCATAGATTTGAATGATTTTTATCATATTTTTCTTTAACCATTTCCCATGTAGTACTTTGTTGATTGAGATATTATTTGGATATCCATTAGTTCCAACTACAACTATTTTTACATTAACAATGTCAGTAAATGTGACATTTCATACTTCCAAATGAGTTAGTGTATAAAATATTGTTGAGTGTCAACACATATTCCTAGAAAATCCAATGTCTATATACCATATATATTTTCTTTTTCAATGACATTTTTCCTTCAAAATTAATTTCAAAAACGTTTGTTTTGATAACAATATCTTCATGCATCCTGCATTGTTAGCAATGAATGATATGGGAATCTAGATCTAATTTATTTTTCAACAATTTATATCACTATATTTAGTTAAAATTGTAGAAAAAACCCTCTTTGGCTGAACTAATTTGATGATTTTTTAAATTTCACTTATTGGTGACATGAACTATTATTCCACAAAAATAATAGGTATCAATTTTAGAATTGGAAAGAAAATATATTTTATATAATTTTTATTTATCTCCCTTAATTCAAATTCCAAATCATTACCTTTTAATGATAATCATTTAAAGAATTACATTTATGATATTTTATCGTTTAGTAAAAAAAGAGTATCGCTTTTATATGATTCCAAGTCAACCTATAATTCCATGATTTTATTTTCATGATTGATATTTTTTATGCAATGGAATTGAAATTTTTATGTATCTCTTGATTTTGTTTTATCATGGTAAATCTATCACCTAAAAAACATCATGAATGACTCTCAATGATTTATGTCTCTTTAATGAGTAATCAAAATTTTCTTCTAGCATAGAATAATAGGTGGATAACTTATTATTTGAGAAAGTACTAGTTGTAGAATCAAAATAGTAATAAGTATGTACAATTTTTTCGTCATCCATAATGATCATATAATATTATAGATTTGAGTTTTCTATCCAATAATTAGGCATTAAAGGAATGATGGAGTCTTCATATACACTCCATGTATATTTCATTTCCCTTTTTGTTATTGTTCTCATAATCATTATTTTGTGATATCTCTTTTCTATCTTTTTTGAATTCTTAATTCAGTTGAAGGAAATCAGGTATGATATGGACCAATTTTTTTATTCATAGAATCAAACTTTCCTTGGTAATTTTTCATCCTTCTAGAAGGATTTTTTAATCCTCTTTTCTTGCTCTAAAATTTGTTTAACTTTCTGGATATTGAGCCAAGTCAATTTCAAAATCTAAAGAATATGATTTTTTTGCTTTTTTGAATTCTTTATTTGTATTTCTATTATTCTTCTGAGATGTCACATTCAGAGTAGTAATTTTTTTCTTCACATTAATCTTACGATCCTTAGCTTCGACCTTCATTTATTCTTCATACATCCGTATTGTCCCAACTAGTTATTTCATTGTCAGATCCCTAAAAGGTGATGATTGGTGAATAGTAGCTGATATTCCATTCCCTTTAGAATGTAGTAATCTGAGTACATTCAAGTCTTGATTGAATTTTTGATGGGTTAACCTAAGGCTGTAATATTTTGGACCATACTTGCAATGCTTCTATTTATCTGTGTGATGAATTCACTATCTAACATTCTAAATGTGTTGAACATTAGCTCAGTTGTAGCATACCTCATATGTCTTACATTATCTATTAATTCATAATAAGTGGAAATAGTTTATTATATTTCATACATATTTTGGTTATTTTGATAATCTATTAATTTTGCCTTGTCTATGAAAAAAATAATAGAATTCATCTTTTTATAATTGATATAATACTCGACATCTGATTCAACAGTCTAGGATTTTTATTTCTGTGGAATCTTATAAGGAGTAATAATTTTTAAGTAGACTTTGAATTAATTAAATTTCATATGGTTAATAATTATTTATTTCCAACATCCACAATTTTCACCGTTAAAGTATGGAGCTTGAATCGTTGATGTTTTTTCTCTTAGATAAAGCATTTTCATTATTGTATAGACCATATAATATGAGCATGCTATAAGTTTACCCAAAAATATCTCATTTGATACTAATTTATGGTTCATAATACACAAAGTAACACAATATAGGTGTGGCTTGTGTCTTTTTATAAAACATACACATTTCATTCTTTTGAGACCCACTAGGAATTATACAGATATGCAGTGTTTATTCCATTAAAATGAATATATAGTGGATTAAAAAAATTAATAACACAAATATTTATATTATTTTAGGGTATAAAGATCCCTAAACCAATCTACCAGTCAATCTCTCTATGAGCATGATAAATTTTACTAGAATGATCCTATTATCACAAGACCATAAATCTGCAACTAAGTCATAACAGTTGAAATATTTAAAATAAGCCTAATTAAAATTCCTTTTTGGTTATATAATTTATAACCAGTTATCCGTAGCATAGCTCAAGAAGATAATACTCCACCATAAATGAGTATGAGCAGCTGAAACTCTAATAAACCCAAAGATATGCATTTGTTGATTTGGGATGTTCATCATAGTTTCAGTAGTAGAAACTGACAGATGATGGATATTATTCTTTAGAAAATAATAACTTTAAGAATGAAAAGGAATGAAGGTATCCTTATAGAGAAAATGATCTTCAATAAGGTAGAAACAATACAATATTATTAACTGGAGGTTATTAATATATAGAACATTCTATGTATAGCCTATTTTGAAAAAAACAAATATTTGAATGTTCTTTGTAGTAGCACTATAAAAGATAATATTAATAATGATGTCGTATATGTGAGTATATTATCACACACATATTTTTTGATGAGATACTCTAAATGAATATATAGAATAAATATATTCTATCAGTATTCCAAATCCAAAAGAATAGTCGAAGTGATCGTAGAAAAACGAATTCCCATTGACAAGGGGAGTCATAACATCCCTTTATACCATGATTATTTTCTCTAATTAATACAACTCTTTAAGACAGTCATAATGATTATTTAATCAATATTAAATTCTAACTTGACCGTAAAAGAAATCTCATATTTAAAATGCAGCTAAAACATTGATTTTAAATACACAACATAGGGTAGAACTACATAACATTGGATTCCTTCGCATTTTCTAGGGTTCATTCCCATAGTGTAGGGTTCCCACCAATGTAAGGTTACTTAAAAATACATTAATTTTCATGTAATGCAGGAAATAATTAGAATAGGGATGATAACCCAGACATTCAAATTTTTAGCATAATATCACAAATGTATCCTTGATTAACCATTTTTTCAAATACCTAATCATTGGGTCAATGAATAATAATACCAACATCCAAGGTAGGGTTACTATTACATACGTTTAGTAATTCTAGGAATGTATGGATCCTGATCCAAATGCAATCTATTTAGCGCAATGTATGGAAAATACCATATGTAAATGTTTAACCTTTCCAGCATAATGTTGGGATTAAGAATAATACATTCATTTATCGAATCTAGGGTTTGAAATAGTGTTTCCAGAGTAATTCCAATAATGTTAAATTCCATTAACCCTTATATATATTCTTGAAAACTCACTCAACAAAACATCATTAGAAAAAAACAATAGTATTTGTGAGCATAAAAATCAATATAAATTATTGAGTATTGTTGAAAAAATACATTCCCAACAAAACAATAGGTGAGATTATCCATTGAGTGATGGGGGATATTTCCTTTGGAAATGATCCACTATCATAATGTTTCATCATGGTAGGTCGAGGTCCTTATTATCTTGGATACCACCACAATTTATAGCTTCTTTCAATTTATCCATAACTCTAACAAACTATTCCATTATTATTCTAACAGTTTTAGGATTCTATTTTTGAAGGATAATTTCCCCTTGATGCCTTCCCACTACATCATTCTTGTTTCCTCTATAGATAACCATTTAAAAAAATACATTAAATGAAGAGACATATAAATATGAAATTATAAATGCTTATAGCATAATCATAAGGAAAAATCATCAAACGAAATTCTTTTTTTGCTATCCTAACATCTAAGTAATCTAATCATTTCCATTGATACCAACAATAAGGACTCGTCCTTAACAATTACATGTTCTTAATTTTATTCAACAATTTCACATTTTATCACATTAATGATCATTTCTAGGTTTTTGTATTAGATAATTAATCCATAAATCATACCTAAATATCATAAATTCGAATTAGACACTTTTGATCAGTATCCATTTTCCCCTAATTTAAATATTTTACGATAATGAATGCATGAATTTGATGAAAATCTCCATGACTTACATCTTGAATTCTTCATTTACTATACCCATCCTTAAACCCTCAAAAAATATTTTTAAAACATGGTATGGGAATAAATGCTCGGTAAGAGATATAAAATTAAAGGAATCCATTAGTTTGATAACAATATAAAAACTCATATAAATTTTACCTTTATATAAATTTTTATTTGATAATATGGAATGAAAATTTTCACATGAATATGAAACACAAATTTTTTCAAAAAAAGATCATTAAAATCCATAGCAATCAATTAAAATATTTTTAGTGACATAGAGAATCTTATTTATTAATCCCTTTCATATCCCATTAAATTTGAATAGTCATTCAAATGACATCAAAATATTTTAATCTTTCAAATGGAATGACCATATGGTCGACATCAATACCCAATGAATTGGAGATCAACAATGGATATCACCCTTCGTATAAGCTATATCGGGCTCACCAATGAGCAATAATGGGGCTCTACCCTCGATATAAGATATATCAGCCTCAACCTTCTTTCAAGTGGAATAATGGGGCTCCGCCATTCGTATAAGAAGTATTTAGATTACAAATTTCATATAATAAAAATGTAACATATCAATTTTTAAACAAACTCATCATAAAACCCTTTAAAACACTTTTTAATTCCAAATGAAATCTATTTTAGATAAATGTGCCATTTTCTTTTGAGAACCTATTTTCAATAACCAAACAACCATTTATTTTAAAACCCATTTTCAATACCATAAAAACAAATAAAAGGAAATAAGGGTTTCCTTTGTGAAAATATGAAATCTAAAATAGGAATCTAGAAATAAAATTGACATCATGACTATATGAAAGGTCATTGTCTCCATAAATGAAAAATATGATATTTCATTCTTTGTTTTTCAAAAAAGGTCCATTTGAGACATGCAATATCATTGATTTTCAAAACATTTTCATGAAATTAAAATTATTGGAGCAATTTCCTTTACAATCCTTAAATATCTTTATTAAGAAATATTTAAAATAATTTCTAGAATATTGAAATTAAATATTTAATCATTAAACGTGTCCTATACCAAGTTGAACATTTAATCCATAATACCCATTAAAGAATAAAATTTAATAAAACCTCAAATATAATGATAAAAAAATCATGATATGGTAAATCAATGGATCTATATATAATCCTCCTGAAAAAAGGTGGGTGTTGAACATCAAAATATGCCTCAATGAAAAGAAAATGAGGCGAAATCCATTACCTTGAGTCTGAAAATTCATATGTGTCATTATCATCTTGAATAATAAAATTATGAAAATTATTTTATTTATTTAGATCCTTTTTCAATTTTATCATTACATTTATTTATTATATTATAGTGTTTTATACAACTACATAAACAATTAAGTATACGTAGTGTGTTTTTACCATATTCAATTTATGTATCAAAACGACTAAGGCTGGTTTAATATGGTCAAAAAGGCAACTATATAAACATATAAAAAATAATTATCATGAAATAATTATCATATTTATTCATCACTTCTAATTTTTGAAACCATTTGTTAAATATGGTTATAAAAAATGAACCAATGTTCCAGTTATTTTAGTTGGTAGGTTGTACGTACACATTAGTAACGTTACCATTTTTAAATGACCATTATCGAAAAAAGGTAGGTATAATTTACCTATATTGAATGATAATTCTATCAAATATACCATTTTATTTAATAATATATACTTATATATATAATTACTATGATGGAAATGGAATTACATTGCTTCTAAGAGGATGTAGTTTACATGTCCACGAACGACGTCAAAACTTTTTCAGTGTGTCAAAAGATAATAAAGAAAATGAAATATTATATTTATAGAATGGTAATAATGTCATTAATATATATATATATAATTAATATCACATATGTTTATTAATATCACCCTTAATAAATTATATGAAAACGGGGAATGTATCACATCGATTTATGGAGGTGATAGTCAACACATCCACAAATAGCGTTATCCCATTTTATCAATTGGAAAATCATAAAGTCATGAGTTATATAAAAATTAAATAATTATTAATGAAACATAAATATCATATATAACTTATAAAATATAATTTTAATAACAATTCTTAATCATGAGAGGTCTTAAAGGTGAAACGAATAACATTGTTTCTTAATGAGGCAGTTCCCAATACACACAAATGAAAATTTAGTTACCCATATAGATGGAGTGTGTGTAGGTGTAGGTATAAACATTAAAATAAAATAATATAAGTATATTTTTTATTATGATGTTATTATATAAGTTTGAAATAAGAATAATTTAATTATTTTAGAAAGAAATAAAACAAAATTTATTGTCGAAGTATGTCACCTATTTTTCGAGTAACTCTATTTGGTTTGAAGAAAATTAATTCCCTGGTAGTATTGCTTCCAAAAATTAGGATTATATGATTACATGAGGGGTTCAATAATATTGGTTCATTTTTTGGGTGATCCAGTTGGCTTGATAGGTTTGATGATTTGTGGGGGTGGGTTTCATTTTTATAGTGGTGGGAGAGTGTTATTCATATAAATTAAAACATAAACAATAATGGGTGGTCTCCTATACCTTATGTGATTCCCGAATGACAAATAGTTCAGTAAAGTGGAATTATGGTTGATAAAATCTCACAAAAAAAATAATTTTTATCACTTGTTCTTTAGTCATTACGATACCTTTTTTTTACATTTTGGATTTTCATTTACGTATATAGTTTTCAAACCAAAGTAATTAATCCATTAATAATAAATTAAAAATATAATAATTTTAAATTTTAGATGTACATATTATATAATATGAGGTATAATCTATAAAAAAAGTTATCATATGTGATGAAAATTAATTTTAACAGAAACACATGTAACACTTAAAAACTCTATAATTACCTTATCTTTAGTAAAATTGTTTTTCTCTATTTATTGGTCAATATGATTATTAAAAAAGATCAATTTTCATATTAATTTAAGATGTTTTATATTTATTGACAGTTCAATATCGCTTGTAGAAAGAAAATAGTTTTATATATATTAAATTATTTAATAAAAATAATTAATATTATTAAAATATTAACAAAAAAATTAATGTGTTGCCATTTCATTAGATTTTAATTAAATTAAATGAACTCTAAAAATTAAATATAAATTATTATTTTAAACATAAGGCATTTATCTTACAAAATTATCTTTATAACAAAACCCAAGTATCTTTTTTCCTACACCAAAGCATTATAAGTGTTAAAGAAATGGAAGGTTCGTTTTTCCTTTATTTTATATAACTTATTATATTGGTATTTTTTATGGAATAATATACTAATAACTCATAAAAATAAATCCTAAGGTGTTTAAGTTTAAATATGTCCATACAATGGGTTTTGGAAAAGTGTTGGGTCATTTATACACTTTATATTATAAATTTAATCATTAAGAATTATTATATTTACCTTAATCACTATAACTAATTGTAATTACATTTATTAATCATTTAGAAAAAAAATTGGTATTATTAAACCCAAAATTTCATACTTATTCCAAACAATTAATCAATTTTTAAAATTTATTAATATAATTTGATACAATTAATTTAAAATTATTCTTACAGACGCTACAAGACATTGGGTTTTAAAGGACAAAAGTTAAAACATTTTAAATGTTTTTATATTCAATTCCAATTTAAAATTGAATAAATTGATATAAATTATAGTTATTTATTTATAATTTAACTAAATATACTTTAAAACATATTCATGTTATAAGTTAAATATACAAATAAATTAAACAATAAACCAGTTTTCAAATAAATGGAGTTTTTTTTATTATTCATGAGGAAACTGAAACATCTTAGAATAACACTAAAAATTAAACAAAAGTAAATTACGAAAATAAAATTTAAAAAATGTAGTTTATTTTTTCATTAAAAAATGATAAATTTATAAAAAAATTATATTTAAAAATGGTTAACCACAAAAGGCGGTAAAGCTACCTTTTTATGAATATTCGTCTTTTTATGGTTAAAATTGGATTTATTCTTATCTTAAGACTATTAAATTTATTTTATGAATGAACAAAATTATAAAATTTTATTACATAGTTAATTTAATTCACACTCTCTAATAAAAATACAAGTGCTAACATCAATATTATATAACAATATCCACATTATATTATTTTTCGATAAGACTAGGTCTTGTGTGTAACACTAGTTATCAAAGAATGCCGATGTTATGTCAATTTCATGATAAACATGGTGGTGTATATAAAAAAATATAATCTAAGAATTTATTATTACTCAAGATATCATTGAATTTAAATAATTTTGAAATAATATATTAAAAAAAATTTGAGATGTTACATCATAACCCTATTTAAAAAATTGCATCGTCGTAATTTGAAATTTATGTTGCTAAATAGTGGCCAGGAATTTTAAAATACAATTTCTAAAAAGATATTATTCCTAATTTCTACTAATTATTTTATTGTATAAGAATTTATGGAATTAAATTTACTTGATAAGTATAAATTTATCTATTAATCCACTACCACCAAAAAATCATCACTTGCTCAAAACAAGGAGTATCTATGATTAAATTTCATGCATGAAACACTAGAATCATCTTACAACAGATTGAATAATCCTAAAAAAGTAAACACGATAATCTTCCTTTCAATTTACATTATCCAGAAACCATCATGGTTTAAAATATTAACATAATTCAGATATTCATGTGGTATGATACTGCACTAATCCAAATAGATGAATAGTTATATCGAAAGATAAAACTATATCATTATAATTATATATAACTATAATGGTCACTTGTACCATTAAAATTACATCTAGAGAAGTATATTTATTCTTTATCAAATAAACGATAAAAATACACCTTGTTCATCTATAGAAACACAATAAATGTCTACCATGGTATTTACATTATTTAAAAAATTAGAGGATGGGTGCTTAGAATATAGGAATAATAAAATATTGAAAAATATATATCACCAAGGATCATCCATTAATTTCCTAGATGACCCAACATCACCTGTAGATGTTGTGATTGATTTCTCAGTTCTTTTTAACATATGATCATAATTAATCTCACCCTTATAATGTTTCATGGATCACGCGTTAGCATTATATCCAAAATTCTTACAGTTAAATCATATTTTTTTATTGGATACATGTTCTTTCATTATTTGATTATTCATTACTATTTTCCATTCAGTCACAAACCATTTTACCAATATTACAACACCGATAATAATTTTGAGTTCCTGACATACATTTTCCAAAATATACATTACAATACTTAGAAACTATTTTAGGATTAACTTTAAAATTATCTATTCATTTCTTCTCTATTTCCATCAACAATGATCATTTGTTACTCTTTTTATCTCATGGAACTTATGTGTCTAGAAAAATCTATTTCAACTTTCTCTGGAAAACTATGGACTTTTTCATGACTTTTAAATGAATGAGAGGCCAAATCTCTTCAAAGGGGTTTTTAATCTTATGCAAAATATATTAATTTTACTACCAATTTCTCAAAAATACCTATGCATTCCAAACCAAAATTATGATGTTTTCTTCATACATGGCCACTAAATCATCAACATTGAACACTAATTCTATTAATTGTTTCTCAATCCTTTGTTGAATATTGTAAGGGAAATATTAATTAGGGAATAAATTCTTAAATTCATTCAATTCCCTGGCCCCAAGATGATATATTTCTCTAGTATACATAAAAAATACCACCATTGATCAAATTCAACTTCTAAATTATTAATGGATAGGGTTACCTTTTTACATTCTGAACATCCCATGACTTCAAATATGTTGTATAGGTTATTGATCTATCCTTCAAAAATAGGTGGGTTTGATGATCCCTTTAATTATGATGGATTTTTCCTTATAAAATTGTCCACTATTTTCAAGTACCTTTGTGATGGTTTGGGTTCCTCTTAATCATTGTTACCACTATAATTTTTTGCTTGTGTCAATTGATCCATCAGTACAAAAAACTATTCTATTCTGATTTCTACAATATTTCAATGTAGTTATGTAAGGATATTTTCACCTTAATGCATTCCCACTATTGATTTTTTGTTTCCTCTACGTAAAACCATTCAGAACAAACATACTTTCAATGAAGATATATGGAAATATAAAATTTTATATCATTTTAACATAACCATAATGTAAAATATTCTAAATCACTTTAATTAATATTATAATAACCTCAATGTTTTCCAAAACATTCCTTTGATACCATCTATGAGGATCTAGTGTTTATAATTACACAACCCTGTGTTTTATTCAATAAATTTTATTTAGTTTTGATTTAGGATATTATCATGATTATAATTTTAGAGAATTGAACCATCAATTATTAATAACAAAACCGTAAAATGTATAGTGGACACTTCTGATTAGTATCAAATATTTTCAGTTTTTAAAACATTTAAAATTAATCGTGAATTATTTTCAATGAAAATATCATTGAATTATAACATGGCGTCATCATGTTGTTTACCTATCCTTAAAACGTGTTAAAACAGTTTAAAAACATCTGATAAGCACAAGAAGCTCTGTGCGGGATACAAAAAAGAAAATAAGATTTAGTAAATACATAAAATTAATGTAATTATTACCTTAATTTTTAAATTTATTTATAAATATAAAATAAAACATTTTTACATGAATAAAAAACACAGTTTTCTATTAAGGAAAATAATTAAAACTGAAAGAAATAAGTTAAACCTATTTTTCTGACTTGAAGAATTATATACATTATAACCATTAAAATCCCATTTCATTGGAATAGTTATACAGTCTACTTCCAAAAAATTTACTCTTCCCAATGGAATAACCCACAGTTTAGTTTTATTCCCATTACGTTGGAGATTATCAATGGTGATCACTCATTATATATAATATGTCGGGACCACTCATTTATCATAAGCTATACTATGGATCAACCCTTCGTATAAGATATATTTTGAATACCCTTTTTATATTATTATCAAGTAACATATCAATTGTAAAACACTATGATCATAAAACCCTTTAATTATTTTTTAATCTATATGAAAACACATTCTCATAAAAATACCACTTTCTTTTGAAAACCCATTTTCAAAATCTGAAAAACATTTAATTTGGAAATAATATTGAATACAAATATAACCACATAAAATTAAATAGTGTTTTTAATTTAATAAAAAATATAATCTTTAAATGTATTCTATAATAAAAAATCACAATGACATGAAATCTTTTTATCATCGTACTTTAAAAATAGAATATTTCATTTATTGTTAAAACATTACATTTAAATCATGTAAAAATATTCATTTTGAATACCATTGAATAAAATAGAAATTATAAATATAATTCCCTTTATAATATATATATATATATATAATATAATATCTAGAATATTGACATGCGTAAAAATATTCTGAAATTAAATCTTTAATCATTAATAGTGTCCTATAGTACTCTAAAAATTTTAATCATATTCAAGAATAAAATTTAACATAAAATTAAATAAAATATGAATAAATAAATTCAATCTATAAAAATTTAATGGGGATGTATATATTGGCCACAAAAAAGGTGGGTGTATACATCAAAATGTTTCTCAATGAACGGACATTGAGGCAAAATCCTATACATTGAGTTTGAATTTTCATATGTATATTTATCATCATTAATAATAAAAATATATTATTTTTTATCTTTCTATAAAAATGATTTCTTGTTTTTCAATTATTTTATCTCACATATTATAATTTTTGAAAAACTAGTGAAACAATTAGGTTTATATGATGTGTTTTGACTATATTCGGTATAAATGTAAAAATGACTAGGGTAAGTTGACTATGGTAAATGGGTTCCTTATATAAAAATATGAAAATTAATAATCATGAAATAATTATAGTACTTATACATAAATTATACTTTTAAAACCAATCATAAAATATTTTTATGAAAAATGAACCAACATTACAATCATGTGGACGATTGGTCAAACATAAACATGAGTAACAATCCCATTTTTCAATGATCATTATGGAAAGAAGGTAAGTAACATTTACATTTCAAAAATGATAAATATAACATATATATCATATTATTAAATAATATATATATATATATAATTGTAGATGCCGAAAAAGTCTGTAACATCCAGAGGAAGCTTCGAAATGACGAAGCGAAGTCATATTCGGAATCAGAGGCCTGGTCCGGAGGCCCGGGAAGTGGTGAGTGAAAAAAAGGAAGTCTTGCGCGAAATAAATATGTGTGCGAGAAGCTGGTCTGTGATTCGCGGAATCGAGCCGATGAGACGCACAATATTTGCGCGCCCCGGTTCTTCGCGGCGAGCTTTTGCACGCCAACGGTTCATGACGCGGAAACTTTCACGCACTGCCTGGACTCCGTGCCGGAGGGTGCCTATAAATAGAAGGCTACCCCCAACAGTTTGGGGATTGAGGAATTCGGATCGGCTCTCGGGCGCGCAATTCAACTCCCCCCACGCGCAATATGACTTCCAGGTAATCCCTTTTTCGGGAAACGTTTCCCCGGGGCTTGCCTTTGCGCGCAACTCCACAGACTTCAGTGTATTTTCCTCCTCCTCCCGGTACATCCCTTGCATGCGATCTTTGTCCCTTGCGTGAAATCCCCTTCTACGTGCGCAATACCTTGCTCGCAATCCCATATCTGCACAATACTCTGGCCCTATTGCGCGTCATCCCGGTGTTTTGCGCGCAACACCCAGGGCCCCTTTACGCCCCTTTGCTGCCTTTCCACGCCGGCACGTGATTTCTTCCCTGCTGGGCATGCGCGCCATGCGTTGTTTTCCCTTACGGCCTACCAGGCTCGTACGAAGTAACCTCAACGACCCTTGGGTGGTGTTTCCCGTTGCGTTGCTTTGCCTTATCCTTCTCCGCATAGGCACACTAATAGCTATTACTTCTTTGCATAGCCATGCTAATGTGGATCCCCCAATGGTTCTCCCTATGGCCCCCCTTCATTAAGGCCTTTCCAATGCCTTCCCTCCCACAAGGGGTAGAGGGCGTTGGGCATGTAAGCCCTAGGGGTGTGGAGCGAACCAACCTCGTCCAAGCTGCAGGACGTTAAACTGTTGAGCACCACTTTCTTAAAACATGACGTTAAACTGTGGTCCGACCCCGTGCTTCGCACGCACGGTCCCCCCATCTCGGGCATTCTTTCCACCCACTCGTCTCCACGGGAATGGACTCTTCCTTGCTTGGAATGAGATCCTCCTTTTCGGAGAGGCGTTTGTCCGCGGGGGAACGGTCCCCTCAGAGCGTAAGCCCCTAGCCTCCCAACGGATGGCTGCACCCATGCATCTTCGTGCTTCCCCCTACCAAGGCTAGTGGAGTCCTTTTCCCACTGCGCTTTGTTGCGCCACGGGCCTCCACCCTGGAGTAAGCCTCGGCACCAAGGGTCGCTAACCACGCGTAAGCCCCTGTTTCCTATTTGGGCCGCTCAACGCGTAAGCCCCATTCCGCTTCTCACGGACGCACCCTTTGCGACGTGATCATCTGGTCCATGCTGCCTCTTGTTTCTCACACCAAGCATGACTCAAGTGGGCTTAGATCATGCATCGACCATGACACCCTTATGGGCCACCTCAGAGCGTAAGCCCTATCCCAGAGAACTACATGGACTTTGATCTGTGCTAACGCATGGTACGTAGGAAGCCTCCACGAGGTTCAAGCCCACCACCTGGTTGACCCGACCCCTCCACGTCGGTTCCCTAACCACCATGGGTCACCTCAGAGCGTAAGCCCCATACCCACCATGGGCTTCCTCAGAGTGTAAGCCCCAAATCCCTCATCCCGCATAACGTTAAACTGTATGCCCTCGACCCGCATGACATTAAACTGTCTCTCGTTAGCCATGACGTTAAACTGTATTCCCCCTCTTGGGTCGTCACAGAGAGTAAGCCACATGTCAGACACCCACGTCTCATCTTGACTTCCCCCTTAAGCCCACATGCCTTGGGAAGCTCACGACCTAGCCCGGAGATCTTACATCCTCCAGGCTCCAATCCATGCGTTCATTCTCACGGGTCGCCTCTCTAAGTGTCCCACCGTACCATCGAACTACGCAGACTTTGATTCCTTGCCATGGGGATACGTAGAAAGCCTCCATGAGGTTCGAGCCCGTCACTCCACCATCCATCCTGATCCTTACCCGGGCCGCCACATCCCAGTGAGATCATGCCACCCCATCCTACTCCATGACATCTGGGAAGCCACCCACATGCTGGCCCCAACATCAATGTTCCCCCTAGGGGTCCTTCAACCCGATCTATCTCTGCAAGACGTTTAACTCACGACATACCCTGTGTTAAACATGGTATGCTAAGGAAAACATCAGATGGTACACAATCCCCACGTTCGATGTGGGATGCCTCCGGCTTCCGCACCCTCGAGAAGCCCTGTGATAAGGGACAGAAGACAGACATGCTAACGACACCCCAACGTGACTATTCTCCTCACCGAAGGTTTCTTCCATGACGAGACCCTTTGGAGCACCTTGACGGAAGCAGCGTAATTAACTGGCATCCATGTAGATATGGTTTCGAGAATGAGCTTCACGAACCCGTCTTAAATCTATGAGGGAGACCCAGACTAGGTGATGAGCTCCGAGGAGGAATCCACCGAAAGAAGAACCGACATCCCATCATACTGGTTTCGATTATCGATAAGACATCCCTGAACAAGGAGCAGATGCTGCACGCCTATGGAAAGCAGGAGCACGGGGTAACAATCAGCGCATCGTCCCCACAGACGGATGCACGCGCCCCGGTGACAGCGTCGAAAACATTAAATGGTGAACCTGATGTGAATCTCTTCTCCTCAATATGGAGAATGGTAGCATTCAGGGTGTCAGAATATTATCATTTAACCAAGTCTGGGTATCCACCACCGGGATGTGAAAACCACCAGGGGTCGATGCCGTCAGGACGTTGACCACTCCGTTCTACGACGTCGTCAGCGTGGATCCCTCTCACCGGCCACGGAAGACGGAATGATGCTGGACTTTGGTTGTCGATCTCTTTTACTTTTGGTACTAATGGGTTCATCTCCCTGCTTCCAGGAATAAGATCACTACATCTGGAAGTCGATCGCCACCTACCCACCGGTGCAGAGGCAGGGGCAGTACGGACGCAGGTATGCCGCGCGGTTTCACCTTTTCCGCAGTCGCTTCGACTTCTCCCGCCGTAGCAGCCGGGCGCTCACTCCCCCTCTCCCCATTAGAAATCATCCAGCGAAGGGTGATAAATGACCTGGTTCATAGGTACAATGAGGAAGGGATCATCCCCACCAGGGGAATGGCCCGTTTGGATCTAGAGGCGGTTGCGCCACACCACCATCACCACCCACGAGGGCCGCGCAGGGAGCCGCCGCTCCCAACTCTAACGTTCAACCGCATAGGGATTCTATCCCCGGAGCACCTGGACAAATCCCTCCCATATGCCAATGAGGCGGGGGATGTCTGGGTCCGCCCGATTGGAGACCTGTCCCAGAGGTTAACGGCAATAACCCCCGCCAGGCTGCATCGACGCCGCCGCCCGACTCCTAGAGCCGAGGAGCATGCAATCTTCATGCCCGCACCACCAGCTCCAACCCATCTGACCCTACACCAGCGTCGGGCGTGAGCGGAAGAGAATTCCCATCCTGGGGCACCAACATCAGTAACCACTATGGCCCGAGCCACTGCTGACTCCTGTTACCAGACCCCCACACACGTTGAGCAGGGGCAGCAACATTCCCTATTGGGATTGAAACCAAGACCGCCCTGCAGGCAAGTTGGGTTGAATCTCCCTGTCGCGGGCACTGGAAATGGCCACCACGGACCAATCTGTGGTAGTTCCACCCACCATGAAGGCTCATTCCGTGCCACTGATCTAGAAATATGAAGGCTTATTCGCGACAGCTATGCTTCGGGTATGACTCTTTCCAGTGCCCACTGCATCGAGTATGAGGTCACTCCCCCTACTGTCTGCCACGAGTATAGAGTTGTTGCGTATCCAGTCGCTCACTCACATGGATGTCCTCCTCATGCCCCTTTCGACATCTGTCCCGGTGCGTCCCACACCTCGGCCTTCAGTCCCCTCTGCTCCAGCTCTATTGCAGCCAGGGGACTCCTTCACGGAAATCATCCTTACCCTGATGAGCCACCCAGGGGCCGGAAGGTCGGGTGTCGTCACCGTAAGAGGAATGTCAGGGGAGTCCGGACGGAAATTATACCAGTCTGTTTCTCAGGTTCTGAGGCGGAGTACAACTCGACGATGGAACCTCCTCCCCAACCCTTTGAGTTGAGGGCAGGGACGGGGATGCGGCGCGTTAGTCTCGTACTCCCAGAATGTGAGATCCGTATGATTCCCTCCTCCCTCCGAAGGTATATCCAGGAGGACGAGGACTTGGCGTACCCCTAGGGGTCAAACCCGCAGTTTCCACTAGCCTCCCCGGAAGCACCTTCCACCCCTGTCAGGGAGGGTGGGGAACTTTTCTGGGGACCGATGGAAGAGCCGTGATGTGACACTCCCTCAGCAAGCACCTAAGCTATGACATGAGGCCCATTCATCGGCCCATCCTATCGCGACGTGGCAGACAGGGCGCTGCAACCCCTGGAGGATGACTCAGGGATTGGTGGCCAATCGGCATGTTCATCGTATTCCCCACCGACCAACCCACCGGCCCGGCGGCCTACCTCAGTGCCATTGCCTGTTCCCTGACTATCCTCAGTGAACGAGCAGAGGCAGCAAGGTATGGACCCCGAACCGGAGTCATGGAGCTTCTGGACCGTCCTGGCAGTGGGCCACATCCCCGAGAAGTTTTGTCTGGTCGCAAGATCGGATTTTGATGTGCTAGAGTCACTCACCCCGGGAGAGTTTGAATGCTTCCGACAGACCCTTCAGGTGACTCACTCCCATCTTCGCCATCATCTAGCACCTTATCTCGAGAGCCAAGCGCACCTCGAGGATATCGGTGAGCAGTGCTGTCGGGTCGACCTAGCAGCGCTCCCTGCGTTTCGGCACCCCGAGTCATTAGGCCACCACGGGGCCCTCCAATAACAATGTGTCCAGAGTTTTCATGTACTCTGCAAGGTTATTGAGGAAGCCACCCCCACGCACACATCTGTGGATGGGGGAAGTACACTTCCCTTCTTATCTGTGCGATCTGATGACAGCCCAATTCACTGGGTGGCCCTGAGGTAATGTCGCCAAGGGCAGTGTCAGTCAACATGGTTGTCCTTTTAGATGAGGGAAACAGTGTGGAGTCCCTTGACGGGGGCTCAACCCCTGAGGAGAAGCCGCTACTGGACCCATCTGGGAGGATTTCTCACCAATAGAGAAGCCTCCTAGGTCTCCCTGTACCCACGGAGGCACTGGCACTAAGCCGAAACATCGGTAAGGGTAAAGAGCCTGTCGGGTCTGTCAAACTCACTGACCCCTCTGCCTTGGTGAAAAAGGAAGAGGAAGATCCCGAGAAGTCCATGCTACGCCAATAGCTTTCTGAGCAAAAGAGGCTGGTTGATGAGCTCTTGGCCGAACGCATTGTAGAGCGGCGGCCTGACTGCGGTAACCTTAGACCATGACAACAGGGGCAGGAGCATCTACCCCTTGCCAAGATTCCCCCGAGCAACTGTGACCATGTTGTGTTAGCCAATAGGGGAGAAGCTAGAACCCATGCCATGAGGGCGCGATATGTTTCGCTGAGCCCTGCCGAGCAGCGGGACCACTTGGGGGATCCTGCTCGGTTTCCTCCCGCCGCCCCGAGAGTCGCTCCGCCAACCGCCCCGCGAGCTGCTGAGCATGCCTACCGTATCAAAGAGCCTGGTAAAACGCTTGTGGTTAGATATCCCCGTCAAGATAGGAATCAACATCCAGATGATCTGATTGAAGTACTCATCACCCACTTGGACGCCCTGGAAACTCGGCAGGTGGCAATCCCACCGGACGGCAAGCCATACCCAGCATGGGTGGATGATATGCCGGCCCCGACGGGATTTGGGAACCCCACTTTTCCCCCTTTAACGGGACCGGAGTCCCGCCACAACCCCTGGCCCACTTCAACTCGAGGTGCGGGCCTATGTTAGGGACTCTGGCACAGCAGGAGGCTGGAAAGCTCCGTTGCTTCATTTAGACCCTGGAAGGGCCAGCATTCATCTGGTACAGCCAGCTCCCTATTGGATCTCTGACTAGCTGGGAGGAACTTCGCCAGAAATTCCTATACTAGTTCAGTTCCACAACTCGGAAGATGAACATTGCAGGCCTTTTCATGTGAAAACAAAGGCCCGATGAGCGAGTCGCGGACTTCGTCTCCTAGTGGAAGGGGCTCATGTACTCCCTTGGCATGCCACTGACTCAGGCGCAATTACTGACGATGTGTGTAGGGAACGTCAAGGAAAGGTTGGTTCCTTCTCTGATCACACAGAATTACCCTGGAGGGTTCCTGGACTTCTCGGACAAGGCTCAGCGCCTCGAAGAAGCCCTGCAACAGGCCGGTCAGGCACGCCCGCTACCTCCTGTAATCTCTGCAAGGAGAGCTTCCAGAGCCAAGCCCGCTACTGTTGCCCAGATAGAGGCCCCCAGATAGCTAGAGTTGCTACCAGTAAGGCCAATTCAGCATCCTCATAGGGGTCCACCCCCACGGGCACAGCCTCCGACCTAGCAATGACCACCTCAAAATCGGCAGGCGCCTCCGCATAACGCACCACCACCACCTAGGCGAGATAATCAGGCTCCACCTTCTCAGACTGCTCCTCCAGACCCTGGTCATGGTCAGCCCCCAAGAGCCCCCCCCCCCTTTCCAGACATAAGGAATCATACTTACTCGTTTGGCGAGGCCTAGGTCCCCGGTTATTTCTGTAGCGCCTTGGAGCAGAGGATCATGCGGCTGCCTGAGTGCCGGAAGCCAGAAGAGGCGTGTCTCACTGATCACCCTAACTATTGCCTTTATCACCGAATCCTGGGACACACCATCTTGTGATGCCATGTGTTCAAGGACTGGCTCCAAGACCAGATTGACAACAACATAGTCAGGTTGGGCCCAGCCCCGGCACAGGTGGCAGGTGTCTTCGTGAAATCATATAGCAGCAGTGACAATGGGAATGAGTGGGAGCAGGTTTCCGACCGTGGGTCCCGGATGTATAACCACTGGATGGCCCGCAAGATGGTCGCTCGTGCCCATGGCATCATCCATGCCCACCTAAGTCATCCAGAGCCCTCGGAATCTGTGAGCGCCGCTTTGGCATTGTCGTCCCAGCCTACCTCTTCCCAGAAGAGAAAGCGGCGGAGCAAGAAGAAAGAACACGCCCTACCATTGCCGCCATCTTCCTGCACGCTTGGCAATTTCATGCCCCCAGAAATGGGGTTCCCTCCGAGACCCCGTCTGGTAGTGGATGACTCCTCGGGTGAAATATCGGGGGATGCTTCGGTTAACACCGTAGAGTTGGTAAATCCCTTTTTGACTCCTGACGATAAGGAATGTCAGATGGGACTCCCCAAATTCCCCAGCTGTCTCCAAAGTCGGTGGAGCCGTTGCTACATGAATTGTTGGGGCACGGTAGTCGTCACCTCCAGTCAGGTCGTGCACGCTATCGAGACCAGGCAGCAAGCCCGGTAGAGAGAGTTGCACTCACGGCTCCCTCACCCAGTGTCAACAGGTTCGCTGCCACCACCGTTTGTATTGATTGATTGGGTGGAACCACCTCGTCCATGTCACAACCAGCCCTGCCCTGCCACCAGTCGACTACGGCCTTACGGTCCTAGAACGATAGCCACTTCTTGGGTTTCTGCTAGTGAACAGCGGGACGTGCCTAGTACCAGTCAGTCACCAGTCCCGTCAGCAGGGCCCGTCATGCCTCCAATCACAGAACGACCTCCTGTAAGCAGAATCTCGCATTTGGCTTGAAAGTATGATGTTCTGAAGCACCTGGTCGGCATTCCGTCAAGGCTTTCTATCATTGAGTCCCTTCCACTATCATCTGAAATGCGTGAGGCGCTCGCCAAGGCTCTAAGGAGCCCCCTCCATTTTGAAACAGAGGTAGCGGTCGTAGAATCCTTCCACACTGAGGTGATTGAGGATGCCGAATGTCAGGCGGTTATCTCATTTTCTAGTGAAGATGAAGACCTTCCCATATAGGGGCACATCCGCCCACTATACATCACCGTCCAGTTCAATAGCATGGAATTTTGTCGCTGTCTTGTCGACACGGGTTCCAGGATTAACCTGATCCCAACTCGGACACTACGCAAACTGGGGTTGTCTGAGGTTGATTTAACTCCCTCCGACCTCAGTATCCAGGGGTATGAATGGACTGAGAAAACTCCACATGGCAAGATTCATCTGAATACCCAGTTCGGAGGCCTCATTTCCAATACCAAATTCATGGTAGTCTCTCAGGACACCGCCTACAACACGTTGATGGGCAGGCCGTGGCTCCACCTTCACGCAGCGGTCCCCTCATCGTATCATCAGTGCCTCAAATACTCCCATAAGGGTCAAGTGGGTATGATCTAAGGAGATGCGTCTCCATTTTCCTCTTGTGAAGCCCGTTACCTGGGCGCTGACTATTACAAGAGCAAGGACAAGCAGATCCTGGCAGGTGAGGTCGAGCCCGCCGCTGTCATGAGTGATCCCTGTGAAGGTTTGGATGACGCATATGTCTTACCAATCCATCGGTTGGAGGCAATGACCCCCAATATGGGAGAGTGCTTTGTTGTCTCGGGTACTATAGGAAGGAATATTTATGGGTCTAAGTGATGGAGAGAAATCACCTCATACTCTTACACCAACCAGGCTCGGGTGATCCCCGAGCCTCCTACCCCTGTATGATATCGGGAGGTTGGGCTCATGGCAACGGCGGTACGTCATACGTGTCTGTTTCGCCAGGCCAGAATCGACTGGATCCAGCCAATGCGCCACTACTGCTTTGATATCATAAATCATGGCCCCTTGGGCCGAAGGCCAGATGGGATTGGGACAACCGCCTTCGTCGCCATGGTCTATGCGGTGCATGAGTCTCCCGTCGTGACGACCTCTGCCGGCCAAGCCAGCGTCGGCTCCCCATCAGGGTCTAGAAGCCCTGAAACGGCTTCCCCCGTGGAAGATCCTTCCACAAGTGGAGAGGAGGACATGGAAGATTCTCCTCCTGCCTTTGAGGAGGGTGTCTCCACCACGGTCGACGAGTTAGTGCAGGTGAACCTCGGTAGCGAGGAGGACCCGAGACCCACATTGGTCAGTGCCGCTATGCCCCCCAAGGAATGGAAATAGTACATAGGCTTCCTCAGAAAGCACCATTATGTGTTTTCCTGGATTTATGATGAGATGCCAGGACTAGATCCCCAGGTAGTCGTCCACCACCTTGGCCTCCCAGCAAACCGTTGCGGGTTCAAGCAGCCTCCCAGAAAGATGAACCCCTCTCATGGTGCCATGGTTGAGGTCGAAGTTGATAAGATCATCAAGGGAAACTTCTTCAAGGAATTCCAGTACCCCAGGTGGCTAGCCAATATTGTTCCAATCAGGAAAAACAATAGGCAGATCAAGGTCTGCATCGACTTTCGCGATCTCAACCGCCACTGTCTGAAGGATGACTTTACCCTTCCCGTGATAGAGCTGTTGATCGATGCAACGGCCGGGTTCCAATCCCTCTCCTTCATGGATGGGTACTCTGGGTACAACCAGATCTAGATGGCCCCCGAGGATGAAGAGATCATTGCCTTCAGGGCCCCCAGGGTACTTTCTATTACCGGGTTATGCCCTTCGGCCTGAAGAATGCGGGTACCACCTATCAACGGGCTATGCACCGCATATTCAAGTTGATCCTCGGGACACTGGTGGAGTTTTACGTAGACGAACTGGTGGTTAAATCTCGTCAGCACCAGGATCATCTCAAAGATCTTGAGAAAGTGTTCAGCTTCCTCCGTTCTCGCCACTTGAAGATGAACCCGTTGAAGTGTGCCTTCGGGGTCACCTCCGGAACGTTTCTTGGCTTCATTGTTAGGTATCGAGGCATCAAAATCAACCTAGAGAAGATCTAGGCCATCAGTCAGATGCCTCCCCCGAATAATATTCGGGAGCATTGAGGCCTCCAAGGCCACTTAGCCTATATACGCCGATTCATTGTGAATCTGTCCGGAAAGTGTAAGCCCTTTTCTCGACTCATGAAGAAAGGCGCCGCCTATGGGAGGGACGAAGAATGTCAGATCACTTTTGAGGAGATCAAGCAGTATCTGCTTCAACCTCTAGTCTTGATGCCAGCCATTCCCGGAAATCCGCTGGTCCTTTACATGACTTCCCTGGAGCGATCCCTCAGCACCCTTCTCGCCCAGAAGAACAGCGAGGGAACCGAGAATAGCCTCTACTAACTCAGTCGCATGCTCATCGACATGGAAATTAGATATTCTCCCATCGAGAAGAGCTGCCTGGCGCTCATATTTTCCATACATATATTTATGCACTACTTGCAGCACCACGAGGTACAGCTGGTCTCTCAGGTAGACCCGTTGAAATACATCCTGAACTGACCTATGTTGACAGGGCGATTGGCACGCTGGGTGATGATCCTCCAGCAGTTTGACATCTGGTTCGTACCTCAGAAGGCTGTCAAAAGACATGTGTTGGCAGACTTCTTAGCTGCCCACCCTACCTCTACGGACCAGCCACAGGATCTAGGCATTCTTGATGAGGCAATCCTCTCAGTCGATCACGACATCCCATGCTGGCAGATGCATTATGGCGATGCCTCCCGGAGCCCCACCGGTAGAAGGCTCAACAATCCTATGATTAAGAGAGTGGTCCTGGGTATCGTCTTCATCACCCCGGAGCAAGCTGTTCTTCCATATTCATTCCTGCTATCAGAAGGCTGCACCAACAATGAGGCAGAATATCATGCCCTCATCACTGGCCTCGAGTTGGCTCTGGAGGTTAACGTACCCCATCTGTATGTAAAAGGGGACTCTGAGCTAGTCATCAAGAAGTTCAATGGTGACTATGCTGTTAGGAAGCCAGAGCTCGTTCCATTAATGGAGTGCACCCTCCGTCTAATGGCTAAGTTCCCCTCCCGGACAGAGGTCGTTTACATTCCCCAGTCACAGAACAGTCAAGAAGATGCTTTGGCCAGCCTGGCTGCATCACTTGCGGAGCCCAAACAGGATGACCTAATCATCCACGTGGGGCACCAAAGAGTCATTGCTCCTATTATTCTAAAGGGTGATCGTGGCCCGTGAGTGAACCATCTCACCGCTGGCGCCCCTACGTCAGGACCCTCAGGGGCTTCAGGCATGGTGATCGGGACAGTTCCTGACTGGAGGACGCCCTTGGTTGAATATCATTGGCACGTCAATCTTCCATTGGACCGAGCCGAGCGAGAACGAATCTGACGCCACACACTGCATTTCACCCTTCAAAGCGGTCCCAGCCATGAGAAGCTCCTTTATAGATGTGGGTTTGATGGTGTTCTCCTCCGTTGACATCAAGGAGTCGAGATCCCACAGGTCATTCAAGAAGTGCACTCTGGTTCCTATGGCACCTACCGGGCAAGGACACAGTTGTCTCACCAGATTCGGAGGCTGTGATACTTCTGGCCCTCCATGATCCACGACTGCATCGAGTATGCCAATCGGTGTCATGCATGCCAAGTTCATGCTAACTTTGTGCATCATCCACTGGAACCTCTCCATACTACCAAGTATTCTTGGCCCTTTGCAGTCTGGGGGTTGGATGTTGTAGGGCCTTACCCACCAGCGATGGCCCTCCAGTGCCGGTTCATCTTAACCGCTATGTATTTCTTCTCAATGTGGGTAGAGGCAATCCCGCTCAGGGAAGTCAAGGCCTATTCTATCGCTGACTTCGTGAGCTCCAATATCATATACCGGTTTGGAGTACCTCACGCTATCCTCACGGATAACGGAACCAAATTTCGAGAGGCCGAGCTGATGAAATTGTAAGCCATGTACAGCATTCTCTCTAACCACACCTCCCACTATCATGCACAGGAGAATGGATAGATTGAGGCATTTAACAAAACCCTCTCTAAAATTCTGCAAAAAATGGTTGGTCAAAACAAGAAAAGTTGGCCAAACAAGCTTCCCAACGCCCTCTGGGTTTACAGGACGACGACTCGTAACTCCACCCAGGTGACTCCGTATTCTCTGGTATACGGAGCTGAGGCCGTCCTGCCCATCGATATCTAGCTGCCCTCATTGCGCACGGTGGTCTACGACCAGCAAGCGCCAGATAGGGTTTCCGAAATCCATCTAGACGAATTGGAAGCGTTGGACGGAAGTAGGCTTCGTGCTTTACATAACTTGGAAAGGCATCAGATCAGGATGGCTCGAGCTTTCAATAAGAATTTTATCCTCTGCTCCTTCCTGCAAGGTGACCTGGTGTTGGCTCTCAGAGCGCCATTGATTTTCGGCAGGAAACCACCCAAGTTGAAGCCCAAGTGGGAGGGGCCTTTTATTGTCCATAAGGACTATCCCAATGGCGCATATTCCCTGGTGACTATGGATGGTGAGCATGTCACACCTCCCACCAATGCCAGGTTCCTCAAACTGTATTTTTCATGAGCGCATCGGGTCCGAGTTCTAAGACCTAAAACTAAGATCCTCTTTTGGTCCTGCATGACCTTAAACTGCACCCGGTCCAGCATTACCTTAAACTGCATTTTTCCCTACATTTCGGCTCTATGGTCCTATAAGACCTTAAACTGTATGGTCCCGCACGACCTTAAGCTGCACCGGGTCCGAGTTCTAAGACCTAAAACTAAGATCCTCTTCTGGTCCTACATGACCTTAAACTACAACCAGTCCAACATGACCTTAAACTGCAATTTTCCCTACATTTAGGCTCTATGGTTCTATACGACCTTAAACTGTATGGTCCCGCACAACCTTAAACTGCACAGGGTCCGAGTTCTAAGACCTAAAACTAAGATCCTCTTATTGTCCTGCATGACCTTAAACTGCACCCGGTCCATCATGACCTTAAAATGCATTTTACCCTATATTTGGGATCTATGGTCCTATACGACCTTAAACTGTATGGTCCCGCACGACCTTAAAGTGCATTGGGTCCGAGTTCTAAGACCTAAAACTAAGATCCTTATATGGTCCAGCATGACCTTAAACTGCACCTGGTCCAGCATGACCTTAAACTGCATTTTGCCCTACATTTGGGCTCTATGGTCCTATACGAACTTAAACTGTATGGTCCGAGTTCTAAGTCCTAAAACTAAGATCCTATTTTGGTCCTCCATGACCTTAAACAGCACCCAGTCCAGTATGACCTTAAACTTCATTTTTCCCTACATTTGGACTCTATGGTCCTATATAACCTTACACAGTATGGTCCTGCACAACCTTAAACTGCGTCGGGTCTGAGTTCTAAGACCTAAAACTAAGATCCTCGTTTGGTCCTGCATGACATTAAACTGCACCCAGTCCAGCATGACCTTAAACTGCATTTTTCCCTATATTTGGGCTCTATGGTCCTGCATGACCTTAAACTGCACCTAGTCCAGCATGACCTTAATCTACATTCTGCCCTACATTTGGGCTCTATGGTCCTATACCACCTTAAACTGTATGGTCCTGCACGACCTTAAACTGCACCGGGTCCGAGTTCTAAGACCTAAAACTAAGATCCTGTTATGGTCCTTCGTGACCGTAAACTGCACCCATTCCAGTATGACCTTAAAATGCAATTTGCCCTACATTTGGGATCTATGGTCCTATACGACCTTAAACTGTATGGTCCCGCACGACCTTAAACTGCTCCGGGTCCGAGTTATAAGACCTAAAACTAAGATCCTCTTTTGGTCCTGCTTGACATTAAACGGCACCCGATCCAGCATGACGTTAAACTGCATTCTGCCCTACATTTGGGCTCTATGGTCCTATAGGACCTTAAACTGTATGGTCCCACACGACCTTAAACTGCACCGGTTCCGAGTTCTAAGACCTAAAAATAAGATCCCCTTTCAGTCCTGCATGACCTTAAACTACACCCGGTCCAACATGACCTTAAACTGTATTTTTTCCTACATTTGGGCTCTATGGTCCTATACGACCGTAATCTGTATGGTCCCGCATGTCCTTAAACTTCACCTGGTCGGAGTTCTTAGACCAAAAACTAAGATCTGTATTTCATCCTACATGACATTAAATTGTGTTTCTAGAACTACATCTATCTTGATTCCCATATAAATGGGATACGTAGGAATGCCAAGACCTTTCATCTTTGGGTCCAGCTTGAGGTCCACTATCATGTCTGTCTCACCTTTGGGACCTTGACCACAGGATTGCGTGGCGTGGTATCGGATTATGTCCTCATTCATGTCGGGTTTGCAATAGATGCACCACGCGCACCCTATCCTCAGGATTAGCCCTCCTATGTCATGTTCCCCATGACATTAAAAGGCATCGTCTAGAACTTCGAATGGATTGATTCTCATCCTTATGGGATACGTAGGACCACCAGAACACCCAGATGTCAAGTCCAGCCCCATCTCTTAGGAGATCCCATGATCTCCTAGTTTCCAGGGTGTTTGGCATTACGCCCCTTTTTTCCGGGGATCCTCCATCTTTTGGCCACTCTCAGACTGAGCCCTGTGACCCTTTCCAGTGGTCTGCTAATGTGTTCAGAGTACTCTGATCTAGGACCTGGAGTGTCAGATTCAACTTAGGCAAGTTCCACCCACTTTCCAAGATTCGTGTTCCCCTTCATTCGAGCCCCCATCATTCTTCACACCTGGAGGGACCCCCAAGAATGGACTGGATACAATTCCCAAGGTCTCTCCTACTATTACGGGCCAAGGCCCCCAAGGGTTTCAGACAAAAAATTGATAAAAATCCCACGTTTTGAATATGGTCAGCGGTTGATACTCATTTGTTTGTCCCTGTGGCTAATGTGATAGGATGTTGTGTTGCGAACGTGGTCAGCAGTAGTCCTCAGTCTTCAAACCGGCTTCCCCGAGCCCTGAATGTTGGTTGCTTGATTCACATTAGGTTCCACCCCACCGTGTTAAGGTGGAATATTAACACTCCTTGTACTAACCCTCAGTATACATCCACATGTCAGACAGACCAAGCTACATAACGATGTCTCTCGAGGTTCCCGCAATCTGAGCGCTAGCGTATGTGCTTGGGTTTCTTCTTTGCAGGTTATGTGCAGCTTGACCCTCATCCCCATGGGAAACGAGGAGTCACCCGAACATTGCGTTTCGGGCCTAGCACAGCTGAGAGCTAACATCTCTTGTCCCCCTCCTAATGGTTAGACCCTCGTCGGCCCCTTGGCCCAAGGCTCCTCTCTCGGAATCGCGCGCAGTGATGGTATCGCATCGTGCGTCTTCCCCACGGTCCAAGCCCTACGACCTTAAACAGTGGTGTCGGTCCAAGCCATACGACCTTAAACTGTGATGTCGGTACAAGCCATACGACCTTAAACTGTGCTGTCGGTCCAAGCCATACAACCTTAAACTGTCATGTCGTTCCAAGCCATACGACCTTAAACTGTGCTGTCGATCGAAGCCATACGACCTTAAACTGTGCTGTCGGTCCAAGACATACGACCTTAAACTGTGATGTCTGTCCAAGCCATACAACCTTAAACTGTGCTGCCAGTCCATGCCATACGACCTTAGACTGTGATGTCGGTCCAATCCATAGGACCTTAAACTATGATGTCATTCCAAGCCATACGACCTTAAACTGTGTTGTCGGTCCAAGCCATACGACCTTAAACTATGATGTTGGTCCAAGACATACGAACTTAAACTGTGTTGTCGGTCCAAGACATACGACCTTAAACTGTCATGTCACTCCATGCCATACGACCTTAAACTGTGATGTCCATCCAAGCCATACGACCTTAAACTGTGATGTCGGTCGAAGCCATACGACCTTAAACTGTGCTTTAGGTCCAAGCCATACGACCTTAAACTGTGTTGTCGGTCCAAGCCATACGACCTTAAACTGTGATGTCCGTCCAAGCCATACAACCTTAAACTGTGATGTCGGTCCATGTCATACTACCTTAAACTGTGATGTCAGTCCAAGCCATACGACCTTAAATTGTGCTGTCGGTCCAAGCCATACGACCTTAAACTGTGATTTCGGTCCATGCCATACGAACTTAAATTGTGATGTCGGTCCAAGCCATACGACCTTAAACTGTGATGTCGGTCCAAGCCATACGACCTTAAACGGTGTTGTCGGTTCAAGCCATACGACCATAAACTGTGTTGTCAGTCCAATCCATACGACCTTAAACTGTGTTTTCTGTCCAAGCCATACAACCTTAAACTGTGATGTTGGTCCAAGCCATACGACCTTAAACTGTGATGTCGATCCAAGCCATATGACCTTAAACTATGCTGTCGGTCCAAGCCATTCGACCTTAAACTGTGTTGTTGGTCTAAGCCATACGACCTTAAACTGTGCCGTCGGTCCAAACCATATGACCTTAAACTCTGCTGTTGGTCCAAACCATATAACCTTAAACTGTACTGTTGGTCCAAACCATATGACCTTAAACTGTGCTGTTGGTCCTACCATGAGACCTTAAACTGTGATGATATCGTCCTGGTCGTACAATGAAAAATGGCACTGCATTGTGGTGGCCTCCCCATGGGGGACATCACGCCAGGTATTGGTCGATTACCATGCTTCTTTTCAACGCCTGTTATGGCTTGATTATTGTGGAGACGCCAGGAATTTCTACCCTAGGCCAGTCGCCCCAAAAATGAAAAACCATTTGCCTTCAAGATCAAACAAGATATACCAAATGCCACTTCTTT
The DNA here is from genome assembly GCA_963277665.1 of Viscum album. Classification (NCBI taxonomy): domain Eukaryota; kingdom Viridiplantae; phylum Streptophyta; class Magnoliopsida; order Santalales; family Viscaceae; genus Viscum; species Viscum album. The sequence goes on from OY728153.1 coordinate 1,242,990,900, forward strand.
TGGTGTGAGGGATAGACCCGCACGACTCCTTTGCGCAGGCACCCCATTGCGCCATGCTGCCTTTCAAGAAATACATGCGGCATGATTCTCATACTAGTGAGATACGTAGTAATGCCCAGACATTTCGTTTTGGGTCCATCCCCTGGGATTACCAAACCTCGTCCCTCCTTATTGTCAGCCCCTCGGCCCGACTTCATGGGAAGTGGTGTAATCGGGACATCTACCCCGAATAAGTTCGGAATGCCCCATGGTAATAGTGGGAAGCGGCGGTTCTCTCTCCCAAAGAGGTCCTTCCTAGAAATTGGGACGACCCCTGATCAGGTCGATATGTCCGCCTAATGCGCCTTTGCCACGGTGGCGCAATTTCGGGAGTGTTGGACTCTGTTCGAACAAACCCCCACTCCACCTTCCACGCTTTGTGTGCCCCTTTATTCGAATCCTCATTTACTTTCATGTTTGACGGAACCCCCTAATAGTATGGATGATAGACTATGGTCCGCCTATTGTAGCAATATGGATGATAGACCTTTGGTCCGCCTATTGTAGCAATATGGATGATAGACCTATGGTCCGCCTACTGTCTTGGGCCAACATTCCGGAGGACTGGTCATATTTGAAGGGACCCTCTAACAGTGTGGATGATAGACTATGGTCCTCCTATTGTAGAAATATGGATGATAGACCTTTTTTCCGCCTATTCTAGCAATATGAATGATAGACCTATAGTCCGCCTGCTGTCTGAGGCCAACGTTCCGGAAAACTGACCGATGATATTTGAGTTAGGCCCCATTTTGCGAACATGGTCAGTGGTCAGCCCACATTTATTGTCCCCATTCCAGGCCAACACGGTATGGATTTTGTGTTTCCTCCACGGTTGATAGTTATCCTCCATCATTGCGCCCCATCATGTTCCAAATTTGGGCGGCGTGATTCACCCTTCCTCTACATCTCCCTATGTTCGGATGGATTTCAATGCCCCCAGCATTGCCCCACTCATGTGTTAGAGCACATTGAGAAGTTGATACATCAATCGATCTGGGGTCTCCTTAGAAATCAAGGCCCAATCTCGGATTCTTGAAGCTTGTTCAATGCCCCCCAGTTGGACGAAATGATGGCACGACCATCCTTTGCTTTTCGCGTTGGGCGCGACCCACAGGAGCCTAGGGTTGAGTTGTTATTAGTTTCGCAACTATTGTTGAAAATATTAAACCAAGGGAACAAATGAATGGATTTGGCCATGTATTGGATTGAGATGATGAGTAGTACAAGAAAGAAGTTCACGAGATAGCCAAAACAAAGCCCTTAGGGATCATCGTGCTGAAGTGATCTTTCCAGCACTGCTACCCTTTGGCTGGTATCCTCCAGGACCGCTTCTCACTCCATGAAGGCTCTCTCCTCATCAGCCACCACAGAGTGCAGCTCGCCAACCATAGCTTATGCTTGCGCCCTCTTGGATCGAAATACGGTCATCTGGTGACTCGCCTCCATCAGTTGTTTCTGCGCGTCAGCCAGCTGGGCCGTCAGCTGCTCCACAAGCTCAGATAATGTTGCAATGAAGGCCTCTTTATCTGACGCCTGCGCTTCGAGGTTCCGGACTTCCCGCTCTGCCCTCAGCAACGTTTGGGCACATGTCGATCCTTCCCGGAACTGGGCAACGTTGGTGCGCCAGCTCTTCTCGCATATCTTCTCAACCATGTAATCACGGACCGTCAGATGAAGGCGCTGAGTGTCGGCCCCTCCGGTGCACAGGAAGCGCATTCAGGTTTGGATTGATCCCATCCACCTTAGTGAATTCGACTGGGGATTTCTGAGAAAGCACTGGATACACTTCAACCCTTTGCGCCGGGTCATCCGGCTCGCCTCGGCTACCTCTGAGTCTGAGTCATCTATCTCCTCAGGGTCAGCGGTTCGATATACAGGGAAGGAAGCCAGCAGATCGGCAGCAGGATCTGCCACAGGGACGCCTTCATGAGGAATAGGATCCTCAACGTCTATGCGACCTTCTTCTCTCACCCCAGCAGCGATGATGCCTCCATTAGCTTCAGACCTCACCTTAGGAACATCGCCGTTGATGTCCGCCGCCCCCTGCACATAAATTTTTTGGGCTGACTCAATGTAGGGGACATGTTCTGAATGAGGTGGTTTGTCCGCCACTGGTCCACTCACGGATGGCCCAGGCTCCGCATCTTGACGTGCCTTCAATGTTGAGATCACTGCGCAAGGCATACACTGGTCAGTTGGGATCTTTTGACACCAAGTGCCAATAGTGAAGCGTGAGACATACAGGAATCCATAGCGTCTGTCTCCAGTGTTTCGGCCGCTGCAGGAGCCGCCGTAAGGGGAGACCCCTCTGCACTTGTTAATTCAATGATGGGTGTCAGATCCCCATCATGTCCCACCGGTTCCTCTCCTCCCTCCTCTAGTGGGGACGCCCGTCCAATGCTCAACTGCTCCTGGGTGAGGCGGGGAAATTGGTTAGAAGCTGAAAAGGAGAATGGATGAATAAGGATAATGAATGAAGATAGAGACAGACCTCGAGTATCACGGTTATGTCGAGATCAGAGCCTAAAATCTTGTCGCTCTCTCAGAGACTCCCTTGGTAGGTCACTCCTTATGACCCCTCACCTTTGTGTTCTCCTTCTTCATCTTCTCCTTCTCCTTCATATTCTCTGGTTTCCTCCTCCCCCTCCGACTCCTCGTCACTGCCGCCTTCTCCCGGCGGCATCGCTTCTGGATCATGCTCCTGGCCGAGCATCACTTTCACTAGGAATGGTGGCTCTGCACGCCGACCTCTTTGGCATGTGTATGGGTCCATGGCCGTTAGATAAGCATGTCGCTGATGGAAGTTTACTCGGTCGGTAATTCGAACGAGCCCAACCTCTGGCAGCTGGATCCCGTTTTGCATTATCTTCTGCCAGATGGCTTCAAAAATCAGCGATTGCCATAGGGTCATCCAGTCCGACCTCAGTGCCCGGAGAATTGCATCTTTGGAAGGTTTGAGCAGGTATCTTATCTGCTTCCCGGGAAGTTCCCTGGCCGCCTCATGTGACCCCCACCCCACGGGTAACGAGGACGCGGCGACACTACGTGATGTTCCCGCTGCTGAAGTCCCGACCTGCGTAGGCCTCGCTACCTGACTCACCCTTGGTTTTCCTCTTCCGGCAGCACCATGCCTTCTTTCCCGTTGCCGGTTTCCACGCGAGTAACCTCGAGATGCTAGACTCACTTGCGTAAAAGCCTCTCAGGGTACGCGATGGTCCAGTGTTCGGCATACTCGGTTTCTAGGCCAGCATCGACCCCATTCGGAGGAAGAGTAACGTCATCGCCAGAGACCAAGGTGGTAAACATCAACCACATCTGGCGCAGGATGCAGAGATTCTTCTCCTACCAGACACCCGTGAATACCTTCTTCGGCATTCGTTGGAGGCACCCGAACTTCCTGGCGAATCGGGATGGCACAAAAGGCTTGAAAATCACCTTCCCGTCGATCCGAGCCACGAGCACCCCGCCCCAAATGCTCTGTAAATATTCTTACTGTAGCAGAGAGCCTCGCCTGTTGTCCACAATCTGGCCGACTGGGGTGGGGAACGGGCTGATGTTGAAGTTGGCATGGTTGCCAATGCAGATTCTCACGCCCTCCTCATTGAGCGTCTTCGGCGCCACCCCTGCGATGTTTAGCAGGGACGGTCACAGACCATTTCCCGGAGGACGGAAAACGTTTGGGAAAGTGTAACCGCCGAGATGAGCCACCACCCAGCCATAGAAAATCTGGAAGGGACCACATACTCTCCGAGGTGACCCCCCTCGTGAGATGCGTCCTAGGATGGCATACAGATTGGACAGTATGGGGACGCCCAAGTTGAACGGTTTGTTGGCGGCCATGGTACTTGCCATTACCAGTGTTGCTGGACAGACGCGCATCCTCGCGTCCCGCATCGGCAGAAGCCACCTGCTCAGGAAGGCTGCAAGGAACCCGGCATACCGGACATTCGGGTCCCGAGCCTCGATGACGTGATAGCCCCATGATTGGTATTGCCCCGCCTCCAGGGTCCTCCAGTATGACCCATCCCTGCTCCTCTGAGCCGCGGTTGGGCACCGTTTACCCCATCCCGGCATCGTGACGGCCGGATCCTTATCAAGGAACAGGCTGAACCAGCCCTTGTAGGCAATGTCCTTCAAGAATTCCTTGACCCCCAGCCTCTCTTTGGCCAACTCCAATAGGCGCCACGTCAGCATAGGCGTCCAGGACCTATCTCCCCGGGTATTCTTTGGAGGAACGAACTCGTCGTATTGGTAGCCCTCATGTGGGATACCTCTGATGTAGTGAACATCCCAGAGACTGATGCCGACTTCCCCATGATGATAGTGGAATGTGTTGGTGTCAGGAGACCACTAGTTGAATAGCTCCTACCCGAGTTTAGGTTGACGGTGGAAGTGGAACTGCGATGTCTATACTACCTCGAACGGGCCGATATACCGCAGTTCATCCCTGAACTGGTCACAGGTATAGCGAACCCAAGACGCCCAGGCCCATTCGCTGGTGAAGTTTCCCCCGGAACGAAAGTCCCAATCCTTCAGCCAGCCCTTCTTGTCATCCATAACGCTCTGACAGAACTTGCTCGCGTAGAGGGTCGGAAAATTCTCTGTGACAGGCCCTTCCCCGGTAATGGTCCTAGTCCTCGGTTTCAGGACATATATTTCCATATGTCTGGTTTCCCTGGAAGGATGGCCATGTTTGGTGATGTTGTAGCGAGGAAGCTCGCCCTCCCGGGTCACCCATGACCGCGGCGTGTCCACCTCGAAGCCCATCAGGGGCACCTCCTCCAGGATGCCAATGTTCCAGAGCGGGAGGTTGTCAGATAGGGGATACGTCTTTTAGGCCAGAGTTAGCAGATTGAACAAGGTCAGGTTGTTGGAGACGATTACCTTGGCACCATAAATTTCTTTGTTTTCTGCCATCTCGCCTCTACGAACGCCGGCTTCCCCCTCATAAACTTTGTTTGAAGCCATCTCGAATTTTTTGGGAGTTTTGCGAAATCCTGATGCAGTTCACGGAATCAGAGAGTGTTGCGCGAAATCTGAAGTAGTTGCGCGCAATCGTGGAGATGGGTGTGCAATCGGCATGCTAAGGGCGGAATATCCTGAGTAGGCGTGAAAACACGGCCAAAATTCGGAAGGAATTCCGCGATGCCAGAGCATTTTTACGCGCAGCCGCAGGGGCAATTTCGCGCACGAGATCCATAAGCCTATTGCATGGAAAAAGATGAAGTACAGATTTGGGACCTAGAGCCCCTTTTTATAGGCGAGGTCAGGGTTCCGCGCTGCGCGGAAAGAGGATTCCGCGTGAGTCCGTCATTTTGCGCGCCCCATTGGAATTTGGCGCGCAACTTTCCCTGGAGATTAATCACTTCAGCGTTTCGGCGTTTCCCTCAGAATCTGATCGTTGTGACCTCTCGTCGATCCAATTCTAGGGGGGCATTTGTAGACATCAAAAAAGTTTGTAACTTCCATGGGAAGCTTCGAAATGACTATGCGAAGTCATATTCGGAATCAGAGGCCTGGTCCGGAGGCTCGGGAAGTGGTGCGCGAAATAAAGGAAGGATTGCGCAAAATAAATATGTGCGGGAAAAGAAGGTCCGGGATTAGCGGAATCGAGCTGATGAGGCGCGTAATATTTGCGCGCCCTGGTTCTTCATGGTGAGCTTTTGTACGCCAACGGTTTACGGCACAGAATATTTCGCACGCCGCCTGGACTCTGCGCTGGAGGGTGCCTATAAATAGTAGGCGACCCCCGACGGTTTTGGTGTTGAGGAATTTGGATCGGCTCTCGGGTGCTCAATTCAACTCCCCCCGCACGCAAAATGACTTCCAGCTAATCCCCTTTTCGCTCAACCCTGCCCCGGGGTTCGCCTTTGCACGCAACTCCACCAGATTCAGTGTATTTGCCTCCTCCTCCCAGTACTTCCCTTACGCGCGATTGTTGTCCCTTGAGAGCAATCCTCTTCTACGTGTGCAATACCTTGCGCGCAATCCCATATATGCGCAATACTCTGGCCCTATTGCGTGCCATCCTGGTGTTTTGCGCGCAAACTGTCCTTTTTCGTGCAACACCCAGGACCCCTTTACACCCCTTGGCTTCCTTTCCATGCCGGCACGTTATGTTCCCTGTCGGGCATGCGCGCCATGTGTTGTTTTCCCGTACGACCTTCCAGGCTTGTACGAAGTAACCTCAAGGTCCCTTGGGCACTTTTTCCCGTTATGTTGCTTTGCCTTATTCTTCTCCGCATAGGCACGCTAACGGCTATTGCTTCTTCGCATAGCCACGCTAACGTGGACCCCTTAATGGTTCGCCCTGCGGCCCCCCTTCATTAAGGCCTTGTCAATGCCTTCCCTCCCACAAGGGGTAGAGGGCGTTGGGCATGTAAGCCCTAGGGGTGTGTAGCAAACTCACCTCGTCCAAGCTTCAAGACGTTAAACTGTTGAGCACCTCGCCCTTAACACATGAAGTTAAACTGTGGTCCGACCTCGTGCTTCGCACGTAGGGTCCCCCTAGAATTTGCATTCTTTAAGCCCACTTGTCTACTCGGGAATGGACTCTTCCTCTCATGGAATGAGATCCTCCTTGTTGGAGTGGCGTTTGTCGGTGGGGGAAGGGCCGCCTCAGAGCGTAATCCCCTAGCCTCTCAACGGATGGTTGCACCAATGCATCTCTGTGCTTCCCCCTGCCAAGGCCAGTGGAGTACTTTTCCCACTATGATTTGTTGCACCACGAGCCTCCACCCTGGAGTAAGCTCTGGAACCAAGGGCCGCTAACCATGCATAAGCCCCTGTTTCCTATTTGGGCCTCCCAACGCGTAAGCCCCATTCTGCTTCTCACAGACGCACCATTTGCGATGTGATCGTCTCGTCCCTGATGCCTTTTGTTTCTCACATCGAGCATGACTCACATGGGCTTAGAGCGCGCATCGACCATGACACCCTTATGGGCCGCCTCAGAGCGTAAGCCCCATCCCAGCGAACTACGTGGACTTTGATCCGTGTTAATGCATGGTACGTAGGAAGCCTCCACGAGGTTCAAGACCACCACCCGGTCGACCCGACCCCTCCATGTCGGTTCCCTGACCACCATGGGTCGCCTCAGAGCATACGCCCCATACCCACCATGGGCTGCCTTAGAGTGTATGCCCCAAATCCCTTGTCCCACATGACGTTAAACTTTATGCCCTCGTCCCGCATGACATTAAACTGTATCTCTTTCTGCATGATGTTAAACTGTATTCCCCCACTTGGGCTGTCTCAGAGCGTAAGCTCCATGTCTCACACCCACGTTTCATCCTGACTTCCCCCCTAAGCCCACGTTCCATGGGAAGCTCACGACCTAGCCCAGAGATCTTACTTCCTTTAGGCACCAATCCATGCGTTCATTCTCACGGGTCGCCTCTCCATGTGTCCCACCGTACCACCGAACTACGTGGACTTTGATTCCCTACCATGGGGATGCGTAGGATGCCTCCATGAGGATCAAGCCCATCACTCCACCATCCATCTGGATCCTTACCCAGGTCGCCACATCCCGGTGAGATCATGCCACCCCATCCCACTCCATGACATTTGGGAAGCCGCCCACGTGCTGACCCCAACATCAGTGTTCCCCCTAGGGGTCCTTCAACCCGATCCGTCTCCGCAAGACGTTAAACTCGCGACATACCCCGTGTTAAACATGGGAAGCTGAGGAAAACCTCAGATGGTACACAATCCCTGCGTTCGATGTCGGATACCTCGGGCTTCTGTGCCCTCGAGAAGCCCTGTGATAAGGGACCGAAGAGAGACATGCCAACGACACCCCAATGTGACCATTATCTTCACCGAAGGTTGCTACCCTAGAGAGACACTTTGGAGCGCCTTGACGGAAGCAGCGTAATTAACTGGCATCCATGTAGATATTGCGCCAGGAATGAGCTTCATGAACCTGTCTTAAATCTATGAGGGAGACCCGGACTAGGTGACGAGCTCTGTGGAGGAATCCACGGAAGGAAGAACTGACATCCCATCATCCCGGTTTTGATCAAGGAGCAGACGTCCCTGAACAAGGAGCAGATGTCTCCCGCCTTTGGAAAGCGGGAATGCGGGGTAACAAGCAGCGCGTCCTCCCCACAGACGGATGAGTGCGCCCCAGCAAAAGTGTTGGAAACAATAATAAATGTTTTTTAAAAGGAATGACACCACTTCGAAGAGCCGGTAGTCCGCACGTCCATGAACGACGTTATCACTTTTTCAATTTTTCAAATGATAATAAATAAAATTATATATTATATTTACATAATAGTAATAATTTCATTTTTATAATATATATTTAATTAATGTCACATATTTTTATTATATCTATCTTCAATACATTCATTCAATTGTGTGAACGTATCACATAACTTGGATGAGGCGGTAGTCAACACATCAAAAAATGATGTTATCATATTTTTACAAAATAGACAGCTTGAATTTATGTGTTATATAAAAATTAAATAATAATTATTAAATCATAACTATTTGATATATATATATATAATATAAATATATTTTTTCCATCATAGTTTTCAACCATGATAGTTAGTAAAGGAAAAAATGAACAACATCGTTTAGAGAGACGATAGTTCACCATACACACGAACAATATTTTCGTTACCCATTTTATAAAAGTGTGTGTAGGTTTAGTTATTACCATTATCATAAAAAAATACATGAATATTTAGGGGACTTATTTTATTACATAATCATTAAATATAAATAATTGAATATTTTTAGAAATAAATAAAACAAAAGTGACAATTAAAAAAGATACTTATTTTTCTGGTAACAATTTTTGTTTCCACAAATATGCATCCTTGTTTGGATTTATTACAACAGAGAGGCATTGTTGACGCTCCTTTCATCACAGAATCTAAAGATCGGAAAAGGGAATATCTGAGCTCAAAGCGATTCAGCCTTTGAAGAAAAACATCAAAAATCAACAAAGGAAGGAAGAAAGGATCAATAGAAGCATCACCGCGCAAGTTATCTAACTGGCACGCAAGTGTACGTGCGCGACCACCTTGGTCGTGCAGGTGACTTGCGCGACCTAATTGGTAACCGCCCGGTAACCGCCCGGGGTCTTCTTTTGCCTATAAATAGACCCTGTGGGCCCCCCTTTCGAGAGGATCTTTTTCCAGAAACTCGGATTGAAGCTCCCGACGCCCAAGTCTCTTCTCAAAGCTTCTGGAACACTTCTAAGGTAATTTTTTACCTAGAACGGAAGATCTAAAGAGAAGACGGAAGGCCTAAGTGTTGAAATTTATCAAACACTTGCGCGCCGACTTATTTCCTTCAATATAACATGCGCGTCCCTTTTCTGGAAGAACCTCGAGAACATTCTAAAGGGTTTAAAAAAGAGTCGCTCAAGTATTTGAATGCTGGTTGAAAATCGCGCAAGTACACTATGTGTCGCGCAGGTATACCTGCGCAACCAATACTTGCGGGCCCACGGAAGACTTGCGCTCCTTGCAAGACTTGCGCGCCCCTATCTTTTTGGGTGCCCGTCTTGCCCATTTTTTACCCCTATTAATCCATTTCACCTTTCCTTTTCAAGATTCAGTCTTCAAGACACTCTTCAAAGCCATTTATGGCATGATTTCTTGATTTGACTTTCTTATCTGAAAGGAATTCTGTGGAATCTCTCTCAAAGTCTAGTGATTTAAATATCCTTATGTCACTAAAATACGGAGAGTTCATTCATTCAACCTCATCCTTTAAGATGAGAGAATCCTAACCTGGGTCTCCTTTTCAGGAATAATCCCCAGTTATAAAACCTTTAATCTGTGCATCTTCTTCAGGAGTAAGCCCCAAATTCTTAAAGTTCCCAAACTTGGGTATCCTCCTCAGGAGTAAGCCCCAATCAAGTCCTTTAATCATGGGCATCTTTCTTAAGAATAAGCCCCAACCTCAAATATGGGCATCCTCCTCAGGAGTAAGCCCCAAACCATAATCCCTAACCTGGGTCTCCTTTTTTTAGGAATAAAACTCAGTCATAATCTTGGGCTTCCCTTTCAGGAGTAAGCCCCAAGTCCCTTAACCTGGGTCTCCTTTTCAGGAATAAGACTCAGTCATAACCTTGGGTCTCCTTTTTTAGGAATAAGCCCCAAGTCCCCTTAAATTTCTCTTAAACAGTCATAATTTACCTTTTGATTTGGGTTTCCTTTTCAGGAGTAAAACCCAATCATAAGTCCCCTCCTAACTTGGGAATTCTCCTTAGGAGTAAGCCCCAAGATTAGAGTATTTAAATCTCCATGAAGCACATATAACTTTATGGACCATGTTCATGGATTTTCTCCCTAAAAGTAAATCCTAAAACCTTCATCTATCTGGCCAGTCATCCATACATAAGCCCCAAACAAATTCTTATGATTGCATCTTTCATTGCACAATTGTCTAAATTTTACCAATACCTCTTGTTTCTCACACCGAGCATGACTCACGTGAGCTTAGAGTGTAAAAGTAATTATGACATTCATCTTTGAGCCATCAATCATAAACATCATACTCCACTTCTCGAACTACGTGGGTTCTGATTCCTTTTCCAAAACAAAGGATACGTAGGTAGCCCATTTATGGGTTCGATCCCAACTTTGAAATAATCTCTGTCCTTCTAAATGACGATAAACTTCAAGTGCCCCACTGAGTGGCTTTAAAACCAGCCTGGTCATCATAATGACCAAGAGACTTTTATATAAATGTTTTGAAGGATACCATTGACCAAGAATCTCTAAACAGATATAGATGATTCTCTATTGATGAAGAACCTCGAATACATATAAAATATTCTCTAAATTTCTTGCATATTTAATCATTGATTGTTAAAACTAAAGGAAAGCACATTTTATACTTGGTAATGTAATAAGGATTCACGAACATAACTTAAATCTATAAAGAGAGTCCCGGAGTAGACAATAATTCCCCTCAAAAAGGTGTGATGAGTCCGACCTCCCATCCTCTCGACCAATGTAAATTCCTAAGCCTCATTAGTCCACAAGCTAATGGGCGACTGCCTTCGGAAAGTAGGTCCAAACCGATGTGGAATCATTGGATGTTTCCGGTTCTACGAACAAACCTGTTAGAAACCGATCGGAACGTTTGAATCTCCCGTCGAGGTCATACCCGGATTCCGTGCGAAACAAAAATGGTGAACCCGACGTGAATCCTTAACCAAGTTAAAGTGATGTTTTTCTTATTTGTTAGGCCCCTTGGGCCAACAAAGCAATCATTGACATGTGCTCATCCAAAAGATGCAGTGGCCGGATTCATCTTGATTATGTCTGTTACATGGAACATGCACTCTTTTCTCAAGATCTTCTGCAAAATGGCTTTCCTTAAATTCACCCCTGTGAATACTGCTGTTGTGAACACCTCTACTGTGAGGTCTGCTGCTATGAAAACCAATGCTTCTACTCCTGCTGGAACGTCATCCGCTCTGAGGATGACATCACCAACTCAGCGTCTTCAACGCTGTGTTTCTAATGCACTGGTTAAGGAGTACCGTCGCAACGGTACTATCCCAACTCTGGAGGCCGCTCGTTAAGCCCTCCAAGTTAACAATTCTACCTGGTCGTCTGGAAAACGGCGGCCAGCAATCGAGAAGCAGGCGGTGCTGACTACCGTCTCCAACTGTTTCGGGTCGTTATCCCCGGAACGCAATTTCCATTCACTCCCTTACTCTGAGGAAGTGAATGAGCAGGTCCCACAGGACCTTAATTCAAAAAGACAGGAGTCCTTCTCAAGGGCTCCCATCAAAAATCGCCGCCAGACTCGTGCAGTAGTGCGCCCTCAACATGATGAGGGTACCGACTCCAGGCATTCAGCTCGGATTCCTCGAACCCGAGCAGGCAAGATGAACCGCCAGAGACAGAATCCGGTTAACAATAGGCAGGTTGTCATCCCTGCCATCTCCGGATAAGTCCACCAACCTAACTTGGTGGCAAACAACGAGCAGGCACACACACCTGCCCGTTTTAATTCCGCTGTCCAGCAGACTCGTCTGGCAGCATCAAGCCTATCCCGCCAGGCAATTCCGGTGGAGTACCATAGGCAGGAACATACACCTGCTTATACATCACCGGTTAGTCAGCAGGCTCGTCTGAGTACATATGATGGATTTCGTCAACCGCGTTTGGCGAAGTGTAATCAGCAGGCAAATACACCTGCTCATACTAATCAGGCCTACCAACAGTCTCGCTTGGTAGAACCCGGAGAAGTCAGTCGGAAAGTCCCGATGACAAACAGGAGGCAGACTCAACTCTCTGCCTCCACACTTGAGTACTGTCAGGATTCACTGACAGGAAAAGGAGGACAGGAGCAGGCACATACACCTACTCCAAGCCCGGAATGGACGTATATCCCCGTTCCAGCGGCTGAAGTCACCAAACATATTTTGTCAATGGTGAAAGAGCAGAAGAAAATTCCTGCTCATATTCTGGATGTTTGCCAGGATATCATAACAGCTTCAGCCTCATCTCAGGGACAGACACATAAATCTATCCCTAGCAATAGAGTGACACATCAATGATTCAATCCGGAACAGACACACACATCTGTTCCAGTCCAAGAGGGTTATGGGGCATACTCCCCCATATCATACGGACAAACAAGTCAGGCACATACACCTGATTTGAGTGGAGATCGTCAGCCTAACATGACCATCTTTCTTGACCAGGCACATACACCTGCTCAGAGCAATCAATTTCGTCATCAAGTGGTTTCTAAAGTGATTAAGAAGGCATCTAAGAAAAAGATCTGCCCAGCACAGTCAGGAGATCAAAGGCCAATCTGCAACAAGGCCTCGCTCGATGCTGGAGTTCTTGAAGCCCTCAGACATTTATCTATCGGAATTCAAGATTCTACTCCCTCAGTTCCCAATAACTGGAACATTAATTCTGAAGGTCTTCAACAGACACTTCCTCATGAAGACTTGCTTCATGCAAATTCGGTCAATCTTCAAGTTTCTTCTTCAGATGAGAGCCACAGGAACCCTCTGTGTGGTCAGAAGGCCAAGGAGCAAGAGATTTCATCTTTTGCTGTAACCCATCATGATGGTCCTCCTCATTGTGATGAACTTCGCTGCGAAAGTCCTCTCCGCAGTAGTGATTCACATTGTCTCAAAAATTCTTCAGAAGGCAATGTAGTGAAGAGAAAGCCCTCCTATCTCGAGGAACTTGCAAACGTAAAACCAGTCATGTCTGATGCTTTACTATCGGCAGGTCAAACTCTTTCTCCATCAGAAGATAGCCTGAGGTTCAGGTTATTCTCCGAACCATCCCTGGGTCATTCATCTTCCAACATGAATAGTGATTTCTCTACCAATCTTGTTGAATCCGATGAAGCAACAAGGAAACACCATCTCTGGTCCAAACAGGTAGAAGAATCTTCATTTAATGATAAATAGGAAATGCTGAACATGAGGAAAAAACTGGAAAAAGGTGAAGTACCAGTCATGTTTTGGCCTTTGGCTGACTCCCAGTACGACATTCCAAAAATGTTGACGGATGATGGAATCCATGATATTCGTCTCAACATATGGAAAACTCTTTGTCAATTAAAGAAGAAGGTATTATCTTACGATGAATATGAAAATCATCTTAAGATAATAGAAGGGTTACAACGCCAGATTGATTTGGCATCTCTATCAGTCTCTCGGTATCCGAAGGTTGAAAAGCAACAGAGAACCCTTCAACGTTCATACCTTGGCGCACTAAGAATATTGCGTCAGTTAATTGCCAATGCTCCATCTGATGTTCATATCAGAGGATGGGGTGTTCACGGAGCACTACATTTCACAGTGCTTTCCGGTCAGCAAAGCCCGCCGAAAATGGTCTCATGCAATGTTATTGCCCATGGCTGGCCACAGTCAATAGGCTTTGTTCATAATCAAAAGCTTGCTCAAGAACAAGCTTCAACTAGTTCCTCTCAAAATCAAGTATATAGAGAACAGGTTGTTGAATTGCTCCTACATCAAGCCGGCGAGAATATTACACAAGCCTCTCGTCTAGAGCAAACACGTCATCAAATGACAGAAGTTTCGAAAATCATCCAACGGTCTGTTGAACCAGGTGATAAAAGTGGATACAGGTTAATGCATCCAGCTAATTTCCGAACTAAGATTCACAAGATCAAGAGAGATTTTAAGAAGATCTCAGACATAGCATGTCAAGAGACACCCCAGCTTGCCAGACTGGGGACTTCTCTAACCCAACCCTCAGAGTCAACGAATGGGATTCGAGGAGTTGAGCGGAAGCAGCAGGAACATCCCCAGTCCACCAGACTGGGGACTTTTTCAAATCTTCAATCCCTCCCTCAGAGAAAGTCAGTATTCTCTTGATTAGGGAATAAGCCTCAAGAGGAACGAAGAGCCAAGCTGTCATGAGATTCTCTCCAAGTGACGGTTCTCCAAGAAATTCCTGAGGGATCAAGTCAACGGAATTCCATGTATCATCATGGACATAGAAGGAAACAATATCAAAGAAATGATGATAGAAAGGATTCCATGCAATATGCATCCATTAATGTCATCAATACCGTTGCTGCTGATTCACCAGATGAGGCTCAATCAGAGGGATCAGACGAAGAGGTTCCTGCTCAAGAAGTCGCGCACACAGACCTAAATGAAGAAGGTGTGCGCACACGTAATCAAAGGCTTACCCAAAATCTGGGTATTCCTTCATGTAACCCACTTCCCCCTCTCCGAAAAGGATCCAATAAGGGGAAAGGAAAGAATCAGGTTACTTCTCACCCTTCCTCTGAAGGAGGTCAATCGCTCTCATTAGAGAAAAGGTTTGCACAACAGGAGGAAGAAATGAAAGAATTAAGAAGGTTGAATGCAGAACTACTTCAGAGTAGTCTTCTTCTTATGAATGCTGAAGTCCGACAGCCGAAGGAATTTGTTGTAACTACTGAGATGGATCAAGAATATCCTCCTTTGTCAGTACACCCACAGAGGTCTAATCCTATGGGTCAAACGCAACAACGGTTGGCAGCACTACCATCAGTTGCAGCACCAACCACCACGTCTGTCCAAGCTCCATTCATTACACCTACCCAAAACCAAGTTCAACCTGACGTTTCTCAAAAGTTAATAACTACTATTGAGTCATTAACAGCTCGGTTAGAAACTATGGAAGGGAAACGGGCGCAAGTTCAACCTGAAAAGAAAGTTTTCCCTGAATGGGTAGATTCAATTTCTCCTCCATCCAGTTTTGGAAACCCTATTTTCCCTACTTTCAATGGATCAGGCGACCCTGAACAACATTTGACGCATTACGTGTCTTGCTGTGATCCTATGATGGGAACTCCAGAGCAGCAAGAAGCAGTGAAACTCAGATGGTTCGTGCGAACCTTGCAAGGACCAGCTTTTGTTTGGTATACAAACTTGCAATCCCAGTCAGTCATCAGATGGGAGGATCTTCGTCAAAAATTTCTTCTTCAGTTTAGCTCAACTTTGCCAAAAACGACAGTTTTTGATCTTACAAACGGCAAGCAAAGGGAGAATGAAAGAGTCTCTGATTTCATTGCTCGTTGGAAGGGATTAACGTATTCCTTGAGTTTATCACTCCCTCAGGAGGAATTGTTGCCAATCTGTGTGGCAAATTTGTGTGACGAATTATGCACGCCATTGATCCCTGTGAAATACACAGGAGGGTTTCGAGACCTTACTTCAATCACTCAACAGATAGAAGATTCCCTTATACAGGCTAAGGTTAAATCTCGTGTAATTCCATCAGCTCCAGGAAGAAGAATGGGTAAAGCAGAAACTGCTACAGTTATGCTTAAACAGGCACCTGTACCTATTTCTACTTCAAAACCTTCATCTTCTCGAAGGGCTCCACCTCATGAACGCCAACAACAAAGGTTGTTTCGTCCAAATGATCAAAAAGATCAACGATGAAAACAAATTGAGGATATGAAGTGTAAAACATACTCTTTCCGAAGTGAGCAAGTTCCTGGTTACTTCATTTCAGCTCTAGAAACTAATTTGGTTCAATTACCAGTGCCGAAGAGGCCAAACAAGGAAGGAGATGAAGACCGTCCCAATTATTGTCCCTTTCATCAAATGTTGGGGCATCCCATCCAGGAGTGTTTTGTCTTTAAAGACCTCCTGCAAAAGATGGTCGACTTGGGAAAAGTCAAATTGAAGGGTTCTTCAGCTCATGTAGCGTGTATTACTGCTACAGATCCAGAAGAAGGAGGCGAGTGGTAGGAAGTCAAAAGCAAAACTGCGAAAAAAATATGATGATTGGATGGTCAGAAAGACAATCAATCGGACCCATTCCATTTTGCGAACACAATTGAAGAAGCCAATTGTGTCTCCTACAAAAGCTGCAGTAAAGCCTCTATCAAAAGACAAATCCTCAAAAGGGCAGCGCAATTCAAAGAAGAAAGAGGAATCAGGAGAAGATGAGTATGTATCAATGACTAAATTGTCTTTGACTCTGGCAGATTTCATGCCATCTACTTCAAAGCCACGGGCACCGTCCCACCAAACGGCACAGCCTAAACAGGCTAACCAGGCAGTCTTTATCAGACGAAGAGTTAATCTTTGGTTCTGTTAATATGATTCAATTAACAGATTCATATTCCAGTCTTGATGAGCCTGAATTCCCTGTATCAAATAAGGGAACCCAAGGAAGTTCTAGAGGTTCAGGATATAGGGGAAGACGTGGATCTTTCCGAAGCCACTACTCTAATTCTACCCCTGCTAGCACTGTATATGCAGCAGAAACTCGTGGTAGAGCCCTTCAGCAAGCTCAAAAAGAACAAGCAAGTTCTTCTGCCAATGACCAACTCAGCTTTGGCACAATTATTTTGGAAGACCGATTAAAGGTTCCATCTTCTTTTTCTCAGCAAGTAAATGGATCTAATCAGTCTAATCTTACAAAACCAAAGATCTTGCCAACTTCAATACAAGATGCATCAGCTTCCAAAGCATCTGCTTCCAAGGTACCTGCTAAACCGCATATTCCTATTGGGAAACGCAGACCTCTAGATCAAAAGTATGATATATTGAAACACTTGGCCCAAGTACCAGCCAAGTTATCAATTTTGATTGCTTTGAATCTGTCAAGAGATCTTCGGGAAGCACTCATCGAAGCTTTGTCAAGTCCTCAGGAGTTTGAATCTGAAATTGCTGCAGCTGAAATCTATCACATAGAGAATAATCCTGCAGAATGCCATGCAGTGATATCTTTTACTGATAAAGATGAAGATGATGTTGTGCATGGGCACATAAAACCTTTGTACTTATCTGGCAAAGTCAATGGTATAGATGTTCGAAGAGCTTTTATTGACAATGGTTCAGGAGTCAACCTCATGCCCATTCGCACACTTCGTCGATTGGGCCTCACGGAATCTGATTTATCTCCTTCTACCATGATGTTGCAAGGATATGATAAAAATGAACAAGAACCACTGGGAGAAGTTACGCTTAGAACTCAGTTTGGAGATCTTGTTTCCAATTCGGATTTCATGATTGTTGATCAAGACTCAGCTTTCAATATCTTGCTTGGAAGACCCTGGCTACATCAGCATACAGCTATTCCGTCATCATACCATCAATGTATCAAATACTATTTCGATGGTCAAGTTGGAACATTGTATGGTGATAAGGCCCCATTCAAGACATGTGAGTCTCAATACATTGAGGCGGAATTTTATCACATGAAGGGAAGAGAAAAATCTACAATGAAGGAAATTACCAAAGTTAACGCTCCATATGGTTTGGAAAAAATTCCAATAAATCCATTTTCACATGTGAGTACAGATTATGTGTTACCTATCAGTCAAATTGACAAAATAGGCAAAAATCAAAATTCTCTTATGGAAAGATCCATAATGTCAATTACGGAAATTGAGCCAGACAACATGGGAGAAATTGGTAACTTACCAAACAGTGATGAAAGCATAAGTGGTGACGTTTTCATTTTGTCTGCTGAAATCCAACAAGTCTATACTTCGCTAATCAGGCCAGAAGAAGTTATAGAAACACCATAGGTGAATATTGATGTCGATTCTCAATCCATCATCTCCTCTTTATTTCCCAAAGAAGACCCTTTATCATCAATAGGGTCGGAAATGGAAGCTTCTTCATCAAAATGTGAAAATTTTGACATCTCTTATGATCATGAGAATTTCTTTTTTTCATCTACTTTGCAAGTAGAAACGGAAGAAATAACACATGATGAAGAGGAAGAGGAAGATCTTAGAGATGCTCCTACAGCATTTGAAGAGGGTATCTCTACCACTGTGGATGAACTCAGAGAAGTAAATCTGGGTACAGAGAAAGATCCACGCCCCACTTTAATTAGTGCAGCCATGACCCTTGAAGAACAAGAGATTTATATTTCTTTTTTAAAGAAAAATAAAGATATTTTTGCTTGGAATTATTCAGAGATGCCTGTCCTTGATCCTGATGTTGCCACCCATCATTTGGGTTTGCCAAAAGAACATCGAGGATTCAAGCAAGCCGCGAGAAGAACACACCCAACCTATGCTTCCAAAATCGAGGCTGAAGTGGATAAGATTATCAAAGCTAACTTTGTCAGAGAAGTTCAATATCCCAAGTGGTTGGCTAATATTGTCCCTGTAAAGAAGAAGAACGGACAAATTAGGGTTTGCATCGATTTCAGAGATCTTAATCGGTATTGTCCTAAAGATGATTTCCCAGTTCCGATTACAGAACTCTTAATTGATGCGACGGCTGGCTATGAAGTACTTTCTTTCATGGATGGATATTCTGGATATAATCAGATCTGAATGGCCCCAGAAGATGAGGAATATACAGCCTTCATATCTCCTCAAGGTGTGTTTTGTTACCGGGTGATGCCCTTTGGTTTAAAGAATGCGGGTGCAACATATCAACGCGCCATGCATCGTATCTTCAAACCTTTTCTAGGGAAATTTGTTGAATGCTATGTAGATGATTTAGTGGTTAGATCCAAACAACGTTTTGATCACTTGGCTGATTTGGAAGTCGTATTCCACAAGCGTCGACAACATAATTTGAAGATGAACCCCTTAAAATGTGCTTTTGGGGTAACCTCAGGAAAATTCCTCGGCTTTGTTGTACGCCATCGTGGTATTGAAGTCGATCCTGAGAAGACCAAATCAATCCTTGGTATGTCACCTCCTCAGAATTTGAAAGAATTAAGAGGACTTTAAGGACACTTAGCCTATATTCGGCGTTTCATCGCCAATTTGGCAGGCAAAAGTTTACCCTTTACCAAATTATTGAAGAAAGGAGTCACTTACCAGGGGACTGAAGAATGTCAAGAAGCATTTGATGTTATCAAGAAATACCTCTTGAGTCCACCAGTACTCATGCCACCTGTTGAGGGTAGGCCTCTTATCCTCTATGTGATAGCTTTAGAGCGATCATTGGGTGCCTTTATCGCTCAAAAGAATGATGCTGGGAATGAAAATAGTCTCTACTATCTCAGTAGAACTATGCTTGAAGCAGAAACCCGGTATTCGAGTATTGAAAAGTGCTGCCTAGCAATAATCTTTGCAGTTCAGAAACTGAGACACTACCTGCAACATCACGAGGTCCAATTGGTATCTCGTAATAATCCACTCAAATTAATCCTTAGTCGTCCAATGCTTACAAGACGTCTGGCAAGGTGGGCGGTTATTCTACAGCAGTTCGACATCCAGTATGTGTCTCAAAAGGCAATTAAGGGCCAAGCTCTGGCTGATTTCCTGGCTGAACATCCTTCAGTGGAAGACACGTATTCAGATATCGAACTCCCTGATGAGGAAGTTTTCTCTATTCAAGAGAGTCCTCAAACATGGGAAATGTATTTTGATGGTGCTTCTAGAAGTCCAACAGGGAAGAAAATGGAAAATCCTAAATTCAACAAAGTTGGTTTAGGAATTGTGCTCATTTCTCCAGATAAGGCAGTGTTACCTTATTCCTTTTTGTTGTGGGAAGGTGGTACCAATAATGAAGCTGAATACCAAGCTCTCATTGCAGGCTTGGAGTTAGCGCTTCAAGCACAAGTGAATCACTTAAAGGTGAAAGGTGATTCAGACCTGGTAATCAAATACGTCAATGGGGATTATGCCATCAGAAAAGAAGAATTAATCCCTTTGTATGATTACGTCAGAGAGTTAATGTTGGAATTCCCTTCAGAACCGACATTTTCTTATGTCCCAAGATCACAAAATGCTCAAGCTGATGCACTGGCTAATATAGCCACAGCTTTAGCAGATCCAAATCGGGACGAGACAACCATCGATATTGCCCACCGTCGTGCAATTTCACCTTATGTTCAAGTCAAAACAGAGGAAATTAATGAAATTAGTCCCATTCCTGAACCGTATGGTCATACTACAGGATGGATGTCACCTATCAAGGAATACCTTCAAAATGGAACACTTCCACCTGATAGAGCCGAGAAAGAACAAATTCGGCGACGTGTGGTCAATTTTACTCTTTATGATGGTCCAAACCACCTCGAGAAAATTCTCTACAAACGTGGTTTTGATGGAGTTCTCTTCAGATGTATTGATGGTGAAGAGACAATGGCTGTCATAAAAGAAGTGCATGCAGGAGTCTGTGGTGCCCACCAGTCTCGACATAGATTGTCTGATCAAATTCGAAGGCTTGGATACTTATGGCCTTCAATGATACAAGATTGTGTTAATTTCACAAAGAAGTGTCATTCATGCCAAGTATATGCCAACTTCATTCATCAACCTCCAGAGTTGCTTCATACAGCTAAATACTCATGGCCATTTTCCACATGGGGAATGGATGTGGTGGGACCTTACCCTTCAGCTACGGCCAAGCAGTTTAAGTACATTCGTACTGCTACTGATTTCTTTTCCAAATGGGTAGAGGCAGTACCTCTCAAAGAAGTCAGTTCTAAATGCATTATTAGTTTCATGAAGTCTAACATCATTACTAGATTTGGTGTCCCTCATACCATATTGACGGAGAACGGCACCAACTTCTATTCTTCTGAGGTAATGAAATTGAATCAAGAATACAACATTAAGTCCAACCATTCATCTCGATATCATGCAGCGGCTATTGGACAGATAGAGGCCTTCAACAAGACTCTTTCAAATATACTGCAAAAGATGGTGGATAAAGATAAGAGGTCATGTCCTGATAAACTCTATCATGATTTATGGGCTTATCGGACTACCACTCACAATGCAACGCGGTCTACTCCATATTCATTGGTATATGGAACAGAAGCAGTCTTGCCAATTGAAGTTCAATTGCCCTCACTCAGAATAGCCATTTGTGATCAGTTATCAACAGATGAGCAATCCCAAAAGCGGTTGAATGAATTGGAACAGTTAGATGAGAAAAGATTGTGCACTTTGCACCACTTGGAAATCTATCAGAATCGGATAGCACGAGCTTTTAACAAAAAAGTTCGTCTTCGTTCATTCATTCAGGGAGAATTGGTATTGGTTCTCAGAGCACCAATGATACCAGGAAAGATGCCTCCCAATCTTGAACCAAAATGTGAAGGACCTTATTCAATACATAAGGTCTACTCCAATGGAGCATATTCTCTAATCTCAATGGATGGAGAACACATCATGACTCCAACTAATGCCAGATTTCTGAAGAAGTATTTTGTATAAACACAAAATATTGTTCCCAGATCCAAAACAATCACATTAGATCCTATATTTTGTCCAACATGACATTAAACTGTTATAATGTCCAACATGACATTAAACTGTTATAATGTCCAACATGACGTTAAACTGTGATGTCCTATCTACATGACATTAAACTGTACAGAAGATCCTATATTTTGTCCAACATGACATTAAACTGTTATAATGTCCAACATGACATTAAACTGTTATAATGTCCAACATGACATTAAACTGTGATGTCCTATCTACATGACATTAAACTATACAGAAGATCCTATATTTTGTCCAACATGACATTAAACTGTTATAATGTACAACATGACATTAAACTGTTATAATGTCCAACATGACATTAAACTGTTATAATGTCCAACATGACATTAAACTGTTATTTTGTCCAACATGACATTAAACTGTTATAATGTCCAACATGACATTAAACTGTTATAATGTCCAACAAGATGTCAAATTGTGATGTCCTATCTACATGACAATAAACTGTATAGAAGATCCTATATTTTGTCCGAGATGACATTAAACTATATTGTGTCCTAGCAACATGACATTAAACTGTGTGGCACTTCCAACGTCCATCATGACGATAAACTGTAAAAAGTCCCCAGAACTGATATCCTCATATTGGTTCACCTTAGTCCTAGCTACATGAATTTAAACTGTACAGCACCAGTTCGTCCTTTCTATATGACGTTAAACTATACAGCAATGGTCCAGTATGACTTTAAACTGCAACTTCGTCCTACACGACATTAAACTGTGAAAAAGTTCCCTAAATCGTCCAGCATGACATTAAACTGCATCATCCCTGGTCCATGTATATGACCATAAACTATTTTCAAATCCTTTATGTCCAAAAAGACGTTAAACTGTGACGTCCTAACTACATGACGCTAAACTGTATAAAATTCCCTCACGTCCAGAAAGACGTTAGACTATATAATCTCAAAAGTCCAGTATGACATTAAACTGCACCATTCATGGTCCATGCATATGACCTTAAACTATTCGCACTTTCATCCGACATGATGTTAAAATGGTACACTCTTTTGTCCTTACTGCATGACATTAAATTGCACAGTCCCCCTTTCGTCCAATATGACGTTAAACTATATTGTCCCCATCGTCCTAACTACATGAGGCTAAACTGTACAGAAAGTCCTTGATATGTCTTACATGACATTAAACTGTTATTTTGTCCCTGCTACATGACACTAAGCTGTGCAACACCAATAGTCCTAACTGCAAGACTTTAAACTGCATAGTCCCTTTTTTATGTCCTACATGACATTAAACTGTGCATCGTTAAGGTTGTTATTACCTCTTGTTTCTCACACCGAGTATGACTCACGTGATCTTAGAGCGAACATCAACCATAACACTCCCTTTGGGCCACAAACCATGTATAAGTCCCAACAACATTTTTTATTTAGATCATTGTCCACAAGAACAACTTGATCATTAATTCATTCTTTAATTGAACTACACGGACTTTGATCCTTGTCCTCCAGGCTGGGTATGTAGGCAACCTCCCAGGGTTCAACCCCAAAAACAATCTCTTCACATCGGTTCACCACAACCTCATATGATGTTGATTTGTGAAACCGCCCCTGGAATCAATATCTTTACATTGATTCACTTTCGTCCTTGTTATATGACGTTAAACTATACAACACTTTTTGTCCGGTACGACAATAAACTACAATATTCTTTGATTCCCTCATTTGAGAAGGAACCATTATTGACATTGATTTTTTTTAATCATGTTTCATTTAAAAAGACTACGTGCATACATGGTAATGCCTAAACTTTTTATCTCTGGTTAAATCATCATTGCACTAAAGTCCCCTTTCACCCTTCAAATGTACAAACCAAATTTGTACAAAGGGTAATTCTAGAACTACGTGGACTTGATTCCCATCCTTATGGGATACGTAGGAACATTCGAGTGTCCCTCGAATCCAGTCCCAAGTCTTTTGGGCCTAACCCCAAATTTCACTTTCAGTCCCTTGGCTGAAAAGTCCTCATGAAAACACACACTGTGTATTCATTATTATGGTCCGAATTCTATGACCCTAAACTAAGATCACTCATACATTCGTCATGCACGACGTTAAACTGCATTTCAAGAACTACGTATGGCTTGATTCTCATTCTTATGAGATACGTAGTGAAGTCCAAAATTTCAATTCAGGACCCAGCCACAACATGATTATGGTTTTCATTGACCTATGTATCTCTATATACATTGGACAATACCCATCTTTATGTGTTATAATCCTAACCTTAAATATTTTCAGATCTTCATAACCCTTTTCATGACTTCTAGTCACAAAAATGTCAAACTTCTGAGAATTCTTTTGCCTGACTATGCAGCATGTGCCCATAGGTGGCCTTGCATAAACAGTCTACATAACAGACTTGTCAGCCAAAAGATACTATTCATTTGACCATGCAGCCAATGCCCATAGGCGGCCCTGCATATTTCAACCCCCTAACGGGTTTTGTTAAATAATAGTAACTTCATTATTGGGAAGAATGCCTCTTTTATCCTTATTTGTCTTAAACAACAATATGTAGGGATCCGCAAAAAAATAGCCATCCTTAACATATTTGTCCCATATACTTTTTCATGATCTGAAAGTATTCAAGTCTATGGTTTATTATTCTTCCCTATGTTTGGGTCAGACCTTCGTAGGAGTGATATTCATCCAGTTCTTCGATATTCTTGTTTGGAAATATCTTCTCCATATTCAAGTACCTCTTTCCATACAACAAACTCTATGCTTCAGAAAATTTGAATCTCCATAAACTTTCACTGGATTTTAGCACTAGGAAAGTAAATTTATAGGAGTTCTTTTTCCTGACTATGCAGCACGTGCCCATAGGTGGCCTT
This sequence comes from Viscum album, assembly GCA_963277665.1. NCBI lineage: Eukaryota > Viridiplantae > Streptophyta > Magnoliopsida > Santalales > Viscaceae > Viscum > Viscum album. Next base: position 1,243,015,504 of record OY728153.1, read on the forward strand.
GCATAAACAGTCCACATAACAGACTTGTCAGCCAAAAGATGCTATTTTATTTGACTATGCAGCCAATGCCCATAGGTGGCCCTGCATATTTCAACCCCCTAACGGGTTTTGTTAAATAATAGTAACTTCATTCTTGGAAACTACTTCTTCTAATTCCTTTTAGCTCTTTTTTCATATCATTCCTCAGATTCAAATATTCTTAAGCCATAGTTTACATTTTTTCCCTCATACTTGAGTATGGTAATATGTTTTCAGATAAATTATCAAGGAATTGAATCCATTTTTTCCATTTCGGTCAAAGCTATTTCGACCTTAAACATTAACCCCTTTATGTCTGGCATGCATGACTTTATACTGCCCACACAAAAGACAAAGGAACTTTGAATAAAAGTCAAGTTCCAGCTCACTAAATATACATTTTTGTATGATTTAGGTAATATTGAGCAGTTAAAAGATTCAAAGTTTGTAGGGTTATTTGTAATAATCCTAGTAAAAATCAAACTATGATTACTAAGCCCATTGGCTTAAGTAAATTTGAAGCAGGTAATGGAAGAATGAAGGTACAAATGATTGAAGACAAAAGTGTTTTTTTCAATGATACACAAGAGTTAGAAGGACATCCATAGACTGGAGTCTCTTCTCTCTTTGAAGAAATTACAGAAGATTGTCAACATAAGTCTTCATTTGATATATAGCATCCTGAGCCTTATCAGCAGTTACTTGAAGCTCGTGCACTTGACCAGCTTCACTCTTTTCAGCTTGCTGAAGTGCCTTCTTAGCATCTGCAATGGCTTTCATGCCATTCATATGAGTTTCATCCAATGATTTATTAAGCTGATCAAGTTCCCCAGTAACAGCATCTAACTGTTGCTGGAGTTTCACCTGTTGGACGAGCTTTTCTTTGATTTTTTGCTTCAGATCCTTCATCTTGACAGCATAATCAGCTTCATCCTGGGATATCGCAGCCTCAAATTCGCCTATGTTGACTGACAATTTCACTCTGGTCAAATCTTCGCGACTTGTCTGCACTTTCTCCCTCCTGAAAATGATCTGTTTCACCGCAGCATGGATCTTTTCATACCCAAAACCACCAAGTCCCATTATAACAAATTTGGATGACAATCGGGAAATTTTTGATGGTAGCTCTTCTAAAGGCACCCCCGATATGATGTTCCATATGTTATTCCATGCCTTACATCGTGAAAAGCTGAATGCTTTAAGCATATTTGGATCTGATTCAATATCATCGTCAGAAGGGGGTATGTAATCTGGAATTAGCGCGCTTAGGGAGGTGCCTTTTCCTGCTCTTTCCCCCCTAACTTGTGCTTCTTCACTTTCAATTCTCGTTGGGGCAGAGGCTGAGGACTCATCTTCGGATCTAGTCATTGCAGTTGATGGTCCTGCATGATTAATTGAAAGGTTTAGTCAGCTTCAAAGGATTACAAAAGAATGGATTGTCTTGCGAATAAAGTACAATCACAAATATTGTTATCCATTACCCAATGGTGGTTCAGCAACCTGAGAAGACTTCTCCCTATATTTCCCAGTTTCAACAGGATTTTCAAGATGGGTCTCAGGAGAGTTTATTGGATTTAGCTCTACTTTAGCTAATGTTTCTGCAATGATAGGGTTGACATCAGTGTCCACACCCTCTTCGGGAATTGGCAGTTCAGCGGCTTCTACGGAAGAAACTGCATATTATTTTCCATCATGGTTAGAAGTATATTTTAAAAAAAAAATTGGGCGAAGGGTAGCACTCATGCCCAAGGTCTTCTAAATCACATGAAAACTTAGCATGATCATAAAATTCTTCAAAAGTCATTCCTTGATTCATCATTTCATCCAATGATACTTCAGAATCTTGGTTAGTCTCACCAGTGGGAACATTTGCTACGTCTACTTGCCGACTTATGTCCTGCAACCCCTAACCCTGGACAACATCTTCAGTAATAGGAGGGATACTGGGAATGGATGGTAGCTCTACTCCAGGAGCAACCAAGTCAGCCTGGGTCTGTGATTGTTCTACAGCGCCTTCCACGACCTTTGAAGAAGGATCAGTCCCTTCCCTCAAGGGGGAAATTGAAGAAGCCCCTGCAATCCTCAGAAATATGAGTAACCATATGATTATGGGTATAAACTCATGATTGTTCGAAGGACTTACCACTACTAATGAAACGTTTAGCTATGGATTTCCTCCTTCGTTGCCTTGGATTCTTTTGTTTTTTCGGAGTATCAGTAGTCACCCTTATTGGCACTTGGATTGGCGAATGAAAGGCTATGTCCAGTGCCTCATTCATGGCATGCTGTCCTGGAGATATCTTGCCTGGTTCGCGAGGAGAATCAGCAGCAGCCCCGATAGCAGTACCACCAGGGCTATATTGTGGCGAAGGAACCCCGGTTCCTTTCTTTTCAAGCTGCAAGATGAAGAAAATAACTTCCTTAAGTAACAAAGCTTCAACTAAAATCAAGTTGCAAAGAAAATAAGGAAAGAAAACTTACATCTTCAGGAGCCACGTACTCTAGCCATTCCTCATCTCCAGAACCACTATCCCCCTCAGTGGTGCCACGATCAATCATTTCCTTCACCTGCCTAGTGATAGGAACCAAATTATCAGTGGCATATATGAGCATTTCCAACTCTCTGATGTAAGCTCGCACTTCATTGGGATTATCTCCGTATTGAAGGTTTTTAGAAGCTACAAGATTTCCTATTCCAGGAAGTTGTAGACCCTCACACAAATCCAGCCAGGCGGTCTCAGTATCACAGTACAAGCTCTTCCATAGCTGAACAGCCTCTGGTCTTAGATATAAAGTCTGTGAGGAAGGTCCTACAATTTTTGATTTTAATCTCTTCCCAACTCCTGCAACTACAAATAGAGAATAAGAATGTAAGACTTATTACTTTATAAAGTAGCAGTGATTGAAATTTCTACAATGAAATAACTCACCAGGAGTTGATGGAGTGGGTCTTTTAACTCTGCCCGGAGGATTATATCGGGCACGAAACCGCTTTACTGCCGGTTGTGCCTCATCATCCCCATCGTGATAATCCGATGAATCAGTTCTAGAAGAGGAGTCTGTTGAACCTATTTCAGGTGGAGAAGCGTCACCTTCATGAGGAAGGGTTCCTTTCTCTACAGTCCTCTTCCTCTTTACCACTTGATATACTGGGTGATTCAATATCCCATTAGGGTATGATGCTATCCAGTGTTCGGCATAAAATGTAGTCAGATAATGTGCCGCTTTTTCAACAGGTAGATCAAATATTGCCCCAGTCTTCTCTCTTGATGTCAGCAACCATAGTTGTCGAGCAACCATCGGATGTTGCTCTAACCTGACATGTACTGGAGGGGATACAACAATATGTTGCAAGCATTTGAATTGGCGTGAAAATCTATATGGATCATAGGCCTCACATATGATTTCTCCATCAATCATGGCTACTAACACACCATCCCTGCAAGCTAGCATGTATGCCCTCAAATCCAAATGGGTTGTCCCATCATCAACAAACCGCCCGGATGGCGGACTTCCATAAGGAAAGAAGTTTAATTCCTTATACATGCTTAGTCTTACTTTCATATCATAACCATTAACATCTAATGGAGAAATTCCAGAGAATGCTTGCACTGACGGTCTGAAAGAGCTTCCAGGGATTTGTAATCCATTCTGTACATTGTAAGTCCTGAAGTAAGTGGCGATCAATCCCCACAAAACCTGGAATGGTCCCACTATTCTTAAAGGAGATTTACCATGGAAGACGTGAAGTAAACTCCTGTGAATCTTTGCAAAAATGGGGGTAGCTAACCCAACCATTTTTCCCTCAGCCACCTTGGCCGCAATGACGAAGGTCCCTGGCCTAACGCCTCCCTTCGAATCCCTGACCGGCAAGAGATAAACACTGAGCCACATTGCCAAGAAACTCTCCAGATGAGTTTTCTTTGGAATTCTTTGATTCACTTCATATCCCCATTTTTCAAACTCTCCTGCTTCTAGAGTTGGCCAGAATGTGCCAGGAGCTCCTCTCTTCTCAGGTTTTGGACAAGTGGTAAGACGTCTGGGCCGGGTATCCTTGGATTTCTTTTTCTTGGATCCTTTTTCTTTTGGCTCCATCCCTTTCTTCTCAGTAAGAAACACATTCATCCATTCTTCCGGATGGATATCTTTTCTAAAATGAGTTAATGAGGTCTCTGAACTCTTGAGCCTGTGAAAAATTTTAAATAATTCTCGAGCCAAAGCAGGAGTCTTCTCTGGATCATTCCAAGTCACCTTGGGAGGAATGAATTCATCATACATATCACCCAAGATTGGAGCTCCTGAAATCTTGTGGACATCCCACAAACTGATACCTACTTCTCCATGAGTCAAATGGAAAGAATTAGTCACTGGGCTCCAGTGGCTGAGTATCTCTGGCACGAAGTTATCATGTCTGTAAATATATGTTTGCCCAACCCAAACAGCCTCATATATTGCAGCTCTCTTCAGATCCTCAATAAACGTTGCGCAAGTCTGTCGCACCCAGTATTCCCACATCCAAGTTAGCTTCACACCTCCACCAGGACGGAAATCCCAACTTTTCTTCCAGCCTTTGGATTGATCCATCTGAGCATTTCAGAAGATTGAAGGATGACAATGTGGTTGAAGCTCAGGTGTATGTTTTTTCAGATCTAATGTGAAAGGGCTATGATGCATCACATAAGCCTTCTCCACTGTTCCAGCAGTTTGAAATACTCCTCCACCTGAGATATTTGCTGAAGCAAAATTGGTATAATTCTGAAACCACAAAAATGGAAGATAATTCTTTACTTCTCGAATAATGACTTCTTGCAGATGACCATGACCATACAAAGGTAGATAAGTGCAGTGAGGAAAGTTGCGATGATATTTCTTCAGATACTTAGCCAAATCTGGAAGAGTACTATCTTTGAAAGTATAGTAATCAGGGCCAATGATATCCATCATATCATCTATCCGCTTGCTAGCCAGTTCATCAATTAATCTAGGTCTAAGAGCCATTGAATCTTCACAGGAGTTGAATAAATTAAAACTCTTAAATGGGTTTTATTTTTTCATAAAATTTGTGAAAGAATTTGGGAAAAAATGGCTAAGGCATTAAGGCGCGCAAGTATGGAGATGTCGCGAATGTAATACATGTGTCGCGCAAGTTCTTGTCGCGCAAGTATTACCGCGCAATACCTATTACCTTGAGAGTAGCGCGGCAGTGAGGAAACAGTGAAAACAAGAGACTTGCGCGGCGAGAGCTCGAGAAATCCGGAAATCCAGATACTTGTACGGAGGTGAGGCCGTGTATTTATAGGCCAGGAAGCCTACCTGCGCGCCGCACCCAGAACGCTTAAGGCCTGCGCGACGCAGACTTGCGCGCCGCCCTCTGCGCACTAAAAGACATGCGCGCCCTCCCTTTTCCTTTGAAGGGATTCGATTTCCTCAGAGTCAAATCCTCATTTCTCTCCGGATCCAACTCTGAGGGGGGACTTTTGTTGACGCTCCTTTCGTCACAGAATCTAAAGATCGGAAAAGGGAATATCTGAGCTCAAAGCGATTCAGCCTTTGAAGAAAAACATCAAAAATCAACAAAGGAAGGAAGAAAGGATCAATAGAAGCATCACCGCGCAAGTTATCTAACTGGCGCGCAAGTGTACTTGCGCGGCCACCTTGGTCGCGCAGGTGACTTGCGCGACCTAATTGGTAACCGCCTGGTAACCGCCCGAGGTCTTCTTTTTCCTATAAATAGACCCTGTGGGCCCCCCATTCGAGAGGATCTTTTTCCAGAAACTCGGATTGAATCTCCCGACGCCCAAGTCTCTTCTAAAAGCTTCCGGAACACTTTTAAGGTAATTTCCTACCTATAACGGAAGATCTAAAGAGAAGAAGGAAGGCCTAAGTGTTGAAATTTATCAAACACTTGCGCGCCGACTTATTTCCTTCAATATAACTTGCGCGTCCCTTTTCTGGAAGAACCTCGAGAACATTCTAAAGGGTTTAAAAAAGAGTCGCTCAAGTATTTCAATGCTGGTTGAAAATCGCGCAAGTACACTATGTGTCGCGCAGGTATACCTGCGCGACCAATACTTGCGCGCCCACGGAAGACTTGCACGCCTTGCAAGACTTGCGCGCCCCTATCTTTTTGGGTGCCCATCTTGCCCATTTTTTACCCCTCTTAAGCCATTTCACCTTTCCTTTTCAAGATTCAGTCTTCAAGACACTCTTCAAAGCCATTTATGGCATGATTTCTTGATTTGACTTTCTTATCTGAAAGGAATTCTGTGGAATCTCTCTCAAAGTCTAGTGATTTAAATATCCTTATGTCACTAAAATACGGAGAGTTCATTCATTCAACCTCATCCTTTAAGATGAGAGAATCCTAACCTGGGTCTCCTTTTCAGGAATAATCCCCAGTTATAAAACCTTTAATCTGGGCATCTTCTTCAGGAGTATGCCCCAAATTCTTAAAGTTCCCAATCTTGGGCATCCTCCTCAGGAGTAAGCCCCAATCAAGTCCTTTAATCATGGGCAAATTTCTTAAGAATAAGCCCCAACCTCAAATATGGGCATCCTTTTCAGGAGTAAGCCCCAAACCTTAATCCCTAACCCGGGTCTCCTTTTTTTAGGAATAAAACTCCGTCATAATCTTGGGCTTCCCTTTCAGGAGTAAGCCCCAAGTCCCTTAACCTGGGTCTCCTTTTCAGGAATAAGACTCAGTCATAACCTTGGGTCTCCTTTTTTAGGAATAAGCCCCATGTCCCCTTAAATTTCTCTTAACCAGTCATAATTTACCTTTTGATTTGGGTTTCCTTTTCAGGAGTAAAACCCAATCATAAGTCCCCTCCTAACTTGGGCATTCTCCTTAGGAGTAAGCCTCAAGATTAGAGTATTTAAATCTCCATGAAGCACATATAACTTTATGGACCCTGTTCATGGATTTTCTCCCTAAAAGTAAATCCTAAAACCTTCATCTATCTGGGCAGTCATCCATACATAAGCCCCAAACAAATTCTTATGATTGCATCTTTCATGGCACAATTGTCTAAATTTTACCAACACCTTTTGTTTCTCACACCGAGCATGACTCACGTGAGCTTAGAGTGTAAAAGTAATTATGACATTCATCTTTGAGCCATCAATCATAAACATCATACTCCACTTCTTGAACTACGTGGGTTCTGATTCCTTTTCCAAAACAAAGGATACGTAGGTAGCCCATTTATGGGTTCGATCCCAACTTTGAAATAATCTCTGTCCTTCTGAATGACGATAAACTTCAAGTGCCCCACTGAGTGGCTTTAAAACTAGCCTGGTCATCATAATGACCAAGAGACTTTTATATAAATGTTTTGAAGGATACCATTGACCAAGAATATTTAAACAGATATAGATGATTCTCTATTGATGAAGAACCTCGAATACATATAAAAGATTCTCTAAATTTCGTGCATATTTAATCATTGATTGTTAAAACTAAAGTAAAGCACATTTTATACTTGGTAATGTAATAAGGATTCACGAACATAACTTAAATCTATAAAGAGAGTCCCGGAGTAGACAATAATTCCCCTCAAAAAGGTGTGATGAGTCCGACCTCCCATCCTCTCGACCAATGCAAATTTCTAAGCCTCATTAGTCCACAAGCTAATGGGCGCCTGCCTTTGGAAAGTAGGTCCAAACGGTTGTGGAATCATTGGATGTTTCCGGTTCTACGAACAAACCCGTTAGAAACCGATCGGAACGTTTGAATCTCCCGTCGAGGAGGTCATCCCCGGATTCCGTGCGAAACAGGCATATATTATTAAAGGAGGGGTGTTGGTACATTATTATGGCTATTTTTGGAATAGAAAAATGGCTTTAGAAGATTGAAGAAGTTGGGTGGGTGAGTGCCTTTTTTTGTGGGGGGGGAGTGGAATTCTTGTAAATATTTAAAGGTAAACATTATTGGTAGGTGTAACATATCTCATGTTCTTAAAAAATGGAGAATTAGGGATTAAATAGTTATTATGTTCTATAAGACTCAAAATACACAAAAATATAATCATTTTTATCATTCGTTCCTTAGTCTTCAATTTTCCTTATTTTCCATTTTTGATTTTAAATTTAAAATATATTTTTATAAAATATGTAATTCATATATTAAGACTAAATTAAATCAATAAATTTTTATAAATTTGCAACCAATTATTCAAAAATAGACGAATAATGTATAAAAATACACCACATTTGTTGGACATTAATTCTAAGAGAAACACATGTAACAAATGGAAACACTATATTCCCTAACTATTCTAGCAAAGTTTTTGACAATTTAGGGGTCAATATGTTAATTATAAAAGATATATTAGAATATTAATTGACCATATTTTATATGATTAAAACTATAAAATCACTTTTCATAAGACAAGTTTTTTATAAATTTTAAATTATTTAGTAAATTATCATTTATTTTCTTTGATTATTTACATAATAATTCATGTTTGAGAATTTCATAATCATTTAATTTAATTATATAATATCTATAAATTAAATATAAATTATTATGATAACTATAAATAATATATCATCCAAAATAATATGTATAGACAACCCTACATGTCTACTTATCTATGGTTCTTTTTCTCTTTTGATTAATAAAAATATTATATAGGCCACACACATAGAATGCGGTCCAAATAACTCATAAAAATAGAGACTAGTGTGTTGAGCATTAAAATATTCCCATCCAATGGGTTTTGGGCACGTCTTGGGTCATTTATACAACTTACATTCAAATTTAAATAATTAGGAAATTTTGTTTTTACCTTATTCATGTTGATTAATTTTAAATAATTTCACTAATCATTTTTTTTTCAAATAAAATATGCTTATTTTATTAGATAAGAAATTAAATACTGATTACAATTAAAAAAAAATATTTTTATTTAATTCAATTTATAGTAGTACTGAAAATTAATTTAAAAATAATCCTACAGATGTTGTATGACATTGGATTTTTAAGGAAAGAATGCTCAAAATATTAAATTGTTTTTTTTATCGAATTTCAATGTGAAATCCAATACCTTGACATAAATTAGATTTATTGATGACTAATTGAACAAGTTAATGTTTCAAACTGATATAAAATGTATTTTAACTATATAAATGAATTAGATGAAAAATAAGATTTCATTTAAAATATAAGGTTTATTAATATTCAATATGAAATTATACATTTCATAAAAATAATAAAATTCATACAAAGTAGATTTTGAAATTATTAATTAAAAAATTAAGTATAATTTTTCATACAATAAATATGAAACTATTAAAAGTTATATTATAAATATGTTATCTATTAAATTATAGTAAACTTTCCCATTAAAAATATACATATTTTTATGATTAAAATTACATGTATTCTTATCTTAAGCCTATCAATAATATTGGATGAATTTAGAAGAATAGTATAAAATTATATAATATTGTTTGTCTTATTCACCCCACCCAATATAATGATTTAGTGAAAACATCGATATTAAATAATAATATCAATAATATATTGTTGTTTGGTAAGACTCATCCTTGCGTGTAATGTAAGTTATTGAAGAAACACTATGTTAAGTACAATTAATGATATACATGGTTGTGGGTATAACCCAATATAAACTATTCATTACATTTAAATCAAGCCATTGAAAATTTTATACCTTTTTAAAATATTATATTTCATAAAATATCATGATGTAACACATATCAAACATGGAATCTTATGATCATAGAAACAAGGGAAATTTGCAGCATATAGACTGACATAAACATGAGTCAACGCTAACTTCCATGACTATATCACATGGTCCATGGTGTCCCATAATGGATGAGGATTACTCCATAATTCCATACATGACATCGCTTTATAATAAACATTACCCAAAATATTTAATCTCTATTTGAGCACACCAATAATCACATGTTCATTCCTATGTTCTCCACAATAAGAATAAATCATAATGGTACCTCACTGATATAATTGGGCATCCTAATCAAACCAATAGGATTAAAAAAAGGGTCTATCATAATAGAATCCATAAAATAGAGGATTTTAATAATACATTGAAACTATTAATGGAAAAAAATATTATATAACTTATTAAATTATTTCCATCTAAAATGAAAAATGTAAAAGTAGTGGTTATGTATATTTTGAAATGATCCTCCTAAGTGGGTTTTTAAGAGAAGAGGTAAAGAGCCTTTAAAAGGGGTAATCAAATAATAATTTACCTAAAAATAGGTGAAATAGAATTTTTTCCAAATAAAAAATAGTAATTTTAGTAAATAATATAATCTTTATAAAATTTCATTGAGTGGTACGTTAAATAATTCAATTATAATATAGAAGTTCCATTTAATCTTTTTTTCAACAGAAATTACGAAAAAAACATTTATTACATGTATATACCCATAAAATAAAGATTAAATAGACATGTTATATATTTCATAGATATATATACCGAATTTATAATAAGTATATAAGAAAAATGAAGTTCTAAATTGAGGTGGGTAACGAGAGAATGTTACTTAATGGAAATATGGATGTTGAGATAGATACCTTACCTATTTCTGAAAGCATTTTGCACTTGTTTTTTATGTTATCAATAATATAATTAGATTCATTATTTTCATAATTAATTTCCTTTTAAACATGTATTTTAATTATTATAATTTTAATATTTTCATTTTTGAACAATTTTATGATTTATGATGTTTTATTTTACCATTTTGAGAGTTTCATTTCACGGTTTTGGGATTGGTTAGGTGTATTTAATTATTGATGTGATTTTAGATTTGGAATAAAAATATATAAGTGAAATGAAAGGATATTGATACACTTGAAAAAGTTTATATAGATCCATATATCATTTTATTTTCACACATGAGAATGGTTCATTTGATTAATTATTTATGATAAATGATTATTTTATTTTGGTATTTTTCAATCATCAAGAACTACTTTTGTTTTATTGTTTAATTTTTTTTCTATATATTAGTTATGTAAAATTAAAAATTTATAATATAAATATTAAATTCTTATTTAAAACCAATAATTTTTTTATGCCAATCCATTGTAGCTATAATGGAAAATGGAATCTTATTATCCATGAATCCAATTAATTGCCACGATTTTGACAATGGTATCTTTTCATAGAACAAGACGACACGATAAAAGGGTTTCACATACGTTATAAAATTATTGATAAAAAATAAATCATATAAATTATAAATAATTTACTATTCTTTTATGTATTTTTTAATTGAGGAGAATGTGGTTGAAGAAATAAAATCAGATATGTGGTTTAAGAATCTTACCTCTCAAAAAACACCTATTTCAAGTATCACATCAAGATCATGAAATTGTAATTTTTGATAGACCAATAGTTATTTGATATAGGTATAGTTGTTATGGTAGTGTTTTAATGATATTTTAAAAGAATCAAGTGGTATAATTTTTTAGTAGAAGTGGTTTTAAAGAAAGGTATTTATAAAGTAGGAAGGGTTTTTTTAAATTATCACAAGATTAAAATTTAATAAATTAATATTATATATAAATACAACAAAATGGAAATGGATTCAAATAAAAGATAATACAGGGTTTTAATATTTTGAATGTTTTTATATAAAATCTTGGTTTTATTTTAAACATTATCATTTATATTAACCCTTTATTTAGATATTTAAATTTTAATTGTAGTAACAACTTTTTTAAAACTAATGATTATAATTTTTTACATATATGGTATAATTGGACCATAATTTTCTTATTAATGAAAATTTATATCATTTGTTGTTTATATTGTATTTTTCAATGTTTTTATAAATTTTAAATGATATAATAAAATATTATTCCTATAAAATATCATTATCATCAATTTTGATAGTATTTAATACATTGACATTATAGATACAAATAAAACATGATAAATTGGAACCAAATAATTTTTTACACCCAATATGTAATGTCACATAATTTTTGTATACACTTTTTTTATTATATGGAATTATTTCGAGACCGTGAAATTTGGCGGCGAGCAATTCCTGGGAATGGAGTACTCGAAATTATCCGTTGAAATTTTTTAATATTTAAATACTGTACTTGGGCAGTTTTCCGGGAAAAAGATGACTAACAATTAAACAGGTTCCCAGATCCAAAATCTGAGGGCACTATTGTGTTCCAGATAGCAGGTTTTTCCTAGGTGTGAATTAATATTATTCGGCATAGGCTTCCAGTGACAAAATTTTAAAATGGCATAACTATAAATAAAATAAAATAATAAAATTATTTTATATTTCAAATTCATATAACACATGAATGAGGAATCAAATTAAAAATCAAAGACCACCGCTGAACTCATTAGTTTATGCTTTCCCCAGGCAGCTCCTAACATTGGCTGGCACGGGCCAATAGTGGATGTTAATTTTTGGTCGTCAATAAAATAATTAAGTAATAATTATTTTAATGTTAAATACTTTGACTCTTAAATGGTAACTCAAACGGAGAATTTGAGAGTACTGTTAGATTTGTGGCGGTATGCATGCCTTAGGCGGAGCACAACCTCATCCGACGTGGTTTGAGGGTGACTGTAACTACTTTTTGAACTTTTTTTAGGTATGTTTATTAAATATCCCAGCGGGATTTTCAATCCATTGAACCATCGCTTGGATAGAAAATAAGAGGGAACCATTGAATTTAGAACACCGGGATTCACCAATAAATGACTAAAAATTTCTCGAAATGGATGAGAATAAAATTTATTTTTTTGGACTTTTCAAGAAATATAATAAAATAATTTAAATGAATTATTTTATTTTCTTTCCCCCTTTGGAGAGGAAGCTGATTAAACTACGGTGCAGTGAAAGGGTTGCGACAGGAAGGTGACAATGCACATCATTGAGGCTCTTTAATTCCACGTTAAACTCACAGCGTAATGATTCTTTAATTATGAAAAATAGAAAGGTAATTGCTTATATAAAATTGTGTAACGACGTGATGTCGCATCATTATTGGAACATTGCTACGTGCTCATATTTACAATTCGATGCACTGGGAAGATGTGGATTAATGAAATTTGAGGATTCTCTGGTGAACTTTTGTTGGACTTCCACCCCAGCAAAGAACGAAGAACACTGACATAACTTCTTATTCTTCGACGCCTTTCGAATATTGGAGCCAGAAAGAGACGCCGACGTCTTAAACCCTCGAGAACGAACGCAAGACAACATGTATCGAAGAGGTAGTGGTTTTATTTCATTGCTCTTCCCCATCCATTTCAAAACAAAGAACACGGATTAACCCATGAACAGGTTAATCCATGAATCAGGTGTTCTAATGGGAGGGCGACATTTCATTTGGGGTGATTATTGGAGATTAATCAATGGCATGATTGAATGAACGAAAACCTCCATGAGCCTCCCCTTTTTTAAACATCTAACACGAGGGCCTGGGTCGACACATACAAGGCTCAAGAACCTCTGCTCATGTGTTCAACATGGAAAATATTACTAATCAATGGAAAGGAAATTTTCAGAGTGTCATGATGGAGAGGATGATCCATGAAAATCATAGGAACAATCGACCTGAAAAACGGACCATCGGTGCGGACCCAATAGTCAGTTGAAGAATTCCCCAGATCGCCGACGTCATCAGTGGCACCAATAACTGCTAGCTATGGCCCATGGTGGAAGCCATGTGTGGGAGGCGTCGCACCTTGATGGTGCACCGGAAAAAAGGAAGCGGCTGGACCAGGCCACGACGCCGCTGGAAAACACCCCCCCCCCCCACCAGAGCCGGAAGTTGGAGGTGGCAGACACATTCGCATGACCACGTCGGAGGGAAGCGGGATGTTGTTGCCTAAATTTGGTCGATGAGGCTCCCTGCAATGTCAAACGAGGTGATGGAGTGGCACAGAGGTGCTTCCCAGCCACGTCCAGCGAGGCACACCAATCCGGCTCTTGCGGACCATATGAGGTGCGAACCCCCGGCAGGCCACACCCGCATTACTGGAAAGGCCCTCGGGTCGCCGGGTTGGGCAGGTCCTACTGCCCAGCTGGCCGGACCCAATATTAGCAGACCAGACTCATGCCAAATGTCCGGACCCACACCTGCAGGCCGAGCCGAACTAGAATGAGTCACTGGGCGACTCGGTGGGCTGGAACCTCTACCAACTGGGCTGAGTCCAGTGACACCAATTGGGCTAGGCCCATTGTCAATGCAAGACCTAGCTGACCCCAACCAACAGTAGGTCTAGTCAGGTCCATCAAAATGATCAAGGGTATGTGGAACCCCTGGGCCTGGTTGGTCACCTTGGCCCGACTGGGTCGGATAGGGACCCATCACAACCGGTCCCCTGGTTACTAAAACACCCATATCTTGCAAACAGTATATCTGATTGACAAGTTGTTTGCGGCATTGCGACCCTATCAATTTTGTGGATCCTTTGGCATGTATTGTGGTGACATTAATGGATGTACAGATGTGAATAATAGTTCAATGATAGGTTCTTCCAAGCACGCTATGTGCGGAACCCTGCGGCTAGCTGAGACATGAAGACTATAGACATCTGACTCTATGTGACACAACAACTATGTAGGAAGTGGCTCTATGTGACCCAATGACCCAGTGGGAAGCGTATTTTTGTGGCCTGGTATGCCCATGGTGGGGATTGGCTCTATATGTAAAATCCCAGGTAAATAAATAATATTACATTCTCATATTTATCAATATTTGTTAATAAAATGTTAATATTACTTTAAAGGGAAAACTATGCTCGATGGCGTACCCAATACGCAACAACACGTTTATTTGAAATCTAATGTTGCACACTAATAATATAATAATAATATTTTAAATAGTTAATGCCTAGATATTGTAATGGCGTCAATGAACAGATCTAACTAAAAAATGACTACACATGTTTGTTAAATATTTTTACTTTTATCGAATAAATGTTAGAGGCTTAAAATGCAAATGAATCCAATTTTAAGCATAAATCTTCTAATATTATTTAAAAGGTAGATTAACCACCTTTTGATGGAGAACCCTCTTTAAATATAATTTAGAAAAATTTATGTTTTTTATCTGAGAAAATAAAATCCTTCTTTAGAATCTGGACCTCAAAATTTACTTTGTGTAAATTTTTGTTATTTTTCCGATAAAGATCGTTTTTAGTGAAAATGTTGCAGTTTAAGTCAAAACCTCTTTTTAATATGATTTATTTATATGGATATATTATCTTTTTAATTGATATTAAAGTGTTTTTAAAATATATTTTTACCATTTAATCCAATGGGGGTCATTGAAATGAATTTCACTTTGAAATTGGACTTAAACTAGTGTCAATCTTTTAATAGATATTGTTTCTTAAAAACACACTATTTGTTTTGAAAGAGGGAATTAATTATTAAATTAATTGACGCAACTTATATGTTTTTAATTTTGTAAAATAGACATCATTTTTGAATTCGGAATATAAAATATAGCTTAGGGTGATTTTTTTGTATTTTTCTGAAAAACATTAATTTTTTATGAATAATGAAACCACTAAGTGGTAGTTAAAGACACTGATTATTAGTTTAAATGAAACTTTACCACTTATGTGATTTGAATTTAAAAAATCTGACATATATGGTTGTCATTAGAAAGAAAATTTTGGTTCAATGAGATTATAATAATTTTTTGGTGAATAGTAACTTTTAAGTTTTATTAATCGCGATTAGAGTAAATTAGAGTAATTTAAGGTAAAGATAATGTTATAATAATATTAAATGATCTTGAAACATGTCCTAACCTTATTGGATGAGTCATCGCCGGCCATGAAAATCCATGGGTCAACTTGGGGACCCCATAGATCCACTTTGGTTGGAAAATGACATTAATAACTTTTTATTTAAAGTTAAAATTAAAATGTCACAAATATGTATTATTTAACTAAAACAATTTTTACATGGGGTTATACAAGTCATATTTTGGCTATAAATATTAATTAGAAAGATAAATAGATTTCCTACATCATGATAGATTTTTTATAATTTTTAGACATTATATAAATTAATTTATTTATAACACCGTGATGATAAAGTGATTACCTCCTAAATGAACAATTTAAATAAAATGAGAAGATAAGGTGAAATCTAAGTATTACACTTATAAAAAACCTATTGTATGGGTGTATTTCAAAACCTTATTACCATATCCTATAAATATATCCTTTTGGGACCTTTATAATTCTAAAATCATTTTATAATAGGTAATAGTTTATAACTTTCCAAGAGTGCCCCTCCTCTTCTCTTATAAAAGGCCCCCACCTCTACCACCTTAACCACACCTCTAAAGCCTTTGGCTCAGCAAAACCCTGCCCATTTCATCATTAAAAATACATATATTCATCATTGAAGCCTCACCTTTGGAATAATGCTCTTCATGAAACCCTTTTTGTTCAAACCAAGAGGAGTTACCCGATTTAATGGTAATGTCTTCACTTGTGTTATTGTGTTTTATTTTGCTTCTCCAAACCCCTAAACTCTTATTATTCCTTTCTTTTGTAACAAAACCAGTATCGTAAATATACTATGATGTTTTTATAAGAAATATTCTAGATACACTTACACACACACACCCGTCTAATGGTTAAAGAACATATTGTTTCTGTGGATGGAGAATTACTGCCTCACGAAACGATGATTGCTCAATATTCGTTTAACACCTTTAAAGGTGGCCATTATGAGGTCACTGTATTTTATATATGATATATATGGTATTTATTTTCTCTATATGCTTATTTATTTTATATTTAAAACAAAACATTATTCTTTTCATGTTGTGAAAATGAGATAATTTCATATGAGGAAGTGTGGACTGTCTCCCCCTCAAGTGATGTGACTCGTTCATGCAATACGTGGAATGTATAAAGAATGAAATTAATGAACATATGTGACATATATAACATATATATTTTACTGTAATTATAATATATATATATATATATCATTTATTTCTAATTCCATTAATATGACAACGAAATGAAAGTAGCGTTCATTCGTACGTACGGCTTACCGTCTCCATGAATGGTACATTCATTTCTTATCTCCAAATGTTATTTACAATTATAAGTACATATATATAATGGATATATATTTCATATATTACATATAAACGACGGATATCATTCTATAAATATAATATATATATCTCTCTCTTTTAGCTTTAATTCCATTAATATGACACAAAAAATTGAAAGTAGCGTTCATGCGTACGTACGACCTACCGTCTCCATGAACGGTGTTTTCCATTTTTATCTCCAAATGTTATGGAATAGTATAAAATGAATATTTAATGGATATATATGATATTTGAATCATTAATACTATTCTTGAATTGATTTACTTATAACTACATGGACAATCATTTTCAAACAAGTTCATTTTTGACTAATGTACCAAACATCGACAAAAATGTCTGATATGAACTCACATTATTAACCAATTATTATAACATTATAATATATTATATGAACTGAATAATAATATTTAATGGAGGTCCTTAATTAATTATAAATTTACCAATGTTTATTATTCAATAATATAAAGAAAGGAACAAGACAAGTCGGACATGAGGTAAGGGATCCGACCTCTCTCTTTCTTTTCAAGTACCCTATTTTATGTAATTTCATTTATGCTCCATGTTCTTATGTTAGAGGATGTTATTTTATATTCACCGTACTGAAATTTTTATTTTCATATGATGAGATACCCCCTCTTACTCTCATTAATTCATTTTAATAATTTTTAAGTGGCGCCGTTAGGCTGCCAAATTTTCGTAAGGGATCCTACCTCTCTTTTTCTTTCTAAGTACTCTCTTTTATGTCATTTCTTTTAAGCCCATATTTATTATGTTTTGGGATGTTATTTTATATTCCACATTATGTAATTTTTATTTTCATATTATGAGGGACCCTATTTGATTTTATCAATCCATTTTTTGGATGTTTTAAGTGGCACTGTTAGGCTGCAGAGTTTTCATAAGGGATTTTTCATCTCACTTTTATTCACGTGGTATTTATGCTACATTTTCCACCATTTCCTTTGAGTGGTGTATGTAATTCCCATTATTTTACTCTTTGTGCAATATACGTTCTTTTATGGGTATTTACATCAATGTTTTATAGTCCTTCTTTCATGGGGTCTACGTTTCGAAAGTTATCCAAGTCGGTAAGGGAACCTTTCGCCCTCCACTTTTTAAAAGAATTATTTCTGTTAGGTCTTTTAATTTAAATCTTCTTATATGGGGATATGTTCTTATATATCCTTATTGTTGTAAATTTTATGTCCAAGTGATGACATACCATTTTCTCTCTCATCAACAAATTTTATGTATTTTAATGTGACATCGTTAGGCTATCGAATTTTTTCAAAGGAACTTGTTTAATCTATTTCAATCCTCTGGGTTAAACATGTACTCCTTGATCATGTCATGCTATGAATATGTGTGAATGAATATGATTTTTTTACACTTAATATCCACTTATATTGGGTGTATTTGTATTTGTCGCACATAAATTATGTAATTTATTTATCCTTAGTCTAAGGATACCGTCTTTGTATGGGACTTCGTCTCAATCTCCTTTCATTGAGGTATATTTTGTTTTATATGCAACTTTATTTTATAATGTGTATAAACCCCTTTGACTTTTACATTTATTCAAAAGGAATATTTTCTGTACGAAGCATTTTACTGAACGACAAAAAGTATGCTTCTTTTTAACGTACGCGGTGACAACAACCTTTCCACGGCCGTGAGTATTATTTGATCCTTGGCTTCCTCAACAAGCCGCAATGTTTTTAAAATGAAATAAATAACATATACTCTTTTATGTATTTTGGTATTGAAAATAGTTTTTATAATGGATTTGTTATGTCAATATATTTACGTGATATATTGTGATCGAAATGTGGAAATGTTTTCTTTCCATTATATTTTTTTTATGTTTTATGATTTTATAATGGTACTTGGACATTTTAAGGGTGGTTATGTGATAAACCATATGAAGGGTGGTTCCGTGAATACTAGGATGGGTTGTTACATTATAACCTCCAATCTATTGGGTATGGAAGTCGACCGTATGGCTATTCCATTAATTGGTATGTGTGGAAATCGACTGTATGTTTATTCCATTTACGTATGTTTATGTCCCAAGATACCTTTATATGTTATGTGATCTTTATATGGGTTTTATGTTAATCTTTTGGTTACAAAATGGTAATTACTGATCTTTTATTCAGTGGAGAGAATTCATTATTCACTACTTTATAAAGGTAAAAAGTATTACTTTGATAAAGTATTCATGGTTTACTTTTTGTTTTGAAAAACTAACAGTTTTCCTTCTTTGTGTAACCCTTACTGAGCTTTTTATGCTCATCCAAAGTTTTTTTTCAAATGTTTTTCACAGGACATAAAGTTGAATAGGGTCAAAGATGGGATCAAGGAAGTGTGAGGCTGTCTAAAACAAAGAACGAGACATTACTCTTTTGTTCAAGAGTTTTTATTTTGTCGAAAAAAATGGAAGCTGAGTAGATGTGTCTACTTTGTAATCTTTGAGATGTAATAGTTATGTCTTAATTCTCTAAAACTCTAAACCTAAAAAGATCCTCAATGTGAATTATTCATATAATTAATGATAATTAAATGTTTTAAGGCCGGGTCCTTATAGTCGGTATCAGAGGTCGGTTTAGATAACTTTAGAGGTTAGGGTATTCTCTAAGCATAAGTGACATTAACATAATGGTTAGGATTTCAGAAAGAGTCTTGGTTTTAGATAAAGTGAATGAGTAAGTATATCTTAGTGTTTATCTTCCTCATTGGTACATAATGATTTTGTTGATATACTCACACTAAAAGTTCTGGTTTTAGTAAATGGATTGATCTAGCAGGAACCAAAGTGACAATGGGTTTGAAGGAAACTGTGGTGGTTCTCTGATTAAGAGACTAGATTAAATGGGGGATTCAATGAGAAATATCATGGTTATTCTAAAACAATTTTCAGGAGTTATGATCAACCACCTGAACCTTTGTGATTTCTCTAATTCGTCATGTACGATATAACCAACTCGACGTGGATGTTCAGGTAATGATTATAAAGGTAATCATTAGGGTTTATATGATCCTTACTTCTGAGGTAATTATGGGTTACTATATGTTATGATAGAATATGAATCACATGAGATCAACTTGAGGTTAAATTATGTTATGGTTATTTTTGAAGATTTTATCTCTTTTTGGGGAAGGTTTTAAGGATTATATAGTTTTGTAAAAAGGACAACACGAAGACTATGCGACAACCCATCACGTCGGACAAAGCTGCGGGAATCAAACCCACAACCAAAGTGCGATTGGTATTTATCACCTACCACTGGACTACATGAAGTCCCAGGTTAGTTTGACTAATTCTTTTTAGTTAGATGATCTTATGAATCTAGAAAAAGTTGATTTTAGGTTATCTATGGAAATTATTAACCTATCATGGAGAATATGTTAATAGGTTAATTACTTTTCAGTATGATACTTTAAGAGTAACTGATGTTATTTGGAGATAAATGTTAAGGTTTATCTTGGAAGACTATGTGACTAAATCCTTCAGAGATTTGGGTTTCATTTTAATTTTGATTACTTTGAAGAATTTTATGGTTAGATGTTTATTGAATAGTCTTTGTTGAACTTTGTCTACTGTTTGAAAAATTTTGGAGATTAAGAATAGACTTTTTTTTATAAAGGATTATCCTTTTTCAGGATTATCTGATCTTACAGTAACCTTTTTTGTTATGGTTTTGGTTATGGTCTAAAGACATGGGAAATATATAGTTCTCTTTTTTGGATTAGGTGATTCTATAGAAGTTGATTACATCACTCTTAAGGTGAACAAGTCATCCTAAATACTTGTCTTTTGGAGAAAATATTAGTTTGTGTAAGAAATATATTAAAAGGTGAAAGTCAACATGACAAGTAATTATGTTTCCTTTTGTTTTAGTTAGGCTCATAAATAAATTCCTCAATGAAAAGTAACTTAAAACAAAAGTGTTGTCTGTTAATTTTTCTACTGGGGAATCAGATACCGTTTAACCCATCACAAGTTTGTGATCTTCTGGTGGTTAACTTTCTCCTAAACATGTTTTCTATCACTCTCCCTCAGAACATGACCCTTTGATTTTTTCTTCCATATCCAAGTTTTCCAACATGGAATCTAGTATGGGTTAACTCGGGTGACCTTTTTACTTCACTCCCATTCTTTTAAAGTGATAGTTTTACTGACTCTTGTTCCGATGTGGGACTTTCAATGAAGTTTCCAAGCCCAATTTTAAATTTTTGAGGACACAATTCTCAAAAGGGGGCAAGGATGTAACATCCCAGGTAAATAAATAATATTACATTCTCATGTTTATCAATATTTGTGAATAAAATGTTAATATTACTTTAAAGGGAATGATATGCTTGGTGACGTACCCAATACACAACAACGAGTTTCTTTGAAATCTTATGTTGCACACTAATAATATAATAATATTATTTTAAATAGTTAATGCCTAGCTATTGAAATGGCGGGAATGAACAGAACTAACTAAAAAATTATTACATATGTTTGTTAAATATTTTTACTTTTATCCAATAAATATTAGAGGATTAAAATGAAAATGAATCCAATTTTAAGCATAAATCTTCTACTATACTTTAAAAGGTCGATGAACCACCTTTTGATGGAGAACCCTTTTTAAATATACTTTTGACAATTTTATATTTTATATTTGACAAAATAAAATCCTTCTTTAGAATCTGTACATCAAAATTTACTTTGTGTAAATTTTTGTTATTTTTCCGATAACGATCATTTCTATTGAAAATGTTGCATTTTATTTCAAAACCTCATTTTAATCTGATTTATTTATATGGATAGATTATATTTTTAATTGAGATTAAAATGTATTTAAAATATATTTTTACAATTTAATCCAATTGGGGTCATTGGAGTTAATTACACTTTGAAATTGGACTTATACTAGTGTCAATCTTTTAATAGATATTGTTTCTTAAAAACAGGCTATTTGTTTTGACAGCGAGAATTAATTATTAAATTAATTAATTCAACTTATATGTTTTTAATTTGTTATTGTATACATCATTTTTGAATTCGGAATATCAAATATATCTTAGGGTGAATTTTTGGTATTTTTCTAAAAAACATTAATTTTTTTATGAATAGTGAAACCACTAAGTGGTAGTTAAAGAAAATGATTTTCCTTTTAAATGAATGTTTACCACTTTTGTGATTTTATTTTCAAAAATCTGACATACATGGTTGTCATTATAAAGAAAAATGTGGTTCAATGAGATTATAATAATTTTTTGGTGAATAGTAACTTTTATGTTTTATTAATCGCGATTAGAGGTAATTAGTGTAATTTAAGGTATAGATAATGTTATAATAATATGATATGACCATGAAACATGTCTTAAGCTTATTGGATGAGTAATGGACGACCAAGAAAATCCATGGGTCAACTTGGGGACCCCATGGAGCCACTTTGGTTGGAAAATGACATTAAAAACTTTTTATTTAAAGTTAAAATTAAAATGTCACAAATATGTATTGTTTTACTCAATCAATTTTTTCATGGGTTTATACAAGTAATATTTTTAGCTATAAATATTCAATATAAATATAAAAATATTTCCTACATCATGATTTTTTTTTAATTTTTATACATTAAATAAATTAATTTATTTATGACACCGTGATGATAAAGTGATTACCACATAAATGAACGATTTAAATAAAATGAGAAGATAGGGTGAAATATAAGTATTACACTTGTCACAAAGCTATTGGATGTGTTTATTTTAAACCTTATCACCTTATACTCTAAATATATCCTTTTGGGACCTTTAAAATCGGAAAAAAAATATAATAAAGTAATATTTTATAACATTCCAAGAGTGCCCCTCCTCTTCTCTTATAAAAGGCCCCCACCTCTACCACCGTACCCACACCTCTAAAGCCTTTAGCTTGGAAAAAACTGGAAAATTTCATCACTCCACATACCTATCTTTATCATTTAAGCCTCACCTTTGGATGAATTCTCTTCATGAATCCCTTTTGGTTCAAACCAATAGGAGTTACCTGATTTAAAGGTAATGTCTTCACTTGTGTTATTTTGTTTTATTTTGCTTCTCCAAACCCATAAACTCTTATTATTCAATTATTTTGTAAAAACACCAGTATCTTCAATATACTAGGATGTTTTTATAAGAAGGATTAGAGATACACTTACACACACATCTGTTTAATGGTTAAATAACGTACTGTTTTTGTGGATGGCGAATTACTGCCTCACGAAACGATGACTATTAAATATTATTTTAACACATTTAAAGGAGGAATTATTATGTAACTATATTTTATATATGATATATATGGTATATATGTTTTTTATATGCTTCTTTATTTTATACATAAAACATACCTTTATTCTTTTCATGTTGATCAAATGCGATAATTTCATACGAGGAAGTGTGGACTACCGCCCCTCAAGTGATGTGACTCGTTCATGCAATACATGGAATGTATAAAGAATGTAATTAATGAAAATATGTGATCTATATAACATATATATTATACTGTAATTATTATATATATATCTCTCATTTATTTCTAATTCCATTAATATGTCAAATAAATGAAAGTAGCGTTCATGCATACGTACGACTTACCATCTCCATGAACAATACATTTCATTTCATATCTCAAAATGTTATGTACTATTATAAGTACATATATATAATGGATATATATTTCATATATTACATATAAATGATGGATATCATTCTGTAACTATAATATATATATCTCTCTTTTAGCATTAATTTTATTAAAATGACATAAAAGAATGAAAGTAGCGTTCATGCGTACGTACAACCTACCGTCTCCATGAACGGTGCTTTTAATTTTTTACCTCCAAATGTTATGGAATAGTATAAAATGAATATATACTGGATATATATGATATTTTAATCATTAATACTATTCAATAAATGATTTACTTATAACTACATGGACAATCATTTTCAAACAGGTTCATTTTTGACTCATGTATCAAACATCGGCAAAAACGTCTGATATGAACTCACATTACTAACCAATTAATATAAAATTATAATATGTTATATGAACTGAATAATAATCTTTAAAGGAGGTCCTTAATCAATTATAAATTTACCAATGTTTATTATTCTGGAATATAATGAAACAAACAAGACAAGTCAGACTTGAGGTAAGGGATCTGACCTATCTCTTTCTTTTCATGTACCCTCTTTTATGTAATTTAATTTATGCTCCATGTTCTTATGTTGGAGGATATTCTTTTATATTCACCATAATTCATTTTGTATTTTCATATGATGAGATACCCCCTCTTACTCTCATGAATTCTTTTTAAGAATTTTTAAGTGGCGTCGTTAGGCTGCCGAATTTCCATAAGGGATCTTACCTCTCTCTTTATTTTTAAGTACTCTCTTTTATGTCATTTCTTTTAAGCTCATATTTATTATGTTTGGGGATGTTCTTTTATATTCCTAATTATGTAATTTTTATGTTAATATTATGAGAGACCCTATTTGATTTTATCAATCCATTTTTTTGGATGTTTTAAGTGGCCCTGTTAGGCTGCCGAGTTTTTGTAAGGGATTTTTCATCTCACTTTTATTCCCATGGGATTTATGATAAATTTGCCACCATTTCCATTGAGTGGTGTATGTAGTACCAATTATTCTACTCTTTGTGTAATATACGTTCATTTTTGGGTATTTACACCAATGTTTTATAGTCCTTCTTTCATGGGGTGTACGTTTCAAAAGTTACCCAAGTCGATAAGGGAACCTTTCACCCTCCTATTTTTAAAAGAATTATTTTTGGTAGGTCTTTTAATTTACATATTCTTATGTGGGGATATGTTCTTATATATCCTTATTGTTGTAAATTTTTTGTCCAAGTGATGAGATACCATTTTCTCTCTCATCAACTAATTTTATGAATTTTAGTGTGACGTCGTTGGGCTGTCGAATTTTTGTAAAGGAACTTTTTAACTCAATTTCAATCCATTGGGTTAAACATGTACTCTTTGAAAATATCATTCTATGAATATGTCTTAATGGCTCTAATTGTTTTACACTTAATATTCACTTATATTGGGTGTATTTATATTTGTCACAAATAAATTATGTAATTGATTTATCCTTAATCTAAGGATTCCGTCTTTGTATGGTACTTCATCTCAATATCATTTCATTGAGGTATATTTTGTTTTATACACAACTTTCGTTTATACTATGTATAAACCCCTATTAATTTTAATTTTATTCAAACAGAATCTTTTCTGTACGAAGCATTTTACTGAACGACAAAAAGTATGCTTCTTTTTAACGTACGTGGTGAAAATGAACTTTTTTCCACTGCGATATTATTTTATCCTTGGCTTCCTCAACAAGCCACAATGTTTTTAAAATGAAATAAATAACTTCTACTATTTTATGTATTTTGGTATTGAAAATAGTTTTTATAATGGATTTGTTATGTCAATATATTTAAGTGACATATTGTGATTGAAATGTGGAAATGTTTTCTATCCATTATATTTGTTTTATGACTTATGATTTTATAATGGTACATGGACATTTGATGGGTGGTTACGTGATAAACCATATGACGGGTGGTGATGTGAATATCAAGATGGGTGGTTACGTTATAACCTCTAATGCATTGGGTATGGAAGTCGGTCGTATGGCTATTCCATTAAGTGATATGTGCGGAAGTCGACCGTATGGTTATTCTATTTAAGTATTTTTATGTCCCAAGTTACCTTTATATGTTATGTGATCCTTATATGGGTTTTATGGAAATATTTTTGTTACAAAAGGGTAAGTACTAATCTTTTATTCAGTGGAGATTATTCACAATTCACTACTTCATAAAGGTGAAAAGTATTACTTTGATAAAGTATTCATGGTTTACTTTTTGTTTTGAAAAACTAACAGTTTTCCTTCTTTGTGCAACCCTTACTGAGCTTTTAATGCTCATACAATGTTTTTTTTCAAATGTTTTTCACAGGACATAAAGTTGAATAGGGTCAAGGATGGGATCAAGGAAATGTCTGGCTGTCTACAAAAAGGAACTAGACATGACTCTTATTTTCAAGAGTTTTTATTTTGTTGAAAAAATGGAAGCTGAGTAGATGTGTCTACTTTGTAATCTTTGAGATGTAATAGTTATGTGTTAATTCTCTAGAACTCTAAACCTGAAAATATCCTCAATGTGAATTATTCATTTAATTCTAGATTATGTAATATTTTAAGGCTGGGTCCTTATAGTCGGTATCAGAGGTCGGTTTAGATAACTTTAGATGTCAGGGTATTCTCTAAGCATAAGTGACATTAACATAATGGTTAGGATTTCAGAAAGAGTCTTGGTTTTAGATAAAGTGAATGAGTAAGTATATCTTAGTGTTTGTATTCCTCTTTGGTACATAATGATTTTTTTTGATATACTCACACTAACATTTCTGGTTTTAGTAAATGGATTGATCTAGCAGGAACCAAAGTGACAATGGGTTTTAAGGAAACTGTGGTGGTTCTCTGATTAAGAGACTGGATGAAATGATGGATTCAATGAGAAATCTCGTGGTTATTCTAAACCAATTGTCAGGATTTATGATCAACCACCTGAACCTTGGTGAGTTCTCTAATGCATCTAGTATGAGAGAACCAACTCGACGTGGATGTTCAGGTAATAATTATAAAGGTAACCATTAGGGTTTATATGATCCTTACATTTGTGGTAATTAAGGGTTACTATATGTTATGATAGAATATGAACGACATGAGAAAAACATGAGGCTAAATTATGTTATGGTTATTTTTGAAGATTTTATCTCTTTTTGGGAAATGTTTTAAGGAATATATTGTTTTGTAAAAAGGGCAACACGATGACTTTGTGACAACCCGTCGCGTCAGACAAAGCTGCGGGAATCGAACCCACAACCAAAGTGCGACTGGTATTTATCGCCTACCACTGGACTACATGAAGTCCTAGGTTAGTTTGACAAATTATTTTTAGTTATATGATCTTATGAATCTAGAAAAAGTTTATTTTGGGTTATCTATGGAAATTATTAACCTATCCTGGAGGATATGTGATTAGGTTAATTACTTTTTGGTATGAGACTTTAAGAGTAACTAATGTTATTTGGAGATAAATGTTAAGGTTTATCTTGGAAGACTATGTGATTAAATCATTCAGAGATTTGGGTTTCAATCTTAATTTTGATTAATTTGAATAATTTTTTGGATAGATGTTTATTGAATGGTCTTTATTGAACTTTTTGTGTTGTTTGACAAATTTTGGAGATTAAGAATAGACTTTTTTTATAAAGAATTATCCTTTTTGAGTATTATCTGATCTTGCACTAACCATTTTGGTTTTGGTTTTGGTTAAGGTCTAAAGTCATGGGAAATATATAGTTCCCTTTTCTGGAATAGGTGATTCTCTAGAAGTTGATTATAGCACTCTTAATGTGAACAAGTCATCCTAAATACTTGTCTTTTGGAGAAAATATGAGTTTGTGTAAGAAATATAGTAAAAGGTGAATGTCAACTTGATAAGTAAGTATGTTTCTTTATGTTTTAGTTAAGCTCTTAAAAAAATTCCTCAATGAAATGTAACTTAAAACAAAAATGTTGTCTGTTAATTTTCCTACTAGGGAATCAGATACTGTTTAACCCATCACATGTTTGTGATCTTCTGGTGGTTAACTTTCTCCTAAACATGTTTTCTATCACTATCCCTCAGAACATGACCCTTTGTTTTTTTCTTCCATATCCATGTTTTCCTACATGGAATCCTAGTATGGGTAAACTCAGGTGACCTTTTTACTTCTATCCCATTCTTTTAATGTGATTTTTTTACTGACTCTTGTTTCGATATGGGACTTTCAATGAAGTTTCTGAGCCCAATTTAAAAATTTCAAGGATGAAATTCCCAAAAGGGGGGAAGGATGTAACATCGCAGGTATATAAATAATATTACATTCTCATGTTTATCAATATTTGTGAATAAAATGTTAATATTACTTTAAAGGGAATGCTATTCTCGATGGCGTACCCAATACGCAACAACGAGTTTCTTTGAAATCTTATGTTGCACACTAATAATATAATAATATTATTTTAAATAGTCAATGCCCAGATATTGTAATAGAGGGAATTAACAAAACTAACTAAAAAAATGATTACTTATTTTTGTTAAATATTTTTACTTTTATCCAATAAATGTTGGAGGCTTAAAATGCAAATGAATCCAATTTTAAGCATAAATCTTCTAATATACATTAAAAGGTCGATTAACCGCCTTTTGTTGGAGAACCCTTTTTAAATATACTTTTGACAATTTTATATGTTTTATTTGACAAAATAAAATACTTCTTTAGAATCTGGACATCAAAATTTACTCTGTGTAAATTTTTGTTATTTTTCCGATAAAGATCATTTTTAGTGAAAATGTTGCATTTTATTTCAAAACCTCGTTTTAATATGATATATTTATATGGATAGATCATATTTTTAATTAATATTAAAATGTATTTAAAATATATTTTTACCATTTAATCCAATGGGGGTCATTGGAGTTAATTTCACTTTGAAATTTGACTTAAACTAGTGTCAATCTTCTAATAGATATTGTTTCTTAAAAACACGCTATTTGTTTTGACAGCGGGAATTAATTATTAAATTAATTAATGAAAATTATATGTTTCTAATTTTGTATAGTAGACATTATTTTTGAATTTGGAATATCAAATATAGCTTAGACTGAATTTTTTGTATTTTTCTAAAAAATCATTAATTTTTTTGTGAATAGTGAAACCATTATGTGGTAGTTAAAGAAACTAATTTTTCATTTAAATGAATCTTTACCACTTCTATGATTTTATTTTCAAAACTCCAACATACATGGTTTTCATTATGAAGAAAAATGTGGTTCAATGAGATT
The DNA here is from genome assembly GCA_963277665.1 of Viscum album. NCBI lineage: Eukaryota > Viridiplantae > Streptophyta > Magnoliopsida > Santalales > Viscaceae > Viscum > Viscum album. The sequence continues at coordinate 1,243,044,624 of OY728153.1, forward strand.
ATAATAATTTTTTTGGTGAATAGTAACTTTTAAGTTTTATTAATCGCGATTAGAGGTAATTAGTGTAATTTAAGGTAAAGATAATGTTATAATAATATGATATGACCTTGAAACATGTCCTACACTTATTGGATGAGTCATGGCTGACCATTAAATTCCATGGGTCAACATGGGGACCCCATGGATCCACATTGGTTGGAAAATGACATTAATAACTTTTTATTTAAAGTTAAAATTAAAATGTCACAAATATGTATTGTTTTATTAAGAAAATTTTTACATGGGGTTATACAAGTCATATTTTTAGCTATAAATATTCATTAGAAAGATAAAAATATTTCCAACATCATGATAGTTTTTTTATAATTTTTAGACATTAAATAAATTAATTTATTTTTGACACTGTGATGATAAAGTGATTACCACATAAATGAATGATTTAAATAAAATGAGATGATAGGGTGAAATCTAAGTCTTAAACTTGTCACAAAGATATTGTATGGGTGTATTTAGAAACCTAATCACCTTATCCTCTAAATATATCCTTTTGGGTCCTTTAAAATCTGAAAATAATTTTATAATAAAGTAATAGTTTATAACTTTCCAATAGTGCCCCTCCTCTTCTCTTATAAAAGGACCACACCTCTACCACCTTACCCACACATCTAAAGCCTTTGTCTTGGCAAACCCCTACCAATTTCATCACTCCACATACCTATCTTCATCATTGAATCCTCAACATTGGAATAATGCTCTTCATGAAACCCTTTTGGTTCAAACTAAGAGGAGTTACCCAATTTAAAGGTAATGTCTTCACTTGTGTTATTTTGTTTTATTTTGCTTCTCCAAACCCGTAAACTCTTATTATTCCTTTATTTTGTAAAAAACCCCAGTATCTTCAATATACTAGGATATTTTTTATAAGAAGGATTCAAGGTACACTTACACACACATCCGTCTAATGTTTAAAAAACATACTGTTTCTGTGGATGGCGAATGACTGCCTAATGAAACGATGACTGCTCAATATTCTTTTAACACCTTTAAAGGTGGCATTATGATGTAACTTTATTTTATATATGATATATATGTTTTATATTTTGTTTATATGCTTCTTTATTTTATACATAAAACATTCCTTTATTCTTTTCATGTTGAGAAAATTCGATAATTTCATATGAGGAAGTGTGGATTATTGCCCCCTCAAGTGATGTGACTCGTTCATGCAATACATGGAATGTATAAAGAATGAAATTAATGAAAATTTGTGATCTATATAACATATATATTATACTGGAATTATAATATATATATCTCATATTTTTCTAATTCCATTAATATGACAAAGAATGAAAGTAGCGTTCATGAGTACGTACGGCTTACCGTCTCCATGAATGATACATTTTATTTCTTATCTCCAAATGTTATGTACTATTATAAGTACATATATATAATGGATATATATTTCATATATTTCATATAAATGATGGATATCATTCTAGAACTATAATATATATATATCTCTCTCTTAGCTTTAATTCCATTAATATGACACAAAAAAATGAAAGTAGTGTTCATGCGTACGTACGGCCTACCGTCTCCATGAACGGTGCTTTTCATTTTTTTACCTCCAAATGTAATGGAATAGTATAAAATGAATATATAATTGATATATATGATATTTTAATCATTAATACTATTCAAAAAAAAATTACTTATAACTACATGGACAATCATTTTCAAACAAGTTCATTTTTGACTCATGTACCAAACATTGGAAAAAACGTCTGATATGAAATCACATTATTAACCAATTATTATAACATTATAATATGTGATATGAACTGAATAATAATCTTTAAATGAGGTCCTTAATCAATTATAAATTGACCAAAGTTTATTATTCAGGAATATAAAGAAACGAACAAGACAAGTCGGACTTGAGGTAAGGGATCTGACCTCTCTCTTTCTTTTCAAGTACCCTCTTTTATGTCATTTAATTTATGATTAATTTTCTTATGTGTGAGGATGTTATTTTATATTAACCATACTGCAATTTTTATTTTCATATGATGAGATACCCCCTCTTACTCTCATGAAATCGTTTTAAGAATTTTTAAGTGTCGCCGTTAGGCTACTGAATTTTCGTAAGGGATCCTACCTCTCTATTTCTTTTTTAGTACTCTATTTTATGTCATTTATTTTAAGATAATATTTATTGTGTTTGGGGATGTTATTTTATATTTCTCATTATGTAATTTTTCTGTTAATATTATGAGATACCCTATTTGAGTTTATCAATCCATTTTTTTGGATGTTTTAAGTGACACTGTTAGGCTGCCGTGTTTTTGTAAGAGGATTTTTCATATAACTTTTATTCCCATGGGATTTATGAAAAATTTTCCACCATTTCCTTTGATTGGTGTATGTACTACCAATTATTCTACTCTTTGTGTAATATACATTCGTTTATGGGTATTTACGTCAATGTTTTATAGTCCTTCTTTCATGGGGTGTACGTATCGAATGGTACCCAAGTCGATAAGGGAACCTTTCACCCTCTTATTTTTAAAAGACTTGTTTTTTTAGGTCTTTTAATTTACATCTTCTTATGTGGGGATATGTTCTTATATATCCTAATTGTTGTAAATTTTATGTCCAAGTGATGAGATACCATTTTCTCTCTCATCAACTAATTTTATGAATTTTAATGTGATGTCGTTGGGCAGTCGAATTTTTGCAAAGAAACTTCTTAACTCAATTTCAATCCTTTGGGTTAAACATGTACTCCTTGAACATGTCATGCTATGAATATTTGCGAATGACTCTAATTGTTGTACACTTAATATCCACTTATATTGGTTGTATTTATATTTGTCACAAATAAATTATGTAATTGATTTATCCTTAATCTAAGGATACCATCTTTGTATGGGACTTCGTCTCAATCTCCTTTCATTGAGGTATATTTTGATTTATACACAACTTTCTTTTATACAGTGTATAAACCTCGTTCAATTTTAATTTTATTCAAAAGGAATCTTTTTTGTACGAAGCATTTTACTGAACGACAAAAAGTATGCTTATTTTTAACGTACGCTGTGACAACGACCTTTCTGCCACGATGATATTATTTGATCCTTGGATTCCTCAACAAGCTGTAATGTTTTTAAAATGAAATAAATAACATATACTCTTTTATGTATTTTGGTATTGAAAATAGTTTTTATAATAAATTTGTTATGTCAATATATTTAAGTGATATATTGTGATCGAAATGTGGAAATGTTTTCTTTCCATTATATTTGTTTTATGTCTTATGATTTTATAATGGTACTTCGACATTTGATGGGTGGTTACGTGATAAACCATAGGACAGGTGGTGATGTGAATACCAAGATGGGTGGTTACGTTACAACCTCCAATGCATTGGGTATGGAAGTCGGCCGTATGGCTATTCCATTAAGTGATATATGTGGAAGTCGACCGTATTGTTATTCTAGTTAAGTATGTTTATGTACCAAGTTACCTTTATATGTTATGTGATCTTTATATGGGTTTTATTGTAATATTTTGGTTACAAAAGGGTAAGTACTAATCTTTTATTCAGTGGAGAGTATTCACTATTCACTATTTCATAAAGGTCAAAAGTATTACTGTGATAAAGTATTCATGGTTTACTTTTTGTTTTGAAAAACTAATAGTTTTCCTTCTTTGTGTAACCCTTACTGAGCTTTTTATGCTCATCCAAAGTTTTTTTTCAAATGTTTTTCAAAGGACATGAAGTTGAATAGGGTCAAGGATTGGATCAAGGAAATATCATGCTGTCTAAAACAGGGAACTAGACATGACTCTTTTGTTCAAGAGATTTTATATTGTTGAAAAAAATGGAAGCTGAGTAGATGTGTCTACTTTGTAATCATTGAGATGTAATAGTTATGTCTTAATTCTCTAAGACTCTAAACCTTAAAATATAATCAATGTGAAATATTCATTTAATTCAAGATTATGTATTGTTTTAAGGTCGTGTCCTTATAGTCGGTATCAGAGGTCTGTTTAGATAACTTTAGAGGTTAGGGAATTCTCTAAGCATAAGTAACATTAACATAATGGTTAGGATTTCAGAAAGAGTCTTAGTTTTAGATAAATTTAATGAGTAAGTATATCTTAGTGTTTATCTTCCTCTTTGGTACATAATGATTTTTTTGATACACTCACAATAACATTTCTGGTTTTAGTAAATGGATTGATCTAGCAGGCACCAAAGTGACAATGGGTTTGAAAGAAACTGTGGTTGTTCTCTGATTAAGAGACTGGATGAAATGGGGGATTCAATGAGAAATCATGTGGTTATTCTAAACCATTTATCAGGAGTTCTGATCAACCACCTGAACCATGGTGAGTTCTCTAATGCATCATGTACAAGAGAACCAACTCAATGTGGAAGTTAAGGTAATAATTATGATGGTAACCATTAGGGTGTATATGATCCTTACTTTTGAGGTAATTATGGGTTACTATATGATATGATAGAATATGAATGACCTGAGATAAACATGAGGTTAAATTATGTTATGGTTATTTTTGAAGATTTTATCTCTTTTTGGGGAATGTTTTAAGGATTATATAGTTTTGTAAAAAGGACAACACGGAGACTATGTGACAACCCGTCGCGTCGGACAAAGCTGCGGGAATCGAACCCACAACCAAAGTGCAACTGGTATTTATCGCCTACCAGTGGACTACGTGAAGTCCCAGGTTAGTTTGACTAATTATTTTTAGTTATATGATCTTATGAATCAAGAAAAAGTTTATTTTGGGTTATCTATGGAAATTATTAACCTCTCATGGAGGATATGTGATTAGGTTAATTACTTTTCAGTATGATACTTTAAGATTAACTGATGTTATTTGGAGATAAATGTTAAGGTTTATCTTGGAAGACTATGTTTTTAAATCATTCAGAGATTTGGGTTTCAATTTTAATTTCGATTACATTGAATAATTTTATGGATAGATGTTTATTGAATGGTCTTTTTTGAACTTTGTGTATTGTTTGAAAAATTTTAGAGATTAAGAATGGACTTTTTTTATAAAGGATTATCCTTTTTGGGTATTATCTGATCTTGCACTAACCTTTTTGGTTTTGGTTTTGGTTAAGGTCTAAAGACATGGGAAATATATAGTTTTCTTTTGTGGATTAGGTGATTCTATAGAAGTTGATTATAACACTCTTAATGTGAACTAGTCATCCTAAATACTTGTCTTTTGGAGAAAATATGAGTTTGTGTCAGAAATATAGTAAAAGGTGAAAGTAAAAATGACAAGTAAGTATGTTTCCTTATGTTTTAATTAAGCTCATAAATAAATTCCTGAATGAAAAGTAACATAAAACAAAAATGTTGTCTGTTAATTTTCTTACTATGGAATCAGATACCGTTTAACCCATCACAAGTTTCTGATCTTCTGGTGGCTAACTTTCTCCTAAACATGGTTTCTATCACTCTCCCTCAGAACATGACCCTTTGTTTTTTTCTTCTATATCCATGTTTTCCTATATGGTATCCTAGTATGGGTTAACTCGGGCGACCTTCTACGTCTCTCCCATTGTTTTAATGTGATAGTTTTACTAACTCTTGTTCCGATGTGGGAGTTTCAATGAAGTTTTCATGCCCAAATTTAAAATTTCGAGGACACAATTCCCAAAAGGGGGGAAGGATGTAACATCCCAGGTAAAGAAATATTTTTAAACTCTCATGTTTATCAATATTTGTGAATAAAAGTTTAATATTACTTTAAATGTAATGCTATGCTCGATGGCATACCCAATACGCAACAAGGAGTTTCTTTGAAATCTTATGTTGCACACTAATAATATAATAATATTATTTTAAATAGTTAATGCCTAGCTATTGTATTGGTGGGAATGAACAGAACTAACTAAAAAATGATTACATATGTTTGTTAAATATTTTTACTTTTATCCAATAAATGTTAGAGGCTTAAAATGCAAATGAATCCAAATTTAAGCATAAAACTTTTAATATACCTTAAAAGGTTGATTAACCGCCTTTTGATGGAGAACCCATTTTAAATATACATTTGACAATTTTATATGTTTTATTTGACAAAATAAAATCCGTCTTTATAATATGGACATCAAAATTTACTTTGTGTAAATTTTTGTTATTTTTCCGATAAAGATCATTTTTAGTGAAAATGTTGCATTTTATTTCAAAACCACCTTTTAATCTGATTTATTTATATGGATTGATTATCTTTTTAATTGAGATTAAAATGTATTTAAGATATATTTTTACCATTTAATCCAACGGGGGTCAGTGGAGTTAATTTCACTGTGAAATTGGACTTAAACTAATGTCAATCTTTTAATAGATATTGTTTCTTAAAAACACGCTATTTGTATTGACAGCGTAAATTAATTATTAAATTAATTAATGCAACATATATGTTTTAAATTTTTTATATTAGACATAATTTTTGAATTCGGAATATCAAATATAGCTTTGGATGAATTTTTGGTATTTTTCTAGAAAACCTTAATTTTTGATGAATAGTGAAACCACTAAGTGGTAGTTAAAGAAAATGATTTTTCGTTTAAATGAATATTTACCACTTCTGTGATTTTATTTTCAAAAATCTGACATACATGGTTGTCATTATGAAGAAAAATGTGACTCAATGAGATTATAATAATTTTTTTTTGAATAGTAACATTTAAGTTTTATTAATCGCGATTAGAGGTAATTAGTGTAATTTAAGGTAAAGATAATGTTATAATAATATGATATGAACTTGAAACATGTACTACATTTTTTGGATGAGTCATTTCCGACCAAGAATATCCATGGGTAATCTTGGGGACCCCATTTAGCCACTTTGGTTGGAAAATGACATTAATAACTTTTTATTTAAATGTAAAATTAAAATGTCACAAATATGTATTGTTGTACTAAAACAATTTTTACATGGGGTTATACAAGTCATATTTTTAGCTATAAATATTAATTAGAAATATAAAATGATTTCCTACATCATGAAAGTTTTTTTAATAATTTTTATACTTTAAATAAATTAATTTATTTATGACACTTTGATGAAAAAGTGATTACCACATAAATGAACGATTTAAATAAAATGTGAAGATAGGGTGAAATCTAAGTCTTAAACTTGTCACAAAGCCATTGGATGGGTGTATTTCGAAACCTTATCACATTATACTCTAAATATTTCCTTTTTGGGACCATTAAAATCTGAAAAGAATTTTATAATAAAGTAATAGTTTATAAATTTCCAAGAGTGCCCCTCCTCTTCTCTTATAAAAGGCCCCCACCTCTACCACCTTACCCACACCTCTAAAGCCTTTGGATTGGCCAACCCCTGCCAATTTCATCATTCCAAATACCTATATTCATCATTGAATCCTCAAATTTGGAATATTTATCTTCATGAAACCCTTTTGGTTCAAACCAAGAGGAGTTACCCGATTTAAAGGTAATGTCTTCACTTGTGTTATTTTGTTTTATTTTGCTTCTCCAAACCCGTAAACTCTTATTATTCCTTTATTTTGTAAAGACACCAGTATCTTCAATATACTAGGATGTTTTTATAAGAAGTATTATAGCTACAATTACACACACATCCTTCTAATGTTTAAAAAACATACTATTTCTGTGGATGGCGAATGACTGCCTCACGAAACGATGACTGTTCAATATTCTTTTAACACCTTTAAAGGTGGAATTATGATGTAACTGTATTTTATATATGATATATATGGTATATATGTTGTTTATATGATTCTGTATTTTATACATAAAACATTACTTTATTCTTTTCATGTTGAGCAAATGCGATAATTTCATATGAGGAAGTGTGGACTACCGCCCCCTCAAGTGATGTGACTCGTTCATGGAATACATGGAATGTATAAAGAATGAAATTAATGAACATTTGTGATATATATAACATATATATTATTCTGAAATTATAATATATATATCTCATTTATTTCTAATTCCATTAATATGACAAAGAAATGAATGTAGCGTTTATGTGTATGTACGGCTTACCGTCTCCATGAACGATACATTTCATTTCTTATCTCCAAATGTTATGTACTATTATAAGTATATATATATATATAATGGATATATATTTCATATATTACTTATAAATTATGGATATCATTTTGTAACTATAATATATATATCTCTCTTTTAGCTTTAATTCCATTAATATGACACAAAAAAATGAAAGTACTGTTCATGTGTACGTACGGCCTACCGTCTCCATGAACGGTGATTTTCATTTTTTACCTCAAAATGTTTTGTAATAGTATAAAATTAATATATACTGGATATATATGATATTTTAGTCATTAATACTATTCAAAAAATGATTTACTTATAATTATATGGACAATCATTTTCAAACAAGTTCATTTTTGACTCATGTACCAAACATCGGAAAAAACGTCTGATATGAAATCACATTATTAACCAATTATTATAACATTATAATATGTGATATGAACTGAATAATAATCTTTAAAGGAGTTCCTTAATAAATTATAAATTGACCAAAGTTTATTATTCAGGAATATAATGAAACGAACAAGACAAGTCAGAGTTGAGGTAAGGGTTCTGACCTCTCTCTTTCTTTTCAAGTACCATTTTTTATGTCATTTAATTTATGCTCCATGTTCTTATGTTGGAGGATGTTCTTTTATATTAACCATACTGAAATTTTTATTTTAATATGATGACATAACCCCTCTTACTCTCATTAATTCTTTTTAATAATTTTTAAGTGGCGCTGTTAGGCTGCCGAATTTTCGTAATGGATCCTACCTCTCTCTTTCTTTTTAAGTACTCTATTTTGTGTCATTTATTTTAAACTCATATTTATTATGTTTGGGGATGTTATTTTATATTCCTAATTATGTAATTTTTATGTTAATAGTATGAGAGACCCTATTTCATTTTATCAATCCATTTTTTTGGAAGTTTTAAGTGGCGTTGTTAGGATGCCGTGTTTTTGTAAGGGATTTTTCATCTAACTTTTATTCCCATGGGATTTATGATACATTTTCCACCATTTACATTGAGTGGTGTATGTACTACCAATTATTCTACTCTTTGTGTAATATACGTTTGTTTATGGGTATTTACATCAATGTTGTATAGTCCTTCTTTCATGGGGTGTACGTCTCGAAAGTTACCCAAGTCAATAAGGGAACCTTTCACCCTCCTCTTTTTAAAAGACTTATTTTTGTTAGGTCTTTTAATGTACATCTTCCTATGTGGGTATATGTTCTTATATATTCTTATTGTTGTAAATTTTATGTCCAATTGATGAGATACCATTTTCTCTCTCATCAACTAATTTTATGAATTTTAATGTGACGTCATTGGGCTGTCGAATTTTTGAAAAGGAACTTATTAACTCAATTTCAATCCTTTGGGTTAAACATGTACTCCTTGAACATGTCATGCTATGAATATGTGTGATTGACTCTAATTGATTTACACTTAATATCCATATATATTGGCTGTATTAATATTTGTCACAAATAAATTATGTAATTGATTTATCCTTAATCTAAGGATACCGTCTTTGTATGGGACATCGTCTCAATCTCCTTTCATTGAGGTATATTTTGTTTTATACACAAATTTCTTTTATACAATGTATAAACCCCTTTGAATTTTAATTTTATTCAAAAGGAATCTTTTCTGTACGAAGCATTTTACAGAACGACAAACAGTATGCTTATTTTTAACGTACGCAGTGACAAAGACCTTTCTGCCACCGGGATATTATTTGATCCTTGGCTTCCTCAACAATCCATAATGTTTTTAAAATGAAATAAATAACATATACTCTTTTATGTATTTTTGTATTGAAAATAGTTTTTATAATCGATTTTTTATGTCAATATATTTAAGTGATGTATTGTGATCGAAATGTGGAAATGTTTTCTTTCCATTATATTTGTTTTATGTCTTATGATTTTATAATGGTACTTGGACATTTGATGGGTGGTTACGTTATAAACCATATGACGGGTGGTGATGTGAATACCAAGATGCGTGGTTACGTTATAACCTCCAATGCATTGGGTATGGAAGTCGGCCGTATGGATATTCCATTAAGTGATATGTGTGGAAGTCGACCGTATGGTTATTCCATTTAAGTTTGTTTATGTCCTAAGTTACCTTTATATGTTATGTGATCTTTATATGGGTTTTATTTTAATATTTTGGTTACAAAAGGGTAAGTACTGATCTTTTATTCGGTGGAGAGTATTCACTATTCACTATTTCATAAAGGTGAAAAGTATTACTTTGATAAAGTATTCATGGTTTACTTTTTGTTTTGAAAAACTAACAGTTTTCCTTCTTTGTGTAACCCTTACTGAGCTTTTTATGCTCATCCAAATTTTTTTTTCAAATTTTTTTCACAGGACATGAAGTTCAATAGGGTCAAGGATTGGATCAAGGAAATCCCAGGCGGTCTAAAACAGGGAACTAGACATGACTCTTTTGTTCAAGAGTTTTTATATTGTTGAAAAAATGGAAGCTGAGTAGACGTGTCTACTTTGTAATCATTGAGATGTAATAGTTATATCTTAATTTTCTAAAATTCTAAACCTGAAAATATCCTCAATGTGAAATATTCATTTAATTCAAGATTTTGTAATGTTTTAAGGTCGTGTCCTTATAGTCGGTATCAGAGGTCAGTTTAGATAACTTTAGAGGTTAGGGAATTCTCTAAGCATAAGTGACATTAACATAATGGTTAGGATTTCAGAAAGATTCTTGGTTTTAGATAAAGTGAATGAGTAAGTATATCTTAGTGTTTATCTTCCTATTTGGTACATAATGATTTTGTTGATATACTCACACTAACATTTCTGGTTTTAGTAAATGGATTGATCTAGCAGGCACCAAAGTGACAATGGGTTTGAAGGAAACTGTGGTGGTTCTCTGATTAAGAGACTGGATGAAATGGGGGATTCAATGAGAAATCTCGTGGTTATTCCAAACCAATTATCAAGAGTTATGATCAACCACCTGAACCATGGTGAGTTCTCTAATGGATCATGTACATGAGAACTAAATCAATGTGGAAGTTCAGGTAATAATTATAAAGGTAACCATTAGGGTTTATATGATCCTTACATTTGAGGTAATTATGGGTTACTATATGTTATGATAGAATATGAGCGACATGAGATAAACATGAGGTTAAATTGTGTTATGGTTATTTTTGATGATTTTATCTCTTTTTGGGGAATGTTTTAAGGATTATATTGTTTTGTAAAAAGGACAACACAGAGACTATGTGACAACCCGTCACGTTGGACAAAGCTACGGGAATCCAACCCACAACCAATGTACGACTGGTATTTATCGCCTACCACCGGACTACGTGAAGTCCCATGTTAGTTTGACTAATTATTTTTAGTTAGATGATCTTATGAATCTAGAAAAAGTTTATTTTGGGTTATCTATGGAAATTATTAACCTGTCATAGAGGATATGTGATTAGGTTAATTACTTTTTAGTATGAGACATTAAGAGTAACTGATGTTATTTGGAGATAAATGTTAAGGTTTATCTTGGAAGACTATGTGATTAATTCATTCAAAGACTTGGGTTTCAATCTTAATTTTGATTACATTGAAGAATTTTATGGATGGATGTTTATTGAATGGTCTTTGTTGAACTTTGTGTATTGTTTGAAAAATTTTGGAGATTAAGAATAGACTTTTTTTAATAAAGGATTATCCTTTTTGGGAATTATCTGATCTTGGACTAACTTTTTTGGTTTTGGTTTTGGTTAAGGTCTAAAGACATGGGAAATATATAGTTTTCTTTTGAGGATTAGTTGATTCTATAGAAGTTGATTATAGCACTCTTAATGTGAAAAAGTCATCCTAAATACTTCTCTTTTGGAGAAAATATGAGTTTGTGTAAGAAATATAGTAAATGGTGAAAGTCAACATGACAAGTAAGTATGTTTCCTTATGTTTTAGTTAATCTCATAAATAAATTCCTCAATGAAAAGTAACTTAAAACAAAAATGTTGTCTGTTAATTTTCATACTAGGGAATCAGATACCGTTTAACCCATCACAAATTTGTGATCTTCTGGTGGCTAACTTTCTCCTAAACATGTTTTCTATCACTCTCCCTCAGAACATGACCCTTTGATTTTTTTCTTCCATATCCATGTTTTACTACATGGAATCCTAGTATGGGTTAACTCAGGTTACCTTTTTTACTTCTCTCCCATTATCTTAAAGTGATAGTTTTACTGACTCTTGTTCCGATGTGGGACTTTCAATGAAGTTTTTAAGCCCAATTTTAAAATTTCGAGGACACAATTCCCAAAAGGGAAGAAGGATGTAACATCCCAGGTAAATAAATATTATTACATTCTCATGTATATCAATATTTGTGAATAAAATTTTAATATTACTTTAAAGGGAATTCTATGCTCGATGGCGTACCCAATACGCAATAACGAGTTTCTTTGAAATCTTATGTTGCACACTAATAATATAATAATATTTTTTTAAATAGTTAATACCTAGATATTTTAATGGCGGGAATGAATAGAACTAACTAATAAATGATTAAATATGTTTATTATATATTTTTACTTTTATCCAATAAATGTTAGAGGCTTATAATGAAAATGAATCCAAATTTATGCATAAATATTATAATATACTTTAAATGGTCGATTAACCACCTTTTGATGGAGAACCCTTTTTAAATATACTTTTGAAAATTTTATATGTTTTATTTGACAAAATAAAATCCGTCTTTAGAATATGGAAATCAAAATTTACTTTGTGTAAATTTTTGTTATTTTCTGATAAAGATCATTTTTAGTGAAAATGTTGCATTTTATTTCAAAACCACAATTTTATCTGATTTATTTATATGGATTGATTATCTTTTTCATTGAGATTAAAATGTATTTAAAATATAATTTTACCATTTAATCCAATGGGGGTCAGTGGAGTTAATTTCACTTTGAAATTGGACTTAAACTAGTGTCAATCTTTTAATAGATATTATTTCTTAAAAACACGCTATTTGTTTTGATAGCGGGAATTAATTATTAAATTAATTAATACAACATATATGTTTTTAATTTTGTATAGTAGACATCATTTTATAATTCGGAATATCAAATATATCTTAGGGTGAATTTTTGGTATTTTTCTGAAAAACATTAATTTTTTATGAATAGTGAAACCACTAAGTGGTAGTTAAAGAAACTGATTTTTCGTTTAAATGAATATTTACCACTTCTATGATTTTATTTTCAAAAATCCGACATACATGGTTTTCATTATGAAGAAAAATTTGGTTCATTGAGATTATAAGAATTTTTTGTTCAATAGTATCTTTTATGTTTTATTAATCACGATTAGAGGTAATTAGTGTAATTTAAGGTAAAGATAATGTTATAATAATATGATATGACCTTGAAACATGTCCTACATTTTTTGGACGAGTCATGGCCGACCAAGAAAATCCATGGGTCAACCTGGGGACCCCATGGAGCCACTTTGGTTGGAAATTGACATTAATAACATTTTTATTTAAAGTTAAAATTGAAATGTCACAATTATGTATTGTTGTACTAAAACAATTTTTACAATGGGTAATACAAGTCATATTTTTAGATATAAATATTAATTAGAAAGATAAAATTATTTCCTACATCATGATGGTTTTTTTATAATTTTTATACATTAAATAGATTAATTTATTTATGACACCGTGATGATAAAGTGATTACAACATAAATGAACGATTTAAATAAAATGGGAAGATAGGGTGAAATATAAGTCTTACACTTGTCACAAAGCCAATGTATGGGTGTATTTAGAAACCTTATCACCTTATACTTTAAATATATCCTTTTGGGACCTATAAAATATGAAAAGAATTTTATAATAAAGTAATTGTTTATAACTTTCCAAGAGTACTCCTCCTCTTCTCTTATAAAAGGCCCCCACCTCTACCACCTTACCCACACCTCTAAAGCCTTTGGATTGCCCAAACACTGCCAATTTCATCACTCCACATATCTATCTTCATCATTGAAGCCTAAACATTGGAATAATGCTCTTCATAATACTTTTTTTGGTTCAAACCAAGAGGTGTTACCCTATTTAAAGGTAATGTCTTCACTTGTGTTATTTGGTTTTATTTTGCTTCTCCAAACCCCTAAACTCTTATTATTCTTTACTTTTGTAAAGAAAACAGTATCTTCAATATACTAGGATGTTTTTATGAGAAGGATTCGAGCTACACTTACACACACATCCGTCTAATGGTCAAAGAACATACTGTTTCTGTGGATGGCGAATTACAGCCTCACAAAACGATGATTGTTCAATATTCTTTTAACACATTTAAAGGTGGAATTATGATGTAAATGTATTTTATATATGATACATATGGTATATATGATTTTTATATTCTTCTGAATTTTATACATAAAACATACCTTTATTCTTTTCATGTTGAGCAAATGCGATAATTTCATATGAGGAATTGTGGACTACCGCCCCCTCAATTGATGTGACTCGATCATGCAATACATGGAATGTATAAAGAATGAAATTAATGAACATATGTGATCTATATAACATATATATTATACTAGAATTATAATATATATATATATATCTAATTTATTTCTAATTCCATTAATATGACAAAGAAATGAAAGTAGTGTTCATGCGTACATACGTCTTACCGTCTCCATGAACGATACATTTCATTTCTTATCTCCAAATGTTATGTACTATTATAAGTACATATATATAATGGATATATATTAAATATATTACATATAAATTATGGATATAATTCTATAACTATAATATATATATCTCTCTTTTATCTTTAATTCCATTAATATGACACAAAAAATGAATGTAGCGTTCATGTGTACGTACGACCTACCGTCTCCATGAATGGTGCTTTTAATTTTTTACCTCAAAATGTTATGGAATAGTATAAAATTAATATATACTGGATATATATGATATTTCAATCATTAAAACTATTCAGGAAATTATTTACTTATAACTACATGGACAATCATTTTCAAACAAGTTCATTTTTGACTCATGTACCAAACATCGGAAAAAACGTCTGATATGAACTCACATTATTAACCAATTATTATAACAGTATAATATGTGATATTAACTGAATAATAATCTTTAAAGGAGTTCCTTAATAAATTATAAATTGACAAAAGTTTATTATTTAGGAATATAAAGAAATGAACAAGACAATTCGGACTTGAGGTATGGGATCCGACCTCTCTCTTTCTTTTCAAGTACCCTCTTTTATGTCATTTAATTTATCATCCATGTTCTTATGTTGGAGGATGTTCTTTTATATTCACCATACTGAAATTTTTATTTTCATATGACGTGATACCCCCTATTAGTCTGATGAATTCTTTTTAATAATTTTACGTGGCGCTGTTAGGCTACCGAATTTTCGTAAGGGATCCTACCTCACTATTTATTTTTAAGTACTCTCTTTTATGTAATTTATTTTAAGCTCATCTTTCATATGTTTGGGGATGTTCTTTTATATTCCTCATTATTTAATTTTTATGTTAATATTATGAGAGACCCTATTTGATTTTATCAATCCATTTTTTGGATGTTTTAAGTGGCGCTGTTAGGCTGCCGAGTTTTTGTAAGGTATTTTTCATCTCACTTTTATTCCCATGGGATTTATGCTACATTTTCCACCATTTCCTTTTAGTGGTGTATTTACTGCGAATTATTCTACTCTTTGTGTAATATACATTCATTTATGGTTATTTACATCAATGTTGTATAGGCCATCTTTCATGGGGTTTACGTTTCGAAAGTTACCCAAGTCGATAAGGGAACCTTTCACCCTCCTATTTTTAAAAGACTTATTTTTGTTAGGTATTTTGATTAACATATTCTTATGTGGGGATATGTTCTTATATATCCTTATTGTTGTAAATTATATGTCCAAGTGATGAGATACCATTTTCTCTCTCATCAACTAATTTTATGAATTTTAATGTGACATCGCTGGGCTGTCGAATTTTAACAAAGGAACTTCTTAACTCAATTTCAATCCTTTGGGTTAAACATGTACTCCTTGAACATGTCATTATATTATTATGTGTGAATGAATCTAATTGTTTTACACTTAATATTCAGTAATATTGGGTGTATTTATATTTGTCACAAAAAAATTATGTAATTGATTTATCCTTAATCTATGGATACCATCTTTGTATGGGACTTTGTCTCAATCTCCTTTCATTGAGGTATATTTTGTTTTATACACAACATTATATTATAAGGTGTGTAAACCCCTTTCAATTTTAATTTTATTCAAAAGGAATCTTTTCTGTACGAATCATTTTAGTGAACGACCAAAAGTATGCTTCTTTTTAACGTACGCGGTGACAATGACATTTCCGCCACCATGATATTATTTGATACTTGGCTTCCTTAACAAGCTTCAATGTTTTTAAAATGAATTAATTAACATATACTCTTTTATGTATTTTGGTATTAAAAATAGTTTTTATAATGGATTTGTTATGTCAATATATTTAATTTATATATTGTGATCGAAATGTGGAAATGTTTTCTTTCCATTATATTTGTTTTATGTCTTATGATTTTATAATGGTACTTGGACATTTGATGGGTGGTTACGTGATAAACCATATGAAGGGTGGTGATGTGAATACCAAGATAGGTGGTTACATTATGACCTCCAATTCATTGGGTATAGAAGTCGGCCGTATGACTATTCCATTAAGTGATATGTGTGGAAGTCGATCGTATGGTTATTCCATTTAAGTATGTTTATGTCCCAAGTAACCTTTATATGTTATGTGATCTTTATATGGGTTTTATGGTAATATTTTGGTTACAAAATGGTAAGTACTGATCTTTTATTTAGCGGAGAGTATTCACTATTCTCTACTTTATAAAGGTTAAAAGAATTACATGGACAAAGTATTCATGGTTTACTTTTTGTTTTGAAAAACTAACAGTTTTCCTTCTTTGTGTAACCGTTACTGAGCTTTTTATGCTCATCCAAAGTTTTTTTCAAATGTTTTTCACAGGACATAAAGTTGAATAGGGTCATGGATGGGATCAAGGAAATGTTCGGATATCTAAAACAAGGAACTAGACATGACTCTTTTGTTCAAGATTTTTTATTTTGTTGAAAAAAATGGAAGCTGAGTAGATGTGTCTACTTTGTAATTTTTGAGATGTAAAAGTTATGTCCTAATTCTCTAAAACTCTAAACCTGAAAAGATCATCAATGTGAATTATTCATTTAACATGAGATGATGTAATGTTTTAAGGCCTGATCCTTATAGTCGGTATCATAGGTCAGATTAGATAACTTTAGAGGTTAGGGTATTCTCTAAGCATAAGTGACATTAACATAATGGTTAGGATTTCAGAAAGAGTCTTGGTTTTATATAAAGTGAATGTGTAAGTATATCTTAGGGTTTATCTTCCTCTTCGGTACATAATTATTTTGTTGATATACTCACACTAACATTTCTGGTTTTAGTAAATGGATTGATCTAGCAGGCACCAAAGTGACAACGGGTTTGAAGGAAACTGTGGTGGTTCTCTGATTAAGAGACCGAATGAAATGGGGGATTCAATGAGAAATCTCATGGTTATTCTAAACCAATTATCAAGAGTTATGATCAACCACCTGAACCGTGGTGAGTTCTCTAATGCATCATGTATGAGAGAACCAACTCGACGTGGAAGTTCAGGTAATAATTATAAAGGCAACCATTATGTTTTATATGATCCTTACTTTTTAGGTAATTATGGGTTACTATATGTTATGATAGAATATGAGAGGCATGAGATAAACATGAGGTTAAATTATGTTATGGTTATTTTTGAAGATTTTATCTCTTTTTGGGGAATGTTTTAAGGATTATATAGTTTTGTAAAAAGGACAACACGAAGACTATGTAAAAACCCGTCGCGTCAGACAAAGCTTCGGGAATCGAACCCACAACCAAAGTGTGACTGGTATTTATCACCTACCACTG
Source organism: Viscum album (assembly GCA_963277665.1). Classification (NCBI taxonomy): domain Eukaryota; kingdom Viridiplantae; phylum Streptophyta; class Magnoliopsida; order Santalales; family Viscaceae; genus Viscum; species Viscum album. The sequence goes on from OY728153.1 coordinate 1,243,062,788, forward strand.
GACTACGTGTAGTCCCAGGTTAGTTTGACCAATATTTTTTAGTTATATGATCTTATGAATCTAGAAAAAGTTGATTTTGGGTTATCTATGGAAATTATTAACCTATCATGGAGGATATGTGATTAGGTTAATTACTTTTCAGTATGAGACTTTATGAGTAACTGATTTTATTTGGAGATAAATGTTAAGGTTTATCTAGGAAGACTATGTGATTAAATCAATTAGATATTTGGGTTTCCATATTAATTTTGATTGCTTTGTTGAATTTTATGGATATATGTTTATTTAATGGTCTTTGTTGAACTTTGTGTATTTTTTGACAAATTTTAGAGATTAAGAATATACTTTTTTTTATAAAGGATTGTCCTTTTTGTGTATTATCTGATCTTGCACTAACCTTTTTTGTTTTGGTTTTGGTTAAGGTCTAAAGACATGGGAAATATATATTTCTCTTTTGTGGATTAGGTGATTCTCTAGATGTTGATTATATCACTTTTAATGTGAACAAGTCATCCTAAATACTTGTCTTCTGGAGAAAATATGAGTTTGTGTAAGAAATATAGTAAAAGGTGAAAGTCAATATGACAAGTAAGTATGTTTACTTATGTTTTAGTTAAGCTTATAAATTAATTCATCAATGAAAAGTAACTTAAAACAAAAATATTGTCTGTTAATTTTCCTACTGGGGAATAAGATATTGTTTAACCCATCACAAGTTTGTGATCTTCTGGTGGTTAACTTTCTCCTAAACATGTTTTCTATCACTCTCCCTCAGAACATGACCATTTGTTTTTTTCTTCGATAACCATGTTTTCCTACATGGAATCCTATTATGGGTTAACTCAGGTGACCTTTTTACTTCTCTCCCATTCATTGAAAGTGACAGTTTTACTGACTCTTGTTCCGATGTGGGACTTTCAATGAAGTTTCCAAGCCCAATTTTAAAATTTCGAGGACACAATTCCCAAAAGGGGTGAAGGATGTAATATCCCAGGTAAATAAATAATATTAAATTCTCATTTTTATCAATAGTTGAGAATAAGATGTTAATATTACTTTAAAGGGAATGTTGTGCTCGATGGTGTACTCAATACGCAACAACGAGTTTCTTTGAAATCTTATGCTGCACACTAATAATATAATAATATTATTTTAAATAGTTAATGCCTAGCTATTTTAATGGCGAGAATGAAAAGAACTAACTAAAAAATTATTATATTTGTTTGTTAATTATTTTTACTTTTATCCAATAAATGTTAGAGGCTTAAAATGCAAATGAATCCTATTTTAAGCATAAATCTTCTAGTATACTTTAAAAGGTCGATTAACTACCTTTTGATGGAGAACCCTTTTTAAATATACATTTGAAAATTTTATATTTTTTATTTGACAAAATAAAATCCTTCTTTAGAATCTGGACATCAAAATTTACTTTGAGTAATTTTTTGTTATTTTTTCGATAAAGATCATTTTTAGTGAAAATGTTACATTTTATTTCAAAACCTCCTTTTATTCTGATTTTTTTATATGGATAGATTATCCTTTTAATTGAGATTAAAATTTATTTAAAATATATTTTAACCATTTAATCCAATGGAGGTCATTGGAGTTAATTTCACTTTGAAATTGGACTTAAACTAGTGTCAATCTTTTAATAGATATTGTTTCTTAAAAACACGCTATTTGCTTTGTCAGCGGGAGTTAATTATTAAATTAATTAATGAAACCTATATATTTTTAATTTTTTATAGTAGACATCATTTTTGAATTCGGAATATCAAATATAGCTTAGGGTGAATTTTTGGTATTATTCTGAAAAACATTAATTTTTGATGAATAGTGAAACCACTAAGTGGTAGTTAAAGAAACTGATTTTTCATTTAAATGAATCTTTACCACTTCTGTGATTTTATTTTCAAAAATCCGACGTACATAGTTGTCGTTATGAAGAAAAATGTGGTTCAATGAGATTATAATAATTTTTTGGGGAAAAGTAACTTTTATGTTTTATTAACCGCGATTAGAGGTAATTAGTGTAATTTAAGGTAAAGATAATGTTATGATAATATGATATGACCTTGACACATATACTACACTTATTGGATGAGTCATGGACGACCAAGACAATCCATGGGTCAACTTGGGGACCCCATGTAGCCACTTTGGTAGGAAAATGACATTAATAACTTTTTATTTAAAGTTAAAATTAAAATGTCAGAAATATATAATTTTTTAGTAAAACAATTTTTACATGGGGTTATACAAGTTATATATTTAGATATAAATATTCATTAGAAAGATAAAAATATTTACAACATCATGATAGTTTTTTTTATAATTTTTATACATTAAAAATATTAATTAATTTATAACAGTGTGATGATAAAGTGATTACCACATAAATGAACGATTTAAATAAAATGAGAAGATAGGGTAAAATATAAGTCTTAAACTTGTCACAAAGATATTGTATCAGTGGATTTAGAAACCTTATCACCTTATCCTCTATATATTTCCTTTTGGGACCTTTAAAATCTGAAAAGAATTTTATAATAAAGTAATAGTTTATAACTTTCCAAGAGTTCCCCTACTCTTCTCTTATAAAAGGCGCCCTCCTCTACCACCTTACCCACACCTCTAAAGCCTTTGGCATGGCCAACTGCTGAAAATTTCATCACTCCACATACCTATCTTCATCATTTAAGCCTTAACTTTGGAAGAATGCTCTTCATGAAACTCTTTTGGTTCAAACCAAGAGGAGTTACCCGATTTAAAGGTAATGTCTTCACTTTGGTTATTTTGTTTTATTTTGCTTCTCCATACCCATAAAATCTTATTATTCCTTTATTTTGTAAAACAACCAGTATCTTAAATATACTAGGATGTTTTTATAAGAAGGATTCGAGCTAAACTTACACTCACATTCGTCTAATGGTTAAAGAACATACTATTTCTGTGGATGGCGAATTACTGCCTCACGAAACGATGACTGTTCAATATTTTTTTAACACCTTTAAAGGTGGAATTATGATATAACTGAATTTTATAAATGATATATATGATATATATGTTTTTTATATGCTTATTTATTTTATACATAAAACATAAATTTATTCTTTTCATGTTGAGAAAATGCGATAATTTCATATGAGGAATTGTGGACTACCGCCCACTCAAGTGATGTGACACGTTCATGCAATACATGGAGTGTATAAAGAATGAAATTAATGAACATATGTGATATATATAACATATATATTATACTAGAATTATAATATATATATCTCATTTATTTCTAATTCCATTAATATGACAAAGAAATGAAAGCGGCGTTCATGCGTACGTACGGCTTACCGTCTCCATGAACGATACATTTCATTTTTTATCTCTAAATGTTATGTACTATTATAAGTACATATATATAATGGATATATATTTCATATATTACATATAAATGATGGATATAATTCTGGAACAATAATATATATCTCTCTCTTTTAGCTTTAATTCCATTAATATGACACACAAAAATGAAAGTAGTGTTCATGCGTACGTACGGCCTACCGTCTCCATGAACGATGCTTTTCATTTTTTACCTTCAAATGTTATGGAATAGTATAAAATTAATATATACTGGATATATATGACATTTTAATCATTATTACTATTCAGTAAATGATTTACTTATAACTACATGGATAATCATTTTCAAACAAGTTCATTTTTGTCTCATGTTCCAAACATCGGCAAAAACGCCTGATATGAACTCACATAATTAACCAATTATTATAAAATTAAAATATGAGATATGAACTAAATAATAATATTTAAAACAAGGCCTTAATCAATTATAAATTGACCACAGTTTATTATTCATGAATATAAAGAAACGAACAAGACATGTCGGACTTGAGGTAAGGGATCCGACCTCTCTCTTTCTTTTCAAGTACCCTCTTTTATGTCATTTAATTTATGATCTATGTTCTTATGTTTGAGGATGTTCTTTTATATTCACCATACTGAAATTTTTATTTTCATATGATGAGATACCCCCTCTTAATCTCATGAAATCTTTTTAAGAATTTTTAAGTGGCGTCGTTAGGCTGCCGAATTTTCGTAAGGGATCCAACCTCTCTCTTTCTTTTTAAGTACTCTCTTTTATGTCATTTCTTTTAAGCTCATATTTCTTATGTTTGGGGATGTTATTTTATATTCATAATTATTTAATTTTTATGTTAATATTATGAGAGACCCTATTTGATTTTATCAATCCATTTTTTTGGATGTTTTAAGTGGCACTATTAGGCTGCCGAGTTTTTGTAAGGTATTTTTCATCTCACATTTATTACCATGGTATTTATGCTACATTTTCCACCATTTCCTTTGAGTGGTTTATGTACTGCCAATTATTCTACTCTTTATGTATTATATGTTTCTTTATGGGTATTTACATCAATGTTGTATAGTCCTTCTTTCATGGGGTGTACGTTTCGAATGTTACCCAAGTCGATAAGGGAACCTTTCACCCTCCTCTTTTTAAAAGACTTATTATTTTTAGGTCATTTAATTTACATCTTATTATGTGGGGATATGTTCTTATATATCCTTATTGTTGTAAATTTTATGTCCAAGTGATGAGATTCCATTTTCTCTCTCATCAACTAATTTTATGAATTTTAATGTGACGTCATTGGGCTGTCGATATTTTGCAAAGGAACTTATTAACTCAATTTAAATCATTTGGGTTAAACATGTACTCCTTGAACATGTCACAATATGAATATGTGTGAATGAATCTAATTTATTTACACTTAATATCCACTTATATTGGGTGTATTTATATTTGTCCCAAATAAATTATGTAATTGATTTATCCTTAATCTAAGGATACCGTCTTTGTATGGGACTTCATCTCAATCTCCTTTCATTGAGGTATATTTTTTTATACACAACTTTCTTTTATATGGTGTATAAACCCCTTTGAATTTTAATTTTATTCAAAAGTAATCTTTTCTGTATGAAGCATTTTACTAAACGACAAAAAGTATGCTTCTTTTTAACGTATGCGGTGACAACGACCTTTCCACCGCCGTGATATTATTTGCTCCTTGGCTTCCTCAACAATCCGTGATGTTTTTAAAATGAAATAAATAACATACACTCTTTTATGTATTTTGGTATTGAAAATAGTTTTTATAATGGATTTGTTATGTAAATATATTTAAGTTATATATTGTGATCGACATTTGGAAATGTTTTCTTTCCATTATATTAGTTTTATGTCTTATGATTTTATAATGGTAGTTGGACATTTGATGGGTGGTTACGTGATAAACCATATGACGGGTGGTGATGTGAATACCAAGATGGGTGGTTACATTATAACCTCTAATGCATTGGGTATGGAAGTCAGCTGTATGGATATTCCATTAAGTGATATGTGTGGAAGTTGACCATATGGTTATTCCATTTAAGTATGTTTATGTCCCAAGTTATCGTTATATGTTATGTGATATTTATATGGATTTTATTGTAATATTTTGGTTACAAAAGGGTAATTAATGATCTTTTATTCAGTGGAGAGTATTCACTATTTCATAAAGGTGAAATGTATTACTTTGATAAAGAATTCATGGTTTACTTGTTGTTTTGAAAAACTAACAGTTTTCCTTCTTTGTGTAACCCTTACTGAGATTTTTATGAACATCCCAAGTTTTTTTTGAAATGTTTTTCACAGGAAATAAAGTTGAAAAGGGTCAAGGATGGGATTAAGGAAATGTCAGGATGTCTAAAACAAAGAACTAGACATGACTCTTTTGTTCAAGAGTATTTATTTTGTGGGAAAAAAATTGAAGCTGAGTAGATGTGTCTAATTTGTAATCTTTGAGATGTAATAGTTATGTCCTAATTCTCTAAAACTGTAAACCTGAAAAGATATTCAATGTGAATTATTCATTTAATTCATGATTATGTAATGTTTTAAGGCCGGCTCCTTATACTGCATGACCTGGAAGACCCTTAGTACGGGCATTATGAGTTTATAGTAATGGATTTCGGATTTACTAATACATCTTCTGTCTTCATGGATATAATGAATAGAGTTTTCAATGAATCTCTTGATGAATTTATAGAGATATTTAATGATGATATCTTAGTATACTAAAAAATATATGAATATCATGAAAATAACATGGGCACTATTCTAAAAACACTCAGATGAAATGAATTATATGTAAAGTTTAGCAAGTGTGAATTTTGGATTCAAGAGATTTCATTTTGGGGCCATATTGTCTCTAAGGATTGAATCTATGTTGATCCTTCAAATACCATGGAAATCCAAGAATTGCCAGCACCTTTGAGTATAACTATAGTACACAGTTTTATTGGTTTAGTAGGTTATGATTGACATTAAGTCCAGAATTTTTCCCGGTAGGCTAACCCATTAACCAAGCACACACGTAAATGGGTTAATTTTTTTTTACAAAAGAGTGTGATTAATGTTTTCAAGAACGGAGGGGAAGATTATTCAACGATCTTATCTTTTCTCTACCATCATGGAAAGATGGGTTTGTTATTTATTGTGATGCTTCAATGAATGTACTTGGTTGTGTTCTTATGCAGAATGATATAGTTATTGCCTACGCATCCCAACAGATAAAAATTTATGAGCAAAACTATCCTACGCATGATCTTGAGTTAGTAGCTATAATCGTAGTTCTGAAAATATGGAATTACTATCTCTATGGTGAAAAATGTTAGATTTATAGTAATCACAAGAGTTTGATGTATATTTTCTCAAAAAGAAGTATCTCAAAATGTGGCAAAGGCGATGGATTGAACTACTCGAGGATTATGAGTGCACTATAAACTACCACCTGGGGAAGGAAAATAAGGCGGAAAATGCTTTGAGCATAAAGGATCATGGACTTTTGAACTAGATGAGAGTTAAAAAGGATCCTAATTACATTAATCTAGTAAAGAGGGATATAGGAATAACCATGTAAGAGAAACATCAATGATTTATCAAATGGTTGCCAAACCATCTTTAATTGAAAGGATCAAAAGTTCTCAGACAGATGATGAGGAATTTCAAATAAATATTAAAGCTATGAATGATGGGAGATTTATCAACTTCTTATATGAAAATGGAATTTTGAGATTTTGGGTGAGACAATGTGTTCCTGATATACGTGATCTAAAAAGGGAATTCTTGGATGATTCTCATAGCTCAAATTTCTCTATACACTCTAGTAGCACTATGATGTATAGAGATTGGAAAGAACATTTTTTGTGTCACAACATAAAGAGAGATATTTTTTTTCGAGATGTATGGTTTTTCAACAAGTGAAATCTATAAGACAACATCCTAGAGAGGTCATGCAACCTCATCCCACACCTGAGTGGAAATGGGAAAATATTACAATGCACTTTATCATGGGGATAAAAAATAATAAAATTATATTAAGGAGGGGAGAATGTTACACCACAAGCTTCCACGATACGTTTCCCTTTGAAAAATGTAGTAGCTTCTGTTGTACGCAACTTGGAGTTTTAACACACCATGACCAATCAAAGTAGCTGTTACGAATAGTAATACCAACATTTTGAAATTTTATAAATTTTATTTATCCAAATGGACATTATTTTTGGATTCAGAATATCAAAATTAACATTTTGTTAATTTTTGGTATTTTTCTAAAAACTTTTAATATTAAATGAATAGTGAAAAAAATTGTGTTATTGTTTAAAACCGACATGTTATTCAATTAATTAGTTATTTTATTTTAATTTATTTTAGTTCAAAATAGATAAATAATACCTATATATGTTCAATGTAATTCATTGGAGTCATCTTATAATATGTTTAGTTATATAAAACTTTATTGAACTTTTTACCGTCATTTACCTACCTTCTAGGAGCATTTGAAAATTTCCCTGAAACTAAATTTTACCACTTCTATGCATTTAATTTAAAAACTATGAGAGAGACATTTGATATCTCTAACTAAAATTTGGTTCAAGAAGATCAAAATTATTTTTGGTGAATAGTAACATTTGACTTTTATTTTCCATGGTTAAAAGAAAATAGGGTAATTAATGGTTAAAATGATATTATAATTACCCTAAAACATCTATTAATTCTATTGGATAATTTTAAATCAACCAAAAACAACCTTAGGTATAAAATATGATCCTTTTTGTCTACTTGGATTAGATTAGGACATTTATTATTATTTTATTTAAAGAAGAGTTAAAAGTGTTAAATTCAAAGTTTAATAACTAAACCAATTTTAATATAGGGTTAAAAATAATATAGATTATACTATAGGTATTCATTATAATGTTAAAAATATTTCCTACATAATGGTATTATATATATAATTTTTAGAAATTAAATAATTTATTTTATTTATGACACAATGATGATGCAATAATTACCTAATTAATGAAACATTAATGTATTTGATATTACAGATATAGTGATGAATTCCACTAATTTTATAGGTTAGTATGACATTTTATGGTTGGTTAATTAATTATATTTCTAATTAATCATGCTGTTATGATTTTCACAAAAACCAAATAATAAATGGTGTCAAAATTGAATTAATTGAGTTTTTAAAACAAATACTATATTATTAATTGATATAATATTCATAAAAATCAATAGTTTGGCCAAAACAAGTAGATAAGGTTATATATATTAATAAATAACCACTTGGGGTTCTCTTGGATTGTTATAGTTTGTTAATTAACCATATAATATAAAAATACATAGAGACATAGTAAATGACTAACTATTTAACTAGGAGTTTAATCTAAAAGATAAGGATAATATGGTGACCTAACCCTGCCTAAAACCTATTGGTTGATAGGTTTTAGACCCATCCCCACCTTATCCTCAAAATAAAATATTTTGGAGCCATTCGAAACTGAAAATAATTTTATTATAAAATAATATTTCAAACATTTCCTAAAGTGACAATCACCTCTCTTATAAAAGGGTACTTCCCCTTATCTTAAATTCATACCTCCAAATCCATTTGGCTCGGCCATCCCCAACACATATATCCTCCCAAATTCCCTCACATCATCCCAGAGTCCTTACATGTATCAGAAAGCCAACCTATGGATCCTTTTTGATCAACTCAAAAGGAAACACCCGATGAAGAGGTAATAATTTTACCACCCTCTTTCATGTTCTTTTAATCTTTCACTTCTTCTTTCTTTGATTACATAACGAAATAATAACTCCAGTACCTTATACAGATATTGATGTTATTATAAATATGGTACGACCATATTTTTTATTCTATCCTTCTTATAAATGACAAAGTTACCATACGTGCATATGTACTTCTTACCGTGTCCACGCCGGGGTCCAGTTTGTTATTCAAACACTTCATTATTTTGTATGGGTATAATAATGAGTATAACTGATAAAAATAATAAATATAACACGTTAATTATTTTTATATATGATATAACATCCAATTACATACAATTTCACTATAAATATAATGATATTGTCGTTGATCCGTACATATGGATTACCGTCACCATGAACGCGATGAGATTTATTCTTCATCGTAATCATTCAAGAATAATATTAATTTTATGACTAAAAATAATTTTTATGAACATAATATAATTATTTATATGAATCAAATACATCCTATAAATACCAAACATGTCTTATTTAACCAAGCATATAATGGAAAATGAATCAGTTCACACCTAAAACAATGAAACTACTGAAATATTATTAACAAATCAATTTTAAAGGGTCATATATGATAACATATTTATGTATATAGTTATTGTATAATTTAATAACAATTATTTAACTATTTTACAAGAGGTTAACATACCCTCAACCAAGGAAAAGTTCATGTTAAGGGTTAATTCTACAATCTCTTTACTTATCTAAGGTTATTAATACGCATTTATCTACTGGGACCTCTTTATCATCCACATTCATGTTATATTAGAAATGAAATTCCAAACAGTTCTAATATTTAATAGAATAAGTTTTAATTCCATTTATACCCTTATTTTACTATATATGTTTTGAAAATAATCTTTCCGTTGTTTTCTATACAAGGTATCTTATGACATTTTTGAAAAAATTAAGGTAACAATGTTTTTTATCATATAAGGCGAGTGATGATATTTTACACCTTTATAACATCGTCGAAGATTCTTATACAAGATTATAAGAATATTTTCAAAATAAATTATTTATTTTTTAATTATATAACATTTAAATGATATCAAAATATAAAGAGATATTTCTCTAAAAAAAACTTTTGATTTCATCTATGTCAACATCCTTTGATGGATCTTAAGCTTCTTTGATGTTGATTTGTTATGATACAAAACTTCCATATTGTATTGAATGTTTTGAGATATTTTTGATTGTGGATGTGTTATTTTTACACCGTTCATGGTTTACAGATAAATTATTATCATTTCGTATGTCAGTTTTAATATGAATGTTTATGTTATGCTTAATCCATTTCAAATGAGGAATGTGTTGGACTAAGTAAGTGATGGGTGGAGCCCGCTATAGCTCCTTGATGCATCGGTAGGACTCATGAGACAAACTAATGTGTTGGAACAAGACCTTGAAGAAATATTATTTGTAGTCTTGGAATAAGGCCTTGGCTAAGTGGTTATGAAGTCTGACATTATACATTCCATCATTATGAATGTGGCTATTGATATTCCATGTGATTATTCGACAAGTAGAATATCCATGTGAATAAGTAAATGGAATTATATGATTTTAACTTTTAAAAATTATGGTGATGTTTCTGTTTAGAAAGATTTTATTTTAGTCATATACATTTCCTTAAATGTTTATGCTTATTTATGAAAGTATCCACTATATTGTTATCCTTACTGAGAATCTAAGATCACCCTTTGATATGTTTTATTTTTCCCATGATGTGAATAAGTATTTTATGGTTGACCTGAAGGATCGGATAAGGATATAAGTGTGTTAAAAATGGGACAAAGTGTTGTTGATGTTTTTATTTCATGATGTAAAGTAAAACTTATGAATGTATCTAGTACTTCTAAGGATACTAAATTGATCGGTCTTTCAGGACATGATACCTTGTATCATGCCAATGTTATGTAATAATGCAACAAATCTGGGTAATTGGGGTTGGGGCATTACAATTTTTATCCCCTATATGAATATGGGGTAATTTTATTGAAATATTTAAACTTCATGAAAACCCAAAATATATAGAAATATTGTTTATCTCTTTTGAGTGATAATTTACACAATATTCTTATAGTTTATAAAACCATGTAAAATATTAATAATAAATATTATTAATTCATGAAATCGATTTAATATTTAAATAATGTGGGTTATTATGTTCTTCTCCATTATATAAATTGTATCTTCATAATTTCATTTCTTATTTAAACAATTTTGGATTTCATTGCACATAGCATTTTTAGATTCCAGGGTTTCTTATTCATCCATATTTTCTTTTCCAAAAATCTATATCTAATTAAATAACTTTATTATACAATATGTTATATTTTTTTACAATGATTTTGAAAAAGATATTTTTCAAAATAATTTTGTATTCCAACTTAATACTTATGAGACAGAAAAAATAGATGAATATGGAATATATTGTCTTTACAATGACACGTGAAATACTTCATGAAACCGAGGTAAACATAGAGGAAAATCTAAATTGTAATAAACCAATCCAATATTATCCAGAATAGCATATTTTATAATGAGTTATAGACATAACATTCCCTTTTAACAAAAACCAATAACTTTTTTAATGGGGATACGTTTCTATTCATATATTATCTCACCAATACTATATAAATATTATTGATTTTTATGATCACAAATACTCTTGTTTTTTTATGTAATGAAATTAAAATAAATATTTTTTAGAAAACATTTATTGAGAAATATTATATTATTTATATGTTAGAGTAATTTTTAATGTATTTGGAGTCTGTTTTGAATATAATCTGGATACTCTGATCAAACCATACCTTTATAAGTGTAGTGTATGGTTAAGAAAAAATATGTTTAAAATAACCCATATGGATCATGTACCCTAAACTATTTGAAAATTATTTTTTATCAACCTTTTATATGGATGTAACCCTATATGTGAGAAAAGGGAATGTATTGATAGACAACCCCTCATTTTTATAGAAACCTATGTTTGATTAAACAAAATTATGGTACATCAACCTTACTTTTGTGATAAACTGTACATTTTCAACCCTACATTAATATATTTTTCATCACATGGAGGAACCTTACATTTTATTATCAAATGATTGAGTCTTAATTGAAGTCATTTTAGTGCTTACTATAATGGTTTCAATGGAATTAAATTTCATTGTAAATCCATTTTAGGACCAAATCAAAGGGTTGTATTCAATAGAGTAAATTATCCCCATTTTTATGGGATGTTAGTAATATATTAAATGAATTAAAATTTAATGAATGATATTTTTCAGGAAAAATTATTCGATTTAATCAAATGAAATAAAACCAAGATTTTCTATATAATTAGAAAGATTATTTTTAATTTTTTATCATGGGTTTTTTAATATATATTTTAACAAAGAATTATTGTAGGGAAACAAAATATTTAAGGAATATTATCATAAAAAAGCTATATTGTGAATCCATACATTTTTTGACCTTCTTTTGTGTAAGTACTACAATTTTTTGTTGCTACATTTAATAAATATCATTCATAACTAGTATATCTTCAATGTTATACTTTCATGAAGACATAAATATTTGAAGAGTATTTTTATTCAATTTATTTTATCTAAAATGTTTTATTAGAACATTTCAATTATAATAAATCAAACTCTTTTGATTTATTTTAGTTTGGGACACTAAAACTTAGACGTGGAATAGTATCAGTTTCTTAAACTAATCTGTATAGAAACATCTTCCATGTAAAAGAACCATAAGACCATATAAAAAAATTATTTTAAAGGTTTCATCTTCATGCACTAAGTTGTGAAGATATTGTGATAATAATACCATGCGAGTGAAAATTACCAAGCTCACATGGAGAGAATTATTGGATTGAAGTATGAGATATGTTCCTTGAACTACTATAACAATTATTTATTCTTATTTAATATTTACTCACAACTGATACAATATATAGTATAGAACATTTTATATCATCACTAATAACAATGAATGCTAAAAACATCAATCAGTCGTGATTATCGAAAATACACAATTGAACCCCTCTTGTATATCTGTTTATTTTTGCAATGTAACATTTGATATCAGAGTATAAATTTTCCAATAAAGAAAGTAATTACGTATAAAGATAAATGTATAAGCTATATACAATGATATATTTCAATGATAATTGCTCCATACATCAATGGAAATAATTATGGATGTAGGAAATATCATATGATCACCTAACTAAAAACCATTGATTTAAATTATATAGGAAGATTATCAGCTTGTATGAAATTCATCATAAAGCAGACACATAATATGTTATAAAAGAAGCTATGTATGACCTCATTTAAAAAGTAATAAATTATATCATTTTTGGACTTGGCCCAGAGAAATTTAATTAAGTATCTCAATGTTTTACTACTTATGAAATGCGGTAGATGATTTTTATTACATAATAATGAACTGATAATGTCATATAGTAAAGAGTCTATACTATAAAAATTTTTATTGACACATTTAGAATATATGGTGGTGAATACATCAACCAAATGAATGAGAAATAGATATAAATTGTCAAATATGTTTCTATCTTAGGAATCGTAATTACACAATCCAATGAAGCTATAAATGTAATTACAGTTTTACACTTAAAATGTTGGTTAATGTATTATACTATAATACAATCCTCAAAAAATATAATATATGACAATAAAATAATTAATTGGAACCTATTTATGTGTGAAGTGGATATGCAAGCTGATGTTAAAGATCATAAGATGGTAAAATAGAAAAATAATTCTCCTAATGTTACATTACAAAATCCTGAAATAAAATATATAAGAGATATCAAAATATATAAGGATTCATCTTTCCATGAATCTGATATTGAACTAGCTCAATTATTAATAAAATGTATAAAAATCAATACGAAAAAACAAGGCTTCAAAAAACCACCCGTAACAAATGTGAAAGAATCTAATGAACTAATATTTTATGAATGAAAACAGACGGGTCATATCAAACCTGATTTTCACAAGTTATATTAATATTTAATAAGGTTTTAAAAGAAAAATCATAATACAACTAATGATGAGCATAAAAAGAAATTGTTTATGAAGGCTACACATAGTGTGTCAGATAACTCCTAGAGCTCTTCTAAATTCTATTCAAAAATAGTTCAAAAAAATATAAAAGATTACAATCGACATATTTCTAAAGATTTAGGTGATTTAAAATAAAAATTATTCTTCTAGTTATGATTTTGATAACTACTCAAGTAGAAAATTAACTGATTATCTGTCAATTATTTAATAACAATAAGAGTCATTAGTAAATAAACATAAATAACTAAAAAAATTGAAAAAAATTATAATGTGCAACACATAAAATGCTGAAAAAATCAATAATTGAATGAAACATTTAATAAATCTACATGAAAATATACAATTCATGATACTAAAATTAAATATTTAATATATGAAGTATAAACATTCAGATGTTCTACATGTATATCAACCAATCGAGAAAATCCCTTAATGAAATTATTCTAAAAATTGTAATAAGAAGAGAAAAATATAGAATATGAAGTAAAGGAAAAAAAATTTAAATAAAAAATATTTCATACCTAGATCTAAAAATTCTTTTTATTTCTATTATGGAATGAAATTTAATTATTCTAATAACTATTGGTAAAGAATACCTAAAATAATTATTATGAAAAAATAGTTTATTTTGAAGAATATGTCTGAATAAGGTAATGTAATTTTGTGAAAAATAAAGTAAATCTATATTCCCATATCATTATATACTACCACATTTAGACCTAAGAAAATATGGGTTCCAAAATAAAGTCCAGTTAAAATAATTTTATAGGAAAAGACCACAAGAAAAAAATGATGTACAATATGTGAAAAATCGCTACTCAAGACACATGAGTTGTGACTCATCCAAATTCCATACACTCACAAACTGGATGGGGGAATAACTACCATTAGAAAAAATTCTAAATAGAAGATAGTTGGAGTTGGATCCGTTTGAGAGGAAAATTAAATTTCAATCAGCAAATTTCTATATGTTGAAGGGTTAAAGCACAAACTGATTAGTATTTCTCAAATCAATAATGGTGGTTTTATGTTGATATATCTAATAATTCTTACTCAGATTTTATATATAAACAACATAATTTTTTGAGATCCTATAAATGAAACTGTTTATAACCTTGATCTTGATTCCTTGTGTAAACAAAAGTTAATTTTTTAACAACTGAGAAAAATGAGACATGGGTCTAGAATAGAAGACAAGGACAAGTAAATTTATTTTCACTGTATAATTTTTCTAATAAAAAATAAGTTTCTAATTCTTATAATCCTAAATTTGTTAATGATTGATTTTGTGATTGATGCCAAATTGAAAAAAAAACACCAATCATCATTCAAATCAATCAAAAATGTTTTTTTACAACTATAGAACTATAAATTATGCACATGGATTTTTTTAAACTCGAAAGGAAAGACATATTGGCTGAAAAATTAAACATTATGTTATATATGATTATTTATAAAGATTTAATTTACTTTATTTTTGAGAAAATAAATCATAAGTGTTCGGTTTTTTGAAAACTTCTATAAAAATATTCAAAATGTAAAATATTTTCAAATATTTTTATTAAGTATTGATCATGGTGGTAAATTTTAGAATCCAAAATTTAATTCCTTTTCTCAGAATTAGGAATTAAACACTCCTTCTCTACACCAAGAAAAAACTCAATAGAAAATAATTTTTTAAATAATAAAAAAAATATTCATGATACGCATGAACTATGTTAAAACAAATGTAGCATTCCTATATATTTCTAGGAGGAAGCTATAAACACATCTTTATATATAATGAATAGAGTTATAATAATCCCTCTTATTAAAAAGACACCCTATTTACTTTTAAATAACAAAAAATTAAAAGTATGTTACTCTAATGTATTTAGATGCAAGGTGTATATCTTGAATACTAAGAAAAAACATGGTACATTCGATCCAAATGATGATGACGAAATATTTTTAGGATAATAGAGTACTTATAAATCTTATAGATTGTATATTAAAAAGAAAATGATTTGTGAAGAATCAATTAATGTGATTTTTGATGAATGTGATCCTTTGGATAAATGAAAAGATCAAATACATGAAACTGTTGACTTTTTTAACAACACAAGGCTTGAGTCAAATAATAATGATTTTGAAAAAAATAAATTAAATTCCTTACAGTTCTTAATAAAATTAATAATATTAACTTGAATGTGTCTTACCTAGATAATCAATAACCATAAAATACCATACATCAGAAATTGTTTTAGGAAATATAGATATAAGAGTAAGAACTAGAAGAATTGTAGGAAAATTAGCTGAATGTTTTACCTTCCCCTAACAATGAGAACTTGTGGCTATAGAAGAATCATTAAAAGAAAAATGTTGGATAATGGTAATTCGTGAATAACTTAATCAATTATGTATTAAATAATTTTTAGAATTAGTTGATAGAAAATCTAATTATTAATTAATTGGAACCAAGTGTATCTTTAGAAATAGTATAAATGATTAATTGATAATTAATAGAAATAAACATGAATTAGAGGAAAAATGATATAATCAAGAAGAATTAATAGACTATGATGAAACCTTTCCACTTAATGCTATGTTTGAAAAAAATAAGATCATACTAGATTATGCATCTCCTAAGAATTTGAAATTATATCACAAGGATGTAAAATCAAATTTTTAAAATGGATATTTAATGTAGGGTGTTTATATTTAACAACCATGAGGTTTTGAAAACCCTCATATTTTAAATTAAGTTTTTATACTTATTAAAGTTCTTTATGGCCGTAAAAAAGAACCTAGAGCTTGGAATGAAATATCAAGCTCATTTTTATAGGAAACTAAATTTTTTAGGGTTAGTAGATCCAAATAATTTTAATAAAAATTGTTTCTTATAATATAATATTTGAATATTTTTATGTAGATGATGTTATTTTTGGTTCAACAAAAACAAATATTTTTCCCAATTTCCAAAACTATATGAAAAAAAATAATTTGAAATGGGTATGATGGGAGAATTAAAATTTTTTCTAGAATTTCATATTAATTAAAAAACATATAGAAATATTTTAAATCAACATAAATACAATATTTAATAATCATAAAAGTTTAGACTATAAAAAGTAAGACTTATAGAACTTAATGTTTACTAATTTAAATTATTATTCAGATAAATATGGAAACGTATTTGAAAAAAAATTATAAGAAGCTATGACTGGTATTTTACTATATTTTACTTCTTATTGAACTGACATAATGTTTTGTGAATTTGTATGCTCTATAATTGTGTCAAACCAAATAGAATCTCATCTTACAACAATGAAATAACATTTATATAGTTGAAAATGAAATATTTCTTCATTATCTAATATACCCAAAAACCCATTTATTTTAATTTAATTTCATATTTATATGCAGATTCTAGAGGATGTACATTATATTGATAAAGTGCATTATGAATCTGTCACATTTTTGGAATATATTTAGTTTAATGATTGATTTATGAACAATTTTTAGTTTCTCTGTCAGCAAACATAGACGAATATATTTCTATTAGAAATTTTTTCTGCACAATTTTTGTGGATAAAAATGACATTACTAGATGATTGAAATAATTTTAATAATAATATTATTTACTATGATAATAAAAGTGAAATTAATAATTCAAAAAATCCATTGAGTCACCAAATATACATAAAATATATTTCTAAGATATCATTTCGTAGGAGACAATATTCTAAAAATGGATATATCAATAGAATTTGAAAATATTGAATATCAACTTGCTAATATTTTTATTAAAAACCAAACCACTGCATATTTTGGTTTTACTATGGGTGATTTAGGAATATGTAATTTTAGAGTAATGTTAAATAATTTTATTTTTTAAATTTCAGTACTAATAGGTTTTTTTATTTGAATATTTTTTATTTATTTTCCATTTTAAATAAATGAATAATTTAATTTAATTTTGAGAAAACACGTATTTTAAAATAAAAAAAATGAATTAATGAATATATGATGTAATTATCTCTATAAACCAAAATGGTGTTACCAAAACAACCAGAAAACTATATCACTTTCAGTTTCTCTCTCACTCTCAATGTTCAAACCCTTTCGACTTCTAGAGCTCTCGTGTTTCATTTAAAACCAGAGAATCTGAACCCTCAACCATTATATTCAAAAACAATTTTGATGATTAAGAGAACAAATGAAGCTGAACAACGTGAAATGAAGTGACAGTTAGTTATCGAGAGATAAATTCATTACAAAATGGTAATATAGTTCTAATCACTCTATCAAACAAATATTATCGTACTAAATTATATTGAATTTCATGTTCTAGAGTGACATTTTATTAAAGGAAAAACAAATTTCAATTTGGATATATAACTAGAAGAGTTATTTATAAATTTATAGCTTAGTTTTGGTGAGACAATGGTTTTCATCATATCTTGGGTAAATGATTGGGATTTTTCATTTTCATTAGTTGAAATACAAAAAGATTTTTTTGTGTACCAATGATTTTTTTTTTCATTTTAATAATTGGTGGATAGGGAATAAAGAATAAAAATCATATGTTATTCTTTAATTTCTTTTTGTCTCCACTTAGATAATAATAATGCTTCTTAACGATCTTGAGGGTGGCCATATGGTGCTGGTCATGTTTATCTAGTCAGTAATAGTTCTATGAAATATTGATCTCAAAAATATTCTTTATCTTGAATTGTATTTGCTTTTTTTAATGATGATTTTTATTATGTTTAATTACATAAGATACCAATTATTTTACATGCATCATAGTTTCCAGGAATAAGTGAGAATTTATTTATTCCCAAATGGATGGATAATTTATTAGCTAGTATATAAGAGAAGAATAGTTAGAGATTAACATATTCACACCATGTGATATCATATAAACATTATTAATGCTGGTACTCAGAGTAATATTTGTTTCTTCTTGAGTATAATACATTGAATTTTGTAACACATTGGTGAATAATACCAAAAATGACATGTTCCTATTTCTTAATGGGAGTAAAAAAAATTCGAGATCTACTACTGTAGTAAAAATTCAAGATGAATAACTTCCAAATTATTGAATAGATGATTAAGTTTAACAATATTGATTAATAATTATATATAATTTTGATAATCCTTAATCTATAATAACCTTCACTAAATTTTTTGATTAAAATATGGATGAAAAAATAATGATTTCCATTTCTTCCAGTATATACAATGTGATGTTCTTATTGTTTCGGAACCAGAAGAAGAGGTTGTTGTAGCTGATGAAATTACTCAACCATACAGTAGATGAGTGAAAGAGGGTATTTTTATCAATGATGGTGAAATTTATAATCAAATAACTCCTCCTAAAAAACATTTCTATGAGAATTCTTAAGAAAATGAGAAAGCTGAACAATAAGTAGCTAACATCACTAGTTTATCATATAATCAATCAATTTTTGTCATAGATGATTCTATGGAAAAAAGAAAAATATCGAACATGATGATGCTGAAATGATATTGAGGCGGAATTTTCAACATATAGTGATTAAAGAAAATAGAAATACTTAACCATTGACATTGGCCATCAATTCCTTACTCAAGATGTAGAATCTAAAAATTATTTGAATAATTTAATTGAAGTGTTTCTTCATTTTAAAAAGCAATGAGAATAAGATTTGATTTCAAACAGTCAACTAGATGATACAAGAAAATATATAGATGATTTAAAAACTAAAATTGTTCCCATGTAAAAATTAGAATCTATTCGGAATCAATTGACCAATCTTAGGGAATTCATAGAATCATAAATGGATTTTAATTCATTTTACCAATAAATAGATGATAAGTTTGTAAATCTCCAATAATAGTCTAATTAAAAAATAGATTTAAGATATTTGAAAATATATTTTGGGAAACAATTTGAATCTATCAGAAGCACTTTCAAACAGTCTATGGACTCTATATCAACACTTAAAACTTCTCCATGTTTATTCGGATTTTTTGAAGAAATTATTGTTTTCATAACTATATTCAACGATCGTCTTCGTACTCTTAAATGTGATAGTGCAACACAAAATTTTATTTATGTACAATCAATGAGATCTTATTGAGATTCTAACTTAAGAAGAGCCTTATATAATAATTATTCTAAATTATTTTAGTACAATTTTATACTAGTTTGACCAATCAATGGAAATAGTTCCTGAATGTCTATAATTTAATCTAATTGAATTATTAATGGTTTATACGGACTCGTGAGATTGGATGATGTAGTGGGATGGAAATCTAAATGAATGTCTAGTATCATTCAAGAATATCTACAATGTAAATTGAAAAAGATCTACTATTATATTTATTTTGAAAAGTGTGATATATATACTAGTCATAAAACTTTTTAATATATGTTTACATTGATGGAGTTGAACATATTTTGAGAAGATAGTTAGATATGATAAATAATAATGCATTCTTAATAAATTACCAACAATGGAAGGAAATCAAGGTGGTCGATGATTTCAGTCGAAAGTATCATGCTAGAATATCCATGACGTGGACTGAAAAAGATCCAATATTTGTGGATTTTAAATTTATGAATATTAAAATAATGAAGGAATGGTAATTTAATATATTTCCCAATTGAATTTTCAACCCTATATAAATTTAAATATTAAAGAGGCATAGAAGGAAGATATAGATCTACAAAAGAATATTATAAATGTTCATGAGTTTAACCATGATTAGGATAAAATGATAATGTTCTAGAAAATTTTATGTTTTCCATCCATAATATATGTAATGAAGATGTTATTAGAGGTAAGTCATAGCTCTTCATTCATTATTCACCCATGATGTACATAGATCTATAGAGATTTTAATGAATTCTTCTGGTGGGATTGAATGAGGATTCACATAATAGAGTTCTTTTCATGGTGCATGGTATGCTAGAATGTTAAGGCCAAATGAAAAATTACAACAGGGATGTTGCATCCATTACACATACTATAATAGAAATTGTAGAAAATCACTATAGATTTTTTCATTAGACTCCCCAAAACCTATAAAATTATTAATACTATATGGGTAGTGGTTGATCTCTTTACTAATTTAGCAAACATCATAACAATCATGTAAGAAAAATATTTTGACAATATTTCTAGGATATGCATTATTGAATAAGTATGTTTTCATAGAGAAATATATTCTATTGTATCTGATCGGGTTTTGAGGTTTACCTCAATGTTCTAGAATTGTCTTCGGCCACACTCGGTTTTTTTCATGTCAAAGATTGTATCAGGTTCATTGAAAATCCCAGTCCTTCTCACGGTTTCTGGGTGATATAAATGGTGATTTTTGATATACAATTTGTGTATATTCATAATTCAATAGGTTACCCCTATATTGTTTTGGAGTTTTTGTAGAAAAGGGTTGTTACTTCATGATTTGGGCCAACCATGAGCCAATTTCCAGATTTAATACCAAAATAGTTTTCTTTAATAAATCAAACTTTTTCCTTTATTTTTCACGCATTCCCCTTCCCACTTTTCCTCCCCCTTATATATTTGAACCAAAATATATTTTTTAACCACCATAGGAATTCATAATCAAGGGGGGTTTGGGTTATTTATTCCATTATTGGGCCAGCCAGTGAGACAGTTTCCAATTTAAAAAATATTAATTGTTTCTTTTATATTTTATTATTTGTTTTATATTTTATGTCTATTACAACTCTAAATTGATTCAAATAACCCTAGGAACTCCCCATGAGTTCCATTTTCCCTCTTTAGAGCTCATCTTAGTCGCAGATTAGGACGAAAGTTCTCAAGTCATCTCAAATCACCTAGATTTGGTAAGGTACTTTTATTTAATGAATCGATCATTTATTTTTATTTACCCCACAAATATTATTTCCATGGTTCTTACAAACCTAGATAGCCTCTCCAAGAGGTTACAAGATATTCCATTTTACAAAAGGGTGTATCTCTTAGGGAAGATGAAGAGTTCTTTAGTTTACATGGTGAGATTCCTTCTCATTTCTCCTCCCTCTTCCTTGAACATCAACATTAATTTCTTTTAATCAAATTACATTGTCATTAAAGACCTATTTATATGTAATAAAATGTTTTTTATGGGTTTTTGGTTCATTTATGGCTGGTATTCATAAATTTAGTGTTTTGGGAACCGAAATAGGTGATATCCGGTGTTTCGTTCCTTTATACTACAGTGTTGAGGTAGGAAAACCCTTGAACATGACTTTATCATTTAATTTTCATCATTTTCATGCTGTTACACTCTTATATATATATGTTTTTTTTATTTTTTTGGATAATTTTCCTGCTGTGCAAAATAGTGGATTGAGAATTGTTTTTCGAAAAGTAGTTTTCTAGTTTTATAAACATATACATTGCTTGATTACTTATTCTGTTATCATACACACCATTTTTATGGTATTTTTAACATGGATAAGTATCTTGAATAAATTTATGGCATTAAAATGGTATTTGACCTCTATTCAAGTGCTTAAAATATGTTTATGTTTAAAAGTTCATTCAATGTGTTTGGTATATTGCTCCGTTGGATTTTAAGAGCATAGTGCAATTTTAAATGACATGTTTAAAATTATAAAACCATTTTAAGCATGAAAAAATGGAATATTGTGGTACTTTAAGGTTTTTCCAATTTATTTTTAGTTTTTAACCAAATAGGTTTTTGGTTCTATACTTGTTTTGGCCTATGGTGCCGGAAAATGGCCCATTTGGCATCCTTATTAAAACGGTCGTGAATTGGATGTGTAACATGAATGTTTAAAGGGATTTATGAAAGTAGTTTTTTGATGTAAATTTTTTGTATTCACCTATTTATTAAAATTGTATTTTATATATTTGGAAAATTTTAGTTTCGAGAAATTCATAAAGGCATGTTTGACATTTTTCTTGTAAAAATGCATTCCATGTGTATTACATGATGTATAATTTATGTCCATTTTATAGTCCTTGAAATTGATTTATTGAATGGTGTTTGGGTACAAAATAAGTTTTTATAGGGTATTGGTGGGTTTTTTCCTTAAATGAGCAATATTTAATTGATTTTATGTGAAGGCCTAGTTATACTTCATGAAATTGTTTTATGAAAATTTAGGTTTTTTATTGATCCATCAAATAAATGTGAGATGTGAGTGTGGATGTTTGATGTGTGTATGATTTTTAAATTTAATATTCATGAAAAAATGGTATTATATATATTTTTAACTTGTTTGATCACAAAAATTAGAAACTCGGGTATCTAGTTTGGATGATGTGTACAAGTATACAAGTGATCTAGTTGGGTTTTGGCCATGTTTCATGTTGCAAGTTTGAAAATGAAAACACTAACTAAAATATGATAATTATGATTTTGGGGACCACTATTTTATGTTTTATTCTCTGAAAAGTGTATCATGGGAATGAGAACTGATATTTTTTATGGTTTGTTTTACACTGAGATATGAGGTTTCTAGGGCCCACAATGAAATATTTTATAGGGGTGTTCTGTTGACTTGTGCTCAGTGGCTATTTTGTACTCACCATCATAATAATGTGTGTTTATTTAGTAAATTCAATATAATTTTTGTTTTATTTTAAATTTTACATTCTTTAAATCATCCCTCTTGAAAATTATTTTCATTTCAAAGTTTCACCTCTTTGATATATTATTACCAGAATTCTTTTTTATAAAACATAAATGTTTTTTCTGTTTAATATTATAGCATGGAACCTCATTATGAAAAAATATTTATATATTTTGTATCACAATAATGAAATTTATGTTACTTTTATAATAATGGATGTAAATTTGGAATAGAATATCAGGCTAACTTCATTAGTTTTAATACACACGCCTATATTTTTCTTCAGTATTTTGACCTTGTGCAGGTTTCCGCATGAGTTCGGACACTTTTATAGATGAGTAATTATTGTGTTGGAGAGTGACCTATTTGATCACCTTGTATTAGTTTGGTCATCCGGTTTGTTTGGTTTTTTTTCTTTGGTACTTTTGATATCATATATAAATAATGATCAATTCAATTTTATATAAATTTATGTTGGGATTTGTAATTCTTTCAGCTGCTTAGATCATGATTATATTTTGTAAAAATAATTCTTTTGTGTACGCTATTGATCCCTAGAACATGTTTCCAACCTTTGGGGATCAGTAACGACCATTTGGTCATTCCACAGATTGGTTTGGGTGCCTGGCTCGAGCTGGACTAGGGATAGTTCATGATAAAACGGTATCAAAGGAGGTTAGCTCTATCAGACCGTTATTTTTAGAGATCCCTTTTTTATTTGGGGATTTCAAGGTAGATAATGTAGAATTTTTGAGACTTGAGGGGTATTCTTGGGATGAGCATCATGAACTAATTCTCATTCCGACCCTCATGTGTCCATGGGAAGTCTGATAATATGTTATTCTTTGGTACATATTGAATGTTTTGTGTTGAGATGTGACATGGGGATATGGA
Organism: Viscum album; assembly: GCA_963277665.1. Lineage (NCBI taxonomy): Eukaryota > Viridiplantae > Streptophyta > Magnoliopsida > Santalales > Viscaceae > Viscum > Viscum album. The sequence continues at coordinate 1,243,087,611 of OY728153.1, forward strand.
CTAATGGTCCCCATGATCTTGTAGAGCCAGGAAATGCCCTGTGGAGGCCGATCATGGTCTTAAGAAGGGTCTATGTGTTGATGGTGTGTTTAACATATGGCCACCAACCATATGTTCATGTCACCCACCGACAAAAGATCCTTTGTGGGTCACATAGACTTTTCTACAATTTAGAATTGTTTTTTTCAAAATAAATGAATAGAAATAGTAAAAACATCATTTAATGGAATGGTTGGTTATTGAAAAGTTGAAAACAGGAATTCAAAATTTAATATTAGAAAGGTTTTGGAATGTTGGGTTTTGTTAACCAAATCGTGAGGATAAAGAAGAAATGATCTAATAGGACTGAATTTACTTAATCTAAACATATTATTACATGAAATGAAATGAATAAAAATCATGGATTATTTTAAAGTTATTATTATCATTGATCAAAATGGGATGTTTTGGGCTTATGAAAGGTGTTTCAATATGATTAATTGGTTTTTGAAATTTAGTTTTGAGTGGATGGTTTTTTTTGGAAAGGGGTTTTGGCCTTTATGGCTGTCAGATTATAAAAAGAGACCATGAAAAAAAATTTAAAATGGGATGGGATATTGGGAATATAATGGTTTTTTATTGAAGATCTATAAAATGAAATGGATTGTATTTTTAATCAAATGGATCTTGATGAAGCGTGGTTGGTTTTGTGAAATCTAAAAAGGGGGTTTTAATTTGGTGGTTAATGTGAATTTGGAAGGTACATGATTATTTTTTGAGTGTTGATTGTTTTATTTAATCCTTGGGGTTTTTAGAGGTTCTCAAATACATGGTTTTTTTATATATGGATGAATGGCCGGTATGGAAAAGTGGTTGGGTTCTCGGGGTGGCACAAAAACATGTATATGAGTGAGAATTGATGAAACACCATTGGTAAATGCGAAAATCCCCCAAGGTTGGTTTTTTTTTTAAAGTTTTTTATGATAAAAAATGTGGTGTTTTCTATAAACTAATGGTTATAAGGATGGTTTTCCATATATCTTTGATGTTTTTTTATTTAGTATGATTCCTTATGAAATGGAATTCATGATATTTTTTTGTCTTTATATAGGATATATTTGGTGGCTCGGTTTTGGGGAAATGTTCGGTGGGTTTATAAAGATGTTTTTGACGTTGTGACATAGCCATGGATGGTTCTCTGTTGGCCAGATTTCCAGGTTATCATCCTATGTATTCATTCCTAATGTTAAATAAACCACTTCTAATGATTCCTCAACCCATTTATTGAACGTTAGAGATTTTAAAACTTGATTTAATATGACTTCCAGTTATGGTTTCCATCTCATTTGGGGTAGTTGTACTTGATGAGGATGATGTTTTTCTCCATGTACCTTTTCCATTCTACTCCTCATTCAGCGTGAGAGAAAATATTGTTTTTTATCTCCATGATCTTGTTTGGGTAAAAGTGGGTTGTTTGATGAAGATAGTTTCATTATTTCCCTTGATCTGTTGTTTTGGACTAGGAGTGTTATGTGTCACTATGTGGAACTGAGGAGAAGAGTGCATGTTAGGTATTACCAAAGGTTAGATGCGAGGTAGGATATTATTCATCCATCAGCACTCCATCCATAGGTCTCGGAGTGAATCTATTATGTAGTCAAGTGTCCCATGATTGTTGGTAGATATTCTAAGCTCATTGCTCTACCATTTAAATGTGTCAGTTAGTCTATTTTTGGGGTTTAGTGGCCCAGTTATTGGGTCCCCTTCCCTCCCATCCTTATGTTGTGGGGGTTTGGATCCATGCAGAGAGTGTTGGCCCAGTTCTTGTCCCCTCTTTTCAGGTGTGGGGGGATTAAATGTTCTTGTTCTGTTCCTCTTAACATAGGTAGGACGTTTTTTTAAGAGAGTTTTTTTGTTACATTGTAGGAGATACCCAATCATATATAATTTTGAATTATTGTTTGTTCATTGATGATTGGTTCTTAATTGTTGGGAGAACCATAATTGGTTACTTTGACTTTCCCCTAAGAATTTTTCATGTTCTAGTTGTTTATTAATGGTGGGGATTTCATTCCAAGATACCATAAAATATTTGTTTTTATTGAGTGATATTTTTTTCTGTTATCATTGGGTTTATTTGAATAATTCCCAATAAAATGGTTATTGGTTTGGATAAGGATATAATGACTTGATCATTAAGTTTATTCTCGGGAAATGGTTGGGAGTGGGTGTTTGGGTTGAGGTAGGATGCATAGGTTTTGTTAATGGTGGATGAGGTATCATTATATTTAGAGGATGGACCATATTGATAATGAATCGTTAGGTTTTTATCAATTAGTTGGAATGTATTGTGGCTTTTAATGTTCAGAAAGCTTTAATGGTTGTGAGAATTGTCACAGCTGGTTTTTTTTCAAGTCAGGTTTTTATTGGGTTTATTGGAAATTTAGACATATTTAATGGGTTTTGGGTGAGATTAATGTAGATTTATAAACTACCACATTTTTCTAATCGTCCTACCAAGGGTTCCCCAAAGCTTGGTTGGGTGTTTTGGGAGAAACAGGTGGTTACTTCAAGGTTTGGGCCAACCGTGATCATATTTCCATAGTAAAAAAATATTTTTAATAACTCATTTTATTTTCATCATTTTTAACTCATTATACTTCCCACTTTTTATACCCCTCCATATTAATACCACAATATTCTTTTGGACCCCCGTAAGAATTCATAATCATGGTGGATTTGGGTTAGTTATTTATGTATTAGGCCAACATGGGAACCCATTTACAGTTTTAATAAAATAAGATGTTTCTTTTATATATTATGCATTTTTATATATTTTTAGGTTATTAAACCTATAACAATAGACTCATAACCCTAGGTTCACCCCCCTCCCCACCAAGTTAAATTTTCTCTATTCGGAGCTCACTTTAGTTGGAGATTATGATGAAATTGATCAAGGATACTTAAATCGTTTAGATTTGGTAAGGTAATTTGTTTCACTCATGACTCATTAATTTTTTTATATATTCCCATCAAATATTATTTCCTTAGTTCTTTCAGACCTAATAATACCCTCAAGTATTGTACAATCCATTCCATTTTTTATAATGGTGTAGATCTATGTGAAGATGAAGAGTTCTCTATTTTCCAAGGTGAGATTCAGTCCACTTTCTCCTCCCTCTTCCATTTAATTCCAAATTATATTTGTTTCCTATTATCCCATTGGAATGAAAGACCCATATTTATGTGATACCATGATTTTTTATGTGGTTTTGTTCTGTTTAGGTCTTGACTTCATAGATCTATAGTGTTGGGAACTGCGACGGGTGATATCTGGAGTACAGTTCCTTTTCGCCACTGTTTTGAGGTAGGATATCCCTTGAAAATTACTTTATAATTTATGTTTAATAATTTTTAATTCATTTCAAACCTCATATATATGTTTATTATTGTCTTCCAGCGATTGTATAATTTTCTTGGGGTGAAAAACTGTTGTATAAGCCCAATTTTGTGAAAATTATTGTTGTTTTGTTATAAACATGTACACCGCTTGCTTACATTAATGTTTTATAAGGTTACACACCTAGTTTATGCTATATTAAACATGGATAAGTATTTTACATATTCTTATGACATGAAAATGTTATTTTATACCTTTTCAAGTACATAAAATATGTTTTTTGTTTAAAAGTGCATGTCATGTGTTTGGTAAATTTCTCGATTGGGTTTTATTTGATCAGTGTAATTTAAAATGATATGTTTGGATTTATAAAAACATTTTAATCATGAAAATGGTATACTAGGGTACCTTATGGATTTACAATGTAGTTTTGGTTGTATAAACAAATGTATTTTAGGTGGTAAACATCGTTTTTCCCGAGTTTCTAGAAAATGGCCCGTTTGGCATCCTAATAAAAATGGTCATACATTGGATGTGTAACCTGAATATTTTTATAGATTTATGAAAGTGGGTTTCTATTTAAAATTGTGTGAATACACATATATATTACAATTGAAATTTTTACATTTTGAAAATGTTAGTTTTGAGAAATGTTTATAGGATTGTTTGATATTTTACTTTTAAAAATAGATTCTATGTGTATTTCATGTTGTATCATTTGGAGAAATTTTATGGTCAATGAAATTGATTTATTAAATGGTGTTGGAGATAAAAAATTTGTTTTGATATGATATTGGTTGGTTTTTGTCCTTAGAAGCTAAATTTGTAATGGATTTTAGGTACAGGGCCTCGTTATACTTCTTGAAATTGATTTATAAAAGTTTTGGTTGTTTATTGATCTGTGAATGAAATTTAAGACATCTGTGTCAGTGTTTTGATGGGTGTATGACTTTTAAATGTAATATTCATGTGGAAATAGTATTTTATCAATGTGTAACAGTTTTTATCAAAAAATTGGAAAAATTGAGTATCTTGGTGGGCAGATGTGTACTAGTATTCTAGTGATCCTCAGGGGTATTGTCCATGTTTCACGTTATATGTTTGATGATGAAATCAGTAACTAAAATGTGATAATTATGATATTGGGAACCATAAGGTTATGGATGATTCTTCTACAAGTGTATCATGATCACAAGAAAAGATATTTGTTATGGTTACCTTTACACCGAGATACTAGGTACCTCGATCCCACAACGAATTACTTCCTAGGGGTGTTCCTGTGACTTGTGCACATTGGCTATTTTGTACTCACCATCATCATATGATTTATTTAGTTAGTATATTCAATAGTGTGTTTTTTTATGTTTAAATTATTTATATCACCCATCATCAAAACTATCTTGATTTTGAATTTGTACCACATTGAAAAATTGTTACTATAATTCTTGTTAATAAAACTTGAATGTTTTTGTCTTGTAATTTTTACAGCATGGAACCTCATTTGGAAAAAATATTATTATATATTGTATCTCAAACATAAAATTTATTTTTCTTTTTTTTAAATCATGTTCATTGTGAATACAATATTGGGAAAACCTATAGAATTTTAATACTTACGCCAATAGTTTTGTTCTAATTTTATCCCTTGTGCATGGTTCAGCTTGAGTTTGGTCACTTTGAGTGACATGTATTCATTTTGTTGGAGAGTGACAAGTGGGTTCACATGGTGTTAGTTTTTTTCATCAGTTTTTTTTGGTTGTTTGTATTATTTATTTGTACTTTATTTTTATTATACAAATAATGTTCAGGTAAAATTTATATAAATGTATCTTTGGATGTCTGTTTCATTCCACTACTTAGTTCAGGATTATATATTGGATAAATAATTCCCTTGAGTACTATGTTGATCCCTGGCACTATTTTCCAGCTTTTGGGGATCCAAAATTCCCTTCGGGAGATTTCATGGATCAGTTTGGGTGCCCGGTTTGGGGTCGACCAGGGCTGGTTCGTGACATAATCTATAAGCACTTGAAGAATAATTGAGTTTTATAAATCCTTATCACCCTCATAAGGATGTTCAATCCAAATGAACACTTAAAACCCTATAGGATAGGGTGAGTTCTTGTTCATTGGATTTGAATGGTTTTTTGGGATCAACCCCATTCTGATGTTGAGTTATCATACAAAAATAGTGTTCACTCAAGACTTAAGATATCTCTTTATGAATCTATATATGTGAAGATATCTAGATCAATAATATTCTTGGATGATTTTGGAGAATGAAAGCTATTAATACTAGATATATTTGAATAAATAGTGGAGAGGGTTAGAACCATTCAACATCATATCAAGGTAGTTCAATATTTTTTGAATAATTTTTCTAATAACCATCAGTATGATATAAAATTTGATATTGGAAATATTTTGTTCAATAAATGTCTATAAAAAAGGATATGATATTTTGGATGAGGAAAACCAAGACCATGGTATATCGGTACCTTTGAAATTATTGATCATAATAGTATGGTATCCTATATCTTGTAACACCATCTAAATATTTCATATGTCTATGATGTGTTCTATTTATCTATCACGAGGTACCTACATCTTCCTTTTTAATGAACTCAGAGGTCATACCGTTGGAGCTTGATCTTTTTTACAAGGAGGAACTAGTTGATATTTGGGATCATACAGAAGAAGTTGATAAAAACAAGACCACTCCCCTGGTCAATATTTTCTTGAAAACCCACGTATTAGTGGATGATTCATTATAACTTGAATATATGATTAGTAAAGTGTGTCCTCATTTTTTTGTATTTGAGTGATGAATTTCAAGGGCATAATTCATGTTATGTGGGGTATAATGTAGCACCCTTAGTTTTCATTGAAATTTTCCTGAATAAATTAATTTATTTTTATATCTATAATTTTATTCAAAACTAATTTAATATTTTATTAAAATATGTTCCAAGATAAGCTTGTGGTATACACACTACTGACTTGGCATGTGTTACATGAAACATAGATTTTATATGAAACATAATTTTATTGTTATAATTATTTCATCAAGATTGGTATATCATAGATGTTAAACACAGTAACATGAATATTAATAACTAATTTTTAAATATGATTCATAATTTTTTTAAATGAACAAAACATATTGATTATAAAACATTTACTTTTTGGTAAATTGTTTATATGTTTTAAAATATTATTTTCTCAATTAAACATCATTTTATGTCCCAAAATAAAGAGTATTTATATTAATTTTAGATAATTAAAAATATAAATATTCATAATAAACAAAATTTTTAATTTAGAATGTCAAAATTATTGTGGGAAAATTTTGTGGATTTTTTTAAAAACATCTTTTTGGATGAATAGTAATTAATACTAAATTGGAATTCAAAACAACAATTTTGTCTAATTTATTTATATAGATAAATTTTTTAATTCATTTTTATAGAATTATTAAATCAACTATATCATAGTTAATGAAATTTTTTCCATTTGAATTATTTTTTTTATTTAAATTGTATATAAAAACATTTCAAACATTTAAACATTTACTCTTATAAAACATGCTCTTGTGACACGCATACGAGATAAATTTTAAATTTAATTATTCCAAATTTGTGATTATAATTTGTAAAAATATATTACATATTTATTATATTCATAATTTATAATTTACAATAAGTTAAAATTAATTTTTTACCAAAAACTGTTTGTGGAAGTGATTAAAAATAATTAAGTGATTCAGAGAAATATTAACTTAACAAAAGACTAATCCTAAATCATAAGGCCCAAAATGACCTATAAATTTTTCCAAAATCCATTATATAATAATATTTACCCCATATACTCCCTTTTATCAAATTTTTACAATTATTGCATCCACTTACATGTGTTACATGTGGGTGGAATTTACTTTTTATAAAATTAAAAGTATTCCCCTCCTCTCTGACAATAAAAAAGGTAGTCAACCCACACACTTATTCACACCACTATAGCCCTTGGGATATCCAAATATTTACTCAAATAATCTACAAAATTCCCTCAATTAAAACTAGAATCCATCCTTTTTTATGAAATCCATCATGGAATACATTATGTTAAAACAAAGAGGAGTTACTGAAAGAAGTGGTAATGTACTACCACATACTCATTTGTTTTATATTCATTATCTAACCCCTTATATATTATTATTTAATAATTATATAAAAAAATTATTATACCCAATATAATTATATTTAGTTATTCTAATGTTTTTATCTACACTAACGTATACTTCCATCTATTCGGTAGCGAAGATATTTTTATTGTGTACAAAGAACTACCCCCTCATGAAACGATGTTTTTTATTTTCCATTACCACATCTATTGGGAGGGAATTATTATGGACACTATTTTTATATTATTATTTATTAATTATTAATTTATTCATACCTTCCGTATTTCCATTTTCTGTATATATGATACTTTGTTTGCGGAACTGTGGACTACTGCCTCATCAAATCGATGTGATTCGTTCACACTTTATATGGATTGTGTTAATGGTGGGATTATAAAACATACATGATATATAAAAAATAATATTCTAATGAAAGGATAATATATATACACATATATTTCATTTAATACCTTTTTTTTAATACAAAAATAAAATGGAAACAATGTGCATACAAATGTACGACATACCATCTCCATGAGAATGGTATTTCATTTAATATATGAATATTTTACAGATTACTATAAATAATTACATACTAACTATATATGATATTTATATCATGTTTTATATTTTTTAGATCATTATATAAGTATGAGGAGAAAAATAATACAAATCAAAACACAAGAGAAAAATACAGCGACAATTACTTGGAACATAATATCAATACGGAGTTATTAACACATGGTTAATATAAAGCCATAATAAAATCATACATGGTATTTTATATAAGATTATGATTGTATGTTATATTAATAATACACTTATATTTATTATAATGATTTTTATAATGACTATTATGTGATTTAAGAAATAAGTTATGGTTTTTCTCATCTAAAATTTATTTTCTGCGAGACACAAGTCATGTTCTCCTCTTATTTATTATTTGTGGTGTGTAAACTATATAAGGATTTATATTATGATTATTGTACATAAATATATGGTTATTTACACACCCATTTTATAATCTCTATTTATTGGGGTTTTATGATTCATGGTCACCCAATTTTAAGAGAATATGGAAACAATCTTATTATTTGTCAGGATTAATTATGACTATGCTACCACCGATTAAATATTATAAACCATATCTCTAGAACAATAATGAAATTTATTATACTCTGTATTTTTAATATGAATTAATTTATACGTACCATTTATCTAATCATTGGTACTTAAAATTTTTTATGAAATGATTTTACAAAATATTAAATTATTAATCTATTCGGTTGGAAAAATGTTTTATTAAAAAAACATGTTTTCAAAAAAAATGAACAATGTTTTAAAATGAATTTTTCATACCATTTTCAAGGGAAATTTATTTTTCAGATTATTTTTTATTTTTATTTATTATTTTATATTTCGTCAAATGGGTATTTTCAAATATAATATTTTCATTATTTTCATGAGTTTTTATATATTTTTTTATGTATTTTCAAAAAAAATCAAAAAAATTTCAATATTATTTTAAATAATTTCAATAAAAATATTTAAAAAATGTTTTCAATGAAACATTTAAAAAAGTTCATGTTATTTTCAAATAAAATGGGTTTTAATGAATGTCATGTTATGGAAAGAGTTTCTCTATAGAGAAAGGATACTTCCATAAACATCCATTCAAAAGAACATTCTATGTAATTTAACATCAAAGATTACATAATTTTTTATAGTTTATTCTCTTCTAAGGATATTATATATGAATAAAATACAATCTCTTTTTGGAATAGTTTATATTTATAACACCCTTTTCTCAGATATGGGTTATATTATTTTTAAATTTTATTCATTCTATAGGTTATACATTGCTGAAATGATTATAAGGACTATTTGTTTTCTGATTGTAATGATATGATGAAATATTTATGATAACCATTCCATTTCATGGATTATGATATGATGATTATGAAACCCTTATCTTTTTTGGGTCATGATATGATACATGTTTTATTATCTTGTGACACATGTATTTATGAATTTATTTTTTGATAGAAAGGGCCTATATCAAATTCTCATTAATTGGGTAATGATTTATATATCATTAGATAATGATTTGAATTAAGTCCATGGGCTTGACCCACAATGGGATGATGGGGAAATCGTATCCACTATTGGAATATGTGGAAACCAGATCCACTATGGGAAGATGAAGAATCCTCATCTACTATGGGATGATAGGGACACCTGAGAAACTATGGGAATATGGGGACACTCAATCCACTATGATAATATGGGGCAACCCAATCCACTATGGGAAGATGGGGAAAACAATCCCCTTATAAGGAATGGACTGCGAGGGGGGATGGTGGTGTATCCCTTCCAATAGGTGTAGTCCTCATAAAGTCCCATGATCTGTTATGTAAATGATCCATAACTTATTGGGAATTCTATTACATATTAATGTGTTTTCTACAATTCCATGTATTATTCCTATATTATGATTTGATGGATTATAATCTTGATTCCATTATTATCCATGTCATATGAACTTCCCTTATTTATTCCATGATTCATGTTAATGATATTTGATAAACCAGATATGATATTCTATTGTAATAACCACTTTATCATATCGTTATGTTCATGTTTATGATTATATATCACGTTTTATTACCCTTTCTGGATATCCCTAGGTTATGAAGATATGTATTGCATTTTATGTTTCTAATAAGGTTTCTAGTCATGAAGAACCTAGTGGGACATAATTTATCTTACTATGTACCAGTGTTTAATTTGTCTTATTTCTAAAAGGTGTATACTAATACAGTATTCCAGAATCATTTTCTGTAATGTAATATGTATTCCGCAAAAAATATTTGAAATGATAATGTATGAAAAGGGAGGGTCTCTTGACATAGACTACTACCGTAATAACATTATTTGAATATTATTTTCATTTTTTCATCACATAGAAGGTGAGAAGGATAACTTTAATAAATATATATGAGGTATATGATGTAATAATGAACCAATAAGTATTATTTATTTTTTACATTTATTTTTTTTCCATCCGTCATAAAATGAAAACAAATTTCATGTATATGAGATTTGTAGGAAAAATCATCCCACATACACTAAAGGATTACATGAAGTAGGAATAGTCTCATGGTTCCTATCCAAGGTGCCCCCAATCCAAAAATATTTTTTATATAAACAATCATTTTTTTAATAGGACAGGATGACCATTTTTATACCATCATATAGTATACCAATTTGGATACAATGACATATTTGAGAAGACAAACTCTCCCAACCATGGAAAGAGTTTTTACCTTCCATGTGTAAAGCTGATTAAGAATTTGATCATCAATTTCAGAGAAGTATATTTCTTTGGGTTTTCCCCAAAATTTTGGAAAACCAAGGAAGTTGAGGGAAATAATTCTTTATTTTATGCCAAGATCATTGATGATGTAATTTTTTCTACAATAAGGAATGTTATTCCCAATGTAGATGAAGGATTTTTTCCAGCCATGGACATGACCCGAGACCGCCTCATAGTGAGAAATAGTAGTTTTAAGAGTTTTGATTTTCGTTTTATCCCCCAATTAAGAAAATATTGATTTCATCATCATATAGAAGGTGAGTGGGAGCATTAAAATTTTTGTAAGTAATAATATCGTTCATCTTGTTTATGTCAAATAGATGAGTGAGCAGATGGCATAAATAGTCCTCTACATTAGAAAAAAGGATTATAGATAGGGGTCACCTTTCCTGACACCTTTGGAGCAATTAATGTAGCCTTAGAGAGATCCATTGATCGAGATTGAAATAATCGTATAGTTAAAGAAGGTATTAATTATATAAATGATGATATTTTTGAAACCAAAGCATTGTAAAACATTGAAGATGAAATTCCAATCCATAGTGTCCAAGGCCTTCCAAATATCAAGTTGTATGGATATGTTACCACATTTATTATTATTTATAATCATGTTAATTCAGTCATATTGGAAAAAATATAGTCCTAGATGGATTTTCCTTGGAAAAAACAAAATTGAGTCCAGGAGATAATTTTATCAGTGATAGTTGAAATTCTATTCGCAATCAGTTTGGTGATAATTTTATAAAGTTGTTTTATAAGAGTATTGGGTCTAAATAGATGAATTTCAGAGGAATTTTCTATATTAGGGATCAAAGTATGGAATTGGGAATTTAACCCATGATGTAGGATGCCACAAGAAAAAAACGTTTTAACGATTTTGTAGACATAATTTTGGATGATATCCGAATAATTTTGATAGAAACCATTCCTAAAACCATCAGTACTCGGGGCACTGTTAGGATTTAAGCAGAAGAAAGTGTATCTGATTACATGATCAAGGGGAACACCTATGAGGAAATTGTTGTCAGTATTAGTGGAAATTTTCAGAATGAGCTCTTGAATGAGCTCCTAATTCAAATCAAGGTAATTGAATAAAGATTAAAAGTAAGAGAAAAAATGATTAGATATGTCTTCTTCATTATTCAAGAGGTTTTAGCCATCATTGAGAGAGGCTAGAGGTCTATAATATTTATGAACTCTCTAAAAATAGTGGTAGAATTTGGTATTTTAATCACCATCTTTTAACCATTTGATTTTCAATATTTTATTTTTAATGTTGTCTTTGAAAGAGGGAAGTGAATTTAGTTTCATAGTAATGCTAGTTTCTTGATTTTGATAGGAAGAAAAATCAGAGTATGTGATGCTGTTTTGGATTTTATGAATATCATTATCAAGAAGTAAGATATAATTATCTATATGTTTAGTTTTAATTACTCACCAATTATTAATCATTTGTTTGAGATATTTTAATTAAAGGGGACAAGAAAAGGAATCATCAGACTGAGACATTGAGGCCCCAAATTTTTTAATGAGATTACAACATTCAAGATCCAAGAACCAAGCATTGTTGAATCTAATGGGTGGAAGAGGTATTATAATTTTTAGGGTGATAGTGATCAATATAGGAAAATGGTAGAATTTAATTTCTTGATTGTGGTGTACTAAATGATGTCACATTTATCCAAAGTATGAACATTAGTGAATTCCCTATCCAGTTTGCTCGTAACCACTCTACTATGAGGATTCATGTACCAGGTATACATGGCACGAAGGAGAGAAATTTCGATTAGATTGAAATTATCTATAGTAGCCTTAAAATCCCTATAAAATAAAGTCGTGTGGATAGGGACTATTTTCTCACTAGATGAAAGATTTTCATTAAAATCACTAACAACCTACCATGGAAAATGCCTATTAGAGGTCACCTAGGAGAGGACGTGCCATATAGTCCTCTTATATTGATATTTGTTCCTGGATTAGATAAATTAGTTAAAATTGAGGAATAAAAGAAATTGTGTTTAGATCATTATATGGAGATGAATTTGGAAATTTGGTTTATTAAGAGCATGTCAGAATAACTCGTAGTGAAAAAAGTGTTATGTTGATAACCTTCATTGGGATTTATAGTTCAAATTTGATGACTCAGTTTTTCTATTGATATTTTCCCGGGAAAAGATCGTATGATTAGGAATTAAATAGATAATGATTACCATGTATATCGGCCCCTATTTTATTCCTAATCGCAATAGGATGGTAGATTATCACATTGATATTCCTCTACAACAATCCAAAATTCATGATGAGATACATTTATCTCTTTGGAGAAAGTATATAACTGATCCTTAACATGTACTAATACATGAGGGTGTACCACCATTTGATGATCTTTCTTATAAATAATAAATATTAGAAATATACGATCATATAGACAAAGATATACATAATTGGACTAGTCACCAAGATAATGTTCTCTAAAGGGATTAGAATTGTGACAATGTAGCATGGTAAGCTATGAATGTGATGGGGAAGAGTTATTGTCATTTCATTATATCATTGTTCTAAAATTTCAAAGGTGAAATTCAAATAAGGGGCTTAAACGTAATGCCCTTACATTTTACAATATATTTCAAATCAATAAACTAGTGTGTTTAATTGAGTTTTTAGCACAAAACCTTGAACATAGGTGAAAAATCTTCATAAAATATATAATTAAACACATTTATTAGTATATAAATGAAATATAATTGTCAAAAATAATTTCTAAACCAGTTAAAAATTAATACTGATCTAAAATATCTATTTTGAAATATTTGGTATTGGATATAATTTTTCGTATATTATTTATTAAATAATAAATTTTGATCACTAACATCATCAGAAATTAGTTTTCTATAGATTTATAAAATAAATTCATTGGTTATCAACTAAAAATAAATAAAACAAGAATATGATTGTAAAAGGACATGTTTTCCTTAAAAATAGATTTTATATGTACAATTTTTTTATTTTAAAAACATAAATTAAAAAATATTAATGATTTATTTTAATTAAAATTGTCGATAATTTTATCATAAAATTTTTTTATCATTTATTAATTCTGTATTTCAAATGCATTGAATGATACTAATTTCAGTTTTATGAATAAAAATTTATTTAAAAAAAAATCAAATTGTATGTTTTTATTTAATTTAAAATTAATTTATTCCACATATAGAAATTTAATTTGATAAAATTATTTTCATATTTTGAACTAGAATTTCTAAAATTTTAAATAAGTCCAATTTCATTTTTGTTCATAATTAATAATAACAATTTTAAAAATGTGTTACCTCAAATAATGATAAAGACGAATAAGGAGGAATTTAAACTTTAATATAAGGGTTAAAATATCACATAAACATCAATAAATTTTGGTTGGATGAATATAGTTTGACATTAAATTGTTTTACCTTGGAATATCAGGACACTTGGTTCCACGTACACTTGAATCTAAATTTATTATATTTTATTTTCTTTAATAATCACAAGTTTTCTACCCACCTCCCATATAAAAGGAAACCTACTATCCACTCTTATTCAAACATTATTAAGAAATATATTATATAAGCCTTCAATTTTAATAACTTAAAATTACATAATTTCTATGTAATACATAATTGATTACAAAAACAGATTCCCGAATATCATATTAGTCAAGTGTATTTGTAACCATTGTTACATAAAATCTGATATCTTAGTAAGCTACCATATCATCCACATGGTTCTTGATTACTAGAACCGTTCTTAGACACATTAAAAATAGTTTTTATATTCATAACCTTGAGAGAGGAAACATAATAGGGGTGAGATCAAATGCTCAATATGGTTAAACAAGGGAGATATGTAAGTGTAAACATGAGAATAATGTTGTAAAAATGAGATCATAGAATTAAAATATCATACATTATAAATAAAATATCATAAAAATTAGTCGTGGAATAAGGATTTAAAGTTCATAATAAATGAATCATAATGGAATGAAGAACATTATCCATGAAAGCATAATATTGGAACAGGACATGGAATTGTGGATGACACATAAAAAAATAATATCATTCCATATATTTCAAGGCGCATTAGAAAACTTTATAAGGGAACTTCATGGGGAATAAATCTACTAGGTGAGACTCACCACTATCCCTAGTCATAGAACTTTCCATATGAGGGATCATGCTTCACCATATTCTTAGAGTTGATTAGGTTTCTCCATCTTCCCATAGCAGATCTGGTTTCCCTATCTTCCAATTGTGGTTTGGCTATCCACAACATCCATAGTGGATCAAGCATGGAAACATGATTATCATCATTATTTAATGAGATATAAATCTTTCAAAAATATATTGTAAAGATATATTGGTAACACCCATATAATAATGAAGTAATACTTACATTTTCCACAATTATATAACTAGTTAAATCAAAACCCATGAAATAAAATGGGTATCATAAAAATGTAATCATATAATAACCTGTTGAATATATATTTGTTTCATAATAATTTTAGCTAAGAATAACCCATTAAAATAAGTATGTATTAATGTACAATACTTTGGAAAAAGACGTAGGTTTCATAAACCTATATCATGTGTAATAGAAATGGGTTTAATAAACATCATTCAATCAATACATAAACAATTCAAAGAAGAATATGACTTAAACCATTTGATCATTTCCCCAAAATGGAATAGGTAATCCAAATAGATTTCATATCTGATGGGATATAATTTGGAAAGATCTTTTTAAATACATTCCAAGAGGAAATAATTATTTATTATTTAAAAAAATATATTTAATACATAAAGAATTTTGAAAAAAAAATTACTCAAAATAAGAACAAAAACATATAGAGGAATCATTTAAAAAATTTTGATAAAACTTTTCCTTGAACACATATAAATAAATCAATAATGTTCATTGATAAAAGAATTCCTTGAAAATTTATAAAAAAACGAAGAAAACTTTTTAAAAACAATATCTTTCAAAATAAATTTTAAACTTATAAACAATACGTGGATACAATTTGAAAACCATTATCCATGAAGAACATTTTTTAAATGACTTCAAAAAAAATTGAAAACATTTAAATAAATAATGAAACAAATTTAGATATTTTTCATGGAAAATATAATGAAAATATTTAATGGATTATTGAAAACATTTTTAGAAAATATGGTTTTAAAGGAAGATGGATTTATGACTAAAGATAGAGGTAAAGTCAGCCTTTCTAATTAAAAATTTCATAATCATATTATATAACAATGAGTGGAAAATAGAACCAATATATTAATATATCATTAAAAATAGATTATTATAAATTTCATTATAGTTATAGAGATGGATCATAATATTTCATCAATGATATCATAATTTTTAACAATCACAATAAATGATGATATTATTCAAATAAACACATACTACTTGGTAAAATTGAATTATAGTCCCCATGTAAGAAAATAAAAATACAAAAATCATCAAATATCATGAAAAATGTAATTTCCTAAATTAATATTTAAAATTAATGTATATATATATTTTAAAATAATAAAGGTACATAAAATGGTATATGTCATAATGAAAGAAATTTGAGACAAAATTACTTTTTTGATTTGGTAACTTTTGAAACATAAACCCAATGAAATAAAATAAATAAAATATAGTTACACAACCATTTCATAAATTGCTATTACATCATTTTAAAGTTAAACAACATAATATTATTACACATAGAGGATCCAATGGTTTAGTGTCATGGAAAAAATAGGATCATTCATAACTTTTACAACATAAATCATAAAAACCCATTTAATTCCTTCTTCACTAGCCTCTTATTAGAACTTTCTCTCTCCTAAGTACATTTAGTCACTAGAGGATATACATAAAAAGAATGGGTGAGCTAAAATCCTAGTAATAGGATATATAAGAATAATATATCATGGGGTGAGCATAATCATAACATGGGAAAAAGATTATTAACATGAGAGGAAGCATAGAAACAAGACATGAAATGTGGCAGTGCATAAAAATGAAATATCATGTCTTAGTGGTTAACTACCACACATACTTTTGAACAAATCTAGCATCTTTTCCACATAATTTCACATTTACTCATGAGATTCATCACTTTACCCAATGCATTGGAGTGATGTATAATTCCGAGTGGACCCGTCACATTCACACATTCATATTGCGCTATACAATTCCAGGCGCACCTGTCACATCATAATATTATCATTATCTTGAATGCCACATATAACATAAATCAATGATGAACATAAAAAACCCAGGGAAAGGAATGGTTTTCATCTCACAAGATCACATTCATAAACTATGGGTTCCCAAAACAAAGAGGGAATAACTTACTTTATACAAGAACCATCAACGTTGAATGAGAACTAAAAGGTGAGTTCTTAGAAGAAGAGTTATTTTAGAAAACATTTTGTTTAACATAAACAACAGTGGTGATCATTTATATCCCATAAAATTAAATAAAATGATGAAAAATTTATTTTTAATGAGTTACCATATAAAAAATGGGGTGAAAGAGGGGGAACCTTAAGGATGAAAATTGGGTTCGATATTTTTTCCTACCTTGTATCTAAAAACTTCCTTCTCTTTAATGTCCTGTATAATAAGATTCTGTTCATTAATTAGAAATTAGATAACCTTTTATATTTTAATAGTGTTTATTTTGGTTTAATTATGTCAATTTATGGGCCTTTTGATTATTTATATTGTTTAAAAACTGTGTTTGGGAATGTTAGTTTTTATGGTCTTCTTTAGTGGTTAACTCCTATTCTTAAATGAATGTTCGGGTAGAATAGGGGTAAAAATCCAGAACTAATAATACATGTTATTAATGAAATTAAATAATTTAAAATTATCTTATAATGAATTATATTATATACCATGTGGATGAATCATTAGATAAAAATTAAATGATGATTGTGTTGATTAATTTGGGAGGTTTTTCAATCACAATGAACTTGTTTGAATTTATCACTTACTAATATGTACATAAGTCAGTTCCAGAAGTTTTAATAGTACATAATACCTAATACATATTCTGTTTCAACCATAAATTTTTTTTTTCATGTCTGGACTCGAAGGTAGAAATGGATGAAGTAAACATGTCGTTCTTGAAGTTGATAAATTAACACCTCACGAACAACGTTCTCTTTAATAAAATTAAAGGAAGAGGGAAATGGTTTGGATAATATAATATACCATTAGTATCATAAAATTAAAGGGTATTAATGATACTATAGTTACTATACCATTTGGACAAAGATAGGTGGAGTGAGAATAAGAAAAGACCTTGAAATTGAAAGGGAATTAAATGAGAAGAGGGAGAGAAATTACCTCATGATTCCTCCTCTTGAGATCCTTCTTTTGGGGCCTAATCTTGGTCTTTTAATGAGACCAGAAGATCTTGGATGGG
Source organism: Viscum album (assembly GCA_963277665.1). Classification (NCBI taxonomy): domain Eukaryota; kingdom Viridiplantae; phylum Streptophyta; class Magnoliopsida; order Santalales; family Viscaceae; genus Viscum; species Viscum album. The sequence continues at coordinate 1,243,106,020 of OY728153.1, forward strand.
GGGGGGGGGCTAGAGAAGATGTTTGGGAAATGTTTAGAAAAGGCGCCAAGCCTGATAGTTGTTAGGAAATGAGGTTGTGAAGGGTGGTATTTATAGTGGATGGGAGAGGGGTTTTTTAATATAAATTTCATTAGATTATTAATATCTCATAATACAAGGAATAGTGAGTCTTCAATGACCAAGAATACCGATTTTATCAAGTGATCCCAAACCATGTGGGCTTACATCATCATAAGATCACATATGACTCTATAATTAGATTATTTAGCTTATTTTGTAAATTATGGTATTTCACTATTCATCAAAAATTCAAGTACTTCAAAAAAATTACAAATTTTCACCCCATCCATTTTTCTACATTTAGAATCCAAAAATGAAGTCTATTTTTTCATAAATTAATTTATATATATGATTAATTTAATATTTAATTAAAATTATGGTTTATTACTAAAAACAGTTTTAAAACATTCATTTAATTATTCTAAAATATATATACATCATACTTTCACTTGAATATTTTTTTTATACTATCATAGGTAAGGTTACTATTCATTAGGTTATATCACTATTCATAAGGTTATGTTACTATTCATAAGTGTATGTTAATATTCATCCAAAAATTTTTTTGTTTTATTAGGCTCCAAAAATCATCTTGAACACAACAGTGTTTCTCAAAATTTTCAAAATTCCAAACACAAAAGTGAAAAACATATGTTTAAAGGTTACGTAGAGCTCATTAGTTCATTATGTTGTGTTTTCATGTGATTTTATGACATAATTATAATATGGAAATTTCCATTTAAAAACATTGGGTCGGTACATTCTTCCCCCCCTTCTGAAATTTGACCCCCTGAAATTTCACTCTAAACAAACAGGTGAGGGTACATCTCCATCATCACCTCTTCTGGTTCCCAAGTTGCTTTCTCAAACTTATGGTTCCTCCACAACACATTAACAAGAAGATTTTTCTTTTTGCGTAGAACCATATCACTATGATCCAGAATCTCTATTGGTTGTTCTTAATAAAAGAGATAATCTTCCAACTGTACCGCTCTGAGGATAGTACATGTGAGGGGTACGGTGTGTACTTCCTCAATAGTGATACGTGAAATACATCATGAACTTGAGCCATATTCTTTGGAAGTGAAATTCGACAGGCCACGGATCTTATACGGTCAAGGATCTCAAAGGGGACAATGTACCTTGGGCTTTGCTTCCCTTTCTTCCCAAATCGCATGACTCTCTTCCATGGAGATATTTGAAGGAAGTCTTTATCTCTAACAATGAACTCCTAGTCCCTTCGACTGTTGTCAGCATAGTTCTTTTTCTGACTATGAGCATATTTGATGTGTTTCTTGATGACTTGAGCCTTCTCTATCATCTCTTGAACAAGATCAGGTCCAAGTTGCGTTCTTTCTCCAACTTCATCCCAGATGGTTGGAGTTCTACATTTCATCCCATACATAGCTTCATATGGAGCCATCTGAATACTCGAGTGGATGATATTTTTGTATGATAACTCAACCAATGGGATATTTTGATCCCATCAACCTTTGAATTCTAGAGAGTAGGATCATAGTATATATTCAAGCATCTGAACAGTCATTTTAGACTGGCCATTATATTTGGGGTGATAGGTCTTGCTGAAATTTAATTAATAATAAAAACATGTTGAAGGCTCCACCAGATTTTAGATGTGGATCATGGATTATGGTAATAGACAATTGAGAGTGGAACAACATCCAGTCTCACCACTTCCTTCACATAAATCTTTTCATGTTGTTCAAGAGAGAGATCATACCAAATAGATATAAAATGGGAAGTCTTGTTGAGTCGGTCAACCACAACCCATATCGCATTTTTTTTCTTCGACGTCTTCGGGAGACCAATGACAAAGTCCACGGTAAGATTTTCCCATTTCCACATGGGTATAGGAAATGGTTCCAACATAAATTTGGAGTTTTGTCGCATTGATTTTACTTGTTCATATAACAAGAACCTTGATATATATTCTGCAATCTCTTTATTCATGTTATCCCACCAGACGTTTCCTCAGAGATCATGGTAAATATTGGTGCTACGAGAATGGATAGAGAATGTTAAGCTATGTGAATTTTCCAATAGCTCCTTCTTTATCATGGGTGATGAAGGCACACAAAGTAGTGTTCCAAACCTAATCACACAATCATCGTCGATATGGAACTCTTACAGAATCCCTTCTTTTACTACATTCACCCACTTTTGTATATCCACATCATCCCTCTGTACTTCCTTAATCTTATCTTGGATGGATGGTTGTGCAATAATTTGGTAAAGATAGGATGTATCCCCTACCATTATGATATCTAAATCCATCATTTGCATATCTAAGAAGATAGGGTCTTTCTCAATCCATAACAAGGATACGGTAGCAGGGTCTTTTCTGCTTAGAGCATTAGTTACCTTGTTCACCATTCTAGGATGGTAGTGAATAAGGAAATTGTATTACTTGATTAGCTCTAACCATCTCCTTTGACGCATGTTGAGCTCCTTTTGTGTGAATATATATTTTAGGCTCTTTTGGTCAGAGTATATGTCACACTTCTCACTATAAAGGTAGTGCGGCCAAATTTTCAAGGAAAACATCTTGACTTCCAATTCTTGATCATGTGTTGAGTAGTTCTTCTCATGGATATTTAACTATCGTGGGGCGTAGGCTTTCACATTGTAATTTTATATGAGTATGCAACCCAATCCGTTCATTGAAGCATCACTGTATATCACAAAACATTCTCCACTTTTCGGTAGTGTGAGTACAAGCGCAGTGATCAACCTTCTCTTTAGCTCCTTGAAGCTTCCCACACATTCTTTCATCCAGACATACTTTACCCCTTCCCTTGTCAACATAGTTAGCAGGCTTCACAATCATGAGAGGTTTCTCACAAAACGTTGGTAGTACCCATCTAATCCAAGAAAACTATAGATTTCTGTGACACTAAAGGGCCCGAGCCATTCCTCAATCACATTTGTCTTTGACGGATCCACATAAATTCCCTCACTTGTGATCACATGTCCCAAGAATGTGACTTGATTCGTCAAAAATTCAGACCTGCTAAACTTGGTATACAACGTCTCCTTCCTCAATTTCACCAACACAAGTCTTAGATTTTCTTTTTGTTCCTCCTTTCTCTTTGAGTCGAGGAGAATATCTTCAAAAAACACTACCACAAATTTGTCAAGGTAATGTCTAAATAATCTATTCATTGAATCCAAGAAGATTTCAGTGGAATTAGTAAGTCCAAAGGGAATCACCAAAAACTTATAGTGCCCATACCTTGTACAAAAGGCAGTCTTCTAAATATCTTCCTTTTTTACCTTTACCTGATGATATCCAGAATGAAGATCCACCTTTGAGAAGTATTGAGCTCCTCTTAACTGATCGAACAATTCATAAATCTTATAGAGAGGATACTTGTTCTTTATGGTTATCTTGTTGAGTTCCCGATAATCGATACACATCCTCCTTGTTCCATCCTTCTTCATTACAAAGTGCACAGGTGCACCCCAATGTGATGAACTAGGGCGTATGAACCCTTTTTTTAGATACTCTTGCAGCTGCTTCTCTAACTCTTCCAGTTCGATAGGATCCATCCTATAGGGACACTTTGAGATAGGAGTAGCTCCAGTTATGTGTTCAATTGATAACTCTACCTCATGATCTGGTGGAATTCCTGGTATCTCTTTGGGAAATACATCTTCGTATTCCCTTATGATGGTAATTTCCGTAAGGTTGGAACTATCCTTTGACCCAACCATTTGGGATAGGTATTCTTCTTCATAGGGAATCAACATCCACACAGATGAAGGACTTTTCGAAGGATATTTATGATCTTCCTTGCATTTTTATAGGAGCATGCGATGGTTTAGAATATGAAATGATATTTCCTTTTCCCGATAGTTGATATGTTCTATATATCACAAGAGCCATTCCATTCCCATTATAGCGTTGAATTCCACCAGGAGAAGTATTATGAGATTCGTAGGAAAAATCATCCCACATACGCTAAAGGATTACATGAAGTAGGAATAGTCTCATGGTTCCTATCCAAGGTGCCCTCAGTCCAAAAATATTTTTTATATAATCAATCATTTATTAATAGGACAGGATGAACATTTTTATACCATCATATAGTATACCAATTTGGAGACAATGACATATTTGTGATGACAAACTCTCCCAACCATGGAAAGAGGTTTTACCTTCCATGTGTAAAGCTGATTAAGAATTTGATCAGCAATTTCAGAGAAGTATATTTCTTTGGGTTTCCCCCAAAATATTGGAAAACCAAGGAAGTTGAGGGAAATAATTCTTTATTTTATGCCAAGATCATTGATGATGTAATTTTTTCTACAATAAGGAATGTTATTCCCAATGTAGATGAAGGATTTTTTCCAGCCATGGACTTGACCCGAGACCGCCTCATAGTGAGAAATAATAGTTTTAAGAGTTTTGATTTCTGTTTTATCCCCCAATTAAGAAAATATTGATGTCATCATCATATAGAAGGTGAGTGGGAGCATTGAAATTTTTGTAAGTAATAATATCGTTCATCTTGTTTAGGTCAAATAGATGAGTGAGCAGATGGCATAAATAGTCCTCTACAATAGCAAAAAGAATTATAAATAGGGGTCACCTTTCCTGACACATTTGGAGCAATTAAAGTAGCCTTAGAGAGATCCATTGATCGAGATTGAAATAATCGTATAGCTAAAGAAGGTATTAATTATATAAATGATGATATTTTTGAAACCAAAGCATTGTAAAACATTGAAGATGAAATTCCAATCCATAGTGTCCAAGGCCTTCCTAATATCAAGTTGTATGGATATTTTACCACCTTTATTATTATTGCTCATCATGTTAATTCAGTCATAGTGGAAAAAATATAGTCCTAGATGGATATTCCTTGGAAAAAACAAAATTGAGTCCAGGAGATAATTTTATCAGTGATAGTTGAAATTCTATTCACAATCAGTTTGGTGATAATTTTATAATGTTGTTTTATAAGAGTATTGGGTCTAAATAGATGAATTTCATAGGAATTTTCTATATTAGGGATCGAATAATGGAATTGGGAATTCAACCCATGATGTAGGATGCCACAAGAAAAAAACCTTTTAACGATTTTGTAGACATAATTTTGGATGATATCCGAATAATTTTGATAGAAACCATTCTTAAAACCATCAGGACTCGGGGAACTATTAGGATTTAAGAAAAAGAAAGTGTATCTGATTCCATGATCAAGGGGAACACCTATGAGGAAATTGTTGTCAGTATTAGTGGAAATTTTCAGAATGAGCTCTTGAATGAGCTCCTAATTCAAATCAAGGTAATTGAATAAAGATTAAAAGTAAGAGAAAAAATGATTATATATGTCTTATTCATTATTCAAGAGGTTTTAGCCATCTTTGAGAGTGGCTAGAGGTCTATAAGATTTCTGAACTCTCTAAAAATAGTGGTAGAATTTAGTATTTTAATCACCATCTTTTAACCATTTGATTTTGAATATTTTATTTTGAATGTTGTCTTTGAAAGAGAGAAGTGAATTTAGTTTCATAGTAATGCTAGTTTCTTGATTTTGATAGGAAGAAAAATCAGAGTATGTGATGCTATTTTGGATTTTATGAATATCATTATCAAGAATTAAGATATAATTATCTATATGTTTTGTTTTAATTACTCACCAATTATTAATCATTTTTTTGAGATATTTTAATTAAAGGGGACAAGAAAAGGCATTATCAGACTGAGACATTGAGGTCCCAAATTTTTTAATGAGATTACAACATTCATGATCCAAGAACCAAGCATTGTTGAATCTAATGGGTAGAAGAGGTATTATAGTTTTTAGGGTGATAGTGATCAATATAGGAAATTGGTAGAATTTAATTTCTTGATGGTGGTATAGGAAATGATGTCACGTTTATCCAAAGTATGAGCATTAGTGAATTCCCTATCCAGTTTGCTCGTAACCACTCTACTATGAGGATTCATGTACCAGGTATACATGGCACGAAGGAGAAAACTTTCGATTAGATTGAAATTATCTATAGTAGCCTTAAAATCCCTATAAAATAAAGTCGAGTGGATAGGGCCTATTTTCTCACTAGATGAAAGATTTTCATTAAAATCACTAACAACCTACCAGGGAAAGTGACTATTAGAGGTCACCTAGGAGAGGACGTGCAATATAGTCCACCTATATTGATATTTGTTCCTGGATTAGATAAATTAGTTAAAATTGAGGAATAAAAGAAATTGTTTTTAGATCATTATATGGAGATGAATTTGGAAATTTGGTTTATTAAGAGCATGTCAGAATAACTCGTAGTCAAAAAAAGATTTATGTTGATAACCTTCATTGGGATTTATAGTTCAAATTTGATGACTTAGTTTTTCTATTGATATTTTCCAGGGAAAAGATCGTATGATTAGGAATTAAATAGATAATGATTACCATGTATATCAGCCCCTAATTTAATCCTATTCACAATAGGATGGTAGATTATCACATTGATATTCCTCTACAACAATCCAAAATTCATGATGAGATTCATTTATCTCTTCGGAGAAAGTATATAACTGATCCTTAACATGTACTAATACATGAGGGTGTACCACCATTTGATGATCTTTCTTATAAATAATAAATATTAGAAATATACGATCATATAGACAAAGATATACATAATTGGACTAGTCACCAAGATAATGTTCTCTAAAGGGATTAGAATTGTGACAATGTAGCATGGTAAGCTATGAATGTGATGGGGAAGAGTTATTGTCATTTCATTATATCATTGTTCTAAAATTTCAAACGTGAAATTAAAATAAGGAGCTTAAACGTAATGCCCTTACATTGTACAATATATTTCAAATCAATAAACTAATGTGTTTAATTGAGTTTTTAACACAGAACCTTGAACATAGGTGAAAAATCTTCAGAAAATATATAATTAAACACATTTATTAGTATATAAATGAAATATAATTGTCAAAAATAATTTCTAAACCAGTTAAAAAATAATACTGATCTAAAATATCTATTTTGAAATATTTGGTATTGGATATAATTTTTCGTATATTATTTATTAAATAATAAATTTTGATCACTAACATCATCAGAAATTAGTTTTCTATAGATTTATAAAATAAATTCATTGGTTATCAACTAAAAATAAATAAAACAAGAATATGATTGTAAAAGGACATGTTTTCCTTAAAAATAGATTTTATATGTACAATTTTTTTATTTTAAAAACATAAATTAAAAAATATTAATGATTTATTTTGATTAAAAATGTCGATAATTTTATCATAAATTTTTTTTATCATTTATTAATTCTGTATTTCAAATGCATTGAATGATACTAATTTCAGTTTTATGAATAAAAATTTATTTAAAAAAAAATCAAATTGTATGTTTTTATTTAATTTAAAATTAATTTATTCCACATATAGAAATTTAATTTGATAAAATTATTTTCATATTTTGAACTAGAATTTCTAAAATTTTAAATAAGTCCACTTTCATTTTTGTTCATAATTAATAATAACAATTTTAAAAATGTGTTACCTCAAATAATGATAAAGACGAATAAGGAGGAATTTAAACTTTAATATAAGGGTTAAAATATCACATAAACATCAATAAATTTTGGTTGGATGAATATAGTTTGACATTAAATTGTTTTACCTTGGAATATCAGGACACTTGGTTCCACGTACACTTGAATCTAAATTTATTATATTTTATTTTCTTTAATAATCACAAGTTTTCTACCCACCTCCCATATAAAAGGAAACCTACTATCCACTCTTATTCAAACATTATTAAGAAATATATTATATAAGCCTTCAATTTTAATAACTTAAAATTACATAATTTCTATGTAATACATAATTGATTACAAAAACAGATTCCCGAATATCATATTAGTTAAGTGTATTTGTAACCATTGTTACATAAAATCTGATATCTTAGTAAGCTACCATATCATCCACATGGTTCTTGATTACTAGAACCGTTCTTAGACACATTAAAAATAGTTTTTATATTCATAACCTTGATAGAGGAAACATAATAGGGGTGAGATCAAATGCTCAATATGGTTAAACAAGGGAGATATGTAAGTGTAAACATGAGAATAATGTTGTGAAAATGAGATCATAGAATTAAAATATCATACATTATAAATAAAATATCATAAAAATTAGACGTGGAATAAGGATTTAAAGTTCATAATAAATGAATCTTAATGGAATGAAGAACATTATCCATGAAAGCATAATATTGGAACAGGACATGGAATTGTGGATGACACATAAAAAAATAATATCATTCCATATATTTCAAGGCGCATTAGAAAACATTATAAGGTCACTTAATGGGGACTAAATCTACTAGGTGAGACTCACCACTATCCCTAGTCATAGAACCTTCCATATGAGGGATCATGCTTCACCATATTCTTAGAGTTGATCAGGTTTCTCCATCTTCCCATAGCAGATCCGGTTTCCCTATCTTCCAATTGTGGTTTGGCTATCCACAACATCCATAGTGGATCAAGCATGGCAACATGATTCTAATCATTATTTAATGAGATATAAATCTTTCAACAATATATTGTAAAGATATATTGGTACCACTCATGTAATAATGAAGTAATACTTACATTTTCCACAATTATATAACTAGTTAAATCAAAACCCATGAAATAAAATGGGTATCATAAAAATGTAATCATATAATAACCTATTGAATATATATTTGTTTCATAATAATTTTAGCTAATAATAACCCATTAAAATAAGTATTTATTAATGAATAATACTTTGGAAAAGGACATAGGTTTCATAAACCTATATCATGTGAAGTAGAAATGGGTTTAATAAACATCATCCAATCAACACATAAACCATTCAAAGAAGAATATGACTTAAACCATTTTATCATTTCCCCAAAATGGAATAAGTAACCCAAATAGATGTCATATCTGATTGGATATAATTTGGAAAGATCCTTTTAAATACATTCCAAGAGGAAATAATTATTTATTATTTTAAAAAATATATTTAATACATAAAATATTTGAAAAAAAAATTACTCAAAATAAGAAAAAAAACATATAGAGGAATCATTTAAAAAAATTTGATAAAACTTTTCTTTGAACACATATAAATAAATCAATAATGTTCATTGAAAAAAACATTCCTTGAAAAGTTATAAAAAAACCAAGAAATTTTTTTAAAGACAATATCTTTCAAAATAAATTTAAAACTTTTAAACAATACGTGGATACAATTTGAAAACCATTATCCATGAAAAATATTATTTAAATGAATTCAAAAAAAAATTGAAAACATTTAAATAAATAATGAAACAAATTTAGATATTTTTCATGGAAAATATAATGAAAACATTTAATGGATTATTGAAAAAAATTAGAAAATATGGTTTTAAAGGAAGATGGATTTATGACTATAGAGAGAGGTAAAGTCAGCCTTTCTAATTAAACATTTCATAATCATATTATATAAAAATGAGTGGAAAATAGAACCAATATATTAATATATCATGAATAAATAGATTATTAGAAATTTCAATATAGTTATAGAGATGGATCATAATATTTCATCAATGATATCATAATTTTTAACAATCACAATAAATGATGATATTATTCAAATAAACACATACTACTTGGTAAAATTGAATTATATTCCCCATGTAAGAAAATAAAATTACAAAAATCATTAAATATCATGAAAAATGTAAATTCTTAAATTAATATTTAAAATTAATGTATATATAGATTTTAAAATAATAAAGGTACATATAATGGCATATGTCGTAATGAAAGAAATTTGAGAAAAAATTAATTTTTTGATTTGGTAACTTTTGAAACAAAAACCCAATGAAATAAAATAAATAAAATATAGTTGCCCGACCATTTCATACATTACTATTACATCATTTTAATGTTAAAAAACATAATGTTATTACACATAGAGGATCCAACGGTTTAGTGTCTTGGAAAAAATAGGATCATTCATAACTTTTACAACATAAATCATAAAAACCCATTTAATTCCTTCTTCACTAGCCTCTTATCAGAACTTTTTCTCTCCTAAGTACATTTAGTCACTAGAGGATATACATAAAAAGAATGGGTGAGCTAAAAGCCTAGTAATAGGATAGATAAGAATAATATATCATGGGGTGATCATAATCATAACATGGGAAAAAGATTATTAACATGAGAGGAAGCATAGAAACAAGACATGAAATGTGGCAATGCATAAAAATGAAATATCATGTCTTAGTGGTTAACTACCACACATACTTTTGAACAAATCTAGCATATTTTCCACATAATTTCACATTTACTCATGAGATTCATCACTTTACCCAATGCATTGGAGTGATGTATAATTCTGAGTTCACCTGTCACATTCACACATTCATATTGCGCCATACAATTCCAGGCGCACCCGTCACATCATAATATTATCAGTATCTTGCATGCCACATAGAACATAAATCAATGATGAACATAAAAACCCCATGGAAAGGAATGGTTTTCATCTCACAAGATCACATTCATAAACTATGGGTTCCCAAAACAAAGAGGGAATAACATACTTTATACAAGAACCATCAGCGTTGAATGAGAAGTAAAAGGTGAGTTCTTAGAAGAAGAGTTCTTTTGGAAAACATTTCGTTTAACATAAACAATAATGATTAACATTTATATCCCATAAAATTAAATAAAATGATGAAAAATTTATTTTTAATGAGTAACCATATAAAAAATGGGGTCAAAGAGGGGGAACCTGGAGGATGAAAATTGGGGTCGATATTTTTTCCTACCTTGTATCTAAACACTTCCTTCTCTTTAATGTCCTGTATAATAAGATTATATTCATTAAATAGAAATTAGATAACCTTTTATATATTAATAATGTTTATTTTGGTTTAATTAAGTCAATTTATGGGCCTTTTGATGATTTATATTGTTTAAAAACATTGTTTGGGAATGTTAGTTTTTATGGTCTTCTTTAGCGGTTAACTCCAATTCTTAAATGAATGTTCGGGTAGAACATGGGTAAAAATCCAGAACTAATAATACATGTTATTAATGAAATTAAATAATTTGAAATGATCTTATAATGAATTATATTATATACCATGTGGATGAATCATTAGATAAAAATTAAATGATGATTGTTTGGGTTAATTTGTTCGGTTTTTCAATCACAATGAACTTGTTTTAATTTATCACTTACTAATATGTACATAAGTCAGTTCCAGATGTTTTAATAGGACATAATACATAATACATATTCTGTTTCAACCATATTTTTTTTTTCATGTCTGGACTTGAAGGTAGAAATGGATGAAGTAAACATGTCGTTCTTGAAGTTAATAAATTAACACCTCACGAACAACGTTCTCTTTAATAAAATAAAAGGAAGAGAGAAATGGTTTGGATAATATAATATACCATTAGTATCATAAAATTAAATTTTATTAATGATACTATAGTTACTATACCATTTGGACAAAGATAGGTGGGGTGAGAATAAGAAAAGACCTTGAAATTGAAAGGGAATTAAATGAGAAGAGGGAGAGACATTACCTCTTGATTCCTCCTCTTGAGATCCTTCTTTAGGGGCCTCATCTTGGTCTTTTAATGATACCAGAAGATCAAAGAAGTGGGGGGGGGGGGGCTAGAGAAGATGTTTGGGAAAAGTTTAGAAAAGGCGCCAAGACTGATAGTTGTTAGGAAATGAGGTTGTGAAGGGTGGTATTTATAGTGGATGGGAGAGGGGTTTTTTAATATAAATTTCATTAGATTATTAATATCTCATAATACAAGGAATAGTGAGTCTTCAATGACCAAAAATACTAATTTTATCAAGTGATCCCAAACCATGTGGGCTTACATCATCATAACATCACATATGACTCTATAATTAGATTATTTAGCTTATTTTGTAAATTATGGTATTTCACTATACATCAAAAATTCAAGTACTTCAAAAAAATTCCAAATTTTCACCCCATCCATTTTTCAACATTTAGAATCCAAAAATGAAGTCCATTTTTCCATAAATTAATTTATATATATGATTAATTTAATATTTAATTAAAATTATGTTTTATTACTAAAAACAGTTTTAAAACATTCATTTAATTATTCTAAAATATATATACATCATACTTTCAGTTGAATATTTTTTTATACTATCATAGGTAAGGTTACTATTCATTAGGTTATATCACTATTCATAATGTTATGTTACTATTCATAAGTGTATGTTAATATTCATCAAAAAATATTTTTGTTTTATTAGACTCCAAAAATCATCTTCAACACAACCGTGTATCTCAAAATTTTCAAAATTCCAAACACAAAAGTGAAAAACATATGTTTAAAGGTCACGTAGAGCTCATTAGTTCATTATGTTTTGTTTTCATGTGATTTTATGACATAATTATAATATGGAAATTTCCATTTAAAAACATTGGGTCGTTACATTCTTCCCCCCCTTCTGAAATTTGACCCCCTGAAATTTCACTCTAAACAAACAGGTGAGGGTACATCTCCATCATCACCTCTTCTGGTTCCCATGTTTCTTTCTCAAAATTATGGTTCCTCCACAACACATTAACAAGATGATTTGTCTTGTTTCTTAGAACCATATCACTATGATCCAGAATCTTTATTGGTTGTTCTTAATAAAAGAGATCATCTTCCAACTGTACCCCTCTGTGTTTAGTACATGTGAGGGGTCCGGTGTGTACTTCCTCAATAGTGATACGTGAAATACATCATGAACTTGTTCCAAATTCGTTGGAAGTGCAAGTCTACGGGCCACGGATCTTATACGGTCAAGGATCTCAAAGGGGAAAATGTACCTTGGGCTTTGCTTCCCTTTCTTCCCAAATCGCATGACTCTCTTCCATGAAGATATTTGAAGGAAGGCTTTATCTCTAACAATGAACTCCTGGTCCCTTCGACCGTTGTCAGCATAGTTCTTTTTTCAACTATGAGCATATTTGATGTGTTTTTGGATGACTTGAACCTTCTCTATCATCTCTTGAACAAGATCGGGTCCAAGTTGCTTTATTTCTCCAACTTCATCCCAGATGGTTGGAGTTCTACATTGCATCCCATACAGAGCTTCATATGGAGCCATCTGAATACTCGAGTGGATGATATTTTTGTATGATAACTCATCCAATGGGAGATTTTGATCCCATCAACCTTTGAATTCTAGAGAGTAGGATCATAGTATATATTCAAGAATCTGAATAGTCATTTTAGACTGGCCATTAGTTTTGGGGTGATAGGTCTTGTTGAAATTTAATTCAGTAATAAAAACATGTTGAAGGCTCCATCAGATTTTAGATGTGAATCATGGATTATGGTAATAGACAATTGAGAGTGGAACACCGTCCAGTCTCACCACTTCCTTCACATAAATCTTTTCATGTTGTTCAAGCGAGAGATCATACCAAATAGATATAAAATGGGAAGTCTTGTTGAGTCGGTCAACCACAACCCATATCGCATTTTTTTCTTCGACGTCTTCGGGAGACCAATGACAAAGTCCATAGTATGATTTTCCCATTTCCACATGGGTATAGGAAATGGTTTCAACATAAATTTGGACTTTTGTCGCTTTTATTTAACATGTTCATATAACAAGCACCTTGATATATATTATGCAATCTCTTTATTCATGTTATCCCACCAGACGTTTCCTCAGAGATCATGGTAAATCTTGGTGCTACGAGGATGGATAGAGAATGTTAAGCTATGTGAATTGTCTAATAGATCCTTCTTTATCATGGGTGATGAAGGCACACAAAGCAGTGTTCCAAACCGAATCACACAATCATCGTCGATATGGAACTCTTACAACATCCCTTCCTTTACTGCATTCACCCACTTTTGTATATCCACATCATCCCTTTGTACTCCCTTAATCTTATCTTGGATGGATGGTTGTGAAATAATTTGGTAAAGATAGTATGTATCCCCTACCATTATGATTTCTAAATCCATCATTTGCATATCTAAGAAGATAGGGTCTTTCTCAATCCATAACAAGGATACAGTAGCGAGGTCTTTTCTGCTTAGAGCATTAGTTACCTTGTTCACCTTTCTAGGATGGTAGTGAATAAGGAAATTGTATTACTTGATTAGCTCTAACCATCTCATTTGATGCATGTTGAGCTCCTTTTGTGTGAATATATACTTAAGGCTCTTCTGGTCAGAGTATATGTCACACTTCTCACTATAAAGGTAGTGCGGCCAAATTTTCAAGGAAAACATCACGGCTGCCAATTCTTGATCATGTGTTGAGTAGTTCTGCTCATGGATATTTAACTATCATGGGGCGTAGGCTATCACATTGTAATTTTATATGAGTACGCAACCCAATCCGTTCATTGAAGCATCACTGTATATCACAAAACATTCTCCACTTTTCGGTAGTGTGAGTACAAGCATAGTGATCAACATTCTCTTTAGCTCCATGAAGCTTCCAACACATTCTTTCATCCAGACATACTTTACCCCTTCCATTGTCAACATAGTTAGAAGGCTTCACAATCATGAGAGGTTTCTCACAAAACGTTGGTAGTACCCAGCTAATCCAAGAAAACTATAGAATTATATGACACTAAAGGGCACGGGCCATTACTCAATCACATTTGTCTTTGACGGATCCACATAAATTCCTTCACTTGTGATCACATGTCCCAAGAATGTGACTTGATTCATCAAAAATTCAGACCTTCTAAACTTGGTATACAACTTCTCCTTCCTCAATGTCACCAACACAAGTCTTAGATTTTCTTTTTGTTCCTCCTTTCTCTTTGAGTAGATGTGAATATCATCAAAAAACACTACCAAATATTAGTCAAGGTAATGTCTAAATAATCTATTCGTTGAATCCAAGAAGATTTCAGGGGAATTAGTAAGTCCAAAGGGCATCACCAAAAACTTATAGTGCCCATACCTTGTACAAAAGGCAGTCTTCTAAATATCTTCCTTTTTTACCTTTACCTAATGATATCCAGAATGAAGATCCACCTTTGAGAAGTATTGAGCTCCTCTTAACTGATCGAACTATTCATAAATCTTATAGAGAGGATACTTGTTCTTTATGGTGATCTTGATGAGTTCCCAATAATCGATACACATCCTCCTTGTTCCATCCTTCTTCATTACAAAGAGCACAGGTGCACCCCAATGTGATGAACTAGGGCGTATGAACCCTTTTTTCAGATACTCTTGCAGCTGCTTCTCTAACTCTTCCAATTCGATAGGATCCATCCTATAGAGACACTTTGAGATAGGAGAAGCTCCAGTTATGTGTTCAATTGATAACTCTACCTCATGATCTGGGGGAATTCCTGGTAGCTCTTTGGGAAATACATATTCGTATTCCCTTATGGTGGGAATTTCCGCAAGGTTGGAACTATCCTTTGACCCAACCATTTGGGAGAGGTATTCTTCTTCATAGGGAATCAACATCCACACAGATGAAGGACTTTTCAAAGGATATTTATGATCTTCCTTGCATTTTTAGAGGAGAATGTGATGGTTTAGAATATGAAATGATATTTCCTTTTCCCGATAGTTGATATGTGCTATATATCACAAGAGCCATTCCATTCCCGTTATAGCATTGAATTCCACCAAGAGAAGTATTATGAGATTCGTAGGAAAAATCAACCCACATACGCTAAAATGAGAAGATTCAAACACATGGGTTACAATGATTTCACCACTTGGTGTTTTTACAGATATCTATACATCAATGTTTCGGGGCTTTGATTCTATAGTTCTAGAAAACATACAAGATACAAAGGAATGTGTAGAACCAGAATCAATAATACTTTTGGCATTCTTGAGTGAATAGAATGTGTACCTGGTATGACATCATTATCTTCCTCCACTTCCATAGTAGTGATGGCATAATCCTTCCACTGTTCCTTTTCCTTTGGTGGCTACTGACACTGATTACCCTTGAGAACTCAAGGTTTAGTGCACTACCTTTGATAGTTCCCTAGCTCCATGTAGTTGTAGCATTGAACCATGGATGGTTCTCTTCTTTCTTCCACTACATTATCCTTCCTTATCATGTCTTTTTGACACTCTTGATCATGATGTCCTTCTTTCTCACACATTAAGCATTTCCCTGTCCCTTTCAGGCAGTTCCCATGGTGAAACTTTCATCATTTTTTGCTCGTGGGTCATTGAGTTTTCTTCCCACCTTTATCATTATATCCACCGGATTGAAACTTCATATTTTATTTCTTATCGCCATAGCTATTGGACCATTCTCCAAAATCCATCTCCACTTTGAGAGCACACCAGATAACTTCTTCATAACTCCCAAAGTCTCTAATTTCCAGAGCCTTTCGATTGTCTGGTTTTAATCCACTAAATAATATATCAATTTTTCTATCATTATTGATAACAAAACATGAAGTGTACCTTGCATGCCATGTGAAATTCACTTCATAGGTTGTAACAGATTCTCCTTATTTTTTATTGAGCTCTATGAATTCTATCATCTTCATTCGAAGAGTTCGTGGGAAATACTTATTAAGAAACATGATCTTAAAGTCTTCCCATTCCATCTCTTCAATTTCCTCTCTTGTCTTGGTCTTCTTAATCAAATACTACCATTGATCAGCCTCTCCATATAGGTGATAAATGGCTAGAGTCACCTTCTCCATCTCAGAATAGTGAAGCAATAAAAATATCTTCTCCATGGAGTTCACCCATTGTTCAGCAACTATAGGACAGGAAGATCCACTAAACGTCATTGGTCATTGCCACATAAAACATTTTATAGCCAGTTCCTCTCTCTTTGGGGGAGGAGGATGTTCCCCATTATTATGGTAATTATTCATAACCTGAGATAATTGGTTAAGAATCATCATGAAGTTTTGAACTCCACCTCCCAAATTATTGGGGATGTCGTTTGGGCAATCATTGCATTGGCCCTCGTACGATTTGTGGGCTTGATTTCTCCTAGTTCTCACCATTTTCTAAAATAGAAAAGGATAGAACAAAACATAAGTAAAAAAGTCATGAATAGCTTATTCATTTAAAAAATTTATACCAAAATCAAAACATATGGGATCCCAATGTAAATATTCTTGTGTTCATATTTGTACTTAGTCTCATGCTAGAGGTTCTCTCTAGGGTTCTCTAATCCTAATTCCCGTATTAACTAAAACCTTCCTCTTATACCAACCATAGTGACCTAAAATTTTCTTACATTAATATTACATAATTTTAATGATAAATAACATAATATTATTACAAATAGAGGATCCAACGGTTTAGTGTATTGGGAAAACTAGGACCATTCATAACTTTTACAACTTAAATCATAAACAATCATTTAATCCATTATTTACTTTCCTCTTATTAGCACTTTCCCTCTCCTTAGTACATGTAGTCACCAAAGGATATACATCAAAAAAAATGGGTGAGATAAAATCCCAGTAAGATGATAGATAAGAACAATATATCATGGGGTGAGCATAATCATAACACGGGAAAAATATCATGAACATGAGAGGAAGCATAAATATAAGACTTGAAATGTGGCAATGCATAAAAATGAAACATAATGTATTAGTTGTTAACTACCACACATACTTGTGAACAAAGATAGAATATTTTACACATAATTTCACATTTAATCATGAGATTCATCACTTTACCCAATGCATTGGAGCGCTGTATAATTCTGGGCACACCCATCACATTCAAACATTCATATTGCGCTATATAATTCTGGGTTCACACATCACATCATAATATTATCATTATCATGAATGCCACATAGAACATAAATCAATTATGAATATAACAAACCCATGAAAGGTAATGGGTTTCATCTCATAATAACACATTCATAAACTTTCGGATCCCAAAATGAAGAAGGAATAAAATACTTGATACAAAAACCATCAACCATGAATGGGAAGTAAAAGTTGAGTTCTTATAAGAAGATTTAATTTGGAAAACATGTTGTTTGACATAAATAATAATGGTGAACATGTATATCCCATAAAAGGAAAGGCAATGATGAGAAAATAATTTTTAAGGAGTAACCATATCAAAAATTGAGTGAAAGATGGAGATCCCGAAGGATGAAAATTGGGTTCGAGATTTTCCTCTTACCTTGTTTCTGAACGCTTCCTTATATTTAATGTCCTGCATAATGACAATATGTTCATTAATTAGAAATTATAGATCCTTTTTATACATGAATATGGATCATTTTGGTTTCATTAAGTCAATTTATGGGCCTTTTTATGAGTTATGGGTTTTAAAAACATTGGTCGGGAATGTTCATTTTTATGGTCTTCTTGAGAGGTTTACTCGTATTCTTAAATGAAAGTTCGGGTAGAACATGGGTAAACATCCAGAACTGATATTACATGTTATTAATGAAATTACAGAATTTAAAATTATCTTATAATGACTTATATTATATACCATGTGGATGAATCATTAGATAAAAATCAAATGATGACTGTTTGGGTAAATTTGGGCGGTTTTTCGATCATGATGAACTTGTTTAAATTTATCACTTAGTAAGATGAACATATGTTAATTCCAGAACATTAAATAGTACACATAATACATATAACATATTCTGGTTCAACAATAAAAATGGTTTCATGACCAGATCTGAAGGTATAAATGGATGAAGTAAACATGTTATTCTTGAAGATGATAAATTAACACCTCCCAAACAACGTTCTCTTTAATAAAATAAAAGGAAGAGCGAAATGGGTTGGATGATATAATATACCATTAGTATCATAACATTACAATATCTTCATGATACTATAATACTATACCATTTGAAAAAAGATAGGTGGGGAGAGAATAAGAAAATAACTTGAAATTGAAATGGGATTAAAGGAGAAGAGGGAGAGAAATTACCTCTTGAATCCTCCTCTTGAGATCATTTTTAAGGAGCCTAAGATTGGTCTTTTGATGAGACCAGATGCTCTTGGATGTGGGGTTAGGGGATAGGGAAGATGTTTGGGTTGTGTTTAGACAAGGATTAAGGCTTTATTGGTGTGAGGAAATGAGGGTGTGAAGGGTGGTATTTATAGTACAGGGGAGAGGGGTTTCATTAATATAAAATTCATTAGTTTATTAATTTCCCCTAAGACAAGGAATATTGAATCTTCAATGACCAAAAATAGTAATTTTATCATGTGATAACGAACCAAGTGGGCTTACATCAGTAGAAAATCACACATGACTGTATAAATAGCTTATTTAGCTTGTTTTGTAAAATGTGGAAATTCACTATTCCTAAAATTTTCCTGTATTTCCGAAAAATCCCAAAATTTTACCCCCAACCATTTTTCAATGTGTAGAATCCAAAAATGATGTCAAATTTTACAAAACTAATTTTCTAAAAAAAATTAATTTAATATTTAATTAAAATCATTGTTTATTACTAAAAACAGTTTTAAAACATTCATTTACTTATTCTAAAATATAGGTACTCTATACTTTCACATGAATATTATTTTCATACTATCATAGGTAATGTTACTATTAATTAGGGTATATATCTATTCATAAGGGTATGTTAATATTCATAAGGGTAGGTTACTATTCACAAAAAAATATTTTTCTTTTATTAGACTCCAAAAATCATCTTGAACACTACCGTGTATGTCAAATTTTCAAAATTCCAAACACAGAAGTGAAAACCTTCTGTTTAAAGGTCACTTAGCACTTATTAGTTCATTATTTTGTGTTTTCATGTGATTTTATGACATAATAATAAAAAGGAAATTTCCATTGAAAAACATTGGGTCGTTACATATAATAGATGTTTAAATAACATTAAATGTATGTATATAAGTAATAGAATATATTCAGGTTAATTAAACACACAACATATAATAAATAGGTGGTGAATATGGCTTGTGACTCATGGAAAATAAAAATGAGACAGGAAAACTATTACCTTAAGCATTAACTGTCTTCTTAATAATTGAATATTAATGTATAATAAATATTATTTTAGTTTAAATATACTACAGAACCATATTAATATTTATAAGAAAATATATAATTTTTATGACATTATTTTATCTTTTTATTAATGACTACATGTTAATGTTTCATTTTTTGTAATAATAGATTTTTTTCTCCTGTGTTTTGATTTGTTTTATTTTTTGTCATCATACATATATCTGAATCTCAAGAATGTAGATCATGATATAAAAAAATATATATTTAAGATAATTTTTTTCAATAATCTATAAAATATAAAAATATTATAGAAAATACAACATTCCTGGAGATAGTAGATCGTGCGTATGCTAGAACAATGTTTTTATTTTATTATCATATTTAAAGAAATAATGTAAATTAATTACACTTATTTATATATATTAAATCATTTTAGTATAGTAATTGTTCCATATATATCATACCTATTTAATAATGATCGTCCTTTATACGTTCCATTTAAAGTGTGAATGATTCACATTGTTTTGAGGATATGGTAGTCCACACATTCACAAATGAAATTATCATATTTTCATAAAATAAAAATAATGATGGTATATTTTTTGTAAAAATTATATAAGAATAAAGGCAAAAAAATATAATATATATCATATAAACATATAGTTTCTATCATAATTCCCAACCATGAGTGGTTGTAAAGAGAAAGAAAACAATATCAATTTGAAAGGAGGTAGTTCGTCGTACATAAGAATGGTAAGTTCACTACCAAATATTTGGATGTGTGTTTATGTTTATATTGAAACCTTATAAAAAAATATAATATATTATTAATGATTTTGTGTTAATTATATAATAAATGAATATGAATAGTTTTGAGGGTGGAAATGAAAATAAAACAAAGGATCTTGAGGAATGATATTTCCTCATCTTTGGGTAAATCCTTTTGGTTTTCACCAAATAGATTAAATGGTTAAATTTATTGGAAAAATTAGGATTATAGGGTTAATTGAGTGATTTGGAGATATAATTTGAGCGTATATAGTTTGATCCAAAGGGATTGAGAGGTTAGAATAATGATTAGGTATGAGTTCATTTTTATAGTGGTGCAGGATCGCATTCTACTGTTGTTTTGAACAAGGAATCCCATTAGTGTTATTTTTATGTAGAGTTTCTCCAATTATTATTAAAATATAATAAAATTGAATATAAGGTTGAAATATGATCAAAAAAAGGATTTTTAAAAACATTCTAGGTCCTTTTGGGCAACCAGTTTAAGATTTAGACCTTTTGTCAATATAAATTTTCAATTAACGATTGTATAAATTTTAATCCCATTCACTAATATTTTTTAAAAAAAATATTTGACCTAAAAGAAATTTTGAATAATTTTGATTCCAAATTAGGAATCCATTTTTCCAATTTTTAATAACATATGTTGCAGAAATTAATTTATAATTAATCCAACAGACTTTGTCGGGACAACTGGTTTTTTAAGAGTAAATTTTTATATGTTTGTAATGTTATTATATCCATTTTAATTGTTAAATTTGGTTAAAATTACATAAATTTTATTAATTTATGTATAGTTGATAGAATTATATACTAATAAAAATTTAAAATATAAATTAATTCTAAATATATATTATATGAAAAATAATTTTTTAATTAAAATTACGTAATTTTCCCTATTAATCCAAAAAATATTTTTTTCTAGAAAAACTCAAAACCTTCAACCTATGCTAATTTTTATATCATGAATTAAAAATTTAGGATTATTTTTAAAAAATAATTTATGAATTTTTTCTAAAATTTATATTATTATTTTTCATAGAAGGAGAGAAAATGCAGTTAATAGTATTTTCACACATAAAAATTCTCTAACGAAAATTACATGTTTATTATCAATTTGATTTATTTTATAAATCCATTAAAAATAATATTAAAATTAGAAATCAATATTTTTATTAATACATTTAATGGTGAGTTTATAAATTACAGGTTCAAATAATTATAACCATAAAATGAGGTTTCATAGAGACTCAGGGTTGTTTGTAATTTAAGCCAGGTCTGTGTTGTGTCTAGAGAAACATTATCATAGTCTATCCTATAAATAAATTTTGACTAACCCTCAAATATAATAAATAACATTGAATAAAATTAATTTATTAGATAAATAATTCCATAAAAAACTCAGTGTTTTACATTCTACCCCACTTAAAATTAAATTTTCCCTTGAAATTCATCACTCTAACAAAAACAAAGGTGGGTATTTCAGCCTCATAATATCCAAAAGTCCCCCTAAAACATCCTTTAAATGGAGGTTTATCTTAAACAAATCCAAGGTGAGTTGTCTTGTTTCATAAACCATTCTAATTAAGATCCAATATTTAAATAGGTTGTTCCTTGTAAGAAGGATCCTTCACCAACGGTATGACATCTGAGGTCTGTACATGTGAAGGATAATAGCTATAATACCTAAAGTTAGATACATTAAACACATCATGAAATTATGGGAGACTTGGAAGAAACATGTAGTGATATTTTACCATCCTAACATGGTCAATAATTTCAATTGTATATACATATCAATTTCATAGATTCCCTTTTCTGCTGAAATTTCATAGCCTTATTCAAGGGAGATATTTGTTGAAAAAATTTCACATCATGTTAATATTCTAAAGAATACCGAGAGTTATCATAATATCTTATTTTCCAACATTGAGCATCCATGATTTGAAGTTGAATAGTTCAAACATTCTATGTCATTTCTTCAACTATCTTACTAGGCAATAGATTTTATTCTACAACTTCTTCCCATCACATTTGAGATCTAAATTTCTTCCCATATATGGAATCATATAGATCCATTTAGATGCTTGTGTGAAATACATTGTCATTAGAGAACTCAATAAGAGGATGTTATTTCCCCCAAAACCACTGAAATATTGATAACATGATCTCAACATATCATCTAGGGTTTTAATAGTTCTATAAGATGGACCATAAATCTGAGAATTCATTGAAATACTGAATCAATATTATATATCATGTTCTACTTAATACTTCTCCATGAAATTGAGGTATTCCTTAGATCCAGATCATATAAAATAGATTGTTTTAATCCATGAAAATATACCACTTTCATAATTTATATCCAGACAAGATGACCTAGAGATAAGTATTCTATAATATTAATTAAGTTTGATAACTTTGTAAGGCTATTAAAAACCACCCATATAGCATTAAACCCATTTGAGGTTATTGGTTGACCAATTAAAAATCCATATTGTTGTTCTCCCATTTTTATTCTGGTACGTGTAATGGATGAAACATCAACTTTTAATTTTTTATTTCATCCTTAACATTATTTCATTCCAATAACCAATATACAAACATGGTGATATTTTTCTTCATCCCATCCAACCAGAAGTATTTCTTCAAATCCCTATAAATCATCACACTTCCAGGATTAATATATAATTTAGAACTATGAGTTTCCTCTAATAAATCCATTATTAAATCACATGTGGAAGTAACACATACAGAATTCTTGAACCTTGTCATTTCATCCTAGTCAATGTTAAACTCATGAACACTTCAAACCTTCTTTTTCAGCTGTAGGTCTTCCTTCTATGCCTCTTTAATCCTTACATTGATATAGGGATGGACATTCAATTGTGAAAGATAATAATTTTTCCCTTACATCAAGATTTCTAGATCCATCATTTTCAAATCCATAATATCTTTTTTATCATAATCATGGATAGGATAGAATGTTGATTTCGACTTGAAGAATCGACAACATTATTCTCTTTCCCATGGTGGCAACGTATTGAGATGTCCTAATACTCTTTTCAATCTAACCATACTCTGTGGTTCATGTTCAAATCCTTCAATATAAATAAAAATTTATATATTTTATGATTGATATATATATCATAGTTTTCTCTGTAATGATAATTCATCTATATCTTGAAGGAAACAATTACCCTAGAAAACTCTAAATAAGGAGTTGGATAATCTTTCTCATTAATCATCCACTGTTACGTGGAATTATCGATAACCATGTTTTTCTTCTCAAGAAAACATCACAATACCATATTGAAAGCATCATTATAGATAACATACCCTTACATACTAAAATGTAATGTCAAAAAATGTGTACTGACCAACATTCTGTTACATTTCCTAAAATTTTCCTTACATTTATCTATCCAATGAAATTGGGAACCCTTCTATGTTAACATGGTCAGAGAATTTGATATTCATAAGATATTATCTATAAACCCTCGATAATATCCTGGTAAACCAAGGAAACTAAGGATCTTTGCCATCATGGATGGTATAAGGCAATATAAAATAGCATCTATATATGTTGTATCCACTAGTATAAACTAGCATGATATTATATGCATAAAAAACAAAACCCTTTTTAGCCAAAATTAAATCACTGAATTTTTTTCACACAATTGTTCTTTCATTAAGGCATTTTAAACAATTATCATGTTTTCATAATTTACTTCCATTCTCGTTGAATATATAATAATATCACATCTCAAGGCATACATAAACTGACCAAGGTAATCTCAAAAAAATTATTCATCAGATCCATGATGATAGTATGGGAATTAAAAATACTAGAAGGAATCACTATATATTCATAGTGTCTATACTTTTTATGGAATATCATCTTTGGTATATCATATTTCTTAACCCTCAATTAATGATATCTAAAATGATGTTCAATATTGTAAAAGTATTTATATATTTATAGTTGATCAAACAAGTAATCATTATGGTAAAGGGGATACTTTTTCTTGATAGGGATCTTGTTCAACACTCAGCAATCAATTCATAGTTGTGTTGAACAGTATATATTTCCACAAAGTGAACCGGTTCTCCCCGAGGTGGAACACTTGGCCAAATGAATCCCATAACATTGTTTTCATGGAGTTTCTTATTCTATTCCTGAAACTCAAATGGGGCCGTTATATATAGTGTAGTTTGGAATTGGTCTGGATGTTGGTATGAGGACTATTGAGAACACCACTTCTAATTTTTGTGACAGGCTTGGAAACTCTTACACAAAAACATCCAAAAAATCATGAAGAATAAGAATGTCCTCAATTTACAGTTTATCCCCAACCATTTAGGATAAACACACTTTCATAATGGAAATTAAGACCCATAAACTAGATGCAATCTCTATAAGAAGTTCACGCATATCATCACATTGACAGACAACTAAATCATGGTTAAAATTTTCAAACATGACTTCCTTTTCTCACTAATTATTTTGGTATTTCTTCAATGTAATCATATCCATTCCTAGGATGACATAAAATTCAACTAAAGGAATAATGCCAATATTTTCAAGGACAATCCCACAAACGTCAACTGAAGAGGAATCATAAACATGAGATGAAATCATCGTACCATCAGAGGTTTCCCCTACTAATTCCACATACAATTTTTTGGTTTGACAATTAATACTCTTATAAAATTATTTAAATATGAAATACTGGGTTGACCCATAATCAAATAATAAATATACAATTCTTGAGTATATGGTTAGTGTACCTTTCACCACATCCTAATTGTACACCTCATGAAAAATAGTGATCACGTGATATTTCTCATGCTACCGCAACATAATAGGTTCTTGATTATAATCATTATTACCAAACCTTGGGTTTGTGAACTAGTTATCATTATTCACATCCTCCTTACAAATGAAGAACTGGTGTGTGGGGGGTTCATTTTGTGCATCTTTCACCCTATTTGCATCATTGGACTTGTTCGTCCAACCAGTTCAGAAACACTGATATAAAATTGGGTTCATCCAGCATTAGGAATTTAACATCGTTATATTAAAATACTATTACATATCCTCTTTTTTAGTTCTAAAAATAGAACTATTAAAGTGTGTCTCTAACAATGATTTTTTCACAAGTGTTGATAAAGGACCACCCTATATCAGTTCTTTTAAAATTGTGTTGATAAATGGGGTATTTTATCAACACTTGTAAAAAAGTGATTATAAAATCACATAAAAAACTTATTTTCCATTAAAAATAATTTATAAATATGAAAATAAATTTATATTGATATAAATATAATACATATTTTTTGAAATATGTTTTAGATAAGGTAAATAGGCATTGGCACATTACATATAAGATATTTTGTAAAAATAGATTACAAAATAACTTAATTTTTTTTCTTATTATTACTAATTAATAATCATTTAATATCAATTCAATGGTAGAAAAATAATAAAATTAAAAAAATGATCTAAAATATGTGAAAAAATAACTTGAAATTCCAAAGGATGTAAATGTTGGTCTGGGTGTCTGTTTGGCCTATACAAGATATCAAATTGAATTCTATGATAATCTCTATGCCATTAGAGACACAAATAATCCATTTTAAAATTATTAAAAGGAAAAAATGGCCCATAAGGCCTTTAAAACAGAGTTTGTAGTCGGGGTACCCATATTTTTTAACAATCGATGTATTTTCATCCTCATTTAAAGGTGTCATTTTTTCCTTTTTTTGTGCGGAATAAATTTATTCCTAGGCATTATATTCATATTGATATTATGGTTTTTAAAATTTATTATTTTTTAAAATATAATTTTATTTATAATTATGTATGTGCATTTTCTATTATATTTACTTATGATAAATCAATCATATAAATTCTTTTATTGATATATTTACATTAAAACATGTATTCTAATATATATAATTAAATACACCGCCTAAAAATGTATTTAAAAAAAATATATAATCATTTTTTACAATATTATTATATATTTATAATGCTTATATATACATATGTGCATCTATTAATAAATATATGTATATATATTATAATCTATACATTTAAATGAATATAATATATAATGTAATTAAATAATTATAATATATATCACAAAAAATATATAGTATAAATGTATTTAAAAATAAATTTATTAATATATGTAAATATATATACATATATAAAAAGAAATATCATTAAACAGATAACAAAACATCATGTTGTAGTGGTAATGGCTTTACATCATTGAAGGAGAGGTGTAGGGTTTGAATCCTACATTGAAACCATGAGGATAGAAATTCACAAACGGCTAATAAAATTGGTGGTGGGGTGAGAAGCACTACTAAAGGGGGTGTAGAGTGCTATTAATGGGGTCATGGAAGCGATGATAACGGGGTTGGGCCCATGTGGAGTGCATAGTTGTCCATATTTTTTTAACCCCCTTTTATAGCATTTCCTTTCTCGTCACTACTATATGCATATTTTAACAGTGCTAAAAAGGTTGTTAAAAGTTCCCCTTAATAGCACTAAAAACACTGTTAAAAGGCCCTTTTAACAATGCTTCTTTAGCACTGTTGAAGTTTGAATTTTAGCACGAATAAAAGTTTCTGGATTTTAACAACGCTTAGATTCTCAGTTTTTTTACCACTAATAAATATATTTTTTCACTCTAAAAAAGGCCTTTTTGTATTACTCTAATCAATTTCCCATTGCCTTTCATTCCTCTTGTAAAAAAATTATTAAACCCCATAATAAAAATCCCTCCATACATTTTTCATCACATAATGAATAAAGGAAGGCTCATCTTCATATCCCCATGAGTTTTAGAATTTCCTTTGAACTCTATATTGCTTGTCTTATAAAAACCATGATATTTATATATACATTCAACCTCCATATCATATTTTATTTCAAAAAAACAATATATTCATAGCTACTAATGTATCATATAGAAAACACCCTTCTAGGATATGGATTTAAGACATTGAAGAACATATTAATGTTACATTCTAGTTGGATGGTGATTCCAAAATCATACCTCACAAGCCATGTAAAATTACCTCATAAGTTCCGACAGATTCATCATACCTTTTCTTCAACTCAAATAACTTATTCTCCATCTCTGTATGAAAAGTTGAGGAATGTAATTATTGAATTATAAAGACTTGACGTTGTCGTAAACCATGAATTCAATTTTATCTTTCTTCCTTTTATTTTTAATTAGGGTCCACCACTAGTCTGCATTACATTCAAAATGAAATATAGCAATAATTATTATATCATGAGTTGAAAATTAGGGGATGGAAAATATATTTTCACTGGAACCAATCCATTTTCACCCACAAGTGGATTAGAAGACCCACTAAAATAAGATGGAAAATTCTTCATGAAGGAATAAATAGAATGTTGTTCCCTACAATGATCATTTGTATTTCATTCATGATTCATATTTTGATAAATATTGGTGAGTTTAGAAATAAGATTTTGTAGAAAATCTCTCATTTCATTTGGCTAGTTATGAGTAAAATAATTATATTTTCCTTCGCAATCTCCTTTATCATGTTTCTCTCAAGTTCCAGCTATTGACTAAAATGAAAAGGAATAGAGTAAGAAATTTTTATCACATTGAATAACTGCATAATCATGAAATAATATTCCTTGGATATATAAATTATTAAAAATTATTTAATCAATGAAACCTCTGGTTTATCAAAGTTTATTTATACCCAACTCATATTTAAATCCTTCATGTTTTTTCATGATGTTCATGGGAATTCTTAAAGAATATCTCTTAGAAGAGTAAAACTCATTATGTTGTAAGGTCCATTTTGAAACACTAGTTCACAATCAAGTCTATCACAATATGGTGTTTTTGGAGTTGTTACCGCAATATACATCTATACCAAACACACATCCAATTTTATTACCTAGACTAGGATGTACTTCTATAAAACACCTATCTCTATCCTTTAATAAATTTCTAGGACTATTTTTCTGTAATTTTTCTCATCCTTAAGTTTATCCTTAGACACATCCTTTGAAATATCACTAATGTTTTCTCATCCTAGTGTCCAAATTTTAACCTTCTATAAACCCAACTACAAAGGAACTCAATTTTCATACATTAACATTACATAATTTTTGTTGAATACTTATTATACTACAAAAAAATATGTCCAAATTACATATTAGTCCAGTGCCTATAGAAACATTATAACTTAATCACCCATACATATGTGGGATAAATTATCTCCAACTAGGTTTATCATGTTCCCAACCTAATTAAACACATCAATCATAATACATATCCTCATAACCTAGGGAGAGGAATCATAAATAGTGTAAAGCTCATCTTCATAGTAAAGGTAAATAAGGGAGATATGTAAGAATAAACGTGAGAATAATGTAATTAGAATATTATCATATCATTTGAATATAATAACCTATATATCAATGATTATTAACGTGAATCATGGAAAAAAATTTGATTTTTATAAAAACATTAATCATAAGGGAATCAAGAAAATAATTCATGAAATCCAAACATAGGATCAACACATGGAATTGTGAAAGACAAATAAATAGATAATATCATTCCTCGTATGAAAATCTCATTTTAAATCATTTTAGGGAACTTTATAGAGACTAAATGTATTAGGAGGGACACAACA
The DNA here is from genome assembly GCA_963277665.1 of Viscum album. Taxonomy (NCBI): domain Eukaryota; kingdom Viridiplantae; phylum Streptophyta; class Magnoliopsida; order Santalales; family Viscaceae; genus Viscum; species Viscum album. Next base: position 1,243,135,612 of record OY728153.1, read on the forward strand.
CGATCCCTAGTCATATTCCTTTTTGTAAAAGGTATTAAGTTTACCTCTCTTCCCATAGTAGATCTGGTTTCCCCATTATAATATAGTAGATTTTGTTTCCCTATCATCCCATTGTATAATGGGTTTCCCTATCCTACTTAGTTAATCAAGCCCATTAACATTATTCCAATTATTATCTCATGAGATATAAATATTGTTCCAATTCATTGGAGGGATATATATGACCCACCAATATCATAATGATATCATACCTATACTTTCCACAAGACTATAACCAAAAATATCACAACCCTTCAAATTGAATTTGTGTCATAAACATGTAATCATATCATAACATGAAGAATATAGATAGATTTCATAATCATTTCATATAGGAATAAACTATGAAATTAAGATGGTTTCATAATCACATAACTCATGAAATGGAAACAGGATTTATAAAAATATAACAAATGAAATATAAATTGTCTTAAGAAACATATTTTTATCAACAAGTAAACCATTTAGAGAAATAAAATTTAGGTAATAATTTCAATATATCCCTAGGAAAGTCAAGAGTGCCACCAAAAGGAATCATCTTAAATGGGAAATAATTTGAAAAGAAATTTTAAAAAACATTTCTTCAGGAAATAATCCTTTATTATTTGAGAATTAAATCTCAAAACATTAAAACTTTTTAAAATCAATTTCATTAAAATAAACCTGAGAACTTATAAAGGGATATTTGATATCATTTTGAAATCCTCTTTCTCTAAAAATTTATTTAGAATGAATTAAAACATTTTAAAATCCCTTATTCAATGAATAAATTTAAAAGAATATTGAAAAATATTAAAAACTCATTTCTTTAAAAAATTATATTTATACTTGTAATGAAAGATTGAAAACTTTTTGAAAACTATTTTCCTTGAGAACTCATAAAATTATCTTGAAATTTTTTTAATAATAAATATTTTTAAGATACTTAAAATCTTATAAAGAAATGTTAAAAACATTTTGAAAACCAGTTTCATTGAAAATAATTATAAAAAATATAAATAATTCATGGATTTTTTTATAAATCATGGTTTTGAAAGAAACATAGATTTCTGATAGAAGAGAGAGGAAAAGTTAAAAATTATTTAACAAAAATTAATCACATTATGTACCAAAGAGTGGAAAAAGGGAACCAATGCATGAAGATATTATGAATAAATATAGTAAGATAAAATTACTTTGAGTCGATTATATTTGTATCATAATATTTCATCAATGGATTCATAATTATAAACATTCTTGATAAACGTTCAGATATTTTCTATAATCTGTCACCACATAATAACATTGAATTATACTATGAATTTAATAAAATAAACGTAAATGAAGCTTCAAATATTATTAAAAGTATTTTCTTCATTATATATGCTGTATAATATTCTTTTATACACCTCATAAAATTTTATAGGTGTATAACATGGCATGTGTCTTAAAAAAGACAAATTTAGACCAAATTACTTTACCATTTTGGTAACTATAGAAACATAAACCCACTAAAAAATATCATAAAAATGATTTTTAAATAAACATAAATTTAATTATATCAGTAATATAATACATCCATCATAATTAGTCACACCACATAAAAAAATATTGTGATCATGGATTGTATCTCGTAGAAAATAAAGCATAGATGAGAAAATCCATATATTAAGTCTTTATACTATTCATAATCATTATAAAATAATGTATAATAAGTATATGTTTATGATAGATCTACCAAATAACTATATTATTATATATAATACAATATATTATCTTAGTATAACTTCATATTACTTGTTATTAAGAACTCAATGTTAATGTTACTTTTCAAGAAATAATCAATTGGTTTTTCTCATCAATTTTTAATTGTTAAATTTTTTATCTTAATACTTAAATCAAGATAATCAATAATATAGAAAATGATATAAATATAATATATTTTTATATATATTAATTTTTAGTAATCTCTAAAAGAAAAAAAATTAAACGAAATACACCATTCATAGAGACGGTAGGTCAAACGTATGGATGAACGTTGTTTTCATTTTATTATCGTATTGAAAGAAATTAAAGGATATAAATATATAGAATATATTATTACAGTAAACATATTAATTCATATATATTATATAAATTCACTAAACCCATCCTTTATATATATTATATATGGTGTGAATTAATCACATCGCTCTGAGAAGGCAATAGTCCACACTTCCACGAATGATGTTATTGTTTTTCCAAAAATAGAGAGAATGAATGCATGTTTTATATAATAATTATGTAATAATATATAAATAATAAATATACTATATATTATATGAAAATTGTATTTTCCATTGTAATTCCCAACCATGAGAGGAGGTAAATGAAAAACAAACAATATCATTTCGTGAGGCGGTAGTTCGTCGTACAAGAGTATAGTAAGTTTGTTACCAATTAGATGAATGTGTGTGTACGTGTAGGTATAATCCTTATAATAAATAAATATAATAATATAATAATATTTATATTATTATTTAATCGTTAAATAATAATATTTGAGGGTGTGGATAATGAAAAGGAGAAAAAGTTTCTTGAGGAAGAATGTTACATATTCTTTGGGAAACTCTAATTAGTTTGCACCAAAAGTGTTTCATGGTTGTATTTATTCCAAATTAGAGGATTATATGATGAGGGGAGGTATGTTGGGAGATTTCTTTGTTATATATTTTGTGACAAAAGTTTCTTTAGAGGTGTTAATAATTGCGTGGGGTGAGTTCCTTTTTATTGGGGAGGATGAGGGGCATTCTTGTAAATTTTTAAAAGAGAATTCCAACCATGTTTTCCCAGGTAATATGGCTCCAATAATTGTCCCAATCTAATAAATAGGATTTTATATTATGAATATAAAAATAAAATGGCTTTTTATTGCTTTCTAGGTCATATTGTTCTATACTGTTTGAAGTTCATCCCTTTATTAAGCTATTTTGTCTCTTAATCCCTGTAATTGATTTTAATCAATTTCAGTAATACATTTTTTCAAAAACATAGTTATAATTAAAATAAATTATATATTATTTAGATAAAATATATGGAATCCATTATTTTTAATTAAAATCATTGAAATAGATGAAATTAAGTTAAAATTGATCTCACAAACATGTCCCGACATAGGTTTTTTAAACATTACATAATTAAAAGTATGAAATGTTTTTAAATCCAATTTCTAGGTGAAATTAGTTAAAATGAACCAATTTTTATTAATTTATTTATATTATAAATAATTATAATTTATAACCAAATTACCGTATATTTTTAAATATATAAATATTTCAGATGGAATATATGTATTGAATTAAAATTCAGTATTTTTTTATTATGTCCTAATATGATGATTTTCAGGGAAATTCCAAAAAACTCACCATAAGATAATTTGGAAATTTTTACATCACCAATTATGTTTATTTTATAAATTTAAATTTCTAAATTTGGTGATTTTTATATTTTTCACAGAAGGATATAAAAAAAAGTTAATAGTATTTTCAAACATATAAAGACTTTACCTAAAATAAATTGTTTTATTATCAATATTATTATTTAAATATGACCAGTATAAATAATATTTTAAAACAATAAATTGATATATATATATATATATTACATTGTATAATGGGTTGGTTATAACTATCTCATTTAAATAATTATAACAATAATATAATGTTTCATAGAAACTCAATGTTTCTTGTAACTCAAGACAAGTTGGTGTTTCATGTAGCACAAGGTTACCTTTGTGTAGCATATAATGAGTGTTTTTATTAGTATAGAGTAAAATTAAAAACCTCTTATAAAATTAATTGAATTGAATAATAGTCCATAAAAACTAATGGTTTTACATTCATTCTAACATAACATTGAATAAATCACTTATATTCCTACATATACATGTTAAAGGGGTTCCAATATTCTCAAAAAATTGCCCAAGGGTCATTAAGAATAGATCCAAATTATATTTATCAAATAAGAGGATGACTATGGTACTTTTCCAACTATTTTATGATGAACATGGTACTTTTATGTTAATAAGGAGATTATTTTATATATTTATGGGTATTTTAAAAACCTATGTCTTATGATAATGATATTCTACCATGGATGAGGACTGATTATTAATGATTTTACTCTCTTATAAATCATGTATTTTTTATGATGTATCCTTTTTATATGACTCAATAATTTTGACGTATGACTTATTCAATATGTTTTCATAACATATGATTATGTTTTCAAATCCTCAGGGATATAATATTCTCTGAATGAAGTTCTTTTTTTCTAATAAGTAATTTTGGGAAAAAACTGGGAACCCTCACATGATTCAAGACAAAAGGTCTTCAAAACAAAAAATAAATAACAAGATCATTCATGAAATTTTGTAAAATATTGGAATCCTTAACCCTATATAAATTCCACCATAATGTGTTTACCTTTGTATCTAAGTCATCCATGATAATATCTTTGAAGTGGAAGTAAATATTTTCCCATCTCTAAATATACTCCTCTATAATGATCTTCCATTATTTGAAGTCTCGTCTAAAAATACAATCTTTTAATAGATCCATTACTATAACACATTATTTATATTAACATAGGTCATTGTATCATATATTCTATTAACATCCTACATTATATATTTAATATATAATGCCTTAGCAATAATTTATCTATTATAGAGTATAATGATCTCCAATGAAATTTATTTATCTGCTTCCTTCTTTCCTTTCCCCATCTTCATATCATTAGATATATTAGGGTCCTTAGGCACTAATCTATTATTAATATACTCAAGCATTCTTTGTTTTGGAAAGACAGTTTGGGCCACCCATAGCTAGATATCCTTCCTAAAACGAATTTTGAAATTATATATTGGCACATACCTATAATGTTTCCATAGATTCATTAAACATTGACCATTTATTTCCCATCCTAAGATGTTAAATACTTTTTCTTAATAATATCATGTGATTTTTTTTCATTCTAAAACCATTTAGGCCCCAATATTATTGTTTGGAATTTTCTCCATTGGTTTTGGTGTGGGAGATTTTTTCCTTCTAGCCTTTATATTTCTTCCCCTCATAAAAAATGTAGCTTCTGAAGTTCTAAATTTATTTCATTCCATTATTTCTCTGTAAGATATAAATTTATATAATATTCATTCTATTTTAAATTGTAATCAGAAATTTTTATCTCCAATATTTAACTATCCATGGAATCTCATATAGAAAATTCCAAGGTCTCTATTTCCCTTAGTTATGGAGATACATATTATATAGGATATCTCTAATAAGGTTACTGTTTGATTAGAACATTTTCGATGATGTTTAATATCATTAATAAAATGTATTTTTTATATATCATTTATTTAAGAACACTAAATATTTAGGGTTTTAGGTTCTGCATGACTATGATATATAATGAATAATCATCTAAAATGACTATATATACATGTATTCTTTGCTTTGGCCACCTCAGTTGGTATCTAATTAGGGTTTCAATCTTTAGAGATTAGGATTTTAATAACAAGAGTATATAATTTTAGAAACCCTATACAAAATGTGACATCAGAATGAAATGTAATTTAATGGGTTGAAATAATGTTTCATAATTAATGATATTTTACAAATTATATTCATTAATGTATTATTTCAGACTGAAATTATTGATTATTGATATTGCACATTTATTTTTTTTACAGAAAGTAAAATATAATAACAATAATTAAATAGAGAATGGCTTGATTATTAACCATTCATGAACTCTAAATTCATTATTTTTATTTTTTTCTACTCACTCGCTAATTTCTATTCAATTTTCAAAATGTATAACATCACCACATAAAGGATTAGATATTAAAATATACATGAAATAAAAAAATGGTTAATGATTTTATTTCAATTATATAACATTTATTTTATAGAATTTTATGGGAATTTAATTGTTGTAATCTCATTATTTACAATATGTTGGGATTTTATGAGAATTATAGTATTGATTTATGTCATATATATAAGAAACAAATCAATTTCCATGGAAGAGAAGTCGCATTTGATATCCTTAATCATCCAATGTTTTTTATCACTATATGGATGAATATAAACATCTAATGTAAATTATTAATAATATACTATTCTTAATACCCAATAATGTTAGATATCTTCAAAAATATTCAAGGTAAATATCAAAGATGACTATATTCCCAATGTTTAGAAAAAATATGATTTATTTCATATAGATTTTTTTAATCCACTAAATCATGATATCTATTTGTCGACTGAACACTTACATGACTGTATTCCATGTTTATATAATCCTTTTATATTTTTACCCAATTATGTTTTACCAATTAAATAAGTCAGTCTAGAATAATCTAAAAAGGCATCCATACAACCTACTAAATTACTATAGAATGAACCAATTATTTTTTGTAAATAATAAATTTGGTTAAATTTACATTCCCTTTTTTTAATCACATATCTAGATAATGATCATGAAAACGTAACTTATACCTCGCAATTTTGTCACATTCGATTATCTAAAAGGAGATAAATATATATCAATTTTTAACCTTTGACCTTGATTTTGTCAGTTAAGGAAAAAAGGGATCATGTACCAAAGAAAACATTCATCTGAGGCATGGAAAATATTAATTTATACTTATCAAATTAAAATAGACCAATACCCCTGATATTTTACAAAATCCAATTAATATTGTCTTTATAGATTTCCTTGATAATTCTTTTGTATTTTTGATAGTTGATATTATCATAAATTACAAGATTAAATAAAATATGGAATTTCAATTAAGGATTTTGTTGAAGACATTGAGGATGGAAAATATGTATGAAAAATTTATATATCTTGAATTATGGCTAGAGAAAGTATCATTTATTGGAAGTTTATTTACAACCGATGGAATATCATTTGATCCTTCAATAAATAAAGATAATGGTAACTGTCCTACACCATCCAATGTGACTGAGATCCATTGTTTTCCTTGATTGGATGCATATTATTGATGATTTGTTAGATATTTTTCAAGAAAATAATATCCACTAATAATGTTGAGTTGTAAGGGAGACATGTTCCATTAAATAAATTAATGTTAATAAAATATCAAGGAATTAAAGAGAAGGTTGGTCATTTCACATGTTCTCATAAATACTCTTCAGTAGTGAATAATCTTTTATATAAATTTAGGCATATGATAAGTGATTGGGATCTGGTATATTTAAAATTTTAATGGTGGTAGTATATGCCTCATTCTAGTTTGATATTCATGGGAAGTAGTACTCGACTATTGATTTTGAACTAGATGTGGTAAGTTTTTGAATGAAAATATGGACACATTATGACTATGGTGAACAATGTGATATATATTTATATTGATTATATTTTCCAAAATTATATATTCAATGACAATGATATGAATATATGCACAAAAGGATATGGTGGTAGTTGATCAATGATTACGATTTCTCAATATAATAAAACTATTTAAAGTTGAACGTGGTGGCTAGTGATATGCGTCAGAAGGACCATGCTAATTATTACAAGGTATGGAGTAAAACGATCCATTAAAAATGGATTATCAGAGGATATATATTGAAATCCCGAGTTAATGTGAAAAATTCAATCGTTTAATGTTGAATGTTCAGCCACTTATTCATTTTTAGATTAAACATTCATAAAAGAGGGTTTGAAAATGAAAAATATGGTAAGGATTTTTTAGAGTTAAATCGTGACTGTGATTGATTGATTAGATACATTACCAGGATTTTTGTCCATTAAATTACATAATTGAATAAGGATTTCCTATATGAAACATATATATCATTATTCTCTATACATCCTTTAATCACAAAGATGCATAGAGATCTTAAAGGGAATTTCTGCTGGTATAACTTGAGGAGTTAAAATGTGATGTGTGTATATTTATTCTTGGTATGAAAATAATTTAAGACCAATTTTCTTAGTTCTTGTGAGAAAATATCACCATGTATTTCTTTGTGATACTCCCTAAAGATATATAATATCCATTATTGCATATCAGTTGTAGTTTAACACCACACAAAGTCCATGAATTTCATTTATATTATATAATATTTCTCACTTGATGATATTTCTAGAGTATACATTATAGATATGATAAGGATTCATGGAAAAGCACTCTAAATTATATTTGATTGATTTACATGGGTGGAACTCCTCTTTCTTATCAAAGGGAACCTCTTCTCCATACTTATTCACACACATTATGACAATTAAATCAGAAATTATCTTAAAAATAACATACAAATAGAAATTTAAATTTCGATTAGTTTATCATCTCACTAAAATTCAAAACCATGAAGGATAAAGGTCCAATCCAATGGAGGATAAAAATTATGTGGTAATTTTCATAATGAAGTGCATTCATGTTTTATTCATCTTTAAACTCCTTCTAATCATCTAAAACAAAATTTACATAATGGGATAATTTTTATTATTATTCCAAAATGATATTGTGTAGATGGAATAATTACCTTCTACCTCATTTCAATCTAATGGGTAAGGAAAATGTCTCACATGTGTATGTGATGACTACCATATCAACTATGAAATGTATTACATTTTCCATATCTACCTCACATTAATGGATATTCATATAGATTAACTGATTATATACATTATTTTTTAATAATTATGATTTTTAATTATAAATTATTATATACCTACCCTTATTTCTATCCATTGAATAATGAATACATCGCTCAAGTGTACATATAGACTACAACCTCCATGAGGATATTCATTTAATTTTTCACCACCACAATACATGGATTCTTAAAAAAGAATATTTAATTAACAAATATTATATTTATGTAATTATTAATATTATAGGAAAATGGCCAAGGATCATGAGTTGGAACCATCAATCTGAACCATGAGTGAAAAAAAACAGTTAAAACCTAAATATTTATTTTAACATGGAATTATAAATAAATGGACGATAATAAATTTTACATGAATTTTATTTATAAATATAGATACATATATATATATATGATTATAATATGAATTTTTAATAATTTTAAATTTATTACATAGGAGGCTTCAACATGTTAAAAAAAGGATGGCCGATGTATGTTCTTGTGTTACAATCTCACAATTTAACAAGATTATTAATTTTTCAATTTATATTATAGTAGTTTTATGTTATTTACATCCTAAAACATAAATAATTTCTTATATAATTGTTATTTCTAGTTTTTCTAAGTATTTATTTTCAATTTTCAATCTATTTTTCACTTAAATGGATAAATTATTTTTTTATGAATTGATAAAACAATTTCTCATTTTTTTCCAGGAATATTTCTCATCAACAAACATGTTCATAAAAATTATTATTTGGAAGTTTTTAGAAAATTATTAATGATTAATAAATATAATTTTATGTTAATTTTACATTTTATAAATAAAATAAAATAATATTCTTATCCTATTTTGAATGTGTCATTTTTAAATTCATTTGATAAATGTAAAAATAGTTTATTTTTATTCACAAAAATAATGGATTTTCCAGCTTTCTTGTTATTTCTTCATTGGGAATATTTATTTACTATATTTCATGGTTTTTAAAATGTTAAATTATTCCAATTGTTCTATTAATGTTTATCATATAAATAAATTTATATAAAGAAATGAACATTTGTTCTTATTTTTTAATGTATAAATCAAACAATTTTATAAATGTGTTTTTCATCTATTTCAAGATAATTTATAGATTTTTACACCTAAAATGTGATATTATATTTTGAAACCATCCAATTTCTTTATTTTTATATCTTATGATGTTTATATTTTAAGGTTATTTTCATGAATTCCATTTTTCCCATGGTTGTGTGAAGCTATGATGAAATGGTGATTTTTTGTGTGATCCTGAGAAACAAATACGAATGATTTTAATTATTTAATAGTTGGGACTATAATTATATAGTCCTCTAATGGATTAGGATACGATTGATATATCAATAGATAATATTAAAGGGAATTGGGATTCAATCCAATTTATAATGTAAATATGTTCACTATGTTGATAAGAATATTGAGTGAACCTAATCCACCGTGAGGCTCTAAAAACTATATTATTATGGAACATATAGTTATATATGTATATAAAAATAATTTTAAACCCTTATGTTGATTCCAAAAAAACATTTTTTATCATTATTGTCTGATAACATGGATCATGAATGATTATGGATGATTCTATATTATTATGTCCCTTTTTATGATAAATCATTAGGTTGCAACCCAAGATATATGGTCCATGAATTATTATGTATATTTTTTAACATATGATATTGTTCTAATACAATCACAATTATATAATTCTTAGTTAGGATCATTTATTATTATCTCCCATGATTACACTTAATGAGAATTTAAGCTGACCTTTTCTGATGTTTTGATAGTTATGAAAAAAAGTATTAATAATATATTCTCAAGAAGGGTACTAAAATAAATGATCTTTGTGGGAGATATTGTAGATCACTCATGAAATATAATTATTATGAATATACTTTCCAAAGATAATAAACATTTATTATTCATTTATGTGTATTATTTTTTGATGTGATTATGAATCATCTAAAATAATATTATATGCCTTTATTCTGTAAGTTTTACACCTCACAATTTGTAATTGTGAACCTAGATATTACGGTCCCCTAATATAAGACATTAACATTATAGGTTACCTTAACCATTAGATGGCTACATCAGATATGACCATCATGATACATTTTGTTGGGTGTCCTTAACCATTAAGTTCCAAGAGTAACAACTTTATGATAATGAGGAAATTTGAAATGATTCTTCCAACGAGATATCCAATAGTAAAAAAATTCATGGTTTAAAATATTTTTTACCCAATTCCATCCTAGATTAAGATATGAATTTAATTGATATAATTTATGATGAGATATGTATATTAGAACACTATGGATTGAATTTATGGTCTTTTCATATTAATAGTATTATATTCTATAAAATTCTAGATATTAATTATATAGAAAATGATACTCACAAAAATATCGAACTTTATAAATATTAATATATTGATCATGAATATCATTTTAAGATTAGTTTTAATTAGGACTTATTATTCAAATAATCGGAATCTATGGATGAAAATAAGGATAATAATGAAAAATAATATGATTATGTGTGTAAATGTTATATTAAACATTATATTTCATTATGAATCATGTGTATTTGATTCTTAGAGTGCATCACATATTTTTGTTTACATTTAAATCCTAAAAATATGTCAAATTGATGAGTGAAGAAGTATATATCTATATTGACAAAGGATCAAGAATTATATTCTATGATATAGGAAAATATAATATAAGTCAATATTGTAGAGCAATTATATAATTAAAAAATTTTATTATGTTATGTTTATTAAAAAAAATTGATTTCTATATATTGATGCACAAAAAAATAATTCTATTCATAACTAGGAAAAAGATTTTCTTCATGTACTCAAATAATGTTTTTCTCACATTATGTATATAATGAATGGTATGTAAATTATATATATGGATATTATGTTGTATACCATTGATGATACTAAATTGATGTCATTTTATTTACAGCCTTCATCTTTGGAATTTTTTTTTAGATATATAAATGATAGAAACACTCAATTAAACTACATATATAATATTTTTTACTCGTTATACCATAAATTATTTGATTATTTTGATCATTTTTTATTATGAAAAAATTGAATTAACCCACTCATTAATTATGTTATAACAAATATAACACATTACTACTAAAATTAAATACTTCCGGTCAGTTTCCAGTGGAATCCCTATTCCCAAAATCATGGGTAATGTTAATAGGACCAGAATGAGAGATATCACTGGCCACACAATCAAAAAATACTAGTTGAAGTTTTCTATGGACGGAACATTAAAAATTACTTATTTACAACTTTTGAAAGATTCAAATTACTGAATAAAAATGTGGGTGATAGAAAAATTTCCCTTAAACGTGACATCAGGAATTCATTTGACACTATGAAATTGGGTTTTATTTTTTTCTTCTCAGGAAATATGGCCTCTATAAATAAATAATCAGCCTTTTCAATTCCATTCTCAATTTTAAATGTCTCTCTATACTCATTAAAATAATCCATATAGGCTTATTAAAATTTTATAGGGGATTATGGAAAGGGGATCCCCAATTAGGCCTCATCATTTCCATTTCTAATATTTATATCAGAAGATGAATAAATATGCTTCTAAAAATAGTTTTGTATAAATGGATTGAGAATGGAAGAGATTTTTCCACTCCCCAAAACCTCCTCTACACTGTTGACATACTCCTCATTAGAAAACACTTCACAAATACACTTGATACCATCAAAGATTGTTTTTTCAGAATGAATAAGTTATTGGTTAAGAAAGTTTCTAGAACAAGTCCATTATTGACTTTAGGGATGGATTTATTGTTTCCTTGAAAATTTGGATTTCTAGAACTCTTAGAGTAAATAGTGGTTCTATACCATTCACCTTCCATGGGGATCCTCTTTTTTATGGAACTATATGATGTTCATACATTGAGAATATAAGTTCTGTTATTTTAACTAGTTTACTAGTTTTAAGGAAATTCTATTTCATAGGCTAGAATACTTTTTCCCTTCATAGTGATCAACTTCATGTTTTTATATCCATTTTTTATATAAAAATAGAAAATAATTATCATCAATAATTGGAAAACATGATGAATAATTTCATATGCACTAGATAAATCGATGAATGGAATATTATAACATTGACATGGAATGATTTAAAAATCAAATGATTAGTGTATAATATGCATGAAGGATATAAAGAATTTTAATAATGTTATTCTCAAAAAATAACTTGGATTAAAATAAGATCTAATTATGTATCTTGTGATTTACAAACAAAAAAGTTTGTTACAAATAAATTAAATCGATATTCTCCCTAAATTTACTAATATTTTTGTCTAACAATCACAAATAATTCAATTTAATTATGTTATACTCCATGTAAATGGTTCTCCTAAAATCTATGATGAATTATTTGAGCATCCTATGGCATAAAATAAAACTTGAACACAACATGGATGTCCCCCCCCCAATCCGACATCATATGTCCATTTCTAATCTCATTCACAAAAATAAAAATCTAACTGAGATAGTACCCTCTCATGATTCTCTTATGCTATTTAGGTACACATTTGCGGATAGGGACAGACTCATATATAAAACATATGAGATTTATCATTTAAACAACAACAAAATTCATGTTAGAATATAATGGAATTAAATTTTCCCATTATGGTGTTGAATTTTAGAACAACCATTGTCTAAAATTTGAGATGGATTCTCTTCTAGAAGGTCTTAATTAATAAAATTCTCATAGAGGAACAACATTAAGGAATAGGTATTGATCCTTCTTCAGCCTACTATGTATTTATGTCTCCAGTTGAAAATGTACACCCCATTATTTTTATCTGAAAATATACTTTCAATATGTGGAATTATCTATATTAAATATTTGGGAAAAGAATCAATACAACAGTATTAAAGTGGTACTGTTGGCCTCCATTAATAATTTTTCCCATAGTGAACATAAAAAACTATGTTGAGAATACATATCAAGTCTGAATTTAATTGTATATCATAGGTATTTCCATTCAATCATTGATTTAATTTGAGTAATATTATTTGTTTGAATACCCATTAACTAGGTATAATAAGTTACTTAGTCCTTATATATTTATAATATTATAACCATATTATTCTTACATTAAGGATAAGATAATTATGGTTTTTTATACTTTTCTAATAATTTATTTATTTGAGTTCTACTAATACAAGATATGTCCTTTTATATGATATGTGTGACATATGGCCCCCTCATTGAATTAGACCAGTGAAATAAATTATTTTTATTAGTTGGGAAACATATTATTTTCTCAATTATTAAGATGAGTGACATGTGAATTATTAATTTAGAATGATCATTTTATTTATTAGAATCAACAATTTACTAGTTGACATATTCCATATAGGCATGTTAGATGCATAATTGTCACTATATGAATTGTACAAAATTAATATATAAGAAAGGATACAATGTAGAGAGATATATATTTTAATAAAAACCATTATATGGATATATTTGTGTTTTTTATAAAATCACACCAATCACCCTCTTAAGTTAATCTATAATGATGATTTTATAGAGAAAAATATTTTTTTACAATTATGAAGTAGAGAAATCATAATTATTTTAAATGTACTAATGTATTGTTGGGTAAAACAATAAGTCATTGAATGAGGACAAATTTTGATCTAATGTGTTTAAAAAATAGATATTTTATTTGATAATAAAATAAAATGTAGTTTTAATATATTCCCAATTAGTTTGTAAGAATTTTGTAATGTCATTGGAGACATAGTACAAGTTAATGTTTTTTGGAAACATGGAGTAATGAATAAATTTTATCATAATGAGTGTCAATTTACTGTGTTTTTTTATCATGGTTCTTGATAGCATTCCATAGTCTTCATAAGTAATTATATAAGTTATCACTTAATTAAATATCAATCGAATAATATATTTTTTTTCACTTATTACACATTATATGATACTGTATTAGTGGGTTATTAATTATTAACATAGTTTAGTAGTAATATTAAATTAAATAGGATATCATTGAAATGTTGCAATGGAGGATATACATATTTTTTCATTTTATAATGTTTGAAACATTTGAAATCAAATACCATCTTGTACTTTAAATAAATAAATCCATATGATAGTGTTCATTATATACTTGAATAAAGATACAAAAATGGATAATAATGAGAAATTCGATGATTCCCATGAAAGTGTAAATGAGATTGTGGAAATTATCATAGTACTTGGAGAGAATATTAAAGATTTCACTATGGTAAAGAATCTATTAAGAGTGTTTCAAAATAATATTCATGGTCATGTTTCTATAATCTATTTCATGTAATTAGTTTTACATTGATTAATTTTATAGTACTCTATTTTTAAATTGATAGGGGGGATACAATATAAAATTATAATATTAAAAAATATATGTAAATACCTATTAGGGTTAGGAAATGATTGACTAAATATAAAAAGTGAATACATTCCCATTGATTCAAGGGATAAAGAATAAAATTGTGGAATTGAAAAATCATGTCTATTATATCTAATAACATTATAATATTAAATATTAATATATTAGAATGATAATTTTATAATTTTTTCACAATGGGTTAATTTAAAATATTGTATTTAAAATTTTAAATAATATTTATAATGTTTTTCATGTATATGATAAAGAACATCCTTTATTAGATAATAAATTATACAAGAATAAAAGGCTAATAAAAAAGAAGAATATGAGTTTCATTAATAATTTTTATGGAAATAATTATATTGTATAAGATGGTTTGAAGTATGAAAAAAAAGTTATAAGATATAAATATAATTCTTTTAACCCATGTGATGATGAATAAATATATTGTACTGAATTAAGAATATAACAAATCCCTATGATTTATGTGTAAATAATAATATTCATTTATAGGGTATATATTGAAGGGTGGACATGAATATGTCACTAATAAAAAATCATAATTATATAAGCGGTAATATAGGATTAAATATTGAAGAAAATTAAAAAAAAAATTGAAACAAACCATAGTTTATAAATGATATTTTTCCCATTATGTAAATGTTTATTGTGATTTAATATAAATTATTGTATATGTAAATAAAACAATAATAATTTATTTCTTTAAAAAACAATAATAAATTAATCAATTATGAATCAAATTAAAATTAAAAAAAATCAACCATAAAACAAATATAAATTAAAAATGATAAAATGGGAAAATATAGATCTCCCCAATTAACTAGAATCATTACCCCTTGTAATAAACTATAGAAAAGTAAAAAAACTGATAGTAAATAAATAAAAAATATTGAAAAAAATATAAAACCTTTATAATAGTTGATCTGAACATTTAATGAAATAATCAAGTGATATATATTGGAGTTAATGTGACTGTTAGAATAGAAATATAACCATTGTAATAGTAGCCTAACATTTTGGAATAATAACCCAACCTTTGGAAAATTTACCCTAAACATTAGAATATTAGTTTTACCCAAAAATAATAAATTTTTATATACATAATATATATAATGATTAATTTATGTAAATTTACATTATATAATTCTGATAGAATAAATATCGTCGTTATTGAATTTGATGAAAATAAAAGAACATTTTTTTAAAAATGTGTTTCAATGTCTTTTTTACAATATTTTTTATATTATTATTTTAATTAAATATTTTATAATTTTTTAACTAATATTAATATCATTTTGGAAATTAGTGCTCCAAAATTATCCATGGGTGATTTTATTTACATTATGAAATAATTTAATTTTTAGATGAATAGTAAAAAAATATAGTTTTTCACATAACTAGGGTTTCATAAATTACATCATTCACTATATAGAAATGAACTAATAATTTCTAAAACCTGAGGTTTGGTCATGATATATTTAATTTCTCAAATGAGCCCCTAAAAAATTAAAAAATTAATTTCCATGCCTAAAACGTACTTTCCAAAGCCTAACAAGTAAAAGTATTACATTAAAAAAAATTATTATTTTTTCCACCTTTCCTTTTGGGTAATCAGGTGAAATCGACTTATAATGTGATATAAGGACTTAAAATAATGTTATTAAATTCTATAACTTTTATTAATGTCAAAAAAATCACTATTAAAAGTTTTTCCATGGATATAATATTTTATTCAATATTTTATTCAAAAATACGCCTCTACTCAAATATAAATATCACATCTCCCTTTCCTTAGAAAAAAATACTCCCACCCATTACAAGACCCATGATCTACCAAATTCCCCCCGACTAATCCCATTTTGATATTTAGGAACATTCTAGACTAATGAAACTCTAATCACCAAAGAGTTATAGTGTCGTACAAGAGAAGCTACATCGAGTTGAGATTAAGTCTATATCAACTCTTCCCTCCTTTCATATTCTCTTAAATTTATTCACAATTACATTAACAACCATATACTATAAACATTATTATGTATTATGGTAAAATTATACTAATGAAGTTATTATACTATAATTTTTATATTTATAAAAAATATAAATTTCATATATCCCTTTTCTCCTCTGTGGAAAACATCAAGTTCAAGATCGGTTAACCACCTATGGTGACATTTCCAACATTATTCTATATCCATCTTCATGTATGAATATTATTAAGCATATATAATATATAAATTTTTAATTACATGTATTATAATATTTTGGAGTTTATTATACTTGTCTATAATTGAAATTGAATGTAAATAAGGAATTTAAAGTGAGATATGATTTTTTAAGGAAAAACATGATATCAAAATGATTGAATTTAATAAACGGAAATTGATAAATACAAATTATTTATTATAATTGATAAATAAATCTATAAATTAATATAATTAAATTCTGGATATCAATTTTAATAAATCAATTTTTATCATCTATGAGGTGCACAAGTGATGAAACAATATGGGAATTAAGATAATGGAATTCTTGAACCCAACTACTTTTATTTAGGTTGTCCCTATTTCATGAAATATTTGATATTGAAAATTCTCTAATGTTAATTAAATATAATTTAGTTACGATTCCCTTTTATTTTCATGGATATACATGTTTCCTACATTATTTTATGACAAATACAACGATTTTAAAAAGGAACTCTTCCTTCCAAAACACATCATTAACTCTAATTAAGTTGATTCTTCTTCACCAGGGAATGATTATTCTTATACTAAATATTATTTTTTCTATTTTCACCAAGGAACCCTAGGTTTATTCTTCAAATAATATTTGATGAAATCACTATGAAATTCACTCCTTTCCATGGGTTAATTCATGCTTATGATTGAAATATATTCTAAGTGGCATACATGATTATGTAATTATTATGATGTGATGGGTGGAATTAAAATTATATATATCCCTCCAATGCATTGGGTAATGTGATTTGTCTCATGATATGATGTTTCTAATTTATAAAATGATTCATTCATTATTCTCAATTATGATGTTATGATTATGCACATATATTATGTAACATCCTATGTAAATAAAGAATAAGACATATTTTATATTCATTAATATTTTTGTATTAAATATTAAATTTTATTTAAAGGGGTTGTTATGTTGGATACCGTACCCAATATGCAACAATGGGTTTCATTGAAATATTACGTTGTACACTAATAATATAATATTATTATTTAAAATAGTGATTAACTCCAAGCTGTTGTATTGGAGGGAATGAAAAAAAAATAACTACAATATGATTATTTATGTTTGTTAAATGTATTTACATTTATCCAATAAAAGTTAGAGGCTTAAAATGTGAATGAATATAATTTTAAGCATAATTTACATTAAAAGGTCTATTTATTGCCTCTTAATGACAAACCCTTTTTAAATATATTTTTGGTTATTTTAATACATTCTATTTGACCAAATAAAATTCTTCTCTAGAATCCGGATACCAAAATATACTTTGGGTAATTTATTGGAATTTTTCTAATAAAATTAAATTTTTAATGAATAGTGAAAATACTATATTTTAATTCAAAAGTTCCTTTTAATATAATTTATTTATATGGTTATATTATATTTCTAATTGGTTTTAAAGTGTAATTATAATATATTTTTACCATTTAATCCAATTTTTTTCATTAGAATTATTTTCACTTTCAAATTGGACATAAACAAGTGTCAATATTTTGATAGTTATTGTTTCTTAAAAACATGATATTTGTTTGAACAATGGGAATTAATTTTAAACTAATTAATTCAACTTCTATGTATATAAATAGGTAAAATAGACATCATTTTTTAATTCGAAATATCAAATATAGTATCGGTTGAATTTTGATAGTTTTCTGAAAAACTTCAATTTTTGATGAATAGTGAAACTACTTAGTAGTAGTTAGAAACTAAATTTTTCATTTAAATGAGATTTTACCACTTCTGTGAATTGAATTTTTAAAATACGACATACATTGTTTTTATTAGTAAGTAAAATGATTTTCAATAAGAGGAAAATTATTTTTGGTTAATAGTAACTTTTGACATTTATTTACCACGACTAGAGGTAAATAGGGTATTTTAAGGTAAAAAGAATCTTATAATAATTAAAAATTACCTTAACACTTGTCCTAAAATTATTTAATGAGTAATGGACGATCATGGGAATCATTGGGTAGATTTTGGGACCCCATGGATCCACTTATGAATGATAATGACACTTTATTTTAATTAACTTAAAGTAAAGGCAAAAATGACATAAACAATATCTCTTTGTAAATTAATTTTTACATGGTGTTATATAAGTTATATTTTAAACTATAAAAATTAATTGAAATGATAAAACAATTTCTTAAATCATGGAATTTTTTTAAATTTTTTAGAAATCGAATAAAATAAATTATTTTTGACACAATAATGATGTAGTGTTTACCTCAATAATAAACGATTTAAATAAATAGGATAATAAATATTAAAATAATATGAAAAACCTATCCAATTCTTATTGGATTAATTTATTTCGACCATGAGTCATCGTATCTTCTACCTTAATATGTTTTGGACCTTTAGAAACCAAATATCATTATATAATATAATAATATTATCACACTTTTCTAAAGAGCCCCTCCTCCCCCTTAAAAATATATCTCACTTCTAACCAACGACACACACTTCTCAAGCCTTTTGGATCATCCAACCTCTAACCAATTAATCTCCTTACATCCCTCTCCTCCTAGAATCCTTAACATATACAGAAGTCACTACATGAAACACTTTTTGTTCATACCAAAGGGAGTTTCCCAAATTAAAGGTAATAGTTTCTCTTAACTTATTTTCATTTATTTTACTTCTAAAACCCATAAACTCTTTTTATTCCCATTTTTTATAACAAAATTTGTATCCTCGATATAATAGTATGTTGTTATGAGAAGGATTCAAACTACACTTACACACACATCCATCTAAAAGGTGAAGAACCAACTATTTCTATGGAGGGAAAACCATCGCCTCACAAAACGATGATTGTTTGATTATCTCCAACCGCCTATCATGGTAGAAATTAATATGACACTATAATTATATATGATATATATTATTTTTTTGTTTTCTTTATGCATCTGTATTTTTCTTTTAAATCATACCTCTATGGTATTCATTATGGGTAAATGTTATAATTTCATTTGAGTAGTGCGGACTACTGCCCCCTCAATGTGATATGACTCATTAATGACGTATGTGGGACATATAAAGGATGGATTTAATGATATTATACTGGAATTATAATATACCTTTGTATCATTATGTTTTAATTCCATTAAAATAATAAATATAAATAAAAGAAGCGTTCATGCGTATGTACGGCTTACCGTCTCTATGAATGGTGCATTTCATTTCTTACCTTCAAATGATATGTACTTCTATAAATATATATATATATATACTGGATATATATGGTATATATGATATCTAAATAATGAATATCATTTTGGATATAATATACTATTGACAACATGGAAGACTTGTAAATATAAGGTGTTCATTTTTGACTTATATACCAAATACCGGCAAAACAAACGTTATTAACTTAAATGATTACATAATGTTTATAACAAGGTAATAAGTGATATAAAATGAATAATATAAGTAAAAATGGTTTTTATGCAAGTAGAAATTAACTTTGGTTTATTATTCAGGAGATTAAAGAACGGTCGAGTCAAGTCGGACATGAGTTAAGGGACTTCATCTCAATCTCCTTTCATTGAGGCATATTTTATTCTAATACATGACTTTCTATTATACACTGTATAAAACACCTTTGAATTTTCATTCAAAGGGAATCTTTTTCTATGAACTGTTTTATTAAAAATACCAAAAATAATGTTTTTTTAATGTAAGCGGTGACAACGACCTTTCTGCCGCCGCGAGTATTATTTGTTGTTTGGCTTATTTAACAAGCTGTAATGTTTTTAAAAAGAAAAATAAATACCATATACACTTTTTATGTATTTTTGTATTGAAATTGATTTTGAAAAAGTATTTTTTATATCAATATCTTGAAATGATATATTGTTATTATAATGTTGTAATGTTATCTTTCCTTTATACTTATATTGTTTTTTATGATTAAGTTATGGTTCTTGGGCATTATTTATGTATACGGGTGGTTTCGTGATAAAACTAGGGTGGGTGAGAATGAGATAACTCTCCAATGCATTGGGTAATGTGACAGAGGTAAACGTGAATGTTTTTTCTAAGATATTTAGGGAATATACTCTGATGGGTATTCCAAAGTAACTCCCTATGTAGTTGTAATAACTATAATGTAAGTATATTGTGGATGAACAAGTTACCTTTATGATTTATGTTTCCTATGTGTTACTCATAAATATTATGATTTCATGAGGTAAGTAAAAGAGTTTATGTTTTGTATGTATTTATGAACTAATGTTTTCAATCTTTGTTTTATAACCCTTACGGAGGTTTTTATGCTCATCCCATGTTTTGAAATGTTTTTCACCGGACATAAAGATGAATAAGGTCAAGGATGGGATCAAAGAAAATTCATGTTGTCTAAAACATGAACTAAACATGATTCTTTTTTTAAAGAGTGTTTATTTTAGGGAAAAAATGGAAACTGAGTATAAGTGTCTACTTTGTAATCTTTTGAGATGTAATAGTTATGTCCAAATTCTCTATAACTCTAAACCAAAAAAGATCCTTAATTTGAATTCTTCATTTAATTCATTTTTATGTAATGTTTTAAGGCAGGGTCCTTATAGTTGTTATCAGAGGTCAGTTTAGATGACTTTAGGAGTTAGGGTATTTTTAAATTAATATCCTTAAAGTAATTTATGTTAATATTAAAATTATATTTCATTTAAAAATTACCATGTAGCTTTATCGAAGATATTTATTGTGTTCAGAATGGTATTCCACAGAGGAAATAGGGAAGCTAGGTTTGGATGACATAAGGAGAAAGACAACCTTTCAAATCAGCAACCTGAGATGGTCGAAATCAGAACTGAATAGTTTGTTGCAGAGATGGAACATTTGACTCAGGCTATAAATTGTGGTGGTATC
Organism: Viscum album; assembly: GCA_963277665.1. Classification (NCBI taxonomy): domain Eukaryota; kingdom Viridiplantae; phylum Streptophyta; class Magnoliopsida; order Santalales; family Viscaceae; genus Viscum; species Viscum album. The sequence continues at coordinate 1,243,157,941 of OY728153.1, forward strand.
CATGCATGAGATCAGCCAGATCAACCATAGAGGAACGTGCCAGTAGTAGAGCATTTCATGAGGCAACAACCCCCATCATTCAGAGGATCATCTGACCTTGTGCTAGTAGAAGGGTGGATTAAAGCACTGGAGAAAGTTTTTGATGTCATGGGGTGTTCAGAACATCAAATGTTTAATCTTATTGTTTACCAGTTATATGGTGAAGTTGTTCAGTGTTGGTCGATGGTGAAAAATATCAGGGATAGTGAAGATATTGGAGATCTTTATTAGGTTGAATTCAAAGGTATGATTCTTGAGAAATATTTTCCTAAGGTGGTTCATCTTAGGATGGAAAAAAATCTGAGAATTAAGGCAGGGGGATGACTCAGTGGCTGCCTATGAAGAAAACTTCACTCGATTAGAAAGGTATCCTCCGAATATAATAATAGATATTGATAGTAAAATCAACAATTTTTACTCAGGATTAATGCCAATGTATCGAAGGGATTTAGCTTCTCGTGAGTTCAAAATTTATGAAAAACTTTTTTGTTGTGCATAGAAGGTGGAACTGGAGTTTTCTGATGATCGGGTGTTATTTGAAAAACAACATAATAAGAGGTCTAGGTGGAAGGAAAATAGGAATAACTCTTCAAAAATACAGATGGTAAGAAACATAAGTATACAGTTTGTGAAAGTTGTGGTAAAAAGAATGTTGGGGAATGTCTTTTGAATTCCGGTAAGTGCTACTATTATGTTAATATGGGACATAAGGCTCATAATTTCACTGAAAAATATTAGGGTAATGGTAAAACAAATTCTAATTTATAGTCAGTAAATTTTTTTAAGTGCAATGAAATGTGTCATTATGCAAATGACTGTCCAACAACGAACTCAACTACGGGAAAGCAGCCAGAATACAAGTATAGAGGGGTGGTGAGATCCTTCGTAACTACTTCAACAGATGTTGGGCCATCAAATGAAGTAGTATCATGTACACTGTTTGTTTGTTCAGATTAGGCCAACGTGTTAATTGATTTAGAGTCTACACACTCTTTCATTTCTATGAAGTTTTCAAGTAAATTGTGAATTCCATCTCAAGATATGAATATAGAACTTATAGTAAAAACACCTGGAAGAAATGTTGAGGCAAAATGAAAACATAAGAATATTCACGTCCTTGTGTGCGGAAAGAATCTACCGGAAAAAATTATTGTTTTACCTCTAGTAGAGTTTGATGTTATTTAGGGTATGGATTGGCTTTCTGTTTATCAAGGTAAGATTTACAATAGAGCTAAAGAGGATTCTTTTCAAAATCATTCTCATTTTGTGTACAAAAATGAACTCATAATTTTGATAACATATCAGGAAGCTTAGAAACTAGAAAAATATGGAAATGAATGTTACCATGCACATATTATTCAAAATAAAGGAATTGTTCAGATAAATGATGTGACAGTGGTAAATGAGTATCTTGATGTTATTTTTGATGACTTGACTAGTATTATTCCTAGTCAGGAAGATGAATTTACCGTTGAATTAGTTCCTGATGCTAAGAAAATTTCAAAATCCCCATATCGAATGGATCATATTGAACTTTTAGAGTTGAAAAAGTAATTACAGGAGTTATTATATTAAGGTTTCATTCGACCTACCACATCACCATGGGGTGCTCCTGTATTGTTTGTTAAAGAGAAATATGGCCCAATGAGACTTTGAATTGATTATAGAGCATTGAATAACATCATTGTTAAGAAAATTACCCTTTTCTCATATCGATGATTTTTTGATCAACTCTAGGGAGCTCAGTATTTTTTGAAGATTGAATTGAGGTCGAGGTTCCATCAGTTTAAAGTAAAAGAAGCATACATTCTGCAGACCACGTTTCGTACTAGATATGTCCATTATGAATTTTTGGTTATGCCTTTTGGTTTAACAAAATCACCTACTGTATTCATGGATCTTATGAATAGAAATTTCAGTGAGTTCATGGATAAGGTTGTGGTTTTGTTCATTGATGATATTTTGGTTTATTCCAAAAGTAAAGAGTAACCTAGAATTCATTTAAGTCTTTTCATGCAAAACTTAAACCAAAAGAAACTATTTGGTAAATTAAGCATGTGTCAGTTTTGGTTGAAACAAATTTCTTTCCATGGTCACATTGTTTTAAAAAATGGCATATATTTTGAACCTACTAAAACCAAAGTTGTTGAAGAATGTCCAAGAGCCACAAATATACCAAGATCTGTATTTTTCTTGGTTTGGCAGGTTATTACTAGAGGTTTGTTGAAAATTTTGCACAGTTATCTAGTCTAATGACTAAGTTAACTCAAAAAGGTGTTAAGTTCATCTGGACAAAAGAATGAGATGATTTTTTTAGGAATTGAAAAGAAGATTGGTGAATGCTCTAGTTTTGGCACTTCTTTCCAGAAATGATGAGTTTGTTATCAGTTGTGATGCTTATTTGGAAGGACTTGGTTATGCCCTTATGTAGAATGATCAGATAATTTCTTATGCTTCTTGTTATATGAAACCTCATGGGTCAAATTACACTACACAAGATTTATAATTAGCTGGTTTTTTTTTACTTTAAAATTTTGGAGGCATCATTTGTATAGAGTAAAATGTGAAATATATATTGACCACAAAAGTTTGAAGTATATATTCAATAAGAAATAATTAAACATGAGACAGAGAATATGGTTAGAATTAATCAAGGATTATGATTTAATGATCCATTACCATCCTGGAAAATAAAATAAAGTGTCTGATTCTTTGAGTCGAAAAAGTAATTCTTCATTAACCATGTTACATTAGGAACAAGTTCCATTGGTTTTTGATTTGAAAAACATTGGCATAGAAGTTTTTTGGTGTAGAAAATTCTTTAATTTTGTATCAGGTGTCAGTGAGATCATCTCTATTAGAAATAATTAAGCAAGCACTGAAGGAAGAAAGTGAGTTACAGAAAATGGTAGAGTTAGTACAGAAGTGTAAGTTTATTGAATTTATCATTGATAATGATTGTGTTTTGAGATTTGGAAAGAGATTGTGTGTGCCTTGTGATTCACAGTTGAATAATGAGTTGTTATGTGAAGCTCATAGTTCTCAATTTTCAGTTCACCCTGGCAGTACTAAGATGTATAGAGATGTTTAGGAGTATTACTAATGGGACAAAATGAAAAGAGATATTGCAAATTTTACTGTGAATTGTTTGACTTGTCAGCAGGTTAAATAAGAGTGGTAGTTACCAAAAGGGATTCTTCAGTATTTTCCATTTCCATAGTGGAAATTCAAAAATATATCTATGGACTTCGTTGTGGGATTACTAAATACATCTTGAGGTAATAATGCAATCTGGGTTATTGATGATCGATTGACAAAATCTGTCCATTTCCTTTCTATTCAAGATACTTTGTCTCTAGATCAACTTTCTCAGTTGTATGTTAAAGTGATAGTCAATTTTCAGGAAGTTTCTCTCTCTATTTTATCTGATAGTGATCCCATGTTTATTTTATCTTTTGGAAAGACCTTCAGAATTCATTGGGTATTGAATTAAATTTTAGTATATGTTTTCATCCTCAATCAGATGAAAAATTAGAATGAACAATTCAGACCCTGGATGATATGCTACGATCTTGTTCACTGAATTACCATGGATGTTGGGTCTAACATATTTCATTGGTTTAATTTTCATGTAATAATAGTTTTCATTTTAGTATACATATGGTTTTATTTGAGGAATTATATAGAAAGCGTTGTCGAACTCCGGCTTTTTGGGATGAAGTAGGTGAAAGGAAGTTGATGGGAGCCGAATTGGTAGAAGAGATGGTAGAGAATGTTCTTTTGATTTAGAATCACATGAGAACATCTCAGAGTTGACAGAACAGTTATGCAGATAACTAGAGGAAGGATATCTCTTTTGACGTAGGTGATCATGTCTTTCTCATAGTTTCTCCATGGAAAATTGTGATGTGTTTTGGTAAGAAAAGGAAAGTTGAGTCCAAGGTTCATTGGACCCTGTGAAATCCTGGAGAAAGTTGGATCAGTTGCATACTGAGTGGCTTTACCTCCAAGTTTATCCCAGGTACACAACTTTTTTCATGTTTCGATATTGAAAAAGTATATTCCAGATCCATCTCATGTTTTGAGCCAAGAGGTAGTTCAGTTGGAAGAGAATCTCTCTTATGAGGAACAACTAGTCCAGATTCTTGACCGAAGTGAGAAAATGTTGTGGAATAAGGTAATTCACCAGGTAATGGTTTTGCGGAAAAAACTATATGGTTGAAGAGGCAATGTGATAATCTGAAAATGCTATGAGGGATAAATACCATCATTTATTTGATAAGTAAAATTGTGAGGACGTAATTCCCAAAAAAGGGGGGATGGATGTAACATACCAATTAAATAAAGAATAAGATATATTTAATATTTATTAATATTTATGAATTAAATATTAATTTTACTTTAAATGGGTTTCTATGTTTGATAGCGTACTCGATACACAACAACAGGTTTCTTTGAAATCTTACGTTGCACACTAAGAATATATCATTATTATTTTAAATTGTAGTTAAATCCCAGCTGTTTTATTGGAAGGAATGAACAAAACTAACTAAAATATGATTATTGATGTTTGTTAAATATATTTACATTTATCCAATAATATTTAGAGGCAGAAAATGTGAATGAATCTAATTTTAAGCATAATTTACATTAAAAGGTCGATTTACCGTCTTTTAATGGAGAACCATCATTAAATATAGTTTTGGTCACTTTAATACATTCTATTTGACCAAATAAAATTCTTCTTTAGAATCGGGATGCCAAAATTTACTTTGTGTAATTTTTTAGTATATTTCTGATAAAAATCAATATTTAATGAATAGTGAAAATATTGTATTCTAATTCAAAAGTGCCTTTTAATATAATTTATATATATGGTTAGATTATATTTTTAATTTGTTTTAACATTTAATTAGAATATATTTTTACCATTTAATATAATGTTTGTCTTTTGAATTTATTTAACTTTTAAATTGGACATAAACAAGTGTCAATCTTTTGATAGTTTTTATTTAATAAAAACACGCTATTTGTTTTAACAATGGAAATTAATTTTAAATTAATTTAGACGGATTCTATGTTTAGAATTTGGTAAAATAAAAAAAAATTGAATTCGGACTTTCAAATATATCTTAGGCTGAATTTTTTTATTTTTCTAAAAATATTCAATTTTTGATGAATAGTGAAACTACTTAGTAGCAGTTAAAAAAATGACTTTTTCATTTAAATGAAATTTGACAACTTATGTGAATTGATTTTTGAAAATACGACATACAAGGTTGTTATTAGTATGTAAAATTTGGTTCAATAAGATGAAAATAATTTTAGGTAAATAGTAACTTTAGACTTTTATTTACCGCGGTTAAAGATAAATTGGGTAATTCAAGGTCAAAAAATATTATAATTATTCCAAATTATCTTAACAGATGTCTTAAACTTATTGTATGAGAAATTTCCAACCATTGGAATCCATGGGTCGATTTTGGGACCCCGTGGAGCCACTTATGAATGATAATGACACATTATTTTAATTAACTTAAAAGTAAAGGCAAAAATGACATAAAAAAATATCTCATTGTAAATTAATTTTTTAAATGGTGTTATATAAGTTATCTTTTCAACTATAAATATTAATGGGTATGATAAAAATATTTCCTACATCATGGTAATTTGTTTATCATTTTTTGAAATCGAATAAATTAAATTATTTATGACACAATAATGATGCAGTGTTTACCTCATTAATAAATGATTTAAATAAATAATATTATAAATATTAATAGAGAATTCCAAAAACTATACAATTCTTCTTGGATGAATTTATTTCTACAATGAGTCATATTATCTTCTTTTTTAATGATTTTTGGACCTTTAGAAACTGAATAGAATTATATAATAAAATATTATTATCGCACTTTCCTAAAGAGCCCCTCTTCCCCCTTATAAGAAGTATTCACTTCTAACCAATTACTCAATCTCTCAAGCCATTTGGATCATCCAAACTCTACTCAATTAATCTCCCTACATCCCTATCCTCCTCCTTGAATCCTTACTTTAGGCAGAAGGCACTTCAAGTAACCCTTTTGGTTCTTACCAAAGGGAGTTACCAAAATTAAAGGTAACCGTTTCTTTTAACTTATTTTCCATTATTTTAATTCTTAAACCCTTAATCAATTTTTATTCCATTATTTTATAACAACAACAATATCCTAAATATACTATGATGTTGTTATGAGAATTATTCTAACTACACTTACACACACCTCCATCTAATGGGTGAAGAATATACTCGTTTTATGGATGGGAAACTAATGCCTCACGAAACGATGATTGTTTGATTATCTCTTACCACCTATCAGGGTGGAAATTAAGATGAAACTATATTTATATATGATATATATTCTGTTTATGTTTTCTTTATTCTTCTGTATTTTTATTTTATAGCATATATTTATGGTTTCCATTATGGATAAACGTGATAATTTCATTTGAGGAAGTGCAGACTACCGCCGCTCAAAGTGATATGACTCATTAATGACATATGGGGGATGTATAAATGATGGATTTAATGATATTATATAAGATATTATACTTGAATTATAATATACCTATGTATCATTATGTTTTAATTCCATTAAAATAAGATATAGAAATGAAAGTAGCGTTGATGCGTACGTACGACTTACTGTCTCCATGAAAGGTGCATTTCATTTCATACATCCGAATGATATGTACTTCTATAAATATATATATAATAGATATATATGATATATATGATATCTAAATGATTAAAATCATGTCTAATATTATGGAACATTGACCACATGGACTACTAGTTAATATAAGGTGTTCATTTTTTACTCACGTACCAAATATCAAAAAAACGAATTTTATTAACTTAAATGATTATATAATGTTTATTACATGGTAATAAGTGATATAAAATTAATAATAAAATTGAAAATTGTTATTAAGCAAGTAGAAATTAATTTTATTTTATTATTCTGGAGATTAAAGAACGATCCAGTCAATTCGGTCATGAGGTATGGGACCCTGTCTCAATCTTCTTTCATTTAGGCTTATTTTGTTCTAACACATGACTTTATTTTATACGCAATATAAACACCTTTGACTTTTCAATCAAAGGGAATATGTTTGTATTAAGATTTCTACTACATGAAATAAAATAATTTTTTTCTTAACGTAGGTGGTGGCAACGACCTTTCTGCCTCCGTGAGTATTATTTGATCTCTGGCTTCCTTAACAAGTCGTAATGTTTTTAAAAGAAAAAATAAATACCATATACTCTTTTTACATATTTTGGTATTGAAACTGATTTTGAGAATGGATTTATTATTTCAATATCTTGAAATTATTTATTATTCTTACTATGTGAGAATGTTATCTTTCCTTTATACTTATGTTATGTGATATGATTAGGTTATGGTTCTTGGGCATTGTTTACGTATATGGGTAGTTTCGTGATAACCCTAGGGTGGATGAGCTCGAGATAGCACCCCAATGAATTGGGTAACATGAGGGAGGTAAACATGAATGTTTTTCCTAAGAGATTTAGGTAATATACTATGATGGGTATTTCAAAGTAACTCCCTATATAGCTGTGATAGCTAAAATGTAAGTATGTTATGGATGACACAAGTTTCCTTTATGATTTATGTTTTCTATATTTTATTCATAAATATTATGATTTCATGAGGTATGTAAAATAGTTTATCTTTTGTATGTATTTATGAACTAATGTTTTCATTATTTGTTTTATAACCCTTAATGAGATTTTTGTTCACATCCCATCTTTTGAAATGTTGTTCACATGACTTAAAGATGAATAGGGTCAAGGATGGGACCAAAGAAAATGTAATTCTATATAAAACATGGAACTAGACATGACTCTTTTTTTCAAGAGTTTTTATTTTATGAACAAATTGGAAACTGAGTAGAAGTGTCTACTTTGTAATCCTTTGATATGTAATAGTTATATCCTAATTCTCTAAAACTCTAAACTTGAGAAGATCCTCAATGTGAATTATTCATTCAATTCAATATTATGTCATGTTTTAAGGCCGTGTCCTTATATATTATAAGGGAACATAATGAGTGATTTGTTCACAACTATTTATGGTACTTCAAACAAATAAAGGATATTTCATTTCTATATATAGACACATTTATTGAAATTATCAAATTTTTCCACCATGATGTTGATGATGGTCATATGCTTATGATATGATAATGATCATAATGTTCACCCATGTTATATTTAGTCTCTTCCATTAATCATCCCATTACTAGGTTTTTAGCTAACTCCTTTAATTTCTTTATATCCTCTAGTGAATACATTTACTATGTATAAGGTGATATTTTAAATGGAAAAGAAAAATGATTTAAATTTTTTTCCTTTATTAACTAAAATGTATGTGTGAGCATTATTTTTCCCAATACATTACACTTTTTATCCAAGATTTTTAATGTAATTATTTTTTTTATCCTAAAATGATATAATAGATATGAATGAAAATTTTGGGTCATTATAATTTGTATCAACACAGGGTTTAGCTAATTTTTGAAATAGAATTAGAAAATAGGAGTGAAAATAGTAAATATAAATCAATGTAGAGGTAAAACATGTTTGGAGATGATTTTTGAAAAATGATCAAGATAGTAATCCCAGACTATTTTCCATTAATGTTAACTGTGCAAAATAAAAAACTATTTCGGACATCTAAACCTTCATTTTTTAAAAATCGTTTGTACATTAAAGAAGAGTATGAAAAAGGAGAAATCAATCTGGAACCCATTGGGAGATAATGCAACAATTATCTGATTGAAATCAACAATTACAAGGGTCATGGAGTAAAAAAATCCTCATAAATATTAGCATTTCATATCATGTTAGGAATAATAACCTGAACCTTGTAGATTGTCATCATTCAAACAAGAATGATCCACTAATCATTGAGTCCTTTATGGGGAAATGGCCACCGATGCTTAGTGGATCATCTGATCCACTTGTCATGGAAAAGTGGTTATACTTAATAGAGAAGATCATTTTATGATCCACTATTTTGAGAAGGAGACAGGGACTCTATTCATTTATCATTAAAATGGAGAAGCTGATCAATAGTGGGAGTCGATAAAGAACACCGAGATGAAGGTTGAAATGGAAGAGATTGAGTGGGAATACATTAAAAAAATAATTATTACTATGTATTTCCCTCAAACTACTCATACAATGAAGGAAATATAATTCATATATATAATAAAAAGGTAAATAGAATCTTTCATAGAATATGAGGGGAACTTCACAAGGATTTTAAGATTGTCCTCGAGTGTTCTTATCAATAATGACAGGAAAATGGATAAATTATTTATTGTTTTAAATCAATTTCGTAGAAAGGCTCTAGTAATTCAATACCCTGGGAGTTATGAATAAGAGGATTTATGTTGTATAATTGTAGAGATGGAGTATGAATAATGGTCACATGGTTATGGAGATAATAATAGAGTAATGAAGTTTTAATATATCAGGTAAAATTAAAATCGAGGAAATATGATACAATTACACACATGTCAGAAATGTGGGATGAAACATCAATGAAATTTCCAGAAAGTGATGTTGAGGTGCTTCAAGTTCATTAGAGGACCCCAAGATCATGAATATAAAATAGACATAAATAAGATGAGAAAAATGATAGAGGAATGGAAGGAACATCAAAATGACTAAAAATTAAATTTTCATTTCAAAAGCACTTTTAATGAAAAAGTGGGGAACTCAGAATATAAGAAATGTACCAGATCTAGACTACAAGCAACTGCCCCTCCCCAGTAACTACATCATTTTTCAAGACTTCACCTCGCAGGACATCTTAGAAATATGACCCATAAAGAGTTTCTTGGTCCCAGTACCGATGGCAATGCCATACCCTCTCATTATTCCGAATTTGAATGGTCATTCATAGGTGAATGGTTCATGCTCTAAATCCTCATCTGGAGAAGATCTTGGTAATGTGTTGGTTGAATAATTTAGAATAAAATAAAAAACAAATAGTTGTCTCAATCCCACCCAAATTAGAACTCAAAAACCATAAAAAACGATCGAAAATTCAAATCCCAAAATTCACCGAAAAATGATGAAAGTAATAATTGGCGTATATCTCCCTTAACTGGCCTCTCATACTCAAATCCCAATATACCAAATAGACCACAGTGGTACTCTGCCTTAGAGAGAATGTAATAATCCTATAAATTGTGTAGAGAACCAATCAAAATTGAGATTGTATGAATCCATAATGATTCCTCATCTTGTCACCATTGGGACACATTTTCCATCAAGACATCAAATCGAGACCCAAAGGAAAAAAATTATTTTGGTTGTCCAACATAAAAATGAAAATCAATAACATGGAGAACATAAAAACTAGCTCGACCCCATCAGACACCATCTTGAAATATCTCTCATTGAAACACAAAAACATATTTTTCATGGAAGCATTAACAGAAAACATTGAAAACCCAAAACCATCTGGACCACGAAACAACAGAAGACTGAACCCACATGCCACCAACAAACCAGATCTGATGAAACAATGTATAAGAGACGATAACACATAGGAGGAATCATACCAAAACCAAATAAAACACAAAATCTAACCTAAGAAACATCAAATAGTTTCATGAATATATCCAACACAAAGAAACATGCTGCCATTGAAACCCTCACCATCATGGAAACCCAAACCACTGCATACCCATCTATTAAAACCCCAAATCAGTGAGTTCAACCTATATATACGGCTGATGTCTGGTAGGGTTTCCGTGATTTGAGAAGCTCCAAAGGCATCATTGGATTTGAATCACCACCTATTTACGCCTATATCAATGAATTCTAGTTGAGCCGAGAAAACACCACCACATTGGAGCCTCTATTAGGAAACACACCACCATAAAGATGTTTGAGTCGTCACCCGATGAAAATTCCATTGAACTAGAGATCCCCAGGAAAATATCAGTGCCAATAGTATTCTGTGCCATATATTCCAACATCGAAACCCTAGGGCACTCTTGAGAGCCCTGGTCTAGAGAGCCCCCCCCCCCCCCCGCCAATATTTTGTAATGGTTAGAAGAAACATCATAATACCCCTCCCATGGTTCAATGATTCAAATATAAAAAGAAAGGGAACTATGTCATCAAGTGCAATAAACCATGGGTCCTTGAGGGTAATATGAGTCATCAAACACCAAATCCAATGAATTAATGGAATGATTTAGCAGTAAGTACTATCGATGTAGGTTGGAAAATGATGTTGTACATTGTGCACATTATATTCTCCCAAGAATGAAACAATTTAAATTGATTTTGGTTCTACATATTCATTTATGTCTATAATGTTTTCTAGATCATTAAAATGTAATCCTAGATACCTTGAAGTATATATATCTATAAAAGCACGATGTTTTGTAATCATATCACCACATGTGTTGGAATGGTCTCTTACAAGCGTCCATGGGAAGATAGTTCTAGTGAATCTTATATTACTTATTTGTTATAATTCAATGCTCTAATGGGTATGTATTGGGTATACATATGTAGATCACACATAAAACACCTTTAGAAGGAAATATCCATTCATATTATGAACCACCCAATGATCCCCTAAAAATTCATTGTTGTTTATGAATCTCTTAAATAAAATACTTCATCAGTATGGGTGTTGATACCCTATGAAGAAGAATACATTACAGAAATGGTTGTGTCAATGTAAGGTATCAACAAAGATAAAATTCCCATTTTTTGATAACACACTGATGTATTTTTCGAAGGGTTACTTATACATCCACCAAATTGTGTGGAACTGTTTTCTATAGATCTCATACCCAGAACCACTCCTATAACAAATTCCCCTACTTGATGACCCTATTGAAATAGGAAGAGCTAAAGAAGAATCTGAAAAACATGTTGGAAAATAGGTTAATACACCCTAATGAATCAATAGACGATGTTCTAGTTCCCTTTTTTATGAATAAGGATAAATCTCGGCAGCTATGTATTGATTACCGAGAGCTCATCAGGATCCCAAATAATAAAAAATAACATCTTCCATGGATTTCCGAATTGTTAGATCATCTATGAGGAGATTAGTACTTCTCAAATGTGGATCATCATTCTGGATATCATCAATTGAATTTAAATAATGTAGATATTAAAATTACATTATTCATACAAGGTATAGGCACTATTAGTTCATATTGATTCCCTTCATACTTACTAATTCCCATATAATATTCTTGGATTTGATGAATAGAGTCATTAGATACTATACCAAAAAATTTGTTGTATCCTTAAATGAATATATTCTTATATAATCTAAGAATAATGAGGATCATGAAGAGCATCTACAGTGTCTACTAGTGACATTAAAGAATTAAAAAATGGATGACAAGTCACAAAAGTTAGACTTTTAGATGAAACAAGTCTCATTATTAGATAATGTGATCAAAAGTGAGCACACACACATATATATATATATATATATCCCCTTCAAATAAAAGCTTTACTGAGGAAGGGACCAAACCAACTAGTGTCATGGAAATACATAGCTTTTGTGTCATTTCTTGAAAATATAAATGTTTTGTGTGAAATTTCATAGGATTTTATAACCTGCAAAATAAGATAACATGGTAATGTTTAATGTATGTTTGGATGGAAGAATTTGAGGAATGATTTTGGGATATAAAGAAATGGGTAATAAAAACACCTTCACATACAATACCAACAAGTGGATAATGGTTTTATGATATACTGCGATGCTTCAAAGAATGTATTGTGTTGTTTACTTATATAGAATTATAAATTTATAACCTATTATTCATGATAGTTGAAGATACATTAGTTGAGCTAACCCACACATGACCTAGAGTTAGCAATTGTGATTTATACACTAAATAATTGGTGACACAATTTCTATAGTGAGAAGTGTGAAATACGTAAAAAATACTCTTAAATATATATTAAAAAAATGAGTTATTCGTGCATTAATGATGATGGTTAGGAATAATCAAGGAATATGATTTATTTATTCATTACCATTCAAAAAAGGATAATATGGTAGAAAATAATCTTACATAAAAATTACCATCTACTCTTTTCATGATGTAGATTGAGAAAGACCCTATCTTCACAGATATTCAATTGATGGATTTGGAAATAATATTGGAAGGGAAAATCCTAACTTTTCCAAATGATTTCCCCACCATCTATTGAAGAGATGATCAAGGAGGCATAATGGTATGATCTAGAATTATAAAATAAGGTGAATGTATTATATTATACGAGGATACATGAGTACCACATCGATGATGATGGTGTTATTCAGAATGTAATTTTTCTTAGTGTGCCTTAATCAGTTGATATAAAGATGAAGTTGTTTGAAATTGCACAAAGCTCACCATTCCCCATCCAATCTAGGAAGTACGAAGATGTAATATGATTTTAAAGAACACAACTCATGGAAAAACATAAAAATGAGACTATAGAGTATATCTCATAGTGTTTGGTATATTAGAATGATAAATAATTGAGATAGAAGTCTAATGGGATGATACCATCATTTCTTATAAGCACATAGAAATTGAAGATTTTCACTATGGAATTATTCACTGGTCACCTAAAAACTCAACGGAAACAATGTTATATGGGTTGCGGTGGATTAACTCACCAAGAACATCTTTCTTTGTTGTTATTCCAAAAACATCCTTACTTAATTTACATTCTCTAATGTATGTGTTTGATTTGGTGAGATTGCATGGGGTTCCACATTTGAGCACCTCTAATCGTGATCTAAGGTTCACCTCTAAATTATGGTTAAGTATTCAACATGATTTGAATTTCAGCATAGAATTTCACCATCAAAATCATGGAAAATATGAAATGACTATTTATATGCTCTAAGATATTATATTCTCTTGTCCAATCGAATTCAAAGGATGAGGGGATCAATATCTTCCGCTGAATGAGTTCTCATTAACTAATAACTTCCACTAAAGTATTTAAATAGATCCAGATGAACTTCTACATAGGAAGTGATGCAGAACTCCAAATTGTTTGTATGAAGTTACAGAATGAATTATAAATGCACCTGACCATATGAAAGTGATGATGGAGAAGTTTCAAGCCATCCAAAAACATATAAAAGCTACTCATAGTTGAAAAAAGAGTCATGCTAAAAATATTTGAAGGGACTTGCAGTTTTATGTTGGATACAATGTTGTTAATTTAATGAAATCTTGGATTGAGTCATGTAGTTTTGAAATAAAGGGAAGATTATCCCAAGGAAGAGTGACCCCTTTGAGATCATTGATCATTTAGGAGATGTTGAATATTTTATTTCACTTCCACCAGGTGTGGATCATGTTTATAATGTTTTCTACGTATCCATCCTAAGAAAGTATATAACTTGTCCCTCAAATGTACTAAATCCATAGGTGGTACACAATAGAATGACATCTCGTATGAAGAGAATCATGTGAAGATCTTGGACCACAATGAAAATTTGCATCACAATAAAAAACTCATATATTCAAAGGGTTGTTTAGGATCTATAATTATAAATATGTGACTTAGGATCCTAATGAAATAATGAAATAGAAGTACAATCAACTATACTCAACAGATTATACAAGTTGAAATTTCAAGGATGAAATTTCTAAAGGGGTGGAAGAATGTAATAATATAAAGTTTATAAATTATATTTTTTCTCTTGAAATAAATGTTTCTTATTATATATTATAGAGTCTCTTTGAAAAAATTAAATAGACTTGAATTTGTTTCTTTAAGAAATATTGTTACATTAATAAATAATGATGCAAATTAAAATTCAAATCATTACAACTGGAAACAAATATAAAATAAAAAAGCTAAAATTATAAAATATGGATCTCCCCAATCTACAATAATAGTCAACTTCAATACCAGCACTATAGAAAAGAAAAAAAATATTAGTAATCCAATCAGAATTTGAACAAATGGAAATATATAACATTAAGAATAATTGAGTTAAATATTGAATAAAATAATAGAGTTCTATATATAAGAGGTAACAATACTATTGTAATAGTAATGTGACCATAAGAATAGTAACCTGATGATTGAGAATAGTAACCTTACCATTGGGAATAGAAACATGATGTTGGAATAGTAAATTTAGACAAAATTAAAAAAAATTATATAAAAAACATTCATGATTTATTTATTTAAAAATAAATTGTATAATTTCATGAAAATAAATATAAGGAATAAACAACTCAAATAAAACATAATAACATATTTTATAAAATGTATTTTTTTTGTGTTTTGAAAAAAATATTTCTATTTTAAAAATTAAAAATAATTTTATAAAACATATTTCGATAAAATGAATATAATTTTCCAAATTAGCATATTGAAATTATCCAAAGGACGATTTTTGTTAATTTTATGAAATACATCAATTTTAGGGTCAATTGTAAAGTATAGTTTTTAACATAACTAGTGTATCTTAAATTTAATAATTTATGATGTAATTATGACCCAATATTTTCTAGAAATTCAAGTTAGGCCATAAATCTCTAATTTTATAATTGAGTAATTAAAATTTGATAAAAATAATTTATAAACCTAAAAACTAATAGTCCATGACTAAAAATATAAATTATTATATTAAAATGTTGTTTTTCTCATTTTTACACCATTCCTTTTGATTAAACTAATGAATTTGAATTATAAAGTGAACTGAATAATTATAATCACGTTATTTAATCCATATATGGTTTATAATGTCAAAAATCAACAATTACAAGGTTTCACATGGTTGTTATAATTTATTCAATATTTTTTTTCTAAAAATACATTTCTCTTCATGTATAAATAACACAACTCTGTTCCATTGGAATAAAACTCCTCCAAACCATTATGAAACTGATGATCTAATCAAATCCCCCAAGAACCTTAGACTATATATTTTCAGTTTTTAGAAATCCAACATTAATTAAAAAGGAGTTATAGTTTCTTTCAAGAAAAGCTACACCATGAAATTAGTAGGTCTCTATTGACTGTTCTCGTTCTTCTTCTTCACTTTCTTCTTGTTACCAATTCATTTCAAAACCATATTAAATAAAATTATTTATTATATAAGTCTACATTATATTAATTACATTATAATAATATAATTATCATATTTATGAAATATATAAATTCCATACTTCTCATTTCCCGTACTTTAAAAACATCTTGTTAATGGTCGGTTAACAACCCACAAAGAAATGTATAGGACAATTATTATAACAATATACATAGATGGACTGTTTTAATTATATATAATATATTAAAATTCAATTAAATGTATTATATGATTATGGATTTTACTATATAATTCTATAAATTAAATTGATTGAAATTTAAAAAAATTAAAACTAAATGAAGATTAAAAAAACATTATATCAAAATAATTTAATTTCGTCAATAAAAATTTGGAAATGAAATCCAATAACTATAACTTATAAATAGTATTATAAAGTACAATAATTCACTTATGTTTCAACTTTTTAATTATTCTATGTTTATTATTTAGGAATTGTAAAAGTGACAAAATAAAGTTGGAATTAAAGTTAAGGGATTCTGGAACCCAACTCATTTTCGTTATATTATCCCTATTTCATGACATAATTGGAATGAATACTCCTCTAATGTTAATTAAATATTATTTAATTATTCATACCTTTTATTTTTTTATATACATTTTTCCTAATATATTTTATGTCAAATATAATAACTTTTCAAAATAAATCTTCTTTCCAAAACACATATTTCACTCCACTTCATTTGTTTCTTCTTCGCTCAAGAATGATTTTTTTATAAAAAGTATGTTTTATCATATTCATTTGGGAACCCCAAGTGTATTAATAAAATCATAATTTTGGAAATAATTTTGAAACACATTCCTTTCCATGGGATAATACATAACTATGATTATATAATGTTCTATGTGGAATGCCTAGTTATGTCAATATTATGATGTGATTTCTAGGACCAAAATTATATATCCATCCAATTCATTGGGAATTTTGATGTGCAAAATTAGATGATTTCTATTATTCATGAACATTAATATATATTTTTCATAATGATGATGGGATGATTATTCACATATGTTATGTTTGAACATTATTTTAGGTTTGATCACAACTAAGTGTGGTATTTTAAAACTAAGAAATGATGTTTCATATCTATGCATTGAAGAATTCCATGATTTTATCAAATATTTTCCTCATAATAAATGATGATTTGATGATTATATTTTGATGATAATGATTATTCTCACCATTGTTTTGTTGATTCATGTCCCCTATTAATCTTCTAACAAGGCTTTTATCCCATGCATTTCACTGATGTATATCCTCAGGTGACTACATGTACTCAAAATAAGATGAAAATTTAAAAGATAAAGAAAACATATTTAAATTAATGTTTTTGTTTTATTATGTAAAAATTATTTATGAGGCTAATTTTCCCAAGACACTAAAAAAGGTTATCTTGGATTTGTAACACTATTATTATATTTATTTCAAAATTATGTAATTGTTATGAAAGAAAACATATGGTGGCTATAATAAAGAATATTAATTTTATAAAAACTATATTTCTCTAAAGAAAAAATAATTAAAAAATGACCATTTAGCTAAATTTGAGATGTCAAAAGAATAATTTGAGATAGATTCTACATATAATGATTTAATTACATATTATATGACCACACAAATGACTCAATCACCCAATTAGTGGGGATGGTCTGATTATGTTGTGAATAAATTATTTTCTAATAGATTCAATTCTCATAGTAATTTCAAACACCTCTAAAAATCATGTTATTCGTGTAATAAAAATAAGTCATTTAAACATAAAAAATTCACTAGTTTTAATCAAATGGTCTATGTCTAACATGAATTCAACCAAAATAAAAAAAAATTAATAATAATCAATTATCTCACTGTAATGTGAATGTTATGTTTTTTGTATCAATACACTATTGAGTCATATGATCACTACTTATTATTATATATCGATAATCTACTTCATTGAAATATTAAAATTAGATCATCATTAATACTATTAAAATTATTTATTCAATATAATATCATGAAACCATTATTATACATCAATTTCCCTTCATCCACATATCCTCATATCACTATAAAACTTTAATTTTTCATTCATTATTCATATATATCAAAAACAATTATCTGACTTTTAAATATTCACTGGTAATTCAATTTTCAAAAAATATTTTTTATATTTTCTATGCATCTTCAATAACACTAAGATGATTATTTTAGTTTTAGGAATTAATCCTTCCTACGTCACCTAATGGAAGGTTATAAATGACATCTATATGGGTTAATTAAAATATATCGAAATGTCTCCACAAGCACTATTATTTTGAATGATATTCAAATATAAAAGCCTAAATGATTTAAAAAACACCACAATATAACTAACTAAATCATTATTTGTTTTTAGATTAAATGTGTAAACATTAAAAACTAAAACATGAAATCATTACAATTTAGTAATATCAATATTTGTTCTTTTGAAATTTCATATCGGGTGTGAAAAAATACATGAATCTATGTTGATAAGTTTTATTAGAATAAACTAAAACATTTATCTTTAGAGAACCATGGATACATGTAATAATTTATTTTTCATTAACTCATTTCAGTATTATTATCCCAAAAAATAACCAAAAATCCATGACCAAATTTTATTTATACCCTCATTTAAACAATTATATTTAAAATTATAAATATTCCCCATGATCATAACCATGGCATGAATTTTTTGGGACAATCATATGATTTATAATAAAATCATTCTTGAAATTCCTATAAACAAGACTATAATTATTCTTACTTATATGTGGAATAAAAATCCATGGTATGTTTTTCCTCTTCATTTTAGCTTGTAGATACCACTATTTTATTAACAATTCCATCAAAATTGTGCCGTCAAACACAATTTCTAAGATGATGTGGTACATTAATCTATAAAACGTATTCAATAAAAGTTACTAAGTTATATAGAAACTACATTCATTCATCTAAATATATGTTGTAATCTCATTATTTTTATTGCTACAAATAATGATAATTACGTTTCAAAGTAGTTTATTATTTTATGATATAATTTTTAAGGAAACTTGATTAAATTTAACATTAGTTTTGGAATGATTCACAGTTAGTTCAAAATGACTCTACACTAGTATGAATAAATTTTATTTCAAATGTATCATCACAAGTAATGTCACACCATTAGTTCATGTAATTTATACCATCCTGGGTAACTTTTAGTTTTAGCCGCCATTGTTCCATGTGACTCACCAATATATTCAGACACTACTAGACATGACTCACCATTACATCAAATGATCCACCTCTATATCGAATCACCACCATAATGAATCACCACCAAACTTGACTCACCAATTGTTCAAATGACACACCACGAGACTTAGCCACCACCATAGATTTATTTCCACCTGATTTGTCTTGTATTTTGATACGACTCACTACCATAGATGTATTGATGGATGAATGTCTTGAGGATAGATATTTCTTGCTTCCAAAAGATTCTTCATATCTATAATGACTATTTTGAATTAAATTCATCTAAAAAAACTTTTTTTAAATTATTACACATAGATTATTGAATGATAATTTATTAAACAATTTCAAGGACAAATTAAAGAAGGATTTAGAGGTCAGTTATAGGTTATAGAAGATATCATTGATTATTCTTCAAATGGGAACTTCTTCATCCAATTATTTATATATCTCCAATTAATATGTGATGTAAGAGTGTACTTGAAGAGATAACTCATGATCAAGAGGTGTGTGACTTGGTAAAATCTAGGATGATAGTCACGAGATCGTACATGTTGTATTACAACTGAAATTTTTCTTTGAAATAGTGCAACTCATTGAAGATCAAAATCCTTTCGTACAAATAGAAAAGAGAACCGTTGTAAGACTCTAATTTTGAACCACTTTAAGAGTAATAAATTGAGATATTAACCATGAAATATCTATGAAAACTCAATAATCTAATTTACTATATATTTTTCAACATTAAACATTCTATAACATATTTTATTCTCCTTTATATTGTTTTTCTTTTACCTCCAAGAAAATTTTTTTCTTCTATTTTTTAACAAAAATTTAGTCCTTCACTAAAAAAAGAGAATACAATATATTATCAAATATTGTTTTCATATTATTACCTAAATATTTCTTGGAAGAGGTCCTTGGGTGGTGTATGTTTTTTTACTACCCAAAAATAACTGTAGAAGAGGATTTTGTTCCTAGACATCTTGTAAGATTTTGTGTGTATACCCGATATAGGTAGTGGATCTTATTATTGTTCATTAATATTATTTTAAGTAGGTGGTTTACAAGTAGAGTTGATTTTTTATTGACTTGAGATTGAACCCTTTTTTATTCCACATTTTGAATTTTTATTATTTTCTTTATTTTAACTATTTAAATTGCTTATGGTTATAATATATAAAAAGAAATGGTTCATTCATAGTTAGTAATAATTAGTGTTTATATTAGGATCTGATTCAGTAAATCTATTTAAAATGATACAGAAATTCCTAAAAAAAATTAACTGGGCACTAATCATGCAATGAGAAATATTTTCAAAGAAAAAACATTTTCTAAACTGTTGTTTTGATTAACTGGGTTTTTATATTTTAATTAGGGATTTTATTTGATCGTATTTTTGGATAATATTTTTATTGGGAACTCAATTCACCCCCATCTTGAGTAACTCAATCTGACCAACAAATTATATAAATATTTTTTAAAATATCATTTCAATTGTCCCTTTTGTTGGGGTATAAATATATCAAAATTATGCTTGTTCTAAATTTATGTCTTTGTGGATAATAGAGAAGATGGATTCGCTACAAATATAATATCTTTCTTTAATGGAACATATTATTCTCAAAAAAAATAAAGATGATAATTAATATTTAAATAATTGTTTTTGAAATATAGATTACTATTGTTAATAAATATGAAATTTCAAAGAATAATAGAAATTCATGGGATGATTCTATGAAAACTGCTTTTAAAAATAATTGTAAAGCTATTAATATATTTTATTGTTCTTTGGGTGATATAGAATTAAATTGAAAATCTAAATGAGAAACATATTTTGATATCTTGTAAACTACAGGTTTTTCTCATGAAGGAATAACTAATGATAAATAATTTTGTTGAAATAACTTTACTAATAATTATGAAACTTTTTTATGAAACATGATTGTATTATTTCTGACATGTATCTTAGGTTCAATGATATCCTCAATAAAATTCACTCTTTAGGGAATCATAGTCCTAAAGAAGATAAATTCTTGCGCCTATTGAGATATCTTCCATAAATATAGATATGCATATCAAAGTCAATCAGGTAATATTGAGATATTAGTATGCTATATATTAAGTAGATTATTGGAGATTTAATGTTTTATAAGGAAGAAATTCTGGTAAATAGAGAATATAAAGATTAACTAATAAGGAAATAAATATCCTTTTAGGATATTACATATAACTAGAAATAAAAAGATCAACCTAAAAGTTCATGTAATAAAGAATCAATAGATAAAAATGATAAAGAGATGATCCATTTTTTCAAAAGATTTAAAAGGTTTTATAATGATAAATATTTAATTAAGAACCAAATATTTAATATTAAATATGTAAATATATGATTTCTCTTAGAGGGTTTAGAAGAAAGATAAAAAATCAAATGAAATAATGTGATATAAATGTAAGTGGAAAGGGCATAACAAAGATAACCACTCTAAGAAACAATATTAAAAGAAATATGATGAAAATGATAAGAAGTATATGAAATCAATGAAATAACGATCAAGTTCTTCTAAAGATAGCTAATGTGATTTATAAACTAACCCTGAGGATAATCTTAATAGATCATACATTTATTTCATGAAGAATACATGCGAGGCATAAAATATCCTTCCTACATTTCTTAAATATATTTATAATCATTATGGAGAGGAACATGATGAAAAAAATCATGAAAATGATGAAATTGTTGAATATTGTAACATGTTGGAAGATTATATTAGGGAGCATAAAGATAAGTACAATATTATAAAGAGACAACATGCTTTAACTGTTAATTTTAAATCTCTCCTTATTGTTGAAAAATATAATGTTTTTCAACTATTACTGAATAATAATAAATTTATATTGTCTAATAATACAATAAAAAATTATTTAGAAATATTTTTCAATGGCTTATATACTCATAGACAAATTATGGGAGAATATATATGACCTAAATACATTACTAGTTTTGATAATAAAATTGTATATAGGAGAATTTGTAAGATTAATTATATTAATATTCCAATCCCTGATAATGTGATACTAGTTATTATTGTAAAATTCTTAACAATGGTTTTATTTACAATGTACACAAACTACTTATAAAAATCCTATTAAGTAATTACATGTTCTTAAATTTTTGTTGACTAAAATTTATAGACCCAAGAATTTATTTGTACAAAAATCGTTTAAGGTATAAATTTTTTAGTGAATCGTTCTAAATATATGAAGTATGATCCTATTGTACCTAGATAGTGGATATTCTTGAAACATGGTTGGATATTTCTCAGGATTCGAAAATTTCATAAAGTTGGATGGTGTACATTTCATATTTTGTGACACTTACAAATTGGAAATAAATTTCCGTGTAAAAATTAGTAATTTGTACATAGTTTTAATAACTAAATTAGTATATGTAGGTGGTATAATTTATAATCTTCATATAATCTCACAGATATCTGATTATAAATTTCATGTGAAATTTTAAAATAATTATTGTAATGTTTTTTATTCAAAAATTCTTTATTATTTACTTCCTTGTCAAATAAAAATGTATATGATACTAATTTAGATTCATTTTTTTCAAAAAATATTTCATGCTTATGTTCCATACAAAATGATTCTTGGATATGCAATTAGAGACTATACCATTTCAATATTCAGTGACATAGAAAGCTTAATAGGAAAGGGATAGTCAAATATCTACCAAAAAATTATTTCCCAAATGATAAAGTCTACAAACCCTATAAAATATTTAAAAATAAAATATATCTCTAAAATAATTGAAGGAAGTTTCAACATCTCAAACCATAGAGTTGGTTTAGATGAACTTTTTTGTACTATCTAGAGTTTCTAGTAAAAATGGGAAGAACTATTATCATGAACCAAACTAGGTCGACCAAGAACTGATCACCTAAGCGAGTCTGCGACATGGCCCGAGAGGCATTTTCAATCCTCCCAGGCTTGAGACAAGAACCATGACATCAATAGATAACAAGAGGGAATGATTTCTCCAAATGAAAATAAATAAAGAAACAGAAAAGGTATAATAACGCAAGGAAAATAAATGACATGAAAAATGAAGAACAACCAACAACAAAAAACTAACCTGACCGTGACCAAAACTCCATGTGACTCTAAGATTCACTCGTCAATCAACAACCGCCTCTTGTTCATGGTGAGCAAGCTCGAGTCGAACCTGCAACAGAAACTAAAAAAAAAAAAAACCCTAGAGGTGTTAGTATTAAAACATATTAGGCATGCCCAAAAAAATATCCCCAATGCACTTCCTTTAAATATATATTTTACCAATTTCAGTTTTGAACTAAATTATATAAAATATTGATTTCAACACACAATTTAATTTATAAAACAGATAACAATCCATTTCCCATTTAATTTTTAAAATAAGTTTAATAATTTAAATGAAAAGGTGGACTACATTTTAAAACATTTTCGCAAAATATTTAGATATCCAAATTTTAGATGTTTTTCAGGAGTAAAAAACACACAGAACACACAACACACAATAAGGGCAATGGGAAAGTATCAAACAGGGACCAGAAATGGAACTATGCCCCAGAATTTTCTACCACATACAAATAAGCACTAAAGAAAACATGGGTCGAACCAAGGAGCTCGTGAACAAACCAAAATGTAATATACATGTGACTCATCCTGAAGGCATTCCCTGCTCAATGTTGTCATAACGCCCTAACGCCAGGTGTTTCCCTACATGGCCCAACTGAGGGGCCCAATCCCCTAGGAGAGAAAAGTATGTCCTAAGAGCCACTAGCTAGTGCGCAATCTAAACAAGTGCATCAATCATTGTCAGAAAATTCACTCACTATATCAGGTTCCCGTGTCTACACGTACAACAAATAGGGGTGATTCAACATTGTAAATTAACCACTCATGATGCACAAGCATCACACAAAACTCAAACAATCTACATACACAAATATATCACCCCTGAGTCACCTCAATGAATGTTTTCCAAAAATAATTTATTTTATCAATGATTCAAATGGGCATGATGTACCTTTTAAAATAAACACCTTTCCTCAAGAGAAATCAAACCATTTGCTCACGCGTAAAAATACACCATTTACCAACAAACCAAAACCAAAAATGAAAATATGTGAATTTAGTTCGGAGACTAAATGGGTATTGTTTGACTATAGTGCATTAGTTCATTGAGAAAATAATGCAGGTGATGTGTATAAAAAATATCTTCGTTTACGTCAAGCAATTGTTCCAAAGTTAATCATATTATATTATTTATCATTTATTGAAATTAATAAAATATCAAGAAACTAATTAATTCTAAATTTCATGTTGAGTGTAGTTGGATACCTACCTCGACATGCATTTTATGAAAGATGAGGTGACACGCCTCGAGTGAGCGCACAAGTACGTGCATGCTAATGATTGCAAGATCGTGGAAAAAACATTCAAACGTGCTGAAACCATAAAGATAACTAAAATTAAAAAAACATGGACTTAAAACAATCCAAAATAACAAACAACAAGAAATAACCACCTCGATATGTTTTGAAACATACTTTGCACCATCGATACTACTTACTAAACCAATTTAATATTTATTAAACACTTTCCGAAGAGTAACTCACGACTTAAACACACAATACCCCTTAAAAACACTCTTTTAAGATCAACCTTCACATCCTCAAAATTATAGAAAAGAAAACGCATCACTTGCACCATTAAATAAACTAACTGCGTAACATAATAATAATACACCACACGTCAAAAACCCATTTTGAATCCATGCACACACACCCCTTAAAAACCGTAAACCAAAAGTCTACCTTTGAAATCAAGTTTGCTTCAAAATATTCCCAAAACATAATCCGCACCACATATAATACTTCGTAAACTTGTTAAAAGTTTATAAAACAATTTTCATAACATCATAAGAAACCAATTAATTATCACAGATAAAGCAGAAAACATGAAACAAGTGAATATTAAATCAAGAAGATTTGTGCAAAGGGTAAACTCAACTATGTCGATGAAGAACACCCAAAATGTGGTGTGAAACACCATTATCACCTCAACTACACACTTTATAATCTTAATTAATCCATACACAACCAATATTTAACCCAAAATAAAGTAAAAATAATTAAATTGAACCGCGACGCATAGGGTTTCATCAAAAACAATAACCTCCTCCAAGAACCTACTAACAATGGAATAACCTTACATCAAAAGGAGGAGGTAAACAATACCAAGAAGGGGAGTCTGTTAGAGGAGGATCGTGCCGGTGTGGCTGGTCACCGAAGGGAGGAGTGCTGAAATAAGGTGTTTCGGCATGGGCATGGTTCATGCTAGCTTGGGGGATCCTAGAAACAACTAGAGAGCAGTGGGACGGGTCAGGTCAGGGAAGAAGGGAGTGGGATGGAATACTAGTATAGGGAAGGGGGTAGGATGGGTGTGGCATGATGGATGTCGTGGGTAGGATGTGGAGGTGCGGAGGGTGGATACTGGCGGTCGGCAACTGTAAGGGTGACGGTGACGGGGCTTGGATGGAAGGCCACAGGCGCACGGGATGAAAGTGGAGGCCTGTGTGCAGATGCTAAAAGGGTGAAGGCGGTGGGACTGGAGTGTGACACTATGGTAGAAGGGGGCATGGTGCGTTGAACATGAGGATGAGGGGGGGGGGGCTACGAAGTTGGTGTGGTGCAGGGAGAGGCGTTGTAGGAGTATGGGTGAACCAGTGGTTAAAGCAATATGAATTGATGAACAAGGTGAAAAGAAAACCCTAAGAAGAGGGAAAAAAGAAAAAGAAAAGAAAAAGAGAAAAAAAATCAATTTATAAAATAAAAAAATAAAACAAAATTAAAATAAAGGAATAATAATATTACTATATCATACTAATAATAATTTTAATAATAATAATAATAATAATAATAATTAAAAGTACCCTTCTTAAATATGGTAATAATAATACCCATAAGAATAATAAAACAACATTAACAATAATAACAAAATGTTAAAAATAACATTTTAATTTTTTTAATGATAATTCATTAATAATCATGTCATATTATTATTCTAAACAAATAGTATTATTATTACTCCTTATGTTATTTATTTAAAACAATTTTTTAATTTTTAACTCATCATATTTATTTTTATTTTTTCGAATCAATGATCTTAACCGCGCGGTACTTGGGATGACTGTAGTGCTTTCGCTAGCCCTGTGGTGCCCGTGCACCAGCCTAAAGTAATAATAAAAATAATAATAATAATAATAATAATAATGTCGTATTAAAAAAATATTAATAAGAATAATAATAATCATATCGATAAAATATAAATAATTTAGTTATTATGTTCACTTTAATAATAATAATAAAATAAAAAAAATTATAACACATTAAATTTAAAAAGTTTCACATTTTAATTTTTTGAAGACAGGCTGGTCGTGTTGTTGCATGTTCGAAGCCGCGTGGGGTATCCAAGATGCACTCTGCATGGGCGCTCAGCGACATCAACTAAAAAACGTGGGTTTTTTGACAAATCTCAAAATTCTTGTTCAGGTTTCAACCCGAACCTTGACAAAAAAATTTAAAACCAATGAAAATAATAAATAAAATAGACATGTCGGGGTGTGACAATTCTCCAAACCACAATTCTTTCCTCTCGATGAAATCCATGACAATATCACGAACCAATGATGAAACACCTTATGTTTGACACACCCCCAAATGTTTAAGCGCCTCTAGTTGATCAATCCGAATGAACACCAAACTCCCATGACATGCAACTTATCCACAAAACATGAACACATTAAACAACACCAAAATAAAACCCAAATCAAAACTCGGATACTGACAAGGGGAGGCCCAAATGGACTCTTTACCATATGAATCAAGCCAAACTAAATTCAACAAGACTTATGATGAGTCTCCTCACCACAGGGACTGACGAGATTAACCGAACTTGAAAGCTTTCCACACAGACCAGAAATCTCACCACAACGGTAGGGGTGGGAAGGGTCCAACCAATAGAGCACCAAAACTACCGTCACCACTACCTTAATGACGTCACATCCATGGAAGAAGACAAACCATGATGCACTAAAGACTGAAACTAACCAAGGCCCTTATTCGCTATTGGGGTTCTCCTGACTATGCACCGGCTTCACACTAGGACCTATGGATGGAGCACCGATGATTGAGAATCTCTTGCATCCCAGTTAGGCTTCAAAATTTTCCCAAACATAACACATGAATGAGAATTTCACTAAACACACTTCAATTAGAATAAATGTTTTCAAAGATGTTTGACAAGAACCATTCTTACAAATTAAATAAAAGAAACACCACAAAACACTAAAAGAGACGACCACTACATCCAAGGAACACTACATATAAAAAAACTCCAAACTAATCCCCAAACATTGCCCTACTCCAGTTGACAGGATCAGGTGACCTTCGACAACCTAGGTTTTTCTTTAGTGTGCTTCTTGAAAACACCTCGGCAGAATCACTACATGTGACCCAAATGTCCATAGGTGTGGTAAGGTCTTAGAGCACTCGGTCACATTGATCTCTTGTGTCCCCTACTTACCACATTGGTGACATAACACAGCATTACACTGTGATGAATATGACTGGAGGTATGAAGGCCCCTTGATTCCTCCATTAGAGCCACCAGCATCTGGTCGCTTCTCATTCTTCATGTCTCCATCCTCTACACTTCTCCCCAAGGCCGGGGAAGGATTCCCCACCTCATTCTCTCCTACTAACTAAGATTCAGCCAAAAAGGCTTTCCCCAAAACATATGAGATGGTGGTTAAGTTGATCTCTTCAAGTTTCGACCGTAGTTTAGGTCGGCATCCAATATCGAATTATTGATCCTTCTTGGGATCATTTGAAATAGGCCATTGATCGTACAGAACTAGGTCTATGAAATGTTGATCGAATTATAGTTTTGATTCAGCACCCTAATCAAGGAAACACAACTCTGTCCTCATTCTCAGCTTCGTCAACTCAGGGATGTATTGTTGGATGAATTAAGACATGATGAATTCCCATGTGAGATCTTCTTGAGGCATTATTCGAGACATAGACTTCCAACATTTCCAAGATGGACCTTCAAGCATAATGGTATTCAACTTCACCTTCAATGAATCAGGAAACCCAATGAAAATTGAATTTCCTATCAATCTTATGAAACCACTCCTCTGCCTCAAGAGGCTATGCTTCTACATAAATGATAAGAGGGTTCAATTTCTGAAACTAGAGGATACAATCTATGGGCTGATCAAATATAGTATTTTTTAAGGATGAACCACCTGACGTTGCACATTGGGCATCCATAAAACATTTATGGGGGGGAACAAAAAGGAATAAGAAATCAAAGAACGAGATCAAAATATGGCCATTTCCATTTCAAGTTCAACTTTTTACAATTTCCAAAATAAAACAATGCTAAAAAATTCTTAGAATCAAAGATGGAAAAACTGTTTCAGTAAAGGAAACTAGTGTTGATGGTTGACTCGGACATATGGTTGGTGGCCATATGCCCGTCATTCCACCGTCACAGTGAGCGATCTAGGGTAATGTCCTTGGCCTCACATGGCTTTCCAGACCATGTGAGCTCACAGAGGGCACTTTCTCAACTCCCATTTCTTTTCCCAATACCAAACACACCATAAGAATCAAAAGGCATCGACCAACTCAAACATCCCCTGGTAACTCGATGTTTGGAACAAGCAATGGTTCATGATGTCCTTGTCGTATGTATGCCCCGAGTCTCGACAATTATACTCCTTCTACCATGACAACCCCAAATAACAATTGGATCCTTGAAAAACAAGTTCCACTCAATATCCAACCTCCTCGAATACCATTTTGTTAGAAACCAACTCGGGTCAACCCTAATCTGATCACCCAATCTAGTCCGCGACATGGTCTGAGAGGCATTCTCAATCCTCCCGAGCTTGTGACATGTTCTAGGGCATCAATAGAGGGAAAGAGGGAACGATTTTGCCAAATGAAAAAAAATAAATCTACAAAAAAATTAGAATAACACAAGGCAAATAAATGACATGAAAAATGAAAAACAACCTACTACAACAAACTATCCTGACCATGACAAAAAATCCTTGAGACTCCAAGAGTCGCTCATCAATACACTACCAACTATTTCCCATTGCGAGCAATATCGAGTCGAACCTGAAACAGAAAATAAAAATAGGAAAACAAATAAAGGTGTGAGTATTAAAAATCAGTAGGCTTGTCCAAATAACTATCCCCAATGCACAACCTTTAATGATAGAATTTACCAATTTCATGTTTGAAAAGAATTAAAAAAAATATTGTTTTTCACACACACTTTCATTTCTATAACGAATAACAATCCATTTCCCTTTTGAATATAAAAACATGTTTAATATTTGATGGGAAAAGGTGCACTACATTTTAAAACATTTTTGTGAAAGATTTAAAAATCCAAATTTTAGTTGTTAGACAAGATTAAAAACACACACAACACACAAAACCCAATAATGGAAATGGGAAAGTATCAAATGACGACTAGCAACTGAACTAAGCCGCTAAATCGTCCACCACATACAAATAAGCACTAATGAAAACATGGGTCAAAACATGGAGCTCATGAACAGACCAGAACGTACTATACATGTGACTCATCTTGAAGGAATTCCCTACTCAATAACGTCATAATGCCCTAATTCCTGGTGTTTACCTACATAGCCTAACTGAGGGGCCCAATCCCCTAGCAGAGAAAATTCTTTACTAAGGGTCACTAGTCAGTGCATAATCTAAACTAGATGAGAAATCATTCTAAAAAAATTCACTCACTATTCAAGGTTCCCATTTAAACACGTATAACAAATAGGGGTGAGTCAACAATGTAATTCAACCAGTCATGATGCTCAAGCGTCACACACAACTCACACAATCAACTTACACAAAAAGAACACCCTTGAGTCACCTCAAAAAAAGTTTTCCAAAACAATTTATTTTATCAATGTTCCAAATGGGCCTAATGCATATTTTAAAAGAAACACCTTTCCTTAATAAAAACCAAACCATTTTCTCACGCATCAAGATAAAACATTTACGAAAAAACCAAAAACATAATTGAAAATCTGTCAATTTTGTTAAAAGGCCAATTTGTATTCTTTCACTATTGTGCATCTGTTCATCCAGAAAAATAATGCAGGTGCCATGTATAAAATAAATAGCTTTGTTTACATCATGGAATTAATCTAAAGTTAATTATCTTATATTATTTCTCATAAATTAAAATTAATAAAATATCAACAACTAATAAATTCTAAATTTAATGGTGAGTGCAGTGGGGTACCTACATCAACTCGTCGTCCATGTACGATGACACAACACGCCTCGAGCGGGCGCACAAGTATGAGCAAGATGATGATCGCAGTACTGTGGAAAAACCTTGCAAACGTAGTGCAACCATAAATATAACTAAAATTACAAAAATGCGGACATAAAATAATCCAAATGAATAATAAACATGACATAATAATCTCGACATGTTTTCAAACATACTTCTCCCTATATATACTATTTACTAAACCACTTAAAAATTTATAAAATAATTTCTGAAGAGTAACTTAAGACTTAGACACCCAATACCCCCTTGAAAAAAACTCTTTTAAGATCAAACACACATTCTCAACATTCTAGTGGAGAAAACACATCAATTACACCATTAAATAAACTAACTACATAACATAATAATAATACACCACACGTTAAAACCCCATTTTGAAACCATGCACACACACTCCACACTCCAATTTAAAAACCATAAACTAAAAGTCTACCTTTGAAATCAAGTGTGCTTCAAAATATTCCAAAAACATAATCTGCACCACATATAATATTTATTAAACAAGTTAAAAGTTTATAAAACAATTTTAATAAAATCTCATGACATTAATTTATTATCATAGATAAAGTGAAAAACAAGGAACAAGTGAATATTAAATCAAGAAGATTTTTTGCAAAGGGTAAAATCATCTCAATCAATGAAGAACACCCTGAAATTGGAGAGAAACACCGTTCAAAAGTCAACTTCACACTTTAGAAATTTAATTAAACCCTACACAACCAATATTGAACCCAAAATGAAGGATTACTCAATAAATTGAACCCTGAAAAAAATTATTTTAAAACAAACTAGAACCTACTCAAGGAACCTACTAACCATGAAATAACCTTACATCAAAAAGAGGAGGGAAAAATACTACGAAGGGGGGTTGTCGGAGGAGGACCGCACCGGTGAGGCAAGTCGCCTGAGGGAGGACTGCTGGAATAGTTTGTGTTTGAAAGGGGAGGGGTTGTGATAGCCATAGGGACACTGGAAACAGCCGGTGACTAGTGGGGTGTATCAGATCGGGGAAGGAAGGAGCGGGTCGGACGGTCGGTGCATGGCAGCGGGCTAGGATGGGTGTGGTGTTCTGGAGGACATGAGTTGGAAGCGGAGGCACAAAGGGTGGCTGCTGGCAGTCGGCGACTATAAGGGTAAAGGCTTCAGGGCTTGGCTGGTAGGCTGGAGGCGCGAGGGATGATGGTGGAGGCCTGGGCGTGGATGCTACAAGGGATAAAGTGGTGGGATTGGAGTACGAAAGTGAGTTCGAAGGCGACTTGGTGTGCCGAACAGGAGGATGAAGGGGCGGGCGTTGTGAAGGTAGTGTGCCGTGGGGAGTGCCGCTTCTGGAGTAAGGGGGAACCAGGGGGCTGCGTAATAGTAAACATCGAATAAGGGTAAAAGAAAACCCTAAAGAGAGGAAAAAAAGAAAAAGAAAAGAAAAAGAAAAGAAAAATAGAAAAAAATAAATGAATAAAATAAATAAAAATAAATTAACAATAATATTATCTTTAATAATAATAATAATAATAACAATAACAACAAGTACCCTTCATAAAGATGATAATAATAATACCCATAATAATAATAAAATAATGTTAACAATAATATAAAATTGTTAAAAATAAAAATTTTATTTTTTTATAATTATAATTATTTAATAGTAATCTAATATTATTATTCATAAATAATGGTATTATCATTACTCTGTAAGTTATTTATTTAACACAATTCTTTTTAATTTGAAACTCATCCAATTTATTTTTATTTGGTCAATTCAAAGACCGCAATTATGCGGTACTCGAGCTGACTACATGGTTTTAACTAGTCGTGTGGTGCCCGTGCACTGACCTAAAATAAATAGTATAATAATAATAATAATAATACTAATAATAATAAAGTCTTATTAATAATAATATTAATATGAATAATAATAATCATACTGATAAAATATAAATAATTTAGATATTTAGTTCACATTAATAATAATAATAAAATTATTAACTATAATAAATAAAACATCAAATTACAAAATATTCTCACTTTAATTTTATGAAGTTAGGTGGGTCATTCCATTGCATGGGAAAAGCTGTGCGGGGTATCCAAAACGTGGTCTTCCCGGGCGCTCAGCGACGCCAACTCAGTAACACACTTTTAAAAAAAAATCAAAAATATTTTTCGGTTTTCAACCCAAACCTGGACAAAAAAATTTAAAACCAAAGAAAATAATGAAATAATAATAATAGATAGGTTGGGCTGTGACAACTATGTTTATCTAATTTTAGATGACCATTATATATTTACTACAGTATTCTTTTTATATCCTAAAAGTTAATGTTTCTCGTACATTACCATGTATGATAAATATATAAAAACCATATTAGAATTAAGATTTAGACCTTATAAGTGATCATGTTCATGAGTTTGAAAATGAAGTCATTGAATATTTTTTCTCACAATATAGATATCTTCCCAACTTTTATTATCCTAGGAATCCATAATAGAATGGTTCTGTAAAATGAAGAAATAATAAACTCCATGAAATTTCACAGACTACACTCAACGAGTATAACCTTCCTATTTAGTTTTGGGAAGAGGCTTTGAATATATCCTGTTATTTAAGCAAATGAGTATTAATTAGAACTCTCTTAATGAAAACAACATATGAACTATGGAATATTAGAAATACAATGGGTAATTACTTTATAGTTTTCTGTAGTAAATTATTTTCTTTTAAACCTATTTATAATTTTTTCAATATATCATCCAGGAGAGAGTGAGGAATTTTACTTAGTTATTCATCATCATGAAAGTCATATATAATTCATAACAAAAAAATAGACATAGTGGAAGAGTCAATTCATTTAGTTTTTTATGAAACCAATACATATGATCCTAAAACCACATTAAAAACACTGAAGGTGATTCTACAACTCTATTCATCAATGTCAAACCCTATGATATTTATGTAAAACTAGTAGAAAAATAATCCAGTTCCAAGAGACATTCAAAATCTAAACATGAATCTGTATACGACCATGAGATGAATAGAAATTATTCTCAAGATCTATTCCGACTCTTGAATACCATCCTCTAGATGATGTAGTTTGAGACTAAGTTATGGGTACCTAAACTAGCACTTCACATAAGAATTAGTTAGAACATCAATCTTTCTTATCATATCATGAACCTACCAACAGCATGGAAGAAATTAATGAGAAGTTTGGGTGATTCAAATGTAAGAGGGACTAATTCATATTGAAAAAAATAATATTTACGAACATGTTGTCAAACCTAAAGACACTATCACAATTTAAAATAAAAGGGTGTTCAGAAAAAAGGATGATCAGTCTCACAATATAGTATGAAATTAATCTTGGATTACTTCACAAGGGAAATTTAATGATGAGGGTATTGAACAATAGAAAACATTTACAATAGTGGATAGGATTCAATCCATCAGAATACTAATTTCCTATGAAACCCATTTTCATTTTATTCTATATCAGATGGATGATAAATTTTAATTATTAAATGGTTATGTAGTTAATGATTTTTTTAACAACCCCGTGTATTTAAAAATATTCATTTTCCATATCATGTTTTCAAATTAACAAAATCATCATATTTTTTAAAACAAGAACCTAGAGCTTGGTATAATTGGACCACCAAAATAATAATTTCAAATGGGTTTTATAAAGTTATATTTGATCCTACCAATTTCATAAAAATAAATTAAAATGTGTTTTAGTCTTTCATATATGCATTTATGATATTTTTTTGGATCTCTAAAAAATTAATTGCCTAGTTATTTTTTCAAAATCATTCCTATTGAGTCTGAAATGAGTTTATTGGGTGAACTAAATATTTTTCTGAGAAATAAAAATTTTCAAAAAAAATGATAATATTATAAATCATTGTGTGGAAATTAAATACCTTTCATAACATTTTTGTTTTGATATCACAAAATTTAGTTACACTCCCATGAGTTCCTCTTATATGTTAGATCTTGATGAAGCTGTTATGATATTGGATCCCACTAGTTATAGAGTTATGATTGGAAGTCCTCTATATTTTACTTCTATCAAACATTAAATTAAGAATGGTTTTTGTATGTGTTCTAATTTTCAAGAAAAACCTATAGAATCACACATACATTTTGAAAAAATAGTTTCCAAATACCTTAAATATATATCTAATTTTGGATTATTCTACCCTAGAGGATATTTAATTGACATTTTGAGTTATTAAAATTATTATTATGGTGGTTGTAATCTAGAAATGAAAATAAACTTTGGAACATGTAAACTTTTGTAAAAGTCTCTATTATCTTGGAATAGTATTGAATTAAATTATGTTACACTTTCTACTGCTAAAGATGAATACATTTCTATAGGAAATTGTTTGGACCAAATTTTGTTGATGTAATAATGTCCTCTAGACTATGGATATCAATTAAAACAAGTCCCTAGAAACTGTGAAAAACAAGTGAAATAAATATTTCTATGATTACTATGTCTAATTCTAGGACAAATAATATTTATGTAAGAAATCTATTTTTTAGGGATCATTTTCAAAATGTTGATACAAATCTTTAATTCATTAGAACTGAACAACAGCTTGCTGATATTTTTACAAAACCATTGAATTATTAGATATTCAACTATATCAAACATGAACTAGGTATGAATAATTTTGGATAGACTTTGTGATTTAACCAATTAAACATTGGTGGGTCTCTATTGAATGAACTGCTATTTGAGAGTCACTATAGGATGACATTCCATTGGCGAGTCACCATTGTTGAGTAACCACTGGGCAAGTCACCATTCATATTTTTAAATGATGGTACAATTTATCTTTCTCATATTAATTTTTATTCAATACATTCCTTTAATTTTATAATGTACTATTTTTTTGAATCCTTAAATGATAAATCATGATTTATGTTTGATATCGAGTCCCTATCACCCAAGCATGATTCCTTTGACTTGATTCACATTACCTATTTATCTAACCACCTTTAGCCTTCTTGATTCCTTTCATTTACTTTGTTCAAATAAAAGTATGAGAGTCAAACACCCTTTTATAATATCTCCTAATGAATTGAATCATACTCAGAGATTTAAAGGATAACCAAGATGAGATGTTGTAGAACATGTGAACCCATAGTAAGAGAATAATATAGTGAATGCCAAAAATGTGTTGGATGAAATGTTTTTTCATTCCAGTAAATCAATAGTGATGAGGGTGTTATATGAACAAGAAATTGTTGAGTGTATTTCCAAAAATGATTTACCATACTATCCTAGGATGGTTCATCAACTCGATCAGTATGTCAAGATTAGTTTTGGTGAGAAAAAAGATCTAATTCAATGATTGATTTATTATAAATAGTTTACTTTCTAATCAAAGAAATGTGAAATAATATTGAATGTCCAACACTAGGGAGTGCTTAAATATTATCATGGTATGATACCTAGTGTTAGTTATTTGTATGGGGATGATTTTATTGATATTACTAGAAATAGATCTACATAAAGTACTACATCTATAGAGTTATATAATGAATGCAATATTATTTTCATGTTTTCCAGTATATTTCACATCACAATAAAGAGGACATAAATACCTTTATATACTAGGATGTGTACCTCTTGTTCCGTATAAAAATAAGGGATATGGTCAGCTTGTGCAGATTCCTTATGGTACACTTAATGGATATGTGTAAGTCATTTTGAAGACCAAACTATATAATTTACCTTATTTCTATTTATGCCTTATTTAAAAAAAATTGCGACAGATGAAGGAAGTGAAGGTGAGATTAAATGTATAGATTTCTATTTGACTATGTTCATTTGTGAAAGAGTGAGGGTGAGATGGAACCCTTGGATGAAAAAATGGGTTACAGATAATGGTAAGATCTATTAGTATTTTAATCCCATATATCATTATAATAGAACCAATTATATAGTGGATCATATCTTTGACCTGGATTATATAATAGAGTATTATTATGATGGGAATGAAGAAGGGAATGCTGTTGTTGATGAGAAGGTGGATACAAATGTAGATGATCGAAGTGACCCATACTTCCCAAAAATTAATATGATGTAATTGGGACTTATTAGTCCACTAATTTGACACCCTAATAGATATAGTTTATTAAGTGAAAGGTACATTGATGATGATGAAATTAAAGTATCGTGTGATGAGAGAACTAGAAGTTCATCTTTTTTATATTCTAAAGAGGTTTTGGAAGATAATGATAAAGAAAATCCAAATTACTGTTATGATGGATATGGTGATGAGGATGGAAGAAGTGATAATTGAGGACCTAGTCAAGATCATGATTCTAATATTGTTAGGATCTAGACACCTCATCCATCCCTTGTTGGTTCAATCTCTTTAGTTAGTACTATGAAATATCTTGATTCACCTAGTCCTGTAAATGTTGAGAGACCTAGTTTGGCCTAATATAATCCCTTGAAGATATAAGTTCCAAATCACCGAGATGATGATGCTAGTTAAGCTAGAGTAGAGATCTGAATACCTTATGAGGGGTAAAAATATCATATTTTTTCTGAGTGGCTACTTCTCGTGATAAATGGGAGATATTTCCATGAAATATAATACTTGTTTTAGTCTATTCAGAGTCTAAATATGTTTATGTGGAATTTATTGAAGAGTATGAATATTCAAAAGAAGAGTTTGAGGTATCCTCTATGTGATATCCTTCCCCATGTTCAATGTTTATAGTTATAGAATATGAATAGTCATCTGATGATGAGGGAAGTCCACCAAAAGATAGTAGACTTTCTATCTCTTTTAGAGAAGATTCATAACATATGGGATCTTCGATTGAGCTTTAAGATTTTCCTTTTGATGAACCTTATTCATCATGAGATCCATTAAATAATGTTTCATAAGAAAACCTAGAGTCATTAATAGGGAGACTCCTTGATGACTTTAGTATGATTTCGATGTGTTAGGCACCTCTGATCACTTAGATTAGTGCAGTTGATGTAAGACATCTATTTGAGCTTACTGTATGTTACATCCAACCTAAGATGAATCATTACATTTTGGAATTGTAGATTGAGAACTGATGATTATCCAGTGACATGGGGACTATAAAACTTATTTTAGAGGAGTTTGGAACATCATTTACTGCCATACCAACTACTATGATGGAGTGTATGGAGATATTTTACTAAGTGACATCTACATTTTTTTATCAACCTACCTCAGTTTCATATAACGAATAAATGGTTCAGTCTACAATTTTATAGGATATTCATGATTCTTTGGGTGATATTCATGATAACCATGACGAAGATCTAAGACATAATGTTCACCATGGTGATCACATATACAAACATGTACTAGAATCTTTAAACGAAACCCAATGTTACCAAGAAAAGAACACAAAGGCCACCAAATATTATGTTTATAGGGTGTTTAAAAAATATTAATTGACCACCAATTTCCTGTTTTGGTCTAATAATCTAATTATGAAAATTTTTATTAAGGAATTAAAGGTATATATCTACCATTTCATGGTTTCGGAACCCCATATTATGTTTTTTATGGGGGAAAATGATGTATTTATTAGTGATACGAATAGAGGATGAAATAATATAATGTATTTTTTCATTAATATGAATCCCTTTATATATTTACATTGGAAATATAGTGGTTTTTCTAGAGGAAAATATTTAGAATTCTTTCTTAACTTATCATTCCTTTGACCCTTTACCGCTATATTATCATCACTTTATAATGTCTCCCCTTGAAGCTGTCAGGTTTCTCAACCCAGTCATTATCATAGAAGTACCTCTTTATTTTTTTCTATCCTTAAATGCCTTATGATAATTTCATTATTGAGATTTTATTTGCATAAACTTTGGAAACCATAATTAAACGTATCATTAAATAATCTTTGATTTCATATCTCATTATCATTGATACCACAATTTTTATCTCAAATTTGATATTTCACATGTTATGTTGATGTTTATTGTCTAAATTAAAATTTTCCTTGTTTATAAAAATTCCATAATTCATGATAATCAAAAGGGGGATATTGTTAAAATATACTTATTTTAATGAAAAAAATAATTCTTTATTTTATTTTTAACCTGTTTATAATTTGATGATGGAGTGTTACTTTATAAGAAAATTTGATGAAAATTTGGAATCGTATTAGAATGAGTCATAGTTAATTCAAAATAACACACATAAATCATGAGTCAATGGTAGTTCAAATCTATCACCACCAAGAATGTGGCAAGGTTAGTTCAGATGATCTTCCACTAGTCTAATTCACCCCCAGTTTTAGAGAAGATTAGTTCAAGTTAATAACCCTTGATTAAGAAACCAACAGAATTAATGCACTGTTAGTTCAATTGCTCCATCACCTGATTGAATCACCACCAGAATGATTCACCGACAGGTATGAATAAGTGTTAGATCAAATGATGCACTGATAGACTCAGTTAGTTCTATAGATGACTTTCCACTAGAATGTATTACCTCTAGATATTCCTTATTTCTCAAAGAGATTCAATCATTGTTCAAGCAATTTTTAATTAAATTATTCTAAAATCTAAATTGTTTTAATTAACATAAAAGGGTTATTTAATTTTTACAAATTAAACTATAGCATGGATGAAATATAGAATGAGTCATATCAAAGTATGATGAACCATACGATATCATTGACTATTATATAAATGAAAAATATTTCATGTAGTGATTTATATTTCTCTAATGTTTCCCTCATGATATAGTGTGATAGAATAGAGAAAACATGATCAAGTGGTATATGACTTGTTTAAAAAAATAAGGATCATTATAAGAGATTACACACAATATTACTTCTGACTTTGTTTAGAGAAATATTTGAATATATTAATGGTGAAGATCAATTCCAATATATATAAATGTAATCCATCGAGACTCTCTGTTTTACTACAACATTACGAGAAATATCTCTAGATCCATACCCTTCCACATCCACAGAAACTCAAGCATCACAAAAACAATAGAACGAGAATCACTATCTTTTCTATATATTATTTACTTGTCCTTCTGATTATTTCCTTTTTTATTTTAGGAGTGAGTTATTTTCATAGTTTATCAGCACACACTAACACATCAAATAGAAATTGATAATACAATATAATTTATTCGATCTATTTTTGTTTTTATACCCATAGGTTTTTTTGATGATGTCCTTGTGTGTCATGTTTTTTAATCCATATATGATTGTGGAAGAGGATTTTGATCCTGGATAGCTTGTATGATGTAGTGTGTATACCGAATATAGTTTGTGGATTAGATAATAATTATATAGTATTCTTAGAAGTGGGTGACTTCCATTTGTATGGTATTAGGTTTTGATTTGAGAATGAACTCTTTGTTCTATTATACTCTGTGATTTTGTTTTGATTTATTTATTCATAATCACTATAATTTATTAGGTTTTAATACATATAACAAGAGGTACATTGATATTTTTTTCATAACTTGAGTTTATATAAGGAATTTATTGACTAAATGGATTTCCAAATTTAATGAAATTTTTCTTATTGTATAAAATTGGACTGGCTTAGGAATTGAGATATATTTTCAAAGAAGGTTTGTTTATCAAAATATAGTTTTGATTAATTTGGAGTTTTTATTTTAGTTTGGGGGATTTCATTTGAAAATGGATTTAAATGAAATTTTTATTAGAAACTCAATTCACAACCCACTTGAGTTACTCACTCTAATATAAAATATCAATGACTAAAAAACTAATTATAATAATCCAAAACACAAGAAAATTTGATTTTATTCAAATATTTCACAATCAGACATCAATAATTGGTCTTATATTATCCCATGTATAATTTTTTTGAAATTTATGTTTACTTTATACTTATAAATTTGTTGTTAACAATTTCTATAAGCACATACAACTCCTAAAAATAAAAAAACTATAGAATAGTCTATTTATTATTCTAGGTCTATGTGAGCCTAACTTTAAATAAAAAATAAGTGTTATATACATAATTTTAACCCTATAAATTTATAAATTTTGTTTATATACAAATGATATACTCATTCAAGACTCACACTCTATATATCTATTAGGATATCATCATTCCATTCCCTTGGATAATATGACCCCATTTATTTAATCCTTTTGAACCAACATAGTTTACTTTAATGTGATAATCACTTTTCCTTCGAAGGAGACAACTTCCCTTTTAGAAATTGTAGATGAGGGTATAATAATTCCCACTTTTTACAATAAACTAATAGGATAGAATCCTTTCAAAATTAAATTTAAAAAATTTTTACAAATAAATATTTATTTGATATTGGTATTTTACAATTAACATTCATTTAATATAGGTGGTAGAGTAGTAAGATTCAGCTGATTCTTCTCAAATTTTATTATAGTGAATGGTTTCTTGAAAATATCAATTACTTTATCAATTATTACAATGTGTTACTCCTTAAAAATGTTATTTTCAATTTATTATTTTCAATAGGGTACTGAATATAAATATTTTTAGTGAATGAATGTGTATCATATTTTTTGATAGATTAGTTTTACTTACATTGAGAAAAAAATAACCATGGTCATCTTATATTAAAAGTATAGATGTTATACACTTTTGTTCCTAAAAATCATTTTCGTATAATAATTTTTTCACTATATTGTAATTCACATCTATTATGCATAACAATGTTCTATCTTGATACATTCTATGATATCAATTATACATTAATCAATCAAAAATAATCTTAAAATTATATATTTGAAATTTAAAATATATCTTGAAAAATAAATATATATAAATAAGCCACCTTGTATCTCTTATTTATATCTATATAAACTAATCTATAATCATTGGTACATTTCATTCTCCTCATGGTTCACCTCACATTCATTAGATGAACCTTCATTAAAATGATTCCTAATTTTTTATAGATGTCATATAAAAAATATATGGTGTATGATTAATCAAATAGATATGGTTTCAAATTATTATAAGAAATTATTTTAGATCAGTAATTTTTACATACTAATGCTTTCTATGTTTGGTAACAACGGGGTTTGGAGTTTAAACTGTCGTACATTCTTATATATCAAACATTTTAATAATTCATTAACCTAGTGGACATGATATCTATGAATTTACCAATATATTTCATTCACTTGTTACCAATGTATGTGTAAAGATCAATTAAACCATCAATTAGTTAACCAGATAGAGGGATATAATTTTATATATTTAATATCCATATTATTTTAGTCCAATCGAGATGGAGTTTATAGATATCATTCAGTAGTTTAAGAATATTTTTTGAAATTATAGTAGTTCCTAAAGAGATATGATACTGGGTTTTCATTAAAAGTGGGAGAAATCAAGACACAATGGATAGATAAAAGCCACATTGAACTCCTAGTAGAATCCAACTATATGTTTATTAGGTTATGTATCAAATTTATCCAATATCCCATTCCATTAGAATCCTAGTGGTGTCTCAATGGGGTTGGTGTAGGCTACTATCCTATCTATGGGAATAAATCCCATTTTAAGGTGTAAAAATTAATAATTTTTATTCAATGCCCCTAAATTTGGTGTTTTACTTCAATAAGACAAAGTATGGGGGAGATTTTCCACATTCACATTCCATTCCTCCTCTACTCTCTCCTAATAATCTAGACATTTTGAGACCATTTTGTGACATGAATCATATGTAATATGTATTTCCCACCACTAAATTATTCATCCTCTTATTTATTTATAATTTTGTTTGGTCATATTAAGGATTGGGTGTGTGATTCAATGGAAATAATGTGAAATACAAACAAAATATTGGGTTTTTAGGTTTGCCTCATAAAGGATCCTCTAAAAGGATTTATTATCATTGTCACTAACTATTTTTCTTAAGATATTGTTTACGTTTTTTGGTGTTATAATGAAATAGAGATACATTAAGGACCATTTATAGTTTAATTATTTTATATTTCATGTGTAGAATGTTTAAATGTGTTTTTGGAGTGGAAAAAAACTTATCTCTTGTGGTTTTGGAATCGCAGAATCACATGATGAGTTTTCTGGTATTAAGATGATTAAAGAATTTAATATTCAATGGTTCGGTGATTGATTTATCGGTGTACATTGATGAGATATTTGAACATGGAGTCAATGATTATCAATAAAAGATTTGTAATTATAAATTGTTTTTAAAAAATAGATTATATTTATGGATTTAGTGTATTGATCATTTAATACCCCTAGTTTTTGTGAAATATTTATTTTTTAAAATAAATTTAACTTCAATGATTGATTTCTTTACATGTAACAAAAATTTTTAAAAACCATAATATACTATTAATATTAATCTTTAAACGTGGCCATTATATAATATTAGTTAAATATTTTCTCATGAATAAGAATTAAATGATTTTAA
Organism: Viscum album; assembly: GCA_963277665.1. Taxonomy (NCBI): domain Eukaryota; kingdom Viridiplantae; phylum Streptophyta; class Magnoliopsida; order Santalales; family Viscaceae; genus Viscum; species Viscum album. The sequence goes on from OY728153.1 coordinate 1,243,201,324, forward strand.
AAATTGTGTATAATTTTTTATATATATAAAATATATTATTAAAGATTACTTTTTATAGAAATTACATTTTATGATTTAAAATTTCTATTATCTCAAAAAAAAGATTTTTTTTCTTTCTTTGAAAGAATATGACAGTTATTTTTTGAAAATTTTAGATAATTTATTTTTAAAAATAATATTCATTTTTTAAATAAATATTTCAGAATTATCTTTTAGAATTTATTTTAAAATTTTCTAAAAAGGTTAATTTTTTTATAAATAAAAAAATACTAATTTATATTAAAAAATAATTTTTAGTTAAGGATTTTACAAGGCCCATGTGATTTCATTATGAATTTTAAATATGAATTATTTTAGCTATATATTAATTACTCTAATTTAGGTTATTTTAATCAATTTCAGCATGAATTTTGATATCAAAATTTTTTGTATTTTTGAAAAAACACTCTTTAGAAAAACAGTTTTTCATCGCCACTCTAGGAATAATATTAAATAAAGATTTTAAAGTTAGGTCAAAATAATTAGGATAAATGAATTCCATATTTGAAATAAGTATAATAATTTTTATTTAATATGTATAACATGGTTTTATTTCAAAATGAATAGTTAAAATGGTAAAAATTAATTACCATGGTTACAGTTAAAACAGGTTTACCAGGTGATAAGAAAAAAATGTAAATGGGAAAATGATATATAAAACTTTAAAGAACACAATTTATGGATATATTTATACATTATCACTTTAATGTTCTATAATGGAAAATTTTGTGGCTTTTTTATATTTAAAATGTGGGTAAAAAATTGTATTTTCAAAAAATCAATGTGTGTCCTCTCCCCCACTTTTAAAAGACCACCCCCTCTCCTCTCATAAACACAGATAAAAAACCATTTTTGACTATATATATAACCAAATATATACCTTAATAACCTCCCATTAATATATAGGGATTATGTTTCATTAAACCCTCCTAATAATGAATTATGTAAAACTGAAAGAGGATATCCAAATAAGGGGTAAAACTATTAAACCCTTATTTTTTATTTATTCATAAAAATCCATAAATTATTCTATAAATATGATTAAAAATCATATATATTCCATGTACTTATATGTAATTATTTTAATATAATTTACTATATTCATCTCCTCTTCTAGGAAATGAGAAATAAAAATATAGATCGTGTGTAGGACAGACTACCACCCCATGAACCGATGTTATTATTTTTCCATCACCACACATAATAGATGAAGATAATGATGTATTTTACATTTATAAATTATATTTATGAGTATTTTATACTTATGTTATTATATTATCACATATACCTCCTTAATTTTCATTCAATGGGAATACAATAACTTCACTATTGTGTACTGTGGACTACCAACGCATGTTGCTACGTGATTCGTTATTCATGTAAACATTACATAGAAGTTAATAAGGGTAAATTTAATAAATATATGTGATAAATTTTACATAAGAATGATTATTTAATGATAATATATTGTTTACAATCCTTTATTTCCATCCATTAAGAAAATGGAATCATCATTAATGTGTATGTGTGGACTACCGCCTCCATGAAAGATGGAATGAATTTTATATCTATGATGTTAATAAATTGATATATATACTTATATATTTAATTAATATGTTGTTTATATAAATATAACAATCTTCATATAATTTAACCCATAAAAATTAGATTATTATTGATACCAAACCCAATCATATAAAAAAACAAAGAGTTACTGCCCAAAACATAATTTCAACTAGGAAGCGGGTCATAAGTAATTCATATATGGTATGATATATGTGTTTATGATTTTTTAATAGATTTATAATAATCCTTTTTTGTATACATGATATTAAAACAAGTATGAAAGAATTCAGTACTTAGTCTAAGGGATTTTTTGTCTCTCTTTTATTTATAGGATACATATGTCATATTCCCCACTTATTTATTTTGTGTGGTGTGTGTACTAACCAAATTAATTTTTATTTTAAAAACTTAAATATGTTATTTATATGTCATTTTTAGTTAATTTTATTCATTAATGGGTCTTATGATTCAAATGTTTCCAATATGGTAATATTTTTTTCTCAATTTTTCATCTTCATGACATACATTTTTTAATTCTCAAATATTCATATATGTGGTGTATATACATATCATTTTACAATTAATATCCAAAATATATTTATTCTCATTATATTTATTATTTTATAAATTTTTATTCTTTCAGGGGAACTATAATTTAATGTTACCATTATGGTAGGGGTCTTATTATATAATCTCATTGTTTATCCGGGTTTTTGATGTTTATGATTCTGGTTAGGAAATACAATGATCTATAATCAAATAAAATAAAAAAATTTATTATCCTCATTTTATTTAATGAAAATAAAATGTGTTCCTTTTATTTCCATCAAATTATGCACTCAAGAGTTCTAATTAATTTTTTAAATTAATAATTAACATTATTTTTCTCTTTGGTCGAAAATGATTTTACATGTATATCAATTTTTCCCTTAAATACGTCCAAAAATGCTTTTACTATTGTATAGTATTTTTTTAAATTTTACCCATGTTTTATTTTTAACAAAAAAAATAATAGACTCTCCATATCCTTTTCCAAACAAGTCAGATTTGGATTTTTATAAAAATTGTTAAATAAAATAATTTTTTAAAATGTATGGTGTGTACGTTATTACCCACTATTATAAAAGATCAACAATGTATCGATTCATTTATAATTTTTTAATTTTATTATAAATAAAAATTATTATGAATTATTTTTTCTATTTTTTTTTATTTTAAAAAATAGTCATTTTCAAAGTGAAAAGGGTATTTTCTTCAAGAAATTTGTTAAATGATATCTACAATTCCTTGTTTTTTTAAAATAAAATTATTTTAACAATGTTTTCTATTTTAAAATTTTAAAGTTAATTTTTAATTTTTATGTTTGTCAAGAAAAGTTCTTTGTTATTTTTCAAATATCATATTCCATCTATTGTGAAATATTTTGAGGATGCATTATATTTACTAAGGATATGATCCAATAGTATATTGATTATTCATTATATAGATGATTTAGGATTGTGATTAAAACATTTTTATGAAATTTTTTTCTTTATCATGGTTTATGATATGATGAAATGATGAAATATTTATGAATCTCATTTCATTTAAATAGGTTATGTTTAAAGAAAATTTCATGAAAATAGTTTATTTTCATGGGTTTTGATATGGTGAATATTTTATGATCTTCTGGAGCTAAAATGTTTGGATTATGTGATTTCTGGGACCCATATCACCCCCAAAAAATTAATTGGGAAATTATTGATGTTATATTATCTCAATTGGTACACAATTGGATATCCAAATCTTAAAATAGGGTATATAGGAGGTTGTTCCAAGATCCAAATATGTAACACAGGTTGTTATCCCATGCCTTAAATTGGGCACACATAATACTATCCCAAGTATGTGGAATGTACATGAGAGGTTATCCTAAATCTAACATGTTATTAATATTTCGGTGTGTATCCCTGATATAATCATTCCTAGTTTTATGTGTAAGAAACAAATATAAAACTTATTTCAATGTTATGATATTATGACTTACGTTTTTTTCTATTATGTATCATGTCTTATGAAATTCCATATATTATTCTAAGACTCATGATTATGATATAAAATATCTATTTTATGGCTCTTCAAATATAATTATCATGTTATATTAACCTTATTCCCATGTCATATTGATATCTCCTTTATTTACTATTATTGAGCATCTAAGATCACCCTTTCTCATGTTTCATCTCACTAGGTTATGGAGAAATGTATTTAGAAGGGTATGAATGAGAAGAATACAATGTGGGAATATGATTACGGTATATGTTTAATATCATTCAATAAATATGAAAATTATGTATCTAGTCTCTAAAAACACTAAACCTTTATAATCCTTAGGTGATGTTTTGTGACATGTATTGAGTGTCCATATAAAAAATATATATTATTTAGGAATATAATGTCTTTTACAATATTATTTCTATTATAATAATGGTTTTTAACCATTAGAGTATATAATGAGAAAACATTAGTGATATCCCTAGGGATATGTCTATGGATATGTCTTGTGATATATCTAATTATAAGGCTATGGATTAGTCAATGTATAAAAAATGTCATGGAATTTCAGTAAAGGATAAATCTAGAGGAATCAAAGAAATTAAAAACCTCTCTAGATACTTTATGTTGATGTGTCTATGTCATAGAGGTTCCTACAGGTAATAAAATTGAACAGGGCGTATTGAGCTATAGTTGATCATCACGTAGTTCCTAATAATGGGCCTTTCTGCACACCTAGTTTGACACTCTCAGGGGATATTATATGGAAAATTTTAATGTTTTTAAAAACAATTATAAAAATTTTAAAAATGTTTTTAAGTTAATTTTGACCTATGGTTTCATATTTGGAAATAATTGTTTCATGATTTGACATTCTATATATAATTTTTCATGACAATATTTTTTCCAATTATGATTATAGTTTCTCACATGATTCCTTTTTGTTTTAGTCAATGGATGGAACACAAAAGAACTATGTAAATTCTAAATTCTAGGAAAAATAAAAATATTATAATCCTAAGAAAAAAATTATATGGGATACATAATGTAAAATATCATTTTTATTATTACAAATAATTCTCAAGCTATAAATAATGCTTAACTCCCAAATGGGAAAAAAGAGAGGAATGTTTTTTTTGAGTCATTAATGAGGAATAAATCACCTTATTTTTAGTGGGTTTATAAATCCACTATTAAATAAAAATGGATCACTTACACTAAGCTGATATTTTACATTCTCTAGTATTTTGAACATGAAAATTCAATTTTAGAAGTACATCATTCTTATACAGAAGAAGATGAATTGATGTACCATATAAAAATATGAGTCATGTGTGGCATATTAATTCTATAGAATGTCATGAGATTAAGAGGGTATTTTTTAATAATTTATTCCCTTTTATTCTATAAAAATGTTTCTAGAATTTATTTTTTGATTTCAAAAAAATGATGATGAATCTATGTGTACCAACAAAGATAATTCCCCATGAATTGTGAGGTGTGATTTTGTTTAATCCTAATACCTGAAATAAAAATTGATTAATTATTCTGTAGCATAAATTTTAGTCTTACAATAGTGTTGGATATAATATAATTTAGTATCTATAAATAATTAAATTGAAAAATAGTTATAGTATAAATGAAAATTAGAGATTTCATCCATTCCAAATGTTTTGGTATGATTGAATGATTAAGTATCATGAAAACATGAATATGTCAAATGGGGGATATATATTTCACTTTTATACATGATAGTATTGTGATAATAATATCTTACCTAAATGGATGAATTGAAAATGAGTGTCTTTATTATTTTGGAATCCATGAAATCAAGTAAAATTTTGAAGTGATGATAATAGGGAAGTCAATACAATGAATGGGGATAGAGATCAACAAAATAAACCACAATCACTCTAGTGTTTCCAATCCAAATAGACTAGTAATTATAAAAATAAATTCATTAATCAAATGTATAAAGAGAGTGACAATGCACAAAAACTTTTTATTATAAAATAGAAATTGAAATAATATTCATTCACAAAAACTGATGTTAATTAAGATAATTAAGGAACTCCAAAGTGGAAAATTTTAGGATATATTTTTTATGAATGAGAAATGTGATACAATTATTATTTTTTATCCATTATTAAAATTTAACATGATATTATGAATTTATTATCTCTCTCTTTTTATATTTTCAAATAACGAAATCACATTTTATTTTGAAAATCGACTTTGGATCGTATATTGGTTCCAGGGTGTACATGAATTTCTAATGGAAAAGTTTTTGGAAAATATAAAAGAATTTTTAAGGAATATTAATTGATTTATATTTGGAAACATATATGTTTTTTGTGACTTTTTCAAGTGATTAGGGTTTATACATTTTCTTATGAGACATTATTTTTTTTATGTTCATCAATAATAGAAATGAGATCAACTCATTCCAATCATTAAGATTCAATTTTGGTCAAAGGTATTTTTGAATAACCATACTTGTATCTCTTTATAAAATGTATTAAATAAAACCATGTAATATATTCGATGAAAAGAGAAAAAAAATTTATATTCATAAAATATTTATAGGATGAAAGAATAATTTATGGATTTTATGTTAATTTTAGTACTCTATGAATGAATAAAATATCATGAATATTCATTTCACATAGTATGTGGATAATAGGTAATTGATCTAATCACAACCATAAGAATAAATTTCTCTTGATCTATAAAGGAAATTTGATCCCTAGATATTCGGTTCCATTTGAAATTATGGGTTGTTTAGGATATTATATTATCATTTTATGCTTACACTAAATGTTTGTTAGGTTCATAGGGTATTACATGTATCTCTAATGTGGAATTATATTCTAGATCCTTAAAATGAACTAAACTTATATTTCATATAGTTATAGTAATATCATGCATTTGAGGAACAATCAGTGTAGATTTGAGATCATAGAGAGAATATTCTATGAAGTAAGATCAATATAACGATCAATGTTTTTGTAGTGAAATGACCATCTTAAAGAAGCTATATGAGAACCTAAGGATGTGACATCGAATACGTATACTCAATGGTCTATAATGGAATAAATAATTTCAACTGAAATTTTAATTTTATTGGGGTTATAATGTAACACACTGTGTTTTTATGAAATATATATATTTTTCAAATAATTTTCATTTCTTCAATATCTTTCTTCTGTGAAAAGACCATGTTTTTAGAAACCATGAAATACTAATATTTTTATTAATTAATCATTATTGTTATAACAAAGTCATTAAAAATTGTACTATGAATAGTAAAGACAAAATTTAAAAATTTATGTGTAATGGTTTAATATAAAGAAAACATATTGTCAAAAAAGTATAGAATTTTTAAAAATTTTTTTATATATTTGGAATATTCTATTTTTAGAAAATAATTTTTTTTACTAATTTTTATGAAAAAAATTTAAAAATAATATTGAAATCCTTAATGAAATTTATTTAAAAATTTTACTTTAATTTTTTGATCTACATGTAAAAATTATCTTATGATGATTTTTATAGAATTTTCTAAAATGACTACTTTTTTGATGAGTTGTAAAAAAACTAATTTTTATTATAAACATATTCTTTGTTTAATGAATTTATAAGGCCCATATTATCTCAATTAGATCTTAAAAGTAACATTACAGAAATTATATATTTATTAACCCATTTTACGTAATTGGAATAAATTTTTTATTTAATTATGATATTAAAACCTTCAATAATTGTCTAAATTTTCCCTTCAGAAACACATATTTTTATAATGCCTCTGATATTATTTTTAATTTAAAATTTCCAAATTTATTAATGGATTTTTTAAATATGTATTAAAATAATAAAATATCATTAATTAAAATTATTTATTGTGTTCAACATAATTTTGGTTCAAAATTAATAACAAAAATATTAAAAATTAATTACTATGACTAAGGTAAAACCAAGGTTACTAGGGGTATAATATAAGCATATAAGCTATTAAATGAGCTGGATACGTTTTAAAAACAACTTTTATTGGAATTTATAGACCTTATAATATATATGGTTATATAGTGACACATATTTGAACATTGTGGCATGCGAAAACCATCGGTACATTTTTCATTTTCCAAAATTCCTTGTTTGTCCCCTCCCCACATATAAAAGGCCATCCTATCTCCACTCCAATTCACACATAAAAAAAATATGAATAAAAAAATAAAAAAATTAAGTCTTCTTTACATCCAATCCCACATATAAGAGTCTTTAATTTAATTAAGAATCCCTCATATTAAGTCCTATATATAAACCTAAAGATGTTCCCCAAAGAAGAGGTAAAATTCCCAATCACGTTTTTTACTTCATCTTCCCCCATGTTAATATATTATTCAAATATTATATCATAATAATAAAATAATATAAAATAAACTATTGTTTTATTGTGTTAGTTATGTGACCTACATTTATCTCCAATTATATTAAATGGGAATTGAAACCATTGATTGTGTGTACGAAGGATTATAGCCTCACAGACAGTTGATATTCATTTTCTATAGAAACCTCTCACAAATGGATATAATTAAATATTTAATGTCTATATGTTATATTTTTTATAATATTATATTTCTATAATAATAATATCATGTATAGATTCTCTCATTCCATTCCATTCATATAGGATAACGTCGCTCGCGTGTATGGTAGACTACAACCTCTCCTTGTTATGTAATTAGTTTTTCACCTACTCTATTCATGGATGGTAATAAAAGAAACCTTAATGAATATATGTGATATAAATGAAAGTAAAATTATTTTTAATTTTAATATATTATTTAACATACATTCTATTCATCTTTCAAGAAAATGGAAATAATGTTTATGCATATGTACAGTCTACCATCTCCTTGAATGGAGTAATTCATTTTTTATCTCTATCTTTAATGAAAAACTCAAAAATAATTATATAATGAATATAAATGATAATTTTATCATTTTTAACATTATTAATATTATGTAATCTTGGTCAATATAAATGGATTGATGTTACAAAACAAGAAAACAAGAAAAATTATTTAGTTATTTCCCAAAACATTATTTTAATAATGAATTGTTAATAAAGTGGTAATAAAAAATTATTTGTATATCTTATATAGTATGATATATGTTATTATGGCTATAATATATATTGATTTTAAACATATTTATATTATTCATTTATTGTTATTGGGTATGATGGAATTAGATTCTTTAGATAATATATTTATAGTCTCTCCTTTTTTTGTTATAGACATATGTAATATTCACCACCAATTTTTTTAGGGTATACAATTATACATGGACTTATAATATCATTAATATATAACATTTATTTATATTTAACATTTGATTTAATTTTATTCTTTAATAAGGATTGTGGTTCAAATGTTTCCAATGTGGTTAGGTATTTTTTTCTCAATATTTATTCTTTGGGAAATATATTATGTTATGAAACTATATTCATTTATGAGGTATATATAAATATCCTTTTACATTTTTTATCTTGAATTTATTTATACACATGATATTTTATGTTTAATTTAATGTTATTATTTCATTGGGCTTATGATTTAATGTTACTAAAGTTGTAAGAGTTTTTTTACAGTCATTATCTATCATGATTGTTTATGTTTATATATATATGATGGAATGTAACGCCATGACCCCAGTTACCCAGAGTCGGTGCATTATTACATAACATTGGCATGATCACAAGAAATATCAAGTCTCGAAATACTGATTAGTTTAGTATCATTGGAATACCTAGATACATTAATAAAGTTTACATTACATTGTAAAATGAAAACTACAACAACATAGTCTCCATAGTCCACACTCATATCCCCACATAATATCCCAGTAGGTCATTCATAAATTACTTCTTCACATCCTGGGAAAAATAAAACATTGAAGGGGGTGATCACAAATGCCAAGTAAGGATAACAATATAGCGGAAAATTTCATAAATAAGAATAAACATTTAAGGCAATGTATAACTAAAAAAAGCCTTTTAAACTTGAACTTCAAAATAATATGGCTGAAATAAAATGAAATAATGTCATTTACTTATTCCCATGGATATTCTACTAATCTAATAATCATATGCAACACCAATAACAACTTTCATAATGATGGAATGCATAATGCCAGACTATCATAACCACATAGCCAAGGCCTCGTACCAAGACTACAAATAAGATTTTTTCAAGGCCTTGTGCCGAGACACTAATTTGTATCATGAGACCTACCGATGCATCATGGAGCTAAAGCGGGCTCCACCCATCACTTGTTATGTCTAATGCATTCTTCATATGAATTGGTTTAAACATAACATAAACATTCGTATTAAAATTAGCATACGAAATGTTAATACTTTCTCCATAAACCATGAATGGTATAAAAATAACACATCCACAGTCAAAAATATCACAAAACCTTCAATACAACATGGAAGATCTGTATCATAAAAAATAAACTTCAAATAAGCTTAAAATCCATCAATGAATGTTGACATAGATGAAATCAAAACTATTTGAGAGAAATATCTCTTTTTTTTAAATCATTTAAAAGTAAAATATTTATAGAATAAAACTTTTACATTGAAAATATTCTTATCAGATTTTAAGGGAATCTTTGAAGATTTTATAATGGCGGAAAATAGCTGCACCCGCCGTATAAGTTAAAAAAGACATTCTAACCTTAATTCTATCGAAGAGGTTAAAAAGGACCTTGGTTTGAAAAAGACGGAAAGATTCCTTTATAAACTACTTATAAAAAGTCAAACAAGGGTATAAATGACTTTAAACAATATTCTGTAAAATTGTAAGAATGTTTTGAAACAAATTTTTAAGAAACATGGATGTGGATGATAAAGAGGTCCCAGTAGATAATAACGTATAAACAACCTTGGATAATGAAGATATTGTGAAATAAACCCTTACCTTGTACTTTTACTTGGTTGGGGGTAGGTTAACCTCCTGTATAATGGTGAAATAATTGTTATTAAATTATAAAATAATCATATACATTAATATGATATCATATATTATCTTTTAACATTGCTTTGTTAATAATATCTAAATATTATTGTCGTTTCGGGTCTTAACTTACTCATTTTCTTTTATATGTTTTGTTACGTAAGCCTTGTTTTTTATGGAGAGGTTGTATCTTATTCATATACATAATGATATTAAGTCCATAATCATTATTAATAATCATTAAATGTTAATTATACTTGAATGGATATGATGGGAAATGAATCTCATTGTGTTCGTGGAGACGGTAGTCCGTACGTACACACGAGCGACAATATCATTCTTTTGATATTAAAATAATATTTAATTAGATTTTATATCATATATACAGAATAATTATCAAGTTATATTTATTATTTACATGAATTACACATCATTATTATACTCATCCAAATAATAATGTTTGGAATAAAAATTACACCACAATGTGGAAACGGTAAGCCGTACGTACGCACGTATGGTGACATGTAAGTCAAATGATGGATAGAATACCTAAATATGGTTGCACCATGTTTATAATAACATAAATTTATATATAATATACTGGATTTATTATTTTAGAATAGTAATAACAAATAAAGAAGAAGTGGAAGAAGAAAGGAATTTGAAAGGGGGTAGTGAAAACATTACCTCTTCTTCGGGTTCTTCCTTTTGATTTGATCCAAAGGGCTCCACTGGTTGGATTTATGACTAAAGAAATGCCTCTAAGATGAATTGAGGTATGTTTAGAGAGTAGTTTATTATGTTTTGGCCGAACCAAAAGGTTTTCAAGGTATGAATTAATGAGAAGGGGGAGTTCCCTTTTATAAGAGGGGTGAGGGGCACCTTTGGAAAAGCTAGAAATATTGTTTTATAATAAATTCATATTCGATTTATAATGGCTCCGAAGTTTATTTTTTAAAGTTTAAGGTGGGGATAGGTCTAAAACCACTCAATAAATATGATTTAGATAGGTTTGAGTTACTATATTAACCTTATCTTTAAGTATTAACTATTAGTTAATTATTTTCACTTTTACAATGTCTCTTAGTATTTTTTATTATATGGTTAATAAACATACAATATACATTAAAGAGACCCCCTAGTGGTCAATTAATGATACACCTATCATGATATAAGTCTCATGCCAAACCGTAGATTTTCAGTAATTTAATATCATTTAATAATATAATATTTGTTTTAAAAACTCTTTTATGTCAATTTTGACACTATTCAATAAATGATTTTTGTAAAATTCATAACAGAATTATTACTTATAAAAAAGTTAATTAAATCAAACCTAAAATGTCATATTAACCTATAAAATTATTTTTATTTATAAAAAGTCTCAAATTACATTTATTTGGGTATTTATAATATCAATTATTCTAATTTTTCATTAATTAGGTAATTACTACATCACCGTTGTGTCGTAAATAAATTAAATTATTTAATGTATAAAAATTATAAATAAAATACCATTATATAGGAAATATTTTTATATTTCTAATGAATATTTATAGTCTAAAATCCAAAAAATATAAACATATGTAAATATTGTTTTTCTAAAATATATATTCTTTTGTCATTTTTGTATTTATTTTAACTTAATTAAAATAATCTGTCCCTATCACCTACAAGTGGATCCATGGTGTCCCAAAATTGACCCAAATATGTCCATGGTTGGACATGTATCCGCCAATAAGGTTAGGAAATGTTTTAGGGTAATTATTATTATTATAATATTATTTTTAACCCTTATTTACCGGATTTACCCTTTAACCATGGTAAATAAAATATTTACCGAAGTAATTATTCAAAATGTCTAAATATAGAATTTAACTATTTACACAATTTGGACATCCTAATTCTAAATATGGAATCCATTTTTCCAAATTCAAAACACAGATGTTGGAGAAATTAATTTAAAATTAATTCCTGTTGTCAAAACAAAAAGCGTCTTTTTAAGATATAATAACTATCAAAAGATTGATACTTGTTTATGTCCGGTTTAATTGTGAAATTATGTCCAATGAACAAAATTTTATTAAATGGTAAAAATATATTCTAAATATACTTTAAAACCAATCAAATTCATAACTTATCACTATTAATTATTTTGATTAAAAAAGTTCTTTTTAATTAAAATTTAGTAATTTTAACTATTCATCAAAATATAAAGGTTATCCAAAAAGTACCAAAATTTTACCTCAGCCTAAAATCAATACTAAGAATCCAAAAACGAAGTCCATTTTTAGAGGAAAAATTTATAAAATATCAAAAAGTAGGTATTACTATTCATAATGTCTTGTTTGATTGGTTGTGGTGTGTGTTAGAACTTGAAGTTGCGTATAACACACGCTATTGTATTATTCAAAGAGAAGCGTATCGTGGAAGCTTGGGGTGTTACATTATTCCCTCCTTCAAATAATTTCATCCTCTAAATACCTAGAATATTACTGCATAAAAAGAATCTGGTGGTTCTTCATCATAAGTCCCTCGGGTTCCCACGTTGCCTCTTCCATTTTATAGTTTCTCCATAGAACTTTTACCAGACGAGTTGTCCGGTTTCGAAGAACATGTTATCTTGTATCAAGAATCCTAATGGGATATTCACAATAATACAGATCGGGTTCCAGTTCTAATTCCTCATAGGTTAGTACATGTGTTGGGTCAGGCATGTATTTTCTCAACAGTGAAACATGGAACACATCGTGAACATTGGATAGACTTGGCGGCATTGCCAAACGGTAAGTTATAGCCCCAATTCTTTCTAGAATTTAGAAAGGTCTAATGTACATGGGACTAAATTTAACCTTCTTACCAAAACTTATAACTCCCGTCCATGGAGATACCTTCAGGAAAACATGATCACCGACTTGAAATTCACATCCTTCCTTCGATTATCAGCATAGCTCTTCTGCCTACTTTGAGCAGCTTTGATATGGTTTTGGATTACCTAAACATTTTCCATCGTTTACTTCACCAGTTATAGGCCTACAAGCTTTCATTCACCAACATCATCCCAACAGGTTGGGGTGCGACATCTCTTTCCATACAATGCTTTATATGGTTCCATCTGAATACTTGAATGGATGCTATTATTATAGGAAAATTCTACCAGAGGTAAATATTGATCCCACATACCCTGAAAGTCAAGTGATCATGATCTCAACATGTCTTCTAAGGTTTGAATAGTCCGTTCTCATTGTCCATCTATTTGAGGGTGGTAGGCAGTGCTCAAATGAAGTTCAGTATCCAAGGCCTTCTGAAGACTCTTCCAGAATCTTGAAGTAAAATGGGGATCACAATCCGAAACAATTGATAGGGGTACTCCATGAAGTCTCACAAATACATTAATATATAGTCTTGTTAGACATTCCAGTGGTAGATATTATCTTATACCAATAAAATTTGATGACTTGGTAAGACGATCAACAATAACCCATATTGCATCGTTCCTTCTAGGAGTCTTTGGTAGTCCCATGAAAAAGTCCATCGTGATATTATCCCATTTCCACTCAGTTGTGGGAAGAGGTTGCATGACTCCTCCAGGCTGTTACCTTCCAGCATTCACTTGTTGACAAACCATACATCTTGACACAAAATCAGCAATCTCCCTCTTCACGTTGTCCCACCAAAAATCATCCATCAAATATCTATACATTTTGGTGCTCTATGGTGTATTGAGAAATTGGAACTATGAGAATCATCCAACAATTCCCTTTTTTGATCAGGTATATTGGGAACACAAAGTATCTTCCCAAATTTTAAAATTCTTTCTTCATACACAATGTCTCTCCATCTCCCATCATTAACAGATTCAATATTCTTTTTAAATTCTTCATCATCGGTCTGAGAACTCTTTATCCTTTCTCATAAAGATGGTTTGGAAACTATTTGAAAAAGCATTGATGTTTCACCTTCCATGGTGATTCCAATATCCAACATTACTAGGTCCATAAATATAGGATCTCTTTCAATTATCATCATGGTCAAAACTCAATGATCTTTTCTGCTCAAAGCATCTTCCACGTTATTTGCCTTCCCTGGGTGGTAGTGTATCGTGCAATTATAATCCTTGGGTAGTTCAAGCCATCAAATTTTCCTCATGTTGAGTTATTTTTGTGAGAAAATATACTTCAAACTCTTGTGTTTAGTATAAATATCACATTTTTCACCATAGAGGTAGTGTGTTTATATCTTCAAAGCAAAGATCATAGCCGTTAACTCGAGATCATGAGTTGGATAGTTTTTTTCATGAATTTTCTACTATCGTGATGCATAGGCAATAACCCTATCATTCAGCATAAGGACACAACCAAGACCTTTCTTTGATGCATCGCTATAAATAACGAACCCATCATTCCCTGATGGTAGAGTCAATATAAGAGCATAGAATAATCTTCTCTTCAGTTCGTAGAAACATTCTTCAGAGACTTTTGTCCAAACAAATTTTACCCCTTTAAGTGTGAGCTTTGTTAATGGGTTAGCCAATTGGGAAAAATCCTGGATGAAACGTCGATAATAACCTTGCAAACCAATAAAACTGCATGCCTCAGTTATACTCATCGGTGCATGCCATTATTATATTGCCTTGGTCTTAGAAGGATCAATAGGGATTCCATCTTTAGAGACAATATGCCCAAGAAAATAAATCTCCTGAAGCCAGAATTCACACTTGCTAAACATCCCATATAATTCTTGTCTTCTCAGAGTCTTCAGGATAATGCGCAAATGATTTTCATGATCTTCATAGCTTTTGGAGTATACCAAGATATCATCAATAATTAACACCACAAAACCATCAAGGTATTCCTTTAAAACTCTATTCATTAGATCCATGAATACAGAGGGAGCATTAGTCCTCCCAAAAGGCATTACTGTAATTTGTAATGCTCGTACCTGGTTCGAAATGCTGTCTTCGGAATGTCTTCCTTCTTCACACACAACTAATGGTATCTAGACCGAAGGTCAATCTTTGAAAAGTATTGAGCTCCATGCATTTGTTCAAATAAATCATCAATGCGTGGTAGGGGATACTTGTTCTTTATTGTTATATAATTAATCGCCATGTAGTCGATATATAACCTCATAGATCCATCTTTCTTTTTAACAAAAATAATAGGGGCTCCCCATGGAGAAACACTAGTGCGAATAAATCCCTTATTACTCAATTCCTCTAGGTGTTTCTTTAGTTCAAATAATTCCACATTGGCCATTCTATTAGGGGTCTTCGATATAGGCTTTGATCAAGGAATTAAATCAATGGAAAACTCAACTTCTCATTCTGGAGGATGTCTAAGAAAATCTTCCAGAAGCACATCTGCATATTCTTTCACAATAGGTACATCCTCTATTTGAACATTCATTTCCTTACCCATAGTCATTTCATTATCTTCCTCCCAAATAATTGAATTTAGTTGAGCTACTGGGGTAGATCTACATAAGAATTAGGTGGTGACAATTCTGCTCTAAAGATAAGGTGTTCCTTATCATCATCATCAAAAATCGTAACCTCCTTCTTCATACAATAAATCTTCACATCATGGTCTGAAATCCAATCCATACCAAGGATTATACCAAACTCAATCATAGGTATGGCGATGAGATCAGTGGATAAATAACATTTATGTGCTCTAATGGGGCCTGATTCACAAAACTTTGTTGCAATGATTCTTCCCCTAGGATTTTTAACTGACAACTCCCTTGTTAAATAAAATTGAAAATATCTAATTTTCTTAGAAAACTAGGAAGATACGAAACAATGTGATGATCCAGAATCAAATAATTCATTCCTTAAACTTGAGTAAACTATTAAATTACCTTCCACCATGTCTTTCGGAGCTTCTATCTCAGCACTAGTGATAGCATAAGCTTGGCCTTGATCCCTTGGACTTTTTTGAGATAAGTTCCCTGGACTCTTAGGACATTCATTTTCATAATGTCCCATATCCCTACAATTGTACCATTGGACATTGATAGCTTCCTTCTTCCCCTTGCAATCATGAGCTTGGTGGCCTTTTTCACCACATTTGTAAAAGACTCCCATTCCTTTTAAGCAAGTACCAGGGTGTTTCATCCCACATTTACTACAGGATGGATATTCATCTATTCCCTTATTCCCTTATTTTCCATTCCCAGATTGATAAACAGATATCTTCTTCTCTTGCTTTTCTTTAAAGTAATAAGACATAGAGAATTCCTTCTCTGTCTTGATAGCACATGAGACAATGTCTTTGTACGATGAGAATTCTTGTGAGACTAACGCTGAAAAGAGAAATGGTTTTAACACATCAAAGATACGATTAATCTTACTTCTTGGGTTACGTAAATAATCTGCAGTATACCTTCCAAACCTTGTTAAGCTAGCCTCATACTTTGTGACATTCTCATCATCCTTTTGTCTCAGACTCAGAAATTGCCTTTCTGTATCTTCTCAATGGTCACGAGGAAAGTATTTTTCTAGAAACAAATCTTTGAACACCCTCCATTCCATATTTGATACTTCATCACCTTCCTTTGTTTTTTGAATCAATGACCACCATTGATCAGCATCTCCAGTGAGGCGCTAAACTGCCATGATAACTTTTTCCCTTTCACTACTCCCCAAAGCCTGAAATATTTTCTATAGGGAATTTATCCATTGCTCAGCTACTAAGGGATTTTTACTCCCATTGAAAGTTGGTGGTTTTTCCATATGAAGCGATCTAACATTGATCCTCCACGCTACGGATCAGGGTGCTCCATACGGGTAAGGTTATTATTCATAACTTGAGTGAGTTGTCCCAGTATGGTGATTAGATGATCAGCACCAGTTACATCACCAGCTCCACTACAATTATCTTGATCAGGAGGGAAATCCCTATATGGAGTGCGTGCATTGATACAGTTTCCATTTCTTACACTATGTGCCATTTCTTAACAATGGAATAAACTAGATCTGTTTATGAATCAAAATACATATTCCATACATATAAAACAGTTAACATAAATTGAACTTTTTATGGATATAATCTATAATCATAAAAATGTTTTCTTTGAGGAAGTATATACTCATAAACCCTTCATAATGATTTGTAATGAAAATGAGAGTTATCCTAAGCATATCCCCCAGGAGTGTTGTAACCAAGAGTATAGCAAGGCCCGTTGCCATGCACCAGTTCTCGTTCGATTCTAGATCAAAGTGGTGTTTTCAAGTTTTACCCCTAGGTACATCTCTTCCAGAGCTGCCACTAAATGGTCATATCCAGACAGTGATGTATTGCTCGGAAAACTCACAAAAACTCTACAATACCAAAATTCTAGGAAGTTCTTCTATACTAATACTCAATGTCCATCTTAGGTCTATGTGCTCTAATCAGAGATTATCTAAATCTAGCTTCCAAGGTTTGTACTAAACTTCCTCTGATACCAACAGTAACACCCCAACCCCAGTTACCCATAGTCGGTGCATTGTTACATAACATTGGCATGATCACAAGAAAGATCAATTCTTGAAAGACCGATTAGTGTAGTAGCCTTGGAATAACTAGATACATTAATAAAGATTACATTACATCATAAAATGAAAACTACAAGAACATAGTCTCTATAGTCCACACTCATATCCCCGCATACTATCCCAGAAAGTCATTCATAAATTACATCTTCACATCCTGGGAAAAATAAAACATTGAATGGGGTGAGCTCAAATGCCCAGTAAGGATAAAAATATATAAGAAACGTTCATAAATAAGAATAAACATTTAAGGTAATGTATAACTAAAACAAAAGCCTTTTAAACATTAACTTCAACATAATATCACAGAAATAAAATTAAATAATTCCATTTACTTATTCAAATGGATATTCTACTAATCGAATAATCAGATGCAATATCAATAACCACTTTCATAATGATGGAATGCATAATGCCGGACTATCATAACCACATAGCCAAGGCCTCGTGCCAAGACAAAAAGTTAGATTTTGTTAATGCCTTGTGCCAAGACACTAATTTGTCTCATTAGATCTACCGATGCATCGAGTATCTATAGCGGGATCCACCCGTCACTTATTAACTCCAACACATTCCTCATATGAATATGTATTAACATAACATAAATATTCGTATTAAAACTAGCATACGAAATGTCAATACTTTCTCCATAAACCAGGAATGGTATATGAATAACATATCCACAGTCAAACATATCACAAAACCTTCAATACAATATGGAAGATCTGTATCATAATAATGAAACGTCAAATAAGTTTAAAATCTATGAAAGGATGTTGACATAGTTGAAATCAAAACTATTTGAGAGAAATATCTCTTTTTTTGAAATCATATAAAAGTCAAATAATTATAAAATAAAACATTTACTTTGAAAATATTCTTAGAAGCTTTTAAGGGAATCTTAGAAGATTTTATAACGGCGAAAAATAGCTGCACCCACCGTATAAGTTAAAAAATACATTCTTACCTTAATTATGTCGAAAATGTAAAAAAGGACCTTGTTTGGAAAACGACGGAAAGATTCCTTTATAAAAATATTTTCAAATGTCAAACAAGGCCATAAATGATTTTAACATATATTTTTTAAAATATTAAGAATTTTTTGAAACAAAGTTTTAAGAAACATGGATGTGGATGATAAAGATGTCCTAGTAGATAATAACGTATAAACAACCGCGGATAATGAAGAGATTGTGAAATAAACCCTTAACATGTACATTTCTTTGGTTGGGGGTAGGTTAACCTCCTGTATAATGGTGAAATAATTGTTATTAAATTATAAACGAATCATATACATTAATATGATATCATATATGATCTTTTAACATTGATTTGTTAATAATAACTTAATATTATTGTCGTTTCAGGTGTTAACTTACTCATTTTGTTTTATATGTTTTTTTATGTAAGACATGTTTGTTATGGATAGGTTGTATAATATTAATGTCCATAATTATATTAAGTCATTAAACATTAGTATTAATAATAAAATAAGAATTAGACTTGAATGGATATGATGGGGAATGAATCTCATCGCGTTCGTGGAGACGGTAGTCCGTACATACGCACGAGCGACGATATCATTATTTTGATATTAAAATAAAATTTAATTGGATGTTATATAATATATATAGAATAATTATCATGTTATGTTTATTATTTAAATGAATTAAACATCATTATTATACCCATCAATATAGTAATCTTTTGAATAACAATTACATCACGACGTGGAGACGGTAAGCCGTACGTACGCACGTATGGTGACATGTCATTCAAAGTATGGATAGAATACTGAAATATGGTTTTAACATGTTTATAATAACATAAATGTATATATAATATAATGGAGTAATTATTTTATAATGGTAACAACAAAGAAAGAAGAATTGGAAGAATAAAGGAACTTGAAAGAGGGTGGTGAAAACATTACCTCTTCTTCGGGTTTTTCCTTTTGATTTGATCAAAAGGGCTCCATAGTATAGCTTTATGACTAAATTAAGGCCTCTAGGATGAAGTGAGGTAATTTGAGAGAGTATTTGGGAAGGGTTTGGCCGAACCAAAAGGCTTTTAAGGTGTCAATTAATGAGAAGGGGGAGTTCCCTTTTATAAAAGGGGTGAGGGGCACCTTTGGAAAAGCTAGAAATATTATTTTATAATAAATTCATATTCGGTTTATAATGGCTCCAAAGTGGATTATTTAAAGGTTAACGTGGGGATAGGTCGAAAACCACTCAATGAATAAGATTTAGACAGGTCTGGGTAACTATATTAACCTTATCTTTAAGTATTAACTCTTCGTTAATTAGTTTCACTTTTACAATGTCTCGTTGTATTTTTATATTATATGGTTAATAAACATACTATATAAATCCCAGAGACCCCCAAGTGGTCCATTAATGATACACTTATCATGATATAAGTCTCTTGGCCGAGCCTTATATTTTTAGGAATTTAAGATCAATTTATAATATAATAGTTTTTTAAAAAACTCTTTTATGTCAATTTTGACATTATTCAATAATTTATTTTTGTATAAATCATAACAGAATGATTACTTATAAAAACATTAATTAAATCAATAATAACATGTCATATTAACCGATAAAAATATTTTTATTTATAAAAAGTCTCAAATTACATTTATTTGGGTATTTATAATATCAATTATTCTAATTTTTCATTTATTATGTAATTACAACATCACCATTGTGTCATAAATAAATTAAATTACTTAATGTCTAAAAATTATAAATAAAATAAAATTATGTAGGAAATCGTTTTATATTTCTAATGAATATTAATAGTCGAAAAGAAAACAAATATAACCCTATGTAAAAATTGTTTTTCTAAAAGATATATGCTTATGTATTTTTTGTATTTATTTTAACTTAATTTAAATAATGTGTCCCTATCAACTAAAAGTGGCTCCATGGGGACCCAAAATCGACCCAAAGATGCCCATGGTCAGACAGGTATCCATCAATAAGGTTAGAACATGTTTTAGGGTAATTTATTATTACTATAATATTATTTTTTAACCCTTATTTACCGGATTTACCATTTAACAATTTTTAAATAAAATATTTACCTAAGTAATTATTCAAAATGTCTAAAAATAAAAGTTACCTATTAATAAAATTTGGAAATCCTGATTCTAAATATAGAATCCATTTTTCCAAATTCAAAACAAAAAATTGGATTAAATTAATTTAAAATTAATTTCCGTTGTCAAAACAGAAAGCATGTTTTTAAGATATAATAACTATCAAAACATTTATACTTGTTTATGTCCGATTTAATTGTGAAATTATGTACAATGAAAATCATTGTATTAAATTGTAAAAACTGTATTCTAAGTATACTTTAAAACCACTCAAATTCATAATTTATCACTATTAATTATTTTGATTAAAAAAATTATTTTTAATTAAAATTTAGTAATTTTCACTATTCATCAAAATATAAAAGTTATCTTAAAAGTACCAAAAATTCTCCTTAGGCTAAATTCAATACTCCGAGTCCAAAAATTAAGTCCATTTTGAGAGCTAAAATTTATAAAATTTCAAAAAGTAGGTATTACTATTCATAACAGCTAGTTTGATTGGTTGTGGTGTGTGTTAGAACTCGAAGTTGCGTATAACACATTCTACTGTATTATTCAAAGAGAAGCATAATGTGGAAGCATGGGGTGTTACATGGAATATTATAATCAAACATTAAAGAATATCATGAACATTATTATCCTATATATATTTCATGAAAATAAATTTTCCATTACATTATACTATTTTTATATACTGAGTAGTTTAAATATTGTTTTAAAGTAAAAAATGGAACTTATTTCTCACATTGGTCAAAAATAATTTTTCATATACATCCATGATTCATATAAACATTTCAAAAAAATTATTTAATATTATTATATGATTTAATAAATAAATTTTTATACATGTTTTAATTTGTAGACAATTTTTTTTAAATTATATTCATGTTACTTTCTATAGTGGAACTTTGGGATTCTTTTAAAAAATGTGAAATAATTTTTTTAGCATGTAAATGAAGAATTGAATTTCATATTGTAATCATAAATGAATTATTTATAGCATCGAAATTATGTTTTATAGTTTATTAAAAAAATGTTATTGATTTGTTTTTTATAAAAATTAGTTTAAAAAATTGAAGTTTAATTGTTTAAAAGTTATTTTCCTCACAATATGCTTTTTGTTGTCTTTAATGATTACTTTCTATGTTCTCAAGGTTATTTTCAAAGAAAATTATTTTTAAATTGTTGTGTGTTATAGAAAGTGATTTTCAAATATGAAAGGTTATTTTCCTCATAAAATTATCCATGTGTTTTTTCAAAATAATATTCCATCTCTGTTGACAACATTTTATTTAACATGACCATTAATGGGGGATATTATCCAATTATACAATCTTTGTTCTTTCCATAGATGGTTTATGCCTATCATAATAGTATTATTATGAAACCCATTACATTTCTAGGGGTTATGATATGATTAAATGATAAAATAGTTATGATTCTCATTTCTTTCACAGGGTTTATACTGTTCTAAAATTCTTATAAAACACATTTCATTTCATAATTTATTATATGATGAATGTTTTATGAACTTTGGGAATAGGAAATTTATGGTTTATATGTTGGGTGGGACATATGTCTCTATCCAATTCATAGGATAATGATTAATTTTATATGAGCCCCATGGATACATGGGTTTCTATACCAATCCCAAATTAGGATATATAGTAGGTTATTCCAAAATTTAAATAGTGAATTTGGGAGGTCTTCTCAAGACCAGAATATGGTATATGGGAGTTTAACCCATGATCAAAGAAGGTACACTTATTGTTATCCATATCCTAAAATGTTATAAAAATGTTTTTTTGTATCATTGAGAGAAATTTTTATATGCTTATGTGTATGACACAATTCACTCATGAAATAAGAATATTATGTATCTAGTCTCTAAAAAACTAAACATTTATTATTCTCAAAAGGGTTTTTTCGGCATTTATTGAATATTCATCTTAAAAGATGTAATATTTATTTATGTAAATATTGGGTCATCATAGTTGGTATTAGTGAAATGGTTTTTTGATTATTTCAGACAAGGATGTGAAATATTTAGTGATATACCTAGATATTTTTCTAAGGACGTGTCTATGGATATTTTTAAGGATATGTCTAAGAATGATTTAATGTATAGAGATATGATCTGGAATTTTGGATAAGGATAGGATTAGTGGCATGTAATAATTTACATCAATTTGTGGATAAAATAAAAGGATATGGATAATGAAAACATTTACCTATATGTAAGAAATATAAATAGGGTTTATTGATCTAGACTTTATAATCACTTAGT
The DNA here is from genome assembly GCA_963277665.1 of Viscum album. Classification (NCBI taxonomy): domain Eukaryota; kingdom Viridiplantae; phylum Streptophyta; class Magnoliopsida; order Santalales; family Viscaceae; genus Viscum; species Viscum album. The sequence goes on from OY728153.1 coordinate 1,243,224,918, forward strand.
CTTTAAAAAATGAGCCCTTCTACACACATAGATTACGAATCTTGGGATAAATTCTTTCTATAATAAAAAAATCCTTACCGACCATCATGAAAGAATTAAATAGAATAATAATATGGATAACCTAGTGTGAAAATAGATTTTCATATGATGAATGGATGGTTTCATGATTTATAGATCCCATAAATTATTTTTCATGCCTCTTTTTTCCCTTTATGATTATGATTTCAAACACTATACATTTTGTTTTATTTAGTGGTTGGATCCAGATGGAATCTAGTTAATGCTGAATAAAATTGAAAGGGAAATGATTTTATTCTTCAGAAACCAAATATTATAGGATATAGAATTAAAAATATTGTTATTATTCTAATGTCACATTCCTAATATTTGAATCATGATGATATTTTATATGATAAAAGGAGGGAACAAAATTTAGTTGACTCCTTCATGGGGAAATGTCTTCCTTATTTTAGTGGGTCCACTAATCCATTAGCCACTAATAAATGGATTAGTTCCACTAAAAAGATATTATTCATTCTTGTAATAAATTGGGTTTTTCATAGACCCTTCCTTTGTAAAAATATATTGTTGAGATGTTTTGGGAGCTGTTGGTGGCTCATTTCGAGAGATTTTCATGATTTCTTGTTTTTATATCGACATGTTAGTGTGTCGGTATGTCAGAGTGTCAGTCAGTCAAGGAGGATTCGAAATTAGTGAGTCAAGGGGCATCAACATCAGTGAGTCAAGGGGCGTCAAAATCAGTGAGTCACCCGGCCTCGTCATCGGTGATTCAATGGGCGTTAGCATCAATGATTCAAGGGGCGTCAGCATCAGTGAGTTTAGGGGAATCGACATTGGTAGGTATGAGAAATAGTATGTCATTTCATCAGTATTATGGGGTGTCGGTAGGTCAGGGTAGTTTTAGTTCATTGTGTTTGTATGTCTTCATGTCAATATATCAGCATCGGTATCTCACCCATCATTGACTCATTTCTAGTTTTTCATGTTTTCCCAGTTTCTCCCATGTTACGTGTTTTTCTCTATATATTCTCAATCTATCAACTCATAGTCATCCACTGGTCTATCTCTACCATTTCGGAATGGGAATTATAAAATATTAATTAATTCGAACGAGTGAAGCCACTAAGAGGTTTGGTCAAACCACAATCCAACTTTCAAATACTTCGAAATGGTCTCCCGGAATTTAGGAACTTTCCTCCCATTAGCCGATATCATTTCTTCCTTCTTCTTTTTCGTAACTCTTGGTTCACCTAGAGACATTCGCCCATAATGAGTCATGTACACATGTTAGATTCTTTCCCGCTCAAACATGGATTTCTTCCTACAAGTCACGTCATACACAATTCTTGGGGGAAGAAGTAACTTCAAACATTGATCATCCAGGTAGGGATTTTAATTTTATTATCATTAACTGTGTATAATAAGTGGTGGGTTTGTTAACAGTTCCATGTAAGTAATGGATAGATACTATACTAGAAATGAGACTTACATAATAATTTAATATGATCAAAAGTTATCTAGTGTAAATAATATAATAGTTAGTGTGTGATTTGTTGTTGGTCGTCTTTTTTATTTTGTTATCATTGATTATTTTTTGGATGTTTTGGTAGTACGCCTTTTGAATGTCATGGTTGTTAGTGGCCTTTTCTTGTGAACTGGTGGTGTTCTATTTCCTTATGATGTTTTTATGTAAATATGTAAAATTAAATCTAATTAATCACATACACTCGATTAAATAAATGTATTCCCCTGGATCAAAATTGTTTTGTGATCACACTGGTTATATTCAGGTGGAAGTTAAAGAACCCTTGTCGGTTAAATTTGAATATGCTTTGTTTGATGGTTGTGGTTATGTGTTGTGTGTTATCGTATAGGATCTATGGGATTTATATGTGGGGTGGTATAGGGTGGGTGTGTGTTCGTGTCTTATTTTAAGATATATACTGATTGTGGAATGGATGAACTTGTAGGCAGCCAAACTACCTTGAGGTTGTGTTGTGGTCGCGGAGCGACGTCGAGTAGTCGGACATCGGTGTGGTTATGGAATCATTATGTAGGGGGTTAACATTGGGGAATTTTTTTGGATGTGGGACTACAAGTATGGTTTTTGAGTGAATTAATGGTTGGTATCACTTTGAAGAATGATAGATGGAAGTAGTTGAATGGGGATGTGTAGTGGGACTACAAGTCTAGTATTGTTTTGTTGTGTAGTGGGACTGCAGTTTGGTTTTGTTCATTTCCTGGATTGGTTATGATCTTTAGTTTCTCGTTATATTTGTTGTAATATAAACTCAATATCATTAATTAAATAAATATAAATTTAACAAAAATGGGGATGGGTTTATTTTTTGTAGTTTTTTCTGTATGGTCATGCATATAGGGGTAGCAATAAAATCGGTACTCATGTAGGCTTGTGGCCTGTTCATGTGAAACACATAGGTTGGGGTTGAGTTTTTAATTACCTATATATATATATATATATTAGTTCATATTTATTTTGATATGCACCCAACTTTGTTTATCACCATGAGTTGAACACACCCATTTCATGGGGGAGGGTTTATTTCCCAACATCCCGGTGCGAGGACAGATGGTTGGTTACATACATTCTTCCTCACACACTTTTATGGGATCTTGCAGCTCTGGCATACCTGGGTAGGCTATAATGGCATGAGGCTTACCATAGTCCCAGATTCCTCAGGTGATGATTTTTTTGAATGAGGGGATCAGTTGTTTGCAAGCCTGGTATGTTTTTCAAAGTATCATTGGTATGACGCCCAGGTGTCTTCAGCCACGGTGTGCGATTGTTGAGGCCCAGTTTTCTCCGGCCGTGGTTTTTATTTTTCTGAGGACCAAGTGTATTCATGTGTGGTTAGGCACGATTCTGGATACAGGTGTGTGTGATCAGGTTACAGTAGTGGGACTACATTTTGGAAGAGTGGTAGCATGAAGATGTTAGATCGTTAGGAATGGGCAGTTAACCAATGGGAAAGTGGTACAAGGTTCCCAAATGTTGATTTTCTTATATAATTACTTTAACATACTTGAATTACATGGTTGAGTGTACCATGGTGATGTTGTTATGGTTTGTATTCCTTGGTAGGTGATTTAGGTTATACTATTTTCCCACAGGGGCATTAGTATGTTCCCTCACTTGTGCATGAGTAGCATTCATTTCCCAATGGAGTAGACTTGAATGCTCACCCTACATATATAAAAATATTTTTAGGATTCCATGAGGTCTTTGGGGACCGTGTTGGACTTTACTACCTAGGGAATCAGGATAGATGTTTTTTCTACTCATTTTATTTTGTGTGGTACATCATTTGGGATTTTTTTCTTACTTTGTATTAGTTTTACCTTTGAACATGCATGTGGGAATGTATTCCTGGAATTATTTTTACAATTTGTCTCTGTTATTGCTTAGATTTATCATCTTCTATCCCAATATTATTCTATAAAAATGGTAATTCCTTCCAATCATGTGAGATTATATACCCCTATTGTTAGTCACCACTCTGGTGCCTACTGAAGGTTGGACTCGGGGTGGTCATTATCTATCCTTCATCTTGAGGATTTAAGGGAATGGCCCTTTGACATCCCTTTCCTCATCTTGATGAATGTGGTTCATGATAGAATACTATTAGAGGTTATGGTTGAAATATAGGATGGAATTCATGGTTAGGTACAGTTTGGATTTCATGGTATGGTAGTGAAATACTGTTAGGAAATCTTAGTTCATGATGTAGGCCATGGAAGTGTAGCTAGGACAAAGGATTTTAGGGCCCCCCGTTATCTGATGCATGAACTCTAGACCTACCAAACAATGAATTTATGCTATACCGATTATAGTTTAGAAACCCTAGGAAAGATACATGCATTATAATGTCTTCTGTTCTTGTGTTTCTTGGGTGTTTTGGGAATGTAAAATAAATAAAGAGTTCAAAAAAATGCTTAAAATAAAATTTCCACACTAATTGGGCTTAAGAGTTTCTATTTTTCTCTTCCAGCTAAGGTACCCAGATGTTTTCGATGAGTGGTATGAGAAATCAGGGCCCAACAAGTTCATCTGATTGATTAGTGGAGGACTAGTCAAGAGGCGGAGGATGGCCATTTGAATAAGAAGCATTGTTCCTTATAGTGGGAGACTCTTGGAATGTATGTGGGAAACATCTCAGACAAGAAGATAGAGAGAAGGATCGAGGAGATATTGATTGATTTTAGCATGATCTAAGATCTGACAGAGTATTGGGTTCCTCTTGTAGTGAGCTAGATGTGAGGAGTGGCACATTAGTGGTGGACGCTTTACCTCCAGGAGAGGAAGGAAGCATAAATCTCATTGTATGACTTTGAGAAGGTGTTTTGGGTGGAATTCCTTTCTTTCGTGATGAATGCCAATAATAGGCCATAATTTCTCTCCCTCCAGCAAGGGAGTTTTTCAGTAAGGGAACTGAGGTTCAAGTTCATGGATTTACCCTATTTTACTCAGGACCACTTTATGGATTAGGATTTGTGAGAAGGGCGCTTGGAAGAGGCACTCTAACCCTGTCTTCATTATGTTGTTACACCTTTCACTCTACCAACATAATTGGATGTTCAGAAGAAGGATGAATTGTTGGAGAGGATTCACACACTATGTGGTGTAACACGAGAGGCAATCTAGTAGATTTCATCAAAGGTAAAGGTCATCAGCATTAGGTCTCCAGTGTTATGGCCTTCCATGTTTCGACCAGCGGGGAGTATCCCTCAATAGTTCTAGTTTTGATCCCTAAGTCCTCGACCATTCCCCATAGGCCTAGTTCCAAGATGCATTGTCTATGGAATCCATGGGAATCTTTGGAATCAATTCCATATTCAAGTGCAATATAGTGGTGGTGGGTAAGTTCAGCGCCCACCTTAGTAGCAAATGATTCCAGCCATGCCCTTCTAGAAACAGGGGTAGTGATCTCTCGATCCACCAAGGGAAGACAATTCCATAAGATTATGACCTTAGGGACCTCAACTAGGGCATTGTCGGGGAGGAGGTCGACAACTGAGGGGTATAGGGGTTCAGCATGGGTAGTTGCATGCCGCAGAGGTACCAGTTCCATCTAGGCCAAAAGTTTTTTGAGGTACGATCATTCTATTTAGAACTATTTCTTGTGGCTTATTTAATTCCGGATCTTCTGACTCCTTTGTTGCACCTAGTCATGCCCAATCCTTGGGTCTATATATGGATAGAATTTACATTCCCCTGGGGTTGAGTACACTAGTTGGAAGTTGGACTAGTTTATTTGTTGTTTGTCGAGGAAGTAGACTGATGTGGGGGTCACATTTGTCCAGTGGGCATCTTTTTAGGTTAAAAATACATCCATATGATGTCATCCTAGGCATCGAATGGATGTTTTCTGTGCACACTATCGTGTTCATCCTCATCGATGATATCCTAATCTACTAAAGATTATAGGAGGATCATGCTGAGAATCTAAGGATAGTATTGGAGGTCCTCTGACCCCACCATCTCTTCGAGACATTGTCCATGTGCATTTTATGGAAAAGATAGGTGAACATCCATCGATATGTGGTGTCCCAACAGGGAATAGTAGTGGTCTCGTCGAAGGTCTAAGCTGTTATTTCTTGGGAAGAACCCAAGAATGTGGTATAGGTTCATAATTTTCTGAGTTTGGAAGGTCACTACTAGAAATTCGAACCCAAAATCTGTCAAGTTTTGGCTCCATTGAGAGCTTTGACTTAGAGATACAAGTCCTTCATGTGGAGTGAGATGTGTTAGGTGGCTTTCAGCTACCTGATGAAGAAGCTGGTCTATTCCCCAGTGATTAGGCTTCGAGAAGAGGGGGTGATGTTCGAAGTGTTCTATGATTATTTCAATCTAGGCATGGGTTGTGTGATGATAAAGCAGTGGGGAGTGATATCTTATGAGGCTAGGCTGTTAGGACCTCAAAAATGTAACTATTCCATCCATGACCTAGAACATGCAGTGGTCGTGTTTGTGCTAAAGTTGTGGTGTAATTACCACATCGGGGAATGTTGTGTGGTCTTCATGGATAACAAGATATTAAGGTTCAACTTCTCTCAGTGAGACCTGAACTAGTGGTAGTGGAGGAGGATGAATTGTCTTCAAGATTACGACTTTATAATATCCAAATCCTCATGAAAGGGGAATTTGGTGGCCTATTCCTTGAACATTTATTCATTGAAGGATACAGTTCGGGAGTCCTCAAATGCTTGGAAGGAAATGGAGGGGTGGGAAGCATTAAACCTGGGCTTGAGAGTTGAAAATGGTAGAGTTTTTCTGTTTCAGATGACAGTGCAATGTTCCTTGGTTCGGCTGGTGGAGGAGTCTTAGTGGGGAAACTCAGAGGCTGAAGTGACACGTGATTGCATTATCAATGGGGGTGCTTCGGAGGGATGGTTGGAGGATTATGAGAATTAGATGATGTTCAATGGTCAGCTGTTTTTCCAGATGGTGATGTGTGAGGAAGTTATCAGTGAGTTTAATAAATCACCCTTGGGAGTACATCCTAGAGTATCCAAGATATATATAGTATTGAGAGGTCATTTTTTGTGGCCTGGAGTGAAGCTGGCAGTGGTGGAGCTTTTTTAAAGGTGCCTCACGCATCAGCAGGTGAAGGTCGAGCACCATGATCCTGGGGGACTACTGTATCCCTTGTACATTATTGAGTTGAAGTGGGATGTCATCTTTATTTATTTCGTCATAGGACTACCTAGGGATAAGGGAGGCTATCATTTCATCTAGTTAATGGTGAACTAATTAACAAAATCATCTAACTTCTTAGTGGTTAAGGATTCAGGAATGATGCCTTACCACAGAGGTACGTTGTTGAACTTGTGAGTCTGTATGGAGTTCTAAGATCCATCATTTCTGATCAGGATACACCCATTACCTCATGATTTTGGAGGGGATAAAATCATGCTTTTGGAACCTAGTTATGCCTTAGCACTGGTTTCCACCCTCATATTGATGGGATGATAGAGAGGACTATCCAGACATTGTAGTATATTCTATGAGTATGTGTTCTAAACTTCAGAGGATTTTGGATTTGATAGCTTCCCCTAGTAGATTTTTCTAACAATAATTTTGATGCCTCTACCATTATCATGGAACCATTTGAAGCCTTGTATGAAAGACTATGTTGTTCACCTGTATGCTAGACAAAGGTTGGGGAGGCAGGATTTTTTTCCCCAGAAATTGTGCAGGACACGAGGGAGAAGGTTCATCTTGTGCGTAAAAGGATAAAGGCAGCCCAGGACCGATAGAAGTCATATACTGATTGTGGGAGGAGACCATTATAGTTCAAGGTTGGGGACCATGTCTTCATAATAGTTTCCTACCAACGTGGTTAGGGGTGGTTTGGAAGAGGTACAAATCATCCTCTTAGGTTCATTGAACCCTTCGAGGTGTTGGGACAAGTCGATGTGGTGGAATATTAGTAGGTGTTGCCACTATAGATGGGGAGGATATACTATTTCGTCCATGTATTGCAGCTCTATTAGTATCTACATGATGAAATCCATGTATTTGAATAGGGATAGTTAGATGTAAAGGAAGACATTTCCTTCTTCGATCTACCAGGGAGGATCAAGGATAATGAGGTGAAGGTGCTTCGTGGACAGTCCATTCCTTTTGTTTGTGTACTTTGGAGGCAGGTAGGACTCAAGGAGAGTACATGGGTGTGATAAGCACAGAGGCATTCCCAGTACCCAGAACTATTTTTTTCTTTTCTTTTATGTTTTTCTTTTGTGACTTTCCTACAAGGAATTCATGACCGGGTTTGCTATGAGGTGAGAATTTTCCCTTATTCTAAGAATTTGTGTGATAATTTTTGATGTATGGGAAGGTAAAACCTAATCCTTAATCAAGACATATTAATATAGATTTTATTAAACCTGTTCGGGTGATTCAGTGTCACCCAAAGTGGAGAGTATCATGAAAGGTACGAAATATGTCCCAACCCCACGTGTCTCGATAGTTTGACCTTTGGTGTTTGTGTGATTTCTTGGGGCAGTGGAACCATGGTGTATCCCTAGTGTTTCAAGATATATATGTCAATGAGGTCTTCCTGGATATTGAGGTTTCCCCTCTAGTTTTTAACATATTATGGTTTAATCCTTAGACGTATCTTAAGGTATGGTTGTTCAGACCTATTTTCTTCTTGGTTAGTTTGAAATTCTCAAGAATGATAATAGTTTTAAAGCTATCTGATGTAATAACATGGGTTATTTCCAATTCCCTTCTTTTTTGAAAATCAATTGTTGAGGTGTTTTGAGAGATGTTGGTGGGTCACTTCTAGTGTTTTCCAAAATTTCTTGTTTTTCCATTGGCATGTTAGTGTATCGGCATGTCAATATGTTCGCATATCAGTGAGTCATCATGTCAGTGCATTGGTGATTCAAGGGGGCGTCGAAATTGGTGAGTCAAGGGGTGTTGACATTGGTGAGTCATGGGTCGTCACCATCGATGAGTCAAGGGGTATCCACATTTATGAGTCATGGGGCGTCAGCATCTATGAGTCAAGGGGTGTTGGAATATATGATTCATTGGGTTTCGACATCAGTAGGTTGCGTCGATAGGTCATTGCATCGGTAGGACATGTCATTAGTAGGTTAGGGCATTGGTAGGTCATTGCATCAGTAGGTTGTGGCGTCAGTAGATCAATGTCGGTTGCTCAGCATTGGTAACTTACCCATTGGTAGCTCACCCATCGGTGACTCATTTCCAGTTTTCCAACATTCCCCATGTTCACCCCAATTATATGTTTTTCTCTATTTAAAGTAAATTTATCAACTCATAGCCATCTGCTGGTCTATCTCCACCATTTTGAAGGGCGATAATTAAATCTCAATTAATTCCAATGTGTGAAACTACCAAGCCACGTGGTCAAACCACGATATGAAATTTAAGTACATTGAAAAGGTCTCCCTGATTTTAGGATCTTTCCTCCTCTTAAGATGATATCCTCTTTTCCTAATTAATTTTTTTTCTCTTGGTTATTCTAGATATTTTCTCGCAATATGAGTTGTGTGCTAGTGCTGGATCCCTTCCCGATTAGCCATGGAGTTCTTCTTGCATGTAGGGTCATCCCTTAATCCTTGTGTAAGTAGGAAATTTGATCTCTGGTCATCTATTTAGGGATATTATTTTGATTCTCTTTAATTTTTCATCATGTAGTGTCGGTATGTTAATCATTCCTTGTAAGGAATGGATAGACACTCTTCTTGTATATAGAATTAAAAAAGAATTTAATATGATCCAAAGATAACTGGGGTAAATAAAATAATTGGAAGGGTGTGGTTTGATGTTACTCACCTAGATTATTTTGGTATCTTTGATTCTTTTATGGATGTTTTGGATGTGTTCCTTTTGAAAATCATGGTCGCTGGTGGCCTTTTCTTGTGCCCTGGTGGTGTTCTATTTCGTTATGAACTTTTGATGTATAGATGTAACATGAAATCTGATTAATCACATAAAATTGGTTTAATGAAGGAATTCCCCAAGATCAAACTTGTTATTTGGTCACCTTGGTCATATTCAAGTGGAATTTAAATAAACCCTTTCAATTAAATTTTAATATACTTGTTTTGATGGTTGTGGTTATGTGTTGTGTGTTCTGGTCTACGTAATGTGGTCTTGGTATGTCGGGTGGTACTGTGGGGTGTTGGTGTCTCAGTCTGAGCGATTGATTGATTGGATAATGGATGATCAATTAAGAATTTGAACTACCTTTATGTTGTGTTGTGGTCACAAAGTGATGTCATGTAGTAGGATTGTGGTGTGGATATGGACTTATTATGTTGTGGGATAGCATTAGGAAATTGTTTGTGTAGCGGGGATACATGGATGGGTTTTGAGATAAAGAATGGGTGGAATCACATTGATGAATTATAGTTGGTAGTAGTTGAATGATTTTTTGTAGTGGGACTGAAATTCTAGTTTGGTGTTGTTGTATAGTGAGATACCAGTTTGGTTTTTTTGTTTCTTAGTACAGTTACAATCGTTAGTTTCCTAGTAGTTTTTGAGTAATTTAAAATGAATCCTCTTAAGTAAATAAATGGAAATTTTAAAAAATTGTGGTTGGTTTTATGATTAGCATTGGTTGTTGTATGTTCATGCATATAGGGCTAGAAGAAAAGGAGATGGTGGTATAGGCTTGTTGTCTGTTCGTGTGAAACCTATAGGATGGGGATGAGTGTTTGATTACCTATATATATATATATTTTAGTAACTTGTGATTTCTATATGCACCAAGAATTTTTTTAGAACCATGTCCCAAACACCACCATCTCATTAGGGAGTGTTTCTTTCCCAATATCCCAGTGGGATGACAGATGACTGGTTAACGACTTTGTTCCTCACACCCTCTTATGGGATCTTGAAGCTCAGGCATACCCCGGTAAGCTATAATGGATTGAGTCTTAACATCATCCTAGATTCTTCTAAAAAATATTTTTTTGGAGGAGGGGATTAGTTGTTTGTGTTATAGATTTTTTTTCCCATGTATCATTGTGATGAGGCCCAGGTGTCTTCATGCATGGAGTGTAGTTATTGAGGCCCATGTGTCTTCAAGTGTGGTTGTGTGGTTTTTGAGGCCCAGGTGTGTTCAGGCATGGTTGTTTGCAGTTTGAGGCCTAGGTGTGTGCAGGCTGGTTGTAGTAGTGGGACTGTGTGTGGGTAGAGTGGCAACATCAAGATGTTATATCATTAGGAATGTGTAGTTTTCCATTTTGAAAGTGGTGTTGGGTACCCAAATGTTGATATGCTTATATTGTTACATTACATGACTTACGTTACTTGGGTGAGTGTTCTTAGTGAGGTTGGGGTAGTTAGTATATTTTGGTAGGTGCTTGAGGTTCTAATTTTTTCTCATAGGGGCATTATATTGTTCCCTCACTAGTTCACGAGTATCTTTAGTTTCTATAATTAATGTACTCATATGCTCACCCTATGTATATAAAGAAAATTTCTGGTTTCCAGGAGGACATTGGGGACCGTTCTATACTTTACTAGCTCAGGAGTCGGTATAGTTGTTGTTTCCCCTTAGTTTCTTTTCTTTAGTGCACCATTTGGGAGTTTTTTCATACATTTTATCCGTTTTATCTTTGAACATCCATGTGGGAATATATTCTGGGATTTAATTTTACCTTTTTTGGTTGGTGTTGCTAGGATTTACCATATTATCTATGGATATTGTTCTATAAAAAGGGTAATTCCTTCAAATCATGTGAGATTCTATACAATTGGTGATAGAATTCACTCTGGGCCATACTAAAGGCTGTAATTAGGGGTTATTATCTCTCCTTCATCTTGAGAAAGGAAGGGCCTGAAACTATTTCATCCCTTCCCTTGTCTTCAAGAAGGTCGGTCGTGATAATTCTTCTATGTTTGGAAAAGGAAACCATCATCTCAAATGTATATTTCTTGGATGGATAACTATATCAATAATGGAACCTTTTTAAGAACATGAGTCTATATTGGGAAATTGAATCTATTGAGTTGGTTGAGTTTAAGATATTTTTTTGGTAAGTAAATCCCTTGTATCTTATCAATAATAATCAAGATTAAATTTCTTCAGATCAAACAAAAGGATGGATAATTTATGGGTACCTATGAATCTATTTTTAAAAGACATTCAATGCATTCTTCTTGTTTAGTCATCAGACCTAAAATATTTTTTTTAATTCATACGTTTCTGAAACAGATGGATTTTATGTGAATTATTTATATGAGACTTTAAAATCTAAAAAGAATCTATTCAATGATAACTGAGTAAAAAATATTAATTTTATATTCTAAACATTCACAAGTTTTTTAAAATAAAATAAACATTGAATCTTAGTATAATTTGAATAAATTACCTGATAGAAATAAATTTTATTCCCTTACATTGTAGATATTTGGTATGTTGGACTCAGGTGAATTCCTAAAAGGAATAAAATGTTGTTACTAGTTTTGGATTCATTTCCATCATGTAAAAAACTTTATATGTAATCAGTAGAGGTCAGTAAATTAAATAAATGGAGAGAGAGGTCAACAGAATGCACCACACACACTCTGGTGCTTACTATTCAATGCTTTTGGTAATTATGATAATAAATTAATTAATATAAGGGATAATGAGAATGATAATTCACAACTAACTTTTAAGAAAACTTTAAAAATGAATGATTATAAAATAAAAACATATAAATTCAATCATGAAAATTAGGGATCTCCATAGTGGTGAATTCCTTGTTGGATTTTGTATGAATGAGCTCATTGAAAATATTATTGTGTATTATTTAGTGATATTTGATGTGATTATGAGCATTGTTTTTGCATATATATATATATATATTAAGTAATTATCAAATATCAGTTGATATTTGGAATCAACATATGACTATCCCTCACTACAAGGATGAAATCATATTTCCAATGGAAATGCTCATGTATAAAATAAGTTCTTTTTTAAAAATAAAAGGTCAATTTTATTTTAGAGTAATATATGAAATTTTGTGTGTTTTGGAAGGTATTAGGTTTTATATATTTTGGTATACAACTTCATTATTTCTAAGTTGATCAATGGGTTATATGACATTATTCATTCAAATATTTGGGATTCAATTTTAGATAGATGTATTTAGGTGTATCCTTACGGTTAACTTATTATAGGACAAATTATATTGAAGGTTGTATATTATTGGATAAAATATGTTGACTATTTTTGTTTTGGAACATATTGAGATTCAGAAGGAATAATTTATTCCTCTAATAATGATTTTAGTGCATTAGGAATGAAACAAAATAATCCTGAATATTCATTTCATGGAGTAAAAGATGAATTTTTTTTATTGATGAAAAACCAAAGGATGAATGTTTTATTATGACATAAAATAATTTTGAGCTCTAGACATTTGGTTTCCTATAAATTATTGATCTTATCTAGATAGTAGTATATCATTTAAAACTTCCGCATAATTTCTCTCATGTTCATGATGTTTTCTATGAATCTCTATTAATGAAGTATATATGTAATCTTAAATATGTACTAAACCCAAAGGTCATATACATGGAGGATGATCATTCATATAAGGAACAACTGATGTAGATAATTGTTCATATATAAAATTTCATATGAAACAAGAACACTCTACAAGTGAATGTTTTTTGGGGAAACATGATCTTAAGTAAGCTACATCAGAACATGAGGATTTGATAAATTAGAACTGTCCTAATTTCTTATATCATATTGAGGAATTTTTAGGGTGAAATTATATTTAACATGTGTAGAGTATTACACACTAATTTTTATGAAATATATATAATTTTAATAAATTTCATTTCATTGATATTCTATGTTACTTACATCTCAGAGTTTTAAAGAATCATTATACATTTTTAAAATGATTATATAAACATCGTTATTATAACATAAAAATTTAAAATTTTCAGTACGAATTGGAATAAAAAAACTAATAATTAATTATAATAATTTTATATAAATAAAATATAATTTTAAAAAGTAATTAATTTTTATATTATTGGTGTTATATACTTTGAAAATATTATATCATCAAATAATATTTTTTTTAAAATTATGGGAAAAAATATTACAATTTAGTTTTTATATTTTAGAAAATATTATTTAAAAATTTTCCATTATTTTTCATATCATCAAGTAAAAATTATCTTAGGTTGAATATGTAGAAATATATAAAAGCATTAATTTTGTGATGAATATTAAGAACTTGATACTTTTTAAAAACTACGTTTTAATTTAATGAATTTTGAAGATAAATTTTGTTTTATTAAATATATAATAGTAAAATTAGTCTCAAAATATATTTGTTATTAATATTTAGGTCATTTGAATAACTTTTTTTTTAATTTCAATATTAAAAGTTTCTATTATTTTGAAAATTTTGTCTTTAAAAAACTGGTTTTTCATCACTTATCCAAGATTTATTTTATATTAAATTTTACCGATTATATGAATGGAATTTTAAAAATAGTTAAATCAATTGGAGTATAATTAATTAATATTATATACAAATTTTTACATAATTTGGGCTCAAAATGAATCATAAAACATTACAAATTAATTATCATGGTTACTTTTAAAATGATATTACTGGGGATTAATCAAAAAATATGTGGAGTAAAATGACATAAAACTTTCAAAAAACAAATTTAATTTCAATATTAATATATTATGACCACCATGGTTTAATTATGACACATGTTTTATGCTTTTCAAAATTGAAAATCATTGTTACACCTTTTTCTTTTAAAATTAACATGGGTGTCGTATCACCCATGTATAAAAGGGTACCTCATCTCCTTTGTAATTAAAACTCCCAAAACCCATTTATTCATACAATAAACACCAGAAATAACTTCTTTATGTCCCAAAACACATCTTAGAAGCCTTACTATGATTATTAAATCATTATATGAGGGAATTAAGTACCCACCTAAATAGGTTCTCCAACAAAGAAGTTAAATTGTTAAACTTTTGTTTGTGAATTATTTCCTCTTCCAACAACTTCAAATATTATTAAAATTTTATAATATAAAAAACCATATCTCCAATATATTGAGTTTTTATTATTTGAATTTAATGAACTATATTTATCTCATATTCAATCGAATACAAAACAAATTCATCAATTGTCTGTATAGTGGACTACCACCTCATTAACTGATTGTATTTGTTTTCCATCACCACCACTCAAAAATTGAATGAATGATGGATTTAGTTATTATATATTATATTTATGATATTATTAAACTATTTTCAATATAATATCATATATACCATCATATATTCCTTTCCTTGGGAATACGATAACATCGCTTGTGTGTATGACAGACACCACCTCGCAATTTGATGTGATTTCTGTCACTTATTCTTTACATGAAATGTAATAAGGATAGGTTTACAGAATATATATGATATATATGGAATAACAAATATTTTCTAATGATAATATATTATTTACCAATAGTTACTATCATTTTATAGTAAAATGTAACATCATTCATTCTTACGTTGGACCCACTATCTCCATCATCAGAGTAATTCATTTTCTATATATATTATTATTGAATTGTAATAAATAATTAAATAATGAATATATATGATATTTATATAATCAAAAAATATATTATATGATTTACGGATGGTCAAAACGAATTGATGGAATATACCAAACAAAAATATAAGTGAAAATAAAAACATTTATTCCTTAAAATTTCATATAAAAATTAATTATTAATAATGAGGTAATAAATGGTTTTAAGTTAATCACGCATGGTATGATACATATTATTATTTTTAATTCATATACTTATAATAAACATATATTTATTATACAAGATATTGATATGTGGTTAGTGGAATTCGAGTCTTAAGGTAGGTGATTTCTTGTCTCTCTTTTATTCTAGGTAGACATATACAATATTCACCACCTGTTATTTTGTGTGATGTATATAATACCCCTTTCATATATTAAATCTTTAATATAATTATTTCCATTAAATTTATATTTTCATTTAATTTTATTTTTTAATGTGTTTTAAAATTTGAACATTTCCAATGTTGTAAGGGATTTTTGTCAGAATTTCTCAACTTTGGGACAGAAGATATTTTATGCACCTATCCTCTTTTATAAGGTTTATTTATATAACCATTTAAATTTAGTATCATTAAATTATTTATTCTCATGATAATTTAGGTTTCATTTAATTTTATTCTTTCATGTGGATTCTGATTTAATGTTACCAAAGTGGTAATGGTTTTATGATACAATATCATTATTTATCAGGATTTCTTTATGTTTTTAATTCTGATGATGAAATATTATGATCAATATAAATAAACTCATGAATTTTCATCTACTTCGGTTATCATGATAATAAATGTGTTCTTTTTAATTCTCTCTCCCTAAGTAATTAGGAGGTAAAAATAACGTTTTTTATAAAAATCAACTTTAATTCTCTATTTGGTCCAAAATACTTTTTCATTCATATCATTTTTTCGGAATTGTCTTAAATAATTTGTTTACTATTATAAAATATTTTTTTAAAGAAATTATTACCCACGTATGATATTTTACAAAAAAAATATAATGGAATCATCTTCTTGTTTTCCCTTCATGTCCCTTATATATTTTTCAATAAATATGAGGGGAATGTATTTTTATAAAAATTACAACTTGAAAAATATTTATTTCTATTATGAATGCTCATTTATTTAAATCCTCCTTTATAATTTTACATTTTATATTTAAAGAAAAGGATTTTTGAAATCATTTATTAATTTCTAATTTTAAAAATTAATTTTAAATGTTTGAAGTGAGTTTTCGTCTTAGAAAATTTTAAATTATATTTAAATCATCCTTTATATATTTATTATATTTTTTCAGTGAAATGAATTTTGAAGATATATTATATATTAAAATGTAATTTTCAATTTTAATGGGATATTTTCCTCTATAATTATACTAAGTGATTATTGAAAATCATTGTCCATCAATGATGATATCCTTATATGTTACATAAGAATAACTAGGAATATGATAAAATTTATTGACAATTATTATTATTTTGAATGGTTTATGCCTATGATAATAATATTTTAATAAAACCTCTTCCTTTTTAGGGGTAATTTGATAATGAAATAAAGAAGATTTTATGAAACTCATTTATTTTCCATGGTCTATGTTATGAGTAAACTTATAAAAAATCCATTTATTTTTGTAGGTTATAATATGAATAATGTTTTTTATATTAGGGTATAAAAATTTATGAATTACATGATCAGTGGTACCTACATCTACTTGTAATGAAATAGGTAATGATTAATATTTTAGGATAAAAAACAGTACACATGAGATTATCCCATACTTTATATAGGTTACATAAGTGTGTATTCCAAGACCAAAATTGGGTAAAAGAGGGGTCATCTAAAGCCCAAAATATGATACATAACAGGTTATCCCATGCCTGAAATCATTCTATAGGTGGTTATCCCCAAAAATATTTTTTATGAATTTAATGTTGGGCATTTTCGATATTGTTTCTTATATAGATCTGTGTATACCATAAATTTATATCTTTTGTTTATGTTATAATCTCAGGGCTCCTATTCATTGATTCCATTATGATTTATGTATTACAAACTACAATGATTTATTACATGAATCTTGTTTATGATATATTATATTCAGGGCATGGTTCTCCAATGTTATTTTCATTATCTCTTACCCTTATGGTCATGTTATGTTGATATCTCCCTTTTCTATGCTTATTGAGAATTTGGTATCACCCTTTTTCATATTTATATTTCCTGTATCATGACGTAAGATATCATGTATGTTTTTTATAAGAAGAATAATATGTGGGATGGCCTATATATGATATTTCAAAGATTATTCAATAAATGATAAGAGTGTGTATCTATAATCCAATGACACTAAACCTTCATAGTCCTCAAGAGAGTTTTGTTAAATGTACTGAATATTCGTAAAAAATAGTATTATTTAATTAGTTAAATAATAGTCCTTATAGAATATTGGGTTATATTATGATCAAAAATTTGCTGTTATTATTATTAACAAGATTATGTGATCTTTTATTTTTAAACTCTATATATGTTATGCTATTGTGTCTACATAATAGTTAACAATGACCATATATTTGACTAAATAATTAATTGGTGGATCCTTTGATAAATATGTATCTCTGGCCCATTTTTTATATATCAAGTTTGAATGAGTTATATTTTACTTTAAGATTAAAATAATTCAATTATAATGGGACTAATGTAATTGATTTTGATGTGGATTCTTAATATAAATGGTTTGGTTTATAATGAAATTTTTTGAAATTAAGATTAGAAAAGAAATATTTTCCATGAATCTTTTCTCTTTGTTATAGAACAAAGTTCTAGTGTGGGAAGAGTTTCTATGTGATCCAAATTTATGTTGACTAGAAAATAGGGATTTTATTTTAATTATAAAGGAAGGTAATAAGGGTTTGTTTTGAAAAATGATTTCATCTGGATTTCCATGTGAGAGTGACCCATTATTTTTCAATTGGTATTTTCTTATTTGTGCTTATTAATTTTTTCCCAAATATGTTATCGTACATTTCATGTCAGTGCGTGATAGTACTTGAACTAATTGTGAGACCATCCATGGGGTTATGGTATGGATAAATTGGGTTGTGATGTCTTTTAGGTTCTTTATTGGTATTTTTCCATGAGACCCCTGATATTCCTGTTAAGATGAAATCAATAATAGGACTCTTGAGTGTCCTTGAGTACTTAGAGTGGGTTATAGTGAATAATATGAGTTTGATTGAGTGACATCACATGGTTTTTTATATTTTAATTGGTTAAATGTTATATATAGGTAGATACCATTATATTGAGAGAGGGAGATGGGTGAGAAAACTAACCATCAATCATTGAGTAGTAAAAATATTCTTGGTTAGTGCTTTTGCCTACATATTTTCTCTCAAGAGTTCTATTTTAATTAATCTCAATGATTATGGTTTGAGATAGTGTTAATAATGTTTCATCTAATTGATAAGGATAAGTTCATGGGAGTTTTCCCTATAGTAGCGGTGATTCAAAATGTTTATTTAGATACGAGATTAAGAGGTAATAATTATCCCTCCATAGTATTTCTTATAGGAGAAGAGTGGGATTCGCTATGGTGTTGGGTTATTTAAAAATGAGAAGAATAAATTGGTCATGTAGCATATAAGGCAATGTTATTTGGTGGCATTCATCTAATTTTGGTTAAAAACGTAGAGTAATACAACGATGTAATAATATTGTGTTTTGTTGACCCATATCCTTTAGTATTCAGGTCGAGTGGGATGGGGCATTGAAAAATGGTTTTAGATTGTGTATTTTGTTTGAAAATATTTAATTCAAGGAAGAGATAGTATATAGTATCTTGGGAGTTGGACCGTGATCATGAATAGACTACAATAATTCTATTAAAACCCATGTTACTAGAAATTTCCATTTATAAGAAGTCGTAACTCTATGTATAAGTGAATTTTTGAGCCATCATATTGTGTATGGGATGAATGAGACTCAAGATGATTCATTGTTATATACTAAGGGAAATATTTATTGTTCATGTTTCATGACATTGGCATGCCTAAGGAATAATACAGTAACTATATTGGAATTGTTTGACACACTATCTCATTATGATCCCATATGTTTTGAAATCAACATATTAGATATTTCTATTTTTATCAAATAGATTTTAAGGAGTGACTAGTGTAATATAGTGGGAAGGGTTGTTTGATTTTTATATAACACTTGAACTCTATAAGGAAATTTTATTGGGGGTCCTTGTGTTAAAGATAAAATCTATTTAAAAATGATTTATTAGTGCCATGGGAAATGTGTAAAAATATTTTAAAATCTTGTTTTAATTGAAATGTTTTATGATTATAGATATTTCAAATAGAGATATAGTGATATGGAAAATGAATTCTTTAAAAAAAATGGTTTCATGAATTTTCATGGCATGGTTAAACAATTTTATGGGTTGATTTTGTTCAATGAATAGATTTCATTGTGGTTTTTCGAATTTATTTATAATGAGAGGAATCCCAAAAAACTAATTTTTCATATGGATTTCATAAATAATCCTAATAATGGAAATAGTTTTTAGAAAATGTTGCAATATGAAAATATTTCATAATTTCCTATTTTGATAAAAACATTTTTTGTCAAAAAGGGAGTTAATAAATATTTAAGTGATATTTGCATCCCCTCATTTGATGTGCATCATTATTTTATGCATCTTTTTTAGGTTTAGGGTTATTTGATTAAATTACTACCCTTTTTAATGTATAATGGGAGGTTATCTTGGTACATACTGAAAATTGATATTTTAGGACTTGAATTTCATTCATGACATGAACGTTTTTGGAATATTCATTGAATTTTGTTCATCAGGTAAATTATTATCTTGGAAGAATAGATTTACAACCTATTATTTTATTCACGATGTGATCCGGTTTTCTTGATTTTAATCCTCATAGACTTGAATTTGACATATGTGGAAACTCAATGATTCATGAAGCTAACATGTAATTCTTGCATTTAATTTGGTTGTTCCCAATAGATTTATTTAATTCTTATTCCCTAGGACTGTCATTACGATTTCTCAATTTTCTTTTAAAATACATCCCTCCTTTAAGAAGTTTGTGGAGTTTTCTTCGTTTCAAAAGATTATTTCATTGGATATTGGGGTATCATAACTAGAAATCAATGGTATGCTTTTTGGTTCATCTTTCCATATTTATTTCACTAGTATTAACTTAGATAGAACCCTATATATGTATATCCATACCAGATACAGGGTAGATGACTAGTGCAGAAAGAATTACTTTAGAATTTTTTGGAGGATATTTAAGAGGAACCAAGTATTTCCTTGGTCATTGAGGATGCTCTTCATGTTAGTCATATCAAAGGATGAATGGGTTTTAAATTTTCAAATTATATTTGAATTCATTGGTTTGTGGAATTATTTAAAGTTATATCTTCTACATTCTTACGTTTTTACCATACTAAAAATATTTTATTTTTTCTACTACTATTTGGTTTGTTAAATATTGGTTGTTGGTGTAGTATATGATATATTTTATAGATTTATTTAATAATATTTTAATGAAAGAATATTTTTTACATGTGTTCATGGATTAACTATGTTCAATGTATTCATCTACATGTGGGTTGAAGATGGTTGAAAGTACTACCATCAAATAGTGAGACAAGAGACAGATCATTGTTAGAAGTACCACCATAAAATAAAAAACAATATTGGATAGATCATGGTCATAAGTGACCCCAAAAAATTGGGTTACTAACCAATGTATCGGTTAATGTATCACTAATCAGTCAAGAGTATATGGTGGTAGAATTTATGCATATTGAATTTTTTTTGATATAGTGAGAACATTTGATTGGATTATGATAATTTTAAATTAATGATTGGATTTTTCTCTATGAATGGAAAACCAATATGGTTTATACTTATTTTTTAAAAACTATACACCCATATTATTGAATTATTGTGAAGAATCTTTTCATATTTTTTAATTTATTCATAATTTTTTTCTAATACTATTATAGAACATGTTTCTAGTCTTAATAGAATGTGGAAAAATTACATTATGGGTTTCCCACTGAGTAAGAATACTTACCCCTTTCATATACACTTTGGGTCATGTGTTGATTTTTTTCGCAATATATTAGAAATAGGTATATGTAATACTTATCTAGTGAGGATTCTTGATATCTCTATCATCATTGGATAAGTTGAATATTTAGAGGGGTTTTCATATTTTTCGGTGATGTCCCACCTTGGTCACTGAGTAATATACTACTTTAGATTGTTTGTTTTCTCATTTACACTATTCTATTGATACTATAAATATGTTTATTTGATACATTTACTGTTTTTTAGTTTTTTTCATAACTCATTTTTTTATTTTCACATGTTTTATGTTACTTTGGATTTAACATGAGAGTTTTGTTCACAAGAATTAAATAAGGTAAATCAGACCCCATTATTACTATGTGTTCAAACCCATGTCATTAATTTCCATCAATTGGTGTCTATGGAATAGAACCAATGGTTAATATAACCTATGACAATGTAAAATCCAATGATATGGATAGGGGTGTTATAAATTGAGTCATTTTTTAGTAATGTTAGTATGGATGGTAACAAGGATATATGAAATATAATGACATAAAATGTATTGTAAAAATAAATAAATTGGTAACCTTTATTATAGAAATCAATTTACTATAGAAGCTCATGTACAAAGGGTGTCTTACAAAACATTTACAAGTGTTTTAATCACATATTTTGGGGTTTTCAATGATGTTACATATCAAAAATTAGGAATGTGACATCTCATTAAGACTAAACTATCACATTGTTATTTGATCTAGGTACTATGATATTGTTATTTTTTTCTAGAATATATAAATTAACAATGAAAAGATCAATAATAAAAGTAATAAATTGTCAAATATTGGAGTGGTTTGTATATCGAAAAGGATAAAAGTAAGAATAATGAGTGTCTTGTGAGCAAGAGGAATAATGAATGATGTTTCACTATTACAATAAGTTATGTAGAATTTGGGTTATAATATTATGAAAAACTTTTCATTTATTTATAAGTGAACTATTTATTAGGAACCCCGCCAGTTTTATCACATATATGAATTTCTAATGCATAACTGACTAATGTTCTATGTTGACTTTAAAACAGAGAAAGACGTGGTATTGTTGAGTAGGATGAATATAATCCCCCAATCCATGGGGACTATAGAAGAAATGAATGTCAAGAAAGAAACATATATTCTTGGGGACCTACAACTAGCATGGTGGGACTTAGTTTTTTATTTTAATTTGTTTCATTATCTCAATTGGAAATGATTTTTATAAATTTTGAATTAAATAATTCATTCCATGAAATTACAAATATTGACTACAACCTAATAATTTTATTATGAAGAAGGATGTATATCAGTGAAATAATATGCCAGTAAGTTCACTTGCCATGTTTTATTTATACAACAGGTAACTACTAGTGGGAGGACAAAACTGAGAATCATTATGTAAGGTATCTAACCTAACATTATATCAATGGTTGTAATTTTTTATATTACAAAAAATTTTAAAATAGTGAATAAGGTGTTTGTCTGAGAGATATGTATTTTAAAGTCAATACTAGTGTATGTGAAAACATTTTCTATTTAGTCACTAATGGGAAATTCAATATAAGGAATAAAAAAGGGAGGGTCACATAAAGGGAAGAAATGAATCATTCAATAAATCTATAGGATCATCCTATTATCTACTAAATAAAAATAATAAACTAAACTATTTTTAGTGTATCACACAAATGAATTTAAAGAAGGAATGTATTTTTTCACTAAGGATTTTCCACTATCATTTCAGGCGAGGGAATCTCAGTATTTATTTTCAAGAACATATAAAACTGACATGTATAACTAGCTCAACAGAGCCTCGTGATTTATTTGATTGAATGGAATAATACCATAAAAATTGTCCCCTTCCACTAAACCAATTGAACTAGGATACCTCTAGGAAAATCTTGGTTGTCTTGTAAACACCTCATGAGGGAAGGAATAATTTTACCATAAATGTTATTCAACATATAAACTATGAAGTGAATGATATAAAAACCCATCAACCAGGTCCCTCCATGGTATAAGAAACCATCTTATTAGACTCTTATTGTAATAATGTATTGATTTATATTGGTAGATAAATATTTTTTATTTGATGTGTTGTTGTTAAAAATTTAGGATTACATGTTTAAATGATGTCTCACACCATGAGTATCTAGAAACCACTTGGAATCTAGTATTGCATAACATTAAAGGTCACAACATGTTCATTTAACATGGAAGTTATATTGTTTATCTATGAGTTTATCATTTTAGTTATAGATACTTTGGATTTTGACATTATAATGGACTAGGTTGTGGAATTTGAATCTCATATGGATTCATATACATGTCAAGTTACATTAAAATCCTCATATGTAAGTCTTCGCATATTTATGAGAGATTAAGTCATACTTGTATGTATTGAGGGAAAAATAGTATCCACTGAAGGAAATATCTCTAGAAAATATATAGCACCGACAATTGGAACTTCTAAAGAAATTGTATATATGAGTATTCCAACCATAGTGGATCGATATCCTAATGTTTCCCCTAATGATTTCCTTATGTTACCACCCAACAAGGAAATAAATTTTTTTATTATTATAATGTGAGGTATAATATCTATTTCCCTCTCATTATATAGAATTTATTCAACAGTGATTTATTAATTAAATGTATTCCAAGAAAAATTAGAGTGTAAAAGCTTCATCAGACCCAGGACATATCATTGGGCTATGCTGCTTTTATTTATAAAGATGGTACATGGTTCCCTCTTATTACGTGCAGATTATTATTAAATGAATCATGTTATGTTGAGAAAATAAATACCCACATCCTAAAAACAATGATCTTTTTGATAAATTAATTGTATCTATGTAGTTCTATAATATTTATATTAGATCTCGATACCATCATCTATGATTCGAGAAAGTGGACATTCCAAAAATTGAATTTTCGAGTCATTATGGACATTAGGAATATATAATAATTCCTATTATTATTATGAATTAACCTTAATTATTGAGGAAAATAATGAATCCCATATTCCTTTGGTACACCAATTTCTATTGTTGGACTTTTTAATTACATTTTGATGTATTCTTGAAGAGATAATGACAATGGAGCACATGAAAATTATATTGAGCACAATTTTTTATCATAATTATATACCTTGTGTTCTATGTGTGACATCTAGATAAAATAATTTTATTTCCTCCATAACCACTTTTCTAAATAGGTAATATAATTTATCCGAAACAATATTAAAGCACAAATATCTTACTTATAACCAAAATAATTTATTTTAACTAAGAAACATTATCAGTCTAGAAGTCTATTAGTATGACGTTTTTAAAATTTATCAAGGACATCATCTCCTACGACTACTCTTAAGAGAAAGTGTGTTACATTAGAATTAGATAATGTTTATCTTAAATAATATCAAGAGTTTTAATCCTTCTCTCATCAACACTCATAAAAATCATTCCTATACTAGTTCATGACTACAAGGAATATTGTGATGCTTATTTATCTAGTCAGTGTTATATTCTCACACTGGGATATCATGTTATGCCCTATGGTATAAATCAATCGAGAACTCATTTTATTAACTATCCAATATAGGACCTAGAATAGGTTATATTTTTTCATGCCTTAAATACATGAATATACTATCTTTTTGGAGAGAGTTTCAGAATATCCACTAACCATTAGAGTTGGAAACATATATTCACTCATTGATACTTTAACATGTCGAAAAGATGGTGGATGGAGTATAATAATATTTTTGACTTTGACTTGGTGTAAACACCTATGAAAAGGAATTCTATGGCAGGTGATTTATGTGATAATTAATTAAAATAATTATATAGGGAGGATCATTTAAAAATGTTAACTGATTTTTATTTTTTTAACATGAATATTGACTATTATAAAAAACAATTGAATGTAATTTTTTACCGAGATAATGTTTTTCTTAAAATTGTTTATTTTTTCAAAGTGTCTCAAATATTATATCCTAATTACACCAAAATTAGGTCAAATGTAATTGTTTGTGAGTTTTTTTATGGTTTTAATGATGATTTAAATTATTTTTCAAACATCTAGAAGCATGTCACAATCTTAAAATTATTCTAGGAACAAAATATTATTTTGTATCACCATTTAAAATGTTGTATTTGTCTTTTTATTTATAAAATATATAATGAAATAAAGACTTCATCCTATATTTGGATATGAAATTCATTATAATGTCATATTTTATTAAGTATACATATATTTTTAGTAGGTAATGGCTAAGAATAAACAAATTTTTGGTATGCTAGAAATATATTCCAATACATATATTGAAGTGGTAGAATATTTTCATAGAATTTTTCATCGATACTGCAATGAAACATTGGAGGCACAGTGATATTTGTATAATTTTGCAATGATTCATGATGTTATCAAACTTAATCAAAATTGAAGAGTCAAAAATGGAATAGGATTTTGAAAATATTGATATTTGAGTAGTGGTCAATTTGAATGGAGTTTTAGAGTTGATTTCTATTAATAGAGACCCTCAATTTACTTATCGATTATAACGATCATTATAATAGTATATGAATACTCAATTGACCATGATCTTGACATATCATCCTCATAATCATATGTAGTTAGAATTCACAATTATAATGAGCTAATAAATTAATAGATCATCTGTTATGGAATTTGGTGGCTCATGGGGAGATCACACGAATTTGGATGAATTATCTTATAACAACATCAACCAAGACACGATAAATAATGACATGTTTAAGGAATTATATTGAAAAACTTTTCATTAACACCATTGGAGGGTTGAAATAGTATAAAACTCATTGTTTGGAAATATTTACCCATTGATACTATGGAGAATATACATATGATCTAGAAGAAAGTTGCTATGAAAGAGAGAAGACATAAATCATATATAGATCATTTGTATTAACCTCTATCATTTACTAAGAGTGGCCACTTATTCACAAATTGTAAATGATCCATGTCCAAAAAAACTTATGAATGTAATGGTTATTCGTAAAATAGTAAATTAGACCATTTTATGTTGGTAAATATATTCAAAATGTTTCATATCGGTTATCCATAATAGTAATAATCAATTTATTCCATATTCTCTTCTATATCTCTCAGATGAAGAAGTAAAACCTAGAACCAGATCATGTGATAATTTGAGACCATCTTACACTTTATCAATATGTGACATATATCTATGTACAAATACGTGTTTTTGATACATAATATAATATTATATAGTAAAGAGTATAAATTTTCTACTGACATTATGGAACCATAGTAATATTCAGGAGAAAACATGGGACGAAGAGATGTTTATGTTGAAACAATGGCTTCGAATCATCAAGGTTAATGTTGATATCTAGTTTTATAAGGATATAAGAATAAATGGTATATAAAATTTATCACCCATTGTTTTAGATATTTTTTTATTAATATTTTTCATTCTATGTTTGTAGTTGTTTGGTGAAATTTTCATAGGTTTTTAGAGGGTTTAAGAGATTGGGAAGTTATAACTTATCTACAAAAATTATCTCATTCCTTGAAATTAAATCACACTATGTTTAATTCTAGAAAAATTCCATGAATTTAATTTTGGGAAGGAATGGTGATATGAGAAAACCCAATTGATAACATGAGATTCCATTCATGATGTGAACTTGTTTTTTAGATTTTATGTCACAGAGAAATGATTTTAATATTTTTGGAAACATGATGACCCATGGAATGATTAAAAAATTAAAACATTAAATGTGGTTGTATCTAAATGATTTAATTAATTTAAATTCATAATGACTCTCATAAACCTCCCTATCCCTTTTCACTCTATATCTACCCCTCATTTAGGTGGTTTTTGGAGTTAACGTTTATTTTCATGGAATATTTCAATGGATTGTAGTTTATCATTCTTAGATATTTATATTAATTTTCAAGGTTCTTATTCTCCTTATTGTTTTACTAGTTACCTACTACGGGGAACTTTAAATTTGGGATACCATAGACGGATTTATATTTAATGTATTTTTTTGACAGAGTTTCTTTGTAGTATATTGAGGGAGATAGAGGAGCACAAATATTCCATGGTAAATGATAAAATTATTCATTTCAAGAAAATATGATATAGTTGGGACTTCATACTTTATCCTATCACTAAAATATAAAGTATCTTGAGATCCATTAATGAATTATGTTTTGTTTTATTTTTTTTTACCCTGACGAGACTCTATTATATATTCTAATACCAGTTAGTTCTTTAAATTTTAGTTTTTAGCACCTCTAATAAAATAATTAAAATTTGTTTAAGTTAGATTTTAAGGAAATATGGTTTTCATATATGTGTTATTTTCATAACAAGTTTTAATGTTAAAGTATATTGTATCAAAGATGGATGTACTACCATAAAATAAGGATATATGGGATGAATATAGGTCAGATGCACCACTTTTAATCAGAAAAATATTTGATGGATCTTGGTTAGAGGTAGCACCATAAAATTATTTCACTAATCATTGCCTTGGTGAAGGTATGACACAATAATTTCTAGTATCAAGAGGTATAGGATATCCATGAACATGTGTGTGTGTGTGTGAGTGTAGAAACAAGGGTGGGTTATCCCAAATCATAATAAATTAATTTATTATAATACATGGATAGAAAGTCACAATTGGTTATAATAATTTATGAAAAAATATGCATATACTTTATCTAATTATATGGTAATTTGTTTAAATTATTTTGATAATCTATATTTTATTTTATAATCTAAAAACATAACCTTTTATGGTATTAATAGAATATGGGAAATATCACATGGGGGTTTCACTACTAGTTATGATTTATCATCCCTACATATGGAAATTAGTATATATTCATGTTTTTTTAATTAATATAGAAAATAAGATTCTTTCGTAATTCTATAGTGGTACTTATTAATGTCTATTTCATTATTGCAAGATTCAGAGTTTTGGAGTGGTTTTTATCTTGGTCGATAGTGTTTATACTTTGGTGTCAGAGTCATTTACTACATTTTATTCTTAGTTTTCTTTAATGAGTTTTAACAAATGTTACTCCAATTTTGGGCTTTGATAATTTCTCTATTGTTTGTCTCTTTTTCATGTATTATACACATATACATCATTGGTTTTTGTTTATTTTTCTTTTATCATGCAATCATTGTATTTTCCCATTAAATATGGTAAATCATTCACCTTTGTAAAATTGTGTTTGAACGCTAGAAATTAATTTCAACTTTTTATACCTAGTCCAAGACAATGTTTTTAATTGTGATGTTATATTTGGATAAAGTAGAATTATTTGTGGTTGTTTTCAAATAAGAATCAGTGGTGTGTTGAATAGTTTTAATGATTTTTATGGTTCCATCGAGAGTAGAATATTAATTTTTAAAATGTTTTTTTAATTTGGTTTTCCAATTTATTCTTATTTCTTATGAAATGAGAAAGTTGTGAGATCCACATAGAATATGTTTTAGGATTTGGTGTTTGGGGTGTTTTTGGGGTAAAAGGATTTGAGATTAATGATTTAATGGATTGGATCTCAATGATATGTATTTGAAAGGAAATTTCTATTATGGGAAGAATCATTATATTGAATTTAATTTTAGTTTTATGTTATTATTTTGTTAAGGGACCTATGTGTATAAATATATGGATTATTAGTGTTTATGTATTGAAAAATGCATTCACGTACTTTCTTAATAATGTGTGAATGTATACAAGAATGGATATTGGATGATTGGTTATGACTTATGAGTGTATAGATGGTTGCTAATTATTATAATGATTATAATGGTGAGTTATATATTTTGAGAGATCAATGAGTGTCTTGAGGCCCTGTTTATGTGACTCTTCATGAATAGATTTCTTAGGTGTTGGAGTTTCATAACTCAAGTGTCCTAGGACTTCATATGTAATCTGATATGACATAATTATATATTAGTAGTCATGTTAGTTTTAGAATTAGGTAAGAATGGTTGAAAATTTTATCAATGATAAAACATGTTATGTCTATTGTTTTAAATGTTTCATGCCTTCACATAAAAGATATAAAAAATAAGGGATACACTCTAATAAATTGGTATGGATATGAATGTGATTTCTTGGAAATTTATCAAAAGGGAGGTTATTAAGGAAAATTGGGAATTAAAATTTTATATTTTAAAAATGTATTATGTTTTAGAGAAATCCATGGGTTGTTTTTAATCATGATTGGGAGTAACTATAACTCAGTGGGTGAGTGTAGGTTCTACTTTACATATAGTGGCAGGGCATACAGACTATGGCTTCATTACATAATGTCTATGGAGGAGATAATGAAATTTTTTTGAGGTCTACCAGGTGTATCGTTTCCCTACCCCCCCCCCCCAATTTTAATGTGTGAGAATTAAAGGAAATTATCTACTATTATTTATGTCATCCAATAAGGTTTCATTATTATACTAGATATAGGAGAGGGGGGATCAATGATGTTTTATATCCATTCCTCCACCATTATCCCATATTTATCTAAATTAATTTAGGACAAGTCATCCAACTAATTATCGATTATATATTCTTTTTACCCCCTATATTGTTCATTATATTATCTTCATATAATTTTTTATTTTTCTATTATAATTTAGATAATTTATTATGATAGATCATTGTTAAATAACAGTACAAACATGTGGATTTCATTTGTGGTGTATATAAGAGGATTGAGAAGGATGGATTAACACTGTTTCATTCTATTCCTCTTTATTTATGGTTTTTAATGACTTTAAATAGTAATTTTTAATAAATTGAGTTAATTTTTTAATTTATTTTGGTATATAAATTTTTTAATTTTTACATAGTATTCATGGGTCTGTATTGCGAGTGGAATACACCTTTATACATTTTGTTTTATTGTCACAGTGTATATATATGTGTTTTTGTAATTTAATAAGAATATCATATATCATTTTTAGTTGTCCAATGATTGAACCATGGGTTTTTAATAATGATTTATGTTCCCATGATATTGATTATTTTGAGTACAAGAAAAGTATTGTTAAATATACACTTGAATGTTGTAGGTGGTATTCAGACATTGATTATCTTAATCAACTAGTTATTTAATTCCCATTACTTTTGTTATTATAATTTTTATTATGATCATGATTGTATTGCATTTTATGATACCACTGCATTAGTGGGCTAGGATGATGTTATGAAATAGTAAACAAGGGTTATATGGTCTCTTTTTGGTGCCTTGGTCAAATGAATTTTGGTGACCCATTTTAAATATTTATTAGTGGCACGGTCTTGGTTTGAAATATTTTAAATGGAATATTTATTTAAATTTATATTTTAATGAAATTATATTTTTAATGTGGAGTTATAATGTGAATGGTTTGATTTTAATAGAAATTTTTGTAAATGGTATGACAAATATTTTGTTTGTGTTCCAAGAGGGGTTTCAATAGATTTTTTTCAAATGGACTAGTTTTTTTAATTCTATTATGTGATTATATTTTAGTCAAATATAATGACGTTTAGTTTTGATAAATGAGTGGGTTTGATCAGAATTTCCAGTGAGATACCCAATTTTCTATGAAATATATTCAGTTGTATGATTCTTGATTTTAGTTTCATTTCATTTTATATTATCTTTCTAGATAGATCATCATAGAATTGGATTCATATGATATATCTTCACTCATTTATTAGTTTGTTTAATTTTATTGATATGTATAGTAAGGTTATTATTGATGTATTTCTATGAGATAAAATTCAAAGGGAGGTCAATTTTTGGAATCTTTAGTGGCCCTAATTACTTGGAGTCTTCCAGGGGGTTCAATTATTTGTTTATTAAAAAAATATAGTGAGGGATTGAATTTTTTCATAGGATAATCTTGAAATTATATTTAATTTGTTTTTATTTATAGACTAATTAGAAAGATTATTACATTTTAAAATCGAGAAAATGTAGATATTCATGATAAGAACTTTAGCCTCTTTAGTATCTTCTAATTTCACCTTATTAATTGAAATTATAGGATGATGTGGGAGATATTACATATCATGATTTTTATAATTTCTATTATTATGTTATTGGGTGTTATTACATGTTCCAAGATAGTTATTATGATAGATTGAGATACTATATTAATATCTTAATGTGTTTTCTATTTAATTTTATTATTAATAGGGTAGGGGATTCTTCCTGGGTGATGGATTATTCTTGTATGATATGGAGAGACATGGAATATATCCTTTTAGGTATTGGTGTTTCAATATTGACCACATGGATGGGATAAAACACTATGTGATATGTTAATGAGAATGACCTCAGCGTTTTATTTGCACTTGTAAATCAAACTATTTTTATGTGAGGTCATGTGTATTATTCAATTAACTGGTTATTTATACTCACACAAGATGTGTTAATATTGATGGGAGTTTTAATATATATATGAAACAAATGAGCATCTTTTTTTTACTATAGTCTTTAACTACTTTTTTCTGAATATGAAAATATTATTTCGGTGTTGAAAGTGATGATGATTATAGTTTTTTTGGATTTTATCCTCAAGATTCATGATGTGGTGATTGATGTGTTGATTCTCATTTAAATTAAGGTAATTTTTATAAGATATAGATATATTATCTATAATATCATGGAATAAGTTTTAAAAATTATTTATTCAAGGTTGGATCAATTTACCCATGTTGTTGATCTCCATTTTTATGTGCGGTCAAAATTAGTTTCTTCATTTGATCGATCCATTGGTATGATTAATTAAAATGAAAATTGGATTGGGTATTTAGGCCATTATCAAATGCTTATTTACATACAACCCACTCATTATGGTTAATTAGATATATTCAAGTCCTAGAAAAGCATGATTACATTGTATGATTGATCATGAAATGAATAATGAATTTTCATAGTCAATATAAGAGAATTTGTTTATGTATGTTTATTAACATATGGGAATGGTGGATGTTTGAAAATTAGATACAGATAATATACACATATGTGAATGATGATCCATGTATTTTAATGTCTCACATAATGTATTCCACCAAATTAAATATACAAATTTTCGAATACATGTAAGCAATTTTATGATCTACGTAAGTGTTTTGAATAAACTATGAAGAGAACCATGACGTACTGATATTTTAGTGGGTTTATTTATACCCATGATATATTTAATGAGATATGAAGAAATTGATGAGATAATTTCCCCACTATATGTAATTATTCAACATAATGGAGATTAATGATGCAATTCATGGGGATATTTTGAAAGAGTTCGAATGAAGTTTATTTTTTGGGTGAATTCAAAAAAGCGAATAGAAAATTATTTAAAAATATTTTCTTGGTGATTTGGAATGATATATTGAGGGATAATTCAAACATGAAATATCATCTATTACTGAATGAAAATATCATTCCTGGACAATATTACGGGAGTTTCCAAATTCAAATGGAAACTAATAATTTCCATGATACTATTTAAATGAAAATTTAAATATGAAATATGTGAATGATGAGATATAGAATAATTAGGTGAACCATGAAAATAGTGTAATATTATAAAATACATTATTTAAGAATATTAATGAGATCTCAATACTTACCAACACTAATGAAAGTGGTTGATTATGAATTTGGTAGTTCTCTTGCTAGTGAAAAAGGAAGCAATCCTCAGGTATTCAAAATTAAGAGGAACTGGATAATACATGATCCAAATAAAGATCAATAGAAATAATACATGATCTAAGATATTTTTTATGTTCTTTAAGAATGTAATATGAGTTCACCATATCTAGAACACTATTGGACGAATAGTTTTCAAATAACGTGAATAAGAAACCAAGATATATTGTATATCTTTTTACCATTATAAAAAAATTATAAAAATGTTTCACTATTTTTAATAAACTATTAATGGGAATATAATTAATTTTTGGTATATTATAAATCACAAGAGAAGAGATTGTTCCTCTGGAGGATAACCACTCAAATTTGGTGGGTCAGATAATGGGCAGTGAAACTAATTTCTGCTAAGGATAGTTATTTGATGTATAATTATTCACACTCATACAGAAATAGGAGGAAATATATTTTTCCACAATATTATATTTTTAATACTTTTTAATGTGTATAACCAAAATTCTAAGAAGTATTCCCTTAAAAAAAAAATTTAAATACGATGTTCTTGCCTCTTTAATTATTTCATTACATGGCATGATGAAATAAGATATCATTGAGAGTATTGATAACCATAAAATTTTATAAAGTTAGATTTAATGGAGATAAATTCATAAAATATGTGTACCATTGATTACCCCTAGTACATATTCATTCCTTGGGATACATAATTGATAATAGAGAAAGGTTCCTTCTAAATATGCATGATTTGATTAATTTTAATAGATATACATAAATTTATATTTTAGGAAGTGTTTGAGCTAGTTCATAGCGATAAAAATTATAATACTCTACAATATAAAAAACTAGATATTACATATAAATCTTAGAAAATTAGGGTAAAAATTTCTTGAAGAAAACTAAGGAAAAATCCAAAAATATTAGGAGAAACACCCCTAAATAAAGGTAATAAAAGTGGTGTAAGTAGAAAAATTATTTGAATATTTATTCTTCTCATGAATAAAATAAAATCTATTATGAAAATTTATAACTAACTAATATTCATTATGAGATTAAATATCATCTAAAGAATATTTCCATATATGTGGAAATTTTATTTTTTATACGATTAAAAGACTTCTTGTTGAAAAATCCAATATCAATGAACATGTTGATAAATTTGGATTTGAACTAGGAAAGTAATTTCAATAAGAAATTACTCTCACAAACCTTGTTGATTATAACGAGACCTTAATATCACTTTAAGATAATAGATTTTTCTAAGATGATTAATAATTCAAAATATATGATTGTGTGAAAATTTATTCTTTGGTTATATTTTTTGAATTATATTTTGAATATAAAAAATAACAACAAATATATATGTATTTTAAACATTCAAAGTTTGATGTAAAAACAAAATAATGAAATATAATGATAATTTATTAGACAAATAAAAAAATCATGAATACATGTCAACAAGATACCATATGATTTTGAAGAGGAAAAATATTTATTAATGATGAAAAGAACTCCCTCAACCTGATGTGTCCAGATCTTGAAGTAAGGCTGATAAATATAGAAACAAAACATTCTATAACATCGAAAAAATTATTCAATAAATATTCTTATAAAATTTACATTGATATACTTGTCTCTAATAATCTCATAATATTGGGATGCAGTTCTTGAGATCCTCTACTAATCAAAAGGAAACATCCCCCAAGGGAACTTCATCCCCTATCCCAAAATCTGTATTATGTATAAATTTGGTCAAACTTCATTGTATGGATTTGAAAACACATTTTGATAAAATAGGGATGAAGAAATGTACTCATAAACACAAGGTTGTATTTGTAAAATATAATTATTATTATCCCCTCTAAGGAGACCAAAAAGATGACTTCAATTCCCAAAATAGAAAATTAATATCCATGGATAGTATGAAATCTATAGAAAAATATCAATATTTATATGTATTGTTTTCACTACAATATGTTTAGGAAAAATAGTTTGGAATTTACTTATTAAAATATAATTTATTGAAATCATATAGGTCCCCATCAAATGTGAACATAAGATGTAGATTGTACAAAACATATTGAACTAATGTAAATGTTGATAGAAGAGAATAATGGGTATTCCATGAGAATAAAAAAGAACCAAATTGTAAAAAACATGATCCAAATTATTCATTTAAATAAATAAATATTTAAATGAATGCAAACATAGAGATGGTTAGTGATTTATGTGAAACTTCTAGTAAATATAAAGATATTGAAAAATACATGTAAATACGACCTAAATTTTATGTTTTATTTAAAAAAATGAATTAACCATAAGCTACATGTGATATAATTTAAATGGATGAATAATTTAGTTTCATAGAAATGAATAAATAAATATGAGATGAAGACCTCAAATAAATAAATAGTTCATGTGAGTAATATAAATAAACATTATTTGTGGGATATTAGTAAGAATATAAGCACTAAATTCTTTTAAAATATAATAAAAAATAAGTTTATGTTGATATAAAACACTCGAGATTACTGGTATTTTAAGATAACAATGAGATCCCTCTTTATTCCCAATTTTTTTTATTTGTGCTATAATATAGTTTGATTAAGGAGCCTAATGAGTTGTATACACACATAAAAATAATAAATGTTTTATCCATGGAGTATTTCTTCTATAATAAAATGGAGAAGATGAGTGTATCAATTTATAGGGAGTAAAAGTGAGTTGAAGGATTTATATAGTGAATATAAAAATTATAGAAGGAAATAAAATATTGAAGAGAATAGTATTCCAATCACATATTCAATCCTTATGTTCTTTATATGTAACATTTTTATAAAGGAGGGGTTGTCAGTTGTTGAAGATATTATTCCATGGGGTTCAATCCCCGAACATTTTCTTTTTGATGTGTCTGTTGAATTATATGAAGGATAAAATAAATATTTTAATGAATATATATCTTTATCCCCATAACGAGAATATGAAAATGATATCACATGGTAGGTTGTTTGTGAAAACATTTCATATCCATGGGTAACCAACTCTTGTTTTCTATACCAGGTTATCCTATGTAGACTTAGAGTGGACTAACTAAAGGATGTATTCTATGGAAAATCATATAGTGTCATATTTCTCTTATAAGTGGATTAATGTTTTTTAATGGAGGTGAATAGTATTTCTTTATGGGATGAGAAAATAGTTTATAAGTAAGTATTCCTCATTGTACATATTAATTTTTTTAAAATAAGGTGGACAAATATAATATCACATATTGACATAAGTCTTTTGGTCTATTAAAAACAAAAAAGGTGGATTCCGTAGTTATTGCAATAGTTTTTTATTTTATTTGATATCAATATTACAATATACTTTTGTTGATACAGGTGAATATTCATAAAGGATTGAAATGGATTATATCCTTGAGATACAAAATGTGGTGACTAAAGTGCTGATCCTAAAGTAAATAAAGGAAAAATATAGGGGGATGTTTATATACTTTCTATACCATAGGTAATATTAATAAATTATTAAATATAATTTAACATATGAATAAAATGAATGTAATTGGATATATTAGAATATTCTATATAAAAATAGTGAAACTAAATTAGGTAAAGGATAAAATAACTATATTGATATCACTTAAAAATGAAGAGATAATGGATTTTGATATTATAGTGTAAAACACATGTTGTTAATGGTGAGAAGGGTTATATTGGAATATGTGAAGAATTTAAGGCTCTCATGACTATGTGTATTGATCACATCTCAATTACGTTTATTTGTGGAATGACTCTAAATGAAGAGAATGATCATGGATTTTCTATTACTATCTTTGAAACTGATGAATATTAAAAGTGGGATATTTTAACCATTTTCGAATTAAAGTTAATTTATAATTGATTTATTTTATAAGTGTTATATATTATAATTCCATATTCTATAACCCTATGGAGAACTAACACTAATTAATTCATTATAAAGGTAGAATATTAATTTACTTTATAAATTTTTTTCTCTTAATGATAATTCCTTGATTTCAATTCAATTAGAATGTAACATAAAATTGGTAATTTTGTAATTTTTTATTTAATATCATAATGAGTAAATTATATTTTTTTATTGATACAATTTAATTGGACATATAAAAATTAAAAAATATTCCAATAATATTATACGGTGTTTAATAAGTGAAAAATAAACTAGTCTGTATTTTATGGATTTATTTTTAAAAAACTAAAAAACCATAAAATCAATGTACATGTGATCATATAATTAAATTTAACTATCTTAAATATACATAACTAGGTTAATTAGTAGGAATAATAAAATATGGATATTTTATTCGAGGATTGTATGACTCATTGGTAACCTTGTAAGGGGTTTTTATGAATTAATTTATGATTGAATTGGACTTTTAAACAACTACTATAATAAAAAATTATAATTGTAACCCATTAGAAATATGATGGTTACATAAGTAATCCATGGAAAATGAAGTAGTTTTTAAAATCACATTCAAGAGTATGTGCTTATTTATCGGAGAATCAAATTAGTGAGTATTTTCAAATCCATAGAGACACAACTACTAGGTTTTTTTCTTTATTATTCTAATTAATAGAATTCAATGAAAAAGAAATTTTTAAATTTTTAAATTATAGACACACAAGTAAGAAAAACAATAATTATTTCATAATAAAACTAATATATTTTGAGCTTCATTGGTATTGATTACATTTTAGTGTGTTTCACATGATTATAAAATAATGTGTATACTAAATATTCATCAATTAATAAAAATAAAATTTAAATAGTGGATAATATTCTGAAATTAACATCATTGTGTGACACTATAATTCTTAACATGGTAATCCACCACTATTTGGGTATTTTATGTTCTAATTAGAATCATTAATAAAATATTTGTGGTTGGTAATTATGTGTTATCATAGATTTGAAAGGTATCATTTTCCTTCTATGATATTTTTTACTCTATAGTGAGTTAATAATTAAAAACATGTATTTTTTTATTAATATGAGGTAATGGTAGTGTTTAAAATGATTATAAAATTAAAAATAATCCCCAAAAAGCTATTCAAAAATAAAAACTTTTACTGAAATATTTATAAAACCATAAATGAATATCAACAAAAGTCTATTTATATGAGGCAGTCATATTTTAAATTCATATAATTGGATTGCAAAATTAAAAATATAATTAATTATCAATTCTAGTAAAATTTATCCTTATGGTCTTTATGATGTGACCATTCAATTTCCCCTCAAAATAATTAGATTTGGTCTTCTATTTCATTTTCAATTATATATATTTTATATATTTGTTTCTCATTATATCCTTGTGAAATATTTTTCAATCAATTTTATATAATGATGAAAATTAAAAAATATTTTTTAATACATCAGGGATAACATAGAGTAATTAACTTATTTTGGGACCTTTTTAGTTATTATAGTCACATACCCATTGGTTTAAATCCATAAATTTTAATTTTCACTATAATTTTTTGTCTAAATTATTTTTTGTGTTTTGTTTTTATTTTAATATGTTTTAATTTAATTTAATATAATTTATTTTTTTCATGTGTGCAGTTGTAATGAGGTAGAATATGGTAATGAATCGTGTATATAGTAATATTGATAAATTATTTTTTGCATTGAGTAATAAAAACATTGTTGATTCAATTATATTTTATGAGTTTACTTTAGGTTAAAATGATAGAAATGAGAGTTTTTTTGATATATTCTTGGGAATAATGTATTTTTTAGTATTTTGTGCTTTATATTTATTAATAATTTTAGTTTTCCAATTTTTTATTTTTTTATAAATAATATTTCATGCATCTAGAAAATTAAGAGAAATTGTATGGAACACCACTCAACCTAATACATATTATATAATCATGTATTTTAAATAAATCCTAAAATTACTAATGTGTCTATATATGTGTTAATAAGTTAATTAAATAAGATGACAACACGTTCAACAATAAAATTAATTTTAATAAAAATTTATAATAATGTATAAAATATTCTTAAAAATAAAATAAAAAGAATTATTTTATTGGACATTTTAAAAGACAAAAAAATAACTAATAAATTCATTTTTTTTAAAAGTTGGAAAAAAATGATACAGAATTCATAAATCCTTTAAAAAAATAACAAAGATACAATAACAAATCATAAAATACATAAAATATCCATTTTAAGGGTATTTTTACATTGTATCATTAGATATGATATAAAAAATACACTTATATTGTATAACAAATCAAAAACATATTAAATCCCCAAGAATTTCCTGCTATCATAATGATTTTTCAAAATAGTAATTATTATTATATTTGACTTGAATAGTTTTATTTAATTAAACTAAGTGATTAAGGAATTCTAATACACCTCATTATCTCTCTCTTTACTTCATATATTTTTTCCTCATTCCTTATAACTTATATGGTGGATGATTCATTGCGGATAATTGGTAAAAAAAATTGATGTATTAGATCATGTTTTAATTTTATTATATATTATTTTCCTTTAATTATGTTTTCTTATTGAATCAAATGAATTTATAAGTATTTTAAAGGAATTTTGGGTCTGATGTCATGTTAGTTTAATGGATTTTTTTCTTTATAGGATTATAAAGGTAGATTATTAATGTTTATATTCCATTTTTCGAATTTTTGGAAAAGTGTCACTATCATACGAAGTATTTTTCTTTGTATTGTTAGGTTAAAATTATAAAATCAATCCAAATTATCATAGACTATGTTTTCTTCAAGGAGGTTAAATCTTAAAGACATTGTGTGGTGGATTCATGGTTAACATGTAAGGAAATAAATTCATTGAATGTTCAGATGGGTGATTTTGCCTCACCCATTTCGTTTAGATATAGTGTTGACCATATGAATTTAGTTATTGGATAACTAATATATATATATATATATATATATCACATTGTTTGTGTTTATTCTTTTGTTGGGATACCTTCATGTTCCAAAAATAAAATATATTTTAAACTAATTAAAAGTCACCCACCAATATTTAATGATAAATTAAAAGATTAATTGATGATCAATTAATTAATCAATAAGGATTTATCATACATAGTTCAAAATAGTTTTTTAAAAATATTTTTTTAATGATCATTTTAGAGGATAGTTTGAAGTCATGTGATAATTTTAATTTATGCATACAATTTTCATAAATAAATGGATATGGTGATAATATGATTCAAACCATTATTTAATTGAAAAAATAATTATTAGTTTATTTTTTTATCATTTAAAATTTACATCCAACTTTATTGGTATCATATTTATGTATATCATTTTAATGTCCATAGGAGAGATATATAATATATGTGGTTTTAAGTAATTTTTTAAATCTAATGTTGTGAAATAAATTCAATGAAAAAAAATCGTATACATGTTTTAATTAAATAATTTTATAATAAAATTTTATTATTATATATTTTATGTGAACTTTTTATGGATTAATTTCCTTATTTGTTAAACATAACTTGGGAAATCTATTATGGTTTAGAAAATCACTTAGGGTGCTCGAAAATACCTATGTCATAAAACTAAATTAAATATAGGAGATGTTTAATAAATTAGAGGATTTGTGTGTAGAATATTGATCCTTAATATTGGAATATATATAATTGATTTATTCATCGAAATTAATATATTCTGATGTCATAATATAAAATATGTCCTGATTCCTAGATTTATCATTTGATTTAAATTGGCTATAACTATTATCATTTGATTTCATGATGTGAATTATAATAAAATACTATGAGGTTTAAGGGAATTCACCTATAAATTATAATATTTTTGTTTTTTTACTAATGAGATCTTAAGATACCCTATGATAAGGTATATTGAGTTGTATAAAGTGCTTGACTAGAAATTGATTGTTTATGGTGACTAAACATGGAATAATAAAAAGTTGAATTCACATGAAATTATACTATTTGATTTTATTTTTAGAATAATACCTTCTAGTCTAACATTATTCCAATAAAGACCAACCAAATGTGGATGCTCAAATAATTTATCTTTTCTCACTCATAGTTTAGTTACATGAATAATCTACCAAAATGTATCCTTTAACTTTCTTTCAACGAACTAACTGGATTCATGCATATTTATGTTAAATGACATTTTATTGTTCCCTCTATGTATAAACATTGGGGATGATCCCATGTAACATTTCCCTTCTACATTTATCATGTAGTGATCCCCACACACACAGGGAATTGTTCAATTTAATAATATCCATTGAGGATGATCCCCATGACATGATTAATTTCTTGAAAGTCTCAATATTCGGTTTTAATAAAGTATAATATACCATATTAATCCCTATAGCTAATGTGAAATGTGTTATTATTTATTACTATTTTAGGTCTTATCAAAGTGGTTATTAATTGACAGTATTTTTGTAACATCCCAAGTCATGAACTAGGTTGTTTTCTAGGTAAAATTGATCTTTTGAGTTTGGTGATCTTGAAAACCATTTTTTATTGAGAACCCTATTTGGGGAGTTTTTTTCACCCAAGACCATGATTAAGGTTTATTCTACATTTTGGTGTATAACCTGGGTGTTTGGGAGAACATATGAGGAAATCTAAAGGGTCTGGGAGGTTTAAAATAGTTCTTATTAGAAACACATGTCATTTATCATTTACACATTATGTTAGTTTTTTAATGAATTGAAGTAGGGAATAAAGATTCAGAGGGAGTCTACCTAAGGAATACATGAAATGTAATTGGGTTACACATAATGAACCAAATAAATGATGTGTAAATGTTTACACATCATGTGTGTTTTTCATATCATTATTTTCAAATATATAGGGGGGATCATCCCCCTAAATTTATTTATCCCCCACAGATAGAAGACACAGCACCCTGGGAGCTCATGTGCCTCTCCTTTCTCCCCAATGGATCTTGAAATCTTCACTATCAAATGTCCAATCATAGATCCATTTGTGGCTATATATTCATCATGGTAAGTACATATATCCTCTGGAAACTTTTAGTTTCTACTCTTATCATATGATATGCTAAATTCTTGTGATCAATTTTACCCAATTTTTAGGGTGTTCAACTAAACTGTTGATATTTTCCAAAACATATTGAGTTAGAGGATGATTTCAGATGATATAGTGTCTAATAGTATGGTGTAGGTATGTCTAGTTCTTCCTATGATTTTTTTTGTGGTTTTAGGGGTTCTCTCTACATGCACCATGTGAGTAGAACGAATGATACACTAATAATAAAAATTCGTGTTTTTTAATTAATCAATTGATGCCATGGTATACCATTCATAATTCTATGGAACATTATGAAATATAATCCTGGTGAGAGGCTTTAGACATGTTGGTCATGGTAGGATGAGTGAGAGTTTCAAATTATATGGATTCATATATATTTAATGCTTGCTTCTGTAGAAACATGACGAGAAAAGTTTAACGATTTAGGTGATATTGATCAACTGGACTGAGGTGATATGGTTGTCATGATGGGTTTTTCTTTGGATACTAAGGGTTATATAGATCATGATCTTAGGAGACAAGGTCTTCATAATAAGGTGATGAGGTCATCCATATTAGGGAATGTACTATGTGAATTGAGGTGGTATTGAACTTTTGAATTTAGAGACACATTCACAAGGACTTGTAGTGCCGGATGATGTGTCTTCATGACTTGTTGGGTTATTTTTTGTCACTGTATGTTAGCTGATGAACCATTGGAGTCATGTGAAGAGATTTATGATTTTGATCATGATGTTGTTGACCACTTGTGTGGGTGGAGGCCCCCATATACTTTTTGTCTTAGGTGATGGAGTTAACCATCAGTTATTTTTTTGGGTTGCTTACCATTTAAATCATCATGGATGGTGATGGACCATCGGTTGACACTAATGAGAATACCAGTTAGGGTTTGAGGATTTTCTTATTACTTGAAATCATTTGGAGAGGTTAGTGGGATGAAATATATCGATTTACCTCAAGCCAACGGTCTTTGAGCGGATGGGGTTTGTTGGTCAAAATGTGGATATTGCTATACCTCGAGATGTTGGACCGATATCCAAAGGATATTTTTGAGTTGGGGTGTGAGGTGCCAG
The DNA here is from genome assembly GCA_963277665.1 of Viscum album. Lineage (NCBI taxonomy): Eukaryota > Viridiplantae > Streptophyta > Magnoliopsida > Santalales > Viscaceae > Viscum > Viscum album. The sequence goes on from OY728153.1 coordinate 1,243,268,057, forward strand.
GTACTTATTATTTGGGCATAGTACTTGGATTCTGGGTACTTTGGTTGATGGCATGAGGTTCCAAGAGACTTGACTATTGGTTGAACCTTAGGGTTCTCCTAGGATGATACTCACAAGGGTATTTTTTAATCATTATTCCATCGATCCTCGCCACAAATTTTATATATTAATAGGCATGTTTTTTATTATTTATATATAACTAGGGGAATATATTCAAATATTACTAGTTATGACCAAATCAACGTATCACTTTTTTGAGGCTACTAAGAATAGGGGAAGAGGGTTATTTATATGATGTACTTGTGATACTTGAATTTATATTTAGTGAAATTGTATGATTTCATATGTTATAAAGACAAAAATCAGTCGTGGAATACTAATATTTATTCTCACACCATACGAGGGCCCCTAGGACACACATAGTCTTTATATCTTCATAATTAGATAAGGGACAGAGCTCGAGAGCTGGACCTTAGTTACTAGATCATAACATTCCATGGGATGGATAACAATAGACCTAGTGGTTCTTTCATCAATTGGAGTTTTCATTTTTGTTTCCGTGTATATTATGATCCTTACTATATATATATGTACTAATGGTTGTCTATGGGTCATCGTCCTATTTATCTAGTTTTATGAAAAGTTCTTCCATGTTTTCATAGGTCTATAAGTGGTACCGTGATTTGAGGCATGTCTATTACTACTCTTTGTATCTCTTTTTGATTCCACTACTTCTTGTCATTTCTTATGCTAAGTATGGTCATTCTTTTGATATTCTATACACATAACCCATTATTATGTTCACCCACTGATGGTATTGTCTCTACACTATAACTTATTTACACCCTCTATTATAGTTGGTAGTCTTTAGCATATGGGGAGGAATGCCTATGTCTTATTGGTACTCTAGCAAGGAGAATGGTATTTATGTGGTTCTCAGGTCAACATGTTAAAAGTGGTACCTATGTAGTTTACTACATTGGGATTAGATAAAATATTTTGATTGCTACCAATGGCAACAAGGGTTTCTTTCTTTTCTTTTTTGGTCTTACTATTTGGGATATGGTAGATAAAAGGCTATGATCTATTCAGAATTGGGTACAGAGCTCATGTTTTGGTGCCTAAATCCATTTTCATGGGGGATATACTAAGTTTATAGGGGTTGGGAATTGATTTTTTCTTTTATCTTTTACATTGGATTTTATTTCCACCTCAAGTGGCACACTTGTGTTGGATTTTTATTTATTATATGGATTTAACCCTTGGCCTAGTTTGTAAATGGGGGTTTTTGATTATGCATAATGATACGTACATAGCCTCATATGATGTATGTTGGATTTTGATTATCATTAAAAACGGGATTACATTTAGAGGGATTGGGTTATTTAATTTGTAAATATAGAAATCTAAATAGTTTTTTCCTTCTTAACATATCCTTAATGTGATTCTACACATCTAGACCAGGCATGTGGTTCTAATTATATCGATGTATGATATTCTGTGATGTGATATTCTTGTGATATACGATCCAAACCTTGATGTGGATAGGAATTGATGATGATAGGGGAGAGTTGATTAAATTTTCAATAAAGTAGCTAAATAGTGTTTTCATGTATAACATATTTGGTGGAATTCTACTCAACTACCTTATAATATATGTGATGTTAACCCTTGTTAATAGAATGAAAGGGGCCATGAAGCTAGATAATAATTCATTCTGGAATATGTAGTGTGTAAGAAATAGTCCATAAGGTATTGTTACTGGTGATATTTGACCCTGATATTGGTGGGTATGGGGACTTATGTCCTGATGTCTTATGATAGGGTTTGGTAGGGGAGTGTAAGGGCGGTGCGATGCACTACTTGTTACAATGTTCCCTATCTATGATATCATGTGTATACTATTATGGATGACTGAATGTGGTATTGTTATTCAGTAGGATTACACATATACGGGATCTAGTGGAGTGCCAAGAGGGATGTCATTTGGTGCTACATGAGTTTGCACGAGATGATTCCATGGGGGGTGGGATGAGGCCCCAATGTTCTGGCCAATCACGAGTCGCATGTACTGGTAGGATCTCCCCAGGATATAGAAGCCTTTGTTCCATGGAAATATGAGAATATTATGGTGATATTGAAACATGTCATACAGGGTATAAACATGGGAGATTAGGGAGATAATCCCACAATGGAATACCTTACACAATAGTTCCAATCATTGAACCAACCAATAATTCATGGTGAGTGTGGAAAAAAGATGATAGAGAACTATATTTATGTAGTCCACACAATCTTTTACCAGATCGAGACACCGCCAAGCCTAAGGGTAATGTTGGCTAAGTACATGCTCAGAGTTATATAAAATTATTGTTGGGAAAAATAGGTATATGAATGATGATATGAGGGATTACATTGAAGGACATCGAGATGAGGTTATTTGAGCAGTTGTTTATAGATACACTAAGGTCAAATAGAGCCTGGAAGTTCATGAATCTCCAATAAAGGGATAGATCTTCCATGGAAAACACATATACGTTTATAGACCTATAAATATTTTCACCATCTATGGTCGATGACGAGATTGCAAGGGTACACCATTTTGAGGTTGTCTTATTGAATTCCATTAAGGTGAAAGTCAATATTTTTAGGTTGAAATAATTTTTTGAGGTGGTCAAATAGGCACTAATAGATGAAGGGAATATGAGAGACCAGTCATATTTTCTCTAGGTGAGAGTGTTTGGTGATTTAAATTGTTATTCATTAGGTAGGAAGATGCAAGGTTGTGATGAATCTAATCTGGGAAACTTGGACCTAGATTCTATCAAACCACCAAAGAGTGGGACATCAACATTGTGCTTCAATTGAAGGAATCCAAGAAAAGGTAGTAATATGTGGGGGAACCCTCCTAAGAAGTGCTATGTATGTGTCTAAATCAGGAATCTTGATAGGTTCTGTAGGAAACATTATGGAGAGTAAGAATCTAAGGACAGTGTCACACATATGCATATAAGGAATGAATGGGTGTGGTACCAAGATCTATTATGAAGGATTCAACTACATGAAGAGTTATTATATGGGATAGTGGGACCCAACATCAAGGTTAGTGGTGGAAAGTTAGTGAATCATTACATGGGTTTCGAGCCTCATGTAGTTGGGCTTCAAGTCAGGTACCCATAGTAGAGCTTCTAGGTGAAGGGAAGGACAAGGATACAACTACAGTTAGAGGTATACCATGAACCTGGACTAGATTTTTTTGGGAATTTCCATGTTTTGAGGGATGAGGTTTTTATGTTTTTCTTTTTTGAGTAACCAGGCATGGATATTAGGTTGGAATAATTTATGATGTGATATATATATATATATATTTGGGTGTCTAAGATGTGTTGACACAGAGACTTCTTGTGGGAATCGATTCAATAAAAATTATATATATGAGGTGAAATGGAACTGATATCAATTATGGGAATCGATGTGATGAAGACTTTATGAGTGGTGAATTAGAATCTGGTCATCGATGTGATACAGGTTTTGAATGGGGTGTTGGTGCATAGAGGTTTTGATAATCATGAATACATATATATGATGCACGTTTTATAGGATATGTGCAAGTACCTTGGAATAAATATTATATAGAAATCTATGGGCATCAGATATGAAATGGGCATGATTTGTGAAACTTGTCAGTAAAAGGTGTGATAGTATGTCACTAGAGGACTTTTGAATCAAGGGATGGTTGATATACCATCAAATTGTTTTGATTTTGGGTTGGAATGCAATTGGGTAGGTAATTCCTATGGTGGGGAGTGCCTTGAGGGATTTGGAATGTGACCAACTGAGGTAGAACAAGTTGATAATGATGATATAGGTGTGTCTTGTTCCATCTAAGGGTAATAATTTATAGCTTGGGGATGATCTATGTTATGCTGGGGAGATAGTAATATCTTGGGATTTTGGGTGGGATATTTTCTAGGTAAATTTTATCTTTTGAATTTTATGGTCATGAAAAATAATTTTATTGATCTTTGGAACCTTATTCAAGGAGTTTATTGGACCAAGACCTATTTTTAGGTGTATTCTATTCTTTGGTGGATGAAATTGGTGTTTAGGTTAATAACTGAGGATGATTAGTGGGGTTGGGATGTTTAAAATAGATCCACCCCAAAGCACATGTTTTTTATCATTTACATGTCTTGTATGTTGTCTTCACGAAGTTTATTAGTGAGTAAAGACTCTGGAGGTCTACCCGAGGAATTCCTAACGTGTAACATAGTTATATGGTGTGAAATCAATCCACACCCTATAAAAACTCACATTTTTTTCAAAAGGGTTTTGTTTAATGATCCATTGGTGATAAACCACATAATTGTATTTCTCCTTTTAGACTAGAGAGTCAGTGACCAGGGAGCTCACACTAATCTCCATTCTCCCCCTAGGGATCATGATATATCTATGATCTGATATCTAATCTATGATCTATCAGGGGATATATATATTTTATTGATATGAACTTCAATCCACAATACACTTTTTATTTTTTTCTCTAACCATATGTTGTGCTAAACCCATGAGAGAAATTTTACCCCATTTTCATGGAATTCATCTAAAATCATTACTTATTATGATTTTTCATGAGTTAGATGCTATTAATAAATTAGTTAGAGGATAAAAGTACGAGATATGTGGTTTCCATATTTATCTATGTTTTTTGAGGTCTTTTAGGGGTGTTCTCTACATGAGTTGAGTGGGTTGACCGAGAAGGACCCTAATAATTCAAAGTACTATTTTAAAATTGATGAATTTATTTTATGGGATACCATTGGGTATTCCTTGGACCATTATGCCTGATATTAATGGTGATAGGATTTAGATAAATTGGTCAGGGTAGGTCAGGAGAGTGTTTAAAATTAAATTGATTTATATATATTGATCGCTTGGTTCCATGGTAACATGATAGTAAGGGTCCAAAGATTGAGGTGATGTTGATCACTGGGACTGAGACGATATGGTCGTCTAGTTGGGATAAGCCTGAGATACTTGGGATTAAGTTAATCACAATGTTTGGTGACATGGTCATCATACTGAGGAAATAAGGTTGTATGGATGAAGGAATGAAACATGTATTTTGAGTTGGTTTTAACCATCATTATTTAGAGACACAATCATAGGGGCATGAGGTACTTGATTATGTAGAATGTAGACATGTTTGGATGATTTCCACACTTCATATGGTGTTTGACATGTTTTTGGGGTCCTTTGCACATAAATAAGACTCAAATAGTGGTGGTGTTGACCAATCATGTTGGTTGAGGTCCCAAAAGACTTTGTGTCTTAGGTGACAATGCTGAATATCTGTTATGTATGAGGGTGACCACTATATAAATCCATGTGGACAGTGATGGGACATCAGTTGACAGTGATGAGACCATCGGTCTAGGGATGTGGCTCTCCATATTACATGAGGCCATTGAGCCAGGTTGTTGGGAGGTCAAACATCGATAGGCCTCAAGATTTCAGTATTTGAGCGGATAGGGATGGTATGTTATAGGGTAGATATAGTTGTGTACTGATATTTTTTGATGATCTCTGGTGGGTAATTCTTAGTTGTGGTCTAAGGGACAAGGTAATCTTTATTTTTGAATGCCACATGGACATCGAGTACTATGATTGACAACATTGGATTTCAAGAATCGTCATTATAGTTGTAACTGGATGGTTCATCAAGGATTGTACTTGTTTGAAGATTCCTTGGGCTTTATTACAAGGATCCTCATCACTATATATATATATATATTGAAATGGGTGTTTTCTTCTATATATATAGGTGCAGGAACATATTTAGATATTATATTAAATGGACGAAGTGTGTGATCTCTTTGTTGTGGCTTTTATTCCCAATGAATGTATTTTATTTATATGATGTGATTTTTCTATTTTTATTTATTTTTATAACGCCTGCATTATCACTGATGTAAGATAAGAACATGTTGGTTGTGGGCTAATGATATTTCTTCTCACACCCCATATGAGACCCTCATGACATGTGTAGACTTTATGTCTTAGTGGTTAGTTAAGAGACCAATATTTGGAGGTAGACCGTAGTGATCATATCATATCTCTACATGGGATGGAAAACATTATATCTATAGGTTATCACATTAGTTTTAGTTTACTTTTTTGTATCTTATGGTTTTATCATGACTATTTTTTATGTAAGGAAATGGCCATAAACTTCTCATATTCTAGTGAGTTTAGTCTATAATGGACATTATTTATTTCCCAGAGATCTTTTAGGATTAATGTTTTATATATTTTAGAGAAACACTAATATAGTAAACACATATATTAAAAGTGGACTCTTATACTTAGTATCTATTTTTTAACACCAAAGGAAACCCTTTTAAAATAAAACGCAATTACTATTCCTGACACATATTCAGTAAATTAATCATAACCTCTTACATATCCTTACCAATATGTAAGACCATGAAAAAAATTAAGACCATGGATGAGCATAAAAAATATCAGTAAGGGACATAAATAAAGAAAATCACCAGTCTAGTCAATATTAGGATAACCCATTTAATTTTCTTTGAGTGAAAAAACAAATTAAATCACCTTAAAAACACACACATTATCTACTCAAAGAAAATAATTAAAATCTGTAGTGAGAATAAATCATAAAGGTAACTTGTGGGATCGCATTAATAGCACTCTTATATATACTGTATCTCTCTCAGCAATACAGGGAGTGACCATCATTGTTAAATTTAGAATAACCACCGTAGTATTTTCCAATAATCACTTTGGAGAAACCTAATCAATAAACTCCATCCCATTACCCAATGGGTTGGGGAGCGATGATGGGATAATATGCACTCAATTTATAGAAAAAACACCTATCCACATAACCAATTTCCAATAAACATAATGTAACAAAACAATTTTTCATAAAAAATACATTATTTTTCAAAATAAAATTTTCGCTTCTTATTTACTTTTCATTTTTTTAAAGATGCACTTTAAGTAATGAAAAACATTTATTATAAAATAAAATTATAAAATTTTAAATCAAGATTCAAAACATTAAGTCTTCATGAATTTATTAATATCTATTCATTCAATATAATTTAAACACATTTATTTTTTTACTTTTGTAAAAGTAATGGAAATAGTGACTCTAAAAGAGGGTCTCAAAAAGAAAGTCCCTTATATAAAACCTAAAAATATCCTTTTTTGAAAAAAATTGAGATAAATTTGAAAATAATTGTTTTAAAATATTAATTTAGATAAAAATACATTTATAAATAATATTTTGAAAACATGGACAGGAAAGGTAAATATTTTGAAGAATAAATCTTCAAACCATTTAAAATGAAATGTTTAGTTAAAATTTCCCTAAAAAAGATCATATTAATAAACTACGTGTTAATAGATTATGTGTATCTATTATAAAACAACATAAATTATGTGGAAATGAAACGAAAGATAATCAAAATTATTTTCACCCATAATCATAGCATTGCATAATCAACGAAGTTGATATTTAACCCAATGAATGAAAATTGAGTTAAGAAATCCCCTACTGCTTTGTAATCAGACGAATCATAAGCCACGTGAAAGTGTAACAATTAAAAAAACATTAAATAACATGAGAATAAATTAATTAATGATATATCATGTCAATGTAGAGTTATATACACCATAGTAAATAATATAATTACCTATCATCAAAATATTCCTAAACAAAAGAAAATTGAGACGAAGTCCCATACATTATATATAATTTTCATAATATGTCCTTTAAATTCATGAACAATAATCCATTTTTAATTATTTAATTTTCTGATAATATTTTTAAAGATTATTAATCCTTTTATTTCACTTATTTCTTTGTTATAAAATTTAATTAATTATTTATGTGTATGTCGCACGTTTTAATGATATTCGATATTTGAGTCGAGAATAAATTCATTCGGCTGAAAAAAGTGAAAGTGTTTAGAACATAATCATCTCCAGAATAATTTCCATTACATAATAATTATTATTATAAATCAATTATACTTTAAATAATCCCTAAAATATTGTTATGAAAATGAAAAATGTTACTAACATGGAAATAGAAGATCATACGTACGCCTGAGTTGTGTTTTCATTTTTCAATAATCATTACAAAAAGGTGGACTGTATTATTTTATCTTTCCATAATGGTAATAATATAATCAATATCATATTAATAATTTAAATATACTTATATATATTATTCATTAGATATGGGGGGTTGAAAACAATCACATCACCTTGTGCAGATGAGATTTCATACACACACATGAACGACATCATAATTTATATGTCCATGGAAGGGTAAGAATATAAATTATATATTATCTTTTAAAAATGATGCATATTTCATGAATATCATATATATATATCAACTATATCATTATAAAAATTCTTGAAAGATGGTGATGGACACCAAATTACATCGATTCATGACGATGTAGTCTACCGTACACAGAAATGATTAATTCTCTTCCCATTTGATGGTATTGGATATGGATATTAGTAATTAAAAAAATAATAAATTATATGTATATAGATTATAATGGATATATTATTTTATCATATTTTAATAAGTTTCATTTATGTGGAAGAATAATCAAAATAGAAATTCTAAATTGAAAATGATACATCTTCTTTAGAAATCCTTTATTGTTTAACACCTTAAGACCACTAAGTGCGGTGTTATACTGAAAATAAAAAAAATAAAATTTGGTAATGTATTATTGGAATGTATTTGGGGAAATATTGTCCTAGAAAAAGGGTTTTTCCATGTGTTGAAATAAGATGAAAAAGTTCACTTTTGTATGAGTAGAGTGGGGCACTCTTGGAAATTCTCAAAATATTAAATTAATATAAATTGGTTTTCAAATACACATGTATCAGAATATAGGATGAGTTTGGGTATAAATCGTGTTATCTGATAAAAAATAGATATATTTTTTCTACATTTTAATCATTATCTTTTGGTTTTAACCCTTATTTATCTCCTTCAATTCTAACTGTGACAACATGAATTTTTACACTTTCTGGGTAAATATAGTTATTATAAATTTTCAAACAACTCATAAATGAATTAATGAAAATTTTTCAAACCTATAAATTTAATTTTGTAGAATATAATATTTTTATAAATTTCATGTAATTTAGTAATTTATAATTTATTTTAAAATATCATTAATGTAAATTTTTTATACTATTAATTGTTTTTACTTTTACAAAAAACAATAACATGAGAATAATTTAAACCGAATGTAATAAAACATCAATAACATGTAAAATTAAGATATAAAATTCTTTTATGATATTAGATATCTCAATTTATATTTATTTTAATATTTTTAATATTATTTATTTGAATTTTTATTTAGTTTAATAATTACGACATTAGTGTTGTTTTAAAGTTAAGGTAACTATTACATCACTAAAAATTATAAATAAATTACCATGATGTGGATAAATTTTTTTTATTTAAATTTAGTATTTATAGGGTAATAAATATTATTTACAACCATATATTAAAAATTATATTGTTATTAAAAATATGAGTATGATATATTTGAATTTTTTTTAAATAAAATAGTATAGATTATGTAATCTCATCCAAGTGGATTCTGAAGGCTATAATTTAGATACATAGATAATTATTGAATAATATTACTTATACAATAAAAATAAAACAACTATTAGAGTCATTATATTATTCTTGTAATTTTACGTTTAACATTAGTTACCTGATTTACCCTTTATCATGGTAATAAAAATCACCAAGCATATTATTCTTGTTAGAAAAAATAAAAGGGGACTATTTTTCATAATTTGTACCTCAGGAATACAAATATGGAATAAATATTAAATAATTCACAATAAATAAGTTTCATCATTTAATTATACTTTATACCAAATAAACGCAAAGAAGAACATTTTTTTGGAAAAATAGGATTTTTCATTTAAATTGTTTTATACTAAATTCAAATAAAAAATACAGTTAAAAAATAATTGTATTAAATAAAATAAAAATGAACTAATAAAAATTTAAAATAAATCCTATACATAATTTTACCTTTTCAATACATGAAAAAATATATTTTTTATAAAAATCGGTAATTTTCAATAATCCTTGAAAAATCAAGACTTTCATAAAAAAAATAAAAATTTAACCACAAGAAAATTTTGGAATGATGATTCAAAATATTAACTTAATTTTATAAAATATTTTTTCTAATATAACTAGTAAATAATGATATTATTTGCTCATAAAAATCAATAAGAACCATTTTTGAAGAAAATTTATTTTTTTATGAATAAAATGACTTTTCAAAAAAATGCTTAATTATTTTCTATGCACTTTCCAAATAATTCATATTTAGTTGGACCTTTATATTTATTTTAGAAAATTTATTATTACTATCCATTCAATCTTATTTAATAGCAAGGTTAATACAACAATATTTAAATATAACTATTTAGATATTCATTAATGCTCTTTAGGGCGTATCTTGTACGATATCAATCATAATGTTACCTTTTAAATTTTAGTATAGTTACATTATCCCAAACTTTTAGAAATTTTATCTTTAAAATTTTTAATTTGGGATTGGTAATTAATTATTGAATTTTCAAAATAATTTTTTGGAAACACCACATCGATAAAAGGGTCGATAAAACATCTATTTTAAAATAGATAAATGATAGTAGGTTACGTAATTTAACACATACTACGATAACATATTAAAAAACATGTACATGGAAGATTAAATTAACTAATATTTTGTGATGGAGATTTGTAGATAACATGGAAATTATAATATTAACAAACACAAAACCATAAGTCTATGATGGGTTAAAAGGCCCTTGAATTCTCAGTAAGAAATGAAATTTGATAATATTTTTTATTTAATGTTTTTAATTATAAATTATTTACCTATAATTATTGAATTACATAAACATATATAATAGAAAATAGGTACATATACCTATTAGAAAATTATAATCTTATCCTCTAATCCATTTCCAAAATAAATTCATCTTTTCCACCAAACTAGGAGTATTACTGATTATTTTTTATGCATAAGGAATTATAATAAACCTATATATATCATAATATCCACAAAATAAAAACGATATATTACTCATATCTTTACGAATTAACTGAAACCACAATTGTTAGTAAAAGATAAGATAATTATAAAAATGAATAAATATTTCTATGATTAAAAACAACATTATTCTCCAAAGTTTCATAGAAATAACCAAATCTCAATTTAGAATATTCAATATGTAATAATTCTTCAAATCCTCATAAATATTATAGACTAATATTGAAACCAAAAAACCAGAAGGATTTGATCACATAGTCTTCCAAGATAAATTTTATCACTTATCTCTAAATAAAATCATTTACTCTTGAAGTCTCAGACCAAAATTTATATACACAAATAATGTAATAAACATAAATAAAAAAATAAATAATTGAACCTTTATCCATCAAATATATTCTCATTGAATTGTGTTTAATTTATTCCTATAACTCTTCCCAAAGTTATAGTGATCTTCTTCAAAAATAACATTTAACAATTAATCATCATTTTTTAATCCCATGGTATTATAAACATATATTCCCAAAACAAATTTATTCTTCAACCATAAAATCATTTGACTAAATATAATAATTCATACTAATAGTTACTTCATGTAGGGTATTTTTAGGAAATTCAACCTTGTCTCCATTATGTTGTGGGTTCAATTCCCCAAACCATTCCATAAGAAACATGTTGTCACAAATCTTGTTGGTGGTCTTTTTATAGTATTATATCAATACAATATTTATATAATTATGAAAATTTTGATAATAATCCCAAAAAATATATTTAATAGGTTTTAACCAGATAGATTTTCTTATACTTTTCATTTTTCATCCCAAAATGTAATAACTAATAATTATACCAAAAATGATTGTCTCCAAAAATACCCTAAGTCACCATAAAATTTTATAAAATAAAGTATAAAGAGTTGTTTCTAAGACACTAACTAATGATGAACCTTAAAATTATAAACCCATGATGATATCAATAACTCTTAAGACAAAATTATTATCTGGAAAGATATTTAAACACTGCTCTGATACTATCTGTAAGGACCCAACCTTAAATATCTCATATTCTAATCACTTGTGTATATAATTGAATTAATTTATTTCCCAATTATATTTTCTCCTTTATAATTTTATTTACATAGTATGAAAAAATTACACAGTAAACTCACTCAATACAAGTTGACTCTTATACTACGTATCTCTTTTTTCCACCAAAGGAAACCCTATTAAAATATAACATATATTTTTACAACACATCTTCAATGGTTTTATCATTAGATATTATCTATACATACAAAACATTAAGACCAATGAAAAACATTTCACAACTTGGAATGAGAAAAAAATCTACTTAAGGTACATAATGAATGAAAATGGTTAGTCATGTGAAAAACATGATAACTCATTTAATGTTATTTGAGAAAATAAAACAAATCATTTACACATGAAAAAAAATACACATTGTGCTAAAAGAAAATAATTAAAATCTATATAAAGAATAATCACAAAGGTAACATGAGGAATCATTTTTATATCACTCTTACATATATTATACCTCTCTCAGCTATATGAGTAGTAACCATTATTATGACATTCAGAATAAAAATCATAGTATATTTCAAAAATATATGAGGATAAACCTGATTGGTTAACTCCATCCCAATACCCAATTCATTGGGGTGATATAACATTCTCTACCACCCAAGGTTTATAACATAACCAAAAAATTTCACGTAAATAATTCCCCAGTTCCAAAATATTACACATAATGTTTGTATAAAAGATAAATTCTTGTGAAAAATAAATTTTTCATTCCAAAATTAATTTTAATTTTTTAAATGTTTCACATTTAGAAATATTTATTTTGAAATTTAATTTCTATAATATTAATGGAATCTTAAAAATATTAATTCATCATGAAAAAAAAATTATTCCTTCCTTTTAATGTAAAAAATATTGTTTTTTAATTTTATTAAAATAGTTGAACAAAAACATTAAAAGTGGGTTTTTAAAAGGAACACTACTGAAAATTGGGTATATCGCCAAAAATATATACCAATGGTTTATAGAAACTGTGGATATGGTTATTTTTTTCCAAATCTATACCCATAGTTTGAAAACTCAATTGGTATAACATGGTTTATACCGAAGATTTTTCAAAAAATGTGGTATAGCTCCTTCCAAAATCAAACTACCCTCTAGAACCACATCCCATTTTCATTAAAGCTATAATCTCTTAACCTCCTATGAGACTTGGTGTCCCAACACCCCCCTCCTCAGGAAACATCCACCCATCATCAAAGTGTTATTCCTTCATTACTGGAATTTCTTGTTGCAATCATTAAGAGGTATTCTTTCCTTCCCCTATTCTTTCTTCTCTCCTCACCTGAGTTATAGATGGTTGTATTATATATAATTATCCCCTTATTCAAGGAATATTTATTCCAATTTTTTTAACTCATATTAGTGAGTTCTGAATCAATAGTCACTTCTACAAGCTGTTATTTTCATTTTTTTATGCATTTGATTATACTATAGCATGTTGGAATCAATTATATCATTAAATTTTTAATTTATATTCTAATAGAGATCAAATATTGTATTTTAAATTCATAATATTACTATTTTAATTATAATTTACTTATTTTTGAAAAAATCCTATGGATTCTTATTAACTAAACATAAATGTTTGATTTTTTTGGTAGAATATATTAGGGATTTAGATTATTTTATTGTTAGGAATATTATTTATGTTATGTATGGTGTTTTATATTGGTTTTTATTATCATAATGTTATCATATTTAGTTATTGAAATTTAATTTTTTATATCATGAAATATGGTTAAAGTATTTATCATATTATTTTTACCCATAATGAAATAATGTTATGATTATGTACATGAGTATTATATTTTAAGTAAATGTGGATTATTTCTTTTTCTATGAATGCTATTTCTTCAAGAAATTTCTATTTTGTTTATATTAATTATCAAACATGTTTACTAGAATTAATTATTATGTTTTAGACATTAATTAATGATAAAATATTATTTCAAATAAATAAATACATAGATTTCAAATTTTTACGAATTTTAAAACCTTTATATTGTATAAATATCTTAAGTAGCTTTGGTAAATTTCATGAAATAATTATATAAGTTAGAATGGAATGATTTATAGATGAAATTAATTTTATGAAACATTGTTTTCATTAATAAAGTTGTACATAATAATTTAGTTTTTTAATTAAAATTTAATGGTACGAACATTAGTTTCACCTGTTTTGATTAACTGTTGAGTATAACATAGTTCATTTTTTAAGAATTACTCTATAGTTCATTTATCATGTAGTGAGTTGATATCAATTTATTTTCACTTCACATTAAAGTAATAAAATTCTATCTATCCAAATTTTTCCTCAATTAAGTGGTCTCATCAATGGTGAATTAATGGATGGGTTTCATAAATTAGGATGGAATAGAATAATTATTTAGTAATAACGAGTCTTCCCCAAATTAAATACATTTTAATATGATATATAACATGATGTAAAATCTATTTTCCTTTTTTTTTGAATAAGATAAGTAATGTTAACATTAAATAAAATCTTTTCATAACTAAATGATATACTCAATTATGTATTTGAATGAGAAGTCCTCAATAAATACTAAATACACATTTTTATGCTAGTAGAACTTAATTATTATTTATTCAAATAGATTCACCTTTTTTAAATTTTAATGAGTATGCCTTGGTTTTTTATTATAATGTATGTTGTTCTTTGTTTGGATGGATAATAGTTTTTTATAATGGTCACTTTCATCATGCATTGAATTGAATTTTATTTCCAATTAGAGTTCATTAATTTCATCTACACTCAATATTTTATTTTTATTTAAATTTAGTTATCATTTTTGGAACGCCCGGACCCCAGTTACCCAGAGTCAGTGCATTATTGCATAAAATTGGCACGATCACAAAAGATCATGTCTCGAAAGACCGATTAGTTTAGTAGCCTTTGAAACATGAGATACGTTCATAAATTTTACATTACATCATAAAGTGAAAATCACAATAACATAGTTTCCATAGTCCACACTTCTATTTCCTTCAGACTATCCCTATAGGTCATTCATAAAATATTTCTTCACATCCTGGGAAAAATAAAACATTGAAAGGGGTGAGCTCAGATGCTCAGTAAGAATAACAATATAGAGGAATCTTTCATAAATAAACATAAACATTTAAGGCAATGTATAACTAAAACAAAAGCCTTTTAAACCTGAACATAAACATAATATGGAAAAAGTAAAATGAGATAATTCCATTTACTTATTCACATGGATATTCTACTGGTCGAATAATCACATGCAATATCAATAACCACTTTCATAATGATGGAATGCATAATGTTAGACTATCATAACCACGTAGTCAAGGCCTCGTGCCGAGATTACAAATAAGATTTTGTCAAGGCCTCATTCCAAGACAGTAGTTTGTCTCATGAGACCTGATGATGCAATTTTTTTAGAATATAATTATGTTTAAAATTGCTCAAATATACTCCAGTGTTTTTCTGAAAACATTATGCATGCTTCTGAAAACAAAATAACTAATTCTGAGACCGCTCGACTAATTACATGCCATGATGGGTCCACGCCCAATCCCTTCCCGTCTACCACACTCAGGAGACGGGTTTTCTGAAAACATTTTTAAGATTCCGTTAAATACGTATACATTTTCACTGGATTTTCATACATTTGAGAGAAATATCTCTCTCTTTTTTTATATCATTTAAAAAAAGTTATGGCTTGCAAAGGAAGACGAAACACAAATAATGGTCATGGCGGCGAAGAAGTCATTGTTGCCGCATACGTACGACAAAAAAACATTCCTTTTTGTTTTTTAGTAAAATGCTTCATATAAAAAGATTCCTTTTGAATAAAAGTAAAATTCAAATGGGTTTGTACACTGTATAATGGAAAGTCTTGTATTAAAACAAAATATGCCTCAATGAAAGAAGATTGAGACGAAGTCCCTTACAAAGATCATTTTTTTAAATAAAATAGATCTATTATGTGTATTCAATATAATTAGACGTAAAGAAAGTATAAATACAACATAGGACATAATAATATCAATATATAATTTTAATGTAGGAGATTAACCCAAAGAACGGAAATTGGGTTAAGAAGTTCCCTTACCTCGTGTCCGACTTGACTCGACCGTTCTATAACCTCCTGAATAATAAACTAGATTAAATTTATAATCTCTTAAGAAAATTTTTCATGTTTATTGTTCCTTTTATATCACTTATTACCATGTTATGAACATTATGTAATTATTATTGTTAATAATGGTCGTTTTGTCGATCTTTGGTATTTGAGTCAAAAATAAACTTCTGAAAATTACAAGTTGTTCATGTGGTAAAATATCAATTATATCCATAATTATATTCATGATGTAGATATAATATACATCATATATATCTAGTATATACATTAATTTATAATATTACAAAATATTTAGAGGTAAGAAATTAAATGCACCGTTCATGGAGACGGTAAGCCGTACGTACGCATGAACGCTTCTTTCATTTATATTTCGTATTTAATGGAATGAAGTTATAATTATATAAAGGTATAATATAATTCCAATATAATATAATGTATAATACCATTTACTCCATCCTTTATACATCCCACATATGGAATTAACGATTCAAATCACATTGAGGGGGCGGTAGTCCGCACTTCCTAAAATGAAAATATCACGTTTACCCGTAATGGAAACCATAATGGTATTCCATAAATGAAAAATACATAAGCTTAAGGAAAACATTAAAATATTATATATCATGTATGAAAATAGTGTCATCACAATGGCCACCATGAGAGGTGTTAAAAGAAGATTGAACAATCATCGTTTCGTGAGGCAGAAATTTGTCATCCATAGAAACAGTATGTTCTTTAACCATTAGATGTAGGTGTGTGTAAGTGTAAATATAATACTTCTCATAACAATATAATATTATATTGAATATACTGGTGTTGTTACAAAAGAAAATAATAAAAAGAGTTTAGGGGGTTGGAGAAGCAAAATAAAACAAAATAACATAAGAGAATACATTACCTTAAAATCGGTTAACTCTTTTTTATTTGAGCCAAATGCTTCCTTGAGAAGAATTATGCCCAAAGTGAGGCTTCTAGGAGTTAAATAGGGAACTTTAGAGAGTATTTTGGCAGAGTTTGTCTGAGCCAAATGTCTTGGAAGGTGTGAGTAAGGTGGTAGTGGTGGGGGCCTTTTATAAGAGGAGAGGAGAGGCACTCTTGGAAAGTAATGAAATGTATCTTTATTATATAATGAGTTTCGGATTTTAAAGGTCCCACACTTATATATTTAGAGGATAATGTGATAAGGGTTCTAAATCGACTCATCCAATAGGATTTTGACAAGTTTAATTCTTATATTTTACATTATCCATAAATTTTATTAAAATCATTAATTAATGAGGTAATCGCTGCATCATCATTGTTTCATTAAATATTTAATTTATTTAATGTCTAAAAATTATAGAAAAATATCCATGATGTAGGAAATATTTTTTAAATTCCAATGAATCTTTATGGTCAAAAAGTTATCTTATATAACCCCATGTAATAATTTTTTTAGTAAAACAACACATGTTTCTGACAATTTTATTTTTACTTTAAAGAAAAAGTTATTAATGTCATTTTCTTACCCAAGTGGATCCATTGGGTCCCCATGTTGACCCATGGATTCTCGTGGTTGGCCATGACTCATCCAATAAGTGTAGGAGAGGAGTAATGGTATTTTCATATTTTTATAATATCATTTTTACCCTAAATTTCACTAATTACCTTTAATCGCGATTAATTAAACTTAAAAGTTACTATTCACCAAAAATTTATTTCAATCCCATTGAACCACATTTTACTTCCTAATGAAAACCATGTATGTTGGATTTTTGAAAATCAAATCACATAAGTGGTAATGTTTCATTTAAACGAAAAATTAGTTTTTTAACTACCACTTAGTGGTTTCACTATTCATCAAAAAATTGATGTTTTTCAGAACAATGCCAAAATTTCACCCTAAGCTATAATTGATATTCCGAATTCAAAAATTATGTCTATTTTAAAGAATTAGAAAAATATAATTTTCATTAATTAATTTTATAATTAATTCCCACTGTCACAACAAATATCGTGTTTTTAAGAAACAATGTATATCAAAAGATTGAAAATTGTATATGTCCAATTTCAAAGTGAAATTAATTCTAATGACCACCATTGGATAAAATGGTAAAAATATATTCTAATTATACTTTAAAACCAATCAATAGTATAATTTATCACTATAAATTATTTTGATTAAAAAAGTTGTTTTTAAGTATTTTTTCTATTAATAGAAAATTGGAAGTTCTCAGAAACTTACAAAAAATTCAACATAGGATAATTTCAATATTCCTAATACAAAAAAGAAGTCCATTTTGAAATATAAAATTTATATAATTTCAATAATTGGGTATTACTATTCATAACTGCTACTTTGATTGTTCACGGTGTGTTAGAATCTCGAACTTGCATACAATGTAATCTATTGCATTATTGAACGAGAAGCGTATCATGAAAGCTTGGGGTTTTACATTCTCCCCTCCTTCAATAAATTTCATCCTCGCAATTTGAAAATGTTCTTTGAAGATAAAAGGTTGAAAATAGAAAATACCTTTGTGTAAAACCAACCTTGGAAATAGGGTTAATAAAAATATAACTTTAAAAGAAAGAAAGAGAAGTACAAAGGTCACTCGAGATAGCCCATACTATGATTCTATGAAAATATGGATATGGTGGAAAAACAAACCATCAAGGTCTGATGGAGAGTTGTAGAAAACAGGATTACGAGAAAGATAACCACAATAAAATCACAAACATGTGATTGGTTAAACAGTCATTGAATCCCCAGTTGGAAAAGTTACCCGACAATGTTTTTGTTTTAAGTTACCTTTCATAAAGTTGAGGAATTTATTTAAGAGATTTAATAAGAGCGTACAGAAATATACTTACTTGTCATATAGACTTTCATTCTTTAATAAATTTTTACCACAAACTCATCTTTCACTCCAAATGATAACAGAACTCAAAAATATTCTATTTATCCTAATTGTATAAGGTTTGAAATATTACCACATACCATTTAGATTAGGAAAACTATTTTGTAATAACTAGGGACTTCCT
The DNA here is from genome assembly GCA_963277665.1 of Viscum album. Classification (NCBI taxonomy): domain Eukaryota; kingdom Viridiplantae; phylum Streptophyta; class Magnoliopsida; order Santalales; family Viscaceae; genus Viscum; species Viscum album. The sequence goes on from OY728153.1 coordinate 1,243,287,470, forward strand.
GTAGGCTATTGTTAGGTAACAAAGGCATGTCGCACTATGGTTGTGGGTTCGATTCCTGCAACTTTCTACGATGCGATGGGTTATCCCCCAACCTGTAGGTCGTCCTTTTCCTAAAACTATAGTATAATAATATTCCAAAAATAATCTTCATAAATGTTTTAACCTTAAACAATACTATCCAAGGTTCAAATTAACTCATTCCAACCATTATAGTTATACAAAATACCTCTATCAAGAATTTCTCTAAAAGTCTCTAAATTCCAAAATCAATTGTAACATCAGATTCCCCAAACAAAGAAACGTTTCTCTTATTGTCACATACTAAAAATATTATTACCTTCATCATATTAAAACCTTAATAAAAACAAAAAGTACTGCAGTAAAATCCTTATATATATCACATTATTCTTATAACAAGAATATTATCCTTGAGTCCAAAAGAACCAATACATTACTTATTCCACTACAACTACAGTAACATTATAAGATTTTCCTTGATCCCTTGGCCTCTTTTGAGGAAAGTTTCCCTGACGCTTAGGACATTCATTTGCATAATGCCGCATTTCCCTAAAATTGTAGCATTCAACATTGATAGCCTCTTTCTTTTCCTTGCAATCACGAGCCTGGGGACCTTTTTATCCACATTTATAACAAACTCTCATTCCTTTTAGGCAAGTACTTGGATGATTCTTCCCACAATTATCGCATAATGGAAAATCCTTCATTCCCTTTTTCCCTTTATCTGTCTCTTGTTCCACTGTTCTCTTCTTCTCTTGCTTTACTATATTGTCATAAGATTTAGAGAATTCCTTTTCTATCTCGATAGCACATGAGAATATATCTTCATATGACAAGAAGGTTTGTGAGACTAATGCTCGATGGAGAAACGGTTTTAACCCATCAAAGAAATGATTGATCTTACTTCTTGGGTTATGTATATAAACTAGAGCATACCTCGCTAACCTTGTAAAGTTAGCCTCATACTTTGCGACATTCTCATCCTCTTTCTATATCAGACTCAAAATTTGCCTTTCCATATCTGATCTATAGTCATGAGGGAAGTATTTTTCTAAGAAAATCTCTTTGAACTCCATCCATTCCATATTAGATACTTATTCATCTTCTTTCGTGTTTTGAATCAGCGACCACCATTGATCGGCATCTCCAGTGAGCCGATAAACTGCCATGACAACCTTCTCCCTTTCGCTACTCCCCAAGGAGTGGAATATTTTCTCTATGGAGTTTATCCATTGCTCATATACTAATGGATTTGTACCCCCATTAAATGTTGGCGGTTTTTTCCTCATGATGTGGTCCAACATTGATCCTCCGCATTGCGGATCAGGGTGCTCCATATGAGTAAGGTTATTATTCATAACCAGAGTGTGTTGTCCCAGTATGGTGATAATTTTATTAGAACCAGTTGTGTCTCCATCTCTACAATAATTATCTTGAGTAGGAGTGAAATCCCCACATAGAGTGCATGCATTTATAAAGTTTTCATTCCTTCTACTAGACGCCATTTCAAAACAATGGCATAAACTATATTAGTTTATGAATCAAAATACATAATTACATACTTGTAAAACACTTAACTTAAATTGAACTATTTATGGATATAATCCATAATCATAAAGATAATTGTTTTCTTTGAGGAAGTATATACTCATAAACCCTTCATAATGGTTTTTAAAGGAAATGAGAATTATCCCAAGCATATCCCCTGAGAGTGTCGTAACCAAGAGTACAGCAAGGCTCGTTGTCGTGCACCAATTCTTGTTCGAGTCTAGCTCAAAGTGGTGTTTTCAGGTTTTACCACTAGGTACATCTGTTCCAGATCAGCCTCTACCTGCTCGTATCCAGACAGGGATGTATTGCTCAAAAAACTCAAAAAATCTCTATAATACCAAAATTCTTGGAAGTTCTTCTATACTAATCCTCAATATCTATCGTCGGGCTATGTTCTCTAATCATAGTTTATCTAAATCTAGCTTCCAAGGTTAGTACTAAACTGCCTCTGATACCAACTGTAACGCCCCGACCCCAGTTAACCCGAGTCGGTGCATTATTGTATAACATTGGCATGATCACAAAAGATCATGTTTCGAACGACCGATTAGTTTAGTAGGCTTGGAAACACTAGATACATTCATAAATGTTACATTATATCATAATGTAAAAAATCACAATAACATAGTTTCCATAGTCCACACTTCTATCCCCTTCAGACTATCCCTGTAGGTCAGTCATAAAATATTTATTCACATCCTGGGAAAAATAAAACATTGAAAGGGGTGAGCTCAGATGCTCAGTAAGGATAACAATATATTAGAAGCTTTCATAAATAAACATAAACATTTAAGGCAATGTATAACTAAAACAAAAGCCTTTTAAACCTGAAATTCAACATAATATGGAAAAAGTAAAATGAGATAATTCCATTTAATTATTCACATGGATATTCTGCTGGTCGAATAATCACATGAAATATCAATAACCACTTTCATAATGATGGAATGCATAATGCGAGACTATCATAACCACGTAGCCAAGGCCTCGTGCCAAGACTACAAATAATATTTTTTCAATGCCTCATGCCAAGACACTAGTTTTTCTCATGAGACATGCCGATGTAATTTTTATAGAATATAAATACGTTTAAAATTGCTCAAATATACTCTAGTGTTTTTCTAAAAACATTATGCAAGCTTTTGAAAACAAAATAACTAATTCTGAGACTGCTCGACTAATTACAGGCCATGATGGGTCCCCGCCCAATCCATTCCTATCTACCACACTCGAGAGACGGGTTTTCTGAAAACATTTTTAAGCATGCGTTAAATACGTATACATTTTCACTGGATTTTCATACATTTGAGAGAAATATCTCTCTCTTTTTTGAAATCATTTAAAAAAAGTTATGGATTGAAAAGGAAGCCGAAACTCAAATAATGGTCATGGTGGTGAAGAAGTCATTATCGTTGCATATGTATGACAAAAAAAACATTCCTTTTTGTCATTTAGTACAATGCTTTGTATAAAAATATTCCTTTTGAATAAAAGTAAAATTCAAATGGGTTTATACACTGTATAATGGAAAGTCTTGTATTAAAACAAAATATGCCTCAATGTAAGAAGATTTAGACAAAGTCCCTTACAAAGATAATTTTTTAAATAAAATAGATCTATTATGTGTATTCACTATAATTACACGTAAAGAAAGTATAAATACAAGATAGGACATAATAATATCATTACATAATTTGAATGTAGGAGATTAACCCAAAGATCAGAAATTGGGTTAAGAAGTTCCCTTACCTCGTGTCTGACTTGACTCGACTGTTCGTTAACCTCCTGAATAATAAACTAGAGTTAATTTATAATCTCTTAAGAACCTTTTTAAATTTTATTATTCCTTTTATATCACTTATTACCATGTTATGAACATTCTGTAATTATTTATGTTAATAACGGTCGTTTTGTCGATCTTTGGTACTTGAGTCAACAATAAACGTATTAAAATTACAAGTTGTTCATGTGTTAAAATATCCATTATATCCATAATTATATTCATGATGTTGATATCATATAGATCATATATATCCATTATATACATTCATTTATAATATTACATAACATTTAGAGGTAACAAATTAAATGCACCGTTCATGGAGACGGTAAGTCGTACGTACGCATGAATGCTAATTTCATTTCTATTTCCTATTTAATGGAATGAAGATATAATTATATAAAGGTATATTATAATTCTAGTATAATATAATGTATAATACCATTTACTCCATCCTCTATACATCCCACATATGGCTTTAACGATTCAAATAACTTTGAGGGGCGGTAGTCCGCACTTCCTAAAATTAAAATATCGTGTTTACCCATAATGGAAACCATTAAGTTATTACATAAATGAAAAATAAAGAATCTTAAGGAAAACATAAACATATTATATATCATGTATGAAAATAGTGTCATCATAATGTCCACCATGAGAGGTGTCAAAAGAAGATTGAACAATCATCGTTTCGTGAGGAAGAAATTTTCCATCCATAGAAACTGTATGTTCTTTAACCATTAGATGTAGGTGTGTGTCAGTGTAAATAAAATCCTTCTCATAACAACATCCTGGTATATTGAAGATACTGTTGTTGTTACAAAATAAAATAATAAAAAGTGTTTAGGGGTTGGAGAAGCAAAATAAAACAAAATAACATAAGAGAAGGCATTACCTTAAAATCGGGTAACTCTTTTTGATTTGAGCCAAAGGCTTCATTGGGAAGAATTCTTCCAAAAGTGAGGCTTCTAGGAGTAATAGAGGGAAGTTTATAGAGTATTTGGGTAGAGTTTAGCCAATACAAATTGTTTCGGTGCGGATGTGTGTCGGGTTACGATGTTCCGCCAGGACGCGTTCGCGCGTGCACCCGTCGACCCGAGGGGATAGGCGCGCGGCTTGTGGCCCCGCAGTCCCGCTTTCCGAAGGCGGGCGGCATCCGTCCCTTATTCAGGGGCGTCTTCTCCTTGATCGAAACCGGGATGATGGGACGTCGGCTCCTCCTTCCGTGGACGTCTCCTCGGAACTCGTCGCCTAATCCGGGTCTCCCTCATAGATTTAAGAATGTTCGTGAATCTCGTTCCCAGCGCCATATCTGCATGGACACCGGTTAATTACACTGCTTCCGCCCGGACGTTCCAAGGAGTCTGGTCGGGGCAGCAACCTGTGGTGAGGAGACCGGGTGGCTCCGGGTGTTGGGGGCGTGTCTTAGCACTGCGACTCTGCATGTCTGCCTTCCGTCCCTAATAGGGCTTCTCGAAGGCGTGATGGCCTGAGGCATCCTGCGCTGGGTGCGGGGAACTCTGTTACCTGAGGATTTCCTCAGCTTCCCATGTTTAACACGGGGTATTCCGCGAGTTTAACGTCCAGCGGGGACGGCATCGGACTGATCAACACGAGGAGTGGATCAGATGACAGAACCCCTTGCGGGGAACCTCCGACGCTGGGGCCAGCACATGGGCAGCTTCCCGAGTGAAGTGGAGTGGAATGAAATGTCATGACCCCACCGGGATGTGGCAGCCCGGGTGAGGATCAGGATTGATGATGGAGTGAAGAGCTTGGACCCCGTAGGGGCTTCCTACGTACCGTGCGTTAGCGCGGATCAAAGTCAGCGTAGTTCGGGTATACAGTTTAACGTCATGCTGGACATCGGCAAGCCGACTCACGAAGAGATCGAGGCCACCGGGCGGAGGATTGAACCAAACCACCTCGCACGGAGGGGAATGGAATGGCCGGGTGGATCACAGTTTCATGTCATGCTGGACGTTGGCTAGCCGACTCACAAGGAGATCGAGGCTGCCTGGAGAAGGATTGAACCGAACCACCTCGCACAGAGGGGGATGGAACGGCCGGGTGAATCACAGTTTCACGCCATGCTGGACGTTGAAGGGAGAAATAGGAAAAGGCAGTGGGGAAGTGCAATGGAGATACACATGTGCAGTCCCCCACAAGAGCGGATTCATAGGTGAATCGACGCGAATGTGAACCCGGGAGGGGTCCACGGATGGACGAACCGACGTGAATACGACCGAGACGACCAGGTGGTGGGCTTGAACCTCAGAGAGGCTTCCTACGTACCCTGTTTAGAAGACAGGGATCAAAGTCCTCGTAGTTCGTTCTGTTTGTAACACTCTACCCCCGTGGGCGAAGGCCACTCCAATCCCGACATCCCTGCAGAGACGAGCGGGTGGGGCCACATCCAAACCGGGAGGACCCTGCGTGCGGGGCACGGGATCGGGTGATGCGGACGGTTTAACGACTTGCCGGACGAAGTACAGTTTAACTTCGTGTGTTGAGGACGAAGCGGACGGTTTAACGTCTTGCCGGACGAAGTACAGTTTAGCGTCGTGTGTTGAGGACGAAGATGCTTGGCAGTTTAACGTCTTGCAGTGCGGATGATGGGGGCTAGGCAGTTTAACGTCGTGCAGCTTGGACGTATGCAGTTTAACGTCGTGCAGGACGTGGTGCAGTTTAGCGTCATGCAGGACGAATTACTGTTTAACGTCGTGCAGGAAGAATAGCGTACATTTTAACGTCTTGTAGCTGGGACGAAGTGCAGTTTAACGTCGTGCGGGACGTAAAAGCTGCCGATAGGCCCGTGTCACTTCGCGCGAGGCTGGAGGGCCGCACGGGAAGACAACGCACGGTGCGGGCACCCGGGATGAGGTTCATCGGGCGCCACGCAGGCGGGTACCCAAAGGGGGTCAAAGGGGGCGACCCTGGCGGTTTGCACGCAAAAGAGGAGCTTTGCGCGCAATACCGCGGGTCGGCGCACAAATGGGCGGGCTGGCGCACAATTGGGCCAGCGCTTTGCGCGCGGATGATTGAGATTGCGCGCACCGGGCTTCAGATAGCGCGCGGGGGCAACGGCTCATTCTTTAATGAATGGCCACTTAAAAAAGGGGGGTGCGCGCAATCGGGCTGGATTGCGCGCACCCGGGGGCAATTGCGCACAAGAGGCTTCTTTTGCGTGCAAAAGCCTTTGAGTGAAGGGTTATTCAAAGGGAAGGAGTCAAAGGGATTGCGAGCGAAGGCGAACCCCGAGGCTTTCTTGCGCGAAAGAAAAGAGGTCACCTGAAGATCGGCATTGCGCGCGGAAGGGGTTGGATTGCGCGCACGAGAGACCCTTCGAATTCTGGAAACCTTCAAAACGTCGGGGGTCGCCTTATATTTATAGGCAACCCCGGGCGCAGAAAACAGTTCGCGGGCGCGAAATTCTCTTCGCGGGCGCGTAATCGGGCCCGGCGCTCAAGGGAGTCGCGCGGGCCACTGGCGCGCAAAATTGCGCGCCGGCCCAGCGCATTGCGCGCGTCCCGGGAGGTTTGCGCGCGGCTCATCAACTTTGCGCGCGGGTCTCCAAAATTCCGCGCAAGGCCTCCGGGCCCTCCAAAACATGCTTCCGACTCCAAATATGACCTCGCTTTCCACATCCGGAGCTTTGTTTGGGAACAACGGACTTTTACGGCGTCTACAAAATCCCCCCCTCGGAATCTGATCGGCGAGAGGTCGCAATGATCGGGTTCCGAGGGAGACGCCGGAATGCCGAAGTCCTGGGCGGCGCAGGACTGTGGCGCGCAAAAAAGGGTGTCGGGTGCGAAATTCGCTGTCGCGGTCGCGCAAAGCGCTTTCCACACAGCGCGGACACCCGGCCTCGCCTATAAATAGGGGCCCTGGGTTACTAGAGAAAAGAGGGAGGTCATTCCTAGGAAAGGAGACCTCAAGCCTAATCAATGTATCATCCCCCCAACTTGTTCTGACACACGAGCGGGACAACGCTAGGGGCGTTGAGATTTTATCCGAACAGAGGGAAATGAGAAGGGGTGAATCGCGTGTCTCGAATTCAGAAATCCACAACGGTCGGCCTTCCAGGAAATGCCCAAGACGGCAAGCGGACAATGGATCAATCGACCATACTACTGCAATAGACGGACCGAAGGTCATCATTCATATTGCAGGAGGCGGATCACATGTCATCATCAATGCTGCTTTGGGGGTTCCTTCAGGCACAAGGGTGGAAATCCAGATCAACAGGGCATGCGAAGCGTGGGGAGAAGTGATGATTTGTTCGGACAGAATCCAACGCTCCCAAAATTGCGCCACCGTGGGGAAAGCGTATTAGGAGGATGCACTAATCTGGCCGTGAATCACCCCAATTCTCAGACAGAACCTCTTTGACGAGGAAACTGTCGCTTCCCATCATTGCGATGGGGCATCCCGAGCTGAATCAGGGAGAATATCACAACTGCACCACTCTACCCGAAGTCAGGCCAGACGGCCGGCGACGAGGAGGGGCGGGACTTAGCGATCCCTGAGGCTGGACCCGAGTCGAAATGCCCGGGCGTTCCTACGTACTCCATCAGGCTGGAGATCAAGCTACACGTAGTTCTGAGAGTCCAGTTTTAACATCATGCAGGACGTAGAATCCCATTTGGGGAGATCTTAGTTTAGGGTCGTAGAGCTCGGACCATAGGGGTATATCTTAGTTTAAGGCCTTAGAGCTCGGACCATAGGGGCAGATCTTAGTTTAAGGTCTTAGAGCTCGGACCATAGAGGAAGATCTTAGTTTAAGGTCTTAGAGCTCGGACCATAAGGGTAGATCTTAGTTTAAGGTCTTAGAGCTCGGACCATAAGGGTAGATCTTAGTTTAAGGTCTTAGAGCTCGGACCATAAGGGGAGATCTTAGTTTATGGTCTTAGAGCTCGGACCATAAGGGGAGATCTTAGTTTAAGGTCTTAGAGCTCAGACCATAAGAACCTAAAAGTATGCCACATCGTGGTCCTATCCCCTGGAAATGCAAAGATGCACTGAGGGATAGTGTCAAGAGTGTCGAGATTTTGCCTGGTCAGAATGGGGGGTGGAAAACGTAATGTGAATCATGCGTCCATTCACTCGAGGACTGGGGGCACCGGCGTAACGATATGGGAGTACTGCCGACCGTGGCGGAAAAGCAGCATCAATATCGCACTAACCGTTGATGGAATGAGGCAGCAAACGAGCATCGACCGCTCAATCGCAGGATTCATATCGATTTGCTGCCCGAGGCTATTGGGGACACCAGCCCGAGTCGGTGGGAGAGCACTGAGGCATTGTGTCCAAACCGTTCACGGGGGCTCCACCCATGGCGTAGGCGATGGGTCCGAATGAAAGGGAGCACGAAGCCTGAAAATGGAAGGGACCTGACCAAGCTGAACCTAACCCTCCTTGCAATAAACCAGAGTACTCTTGACACCAGTGGACCACTGCAAGGGGTCGAGGGACACGCCTTGAGGGTGGCCTGAAGGCGGCGGATTCCCCAGAGAAGGGGGAATCTCTAAGAGGTGGGGGGCTGGACCCGAAGTTTCAAACATCCGGGCGTTCCTACGTATCCCATCAGGATGGTAATCAAGCCACACGTAGTTCTTGAAGCGCGGCGCAACACAATCGGGCACCAGCGCGGGGAAGGGTGCGGGTCTGACCCTCGCACACAGAAGAAGCGGTATTTGATATTTCTTGTTTGTCCTTAATGATGGATGGTTTTTCTTTGTGCAGCGACATGCCTGTGATTAAGGAATCCCTGGCGTCGCCACAATAATCAAGCCATGAAAGGAATTGATGAATGGCGTGGTTATTAACCAGCGCCCTACGTGAGTGTCCCCTGAGGAGAACATCACGATGCAGTGCCGTTTCTCGTCGGGCGGCCAAGACGATCACAGTTTACGGTCGTGTGGTAGGACCAGACAACACAGTTTAAGGTCGTGTGGCTCGGACCATGGAGGAATCCGCTTATCGCAATACGGCAGACTCAACGGAGGTGGGAACATACCCAGCCCTGCGGTCACGCACGATTCCAGGAGAAGGATCCTCGGATAGGGGTCTGCGTATGTCCATCACCCGAGGGGCAGAGATGCTAGCCTCCAGATATACTGGGCCCAAAACGCGATTGTTCGGGCGACTCCTTCCTCCTTATGGGTACGAGGGTCCAGCTACACATGGCCCTTAGGGAGGACATCAGCATATATCCTTGGTGCTCAGATCGTGGGAGCCTTGACAGACACCATTACCCTGGTTGGCCTGTCTAACGTGTAAAGGTGTACTGAAGGTCAGTATGAAGAGAGTGTCGAGATTCCACTACAACGCACAAAGGCGGAGTGTGATGAGGACCACGCAACCAATGTTCGGAGCCTAAAAGAGGCGACATGGTGATCAAGGATGTCGCTGACCATATTCGCAACACAACATCCGATCGCGTCAGCCTAGGACGGGGCAAGAAAACGAGCATCAACCGCTCAAGCGCAGGATTCATATCGATTTGCGGCCCAGGACCCGCCGGTAAATCAACCCGGAGCGGTAGGAGAGCACTGAGGCATCGTACCCAAACCGCTAACGAGGATCCCTTTGAGTGAAGGCTCGAACAAGAGAAAGCGCGCGGCCCGACAAGCAACACAGGACTTGCCGGGATTGCATCCGACACTACGGGTCATAGACCAAAGTACCCAAAACATGTTAACAGATCACCGGAAAGGGTCGGAGGACTCACCCTGAGAGCAACCAAAAGACGGCAGATCCCCGTGATCAACCAAGAGACAGGGCTGGACCTGAAACACAAGCGTCCAGGCGGTCCTACGTATCCCATAAGGATGGGAATCAAGCCGTACGTAGTTCTTCAGAGGCAGTTTAACGTCATGCAGGACGATGAGGGTGTGAGGTAGTTCAAAACACGGGGGAGGCGTATGGCGCGGCCAGCAGACCAACGTGAATGAGGACATAATCCCCCGCTCACGCCACACGCCTCGCACAAAAAGGAGGGGAACTGGGGCCAGAGGCCCAACGCGGGATAGAGATTCCCGGGAAATGGGGCTGGGCCTGAAACATGAATGTCCAGGCGGTCCTACGTATCCCATTAGGATGGGAATCAAGCCGCACGTAGTTCTTGAAGTGCAGTTTAACGTCATGCAGGACGAAAAGAGAAAAAAGGGGGGAGCAGAAGGCATCCCCAAACGTGGGGGGCGTACAGTGTGGCGAGCAAACCGACGTGAATGAGGGCGTATCCCCGCGTCCACACCATACGCCACATACCCAGAGGCAACTGGGCCAAGGGCCCGAGGTGGGATGGAAATTTCCGAAGGATGGGGCTGGGCCTGAAACATGAATGTTCAGGCGGTCCTACGTATCCCATAAGGATGGGAATCAAGCAGCACGTAGTTCTTGAGAGGCAGTTTAACGTCATGCAGGACGAATGCTGAACAATTTAACGTCTTGTAGCTCGGACGTAGTACAGTTTAACGTCGTGTTGGACGAATGCTAAACAGTTTAACGTCTTGTAGCTTGGACGAAGATGCTTGGCAGTTTAACGTCTTTCCGCGCGGACGAGGTACAGTTTAACGTCATGTTGGACGAATATGCTTGGCAGTTTAACGTCTTGCCGCGCGGACGATATGTTGGGCAGTTTAACGTCGTGCAGCTTGGACGTGGTACACTCAGACAAAGTACTGCTTGAGGAACCTAGCGTTGGTGGGAGGAGTTACACGCTCACCATCCATAGTCGCTAGGGAGTACGCGCCATTGGGATAAACTTTGTGGACGACAAGAGGTCCCTCCCACTTGGGCTCCAACATGGGCGGCTTCCTGCCGGGGATCATTGGCGCTCTTAGGGCTAGCACTAGGTCACCATGCAGGAAGGAGCGGAGGCGAACCTTCTTATTGAAAGCTCGAGCCATTCTACTTTGATGCCTCTCCAAGTTGTGCAAGGCGTGAAGTCTATTCTCATCCAGTGCTTCCAACTCGACTAGACGGGCTTCAACAGCTCTGTCCGGCGCTTGATGGTCATAGACCGCAGTGCGCAAGGACGGTAACTGGATCTCGATGGGCAGGACGGCCTCAGCTCCATACACCAGGGAATAAGGGGTCATCTGGGTGGAATTGCGAGTCGTCGTCCGATAAGCCCAGAGGGCGTTGGGGAGCTTGTCCGGCCAACTCTTCTTGTTCTGACCAACCATCTTTTGCAGAATGTTAGAGAGGGTTTTGTTAAACGCCTCTATCTGTCCATTCGCCTGCGCATGATAGCGAGATGTATGGTTCGAGCGAATGTTATACTTGGCGTACAACTTCTTCAACTCGGCTGCTCGGAAATTGGCTCTGTTATCCGTGAGGATAGCGTGAGGCACCCCAAATCGATGAATGATGTTGGAGGTCACGAAGTCAGCGATCGAACATGATTTGACCTCTATAAGAAGAATCGCCTCTGCCCATTTGGAGAAGAAGTCCGTGGCGGTCAGAATGAACCGGCACTGGCGAGCCGTCGCCGGCGGGTAGGGTCCCACAACGTCCATCCCCCAGACTGCAAAGGGCCAAGAATACCTGGTGGTATGGAGAGGCTCCGGCGGCCGATGCACAAAGTTCGCATGAACCTGGCACGCATGGCACCTCCTGGCATACTCGATGCAGTCATGGATCATGGAGGGCCAGAAGTATCCCAACCTCCCAATCTGGTGGGACAGCTTCGGCCCAGTCTGATGGGCACCGCATGAACCAGCATGAACCTCTTGCATGACTCGTGGGATCTCAACTCCCTGAAGGCAACGGAGGAGAACACCATCAAATCCGCGTCTATAGAGGATCTGCTCCAGGCCGGGACTGATCTGGAGGACAAACTGCGATGCGCGGCGTCGAACTCGCTCGCGCTCGGCCCGATCCGACGGGAGAATGCCATGTTGGAGGTACTCAACCAAAGACGCCCTCCAATCAGGGGCTGGTTCGACTTCCATATCTGGGGTACTCGGGGCTCCGGGCACAGGGGCAACCGTGGTGAGATTACTTACCGACGGGCCGCGATCTCCCTCCGGGACAACGGCAGCGATGAGCCTGCGGCGCGTCACGCGGACGGTCAGGTTATCCTGTTCAGGCTCTGCAAGTGACGCAGCAAGGCTGGCCAAGGCATCTGCTCGACCGTTCTGCGACCGGGGAATATGGACAATTTCTGGCCGAGAAGGGAACCGGGCCATCAGAAGGAGGGTGCACTCCAGTAATGGCACAAGTTCCGGCTTCCTGACAACATAGTCGCCATTGATCTGCTTAACGACCAGGTCGGAATCCCCTTTCACGCACAGATGGGGCACGTCGATCTCGAGAGCCAACTCGAGGCCGGTGATGAGGGCATGGTATTCCGCCTCATTGTTGGTACAGCCCTCTGACAACAGGAAAGAGTATGGCAGTACAGCTTGCTCCAGGGTAATGAAGACGATACCCAAGCCCACTCTGTTGAGCATAGGATTATCAAGTCTTCTACCGGTGGGGCTCCGAGAGGCACCGTCAAAGTGCATCTGCCAGCATGGACCGGCATGATCGACCGAGAGAATGGCCTCATCAGGAAAGCCTAGATCCAGCCGCTGATCCGCGGAGGTTGGGTGAGCAGCCAGAAAGTCTGCCAATGCTTGCCCTTTGATGGCCTTCTGAGACACATACCTGATGTCGAACTGCTGGAGAATCACAGCCCACCGCGCTAGACGGCCAGTCAACATAGGCCGGTTCAGGATATATTTCAACGGGTCTACCCGAGAAACCAACTGTACCTCATGGTGCTGCAAGTAGTGCCGTAATTTCTGTATGGAAAATACGATAGCCAGGCAGCTCTTCTCAGTGGGGGAATACCTAACTTCCACATCGAGGAGCATGCGACTGAGGTAATAGAGGCTATTCTCTGTTCCCTCGTTGTTCTTCTGGGCGAGAAGGGCACCCAGGGACCGTTCCAGGGCGGTCACATAGAGGACCAGCGGCTTCCCGGATACAGGCGGCATCAGAACCGGAGGTTGCAGCAGGTACTGCTTGATTTCCTCGAAAGCGGTCTGACACTCTTTATCCCATACATAGGTGGCACCTTTCTTCATGAGCCAAGAAAAGGGATTACACTTTCCGGCCAGATTCGCGATGAATCGGCGTATATAGGCTATGTGGCCTTGGAACCCTTGCAGTTCCCGGATGTTACCTGGGGGAGGCATCTGGCTAATCGCCCTGATCTTCTCTGGGTGGATCTCAATACCACGGTATCTTACCACAAATCCAAGGAACTTTCCGGACGTGACCCCGAAGGCACACTTCAACGGGTTCATCTTCAGGCAGCGAGACCGGAGGAAGCCGAACACTTTCTCAAGATCTTTGAGATGGTCCTGACGCTGGCGTGATTTGACTACCAAGTCGTCGACGTAGCATTCCACCAGTGTGCCGAGGATTGGCTTGAATATGTGGTGCATCACCCGTTGATAGGGGGCACCTGCATTCTTCAGGCCGAAAGGCATGACCCGGTAACAAAAGGTACCTTGGGGGGCCCTGAAGGCAGTGAACTCCTCATCCTCAGGGGCCATCCGGATTTGGTTGTATCCGGAGTATCCATCCATAAAGGAGAGGGCTTGGAACCCTGCCGTGGTGTCAATCAACAACTCTGTCACTGGAAGGGGAAAATCATCCTTCGGACAGTGGCGGTTGAGATCGCGGAAGTCGATGCAGACTCTGATCTGCCCGTTCTTCTTCCGGACCGGCACAATGTTGGCCAGCCATTTGGGGTACTGGACTTCCCTCACGAAGTTGGCTTTGATAAGCTTGTCAACTTCGGCCTCAACCATGGCACCGTGAAATGAGTGCATCTTCCTGGGAGGCTTCTTGAACCCACGATGGTTCGCCGGGAGACCAAGGCAGTGGACGGCTACCTGAGGATCTAGCCCCGGCATCTCGTCATAGCCCCAAGCGAACACATCACGGTGCTGCCTGAGAAAGTCCGCGTACTCCTGCCGCTCCTCAGAGGGCATGGCGGCACTGACCAATGTGGGTCTCGGATCTGCTTCGGTTCCAAGGTTCACTTGTACTAACTCATCGACCGTGGCGGAGACGCCCTCCTCAAAGGCTTGGGGTGAATCTTCCACGTCCTCTCCACTCGGGGAGGGATCGTCCACGGGAGAGACTGCGTTGGAAACTGAATTGCGGCTACCAGATCCTGCTGGGCTGCTGGTGCTGGCATGGGCGGTCGCGGTCATCTCATCAGGAGACTCACAAGACGTTGAGACCATGGCTACGTCCAACCGTTGAATCGGGAGGACGTAAGCGTCATCCAAACTTGCCCAGGGATCACTTGCAACAGCGACAGGCTCGACCTCACCTGCCAGGATCTGCTTATCTTTGCTCTTGTAATAGTCCGTGTCCAGATAGCGGGCTTCACATGAGGTAAAAGGAGAGGCATCTCCCTGAAGCACGCCTACTCGACCATTAAGGGAGTATTTGTGGCATTGGTGGTATGACGAGGGAACCGCCGCATGAAGGTGGAGCTATGGCCTGCCCATCAATGCGTTATATGCAGTGTCCTGAGAGACCACCATGAATTCGGTGTTGGCAACCAAGTCACCGAACTGGGTCTTCAAACGTATCTTGCCGACCGGAGTTTGCTCGGTGCGGTCGTACCCCTAGATCCTGAGGTCGGAGGGGATCAAGTCATCCTCAGACAACCCCAATCTCCAGAGCGTCCGAGTTGGAATCAGGTTAATCCCGGACCCCGTGTCGACAAGACAGCGTCAGACTTCAAGGCCATTGAACTGGCCGGTAACATACAGCGGACGAATGTGCCCCTGTATAGGAGGGTCTTCATCCTTACCAGAGAACGAGATAACTGCCTGACATTCGGCGTCCTCGATCGTTTTGGCGTGAAAGGCCTCTGCAGCCGCAACCTCTGTCTCAAACTGGAGGGGGCTCTTCAGGGCTTCTGCGAGTGCCTCGCGCATCTCAGATGACATGCGCAGAGCCTCAAGGATGGAGATTCTCGCTGGGATGTTGGCCAAGTGCTTCAGGACATCATACTTTTTGGCCAAGCGCGAGCCCCTGGTTGCAGGAGGTTGCTCTGCGGTTGGAAGCATGACGGGCCTTGCCGGTTGGGCCGGCGGTCGACTGGGGCTTGGCGCATCTCGCTATTCATTGGTTGAAGCCCCGGAAGTAGTCACCGTACTGGGGCCAGGAGGCCGGGATAGACTCGTGTCAGGGCGGAGCTGATCGCGACGCGGCTAAGGCGGTTCTGCCTGGTCCCACACCACAAATAGTGGCGGAGGCGAATCCGTCATCCCCGGACGGGGGGGCTGCGCACGCTGAGCTCGGTCTTGAGCCTGCTGCCTAGTCTCAGTGGTGTGCACGGCCTGGCTGGAGGTACCAACTGCTGTGCCCCAGCGACTCCTGTTGTTGCGGTTCCTCCGACGGTGGCGACGACCGGGGACACTAGGGAGGTCCACCTGGTGTTCTTCAACGTCGGGAACCGAAAAGGGATTTACCAGCTCGACGGTATTAACCGAAGCGTACCCAACACTGTCATCGGACGAATCATTCACCACTGGGAGGATCCGGGGAGGGATTCCCATCTCCGGGGGCATGAAATCGCCGAGAGTGCGGGATAGCGGAGGAACTGGCGGGGCGCGCTCTTCCTTCTTGCGCCGCCGCCGTTTGCTCTTCCCGGAAGAGGCAGGCTGGGATGACGATGCCGAAGCAGCACCCGCAGATTCTGGGGGCTCAGGCTGATTCATGCGCGCACGGATGATTCCATGGGCGTGAATGATCGTCTTGCGGGCCATCCAGTTTTTATACTTCTGGGACCCGCGGTCGGAGACCAGCTGCCATTCGTCCTCATTGCCGTTATCGTCATCTGATCCCACGAACACGCCCGCCACTTGTGCCGGAGCTGGGCCCAACCTGATTACGTTGTTGTTAATCTAGTCTTGGATCCAATCCTTAAACACATAGCACCGCTGGATGGTGTGTCCCAGGGCCCGATGGTAAGGGCAGTAGAGGGGGTTATCCGTGAGATGTGCCTCCTCTGGCCTCCAACACTCAGGCAGTCGCACAATCCTCTGCTCCAGGGTGCTCCGGAAATAACCGGCGACCTGATCCTCGTGAAATGAGTAGGTCAGGTATCGCGGGCCCCTGGGAGCGTGGTCTTGACGAGGGGCTGGAGGGGCCTGCCGAGGAGGTGGACCCTGATTATCTCGCCTGGGTTGTGGCGGTACATTACGCGGAGGGGCCGGCCGGTTCAGAGGCTGCCGCTGCTGGGCCGGGAACTGAGCCCGTGGAGGCGGATTCCTGTGAGGCTGTGGAGCTGGTCTCGCCGGCAGCAGCTCCAACGGCCTGGGGCCCTCTATCTGGGCAACAGCAGCGGGCTCAGCCCTGCTGGCTCTCCTTGCAGGAATCATAGGAGGCAGCGGGTGTGCCTGGCTGGCCTGTTGCAGGGCTTCCTCAATACGTTGAGCTTTGTCTGAGAAGTCCTTGAACCCTCCGGGGTAATTCTGAGTGATCAAGGAAGGGACCAGCTCGGTCTTGACGTTCCCGACGCACATTGTCAGCAACTGCTCCTGAGTCAATGGCATGTCAAGGGAATACGTGAGACCCTTCCATCGGGCGACGAAGTCTGCGACTCGCTCATCAGGCCTCTGCTTGCACTTGAAGAGGTCTGCGATACCCGTCTTCCGGGTCGTGGAACTGAACTGGTAGAGGAATTGTCTACGAAGGTCCTCCCAGCTAGTTATCGACCCGACGGGGAGCTGGCTGTACCAGACAAATGCTGGACCTTCCAGTGTCTGGACAAAGCAGCGAAGCTTAGCGGCCTCTTGCTACGCCGGAGTCCCCAACATAGGCCCGCACCTCGAGTTGAAATGGGCCAAATGCTGTGGCGGATCTCCAGTCCCGTTGAAGGGGGAAGAAGTGGGATTCCCGAATCCCGGAGGCGCCGGCATGTCATCCACCCATGCTGGGTATGGCTTGCCATCCGGTGGGATTGCCACTTGCCGAGTCTCCAAGGCTTCCAAGCGGGCGATGAGTGCCGCCATCGGATCGTCCGGACATGGGTTCCAGTCCTGGCGAGGATCTCTAACCACGAGCGCATTGCATGGCCCTTCAATCGGGTCGTCGACCGGGTCGTCGAACTCGGCAGCTCGTGGGATGGCGGGCGGAGCGGCCCTTGGGGCAGCGGGAGGAATCCGAGCGGGGTCTCTCAGGTAGTCACGCCGCTCGGGAGGGTGTGGTGAAACATACCACGCCCTCTTGCCATAGGCGATGGCCTCTCTCCTGTCGGCGAACACGGCATAATCACGGTTGCCCGGGAGAGCCTCATCGAGGGGTGGTTGTTCCTGTCCCTGCTGTCCTGGCCTAGGATCACCGTAGTCAGGCCGCTGCTCTGCAGCGCGCTCGGCGAGGAGCTGGTCAACTAGCTTCTTCTGCTCGGCGAGCTGTTGACGTAGCATAGCCTTCTCAGGATCCTCATCCACCCTCTGCGTGGAGGCAGATGGGTCGGCGGGCTTTATAGCCTCGCCGTTCTCCTTACCTTTGCTGACGTTTCGGCTCAACGTCAGTGCTTCAGTGGGTGCGGGGAGACCCAGGAGGCTCCTCTGGTGACGAGTAACTCTCGCCGATGGATCCAACAATGGATTGTCTTCAGGGGGAGAGCCCCCGTCGAGAAGTTCCAAACCGTTCCCCTCCCCCGACAGGTCAGCCATATTGACCATTTCTGTCCCTGGGGATGTACCCTCAGGGCCACCCAGTGAATCGGGCTGTCGGAGAATCGCACTGAAGCGTAGGGCAGCGTACTGCCCCCATCCACGGATATACACGTGGGGAGTGGCTTCCTCGATAACCTTGCGGAGTACTTGAAAACACTCAACGCATCATTGTTGGAGGGCCTCGTGGTGCCCAAATGACCCGGGGTGCCGAACAACGGGGAGCGTGGCCAGGTCAATTTGACGGCACTGCTCACCAATATCCTCCAGGTGCGCTTGACTCCCGGGATATGGCATTTGTAGGCGGTGAAGACGGGAGTGAGTCTCCCGGAGAGTTCGGCGGAAGCATTCGAACTCATCCGGGGTGAGCGATTCGGGTGCATCAAAGTCCGGTCCTGCGAGTGGACAGAACTTCTCAGGGAAGTGGCCCTCTGCAAGGACGGTCCAGAAGCTCCACGACTCAAACTCGGGACCCAGGTCTCCTCGGTCCTCTTCAACGACTGGGAATGGACGAGGAACCGGCAGTGGTGCCGAGGCGGGCCGCCGGGCCGACGGGCTGGCCGGTAGTGAATACGGTGAGCAGGCCGATTGGCCTCCATATCCCGGGCCTCCCTCTGAGGGTGGCGGTGTCCCGGCTACCACATCACGATAGGACGGGCCGGCGAGCGAACATCCTGCCGTAGCGTCGGTGCTCGCCGAGGGTGCACCGGATCGTGGTTCGACCATCGGTCCCCAGAAAAGGTCTCCGGCTTCTCCGATCGATGCATAAGGCGCTTCCAGAGGGGCCGGTACCAACCGCAAGCTTGATCCTTGGGGGTCTACCAGGACCTCGCTACTCCAGATATACCTTCGGAGAGAAGCGGGGATCATATCGATCTCGCTCTCGGGAAGTACGAGGCTGACGTGCCGCATTCCTACCCCTGCCCCTGACTGGCGGGATTGGGGGTAGGGCTCTGTCGCCGAATCATACTCCGCCTCTGTATCAGAGAAACGAACCAGTCGGATCTCTGTCCGGAATTCCGTAACATTCTTCCCTCGGCGTCGACGCCTCGCCCTCCTGCCCCTGGGTGGTTCTTCGGGGCATGGCTGATCTCTATCCTGGCGTCCTCCGGCCGCACCGGTGTTGGGGCCAAGAGGACTAGAAACCAAGGTGCGAGGAGCACCGAGACAGATATCAAAGGGGACGCGGGGAGAGATGATTCCGGGCAGGCCTTCGGGCCGGGATCGAAAGGTGGGGTGACCCATGCCTCTTGGATCGGCCACACGGAGTAGACCCTGTTGGTGAATAGCGCTACCACGAGGTGGTCTGCGGTGGCTATTGTCTGTACCAGCAACCGGGAGAGTCAACCCAACCTGCCTTAGGGGCGGTCGGGGCCTCGATCCAGGTCGGGCATAGAAGTGCCCCCGCTCAGGATGCGCAGGGGCCTGGTGACTGGAGCCAGCAGTGGCTTGAGCCAACGCGGCCGCTGTTGCTAGGGCCCCAAGGTGGGAATCCTCTTCCGCTCGTGCCCGACGTTGGTGTCGGGACAAACGAGTCAGGATGAGCGGCGCGGGCAGGTGGAGCGCCCGCTCTTCGACTTGAGAAGTCTGGCGGCGGCGTTGACGTGGCCTGGCGGGAGCCCTTATCGTGGATCCCTGGAGCGGATCTCGGATAGGGTAGTCCCGGTCATCTTCCACCTCATCCGCATAGGGGAAGGAGTTGTCGGAGCGCTCCGGGGATAAGCTCCCAAAGCGGTTGGACGTCGAGGTAGGCAACGGTGCCTCCCTGCGCAGCCCTCGGGGGCGGCGTTGGTGGCGAGGTGTAGCTTCCTCGAGGTCTAGGCGAGCCATGTCCCTGGTGGGGACGACTCCCTCTTCCTCATATCTCCGCACCAAGTTGTTGATCACCCTTCTTTGGATGACCTCCGAGGGGGAGAGAGGGCGTGGTTGCCCCGCAGCTGCGGCTGCTGGCACAGCTGTGGAACGGGCAGGACCGCACGGAGTAGCCTCGTCGGTGTTTCCCCTGTTGGAACCAGGTTCTTCCAAGCATGATTTGGTGTATGGTTTGTGTTTGTTGTCAATCCTCAGTGGAAGTTCCGAATGTGTTCCAGCAAAGTGATCATACAGTTCAAGCAGACAACCGTTTTTGAAGGTGGCGCTGTTTCCCAGTGTTTGCCAAATTTTTGGGCCTCAAAATCGGAAAATGAAGACATGGATTGTCTGCAAAAGGAGCTTCGCAGAAAAAGGAAGTGGTGCGCGAAATATAAGAGGCTTGCGCGAAAAATTTAAGTTAGGCGCGGAAAACAGCGGGATGCGCGAAATGGTTTTTCGCGCAAACAGTGTTTCGAAATCAGAGAGGTGAAAAATGGCAAAGGCATGGGCTGCGCGGAAAATCAGGGATGTGCGCGAAAGAATTAAGTTGGGCGCGGAAAACAGCGGGATGCGCGAAATAGTTTTTTCGCGCAAATGCTGTTTCAGAATCAGTTTGGTGAAAGATGGCAAAGGCATGGGCTGCGCGGAAAATAAGGGTTGTGCGCGAAATACATAAGCTGGGCGAAGGATTACGCGCCAGATGAGAGTTTTTCCGCGCCGAATGGGATTTTGCGCGCAGTGGTCTCAGTCGCCTATAAATATGAGGTGACCCCCTTCATTCGGGTTGTTGGAAGACTTAGAGAAGATCCGAGGTCTGATGCGCGAAAAAGGATCGCGTAAAGGAGCTTGCGCGAAATATTTGGAGTTGCGCGAAAAAGGGGATTTTTGCGCGAAATATTTTTCTGCGCCAAAAGAAAATATTGCGCGCAATAGGATGATTTTGCGCGCAAATGGTTGATGTTTCGCATATTTCTCAGTAAGGTTTGTCTGCACGTTTTGGTTATCCAGTTCAGTGGTTCTGTGCGTTCTAGTGCATCTCTTCCGGACTTCGATGAAAGCAGAGTCTCGTGCTGAGCAGAGGCAAAGACTTCAATGCAAATTTATTGAAGAGACCTTCACGTCTATAAACTGAGTGAGACTTCACCAACGGCAGTGAGCCAGGGGGAGTCAACGGGAGTGACCCGAGGGAAGCAGTGAGCTATCCCTAAACCTTATGTAAAGGCAGTGAGCCTGGGACAGAGTGTCTGTACCCGAACTTTTGTATCCGCAGCTAGTGAAGCATAGTGGATTTAGGTACGACCGACAATCTGTCGGCGTATGCTCCTTGGACGTAGCCCTTAGTGGTGAACCAAGTAAAAAATTGTTGTGTCATCTCTCTGCATGTGAATGTTTAATTGCTGATCATATCCATCATACAGGTTTAAGAAGTTCCTGCCAACGTGGGAACAAGATCCACAACTTTAAGAAGAAAAAGTTGCCACCCTGATTCACCCCTCCCCTCTCAGGGTGTCCCGGGGTCCTTCAAGTGGTATCAGAGCCAGGTTGCTGGTCTTGAATCTGTCCTTTGTCGCCATGGAGAATGCAGCCAATGTGAGGGGAGTCCCTCTCTTTGATGGAAATAATTTTCAGATCTGGAAGAATAGGATGCGATCTCATCTAAGATCTCTTGGAATGGAAGTTTTGTTTTCTATTGTGCAAGGAATACAAGTCACTGATCAAACAGGACTAGCTATGACTGACACAGACAGGAAAATTCTTGATGCAGATGCTAAAGCTCAAAATGCACTCACCGCAGCTCTTTCTGATCAGATATATCTAAAAGTGATGAGTTGCACTTCAGCAAAGTCTATGTGGGATAAACTTGAAAACATTTATGAAGGAGATAGCAAGGTAAAGGAGGCAAAACTTCAGGTTTTACATAACAGGTTTGACGACCTAAAGATGCATCCCAATGAAAATGCAGATTCATTTTTTAATCGAATTACTGAAGTAGTGGGAGCAATTCGAGGTCTTGGAGAAGAAATCAAAGACATTGATATCGTTAAGAAAATATTGAGAAGACTTCCTCCCATGTACAATGCAAAGGTGTCAGCCCTCGAAGAAAGAGATCTATCCAAACTTTCTTTGGATGATTTGTTAAGCAGTTTAGTGGCATATGAGATGAGAGTCAAACCTGAAGATGCCACGACTCGCGTGAGCAAAGAAATGGCATTCAAAGCCATGGACAAACTGAAAATTTCAGAAGATAGTAGTGGTGATGATGAAGAAGAAAAAGAAATTCTTTCCCTCATCGCGAAGAAGCTGAAAAAGGGTAAAGGTAAATTTAGAGGTAAGTTACCTCTTGCATGTTTCCGTTGTGGAAGAGTTGGGCACATTGCCTCTCAGTGCCAAAGAAAGTTGGATAATGATGAGAGCGAAGCTGAAGACATTGAAAAGCCTCGGAAAATGTTTTTCAAAAAGGGTGATTTCAAATCTGGAAAGAAAATGCAGAGGAAGAGCTTTGTCTGTGAGGAAGAAGATGATGATATTGAATTCTGTGAGGAAGAAGAACCAGAATTTAAAACTGAAAAACATGCTTCCATGATGGCTACCACTGAAATGTCAGATTCTTCAATCAATAAAGACATAGATAATCAGAGTACTGCCCTTGATAATCCAAAGGTTCAAATTAAGGATGCTTTCTCCAAGATTGAGAGTAAATGTAAGAAATGTAATAAGTGGAAGGAAATGGTCAAAGAGTCATCAGAATATGTTGATGAACTTGAAGCTGAAATTGAACGTCTGGAAGAGTTTGTGAAAGTTCAGTCTAAAATCATTGAAAGCAATGATGATGTATTGGATCTTAAGATAAGAATTGAAGAGCAGGGAAAGGTCATCAATGACCTCACCTCATGACTGGAAGAAAGGTCCAAGACTACTGAGGGTCTTGAGGAGGAAATTGTTACTCTTAGGAGTAAACTTGAGACCGAATCTTTTTCAAAAGAATCAAGGAAGAAAATACAACCTAGAAGATTCTCAGATGCTGAATTATTGGCAAGAGCCAAATGTGGTTCTGATGGAGTTGAAAAAATCTTGAGCGTTCAAAGACCCGCCTGCATGGGAAAGCGTGGAATTGGATGTGAAGCTGAGACATCAACTGCTGGAAATAAAGAAATTCAAAAGAAAGACAAAACGAAGGTTGAACATGTTGAAACATTTTCTGAAGTGCTGAAAAAGGAACCCTCAATCCAAACTAGAAGGATAACTGACAATTACCATCAAACATTTAGAAATGATGGGCAGTTCAACTACTCTCACAGGGATGAAGGTATGAGGAGAAATTCAGGTGTTAAGGCATTCCCTCACATGAAGTGTCAATTCTGTGGCTATCTGGGCCATACTATGTCATATTGCGAAGAGGCAAGGAGTTACATTAATGGAGAAGATCTGGGAAATCAACAAAGGAGACCGATTTCATATCCTCCATCTTATAGAAGAAATATCTTCTATGGTTACTGTTTTAATTGTTCTAACTTTGGCCATAAAGCTATGTTTTGCAGGCAGCGGTATGACAAGAGAAATTCATACAACACCCAAAGACGGGACAGGGTTCATCCTCCTGATGATGTTGTTCTCACAAATAGTTTTTCTCTTCTGGAAGAAGATTATGGGTATGAAGACTCAGATTATGTGGAAGAAAGTTTTAAAAGACCATCAGTGTCTTATTCTCAATCCAATATCTCATGGAAAGAAAAGAAGAAAATCGAGAAATCCAATCTTGCGGAAGTAGCCCTCAAAGCTACAAAGAGTAGCAGCACCTGGATTCTTGATAGTGGATGTTCTTCCCATATGACAGGAAATGCTGACCTTCTGAAGAACATTGAAAAGAAGGTTGATGGAACAGTACGGTTTGGTAACGATGGTGCTTTGAAGATTAAAGGCAGTGGGAATACTGCTCTCGCCAACGGAGAGCTGAAAAAGACTGAAGTTCTTTATGTGGACGGTCTACGCCATAATCTCCTCAGTGTAAGTCAACTCTGTGACTCAGGGCTCATAGTAACCTTCAATCAAAAAGGCTGCACTATAAAAGGAAAAACAGGGAATTCTCTTATGAAAGGTTGTAGAACAGATGGAAACTTATATCAGGTTGACAGTAAAGTGAACTCTTGTTACTTATCTGTTGACGAAGAAAACAATTTGTGGCATCGAAGGCTGGGGCACATTAACCAACAAGACATGGAAAAGATATCTAAGCTGAAGATAGTCATGGATATTCCCATTCTAAAACGCGAACGGGAAAAATCTTGTGATGCCTGTATTCGTGGGAAGCTGGTCTGTAATTCGTATCGTCCAAAGAAGAAAAGGGCATCACATCTTCTTGATCTCATTCACACTGATGTATGTGGCCCAATAAATGTTGCTGGAACCTATGGAGAGAGGTACTTCGTCCTTTTCATTGATGATTATAGTAGAATGGCTTGTGTAATGGTGATTCACAGGAAGCGACAAGTACTTGATTGCATGAAAACTTATCGCCGAATTGCCGAGAATGACACTGGACGGTCAATAAAAGTCCTACGATCGGACAATGGAGGGGAATACACATCCATTGAGTTTGAAAACTATCTAGAGAAACATGGAATACAGCATGAGGTAGCTGCTGTGAGAACTCCACAACAAAATGGAGTTGTTGAGCGTCGAAATCGACAGGTCAACAATATGGCCAGGACTATGTTGATTGAGAGTGGTATCTCTCGCCATTACTGGAAGGAGGCTGTTGAAGCTGCAGTTCACATTCAGAATCGAACAGGGCTCTACATGGGAGAAACGAAGACACCGTACGAATTATGGCATGGAAGGAAGCCTTCCTTGAAATACTTTCGGGTTTTTGGAAGCAAATGTTTCATCCGGAATAAAGAAGGAAACCAAGGAAAGTATGGTGACAATGCTGATGAAGGAATTTTTCTTGGGTATCCAATGAACAGTAAAGCTTACAAGTGTTTCAATAAACGCTTGGGGAAGATTGTGGTAAGCAGTGATGTTAAGATAATTGAAGAGAAAACCAAAAATGCTTCAAGGACGCCATATGCGGATGTGATGGACAATCAGGAAGAAAGTGAACGTGAAGAAAACACAAACACAGAGATAGAGGAAGTTGTTCAAAACTCTCAGCAGTCACATCATGATGTTGACTCAGAAGAAGAATCGGAAGAAGACCCTATAGCTGAAAAGAATGCTACTGAATCTCTCAGGAGAAACCGAAGAGCTGAGATTGATCCATCCAACATAATTGGGGACATGAATGCACCCACTCAAACAAGGAGGATGAGAAATAACACACCTTCTGCATTTCTATCAGTTGTAGAGCCAACCTCATTTGAAGAAGCTGCAATGGATGAATCCTGGGTGAAAGCCATGAATGAAGAGTTAGATCAGATTGATAAAAATCAGACGTGGGATTTGGTCCAGAGACCCAAAAGTCACAATGTGATTGGCACCAAATGGATTTTCAAGAACAAGTTCGATGAGCATGGCAATGTTATCAGAAACAAGGCTCGACTGGTATGTAAAGGGTATTCTCAGATTGAAGGTGTTGATGTTGAAGAAACCTTTGCTCCAGTGGCTAGATTGGAGTCAATCAGGCTATTCCTTTCCATGGCTCTCCAAAGAGGATATAAAGTATATCAAATGGATGTCAAGACAGCATTCTTAAATGGTGTACTCGAAGAAGAAGTCTACATTGAACAACCAGTGGGTTTTCTTCTTGGTGCTGATGAATCAAAGGTCTGCAAGCTA
Organism: Viscum album; assembly: GCA_963277665.1. NCBI lineage: Eukaryota > Viridiplantae > Streptophyta > Magnoliopsida > Santalales > Viscaceae > Viscum > Viscum album. The sequence goes on from OY728153.1 coordinate 1,243,313,150, forward strand.
AAGAAAGCACTTTATGGATTAAAACAGGCACCAAGGGCATGGTATTCTAGACTAGATTCGTATCTCAAAAAGCTGGAATTCAAAAGAGGAGGAGTTGATCACAATCTCTATGTGAAGAATTCTCCAAAAGATCAGTTCATGGTTCTTGTTTACGTCGATGACATTATATTTGGTGGCAGCAAACAGAAATCAGTGGATGAATTTGCCAATCATATGAAATCAGAATTTGAAATGTCAATGATTGGGGAGCTCACATATTTCTTGGGACTGCAAGTGACTCAGAGGAAAGACTACACTTTTATCTCTCAGGAAAAGTATGCAAGAGAGCTGCTGAAGAAGTTTAACATGCAAGACTCCAAACCAATGTCAACTCCGATTGCAGTTGGAACCAAACATGGGAAGCATGAGGATGGGAAATCTGTAGATCCCACCCTGTACAGGAGAATTATTGGGAGTCTATTGTACCTGACAGCGACACGGCCAGATATTGTCTTTGCCACATGTCTTTCTGCCCGCTTTCAGAGTAATCCAAAAGAGGAACACATGACAGCAGTGAAAAGAATCATGAGGTATATTCAAGGTACTTACAAGTATGGATTATACTTTGATGTAGGAAGGGATAGTGAATTATCCGCATTTTCTGATGCTGACTGGGCTGGCGATGTTGTGGACAGAAAGTCCACCAGTGGTGGAGCATTCTTTATCGGAAATAATTGTGTTGGCTGGTTGAGCAAGAAACAAGAAAGTACTTCTCTTAGTACTGCGGAAGCTGAGTATATATCTGCCACAAAGTCATGCACTCAACTGCTATGGATGAAGCAACAATTAACAGATATTGGTGATGAGGTAAAGCAGCCAATGGTGATCTACTGTGATAACAAAAGCGCAATTGATCTCACGAAAAATCCGGTTCAGCATTCTCGTACAAAACATATTGAAATACGATATCATTTCATCAAAGAAAAGGTTGAACAAGGGGTGATTAGACTGGACCATGTGGGAACTGATAAGCAGGTAGCTGATATCCTGACAAAGCCACTGTCAGCAGCTGTGTTTGAAAAGCATCGGTTGAACCTAGGTGTTCAACCACCTCCTGCTGCATAAGGAGGTTTCGAAACACCCCTCTCCCCGTTTGTTTTAACTGTTTTTATCTGCTTATGGCTGTGATGCAGGTTTATGGGGGAGATACTATCCAGGGGGAGTATGGCTTGAGCTGAACGTTGAACAAACTTTTCAGTCTTTGGTTTTATTGTCAATGGGGGAGAAAGGAATAAATTCACGGCAAGAGCATTCTAGGCAAGAAATTCACGGCAAGAAATTCTTCTGTGATGGAAGTGTAAGATTGTGATGAGAAGTTTAATAAGGATAACATCGGGCGTCATGGAGAATTTCAAAACACTAAGACCCAATTCAAGCTTCCTCTCTTGTTTTCTACACCGAGCATTGCTCACGTAGACTTAGAGTGTTGGCTGAGTTGATTCTTGCATTTTGGACTTGCTCATGGTTGGAGATCTATTGAATTTATTCTGATTGTCAACAAACCCAAAGGGGGAGATTGTTGGAACCAGGTTCTTCCAAGCATGATTTGGTGTATGGTTTGTGTTTGTTGTCAATCCTCAGTGGAAGTTCCGAATGTGTTCCAGCAAAGTGATCATACAGTTCAAGCAGACAACAGTTTTTGAAGGTGGCGCTGTTTCCCAGTGTTTGCCAAATTTTTGGGCCTCAAAATCGGAAAATGAAGACATGGATTGTCTGCAAAAGGAGCTTCGCAGAAAAAGGAAGTGGTGCGCGAAATATAAGAGGCTTGCGCGAAAAATTTAAGTTAGGCGCGGAAAACAGCGGGATGCGCGAAATGGTTTTTCGCGCAAACAGTGTTTCGAAATCAGAGAGGTGAAAAATGGCAAAGGCATGGGCTGCGCGGAAAATCAGGGATGTGCGCGAAAGAATTAAGTTGGGCGCGGAAAACAGCGGGATGCGCGAAATAGTTTTTTCGCGCAAATGCTGTTTCAGAATCAGTTTGGTGAAAGATGGCAAAGGCATGGGCTGCGCGGAAAATAAGGGTTGTGCGCGAAATACATAAGCTGGGCGAAGGATTACGCGCCAGATGAGAGTTTTTCCGCGCCGAATGGGATTTTGCGCGCAGTGGTCTCAGTCGCCTATAAATATGAGGTGACCCCCTTCATTCGGGTTGTTGGAAGACTTAGAGAAGATCCGAGGTCTGATGCGCGAAAAAGGATCGCGTAAAGGAGCTTGCGCGAAATATTTGGAGTTGCGCGAAAAAGGGGATTTTTGCGCGAAATATTTTTCTGCGCCAAAAGAAAATATTGCGCGCAATAGGATGATTTTGCGCGCAAATGGTTGATGTTTCGCATATTTCTCAGTAAGGTTTGTCTGCACGTTTTGGTTATCCAGTTCAGTGGTTCTGTGCGTTCTAGTGCATCTCTTCCGGACTTCGATGCAAGCAGAGTCTCGTGCTGAGCAGAGGCAAAGACTTCAATGCAAATTTATTGAAGAGACCTTCACGTCTATAAACTGAGTGAGACTTCACCAACGGCAGTGAGCCAGGGGGAGTCAACGGGAGTGACCCGAGGGAAGCAGTGAGCTATCCCTAAACCTTATGTAAAGGCAGTGAGCCTGGGACAGAGTGTCTGTACCCGAACTTTTGTATCCGCAGCTAGTGAAGCATAGTGGATTTAGGTACGACCGACAATCTGTCGGCGTATGCTCCTTGGACGTAGCCCTTAGTGGTGAACCAAGTAAAAAATTGTTGTGTCATCTCTCTGCATGTGAATGTTTAATTGCTGATCATATCCATCATACAGGTTTAAGAAGTTCCTGCCAACGTGGGAACAAGATCCACAACTTTAAGAAGAAAAAGTTGCCACCCTGATTCACCCCTCCCCTCTCAGGGTGTCCCGGGGTCCTTCATCCCCTACCCCTGCGCCAGTGGGCGGGTGGCGATCGGGCACTGGATTGGGTGACTTGATTTCTGAAAGCAGGGAGAAAAACCCATTAACACTGACAGGAAAAGGAATCTACAACCAACCATTAGCGCCACGACGCCTTCCATGGGGGGGAACCCAGGCCCTCGACGTCATGAGACGGAGTGCCCGATTTCCCTTCCCCAGCCCCTGGCGGGTTCCGGGCCCCGGTGCTGAATGCTCGGTCGAGCAGCATGCTGGTCTTTCGACACCTCCGAAAGAAATCGGTCTTCGTATTGAGGAGAATAGATTCACGTCGGGTTCACCATTTTTCTGTTTCGGTGCGGATGTGCGTCGGGTTACGCTGTTCCGCCAGGACGCGTTCGCGCGTGCACCTGTCGACCCGAGGGGATAGGCGCGCGACTTGTGGCCCCGCACTCCCGCTTTCCAAAGGCGGGCAGCATCCGTCCCTTATTCAAGGGCGTCTGCTCCTTGATCGAAACCGGGATGATGGGACGTCAGCTCCTCCTTCCGTGGACGTCTCCTCGGAACTCGTCGCCTAATCCGGGTCTCCCTCATAGATTTAAGAATGTTCGTGAATCTCGTTCCCAGCGCCATATCTGCATGGACACCGGTTAATTACGCTGCTTCCGCCCGGACGTTCCAAGGATTCTGTTCGGGGCAGCAACTTGCGGTGAGGAGACCAGGTGGCTCCGGGTGTTGGGGGCGTGTCTTAGCACTGCGACTCTGCATGTCTGCCTTCCGTCCCTAATAGGGCTTCTCGAAGGCGTGATGGCCTGAGACATCATGCGCTGGGTGCGGGGAACTGTGTTACCTGAGGTTTTCCTCAGCTTCCCATGTTTAACACGGGGTATGCCGCGAGTTTAACGTCCAGCGGGGACGGCATCAGACTGATCAACACGAGGAGTGGATCAGATGACAGAACCCCTTGCGGGGAACCTCCGACGCTGGGGCCAGCACATGGGCGGCTTCCCGAGTGAAGTGGAGTGGAATGAAATGGCATGAACCCACCGGGATGTGGCGGCCCGGGTAAGGATCAGGATGGATGATGGAGTGAAGATCTTGGACCCCGTAGGGGCTTCCTACGTACCGTGCGTTAGCGCGGATCAAAGTCAGCGTAGTTCGGGTATACAGTTTAACGTCATGCTGGACGTCGGCAAGCCGACTCACGAAGAGATCGAGGCCGCCGGGCGGAGGATTGAACCGAACCACCTCGCACGGAGGGGAATGGAACGGCCGGGTGGATCACAGTTTCACGTCATGCTGGACGTTGGCTAGCCGACTCACAAGGAGATCGAGGCTGCCTGGAGAAGGATTGAACCGAACCACCTTGCACAGAGGGGGATGGAACGGCCAGGTGAATCACAGTTTCACGTCATGCTGGACGTTGAAGGGAGAAATAGAAAAAGGCAGTGGGGAAGTGCAATAGAGATACACATGTGCAGTCCCCCACAAGAGCGGATTCATAGGTGAATCGACGCAAATGTAAACCCGGGAGGGGTCCACTGATGGAAGAACCGACGTGAATACGACCGAGACGACCAGGTGGTGGGCTTGAACCACAGAGAGGCTTCCTACGTACCCTGTTTAGAAGACAGGGATCAAAGTCCACGTAGTTCGTTCTGTTTGTAACACTCTACCCCCATGGGTGAAGGCCACTCCAATCCCGACATCCCTGCAGAGACGAGCGGGTGGGGGCCACATCCAAACCGGGAGGACCCTGCGTGCGGGGCACGAGATCGGGTGATGCGGACGGTTTAACGTCTTGCCGGACGAAGTACAGTTTAACGTCGTGTGTTGAGGACGAAGCGGACGGTTTAACGTCTTGCCGGACGAAGTACAGTTTAGCGTCGTGTGTTGAGGACGAAGATGCTTGGCAGTTTAACATCTTGCAGCGCGGACGATGGGGGCTAGGCAGTTTAACGTCGTGCAGCTTGGACGTATGCAGTTTAACGTCGTGCAGGACGTGGTGCTGTTTAGCATCATGCAGGACGAATTACAGTTTAACGTCGTGCAGGACGAATAGCGTACAGTTTAACATCTTGTAGCTGGGACGAAGTGCAGTTTAACGTCGTGCGGGACGTAAAAGCTGCTGATAGGCCCGTGTCACTTCGCGCAAGCCTGGAGGGCCGCACGGGAAGACAGCGCACGGTGCGGGCACCCGAGATGAGGGTCATCGGGCGCCACGCAGGCGGGTACCCAAAGGGGGTCAAAGGGGGCGACCCTGGTGGTTTGCGCGCAAAAGAGGTGCTTTGCGCGCAATACCGCGGGTCGGCGCGCAAATGGGCGGGCTGGCGCACAATTGTGCCAGTGCTTTGCGCGCGGATGATTGAGATTGCACGCACCAGGCTTCGGATAGCGCGCGGGGCAACAGCTCATTCTTTAATGAATGGCCACTTAAAAAAGGGGGGTGCGCGCAATCGGGCTGGATTGCGCGCACCCGGGGGCAATTGCGCACAAGAGGCTTCTTTTGCGCGCAAAAGCCTTTGAGTGAAGGGTTATTCAAAGGGAAGGAGCCAAAGGGATTGCGCGCGAAGGCGAACCCCGAGGCTTTCTTGCGCGAAAGAAAAGAGGTTACCTGAAGATTGGCATTGCGTGCGGAAGGGGTTGGATTGCGCGCACGAGAGACCCTTCGAATTCTGGCAACCTTCAAAACGTCGGGGGTCGCCTTATATTTATAGGCAACCCCGGGCGTGGAATCCAGTTCGCGGGCGCGAAATTCTCTTCACGGGCGCGGAATCGGGCCCGGCGCGCAAGGGAGTCGCGCGGGCCACTGGCGCGCAAAATTGCGCGCCGGCCCAGCGCATTGCGCGCATCCCGGGAGGTTTTCACGCGGCTCATCAACTTTGCGCGCGGGTCTCCAAAATTCCGCGCAAGGCCTCCGGGCCCTCCGAAACATGCTTCCGACTCCAAATATGACCTCGCTTTCCGCATCCGGAGCTTTGTTTGGGAACAACGGACTTTTCCGGCGTCTACAAAAATGTCTTGGAAGATGTGAATAAGGTGGTAGTGGTGGGGGTCTTTTATAAGAGGAGAGGAGGGGCACTCATCGAAAGTAATGAAATGTTACTTTAGTATATAATGCGTTTCGGATTTTAAAGGACCCAAAATTATATATTTAGAGGATACTGTGATAAGGGTTCTAAATCTACTCATCCAATAGGCTTTGGACAAGTGTAATTCATAGATTTTACATTATCCTTCCATTTTATTAAAATCGTTAATTAATGAGGTAATCACTACATCATCATGGTTTCATTAAATATTTAATTTATTTAATGTCTGAAAATTATAATAAAATTACCATGATGTAGGAAATTGTTTTATCTTTCCAATGAATATTTATGGTCAAACATTTAACATATATAACCCCATGTAATAATTGTTTTAGTAAAACAACACATGTTTGTGACAATTTTTTTTACTTTAAATAAAAAGTTATTAATGTCATTTTCTTACCCATTGTGGGTCCATGGGGTCCCCAAGTTGACCCATGGATTGTATTGGTCGGCCATGACTCATCCAATAAGTTTAGGAGAGTTTTAAAGGTATTTTCATATTTTTATAATATCATTTTTACCCTAAATTTTACTAATTACCTTTAATCGTGATTAATTAAACTTGAAAGTTACTATTCACCAAAAAATTATTTTAATCCCATTGAACCATATATTACTTCCTAATGAAAACCATGTATGTTGTATTTTTGAAAATCAAATCAAAGAAGTGGTAATGTTTCATTTAAACGAAAAAATAGTTTTTTAACTACCATTTAGTGGTTTCACTATTCATCAAAAAATTGAAGTTTTTCATAACAATGCCAAAATTTCACCCTAAGATATAATTGATATTCCAAATTCAAAAATGTTGTCTATTTTAAAAAATTACAATAATATAAGTTTCATTAATTAATATTATAATTAATTCCCGTTGTCACAACAAATAGCGTGTTTTTAAGAAACAATATATATCAAAAGATTGAAAATTGTTTATGTCCAATTTCAAAGTGAAATTAATTCTAATGAACACCATTGGATAAAATGGTAAAAATATATTCTAATTATACTTCAAAACCACCCAATAGTATAATTTATCACTATAAAATATTTTTATTAAAAAGGTTGTTTTTAAGTATTTTCTCTATTCATAGAAAATTGGAAGTGCTCAAAATATTACAAAAAATTCAAAATAGGATAATTTCAATATTCCGAATACAAAAAAGAAGTCCATTTTGAAATATAAAATTTATATAATTTCAAAAAGTGGGTATTACTATTCATAAATGCTACTTTGATTGGTCACGGTGTGTTAGAATCTCGAACTTGCGTACAATGTAAGCTATTGCATTATTGAAAGAGAAGCGTATCGTGAAAGCTTTGGGTGTTAAAATATTAAATATGGTATACATTTTTGATTGGAACATATAAATTTAATCCTTATAATATAATTAATAGAATCTGGATGTATCATACTGTTCTTATTTTAACCATGTTTTAAATGGAATGGAATTTTCTTTTGGATTTTGCATTTATCAATGTTTCAGATAGAAGGTGTATATAGTTTTCATGTTGTTGTTGTGTTAGAAGAACATGGATAAGATATGAATAATTTCTCTATAATATAATCAAAGTTGGATTAAAAAACACTTATTTTTGGTATCACAAGATAAATATAAGGTAATATTATATGGTTAATGAATGGGGAAAGAAAGAGGTTTTAAGCGGAATATTATATTTTATTGAATTATATTTATTCTTCATCACAATAGATAAATTATTACAATCTAATAAGGAAATGATATCAACAGACATGATTAAAAGACTGAAGATGATCTTATTGAGAGTGATTTTTTTTGGATGATGACAGAAATCCGATATGTCATTAATTTTCTAAAATGATAAAGAGTATATTTGTAATGAAGTTATATAATGGAAAAACCATGTGTGGAATTTATATTACCACTGTTGATTATATTCATACCATTTTAAGAAATTTCTCATTTGATTATGTTTATATTACATTGAATCATTATACGGTATAAATTTTATTAGGAAAATTTAATTTTATACTAATAATATTCAAGTTTTTTCAAAAGATTAAAATTTATATTCTAAGGAAATAACTGATCTTAATGGTTATATATAATGTGGTCCATCTCAATGGAAGTAACATTTTTATGGAACACGTTTTCATTTTTCATAGAAATTCATGTGGCACTATCCATTAATTCTCGAGATTCAAAATCTATTCATGTCTATAGAAATATAATCCTATATATGATTGCATATTACTGATATAATTATAGGTAATTATGACTTGTTTCATCTTGTAGATGGATTATCATGGTGTTCATTTTATGTAAAACAACTCACTTTTGTATCTGAGGTGTATAATATCAGGTTGGGTCTATCTTTTGATGATTTAAACCCATTTTTTCAGGAGATTGGTGATCGCATCAGGTGGCAAGTTTTTAGTCATGTTTATCAACATCCTCCCTGGATGTGTATGAAATAACCATTCAATTTCATGAGTATATAAATATTTGGACCTTATGATACTATAAATGATATTTAAATTTACATGAAACCATTAATAAGAGAGTTTATGAAATGATAAGATGTGGGTGTTTTCACATTCGATGCTTCATCAAAAAATATATTTCAAATATGTGATCCCCTTATATGGAATGTAAATGATTTACCTGATTATGTAATGATGTTTTGTTGGATCATAAAGGGAAAAATATAATGCACTTTCATTATGAATAATACATGACTAAGAAGTCTTTAATAACATCATAGTTTCTATTTCATGGGTAATCGATGATTCTTTCCCATGGATTATCAATACATGAAGAATCATTGAAGGTTTGAGAATATTATTGAAACATAACATCCACCTCAACATATGTCAAGAATAAATGTTTTTAATGAATTTATATATTTCAGTTTTTTATTTTTGAAGGTTCAGATAAAATATAAAATGAGTATGAATGTTGACACTAAGGCCACATTGAATTGAAAAAAGAGAATTATATTTTTTGAGTTTCCATAGTGGTATACCAATTTATTATGTCATTTTTTATATATAATGCACATTAAGATAAATATATGTGAAATTTTTAATTCAATTCTTCTAAATATAACAGGGAAAACCTATGAAGGCTTATAATTTCACCGAGACTTATTGGATTGGGGAATTTGACCAGAACAACATCATGTGTGTATTAGTTAAAATAGATGAAAAGTTAATTATTCTTCTTATGTCATGAAACATTTACTCAAAAATCAATTTTTGGAAGTATTGGATTATATCATAGTTCCTACGGGATATTATGAAAATATATCCAAATGATTCAATAAAATGAATTTAAAAGTAAAATCTCTAAAAATTCATGATTATCACATATTTATTCATGAATTTATTCAAATGGAAATCCATAATTTTATCTCCAATAATGTACGGGTGAGAGTGATTCACTTATTCCATAATTTTATAGACATTTTTCTGAATGTTTATCCAATTATTTCGAGATAAAAATGATGCAAGAGGCTCCATTAATTTTGTTTCATTTGTGAAAGCATTTACTCTGTCATTTTTCACTTCCATGATGCATTCAATAGTTCATATTCTAATGGAACTGTTCTTAGGGGACCTATTTCTTTTTAGTGTATGTATCCTACTAAAATAAATATGTGCACTATGAAATATAATGCCTGAAACAAGATTCATCATGAAGCTTCTATTATGAGAGGTCATATGGTTCAGTAATTTGTGGATGTTTATCCAATATATTTTTCTAATGTGTGCACATGACATAACGAGCCAATGAGACTTGGAGATGATTAGTCTAGGTAAATTGTTCCCACATTTCCATCTTTTACCCAAATATGAGTAATTCACGTGTCACATACTTGGAAACCATGATCTTTGAAGAGTAGAATATGTCACATCACATAGTTTTGTTTAAATGTTGTTTGTTCTATGACTTTATCATGTATTTAAATTGAATATTTTTATGTTATCTCATACTATGTCATGTCACATACACAACTAACTTTAATTATCATTTTATATAGAAAACATAAATAGAATTACATGGAGAGTTAATCGTTCTTTTCCATCGATAAGGATAGAGGCTTTGCATAGAAAAGTGTTTCATTCTTGGATAAAATCAAAGTTATGACCATTTCTTTAAGTAACATAAAACAGTGGTATTAATTTCATTTTATTATTCATATTTATTTCAGGTATTCATTTTACATGTTTAATCATTTCCGCAAGAATTTATAGAGTTGTCTTTTGGTCCCAATTATTTTGTTTGTGAATGACAATATTTCATATTAAATGGTTATCAATTTGTTACAACTAATCGACTAGTGAAAATTTGAACACAGCATAATAGAATTATATTAGCTAATAGAATTTTATGCTTGTTCATCTGATAATAGGAATTGATATGAAAATATATCTTATTATGGACTTGTTGAGAAAATATTGTTATTGGATTACTACTCTCATGGTCGAGTCACTATAAAGAAATTTAAATGGTTTGATTTAATTGAGAATCATGGTACATTTATAGATAATTTTGGATTAAAAGTTATCGACCTGAGTTGATTCTTGGCAACCAAAACCCATACTTTTTTTGCATCAATGGAAAAAAGTATATTATGTGGAAGATCATGAAAGACATGATTATGGTTTCATTAATAAAGTAACCCCAAGACATATTTTTCATGATGATGTGGAATAAATTGAAACCATTTATTCCCCCTTGGTGTTGACCAAAATATTGCATTTGATGACTCAAATTGTCCCTTTTTAGAGTTGACGTTGAACCTGAAGTAGTGGTGGGTAATATATAAAAGAAACTATATATGTTCAACATTCATTGAAAATTTCTTGACATGGGATTATCAGGTTAGTTTTAATTTAATTAATATAATTTAGTTTCAGTTTGGAATGATCAGTTTTTTAGTATTGTTTGGTTTTGTTGAATTTAATTATATTTATTTCAAGTCAGAAAAACAAGTTTAAAACTGTTTTTTTAAAATTGTATAACTTTGTTTAATATTATTGTTGTTAAAACATGTTTTTAAAATTTTTATGACTTATTTGAATTCTATGTAGTATGCATGATTTTTAAAAACAATTCATTATTAATTTAATTTTCATTATTTAGATGATTATAAAAAATACTAAACATGTTCTAAGAAGTGATTGGTTTATATTGATACACAAATGTGCGAGCATGAGACACCTCCTCTAATTCCCTTAGTGAATATAATAATTATAATATTTTTCTTCTGAATTACATATAATTTAATTCACATATTATTTACGAAAAAATTATGGATATTTAGTTGAACTATAGTTTACATGCTCAGTCTTCTAGAAAGGGTCCGATCAGGGGTGATCCTAAAGCTAGACAATGAACCAATCATACTCGTTCCTATACAAAACCACAGTGGACACCCCTTCTACAACAAATTTACATCCTCTACTTGAGCCTCCATGGATGTTCCAACCAATTCCTCCATCATCATATCATTTAGCCTCTTCTTCTGATCCCATGTTTATGCCACCTCCAAGGATGTTCCCACATTTACCATATATGTATCATTTGATGTTTCCCTAACTCTAATACCTATATCATACTATGTCTACATAGCCTACGTTTCCTATAATCCATCAAGTATATAATGATTCTCTTACTTCATCTTTCATTCCAATGTATGAAGATCACCCATAGCATAAATTGGAATAGGGACATCATTAAGAGACTATTGATTGAGGACATCCCACAGATCTATCAAAGAATAATGAGTAAGATTCATCTGGGTTTTTTTATTATAATTGTTTAAAATTATATCAAATAATTTTTTTATTGTACTATAAATTAATTATTATTTTATTTGACCTTAATTAGTGTTATATTCTAATATATGACATGGGCACATCAGTAAGAGTGAATCCTAGAATTGAAAAACAAAAATAATGACGGATTACAATGAAGACAATAAGATGATACATAAAAATCCCAAGAATTTTTCATGTTTCGAGAGAAATTTATCCAAGAAAAACAATATCATTCCCATGTAACCAATCTCATGGATCAACATAGGTAATTTCATCAATGATAATGTATGGTTGAATATATGGGTACAATTTTTTTTAAAATATTTATATATTATAATAGTATTTAAATGAATTAGTATGGTCATTGAAACATCAGATTAACTTTCCTAGTATTGAAAATGCTAATATTGCACGGTTGATTGATATTGGGGAGTTTTAAAGATAAATTAAGAAAGAGTTATATGTTTATTTTGAATTTTAGAGTTATTTCTGCTTTAGAGAGTGTACCAATATTCCCTAATTTTCCAAAAATATAATAAAGTGAAATGATCACATATTGGAAGTGTGATAATTTGAAGGCAATCATAATCTTAATATTTTTCATAAAAAATATAATTCTTATTACATTTATTGAATTTTTGTTATTAATATGTGTTGGGAAAAAACAAAAAGAAAAAATAATCAATTATGAATTTTTACACACGGGGGCACTCTACAATGCCCAAGGATGAGAAGAACCAGGTACTTTAATATGAATATAAATAATATCTAGATTTATATTATTACATAGTAATATTTAGATGCTCAAATTTAAGTTTTATTATCATTAATCCATTAATAGAAGTCATGAAATACCACTTTCAAGTGTCCAAATGTCCTAATATCTAATTATCCAATCGGTAAAACGACATGATGGACTAATAGCCTAATAGCCAATTGGCCTAATGACCTAATAGTCGATTGTCCCAATATAATAATTGTTAATATTCTTAATGGACTAATGGATTAATGGGATAATTACCAAATTTATTAATTACATAATTTCTTGTTGGCCTAATTTCTCTAATGGACAATTCTCCTAATGGACTAATGGAGAATTGTACTAATGTCATAATGGATTGTTGAACAATCCATGTAATGGCCTATGGAAAATTGGCCTAATAGACTAATTGTATAATTGTCCTAATTTCCTAATGGACTAATGGCCAATTTTCCTCATAGATTAAAGGATGATTAGGCAAATGGACTAATGGCCAATTCGATTAATGGCCTAATATCCAATTAGCCAAAAAACCCAACGTCCTAAGTCCTAAAGGCTAATTGATCTGATGACCTATTATCCTAATGGAATAATGGAAAAATATAAAATTGAAAAAATGTACAATTTTCCTAATTGAAAAATGGTATAATGTCTTAATGGACAATTTTCCTAATGGCCTAATGACCTAACATCAAATTTTCCAGTTAGAATAATAGAATAATGGCTAAATGGCCAATTGTCCAATTATGCTAAATGTAACACCCTAAAATTATATGAGAAAAATACTTTTTAATTTTATTGATTTCTTGTGTTGTACACTACACAAAAATTAGCTTGTACTATACCCAACACCGTATTAGCTTGCAGTATACGCAACACTATACTTGGAAAGTGTTACACACAGTTTAAGGTTTGTTTTGTGGGAATTATTCTAGGAAACATTAAGTATAGATTTTGTTTAATGTATAAATGAAATAAGTATTGGTTATGTTATACGCAACACCAAAGAGAGCTTCCACTACACGCAGCCCTGACTTGGCTTGCATCACATGCAATCGCGACCTTCCTCGATAGTGTGTGTAGTACGCAATACCGGGAATCACTAAACAACGATATTTTTTTATAATATTATTATGAACTATCCTATATGGATAGTATTAACTACATTTTTAACTTTATAACATTATTATTATTCTTACACGTTTTCTAGAACATCATGTGAGAACAAAATATATTTTTCGAGTAAAATAAGTATTTTTCAAAAAATGAAGTTTTGCCGCCTTTTGATGGCGCACACCCATTAAATCTAGTTTTTGACATGTTTATAAGTTTAATTTGAAAAATAATTATTATTTGGAATCATGATATAAAAATTTACTTTGGATAAATTTTTCATATTATTCTGATAAGTTTAATATTTTAATGAATAGTAAAAACACGCTATATTTTAATTAAAAACAACTTTTTTCCTCACAATACTTTATGTGGTTAGATTCTATTTTTTATTTGTTTTAAAGTGTAATTAGAATATATTTTTACCATTTAATCCCATTTTCGTCATTGTAATTAATTTCAGTTTAAAATTGCACATAACCAAGTGTCGATCTTTTGATAGTTATTGTTTCTTAAAAACACACTATTGGTATTGATAATAGGAATTAATTTTAAAATTAATTAATTCAACTTCTATGTTTTGAATTTGGAAAAATAGACATAATTTTTTAATTCAGAATATCAAATATATCTAAGACTTAATGTTTGGTATTTTTCTGAAAAACTTGAATATTTGATGAATAGTGAAACCACTTAGTGGTGGTTAAAAAAATTGACACTTTCATTTAAATGATATTTTACCACTTATGTGAATTTAATTTCAAAAATTTGACATACATGGTTGTTATCAAGAAGTAAAATGTCGTTCAATAAGATGAAAATAATTTTTAGTGAATAGTAACTTTTAACTTTTATTTCTCACGGTTAAATGTAAATAGGGTAATTTAGGGTAAAAAGAATATTATAATAATTCAAAATTACCTTAAAACTTGTCCTAACCTTATTGTATGAGTATTGTCCAACCATGGGCATCCTTGGGTCGATTTTAGGACCCCATTGAGCCACTTGGTAGTGATAATGACAATTTGGATTAATTAATTTAATGTAAAGAAAAAATTGACATTAACAAATATCTTTTAGTAATTAATTTTTATAAGGGGTTTTATAAATTATCTTTTTGAAATAAATATTATTTAGAAAGATAAAAACATTTCCTACATTATAGTATTTTTCTATAATTTTTAGATATCAAATAAATTAATTTATTTATGAAACAATAATGATGCAGTATTTACCTCATTAATAAGTGATTTAAATAAATAAGATTATAATGATTAGAATATTATCCAAAACATGTCCAATTCTGATCGGATGATTTTATTTTTACCATGAGTCATCTTATCTTCATCTTTAATTATTTTTGGACCTTTTGAAACTCATGAAAATTTTATAATAAAATAATATTTTCACACTTTCCAAAGGTGCCCCTCTCCTCTTTACACAACTTCGAGCCTTAAAGCTCGGCCAACCCCTACCCATTTCTCTTCTACACTTCCCTAGAAACATTATTTAGTTTTTTTTCTTCTCAAAATACCAACTCTAGTGCCTTAAGAAGAATCTTAAAAGAGGTTCGTCGAAGAAGAGGTAATCACTTCTACCGATTATTTCAAGTTTCTTTCTTCTTCAACTTCTTCTTCTTTTGTTATTTCATTATAAATTAATAAAATAAGTATCAATAATATATTTATATGTTATTATAAATATTAAACAGCCCCATTTCACATTCTATCCATCCTACGGAAAATGAAATAATCGTGCGTGCGTACGTAAAGAATACCGTCTCCACGCCATGGTCTAATCTGTTTTTCCACCACCACCTTACTTGGATGGGTATAATGGTGTAAATAATAACTATATATATGGTTATTATAACATCATACTGATTCTGAGATATTATATCATCCACTCCAATTCAATTCAAAAATTATGGGAATGATATCATCACTCGTGCATACGTACGGATTACCGTCTCCCCGACGCGATGAGATTCCTTCTCTATGTTAACTAATCAAGAATGATAATAAAGTATATATAATGATTAATAATGTGATATATGACATAATAAAGATAATAGATTTATATATATATATATATATATGTGTGTCATCTACTTACTTTTATTCAAGTCAATAAGGAAAGGAAAATAGCGTTCATGCTTACGTACGACCTACCGTCTCCATGAATGGTGTATTTCATTTCATTCATCTATCTATTATATAAATATATAATGAATATATATGATATATAAACCATGATTTACATTCTTTAAGTAATTAAATAATGATATAATTTATAATAATATCAATAAAAACAAGTCCAAACACATACGATAAATAAAACAATTTTACCCAAAACGCTGCTTTAACATTGAATTTATAATAGAACACGTAATATAAAGTCATAAGTGAACCATATATGATATCATAACAATTAATATGATTCTTTAATAAGTAAATTACATTATTTAAATCATTATACCGAAGGTTCGGATACGTACAAAGCATATCGGACCTAATGTAAGGGATAATTTTGCAATCTCATTTTTATCTGAGATTGGTTATACATAAGTATTTACTAGGGTTATATTTTTCATCCATGTATATAAAAATGTTTTTCATAAAGTGTTTAATATTCTTACTTGTTTTTTTAATGTCATTTTTACCCCACTTTGACTTTTACATTGTGTTAGAGAAAGAATCATTCTTTTGTTCACCATACGAGGAACTTTTTTACTTTTCCGACAAATGTACGAAGAGAATGTTTTTTTAACTTATACGACATGAATGGATTTTTACGGTTAGATAACACCTTATTTTAATGAATCTTAAACTACAATATCTGTTGACTATTTTCAACAAAGTACTTTTCTTTTAAAATTTCATGGCATTTTTTGAAAAGAAAATGATTTTGAAGAAGAAAGTATATTTTCATCAAGAATTCATTTCAGGTGTTTTATCAAAACAATTTTCCATATAAGATGACATTATTTAATATGTGTATGTTTCAAGTATAATGTCTCTATGATTTACAAGGTTTCAATTTTCTTATGATGAAATGATATCCATTTGTTTTATATGGATTAATTTATGATGGGATGATGTTTATGAAACCAATTTTATTATTCAGGTTATGATGAAGGATTTATGTTTATTTTGTGGCACAAGTAAGTATGATTTCATTATGAGATGGGTGGGACATATATATCCCTCAAATTAAATGGGTAAATATTCATATATCATGAGATTGAAATGGCTGGAACAGTAAGTTAATCTGATTTAGTGACAAAATACTGGAACGAGGAGTGAACTCGATTCAGAAAGGGACTTTGTCCATAAAGATGGTCTTAGCAGAAATGCCTTGGATACTATAGAAATCATATCATGTTATTAATGGTTTTCAACAATTAAATGTTTTATTCCCATGATATTTATTCATTATTGACGTTCCTTTATGATATATGCCTTATATACTTCCAAGATTTATGTATTTGCTCAAGATTTTGATGTTTAGATTTTATGTTCAATTTTTTTCATTCAAATGTTTATTGATTTTTTTATGTTCTCTATGTTTACCCTTAATGAGCATTTGATCTCACCCTTTTAAGGTTTTCTTTTCCCTAGGATAAAATGAAAGGTTTTAGGTAAGAAAAAAAAGGGGAAGATCCTTATGGGAGATGTTGAAGATATTTCACCATGATTAGAATATTATATTCCGTGTTTCCAAACACACTAAACTATTACGTTCCAAGTGTGTTGGTTTTTGTTATGTATTATGTATTCCAAAAAAGTAATGTAATGTCCATGTATGTTAATATTGGGTCTCTATAGTTGGTATTAGAGGGATGTTTTAGTTACCCATTGGAAACTAGGATGCGAAAACTTTAGTGAGATTCCTAGATATATTTTTAAGGTATGTTTACAGATGTCCCTAAGGTTGAGCATAAGTATAGGTTATAGTCCTAGAATTATGGTAACGATCATTGAATCAAACCTAAGATCTTAGATATTTAAGGTACACCCCATTCATTATGTTTTTCTTCTAACATGATTTTTTCCTCTCGCACTATTCTTTTAGGGTTTTAGAAAATGGCTGGAAACCGGAAGATTCATGTTAATGGAGAATATGATGGACAATGGAATGATATTATTCATGATCAAGAAAATGAAATGGGATTTGGGAGGCGAAACATCGTTATTATGCCTAATCAACAATCTCATAATATGATCAATTATCTCAACTTTGGTAAGATTCCTAACTCACCTACTAAAAGAATGATGGAGTTTCATGATGATCATAGAGGAAAGAATGTTCACTTTCACTCATGTAAATCATGTGGGAAGTGGCATCAAGGAGAATGTTTCTAAGGAATTGGAAGTTGCTTTGGGTGTGGAAAAGAAGGACATGAATCCAGTAATTGCAAAGGAAAAGGTTCAGTTAACACCATGGACAAGGATAATGGTATTGCTAAGACATCAACAACAGTTAAATGTTTTAAATGTGGAATGTACGGGAATTATGAAAACCAATTCCCTAAGGGAAATTCTCATGAAGAGAATCATCATAGTCGTATGGGTAGTATTTATATTGATGATAATGAAGAGACTGCAAATGATATGTGAGATGAAAGAATTGTTGAAGCTTGGTCAATAGTTTAATAAGGTAGTGGAATGATTTATGTTTATCAAGATTTATGTTGTATAGGTAATGGTACTATGGAATAAAGACATATGTAAGGATTGTTACACTATTTTTTTTCCTAAACTATTTGAAAGTACATTGTATCGGTAACCATTAAGGGTTATTAAGATATTTTTGGAATGTATATGATATTAAAATAATGATGGGATAAAGAGAAAATGAAATGAACTCATGACTGATATATCGACAATATTATATCATGGTTTGAGTATATAGAAATTTTGGGATTTTGGTATGTGGAAATATTTATCTTTTGACAGAATTCATGTTTTCACTAATGTTCAATGGGTATTAATTTCTTAAGAGAATACATGATTAAGGTATTCACATGTTTGGAATGTTACCAACAAGATATATCATATGATATATGGGTGATAAATGATGGTATTCACATGCTCGGTAGATGAATTTTCTATTAATTGTTTTCTTTATACCAACAGAATTATTTTTGATAAGACTAAATATTGGAATGAATTAAGTTAGACATAATATTATAACGACCCATACTTTACATACATTGTTATTACTTCAGAATTGAATCATAATTATTACAACATATAACAGAACCATGAATGGATCGTATAGTTATAGTGTATTTAGAAACTGGGAAACATAAACAGTTGGTTCCAAAAGTAGCTACATTGTCTCCCGTTTATTTCACAATATTTAGAGTCCATTTTAGAATATCTTACTTAATACCCTTCTTCCTGGCCTGGGGAAAAAGAAAACATACAATAGGGTGATCTCAATTACTCAGTAAGGGTAAACAAAAGAAATATCAATCATATCATATTCATAAGAATATAAAATTTTGAAAATATTATCCTCTAAAAGTGATCATAATATCATGACATGGGATCAATCATAAAAGTTAAATGTAATCCACGTAACCATAACTTAAAACATTAAATTTGTGGCACACACACATAATCATATAGAATCATTTCTTAGTATTCATGACTCATTTCCAAGACTATCCCAGCGGACAAAGTCTATTTCTGAACTGAGTTCACTCCTTGTTTCAGTCCTGTATCACTGAACTGGATTAACATGTCATTATAGCCATGTCAATATCAGGAGATATAAATCTTTACCCAATGCATTGGAGGGAGATATAGGTCCCACCCATCTCATAATAATACCATTCTTATGGCTGCGATGAAATCATAAATCATGCATCATAGCATAACCCATGTAATAAAGATGGGATTCTTAAACATCATGTCATCATAACGTAATCCATATAAGAAAAAAGGACTTCATAAAAATAATTAATCATAACATAATCAAATAAATGTAATAATAGGGATAGAAATATTACCTTATATTATCTTATATGGAAAATAATTTTGATAAAACACTTGAACTCTATTCTTGAGGAAAATATCCTTTCCACTTAAAAACATTTTTCCTTTCATAACATGTCACACAATTTTAAACTAAAAGAAGTTAATTAAAAATAAACTTGAAAACTTATAAAGTAAGCTTCATGGATATAATTTTATATGAAATCACAAAAATCAATTCATGCTGTATAAGTTAAAAAAACATTCTTCTCGTATTTTGGCCGGAAAATTCAAAAAGTACCTTGTACTAAAAACGACAAAATCTTCCTTTCATATATTTTAGTAAAAACTCACAAATGGGTAAAATTAAATTAAAACAATTTTAGGAGGATAGAAATAATAATACATATTTCAGAAACATGGATGTGGATGATAAATATTCCTAGTGAATTCTGAAGTATAAACAATCTCGGATAAAAATGAGATTTCTAGATTTTCCCTTACCTTAGGTCCGATTTGATTCGTACATATCTGAACCTCTTGTATAATGATTTGAATAATTTAATTGAATTATTAAAGAATAATATTCATTTTTATGATATCATGTATGTTTATATTCTTATCTTCTTATTAGTAATATTTCATTGCTACTTGTTATTAGGGTGTTTATTGCTTTATGTTCTTATTTGTGTTTTGTCGAATAAATTCTTATTACTCTTTTTAGGTTATAGATACATCATTTGAAGAATGGTATTAGTATAATATATATCATATTTATCCATTCAATTAATTTATAGAATCATTATTCAATGAAGATCATGTAGAACGAGTCGCATCACATCGTGGAGACGGTAGGCCGTACGTACGCACGAGCGATGATATCGTTCCCATGATCGTGGAATTTTATTGAAGTGTATGTATAATATTTCAGAATCTATATCACATTAAAATAATAATATATAGTTATTATTTACACCATTATACCCATCCAAGTAAGGTGCTGGTGGAAAATAGATTACACCACAGCGTAGATACGGTATTCCGTACGTACGCATGCGCGGTGATTTCATGTTCCGTAAGATGGATAGAAGGTGAAATAGAGTTGTTTTATATTTATAATAACATATTAGTATATGATTGATACTGATGTTATTACTTCATAATTAAAAAAATAAATAAGAGGAAGTAGAAGACGAAATAAATTTGAAAGAATCGGTAATGGATATTACCTCTTCTTCAACACGCCTCTTTGAAACCTCATCTTAGGGCACTAATGATGGTCTTCGAAGAAGACCTGCACCTTGAGAATATCACTAGGGAATTTGAGAAGAGTAATGGTCAGTTTTTGACTGAGCATGAAGTCTCAAAGTTGTGTAAAGAGGAGAGGGAGGAGGTGCCTTTTTATAATGGAGGAGAGAGGCACTTTAGGAAAAACATAAAATATTATTATATAATAAAGTCATATTCGGTTTATAATAGCTTTAAATTGATTTATTTCCAAGATAAAGTGGGTATGGCTCGAAATAATCTCAAAAAATAGGTTTCGGACAAGTTTGGGTTACTATTTTAACCTTATCATTTGGATTTTACTCTAAGCTAAATAATTTAACTTTTACCGTGTCTTCTTGTTTTCTTACACTATATGGTTAATAAACAAACTATAACAAGCCAAATGAACCCCAAGTGGTTCATTATTAATATATATAACATTATCTAATTCATTTGGACGACCATTAGATTTTTAGGAATATAATAACAATTACTAATAGAATAATTGTTTAAAAAACTATTTTATGTCAATTTTGACACTATTTGGTAATTTATTTTTTTGAAAATCATAAAATCATGATTAGTTCGAAAAACATTAATTGAATCAATAATAACATTTAATATTGACCAAAAAAATTAATGGAATTTATAAAAAGTCTCAAATCAAATTTATTTTAGTATTTACAATATCAATTATGTTAATATTTAATTAATAAGGTAATTACCCCATCATCACTATGTCATAAATAAATTAAATTATTTAATGTATAAATATTATAAATAAAATAAAATTTTGTAGGAAATCTTTTTATATTTATAATTAATATTTATAGTCGAATTTATCTTATTTATAACTCTATATTAAAAATGTTTTAGTTATTAAACTTTGATTTTAACTATTTTAACTCTTCTTTTTATAAAATAATAATAAATGTCCTAATCTAATCCAAGTAGACATAAAGAGTAATATTTTCTTCCTCGGGTTGTTTTTGGTCTAATTAAACTTATCCAATAAAATTAGGACATGTGTTAGGGTAATAATAATATCATTTTTACCCTTAATTACCCTATTTACTTTTAACCGTGGTAAATAGAAGTAAAAAGTTACTATTCACCAAAAATTATTATTTCTAATTCAACCAAATATTACTCCTTGATATTAACCATTTCTCTCGGATTTTCGAATTTCCACTCACAAAAGTGGTAAAATTATGTTTTATGTAAATTTTCAAATTCTCTTAGGAGGTGGGTAAAAGACTGTGAAAAATTTAATAAAATTTTTATATATCTAAAATTATTATAAAATGACTCCAATAAATTACATTGAAATTATATAGGTATTATGTATCAATTTTGACCTAAGATAAATTTAAATAAAATAAACCATAATTTGTTTTTTTAAATAGTAACCTAGTGTTTTCATTATTCATAAAAAATTGAATGTTTTTAGAAAAATACCAAAAATTCACCCTAGGATAATTTCGATATTCCGAATCCAAAAATGATGTCCATTTTGAAAGATAAAATTTATAAAATTTCAAAAATTGGGTATTACTATTCATAACGGCTAGTTTATGAAATATTTTAATAACATATCATTGATTAGTGAAACTTGGTATTGCGGACAACGCAAGCTATCGAGGAAGGTTGCTCTTACGTGTAACGAAAGCCAAGACAATGTCGTGTGTAGTGAAAGATTCCTTTATATATCATAATACATAAAAAATATTTCTCATAAAATCTCAGGTGTTACATTCTACCCCCCTTAAAATGAATTTCACCCGCAAAATTCGTCACTTTGTAACAAACAGATGAGGATACCTCTCCCTCTTCATATCCTCAAGTTCCCATGTAGCTTCTTTTAATTGGTGGTTCGTCTATAAAACATTCACCAAGGGAGTGGCCTTCTTCCATATAACTTTTTTTCTACGATCTGGAATCTTTATCGGCTATTCTTCATAAGAATGATCTTGATCCAGCAGTACAACTTCTGAGCATAGTACATGTGAAGAATCGGGTATGTACTTTCTCAAGAGAGATACATGGAAAACATCATGAACATGAGAGAGATTCGGTGGAAGCGCCAATCGGTAAGCTACTTTCAAAACACGCTCCAATGTTTCAAAAGGACCAATATACATAGGGCTCATCTTTCCCTTATTTCCAAATCTCATTACTCTCTTCCAAGGAGATATTCGTAAAAACACATTATCACACACTTCAAACTCTAGGTCCTTACTTTTGTTGTCAGCATAAATTTTTTGTCGACTCTGTGCTACTCTTAAGTGTTTTTTAATAGATCAGACCTTTTCTGCCATCTCATCAACAAGATCAGGTCCAAATAGATTTCTTTCCCCAACTTTATCCGAGTAAGTTTGAGTTCTTCATTTCTTTACATGGAGAGATTCATAAGGAGCCATCTAAATACTAGAGTGAAAGCTATTATTATAAGGAAATTCCACCAAAGGTAGGTGTTGATCCCAACCACCTTTAAAATCCATAAAGAAAGCTCTTAACATATCTTCTAGAGTTTGAATTGGTCTCTCTGACTGACCGTCTGTCTGAGGATGATAAGTAGTGTTGAAACTCAACTCTGTATCTAAAGTATGCTGAAGACATCGCCAGAACTTCGAGGTAAACCTCATATCCCGATCAAACATAATGGAAAGTGGTACTACATGAAATATTAGGACTTCCTTCACATATATCCTGGGAATCTAATCCAGCGAGAAATATTCTCTAATAGAAATGAAGTGTGCTGACTTCATAAGACGGTCAACTATAACCCAAATAGTATTAGTTCCATTGGATGTTTTAAGAAGTCCAGTGACAAATTCCATAGTGATGTTTTCTCATATCCATTCTGGTATTGGTAATGGTTGTAACTTCCCCTTAGACTTATGTCTCTCAGATTTAACTTGCTGACAAACCAATCATCGAGAGATATATTCAGAAACATCTCTTTTCATGCTATCCCACCAGAATTACTCTTTTAGGTCCCTATACATATTCGTGTTTCTAGGATGAATAGAGAATGAAGAACTATGAGCCTCATCCAGTAGTTCCTTATTTAATTCTGGAATGGGAGGAACACAAACTTGATTCATGAACCTTATTATTTCATCACAATCAATGTGGAATTCAGGAACATTTCTCACCTTCTTTTGTAACTGTACATCTTCGTTCTGCGCCTCTTTAATCTTCACATGTATAGATGGTTGAACATTCATTTGATAAAGATAAGATTTCTACCCTTCCATTATAATTCCAAGATCCATCCTTTTTAAATCCATAAATATTGGATATTTGTGATCCTCAACATTGAGAAGCTATCATGGTCTTGCCGAATTAATGTTTCTGCCACCATTTTTGCTTTCCCAGGGTGGTAATGAATTGAGCAGTCGTAATCCTTAATTAGCTCCAACCATCTTCTTTGGTGCATATTCATCTACTTTTGTGTGAAAATATACATTAAACTTTTATGATCAGTATAAATATCACACCTTTCTCCATAAAGATAATGCCTCCAAATCTTTAATGTAAAGATTAAAACTGCTTAATCCAAATCATGAGTTGGGTAATTTTTATCAAGGATTTTCAACTATCATGAGTCATAATCAATCACCATATCATTTTTCATTAGAACACACCCAAATCCCTTCTTGGATGCATCAATATAGATCACAAACCTTTCTCCACTACAAGGCAGTGTGAGCACAGGTGCACTGGATAACCTTCTTTTTAACTCCTTGAAATTCTCTTCACACTCCTCTGTCCAAATGAACTTAACTTCTTTCTGAGTCAAGCTGGTGAGTTGATTAGATAATCATGAAAAAATATTTACAAATCGTCGATAATATCTATCCATACCAAGAAAAAAAATCAAATTTCAGTTATTATCATTGGTCTCGACCATATTTCGATAACCTCTGTTTTTGCTGGATCCATAGATATCCCCTCTTTTGAGATTATTTCACCCAGAAATGCAACTTTTTGAAGCCAAAATTCATAGTTTGTAAATTTGGCATAAATATTCTCCTTTCTCAGGGTCTTCAATACAATTCTCAAGTGATCTTCATGTTCTTACTTGCCCTTTGAATAGACAAGAATATCATCTATAAAGACTACCACAAACAGATCAAGATATTCTATAAAGACTATATTCATTAGATCCATGAAGATAGCAGGGGCATTAGAAAGACCAAATGGCATCACTATAAATTCATAGTGTCCATACCTTGTACGGAAAGTCATCTTTGGTATATCCTCCCTTTTGACCCTTAATTGATGATTCCCTGGACGAAGATCAATCTTGGAAAAGTATTGATCTCCATGTAGTTGGTCAAATATGTCATCAATGCACGGGAGAAGATATTTGTTCTCGATGGTGATCTTGTTAAGTTCTCGATAATCAATGGAGAGTCTCATTGATCCATCTATCTTCATAACATACAGAACAGGTTCTCCCAAAGGTGACGGACTAGGGCGTATGAATCCCATAACAAGATTCTCTTGGAGTTGCTTCTTCAATTCCTGTAACTCAATTGGGGCCATTATATAAGGTTTCTATGAAATAGGAAAATCACCAGGTACGAGTTCTATTAAAAACTGAACGTCACGATTTTGTGGAAGACCTAGAAATTCATCTAGAAATACATCATAAAACTCCCATACAATGGGAATATTCATAATCATGAGTTTCTCACCAACCATTTGAGATAAATAATGTTATTTAGTGGAATAAATACCCATAATATGGATGAAATTTCCACTCGAAGGTTATCTTCATCCTTGTATCGATAGACGATCATAGATTGATCTGGAATATGAAACGTGACTTCCATTATTTGGAAATTGATATGAGCTCTATATAAATAAATCCAATACATGCCAATAATCACATAATATTACACTATAGGAAGGATCACAAGATTTGCAGGAAGAACTTTCCCACAAACATCAATCGGAGAGGAATTGTAAACATTTGATGCGACTGTTGTGCCATTAGAGGTTGTCACAGCTAACTCAACATCTAATTGTTTAGGTAATAAGGCGATACCATTATAAAATTCCTCAAAAATAAAAGAGTGGGTGGATCCATAATCAAATAAAACATTTGATACTTTAGAGTGGATGGTAAGTGTACCTTTCACCACTTCGTTATCGTACTCCACATTGCTGATAGAATTGCATGTGACATTCCTTTTTCTTTATCCTTAAGTGTTTGTTGATGTAGATCATCATCAACAACCCTTGGATTAGAGAATTTATTAGCATAATGCCCCATTTCCTTACATGTGTAACATTGAAGTGTAGGAGGTGCACTCTGTGTAGCCTTTTCTTTGTTCGCATCACTAGAAATCTTCTTCCCATTATTGCATCATTCAAATGCCTGATGACCTTCTTTTCAAAATTTGAAACATTTACTTGTCCCTTTAAGACAACTCTCTCCATGTTTCTTTCCACACCTTGAGCATAATGGGAAACTCATATTCTTTTTAGTGTGCTCTTTAGATTTTCCTTTGAATTCCATTTTCCTATTCTTATCAAATGCATATGACTGATGGGTTACTCCAGTATCCATATCAACCTTGAGAGCACATCGAATGATTTTTTTGTAGCTATTGAAGTCCCTTATGTCTAATGCCCTTCGAAGACTTGGTTTTATGCCACTAATGAACTGATCGATCTTAATCTCAGGTTTAATAATAATCCCAGAAGCGTACCTTGCATATCTTGTAAAATTTTCTTCGTAGGTACCAACAGATTCATAATCCTTTTGCTTTAGTTCAAAAATCTCCTTCTCCAACATTGTTCGAAGAATACGAGGGAATCACTTATTGAAAAATAATTTCTTGAACTCATCCCATTACATGGATTCAATTTCATCTCTTTTCCTCGTATTCTTGATAAAATTCCACCATTGATCAGCTTCACCTTCCAAACAATATACTACTAAGATTACATTATCATGTTCAGAACATTGAAGAACTGAAAATATCTTTCCAGTGGTACTGATCCATTGTTCAACCACTAATGGATCAGTAGACCCACTGAATGTGGGTGGATGCTACCTCATGAAGGATTCAATAGAATGTTGCTCATTCCTTTGCTCGTTTGGAAGTCCTGCATGATTCATAGATTGAGAATGTTGTGTGAGCATGGATACAAGATTTGGCATTCCAGCTCCCATTACATTTGGTTGCTTAGGGGGAAAATCATTGCATTGCCTGTCACATTCAGCATTAACACGATTCCTTCAGGTTCCAGCCATTAACTAAAACCAATAATCATAGTGTGAGAAACACTAATCATAATAGTAAAACCACATAATCAAGAATAAAATTTCATGCTTTATGTCTTATCATAGGTGATTCATGGCCATTTCTAAAACACTAAGATTGTGTTGTATGCTTATACATGTCCACAGGGTTTTTACTAAGGCATTCACATCCTAGTTTCCAAAGGTTGACTATACCTTTCCTCTGATACCAACTATAATGACCCATACTTTACATACATTGATATTACTTTAGAATTGAAGCATACTTATTACAATATATAACAAAACCATGAAAGGACCATATAGGTATAGTGTCTTTAGAAACTGGGAAACAGAAACAACTAGTTCTGAAAGAAGCTAAATTTTCTCCCATTTATTTCATCATACATAGAGTCCCTTTTTGCATATCTTACTTAATAACCTTCTTCCTGACCTGGGGAAAAGAAAACATACAACAGGTTGATCTAAAATGATCAGTAAGGTTAAACAAAGGAAATATCCATCATATCATATTCATAAGAATATAACATTTTGAAAATCTAATCTTGTAAAAGTGATCATAATATCATGACATGGCATAAATCATAATAGTGAAATGTAGTCCACATAACCATAACTTAAAACATGAAATTTTGTGGCATACACACATAATCATAGAGACTCATTTCTTAGTAGTCAAGACTCATTTCCAATAGTATCCTAGTGGAAAAGTCCATTTCTGAACTGAGTTCACTCCTCGTTTCAGTCCTGTATCACTGAACCAAATTAACTTTTCTTTCCAGACATGTCTATCTCATGAGATAGAAATCATTACCCAATGCATTGGAAGAAGATATAGGTCCCACCCATCTTATAATGATACCATTCTTATGTGTGCCACAAAATCATAAATCATGCATCATAGCATAAGTCATGTAATAAAGATGGGATTCTTAAACATCATGTCATCGTAATGTAATCCATATAAGATAAAGGGAATTCATAAAAATAATTCCATAATAATATAATCAAATAAATAAAATAATAGGTATATAAATAGAACCCTATATTATCTTAGATGGAAAATAATTTTGATAAAACACTTGAACTCCATTCTTGAGGAAAATATCCCTTCCACTTCAAAAACATTTTTTATTTCTTAACATGTCATGAAATTTTAAACTAAAAGAATTTAATTAAAAATTAACTTGAAAACATATAAATTAAGCTTCATGGAAATAATGTTTTATGAAATCACAAAAATCCACTCATGTCTTATATGTTAAAAACATCATCTCGTACTTTGGCTGAAAAATTCAAAAAGTACCTCATACTAAAAACGACAAAAGATTCCTTTCATATCGTTTACAAAAAACTCACCAATGGGTAAAATTTGATTTAAACAATTGTAATAGGATAAAAATAATATTACATATTGAGGAAACATGGATGTTGATGATAAATATTCCCCAGTAAATTCTAAAGTACAAACAATCTCAAATAAAAATGAGAATTCGAGATTTTCCCTTACCTTAGGTCCAATTTGCTTCGTACGTATCTGAACCTCCTATATAATGATTTAAATAATGTCATTTACTTATTATAGAATCATATTCATTGTTATGATATCATATATGGTCATATTATTATCTTCTTATTAGTAATATTACATTGCTATTTGTTATTTGGGTGTTTATTGCTTTATGTTCTTATGCGTGTTTTGTCTAATAAATTATTATTCCTATTTTTAGGTTATAGATACATCATTTAAAGAATGGTATTAGTATAATATATATCATATTTATTCATTCAATTCATTTATATAATCATTATTCAAGGAAGATCATGTAGAATGAGTCACATCATATTGTGGAGACGGTAGGTCGTACGTACGCACGAGCGATGATATCATTCCCATGATCATGGAATTGTATTAAAGTGTATTTATAATATTTAAGAATCAATATAACTTTACAATAATCATATATAGTTATTCTTTACACCATTATACCCATCCAAGTAAGTTGATGGTGGAAAATAGATTACACCACGGCGTGGAGACGGTATTCCGTTCGTACACACGCATGATGATTTCATTTTATGTAGGATGGATTGAAGGTGAAATAGGGTTGTTTTATATTTATAATTACATATCAGTATATGAGTGATACTTATTTTATTACATCATAATGAAACAACTAAAATGAGGAAGTATAAGTAGAAATAAATTTGAATGAATCGGTAATGGATATTACCTCTTCTTCGACACGCCTCTTTGAAACCACATATTAGGGCACTAATGTTGGTCTTTGAAGAAGACCAGGACCTCTAGAATATTACTAGGGTAGTTGAGAAGGGTAATGGGTAGGGTTTGGCAGATCTTGAAGGCTCAAAGTTGTGTAAATAGGAGAGGGAGGAGGTGCCTTTTTATAAGGGAGGAGGGGGGCACCTTAGAAAAAACCTAAAATATTAATTTATAAAAAAGTAAAATTCTGTTTATAATAGCTCAAAATTGATTTATTTATAAGATAAACTTGGTATGGGTATAAATCCTTTCAACCAATAGGTTTTAGACAAGTTTAGGTTACTATTTTAACATTGTCATTTATATTTAACTCTAAGTTAAATAATTTATCTTTTACCGTGTCTTCTTGTTTTCTTACACTATATGGTTTAAAAACTTGATATAACAAGCCAAAAGAACACCAAGTTGTTCATATTTAATATATATAACCTTATCTAAGTCATTTGACCGAACCATATATTTTTAGGAATATAATATCAATTAATAATATAATATTTGTTCTAAGAACTATTTTTTGTCAATTTTGAAACAATTTGGTAATTGATTTTTGTGAAAATAATAACCTCATGATTAGTTCGAAAAGGTTAATTTAATCAATACTAACATGTCATATTAACCTAAAAAATTAGTTTAATTTATATAAAGTCTCTAATTACATTTATTTGAGTATTTATAACATCAATTATGATAATATTTTATTAATAAGGTAATTACTACATCATCATTATGTCATAAATAAAATAAATTATATAATGTCTAAAAATTATAAATAAAATAAAATTATGTAGGAAATATTTTTAGATTTCTAATGAATATTTATATTCGAATTTATCTTATTTATAACCCTATATGAAAATTATTTTAGTTAAAATACTTTGGTTTTAACTATTTTAACTCTTCTTTAAATAAAATAATAATAAATGTCCTAATCTAATCCAAGTGGATCTAAAGAGTAATATTTTATTCTTCAGGTTGTTTTTGGTCTGATTACCGTTATCCAATAAAATTAGGACATGTGTTAGGGTAATAATAATATCATTTTTTCCTTTAATTGCCCTATTTACTTTTAACCATGGTAAATAAAAGTAAAAAGATACTATTCATCGAAAATTATTTTTATCTTATTGAACAACATTTTACTCTTTTATATTAACCGTGTCTCTCAAATTTTCGAAATTCCACTCATAGAAGTGGTACAATTAAGTTTTATTTAAATTCTCAAATTCTCCAAGGAGGTGGGTAAAAGACGGTGAAAAGTTCAATAAAATTTTTATATATCTAAAATAATTATAAAATGACTCCACTGAATTACATTGAAATTATATAGGTATTATGTATCATTATTGACCTAAAATAAATTTAAATAAAATAAATAATAAAAGTCGGTTTTTAAATAGTAACCCAGTGTTTTCACTATTCATTAAAAATTGAATTTTTCAGAAAAATACCAAAAAACCACCCTAGGCTAATTTCTATATTCCGAATACAAAAATGAAATCCATTTTGAATGATAAAATTTATAAAATTTAAAAAATTTTGTATTACTATTCATAACGGCTAGTTTATATAATATTTTAATAACATATCATTGTTTAGTGAAACTCGGTATTGCGTGCAATGCACGCTATCGAGGAAGGTTGCTCTTGCATATAATGCAAGCCAAGACAGAGTAGTGTGTAGTGAAAGATTCCTTTATATAACATAATACATAAAAACAAAATATTTCTCCTAAAATCTCAGGTGTTACAAAGATAGTATTTTTAAAGGCTAGAACTTTTTTCGATTTCATTGTAGGAATGTATTAATATAGTAGTTTTAGAAAAATGGAATCTCGTTGGATGGGCGACAACTCGTCACGTCGGACAGGGATGCATGAATCAAATCGACAACCTAATTGGGACATGCCTTTATCACCTACCACTAGCCTACAGAAAGTCCCTGGTTAGTAGAAAATAGTTTTATTTTATTAAGAGGTATGATAGATGAAGTATAAGTCCATTTTAGAAACCATATATGATTAATCTCACTATAGATGCACTTACGCATATAAATTTTTCTTAACTTTTATTTCAGATAGATAAAATGATCCACCGTTCTATCACAAGATCTATTAATGCTTCACGAATGAAAAATTCAACTTCATTTCTTTAAGAGATGAAGTGGAAATTTTTCAAGGAACGAGAAACGTTGAGATTGTACCAAAATCAAGTAAGTATTTCTTTTAATTCTAAATTTTATCAACATTAGGGAAATGATATTGAAAAAAAAATGTTGTCCTAGTTCCCTTAAATCGGATGAATCAGACGGTACCTTAGATCATCACAAATTTATGGCTTTGTGATTGTTGTCTTTTTCATAGCCATGTTCTCTACCACTCTCCATCAGAACATGACGGTTACATTTCTCTTACATGTACATATTTTAACCTATATTCTCATTGGTGGAAACCCAGTGATGAGTTAATTTGGATAACCATTATGTTTCATACTTGAGTTTTTAAAATTATGTTTTAGTATTCCTTTTTACAATGTGGGTTTCTAGGAAAGAAACTTTAAAGTAGTAAACCATTTATACCCTCGACGAATTTCGAGGGCGAAATTCATTTTAAAGGGGGTATAATGTAACACCCTAAAATTTTATGAGAAATATTCTTTTTAATTTTATTGATTTCTTATGTTTTACGCTACACCAAAATTAGCTTCTACTATACGCAACACTGTATTATCTTGCAGTATATGAAACACTATTCTTGGCTAGTGTTGCACACAATTTCATGTTAGATTTGTGGGAATTATTCTACGCAACATTAAGTATATATTTTTTTTAATGTATAAATTAAATAAGTTTTGATTATGTTATAAGCAACAACAAAGGGAGATTCTACTATACGCATCCCTGACTTCACTGGCATCACACACAATCATGACCTTCCTCGATAGCTTGTGTAGTACGCAATACCGAGATTCTCTAAACAACGATATAATGTTATAATATTATTATGAACTAGCCATTATGGATATTATTAACTAAATTTTTAATGTTATAACATTATTATTTATCTTACACATTTTCTAGAACATCGTGTGAGAACAAAATATATTTTTCAAGTAAAATAAGTATTTTTCCAAAAATGCAGTTTTGCCGCCTTTTGATGGTGCACCCACTTTAAATCTAGTTTTTGACATGATTATAAGTTCAATTTGACAAAATAAAATTCTTATTTTGAATTAGGATATAAAAATTTACTTTGGATAAATTTTTCATATTATTCTGAAAACATTAATATTTTAATGAATAGTAAAAACACGATATATTTTAATTAAAAACAAATTTTTTCATCACAATAATTTATATGGTGAGATTAGCTTTTTAATTTTTTTAAAATGTATTTATAATATATATTTTTACCATTTAATCCAATGTTGGTCATTGGAATTAATTTCACATTGAAATTGGACATAAACAAGTATCGATCTTTTGATAGTTATTGTTTCTTAAAAACACACTATTTGTTTTGATAACGGGAAATAATTTTAAAATTAATTAATTACACTTAAATGGTTTGAATTTGAAAAAATATACATAATTTTTGAATTTGGAATATCAGATATATCTTGGGCTGAATTTTTGATATTTTTTTGAAAAACTTCAATTTTTTATGAATAGTGAAACCACTTAGTGGTGGTTAAAAAACCGACTCTTTCATTTAAATGAAATTTTACCACTTCTGTAAATTGAATTTCAAAAATCAGACATACATGGTTGTTATCAAAATTAAAATGTGGTTCAATAAGTTGAAAATAATTTTTTGGTGAATAGTAACTTTTGACTTTTATTTACCGCGGTTAAAGGTAAATAGGGTAATTCAAGGTTAAAAGAATATTATAATAATTTGAAATTACCTTAACACTTATCCTAACCTTATTGTATGAGTAGTGTCTTATCATGGGCATCCTTGGGTCGATTTTGGGACCCCATTGAGCCACTTGGTAGTGATAATGACAATTTGGATTAATTAATTTAATGTAAAGACAAAATTGACATTAATAAATATCTTTTAGTAATTAATTTTTATAAGGGGTTATATAAATTATCATTTATACTATAAATATTTTAAAGACCCTTAAATTTCAAGAAACTTTTTTTCTTAATTTTCTTAAGAATTTTACAAGAACGCAGTTTCTGACAGCACCTGATTCCGAGGCCCGGTGTGCCCGAAATCATTTTCCGAAGTTTGGCTCCGGTACATTCAGTGAACGAACAACCAGGTTTTTCTAACTATTAAACCTGTGCTCGGAATCGAATTCTGAGGGCACCGATGGAATCTCAGCGCCGATATTTGCTTAGAAACACCTCTTCTGGAGTTTTGTTTGCTCGGGTGTGGTTTTAAATTTTTGGGCATAAAGTTAAGAAAATAAAAATAAAGTGGTGCGACAACTTTATTTTTATTTCACTTAAAGCCACTTAAAAGCCACTTAATGCTGCTTAAGCTGAGTTAAAGAGGATAGGTTACATTTCAAAATATCCTACCCTTTTGGTAGGATATTTGTGAGGTGGGGCCCGCATGAGCCCCACTGTTTCTTTTCCGCTATGTAACGCACCCGCGAAAACCCCCATTAAATAAAAGCCAACTGGGGCGTTTTCTTAAACAATTAGACGCTCCTATTAATTGGGCGGTTTTATTTGTTGAATTAATTCTATGAATTAATGGGTCGTTACTTAACTTATCTCTTTTCGTTTGTTGGCATGTTAATAAAAAAAACTAACATTATTCTTCTTGAGTGTTGTTCTTTGAGAGGATTTTACAGAAACCTTTGGTCCTTCATCCTCCTTCGCGAACAACACGAAGAACATGAAGAACATGAAGAACGCGAAGAACACCAACCTTCGATGAAAGCCGACGAAGAACGCCGAGCCCTCAGAGACCGACGACGCGACGCCAAGTACCGTGACGCCAACGATTCTTCTCCCGCGACGTTCTTCTGCGACGTTCCTTCATCCACGGCAGATCTTCGATCATCCGTTGAGGTAAGAGATTGCAGACCCCTTTTTTTTTTAATTTTCTTGTGGTTTATAACAACAACATGGATTTAATTGTTATAATTAAATCTGTAGGTTTTTGATCCTCGGAGTTCGTCGACGCGATGCCAAGTACCGCGCGACAGCGACACTCTTCCGCGACGCGACGATTATTTTCTTCCGCGATGATCAATTCCATGAAAAATGCACGTACGATGAGGTAGGGGTTTGATTCTTTAAATCTTTATGATTAAATCCCTAGTCGTTTAAATATTGGTGGGTGAATATCTTTAAGACCGCTAACGTGGTGGGTGCGGACTAACGAACAAGTCCGAACCCACCGCACCTTTTCGTTCTTGGTGCGTGAAATGGCGGACGATGACAAACTGGGCCGCAAGGGCGATTTGAGGGCCTGGCAGTGAAGATCGAGTCCCGGGAGGACCTATGGCGAAAACTGCACGCAAAACGGACCACCGGAGCGCGTCCGGTGGCCCGCGGAAGCTCCCGCCGGTGCCCGGCGCGCCGCCGGCAAAACCCGCCGCGGCTGCGTGGAACCAGGAGGAGGGACGCGGCCTGGCTGCCGCGTCCGCTGGCGAGGCGGCCCCACCCGAGGCCGCAGTGTTTCTTCACGCGGGGGCAGCAAGCCCCCCGTGGCTTCCCCTCGCTCGGCCGCTCGGCCGAGCCGAGTCGGGCTGACCCGCCGGGCCGGGTCGTGCTCGGGCCAGGCCGGACCACTCTGGTCGGGCCGGGTCGGGTCGGACTCAGACCCGGGTCGGGTCGACCCAGTTTGGGCCGACCCAGGGGGGGTTCGTCCGGGTCGGTCCGGGCCCAGACCCCCCGCTTCTGGACCTTATCAGCCTTTTTCTCATAACATGAGCTACAGTCATTTCGGTATATCACACTCAAGGTTTCGGATTACTTTGAGTTCAGCTGGGTTGGTTCGTACACGAAACCAACCGGGCCCTCGGAGCGGAAACGCTCATATCTTGATCTTGGGACGTCTGATTGACGTGCCGTCAAGTTTGTCAATTTCCTCTAAGTGAGACGGATCTTTTGGCATACTCCTCCAGAGGTTTGGACGTAGGTGGAGTACGGTCGGGTTGGTTTTGCCTTAAAAACCAACCGGGCCCCTCGGACGAAAAATCCAATAACTCTCAGACCGGGCGTCCGATTGACGCGCCGTCTGCGACGTTGAGTTTCTGTTGACGATACGGAACTTTTGGATACTTAAACTCTGGACTATGAGTCAGTTGATGTATCAGCCTCTCGGCTCGTGGAGCGGACCCTCCCGAACGAGCTTGCTGTGTGCCGGAACCCTAGAGCTGGCTGCGACTGCTACTGTGACGACGACGACGACTGTGCATAGATCCTCAGTGGATTCGACGGTGACGACTACAGCACTCAGCGATACTTTGTGGGTCAGTGCTACCGATCCTGTGTGGGTCCAATCCTATGTGGGTTAGCGCTCAGCGGTCCTGTGTGGGCCAGCGCCTACAGGTCCTGTGTGGGCCCGATCCTGTGTGGGTCTTTGCGGGGGTTAGTTACCTATCGATCCTTTGTGGGTCAGATCCTTTGTGGGTCATTGCGGGGGTTAGTACCTATCGATCCTTTGTGGGTCTGACGAATTAGATGGATCAGTGATCATCTCTATCGTCATTTGAAGAGGTATACCTATGTGAGCTGAAATCCTGTTTTACTTTCCTTTGGAGATTGTGTTGTGCTATCCTGTGTGGGTTTACGTTTTGCTTTCCTTTGTGGATTGTGTTGTGCTATCCTATGTGGATTTATGTTTTTCTTTCCTTTGTGGATTGTGTTGTGCTGTCCTGTGTGGATTTACGTTTTGCATTCCTGTGTGGACTGGGTTGTACTTGTTCTCGGATGTTGGAGCCGAGCGAGATTTGATGACTTAGGTATATGTATGGTCATATACCTAAGTTGTGTCGGATTTAACTTCATGATTGTATCTTTCCTTTGTGGTTTATCCTCTGTGGAGTCTGGGAGACCTTCGGGGGTCTCGGGGTCCATACTGAGTAGCTTATACTCACCCCTGCATGGGTTATGCCCGCACTACGTGGTGTTGGTTGCAGACAACGGACAGCTCTGATCGAGGTGGAGGCTTGGGAGCAGGATGGTACATGGAGGTGGACCACTGGGCGGGGTGTACTGGGAGCGGGCGGCTGGACCGAGGAGCTGTGGAGGCTATCTGTACTCACCCTTCAGGTGGGACTTCCAGAGGACGGCTCGACACTGCGGCTTTTACTTTTTAGTTGTTGTTTTTCCCCTTTCAGTTGTACTTTACTGTTGGGCTTGTATTTTTGGCCCCCTTTACTTTTACGCACTTACTATTGTACCAGTTTTTACTTAGTGTTTACCTCTTTTCTGCTTTCTTACTCTGTGGTGATTTTTACTTTACAAAGGAAATGCCTTCCCTTTTTATCGGGATTTACGCCTTGGTGCTAGTCTCCAGCCCCTGGCCTATGGAAGGCGGGCTTGGGGTAGTCACGGCACGGGCCCCGAGGATGGGTCGTGACAAATTGGTATCATAGGAGTTCGGTTCTACCGTAGACTCTGATCGTTTATATGTGAAGCAATAGTGTTTAGCATATTGAGTGTGGTTATCAGTCCAGGGAGCCCAGTGATGGTGCGGTGGCCGACCTATCCGTACACCAGGACCCTGACTTCTGATTTCCAACTTAATGCACGAAAACATTTATTGCATGTGTGTCTCAAGTTTCCTTTGTGATTACTTGTATCAGCTCACCAGGTATACTGTTCTGACCATGGCGCACCTATTTCCTTTTCAGGATGGCCCCACGACAACAACCATCTAGGGTTCCGAGAGTCATACGTGACGACAGCCCTCCGAGCGACGAGGCCTCTGTGCAGGGCCCTTTGACAGCTGAGGCACCGGTGATACCTTTACCCTCTGAGCCACCGATGTTTCCAACACCAGCCACTGACGATGCATGTCACCTCAGTGCACTCCATGAGTTCCAGCGCCAGCGACCACCCAGGTTACGTGGGGAGACGGACCCCCAGGCAGCCGAGGACTGGCTGGAGGCTATTGTACGAGTTTCCAGGCTAGTGAGGACACCAGTAGACCTCATGGTGATCCTCACAGCGAGCCTACTGCACGCAATAGATGGCCGATGGTGGAGCTTCATGCTCCAGGTGCAGGATGAGTCATCTCTTCTATGTATGGACATTGAGAGCCTCTTTCTCTCGGAGTTCGTCACAGCCACCCTCCGTGCGGTGTGCATCCAGGAGATTCTTCAGCTGTGGCAAGGCAGCATGATGGTCGCCCAGTACTCTGCGAGTTTTACCGATCTCTCGCGCTACTCGACCGACATGGTACGGGACCCATTCTTCCGGGCCCGGACCTTTGAGAAGGGATTGAGACATGAGATTCGGGCATCATTGATCTCTCTCAGCATTTCGACTCAGGCAGGAGTACTGGAGCGAGCTCTTTTGATCGATAGCTTCCTTTCTGAGCCTTCATTAGCAGCGAGACCTACCGCAGGGCGGCAGGTAGCAGAGTCATCCGCAGTAGGCAACCGACAGATGACTCAGGGGTCCAGGCAGACCAAACCCTCACACAGACGACCTTAGGACACATGCTCAGTAGTGCGGGGCACACAGCGTGGATCCAGTCTTTCGAGAGGCAGGCAGTGCTACACATGCAGCAGACAGGGTCACATGGCTCGTGATTGCCCGACCCACTGTGCCGAAGAGCAGTAGACGGTTGAGGGGCCACCTCGGAAGAGGCAGAGGGTCGACCATGGTAGTCCACAGGGAGGAGGCAGACGTGGCAGAGGAGCTGGCCGAGTAGCAGGTGGTGGGCGACGCTTTGAGACTCTACCACCACCACCACCAGGAGGTCCACCCCGACCACAAGGAGCTTGCGGGCAGAGATAGGCACAGCTCCAGGCAGCGGAGGCCTACGACCACGGCACTCCCAAGATGATTTGAGGTACTATCTGTGTATATTCCCCCCTTGATGTTGTTCTTATAGACACAGGAGCGAGTCACTCTTTCATATCCACTGCCTTTGTTCGGAGCTTGGAGATTCCGACAGAGCTGTTGGCTCGATACTTACGGCTAGAGACTCCTACGGAAGCAGACTCGACGATTACGCACTGGTGCCAGAAGTGTGAGCTTACTCTAGGAGGCGAGAGATTCGGCTGGGATCTTCTTGTAGCGGCGTCGAGGCCTTACGACGTCATCTTGGGCATGGATTGGTTATCTACAGTTCATGCTCAGGTTGACTGTATTAGGCGCAAGGTGCGATGTGTACGCACCGACGGGAGCAGGTTCACCTTCACCGGCGAGAAGGGAGCCTTCGCAGCGCAGGATGGACTTCCGCAGAGGAGAGGGAAGCCCATCACTCATCAGCTGGCTAGCCTCATCCTAAGAGTAGTTGACGTGCGAAGTCCTAGTTTCCCTGCAGTGGTGGATCAGTATGCAGACGTCTTTCCCGACGACGTTCCAGGGCTACCTCCTCGTAGAGAGGTATACTTTTATATTGACCTGTACCCCGGTACAACCCCAATATCGACTCCAGCATATCGGATGGCCCCCGCTGAGCTTCGAGAGCTACAGGTACAGTTGGAGGACTTTCAGGGCAAGGGATTCATCCGACCCAGTGTTTCACCCTGGGCTTCCCCGATTTTGTTCGCCAAGAAGGCGGATGGGAGCTTGCGACTGTGTGTCGAATATTGTCGCCTGAACCACGTGATAGTGAGGAACAAGTATCCGCTACCGAGTATTAATGGCCTCTTCGATCAGCTGAAGGGAGCACGGTGGTTCTCGAAGATAGACCTCAAGTCAGGCTATCATCAGCTCAGAGTTCAAAACGAGGACGTGCAGAAGACGGCCTTCAGATGTCGGTATGGCCACTATGAGTTTTTTGTTATGCCATTCTGTGTAACCAATGCTCCAGCAGTGTTCATGGGCCTCATGAACAGGATCATTCAGCCATACCTCGATCGATTTGTCGTAGTCTTCATCGATGACATTTTGATTTACTCGACGACTAAGGAGGAGCACGCCTACCACTTACAGGTTGTGCTAGACACACTCCGAGAGCACCATCTTTATGGTAAGCTCTCGAAGTGACAGTTTTGGATACGTGAGGTCCAATTCTTGGGACATGTCATCTCTGAGGCGAGAGTTGCATTGGATCCTGCGAAGATCGAGAAAGTACTAGCTTGGGAGCCACCCAGGAGCGTGACGAAGGTGGGAGTTTCTTAGGACTAGCTGGATACTATTGGAGATTTGTGCCAGACTTATCCAGAGTTGCGGCACCACTCTCAGCCATGACGAAGAAGGGGAAACCCTTTGTGTGTTAAGACAGATGTCATCAGAGCTTCCAGGAGCTGAGATAGAGATTGACCAACGCACCTATCTTGAGGTTGCCTGAGAAGGGAGTAGGGTATGTAGTCTACTACGATGCATCAGGGACCGGACTCAGATGTGTCCTGATGCAGGAGCGGGTTGTGATCGCCTATGGATCACGTTAGTTGAGGCCGCATGAGCAGAACTACACTACTCATGACCTGGAGTTAGCAGTAGTGGTCTTCGATTTGAAGACATGGCGACATTATCTGATGGGCGAGCGCTTAACAGTCTTTTCTGACCATTAGAGTCTTAGGTACATCTTCTCGCAGAAGGACCTGAACCTGAGACAGCGACGATGGCTCGAGTTCCTCCAGGACTATGACTTTGAGATAGTCTATACTCTTTGGAAGGGGAACTTGGTAGCCGATGCTCTCAGCAGGAGGACGGGAATTCAGCTACTTGAGGAGGCGACAGAGCAGCTAGCCGCTCTGCAGATATCCTTCGTGGATAGATATGGAGCAGCCTTCCTTCAGTCTCTCACAGTCACTCCTCCACTACTGCAGCGGGTTAGAGAGGCACAACGTGGGGACGCTGACTGTGAGACGCGGCGTGCGCAATTATCCTCAGGACATTCACCTGATGGCTTCTCCTTTGGAGCAGAACACGACAACCTTTTCAGAGGACGTACCTTGGTACCAGTCACTTTACAGGAGGAAGTGCTGAGAGAGTTTCACACTTCTCCATTGGCGGTACATCCTGATGTGGAAAAGATGTACCAGGATCTCAGACGACAACACTGGTGTCCAGTCATGAAGAAGGTTGTGGCAGAGTTCATTTCGCGATGCCTCACCTGCCAGCAGGTGAAGGTAGAGCACTAGGTACCAGCAGTATTGTTACAACCCTTGAAGGTCCCAGAGTGGAAGTGGGATGGGGTATCTATGGACATCGTGACTGGACTTCCACGCACTTCTAGTGGTCATGACTCAATCTAGGTGATTATCGACCGACTCACCAAGTCGGCTCACTTCTTACCCATCAGATAGCAGGGCTCGATGGAGAGCTTGGGACGTCTCTACGTTCAAGAGATTGTATGGCTTCACGGTGTTCCATCATCTATCGTCTCCGATCGAGATGCTCGCTTCACTTCCCCGCTTTGGAAGGGGTTGTAGGAGGCGTTCGGGATGCAACTACGTCTGAGCACCGCCTTTAACCCTCACACAGATGGTCAGACGGAGGGGACCATTCAGACTCTCGAGGACATGCTCCGCACATGTGTCCTCGCCTTTGGTCGCAGCTGGGAGAACCACCTACCCTTGATGGAGTTCGTGTACAACAACAGCTACCACTCCACCATCGGGATGGCACCATACGAGGCGTTGTACGGCAGGCCTTGCAGATCTCCTTTGTGTTGGACAGAACCTGGGGAGTCAGCACTTGTGGGACCAGAGATGGTCCGGGCCACAATAGGGAAGGTCCAGGTCATCCAAGAGCGGATGAGGACAGCTCAGAGCCGACATAAGTCATACGCTGACAGGAGGCGGAGGCCACTAGAGTTCGAGGATGGCGACCATGTCTTCTTGCGTGTCTCACCACGACGTGGATTACAGAGATTTGGCCGAGGCGGAATGTTGTCTCCACGCTTCATCGGACCATTCTAGGTCCTCAGCAGGATTGGTGAGGTGGCTTATCTCCTAGCTCTACCACCTCAGTTGCACCGAGTGCACGACATCTTCCACGTATCTCAGCTGAGGAGATACGTGCATGACTCGATGCACATCATTGACCATGGGGAGCTAGACGTTGATGATGGGGCAACTTTTGCAGAGGTCCCGGTGGAGATCGAGGATCGACAGGAGAGGGTCCTACGTGGAAGGTCGATTCCTCTAGTGTGCATCAGATGGCAGCACGGGAACTTCTAGGAGAGCACTTGGGAGCGGGAGGCTCAGATGCGTGCTCAGTACCCACATTTGTTTCCCAAGATTATGATGTATCTTTACGGGGACGTAAAACCATGATGTAGGAGTGATGTAAAGACCCATAAATTTCAAGGAATTTTTTTTCTTAATTTTCTTTGGAATTTTACAAGAACGCAGTTATTGACGGCACCTGATTCTGAGGCCCGCTGTGCCCGAAATCATTTTCCGAAGTTTGGCTTGGGTACGTTCAGTGAACGAACGAGCGGGGTTTTCTAACATTTAAACCGGTGCTCAGAATCGAATTCCGAGGGCACCGACGGAATCGCAGCGCTGGTATTTGCTTAGAAATGCTTCTTCTGGAGTTCCATTTTCTCGGGTGTGGTTTTAAATTTTTGGGCTTAAAGTTAAGAAATAAAAATAAAGTGGTGCGACAACTTTATTTTTATTTCACTTAAAGCCACTTAAAATCCACTTAAAGTTTCTTAAGCTGAGTTAAAGCAGATAGGGTACAATTCAAAATATCCTACCCTCTTGGTAGGATATTTGTGAGGTGGGGCCCGCACGAGCCCCACCGTTTCTTTTCCGCTAAGTAACACACCCGTGAAAACTCCCATTAAATAAAAGTCAACTGGGGCGTTTACGTAAACAATTAGATGCTCCTATTAATTGGGCGGTTTTATTCGTTGAATTAATTCTATGAATTAATGGGTCGTTACTTAACTTATCTCTTTTCGTTTGTTGGAATGTTAATAAAATAAGACCAACATTATTCTTCTTGACTGTTGTTCGTTGAGAGGATTTGACAGAAACCTTTGGTCCTTTATCCTCCTTCGCAAAGAACACGAAGAACACGAAGAACATGAAGAACATGAAGAACGCCGACCTTCGACAAAACGCGACGAAGAAGGCCGAGCCCTCGGAGATCGACGACACGACGCCAAGTACCGCGATGCCGACGATTCTTCTCCCGCGACGTTCTTCTGCGAAGTTGCTTCATCTGCGGCAGATCTTCGATCATCCGTTGATGTAAGAGGTTTCATACCCCTTTTTTTTTAATTTCTTTGTGGTTTATAACAACAACATGGATTTAATTTTTATAATTAAATCTGTATGTTTTTGATCCTCGGAGTTCGTCAACGCGACACCAAGTACCGCACGACAGCGACGCTCTTCCGCGATGCAACGATTCTTTTCTTCTCTGACGATCAATTCCGTGAAGAATGCACGTACGATGAGGTAGGGGTTTGATTCTTTAAATCCTTGTGATTAAATCCCCGGTCGTTTAAATATTGTTCGGTGAATATCTTTAAGACCGCTAACGCGGTGGTTGCGGACTAACGAACAAGTCTGAACCCACCGCACCTTTTCATTCTTAGTGCGTGAAATGGTGGACGATGACAAACAGGGCCGCAAGGGCGATTCGAGGTCCTGGCATTGAAGATCGGGTCCCGGGAGGACCTCTGGTGAAGACCGCACACAAAACGGACCACCGGAGAGAGTCCGGTGGCCCGCGGAAGCTCCCGCTGGAGCGCCACACCGGCGCGGCAGCAGCGCCCGGCGCGCCACCGGCAAAACTTGCTGCGGCTTCAGCCGCTGCGGCGAGCCAGTTCTGCGGCGGCACGGAACTAGGAGGATGGATGCGGCCCGGCCGCCGCGTCCGTTGGCGAGGCGACCCCACCCGGGGCCGCGGTGTTTCTTCACGTGGGGGCAGCAAGCCCCCCGCGGCTTCCCCTCGCTCGGCCGCTCAGCCGAGCCGAGCAGGATGACCCGTCGGGCCGGGTCGGGTCGGACCCGGACCCCAGTCGGGTCAACCCAGTTCGGGCTGACCCATGGGGGGGGGGGGGGGGGTTGGGCCGGGTCGGTCCGGGCCTAGACCCCCCATTTCTGGACCTTATCGGTCTTTTGATCATAACATGAGCTACGAGCCCCCGAACGATGATCTGTCAGTGAAGATGCGATCCTTTGATCTAGATGGTCGTTTTGGTATATCACACTCAAGGTTTCAGATTACTTTGAGTTCGGCCGGGTTGGTTCGTACACGAAACCAACCGGGCCCTCGGAGCGGAAACACTCATATCTTGAGCTTCGGACGTCCGATTGATGTGCCGTCAACATTGTTGATTTCCTCTTAGTGAGACAGATCTTTTGGAATACTCCGCCCAAGGTTTGGACGCAGGGGGAGTACGGTCGGGTTGGTTTTTCCTTAAAAACCAACCGGGCCCCTTGGATGAAAAAGCCAATAACTCTCAGATCGGGCCTCCGATTGACGCGCCGTCTGCGACGTTGAGTTTCGGTTGACGACATAGAACTTTTGGATACTTCAACTATGGACTGTGTGTCAGTTGATGTATCAGCCTCTCGGCTCGTGGAGAGGACCCTCCCAAACGATCTTGCTGTGTGCGGGAACCCTAGAGCTGGCTGCGACTGCTACTGTGACAACGACGACTGTGCAGAGATCCTCAGTGGATTCGACGGTGACAAATACAGCACTCAGCAATCCTTTTTGGGTCAGTG
Organism: Viscum album; assembly: GCA_963277665.1. NCBI lineage: Eukaryota > Viridiplantae > Streptophyta > Magnoliopsida > Santalales > Viscaceae > Viscum > Viscum album. The sequence goes on from OY728153.1 coordinate 1,243,357,433, forward strand.
CTACCAATCCTGTGTGGGTCCGATCATGTGTGGGTCAGTGCTCAGCGGTCCTGTGTGGGCCAGTTCCTATAGGTCCTGTGTGGGCCCGATCCTGTTTGGGTCTTTGCGGGGGTTAGTTACCTATCGATTCTTTGTGGGTCAGATCCTTTGTGGGTCATTGCGGGGGTTAGTACCTATCGATCCTTTGTGGGTCCGACGACTTATATGGATCAGTGATCATCTCTATCATCATTTGAAGAGGTATACCTGTGTGAGCTGAAATCCTGTTTTACTTTCCTTTGTGGATTATGTTGTGCTATCCTGTGTGGATTTACGTTTTGCATTCCTTTGCGGATTGTGTTGTGTGATCCTGTGTGGATTTACGTTTTGCTTTCCTTTGTGGATTGTGTTGTGCTATCCTGTGGGGATTTACGTTTTTCTTTCCTGTGTGGACTGGGTTTATACTTGAGCTCGGATGTTGGAGCCGAGCGAGAATTGATGACATAGGTATATGTATGGGCATATACCTAAGCCGTGTCGGATGTTAGTTCATGATTGTATCTTTCCTTTTTGGGTTACCCCTTGTGGATTCCGGGAGACCTTCGGGGATCTCGGGGTCCCTACTGAGTAGCTTATACTCACCCCTGCACCGGTTAGGCCCCCACTACGTGGTGTTGGTTGCAGACGACGAAAAGTACTGATCGAGGTGGAGGCTTGCAGAGTAGGACGGTACCTGGAGGTGGACCACCGGGCGGGTTGTACTCGGAGTGGACAGCTGTACCGAGGTGCTGTGGAGGCTATCTGTACTCACCCTTCAGGTGGGACTTCCATAGGACGGCTCGACGTTGTGGCTTTTACTTTTCAGTTGCTGTTTTCCCCTTTCAGTTGTACTTTACAGTTGGGCTTGTATTTCTGGCCCCCTTTACTTTTCCGCACTTACTGTTATACCAGTTTTTACTTAGTGATTACCTCTTTTCCGCTTGCTTACTCTGTGGTGCTTTTTTACTTTATAAAGTCAATGCCTTCCCTTTTTACCGGGATTTACACCTTGGTGCTAGTCGCCAGCCCCTGGCCTATGGAAGGCAGGCTTGGGGTAGTCATGGCACGGGCCCCGAGGATGGGCCCTGACAAATATTAATTGGAATGTTAAACATATTTCCTACATGATGGTATTTTTTTATAATTTTTAGACATAAAATAAAATGAATTATTTATGACACAATAATGATGCAGTATTTACCTCATTAATAAATGATTTAAATAAATAAGATTATAATGATTAAAATATTATCCAAAACTTGTCCAATTATGATTGGATGATTTTATTTAGATCATGATTCATCTTATCTTCATCTTTGAGGATTTGTGGACCTTTTGAAGCCAAATATATGTTTATAATAAAATAATATTTTCACACTTTCTAAAGGTGCACCTCTCCTCCCTTATAAAAGGGAACCTCCTCCCTCTCCTCTTTACAAAACATTGAGCCTTAAAGCTCAGCCAACCCCTTACCATTTCTATTATCCACTTCCCTATCAACATTCTGGAGGATTTGGTCTGCTCAATAGACCAACTCTAGTGTCTTAAGAGGAATCTTAAAAGAGCTGCGTCGAAGAAGAGGTAATCTCTTCTACCGATTCTTTCACGTTTCATTCTTCTTCAACTTCTTCTTCTTTAGTTTTTTCATTATAAATTAATAACATAAGTATCAATAATATACTAATATGTTATTATAAATATGAAACAACCTCATTTCACCTTCTATCCATCATACGGAAAATGAAATCACCACGAGTGCGTACGTACGGAATACCATCTCCACGTCGTGGTGTAATCTGTTTTTCCACCACCACCTTACTTGGATGGGTATAAAGGTTTAAAGAATTACTATATATATGGTTATTATAACATCATACTGATTCTAATATATCATATCATCCACTCCAATTCTATTCAACAATTATGGGAATGATATCATTGTTCATGCGTACGTACGGATTACCGTCTCCACGAAGCGATGAGATTCCTTCTCCATGTTAAACAATAAAGAATGATTATAAAGTATATATAATGAATAATAATGAAATATATGAAATAACTAAGCTACTTTATTTATGTATATATATATATATGTGTGTGTCATCTACTTTCATCCATTCAAGTCAATAAGGAAAGGAAAACAGTGTTCATGCGTACGTACGGCCTACTGTCTCCATGAATGGTGTATTTCATTTCATTCATCTATCTATTATAAATATATATTCAATATATATGATATATAAACCATGATTTAATTTCTGTAGGTATTGAAATCATGATATAATTGATAAAAATATCATGAACAACAAGTTCAAACATGTACGATAAGTAAAACGATTTTACCCAAAATGTGGCTTTCACATGGAATTTACAAAAGAATGGGTAATATAAAGTCATAAGTGAACCATATATTATATCATAACAATTAATATGATTCTCTAATAATTAAATGACATTATTTAAGTCATTATACAAGAGGTTAGGATACGTACGAAGAATACCGGACCTAAGGTAAGTGATAATTTTCCAATCTTATTTTTATCCGAGATTGCTTATACAAAAGTATTTACTAGAGTTATATTTTTCATCCATGTCCATAAAAATGTTTTTTGATAAACTTTTTCATATTATTACATGTATGTTTAATGTCATTTTTACCCCTATTTTACTTTTACATTATTTTATGGAAATAATCATTCTTTTTTTACCATATGAGGAACTTTTTGACTTTTCCAACAAAAGTATGAGGAGAATGTTTTTTTAACTTAGACGACATGAATGGATTTTTACGGTTTTATAACAACTTATTTTCATGAATATTACTCTACAATATTTCATGACTATTTTCAAAAAATCATTTTCTTTTAAAATTGCATGGTATTTTGTGAAAATAAAATGATTTTGAAGAAGAAAGGAAATTTGCATCAATAATTAATTTCATGTGTTTTATCAAAACCATTTTCCATCTAAGATGACATTATTTCATATGTGTATATTTCAAATATACTATCTCTATGATTTACATGGTTTCAATTTTCTTATGATGAAATGATATCCATTTTTTATATGGATTATGTTATGATGGGATGATGTTTATGAAACTCATTTTATTCATTGGGTTATGATGAATGATTTATATTTATTTTGTGGCCCAAGTAAGAATTATTTCATTATGAGATGGATGGGACCTATATATCCCTCCAATTCATTGGGTAACGATTTATATCTCATGAGATAAACATAGACGGAATGGTAAGTTAATCCAATTCAGTGATAGAGGACTGGAACGAGGAGTGAACTCGATTCAGAAAGGGACTTGGTCCACTAAGGTGGTATTGGTAGAAATTTCTTGGCTACTATGGAAATCATATCATGTGCTTAATGGTTTTCCACAATTACATGTTTTATTCCCATAATATCTTTTCTTTGTTGATGTTCCTTGCCTTACGTACATCCATGATTTATGTCTTTGCTCATGATTTTGATGTTTAGATTTTATGTTCAATTTTTTTCATTCAAATTTTATGGATAGTTTTATGTTCTATATGTTTACCCTTAGTGGGCATTTGATCTCACCCTTTTAATGTTTTCTTTTCCCCAGGATATAAAAAATGGTTTTAGGTATGAAATCAAAATGGGAAGATCTTTATGGGAGATATTGAAGATCTCTCACCATGATTGGAAGATTATATTCTAAGTTTCCGAAGACACTAAACAATTAAGGTCCTTGTATGTTGGTTTTTGTTGTGTATTAAGTAGTCTGAAAAAGTAATGTAATGTCCATGTACATCAAGTATGGGTCTCTATACAAATGTACTAATGGCCTAATGGCCTAATTGAAAACCTTCCTATTGGGATAATGGCCTAATGGCTTATTGACCAATTTCACTAATGTCCTAATAGCCTATGTGACTAATTATAGAATGGCCAATTGGACTAATGAACTAATGGAAAATTGGAGTAATGTTCGAATGACCAGTTGTCCTGATTGGATAAATGGCCTAATTGGCCAATTAGACAAATATAATTATGTAAAATTGGCATATTGTCTTAATCGACTAATTGATCATTGGTAAAATGATCTAATTTCCTAAAGGAAAATTTCCCTAATGGACAAAGGTCCAAATGCCCAGAAGGTCAACTGCAAAAATGGGATATGGTCCAATTAAGAAATTGACCTAATATCCTAACATCCAACTGGCATAATGTCCTAATTTCCTACTAACCAATTATAAAAATGGGCTAATGGTGTAATGTCTAATTGTCCTAATGACCAATTTTCCTAATGGCCTAATCACCAGTTGGCCAATTAGCTTAATGGACTAATGAACTAATATGAAAATTGGCCTAATGATGTAATGGTAAATTAGATAATTGACTTAATGGCCTATTTTCCAAATACACTAATGGATTAATAGAATAATTTACCTAATATCTTAATAGTTAATTGGATAATTTGCCTAATTGCCTAATGGCATAATTGGACAATTGGCCAAATAGCCAAATGGACAATTTAACTAATGACCTAATTAACTAATGGAATAATGAGTTAATGGCCTAATGGGATAATCACAAATTGGAAAATTAGAATAATGCAATAATTTCTAATTCGCCTAATAGAGAATTTTTCAAATGGCCTAATGGGATAATGGAAAATTGAACTGTTGGACTAATGGATAATCAACATAATGGCCTAATGGAAAATTAGGCTGAATTATTAATGGAATAATGGACAATTAGTCTAATGGACTAATGTCCTAATGAACAATTGGGATAATGTCCAAATGGATTAAAGGACAATTGGAATTATGAACTAATGAAAAACTATCATAATGGCCTAATTTAAACTAGTTTTACAAAATGGATTAATGGCCTAATGGATAATTGGACTCACATCCTAATAGGAAATTGACCAAATGGCCTAATGACTAATTGAGAAATTCATCTACTTTCCAATTAGGTTAATGGCTTAATGTCATAATTGAAAATTTTCCAATTGAAAAAATGGTTGAATGGACTAATATCCAGTTGGTATGATGCCCTAATGACCAATTCACCTAATTGGACTAATGGACTAATGACCAATTAACCAAATTAGCCTAATGTCCAAATGGAAAAATAGTAAACATTCCTAATTGGCCTAATGTATTAATGACTAATTAGCCTAATGGATAATTTGAATAATGGCATAATGGTCAATTAGCCTAATGGAATAAGATAATATTGGAAAATTACCCTAATGATACAATTTCTTAATATCCTAAATGCCACATGGCATAATTGAATACTAAAATAGATGGAATAAATGAAACAAATGGCCTATTTTGACTATTTGGATTAATTGGCCTACTTTTTTAAAATTATCCAAAAAAATTGGCCTAATTGGATTCAATTTTTATAATTGGACTAACTGGAATAAATTGGCCAAATTAATGGCCTAATTGGCCTGAAATGGATGAAATGGACTAATTAGTCTAATGGAATAAATGTCCTAAATCACCTAATTGGATTAAATGTCATAATTTTCCTAATTGGCCTAAATTTTCACAATTGGCATAAAATATATTAATAAATGGACTAAATTGGCTAAATAAATGGAATAATTGTACTCAATTTTCATAATTGGAGTAAATAAAACAAATTCTCCAAATTAAGTGCCAAATTATTCTAATTTGACTAATGTTGTCGAAATGGCCAAAAAAATTTAATTGGACAAATTTTACTAAATTTCCTAAAGGGCATAATTGTATTAAATGACTTAATTGGCATAATTTGTTCAAATAAATAGCCTATATGGCCGAATTACAATAATTGTTTCAAATGACTGAAATTTACAAATGGGACAAATTGGCCTTAATGGAAAAACAAAAAAATGGCCAAATGGAAAATTTAACAAAAACCTAATATAAAAATGAACCTAGTTACCAAATGATAAAAATTACCAAGTGCCTGAATAACAAAATAACATAACACAAATAGAATTGGACCAAAATGAATAAACAAGAGGAATCCACATCATACCAATATTTATCAGGATAATTACTATGTATTGTTAATGTTGTGACACTAGTATTAATGTATTAATTAAATGTATATTTAAATAATTCTTCACTTTATGGATTTCTTTAACAACTTCAATTTCAATTATTTCTTTAGTTACCACTTTCATGTTATTATATAATGTATTATTATACTAATCAATTTCATTTTTAGTAAGAATCATTGGGAATAAAATTCCATGTTCCTTGAGAAACATTATTTTTCTCGAGTATGAAGAGAAGGTATGGAAGTGAAGTAAATTCACAAACACCAGAAAAAGTATTAATTTTTTATTGATAATTAAAATAATTATATTTAATTAATTATTTAATATAATGATTATATTCTCAATAGCGCTGACTGGAGGCCCACTATGAGAATGGAGAAGACAAAATTAGGCCAAATGATCATTTTGAGTCATGTTTTAGGTTAGTAGCATCAAGTGAGTGTCTGATGTCGAACTAGGAAAAATATAATCACCATTAGGTATTGGACCTCATTGGGCACCTATAAAACCTCTCAGACTATTGGGCTTCAAAACGCTCATATAGAATAAAATTAGGAAAAAATTTAATTTTATAGAAGTTTTAAAGAAGTAAAATTAAGGTAAGTTGTAGGGTCATTTTCTAGTCCTTATAATTTTATTTTTACTCTCAATTACTTGATTTACCATTTACTTCGGAAAAAGAATGACTAAGGCTACTATTTATATTTTCCTAAAATAAATTGGACATATTTACATAATTTTGAACTCCTAAATCCAAACATGTAATTCATTTTTCAAAATTCAGAGCACATAATTTTTCGAATTTAATTAAAAGTATTACTAGTGAAATACAAAGAAAAATAATTCTGTAAAAGTACATTTTTAAATTTAAATTTTTTAATACTATATAAAAGTATCAAAATCAATTAAAAACCATAATTATTTTAATTTAAATAAAAATTAACTAATTTAAATTTAAACTAAATCCTTAACATGATCTTTCCATGTAAATTGTTGAAAAATATAATTTTAATAAAAATTGGAAATTTGCACTATTCATGGAAAAATCAATCTTTTTATAAAATTATCACAATGCGAAAATAGGAAAATTTTGATGTGATGATTTAAAATATGATGTTAATTATATAAAATAAATTTTATAAAATATTATTAATTTAGTTATAATTTTTGTACATAAAATCAATTACAACCATTTTTGACAAAATTGTATTTTTTGAAGAAAAAATGAATTTTCTAAAAATAGGATGATTATTTTCAATGAACTTAAAAAAAACTAATATTATGATTTACCATTATATTTATTTTTAATAATCAATTATTCCTATTCATTACCACCAATTTAACGACTAGGTTATAATGACCATATTTAAATAGTAATATTTAGTTATTCGTTTAAGCTTATTGTGGTGTATCTTGTACATTATCAAACATAGTGATTCATTTTAAAATATCAAGATGTTAAATAATGTATTATCTATGGTAAAAATTTGGATACCGTTCTATTTATCTATATTAAATGACCAGATATATCATTTCTTTATGACTCTACAAAATGTTGTTTGATTTGAGGCATGTATATAACTGTTTTTGGTATCTGTTTATGCTTCCACTAGTTCATGTTATTGGTTATACTAAGTATTTTATTTTATACATTTTTGTATATACAAATAAAATTATTATAATCATCTTCTATTGGTATAGTTTCCCCAATAACACTTTTTTACATTGTCTCTACTAGTCGGCAATCTTTGGCATATGGGGGGGTTCTTATGGTGTAGTGGTACACTGGCCCAGAGAATAGATTTTTAGTGAATCTTGGGTCAGGGAACTAAAACCTTTATAGTTTTATTTATTTCCTTAAAATTAATTTAATTTGTTAAATAATTTTCTTCCTTTATATTTTTTTTGGTTAAATTTTTTTACTCATGACAAACAAATTCCAATTAATCAACTAATATTACACCAACTCCTGGGACTTTAGGGAATAATGGAAATCATAATAGGTCATAGTACTCTCCCCAATGATTTTTCATTATTATGTTATATAAATATATGTATTTTTAGGATTTTTGTGTTTTTATGGATACTCTATTGATAAAAATTGAAACATATAGGTTTAGAAGAGTCGTATATATTGGGGAGACACATTAGTTTTTTCTTATTTTAAACCATATTATATTTCATTTGTTATGGGTTTATGTATCGACTATAAAAAAAATTATTTTAGTACTATTTTCAATTGTTATATCGTATGAATTTTGGCATCATTTAATATAATTGGATTTCTTTTATTTTCATTTAATTTATACACTAGTTTTATAAAGAACAATTTTTTATTGATTTATTTTTATATATAGCTATATAATGTTTAACTAATGAATAAATCATGGCAATTTAAAAAAACAAAATGTAGTCTAAAAGATCAGAAATGTTGGAAAACCCCAATAATTTTTGTTGATCCTTGATGATAATTTTTAACCTCTAGTGATAGAGGGGGAACATCATAGGTCAATAGTGACCTATCTAGAATATAAGATGTTTCTTGGGGTTTTATATTACGAATTGAATGAGATTAGTTAAATTATTGGACATTATGTGGAGATAGATATAGCATGTTGGAACTTGAATGATAGATTGTGATTATTTCCATCTAGAATTGGTAATTATTGACACTTCGTTCCATCAAAGAGTCTAAAAATGACAAAGGGAAATACCTTAAAAATGGGAGAAAACACATGAAGGAAATCAAGATTTTACAAGGCTTGAGTTTTGGATCTCCATAGTCTGACCAAGGATTCGTCGGTGTGAAATGTAATTGCAATCCAAGATCTAGCATGCAACCCACTTTTGTTCCCAAACTCCTTCTACCCAGGGTCCTATTTTTGCCTCTATAGACCATTGGGGCCTTCATTTGTACAGATGATTTTCCCTGAATCCTAATTGTCGCACTAGTTTCCCTAGTTCTTCACCCAAGTCTTATGAAACATTCAAGGATGTTTTTTAACACCAAATTCTATGGAATTGAAGGATGGTAATAGAACATAAGTCATTTTAGTGTTTGAAATTCAAAACACTTGCGTACCTAAATTTCCAAACCTCCATGAACCAGAAACACTTGCGCTCCACTTATTACTCTCACATGAACATGAGTGGCCCACTTCTGGGAATACTTGTGAATACTCTTGATGTCTTGAGTCAGGTATCTCCCAAGTATTAACATCCAAGTTGTTCATCACTCAAGGTAATATCATGTCTCTCAAGCCTACTTGCACGCCCATACTTGCACGCCAGTACCTACTTGGACTCCCATACTTGTGCAACAGTGCCTACTTGGGAGCCCCTCCTTGATTAACCAACCCTCTTTAGTCTAAAAGCCATTAATCCCTCTTCAAATCCATTTATGAAAATTTATCTTCTTCATTGACTCCTTTGTCTGAAAGATATTCTATTGAGACCTTTACAAAATCATCCTGACTTATCAAACTCTTGGGAAAGGCACATTTTTGTGTATTCTATTTGGGTTTGTATATTCAGAGTCATAAGTTTCCCACATTTGTTTTACAATATGGTTAGGATTCATAGAGTGTTTGTGGGTTTGTATATCCATAGTCACATGGATCCTTGTCCTAGGAATAGTGCTGGGAAGTTCCCAGTTTTGAGGATTACGGTTTGTATTCTGACCTTCCCTTCTCATCTCTAAGACCCAGAACCTCAGGTCTCTATAAGGGAAGGTACATTTCATGCTTGATTTTCTATTCAAGAAAATGAAAAATATCCCTCCCCTACCAAGATCAAATTTAGGGAATCCATCATGATGTAAGGCCCTAACCTTTCAAGTAGAAGGTTGCAGTATTGATCTTCTATTTTTTCTTAATCTTATCTCCTTCCTTTTATTGGACACTTTTCTAATATAAATTGAAGATAGGGATGGTTCATTTCCTTTCCCTCTTCTCGGGTCGACTTGACATCATCTACCCTCACCACCGTAGGCGTGCCCTCTTCCATCAGTAGAGGAGGAAAAGTGTGTGTGCCTATGTTGAATCATTGACATCCACTTATTTCTCACATTGGTCATGACTCACTTGGGGTTATAGATTTTTCATGATCACAACATTATCACAAGACTACGTGAACTATGAGAACTTGGATTCCTATTAAGACTAGGATACATAGGAAGCCTTCTAAGGGGACGAGCTCATTGGATATCCTCTTCAAGAATCCAACCCTAATTCCCTTAATTTGGGAATTTTCCTTAGAATTAATCCCCATGTTAAACCCCCAAATCACCAAGGCATCCTTTTCAAGAGGTAATCCAAAACTCATTTCTCTCATAAGACTATACTCTCTTATTATAATCATTAAGCTACGTGGGCTTTGATTCCAATCCACATGGGATACGTAGGAAGCCTCCTTTAGGTTTAAACCCAATACTTCAAATCAACCCTATTCTCCATGGGCTATATTCCCAATACGGTATAATCTTACATGGAAACCCATACTCTTTCCAAGTCCATTGGGCATCCTAGGTATAAGTCCCACACCAAACATTGAATAAGCACCTTTAACCCATACTATTTCCAAGTCCATTGGGTTGCTTGGGTATAATTCCCACACCGAACTTTGACTAAACACCTTTCTCTTAGATGTCCTTACCACATGACATTAGACTGTATGGATCGGTCCTTATCACATATCCTTAAAAGGTATGATGTGTCCCATTAAGTGACACCTAACTATGAGGGTTCTGATTCCTTTTACAAGGATAGGTAGGTATCACATTTTATGAGCATGATCCCAATATCCAAAAAAACTTTTGTCTCCCATGATGACAATAAATTATAGAGTTCCCCACTGCATGGATTAAAAAGATGTATCATCATAATTAGGATTAAAAGAATCTATAAATATTATATGAGAGGATACCATTTATGTAGAACCCTGAATACATATAGATATCTCCATTAATGAATAACATAGAATATATAAAGATGATTCTAAATTTCAAACATGTTAATAAGCAATTGAAAATTTCATATGAAACTTATGTTATACTTGGTGAATTAATAAGGATTCAAGAAAGTATATTAAATATATAAAAGGTGTCTCAAATTAGAAAATAATTCCTCCCAAAAGGGTGTGACGAGTCAGACCTCCCATCCTCTCGAACAATTCATGTTCGTAAGTCTTGTAATGTTTAAACATAATGAACACCTGCCTTTGGAAATCATGTACCTTTTTTATAAAGAATGATTTGATGTTTCCAGTTCTAGTAATAAATCCAATGGAAACCGCTTGGAAGCCGTGATTATTAAATTAGAACAGATGTTCCAAGGAACTACGAAACGAAAATGGTGAACCTGACGTGAATCATTAACCATGTTAATAATGGTACCCACCTATCATTTCCCTATCAATTGATAATGGAATTCCATAAAAAGGAATCAATAATGCGTGTGTACATCTAAAATATGTTTCTTTATTGGAGTTTGTTTTTGTTTCATGTTTTTTTTTCTCAGAACTCCCTACAATCGAAAATGGATTCCTTCAATTTTGCACCCATGAATGTCTTGACCACTTCTCAATTTGGATCCTCATCCATAGGAAGGACATCATCACACACTCAACATCTTAAATGCTGGGTATCAAATGTGCGGGTAAGGTAGTACTGTCAGTACGATACTATCCTAACCTTGGAGGCAGGTCAACAGGATCTCCAGGATCATAAGAACCCTCAGTCATCTGGTCAACGATGATTGATGGACAAGATGTAGACAGTTCCAACCACCATCTTCAATAGTTTCAGGTTGTTATCCACAGAACGCAACCACCAGTACCACATATACTATAGGGAGGTGGATCAAGAGGGCACTCAGGGCTTCAATTCAATGCTTTAGGGGTCTTTCCTGAGGACTCTGACAAACAATATTCGCCCGTAGAATCATAGGGACGTGAACCCCCAACATGATGGGGGTGTTGCCTATGGACATTCAACCCAGGTCCCTCAGACCTGGGCACACAAGACGAACAACCATGGACATTTTTTTTCAATCCTATGACAGCAACCCACCAATCCAACTAGAAAAATCTGGTTGAGTACCATGTATAACCACATACACATGTTTACAAATTATCTACAAGTCAGATGGCTCGTCTGACTGCATTTAATGAATCTCATCAATAAAATGTGGTGTAAACTGGTAAATAAGAACATACACCAGCTTATACTCACTAATTCTGCCAGTAGTCTCATCTACTAGTATTGAATGATGTTTTTCAACCATGTTTGATGAAACATAGTCAGCGGGCACATACACCTTTTATTATTCATCATGCTTTACAATTATCTCGTTTTGAATCCCATGGAGATGTCAGTTGAAAAGCTCCGACAACAAATCTAGTGTAAACTCAACTCTCTACCCCCATACATGAGTATTGTCAGTACCCATTGACAGGAAAAGGAGGACATGAGTAGGCACATGCACCTACTCCCGATAGATAATGGATCTATATTCTCATTCTGTCCTTTGATTTCACCAAACATATATTAGTAATGGTGAAATGGAAAGTACAAATTATTTCCATATTCCGGAGGAATTCTAGAATATCATAACAACTTCAGCAGTACTAGGGGTATAGACACATAAATTTTTCCCCACACCTTGGATGACACATCGTTGTACCATCCCGGAGTAGATACATACCTCTGTTCTAGACCAGGAGTCTTATGGGGCTTACTCCTCCATATCATACAGACAACCATATCAGGAACATACACCCTTTCCAATTGGACGTTATCAACCCGTTTCGATTACCACTCCAAGGAAGAAACATACACCGGACTATAATAACCACTTCTCTTCACATGTGTCCCCAACTATGTTTAAGATATCATCTAAGAAGAAGTATCTCCAAACACAGTTGTAAAATCAAGAGCCAAGTTGTAATCTAGCCTCTCTTAATACTGGAGTTCTTGAATCCCTTAGACATTTATCTGTTGCATCTCAAGATCCTACCCTCTCATTACCAAATATAATAGTTGTAGTAGTAATTCTGAAGTCCCACATCATACACTTAATCATGGAGGGTTGCTTCATGAAAATTTGGTCAATCTAGAGAACATATCTCTAGATGAGATCCACGATAACCCTCCATGTGGCCAGAAGACCATGGAGCAAGAGGATTTATCACTTACTATAATTCATCATGGTGGTCATCCCCATGATGGAATTCACTGTGAAAGTACTATATTCAGGAGTATTTCTCATTTTCAAGATAATTCTATAATTGAAAATTTGTTAATGGGAAATACCTATAATCTTGAGGCACATACCAACATAAGGATAGTTATGTCTGATACCTTGTCATTAATGGGTGAAATAATTTATAGAATAGAAGATATATTAAGGGAATAGTTATTCTCCAAACCTCCCTTGGGTCATTTTTCTTCTAATTTAGTAGAGGAAAAAATGACATATTCCATTTTTTTAATAAAACAATCGAGAAGCGCCCACTTTTGACATACTGAGTGGAGAAACCTCTAGTGGCAGACTATGAAGATATGATAGAAATGAAAATATAATTTCCAAAAGGATAAGTACCATTCATGTTCTGGCCTTTTTAAAATTCTCAATACAACATTTAGGAATTGATGACAGAAGATTGCATCCATGATGTCTACCTCAACTTATGGAAGACTCTACATCACTTCAAAACTAAAGTATTACCATATGAAGAATATCAAAATTGTGTAAAGGTAATAGAAGGGTTTCAACACCAAATTGAATTGTCACCTCTCTTAGTTTCTTAATATCCAATGGTTAAAAATCAGGAGACAATTATTCAACGTGCATGACTCAATGCTTTATAGAGGCTATGCCGGTTAATTTATGATACCTCATCTAGTTTTCGTATTAGAGAATGGGGTACACATGGAGAATTGAATTTCACTACACTATAGAATAAGAAAATCCCTCTAAAAGTGGTCTCATGCAATGATATATCCCATGACTGACTACAATCAACAAACTTTGTATGTAATAAAATGTACACTCAAGAACATGCTTCAACTAGCTCTCATCAGAGTCATGCCCAAAGAAAACAAGATGTTAAGTTAATTATGAATCAAGCATCTGAAAATCTAATGCAGGCCTCCAACATGGAGGATTTCATCCATTAGATGATGCAAATATCTGAAATAGCACATCGATCTTATGAAATAAATGATCTGAGTGGTTTTTAGATAATGCATCCAGCTATTGTCTGAACAAAAAATTGAAAAATCATAAGAGCATTTGGGAAAATCTCAGCCATAGAAGTTCAAGATCCACCCCAACCATTATGTGTGGGGATTGTTTATTTAATACTTTGAATTCAATAAACAATGTTAAAAGGTTTGAAGAAGAAAAAAAGGAACAACCCTAGCCTTCAGGGTTGGAGTATTTTTCACATCTACAATCCCCTCATCAACAAAAGTCTTTTTTCTTCGGATTAGAGAAGAATCCACAATGAGTGTTCTCAAATGAACTATTCAAGGATTCAATTCAGGTAACCATTTGTCCAAAAAAAATCAGGAATTCAGCATATAGGAGAACATAATCTCATGTAAGATAGAAAAGGAGACGATCATACAAAGATACTGATAGAATTCCATAAATGAATTATGCATCGATGAATGTTATTAACACCATTGTAGAAGATCTTCCATAATGTGAGTCTATCTCATGGGAATCAGAAGATGAATTTATTATCTATAGTATGGTCCAGACTGAACTGAATAAAGGAGGTTTTCATACCAGAAATCAATGTATTACCAAGAATCTAGGTATTCTCTCAAAGAATAAACTCTCATCCCTTATAAAGGTATCTAACAAGGGGAGAGTTAAAAGTCATATGATGTCTCACATTTCCAACAGAGAAGCTCAATCCCTTTCACTTGAAGAAATAGTTTCACATTAATAGGAAGAGATGAAAGAGTTGAAAAGACTCAATACATATTTAATTAGAAGTAGCATTTCTACTATACATACTCCCCAGAAAGATCCTCAACTTACACATCCTGTCGAAGCTCATCAGCAAAGAGGATTTGTGGTAACTATAGATGCAGATAATGAATTCCCTCCATTGCATACAAATCTCGGGCATGATCAAAGGCATCCTTATAAGCTAGTCCATGTTGGTTATAAAAGGGAAATACCAGCACCCCCACCACCAGTGGTTTTTCTGGTCATTTCACCAGTTCATGATCCATCTACTATACCTATACAGGTCCCAACCCATTTGAATATTCCCCAAATTATTATAAACAAAATTGAGGAATTAACAAATCGATTGTCAGCTATTGAAGAATGGCATGTGCCAGTTCAACAAAAAAAAGAGATCTTACCCGGAATTGGTGGATCTGATCCCCCCCAACCTCATTTTTTGAATACTATATTCCCAATATTTAATGGTTTGGGAGGTCTAGAAAAACACACAACAAATTTCATTTCTCATTGTGATCCCATGATGGGGACTCCTCAACAACAAGAAGTATTAATGCTTTGGTGTTTTGTGAAGTCATTACAAGGAACAGATTTTTCCTAGTATACATGTTTATAATCTTGATCAATTACTGGATGGGAAGATCTCGATCAGAAATTACTTCTTCAATTCAGCTCATCGCTACAGAAAACAATAGTTTTTTATCTTAAAAATTGTAAACAAAGGAAAAATTAAAGAGTTTCATATTTCATTTCTCGATGTAAACGATTTCAATATTCCTTAAATATAGCACTCCCTCAAGAATAGTTTCTTTCCAATTTGTTAGGAAAATATTCATGAATAGTTATGTAAAACACTGATCCTTGTCAAATACACAAGATGGTTTTGAGACATTACTTCAATCTCCCAATAGGTGGAGGATTCCATTGTGGAAACTAAATCTAAATCTAATGTTATTCCACCAGCTATTGGAAGGAGAACAGGGAAAACATAGCCTTCTACAGTCACACTCAAGAAATCACATGTACCTTCTTCCACTTCAAAAACATCATCATATTGAAGGGTTCTGCCTCCTGAGCATCAGCAAAAATGACTGCCTCATCAAGATATCAAAATAGATTAAATTTGGAAATATTTTTAGGAGTTAACGAAAAAAGTTTATTATTTATAGAATGAACTAGTTCCTGGTTACTTCATCTCATCTCTGGAAAATAATTTGGTTAAATTGCTAAGGCTGATGAACCAAACAAAGAAGGATATGAAGATATTCTGAATTATTTTCTCTTTCATCAAATGTTGGGGCATCCCATTTAGAAGTGTTTAGTTTTCAAAGACCTCATTAAAAAAATGGTACACTCTGGACAAGTGAAAACAAAAAGTTTATTATCCTAAGTAGCATGGGTTACTGCTAGTGATCCATCCGAAGAAGGAAAATAGAAGGAAGGAAAAGGTAAAAATTTATAGAAATATGATGATTGGATGATCAAGAAAATGATCAACAGAACTTATTCCATTCTACTAACATAGTTGAATCAACAGATTGTGTCTTCCACTGCTCCCACCACAGCAAGACCACCATCATAAAAAGTTTAATCTTAAAATAAGTGACATGATCAGAAGGATAGAGAGCATTCAAAAAAAGATGATATCATGTAAAGACCAAAGTTTTCCTTGACTTTGGAATATTTCATGAAATCTGTTTCAAAATGATGGTTATTTCTATACCCAATGGCACAACCAGAACTGACTAGTCAAGAAGAATCGTCATTATAAGAATTATTGATTTTTGTTTCTATTAACGTTATCTATTTAATGTATCCCTATGTCGATGGTGATTCGTATTATAATGTGCATGGGATACCTATACCTAATTGGATAATTGGAGGTAGAATCCATGTTAGAGGTTACAGGAGAAGGAATGGACATTCTATAAGCCGTTATATTAACTCTACTCCTACTCGAACTGTATATGCGGCAAACAATTATAGGAGATCCGTTCAGCGATCTCAACAATAACAAGGAGATTCTTCCATGTATGACAGGTTCAGTCCTAAAATAATTATTTTTGTGGAATTATTAGAGTTTACAATATCTTTATCTTAGAAATTAGATAGACCTAGTCAGTCTAATATACCAAATCCAGGAGTATTTTTATCTTTTTTCCCGACGAATGGTACATCTAAATCAGGAGATTCATCTTCCAAGGAACCTACAAAACTGCGTCTCCATGATGGGAAATACAGTCTTTTGGACAAAAAGGAATATTGTTTTGAAATATAAAGCCCAAATATTGGTCAAGTTTCCAATTTTGGATGCCTTGAATCTATCTAAAGTTCTTCAAGAAGCACTTATTGTGGCTTTGTCAAGTCCTCAAGAGTTTGAAACTGAAGTTTCTATAGCTGAGGTTTACCATATAGAGAATGATCCTACATAATGTCATGAAACTATACCTTTTATGGATAAAGATTAAAATTATGTTGTACATAGACATATCAGGATAATATATTTATTTGGAAGGGTCAATGACATATAAATACGATGATCCTTCATTGATAAGGTCTCATGAGTCAACCTCGTTCCCATCCGTACAGTTTGTTGATTGGGCCTCACTGAATCTGTTTTATCCCATTTGAATTTAATGTTGAAAGGTTATGATAAGAATGAGAAAAAACCTCTGGGAAATATTACACTCAGAACATAGTTCGGAGATCTTCTGTCTTACTCATATTTTATGGTTGTCTATCGGGACACAACCTTTAATATTCTTCTTGGAAGGCCCTGGTTACATCAACATGCAACCATACCTTCTTCATACCACCAATGTCTCAAGTACTACTTATATGTCCAAATTGGGACAATATATGGTGACAAGGATCAGTTTAAAATGTGTGAATCTCAATACATCGAGAATAATAATTTTATCACATGAAGGGAACAAGTTCCGTGAGAAAAGAGGAAACTAGAATCAATGTTCCCAATGGTTTGGAGAAGATCCTAGAAAAACCATTAAAAACTTTGACTATAGATTATGAATTTCCTATCAATAAAATTGAAAGGATAAACCCAAATATAAACACTAATCCAGTGTCTTAAAAAATGTCAATTGCATAAATCGATCCTGACAACATGGGAGAAATTATTGATTTACCAAGCAGCGATGAAATATTAAATAAAGATGTTTTCATTTCATCCACTTAACTATAAAATTTCTTTTCTTAATTAATTATATTAGAAGATGTTGTATCAATACTATAGAGATACAAGGATTTTTATTCCTAACCCCTAATATCCCCTTTAATGCTCCAGGAATACCCTTCATTATCAGTAGAGTTAGAAATGATGGTCTCTTCTTTGGGGTTTTCAAAGACAAACTTCTCCCATAGATCTGAAAGTTTTACCTCATTACCTACTATTCAAGTAGACATAGAAGAAGTGACACATAATGATGAAGAAAAAAATATCTCAGGGACACTCCTCCATAATTTGAGGAAGGTGTCTCTACCACTGTAGAGAAGCTCAAAAAAATAAATCTGGGTACAGAAGATGATCAAAACCCCACTATAATTAGCGAATCCATGAACTATGAAGAGAAAGAGATGTATACCTTATTTCTAATGCAACGTCAAGATATATTTTTCTTTGAATTATACATAAATTTAAGGTAATAATACCGATTTAGCCACTCATCATTTGGTTTTACCAGAAGAACATCGAGAATTAAAGAATACAGCCAGAAGAACACATCCAACTCATGCCTCAAAAATTGAAGCTAATGTCGATAATATTATCAAGGATAACATTTTCAAAGAGTTTCAATATCCAAAATGACTGTCCAAAATTATCCTAGTGAAAAGGAAGAATGGGAAAAACAGATTTTTCATTGATTTCAGGGTTCTTAATCAGCATTATCCTGAAGATGATTTTCACATTCCTGTAATAGAGCTTTTAATTGATGCAACGAGTGGTTATGAAGCTCTTTCCTTCATGTATGACTACTCAAGGTATAATAAAATTTGCATGGACCTAGAAGATGAAGAATCTAAAACCTTCATATCCCCTCAAGGTGTGTTTTTATCAGGTAATTCTCTTTGGCTTAAAGAATGCAGGTAAATCATATCAAGGTGCCATGCTTCATATCTTCAAACACTTCTAATGATAATTTGTCAAATGTTTTATGGATGATTTAGTGGTTAAATCCAGAAAATGTGTCGATCACTTGACTGATCTAGAGATTATATTCAATAAACTTCAACAACATACTTTGAAGGTAAACCACATGTAATGTACTTTCGAGGTAACCTCCAAAAAATTTCCCAGCTTCTCTGTACGCCATCTTAGAATAGATGTTTAACCTAAGAAACAAAATAAATCCTTCTAATTTCACCTCCTCGAAATTTGAATTAATTAATAGGGATCTAAGGAAACTTGGCCTATATTTGGTGTTTCATCGCGAATTTGGCTGGAAAGTGTTTACCCTTCACTTGATTAACAAACAAGGGAGTCACCTATCAGTGGACTGAATACTGCCAAGAGGCATTTGATACTCTCAAGAAATATCTATTGATTTCACGAATATAAATCGCACCTGTTGAATTAAAACCATTAAATATCTATGTGAGAACTTTAGAGTGATCACTAGGCACCTTCCTTACCTAAAAGACTGATGCTGTAAATGAAAATAGAATTTACTATATCAGTCGAACTATGCTTGACACAAAGACTCAATATTTTAGTATCATGAAATGATGCCTTATATTAATCCTTGAAATTCAAAAATTGAGGCACTACCAGCAACATCATGAGGTCCAATTGGTGTCTCGCAATAATCCACTCAAATTTAACTTCATTTGTCCTATGATTATGGGGTGTTTGGAATGGTGGAAAGTTATTTTGCAACAATTTGATATAAATTTTGTGCCTCAGAATGGAATAAAAGGCCAAGATTTGTTTGATTTCCATTTTGAACATCCATCTGTGGAAGATACATCATTGAATAATGAACTTCATGATGAATATTTCATCTCCTTTCCAGATAGTTCCCAAACATGGGAAATATACTTTGATGGTGCCTCCAGAAGTACAATAGGGATGAGAATGGAAAACCCTAAACTCAACAAAGTTGGGATAAGAATTGTACTTATCTCTCTAGAAACGTAAGTGTTTCCTTATTCCTTCTTGTTGTTAGAAGGGGGTAGAAACTACAAAGAACAATATCAAGATCTCATCGTAGGATTCGAATTTGATCTTCAGGTACAAGTGAATCACTTGAAAGTAAAAGGGGATTCAGAGTTGGTAATCAAACAAATCAATGGGGATTATTCTATTAGAAAACAAGAGTTAATGCCTTTGTGTGATTACATTAGAGAGTTAATGGATCGATTTCCCTCATATCTGATATTGTCTTATATCCCACAATCACAAAACACCCAAGATGATGCACTAGATAATGAAACTACAGCCCATGTATATCCAAATAGGGATGAGACAATCATCAGTATTTCCAATCGTCATGTGGTATAAACTTTTATTCAAACTATAATGGAGGAAATTAATGATTTTAGCCCTATTTCTAATCCATATTGTCATACCATGGGACAGATGATACTCATCATGAGATATCTTTAAAATAGAGTACTTCTACTAGGTAGAGATAAAAAAGAACGGACCTGATGACGGGTGGAAAATTTTACTCTTTTGGATAGTCTAGATCCCTAGAAGATCCTCTATAAATAAGGATTTGAGGGAATCCTCTTTAGATGTATTGATGGAGAATAAACTGTAGTTCTCATGAAAGAAGTACATTCAGGATCTTGTGGTTCTCAGCAGTCTGGGCATAGGCTTTATGATCAAATACAAATGTATGGACACTTATGGCCTTTAATGACGCATCATTACACAAAATGTTCCAATAAATTCCATCCCTTCCAAGTGCATTCCATATTAATTAATGAACCCCTATAGTTTCTATATACATCTAAATACTCCTGACCATTTTCTACATGGGTAATGGATGTAGTGGGACCTTATCCTCTCCCAACGGCTAAGTAGTTCAAGTATATTCTCTCTACTACCGATTTCTTATCCAAACGGGTTGAGGAAATACCTCTCAAAGAAGTTGGAGCCAAAATAATTGTTAGTTTTTTTAAAACTAACATCATCACAAGATTTTGTGTCCCTCATAATATATTAACAGACAATGGCACCAATTTTTGTTCTATTGAGGTAATGAAGTTATATCAGAATCATAATTTCAAATCCAACCATTCATCTCGCTATCATGCAGCAACCAGTGGACAGATAGAGGCCTTTCATAATACCCTCTCAAATATGCTCCAGAAATGGTGGATAAATATAAGAAATATTTGGCGGATTAAATTTTTCATTCTATAGGGGCTTATCGAACTACTGCCCATATGACCCCCCCAAGTAACCCTTTATTCATTTGTTTGTAGAACAGAAGAAATATTTCCAATTGAAATTCAATTTCATTCACTCATAGTTGTAATCTGTGATCAGTTTTCTACATATGAGTAGTATCAGAAATGGTTTGATGATCTATAATTATTAGATGAAAAAAGATTTCATACTTTGATTCATTTATAATTCTATCAGATTAGAATAGTGTGAGCCTTTAACAGGAATGTTCGCCTCTGTTAATTTCTCCAAGGAGATTTGGTATCGGTCCTCCGGACTCTAATGATACTATGAAAGAAACCCCCAAAGCATGATAAAAAGTGGGAAGGAAATTATTCCATACATAATGTCTACCCAAATAGAGCTTATGCCTTAATCTCAATGGATGGAGAGCTTATCACATCTCCAACCATTGCAAGATTCTTGAATAAATATTTTGTGTAATTGAAAATAATATCCTTACTGCAAGAGTCTAAACTACGTAGCACGACATCCTAGTTTCATGAAATTAATCTTAATAACAACCATAAGCGTCCAAGATGCATGATAATAAAAGCTGTAGTATCTTTGTCCAAGTTGTAAGACATTAAACTACATAAAAACCATAATATTCCACTCTACGTGATGATAAAATGTGTAGCATATTTTTCCTTATTGCATGACATTAAACTGCATGACATCATTTGTCCTCTTTACATGACATTAAACTCTATGAATAACCTATTATCTACATGAAATTGAGATCTTCCATAAGAAAGCATCAATGACATCATTGTTACTCCTTAGTGGCACATGAGTCCCTTTCTTCCATATTTCTGAGTCAGATCAGCATAGGGAACTCATTTCAAGAACTAATTGTTTCTGGATTGTCATCTATTTGAGATACATAGAGATCCATGGATCTCCAATCTTGGGACCAAACACAACCACATAATATTTTTATTTCCTTTTTCCTCCCATATGTGAGTTGGATATGTACATAGTGTTCCCTTAAGATACATGGTTCGATCATTATACCATTTTGTGTCTTATGTTTAACAGTTCTTCTAGAATGTGCCAAAAGCCCCCGTCTCCCATATCATACTCGATTGATTTGGGAAATGAATGTTTCAAGAACTATGTACGACTTGATTATCATATAAATGAGATACGCAGAGACATCCAGATCTCCAATAATGGGACCAACCATGATACCCCCCTCCCCCCTTATTCCTTACATAAGAATCAGGTCTAGATAGTTAATGTTTAATGAAGTATATATGGCTTGATTCTAACCCCCAGTAAGACACGTAGTGACACTTGGGTTTTATCCCTTAGTTGAGTTACAATATGTCTTCCTTTCTACATCGATTCATCTTCATCCTTACTGCATGACGTTAAACTATAGGGAAATCTACGAATTACGAATGGCTTGATTATTGCCTCCAATAAGATAAGTAGTGAGACCAAGTACTATGCCTTGGCTCATCTATCATTTAATCGTAATACCCAAATTCTTCACTTGCGTGCCCTTTTTTTGTTATAGAAGAAACCCTTATTGCTCCTAGTTTCTAACACCGAGCATAGCTCACGTGGACTTAGGAATTGGGAAAAAGGATTATCTATATAAATAAGGTGTACCAATTACTTTCAGGGTTATCAATGGTCCTGGCTACATGACCATATGAGGAACAATAGACATCCTCTTCAAATGAAGATAAATTAATCGGTACTTTTAAGAACTACGTGTGGCTTGATTCTCATCCCATTGAGATACTTAGTGACAACGATGCCTTATATCCTAGTCTCATCCATAGGGAAATATTATTTCCCACCTCTCTTTTATACTATAAAAAATCTATATAGGATGATTTTATCTTAGGTCTTATACTTAGAGAGCCCAACAAAGAAACATGAATGTCCCCATTTTAGAAATGAGTTAGATCTTTGTAAGGGACTCCAAACTCATGGCCAATATTGATTCCAATATTTCAAATATACATTGATCATTACCCCTTCCCCTTTTCACACTCTTAATAATGAATATTTTCAGATCTTCATAATCATTCTTATGATTTCTAGTGATAGAGTTTCTAATATTTGAGTTCTCTTTTTATTGACTATGGAGTACGCTCCCTTAGGTGGCCTTGCATAAGTTTCCTACATAATGGGACTATTAGTCAATCGATATAACTATTTGGCTATGCAACATATTCCCTAGCTAGCCCTTCATAATACATCCCTAATAATAGGATTTTCAAAAAATGGGAATTTTTTATTGGTTAAAGTGCCTTTTGTCCCCTTCAAACATTGATAACAATATACAAGAACCTAAATTTTAAAGCAGTCATTCATGTATATTTGTCCCACTACCTTTCTCTAAATTTGAATGTCTCAAAAACCATGATTTACACAATTCCCTCTCCATACATTCAAATAAAGATGAAATAACATTGGAATCACTTTTCTACATGTCACATACTATTTCCTTTTTTGGTCCTAGTATTATTAACTAGAAACACCATACTCCCTATGTTTCAGTCAGACCATCGTAGAAATCTTATTCCTATGATTATTTGGAAATCATGATTGGAAGTACTCTCTCCATATTCAAGTACCTTTATTCATAAATATAACTCTTTGCTTTAGAAAATCTTAATCTCCATAATATTTATTCAGCTTTTAGAAATAGAATTTCAATAATATGAGAGCTATTTTTCCTAACTATTAAGTACGTGCCCTTAGGTGGCCATGCATACAATTTTCCTACATAACAAGCCTTTCAGTAAAAAGATGCCACTATTTGGATATGAAGCTTATGCTTTAGTTGGACCTGCATAATACAACCCCCAAAACAGGTTTTTCAAATAATGTTAACATCGTTCTTGGAAAAGAAATCCTCTAAGGATTTTATCCCTTTTCCCATATCATTCATCAGATCCAGAAATTCCCAAAGAATATTTTACAGTTTTCCCCTCCATACCTAAATATAGTAGTATGTTTCTAACCAAATTATCAAGAAATTATAAGAGTATCATACCGTTGGTCAAAGTTAAATACCTTAAATTAAAGCCACCCAATTTCTTCACTGCATGACTTAAAAATGCACAACACAATATCCTCACTACAAGACATAAAACCGCATAGCCTGATATCAAAAATTCCCCTTTCTGATAAATTTTAACCATTCCTAATACACCAAATTATTGTAGAAATAGTTTTCTTATTCATCAAATATGTTAACAAAGATAACCCTTTATTTATAAAATATCTTTCCTTGTCACCCAATTCTTACTTTCCCTTGTATATCAACAGTAAAATGTTAAATTCACAAGAGCCCTTTTGCTTGACTATGCAGTATGTTACCTTAGGTGGACTTGCATATGTAGTATACATAACGAGCATGTCAGTTAAAAGATTTCACTATTTGGTTATGCAAAATTTTCTCTAGTCGGCCCTACATAACACAACTCCCATAATGGTTTAGTAAAATGATGATAACTTCATTCTTGGAAAAGACTTCCCTTATTTTTATTCGAGATTTAGATTTTATGACCATAAAAATTCTTGTCTGAAGATTCCCATTTGAAATATTTAATGAATATTAGATAAATTCATAGCCACTGGGTCTTGTTTGGAATCTAATTTCAAAATTTATGGTCAATGATGTTTGAACTTAAACACTAGACCTTTATAGTACAATATTAATGACTCTAAAATGCCAACAATAAGAGACGTCATACTCACTGGATTGGGAACCCGCAAAGGGAACTCTGAACAAATTTCGAGTCCCAGCTCACTAAACGTACATTTTGTATGATTTAGGTAATATTGATAAATAAAAAGTTAAAATATTCTATTATTATGGGGTTGTCTGTATAACCCTAGATAAAATCAAACTACACATACTAGGCCCATTGAATTAGGTAAAACCAATGTTTCTAGAAAGAATGAAAACACATATGATTGAAGATGAATTGATTTTCATTTATGAGAAAAATTTCACCAAGGAGCAACCCAAAATTGGAGTCTCCCTTTTTTCTGAAATCAAACAAGATTTTCTATATAACTTCTAATTTGGTTAAAATATTCTTGAGCCCCATCAACTTCCCATTGAAGTTTGTTTAGTTGACCAGCTTCATTATCTTCATCATGATGAAGTGCTTCCTTAGAATCAGAAATGGATTTAGAACCATCCTTATGGACATCTCATAATGAGCTATGAAGATGGTAAAGATCCAATCTAATAATATCTAATTATTTTTGAAGTTTCAGCTACTGAATATTTTTTCCATTAATCTTTTGCTTCAGTTATTTCAACTTTGTTGTATGCTTGGCCTCAGATCGAAACAACAATGCTTGGGATTTGTCCGTATTGATGAATAGTTAATCCTTTGTTAGGTATTCTAAAAACATCTTCTCTTACTCCCTATTTCAAATAATCTGCTTCTATGTTATATGAATTTCACTATATTCAAAACCTCTAAATCCAAACATGATAAACAGAAATGAATGTCAAGTATTTCTTGAAGGCAGTTCATTAAGGTCCATTTCAAATATTATCTTCCATATATTTTTTCATGCCTTGAGAAGTTCAAGACGAAGTGCCATTTGTAGTTTCGGGTCTAATTTAGAGTCTCTATCATATGGAGGGACATATTATTGGATTAACGAACATAACAAAGTGCCATGTTCTACACCTTCCTTGAAAATGGCTGCTTCACCTTATAATATTGTTTGAGCTGATGTAGAGGCTTCACCTTCAGACCTCACCATTGACATTGATAGCCCTATATGGTAAATTAAGAATTATGTTTATGGTAGTTTCATGGGATAAAAAAAGTTAAGAAAATCACAACAACAATATATCTTACCTACCAGTATGTCAGCATCTTGATAACACTTCTCCCAAATAATCTCAGTTTCAACATCAATTGTCACAGGATGTTCTGGTGCATGTGATGAACCAAAATTATCATAGGATAAAAGTAAGTTGTTGTTACATTTTATACCTTATGAAGCACTTTTTATTTACCATCGGCCTCATCTCTTCTGATAGTGGGAACATTAACAGTGATGGGAACAAACATTGGTTCCTTTGACCTTAATGCATCTTTAGGAACCACCGGGTTAGCAGGAATTTGTGCTTGTTAAAAATCACCCTCCATAGTTCCTAGAAGCTTATTAGTATTTCTTTTAGAGAATAAATATAAGAAGATCCTTCAATTTCAAGAAGTTTAAACACTTTTTCATCAATATGGAAAAAAATCTTCATCATCAGGAAGGTTTACCACTACAGATAAAGCGTTTAACCCTGGATTTCTTTCATCAATGATTTTTTTATTCTACTTCTTAAGAGGAAATGTATCATTATCATCTAAGATAGGTATTGGAGATGGAAATCACCTTTCTATATCATTCCCTATGACCTGTTGGCCTGTAGATATTTCCCTTGATTCACAGGGTGATCTATTAGTTCCATGAGTAGTTCCACCAGGTCTGTATCACGACGATGTAACTTCAGTTGATTTTCTTTTAACCATATGAATGTTAAGATAATATTTCCCATGAGTAACAAATATTTGACTAAATTCAAATTTCAAAGTAGAAGATAATGTGAAAATAATGAATCATATATCTTTAGGATCCAAAAAATCATTCCATTCATCCACTAATGAAAGACCAATCTCGTTAGTGGTACCATGATCTATCATTTCTTTCACCCACTTCATTGTGGGAATTGATTCTTGAGTTGCATATTTGAGCATTTCAATCTCTCATATGTATGTTTTTAAATTCATTGGGATTTTATTTAAATAGAATATCATAAGAGGAACGTTGATCCCCTAATCCTGGAATATGAATCCCTTCACATATATCCATTCACATGGTTTCAGCATAAAAATATAAACTTTTCCATGTTTGAATAACCTTTGGTCTTATATATTCAGAGTATATGTCAGAGGGTTGTGAAGAGGATCATGCAGCCCTGTAATTAAGTTTCTTCCCAATTTCTACAGTAATAGATGGGGGATAAGAAAATGGAACTTCTCACTCTTCGAAATGATGGTGACTAGATCACCTCAGTACAACATCAAAAGGGATCTATGGAGTGGATCTCTAAACTATGATGGGTGGATTATATCTTGCACGGGTTCACTTTGGTGAATTTTGAGTCACATCACATCCACCTTCTGACTCTACTGAGTGGGCCCCTGATGACAAATAATTACCTTCCAAATAAAGGGGTTCCTTACTACTACTTCTCATTATCCCCACTAGAGGGAAAACATGGTTTAATACCATTTAGGGTAAGATGCAACCTAATTTTTGGCAAACTAGACCGTCAATCTACTTTCTGCATCTATGGAAGTTAAATTTAATATTTCTCCAATCTTATCTGTAGATGTCCGCAATAGTATTTGTCGAGAAACCATCGGATTTTGCTCTAATATGACATGCGCAAGGGGGGATACAATAATTTTTTATAGAAATTTGAATTGACATGAAAATATATAAGGAGAAAAGGCCTCACATATGATTTCTTGGTCAATATGGGTGGCCAATACACCATCTATTCAAGCTAACATGTATGCCCTTATCTCTAAACTAGTCATCTCATCATCAACGAATCACCTCATAGGAGGATTCCCATATGGAAATAGATGAAATTATTTACACATACTCAATATATCCTTGATATAATAAGTGTTCAAAGAAAAATGTGAAATACCAGAGAAAGCCTAAAAAGATTGTTAGAAAGAACTTCAAAATACATGTACCCCACTTTGTACATCATAAGTTCTGAAATGAGTGTCGATCCACCCCCATAACAACTGGAATAGTCCCTCTATTATGAAAGTATACTTACCTCTGTAAATATGCAATAAGATCCTATGAATATTTTCCAAAATAGGAGTGTCCAACCCTACCATGATTCTCTCATCTAGCTTGGCAATAATTACAAAAGTCCCTAGACTCACACCTCCTTTGAATTCTTGGACTGGTAATAAATATACACTAATCCACATGGCCAGGAAACCTTCTAGATGCATCTTCGCAGGAATCTTTGAATTGACTTCATATCCCCACTATTTAAAATCACATTTCTCTAATTTCGTTCAAGAGGTGTTAGGTGTACATCTCTTCTCTATCTTTGGAAAGTTGTTCGGATGAGTGCAGGTGGGGACATGTTACTTCTTCTTTAATGTGAATATTTCCATACAATCCTCTTGATGAATATCCCATCTTGTGGGGGGATTTTTGGTGGTTTCATTCTTAAGTTTATAAAATATCTTCATCCACTCATGAACCAAAGATGATGCCTTCTCTAAGACATTCTATTTCACCTTAGGGGGGAATAAAGTCATCATACATATCTCTATGGATTTGAGATCTAGAAATATTGTAGACATACCACAAACATAGGCCTACTTATCCATTTTTCAAGTGGAAATAGTTAGTTTCTAGACTCCCTTGGATTAGTAACTCTGGCACAAAATCTTCTTTCCTATACACATGGGTCGTCCCAACCAATACAGCCTCATAAATCCCAACACCTTTTATGTAATATATAAATTCTGAACACGTCTCGCACAACCAATATTCCAACATCCATGCGGGTTTTACACTTCCTCTTGGGTGGAAATCCCAAATTTTCTTCCAGCCTTTGGATTGATCTTTCTGTGAATCTCAAAAGACGGATGAATAACACTGTGGTTGTAGCTCGTGTGTGTGTGCTTTCAAATCTGGAGCACATGGGATGTGATGCATGATATGAGCTTTTTCTGCTATCCCATCATTAGAAAATGAGCCCCCAATAGAAACATTACCAGATGAGAAGTTGGTATAATCTTGAAACCAGAAAAGTGGAATATAATTTTTTAGGTTAGGAATATTTACGTCTTACAGATGGCCAAATTATACAAAGGAAAATAATTTCTTCGGGGAAACTTTAAGAGATATTTTTCAAATATTTTTCCAAGTCTATAATTGTGGTGTCACAGATGTCAAAATAGTCATGACCAAAAACATTCATCATGTCATCAATCCTCTTACTGGCCAATTCATTAGCAGTTCCAACTCTTTTTGGAGCCCTTGAAACAGAAAAGGAGATCAAAAATCATATTTAATGTAAGTTAGTTTTTTTTCTTTTGACAAAATAATTAAATAAAATTGATAGGATAATTAAGTGGTGAAAGTCTGAAACATGGCGTGAAAATATAAATGGGAGTGCAAGTGTAGTGCCCCAGTTATAGCCTGAAAGTAAAAAACATATAGTAGAAGCACGACTAAACAGAAGCACCAGAGTGAAAAAATAGACATGCACACCAAGAAAATTATTTTTGGAATTTAGGAGAATTTTCAAGGAATTGAAGCTGCTATATATAATTGATGCAAGTCAACTAGAATTCCATAATCACGTGCGCTATGAACTTGTGCGGCCTTTCATCTTTCACGCCTCAACTTGTGTTCCCCAGTACCATCCTTTTCCTATTCTTTACTTCACCTCAATATAAGATCCTCTTTTCATTATGGATCCAATGTTCAGGGGAGATTTTTTTAAAACTATGTTCCATCAAAGAGTCTAAAAATGACAAAGGGAAATAACATAAAAAGAGAGGAGAGAACACATGAAAGAAATCAAGATCTTTCAAGGCTTGATTTTTGGATATCCCTAGTTTGAAAAAGGAGCCATCGACATACAACCTACATGTACCCTAGATCTGGGGTGCAACCCACTTGTGCGCCCAATCTCCTTTAACCCATGTCATATTTTTTCCTATAAATAGACTCTTGGGGACTTCATTTGTATGGATGAATTTACCTAAAGCCTAATTGTTGCTCTGGTGGCCCTTGTGCTTCTCCCAAGTCTTCCAAAACATTAATGGTAGTTCTTTAACACCTAAAGTAGAGGAATTGAAGGAGAATCATAAGAATTCATTCTTTTTAGTGTTTGATATTAATAATAATTCCGCACCTAAATAACCTAACCTCCATGAACCAGAAACACTTGTGTGCTACCTATTCCTATCACAGGGACTTGAGCACCCCACTTCTGGGAATACTAGTGAATACTCGTGAGGGATTGAGTCGGGTCTCACCCAAGTATTAATATCTTGGTCATTCATCACTCAAGTGAATATCAGGTCACACAATCCTACTTTCATGCCCATACATGCATTCCAGTACCAAATTAGGTTCCCATACTTGCACGCCAGTACCCACTTGGGTTACCCTCTTTAATTCACCTACTCTCTTCATTCAACAAGACAGTAATCCCTATTCAAATCCATTCATGGAAAGTCTTCTTCTTCATTTGATTTCTTGTCTGAAAGGGATTGTTTTGAGACCTTCACCAAAACCTCCTGACTTATCGAACCCTTGGGAAATGCACATCATCATGTCTATAATTTAGGTTTGTATATCGGCAGTCATAGGTTTCCCACATATGTCTCATAATGGGGTTTTGATTCATTGAATTTCTCTAGGATTGTATATCTAATGTCATATGGACCTTTCTCATAGGAAAATTTATGGTAATTTCCCGGTTTTAGGGATTATTATTTGGGTCCTGACCTCCCATTCTCATCTCTAAGACCTGATACCTCAGGTCTCTAATAGGGAAGGTACGGTTCAGTCAGGATTTTCCATGAAAGAAAAAGTGAAATCTCCCTCCCCTTCTAGGATCAATTTTAGGGTATCCATTATGCTATAATCCCCTAACCATTGAAGTAGGAGGTTACAATCATGATCTTATTTATTTCCTTCACCTTCACTCCTTCCTTTCATTAGATCCTTGTCCAATATTAATTGAAGAGTGGGAAGGTTCATCACCTCACCCTTTTCTTGGGTTGACTCAACCTCGTCCACCCTCACCACCATAGGCACATCCTCTTCCATTAGGGGAGGAAGAAAAGTGTGGGTGCCTTAGATGGATTATTGAAATCCTCTTGTTTATCACACTTATCATGGCTCACGTGGGCTTATAGATTTTTCACAACCACAACATTCAAACAAAACTTATTTATCTATGGTAACTATGATTCCTATTCAAACAAAGATATGTAGGAAGCCTTCTCAGGGCACGATCTCATTGGATATCCTCTTCAAGAATCCAACCATAACTCACTTAATCTGAAAAATTTCAATAGAAATAAGCCCCAAATTAAACCCCCTAATCACCAAGGAATCATTTTCTGAAATTAAGCCCATACTCATTTCTCTCAAAGGACTATACTCTCCTATTAGACTCATCAAACTACATAGGCTTTGATTCCCATCCACATGGGATGTGTAGGAGGCCTCCTTGAGGTTCAAACCCAACACTTCAAATCAATCATGTTCTCCTTGGGCCATATTCCCAACAGGGTCAAATATTTCATGAAAACACATACTCTTCCTAAGTACCTTGGGCTTCTTAGGTATACTTCCCACACCAAAAATTGACTAAGAACCATTAACCCATAATCTTTCAAAGTCCCTTTGGCTTCTTAGGTATATGTCCCACAACAAACATTGACTAAGAACCTTTCTTTTTGATGTACTTACCACATATAATTAAACTATATGGCTAGGTCCTTATCACATGACCTTAAAAGGTATGATGTGTCCCATTATGTGATACTGAACTAAGAGGGTTCTAATTCCATTCATAAGGATACGTAGGAATCCTATTTTATTGGTATGATCCCAATATCTAAACACACCTTTGTTTCCCTGGAAGACAATAAATTCCAGAGTTCCCCACCGAGTGGCTTAAAAACATGGATCGTCATAATGATGATTGAAAGAATCATTGATTTTATATGAGAGGATACCATTGATGGATACCATCAAATACATACCAATATCTCCATTAATGATGAACCTTGAGTACATACAGATGATTCTAAATATTACATATGTTAATAATTGATTACAAATTCCAATGGGAACTTTTGTTATACTTGGTGAATTAATAAGTATTCAAGAAAATATCATAAATTTATAATGATAGTACCATAGTAGACAATAATTACCCACAAAAGGGTGTGATGAGTTCGACCTCCTATCCTCTTGACCATTGAAAGTTCTTATGTTTCGTAAAGATCAAACATAATGAATTCATGCCTTTGGAAAGCATGTCCCTTTTGGATAATGAACATTTGGATGTTTCTAGTTCCATGAATAAATCCAACATAATCCACATAGAAGAAGTTATTCTTAAATTAGAACACACGATCAAATGAAGTACCATACAGAAACATTGAAAATATTTTTTTATTGGTAGATAAAATATGTGATATATAATCATTATGAAATAGTGAGGTATTTGTATGTATAAAGACCCAATACAGAAACTCCATTATTTTACATCTTTTGTATTAGCTAAAAAATATATCTCACAAAAATAATCTCACAATCTTATGAATGGATGTTTTGGTGTCTTTGAGAACATACTATTTAAGAAACTTATGTTGCAACCTTTAAGAAAATTTCTCCTTTATTAAGCCACACTACAGTCCCTTTTATACATCCTATATATTATACTAATCTTCAGTACATGGGGGAAATGAAAAATAATAAAGGGGTTATCATAAATGCTCAATACGGTTAAAAATAATTGATAACAATCAATGATCATAAGTTAGAATCAGATGGGTATATACCTATAATCAAGATACATAACCAACATATACCCAACAAAGC
Organism: Viscum album; assembly: GCA_963277665.1. Classification (NCBI taxonomy): domain Eukaryota; kingdom Viridiplantae; phylum Streptophyta; class Magnoliopsida; order Santalales; family Viscaceae; genus Viscum; species Viscum album. Next base: position 1,243,390,560 of record OY728153.1, read on the forward strand.
ATAGATCATAAATTATGGAATAAATTTTTGGATAAAATATGTCATAAATAACATTAGTGTTGAAATATGAGTTAATAGAAATTGGCCATGAGTTAATAACATAGACTTAATAATATTGTAATAGTTTGGCATAAACACATGATTAAGAAAATATATCTTTGTGAATATTGGTTAACCAAAATTAAATCCATTAATAGACACGTGAGTATAACCTAATCACCATTACACTCAATGAAAAATATTTTGATCAAATCATAAGAGAAATTATAACCATTATATACATTGTGGTATACAAAAAACCATAATTATAACCATGAACAACCATACAAGTATATCTAAACCTGAATTATACCAACAAAAAACATTTTCTCATAGATAAAGCACAATTATACCAACACAAAAAATCAATATCTCATGATATATAGAACCTTAAACAATGTATTAAAGGTTGATATATGTCCCCCTCATCAATTATCCTTGAATAATAGTGCCAAAAATGAAATAAAACTATTAATATATCATAAATAACCATGGTAATGAAAAATGTTTTTTACAACATGTCTTGGTGATTAAACTCAAATTGACCATTATTACGTACACATTTGATATCCAATATTTTATTAACTAGTTCTTCATAAGAATATTTAAGGTTTTGTTGATGAAAATTGCTTCCCAATAAATAAAGCATTATGAGATAAATTGTATAATTGAATAGAACTTGTATACGAGTTTTTATACAATGTATTTATCTTTTTCATAAAAGGGGAAATTATGGGTCATTTTCGAAATAATTTTTAGAAAATTAACTTTTAAAATTTGGGATATAACTATATTTATTAATGAATATTTTTTAAAAAAATCAATAATTAATCCATGAATTTGAGACAAAATTTCAAACATGATATGTGAAACCATTTTTAAAGTTATTACATTGATAAAAAGTTTTTGACAACAGATCATTAAAACACACATAATGTTTTCCAAATGGAGATGTGATTTATTTTTGAAAACATTTAAATTTATAAAATAATCATTAGTAATGGTACATTAACAAAATAAAAAAAAATGTTCTAAAATATAAATGTGAGGTTTAAGATAAAACATTATATTTTGAATGGATGAAAAACCTTGGTAATATTTTAAAATACATTTGTTAAAAATAGACATTGTAAAAAGAGAATTATTAATTACTTTTTAAATGCGTGGAAGGAAAATATAATGGAAACATTAAAAAACACATAATTTTTTTTGAAACACAAAATAAATTATTGGAGGGAACGAGAAATATATGCATAGAGTAGAAACCTTCGTTAAAGATGATGATAATTATCCTAAAAACATATATTTTTGGATATAAATTTATAATTGTAAATTAATTTAATTTAAAGTTAATTTACCACTATGTTGGAAGATACCTTAATATGTAAAAAGTTATTTTGGTGGATGAAACCATATTTAGAATAAATAAGTTCAAGAAGAATAAATATAACCCAATGAAGGGAGTGAATTTCACAATACAATTTCAAATTTTAAATCGAAATCCATTTGGATAAAGTACCGTATATGGCTCCTCAAAACCCATGATTTATATGAATATATTCATATAATTCACTATATTATAATAGAACCATATTAGAGATAACATGGTTTATGATATTAATAATGTATCAAGAAAATAAAATTATGACAACAAATACCTTACTAAATTAGAAACAATCATCTCAAAAAAAAGATGAATGATATGATTTAAAATTAAAAATCAAATATCATGAAAAATTGGAGGATCAAGATGAAAAATATATTGGAGGGAAGGTATATACAAAATTGAAATGAAATATGATGTATAATAATAAATATTTATCAATGTAAAAATGATTGACATATCCCTTACAATATTTCATCACTATGTTGAATGCACTATATTATCTTGTATAACACAAATAAATAACATAATCACAAATTTCATAACAATTTTTGTAACACCCCCAAATGATAAAGGGTTAAATGACTAAATGACATGACTCATGTCAACAAGGTACAACTATTATTCCTCGGGACTACATCATTAGAACTCCATAGTTAAGCGTTCTTAGAATGGAGTAGTGATCAGGATGGGTGAACTTCTGGGAAGTTTCTCAGGGTGTGTGTGTGTGAGGAAAATTCACACTGGAAAGGACATGTGTTGGTTTGTGGGGACTTTCATTTGTCAGATGACCCGTTCAGGCACATGGGTGGGCCCTAGTGTGGGGACCACATGTCTTCGAGGAAACTAGTGGTACCTAGAAGGTCAGGAATAGATGACATTGTTAAGGCGGGGTGTTTGTGCTCTCATCAGGACCCAGTGCTTACAATTTGTATTAGAGGAGGAACCCAGTCTTAAGTGTGGTGCATAGACTTAGTTGAGATGTAGAACCCACAATGAGGACATTGTGCTATAAAGAGAGGGTGAATGTAACACCACCAACTGATTAAAGGTTAAATGACTAAATTATATGACTTATGTCAACAAGGAGCACCTTCCTTTTCGGGAGCCTGACTAATTATAATTCCATAGTTATGCATGTTTGGCTAGGAGTAGTGATTAGGATGGGTGACCAAGTGGGTCGGGACCCGACAACCATATTATGGAGGAGTGTCTTTGCTGTCACTGAGACTCAGTTGTTACATTTGGTATCAGAGGTGGAACCCAACCTTATGTGTGATTAACTACCTCAGTTGAGATGTAGGGCCCACAATTAGGACATTGTGCTATAAAGAGGGGGTGAATATAACACCCCTAAATGATAAAGAGTTAAATGAATAAATGATATAACTCATGTCAACAAGGCGCACCTTCCTTTTTGGGATCCTACCTCATTAGAAATATACAGTTAAATGTGCTTGGAATGGAGTAGTGATCAGGATGGGTGACCTTTTGTGATGTTCCACATGGTGTGTGTGAGCGAGGAAAAAGCACAATGGAAAGGACAAGGGTTCATTGGGGGACATTCATTTGAAAGATGACCCGTTTGGGCATGTCAGTGGGCCCTAGGGTGGGGACCACGTGTCTGCAGGGAATGTGGTGGTACCTGGCAGGCCGAGACCTGAAGACCATGTTAAGACGGGGTATCTATGCTATGATCGAGTGGGAATTATTGTAACACCCCCAAATAATAAAGGGTTAAATGACTAATTGATGTGACTCATGTCAACAAGGTGCAATGTTTTTTTTAGGAGCCTACAAGATTAGAACTCCATAGTTAAGCATGGTTAGCCTGCAATAGTGATCATGATGGGTGACCTTATGGAATGTTTATCTTGGTGTGTGTGAGTGAGGAAAAAGCACATTAGAAAATAACTTATTTTAGCCTGTGGGGACTGTCATTTTTTAGATGACCTATTCTGGAACGTGGGTGGGTCTCAAGGTGGGGACCACGTGTCTATGGAGCAACTGGTGGTACCTGGAAGGTCGGAACCCAATAACCATGTTAAGGCGGGGTGTCTATGCTGTCACCAAGACCCAGTTTTTACAAGTGGTATTAGAGGGCGGTCGGTCCTACCACAATGACCGGGAGTTTGTGTTTTGTCTTTGGGAAGTAGTGTTAAGAGTTGTGAGTTCAACATTCATATTTAGGGAGTCCTATTTTGGTACGGCGGTAGATGAATCCATACACTAGGACCTTGAATTATGCTTTTCAGCTCAATACATGAAAACATTTGTTGCATAAGTGTCTCCTTATATTTTTTTGAATAATAGTCATCTCAATAGGTATAATTTTTTGAACGTGGTTCATCTTGATTCTCATTCAAGATGCATCCACGCAAACAGCCAGCCAGGATTCCAATGTGTGACCATAAGGATGGTTCCCATAGTGATGAGGCTTCAGTACAGGGATGGTTTCTCGTGATAGTTCCTTTGAGTAGTGTCCCAACAAAAGCACTGCCCATTGGTCAACAGTTACTTCTGATGCTACTGGTAGAGGACACATGTAGGCCCAGTGCCTTAAACGAGTTTTAGTTATAAGTACCCCTCAGGTTCTAAGGTGAGCCCAACTCATATGAGGCAAAGGATTGACTTGAGGTGGTGACTGAGTTTCCATCTATCCAGGGCACCTTTATATTAGATGCTTGTCCTGGCAGTGATCATTTTACAACAACTCAAAAGGGCGATGGTAGGGATTAGATTACCATGATCTTATGATGGGGTAAATCTTCCGTGGATAGATCTTGAGAACATTTCTCAGAGAAGGGGTATCTTTCCAAAAAATGATAAGGGGTATGTTTTCACAAGAGATTCTATAGCTTTCTCTGGACGACATGTCGGTGGATGAGTATTCATAGAGCGGTACCGACTATTCTAGGCACTCATTGAATACTATACAACTATTTCTTATGGGATCGTACCTCTGAGCAAGATTTTTTAGGACAGCTGAGCCACCATTATTCCTCTATGCATTCCTTCTTATGTTAGTGTGCTAGAGAGAAACCTTGTGGTTGAAATTTACTTGGATGGCAGATAAAACTAGTGAAATTTAACAGTGGGAAAGGAGGAAACCAACTTCAGTCTCAGAGACTTGAACGTGTAAAATGTTTTGGGAAGAGGAAGAGATACAGATAGATGAATCTTCAAGGAATGAGACATGGAAGAGGAGCTAGTATATCAATAAGAGGTGGTATAAATTTGGATATGTTAAAACCACAATCCTAATGAGGTCCTCACCGGGCTCAGGGATATGGAGGACATAAGAAGGGAGTAGTTGCATGTGGTCAAGGAGTATGACCCAAGGGCTTCAGAAATTATTTGATGTATGATCTGTGTCTACTACTAGTTGTCATGTTAATAAACATAGGTACTAATCATTCCTTATTTTCACAAATCTTGTTCAATACCTAGAGTTTCCTGTCAAATCGTTGACTTGATCTTTACATATGGAGGTACCTACGAGAGTCGACTCAATAATCAAATGTATGATGATGGTGTGACATGACCCTTGAGGTCATAGTATTGGTTGGAACCTCATTTTGGATTCATCGAGGCCTTACGACGTTAGTTTAAGAATGGACTGGTCATCCAAGATTCCTGTTTAGATTGACTATTTTAGGAAAAAAGGATGTGTTCTACCTACAGTGTTAGAATGGGTATTCCATTGGTCTATGAAAAATGAAACCTCAGTGGCACGGAATAAACTCTTGCATAGTAGGGTAAAACCGATCCCTCTTGAGTCGACCAGCCTCCCCCTTGGGGCATTAGTTGTTTTGAGTTTTTAGTTCCAAATAGTAAATGCAGAGTGTGGGAATGTCCTTTAAAAATTTGTTTCCAGTATTATGTCCTTATAGGAGGAAAGACTTCTATATCATCTTACACCCCAAGATGACACCGATATTAGCATTAGTATATGGGAGGGCTATCATAGTGCTTCACAAGCATGGTCGTAGGTGGGGGACCTACAACAAAATGTCATAGTAAGACCTAGTGATTGTGGTTATGTGTGTATTACCGTCACTTTAACCAAGTTTCCATGAAGAACGAGTGCCCACTACCAAAGGGTCGATGGGCACATCAATCTGTAAAAAGGGGCATAATTTTGTGTGGATAGAATGGTGCTTGTAGGATTTTCAGCAGTTGAGATAGTAGTGATGGTTGGAGTTCCTCCAGGACTATGACATTGAGATAGTATATACTCCTATGAAGGGGAACATGGTGGAAGAAACACTCTGTAGGAGGTTTGTTTAACATATGCTGAGTGAGGCAACCGAGTAACTAGCAAAGATGCAGATATTCTTCGTGGATGAGTATTAATTGGACTACCATCATTCGATAAATATTACTCCCACACTATTATAGCAAGTTCGGGGGGCACAACTAGTGGATGTTAACTGTGTGGCCCAACTTGCTCAGTTATCCTTAGTAAATGCTCCTGATGGATTTTTGATAGGTTTGGAGCACATCATCATTTTCAGAGGACACAACATAGTACTAGTGACGTGATGGGAGGCGGTGTTGAGAGAGTTCCATACAACCCCCTTGGAGGTACATCTTGTAGTGGTGAAGATGTACCAGGACAACAAACTTCAGTACTACTAGCCAGGGATGAAGAAAGTGGTTCCCGAGTTTGTTTCATGATGCCTCACTTTTCAATAAGGGAAGGTTGGGAATTAGGTTCCAGTAGGCATGAACCATCCACTCAAGTCCCTAGAGAGGAAATGGGATGGTATCTTGATGGGATTCGATATGGGGTTACCACGCACATCATGGGGCCAAAACTCTTTTTGGGTGATCCATGACCAACCCACCAAGTCATCTCACTACCTACCCATCTGGGAGTAGGGACCGGTAGAGGGCTTGGAACTCCTCTACATCTTCGAGATAATACAGCTTCATGGGTTGGCTTCGACGATTGTCTTAGACCATGATGAACAATTTACATCCAGAATATAGAAGAATTTATCGGAGGCATTCGAGACTCAGTTGCGCTTGAACATAGATTTTCACCCACAGACAGATGGTCAAATAGACCAGACAATACAGATCCTTGAAGCAATGCTTTATGCTTGAGTCTTTGATTTGGATGCAATTGGGAGTACCACCCTCCACTTATGGAGTTTTTATATTAACACATCTATCACTCTACTATTGGAATGGCACTTTTTTTGAGGCATTGTACGGGAGGCCTTGCAGATCACCGATATGCTTGAAAGACCCGGGGGAGTCAGCACTCATGGGTTTAAAGGTGGTACTGGTTACCACTAATAGGGTGAATACCATCTAGGAACAAATGAGGACTACATACATCAAGAATAAATATTATTCTAATAGGAGGTGATGTCACATGGAGTTTGGGGAGGGTGATCACGTATTCCATCAAGCCCTTGGTACATGACAAGGAGGAGTACCACAGTTGAACAAGATTAGTGGGAATCACTTCTCTATGACTTTGACGGACCATGATACGCAATAGGGAGGTGTAACTAAGCAGTCCAAGGTTAGTAGGAAGAAATTCCTGGTGACTTTGCTGGCCCATTGTACTCAATAGAGGAGGATTTCTCTAGCAACTGACGTGTTCGATGGTGTGACTTGTAATTATTTTTTCACTACCCTAAATGTGTACATAGAGTGGGATGTCTTTTGTTTAATGCATTAAATTGAGTATTGTCATGTGGTATTTCAATATTTTTTGGGTCCAAACAGAGTATCGTGTAACTCACCCCTGCACGAGCTTCACCCACTCGTGACGTGTCCCAGGTACGTGATCAGTGTTTCGATAGAGACATCAGTGGATCGGGACACAAAGGCACAAAGAGAGATAAGACTGATGGACTCTACGATGGTGGACTTGGTTTCCTAGGAATAGGCAGGACCCAGTAGGATCAGGTGGAGATGACATTTTACTTAGGCTTCATGTAACTACATTACGTTCAAGATCAGGTTGGGTTTCCTACAGATGGTCATCATAGTTTCGTTTTTGTGTCTTTTCTATTTTTAGTGATTTTGTTGGGTTTGCATTCTAACCCTCATGTATTAGTTTTACTTTTAGTCAACTTTGTTTTAGTGATACTTGTTTCCTTTTAAGTGTGTGGTACTTGTTTTGGATATTGTGTGCATACATGTACTCAGGAAAATGCCTCCCACATGCAGGTTGATGCCTTCAGCCCCAGTCTCCATCCCCTTGCCTTCGAGAGGTAAGCTTGGGTAGTCACGACATGAGCCCCAGGGGATGGGTTGTGACAATTTTCATATAAAATTCCATTTAAAAATGTTGTATATGAATTATATATATTATTATTATTCATTATTAATATATAATTCCAATATCGAGTGTGGGTATCCATGATAATTTTGAATTAGTTTCACATTAGCGATGTCACATTTCATTATTATCATAATTTTCATCATTAATAATTAAAAAATGTACACTAATTTATTATTAGTAATTATTTATAATTTAATAATTTCATTTCATAAATATTATAATTATTATTCATGATGATGAAGTCAGTGATTAGCTTGTTTCAGTATTTTATGACCAATAAAAGATTTTGTATTAATTTTTTAGTTAAATATTTATATTTATATTATAGAAAAAAAATATTTACTTATTAATTTCCAATATATTTTTTACAAAACCTTCCCATCTATAAATTTATTACATTTTTAATATAGTTGGTTAAACCAACCCACCTATATTATGCAACAATCTATATGTGAGAATAGGTTACAAATAGATTATTCTATTATTTTATAAACATAAAAAGGTTTAATAGCATTATTTAAATGTAATTAAAGAGATTAATGAGAGTCATGAAGACTTATTAGAATAAGGTAAATTAAAAAAAGAAGTTTCCACTTATTAATAAATCGAATTTCCTCTTAGTATGTTTATTTTATGAGATTAGATATACAAAAAACACTAACATCAAATATTATTTTATAGAATGATTAATTAATATTTAAATCATATAAATCATTATAATAATAACATATTTATTCAAAAAAATTATTTTATAACCTTCCTTAAAAGGTGGTGATGGAAAATGAAATGTGGCTTTCATTGAGGTAGTAGTCCACAGATACACATAAGTAATATTTTCATTTTTTGATTGAATACGAGGGGAATAATTAATGGATACACATCCAATATAATATAATTTTAGTATATTATTTATACTGATTTTTTATATATATAATATTATAATTTTTTTGATTAGTGTGGATGAGAAGGGTAATGAATGGATGTATAAGGGTATGTAATAATTACAATGAAAAGTTGAATCTTCTCTTGAAGTATCTTTTAGGAATGAAGGATTTGAGGAACATTAATAAAGATAGAGACATAAAAATGTGTAGAGGAACACTATAGGAGTACATTTTTTTAGTGTTTCTTGAAAATTTTGAACAATGAGTTTTTCTTGAAATGGGTGGATGTGAGATTCTTATATACGTGAAAAAGAGAGAAAAATATTTGGAAAATAATGTTTGGAAAAGGGTGGGCATGGAATTTCATGATTCTAAGGTGGAACAATATGGATGAGAAATACCAGTATGAATTTCCAATATAAAAAGAGAATCCTAGAAGGTTTACATGCCAATTGAACTTAGAAGAATTCAAGAAATGTTAGATTTCTAATTTTTTACACTTATAAACCATTATTAAAATTTAACAATGTCAATTCATTTATCAATAAGAATATAGAAAAAGGAGTATTAATTTAATTTTAAATATTTTTAGTCATTATAGTATAGTATTTGTTTTAAAAAAGATCAATTTAATATAAAATCACAATTTTTATAAAAGTATCATTCTTTGAAAATAAAATGTTTTATCAAGGAACTAATATTTCTCATAGTATCATTATTTTATGCCTACGAATGAAATTTGTCCTATTACCTAAAATAAAAATATATATTACAAAAATTAAAATAATATTATATGATTCAATTTTAAAATGTTGTAAATTATTTTAATATTATTGAAAATAATTTTTAAAATCCCATTATATAAAAAATAGTACTTTTATGTTTAAAATTAATGTGTTGGATAAGATTATTCGTGTATTTGATTTTTATTATATAAATAATTTTATTATAAAAAATAAATGTTTTCTGGATTAGAAATAATACCAATACTAAATTAGACCTAAATAATATTTAATTAAAATAAATAAACAAAAAGAGTTATCATTTTTTGGAAAATATTATGGATGATCGAATAGTGATAAAACTATGTTTTGAAACTTTTGAATACTATTTAAAAATGTATTTTTGGAAAAAAATTAACAATTAAAAGGTTTTATAAATTTATTTTTATTTCTTATATAGTAAAATTGATACCTTTCTTATAAACTATATTTTAAACCAATAACCTAAAAATCAATTATTTTAGGAAAATATAAAAAACACATGACCAGTTAATATTAACATGCCTAATTTTAAAAATAAGTTCAATTATTAAAATAAAATTATAAAATATATAAATTGAGCTATTAAATGTGAAATAAATAGAAAATAAATATTTTTAGAAAAATATACTCTATCTTTTGGTATAAGTCAAAAGGTATGTCGATCCAATGTTATGAAATTTTATAAATAGGGGTCCAAATACCCATCCTAATAAAGGAATTATAAATTAGTAAATACTAAGGGATTCATATATAATAAGAAAAACCCACACTGAAGGGAGGGAATCCATGATTGTAAAGAAATTAGAATAGTTTTCGTTAGTGTCCTTTGAAGCTAAACATTTTGGAAACTTATTTCCTTTATTTCATGTATGAATAATTTTCACCTAGTAGTTAGTGAGTAACTTATATTTTTTGGATGTGATATGATATAAACCAAGGGACAAAAAATATTTTTCTAAAGAGAGCTCTGAATAATAGAAGAATCATTTTCCACCGTGTCGAGTGTAATACTATGATACGGGAACAACATGTTTCCTTTAATAATATATTAATATTCATAAATAATATAGTTCTCCATCCCTAGAAACCACTAAATGAAAAGAATAAATGAGAAATTTTGATCAAAAAAACAACTCCCCCTACATAAAACTGGTATTTTATGATCCAACCATGTTGAATTAAAATATACTATTATGGGATTTCAACAAAATGCATCTAAATCATGTTGGAGGAATCTAAATAGTTTGGGTAGATATCCTTGCAACCATAATAATCCTTAAGGAGGGGAACTAATCCAAATATTTCAAAAGTGGGTCCAGTGATAAAATTTTTCTTTTCAGCTGCCTTTTAGGTGGCCGGTTCACCAAATCCACCTACCATTGATAGTGGAATCCATGGGAGAAGTCCCTGGTAGATGGGGGGATTGGTGAGAGATGTGTAAAACTTTAAAACTCCCACTATTTCTATAAAAGGAGAGCCTAGGAAGCCTTCTAGCAACATCAATCTGAGAAAATAAGGGTTCTATTGTTTTAGAGAGCCTTGAGAGCTCCATGAGAGAGAAATAAAGAGAGGTGTGAAAGGGTTGTTTTGTTATCTTTGTTAATCTGTAAAAAAATCCCATTTTTTCCATAAATTTATCTCTCATAGTTGTTATAAAACCACCACAAGTGGTATAAGAGTAGGTTTTGGTGTAGTGTTGTGAGAAGTTGAGTTTTTTCAATGATCAGAAAATTCACATTATTAATAATCCTATTTCGAAAGTAGATTATGAAAGTTTGTGGTGGGATAATTCTAATGGTTAAAACAACATCACAAATGCAGCTAAAATGAGCATCCTAGGATTGGTAAAATGTGATTCAATTATCAAGTGCTACAGTACCCCCTTATCTGAGAAGCAGGTATTGTTCCGTCGATGAAAAATTTACCGGAGAGTTTCTAGAAGCTACTTCATCATGCCACATCATCTCGATTTCATCACCACGTAAGTTCCATGTCATTACTTTATCTCATCCAATGATATTTTTTTGATTGCATATTCATTAATTGGTGTCTAATTTTGATGATCGAGGAGTCAATCCACCATTTTTTACCATTCCGAATGTAATGATGAGCTCTATTTTTCTAGATTCTACACTGATGTTTTCAGAATTTAATTTCAATGGAGGAATCATCCACATGAGGGATTATCATGTTGAATTTTACACACTACTCCATTTGGAAGTCACAAATTAAATATATTTTCAATAATATGGATATTTTTTTACCCCATTTAGAATGAGGGATTCAACCTAAATTCAACCAAGGAAGTAGAGTGGAAAAAGAAGAACAATAAGTAGATCGATGAAATCTTCCAATGGATCAATGATAGTGTTTACTGCCATGTTGCTCAAGATATTGGTACATAATAAATTTGGATAAAGTTGGAAAATATGTACTAGTAACAAACTTCTTAAAACAAGATCCTTCTATTGAAGTAGTTGATGAATCCTCAAATATAAAGTGGAAGATCTATAAGTGAACAAACTAGCGAGTTCCAAAGCATGGTGAACTAGTTGTTGGCTACCAGTCGGACTCTAAATGATGAATATTTTTCGAACAACTTACTCTGCACACATCATGGTAGTTGGGATAGGCTTGGTTTCTCACTCAACAACTCGATGCCCAGAGGAAAACATACCGTGTTGATGGTAAATGATGAATTGTTCAATGAGTAAGTTCAATGGAATGATCTGAGTTACAACTAGACACAAGAACTCATTCTGGATAAGTGAAAGAGATAACAAGGAGGAGGTCAAGGGGCAGGAACTAGAGTTTGAAGCAAAAATAGAGCAAACTCCACCGATGGAAAGTGGAAAATATTCAAATTCTACCATTGTGGCATGAAGGGACACATGAAGAAGAACTATAAAAAATTTCTACATGAAAATTTTCAATGTAGTAACCAACAATGAAGAAATGGAGATGCGCATGTCAGTGTCACTGGAGATGTTTTTATTTGCTCTAAATATGAGGAAGAGACATGATTACATATATCAGGGAAAGACACATAGTGGGTGTTTGATACTACAGGATCATACCACATCACTCCACATCATGATTATTTCATGACTTATCAAACTGGTGACTTTGGTTCTTTCAAGATGGGGAATACCAGTTTGGTAGAGATTGCTAGAATGGGTGATATCCATGTCAAGAAAAATGCGGGATACACAATCATCCTAAAGGATTTTTGGCAGGTTCCAAGCCTTCGACACTACCTGTTATCAGGTATATCCTTTGATCGAAAAGGATAGGAAAGCATATTTAGTAATGGATCATAACGAATGAAAAAAGGTGTCATCATCATTTCCTAAGGATAGATATGCGGTATGCTATAGAAAACTCATGTGAATATATCTAAAGACAACCTCAACATGGTGGATGGAGAGATGTCATCCAATATGTGGAATAGAAGACTCGACCACAGGAGTGAAATATAGTTATCTACCATGAAAATGAATAAATACATCGGTATTGACAAGGATGCATCACTTGATACATGTAAAAACCATATGTCTTGGAAGCAACATAGAGTCTCATTAAATACGGCTTTATCAAGTATATCAGTGTTTCTAGATTTGGTGAACTTTGATATATATATAGACTGATGAAGTTGGATTCAATGGGAGGTAACAGATATTTACTATCCTTTATCAATGAAGAATCTAGAAGGGTCTGGTTGTTCTTCATGCAGACAAAGAACAAAGTACAATACTAATTCCAGATGTTCCATTACATGGTGACACATGAAACTAGAAGGAAGATAATGTATATTCATTCAGACAATGGAGGAGAGTACACATACATAGAATTTGATGTCTATTAAAGGAATCAATGAATTCTATATGACAAGATGGTCCCACACACCCCACAACATAATGGATTTGCATAAAGGATGAACATAACTCTCATGGAGAAGGTCAGAAGCATGATGGGTTTTTCTAAGATGCCTAAGACATTCTAAGGAGAATATGTTCAAGTTACATGCTACCTCATTACTAGTTCACAATCGATACCACTAGATTTATAAATTCCATAGAAGATATGGTCTGGTAAAAATCCCTCTTATTCTCATTTAGATGTATTTGGATGTTTCAAATTTTCACATGTATTGAAGGAGATCAGGAATATTCTAGATGGGAGATCTACTCTATGCATCTTCATCAGTTATGGATATGAGGAGTTTAGATAAAATATTTGGCAACCTAAGAAGAATAAGGTGATAAGAAGAATATATGTCGTGTTCCAAGATAACCATATGATTGTGGTCTTTAAAAATTTGAGAATGTATTGAAGGGAAAGTGTTGAATAATCAATTCATGATCCAATAACTGTACCAGAACCACCTACCAATGAAGAGGAGGAGGTGCAAGAAGACTCATTAGTAGTGGAACCGGAGGAAGTGGGAAAGGATATTGAGAAGAGGGAGACTCAATACTCTTCACAAGAATTTATAGAACCATCACAGGAGCTATTTGATGTTCTGCCTCCCGAACCTAACATTTCATAGGTTAAAGGATCTTCACAAGGAAGGATTCCTTAAAAAAAATCAGAGTCAGAGTACCTATTGTTGACTGATGAGGGAGATCTTGAAGGGTATCAAGAAGTGGTTTCTCATACTGATAAACTCATGTGGAATCATTAAATGGAGGATCTGATGGATTCTTTTATGAAGAAACATACATAAAATTTGGTGTAACTACAGAAAGGTAAGAAGTAACTGACAAAAAATGGGTTTTTAGGCTAAAAAGCGATTGAAATAAAAATAAGGTAAAACAAAATTATTAATAAGTTGTTATGGGATTCCTTCAAAATAAAGAGGTCTAATTTGATGAGATCTTTTGACACATCATGATGATAGCTTCAATCCAATTCATTTTCTTTTTTGTAGATATATTGGACATAGATCGTCAAATGATGGATGTGAAGACAACCTTTCATTGTGATGATGTATCTGAGGAGATATGTATGAATAATCTTTAAGGTTTTGATGTTTATGGACAAGAAAAATTCATCTAACAATTGAAGAAGAGCGTGTATGTACTGAAACAAGATCCCAAATAGTGTACAAGAAGTTTAACTCATTCATGGTGAGTCATGGCTACAAGCAGAAACTTGAAGGCCAATGTGTTTTCATCTAGATATTTTAGGATGATAATTTTGTAGCTCTTATAATTTATGTTGATAACAAGTTGATCATTGGAAAGGATGAAAAGATGATTAGCTAGTTGGATAAGGAGTTATCCCAGATTTTCGATATAAAAGGCATTGGGTCAGCTCAACAAATTTTGGGTATGTAGATCATTCATGACAAAAATAAGAAGTTGTTATGGATACATCAAAAGAGGTATGTTGAACATGTTCTAAAACGTTTTAATATGGAAAAATACAAACCTATAAGCATTCCTCTTCCTATCCATTTGATGTTGATAAAGAGTTCATGCCCGTCAGCTAAGGAATAAATCAATGTGATGGAGATGATACCATACTCCTCAGTAGAAGGAAACATGATGTACACTATGGTGAGTACTGGACCTGACATTACATATGTAGTGGTGATCATTATCCAATTTCATTCCAATCTTGGGAAGAAACACAAGGATGCAGTCAAGTGGATTTTGAGGTATCGTAAAGGTACTTCAATGTTATGTTTATGAAATGATAGAGCTGAACCTACCTTGGATGGATATAAAGATGTAGATATGGCTAAAGATCCTGATATCTAGAATTATACATTTGGATACAGCTATAATTTTGTAGGAGGAGTTGTATTATGGCAGTCAAAGTTGAAGAAGTGCATTTATTTATCCACAAATAAATCAGAGTACGTTGACTTTTCAGAATCTTGCTTGTGGATAAATAATTTTATCTAGGAGCTCAGATTCATCCAAAAGGAGTAAAGGATTCATTATAATTTTCAAAGTGATTTATAAATGATAATGACCTCTATGTACCATTCCCAGAAATATAAAATCGACATTTACTATCATTGGATACTTAAAGTGATGAATCGATAGCTTCTACGACTTATAATGATTCACACAAATGAAAAACCCAGTGGATATGTTGACAAAGGTGGTTTCGTGGGAGATTATATAACTTTTAATATTCTCCACCGACTGTGGCTGTAGGGGGGTAATTGATATAGTTTTTCATTCAAGATGCCTTGTAGATGGATGGTGCACCAAATCCACCCTACCATAGTTGGGGGCATCCATGGGAGAAGTCCATGGTAGGTGGGGGGATCGGTGAGAGTTCTATCCAAATTGAAACCTCCCACTATGGATATAAAATGAGGGCATGGGTATCCTTCCAACATCATCAATTACAGCCATGAAACGTTCCATTGTTTAAGAGATCATTGAGAGCTCTATGTGAGAGAAATAAAGGGAGGTGTGGGAGGGGTCTTTTGTAAGCATTGTTTGTGTTGAAATAAAATCAATGTTTTCTGACCACTCATCTCTCATAGCATTTTTAAAACCAAACTATCCTTTATAAACTCAATTATTATTGACCTAGCCTTCATTTTTATACTCGATATGGGGGAAACTACATTTTTGGATTTATTTCCTAAATTCCAAAAGTGTCAATAGCCAGCCATCATAGACATATCTATTTTATACGGCTCTTAATTGTTTATTATGTTGATGTGGAACCTATTATGAAGTAATTTACCCTAATTAAAACCCATAACATCAATCATGATGAATTAACTAAAGCCTCTTCATATTAAATATGCCCACTATACTTCAAAGAATCGGTGAGAGGGAGATTCTTCATTAGAGTTGTAGTAACAGTAGAATTTTGATTCAATATTTACCCCCTTATTCCTAACATCCTAATAATTATAGATATCATGATTGCATGTACATAAATTATGAATTTTTATGTCATGGTAATATTATCTCTCGAGAGGGTTACTCACAATTTTTCATGATTAGAGTTTGAATTAATAATTTTGAGGTATGACTTCATTGAGAATTTCCTCAATGCTAAGAAAAATAAAATAGACCAATATTGATCTATGTTCATAATTATGTTTTTGAATATATCTCACTATTTATTATTTATGATAATGTTAATAAAGGATGCGTACCTGATGTCTTGAGATAATGATACATTTGGGGCAGGGTATCCAAGGAAACCAAGCACTATTCCAACCAAAATGTTTTTCCAAAACATAATACCTCTACAACCAAATATCCATGATAATTTTCTTTATAGAGATTAGGAATGTTCCATAAAATGTAATTCCATAAATAATAGGTTTTCCCATAATACCTTTCACATGATACCTATATTTACCCTTTATTAATTTTCTACAAAGAGAGTGACCATACAAAGGCTCCCAATCCATCATAGCTTACAGAAACTACATGGACCCCATGAAACTACACTGATGAATGACTCTAGCCTATACCCCATTATTTATCTTGTCCCATGATAACCAAAAACATCTCCCTTCTGTGTGAGCGTCGAAAATGAAGACCAAAATGTTATTTTTGAGATCTATCATAATGAATTCGGTATATTTAGGAAGGAAGAAATATGAATAGTGATTTAAGAGTAAACAAAATTTGAAACTGTGATATATCCCTCAAATCAGAAGAAACAATTAATCTTTTTGTGGATCTGGTTTGATATTGTTTTAACAAGACCTCAAAATGGTAGATGAAAAGTCAAACTAAGGAGAACAGTGCTCCCAAATAAGTCATTGGGAAATGTATCATGTAAACTCCCATGTACTCTATGATTATTTCCTATGACATTCCGAGAAGGATTTTGGAATGTACACACTACCTTTTCAAATGATAATTATCTTCCCACTCCATATAATATATTCATCCATATTTCTATTGAGTTGTAATTTTTTTTCTACTATGAATTAAGAAGAAATCCATATCATTAAAGAACGAAAGGTGAGATATACTCATGATACAGGGCCTACACTTGATTAGTTTGATGCATACAATTATTTTTCTCCATTATAGATATCTAATGAGGGTTACATGGACTATAATGAAAATTGTGGGCGGAAAGGATACCCAAACCATGATCATTGAACAGATATTAGGAACCTTAATTTTCTTAATGAGAGAAATAAATATCAAATGAAAGTTGAAGTTAATGATTCATAAACCAGCCACCCATCTTGAGAAGCATATGTAATTGATAGATTTGTTAATGAATACCCACTCCAACCCATCGTAATATTTTTAAAAATATATTTTTATCAGGATGTTAGAGATGAGAGTCGTTTTATTAATATAGTCAACCATTTCCTGATTTTTGGAAAAGGTCACATGAGTGGACCTGACTTTGTTGAAACCATGGTAAACCATAGATACCCATTTATAAATATTAATCTAGAGTCTTCTCGGAATGTATTATTGGGATACTTTTTCAATATCACCCTCAATCAGTTATAAAAATGATCCATAAAAGGAACTTGGTAGGCTTTCAGGGTGGGGAGGGGATTCATGATTGTGGAAGAGGATGACATCCCAAATCACCTTCTCCTCTATGATGTTTTCAAAGAACATATTAGTATCATTTGTCACTACGTAGGGCATAGAATTAAAAAATTATTCTATACCCCTTGGACATATATCATGTATGTGATGGTAAACATACATGAGTATTGATTTAAAATTTTACATAGTCATATATCCTACAAAACAAGTTTCATTAGTGAAATAACAATCTTCTTGTTAGATTTTTTGGGATGTTTTCTCTTTTCATCTTCTTGATGTAGGATTAATCCACTGCTATAATTTACCTACTAATTTATCTAGGTTTCACATTACTAATTCAGGGTTATTCACTCTTTCTCCAAGATTATTTATCTAAATATTTTTTCATTAGACTCGTATACTGAAGAGCTCATCATCCCGACCAACCTCAATATCCATCTCTACATTCTTGATGGTAGATTTGATGATATCCAACACTATAAAATAAGATGGTTTGTTGTAATTCAATGTTTAGATATCACATTTTATGTGTATTATATTTTTGTACGAACCATTTCATTGGCTCTCCATCATGGGTTTATTCTGGGACATGCATGCTATAAGATGATAACTTGGATTGGATGTCCACTGTATTAAAGATAAAAAATGGCCTCTACCCACTCTACTGTGAGATAGCCTATGGAGGATTTTAGAGTGATCTAAAAGAAAAAAAACTAGGCAATCGACTCTTTCATTTGGGAAGGTGTGAAAAAACTATATATTAGAAAATAAATAACCATATTGAAAATAATTGTGGATATTTTCCTTCTGATTTTTACACCAGGTGAATTTAACACTGGATAAACACATATGCATGATCCCATTATGAAGCACCAAAGTAGAAATGTCATTCCAATCCTCATGGGGAACACCACTCTTTTTTTTATATATGAAATTTATAAAATTACATTAATGTCCCCTCCAACATTTCATGATGATTACTTATTATTGAAGCAACCTAGCTCATTCTATAGTGATTCTACATTCAATACATAAAACCTGTCATAGAAAAATTAGATGATGTATCTAAAACAATAGGTACTAACTATTGTAGAGATGAGAAGGATGAATATGACTAGTTTTTTTATTGTGTTATAGAAAATACAAATGTAATTGTTAATTGGATCACTATGACTGTATAATAATGATTTTGATTTTGAGAAAAATTGGAAAAATTGGATGGATGATGGTTGGGTTTGAAAATAAATGAAAGTGAGGCCTTATTATAAATAATATCAGTATAGGGGAATTATGTCTTTTCCTAAGTTCTTAGGCCTTAGTCATTCCCAAAATAAGGACATGGATCATTACTAGGGGTGATTCCTTATTATGGACCTCAACATTGATGAGAACCCAGACTAGAAGGAATACATAAAAAAATTTCATTTGATGTGATATATGAGGTGGAAACCACCCGTGTGGGATGTGAGACCATTATAATCCATACATATGTCATTTAGAACATCCAATAATGTACTATATCAATTAAAGATATATATGAGAAAGATACTAGAGGGAATAAGGTGTCTGGGATTAGGATCTAGGGAGGGATGCTAGAGGATTACATCCACATTTACATTTTTCATAACCTTATCCTTACTTTAAATTTAATCCTATGGAGGTATGAGATAGAGGTAGTGACCCAGCCCTGGTGTATTCAACAGAAAGTCCAGATAAGCCCACCCCCCCAAGGTTGTGGGGGAGACCATGATGATGAACCTATATCTAAATATGGAACTGGCATGGGATAAGGATCACCTAACCATGTGGGGGAAGGTGGGTTGAAGAACTATCTAGGATGGAGGCACTGTTAGATCCCAGGAGTGTGGATCCAAGTTAAAAGTCAATAAATTTTAAAAAATGAGGGCAGTGGGGTGCCTTCTCTATTTCAATCACTTTTTTTGGAACTACGTGGAAATGTAAGATATGTAAACTACCTATAATAAACATGTAATTAGATAAATAATTAATTAATTACATCATAATAATTTATATTTTTCCCCCCATAAATATTTTCCTATGATGTATGGATATGATAAGATCCAGTGGAAGTAAGTGTTGTGATTCAGCTAGAAATTCTCTGGTAGAAATTTCATAAATCTTTAACTTATATCGCATTCAATTTTTCTCAGATCATAATTGTTGTAGTTTGTCTTAGGATTCGTCTAGGTAAAACCCTAGTTATGCTACCCCATTTACATGGTATGGAAAATGAGATTTATAAGAGATAATTACACTACCCAATGCAATTTGTGTCATTTTTCTTCATTGATTTCAAAATATGGTTTCATTATTTTATACCTACTAATATAATGGGTAATTAGAAAAAGTCATATTTTATTTTAACATATCATGGTTATTTAAAATTGGTGTTTCATATCGAACAAGTGATTAAAAGAATATTTATCTTGAAAAATTCATAGTGAAATCCCAGGTTATTATAGTTTTTATATCCCACAAATGTCATAGAAAACCATTATGTTATGTATATAAATGAAGGATGAGTTGATTTATGGGTCACTCACATGAATAATGTTCTACATCATATTGAATATAAATACTTTTAAAGTATGATTTTGGTTTATTTAGTATAATAGAAAAATTGTTTTTGGAATTTAAAAATTTGGAAATGGATAAAATTGACAAATATAGTGGCATAAAAAAACATTTGAAAAATTATATTATTTTTAAATGAATTTTAGAATTATTTTAAATGTGTTCAATGAGAGAAACTATGAAATTATTTTGTTATATATGACATAAAATTTTATAATGTGGATGGACCCTTAAGGGGAATGTTGTTTCATTATAATTATTAAATGTCTAGTATAATTATATCGAAAAAATTAGGTATGAATTCTGATATTTATAATATGATATAAATTTGTTTATTTGAAAATGGTAGAGAAGTAGTATAAGTAATTTATAGAAAATTTTGAGAAATAAATAGAAATTCTTATTTGTGTGTTAAAAATTTAAATATTTTCATAAATAATAACTATATATGTTTATTTTAAGAGAAATATGATGTAAGAAAATATTTTTATTTTATATTTTAATATTTTAAAAATGGTTATTTTTTATGATTAAACATATCAATTTTTCATATATTGTTTTCAATAAACAAGGATAGTAATTTGGGAGGGTGAGATTTAATTGGAGGAGATTTTGATTATTCATAATAATTTATTAAAATTTTTAGAGGGGTTTTTTTTAAAAAATGTTTTATTTTTTCTTGAAATGAGTGAAGAAATAAGATTTAGTTTAAAATAATTATTTTATATTATGTTTTTTTATAAATTAAAAAAAAATCTAGATTTACGTATATACATGGTGAATTTATATTAAAAAAGGTTGTAAATTTAAATAAAATTATTTTTATCTTGAGATAAATAAATATATATGTAATCTTATTTTGAGAAATGTGTATGTTTTTGTGGTTGTAAATATATTTTTATATAGAAATAAATAGTTGTAAATTATTTTTAGTATATCTATGAATTTAAATATAAAACATTGTTGTGATTCATATGATGATTTTGATGATATGATTAAATTTTTTGTTTTACTCAACTATTAAAGATTGTTTTGATATTCCTTGATAATTTTTTTTGTAAATATTAATTTATAGACATTATATTATTATTTTTTTGACATAATATTTTTTTAATTGGTTTGGAACACCATGTTCAATTTGGAAAATTATTTATTATGTAAAATTAAGAATGATATTTTATAGTTTTATGATAGTAAGAAATAAATGTAAACATAGAATATTGAAATGATATTTCAATATAAGAATTTACTAGAATTTCATATTTCCATACATTTATTGGGATAGAAATACTGAATTATAAATTTTAAATAATTTTTAATTTTAATTTATGTATACATTTTTTAATATTAAAATAAAAATAACTTGTTTGGACATGAATTACGACAATTAAGAATTGGTGAAAAGAAACACTGGGAGGTGGATAAAACAAAATTATCTAGTTTAATTGGTTTCTTTAAATCATCATATGTTAAAATTTTTTATTTCTTATTCATTTATATTTTTAGAACTTTGTCTTACTCAAATAAAAAACGAAAATCAAGCATGATAATAATTTTTTATTTTTTACAAGGTTCTCACATATTGTGTTAGTTATATTTTTTTCAACATGTAATCATTGGTAAATTAGATAAAATTCTTATTTAATATATAATACTTCAAAGAGGCATGTTTAAACCATAAACACTAATTTAAATCCAACTAATATTAAATGAATCCAACAAATTTGAAAAGGATTGAGTCTTATTCCCTTTAGTTGTACATAATGGAATTATCCTAAAAAATCACCTCTTAGATGTTATATAGATCTTCTACCTATATCTAATTTAAAATTATTTACTATTATAGAATTTTTGATTTGGTATAGTGTTTTAATGAAACAAAACAAAAAATCATCTTTCATAGTCATGTGGCTATGAGAGATCTGGATAAAACCTTTGAATTTCCTTATAATTTGTTTTCATTTTCTTCTTTTCCATATTTAAATCTAAATCATATTCTTCTACCAATTTCGTATTGATTTATTTTTTTCCTCTCCCTTAAATTATCATTTTTTTATTTTCATATATTATCTAAAATATCCATATTTAAGAATATAGATTCATTAGAATTATTTAACTTAATAATCATTAATATAAATCATCCACTCATTTATAAATAAAATCCTATAAAAATATGATTTTCCATTTGTGGTTTGGACTCATAATATGAATATATACTTTTAGTAATTATATTTCAATAGTCTCAAATGATTTAATCAATAGAATCCTCAAATATCATGAGTCATTTATTCGTGCATATAAAATTAAATCTTTGATAATATCTATGAAGAATTATACTTGGATACCCTCTAAAACTGGTACCCAATGCAAATCACCACATACTCAAAGGGAATTTTCGATCCCCACGGGCTGGTAAGAAGCCCCTACAAATTAGTAACAATTAGAGGGAATGATTTCAACCAACTACATGAGTCAACATGTCATATATATATACATTATGGGAAAAAAGTTTTAAGAGTAAACATGAAATAAATATCATATCAGGAATGAAACAAAAAAAATCATACAAATCAAATGTTTCTATGAAATCTTTGGGATTTGAGTCCAAAATCAAAGGGTTAGTAAAAAAATAGTTATTCCATGTGATGTCATGGTAAAAATCCCATAATCTCACCACAATCTACCAAGACACAACTCACAGAAACTCTTCCATGTAATTATGAAACCTTTCACTTCCCTTCATCATTCAACATAACAATGTTTTCCCACTACCAATGAGATTCTCAGGTTGTGAGATAAACTACCTTAGTAGGATCCCACAAAATATTTCCATATAATTTTTATATTAAAAAATATAAACATTCTCAATGTTATGGAAACTAAAGAATGATATACAATTAAATAGTTCTTATATAAAAATCATTGTAAGACATTCAAATAATCATTTTCCAAATTTCAAAATAAACTAGGAAAACAGTTTTAAATAATTTCATATACATCAATGAAATAAAATCAAATAAAATCATGTGTCGCGTATCAAATCCTACCCATGGAAGTACATGTTAGAATAATAAAATCCAAATTATAGGTAACATCACACCAAGGATCTCTATAGTTCAATTTGTAGAGGACAGTCATACAAAGACATAAAAAAATGCGTGAATAAAAATATAATTATAAGCAATGAATCTTGAGAGTAGAGGAAAAACAAAGAATGTTAACGTAACAATATTTTCTTAACAGGTCCTTAGAACAACATAATTAGGTTACAGAGGAACACCCCATGAGTGTACCCCTGATAGTATCAACCAATGACTCCTAATACCACACCTTCCACCAGAGTACCAACAGATTCCCATGCACTACACTTTCCAAACCATCTCATAAATTCATTTCAAGATAAATTTAAAATATAATTTCTTTTACCAAAATTAGGGGAAACATCCTTTCCTCAAATACCCATTTTCAAACACCCATATCAATCATACCAATTCATTATTAAAATAATTTTTAAAATAAATGCAATACAGTTCATCCAGCATAAGATAGAGATAGAATATCCAACCTCAATCCTGGGCCGCACAAGACCAAAATAAAATCCACCAACATTGTAGTGTGTGATGACAAAAATAGAGGCTATATAATCAATACTCACATATCAGAATTAATTCAACTAGAAAAGCATTTGGTATAGTGGATAAATAAAAAAACCTCGATGAACATGCAACCATTTCATCGCAACCAAAATTGGATCAACCACAAGAAGAATATCACACTATGTATATATAAATAATAACACCACAATGTGAATTGAACTAAAAAAATATCTCAAGAGCACTACTACGATCAAGGTAAATGAAGAAATAGGATGGTCACTTTCTTATAAATGAAACACAACAAGCTTGATGGCCAATCACCAATAGAAGTGACACAAAAGGAGAAGATGACATAATCACCTAAGATAGATCCTAGGTCAATAGTTGAGATTCAGTTGATGAATAATAAATAAATTTATCCAACTAGTGATTTATAACATACCATCCCTAATCAATACACATCATTTAAATCCTTTACATCATGTAAATCCTGATTAAAACGTCCCATAAAATCACATCACTTCAGATTAATATACTTATATGGACCCTTCACGATGTGTAAAAATTTCATTTAATTCAATCTTTCGACACATTGAACCAAAATAAAAACATCTTTTTGACATCCAAAACACGACATGAACACATTCCATGGTATTTATACCATTCAGGGAGTGTAATCATTTCTTTATGTAAAGTTCCCCAGTTGACAATAAACTTTATAGATTATTCTAAAATATCCCTACCAATAATTGTGTTTTTTACACTCAAGGAGAACCCTGTAAGTACTTTAACAAATATATACATTGACACCATAGAATCAATCTATATTGCATCCCCAATGATTAAGTCAATTTCCATACCAAATTCTATGCATCCTAAAAAGTCCCAAAATGCACGCAAACAATGATGTAAATAAAACATGATAAGAGAAATACCTTAATGTGGGTGATGGTATGTTACAAACACCGCATAATAAGACATTTTAACCCTAGGGTGTCATTTTGAAGAATTATTTCTAGATGTATGTGAGGTTATTGCTCCCTCGTTAATGAAAAACACTAACAAGTGCATGAGAATATAATCCATGTTTCTATTAAACATTGACCAATAGAATAAAATTATCATTTATTACCTTAACCAAAGATTCAATGATCTCACATGGGTTCTATACAGTAAAAACCTATGGATCCAACTTGATCTATTTCCAACATAGAACATAAGATGGGTTGAGATGGTATTTCCTAAGATGTAATATGTAAGAAAATATTGAATTCCCATTAACTAAGGTAGAAATTAAAACTAAAAATTAACCAACCCCAACCAATCATTGACCTCAAATGGTCCATCATTTCATAGAATGAACTTTTCCTATTTTGAAAGAAGATGGTGACCCAACCAAGGAGAGACTTTCATGATACCCACAACACTAATAGAAATATACAAATTATGATACCACTAATCTACATAGAATTTTTTGGACATTGATATGTAAAAATATGTATAATTATATCTTTAATCCTTGTTGATGTATCCTTAAGGATATTTGGTCCCACTAATGGAGCATTTCCCACCACTTCCTGACAAATAGGTGATCTGCACAGGCAATCATACAAAGCCTCCAAGGGATCCATTCTGATCGACATATGAAAAATTTTATTATATAAAATCTCAACTAATTATAGATGTATATCCCATGATCAAATGATATAAATTATTCATGAATAGAAAATATCCCCCAAGAGTTTAATAGAATGCTTTATCTAGCCATTTTGAATGTATTTATGATATAATCGATCATAACGGAGTCCCAATCACCTCCAAAAGAATCTACTAGAACAGTGAGGTAAACTGATGGTCAATTTTTGAAACAATTATTTATGTAACCCTATGTATCTTAAAATCCTACTTCACATACATCTTACACAGGTATTTACCTTTTTTGGTGTCCTATAAATGAATGAAGTGAGTTGACTTTTTTTAAACAATCATTCACCAATGAAATATAATTCCTCCATTATAGTGTATGTGGTAATAAAAAAAATACATAGACACCTTATACCATTACAAAAATAGAATCAGAATATGATGGAGTATCCCATATGGTTTCATATTCTTTTTCTTTTTCTTTTGGAAGGTGTAATAGTGGGATACATATTCTATAATTTCAATCATTATAACTGGTCACTAGATTCACCGTCTTATATCGTAATACATATTCATAGTGCCTAGATTAATGAATCATGAAGAACTATTAAAATAAAACCAAACTAAAATCCTTATACACATTATCATTACAAAAAGATAAAAAAAATGGAGAATACCATTTGAAGGGAGATACAAACTTGAAATGGTCTCCCCACCATAAAGGGTTTCTTAAATTCTCATGAACTCATCATCATGATGGAGAAACTAAATAATGGAATTAAGGATATATGATTATAACTGTGCACTAGTAAGAACCATACCTAAAACCTTCACTTGAGTATCTAGGTTCAACTATGTGAAGATTCCCATAAGGATTCACTCCTCCTTCGATTCAAGAATAGCTTGTGAGTGTACATTCTTGGTGAGAGTGTTTATAACAACATTTAACTTCCCCAAGGTGTTAGTGATGTCAATGTCAAAATTATAAATATATTACACCCACAATCTCATTATTAGATACATGTATTTCTCATAAAATATATTTCTTATAATTTAATGTTTTGAAAATATCATGGACACCTCCCTAAAAAGATAGTTCTAAAAACATTTAAGCTCATGTATAACCACATAAAGAACTAAATCCTGAGTAGGGAAATTATTATATTCTTTCCAAATATGGAGAGGGATGTAAGAACCACATGATCATCCTACATAAGAAATAAATCCATAAAAACACCAAAATTATCATAAAAATCCACATACTCTTTAATGGGCTTGAGTAACATTAGAATATGAGATGATGTAAGAAGTCATTTCATCTCATCGATATAATACCGACACATTTCCTCCCATATGTATTTAAACCCATTACAAATAATAGTAGTGAAACATGATACCTGCTTTGAGAAATCCTTGTTGAACTATTGGTAGTATCTAGTAAGACCAAGGAAGCTCTAAATCTTAAATATATTCCACAACTCATCCCATGACAAGACATCCTTATCCTTCTTAGGATCAACAAATAATACATGATCAAAAATCATGTGTACAATTAAAATCTTTTATTGGATCCATAAAATTAATTTTTAAAGCTTTAAATACAAATGATGGAATGTTAGAATCTCCATAACAAAAAACAAATAGTTCTCATGCTCACACTCAGATCTCAAATAAACCCAAATATCATCTGTGAAAACTACCACAAAAATTTTCTGATAATCAAAAAATAGCTGGTTCATCAATGAAATAAAAATTGGAAGATCATATGTCAGACAGAAAAACAATAAAATATATTCATAATGGCTATACCTACTCCTAAACTATATCTTTAGTATATAATATTCACAAAATATGGGCTAATGATAACCTATCCGAACATCAATCATTGAACCCAAATTATCACCATTAATGGGTCAAAATAAAAATCCTCATTGAGAAATGGATACATTTTCTTAACCATTATATAGTTCACATATAAATTTTTCAACAAAAATTAGAGTGAACCATATATATTTGTGGAAATGTTAATGAAGTCTTCCCAAGGATAAATAGTAGGGAGTAAAAAACATTCTTCCTTAGATCATCCAATTGAATCTTTATCTATTTTAGCTATAATGGTGACATATGATAAAAGGATATCCAAAATGGTTACGTACCTAGAATCAGGTCAATTTTAAACACTACCTCCCTCTATGAAATAATTCTTCAAAAATCATCTATGAAAACATTATGAAAATTCTGAATAACAGTGGGAAGATTAATAATAGAAGACACATCATCAGATTCAACTGATACAACAGAAAATAAACTATTATTCCCTAGGCGAGAATGTTTTTCATGACCATACCTTGGATCCCATTCTCAATGAAACACACGAGAGATCCAATTAGGAACCGTAAATGAGATTTCTGATTTTAGCAGTCATCCTCAGGATAATGTGTGACCATAACTTCCACAAAATGATGACATAAATAATATCTAGATCTAGAATGAGAAAATCTCATACTTACTCTATATCAGATTCCAAAGGCGAAAAAGAATGACATCAATACCCCATATTTCCTATTCATAATAGGTGTCACTGAATTTATAAAATGGGAATTGAGATATGTTTTAAGAATAATAATATTAAACACATTCCAAAAACAAATGAGTCTAAATAACCTCTATCAAATAAGAAAATCAATATCAAATATTAAATAAAGATGGAAACTCTTACTATCACTGGACCCACATATAAATTTTTAGAACACTCATATACTATGTTAGTGAGATTAACTATTGAGTTATGTTGTTATAGCCCATTATTATTTGAAGCATATGATTGTGCAGTAACAACTTTTGGTGTTGATGATCCCTGACCATAATAGGGTATGGATAGATCTTGTTAGAAATAATGCAGATGGACATAACATCCATAATTGTTACACATATTCACAAGTTCATAACAAGAACACTGATGGTTCCCAGTCATTAAATATTGGTAGAAATCCAAGGGCTCACAATTATCCATAACAAAATGTGAAGAGGGAGTCTATCATTAAGAACCGCCTCCACCACTACTATAATGATATTTCCACTTCCTATTCTTCCCTTGTGTGACATTGAAGCTAACACTAGGTGGAAGATAAGGATAAAAATAACCAAATGTTCCCTCTATATCACTCTCTTCTATAATTTACCTATCTATAATCTCTATAGAGGTCAAAGGATTCAGTTTATGTACATGGGATCTAATATCCATTCATAAGACCTATAGTTACTTTTAAGCCTTTATCAGGTCATTCATTATTACCTATGGATAAAATAGAGCCATCTTAGGAAATTGATTGGTGTATACAGACAATTAATTCCCTCTATAATGTAAAGATAGGAAGTATAGAGACACAAACATCATTGGTGACTCTTGAAAAAACAACTATAATAAGAGAGTCTTGAGACCCTTCTTGTCTAAGCCCACATGCCTATCCTCCTATACCGTTGAATTTGACCATATCTTTTTGGGATTCTAATGTATAATACCAAAACACATCACCTTGATACTCTTAAATTTATTTAGGAATTCAATGATATTATCAATCATTATTGATTTGCATGGACCTCTTAAGGTTCATTTGTACACTTAATGAATGGTGGGTTATTATGAAAGAAATCCTTTAATCGATCCCTGTCACCTCCAACTCCATGGTGTACACCAACTTATGTGTTTTGGACTTTTGGTACATTTTTTTGATTACATGAATAACTAGCATGATAACCTTGATAATATTATGATCTTGAGGTATATTTGCTTATGGAGCATCCTCTAGACCCTCATAAGGAACCCATTGAAGTGGTATCATGAGCATACCACTACACATTAAAATAGACAAAATGATAAGAAAAATAGAATAATCTCATTTCAAAATAGAAAACCATAGAAAAAACTGAGATTAAGTTCAATAAATTAAAAAAGGGACACACATATGAAAATCCCAATGTAAAATTTGTCTCATCATGGAAAGAGCATGCTAGGAACTGACTACTACATACCTCTTAAGTCGAAAAAATCCTATCTAAAGTCAACCAATAATCCCAATACAAAAAATCTAGTGGAAAAAAATCCTTTGATACCAAACTATGATGAAATTGAACCAGATACCTTCTAAAACCAGTACCTGACCTAAAACTCCTTATACCCGAGGGGCGTTCCCGATCCCCATAGGCTGGTGACATAAACTCAAGAGTCAACAAAATCAAAAGGGAATGTTTTCACCCATCCTAATTTATTCATCATGATATATATATATATACACACACTTGTGATGGGAATAATGGAGAAAGTATAAAAAAGATATATATATATATATATATGTGTGTGTGTGTGTGTGTGTGTGTGTCATATCAAAAATGGTACAACAGAAGTGATACAACTCAAAATTAGCAAAGAAATATCATAGATACGAGTCCAACGATAAAGTTAAACTAAAACCAAAACAGATACACCGTTTGATAGTATGAGAAAAATCCCACCACATCACCACTATTTACCAAGACACAGCCGAAAAACTCACCACTTGACTGAATGTTTGTTTTTTATATATTTTCAAAAGCCGCGTGGTAAACTACACACAATCAGATGGGAACCAAAAACCTCATTCATAGTTCAAAATTCAAAAGACACAACTCCCAAGGGGATCATGATCCATCACCCACGTCAGCCTTAACCAGGTCACCAACATTATCATTATGAGTCACAATATTCATCACATCACAATCATCAAAGCATCATTCAACCACTGCACCAGTTGCCATAGATCACTAGAGATTGTCAGAGACCACCGCTACCACTTTCCTCATATTTCCTTCTTAGAACTCCAACTTTTCCACAATAAAAACATCATAAAAGATCACTACATACCATTGATGTTAGAGTAAGGTAACCATCTAACCACCAATGAACACCGTTTCCTTCATCACATCTCCTAACAAAAACAAAGCCACACCATAATAAGATCTTAACACCACTAAAGGTGTGGGTGTGGTGTAATCTAAACAGGATAAATAGGATCCCACCTAGGATTTCATTATCAAGTCTCTATACAACAATAGGAAAAATATAAACATTAAATAAAACAAGGAATCAAATAAATTCAAATATGTTTTATATCAAAAGCATGGTAAAACATTAAATTCCCCCTTTTCCACATTTCCAAATAGAGCATCTAAAATAGTTTTGAAGCAATTTATATACATATATGTTATAAAATCAAAGAAAATGATGCATCAGATTCCGTATCAAATCCATGTAAGTGTAATATAAAAGAGTATAACCCAAACCAAAGGTATCATCACACCAAGGATCACTATCAGGCGGGCTAGGTGGGACACTCATACCCAGATATAGACAATAGAATGCATCATGTCTCTGGATATATGAATAGAATCTATTAAGAACATGAACACCCCAAAAAGTGAACCTAACAATAATGTCTAACATGTCCCTTAAACAACTGGGCTAGGGAGAAGAGGAACACCCCAAGAGTGAACCCCCCGAGAGTATCAATGAATGAGGCCTATTACTACCCCTTCAACCTATGTTACCAAGGATTACCATGTGATATATTTTACATACCATTTCATTAATAAATTTTAAATTAATTGAAAACAAAATTTCCTTTACCAAAATAGGGTGAAAAAAAAGATTTCTCAAAAACAAATTTCCAAACATAGAAGTCAATCATCCAAATTAATTTATAAAACAATTAATAAAACCGAAGAAACACATATCATCCGACATAGGCTAGAGACAAAACCACCTACCTAAAACAAAGGTATCACATGCCCAAAATGGAATCCACAATCACATTAGAAATAAAATACCAAAAAATGTCCCTAAAATCAATCCGCTTATTTCATAATTAATTTAAAATGAAAAAGAGTCAGTGGAGAGGAAAAATCACAAAATCCTCAATGAACATGCACATGTTGTACTAACCAACAATAGATTATCCCCAGTAAGAATATTACACAACATATCTATAAGGAACATCACCAAAAGATCAAAAGATATGAAATCATAATAAAAAATCACATTGGTGATCATGAGAATTGAACAAATTGGTATATCACCTATCTAGAGACACTAGACCCAACAAACCCGACGATTACTCATCAAACGAAGGGATATGTAAAGTGTATAGGTACCCAAAATTTCATGTAAGAACACATAGGTAAAGTTAGAAAATGTTGTATTCAAATAATAAATACAATATTATGTGTAAGACTATAAAAATTTCCTTCCCAAATCAACACATGGAATGTAAACCCTTGAAATCTTGTAATTACTAATTAAAAAGGAATGTATAAAAACTTGTATCCTTAGAGTACATTACGTATCATAACACTTTCACAACATGTAAACATTTCAGGTATTTCCATATTTTGATGATCATAACCATAATCAATTCACTTCCTGACAATCTATTCATGACGTGAAAATTGTTCACATTATATAAGCCTTGTATGATGTTTAATCATTTCACGATGTAAAATCACCAAGAACACAACAACCAATCCATATTTTGTCCAAAAATCCTACTCCAACCCTATGCACTTTGAAATCCTGGATAACCCCATAAAGAATTTAAATCATTTATACCTAGACTCCATTAATTCATAAAAAACATACATCATCGAACTTTAGGTGAATTTTCCCAACCAAAGCTATCCATATATAGGAGTCCAAAAATGTACCCAAATAAAGGGGTGAATGAAAAGTGAGAGGATAAATACCTACAATTATGTTATGGGATTTTATAATATCTAAAATAAAATATCAATAAATACTGAAACATGAATTCTAGAAAAAAATTTATATACTCTTTATGATTTAATCGTTCAATCAAATTTCATTTTTACTCAAAATATCACCAGTTAACTCTATAGTTAATTTAATGTATATCACATCTAATAGATTACAAAATATACATTCTCTTCATTTGTGGATGGAATTTTTTTCTTCAATATAATTAGACTTAATGATCTATAACCATTATTTTTTCAAAATCATTTATTCATGAATTTTCCAATTTTCAATAAACTTTTATATGTTTTATGAGTAAATTTGAGTAATAACATAATAGAAAATCAATTATTTATTTCTAATTTAATTATAAATGATAAATATTATCTAAAAATATCATCCAATAAATTACATATTAAATATATCATTAGAAATAAAGTTATGATAGATAATTATTCAATTGTTTAATGTATGAATTCATGTTATACCATCTTTAAAACTCCTATTCAGCAACAAAAATATTATATAAGTCATTCACATATATAGGTAGTATATTCATTATCATCAAAAATAAATTATATAAAATAAAAATTTCAATAAAATTTATGTTTTATAAATATATTCATATGTTTTATGAAGTGAAAATGAAATTTTCATTATATAAAAAATATTCCTGTTGTTTTTGTATTCTCGTTGTAATTGTTTTATGTAATTGTTACATTTACAATATCAATCTTGAAAAATTGATCATATCGTTACATTAATAATTAATTATAATATCCAAAATGTTATGTATACCATGATAAAAAATACAATGATACTTGTTATACCCCCCCCAATGAACATTAGTTCCTATTAAAAAATATTAAACCATAAAAAATACTTTATATTGAATTTTGTAAAAAAAATTCAAAACAAACTAAAATTTAGTTTTAGAGTAAATGGTATATGATTTATGAATAAAACTTTTATGTATTAAAAACTCATGTTTTTATAGAAATTATAGTCCTCATCCTGAAAAATAAATTTATTTTCTTAAATAAACATTATCAGTATGTTATAAAACATTTATAAATCATTGAACATTAAAAAATAATTTAAAATAATGTTCCATGGAATATGTTTTGTACAAACATATAAAAATGGTTTTTACTCTTCTTTTATTTTTACATTGACATATATTATTCATATTTATTCAAGTAAGATAATTTATAATAATTTTAATCATTGAGACATGTGTAATGATCATTCTATTTCAAAAAATTGATTCATAAAAAAATTATTTCCCCTAAAAATATATGATTCATTAATCCTAAAAGAATTAATTTTGAAATCTCAAAATGTATTTATACTTATTTGTCATCAAATATATGTTGAATATATAATATATAACCTAAATATTCAATTTAAAACTGATATAATTTTCAAATCACTCATGTATTACATTTGGGTAAATATGTTCTATGGATAGAACATTCTATTTTGAGCCTTTTACTTATTACATTGGATTTCAAGATATTATTAATGTATCATACCTATAAATGCACCTCAATCCATATATTTATCTTATTTTATCTTCCAAAAATATCCTTAATAGATTTTTATTAATATAGAATTAGGAAAACAAAAAATATCTATAAAATACGTGAAATTAGGTACACTATCGAGACTGTGTTGGATAGTGAATATTCTATGCTATATAACATGAATAACTATGTGATTAGAACATCCACCACCTAGATTTATCATAAATACATATCCAATATATATATATATATATATTATTGAAATTTATTAATTTTGATACAAATATAGCAGTGTACCATTATATGTTTTTTCCATGTTCACTATGACATGAATTTTTTTTGATTTGTGCATGTAAATATATTATATGATAATTGATTTCTCTCTAAAACTATCTAACTACTTCCCAATATATCATAAACTTTAATTATAATTTTTTATAACTCAAAATTTTTTATAAACCATATTTTTTTATTTTTTTAAAAAAATTTCACAAACAATAAATTTTCAGTGAACTATTTTTTACTATATAATTTAGCATTATCATGATGTATTAGAAATAATATTGAAAATAATTAAAAATATATAGAACTATAATAAATCCATAAAAATTATATTCATATTCCCCTTAAATGTATGGGCTCCATAATCTCAATCATTGGATTTTTTAACAACATCCAAAACCTTTTAAAAATGGAACTCTTGATGTAACTTCACTTATATTTTCACTTAAAATTTATACTTTGATTTCATTATCAGATTGATAAAAAATTCAATCAATTTTATGGAAAGTGTTTTGAAATTTCAAATTCTAATAAAGTGATATGTATTATGCTTCTCTTCACTAATTTTAAAAAACAATAATGAAACAAAATAGATTAATCATTTCTCGATGTTTTGAATTGTAATATATTCCCTTAAAACCACACCCAATAAATAAAAAATAAACCCCCCTTAATCAAATATCATATGTGATTTCATTAATAAAAGTTCACAGGCCTTAATGAAACAAAATGTGATCCAAGTTTTATTGTTTCGTGGGACTAAAAGTGATACTTATCAATTCATTTTAGAATATATAATAAATAAAAATAGCTTGAGGGTTTTATTTATATAACATCCTTTATGGGAGGTATATGATTTAATAAGCTAACTCGGTACATATTTTTTCCGTATATTTCAAAAAAATTATTTACTACTTTTTTTATTTTATTATCATAAAATTAAATTTACTTATTTTTTAAGTTAACACCATCCACAATAACATTTTAATTTATAATTATTTTTTGAGTTTATTTTATAGTAATTAAATTTTTCAACGATTTAGGGATCCTTATAAGGCAATTATCAATTCATTAAACTATTATATTTCTTCTTCTAAAAAAATATTAAAAATATAATTTTATGTTCCCAATATTATTTTATTCTTATCACATAATTATCAATTAAAATAAGTCCTTTAGTTTAAGGATTTAATACCACTTAACTCATATATAATTTTTATTATTATCTGGTAAGATATATTTTTTTAAATTAGTTAATTATTAATATATTTCCCCAAATTCTAAAAATTTGAAAAGAATTTTATTTTTTAAATTCTATTTGTGAATATAAATAATTAATTTTTTATCATATTTTAAGGATTAATATTATCAATCCTTAAATATTAGTAGACATATTTAATTTTTTCTTGAAATTTATTTCAAGTAAAAAACTTATTTTCACCTTATTTCTTTCAAACATTGAAATAATTCACCACAAAAGAGAAATGATTCAATATATGTCCAATTTTTTTATTTATGTTGCATACTATAATAGATATTCTTTTAATAGATATCATTCATTAGAAAAATAATTAAACATTTTTATAGATTTTTCTTAGAAATATTATTCAAAATATATCAAAGATTTTAATCCTAATTCTTAATTTATTTATATCGAAAAATAGTGGTCAAAATAGATATATATTTTTTAAAAAGTAATTATTTAATTTCACCACGGTATATAATATTGGTAATTATTTTCAAAACTAGTGTGGCCTATATGTGCTTAGGCACACATTGGAACTCCACATTTATGCCAAATTTCAGACCATGCCTCATTTTATAATACTTTTAAAATGTTGACATGTTCCATGAAATCTTATGGAAATTATGTTTACTATCTGTATATATATAACTGAGGGGTGGTTAGTGGGTGGGTAGTTCTTTAGGTATTCCATCAGGTATAGAGTAATGTGTGTTTTATTGAGGTAATACACAAGAAATATTTGTTTGAGGTGAGGGTCCTTCAAGGAGGGAGGATACAGGTATTTGGGAAAGGACCTTAGGGGAGGGGAAAAGTTTTAGATGAAGGGTTTACTGGGATTGAAGGGAAGGTTCGAAAGAAGAATCCAAGTATCAGAGGAGGAATTAGAATCAAGTGGTGCTTCTTTCAATGAGGGAGGTTACATAAATTGTTAGAATTTAACTTGGATAAATTTAAAGAGGGAGGAAATATGTATTATCTCTGTGAAACATAAAAAGGCTAGGAAATCATACCATCTACAAGGTAAATGAAAATTTTATTTTATAATTTATTGTTGAAATATTTATTTTAAAAAATATATTATGTTACAGTGAAATTAGTAAGCCTAGGATTATGTGGGGTTGTTTTTATAGGTTTGATATTGTTATAGTTTCTTTGTATTATCCATTTTATAAAATTAGTCAAAAATATTATGACACACATTCACTGCATCCATACACTTGTCTAAAAACCCTATGTTCTCATGGCCAACGCGTTGTGTCTTATTTTACTTATTTTTATTTATTATAGTTTATAAAACATTTTTATAAAATGTAATTCAATTATTTATTCTAAACGGAGTAACTAAAATTATAAGACACTGATTGATCTTACATGTTGCAATATCTATACACTTGTTATGTTTATTTTTTTCAGGTTCATATTTATTAATATATGTTGGACATTGGTTTATCATGGACTTGATAATGTTATAGCACATTGAAATTGTGTTGTGTTTTTTGTGAATTATCATTAATTGATAAAATATAAATATATTTATGTAAATAATAATATTATATATTCTTTGGTTAATTGTGGACAATTTTTTCTAATAACTAACAAAATAAATAATGTTTATAATATTGTTTCGTTTTGAGACTTTGGTAGAATGAAGATGGAAGACAATGGATGCTAAAGGTCAAAATTTGGAAATAGAAAATTTCATGGTTAATTATATTACATTATAGTTGGAATAATTCTATTCTTAGTATTAGGTTTTTCTCGAAGGATGTTTGGATAATGAAATTATAAACCATAAGAAGATAAGAATAATCACATCATTGTTGTGACCATGGTTTTTTTGTAAAAAACCTTTTTTGAAACATGGTATGATTGAATAATGTTTGGGTTTACAAAAAAAGATTAAAGAAATTGGATTACACTATTACAAAAACAGTTTTTATCAACGCTCAAAATGGGCATTATCAGCGCTAAAAAAGCATTGTAAAGCTTGGCGCTGGTAAAGGGGGGGGGGTCCCCTTTATCGGTCTAAAAAGGCACTGATAAAAACCCCTTTATCAGTGCTAAAAAAAGCACTTATAAATGTGTGTTTTATCAGTACTCGTTTAGCACTGATAAACTGATCATTTATCAGCACCTTTTTAGTGATGATAAAGGTGGAGTTTATCAGTGCCTTTTTAGCACTGATAAATGTGGATTTTATCAGGGCTTTTTAATGGCTGATAAAGGCCCCCTTTATCAGCACTAAAAAAGCGCTGATAAACACCATGTCTGCTGCAACAAAAAAATATGCAACAGTACACCCAAACACCTGCAAAAAATTCAGCATCTTAATAAGCTAATTTGACCAAGTATACCCATACAAAATTAACACATAAATCATAATCTAATTAGACGAAGTATACCCATACAACAAGTATACCTATACACCTTTAACACATAATTCATAAGTTAATTAAGTACATAAAGAAATCAATTCAGAATTAAGGGGGTTGGAAGACTGTTCAGGGGTTTGTGGTGGCTATCCAATGTGGGGTATGGGGTGTCTGGGGGGATTGTGGTGTCCGGGGGGAAAGGGGTGTCCAGGGGGTGGGGGTAGTCCAGGAGGTTGGGGGGCTTTCTAAGGAGGGTGGGGGTGTCCAGGTGAGGGGGGGGGGGGTGTTGTCCATGGGGGTGTCCTGGGGGGGTGGGGTTGTGTCCCAGGTGTCAGGGAGCCTTCCAGGGGTGGGGGTGTTTGGGGGGTGGGGGCAGTCCAGGGGTATGGTGGGGCTATCCAAGGGGGGTGGGGTGGTGTCCAAGAGGGTGGGATGGGGGTGTTCGGGGGGATAGGGGTGTCCAAGGGGTGGGGGTGTGCAAGGGGTTGGGGCAGTCCAAGAGGATGGTGGCTATCCAAGGGGAGTGGGGTGGTGTCCACGAAGGGGGGTATCCTATTGAGGGGGGGCTGTCTATGGGGTGTCTAGTGGGTGGGATGGTGTCCAGTGTGTCGGGGGGGGGGGGGGGGGGGCTTTCCACGGGGTTGGTGGGGCTGTCCAAGTAGGATGGGATGGTGTCTGGGAGGGTAGGGGTGGTCGTCCATGGGTGGGGTGTGTCCAGGGGTGGGGGTGTCCAGTGGGTGGGGGGTATCCATGTGGTGGGGTTGTGTCTAGGAGGGGTGGGGGTACCGTCCTGGGGGGTGGTGGTTGTCTAGGCGGTGGGGGTGTCCAGGTGGGGGGGGGGGGTTGGTGGTGCTGTCTGAGGTGGGGGGGCTATCCATGGGTTTGTCCAGGGGGGATGGACATGTCCAAGGGGTTGAGGTGGATTTCCAGGGGGTGGGGTGTCCAGAGGGGTGGGGGTGCCTAGGACGTAGGTCAGTTTTTGTTTTCACTTAAAATTGTGTCTGTTTTAAGCAAAAGATATACACATTGAGAGATACCGGTCACACCATGCCTCGGATTGAGGTGGGGTTGACTCGTACACATCCAAAAAGACCCATAGATCGTTCTCCTATAGTATCAACACAATCCTAATGCGTTTGGTTAGAATTCTGTTTGTCAGTTGTTGTTTTCACTTAAAATTGTGTGCATTTTAAACAAATGAGAGACCCTTTGAGTGATACCAGCCACACCGTGCCACATATTGAGTCCAGGTTGACTCGTACACGTCAAAAAGGACCCACGGATCGTTCTCCTAAAGGACCAATTCAATCTGAATGCATTTGGTCGGATTTTTGTAGGTCAGTTGTTGTTTTCACTTAAAATTTCGTCCATTTTAATATAAAGAGAGACACTTTTAGTGATACTGGCAACACTGTGCCTCTGATTGATGCGAGGTTGACTCATAAACGTCACAAAGGACCCATGTATTATTCTACTATCTAATCAAGACAATCCGAATGGGTTTGGTTATATTTCTGTAGGTCAGTTGTTGTTTTCACTTAAAATTGTGTCCATTTTAAAAAAAAAGAGAGACACTTTGGGTGATACCGGATATACCGTGCCTTGGATTGAGGCAGGGTAGAATCTTACACATTAAAAATGACCCATGGATCGTTCTCATAAAGGATCCAGACAATCTAAATGTGTTTGGTCAGATTTCTGTTGGTCTGTTTTTGTTTTCACTTAAAATTGTGTTCATTTTAAACAAAAGAGAGACAAATTGAGTGATACCGGCTACACCATGACTCGGATTGAGGCGCGGTTGACACATACAGGTTGAAAAGGACCCATGTATGGTTATAATAAAATATCAAGACAATCCTAATCCGTTTGGTCAGATATTCATAGGTCACTTTTTGTTTTCACTTAAAATATTATCCATTTTAAACAAAAGAGAGACACTTTGAGTCATACAGGAAACAACGTGCCTCTAATTGAGATGGGGTTGACTCTTACACATCAAAAAGGACCCATGGATCTTCCTACAAAAGGATCAATACAATATAGAAGCATTTGGTCGGATTTCCATACGCCAATTGTTGTTTCCACATAAAATTGTGTCCATTTTAAACAAAAGAGAGACACTTTGAGTGATACCGGCCACACTGTGCCTCGAATTGATACGGAGTTTACTGGTACACATCTTAAAGGACCCATCTATCATTATCCTATAGTATCAGGACAATCCTAATTCATTTGTTCAGATTTTCGTAGGTCAGTTGTTGTTTTCACTTAAAATTGTGCTCATTTTAAACAAAAGAGAGACGCTTTGAGTGATACCGGCTATAACGTGCCTCAGATTGAGGCAGGGTTGACTCTTACACATCCCCAATGCACCTATGGATTGTTCTACTAATGGATCTTGAAAATATGAATGCGTTTGGTCATATTTCCATAGGTCAGTTGTTGTTTTCACTTAAAATTGTGCCCATTTTAAACAAATGTGAGACCCTTTGAGTGATACCGGTCACACCGTTCCTTGGATTGAGGCTGAGTTGAATCGTACATGTCACAAAGGACCTATGGATCATTATCGTAAAGAATCAGGACAATATGAATGCATTTGGTTAGATTTTCATAGGTCGGTTGTTGTTTTCATTTAAAATTGTCTCCATTTTAAACAAAAGAGAGACACTTTGAGTGATACCGGCCACACCGTGCCTCATATTGAGGCAAGGATGACTCGTACATGTCTCCAACGCACCCATGGATCTTTATTCTAAAGGTTCAAGACAATCCGAATGTGTTTTTTTTGGATTTCTGTAGGTCATTTGTTGTTTTCACTTAAAATTGTGTCCATTTTGAACAAACGAGAGACCTTTTGAGTGATACCGGTCACACCGTGCCTTGGATTGAGACTGGGTTGACTCGTAAACATCAAACAGGTCACATGGATCATTATTGTAAAGGATTAAGACAATACAAATTCATTTGGATGGATTTACATAGGTCAGTTGTTGTTTTTACTTAAAATTGTGCCCATTTTAAACAAAAGAGAGACACTTTGAGTGATATCGGCCACACTGTGCCTCAGATTGAGGTGAGTTTGACTTGTACATGTCCCCAACACACCCTTGAATCTTTATTATTAAGGGTCAACACAATCTGAATGTGTTTGGTAAGATTTTCATAGGTCATTTGTTGTTTTGACCCAAAATTGTGTCCATTTTAAATAAAAGAGAAACACTTTGAGTGGTTCATCATTCTTGCATGTTGCTGGTGCATATCATCTGTTAAAATGGGAATATGACTCATTGGAGATATGATGTTTTATTTAATAACAATTCCAAATTTCCTATGAACTTTTACATACAACAATGTTTCATTTTTTGATCCCCTTAACCCCTCTCAAAAATGACCGCCAATTGTACACATCCCCAAGTCAGATCTTCATGATATCTATGTACAATCTGCCATTAGGTATGCAGCCCACTCATTTCTGAACAAATATATATAGTATTGTGAGTCTCAAACTTTTTAGAATTCAGAGTAGTACTATAAAATATAAAAATAAATAATTAATAAATAAATAAAATGAACTAGTAATTGTTTTTGAAAATACCACTTTTGGGATGCTAGTTTGCTGACAGAAAATTATCTCTTTCATAAATTTACAAACATAATAACCAAAATCCTTATCTTTTGTTTGTTTTGGACACTGAAAAAAATTATTCATTAGGATAATATGTAACTTGTGTTGAGATGTGTTTGGATAGTGAAATTTTATTATATATACCCTG
Organism: Viscum album; assembly: GCA_963277665.1. NCBI lineage: Eukaryota > Viridiplantae > Streptophyta > Magnoliopsida > Santalales > Viscaceae > Viscum > Viscum album. Next base: position 1,243,432,275 of record OY728153.1, read on the forward strand.
ATATTTGTCCAGAAGTACTACTTGTTTTCCCCCTTATGCTTAGCCCCTGTCCTCATTCCTTTTTTTAGACGATAATGATACACTACCCTATCATAACAGAATACTCATTAAAAGATAATATAAATTATATTACTTGATGTTTATACCTAAAACATAGGATATAGAGTCTTACAGATTTACAAACTACATCATGTGTGGTCGGTTTGATGGATATCCTTGCTTTGAATCTAGAAAATAAAATTTTTGAGTATCCAATTTCACCACAATTAGCTTCCAATGTATCCTAAAAACACAAAAAGGAATAAGTAATAAAATAAGTGATAATATAATTGATATGATTTAATTGTAGAGGTTTACCCCTGCATAGTTGGTATTAGGAAGATTCTATCATCTGTAATCTTTCTTTCAAATGTTTTCTGCAAGGCATTCACTATTTCATTATTTTTTGAGGGCTCTAATTTCATTATATGTGGTTATGTAGTATGAGTAATAACGAGTCTGAATTTTGGTTCATGAGTAAATTCCTTCAACTGTTTTTCATATATACGTCTGTCAACAATATAAATTGCATTGAGTCATAATTTGTACATTAGATCAACTTTTAGAAAATCTATTCATGAAAACATACCTCATATATATATTTACAACAGTGACACATATCCAACCATTTTCAAGGATCTCATTTACATTTTCAACAGCAAGAAAATCTTGAATTTCCTCATGGTATATATTTTTTTCGAAACCCACTATATGACTACTACCACCTCTTAGCTTCGTATCCACATGAGTCTTCAATGCTAGTAAATGTGGATAGAGAACGTGTGGTGTTATTGTGATTTCAGTAGCTCCTTGGGATCGGTTGGTCGATCCTTTAGATGGTTTTGATCTAACGTTTTTCACCCCTTCCCTTTCTCTGTCTATAATAACATTCATTGTTTCAAAACCTTTTTTCATTATTTGTTAATGGTTAACTTGAAAAAAGGAAATAAATACCTCTTTGTCCGCATGAACTCTTACAAGTTGTGATGGACATGAAATGAATGTCCGAATAGCCTTTTCAATCATATGAATATCATCATCATCAAGTGGAATATGAAGATCTTCATTTGGATCATGAGCTACAATAATTGTCACTTTCAGATGATCTTTCAGAAGTGGTCTATTATGCATTGTGTCATCTAGGATGTTGAACACTGTAGCCCTCGCTACAAGGTGATAAGTGGGTGTTGACAGATATAAATCACAATCATTATCACCCTGTAGAAGATCATTATAGGAAAAGTATCAGTATTTGTCTGATTCACATTTCATGATAACAACTATTAGAATATTGATTAACACGGCTAAGACAGCTCTTTGAGGGGAATGGTTCACCTCAAATCTGGTGGGGGTGGGGGGGATCTTCACGCGTTGGTTGTTCCTGAGTTGTGTCTTCTCCTTTATTCCCACCCATAAAATTTTCTTACAACTCTCCCTACCATTGCAATCGTTATTCAAGGGTTTCCAGTATTTCTCTCATTTGTTTCAATTTTTCTTCTCTATCATCCATTCTTTTTCTTCTCAAAATATACTCGGGGTGTCACCCCAAACCCCGCACCTCTAACATGACTATATTGTTATGGCTTCTTCAAATCCATCGATAAAAGGTCTGCATCCACTACAAGAGTAGCTAATTTCTGTGACTGTCGAATATAAGAATATAACTAATTATTTTTATGTAATATCAATTTAAAAAAAAAATATTTTTATCATCGTGTCATACTTACACATATTTCCCACACTTTTTGTGTGTTCTCATCTACTATATTTACTTCCTTATTCACATGTGCCTCCTTTCATAGCACATGACGTGGGATGGAAGTGTCTTTGGTTTTAGATTCATCAATATACATATAAACGAAGAAAGATAATTATGATGTTGTTTAATGGCACCTCAATATTACTGTAAATTTAAAATACGTACCATTTTCTTTTCTAGTGAAGCGCACCCCATCCTTGCTTTATGATAGGTGTATGTTGGTTTTGATTCATGTTCCTTATTTTCAGAACAGATTTTTTGTTTCATAAATGAAATATTGACAATCAAAGTGATGAATACATGTATCCTCAAACAACATATTATCACCAGCAATGTACCTGAAACTTCTCATCCCCACGGTGGCCAATAAATGCATCCCATTCTTATTGGGATATCAGGTGAGCATAGACAATAGGTGGGTGTAGTTTTATTTTACCTTTAGAATCTTTCAGGTGACATCTTGTTAAAATATTATGAAAACCTTGATGAATCCTTCCAGAAATCCTTAGTACATAATCTTTGTGTGAATCATCTACTATAAATGTACTCTACAATAGGTTGAGAAGAGTAAGACATTGCCTCAATATTTTATTTTTTAGTAAATTAAAAAAATTAATTAATAATGTCACTGTAATTTCATCCCAGATGATAGCCTTCATCCCGGACACAACATGGTGCCATGAATCTATGTCAATGGGTGAACATTTCCGAGTGACAACTCTAATATAACTACTAAACATAGCCTTGTTGGGATTCACATACTGGCCTTGTGCATTCCATCCATCAATAAATTTGATGCCTTTGCTTTTCGCCTTAAGAACATGGGCTAACACCATCAAACTACGATGCACCTGTGTTTTCTGTGACGTCAGTACTTCATTCCCGACCATTTCATCGGTATAAACATCATCTATATGTTCATATGAAATGGTAGCAATGTCATGTGACGATGGTTATTGGACCTTAACACTAGGAGCAACAACAGGTTTAGAAAATTATTGTTGCTCTGCACTGTGAGCAGCCACAACAGGAGCAGCAGCAGCCACAGCAACAGCAGCTTGAGAGACTTGTTCAACCTCAAGTTTAAGAGCTCTAGAATGTGCAGAACTCATTATCTACAAAAGTGGTTGAACATTTAATTTAGATTACATAAATTCTGTAATGATAAGATAATAACATGAGATAATAAGATCTATATTACAAACAAAATATAATCTATTTATTGAACTCTCTTTCTTTTTTCAAAGGCTTAAGGGATTTGACACCTCTATCAATTATCCAAATCCCTTCATTGTGGTCTCCTTTGACATAAAAGACATCGTCTACATTGGGACCATATTGAAATTATTGCGATGTACCATTGAAAGGATCATCCTCAACTGAATTTCCATCGGACCCTTCAGTAGTTTTGGACGATAACAGAACAATCTACCACTTTCGTTTTGCGGGATCTGGAACATAAAAAACATGTACCGCTTGTGATGCCATTATAAAATGTTCTTCTTTGTACCCTTCTTTAATAAAAACAACTTTCACAAATCCCCATTAATCTATTTTATCAACACTATTGTTATCAACCAATTTGCATTGAAAAATTGGAAATTGGAATGTCGTATAATCCAACTCCCATATTAGTTTGATAATGCCAATATATGAAATATTTCCATAAATTGGATTTCTTTCCTTACTACAAGAAACCTGCATCACTTTAGCAACTAGTGTAACTCCACTATTTTGCATGGTACAATCTTCATCATGTTCATCTATATAGAATTTATAACCATTAATTACATAACCACTGTAAGATAATACATACACACTTGATCTGAGGGCTAGACATCGAAGTCGTTTGGAAATTGAATTCGGATTTTCATCCAACTGATTAAAAATATGGTTCTGAAACCATCCTATAAACTGGTGATTATGTGTATTTGATAACCATTTTCCATCCCTTGATGGATTCAACTGCCTAAGAATTTCTTTGTTAGTTTCAATATATGAAGCAACCTCCCAACTATTATCAATAAAATAATGGTGGGCCTACTCCGGATCTGTAATATTGATTGTCACAACATCCCTTCCAGAAATTGCCTCACCCTCAAGGTGTCTGGTGTAACGAGATTTTGGGAGACCAATTCTTTCAACATAAAATAGGTATTAGGTATAAAATTCAATGGCTTCTTCAACAATATATCGCTCCACTCTACAACCCTCTGGGTGACTTCAATTTTTGACATACCCTTTCAACATCTTCATATACCGTTAAATAGGATACATCCATCTATTGTGCACAGGACAACAAAGTTAAATCTCTCTCACCAAGTGAATCATCAAATGAACCATCATATCAAAGAATGTTGGCAGGATGAACATTTTTAATTCACATAATATGATGAAAATTTCTTTTTCCATAGTTGGAAATTTCACAGGGTCTAATACTTTGATACATATAGCTTTGAAAAAGAAACAAATTTCGGTTAACGTACGATGAACATTCTTGGGAAAAATTCAATGTAAAGCTATATGAATTAGATCTTGAATCAAAATATGGCAGTCATGTGGTTTCAAACCTTTTAACTTAAAATCATTCATTGATCCAATGTTCTTGATATTTGACGAATACCCTTCTAGAACCATTAATCATTGAAGTAGTTTCAAAATTGATATCCCTCCTCCCTAGAAAGAGTATAAGTAGTTGTAGGAAGAAACATTCGATTTTAACCCTTCTCAGGAGCCAACTATTCTTGTATTCCCATGTCAACCATGTCCAACCTTGCCTTAATTCCATCCTTTGTTTTTCCATGGGCATTTAGCAACGTTCCGATAACAATTTCACACACATTTTTTGCAAATGCATCACATCAAAAAAATGTCTGACATACAAACAATTCTAGTATGGTAATTCAAAAAAAACTAATCTCTTTTTCCAAAAAAATTTCATAAGGATTTTTTAAAATGGTTTACCAAAAATAGTGTTCACATCTTTTACTTTCTCAAACAGTTGATCACCTATTAGTGGAGATAGTGTTGTTCGTTGTTCTGAACTTCCATTAAATGATTTCGTTCAAGATCGGTACTTATGACGACGAGGTAGATATCTACGATTTAATAGAAACAGAGATTTTAGTGAATGTTTCAACCTAATTTATTATGTATCTTCTTCACACATGGGACACCCTTGAGTTCCTTTAATGCTATATCCTGAAAAATTTCCATAAGAAGTAAAATCATTTATTGTCTCATACAACATCTCTCTCAACGTGAAGTATTCACTTTTATAAGAATCATACAACATAACACCTGAATCCCATAATAACTTCAAATCCTCGATCAAAGGAGCCAGATAAACATCAATATCATTACCTGGTTGTTTTGGTATTGATATAAGCATAGATAACATGATTAATTTCTGCTTCATGCATAACCAGGGTGGAAAGTTATAATTTACCAACATAATTGGCCATATACTATTAGTGCTGGTTTTAAAACCAAAAGGATTCACTCCATCTATAGATAATGCACGATGAATAATTTCCCATATTTATTTATTTTATCTACACGCCACGACAATTGCCTTGCAGTTTCTTCACTTCCATACAGATGCCTAAACATTGGAATGATTGGAATGTACCAAACAACTTTCATAGGATTGGATTTATCTTTCTTGTATCAAGAAGAACCACACTTTGGGAATTCTATATGTGATTTGTTCTCCTTGAGAAACAATATAAAGTCTTTTGGAAAAGCATGTATTATTTTAGAAATCGTATCCATCGAGTGTAGAATTCATTTAGATTCATATGTCCGGCTTGGGAGCTCATTATCTTCAGGGAGAAAGTGATTCAAGAGAGCAAGTAGTTCGGTAAAACTGACATCACTCCATCCGTTGCCAGCATTCAATTTATACAACTTCAGTACAGCTAACAATGCTGTATAATTAGTGAAATCAGCATATAATGACGGCTTTTCACAACTCTTTAACTTCTCAAAAAATTTTGGGCAATCATGGAGTTCATCTTCAATGGTCTTTATCATTTCCTCAATATGATCTTCATCATCATTGACATCTGTAATCACATCCTCCATATGGTCTTCTTCATTTTCCATATTTTTATTCATATATGATGATCCATAAATTGCAGTTTTATCCCTGCCAGTAGCTACATTCGCTTTTTATCTGTGTTTATTCCAACATTTATAACTCCAACCTATTCCATGACATATCAAATGTTCTGCCAACTACTCTGGAGTAAGTAGTCTTTAATAACAACAACGTAAACACGAACAAAGGTTTTGAGAAGGATCCTTTGCGTGATCCTTTGCAAACTTGATGAACTCTTTCACTTTGTTCTCATATTGTATTGTCAAATGATTAGCATCCATCCAATATTTATTCATCTCCATCATATTTGAATCTCAAATATTAGTATTTATGGTTCAATTACACAAAACAATACATCCAAATATAGTATAAGAGAACCACTACCTTATAGAAATAGAAATAAATAGATCCTATCCATTACCAAAAAATATTTGGAAATCAACAGAACCAGGATATACCCCCATCAAAATGAACACAGTTTCCAAACGCAAAGGGGTTTGTTGAGATAATCACTTGTGTCATAGATGGTAAAACTCACATGGAATCATCCTTTATGGCTCATTCGCCTCTATTGGGTCAACCCTTTTATGGTCAACTATCCCATCCTTTTATACCTCACTAACCTAAAATACATCTAGATGAAAACCAGTATCCAACTCTATAAGTAAATAAAGGATTCTCATAATCCCTACATTCAATATAATCATGCCTAAATACCCATATATCCACACATAAAAATGTCACAAACACATAAAAACCCATATCCACATCAGAACCAAAGTACCCATATGGATTTCAATCAGGTTACTCGACTCAAGTGGTGGTGTGTAAGATATAATAAGAAAATATAATAAGTATATAGTCACACATAAATATCAAACTTCTTGATCCTGAGATGGTGTTAACCAAACTAAAGACCGATCTTATAGAACCCCCCCTTTATAAGATCTAATAAATCATAAATATAGGTCAAAAAATAATTTTTATTAATCATAACCCGATTGAGATTCTGGTAATCAACACACAAGCGAAGGGTTCCAATTACCTTCTTGCTAAAAAGCACCAGTTCTTCCCAAGGCAACACACTAGGTTAAATAAATAATTCAGAAACCAATTCATCCCATTGATTATTTAGTTCCTTAAATTTAACTATTTCTATATGGTAAGATAGAATAGATATTGGTTCTGTACCCATCACAAAGTTGATAGAGAACTCCACCTCCCTCCCTAGTGGTAGACCAAAAAAGACTAAAGGAAACACATTTGGAAATTCAATACCTACTAGGAGAAGTTCACTATAATAGGATTCCTACTCTAGTTCAATAGCATAAGTGATATCATCCCACTCAACTCTGGAAGAAGAGGTCTATCTCGACTAAACCTCTGGTCTGATTCTCTATGGAAAACATGGAATTCCCCATCGGGGGCGGTGAAGGACACCCACAGATTATAATATTAAATCCAAAATTTATTAGAAACTAGTCAGTCCATTCTGAGAATAACAAATAGGGGAATCATTTTAAGAACCAAAAAATATCATATGATCTAAATCTCTAAAAAAGTGAAAGCATGAGAGGGGAATCAAGGACCTTACTCCCTCTTTATCCAGAGATGTGTTACAATCTCTATCACATAATCCATGAGCTCTATTATAAGTTTCAATAGTTCTATATTGTGGTTTAATATGAAATAATGATGGGAACCAATATCAAATAAAACATAAACTAAAGAAAAAGAAATTGAAATGGTGTCTCTAATCGAAGACCCATATAAAACCTCTGGAATTAAGATTCTTTTTTGAAACCACTTCAAGTGAAAACTGAGAAAGTTTTTCAAAAATTATTAGTATATTGAGTCAATGTCTAATAACCTTAGATTAGGTTGAGAAACTCCATGGACTTACCCAATACAATCAAATCTTGAAATAAATGATCCGTAAAAAAATTTCTTGAAGTATTTGCAATCTAAGACCCCATTTAGCATAACTATAACTATATCACCACTTTCACACACACATTCCAAGCATCATAAGCACGTAAGGATGTCATCACTTTCACCTTTTCACATTTTCACATGGATCCAATTATTGAAATATCACACCCAAACCACTATTTTATACAAAAATCCACTTTCCATTTCACATGCACACAAAAACCATTTAGAAACAAATTTCACACCACTTTCAATATTTATGAAACACATTTGAAAACAAAAGAAGAACAACACACATGGAATCCAACCATTTCCATGCGAAAATCCCCTTTCAAATTCATACTCACATGAAATCCATTTTATAACATGTTTCAAATCACATTCACAATTCAAAGACAAATAAAAGGTTCAAAAAAATACAACATGCAACAAAAATGAATTTCCCTTATAAAATCCACATTCAACACAATCGAACCATTAATTCTCTTTGAAAACTCATTTAATTTCACACCTTTCATACAAGACATAATATATATTTAAGAAACCCCTCAACAATGATAACATGAAACACAAAAACTTTCCTTTAGAAAAAAAATTTCATCACATGTGGATCTCAAAAGCATTCCAAAAAAAATTTTGCACCAAAAAATTAATCCATAGAACAAATTCATGAAACTAAGAAAGCTTATCAAAATCATATAATAATGTAAAATCATTGAATCACTTACCACACACTTGGAAATTTCTAGAGGTGGAGGTGCACAAGAAGAGGTGCATGGGATGAGCCACCAACCGAATAGAAAGGAAGGATTAGGGCCGAGTGAAGAGAAGGAGAAGTAGGGTTTGCGGCGAGGAGGATCCACCGAAGGGTTTCGAGGGAGAGGATTAGGAGAAGGGCTACCAGCAGAAGTATGGCAACGTGAATATTGGGGGAGGCGGATGTCCGAAAACACAACGATCGGGGGCAGTGGAGGTTTGGCAACGTGAATATCGGGGGCGGCGAAGGGGAGTGGCAGGGTTACAGTACCGCGAGAGCTTTAGGTCATGATAAACCGAGGACACTACGTGACCAATTTTATAAAATATGGGAATGCAGTTTTATCAACTCTTTTTAGCGATAATAAATCCTTCATGTATGAGCTCTTACATTTTAGAACTAACAAAATCCTTTTTTATTAGCACTTTTCTAGTGTGAATAAAGGGTCTCTTTATCAGTTCTTTTTTAGTGCTGATAAAGGTTACACTATATCAGCGCTAAAATTTTAGCGCTGATACTGGAAATCGTTATCAGCACATTTCTAGTGCTGATAAAGGGGCTTCTTTATCAGCACTAGTAATGCACTGATAAAGATTCCCTGTATCTGCGCTAATATTTAGCAATGATACAAGGTTTTTTTATCAGAGGTTTTTTCATAGCGCTGATATAAGGTGGTGCTTCCTATGCCCGTTTTTGTAGTATTGTTAGATGAATAAACCACATCCTTTTATGGTTTCATGATTTACTAATGATAATTGTTTTGTTATTTAATAAAAAATAAATTTTAATTAATACAAATCCATGTCATGTTTCTGTTTATAATTGTAATATAAGAAATTTTAAATAAGAAGTTTTTTTGATGAATAAGTATTTCAGGAAATGGTTTATGGATTCCACAAATTGACTAAGAATCCCAATTGTGGTAAAGTTAGATATAACAGGGATTTTAGGAAAATACTCATGATTTATGAGTCTTAAAATATAAAAACTCAAGGATTTTTTGGATATTATAATCATCCCATATATATTTTTTGACCTATTAGTTGGTAACACATGTAACCATAATTTTAGAAAATGTAGAAAATACAAGATAGAGAGGTTGAATATGTATAAAAGTAATTACTCAATTAAAAACAGAATTAAAAACCATTTAAATATATTTGGGTTATAGAGAGATTCTATGAAAAATATAATGAACTAATGATAAACAAAATGGTTGGATTGATATGGGGGGATAGATTTGGAGACAAACATTTATAGTAACTCTGTGAATTGATATAACATTGATTAATTGTTTTTAAGGGCATGTGTGATAACCCATTCTTGACATTGACATGATAATATTCATGTTTTCTATGAATATGTGGTGATCATTGGAATTTTTTTTGAATAAATAAAAATAATATATTTTTCATATAATAATGGATTATTAGATTATTAGAGAACTAATACACTTTTGATTATAGGATCCTTAGATATAGAGCTTTCTGGAGAACCAAATGACATTTCTATGAAATAATGATTTATTTTAATTACATAAACGATATTATTTTTTGGATATATATAATAGTCTTATTAGTTATTTATATCATAAGAGAAATACTAATTCAAAAAAATTACTATTATTCACCCCTCTTTGATTGACTGGGAAGTAGATGGTTGTAAAAAGAAGTATTCGGGATGAGAGGTTTTATCTATATATTTTATTTCAATATATTATTGACATTTATAATTCTATAAATGAAAATGATGCTCCTATATTTATTAGTAAAAAATATAAAATATTGATTAATTATATATCATTAAAAAATATCATGTTATATTTTTTTATTGTTTTATTCCATGTAATGTAGATCAATGATCCCATAGAGATATTGTTATGAAAATTTAATAAAAAATTTATTGAATAAATTAACTAGACTAAAATTTATTACCTTTACCATTCTCAAATTGACTCTACATTAAAGTAATAATCTAGAACTCCCCAAATATTATTAGGATAAATTTTCATATATATATATATATAACAAAATAAAATTTTCAAATCTAACGATCAAGACTTCCACTAAATGATTGATGAACTAATTATTCACCCCGATAGAGTGAATGATCTAGGCACAATATAAGTAATGTTGTGTGACACCCATATAAAAGGTTTCTCATATGATCTAAATAAAATTATATTGGATCCTTTAAGATGATCATCATATGGAATTTAAAATTGATTATTTAAATAAAATAATTGCATTAATTAATCTATTTATGATTTGATTTTTCCCATTGTTGAAATTGTCAATGAAATGAATGAAATGCATGATCATTTTGATTTTTTTATTGATTCATGTTTATAAAATCATATTACTATATATATTTTTATACATGTAATATAAATATCCAAACATCAATCTTGATATCCCAAGTGATATCATGAGGGACACAAGTGTTTCACATCATTTTTTTACCATAAGTGAATATACCTTATATTCTATCTCTAAAACATGAGATAATGTTAAAATAATTACACCTTATTCCCTTTATATAGTTCAATGAGAGTATTAGACAAGACAAATTCCATCCACAATGAAAGAGACATGTTTTTATAACAATTATTGACAAAAGGTCTAAATGAATTTCATAATGGACATTTTATATTATTTTATTCTAAATACAGATGTATGTCACCTCTATAAATTATATTTATTGGTTTATGTAATTTATGTGACATGAAATTATATTAAATTTTCATAATATGAATAAATAATATATTTATTAAAAAATCTATTAAAATATAACTCTAATATTATTAACTTTATCTAAATTCTCTTATAAAATTTTATTAAACAAAGAAATGTAAAATAATTATTTTTTCAATAATATGTATATATATATATATAGTTATATAATTAATAAGTAAATAAAATATTCACTAATATTTTTAATAAGTAATTGTTGAAATTCAGCCCACTTATTGATGAATTTAATGACATGTTATTGAATTATATGATTAGAATAATTTGAATAAATATCTTTCCTACAATCAGGAATAAATTTATTCTCTAAACAGAAACTCAATTGAATATTATAAAATTTGGGACAAAATATATTTTTCAACCTCTTTAATCCTTTTTAATAGTAATAGTTATAACAAGCTAATGAATAGAATTATTTAGAAACACATTGTATCTCACATGGAGATAAACACAAAGTATAACAACAAAAACAGTAAACTTTTTCAAAAAAAAACATGTAATAAGATACATTTATTAATTGATATATAATTAAAAAGGATGAATTCATGTCTTATCATACATACTATATTATTTATATTTTTATGACTTATTGAGAAAACAATTTCAAAAAAAGACCATGGCCAGGTATTTAAGGGAAAACGTTTCTAACTCTACCAAAGGGAAAAATGTATTTTACTAAAATTGGAGGAAAATATTTTCAATAATGAATTTTTCAAAAATATAATAAAATTCATAACACATTAAATAAAATAAACTTCTCCATCAATATATACATTTCTTTTCTTGTATCTATATTTAAGAATAATGAAACACATTAATAATTATCTTAATTCTAAAGGTCAATAAAAACTTGTAAAAATATGAATATCTAATGACACATTTTTTATCTAGCATACACGTGGGTGCATATATCCCCATGTCCATCATATTAGAGATAACAATGATAAAATTTCATGATATAAAATGATTTTTTTATGATCCTCTAGAACCAAATAGTAAAAAATTATTTGTGTCTTTTCAGATTGATTTATTTTTAGTACAAGGCATTGTATAATGAAAATAATATTGACATATATTTTTTAAAATTATAGAGAGTTTTTTTAGTGGATTGATCTAATAAATATTTTAATTACATTATCATATAAAGGATAATTTCTATATGTAATAATATTTTAACATGTATAAATATAATAAATGACCTCGTAATTAAAATCTACATGAAAGTTTTTTAAGGGACTAAAATCTAACATAAAAGAATTTATGGTTTCTTCAAGGTTTTTTAGTGTGACAAGATCTATACAAGGACATTATTAAGAGATTAAAGTCATAAATAACATAAATAAGAACTTACAGAGACTTTAACCACTATATATGGAAATGATCCTTGTTTTAAATGAGTAAAATATTTCTTAATTATCTCTTGATATTATTTATAGAAATTTAGCAATACATAAGTTGATGGAAATTTTTTAATAAATAAAATATCACTTATCCAAATATATTGTAATGAAATAATTTATCTGTGGAAACTATAGTTTGAGTTAGATAAAATAATTCATGAAAATATGGAAATTTTACTACTGTTATGAAATTTTTAGAAATATGTAGACTTTTGGTTGAAAAGGGGAAGGATAGTATTATTATAATGTGTATCAAATATCACTTGGTACCCACGGATATTACTTTTATTAAAAATGTGTTTAAATTATACCATCGGATTCTTGGAGAATATTTCAATGTCACCTTGTGAAATATATATAAAATAGGGGAGGGATTCTCAATGACCATTGGGTAGTCATTTCTCAACTAATGGGTCCTTTTTGTAATTTTTTTAAAAATTAAATTTTATATAAAAACTAAACATACCCCATCCTTCTTCGAATAATCAACATGACCCATCCCTAGCAACTCAATTTTATCTATAATTCATTATCTATTAAAACTTTGACAATTATCTGATCAAGGATTTATATTCGATTGTGGATTCTTAGTGTCGAGTCTATTATTTTCCCATCTTATGTTTCTCAATTATCTTTTATTTAGAACTGATTGACTTGAATTACCATTATTTCAGTCTTTTGGTAAGTTTCATTAATTTTTGGGAACCATTTGTGAATAATGAAATGATAATTGACAAGATAACTTCTATAAATATATGGTACACCGTCTTTAAAATTTTCCCTATTTTATATGTGATTACATGGGTTATATATTTAATATCTTAGGTAAGTTGGTATGATTGGGGAGAAATCACACAGATAGGGCATGGGAGTCATGATTCATTATGTAATCCTCTTTGAAACCATGAATGTTTTATCCTATGAAACACTCCATGATTTTATTTTTGACAATAGATTATGTTAACATAAAGATGTTGATAGTACATAAAAAAATAATCCTTTGATGATTTCCACCATAATGTTTTTTCTTTGATAATATTATATGTTTCATTGAATTTATTTTGATTTCTTATCGATTGTGTCCATCCACAGGTTATCATCCAGATTTAATTATGTTTTCATATTTAATGTGAGTTTACTAGGTGAGATATATCATGTAATTTAGTGATATACTTGTGATAAGATTTTTGTTACCAAATTCAACTATGAGTGAGATTTTACCATGGTTAGATTAGGTTAGTATACTCCCATCAAGGGATTATACATGGGGGATTGGGTATAAAAATATTTTAATGGGTCGTAAGGGCCTAATTACCATTGTAATGGTTTATTTTAAGTGATATTTCATATATGAAAACACCAAGAGGGGTCTTAAGATATTATGAGTTATAATCTAACAATGGTAGGAGGTTAAAACAGTAACCTATAATAAGGTACATCATGATCATGTGGGTAGATTTAATGGGTTTTACCTGATTGTATTTTGTATTATATGAGATGACGATTGATGGATATGATCTATTCCTATAATATAAAATCACAAACAATATAGTTTATGTTGCAATCCACACACGGTGTGATGTGTTTTAGCTAAGGTATTGTAGTTGGTGAGGAAATACCACTTGATTTTATACATTTCTTTAATGGTTGTATCATAATTTTTAAATATGGTGAACTATGGTATGGTTTCCATTATATTAAGACTAATATTTATGAACATAGAGAGGATTTATAATCATATTCCATCAGTAACGATGATAAATTTACTTATAGTATAGAGAATATATTTTTTCTGTATAATATATTACGTACATGATGAAGCATGAATTTTATAATTGATTTATATATTAGTTTAAGGATAGGGAATGTTTCCTTTTTATGCTTGATGTATACTAATTCAATGATAGGTATTTTTTTCTTACATTGATAGATATATTAATTATACGATTGGGTGTGTCTCCAACCACTGTTCAATATATAAAACCTTTAGGATATGTAGTATTTATTTTGTAAACTTGATAAATACTAATTCTAAAATTGATTAGGCTTCCTTTATAAAAAGATATATTAGATATTACATAGGGGTTGCTTCTGTCTTATTAGTGGTTTACTAAATTTTGGGTGGGGTGTGTTTCTATCCCATGATCGACATAATATTTCCAAGACAAGGCACATTTCCACGTAATTATTTAGATGAAAACTCCTAGACATGAGAGTAGTTCCATCATAAATCCACTACATTTCCTCTTCTATGATTTCTATGATTATTTTTGAGTATATTACGACCATTTTGGGGGAAATTTTATTAGTTTTACACTTCATCAGTATTCCCTTGTTTCAAAACATGAATACCAACTCAAAATCAGTGGGAGGTATGGGGAGCCATCCATTTTGTTGTTTTCCCACCATCACTCTTTCCATATGACTTTATGAACTCTATCCATATTTTTTAATAAAAAATATAACAAATATATGTTTCCAAAATTATCTACTTTAATAGTGTTTGAGCTTTATAGGAGATTGATTGAGTCATAATGACAACACATGAATGATATAAGAAGGATGCTACTATCTTTCATATTATACCATGCGTTAACTCAATAATATAATTCAATATTTCAGAGAAATTATTGATGATGGAATACTATGTTATGTAACAACACCCAACATATACACCTTAGTGAATGTGAAGACTCTAATTGGGTTGGAAATTAGGGTATAGTTTTTGGTAGATATAGATAAGCTATAGTAGCTTCGTAGGGATTGGGAGACAATAATTTGGTGATGCAAATGTATTTTGTTGAAGTGTATCATTTTAATGTATTCTGTTGTATATGTATGTATATAATTATCATGTTATATTATTCCTTTTCTAATATATGACTATATGAAATTATAGGATCAATTTTTAATAGAATGGTGATTTTTTACATATAATAGTATTACTTCAATTTCAATTCCAAGTTACACATTGATATTGATATTTGTATCTTGATTTTAACATTAATTATGTATTATTAAATTACATGATACTGATTGTATAGTTAAATAAGATATCATCTATCCCTAGACACCTCTTAGTGTTTTCTAGTATATATAGATGTGTGTCTGATATCATACGTGACATCAAATCAAGTTAGAGAATAGATACATAGATTCGTTTTAAAAATGGTATAATAGAATTTTTATTATTTGTGTTATGATTTGGTGTAGTGTAGATATAGCTATTATTTTTTTGAACATAGGATGGGAGACATAGTTTTGGCTATCAAATAAAAATATTGAATGAAATAAATGTTTCCAAGGAATACAAATGTATTTATTACTTTTTCTTGTTAAAGTTGATTTTATTTTTTAAGGTTAGGATATTCATCATAAAATTTTTTTATTTTAATCTTGGTATGGTGGATGGAAATGTTTATACAAGAATTATAATTTGAATATGGTTTCACATGACATTTTTATTCTTATTTTTTATTTATAAAAAGGGTTTATAAAAATGGATATGATTATTTTATTCAAAAAAATCATATTATAAAATAATTTTATAAATAAATTATTTTTGTTGAAAAAAATAAATCTACCATACTGAAATGACTTCCTTTATATAAATCACTTGATTTTGAGGACATCAATATTAAAAATGATGTAATAATAAACCTAGATTGGATATAATGGGTACATAAATTCTTCTATGAGTAAAAGAATTGTAGATGGGCACATTGAAACAAGTATTCCTTATATTATAAGAGATAATATAATCTTGATTTGTTAATAAATTATGACCTAGGTGGGATAAGACTCTTTTTAATTTACAATATTTTATATTTATGATGATACATGAATCGAGATAGTGTGAGTAAAGGTCTTGAGTTTTGTAACATTAAATTTTTCATGTTTATATCTAAAATGGGTGATGATATTTGTGGGGATCCTAGGAAGGTGGATTTTTTCATGTAACATAGATTCTTTTAGAGATAGGATGTAAGGGTAGGTGATTCCTGTAATAGGAATAACACACTTGAGAAACGTGATTGAGTGTATATTCTAGGTGTGTGGAATTATATGGTGATGTATGGGAATGAAAGAAGAGATAATGATTTCTTTGAGAGAGGTGATTGACATGCATATAAGGTATGATCAATTTTCTAAGTGAACAATTCAAGGATTGATGGGATATGATTTATGATAGTTATTAGGGTTTTTTGTGGGTTTCTTCCAACTTGTGAATATGATTTTATAAAAATGGTAGAGCATATGCACTTTTATTAGTATGACTCCTTGAATTCTCTCCTCTCTGGGAAATAAAAGAATGGGTCTCACATGATATAAGTAATTATGATGTTTTTATAGAACATCGTCAAGATTTTTATTCTCTTCCAAAATGGCCTTAAGGCCTTCTTTTTTATTGATATTTGATAGCCCCCCTTTTAAGGGATGAGGGGGAAACCTTAAAAGTCCTATAGGCTTAAAGATTATATTGCAAGTAGTCATAGAGACATTACCGGATCTATAAGACATAAGAAAAAAATAAAGACTATGACTACTTGAAACTGCCCCTCCCAAGCATCTGCATTATGATCATCTCTCAACCTTTGCATGGTTGTTCGACTAGCAGTTATGGGAAGATGTGCACAGGCCCGGTACTGATGGAAATTACATACCCTCTCATTCTTCAAAATTCATTAGCCCTACTCTAGTGAATGCGCCCTACTCTTGAATCCTCCTCCAGAATTGATTTCTTATAGAATCTATCTGTGAAAATGCATATCAGGTGGTCCTGAAGGCTTTGAGGTGGCCTAGAGGCCTTGAGGTGGCTCGAAAGCCTTACTGACCCGAATTCATGGGTGGCCCAAAGGACTTGTGGAATCCAAGCACACACCGGTGGCCCAAGTTGAATAGTTATGGATGCTACAATACCAAAAAATACCTGCTATAGTACCACACAACACTACATCAGTGCCCGCTACAGCCCCGAATTATGCCTCTGATTGGTTTCGAACATGGTTCTCGTGGATCTACATAAAGAGAACTCAGCAATTGAGCTAAGTATCATGAGACTTATGATTGTGATCATGGAAATACTCTTTTTTATAATTGGAATTATATAGAAAGTGATACATGCCTATTAGAGTGTGGAGAGTACACTCTTTTAAAGGGAGAGCATGATATATTCTAGGACACATTATCTTCCCTATCATATTTTAGTTATGCGATGGGATTATTATGAGATATATGTGAATAATAATATTTAAGGGGTGTGAATAAATTTGAGATGATTTGGGAAACGCATGAAACATCATGCATTAAACTATTAAAGGTAAAGGTAGTCATGAATTCATAATTTCGTCTAGTTGGATTCAAATTAAGGTTTCTCTAAGAATGGTTAGATGTGGATTGATTATTGAGAAACCATAGACAAAGGTACAACTAGTTTAATAGGTGAAATCTTAATAATACATTTATGATCTGGAAAAGGTATGAGGAGGTATATGGTTGAGTTTAGATGGTTATTTTATAAAGTTATTGAGTTGAGTCCTTTTCATTGAATTGAAATTTGGTATGAATGTGAATGAGTTTTATGGATTTTTATGGAATAGATAAGCTTAGCATGATATTTCTATTATCCATATGACTATTTCATCAAAGATTATTTTTAAACAATAGGAATTTATTTAACTCTATATATGATTACATATATTTTTCAACAGTCTTTGGGAACATGTGTGTCATGAGGCATTAAATGATGTAATTGATTTTAGGTCAATCCATAAAAATCTAAAATTATGAAAAAGTATGATCCTAAATTTTAGAAAAAATATTATTGGGAATTGATATTTTTTTTAACATGTGAGAGATAAAAAAGATGGTTATAAAATTGGACTTAGTGCAAGTGGAAGTGTTTTAATAGTGAGTACATTAAACCCAACATGAACTATACTTTTGATTACTATTACATGTATATTATTTGATATATACATATGTTTATTATTAACATAATAGTGTTTATATTTTTCTATCCACTATTTACATGGTAATGACTACATTCTATTTGTTGTGTCAAAAGGATATAGTAGATCCCATCTATAATGATAACCTAAAGATACTACGACTATAATATTAAAAACGTGTATTATGATCTATAAACATCATACTAGCAGGACACATATGATATGTCACTATCATGTGTTAGGGGATCATAAGAATTGATACTTCTTCTCATAAATTTCTCACATGGTGATCTCGAGTATATGATATCATGAAGATTTTTTTAAAGGTTTTGGCTGAAGCCTCATTTATTAATAAACAAAAGGAAATACCTCTTTAACTAGGTAGAGGGATACCCATTACCTAGCCCGAAGGCCCGGTTGGAATTTAGCCAATTACAAGGCCTATAGGCCCAACTTTTTGGCCCAAATCCCATTATGTGAATAGTAATGCAATAGTACCCGCTGCTGCTACAGTAACCTACCGCTGCTATAATGGCATGCTGCCGCTACAGGGCTTGTCATTGCAACAGTGCCACCACTACTATAGTATGCTATAGTACTGCTACAGTACTTGTGCTCAATGGGTTTTGAACCCCCATTATTCATGTAGTATTAAGGGATTCTTACCACTCAGCCAAACCCCAACTACATGATATCATAAATACATACCCATATATAAAATCACCATATGTTTCGGGTGTCATTGGATGTTCCCGCATAAGAACACGTTTATTGGTATCCTAACTTGGGGTTATTATCAATGTCTGTCATTTGATCACATACATTGATGTATGGAAAAAAACCATGATAATGAAAGCGTGGAGTGGAAGCTTGTGTTGGGTTCTTTTTTGGTG
This sequence comes from Viscum album, assembly GCA_963277665.1. Classification (NCBI taxonomy): domain Eukaryota; kingdom Viridiplantae; phylum Streptophyta; class Magnoliopsida; order Santalales; family Viscaceae; genus Viscum; species Viscum album. The sequence continues at coordinate 1,243,451,858 of OY728153.1, forward strand.
GTATGTCATTGGTTGAATGGTTAAGATTGAATTTTTCTATTCCATGTTAAGGAAGACATAACTTTAGGGCCCATGATGAGAAGTATGGTAGTACATTAATCATATCCATGTCCATGGTATAATAATGTATGTACATCCAGTAAGTTCATGAAATATATAAATCAATAAAGTGATGATGACACCAGTTTTCATCATACTTTATGAGATATCACAAGACAAATTGATTATATTACACAAAATGTGTTCATAAGAGTTAGTCATAATTATAATATTCCATATCTCTGTAGGGGTGTGATGGTTTTCTAGACATCACTCTAGCTCTGTGGGTTGGACTCACTTCTATAGAGATATGGTCCTAGAGGGTCACGCACTAAGTGTCTCCACAAGTTCCACCTATTCTAAAAAATATGAGTTTAGGATGAAATGTTCCCCATATATGGGGGTGAGTGAATGTCTTATAATTGAATATCACAAGTAAAACTAGTTGAATTGTATTACTCATGTTTAGAATAATGATTATTGAAATTACTTTTCAATGTATTCACATGTTGTTTGATCATAAAACTAAAATGAGATAATATAATTTATTGAAAAACAAATTTATGATCAAGGTTTGTTAAATTATTTGGGGAGAATACATGCCAAGTTCATGTTTATTATTTTATCACATTTCATTTAAGAGAGTTAAAAGTGGGGAAAAATATTTGTGAAATTTATGAAAATTTTATTAAGTCATACATGAGAACTATGCTCTAAAATGAAGGATAATAATTTCCTGGGAACAAAGTGAAAATTTTGAATGTATTACCTATGAATAAAATCTAATTTTATCATTTTGCTAAAAAGCTCCACCATATTCATAAATTTAGTGAGAGAATTCGTATTCTCAGATCATATAAATATCTTAGAGAGATATTCAAAATGAATAAAAATAACATATTCGTCCCACTTTCTCAATTGAGTCTTTGTTCATTTGCTGATCGAAAGGATTTCATAAGGATTTATGATTTCCCATGATAGAAACATGGAAATGTACAACAGTAATCCATGAATTGTAGAGCATGTGTGGAAGATCTTTAGGATTAGTATTTTGGAAAATTTCTACCATGCCACTTCAATGGTGGGTGAATCAAATGGGAAACATACATGGCACCATATACAATTTCATTCGATTTTATTTTTTTTCTTAAATTGAATATCATGTGATCCTTTTAGAAATAAATGCAAAGGGTTTAGTAGATTCAATTTTTTTCACATTATTCCAACCCAAAAATTTTAAATTTCATGTCTTTTAATATTCCATTTCACACCGAGTTTCTTAAAAAATATAACATTGAAGAAACTTATATTAAGAATGACATTTTATATGTATTTATAATATTGTTTTCTAGAATTCTATCACACCGTAAGGTGGTGTTTAAAATAAAACTCTTACATGTTTATATGCCAATATCAAAAACACTATGTAGAAGGGTCCTGAATGGAATGATGTAATTAAAGAAGAAACTCCAATACAACCAAGATAATTGTTTTACACACCCAACTGAATAACCATGGGGTAGAACAGTTCTCCTTTTTTATAAAAAATTATTGATCAATATAATTTTTTTTTGATTTCCATTAACATAACAACTTACGTGGAAAGGATAAATTTCACCTATATAGTATTGATGTCTGGTTCGATCAACTATGATTGGATTAATAATTCAATCATATCCTCTGTCTATTTTCATATCATAAAACAAGGATAAAAATAGAGGATATACCCAATATATCCTTTCATGCAAGATGTAGAAATTTTTAATTCATAGTGATTACATTTATACTTACAAATTCCTCTGTAATATTCATGGATATGATGTATAGTATATTTATATATTACCTCAACAAATATATGGTAATATTTAAGGATTTCATTATCATATATCCCATGAGTATGAAAGATAATGAAGATTATATGATGATTGTGATGAACACCATGAAAAAGAAGAAACTATATTCTAAATTTAATAACTGTGAATTCTAGATATATAAAGTATCATTCTTGGTCATGTAATCCAAAGTGATTGTATAACCAAGGATCCTTGAAACACAGAAGTATTTTAAGAATAATCCAAACCAACCACTGTGTGAGATATCGATAGTTTTTTGAGTGTCTGGATAAGAAAAATGTTTTGTGAGAAATTTAATACAACTATCAAATACACTAACTGTGTTAACATCTAAAGGATTAATGTTTCTATGGGAAAATTAATGTGAAGAAAATTGTAATGATATTAATAGAATTTTTGTCACTATATGTGTACTCACACTACCGTCTATTAAAGAAGGCTTTGTAACATTCAATATTGAATCAAATCAGGTATTGCAATTGGAATTCATGAAAAATCACATTGGGTTAATTTATGCCTCACAAAAATTAAAGGTTTATGAGAAACATTATAAAACACATGATTTGGTTCTTGTAGTGGATATATATTCATTAATTATTAAGATGCATTATCTATATAGTGAAATAATTAAATACATATTAATAAAAATATTATGATGTATATATTCACATAGATGGATGTGAACATGTCTCAAATAAAATGGATAGAGTTGATCAAGGTATATGACTTCTCAATAAATTACCACCATTGGAAGGAGGATGACGTTATAAACATTATTATTAAGAAGGATCATGATACCTTGTCCAAGATAGGACTGAAAGATACCCAATACACATTTATTTGTAAAGGATGGACATGGAAATCATAAGGTTAGTGTATAAATCCTATTTTTCTCAACTGAATAATAAACTATACCTCCATTTGAATACCATAAAGGCATAGAAGGAGGAAATGGTAATATTGAGGAGTGTAAGAATATTTTCTAGTTCAACATTGAAATTGAGTAAATTATGAGATTCAGCATGTGTATAATATTTCATTCAATACCATTATTTAAATTAGCAATATTTGATAATGAAAATATAAAATTAGTCTATATCTATCCTGGAATAAATATGATGTATAGAGATCTCAAAGTATATTTTTGTGAGACAACATGTATAGTGAGATTATATAGTATATATCGTGATGGTTGGTATGCCAACCTATTTATCAACAATTAAATAATTTTAATGGTATGATCTAGATATTTCCCATACCTGTATAGAAATGGCATGACATCACCATGTATTTAATTTTAGTTCTTTTTAAGACCTCTAAATACTATAGTTCCATTTCGGTTTTAGTTTCTCACCTTAACAAGAATTTAATATTGAAATCCCAGATGATATGATGATATCCTCGTTAATGGATTTAAATAGAGATAAGGATCAACACCTTCACATGGTAGATATATAATATAAAATAAATTTCCAATCAAGTATTCAAATGGAGCCATATGATTTTCTATATGGGAAGTTGTGTAAAACATCAGCATGTTGGGTTGAGGTCTGATAGAGTAATCATGTTGGACAAGATATTACTTAATACATGTTAGAGAAGTTTCAAATCATTTAGTTATAAATTAATGGTATAAAAGGTCATTAGATGAGTGATAATAATAAACATTGTTGAGAATTATAATTGGAATTTATTGGTAAGGTATTTATTTGAATATCCCCATTCAAGAGGGTAATAAGATTCAAGAAGATGGTATTATTGATCCCAAATACAATTGTCCCTTTAAAATCCTAGATCATATAACAATGATATTTTCTCTCTTATACATATATCAAACATCTTATAATTTCATGATCTGTTTCATATACATCTTTTAGGGAACTAAATAATTGAAAATTCACATGTACTAATCTCAATGGTTTAACAATTCAAACACGATGTCTCTTATAAGGAATAACTATCAAATAAACATATATCTTAATGATTAATAACTATAAAAATACAACAAAAACATTATCCATCAATATTTTATGAGGTTCACCAAATCAAGTAATAATGTTAGCTTTGCTGATGCTAGTAATGATTTTAGGCGCAACTTATTTGAGGGTTATTGCCTCTACCCATTTGGAGAAGAAATTGATAGCATTCAAGATGTATATGTACTACTTAGTCATAGCTAGAGTTCATGGTCCATGTATAACCATTCCTTATTTAGAAAATTCCCATTAGTATTTGGATATTTGTAGCACTCAAGGGTTTGATGATGAAGTTTTCATGCACATGGAAGGTACGAAAACTCTTGGGGAATTATGTGAAATATCGTGTCATTGGATTCTAGAAGTATTCAAGTATTTGGATATGATTGTAAATCCTATACCCTTTTTGGTGGAAACCACAGTCTCCATTCAGTACCTCTTTCCTTATAGCTGCAATTTACTCTTCATCAACACATCTCAGAAGGAATGTATAAAATCCATATCTGTAGAGGACTTTTTGGTCATTTGGGCCATCCTATAGAGGGAAATTGAATACTCCCCATCAGATCTTCTCTATTCCATCTCTATCTAGTGTGGGAACCACATCCTAAAGGTATTATTTGATTGGAATCATCCAATTAGTTGTAGGGATATATAGAAAAAGGATGAGGATGATTTCATCAGTCTCCTCTATTATGAATTGAACAAAAGATGAGAGCATCCAATTATGGGTGGTTTCAATGAACGTTTCATTGTAGTTTGGATCTCCAAAATACGTAGATACATTATCCAACTCATCCACCTTGGAATTATTCGATCATGGGATTTGATTCAATATTGACTTTGAGGGAAGCTCTACTATTACCAGTCATACATAGTCCAATAGAAAAATTATTTATTCTTGTATGATGGTGTAATCCTCGTTTATCTTCTTGATTACCAATAATGAGTAAATATTAACTATTAGTGGTTTCATATTATTTGAAGTGCAAATTTTAGGCCTATAATGAGGGTTTGATACTCTAATTCATTTTATATATAGGCTTATGATAACAAGGAGTACGAAAACACTTCCTTTTCTATGGAGATCAGAACAATTCTTAACCTGGATTTTTGTAGTGAAGGGTCCTCCATTATATTTCATATTGGTTTCTTGGATGCAAAATCAAATTATATTTCACACATTTTTGAATCACCTTGAATATAGAATATCACCTCATTGGGTAATTCAATATTTAAAGATGTTGCTTCTACAGACAGGTGCTCTCTAAGGATGTTTGCAAAGGCCTGTCCTTTCACTCCACTATGAGGAAAATATGTATATCAAACATCTAAAAAATAACCTCCCACCATTATAGAAAATCTATCAATATAGTGTGGATAAGAATAAATTTTAGTGGGTTATTTCCGGAGACCTACTAGATCTAATGGGTCTGTAGGTAGTGAATCAATTTTTGAATTACAATGATTAATTCTAGGAATCTCTGCACATTGTTTGAATAATGATTCATCATACCGAGAATGGTTCAACTAAGATAATAAATGATTTTTTCATTCCTATCATCATTCTTACCTATGAGGGAGGTACTTAGTGATCATCTATGTTTGTCACATATTGAATGATTGTTTCCCCCTGAATATGCGGCGTTAATACTGGTGGAATCAAGAGGTATTTTTTGATGGTTTCAAATTATTCCTAACATTTATTGGTCCAATAATATGGTCCCTATCCTTCATTAATTTGGTGAAGGTAAAACACTTTACTTCATGGATGGCTATAAAGTTCCAGATGTATTCCATGTGTCATTGATTTCAAATAAAATCTTTAAGTTATCGGGAAGGTGACATGCTAAAGATTGCTTTAGTTTTCTAAGGATCAACTTTGATGTTCTGATAGTGTATAAAGAAAATGGGAAACCACCGTAAGTTTACTCCAAATCAAATTTCAGGGTTTCCATCATCAGGTTTTTTAGTCGCAACATGTTAAAGATGGTTTCTAGTTCAGTAAGGTGGTCAGAATTTTGTCGATACATAACCACAATATCATCAATGCACCATTTAAAAAACTTCCCTATTAGGTTTTTGAAAATGCGGTTTATAGTAATTTTGTATGTGGTGTCTACATTTTTCATGTTGAAAGAAATGAATAGATAGAAAAATACTACACAAGGGCTATGAAATCTGTTGATTCATAATCTATGGGGTCATACGAGTTTGATAGTACCATAAATATCCTTCCATAAAAAAGAGTACTTGATAACCATCCATGACATCAACTAGGTAGTCTGTAATTGGAATCAAGATTTCATCTTTGGGAAAATATTGGTTGAGATCTCTAAAATCAAAGATAACTATTATATTCACATTCTTATTGTTTACATGGAAAAATTTTTCTATCTATCATGGATATTGTACCTCTCAAATGAATTTATATTTGATGATATTCTCTACTTCCGCCTTAATTTTGGAGGTGTGAGTCTAGTGTGTCCTTTTTGATTCCTGCTTCATGCCCGATGATCTTCTCAGAAACCAATGTGACAGGTGTCCAAATAGATGTCAAAGCCTAAAATCTCAATGTAGTTCCAGATAAATATGTCCCAATTCCAATGTAGAAAGGAAATATATACCTTCTATTCTTCATGATTCATGTCCAAACTAATCAATGTGTGTTGTGGATCCATTTCTATACACAAATTTTTCTCTATGATTTCATCCACAGTATTGGAGACACCATCCTCAAATTATAGAGTGGTATACCTTATGTCTTCATATTCTTCCACTTCTACATACATTAACACTTTTTTACACTACCTGGGGAGTAGCTGATGAATCACGATTCTCATATGGAAGAGGGGAGTCACTATTTGTACATCCAATAGATAAGGCAACCATTTCTGGATTTCTTGTTAAAATTTGTCATTCATGGATATTTGAAGGAGAAACTATGTATTGAAAATGATTCTCATCAATTTTTTCTATTTTCATGAAAACTTCATCCATCCTAGCTAATGGAAAAAGGATTTTTTGGAACTCAGAGGATGGAAGGAAGACATTTCCATTAAATCATTCATTATCTCTCATAGAGTTGACAAATTTTGTAGTTCAACTATGCTCAGCTATCATAATTTATATCACAGAAGTTTCCAATTATGTGCTCTAATTTCATCTCACATATTCTATTTGGTTGATGGGGATCACATATTCTACACTGATCTATTTAAATTATTGGCTGAAATCTTCTATAGGCAATTTGGGCCTTTAATCTGAGTAACATTATCAGCAGTGGGTTGTTACCATTACTTATGGTAGAGGAATGTTTTAATGTATTGTGTCTCACAGGTATTTAACGTGGATTTTTCACCATATATTGTCCCAATGTGACCATTGACATATTATTTGAGGCATTAGTTGTACAATGATGGAATAGCTGCTTGTTGTTGTATCTATGGTCTTCCCAGCAAAACATTGAAGGCTATATTCGGTCTAACTACCATGAATTATGAATTAGATACTAGATCCCCAAACTAAGTCTTGATTTTTGTTTTTATGAGAGTATTTTTATCATTATTCTCCTAATCTTGTAACTTTAGGGCCGATAGGGGAAATGAGATTCATTGAAACCTAGCTAGTGACGCATTCAAATCGGGATGAGGATGAATCCTGAGCTAGTTTTGATGAAGGACTGTCATATATCAATGACATTTATCCAGAAAGATATATACCCATTACATAAATTCATCTATATGAAAACATCATCATCTTTTTCTGCGAAAGAGATGAATGTATGGAGTTCTACAAGACCATTATCTACAGGATATACCTCAATAGTGGAAACCTTGGCTTTAAACTCTTAAAGACTTGATAAGGCCTCAAAAAGTGCTTCCTATAGGTCCTTTGATAGAATCAAAGCTTCCAGTATTGATAGCATAGTTAGAACATGGGTCAATTCCATTAATACATCATATTTATGGTTAAATGGTGTTTCATTTCCATCATGGGTATTCTAGTTTATAAGAATGATAGGAGGCGATGTTCCTGATGTGGATGGACTATCCCATGGTGTAGAAGCTAGATGTTCTTCAGCTCTTAGTGGATTAGGCCAACAAGATATGCCATCCTACTGGGGAGGTAGTGGTGTATTGTCTAGTCGATATTATAGGATGATCATTCTAGGGAAGACCCTACCATGTGTGGAGTAATCCACTTTTTTCTACTGAGCATGCTTGAGTGATTTTCCATGATTTTCGACTACGTAGATGGTTCTAATAGGGGAATGGTTAATGTAGTGATTTTTTTCATGACCATGTCTCTCCCTATATCCTCAGCTCTAATAGATCATTCCCCTAGTTCCCAAATTATGTTTAGGGAAATCAGGTTTGTAACCATGCTCATCACAAGATAATGGATCCATTATGTGATTTACATTAATGAAAACAAAGAATAAATCCTCATCTAATAATGATTTTGATTGATGGATTGAATCTTGTAGTACCATTTGGTTGGGCGGTGCCTGTTATTTTGGTACTATAGTCATGATGTCGACTAAAGATAAAGACAACTTCAGCATTGATGGAGTCTCATATTCCTATGTTTTCTTCCCTCTCTTATGATTTGAACACTGTATTTTAGAGGACTGGTTTTTCTATGATTATGGATGTGTTATAACATAGGTTGTCGAAGGTATAGATGATTATTTTAGCTATGTTCAGATAATATCTTGAGTCTATTTTATCACTTTTCTGACCATCCATTTATATAACTTATGTGTACTATTTCTATTAATTTATTTCCCCCCATTTTCCACCTCCTTATTAGTGGTAAAATCACTCAAAACCTGAGAAAGTTATTTTTTGAGGTTCACTTTCCAAAAGTTCACCATCATTTATAGGAGGACATTGAAAAAAAAACAATACTAGATGTGGTGCCTCAAAATTTTATAGAAGTGGAAATATTTTAGGAGATATTCATCGCCTTATTTTTTGAACTTCCTAAAATTTGGAATCTTGTCCATGTTTTTTTCTAATATTGAGATGAAGTAGCTAGGGACATGGTCATTTTATAACTATAGTCATTATTTTAAATCTCCTAAAAAAATTCCCCCTTTATCTCTTAGATCATCCTAGAAAGACATGAGTTGTTATAATGATTAGGAGGTTGATCCATACAATGTGGTACAGTATTTGAAGTAGTAGTAGGTACATGGGACAAAATAAGTGTAATTATAGTAGTCTATTCTTTTCCAATGGTTATTCCTGAAGTTGATGCAATTAATTGAGATATTTTCTTAGTCTCTACAAAGATGTATTCTATATTTTTTCAATTGTAGAAAGGTCTAGAAATCCCCATGTATTTTTCATTGGAATCAGTAGTGTTCACAACTCATCATGAAGACTAACTATATATATAGGAAATAAGTCATCTTTAGGGAGTGGTAGGTTTAAGGATTATGTTAGTCCTTTCCACGAAGATATGAAATCTAGGACACTTCCATTGTAATATTTTTTATAGTATTTGATATACAATATTGTTTTCCTCTAAAGCGTTTAGTTGAAATAGAAGAGAAGCTTATTACTGAGGTCTTCCCATCTAGAAATTTACTTAGACTACAAAATTTTATAAAAAAAAGTATAGTCATTGCTGTGTTTCATGAATCACCTAAGTTTCACTACCTTCAAATGTTCAGGGGTACCCATCATGGGATTACAGTGAGAGACAAAATGTTTCAAGTGCTTCTATGTGTCTACTAAACCATTGAATATTTGAAATGTAGTGTCCCAAAGTGTGGTAGGGGAAATGTAAGATCCACTTTATTGGGGTAAGGATTCTTTTCTGGCTATATAAATATGTACCATTATTACATGGATTAAAATTTAGCCAGTAGTGACTTAATAGTGTTTCTTCAAATATGGGGAACATCTGGCTATATTGGAACCTAAACATGTATTGTTGGTAGTAGGTTCATTGGTGGTTCCACTGATGGTATCTTTCATGGGTAACCCATTGGGGAATGCCAATAAGGATGTGTCTCACCTTTCTCTTATTGCACACACAATGGAGGGAAATCAAGATTTATTTTTTCCGGATCCAAATATATTAGTGTCTATTATTTGGATTTGAGTGGATGTTATAGGATTCATTTAGATATCGTGACAAACTTAGTTTATTGAGGCCCTCCAACTGAAAGTGCAGGCTAAGGATATTGTTACATAAAATTCCTAGGATGAGGTTTCCCTATGAGTAATTATACATTGACTCTCCTCAATTAATTCATCTCTCCCTCTCACTATGAACATATTTCTTCTTTTTAAAGGGGATGAACCTATCAAGAAGGGATTTGGTACATGATTTAACCCTTATGTTTTTCCTTATTTTTAAGAGTTAATGGTGGATTCTTCGAGGTATTTCCCAAATTTAAGAGAAGACTACTGATTTTGGTATGAACCCCTCCTTAATTGGTTTTGGTTTGGTCCCCATTGTAAACACAAAAATCTTCTTCTATCTCCCATTAATTTGTGTAATGATTTGGTTGATCTGTGAGCATGACATTAATCATGATAACTGATGTGAAATGAATTACGGTCATTATATCAGTGTCTTTGCATGATTGTCTTCTTCTATTCCCTCCACAAGGCCTCTTTCGCTCATTTTATAATTCTTTGGGAAATGTTTGGTGGATTGTAACCCAAATGGGAATCTCATGATATTTCAGAAATCCATGTTCCTTGTGAATGTATCAAATCATGGGGTAAAATAAACTAGGAGTATTTATTCTATGGTATCTTCATTAATTAGGAGAAAAATGATTCATGTTAAGGAGGTAGCTATTGAGGTGAAAACCCACATCCATGAGGTATGAGGCTATTCCCTTTCGACTTTAACAACAATTTGGGCATAGTCGGAAGACCTAGAAGGTTGGGTTATAAAATCCCCCATCTCTGTGGGATGAGTTGCTCCCAAAATAAAATGACTGATACTATAGAAGTTGTTATTTTGATTCTATGTAGTTTAGTTCAAACGTGGGATGGGTGAATCATTCTAAATGAACTTGAATCACCTATTTCCAAATACTGTGTTGTTATCTATGAATGTTTCATTATTTGATGATGAATTTCCCCCAAACATGATTCTTGGGTGTTAATTTTTGATGCCTGGTGTAGGAGCCTTTCACTAGCACTCTCTCTTCTAGCCTGATGTCAATGAGATAAAATCATGGAATATTTTTTAATCCTGTCATTAGTTATGAAAAGATTCCATTTTTTGATCCATCATGAAGCTATGACATTGCGTGATATGAACATATGTCGGATTTCATGTTTGGGCAGCGTGGTGTAATGTAACGCCCAACTTTCACCACATCCTTTGATACAAACATGAGATGGTCTATCTATGATCAACATTTGTAACATCATTAATTCATTAAAGATTTCACATTGATGTGATCCTTGTTGTTTCTTGATCTTTGTATGTCATGAATTAGGGAGAGATTATAATTCAATTTTCATTACAACACCTCTATTTCATTCACATTATTTCAATTCTTGTCATAGTGTAATACCATTTCTTTTAAGTGAAGAAAATGTTTCCATATGTTGAGGCATGCATGATGCACAAAATATTCCATCAATACCTCTAGAATTTTATGTTGTGGGGTTGCCAAAGGCCATAAATTTATTGTTATGTAATCTATAGACTATATTCCCTACATTTAGTTTGACTTCTTCATATTTTCACAATGTTTTTACTACCTGGTCAAACCAGAGAAAACGGTTTTCTATTTCTTTATTACAGGCAGTAAGATTATTTAGGAATTACTTGGTACTAGAAGGTAACTATCCCAAGGGTATTTTATAGAATGACTGTCGCCTTGGGCTATCTTTCTAAGGAGAAACAATTTCACCTACCAATAAAAACACATCAGATATGACTGGACTTTTTTTCAAGTTCATTATAATAGAAGTGATTGCTCATCACTAAATTTCAATTAAATAATTATCTTAATAATGAAAAACACTACTATTGAGATAACATTCTCATCATATACATGAATGGGGAGGACATTCAGGGTGGATTATAGCAAGAGGTAGACCCTCTTGCCTCTTGATCTTCTATCCACATAGAGGGCTACTGTGACTCTCATCATGATATAAGATCTCAAGATTGATTTTAATATAGTAATAAATAAATAATTCATAGTGAAGTGTTTGAATATGAAGTTTTTAAATACTACTACTTCTACTATAATTTTTTAATGGTAGGGGAGGATCTTAAGCTACCACATATAAGAAATTGAGGGCTATGAGAACTCCAACATTAATTATATCTGAATCACATATTATATCTTAATTTTCCCAATGTTTTTATGAGGATTATTCTAGTATTCCTTATTATGAGTGATTAGTGTCAACTGATAAGATGTGTGATTATCATGGGTAGTTGATTGTGCCTACCATGGTCATGCCATTGGATAGAACAATTTCCTTTGATTGGAATGTGTGTATGTTCCTGATCCGTTTTTCCATTTAATATGGGAGAGTTTGAGCCATGACCCTCTTAGATGGGAGAAGAGGAGTGTATCTTCTATGGGATGATATGGTAGGTAGTAACCCCACTTGTGGGTATAGATTCGTGTTTCTGTCCCTCAGGCACTACTCATGACACCATTATGATGTCCTAACCAGAATATAGATGCGGGCAGGAATTTGTGTCTGCCCTTTCACCATTTCCAAGATAATATTGGTGTCATTAGGGTTTTAAATGGCTATATATGTACCTTATGTATCTAGAGTTGGTGTATCTTCCTTCTCTTATCCACCCTTTTGTTTAGTAGATATCGTCATTACTCATTTCTGCAGGTAGAGAGTTGGGTGTCCCCTATTCTCATCATCAGGCCATTCTAAATGACTTATATGGGTGTTGCATGAAGAAGAAACTTGAAGTCTTGGTAGGTGTAGGTAGTTATATGTTCCCACTCTTAGTATGCCACTAGATTTTTATGGCGGAATTCCATGGGTGCCGACATGAGAGTCTGTAGGACGGATGAATAATGATCAATGGTTGTACGTACTCGCTCTTAAATTTCTACAAAATTGGGTTTGTGGGATTCTAAAGAGGGGGAAGAGTTGTGGCCTTTCTCCCTATTGACCAGTTTTTATCCTTGTAGGGCCATCTTTTGTGCTTGAGTTTTAATTTACTGAGATGGACAACGGAATAAAATGCCCTTATCATGTTGAGCGTTCACTACCACATGACATTGGTGGTAGTTATTACTGGATGAAGACCTTAAAAATGAACCATTTTTCTTCTGGATGAAGACATTTTTCACCTATTGATCCACCTTCATGAGACATGGGAGGGAATATTTATCACATTTTGGGGATAGTCTCCAAAAACGGTTAAAGATGATGGTCATAATCATCTTCGTTAGGACTGCTGATCATTATTGAGAAGATGATGAATGGGGATTTGTGAACTAGAGGTCTTTTCAGATGGCCTATAGGGTTGGGATGGTACCATTTTGAGGGTATTCAATAGCCAACCAGTTTGAAAAACATCATTGAAGACACTAGTTTGGTGATGAAATCATTAGTTTGGATGAAGATCTTGTATGAGTAGTAACTAGGGTACTCATTAGTTAGTGTTGTAATGAGGTCATTGGATTGAAGGGATATTTGAGAGTATGTTTCTGAGAATACATGGTAGACACAAACAAGAGAACCTTGTCAAAATAAATCTTGTTTGGAATAAACACATGTGTGGTTGATTTCACTGTCTATACATATTGTTTAATTTTATAGGGGCCTAACATATGGGAGATATTGTAATATTGGTTATGGATTCACATTAGGATCACCATTTTTCCCCTTATAATTAGCACCTCGCTATTATTTTCTATTTCTAAATGGTTTCCAATATGTTTGTTCATAGAACTAGAAACACCCAATAGTTCTATATCTAGGGGTACCTACATTCGGAAGGCAGGTTCTCATTTGGTATTTTAACTAACGATTCCTAAGAACTAACATTGGTCAAGAGGATGGGTGTTTGGGCTCATCACACTCTTTTGGGTGAATTATTTCTCACTCCAGGACTCTATTATAGATTTTAAAAAAGTTCATAGATCATTTATTGATTCCCAAGTATGATGTGGGTCATCTTAGAGTTAACAATAAATTATTAGCATCTATATATCTAAGAATCATCTGAATGTATCTAAGGATATTCATCAAGGGAGGTATATATATATCTAATTTTCTCCGTTAATGGTATCATATTATGTACAACATAGACATTATTTGGTCATTATTATGATGATTCTAGTTTCTAGGTACTCCATGGGGCACTCTGGAGTGTATTTTCATCTAGGGAGATGAGAGTTGTTTTGATGTTGGGATCGAACCAATAAATGTGCTTCCTCTTTGTCCTTATGAAAGAAATTAGAACCCATGTAGTTTGGTTCCACATAATGGAGTAAATAATACCTTATATGTTCATGTGATATGGCCCTTACCATATAGTTTGTTGTCACATGGAATATACATCTAGGCGGAAGGTTTCTAGTCAATGTTTTGTGTGGGACTTATATCTAAGAATCCCAGGGAACCTGGAAGGTATATTAATTTCCATGTTGAATTAGACACTAATGGGAATGTGGCCCTAAGAGAACATGGTTGATTTGGGATATTGGGATTGTACCTCATCTAGGATTCCTACATCTCCCATATAGATATTTATTAATGACCAAATAGTGTTGTTGTCATAGACTACACCTATGGAGGCACTGTGTTGGTTTTCTTATAGGGGAGTATGGACCTTTAAGAGGATTAAGTTGGGGTTTACTCTTAAAGAGGATTACATTGGATGATTGGTTAGGAAAAACACATGGAATGATTCTCAAGGGTTATTATGACTAGGTCTTAATCCTGAGGAGGATTCCCAAAAAGATTGGGATCATTTAGACTTCATGAACACCCTCAACCTCAAAGTCCACACCATTCATGAACAGCATGAGAAACTTGAGTAAATAGGAGATTTTAGAAACAAAAAGTTCATCATTTCCCTGAATTTGATATATGTCCTTGAGTATTCATGCCTATGGAATCACTCTAGATGAAGGAGAGAGAAATATATAAAGTATGATCCACTACCAACACATGCATCCAAGTGTGTTCATACCCCAGTCATGGAATTCCTTTGTTTCCAGATGAGTCCAGATGAGTCATACCCAAATTTTATAGAAAATGATAAAGCAGAAGATATGGAATAGAAAATACATATCGATCTATACTGGTGGAAGAGTATAGTGATATGATACATTCCTCTATTCAATTTACCATAGAATTAGTTCAGGGTATAGAAAAGGAAGAGGTAAGGGTGCATGAAAAAATGGACAAGGATTCGATGCCCATCCCTTCTATAACCCATTGGCTATGAGGTAGATAGGAGGAAGAGTTCAACCTCCTACAAGAAATGATAGGGGCTTACTCCATGAGTGATTCCCTAAAATGGGTCATGTAATAAGGGAGAAGGATCAAATTAGTTCTTTATTACAAAATAAATCATTATCCTTACCCTCACCATCAAGAACATAAGGATTTAGATATCAGAGATGAGAAGGATGTGACATGATCATAACCCTTATATCCATGACTAGAAAATCATTGGCGATGTTCATCAGGTAAGGTTCAACATGACCATGGGAATACAAAATAAAAATAACACTTTGGACCCTGATCAGTCAACCAGACAAATGCAGGAATCCTATGGCTGTAGGAGTACACACACAAATGGGGGATATATTGGTGTGCCAATTTTTGAGGTTGTGTAAGACTGAGTATTTAGTGGGGGTTTCAACATGGTCAATTTTAAACAAGGGAAAAATAAGGAGACTCCCATCCATGGAAGGGTTTGAAGAATCATGATGGGTGTCTTGCACAGTTTGAAGGTTTTGTCAAACAAAGAGGGGTCATGATGGGGGTGCTCTTTATGGGTAGTCCTGGGAGAAAATTTGGTACCTTTTGTGATATACTATCTAGGAAACAACACTTGGGAGAGAGATTTTCTCAAGCCTCTAATGGATTCTATAGGTGTTCCTGTAAGTGACTCGCATAGGTCCCTAGATAAGGAATTTTATGTCGTGTTTGTCTTCCCTAACCAAGGGGTGATCGAGTGCCTCACACATATGTTGTTTTTTGTAAACCCTTGGAGGAATTTAGTTTCTCTATCCCCCTTTAATTCCATTTTATTTATGTTTTAGAAATATACCTAAAAGGATTCAAAGGTATTTTGTGAAGGATTAGTGATAAAAAAAGCATCGAATGGCCTTCGAGAATTTCCTTATATAAATTGAAGATGAAAAGGTCCTATTTATAAGAAAATGTAGGACCCTCAGTGTGTTGTACCTCTCGTTCCCCTCGCTCTTTGATTTTCATGATCACAATCACTTTCATATGTGTTTAACCTTGTTTCAAGTGTTTTTGTTAATAGGCACAAGGTTGCCAAGAAAATGGCCCAAGAAAGCATCTCAAAGTGGACTGAAATTCAGTCCACCGGCCAACCGGTGTGATAGCACCGGCCAGCCGGTGGACCTGGCAGAGGCATTGCCCACTGCCAGGTTCCACCGGTCAGCCGGTGGCTCTGTCACCGGCCAGCCGGTGGCACCCAGACCAATTGGCCAGCTACTGTCTCCCCACCGGCCAACCAGTGGCTCCTCCACCGGTCAGCCGGTAGAGCCTGGACCAAAATTCTTCTCCTCTGCCAAGGCACCGGCCAGCCGGTGGCCCTGCACCGGCCAGCCGGTAGCCCAGTCAAACTAGCCGTTGGCTTTGACCAGTCAACTCCCATTTGGCCTCCAACGGCTCTGAGGCCTTTTCCAACGGCTCCGAAGACTCCCCAAGGGTTCCATGCCTATAAATAAAGGCCAAGGAAGCCCCGGACACTCACCGGAACTTAAACCAAGCCCAAGGACACTTTGTTGATCATTCGGCAATCCTCCGGCGAGCCACCTCAAGGAAACCCAAGTGCTCCATCCAATTCCACATCCAAGAGCACCACCAAAGAAGCTTGGAAGCAGCCTTCAAACTCTCCTATCAATCAAAGGCGCCCAAGGCTTCTCCAATTACGGGTTTTATTGTATTTATCTTTTTGAGCTTTCAAATTGGGTTTGTGCCTACAAACCCCAACTCCTTTTCTATCCCTCTTTCTTTTGGGTTTCACATCACCATTAAGGTGTGAAGAGGTTTCTTCAAGCCTTTCCTTTTAAAAGGCTTCTGTCATAGGTGAGATAGCCTTCACCTGTAAGAAGGCTAGTGGGTTCTTGCTCAACCATTAAAAGCAAGTGGGTTCTTGCTAAACCAATTCAAAAGCAAGCTGTAATAGGTCCTAGTGCTACCTCAAAGCCTAGTGGGTTTCTTGCTAAAACCATTGAAAAGCAAGCGGTAGGAATCTCTCAACGGTTGAGTTGGGAGCGGAGACGTAGGCCGGGTTTTTGGCCGAACTCCGTTATCAATTCTTGTGTCTTGCCTTCTTTATTTCCGCTGCACTTTCACTTTGATTTTAATTTGTTTATTATTTTTTTTTAAAAGCAATTCACCCCCCCTCTTTCCATCACTTCCCTTCTTTCTCCGCCCAACAATTGGTATCAGAGGGATAATTTTAATAATTCCTTAACCGGTTTCAAATTAAAGATCCTTTTTGATGGCTTCTACCGCTTCAACCTCTTACGCCCCCGAAGGCTTTTCTTTGGATCGTGCTCCATTCTTTGATGGAACCGATTATAATTTTTGGAAAACCCGCATGACCACATTTCTTAAAAGTATTGGCTATCCTATTTTTAGAATTGTTATGCATGGTTTTACCCTCACTTCTTCCGATGAGTCTAAATGGACCCCCGTAGACATTGCAAATTTTGAGCTTGATGGCAAATCCATGAATGCTCTTCATTGTGGCTTAGACCGTAATATATTTAATCGTATTTCTTCTTGCACATCTTCTCATGATATTTGGAAGCTTTTAGAACTTACCCATGAAGGCACTAAGAAGGCTCAAAAGCAAGAACCCGACAACAAGCAATAACCCGATAAAAATCCGTGCCCAATTGCCCACTCCACAAGAAAAGGGCCAAGAAAAAGGAGAAGAAGAAGGATTCAAAGGCAACATGGAGTGATAGCTCCACCTCTTCATTCTCCTCCTTCTCCTCGAGCGACCAAGGTAAAAAATGCCTAATGGCAAATCATGAGGTATCATCTTCCAACTCTTCTTCCTCGTCTTCTATTTCTTCAAATTCTTTCAATCATTTGTCATATGAAGAACTCCAACATGTTAGAGATCAATTAGAAAATGTTTTTCATGAGCTTTCTTCAAAATTTGTCGCTTTGAAAAAGAATTTCAAAAAGCTTTCCTCCGAAAAAGACCAAATTCTCAAAGAGAAGGAGGAACTCTCCCTAAAAATCCAAAATTTCCCCAATGTTGATTCTTTGGAATCAACCATCAAGGACCTTAGAGAATCCCTAGCCAAGTTCACCCAAGGTGAACAAAATTTGTCCAAACTCTTAGGTTCTCAACGAGTATCTAGAACCACCAATGGACTTGGCTACACCAATATAGCTTCCTCCTCCCATGCACCCACTGTTTTTGTAAGGGGGAGCTCTGGTTTTAAATTTTGCAACAATTGTAAAAAACCCGGGCACCTCATTTATGAGTGTGATTGCAAAAATGCCCGGTACGGCCAACCCAAGTCTATTTTCTATTCCGATGAGTTCTATAGGAGAAGACCCGCCATGAGACAAGTATGGATTGAAAAATCCCTTCTAGCGAGTCTCTACGGGCCTAAAATTGTCTCTTTTCAAAATACCTCTCCCCGGTGATTCATTGTTTTTATTTAGGGGGAGAATTTTCAAAACCATGTCTTAGATTCAAAACTTTCAATTCAATTTTTGGTTCAAAATTTTCATTTCAATTTTGATTCAAAACTTTCAATTCAAACTGTTATTCAATCTTTCAATTTCCAAAATTTCAATTGATTTTCAAATCTCAAATCTTGTTTTTCAAATCTCTTATCCCTCAATCAAGTTTTATGCCCCATTCTATTTTGATAATCACAAAGGGGGAGAAATTTCTTGATTGATTGGGGGAGAAACCTTTTTGATCATGCTTTGCTTTACATTTCATTTTATTCATTAAAGCATGCCTTTAATTTAAGTTTTTACATTTTTTTGTTTTGGTGATTGTGATCATCAAAATAGGGGGAGATTGTTGTACCTCTCGTTCCCCTCGCTCTTTGATTTTCATGATCACAATCACTTTCATATGTGTTTAACCTTGTTTCAAGTGTTTTTGTTAATAGGCACAAGGTTGCCAAGAAAATGGCCCAAGAAAGCATCTCAATGTGGACTGAAATTCAGTCCACCGGCCAACCGGTGTGATAGCACCGGCCAGCCGGTGGACCTGGCAGAGGCATTGCCCACTTCCAGGTTCTACCGGTCAGCCGGTGGCTCTGTCATCGGCCAGACGGTGGCACCCAGACCAATTGGCCAGCTACTGTCTCCCCACTGGCCAACCGGTGGCTCCTCCACCGGTCAGCCGGTAGAGCCTGGACCAAAATTCTTCTCCTCTTCCAAGGCACCGGCCAGCCGGTGGCCCTGCACCGGCCAGCCGGTAGCCTAGTCAAACTAGCTGTTGGCTTTGACCAGTCAACTCCCATTTGGCCTCCAACGGCTCCGAGGCCTTTTCCAACGGCTCCGAAGACTCCCCAAGGGTTCCATGCCTATAAATAAAGGCCAAGGAAGCCCCAGACACTCACCGGAACTTAAACCAAGCCCAAGGACACTTTGTTGATCATTCGGCAATCCTCCGGCAAGCCACCTCAAGGAACCCCAAGTGCTCCATCCAATTCCACATCCAAGAGCACCACCAAAGAATCTTGGAAGCGGCCTTCAAACTCTCCTATCAATCAAAGGCGCCCAAGGCTTCTCCAATTACGGGTTTTATTGTATTTATCTTTTTGAGCTTTCAAATTGGGTTTGTGCCTACAAACCCCAACTCCTTTTCTATCCCTCTTTCTTTTGGCTTTCACATCACCATTAAGGTGTGAAGAGGTTTCTTCAAGCCTTTCCTTTTAAAAGGCTTGTGTCATAGGTGAGCTAGCCTTCACCTGTAAGAAGGCTAGTGGGTTCTTGCTCAACCATTAAAAGCAAGTGGGTTCTTGCTAAACCAATTCAAAAGCAAGCTGTAATAGGTCCTAGTGCTACCTCAAAGCCTAGTGGGTTTCTTGCTAAAACCATTGAAAAGCAAGCGGTAGGAATCTCTCAACGGTTGAGTTGGGAGCGGAGACGTAGGCCGGGTTTTTGGCCGAACTCCGTTATCAATTCTTGTGTCTTGCCTTCTTTATTTTCGCTGCACTTTCACTTTGATTTTAATTTGTTTATTATTTTTTTTAAAAGGCAATTCACCCCCCCTCTTGCCATCACTTCCCTTCTTTCTCCGCCCAACACAGTGAAGGATCCATCTTGACCAGGTGTATTTATTAGGTGTCTCAGTCATTTGTCTCACTGAAACTGATCATGAAGGCTAGTGATTATATCAATCACATTGGATAGCACCCATGTACGCTATGTGATGATGGTGTTTTAGGGTACCTAAATGAATGTTCGTCGGAGGCTTTTACAATCCTGAGTCAACTTCATTTCTATTCTTCTCTTTTTCCTAAGGTATTTCTCTATGTACCCTTTTCATCCATGCGAAAAAGAGAGTGTTAATATATATATATATGATATTAATGAAAAACTAGTCAATTTTTAAAGATAATATGATACATATTATATTTCCTTTAAATTTAATTAAAATTGATAATGTCGTTCAAGCATACTTGCGGACTTCCACCTCCACAATGTGATGTGATTCATCTTAAGGCATCTTTCTGGAATTGTACTTCTCGGAGTGGAAAACTCTAGTAGTACAATATCCACGACTTAACTCCTGGTGAGGGAAGTATGTAGTCACTTTAATCCAGTGGTATGATGTAGTACTTTACATTAAAAGGAAAATCAATTCAAACTAGTAGACTAGAATGAACCCGAGCATTCTTTACTGTTGTCTTTTATCATCATTGTATCTCTGTTGTTGCACCTTACTCCCAGTTGTACATTGTTTTAGTATTGTTCAAACAATTTTACTATAAAAGTGAATTTCACAGTACATAAAATCATAAGGAAATTAAAAGATATACAAATATAAAAAGTGAAAATTAGAAAAACCACTCTGCTGCTGACAATAGTGGATTTTTCCAAGTTTTTTTAGTTTAGTAGTGGCCAAATTTACCTTCCCAGTGGGTTCGACCCTGCTTGCCACCTATACTGTAGTTAGTAGGAATATAAATATTAAACTTTGGTTGGCTTCAACGATGGTTTAGGTCATGTTTTTGGCGCCGTTGCCGGGGAAGGGCACGATCCATTGATAAAAAACCCAAAAAAACACATATAAAAAGAAAAACAATTAAAAAAAACATCAAAATTTTGAAAACTGTAAAACAAATTGTTACATTTCTTTCTGAGTTGTTACTGCTAAAACTGTCTAGTGCTATGTGTATGAGAACAAGACACTCTGCTGTTAGATTAGAGCCTCTAAACCCTGAATTAGATAAACATTTAGCTTCTCTAAGAATAAAGAACAAAACTGAAATATAAAATCAAGAAAATAGAATCCCTGAGGATAATAACTTTCGAAATAACCATCCAGAACTCTTAGATGAACATGAAAGGCCTAGGATGAGGGAGTTTCAACTTCCTCAAGTATCAAGCAACCCATCATCCATTAAGTTACGTACTAGATCCAGAAACTATGAACTAAAATAGTCACACATTTCATTGCTGCCTGCTTTCAATGGGATCTCTAATGAGGACTCTTTAGCCTTCATTAGAGACTTCTATAACACTGTGCAGCAACTTCCACTTTTAGGACATACTGAAAATGAACTAAGGATGAGAGTCTTCCCCTTTTTCCTTAAAGGGAATTCTAGGAACTGGTTTTTAAGTCTAGATGAAAACATTTTTGAAAATTGGGATCAGGTTTACAACTCTTTCATTATGAAATTTTATCCTCAATGATTAAAAGGTGAGTTGAGAACTAAAATCACTAGTTTTTATCAAGAGAATGGAGAATCTTTCCATGAAGCATGGGATAGATTTAGGGACCTTCTTAGGAAGTGTCCTCATCATCAACTCCCATCACATCTCCTCATGGACACCTTCTATGAAGGGCTTTCCTCCTCTGGTCAGAATTTAGTGGATCAAGCTGCTGGGGGTAATTACAATGATAAAACTGATGGGGAATTGAGAAAAATTTTCAATAATCTAGCCCTAAATTCTCAACATAAGAATTCAAGAAGGAAGAGGGTCCATAGGAATGTTAATACTGGTTCATGAGATGATACTCAAGCCCAACTTGCTGAAATCACCAACCAACTTCAAACATTAATGAACCAGAATTCAAAACAATCTGTTAACCATGTTGAAAACCAGAATCAGTATCAATCTCTTAGGCAACAGTGCACTCAATGTGGTATGTTTGGGCACTCTGAATGATTTTTTCCTAATGTTGATCTAACTTCCCAACAATCTGAAACCTCAAACATTGTTAATTATGGTCCTAGGATGCCTCAAAAAGAAGATCCATTTTCTAATATCTACAATCAAGGATATAAGAACCATCCAAATCTGTCGTGGAAGGACCAAGGTATTATTAAGCAACAAACTGCCCCTAATTATCATAACCTACCAAGACCAAACTTTCAAATTCAACAAAGGGGAGAGTCTTCAAATGTTCAAGGAAGTAATGATAATCAAATGTCTTCTAAACTGGATCAAATCTTGAATAAAATAAATTCACAAGAGGAAAGGTACATGACTCAACTTAATAAACATCAAAGTCAATATGAGTCAGACAAGATGCAAAATGATGTGAGAATGCAGAACATGGAAACACAGCTAGGCCAATTAGCTAGAGATTTGACTTCTAGGGATAAAGGTAGGTTTCTAAGTACAACTGAACATAATCCTTGGGATAATATCATGGCTGTTGTTACTAGGAGTGGGCTAAATACTCAAAATGTTGCTGAAAAAACTGTAAAAAATGCCCAAAACGAGAAACTGCTTGAATCAGGAAATGAAAATCTGCTTTGTTCACAATCTGGAAATTCACAGAAAGATGTTGAAAATGATGAGAATCTGAACCTGTCACTTGAAAATCAAGTTGAAACTTCTTCTAAAAATCAAAAGTATAAAGGAAAAGAAAAAGTTGTGGAAGAGGTGAGGGACATGCCTACTGTGCTGAAAAAAAATTTCCCCACCCATCCCTTTCCCTGAGAAGCTGAAACCTCACAGTAATACTAGGGTTGAACTTCTTCAGTTCCTTGGCCTTCTTTCTAAGCTTCAATTGAACACCCCTTTTATCCAAGCCTTAATTAAAATCCCATCCTATCTGAAATCTTTAAAGAAAATAGTTTCAAATAAAAGGACTCTTGAAGAATTTGCTACTTACAGTCTCACTGAAGAGTGCAGTGCTGTACTCCAAAAGAAAATCCTACATAAATTGAAAGACCCAGGTAGTTTTGTCATCCCTTGTACTCTAGGAAATTCTGGACAGCTGAACTGTTTGTGTGATCTAGGTGCCAGTATTAATCTTCTCCCATACTCACTTTTTCGACAGTTGAAGTTGGGTGATCTTCAACCCACCACAGTCATGCTCCAGTTAGCTGATAGATCATTCACTCATCCTGTGGGTCGAGTAGATGACTTACTAGTTGGAGTTGGGAAATTTTTCTTACCCACTGATTTTCTTGTTCTAGATATGAAGTGTGATCAAGAGGTACTTATCATCTTGGGTAGGCCCTTCTTGGCCACTGGTGGTGCTATCATAGATGTGTCTAAGGGTCAACGGATCTTCAAAATTGGTGAACAAGAAAAAGAGTTCAATGTTTTTAAAAATATTAAGGAACCAACATATTCTGTAAACTGTTCAAAAATTGAGTCTCTTGAAGCTGAATGTTCTTATAAGAATCAACTTGAACTAATTGAAAAATATGAAGACCATTCCTCTGATGAGGAAAGCATTTGTGAAGCTGAAAATCTTTGTGAATCTGTTCTAGAATATGAAAATTTTGTTGTAACAGCCGATCTGGAAAATCTTCCAGAACTGGACAATTTTCCAGTTTCTGCTGTAGGAGAATCCCCTGTTTCTGATCTTAGGAGTTTTCTGAGTGAAATTGAGGGTGTTTCTGTTAACACCGACACTTCTGAATACTTTGATGATACTGAGGGATAATTGTTAAGACAATTAGAAGATTCTTCTTTAATTAACATGCTGAAATCTGATTTGGAAAATCTAGACAGTGTACTGCCTACCTTGGACAGTAGCACTGTTATCTCTGAATCCGAACTGGAAATTGAAAATCTTTCTTCTTTTAATAATCCTTATAAGAAATATGTTGAAGATCTTGGACCTCCTTGGCCTAAGAGTCTTCCTTCGAGTGTAAAACCACCTGATCTTGAGCTGAAGCCCATCCCTGCCCATCTTAAATATTCATTTTTAGGTGAGAACACTACTTTACCTATAATAATCTCTGATGAACTTAATGCAAACCAAGAAGAAAAATTGTTGGGAGTTTTGAAAAAAATTTAAATCTGCCATAGGCTAGACAATAGCTGATATCAATGGTATTAGTCCCTCATTCTGTATGCAAAAAATTCCTATGGAACCTGATCATAAGCCTAGGGTAGAATGTCAAAGAAGACTAAATCCAAATATGAAAGAAGTTATGAGAGAGGAAGTAATCAAGCTGTTAGATACTGGAATGATATATCCCATCTCAGATAGTGCTTGGGTCAGCCCTGTCCAGGTTGTTCCCAAGAAGGGAGGTTTCACTGTAGTAAAGAATGAAAAAAATGAAGAAGTCCAAGTTAGGAAAGCCACAAAATGGAGAGTCTGTATTGATTATAGGAAGCATAATATAGCCACTAGGAAGGACCATTTTCCTATGCCCTTCCTTGATTAGATGCTTGAGAGGCTTGCTGGAAATGAATTTTTTTATTTTCTGGATGGGTATTCTGGTTACAACCAGATCCCCGTTGCTCTAGAGGATCAGGAGAAGACCACTTTCACATGCCCCTTTGGAACATTTGCTTACCGGCGAATGCCATTTGGGTTGTGTGGAGCTCCAGCCACCTTTCAACAGTTTATGATGGCTATCTATTCTGATATGATTGAGAGAATCATTGATGTTTTCATGGATGACTTTTCTATAGTGGGGAGTAATTTTGATACTTGCTTAGGAAATCTTGAGTTAGTCGTTGAGAGATACAATGAAACCAACCTTGTTCTTAATTGGGAGAAATGTCAATTCATGGTTACTGAAGGTATTGTGCTTGGTCAAAAGGTGTCCCAGATAGGTTTAGAAGTCGATACTGCGAAGATAGAAGTTATTCAAAAACTGTCGCCTCCTGTTAATGTAAAAGGTGTTAGAAGTTTTTTAGGGAATGCCGGTTTTTACCGGTGGTTCATAAAGAATTTTTCTAAAATCACTAAGCCCTTGTGTTCTTTTCTGGTAAAGGATGCATCTTTCAATTTTGATGAAAACTGCTTGAAATCATTTAATCTGCTTAAGGAGAAACTCACTACATCACCTATCAGCACTGCACCTGATTGGAAACTACCGTTTGAGCTTATGTGTGATGCTAGTGACATGGATGTAGGTGATGTCCTCGGACAGAGGAGAGATAGGAAATTGCATATGGTATACTATGCTAGTAGACTGCTAGATGATGCTCAAAAGAATTATACAACCACTGAAAAAGAGTTGTTAGCTGTTGTTTTTGCTCTGGAAAAGTTTAGACAGAATCTGTTAGGTTCAAAAGTCATAATTTTCACAGATCGTTCTGCTTTAAAATACTTGCTGTCTAAAAAATAAACTAAACCCAGGCTGATTAGATGGATCTTATTGTTACAAGAGTTCAAATTAGAGATTAGGGATAAGCAGGGAGCTGAAAACTTAGTTGTTGATCACTTATCTAGGCTTCCTGTTACCCAATCTGAATCTGAAAATCCTAGGGAGATCAATTCTTCCTTTCCTGATGAAAAACTACTCACTGTGTCAGTCAGGCAATCTGCTTGGTTTACAGATTTTGCCAACCTCCTGGCAGTAGGTGTCATTCCCAAAAATATGTCTAATAATCAAAGAAAGAAATTCATTTCTGAACATAAATATTATCTTTTGGATGACCCTCTACTGTTTAGGAGGTGTGCTGATGGTATTCTTAGGAGATGTGTACCAGAGGAAGAGATGTTGTCTATTCTTGAGAGTTGTAATTCTTCACCTTGGGGAGGTCACCATTGGGGTGAGAGGACTGCTCAAAAAGTCCTACAATTTGGTTTCTATTGGCCTACACTCTTTAAGGATTCTAAGAGCTTTGTGGTCGGTTGTGATAGGTGTCAGAGGTTGAGAAATTTGGGTAGGAACCAAGAGTTACCTCAAAAGGTTATTTTGGAAGTTGAAATTTTTGATGTTTGGGGGTTAAATTTCATGGGTCCATTTCCATCATCTCATGGGAATGAGTATATCTTAGTTGATGTGGATTATGTGTCAAAGTGGGTTGTGGTAGTAGCTCTACCCAACAATCAAGCGAATAGTGTGATAAAATTTGTAAAAAAGAATATCTTTACAAGATTTGGAGTCCTAATAGCTTTTATTACTGATAATGGAACACATTTTAAGAATTAAAATTTTAATACTTTAATGGAGAAGTATGGTTGTGTTCACAAAACTGGAACTCCTTATCATCCAAAGTCCAATGGTCAAGTGGAAATTTCAAACAGAGAACTAAAACAAATTCTTGAGAAAACTATGTCAAACTCTCGGAAAGACTGGTCTCTTAAATTGTATGAAGCTTTATGGGCATATAGAAATGCTTTCAAGACCCCAATAGGTATGCTCTTTGCAGGCTGTTGTTTGGGAAATGTTTTCATTTACCTCTGGAGTTGCACTATAAGTCATATTGGGCAGTTAAGGCTCTGAACATTGACTTTAAGAGTGCTGGTGAGAGGAGATTGCTTGAGCTGAGTGAATTAGATGAGATTAGAAGAGAGAGTTATGATAATTCAAGAACATAATAAGAGAGGACTAAAATCTTTCATGATTCTATCATTCAAACTAAAGAGTTCAAATCTGGACAGAAGGTCCTCCTCTTTAATTCTAGAATTAATCTTTTTCCTGGGAAGCTGAAATCCAAGTGGTTTGGACCATTTACTATAGTGAGACTATTGAAGAATGAAGCTGTTGAAATTGTAGGTGAAGAGAATAAACCCATGTTGGTCAATGGGCAAAGACTGAAACTTTATTTTGAGGGGCAGCCAAAGGGTTTGGCTGCCTTCACTATTCTTGAAAACTGCTCTTGAATGAAGTCTGGCTGGGGACTATAAACCTAGCGCTGCATGGGAGGCAACCCATGGTCTTGTTTTGTTAATAAATAAAAAATTTTAATTAAATAAAGTCTAACTGAAGACATAAAATTCAGTGCTTCATGGGAGTCAACCCATGCTCTTTCTTTGTGTTTACTTTTGTTCTGTTTTTATTTTCGTGTTGAATAAAGTTCTTCTTTGATTGTCTTCCTTATGCTCTCTGTCTTTGCTGGATCTTGTTTCTGTGTTACATACTTTGTGTCTTTAGGAAGATGCTGTTGTAGTTTAAGGAATGAAATTCTCATGCTAAGGAATAATGGAAAAGTTAGTCAGGGAAGTATCTCACTATTATTGCTGCATTTCATTTTTCTGCTGCTTAATACTCAAATAAAATTCTGCTACTTTTCACTGTGATGTGCATTAATTCGGCATGTTCCTCTTTGCTGAAAAACTGAATTGCATTGTGATAAAATCTTTCCACTACTTGAAATTAAGTGTGTGGGGGGGGGGTACTTGTAGAGTGTAATTTTAGTTTCATTGAAATTGTTTTGGCTGATGGGTGTGTATCATGCATCATTCTGCCTTATTGAAAACTCATTTGAACCCAATCTATTAACTTGCTACACCCTTGTCATTATTCACCCACAAAAGTTACATGAAATTGTTTGAACTGCATTGAAAATTTTTATTACTGGATTAAATTTTTATGCAAATATATGGATTTGAACCTACTGGTTGTTTATTCATTGTGGCAAACAACACTATGTTTGAACTTCATGGAGACCCTTTATACATGTTATATTTCTACTTAATTGAAAATATGTTTTGAACCATAATTGATTAACTGTTCTTCTCCATATTTAGAAGTCAACTTTGGGGACAAAGTTGGGTTTTAAGTGTGGGGGAGGGGGTCAATTCTTGACTGTGCTAAACTGTGCTTAATTGAAAGACCATCAATTCCCACTACAAATTCAATCTTTTTGTTAAAAGTGGTTAATTTTTTTTCAAATTTTTAGGCTTTACAATTTTTCTCAATTGGGTCTTTCCTTAGGAAAAGTATTTTGTTGGAGGTTAAGATTTTCATTGAATCTGAAATTAAAGAGTTTGGATGATTGTTGAGTGATCTTGTTTAGTGAATTGATGGAAATATTGTTTAGAGTCTACTTCTGGAGTGATTTGGGTTACATGTTTATGGAGTTATGATCATATCCTTGGAACTGGAAGTTTGATTCTGATTCTAGGGTCCTCATTCATCTTTAATTTATTAAAAGTAATTGCTTTAATGAGCCAATGTAAATGAATTTTATATAAATCTTTTGAAACTAGAGTATTTTGGGCATCTGGGATCCCACGGTGAGTCTCTAAGACCCTAGATGTTGGGTGCGTTTCTGTTAATTATAAGCCCTCTGTACACTCTGAATAAGTGCATTTCACAGTGTTTATCACGATGATACAAGGCTTGGGAAAAATAAATAAAGTGTCTAGGGTCAAAAATGAGCTCATTAAGATGAGGGGAATGATGAACGCCAAATGAAGAAGGGATCAATGGGTTTATATGGAAATCATTTAGGTTTTATCATTGAGGTGATTCAAAAAAATTAGTTAATTATTTTTTTAGAACCTAGGTGAAGAAGTAAAAGTACAATGCTCCTTGGTTGAGGTCTTAATTCCATTGATATTTCATCTCTTATCATTCTTAGACTTAGAACCAGAGCCTGGATTGAAGTGAGTCACTAAGTTGTATCACATATGAGGCATCACATCTTCTTTGATGGATGGTCTTTGAGTTATTAATTTCCCTTGAGTATTTGTTTCAGGGCATGATCTATTTGAGTTACTCATTTTCTTAAAGTCTACTGTTATGTAGTGTCCTCTGTTTTGAGTGCTGGTCATGTTACATTTTGAGAAAAAATGATACACTTTTCTGTTTTTCAAGGAAAATAAAGCATGGTATTGTTTGAGGACAAACAATGTTTATGTGTGGGGGAATTTGATGTGGCTCTATTTTAACATAGTTTTGCCACATCTTTTTATTAATTTTTATCAACTTAATTAATTATTTTGACACTTTTTAACTAATATTGGCACTTTTGTAATTTTATCACTAAATATGTTAATTAATCATTTTTTATAATTAATTGTGCATTTTTAGTCTTTAAATTAATAATTTTAGTCTTACTAAACTAATCAACTTTAATTATGTCTTATTTGGTTTGGTTAATTTAAATATGCTTAACTTTTTAATAGTAAATATTTATTATAAACAATTATTTAATATATGTAAATCAATTTAATTAACTTATACCTTATTTTAATATTTTATCTTTTAATTTAGTTACAATAGATTAGGTTAACATGTTAATTAATGTGTTTTGCCAATCATTTAAGTATATAATATGTGCTTTTAATTAAATTAAATTGTTCGATGTTAATTTTATTAGTTCAAATAGTTAATTAATTAATAAATTAATAGTTTTTAAACATTAATTATATTATTTTATGTATGCAGATTGGTTATTAATTCATTTTTTATTTTATTTTAGTCTACCGGTGAGGTAGATAAAAGTTTTAGGTGAAATAAAGAGTCACTGTTGCTTCTCTTTTTCACCTGCTGCTACCTTGTAATTGTTCTTTAAGTAATTATAATTTAATTCTTTCATAATTGTTGTTTATTATTTAATTAGTTTTTAATTTAAGCGTTATCTAATTAATAATTTATGTTGTGTATAGGTTTATGTTAAAGTTTAATTAAATAATTTCTTTTTAATGCCAAGTTTCATTTTATCATCTAACTAATTGTTTTTTTTCGTTTAATAACTATAGTTAATTCTAATTATTTTAATTTTATGTTTGCAGATAATTAATTGTATGTGTTCTTCATTTATTTAGACATATATTTAATTAATTTTAACATTTATTTTCATAGATAATAATTAGTCACTTCTATTTTTAGTTTTCTAAATAATTTGGTTAGTTTTTAGTTATAGTTAATTAATTAGTCTTTTACAATTTAGTTATTTTGTTTTTTAATTTAGTTTGTTAATGTTTTTAATTTTTAACTATCGGTGAGTGTCACACCGATGTTATGTCACACTGATGTTTTTTTATAACTATCGGTGAGTCGTGACTCATCGGTCACTTTGTAACACCATCAGTCTCTCATGACGCACCGTTGTTGCGACGCGCCGTTCCTTTCATCAGTTTCAGTCTCTCTTTTCATGTTTTTGGTGAGATGTTATTTATTTTCCATCGGTGTGTCACACACTGATAATTGGTTTTTTTAACTACTAGTGAGTCAATGACTCACCGATCCATTTTCCTTCCATCGGTTTCACGTCATACCAATTACTCTATATTTTATCATCGGTTTCTCTTTTATTCTAACTATCGGTGAGTCTTCACTTACCATTCTATTTATTTTATTTTGTTCCGCTGTGACTGGTCATTTTATCTTTGATCGGTGAGTCAATGATTCACCGATCAATTTCCACTTTCGGTTTTACAAAATTTCACAAGGTTCCCAAATTTCTTTTATGCTACCGGTCCTCATCGGTCTCTCATTCTCTCCTACCGATAGTCTTACCACGCACCGATAGATTTCTCCCCTTGATACCGATGCTTATTCTTTTTCCCTACTTCTTGCTATCGTTAGCTTCTGCCTCCCCTACTTTCCACTTTTCTTCTCACCGATTGATCTCTTCTATCGGTCTCGGATGCACACAAACACATTTCCCATCCTCACCGCTTCACCACCAAGAACCGCACCACTTCTCCTCCTTTAGGGTCCAACGCCGCTGCGAATCCCCATCACTTCTTCCACCAACACATTGAAATTGAACCTAATATCACAATCTAGCAGCACATTCACAGACTCAAACCATAAAATCAAACCTTTTTCAGTTTCGTAGGAGAATTTCTACCTTTTCAAAATGGACAGAGCCGAACTATTTTTTCTTTGCTGAGTTGAGTTTCTTTGTTACCAAAATCTGGTGAAGAGGCGAAGATAAGAGGATGTCGCACCTTCTGAATCTTCGACCCGTCGTTTGATTCCGAGCCGAGGAAAATTTTTTGCGCCATGGATCACCTGTATCCGAGCCTCTTTTTTTCCGGTGATGGAGATCTCATCGCCGCTGAATAGGGGAACCATTCCAGAGTTGAGGTCGATGTCTTTCTGGTGCTGATGGAGGATGCAGCTCCACACTTGAAGAATTTGAGCTATGCCGCTGCTGTGAAGAGAGGCGGAGGAACCCCACTGTCACATTGTTTCTCCAGGAAGGATTCCACACTAGGGTTGTGTCGCGCCGCACATTGGGTTGATTAGAGTTGTTGCATAGCTACTGGAGGATGAGAAGCCAGACCGTGTTGTACCAAAGAGCAGTCTTCCCTGCTGCACTGATGAAGATCACCGTGCTACGTTGGGTGCTGAGGGAGATGTCACCGGTTGCTGTTGGGATGAAAGCCGAACCCTCTCCTCCCTGTTGCGCCGAATTGGTGGAGGGGATGAATAAGATTGGAAAAATTAAGATAATAAAATTATAATAAAAGGAATATTAAAACAAAAAATAATATAAATGTAAATTAATTTAAAAGTAAAGTAAAGCTAAAGAAAAAGTTAACTTTAATTGATTAAAGGCATAGAATAAGATTTATTAAAGTTATTAGTTAAAACAATTATAAATAGATAAATTGTAAAGTAAAACACAAAATTAAATTAATAATAATTTTTAATTATTATTTAATACACATTTAGTAAGTATAAATATATAATTAATAATAATTATAAATAAACTATGAAATATACTTATCAATTTAAAAAATATTTAAGAATTATGTATTAATCTTAATTACTTAATTAAAATTAACTAAATAATTGGTTAGTCTAGCAACTTAAATTTCTTTTAGAGTAATAATTAAATTATTAATTCAATCTAAATTATTTTCTTAATTACTTGTGTATTTATGTTCTTAATTTTTAATAACTTATTTAAAAATAATAAAATTAATAACTTATTAATTATATCTATTGACTTAATTTAATTAATAACTTGTTAATAAGTTATGTTTTTGTGTATTTAATAATTTAAAGGCTATGAATTATCAGATTACTTAAGTTAACTTGTTTCAAGTAATTTAACACTTAACCTAAAAAATAACCATTTTTTTATCCTTTATGTTCGTTTTTATTTATTTCTCTTTTCTAACTATGCAGGTTCAGCTTAGGGACTAAAATGAGTCCAGGTTCATCCAACTAACTCTTCTGGAGTTAGTTACAAGGGAAAAATTCACGCGACGTGCCAGTCGTGGGTTAAACGCACGTGTGCGGTGCGTGGGTAAAGAACTCTTGAGGTCGGTGGAAGTTGTGGCAGTGACATGCAGTGGATGACAGAAGTTACTTAAGCAGAGCAAGCGGCGTTCTAGATAGGGGAGAGATTCATTCACAGAGGCATTCATACACTTACCCACGGAGAGACGATCGAGAGAGGATACTGAGCAGTGCAGTCCAGGAACTCAGAAGCAGAGCATTCTTAGAGAGTTTCTTCTCCCTCACAATTTAAACTTCTGTACTCTGTTTCTATAATGTTTCTTGTTACTGCTGTAATAATGAATAGTATAGTTAGCTAAATCTTTTAGTTCGGGGAGAGTTCTAGCTCTACTGGCATCTTTTTCGTCCTTCTCATTAACCAATTCTTCTGTGATTAGAATTGATCGGCGAGATCAAATCTAATTTCATTTATCTGCTTTGAACCACAAGTACTGAAATATTCTAGACTCTGTAATCATTCGGCGAGTTTGGTTATGGAGTTATCTTTTAGTAAGCAAATCATAATGATACTTCAGTACTTATGGAGAGTTATTACTGTTGTTCATCTTAAGGCGTCTTTCTGGAATTGTACTTCTCGGAGTGGCAAACTCTAGTATTACAATATCCACGACTTGACTCCTGGCGAGGGAAGTAAGTCGTCTCTTTAATCCCGTGGTATGAAGTAGTTCTTTATGTGAAAAGGAAAATCAATTCAAACCAGTAGACGAGAATGAACTCGAGCATTCTTTACTATTATCTTTTATCATCATTTTATCCTCGTTGTTGCACCTTGCTCCCAACTGTACTTTGTTTTAGTATTGTTCAAACAATTTTACTATAAAAGTGAAGTTTCACAGTACATAAAATAATAAGGAAATTAAAAGATATAAAAATATAACAAGTGAAAATTAGAAAAACCACTCCGCTACTGACAATAGTGGAGTTTTCCATGTTTTTTTAGTTTAGTAGTGGAAAAATTTACCTTCCCTGTGGGTTCAACCCTGCTTGCCACATATACTGTAGTTAGTAGGAATATAAATATTAAACTTTGGCCGGCTTCAACGACGGTTTAGGTCACACACTAATAATATAATATTATTATTTTAAATAGTAGTTAACTCATATTTGTTGTATTGGTAGGAATGAACAAAAATAACTAAAATATGATTATACAAGTTTGTTAAATGTATCTTCTTTTATCCAATAAAGGTTAGAGGCTTAAAATCTGAATGAATCAAATTTTAAGCATAATTTACATTAAAAGTTTGATTTACCACCTTTTGATGGAGAACCCTCTTTAAATATAGTTTTGGTCATTATTATTTGTTCTTTTTAACAAAATAAAATTCTTATTTAGAATGGGGACATCAAAATTTACTTTGGGTAAATTTTTGGTATTTTTTCTGATAAAGTTCATTTTTAATAAATAGTGAAAAATACTGTATTTTATTTCAAAAGTTCCTTTTAATAAAATTTATTTATAGGGTTAAATTATATTATTAATTGGTTTTAAAGTTTAATTAGAATAATGTTTTTTCATTTAATCCAATGTTCGTCATTGGAATCAATTTCACTTTGATATTACACTTAATCAACTGTCTATCTTTTGATAGTTAATAATTCTTAAAAACACGCTTTTTGTTTTGACAGCGGGAATTAATTTTAAATTAATTTCGGCCAATTATGTGTTTTTGAATTTGGAAAAATGGATTCCATATTTGGAATTTGGAGTTCTAAATTTTAAAAATGGGAAACTTTTATTTTTAGACATTTTAAATATTTACTTCAGTAAATATTTTATTTATCATGGTTAAAAGGAAAATCAGGTAAATAAGGGTAAAAAATAATAATATAATAATATAAAATTACCCTTAAACGTGTCCTAATCCTATTGGATGAGCCATGGACGACAATGGGCATCCTTGGGACGATTTTGGGACCCCATTGAGCCACTTGGGAGTGATAATGACACTTTAGTTTAACTAACTTAAAGTAAAGTCAAAAATGACAAAAACAAATATTGTTTAGTAAATTAATTTTTACATGGGGTTATATAAGTTTTATTTTCAACTATAAATATTCATTGTAAATATAAAAAGATTTTTTAAATCATGGTAATTTTATTTTAATTTTTAGGCATCACATAAATTAAATTATTTATGACACATTAATGATGTAGTATTTACCTCATTAAAAATGATTTAAATAAATAAGATTATAATGATTAAAATATTATCCAAAACCTCTCCAATTACAATTGGATGATATTATTTTGACTATGAGTCATCTTATCTTCTACTTTAATGATTTTCAGACCTTTAGAAACCGAATATCATTACATAATAATATAATATTATCACACTTTCTTAAAGAGGCTCTCCTCCCTCTTATAAAAAGAGACCACTTCTAACCAATTCCCCACAAATCTCAAGGCTTTTGGATCATCTAAAACATGCCCAATTAATCTCCCTAAATACCTATCATCCACCTAGAAGCCTTAACTTAGTCATAAGGCACTTCAAGAAGACATTTGGTTCAAACCAAAGGGAGTTACCCAAATTAAAGGTAATAGTTTCTCTTAAATATTTTTCTTTTATTTTACTTCTTCAACCCCTAAAATATTTTTATTCCTTTATATTGTACCACACCAGTATCTTCAATTTACTAGGATTTTTTTATGAGAATTATTCTAACTACACTTACACACACCTCCATCTAATGGATAAAGAATATAATATTTCCGTGGATGGAAAATAAACAGCTAACGAAACGATGATTGTTCAATTATCTCCTATCGCCTCTCATGGTGGCCATTATGATGGAAATGTATTTATATATGATATATATTATTTCTATTTTTTCTTTATTCTTCTGTATTTTTCAGTTATATCATACCTTTACGGTATCCATACTAGGTAAATACAGTAATCTCATTAGAGGAAGTGCGGACTACCGCCCCCTCATGTGAAATGACTCATTAATGCCTTATGGGGTATGTATAAAGGATGGATTTAATAATATTATATATGATAGTATACTGTAATTATAATATAACTATGTATCATTATGTTTTAATTCCATTAAAATAAGAAATAGAAATGGAAGTAGCATTCACGCGTACGTATGACTTACCGTCTCCATGAACGGTGCAATTCATTTCATACCTACAAATGTTATTTACTATTATAAATACATGTATATATTGGATATATTTGATATATATGATATCTAAATCATGAATATAATTTTGGATATAATGAAATATTGACCATGAGGACAACATGTTACTATATGGTGTTCATTTGTGACTCAAGTACCTAAAATCGACAAAACAGATGTTATTAACTTAAATGATTGAATAATATTTATAACATGGTAATATGTGATATAAAAGGAATAATAAACTTGAAAAAATTTCTTAAGAAAGTATAAGTTAACTTGACTTTATTATTTAGGATATTAAAGAACGAATGGGTCAAGTTGGACATCGAGGTAAGGGATTTTCTTATCTCACTTTTAATTCTGTGATATTTCCATTGTTCTCCAATTATTCATTGCATGTGGTGTATTGTTTTCTAAAATTTGATATATATTATCATGGTTATTTTTATATTCATGGTATTCTATGATTCAGTTTGTGGTAATTAACTTTTGGTTATACGACTCAGTTGATAACAACGTGGTAAAGGGTTTCATCTCACTTTTTATTCCCATGAAATTCATGCTATATTTGCCACTATTTCCTTTTTTGTTGTGTATGTACTGACCATGATTTTACTATTTGTGTAATATACTTTAATTTATGAGTATTTACATCTTCATTGTATGATCCTTCTTTCATGTGGTGTATGTTTTGTAAGTTACCAAATCGGAAAGGGAACCTTTCACCCTCCTCTTTTTAAAAGGCTTCTTTTTGTTATGTATTTTAATTTACATCTTATTATGTCGGGATATGTTCTTCTATATCCTTATTAATGTAAACTTTATGTCCAAGTGATGAGATACCCTTTTTATCCCATCAACTCATTTTCTAAATTTTAAAGTGACATTGTTAGGCTGTCGAATTTTTACAAGGGAACTTCTTAACCAAATTTCAATTCATTAGGTTAAACTTGTACTTGTTGAATATGTTGTCCTATGAATATGTGTGTGTAAGAACCTGGATCTTAATTTCAGTTACTCCTTTCTTTTTTCTGTATTTTTAGTGAAAAATAAACTTTCTCGAAATTTTTGAAGTACAGGCCATGTACTTTCTGAGAACATGACGTGTACTCTTTTCCAGCCCGAAGACGTGTACTGGTCATGTCTGAGCCACACACATGGTGTGTAGGGGTGACATGGAGGCCTAATTTGGCGGAGTATAGAAAAACCTATTACACACCGTGTACTCTAAAAGTACACGCTGTGTACTCTCTTTTTTTCACTAAAGGTATTGGGGTCGCGTCTCACGCACAAAAACGTCTTCTTATAGGTCTCGTTCGTCCAAGAGTGTCAAGGTTTCGTGAATCTTCGATGAGCTCCAGCCCCTCTTTTTAGTTATCTGATTCGAGCACGGTTGATTGCGTTGGAATCGCAGCGGTGATTTCTTCCTTCTGCTTGATCCTTGTTTTCCAATTCCTCATCTTTCTCATGTTATCGTGGTTTATGTGTTTTGGATGTTTTCTCAGAACTACAACGTTCTAAAGAGTATCTGTCATCACTATTCACATATATGGATCTCCTATGATCGAGGTAGGTGCTTTATGCCTTTCTATAGGATGTCGTTGAATATTATGTGCAATTTCCACCAATTCCGTTGAACGAGGAATTGTGTGTTCCGTATTTTTTCCCTACTGTTTTCCTGCTTTTCTTGATTTCTATAGTAAAGGTTTATTCTTGTGAGTAGAGTAATTAGTTTTGTGCTCATGTTTCTTTACCATCCTTGTTTTTCTTGTTAGTTGTTTTGACAGTTTCCATGCCTAGTTATAGGATAGTGGAACTGTTGCTTTGTTGGGCTGCTGAGCCTTAGATTGATATCTAAGTAGTTCTTGAGGTTTACTTGGACGATGAATGTGCGCTGAGCATGTTTATTTTCCACACAGGACTGTGAGAACCTAGTGTAGTATACCATGGAGAGAATGGACGTAAGGGCTTCTCGAGAGTGTCTTTTAATACGATGCGACACCGTAGGGTGAATTGACAATGAGTGCTTTCTCAATGAGTCTGTAGTTTCTTAATGCGAGCCATAGGGGGAATGACAAGTTGAGTGCTTCCCCAAAGACCCGTTAGCATGATACGAGACTATTTGGGGGAATTGATTGTGAGTGCTTCCTTAGAGAGTCTATTCTTAGCTAAACCAGAGGGGTGAGACTATGTGTGCCTCCTAGAGGGTTGCTAGTACTGGTAGGTTGAACCATAGGGGTTAGGCTGTGAGAGCTACCTAGAGGGTTACATTTTTTATACTTGTTGTTGGTTGTTACTTGTGTACTTTATATGTTAGAACTGTGAATTTTAGCTATTGTGTAT
Source organism: Viscum album (assembly GCA_963277665.1). NCBI lineage: Eukaryota > Viridiplantae > Streptophyta > Magnoliopsida > Santalales > Viscaceae > Viscum > Viscum album. The sequence goes on from OY728153.1 coordinate 1,243,489,975, forward strand.
TTCCTATTTACTATTCATGTACTTTACTTTCCATATATTCATTGAATGGTAGGCACAGATCTTTGGGTGTTTGCCTACTGGTACTTTTTCTCACACCCTGTTTGGTCCATGTTTTTGGGTCCAAGCAGACTATGTTACTGCAGGTATAGATAAGAGCAAGTTCCCTTTTACATCAGGTACCCGACATGTTGTGGAGCTGGAGTATAGGGGACCAAGAAAGGGCTTGCGATGCTGAGGATTTTACATTGTTCTTCTTTTTCACTTTGTTTTTCAGTTGTACCTTAGCACGTTGGTTTGTTTACTGTTTTCCATAGGCATATGTACCATATTGCATCATTATTATTTTATACATTGCTTCCACTATTCAGTTCAGTTATTGTATGCTGTTTATTGTTTCCGCTATTGTGTCTAGTTGTTCTTCGGCTGTATACTTTACCAAATGAGGGCGTAGTTTCCCCACCGACTCACCAAGGCCCTCGCTGCTAGTTGGCAGCCTCTTTCGTTTGGGGAAACGCGCTTGAGGTCATGTGGTGAACTGCGTACGGGGCACCAGTGGAGGGGCTCCGGATTCGGGTCATTACAAAGTGGTATCATAGGAGTTATTTTCTCTTTCCTTACTATTTGGAGACTTTTTCCAGGTATAGGATGAATTCGGTACTTGGTATTAAGCTATGCTCGAGAGTAGATAATCCTTGTATAGGGAATAGACATACTACCTCATTAATTACAGTTTGTTGGTTATGAGATTTTACGGTTGATATGATTTCACCTAGAGTGATTCACATGCTTTGTGTTGTTATTTTCTTGACGATTGCGGTTCTATTTCTGTCACAACCTGATGAGATGAGGGTATTCCATCTTATGCATCATATAGGCACTTGTAGAAATAACATGCCATTCATTCTTGACATACCATATTGGGTGCATTAGCGATTGCATGCTATTGTGATAGACTTTGTGTATATTATGCATGATATTGCGATATATGATTGATAGAATCTCTGCTGCCTTGTTAGAAGATTTTTTGTTTTCTACCTTTTTAAATGAAGGCAAAATTTTGATTCTTGAGGTGTTATGGGCCCCCTAGAATCAGAAATTTGTGGATCATGATCCTGTTTTTTCTGGTCTATGACTGTAGGAGATGCCAAGCTTTGATTCGCGGGGAGTATGGGCCCTCATGAATCGGGATTTGGCACCTCCTTGCCTTGTCTTCTGTGTTTTCTGGGGTTCTATGCAGTTTCTGAGCTACTGCCCAGAAAACCCGGAATACACGACATGTACTTTTTGACTACACGCCATGTAGTTTTTAGACCATGTCACGAACCGTGTGAGAAAGGATAGGCAGTTGTAGAAATAACTTCAGGAACACGCCGTGTACGGTAGGTACATGCCGTGTAGTTCGGAGCCGTGTACCCGACCGTGTCACTAACAACATGGGTCAGGGAAGCTTGGGTAGAACAATCCGTATTGTAAAGGAACATACCGTGTAGTCCTATCTAGGTACCTGGCCATGTCATGAACAACACGGGTCGGCATTACGTTCTCTTCAACACGCTGTGTTGTTTTCAAAACACGCCATGTCATCTTGTTTAGGTACCCGACCATGTCATGAACAACATGGGATGGTGTCACCTTCACCTATATACACCGTTTTTGTTCGGAAAACGCCGTGTAAGGTTCATCCATGTAGAAGGTCGTGTGTTTAACAACACGGGTCGTCGAAGCCTTGTCTAGTACACGCCGTGTTTTTTTAGAACACATCTTGTAGTCTCGGGTTAAGTCGGACCATGTGGGTTAGCCGTGTACAGAGACTCGGGCTGGGGAATAGTTTTCTAGTACACACCGTGTGTTGGGTCCACACGCCGTGTAGTTTGAGGTGTTACATGACTTGTAGGGCTAGATTACACGCCCATGTCAGGGGCTTAAGAAGACACGCCGTGTATTCATGTTTTGTAAAATTGTGTGTTTTTCTTCCCCTGTTCCCGTTTTTTACTCTTGTGTTTTATGTCCTAGTTTTTTTAATATATGGTGTGGTTTTGATCTTTCAGAGGTATGCCTCAGAGACATCCTCCGGTTGTACATCTCTCGTCAGGAAGTGATCAGACGCTAGATATGGCTAATCAGGGACTTCCTGCCGATCCTCCAATCGGGCCAGCCTTGGCACCGACTGTCATACCAGTTGCAGGCGCTGACGTACAATTCCGGGAAGGTTTTATGAGGAAGATGTAGACCTTCCAGGGAGTCCCTCCTCCTGCCTCGACTATGGAAAACTTGGCGCGGGTTTTCCAGCAGCAGCATCCTTTTACTTTCTCGGGGAAAGGAGGACCTCAGGCTGTAGAGTCATGGGTAGAAGCCATGATGACTATCTTCGAGCATCTAGAGACGCCCCAAGAGAGGCAGGTCAAGCTCGCTACCTACATGCTCTGAAACTCCTCCAAGATGTTGTGGGACGTGATCTAACAAGCGTGTCATCAACAGGTTTTGGCTTTAGAGGAATTACAACGCGTGTTCTATGACTACTTCTACCCGGAGACCCTGAGGGCCGACCAAGCTCGGGAGTTCAGGAGCATAGAGAAGGGTATTCTTTCTTTCATGGAGTATTCTTCTCGTTTCACTGAGCTGCAGCGTTTGACACCCCTTTGGGATGGGAGTGTGGTGTTCTTAGCAAGGAAGTTCGAGGATGGTCTCAGGCGGGATATTCGCTCCCAGGTGAACATCTGCTAGTTGACTTCCATCACTCCAATCATTAACCAGGCCCTGATTGCGGAGCGAAATCGGAAAGACTCTGGAGCTGCGAGCCAGGGAGGTTCAGCTTCCAGAGCTAGTTTTCCTCCAGATGACAGTAAGAAGTGTTGTAGAGTGTCTACACGCGGTGATCTGATGAAGCAATATGCATCGTCAAGAATCCAGGTGATATGCTACCAGTTTGGCCGGTCAAGGCACACGAGGCTGCAGTGGCAGAGAGACCTCGTAGAGTGCCGATCTTGCGGCAAGATGGGTCACCTTCAGCGTTTCTGCCAGGTTTTCTCACCAGCAGATGGTGACTAGGGTTCTTACATGACTCCTCGTTCAAGAGCAGCCCCACCAGTTTCTCACCAGTTGGGGAACTGGACTTCATCAGGCCGTTCGGGCTGAGGTGGAAGTTGGGGTCATGGCAGTCAGTCAACAGTACTTCAGCACCAGCAGGGAGGATCAGCTCAGAGTGGTCAGGCAGGGTCACAGGGCCACGGGGCAGGCCAGACATTCGCCATGGAGTAGACCTATCAAGAGCAGGATCCTGGCCCTTCTACAGTTCAAGGTACAATTTTAGTAGCCTCAGTTTTATCTTCAACTCTTTTTGATACTGGTGTTATGCATAGCTTTATCTCTATTGTTTTCATGGAGATCCTTGGGCTCTGTATCTTTTTTCTGTATACTCGTTGACACTAGACACACCCTTGGGGACAAGAACATATAGTGTACGTCAGTGTAGAGAGTTCCCTCTCGAAGTTGTAGGGTATAATTTATTATGGGATCTCTACGTCCTAGAGATGACAGGCTATGATGTCATTCTCGGGATATACTGGTTGGTTCCCTTCCAGGAAGTCATCGACTGTTATCGCCGCAGGATGAGTTTCATCTCACCAGAGGGTGAATCATTTCTTCATTGAGGCGAATGGGATGTCTGGGCGAGTCGAGCAGGACTCGAGCATCATGGGAAAAGAAGGGTGACGGGCCAGATTGCTAGTCTTTATCTGGATGACTAGGGGACTTCACAGATATACTTTCCACTAGTGGTTGATCATTTAAGAGATATCCTTCCAGAGGACTTTTCCAGTTTGCCTCTGAAGTGTGAGGTAGACATCTCGATTGAGCTCATGCCAGGAGTGGCCCCATTGTATATTCCTCCTTATAGGGTGGCTACACCTGAGTTGCAGGAGCTCAAGAAGCAGTTGGAGGAGTTGCATGAAAAGGGTTTCATCCAAGCCAGTAATTCTCCTTGGGGTTCACCTCTCCTGTTTGCGAAGAAGGTAGAAAGTACCCTTCAGATTTGTGTGGATTATCGAAAGTTGAACTAGTTGAAAGTCATGAATCGATATCCCTTGCCGAGGATCAATGAAATCTTTGATCAACTTCATGGATCCCAGGTGTTCTCAAAGATCGATTTGAGGTCCAGTTATCATTAGTTTCACATTAGACCATCAAATATACCTCTGACAGCCTTCCGGAGTAGGTATGGTCTCTACGTGTATACGTTCATCCCGTTCAGTCTCACAAATTCTCCAGTAGTTTTCATGGCACTGATGAACCGAGTGTTCCATCCTTACTTGGACTCTTTCGTTGTGGTCTTCATGGATGATATCTTGGTGTACTCTCACACTCGACAAGATCTTGACACACATCTTGAGATCGTTCTGAGTACACTGAGAGAGCATCGTCTTTATGCTAAACTCTCGAAGTGCCACTTTTGGATGTAACAGATTCACTTTTTGGGTCACGTCATCTCAGAGGCAGGAGTAACTGTGGACCCAGATAAAGTGAGATCTTTAGTTTCTTGGGAGAATCCAAAGAACATTTTTTAAGTAAGGAGTTTCTTAGGGCTGGTTGGATACTACAGACACTTCATTTAGGACTTTTCACGCCTAACAGCACCTTTTATAGGTATGACCATGAAGGGGGCGAAGTTTTTATGGTCAGATTCTTGTGAGTCCGCGTTTCATGAGCTGAAAGGGAGGTTGATGTCAGCACAGATACTAGTCTTGTGAGATCTAGGCAAGATCTATACATTCTATTGTGATTCTTCAGGTATTGGGCTAGAAGATATGCTTATGCTGGGAGATGAAGTCATTGCTTACAAGTCTCGACAGTTGAGGCCACATGAGAGGAACTACCCGACGCACGATCTGGAGTTGGCAGTTGTTTCATGCCTTATACTGTTGGAGACACTATCTTCTGGGAGAGCACTTTGTGGTCTTCACTGAACACAAGAGTCTCAAGTATATCTTTACTCAGCATGATCTGAATCTGAGGCAGTGCAGGTGGGTTGAGAATCTTCAGTCCTTTGATTTCGATCTTGCCTATAAGTCGGGAAAGGGAAACGTAGTCGAAGATAAGTTGAGCAGGAGAACTCGGATTCAGGCAGTTTAGGAGGCCAGAAGTGAGTGGCAGCTTATGACTCTATTCTCTGAGATACATTTAGAGGTGCATGACAGACAGGGACATACTTTCCTGTCTTCTGTAGCTGTAACCTCTACACTACTTGATCGGGTACGGATGAGCGAGCTATCAGACTCATAAGGCTTAGTCATGTGGGAGAGTGTGTCAGGAGAGGACCCTCTTCCTGGATGGACAGTGGGAGAGGATGATATCCTGTGTTTCTAGGGACGTGTATGGGTTCCAGCAAACATAAGCGAGAAGCTGATGTAGGATTTTCATTCCTCAGTTTGGGTAGTTCATCCTGGCGTCACCAAGATGTATCGGGACATTCATTGCCAGTATTGGTGGCCAGGTATGAAGAGAGATGTTGCTGGTTTTTTCATGAGATGTTTTACTTGGTAGTAGGTGAAAGCAGAGCATCAGCGACCAGCAGGGATTTTTCAGCAGTTACCCATTCCCGAGTGGAAGTGGAATGATGTCGCGATGGACTTCGTGACTGGGTTACCAAGGTCACCTTGGGGGAGTGATTCCGTTTGGGTTGTCATCAACTGGATCACGAAGGTTGCTCCCTTCTTTCCGATCAAGGAGACTTCAGTGTTGATGATCTGGGATGACTTTACAATAGAAAGATCATTCGTATGTATGGAGTTCCACGCTCTATTATTTCATACAGGGATGCGCACTTCACTTCTCAGTTTTGGAAGGGAATTCAGAAGTCTTTGGGTACCCAAGTACTTATGAGTACAGCATACCATCGCTAGACTGATGGCCAGTCCGAGCGCATGATCCAGGTGCTTGATTATATGCTCTGAGATTGCATCATATACTTTTCCGGTTCTTGGGAGAAGCATATCCCTCCGGTGGTGTTCTCCTACAACAATAGTTTTCATGCGACTATTCAGTTGGCACCTTACGAGGCTTTGTATGGTAGGCCATGCTGATCACCCTTATACTGGCTGGAGGCATGAGAGGCAGCTTTTCTGGGACCTTGTCTTGTTCAGGAGACTTCAGAGAAGATAGAGCTGATTCGGAATAGGATGGCTACAACACAGTCTCGGCAGAAGTCTTATGCTGATCAATAGAGATGACCTCTGGAGTTCAAGGTCAGGGATCAGGTTTTCATGCATGTCACACCGAGGTTGGGACAGAAAAGGATTCAGAGATAGGGTAATCTTTCATCGTGGTACGTCGGGCCGTTTGAGGTTTTGGAGAGAGTTGGTTCGGTCACCTATCTGTTGCAGTTACTCCAGAGGTACCGGGCCATGCACGACGTCTTCCATGTTTTTCATCTCCAACGTTACTTTTCAGAACCATATCATATCTTTCATCCCGTGGAGGTTGTGCTCGATGTGGATGCATCATTTGAGGAGCATCCCATCCGGATTGTCAATCGCAGTACAAAGGTTCTCAGTGGGTGGTCTATCCCTCTTGTACGGGTACTATGGCAGCATGGGCAAGTACAGGACGAGATCAGGGAGAGGGAGGCCGTTGTGCAATCACAGTGGCCGGAGCTGTTTGGGGTTTCTTCTTCTATGCCTCGCTAGGGAAATTCGGGGATGAATTTATTTAAGGGGTAAAGTATGTAACAACCCAGATCTTGCTTTCAGGTACGACTTTCCTTTTTCTGGAGTTTTTGAGAAAAATAAACTTTCTGAAATTTTTGAACTACACGCTGTGTATTTTCTGAGTACACGTCGTGTAATCTTTTCTCGCCCGAAGTCGTGTACTGGTCATGTCCATGCCACACACACGGTGTGTAGGGGTGACATGGAGGCTGAATTTGGTGTAGTACGGAAAAACCTATTACACGTCATGTACTCTAAAAGTACATGCCATGTACTTTCTTATTTTTCACTAAACAGACCGGGGTCGCATCTCATGCACAGAAACGTCTTCTTCTAGGTCTCATTCGTCCGAGAGCACCAAGGATCCATGAATCCTCAACGAGCTCCCACCCCTCTGTCTGTTCTCCAATTTGAGAATGGTCAATTGTGTTGGAATCGCAGCGGTGAGTTCTTCCTTCTGCTTGAGCCTTGTTTTCCAATTCCTCCTCTTTCTCATGGTATCATGGTTTATGTGTTTCAGACATTTTCTGAGATCTACGATATTATAAGGAGAATTTGACGTCTCGAATCACATATATCGATCTCCTAGGATAGAGGTAGGTTGTTTTTCCTTTCTGTTGGAATTCGTTGAATATTATGTGCAATTTCCACCAATTCCCTTGAACGAGGAATTGTGTGTTCCCTATTTTTCCCCTACTGTTTTCCTGCTTTTCTTGATTGCTGTAGTAGTGGTTTATGCTTATGAGTAGAGTAATTTTTTTTGTTCTCAGGTTTCTTTTCCATGTTTGTTTTTTCTAATAGGTGTTTTTCCAGTTGTCATGCCTTGTTGTAGCATAGTGGAACTGTTTCTTTGTTATGCTGTTGAGACTTAGATTTATAGCCATGTATTTCTTGAGGTTTTCTTGTACGATGTACGCACACTGAGCATGTTTATTTTCCCCACAAAACTGTGAGAACCTAGTATAGTAGACCATAGGGAGAATGGATGTAAGGGATTCTCCAAAGTGTCTTTTAATACGTTGCAAGACCACATGGGGAATTGACGATGAGTTCCTTCTCAGAGATTCTGTAGTTCCTCGACACGGGCCACAGGGGGAATGAGACATTGAGTGCTTCCCATAGAGCCTTTAGCATGATATGAGACTATAGGGGGGATTGATAGTGAGTGCTTTCTCAGAGAGTCTAGTCTTAGCTAAACTAGAAGGGTGAGACTGTGTGTGCCTCTAAGAGGGTTTCTAGTACTGGTTGGTTGAACCATAGGGGTTAGGCTATGAGAGCTACCCAAAGAGTTACCTATTTTCTATATGTTTTTGGTTGTTAATTGTGTACTTTATATGTTAGAACTGTGAATTGTAGCTGATGTGTATTTCCTATTTACTGTTCCTGTACTTTACATTCCATGTATTCATTGACTATTAGGAACATATCTTTGGGTGTTTTCCTATTGGGAATTTATCTCACACACTGTTTGGGCCATGTTTTTTGGCCCAAGAAGACTATGTTGTTGCAGGTATAGATAAGGGAAAGCACCCTTCTACATCAGGTACCCGACCTGATGTGGAGCTGTAGAGCAGGGGACCAAGGAATGGCTTGAGATGCTGAGGAGTTTACTTTGTTTTTATTTTGAAATTTGTTTTTCAGTTGTACTTAAGCACGTTGGTTTGTTTACTGTTTTCCATAGACATATGTACCATGTTGCATCATTATTATTTTATACATTGCTTCCGCTATTCAGTTCAGTTGTTGTATACTGTTTATTGTTTCTACTATTGTGTCTGGTTGTTCTTTCGCTGTAAATGAGGGCATAGCTTCCCCACCGACTCACCAAGGCCCTCGCTGCTATTCGGCAGCCTCTGGCGTTTGGGGAAACACGCTTGAGGTCATGTGGCGAACTGGGTACAGGGCACCAGTGGAGGGGCTCTCGATTTGGGTCGTTACAGTGTGAATGACCACTCATTGTTTTACACATAATATCCACTTATATTGGTTGTATTTATATTTTTCAAGCATAATAATTTTATTGATATATCTTTAATTTAAGGATACCTTATTTAGAAGGGATTTCATCTTGATTTAAATTTCCATTGAGACTTCATTGTTGTTATGCATCAATTCACTCTTATATGGTCTATATACTATCCTTTCTCATAATATTTCATGAATCCCATTATTCTCATAATATTATAAACATCCGATTAAATTTTATTCCTCAATTATTTATATTCAAGAGTCTCTCATTTTGTTAAAAACTCTTTATCCAAAATAACATTTTAAATCTTTTAAAGATTTATTATTCTAAATCATTATCTTTAATGCCCATGTTTTAAAAATGGTTTCGAGTATTTATTTATATGTACATTAATGTTTTAAAATTATAATTCCATTAAAAGATTCAAAGTTTAATGGGACACTTTGATTCAAAAATATCTTTTTAACTAGTTTATGAAAATGGAATGATTATTTAAATATCTTGAAATAAATTCTTGTGATTTTAAATGAAAAGTTATTAGTGAAATTTTTATATTTGAAATATTTTATGTGTTATGATGGTACATGGACATTTTACAGGTGGTTACGTGATAAACCATATGATGGGTGGTGGCGTGATAAACGAGGACATGATGTTACATTATAACATTTAATGCATTGGGTATGGAAGCCGGCCGTATGGCTATTCCATTTAGTGATATTTGTGGAAGTCGACCGTATTTTTGTTCCATTTAAGTATGTTTATGTCCCAAGTTACCTTTATAGGTTATGTGTTCTTTATATGGGTTTTATGGTAATATTTTGGTTAAAAAAGGGTAAGAAATGATCTTTTATTCAGTGAAGAGTATTTAGTACTTCATAAAGGTTAAAAGTATTACTTATGATTAAGTATTCATGGTTTACTTGTTGTTTTGAAAAACTAATAGTTTCCTTATTTGTGTATCCCTTACTGAGCTTTTGGTGCTCATCCCAAGTTTCTGAATTGTTTTTCACATGACATAAAGTGGAATAGTGTCAAGGATGGGATCATGGAAAAGTCATGTTGTCTAAAAAATGGAACTAGATATGACTCTTTTTTTTAATGATTTCATGTTTTGTAAAAAAAATGTAAACTGAGTATATGTGTCTACTTTGTAATATTTTGAAATGTAATAGTTATGGCCTAACTCTATAAAACTCTAAACCTGAAAAGATCCTCGATGTGAATTATTAAATTAATTCATGATTATGTAATGTTTAAGGTCGGGTCCTTATATATAATATCCTAGTTCATGGATATATATAGTCATATGTATGAAATTCATTGTTATATAAAATTAATTCACATATAATATAATATATTTTATCATTTACATCTTGTAGAAAAATATTGGTACCAAAAAATGATAGCTTAAACATAAACTAATATCTTTTCTCACCTTATTTATAAAATATGGAGTTTAATGATATCAATAATAAAAAATTCATTTAAAATCATTGAAAAATTGTTTTAATCATTACTTTTCAATATATTTATATATATATATTTGTCTGTGTATGTCAATATATATAGAGTTCTTTCAAAATAAATAGATAATGTTATTTCATAAAAGAGTTAAAAATTAAATAATAGTTTGAAAATAATTTATATACTATGTTTTCTAAAACAAATACTTTATCAAATTAATAAAATTTTAATGAAAATTTATTATATAATTTTAATGTATAAATATACATAAACATATATATACATATATATAATTTTTTTTAAAAAATAACCCTTACCTAAAATGATGACTGGCTACCATAACTCGGACACACTAGAAGCAAAAAAGAAAGTGTGCATAAGATACTTCCCTCTTACATAAATTGTGCAGTGCACAAGGAGCGACGAAAAACCAATTCATACTGTGAAGAACATAAAAGAATTTTTAAAATTAGAGGTTAATAGAACAATCATTTATATACTCAAATTTACTATTTATACCATATTTATAAAATGATTATTTATTCTTTGTTTCTTATCTCATGTTTTGTCATTTTTTATCCCTTGTTTCACTCTATTTTTTGTTTTTAAAAGGCATGATTATAACTATAATATATTATTATATTTTATTACTCTGTATTATTCTTTTTTTTAATTCTTTGTCTAAATATTTTTGTAAAACTATCATATCATGTTTAAAAAAAATATAATTTAATATATATTTTAAAAAAATTAGTTCTTTAAACACATATATATATATGAAATTAATTTTTATATTAATATAATAATATTTATTTATATTATCATGATTTATAAAATAAAAACATAATATAAATATCATATATTTAAAAAGAATTATCTTAATAATAATATTAATTTTCTTTAAAAAATATGTTTTACCATAAAATATTATTATTATTATTATTGTTATCATTAAGATCAATTTTCATTAAATTTACACATCAAAATTTATTCATTTATAATTATAAGTCATTATTTTATTTAAATTAAAATTCCTATCATTTATTTTTTTTAAACAAATGTCATAAAAAAATAATTTAATAATTTATGAAATTAAATTCATTATATTTAAACATGTTAAGTAATAATTAAGTAATAAAATTAACTAAATAGAATATATTAATTCTTAATAATGTTTCATATAATAATATATTTTTAATGTATTTATTTAATCATTTACATTATTAATTGATAATTTAATATTAATTTAAATTTGTTTAATTTTGATTGATAATATTAAATTTTTATTTAAATAAATAATATTTTTATTAAAAATAAGGATGTTACATTATTCACCCCATAAAAGAATTTTACCCACACAATTCATTCTTGAGACTTCAGAAAAGTTTGAATATTCATCTTCATAGTTAGAAAAAATAGAACTGTTAAACATCAAAACTCTACAACTTTTATTTCTCTCAAACGACAACATCTAATCTCTAATGTTGTCTAGATCGTTGTAATGGTACGAACTGTGAAGCCCCAAACCCAAGGTTCCAGGTTAAGAACATAAAAATGTTGTGTATTTTTATAAAAGTTAACTAAAAAATATAGATACCATTTTATATACAATTAACTTTTACAGTAAAAGTTTTAGAGAATTAGACACATTCTTCACAGTTTAACAAATATGTACAAACTTTTAAGCAAACATATTCACGTTCACTTCCTCCTCCATGGAATAAAAATCATAAATAAATTCTAAAAAAATATATGAAAAATAAAACTAAAATATAGGGTGAGCATTTAATTTTCCCAATTAGGTGATTCAAAATCATTGGTAAGTAATTTTAAAATATTCATTTTGATAAAATAAATATTTAGAAAAAGGTTAAAAGAATAATGAGAAATATTTAGAGCATACTATTTTGAAAACCATTAATTCCTAATGTAATAATATTTTGAAATAATTTTGATAGATTAATTGTCATAAATAGAGAGGTCATAAAAACCATAATGGAACTTAGCTATATCACATATAGGATAGTGTTCCCATAAGGTCATGAGTTTACATCTCATACCATAACACATCATTCAATATTCTTGGGCTAATTTTATGACAACATTTTAATGGTCCTTCCTTTCTTAGTCGTAACCCAAAAACAACTTTAAAACCATACGTAAGTTATTTTCTTAAATGAGAAAAATTGTGCAAGTAGTACCCCCAGTTTCTAGTACAAAACCCTTTTTTTGTTTTTTTTTATATAATGTAAGTGGGGAAGATGGGAGAGTTTGGAGAACTTTATATAATTTCAGGGGCTTAAAGAAGAGGTCAAAGGGGTGGGCACGGTTTATCCAAACTATGCTGGAAACCTAAGTGAAACTATGCACAATAGTTGGATTGAGGTAGAGAGCATTATCATGATGGGTGCACAGTTAGGGAGACCATTCGAGGAGGTTGTGCGAGGGTCTTACTAGACTCTATCTAACACACGGTTAGCACATGATTTTTATTACCATGTGAACTAACTATTTTTATGGTTTAAATGATATCTTAAAAAAGTGGATCTCACATGGTTTTTCCTCTTACTTGCTTATTTTTCTCCCTAAGTGGCCATAACTCGGGATTTCTCTTCTAAAAAGGTAGAATAACCTCTCCCAAGTGATTTGGATATAATCTGAAGGCTTCCCATAGTTTTTTGAACTCGTATTATTGATGTATTTTATTGTTCTTCTTTGTTCATTATCATTTCAAAATAAGTTGAAATTTGGTCTTGATATTTCTTAGAGATTAGATTTAAGGAGGTTCTGAGAGGAATTGACCCTATTTTCTTGAGTGTTATTCATAGGTTGTCAAAATTCATCTAAACCATTGAGGTAGGTGGCTTCTCTCTCAAATCCCTTTTCTATAATTTGATGTATTAGTTTCAATTTTTTTTTATTTTAATGGAAATTATTGTGAAAAGTGTGGAATAAATCCTCTTTAGTGATGATTTATCATTTTTTGTGAAATTGTGAAATCTTGATGAATTGTTTTGAAAATTACAGCGAATTCTTGAATTTAAAATGGTGATTTGATTTTTTTAAATTTCCAGAATCACAAAATGGTTTATCGGAAATGGGGTTTTAAATAAAAATGGAGTTTTATTAAAATGATTTGGATTTGGAATGGTTTTGATGGAAAACAGTTTTAAATAAAATGGTAATTTTGTTGAAAAGTTTTTTTAGCATGATCCTTGGGAATATTTTTGTGTGTATGTTCATATTAAATTTTTTGGGCTTTTTTCAAATATAAACTTTTGCTCAGTTCCAAAAGTAAACTAGAACATGGGATATAATTACCTTGTGATGGCTTGGAAGATCGACGAGAAATTTCTCCTGAGTATGGAATTGACATCGAGTGGCATGCATTATTGATTGTGTCGAAGTATGGAATAGATTGGGTATCAAAAAGAAATATTGAGAAAATTGTTTTATATATTTGTTTAGTTATTTTTCTGGAAAAATAACTTTCTGTAAAATTGGTGTCAATTACACTTTTATGCTTTTGGTTATAAATTATTTTGGAAACCTATTTATATTTAGTTATAAAATGTTGTTGAGAAATTGTTTTATATAAAATATTTTATATAATTGTTTATAACTTTTCTATCCTAGTTTAATGAGTAGAGAATTAATTGGGGGAAACCTATTGTGTTTTATACTCCCCATTGATTTATCACTTTTGTTCTTTTGTATATACTATATTCTGGGACAGGAGAAAAGGTATCGCTTCACACATTTTTAGCACCTCTTCGTGATCCTAGGGAAATTTGGTGATCTTTGAGCATGGGGAATGGGGATTTTAAAGTCTTCTTATCTTCTTGGAGTATTTAATTGGTTTCTTATATTTGGTTTTATATTTTCTGAATCTTCTCGTGTTTCACACTATGATGTGGTTTTGAGATATATTATGTTTCTGAGTTGCGTTTCATTTGTTCATGCATCATTTATTGATCAGTTTGGATAATGGTTTTATTCTTAAATGTTTATTCATCCCTTACATCTATTTGAAATCCTTCGCCATTTATTTCAAGCCATTGGCATATTAGGGATGTCTTTTTAGGCCATTAAATAACTTGTTTCAATCTAAAGCCAATCAGAATTAGCGGGTCATTACCAATGGTATCATCTTGTTTGGTCCTTACATAAAACATAGGTTTCACTTTATTGGTCTTGGAGTTGATTCATCTTTATTTATTCCATGGATCATGATCTTATACAGGAGTTGGAATTTTGAGACTTGAAATCTATAGAATAAAAGGACATAGCTAACCCATTTATGCTGAACATCAAGTTACCCGGGTGTTGCGTACATAAGTGTTTTGAAGACACTTATAGGATTTTTAAATCTAATTTTCATGGTTTTATCCAATGAGACGAGCATTACATTCATTGTAGAGGAATTACTTCCCCCTAGGATTTCATATTTTATTTTGAAAAATGGTTAATTATCTTGTGAAAATGTATAAATTTTTTAAAAATTTTCAATTTGTTTTCAAATGAAGGATTTGGAAAAGAGAATACTTCGTGTATTTTAAGAATGGTTTGATTTTCAAAAGTAGGATTGAATTTTCAAAAATTGGTTGAATGGGAAAATGGTTGTTTTTGTTAAAAAAAGTTTAATAGTTGATGTGATATAATTTTAAATGATAATATTTTAGTTTCTATGGAGTGAGACTTACCGAGTTGTTGTTTGTTTAGAAATGACCCCAGTAGACGTCGTAGAAACAAACCAGAAGAAGCTGCAGAAAACATGGTTGCACCTGGACCACAAGGGAACCAAGATATGGTTCAAAGTATTGTCCAATCATTTCAATCTATGGATATAGGACACCAGAGGGATTAACCAAGGCATGCGGACTATTCCATCTAGTTCATGAAGCACAATCCACCCATATTCTGATGTTATTCGGAACTCGGGAAGCCAGTGGTGTGGCTAAGTAGGATGAATCGTATCTTCGAGTTCATTGGCACACTGGTGGAGATAAAGGTCAAGCTGGAGGCATATATTCTTGAGGATCTTGCACGCTAGTGGTGGGAATTACTTTTTAATGCGAAATAGGATTAAGGCCTTAGTTGGGATGATTTTGAGGAAGTTTTTAATAAGTAATTCTATCCTCACATGTTCAAAATTCAAGGGACGAAAAACATCTTTATCCTGAAGTATGAAAATCTCTCTATCATAGAGTATGCCATTATATTGATGAATTTGGTATTCTTTTCACTAGATGTTGTGGAAAGTGTGTCCCTAATGGAATGTATCTATGAATCATGGATAAGGTAGGAAATTCGATCAAAGATTGCAGTTATCTGTATTAATGATTATACAATGATGGTGAACAAAGTTGTGGTGGTTGATCGAGAAATCTCATGAGCTATGGGTGTAGATGTATGAGTATACCTACTAGTAATGGTGGAAACTCCAATGATGGGATTAAGAGAAATAGAGGTTCCTATTTTCAAGGTGGGAGTAGAAATCAGAATCTGGAAATTGGATCAGTAAATCCTCCTCCATGACCAAAGATCCAAGAGGGATGTTACCAATGTGGTTCCTTTCACCACATAAAGAGGGAGTGTACCACACCACCAATAGCATGCCATAATTTAAACAAGATGGAACACCTTAATTTCTATAGTCACAGTGCTCTGAGTTCCGGTTCTTGAGAGACGTCTTAGGTGTCACAGGCATGGTATGATTCGATGGGATGAGGCCAGCTGAATCATTCTTATCAGTAGAGAAATTCTATCCCGGGAGATTCTCATAATACCATGATGCATTATCAAGGAAAATCTCAACAAGGCAACAATAAAAAGAGTGCAGTGACGAAGAAACTGTATGGATATAAGCAGATGTTTGTGGATGATCATCCTGGAATATCTATGGTGATAGGTACTGTTTATTTGAATTCAACATTTGTGAATGTACTGTTTGATACCGATGTATCTCATTCCTTTAATTCTTCACATGTTTTTGACCTACTACATTTAAAACTTGAAATGATTCCCTCTATAATAAAACTAAAAACTCATCATTATTAAAGATAACGTCAAGCCTTTATGTGTAGAGCATGTGCTATAACTATTGATGGATTTGTGATGAAATCAGACTTATCAATGTTGTAGATGGATGTCTATGATGTAATCCTAGGCATGGATTGGTTGACAATGGTCAAGGATCACATAAACTATTATATGATGAAAATAAGTTTCATTACTGAGGACGGAATTGAGCATCTATTCTAAGGACGGAAGGTGGTAAAGAAGGGTGAAATAGGATTGTTCACACCAACTGTGTGAAAAATCTCTTACTAGTTCGAAACATTGACTTTGGAATTAGTGGAAGAGATCAAAGATTTTGGTTTTCTAGTAGTGGTGGATCAATTTGTAGATGTCTTTCCCAAAAATTCTCATGGTTACCACCTATAAGTGAAGTTGAGTTAACGATAGATCTCCTTCTCTAGACCACTCCTATTTCCCTTTCGTATTATGTGATAGCACCAACAGAGTTGAGTTGATTGAATGTGCAATTGGAGGAGCTAAAAATCATGGGTTTCATTCGGCCATATATATCTCCATGGGTAGCCCTGTTCTTGTTTGTGAAGAAATATTATGGAACTCTTCAGCTATGCACTGATTATCATAATCTTAATCAAGTTACGATAATGAATTGGAATCCACTTCCATGAATTGATGATATGTTAGATCAATTGAGGGAAGCTCGTTGGTTCTTTAAAATTAAACTACGATCAGGATATAATCAATTGAAAGTTCATAAAGAAGATATTTTGAAGACAGCTTTCCGAAGTAGATATGGCCACTATGAATATATAGTCATGCCTTTCGGTCTCACGAATGCACTAGATGGTTTCACTACTTTGATGAATTTTATATTTCAACAATATCTGCACTCTTTTGTTATGGTTTTATAGAATACATCTTGGTGTATTCAAAGATAAGGGCTGATAATTAAAAACACCTGGTGATAGTGTTAAAAATATTGAGAGATCACTATTTGTATGTCAAACTATCTAAGTGTAATTTTTGGATACATGAGGTACACTATATTAACCATGTGATTTCTAAAAAGGTATTTTAGTGGATCCTGAAATGATTGAAGTTTTGAACTCGTGGAAACCTTGGAAAATTTTCTGTGAGATACGAATTTTTCTTGGTCTAAATAGTTATTACAAATTATTTGTGTGTGATTATCATGGCTATCCTCATCAAAAATAGCTTTGAAAAAGGAGAAAAATCCATTCCAATGTCCCGAGTAATGCCAGAATTTTTTTCCTGATAAAAAGGTTCATCTTACTATAGCTGATATCATGATTTTTCAAGAATCGGGATGGGGATACATAGTGTATTGTGATGCTTCAGGATCAGGTTTGGGAAATGTTCTTATTCTAGGAGATGATGTTGTGTTGAATGGTTATGGGCTATTACAAGTGCATGAGAAGAACTACAGTACACATGAGTTGGAATTAGCAGCAGTTTTTCATGCCTTGAAAACATTGCATCATTATCAATTTTGTGGGAAATTTTCTATGTTCATGGACCACAGAATCTTGAAACCCAATTTCTCATAACTATTTTTGAATCTGAGGAAAATGAGATGGATGGAGTACCTCCAGAAGTTTGACTTTGAATTAATGTATACATAGGGAAAAGGGAATTTAGTGGCATATGAATTGAGTAGAAAGTCATTTTCTCAATTACAAAAGAAGATTCAGATGAATGGAAGTTGATGTCAATCCTAGTCGACATACTTATGGAATGTGAAGAACAAGGTGATGTTGTGGTTTTCCTTTCAGTTGTTGTTGTTCTAGATTTGCTAAAGGTCATCAAAGAGGAAAAAACATTTTATTCAGAATGTCTGGTTATGAGTTTAAATCTCAATGGGGGGGAGGCCATTAATGGATGGAAACTTGATGGGAGTTCAATTTTGTATTTCAGAGATCAAATGGTTGAACCTACAGTTTTTCATGAACAACTTCTTTATTCTTACGACCATTCAAGATGGTCCGTACATCTAGGTATACAATATATGGATAAGACGTTGATGATGTAGTTTTGTTGGAGAGGCATGAAATGTAAGGTGGTTGAGTTCGTCTCGCGGTGCTTATAATTTCAGTAGGTTAAAGAATATAATCAAATCCTAGTGGGTATACTGTATTTCATACCTATCCCAGTGTGGAAATGGGAGAAGATATAGATGGATTTTGTTACAGGTCTCCCAAGAATGGGTTGGAAACACAATTCCATATGGGTAATAGTTGATTGGCTTACCAAGACAGCTCATTTCATTCAAATTCATGAAACTCATAAGGTAGAGGATCTATCCAAAATCTATATCCAAGAAATGGAAATAAGATAGGGTGTACCACTTTCAGTAGTCATAGATTGAGATATGAGGTTCATGTATTATTTCTAGAAATCGTTTTTTACTTAGTTGAATATGATCATGACATATCATCCTTATACGGATGGTCAATCCAAATAGATGATACAAATGTTAGAATACATGTTATGGGCTTGTGTAAATGATTTTTCTGGCTCATGGGAGGATCTCTTACCCTTAGTGGAGTTCTCAAATAATAACAAATATCAGGACATGATACATATAGATCTGTTTAAATCATTGTATGGGCATCATTGTCATTATCCACTATGTTGTGTTAAAATAGGTGAAACATCACTAGTTGGCCTAATAATTATCCTAGAAACAACAAGTATGATTCAGTTAACTAGAAAGAGGATGGAGACGGGTAAGGGTGGTCAGAAATCTGATGAGGATCATTGTCGAAGGTCGTTGTTGTCTTTTGTGAGCGATCATGTGTTCTTGAGGGTCTCTCTAAGATTTGGACACCATTATAGTGGAAAGGAGGTCATGTTATATCATAGATACATTGACCTTTTTGAGATATTAGATTGGTTTGGAGAGGTGGAGTATCGGTAGGTATTGCCACCGCAGTTCAATTTTGTTCATAATGGGTTCCATGTATCTCCGTACAAAATGTAACAGCATGATCCTGACCATGTGATCAGATGGGATCACATTGACTTACAACCGAATGATTCATTGGTACATATCCTGGTGTAAATTGTGGATAGACAAGAGAATTTATTTCATGGAAAAAACATCATTCTAGTGCAGGTTTTATGGAAATGTGGTCATATTCAAGAAGTGACATGGGAACGTGATAAGGAAATGAAAGAGAAATGGATAGTACTCTTTCTGGGTAGTGATGGTTTTATACTTTCTATTAATGGAAAGACAGATGGTTTGGGGAATGTAGTACAACCAATTTCTAGTACATAAACTTTTATTTGTGATTTTTTATTGATATAAATTACGTGGGAATGTTTGGAGAGTTTTGTGAACTTTCAAGAATTTTTAGGGGTAAAAGTAGAGGTGCACATGCTGCACACGATTTATCCAAACCATGCAGAAATTCTATAAGAAAATGTGAGAAATAGTAGGTTTTAGGTAGAAAACTTTTGCATGATGGGTGCATGGTTAGAGAGACCAAGTGAGGAGGCTGTGTGAGGGTCTTCCACAATTGTAGATAACACACAGTTAGTGCATGGAGTGTATAACCATGTGAACTAACCATGATTATGGTTTAAATGAGATCCAAAAAAAGTAGATCTCACATGGTTTGGCCTCTATGTTTCTCTTTGTGGCTTCTATGTAGCCATAAATTGGGATTTCACTACCTTGCAGGTAGAAGAACCTCTCTTAAGCTATTTTTAGTCAATCTAAAGGCTTCCCTTGGTATTTCGATCCCAGATTCATGAGGTATGTGATTGTTCTTCTTCATTCATGATCGTTATCTTAGATAAAGATAGATATATTTTTACACTATTCTTGGTTTATCCAGTATCCACCTATTATGGGTGGATATTGTGTTTTTATTCTAAATAAGTTTATATTTGTTCTAGATCTTGTTAGGAGAAGAGATCTAATTGGGATCAGTGAATAATCGACCTTTTTTTCTTGAGCATTATTCATTTGTTGTCAAGTTTCATCTAAACCATTGAGGTAGTTGGATTCTTTCTGAACTCCTCTAATTAAAATTGTATCATTTAGCTCCAGATTTGTTTATTTAAATGGAATTTATTTTGAAAATATTGTAGTAAATCTTATTTAGTGATTATTTATCATTTTTTGTGAATTTTTGTAATCTTGATAATTTATTGTGAAAATTGCATTAGATTTTTGAATTTAAAATGGTGAATTTAATTTTTGAATTTTCTAGAATTTCTAAATGGTTAGTTTGAAATGGGGTTTTCAATAAAGAGGTAGTTTTATTGAAATGGTTTTTCTTTGGGATGGTTTTGATGGAAAAAAATTCAATAAAAAGTTGATTTTATAGAAAATGTTTTTTTTGGAATGATCCTTAGGCATATTGGTGTGTGTGTGTGTTCATATTAAATTTTAGGGTCTTGGTTGAAATCTGACTCTATTATTAGTGCCAAAAGTCAATTGGCACATGGTATCTAATTACCTTGTAGAAACTTGGAATATTGATGATAAACTTCTATTATGTATGGAACTGTCATCGCGTACCATGAATTGTTGATTATGTGGAAGTGTGGAATGGATTGGGTATCCAAAAGAAATATTGAGAAATGCTTTTAAAGCATTCTTTAGTTTTTTTTTTGGAAAAATAACTTTCTAGAAAATTGGTGTGAATTGAACTTGAATGATTTTGTTTATAAATGGTATTGGAAACTTGTTGATATTTAGTTATAAACTGTTTTTTAGAAATTGTTTCATATATACCAATTTATATAATTATTTTTTTACTCTTCTATCCTAGTTTAATGAGTAGGGAGGTCATTGGGGAAAACCTACTGAGTTTTATACTCACCCATGACTTAGAACATTTGTGATTTTGCAGATTTTACATTCTAAGACAAGGGAAAAGGTATCATTTCACAACATTTTTGCACCAACTCATGATGCTCGGGCTGTTTGATGATCTTGGAGCATGTGGGATGTAGAGCATGGACTCTTGTGGTCTCCTTGGAGTCTTTAGTAAGTTTATGATTTTTTACTTTGATATTTTGTGTGTCATCTGATGTTGCACACATTGATGTGGTTTTGAGATATATTAAGTTGTTGAGATGCCTTTCATTTGTTCATACATCATTTAGTGAGCTGTTTGGTTAATGGTTTTAATATTAAAGGGTAAACCATAACCCACTTGTATTTTAAACCCTTTGGAATTTATTTCCAGCCTTTGGAATCTTGGGGATATCACTTATGTCTATGTAATGACACATTGCACAGTCAAGCCAATAAGAATTAGCAGGTCGTTATAGTGAATACTTCTTACCAACGAATAATAACATTATATTAAAAATTTATAAAACAATAACTAAGATAAATCAATGATTATAAACAATTGATACTATTTTTAATACATAAATATAATCATTCAATAAATTAAATAAATTATTGAATAAGAATGCACAAAATATCAATAATATCTTAACTGATAGCCATATCTAATTCTATGAATGAAATTCATTGACATATAAAAATAATTTACAAATAAAATAATAGCTTTTATTATTTACATATTATTAAAAATTAATGGTACACATAATACAATACCTTATACATAAAATTATATATTTTCTCATTTTATTTATAAATGAAACAATTTAATGATATATATAATAAAACAACTTGTTTAAAATTCTATTACAATTTTTCAAATCATTGTTTCTCAATAATACATATATGTAAATCTATATTTATCTGTATATAGTGTTTTTGGAAATTAACAAGATAATTATATTTCATAAAATGATTATAAATTAAATCATAGTTTGAGAATAAATTAAATACTTTGTTTTTTAAGACACATAACATGTAAAATTAATGAAATAGTTTTTAAATATTATTTTAGTATTCGAAAGTATACCTATACTTAATAATATATACACACATATATAATTTTTTAAATAAAAAATAAACCTTACGAAAAACATAGATTGACAACCATATCTTTGACACACTAGAAGAAAGGTTGAAACGATGCGAACAACACTACCCTCTTACGCAGATTGTGCAGAACTCAAGTAGGGCTACAAAACTATAGCAAGTTATACAGAACATAAAATAGTTGATCAGTTTATAGATATAATGAAGCACTCATTTATAAACCCAAATTCAATGTATATATTATATTTATATATTCATTAAATTCTATTATTCAATCTTTCAAATGAAGACACACATAAGAGAAAGAATGATTATTATTGTCTCTCTCATTTTTTTCTCATTGTACATCACATAAACACCAAATATGTTTATAGATATATTTATATATATTAACTTTCCTACAATCTAGGTCAGAGAAAACATCCTAATGTGAATCTCCATTTTTTTAACATCCCACATTATCACCATTTCATTATTTAATCTTTTTTATTTAATTCATTTTATAATATTTTTACTTTGATTCTTATCTCACATTTTTATCTTTTTTATATATGGTTTATCTCCAATTTTTTATCAAGTAATTATTATTACTATAATATATTATTTTATTTTATTAGTTTATATCAAGATTTAATAATTATTTATTTAATGTTTCTTTAAAACCTTCATATCATGTTTTTTGAAAATGTTTTAACATTAAATATATATATTTTAAATGTTTTAGGTTTTTAAACATACACACACAAATATATATATTAGAAATTAATTCTTAAAATAACATAATTATATTTATTTATTTATTTAAAATTTATAATGAAAAAACATAATATAATTTCATATATTTATAAAATTTATTATCATAAAAATAGTAATATTTTTAAAAATATTACATTTTACCATTTATTATTATTATTATCATTACCATATATTTTCATAAAAATTACTTATGCAAATTAAACATTTATAATTATAAATCATTCTTTGATATAAATTAAAATGTATATAATTGATTTATTAAAAATAAGTTATATAAACAAATATAATTTAATAATTTATTAAAATAGATTCTTTATATTAGAATATATTAAGTAATAGTTATTTGGAAAAACTAACTAAAGAAAATAAATTATTTATTAATAAATATTCATTTTAGAGTGTCATTTTAATTTTATCATATATTTATTCACATTCTTAATTGATATTTTAATATTAATTAATAATTGTTTATTTTTTACTGCTAATATTAAATTATTATTCAATTAAATATTTATTTTTAATAAATCTCTAGATGTTACATTATTCACTCCATAAAAGAATCATTCCCTCTCAATTTATTTGTCGGACATTAGAAAATTATGATTTTCATTCTTTGAAATTGATAAAATAGAACTTCTAAACATCTATACTCTACCACATATATTTTCATCAAACGTCAACATATAATCTCCAATGTTTTCTATATAGTGTCTATGATAACAAATATGATGCCCCGAACACATGATTTTTTGTTCAACTATAAGATCATAGCGTTTTCTGGAGCAACACTAGGTCTGTTTCAGGTAATTTTTGTTGTTATTAAGTACCTTTGGGTTAGGGAATGACCTGGGGTGTGTTTGGGAAATGTTTTTTAGGAAAATGGAAAGATAGGGGACTATGCACGGTTTGTGCATGCTTTGTCCAAACCATGTGCAAGCTAACCGTGAAGACAATGGAGGTCGACATGGTTGGAACACGGTTTTCCTAACCATGCACTATAAATCCACGAGGGCAGTGGAAGACAGCATAGTTGGTGCACAGTTTGGACTAACTGTGTGGCCTCCTAGGTGAAACTATGCGCATGGAGCAGTTTAATCTAAAAATTGCTTATAAAACCACCCAAACCCCTAAATCCTTTCTAATTTGACCTATGATTTTGATTGTCCTTTTCTAGGTAACCACAATGCCTTCTAGAGGGATTCCAAGCCAATCTTAAAACCGTTCATCGAGATCGAAATCACGGATCGAAGATCTTATCTCTTCCTTGTATATCTATTTCATCCCACTGCTTCACCCATTATTTCCTCTATCATTCCAAGATATTTTCTTGGAACATCACCTATATTCCCATGTATATTATCCTATGAGTTGAGATCTAGATCTAGGATTTTGAATTTAGATCTATATTTTCATGATATTGATGCTTTTGATCTTAATTTTGGTTTAGGAGCTTGGATCTGAATCTTGATTAACGACGCTATGTTGGTCAGATTTTGGAGATTTCTATTGGCCTATCGTCCATCATTAAACTAAGGTAGGTGGTCTAAATCAAACTCCCATTGTCATGATTTATGATATTTTTATAGGAGTTTATGAATTGTTAGCTTCCCTTGATAATTTATTTCTTAAATAGGAGTAATTAGGAAAGTGTAATTGACTTATGATTGTCTAGGTGATTAATTGATAATTGAATCATAGAACCAACAAAAGGGGGTTTCCCAAATAGTGGTTTGGGAGATTGATTATGGGTTGTGATATTTTCTTTGAGAAATTGAATTGATTGTGATAAGATAATTAATTTCTGGAAATTAATTATGAATTGATGTTTGGTTGTGTAAGATAATTAGTTGTGGAAATTAATTATGGGCCATGATGTTGACCAAAGAGAAATAATTGTGATAATTAATTATGTCTCCTAATATTGATCAAAGATAATTAATTTTGAGAATTAATTATAAAAACTCGAGATTCGATAGGTGTAATTAATTGTGAAGAATTAAAAATGGAATGAAAATTGTGTTTATTGATTAATTAATTTATGAATTAATTAATGGTTTGAGTGCTTAGTTAATTGTTGAGTTAACTAATGGAATTTGAACTATTTAACTAATCATTGGATTTGTAATAGAATGATGTGTAATTTTCTTGTGAATTAATGAATGATTAAATGTTTGATATTTTTGTGTCCCTAGACATGGCGTTCAAGACCGACTATAAATTGGGGCTTGGACATTGCATTCCTCCACAGTAGTTATCCAAGCATGAGATTATGGGGTGATAGGCATGGAGACCTACACCGAATAAGATATATATTTATAGTCATAACAACCTACACTTAATGTGATTTGTGGTGCTAGGCATGATGACCTACACCAAATTATTAATAATAATGAATGGTTATTTGAATGAGATTGTTTCCCTTGACATGAAGTTCAAAACCAAATGAATGAAATGAAAAATGATGATTCAAATGAGATTGTGGTTCTTGACCTAAAGTTCAAGACCAAATTAATGATAATAATGAATAATGATTCAAATAGGAAAATTGAATTAAAACTAGTCATAATGTTATGATTAAATATTAAATGACAATGTGATAACAGTTTAATTATGAATTTTATTTATTGCTTCATAAAACTACATGCACTATCTTTTGACTGGACTCCTTTTAGACACCATTGGTTGTTTTCTACTAAGTTGGACTCACACCATATTCAGGCCACCTAATCGAAACCCATGTATACTATGTTGTTGTAGTGAAGTATAAGGGCAAGGCCCTATGATAGGTTGTAATTTGGGATCGGAGAATGGGATAGGGAACCGAACATGGTTTGGGACACACCTGGGAGTTTCCGCATCTTTACATTTAGATTCATTGTAGACACATGAAATTTTCATTATCATACCATGTTTTACCTTTCATTTGAGAATTGTATTTTCATGATTGGTCATCATATGACATGGATTTATTCTGGTCATTTACTTGATTCCACACTTTGTTATTGTTATTTTATTCCATTAGTGTCATATTCTGATAAAAGTGGGAATAGTCTCCCCAAGACTGAATTACCAGACCCTTGCTGCTATTTGGCGCCCTTTGGCATATAGTTAGGTGTACTTGAGGGCATGTGGCCAACCGAATCAGGGCATCATTTTGTGGCACCCTGATCGAGACGTCACAATGTGGTATCATATGATTTTTCTTTTCATTATTCTTCTTTTGTCTTAATGTTTTGGGAAAGGTACACATGATACTATGAAGAGTCGAGGCTTGGTAATGAACTCGTGCATGGGAGTTACAAACCCATGTGTGAGGGAAAATCCAAGTACACAGGGGGGATTGTTGTCATTATTATTTGTTGTTATAGTTAGATATTATTTCACCTTGGGTGAAACACTTTTGGTGTGATTGTATATTTGTTTTGAAAATAGTTGAATTTTGATTTGTGGCCAAAATATTCATGATAGTTGAGTCTGCATGGATCATTCTAGGCACATTTGGTTGTTGTGACAAGCATCATTCTAAGCACTCATAGGAAAATGGGTTTTAGGTAAGTTGATGAACTTGAACTATTTTTCACTGTTGTGAGATTGAAATAATCATGAAAAATGAGAATAAATGGGTGTCTAGTGAGAAATTTTATTGGTGAAATGAGTATGATTAATTCATTAATTGTTGAATTAATTAACTTGGGATAATGTGATTAGTTAATGATTGAATTAATTAATGAGAATATATGCACCCCTATTAACCAAGACCTATGAGTAAGATGGTTAAGGGTAGTGAAAAGGCCTCGGTGTTAACCATATGAAGAGCATAAGGGGAAGGACATGTTGA
Organism: Viscum album; assembly: GCA_963277665.1. Lineage (NCBI taxonomy): Eukaryota > Viridiplantae > Streptophyta > Magnoliopsida > Santalales > Viscaceae > Viscum > Viscum album. Next base: position 1,243,516,683 of record OY728153.1, read on the forward strand.
AACTTGTTGTGTTAGTTTCCCCTCTTACGTTAATGTTTTAAGGTTATGTTATGAGACCTAAGACATGTTATTTGATTTGTAGAGATATTCCTCCACAACGTTTGTTGAGTGAGAGACCAAGGGGCATGGACCAAAACAAACTTCCAGACAGGGAGATTGTGGTACCATTAGTGAAAGTTGATTTCATGACCCATCCCCCATGGCTCGTGCAGTGACTACCCCAAGCCTATCTTCCTTATATCAGGGGATGGCGACTAGCACCAAAGGTGTAATTCCCTAAAACTGGGAAGGCATTGCTTTTATAACCTGTAAATACACATAGAAGATACAGTCATGAGTAAACTAAATAACCAACAAGTGAAGATAGTATGTAAAAAGGGGCCATAATACAAGCCCAGCTGGGAAGTACAAGAAACTAAAAATTCAAGTACAACTGAGGAAATAAGAAAAATAGCCACTAGGTCGTCATCCAAGGTTCCTTCCTATAGGGAAGGTACAGATCGCCTCCTCAGCACTCCATATCTATCTGTCTCCTCCATGTATCGACATTCTGTAAGTCCGCCTCTGAGTACCGTCCAGTCCTGGTACTCTCAGCCTTAGTCAGCTTTGTACGTTTTCTGCATCCAACACAACGAGGTGTGGGAATTGCCCATGCAGGGGTGAGTATAACGATACTCAGTAGTGATCCCAAGACACTAAATTTCTCACAAAATCCAACAAGGATAAACCAAAAGGAATTAAAGTAACAGTTAACCCCACTTAGATATATGCCCATACATATACATACGATACCAAGTAATCCATCTCAATCATGAGGTTAACACAAAAGTTACTAACTCAGATCACACAGGTAAACAACTTATGTAGAGGGATAGAGATGATTAGATATAGCCACTAAATCATCTACCCTGTCGAACCCATATAGGATCTTGGAATAGAAAATAGAGCTATCGAAGCCACGTAGGATCTTAGAATAGTAGTCAGAGCTGTCGAACCCATGTAGGATCCTGGAAAAGTAGTCAGAGCTGTCGAACCCATGTAAGATCCTGGAACAGTAGTCAGAGCAGTCCAACCCACGTAGGATCCTGGAACAGTAGTCAGTGCCATCAAACCCATGTAGAAGTATCTCAAAGGTCTGCCACTTCATAGAGGTCTCAACGCAACAGACGGCGTGTCAATCAGGCGTCTGGTCTGTGAGTTGTTAGCCTTCTAGTCCCAGGGGCCCGGTTGGATTTGTGCACGATCCATCCTGACCGTATCTCAACCATACCCCAAACTCTAGTGGGGTATACTCTAAGGGACCGTCACACTCCACGATTACCAGTTCCATTAACGGTTCGTCAAACGAACGTATGATGCCAAAGATATGGCCAAAAGAAAGTAAAGGGTCAGTAGTGGGCCTGGGTCCGGTCTGACCCATTATGGGGCGACAGGGTCTAGGTTGACCCGGACTGACCTGTTGGGTCTGGCCCGACCCGTTAGGTAGGTCAGCCTGTTAGATTTTTCCCATCACGCTAGGCCTAGCCCAGTAAGCTTTTATGGGTCGCGGAGGGGCGCGAGAGCACGGACTGGTCATGAGGGCACAGACCAGACGCGGGTCGGCGCGAGGGAGGTTTGGCCCGGAGGGCACCATGTAGGAGGCTCGGCCCAAAGGCGTGGAGCCGCTTTGGTCTGGAGTACTGTGGAGGCATGGTTCGGGCGGCTCAGCCCAGGAGGCCGGGGCCTATTCGGCCAGGAGGGTCGTGAGGGCTCTGTTCGGGCGGCTCGGCCTAGGAGGCCGGGTGGCTGGAGGATGTCCGGGAGCGAGGAGGCGCAGGCCAGCGCAAATCGCCCGGGGGAAACGGGAGGCTGGCGGTGACTGGGAGCCAGGTGGAGCGGGTCGACACGGTTTGGTCGGGGCACACGGGAGTCCGGCGGGCTGGAGTGGTTCGGCTGGGGCGCATTGGAGGTCGGTGCGCAGCCGAGAGCTGGTTCGGCCCAAGCGTTGCGAGGGCGGTGCGGGTTATGGAGTCTGCGGGTAGAATGGTCATTGCATGTCACTTCTGTCGCCTCGTCGTTTCATTGCCATTCCAAATAAAATCACAAAGGATATTGGCGGAGGGAGTTGGGCCATGATAGTTTTTCATACACCCTCCGCGTTCAGGGGGATAGCAATCAGTTCAAAACCTTCTTGATTTTTCAAAGAATTTTCATGAAAATAAGAGAGTAGAATAGCACCCCACATCTTTCCGCATATAAAGGTTCCCAACCTGCAAGGTAAACAACCACAACGATACTTTTTTATAAGGAAAGAATTATAGGAATAATATCATATTCAAATAAAACCCCTACTTGAACGTTCTTCGTCTATGGAGTTGTTTAAAAGAAGACGGGTCATTGGAAAGGACGGACATCGACATTTTCCTCGATTGTCGGTTTGTGCGTTGGCTCATCATAGTCGAATATTTCCTACGTCGAAGGTGGTTCCTAGGAATAATGTCAAAGGATATCGTTGCCGAAGTTCTTTTTTGGAAGAGTGTGTTCTTCGTTCATTGTTCTTCATTGGCGAGAGCTTTTCTCCCTAAGATCTCTCCTCTCTAAAGTTCCACCCAAAAACAAATGTCAAAGAAAGATTATAATATCCTATTATGTCATTGGCATAATATTAAAATGTGTTAATTAATTAATTGAAAGCATTGGCTCAATTAATTAATGAGGAGGATTTGGAAAATTAAGTGTTAGGGGAGTTGAAGAGGCTCCCCTACACTTAATGTAAAAAATTGAGGGTTTTTCCACACTAATGGGGAGTTTCAAGGGGGTTTAAAAGCTAGGTGGTCCCCACCACAAAAAACATGAAGAGGAGGATAGGATCAGGTGGGCCCCACCACCATAACCACTCATGGGAAGTTAAGGTGTGGTGGTCCCCAACTCCAACTACCACATGGAGGCTTTAACCAAAAAATAAAAATAAAGCAACAAAAATTTATTTTTATTTAATTCTTTCACTAAAAACCCAAAAACTAACTTTTATTCTCGACCCACTTCGTTCGAGGTGAAAGTATCATTAAGCAGATACCAGCACTGTGAGTTCAATGGTGCATGCAGATTCTAATTCTAAGGACAGGTTAAAAAGTTATAAAAACCCACTCGTACATTTACTGAACGTACCCGAACAAAACTTCAGAAATTGATTCCAGACACACTGGGCCTCATAAGCACGTGTCGTCAAGTTTTGAGGACTCATAAAATTCTTATGTATTTAATAAAAATTCCACAAAAATTCTAGGTCTTTGCATTCTCCCCAACTCAGGTCTTTACATACCCGTAAGCTATAACACGAACTAAAGAAAAAAGTGGGGGTACTGAGCACGCATCTGAGCCACCCGCTCCGATGTTCTCTCTTGGAGGTTCCCATGCTGCCAGCGAACACACACCAGAGGTGTCGACCGTCCATGTTATACCCACTCTTATCGATCCTCAATCTCCACTGGAACCTCTATAAATGTCTCCCCATCATCGACATCCAGTTCTCCATGGTCGATGATGTGTTAAGGGTTGTGCATGTATCTCCTCAACTAGGATACATGGAGGACGTCATGCACCCAGTGGAACTGAGGTGGAAGATTTAAGCGGTATTCCACCTTGCCAACTCTACTGAGGACCTGAAATTCTCCGATGAACCTCATAGATAATTTGTTTCCTTAGCCAAATCTCTATAAACCTCTTCAAGGTGAGACCCATAGAAAGATGTGGTCGCCATCCTCGAACTCCAAAGGTCTCAGTCTCCTGTCAGCATACGACTTCTTCCTACTCTGTGTAGTCTTCATTGGCTCTTGAATGATTTGCACCTTCTCCTTGGTAGCTCGTACCATCTCTGGTCCCACGAGTACTGACTCCCATAGTTCAGTCCAGCAAAGAGGTGATATGCAAGGTCGCCCATATAATTCTTAAAAACATTCCATCCTAATGGTGGAGTGATAGCTCTTGTTTTATAAAAACTCCACCAAAGGTAGGTGATCCTCCCAACTGCAACCGAAGTGGAGGACACAAGCATCGATTATTTCCTTAAGGGTCTGAATGGTCTGCTCGGTCTGACCATCAGTCTGAGGGTAGAAGGTGGTGCTCAAATGAAGCTGCATCCTAAAAGCCTCTTGCAACCCCTTCCATAGCCGAGAAGTAAATCGTGCATCATGATCGGAGATAATCGTCGAAGGTACACCATGTATCCTCACAATCTATTGCACATAGAGGCGTCCCAAGCTCTCTACTGAACCATGCTCTCTGATCTTTAGGAAGTGGGATGACTTGCTGAGTCGGTCAACGATCACCCAAATCGAGTCATGAACCATGGATGTACGTGGAATTCCTGTCACGAAGTCAATGGATATCCCATCCCACTTCCACTCTAGGTCCTCTAAAGGCTGAACCAATCCTACTGGTACCTGTTGCTCTGCCTTCACTTGCTGACAAGTGAGGCACCAAGAGACAATCTTTGCGATTGATTTCTTTATTCTTGGCCACCAGTGTTGTCATCGGAGATCCTGGTACATATTCGCCACTCCTGGAAGTACCACTAGAGGGGATGTGTGGAACACCCTCAATATATCCTCCTGAAGTGACACTGGTACCATGGTATGTCATCTGAAAAGGATGACATGCTCCCCACTTTCAGAAAATCCATCAGGTGTCTTCTCTGTGGATATCTGAGCACGTCGTGTCCCACAGTCAGTGTCCCCTTGTTGTGCCTCCCTGACTCACTGAAGAAGTGGGGGAGTGACTATAAGAGACTGAAGGAAGGATACTCCATATCTATCCACAAGGGATACATGTAAAGCAGTCAGCTTCTCTATTGCCTTGTCTAGAAGATGTATACCAGATCCCCTGCTGAGTGCATCTGCAAAAACGTTCCCCTTCCCATGAGTATAGACTATCTCAAAGTCATAGTCTTGGAGGAAATCAAGAAAACATCGTTGTCTCAGGTTCATATCCTTCTGAGAGATGATATAACTGAGAATCTTATGATCAAAGTACATGGTAAAATGCTCACCCATCAGATAGTGCCACCACATCTTCAAGGTGAAGACCACTGCTGCTAACTCCAGGTCGTGGGTAGAGTATTTCTGCTCATGCTATCTTAGTTGTCGTGAACCATAAGTGATCACTGCTTTCTCCTGCATGAAGACACATCTGAGTCCGGTCCCTAATGTGTCGCAGTAGACTACCTACCCAACACCTTCCTCTGGTAGCCTCATAATGGGGCACTAGTCAGGCTCTACCTTAGATCTTGAAAGCTCTGCTGGAATCTATCCAACCACACAATGGGGTTCCCCTTCTTCATCAAGGATGATAGTGGTGTTGTAACTCTGGAGAATTCTGGTATAAACCTCAGGGAATATCAAGCCAAACCCAGGATACTTCGTACCTCCATCACAGTTTTGGGTGGCTTCCATGCAATTACTGACTCAATATTTGCTGGATCCACTGCAACTCTAGCTTCCGGGATGACATGTCCCAAAAAGGGAACCTCTAAGATCTAGAACTGGCACTTCGAGAGCTACCATAATGCTGGTTCTCTCAGATTTTGTCCAGTGCTACCCGTAAATGGTAGGCATGCTCCTCCTCAGTAGTCGAGTAGATCAGAATTTCATCGATGAAGACTATGAAAAAGTGATCGAGGTGTGGATGAATGATCCTATTCATGAGTCCAATGAAGACTTCTAGAGAATTGTTTATGCCGAATGGGATAACCAAGAACTTGTAGGGGCCGTATAGACATCTGAAGGTCGTCTTCTGAACATCCTCATCTAGCACTCTGAGCTGGTGATAGCCTCATCTAAAGTCTAACTTCAAGAACCACTGTGTTCTATTAAGTTGATCAAAGAGGTCGTAAATCATCAATAGTGGGTACTTGTTCTTCACAGTCACCTAGTTCAGGCACCAGTATTCAACACAAAGCCTCAAGCTCCCATCCGCTTTCTTGGTGAATAGAATCGGGGTTGCCCAAGGAGAAACATTGGGTCAGATAAATACCTTCTCCTGTAAGTCCTCTAGTTGTACCCACAGCTCACGTAGCTCCGCATGAGCCATCTAATACACTGGTCTAGATATCGATGTCTTCCCAGGGTATAAGTTAATGTAAAAGTCCACCTCTTTGCGAGGAGGTAGACCTCAAACATCATCAGGGAAAAAACCCGCGTACTGGTCCACCACTGCAGGATAGCTCGGACTCTCCACATCTACTACTCTGAGGGTAAGGCAGGCCAACTGATGAGTGATCAGCTACACCCTCCTCCATATAAGTCTATTCTTTGCTGCAAAGGCTCCCGTCTCTCCAGTGAAGGGTTCGATCAATGCAGACACACCGCACTTTGTGCCTAATACAGTCTATCTGATCATGGACTGTAGATAACCAGTTCATACCCAAGATGATGTCGTAAGGCCCTGATGCTACTACTAAGAGATCCCAGGCAATTCTCTAACCTCCTAGAGTAAGCTCACACTATCGACACCATTGTGTAATAATAGAATCATCTTATGTAGGAGTCTCTAGCCATAAGGATCGAGCCAACAGTTCCGTCGGAATATCCGAACTCCGAATGAGGGTGGTGGAAATGAAAGAGTGATTGGAACCTATGTCTATAAGAACTTCAGCTAAGCTATAGTAGACACAGATCATACTTCAAATCATCTCTAGAGCGCCATGACCATAATCCTCAGCTGTGTGGAGCTGAGCTCTTGCCTTTCCACCTACTCCCTGTAGTCGGGGTGTACCTCTTGGTGGTGGTGGTGGTAACACCTCGTAACGTCCTCCACCGCTAGTTGCACGACCGGCTCCTCTACCATGTCCACCTGCACCCTAAATATTGCCTCGATCGAACCTCTACCTCTGCCTGGGAGGTCCCTCAACTATCTGCTGATCATATGCATAGTAGGTCGGATAGTCTTGAGCCATGTGACCCTGCCCGTCGCATGCGTAGAACTACATGTTCCTTGTATGAATGGCTTTGTCTTGTGTGCCTCGCACAACTAAACCCGTGTCCGGAATTCAACAACCAGATGGTCTGGTCCGCTTGGATTTTTGTGACATATGACTACTGCCGGCTACAGAAGACTCTGCTACATGATGCTCGGTGGTCGGTCTCGCAGTTGGTGACTCCTCAGCAAGGAAACTCTCCACATAGAGGGCTTGCTCCAACACCTCTGCCTACGTCGGGATGCTGAGGGAGATCATCGATGCCCTGATCTCTTGCATGAGCCCCTGCTCGAACGTCCAGGCCCTGAAGAATGGGTCCCACACTATATCTGTGGAGTAGCACGAGAGGTCGGTGAACCTTGTTGAGTATTGTGCCACCGTCATGCTACCATGCTGCAGATGAAGTATCTCATGTATCCACACAGCACATAGGGTGGCTGGGACAAACTATGCCTGAAACAGGCTCTTGAAGTCATCCAGAAAAGTGTCGCCTCGTCATGCACCGAGAAAATTAGGATACACCATCTACCTGCTGCTACCTGAAGGAGACTCATAGCAAGGATCACCATAAGGTCGACTGGTGTCCCTACCAGTCTGAAGACTCTCATTTCAGCCTCCATCCAATCCTCAGCTGTCTGCGGGTCCATCTCACCCCTGACCATGTGTGGCCTCTGGTGCTGGAACTCGTGCAACACGCTAAGGCGGCGTGCATTATCTGCTACTAGGGCTAGTGGAATCAGGGGCCCAATAGGTAGGGGTACCACTGGTGCCTCCTGTATGATAGGGCCTTGTACCACGGCCTCATCACTCAATGGGATTCCATCTCATACAAAGCCTGAAACCCTGGGTGGCTCTCTGCATGGGGACATCATAAAAATAAACAGGTGTGCGGCGATGGAAAGATTATACCTGGTGAGATGACTCAAAGAAAAATTTTGAAAACACTCACGCAATCAGTGTTTTCATGCATTGAGTCATAAATCAGAAGTCAGGGTCCTGGTGTATGGATACACCGGTTGCCGCACCAAAACTGAACTCCCAGAATTGAAAACCTCCCTCTGATACCAATTTGTCACGACCCGTCCCCCGGGGCCTGTGCCGTGACTACCCCAAACCCGTCTTCCATAGGCCAGGGGCTGGCGACAAGCACCAAAGGATTAATTCCCTAAAACTAGAAATGTATTGCCTTTATAAACTATAAACACACACAATAGATATGATGACGAGTAAACTGAATAACCAACATGTGAGTATAGTAAGTAAAAAGGGGACATAATACAAGCCCAACTGGAAAGTACATGAAACTGAAAGTACAAGTATAACTAAGGAATAAGAAAAACAGTTATAGGGTCTTCCTTCGAGGTTCCAACCTGTAGGGTAGGTACAGATCGCCTCCTCAGCACTCCACATCTATCTGTCTCCTCCGTGTATCAACACACCGTAAGTCCACCTCCGAGTACCGTCCAGTCCTGGTACTCTCAGCCTCGATCAGCATTGTTTATCGTCTGTATCCAACACAATGGGGTGCTGGTATAGCTTGTGTATGGGTGACTATAATGATACTCAGTAGGGACCCCGAGACCCTCAAGGTCTCACAAAATCCAACAAGGATAACCAACAATGTATGAAAACAACAGTTAACCCCACCTAGGTATCTGACCATACATATACCTATGTTATCAAGTAATCCATATCAATCATGAGGTAAACAAAAATGTTACAGACTTAGCTCACATAGGTATACAATTTATTTATAGGGATAGAGATGATTAGATGTAGCCACTGAATCATCTTCTCTGTCAAACGCACGTAGGATCCTAGAACTGAAAACAGAGCTGTCAAACCCTTTTAGGATCCAAGAACAGTAGTTAGAGCTATCAAAACCATGTAGGATCCCAGAACAGTAGTCAGAGATGTCAAACCCACGTAGGATCCTGAAACAGTAGTCAACGCTTTTGAACCCACATAGGATCTTGGAATAGTAGTCAGAGCTGTCAAACCCACATAGGATTATCTCAATGGTCCGCCCCGTCAAAGAGGCTTGAATGCAACAAACGACGCGTTAATTGGACGCCCGGTCTGCGAGTTATTAGCTTTTTAGTCCTGGGGGCCCGATTGGATTCGTGCACGATCCAACCTGACCGTATCTCAATTATACCCCAAACTATAGTAAGGTATACTATATGGGACTGCCATGCTCCATGATTATGAGCGCCGATGACGGTTTTTCAAACGGGCGTCTTGTGCCAAAGATATGTCCAAAAGAATGTAAAGGGTTGGTAGTGGGCCTGGTTCCGGTCCGACCCGATCGGATTGACCCGGCCCAACCCAGTCTGGTCTGACTTGTTCTGGGTTGACCCAGCCTAACCAGTTGGGTCTAGCCCAGCCCATTAAGCAGGTCAGCCTGTTAGATTTGGCCAGGCCCACTGGGCCCATCTCGACAGGTCGCGAGGGGTCGCAGAGGGTCGTGAGAGCGCGGACAGGTCGTGAGGGCGCGGACCGAACGCAGGTCGGTCCAAGGTCGGTTCGGCCAGGAGGGTTCTACGTAGGCATCTTGGCTTGGAGGGTTCGGCGTAGGCGTCTCGGCCTAGAGGCGCATAGCCAGTTTGGTCTGGAGCGTCGTGGGGTCACAGTTTGGGCGGCTCGGCCCGGGAGTACGGGGCCGGTTCGGCCCGGAGTGCCGCGGGGCGCGATTTGGGCGGCTCGGTATGGGAGGTCGGGTGGCTGGTGGGTAGCCAAGATCCAGAAGGCATGGGCCATAGCGGTTCTCCTGGGGCGCACGGGAGGCCGGCGGCAGCCGGGAGCTCCGGGTCACAGGCTGGTGTGGTTCGGCCGGGGTGCACGGGAGGCTGGAGGGCAGCCGGGAGCCGGGCGATGTGGGCCAGCGGGCGGCCAGGAGTTTGGTGGTGGCCGGGATCTAGAAGTCTAGTGGGCGGCTAGGCAGTTGGGAGGCCGGCGGGTGGCTATAAGCTGGTTTAGCCGAATTATCGTGAGGGCGGCACGGGTTGTAGAGTCCGCAGGTAGCACGTTCATTGCCTATTGCTTCCATCGCTGCGTCGTTTCATCACCATGATGAAGAACATCAAAAAAAAGATCGATGGAGGGACCCATGCTATGTTATTTTTCCCTTCTCCCTCCACGTTTAGGGTGATAGCAATCGGTTCAACACCTTCTTGATTTTTCAATGAATTGTGAAGAAAAGAAGAGAGGAGAATAACACCCCACATCTTACCACAAATAAAGGTTCCCAACCCGCAAGGTAAACAATCACAATGATACATTGTTTTTTAAGGAATGAAATATAGGAATAATATCATATTTAAATAAAACCCCTACTTGATCTTTGTTCATCGACAGAGTTGTGGGAAAGAAGACGGATCGTTGGAAAGGATGGACGCCAGCGTTTTCCTCGATTGTCAGTTTGTGTGTCGGCTTGTCATAGTCGAAGAGGCCCTACGTTGAAGGAGGTTTCAAGGAAGAAATTCTAATGAGATCATTACCGGCATTCTTTTTTGGAATAACACGTTCTTCGTTCTTCATCCTTCATTCTTCATTGGTGAGAGCTTTTCTCCCTAAGCTCTCTCCTCTCCAAAGTTCCACCCAAAAACAAATGCCAATGAAAGATTATATTATCCTATTAAATCATTGGCATAATATTCAAATGGGTTAATTAATTAATTGAAAGAGTTGGCTCAATTAATTAATGAGGATCATTTGGCACATTAAGTGTTAGGGGAGTTGAAGAGGCTCCCCTACACTTAATGAAAAAATTGAGTGTTTCTCCCCATTAATGTGGAGTTTCAAGTGGGTTTAAACCCCAGGTGGTCCCCACCATAATTACCATGAAGAGGATGTTAGGTTCGGGGGGGCCCCACCATCATAACCTCTCATGGGAGGTTATGGTGTGGCGGTCCCCACCTTCAACTTCCACATGGAGGCTTTAACCAACAAAATAAAAATAGAGCTACACAACATTATTTTTATTTAATTATTTCACTAAAAACCAAAAAACCAACTTTTATTCTCAACCCACTATCATCTATGTGAAAGTATCTTTAATCAAATATCAGTGCTACGAGTTCAACGGTGCCCTCGAATTTAAATTCCGAGCACCGGTTCAAAAGTTATAAAAACATGCTCGTACGTTTACTGAATGTACCCGAACAAAAGTTCAGAAATTGATTCCCAGCACACCGGGCCTCAAAATCACGTGCCGTCAAGTTTCGCAGACTCGTAAAATTCTCATGTATTTAAAACAATCCTTGTAAATTCCAGGTCTTTGCAGTTGAATAGGAAGGAGAATGATTCCAAGGGAACACTACTCATTTTATGAAATTCATGGAGAGAGACCCAGGGTGGATTCGGAAAATCATGTCAGATTTGATAAGGGAGTTTCAGCTGCTGCACCCTTCTTCTTCTACTGAATAGGATGGTCCTAAGGGAGATGAATTATGGATCAAATCCATAGAGATGATACATGAACTTTTGGATACTCTATCTAGAAGAAGAGTCAATTTGGATACTTATATGCTACGGGGTTCAGCGAAAAAAAGGTGGGACATTCTGCTATGATCTAGATAGATAGATGAGATGTTATGGAAGGAAATTCAAGAGAAGTTCTTGGAGAACTTCTACCTAGACACGGTGATACAAGAGAAGAACTTTCACCCCATCTTTCATCTCTTCTACAGACAACTAGGGAAAGGGGGAAGGGTTCTGATTTCTCTGAAGACCAACGATGGGCTTCCCTTGCAAAGCGGTGGATGCAGATTTCTTCTGCTCTATTGGGCACCTCGGCCTGAAACGCAGCGGCTCTCAAGTCCTTCTCTAGTCCGGAGACTTCTAGAAATACGTCCTTGTAGTCCGGCTAGTTGACCAAATCTGTGATATGGGTGGAAGTTTGTTCTTCTTCACGCACCATGGCATCAATTCTCCCTCAGCAACAATAGGGGTGGCAAGTTCGATGGTGACCAGATTCAGCATGGAAAAGGCCCTGCTACTTCGGCTTTACTAGCTTTACTAAAATATTTGGTGGCCTATTTGCGGTGTTGTTCTCCTTCATTGAATGGCAGTGAATCCCGGTGGATTAAGTAGTGGCGCAATACAAAAATCCAACTTCTGTGTTCACTGGTTTTTTTTGTTTGATCTCTGTTGCAATGGTAAATGAAATGGTGACACCAGTTTGATGATGTTCCAAAGGTTGCGGTACTACCAGGAAATGGAGTTGCAAGTTACGGTGTCATGTTGATCGAGTTTGCGGTGGGACCATGAAACGATGAAGACGATACTGGTGCTTTGAGTTGGGTAGAAGGAGCTATGGTGGTAGGAAAGAGTGACAACCGGTGTGATAGCAGAATGGAATTGATGGTTCCCCCATGAGGGGCTGAGATCGTGAGGTGAGGCCAGTTCCACCGTGAGAGAAACAGTGTGAGGTGATAGTTATGCCACCGGTAGACTACAAAACAAAATAAAATTAAAAAAAATAAATTACATAAATTAATTAATAAAAATATAAAAATATAAAACATAAATTAATACTAATTAGACACTTAAATTAAGAATCATTAAAGGTAATATAATAAGAAAGTGAGTATAAATTAAACAATTATATATCGAAATTAATTATACAATAATAAATTGAATTTGAAGGATTAAAATTAAGCAATGTGATTTAATTTAATTAATAATGTTATTAAATGTTAAAAAATTAAGATAAAAGATTAAAAGTTGAAGTAATGAATGAATTAATTAAATTAAAATATTAATTTTAATTGATTAAAAAATAAGAATGTCAAATTTTAATAAAGCAGTCATACTTCTGAACTAAATAAAATTTTATATAACCTATAAAATTAATGAAAATAATTTATTAATTACTATAATTACTAAAAACGCATAATTAATTATAAAAAATTTATTAATTAACAAATTTAATATAAACAAATACTAAAGTATGATTATTTAATAAAAAATGAAGAATCAATAAATTAAATTGTTAAATATTAAAGTAAAATATGTGGAAAATTATGTAAAAATTACGCCACATCATGTACATATCATGGAACCCAGAATTGGCATACGTTACATGAAACATCAACTTAGATTGTGTTACACGGAACATCGACTTGTATTATGTTACCTGAAACACTAATGTTTATACGTAACATCATTTTATTATTATAATTATTTAAATGTGATAATTATAACCTAGACATTTAACAATGTAATATGAACAATAATAACCCCATTTCAAAGAGATGAGGATGGTAAGGATTTAACATTGAACAACATTCTTGGGAGGAAGGGGGTGTTATCCAACTGTGACAAAAAGAATAGAGGTGATATGGTCGCTCGTTCCTTTAGTGACATAGTGCAGGGTGGAGACAGAATCAGGACTCATGATGGGGGAGCATCTTATACTACTCCAAAAATAAAAGGCGGGAAGGATTACTCCTATCTACCTTGAACACTGTGCACCAGAGCATCCTTTAAATGGGACCATGAGTTGTCTCTGGCTTTCAAGAAAGGCAGATTGTCCAAGCAAGAAGGTTCCGAGCGAATTACGTTAGATGATGTGAGGCGGGACTATGATGGTGATTTCATGAGGTGTTTAAATCTGGTTTCTGAATGGGGAATGGCCACCGTAGAGGGGAGTTCATGCGCTGGTGGAGATGACGGGTATGGAAACAATGATTTTTATTTTTTGTTAACTGCATGTGTGTCTATTTGTTTGTTCATCTTTGGAGGGGACTGGTTTCTTCTTTTTGGGTTTGTTGAGACTTTGGGTTTCTCACTTTTCCAAAAAGTGTTTAAAATAATAAAAAAAATATTATTCTAGGCCATTTGAGGGAGATACAGATCCCACCCATCTCATAGTGAAATCATTCATACATGTTCTACAAGATCATAATAAAATAATATCTTAACCCATCAAATTAAATAGTTATTACAAACTTTTAATCATGTCATAAACTCTGGAAAAAGATAGGATTCATAATAATTTAATAATGAACATAACCTGTAAAAAAAAGAAGTTTTCAAAAGCATATATCCCGTTATAGAGAAACATTATTCATCAACATCAAGCCATAAAAACATAATCCATTCTATGAAAAAATAATAATAGAATTTTTTTAGAATTTTCCTTGAATTTATTGAGTAACAGCAAAAAAAATTTCATAGGGGAGAAATAATTTTTATTTTTATGTTATAAATATTTCATGAGGAAATTATCTTTCTTGAATTGAAAAATGCCTTCTAAAACATAAAATCTTTTGAAAACATTTCACTTGAAAATAGATTTGAAAACTTATAAAGGAATAATTAAAAACCATAAAAAAATTTCAAAATTTATTTTCTTTTAAATTTTTCTACAAATATATCTCAAAAACATTTTTGAAATTGTGTTTTAAATCGTGTTTTTTTAGTACAGTAGATTTCTTACTGGAGAGAGAGAGCTGATCAGATTTTACTTAAAATATATATTGTATATGAGTCGAAAAAGGGTACTAATGCATGGATATATCTTGAAAAAAAATTATGAGGAAACTCATGAGTGTTACTGAGAGATGGATCATATGATTTCATCCGATTAAGCATAAAGATAAATAATCTCAAAAGGCGATGAGATAGTATAAATAATCCCTTATAACTTGGTAATCTGGGATCATACTCTCCATGTAAGAAAATTAACTTACATGAATCATAAGATATCATTAAATGAAGTAATTTAATTATATAAAGTGTAAAATTGAAGTACATATGCCTTGAAAAAGAAATTAGGTGCATAACAAAATGTGTGTTTGAAAGAATGAAAATCGAGAGAATTTTTTTTTACCAATTAGGTATATTTTGAAACATATACCCCAAGAAAGAAATTTCATAAAATGGATATGTGAATAAACATAAAATTTAATTATAAGATACATATAATAAATGAATTGTAATTAAATACACAAAAAAATATTGAGTGGTGATTAGGACATTTATCTCACAAAAATAAAAGTGGAATGAGATTCCATTACATTGTGTAATTACAATCGTCGAACTCGTTCAAATATATATATATATATATAATATAAACATTTAATAAATTTTTTATAGAACCATATATTTATATCTAATACTTTATATAATTTTATTACATAATTATATTACCTGCTTGTTAACTATCCTATGTTAAGGATTTAGTTAAGACAATATTCACTTTATTCGTTGTGCCTATCTTAATTTGTGATATCCACAGTCCTTATACATATATCACAATTCCATAATGTAAAACATGATATAAAAATAATCTATATTCATTATATGTGTTTTATAATAATCTAGTGAATATAGAGTTATGAAATGTAAGACACTGTTCATTGAGACAGTAAGTTGTACATATGCATGAACGATGTTTTTGTTTTTATAATCAAATTTAATTGAAGAAGTAAAATGACATATATGTATATATGTAGATAATATAATAAAAATATAATTATAAATTTATATATATCATATAATTTCACTAAAACCATCCTTAATAAACTCCATGTAGTGTGTGAATGAATCACATCATTTTCAGGGGTTGTAGTCCACACTTTCTCAAAAGAAATTATCATATTTACACTCAATGGAAAGTTAACAAGTTATGTGTTGTAAAATGAATAAGAAATATTAAATATAATATTCAATATATAAAAATATTTGTTCATCATAATTTCCACCATGAAAGGTGTAATGGAAAAAGGAACAATCATCGTTTTGTGAGGCGATAGTTTGTTGTACCCGTAAACAATATGTTTGTTATCCATTAGATAGATGTGTGTGTAAGTGTATGTTGAACCATCAGCATAAAATATCATAGTA
Organism: Viscum album; assembly: GCA_963277665.1. Lineage (NCBI taxonomy): Eukaryota > Viridiplantae > Streptophyta > Magnoliopsida > Santalales > Viscaceae > Viscum > Viscum album. The sequence continues at coordinate 1,243,532,488 of OY728153.1, forward strand.
TAATGAAGATATTTTTGTTTCTATAAAATCATGTAATAAATACGTTGGAGGGGGTGGAGAAGGAAAACAAAATAAATGAGCTTGAGAGGAGGCATTACCACTTAATCGGGTAACTCCTTTTGAATTGTGCCAAAATGTTTCTTGGAAGAATTTATGCCCAAAGGGAGGATTCAAATTCTAAGGTAGAGAAGTTGGGAAGTTTATTGGGCTGATTTTTTCCATGGATAATGGGTTTGAAGGGTGTGAAGAAGAAAGAGATGTGGTGTCATTTTATTGGGAAGGGAAAGGACTCACTTGGTATATTTGAAAACAAGTAAGGTGTACCCATGTTTTACACAAGAATGTCATAAAAACCCAAAAAAACGGAATAATACAAGGTACATATCATAATAGTGTTCCTAAAATAGGTTTTAGACATGTTTATATGTCTTTCTAGGTATTAAATTTAAACTTTAGTCCTTAGTTATGCTTAATTTAACCATAATCGTTGTAATTATTTTTAATCAAATTCAGTAATATTTTTTGTAAACTAATTTGACATTATCAGACATTATAAATTTTTTTGATTGACAATTTGGATTATATTTTTAAAAATTCCGAACCCATATGTTGCCAGAATTAATTTAAAATAATCCCACAGTCGTGTTGACAAAGATGATTTTTATAGAAAAAATGATCAAATGTTTGCTATGTTTTTATATACAATTTCAAAGTGGAATTGATCCCGATTAAACACATCAGATTAATTGGTAAAAATATAATCTCATTAAACTATTAAAACAAATTATATTATAATTTAACCCTATAAATAAATTTTATGAACAATAAATTTTAAATCAAAATATGGAATTTTTAGTGTTCATGCAAAAAGATGTTTCTCATAAAAATTCCAAATCATGGACTTAAGATAATTTTAATACTATAAATTGAAAAATGAATTTTACTTTATCAAATTCAATTTTTATATTTTTCTAAAATTAATTCTATTAGTTTTCCAAGAAGGACATTAAAAGTAGTTCATAGGGAAAACAATATTTTTAAACATAAAACGACTTTACCAAAAATCATATTTTTCATTGTCAATTTTTTTATTTAGATAAAAAATATAGAAAATATTTGAAATGGGGTTATTATTGTTCATATTACTTTGTTAAATTTCTAGGTTATAATTATCACATTTAAATAATTATAATAATAAAATGATGTTACGTAGAAACATTAGTGTTTCAGGTAACATAATACAAGTTGATGTTCCGTGTAACACAATCTAAGTTGATGTTTCATGTAACGTATGCCAATTCTGGGTTCCATGAAATGTACATGATGTGACCTAATTTTTACATAATTTTCCACATCTTTTACTTTAATATTTAACAATTTAATTTATTGATTCCTCATTTTTTATTAAATAATCATACTTTTGTATTTCTTTATATTAAATTTGTTAATTAATCAATTTTTTATAATGAATTCTGCGTTTTTAGTAATTATAGTAATTAATAAATTATTTTATTTAATTTTATAAGTTATATAAATTTTATTTAGGTCAGATGTATGACTGCTTTATTAAAATTTGACATTCTTATTTTTTAATCAATTAAACTTACTATTTTAATTTAATTAATTCATTCATTACTTCAACTTTTAATCTTTTATATTAATTTTTTTAACATTTAATAACCTTATTAATTAAATCAAATCACATTGCTTAATTTTAATCCTTCCAATTCAATTTATTAATTTTTAATTAATTTTGATATATAATTGTTTAATTTATATTCACTTTCTTATTATATTAACTTTAATGATTCTTAATTTAAGTGTCTAATTATTATTAATTTTCGTTTTATATTTTTATATTTTTATTAATTAACTTATGTAATTTATTTTATTTTTAATTTTTCTTTTGTTTTGTAGTCTATCGGTGGCATAACTATCACCTCACATTGTTTCTCCCACGGTGGCACTATCCTCACCTCACGATCTCATCCCATCATGGGGGCACCATCAATTCCATTCTGCTGTCACACCGGTTGTCACTCTTTCCTGCCACCATAGCTCCTTCTACCCAACTCAAAGCACCAGTATCGTCTTCATCGTTTCATGGTCCCACCGCAAACTCGATCAACATGACACTGTAACTTGCAACTCCATTTCCCGGTAGTACCGCAACCTTTGGAACATCATCAAACTGGTGTCACCATTTTATTTAACATTGCAATAGAGATCAATCAAAAAAACCAGTGAACACCGAAGTTGGAGTTTTGCATTGCGCCACTACTTCAACCACCGGGATTCACTGCCATTCAATGAAGGAGAACAACACCACAAATAAGCCACCAAAGATTTTAGTAAAGCTAGTAAAGCCGAATCAGCAGGGCCTTTGCCGTGCTGAATCTAGTCACCATTGAACTTGCCACCCCTATTGTTGCTGAGGGAGAAATGATGCCATGGTGCATGAAGAAGAACAAACATCCACCCATATCACAGATTTGGTCAACTAGCTGGACTACAAGGACGTATTTGCAGAAGTCATCGGACTAGATAAGGACTTGCGAGCCGCTGCATTTCAGGCCGAGGTGCCTAATAGAGTAGAAGAAATCTGCATCCACCTCTTTGCAAGGGAATCCCATCCTTGGTCTTCAGATAAATCGTAACCCTTCCCCCTTTCCCTAGTTTTCCGTAGAATTGAAATCCTATTCAGGTTGAGACAACAGAATTATTAGAAGTCTGTTACGTGAGAGAACACAGAGCGGCGTGTAGTTGAATGAAAAAAAACATGTGTACCATGTGAATGTGAGGAGCCATCCTAAATCAGTGGAAGGATGTGGTGAAGAGCATAGCATGATAGAATAATATTAAAGAATGTAGAACTATAAATTTATGGGAATCTCATTCTGATTCCACATGACATTTTTCAAGAGCAATGACTTCTAGGAGAAACTGTGGAGTTGAGTTGGGGACTAAGGAGACTGAAGACAGAGCATCACTTAATATGTTCTTCATCCTCCTTTCTTTAATCCTTGTAATCTATTTTCAGTTGTTTTTAATGCTAGATTTAATTACGAAAAAAGTCTGAATTTCCATCTCAGGAGCTTTAAACTTGGTTGGTTTATCGGTTAAATTTTTTACTTCTCTTGGATTGACATCACAATTGATCAGCGAGATTAGTTCTGATGTAAAATTAAATTCTTCATAGCTTCCTATAATAAAATTCATAGCTTCGAGATCAATCCACAAGATTGAACTTGATCATATTATTGTGGAAGCGTTAATGTCATTATAGTTGGTATTTTACGGTGAGTTTTGTTTTAACTGTATTATTTTTTCAAATTTTTAACTGTAGATGATCATTAGAGTGGTGAACTCTAAAATTCAAAGCTCTATTTGACGTGTCTTCTGGTGAGAAAGATATATCAACTAATTTCTATGGTGTGATTATATTAATTCCAATGGAGAGTTATCTTTTAACCATCATGTTAAGAATTCCCGAGAAAATTGTTGATCTTAGAACCTTTGTCTTTAAAGCTATGTATTAGTTATTGTTTTCTTTTATTTATCAGTGCTTTAGCATATTATTAGTCTCTTTGTCTATCTTGTTTTCATAATAACTATGTCTAAATCAATATAAGAAATTAAAAATCTAAAAAATTCATTAATGATGTGTACTTCACTGATGATAACAGTGGGGTTTTTAGTTTAAAAACCTTAGGATAACTCACCTACCTTCCCTTGGGTTCCACCAATCAGTGTTATACTAGTGTAGGTTTATAAATAATATTTTGACGGTTGTGATGACCTCCAACCACATCAAAAATTTTCACTGCTTCTGGGAAAGACATGCACTGAGAGTCTGGGTTAGAAAAAAATCAATAAAAAAACTAAAAAAACACACATTTAAAAAAATTACTTCACTAAGAACATTCACTACTACATGATCTTGAGTATACTATTTGTTTGTTTTCATATTCTGCTTCTGTTTTTAGGATTTGAGTGTGTATTTAATCTGAACATTTAAAAAATATGGAATGTTTTGAATGATCAAGATGTCAAATTGATCCTTAGTGTGTTTGTTGTGGAGATTAGGGATATACTGCCTGGCAGTGTGTCTTTAACCAGCCATAATAGTTCCATAACATTGATGTTAATGAAAAAAACATTGATCCCAATCTTGACATCCTAGAAATATGTAGTCCAAATTTATAAAAACTAAATGTTAGAGAGGGTGTTTAGAATAATCAGTTAAATAAAACACTTGAAATTCAAGTTAAATACACTCAATAGCAAGATCAAATAATGAAAATATTAGAAAACCTGCTCTGAGAATTACCAAAAAGGGTTAAGGAACAAGAAGAAGCTGAAATAAATGAAAAAGAAAGTGTTTATAAAAGATTTGAAAATAAAATTGAAGAGGAGAGTGAATCTGAACTTGGGAAAAAAACTTTTTACTTTGAGGAATCTGATTCTGTTGAACTAAAATTATAAATAACCAACTCACTGAATCAAGAACACATCGATGAAGACCCCAAAAAGAACATTACTGATGTTGAGTTGGATAATTCTGAAGATGAATTGAAACATATTAAAAAGATTTACCCATTATTTTCATCATTCATTCATTAGAGAAAAATCATTGATTTAAGAGTTTTGTAAATGAAATTGGTAGGGTTGAAGAGAATCTTGAATTAGAGAATATAAAGGGTAAAAAATCTTCACCCATTTTTTATGACATTGTGAATAATGAACATGAACCGAAAATGGGAAACACAATGGAAGAGTATTTAAAACTAGATAATATGGAATCTGAGATCATTAAACCATAATTGAAATCCACTCTTCCATGTTTTGAAAGTATAAACCCAATTATTTATGAAATGTTGTTGGATGAAGAAGTTGAGGTAGTGTGTTTTGAGGAAAATTTTATTGATGAGATTTCACTGCCTTTTTTAGATAGTAATCACTTTTCTGAAACTCTGTCTACTAAAATGGAAAATAGTGTTTCCATTCATGGGGAAACCTGTTTGAATTTGAAAAATATGGAATTTAAATTTATTGAAGCTAAATTGAACATTATTTCCCCTGAAATGAACTTTTTGGAACACACTACAGACCTTGTTTTGGGAAATGATCTATTTGAACATGAACATGAAAAGGAGGTTGGGCACATAGTTGAATTAGGCAGAATTGGTTTGTTAGAAGAAGTAGATGTTCAGTGTGAGTTAACAGATGATGATCTTTTGCAATAGATTTATAACTTTGTCAAACCTGAATCTTTGAATAGTGATAAATAAATTTTATTCCCTATCTGTCACTTACATCCTCAACTGAGTCCATTAAAACAGATCATCATGATGATAATAGTAGTTTAAAAGTGTATTTATACTTGAGTTCCACTGTACATGATTCTGTTCGACACTTTATTGAATACCCTTTTGATCCTACTAATCATGATTTACCCATTTTCACCATTCAATGTGAGTCTGTTAGTGTTGAAGTTGACAGAGATAACCATGAGAATAAGCCCATACCATATGAAGCACCAAAATTTTGGTCCCTTCCTAAAAAATTTAAATATTTAAAATATGAAACAATTATAGAAGTTGATATAACCACGCTCACAACTGTTAAGTGGTGCTACTTTGGGGTTATTTCGGGAAATGAGGGTTTAGTGTCTGTTTTATTATATTATAGTGCCCATAAATCACATTATTCGGTTGAAAATGTTTGTTCCAAATATATGTTGTGGTTTCTATTATGGAAACCACATCCACCATGTGACTTCGGTTAGTTGTAGGTGAGTTTGACTAGGGACTATAAAAACTAGTGTTTCATAGTAGACAACTCATGGTTTTGTTTGTTTTCAATAAAACACAAAAAATCACTTCAATAAATATAACTGAATACTTTTAAGTCAGTTCTTGATGGGAGTAAATCCATGTCTTTCATTTTGTTTTAAATTTGTTCTTTTCTTCATTTTGTTTTGAATAAAGTGATGTTGTGATTTCTTCTTAATCTTTGTCTCTGCTAGTTATTTGTACTTGGATTACATGCTCTGATTTTCAGGCTTCCGCTGTTGGTTTCATGGATGAGTGGAATTCCCTTATTGGAAGACTAATTAATTACTTAATGTCAGGGAATTACCTTGCTATTAATTTTATTTCATTTTTCTACTCCTTAATTCTTTAGAGAAAAATCTACTATATGTCTTGCATAATAAAAACATCTACAGCTTGTCATTTTGCTAGAAATTCCTACTGCATGTTTGTTGTGATGGTGTTTTAAATAAAATTATGCATGTGCCTTTTACTGAAAATTGGAATTCATTGATATATTTAAATCACTCACTGTTTGAACTAAGTGTGGGGGGTGCATAACGTGTAAGAAATTTTGTTGAATATTCGTTTCTAAGGGGTAATAGGAATGCTTACTTTATGCTTAATTGAGCATCCAATTGTATCTTATTTTATGAATTTCCAGACACCCAATTCACTCTACACCAACAATTTTTTAATTTTTCTTCAAAACATTTTGATGAAAAGCCCTTTGTACACTTTTTTATAAGTGCATATGCACATTGCTTAGCACATGATACATGGATTTGGAAAAAAGATAATGTGTCTAGGGTTAAAAATGAGTTCCTAAATGTGAGGGTAACGATGAGCAACGAATGAAGAAGGGGTCATTTAGATTACATAGGAGTCATTTAGGTTACATCAATAAGGTTATTTATATAAAAAATTTATAAATTTATTATTGTAACCTAGGTGATGAGGTAAAGTACAATGTTCCCCTCGTTATGTTTTTTATTCCACTTTTATTTTACATCATGTCACTCTTGGACATAGAACTTGGGTTTGGATTGAAATGAGTCACTAAGAATATTCACATATGAGTTAGGATAGTTTCATTAATATATGGTTTATTGCTTCTTGATTTCTAATAAGTACTCGTTCTAGGAAAGTCTTAAATTGAACAAATTTTTTAAAAAACCTAGTTTTCATGTTTTTATCCTCTTTTCTTAAACACTAGACATGTTATATTTTGAGTTGATTCGTACTCACTATTTTGTTTTTCAAAGATAATAAATCATGGGATTGTTTGAGGAAAAATAATGCTCAAGTGTGGGGGAATTTGATGTGGCCTTCTTTTTACATAATTTTCCACATCTTTTATTTTAATATTTAACAATTTAATTAATTAATTTTTAACATTTTATTAAATAATCATACATTTTTATTTTTTATATTCAATTTTTTAATTAATTAATATTTTATAAATAATTGTGTGTTTTTTGTAATTATATCAATTAATAAATTAATTGATTTAATTTTAAAAATTTTATAAATTGTTATTTAGTTTAGAATTATGACTGCTTCATTAAAATTTTACATTTTTATTATTTAATCAATCAACCATAATATTCGCATTTAAATAATTAATTCATTACTTAATTTTTTAATATTTTACAATTATTTTTTAACATTAAATAACTTTATTAATTAAATTCAATCACATTTCTTAATTTTAATACTTCTAATTCAATTTCTTAATGATTAATTAATTTTGATATATAACGGTTTAATTTAAATTCACATTATTATTATATTAGATTAATGATTCTTAATTTAAGTGTCTATTTAGTTTTAATTTATGATTTATATTTTTATGTTTTTATTAATGAATTTATGTTTTTTATTTTATTTTCAATTTTTCTTTGTTTTGAAATGTACCATTGGCACAACTATTGCCCTACACCGTTTCTCTCTTGGTGGCACCGTCCTCGCCTCACGGTCTCAGCTCTTCACGGTGCCACCTTCAATTCCCTTATACTGTCCCACTGGTTCTCACTCTTTCCTGCCCCTGTAACCCCTTTTACACAACTCAAAGCCCGGGTTCCTTCTTCACTGTTTCTCTATCCCACGACAAACTCGATCTGATTGACACCCTAACTTGGAACATTGTTTCCCGTAGTACGACAACCTTTATCACATCATCAAACTCGTGTCACCATTTCATTTACCAATGCAATAGATACCGAACAAAAATAACCATTGAACAACTCAAATCCAAATCTAAAATTTCAAATCCAACCCTTACAAGTCGAATATTCCCATCCATGATTTACTGAGGAACAACCATCATCAATGAAATTTGAGTTTTGCGTTGTGCCACTCCTTGAACCATAGGGATTCGCCGCCATTCTAAAGTCGAAGCAGAAGAACCTTTGTCATGCTGAATCTGGTCACCGTCGAGCTTTCCACCCCTGTTGTCACTGAGGGAGAACCGATTTCATGCCGCATGAAGAAGAATGGGAGTAATTTGTTTTATGGGTTTTACGAAAATAAATTGGAAAGGGGATTAGGGTTGCGGTATTTTTAAAAATTGGTCAGGGATGCATGAACGGCATTCACGCATCCTTCCGCGACGAAGGATGGGTGAACGGCGTTCACGCATCCCAGACCCCGCTGAAGAAGCGTAAACCATGTTCACGCATCTTCCCTAGAGGAGGGATGCATGAACGTGCTTCACACATCTCACAGAGAGCTCAAATGCTCCTCAATATTTATAACTATTAATTATAAACTAATACAATTAAAGTAAAAATTAATAAATATCAATAAATATCAATTAAATAATAGAAAATATTGAAATAATGTTAATAATTATTAATAAATATTCATGAATAATAGTTATTCATTAAATAATTATTAATATAATGTCTTGTGTATTCACTAACATATATTGAGAAAGATATAATTTTAGCATCTTTTACTCACTCACATCATCTCAACATGTTGTATTTATACATCTATTTCTATTAAGATCCTCATATGGTTCCATTTGTATTCTAAAGTGGAATCTATTATTATATATGAATTCCACTAATAAATGTTGTCGATCACAATATCCCTTTAAATGGATCAAGAAATATATTAGCTGATCTACAAGCCTATGAATGATCCTTTTAGACATACTATTAGTTTAAGTGTGGTTAGTAGTTCAAATCTCATTTTTGTATCCAATGCTTGTTAAATAATTCCCAAAAACCTCATAGAGATCCTTGGGTCTCTATTAGATATAATATAAAGATTTAATCCATGTAAACTTACCTCTTTAATTATATATTGGTATGTTGATAGAGTGTGGAATACTTTCAAATAGTAATTAAGTAAGAAATCATTGTATGTTGATCAACTATAAACTGAATGAAATTATTTATAATATAGGTCTTTATAGGACCTATGATGAATTAGATGGTGATGTTTTATATTTTAATGTATAATAGATTAATCATCCTCTTTTACCTCTTTCATTCGTACTTTACTTACTGTAAAACTACGTTTTGAGATGCATACTCAATAATCTCACTCTTTAGATTTCCTACCAATAGAAACTGTTTTCTTTTATAATGTCTGAATATGTATCTTCTCAAAATTGGCCAAATGAACTTATAATTCATATTGTAGTTATTCTGATCTTCAATCATAATCATCTACTCTTGACAAATATCCATTATTCATTCAAATTCCTCTTCATGCAATTTAATTTTTGTAAACAAATAATTATGTTCCATGATATTCATGGATTTTACATCTAATTTTAAATCGTTGAGATCAATAATATTTTTCAAGATTTCTTCAAGTTCACGTATCTTTTCATCCAGAATATATTTTATTTTGATATAATTAATATAATTAATATTTATTATTTAATTTTATCAAATTATTTATTATACATATAAATATATATTGGTAGATAATTTGATAACAGTAAGACACTTATTAAAAAAACAATAGAAGTCTAAAATTGATAACAATAAGACACATAAAAAAGGTATCATAAATCAAATGTCAAACTAATCTATGCCTCTGGCGTGGATACTCCTTTGTCCCACAGCCAGGCGTATACTGGATGCATCCACACCATGTCTGTCTATGTTTGTGCTCTGGCGTACGTTGCGCATCCTCATCGACAGCCACCTCCACATCCTCATGTGTGACAGACAGTGGATGCACAGTCTCACCGCCTGTACCATATCCTGCATCTAAGGATAGTGGAAGCTGGCTGGAACTCTCACCAACATAGGAAGTAGATGGCTGCTCTGCTATGGATGACTGCAAAAAAAAACATTGAACTCAATCCAGTCATCGTCTGTAAGTACCTGTGGCTGTGCCTGAGAAGCTGGAGGAGCATCTAACTGATCATGATGAACACCCTCCTCCAGTGGAACAATATCATGTGGCCGATCAAGCCGGGGAGCCTCCTTCTATGGAACAACTGCATCCATAACAGGGTCGTCACCCCCAGGTACATCTATGTGTGGCTCAGCAGGCTTCGCGGCCTCTGCAGTAGGTGGTGGATCAATGAAAATGCCATGATAAATCTTGTCCATCAACGGTAGCATCTATCGCACAAGGGTGTGAAAAAATGCTGGGTCAAAGGCAGATCTCTCCACTGGATCATACATATGAAATAGCTGATAAATATGAGCATACTGTGAAAACAAATTTTGTTGTTAACTAATATGAATAAAAAACTGTTGAACAGTCAAAGGAAGAATTTTTACCATGTCATGAAAGCCATGTCCGTGTCTCGTCAGAAATCTGACTGGGGACCTGAAATACCAGCCTACATAATCCATCTGATCCATCAAATGAAAACATATATTCCCTGCCCCTCACAACTGAGACTCCCATCGTCTATCCTATAACGCAACATATCTGGCATGGTAGCTCTTCCAATCAAAATCTCTCTTCCCTATCCTCTTCAAAGAATGCAAGAATCCAACTGACTGGGTGGGATAGGAAATGTCTGAAGGAATCCAAACTACCTAATAACCCTATCCATCTGATGCCACTCGACTATATGAAAATGAATCCGTGGAACCATGCAGGAGCCTATAGCAAGCATCACTGTATAGTATGGGGGAAGACTCTGAATGATATCATCTGTATATGGTATCCATGTAATCTAAAAGAAAAAATGAATAATCAATTAATAAATGAATAGATTTATAGTAAAGAGTAAATATTTAACAATATAATTAATAATCACTTACATTGTCTGGTCGAAGGCTGTCTAACATAAGTCTGTAGGCATGAACATCATGTCTAGGAGAATCTGAATGTCAATGCACCTGACTCCACCTGTAGATAACATTTTAATTTTTACATTTCATAAAAGAATCTTATACAATTAAGTTAGATATTATAAGGAATTAATAACATACCAACGTCCACATGGAGCCTCTGCAACAATATCTACAGGTAATGGCGCACGGGCATGTGGAGATAAACGAGGTATGTGCTCTGATACCCACATATGCAGAAGAACCATGCATCATGTGATCTGCATCTTATTGATGCAACAAGCACTTCAATGGGCCCATTATGTATATTTTAGGCAGGCAGACCCCCAGCTATACTAGCCTACCTAGTCCAAATCCTCTCAAAAAGATAAATACATCATGTGCAAAAAAGTAGTATAGTGGTCAACAAAAAGCGTGCCACCAATCAGCCTCAAAATATATGAGCGTGAAAATCACAATACAATGACGTCATCAGCATCATCTGGTAAATGTGTGAAGTGCTGGTCTATCCAAGGCATCTGCAATCTACCATCGACGATGGTCCTACCATCATCTTGAACCTCTATGCCCAGTAGTCTATGAACAAGCTCAGGAAAATCTGATGGAACTCGGCCTGTCAAAGCTTGTCCGTCGATAGGAAGGCCCAACATAATGGCCACATCCTGTAACGTAATAGTCATCTCCCCCTCACTGAAATGGAAATTGTGTGACTCTTGTCTCCATATCTCTACAAGTGTGGCAATGAGCTGATGATTTAAGAAATGTGAAGTCACACATCGCTACTCCATAGAATCCAGCTCGACAACGATGGGGGACGATAGAGGGAGGTGGTGCAGTATGATGGAAATAGTGAGATCTACATACACTCAAGGGAGGCACATGATGTCTCTCTAAAATCATCCACGATACATGAGTACCCTGAGATGTAAGCAATGGAAAAACTGCCATCTGCACACATGATATCATCGTTACTTTTTAATAGTGAATTGAATAAAAATTGTAAACTTTTATTTAAAAAAACTACAACAAGAGAAATAAGGTAGAAAATAAAGCAGTAGTGATGAAAAATCTGCATTGAAGATGTAGAAGCATGATATATTCATTTTCGTTTGGTTTTTATTTTTTTACAGTTTTATTATTATAAAATTCTTTATGATAAAATCCAAAACTGAGACAAAACAAAATTCAAACATCTCAAAAAATGGAGCAGGTACACAGACTCTATCATGGATGATCAGATGTGGAACTCTGTCTTGCCACTTGGGGACATCTATTACGAGTATTTCCTTCTGTGTGGAAAATACTGCATCGTATTATCCCTCCTCGTTGTTGAGGCCAATCCATCTCATTTCTGATGCAAGTTGACTTCAGTCTTCCTCAGGGCCACAACCTGGTAGCATAAAGCCAATAATTTTAAAAATGACAGACATTGAAAAAGTCATAAATGAAACCAAAACCAACTTATGAAAACTTGGAAATATCAGGGACGATGGTTGATTGATCAGCAGGAAATGTGATAGAATGGAAGTCACCAACAGGCATCCAAGCAGCACTATAACAGTTAACCAAAGTGCTCATGTGATACACCGGGACAACATATGGTTCCATGATATATTTACCGAAGTGAAATATGTGATAACATGTACACATGGATATCTCAATGCCGGAAAGTTGTCGCAATCACAGTACTTGTTGTCCAACATCATGAAAAACACTCCACCATTAGATCATGTACCCTGGTCGTAGCATTGTCTTTCCCGAAAGCTCCTATTTTCCCTATAAAAGGGTATAACATTCCATCTTGAATCCTCATTCTGTATCCGGTCAATATCTCTTTGAAAATGCTGAGTAAAAATCATTCCATTTTCCATCCTATGGTTGGCCTTTTGGGACCGGCCAAAAAAGTAGTGAACACATCTAAAAAATGTCTCTTGAACTAACCTAGTGATTAAGAGTTTGCACACACCCTTGAGGACCCCATTTATGCACTCCACTATATTAGTGGTCATATGCCCATATCTCATGCCACCATCGTATGCTAATGACCATTTTTCCTTTGAAATTTGCATCATATATTCATATAACTCCCCATTAATTATTCGGATCTCTTCAAGACATTGATAAAACCTTTCTTATTGGGGTTCATATGCTAAAACCATAAGATAATAATGTATTAAAATGGATATTAAATTTTGTTAAAAAAGAAATTTTAGAAAACCATACCCAACTTGAGGATCTCCTTCTTTATGGCCTCATCTCTAAAATGTTTATGCACATTACTTGAAATATGTCTAATGCAATAATGGTGATAAGCATTCGACTCAGACCAAGTAACCCCTTCAATACTCACGGCCTCTATAATCGCTCGATGATGATCAGATATTAGACACGCCCAGTTTTTGTGTGACATGAACACGTACACATGCTAAGAACCAGCACCAGCATTCAAAATTTTCTTTTTCAACAATAGAAAATGCAAGTGGCAGAGGAGCGCGATTACCATCCTGTGTGGAAGCAATGAGTAGAACACCTATATACTTTCCAAAAAGGAATGTTCCATATACCTAAATAAATTGTTTACAATAAGGAAATGCAGCAATGCACGGTCTGAATGCCCAAAAAATCCTATTGAACTTCACCTTTGACCGATCAACTCAATGATTCTGGGATACATACTCAACACTGTATAAATGATAAACAATATGATTATTGAGAGACAACAATTCCATAAGCAGTGGAAACATCGTATAAGACTCATCCCAATCACCATACACTTTTACAATGGCTTTCTGTTTTTCATTCCAAGCTTTGTTGTATGATATCTCATAGTTACACGACTGTTGAATTCTTTCCTGAACAAGGGAAACAAGAACATCCTTACATGTTCGTATCATCTCAAAAATAAGAGTAGATATAAACTATGCATCAAGGGAAGAGTGATCTTTTGCCAAGCTGGGATGCAGACAAGTGTGTGGGCCTTCTAATTTGGTTATCTTCCAACATCCATAATATTTATCAAATATTGCTCTTAATCAAAATTTACATTCTGGCCCATATTTTTCACAAAGAATGAGATATTTGGTCTTCTTTGACTCATCAACCACAAATGTGCAATGTCGCTCAATGTGGTATTGCTTTATCACATTTTTCATGACATGTTTACTTTCGAAATCCTACCCAACATATATGGCATTATCATGTGATGCAGGCCTATTCCCTATAATGCCAGGGAATTCAGAAGCTGGTGTAATGACATCCCAATCAAAATGTTTTTCACATGACATTCCTCCAACTAAGGAACTGAAAACTGAAGGTTGATTACCACTAACTGGTGGATGTAGTGGATGTTTTTCTCTCAAAGGAACCTCAGAAGGTTCATTCCCAACCACATCATATCCTGCTGACGTCCCAGATTCTTCTTCCTCAGATAAACGTTCATGCACTATATCAGCACACAAAGGGATTTCATCTACATATCCTTCCAAATTTTGATCATCTTCCTCATTACATTCTACCACATGAGTCATATGAGGAGGAGGCAATGAATAAGACTGCTGTGAAGGACCTGCTTCTACAGAGCTCACAAAGAATGGTTCTGTAGTAATCGATTTCACCACATAAATATCAGAAATGACAACAAATAATTCCATCAAACCATTAATACATTGTTTCTTGAATAACTGAGAAGTCTCCATCCAATCCTCATCATCGACTATAGGGTACTCGCTGTGCCACAAACGCTCAGGATATTGAAGATGTCGGTATCTAATTGAAGTGATTGATTGTCCAGCCCTTAGTTTTAACCAACTATGAATCTTATTACGAACTGCATCCAATGTCATACAACCATGGAGATTTTCCACTTTGGAAGGTGGCACACTGTAGCTAAAACCCTTCTCGGTATAAATTACCTCACTATTGCAATATATTTGAGCAGACATAATTACCTATAAAAAATAATTTAAAAAATATTATATACTACATTAAAATTTTAAATTATATAATTTGGTTTTGAATAATTGATTATATTGAGAATTTTTTATGTATTGATTTATCACTGTTAAGGTATTGTGATTGTGATATTAGCACAAAAGAAAATTTAATATAATGTTTCATAAAGTTTAATTACTTATGAATATATAATCATGACTTGATCTTGAGACTTATGATTAGTTTATCATTATCTGATAAACTAACCACAACCCGTGGGTGAACTCCTATCTCTATTATCAAATATTTCAGCAACCGCCAATCTCCTGTCAAACAACAACGCCTCCTATCGAACAAGTTCTTGAATGACTATTCATGGACACCTCTTCAGGGAAGCATGTTCGGGGACACCTCTTCGGGGCCGTCTATCTTTTAATTACAAATTTACTCACATGCATGTGAGGGTGTCTTGGGGTATGAAATACATTTTTTGAAGCGGACATGCAGGTCCTTACACTTACTGAGAGATGACTCACATGTCATCAATGCAGAAAAAATGCAATTATTACAAATTGAATAACAACATACACAAAATAAAATATGCAATTTCAATTATTCATGGTTGGTCATCTCAAGATCAGTCATCACTCATACCATGTATTTTGGTATTATTATTATATTATCCATATTATTTAACTTTATCTATTACTAAATGAAATCTATATTAAATACTACACCTCTTTTTATAAAATTTAACTTCATGTATATATATATATAATTATTAATAACATTTAATAAATTTTATTATAACTGATATAATTGAGATTTACATAATAAAAACTATTGTTATTTTAAATATTATGAAATTGTAATGTTTTTTGGTCATTCTTCTACTTTTCAAAATATGAGTAAATATATTTTATACTTTATTGGTTAAAAATATTATTACTAGTAAAAAAAATAATTATAATTTACACTTACATCAAAACCATTCATTAAAATAAATTTCTCTAACATAAATTACTTTTTCTAAACATTCATCATTTTAGACATAACATAAAACATTATACATTCAGACAACATACATTCAAAAAATTAAATCATACAAACATTCAACATCCAAAAAATTAAATCATACAAAACATTACACATCATGAATAATATATGAAATAAATAAATCATACACACAATTAAACATCAAAATGAAATAAATAAACAAAATTAAAACAATTAAAATAATAAAAAGAAATTTTACCTCAATAAAATCAAAAAAAAATTGAGAAAGAATTTCTGCAATGCATCGCAAAAAAAACCAGAGAAGGACGATGGGTATTGCAGGGGGGGACCCTCCTTTTATAAATATTCTCGGCCAGATGTGTGAATGTCATTCACACATCCTTCAACTGCGCGGGAAAGGATGCTTGAACGACGTTCACCCATCCCTGCCACGGCTCAAATGCGTGAACATCGTTAACACATCCATTCTCGCGCACAGTAGCGTGAATAACTTTCATGCATCCCAGAACCATTTTGAAAAATACCGGGACCCAGATCCCCTTTCCTGATTTTTTTTGTAAAACCCGAAAAAAATTACATAAAGAATGGACTTCCACCCCTATAACAGATCTGGTCCACTAGTCAGACTGTAAGGACCTATTTCTAAAAGTCACCATACTGGAGAAGGACTAGTGAGCCGCTGCGTGTCAGGCCGAGGTGCCGCACAGAGCTGATGAAATCTACCTCCGCCGCTTTCCAATTGAGGACCACCATTGGACTTCAAAGAAATCAGAACCCTCGCCACTTTCCCTAGTTTTGCGTGGAATACATGAAGGAGGGGGAAGAAATGTTAAAAAAACTAAACTAATTAAATTACTAAAGATAAACTAAATTATAAATAAATAAAATATATTTAATAATAATAATAATAATAAATAAATAAAATAAGATAAAATAATAATACAAAAATATAACAAACTCATTAATAATAAAATTAATTTTTAAAATAATAATGAAATTAGTAATAAAACTAATTATTTAAAATATTAATTTTTTAAATAAAATTAAAATAAACTAATTAATAAGATTAAATAAAATACTTAAATTACAATTTCGTTTTTAATTAACTAAAATGTTAAATGTAATAAATAAAAATAACGTAATCAATTTAATTAATTAAATAAAAATGTAATTTAGAATATATAATAACAAATTACTAAAAATGTTAATAATATAAATAATTATTAAATTATAAACCTAATAATTAAATTATTAACTTTAATAGATAATTAAATAATAACACTTAATAAATAAAATAAATAATTAAAATATTTACTAACAATTTAAAATGAAATTATAACTAATAATATTTTTATTTAAATAATTTTGACTTTTTTATTAAATATCTAATTATTTATTCTATGTTTTTCAGGTTCATATGGGAATTGAAATCCCATCCACGTTCACACAACAGAATTATCGGAAGTCAGTTATTTGAGATGAGATAGAGCGACATGTGGTTGACTGAAAAAACGCATGTGTATCATGTGAATGATAGGAGCCAGCTTAAGTTAGTAGAAGGAAGTGGTGACAAGAAGAGCATGACAGCAGAATATTTGAGCAAGTAGCAGCAGAAATTGAGGGGACTCTCATTCTGATTCCACACATCATTTTTCGAGATCGAAGACTTCCCGGAGAAACTATGTAGTTGATCTGGAGACTAAGGAGCTAGAAGATAGAGCGTTACATAGGAAGTTCTTCCTCCTCCTTTCTTTAATCCATGTACTCTAATTTTAGTTGTTTTCAATTCTATATTTCATTATTCAAATAGATTGAATTTCTAGCTCAGGAGCTTTAATCTTGGTTGGTTTATCCATTAAAATTTTCACTTCCTCTTTGTTTGACATCAGAATTGATCGGCGTGATCAGTTCTGATATTAAATTAAATTGTTCAAACCTTCCAGTAAGAAAATTCATAGCATCAAGATCAATAATCAAGATTTAACTTGATCATATTTATGTTGAGGCGTTAATGACATTACATTTGGAGTTTTACAGTGAGTTTTATTTCAACTGTATTCTTTTTCAAATTTCTAATGGTTGATGATCTTTAGAGTGGAGAAATCTAAAAGTCATACCTATGTTTGATGTGTCTTCTGGAGAGGAAGATATATCAACCTATTTCTAAGGTGTGATTCAATTAATTTTAGTGGAGAGTTATCTTTTTAACCATCAAGTTTAGAATTCCTGAGAAAATTGTTGATCTAAGCTCCTTTATCTTTATAGCTAAGTATTAGTTACTATTTTCTTTTAGTTATCAGTGCTTTAGTATATGATTAGTATCTTTTTATATATTTTTTTAATAATCACTATCTCTAAAACAATATAAATAAAAAAAATCTAAAAAAATCTTTTAAGATGTTTACTTCACTACTGATAACAAGGAGTTTTTAGTTTAAAACCCATAGAATAACTCACCTACCTTCACTTGGGTTTGACCCTTCACTACTATACTAGTGTAGGTTTATAAATAATATTTTCAAGGTTGTGACGACCTCCAACCGCATCAGTACACCAAGTCCTTTTCATATGAAAGTATTGTTTTAACTAGTTTATTTCAAGACATAAATGATAATTTAATTTATTTGAAACAAATTTCTATAAACATAAGGGGCGTTACATTCTACAACCCTTAAAAGGAATTTATCCATTCAAATTCCTCACACATGTAAAATAATGAGGATACATATGATTCATCATATCCTTATGTTCCAACATATCTTACTCTAACTAATGATTTCTCCACAAAAAATTGACCAGGTGAGTGGTCTTGTTTCGTAGAACCTACATTGAACAATCCAGAACGTCAACTAGTTTTTCCTCATAAGAATGACCCTACTCTAGTGGTGTGACCTATGAGTTCAGTACATATGAAGGGTTAGGTATGTACTCACTCAAGAGAGATACATAGAAAACATGATGGACATTAGAGAGATTTGGAGGTAGTTCCAAGCGATAAGATACCATCCTGATATGATCAATAATCTCAAACAGAATGATATACCTAGGGATTAGTTTCCCTTTCTTCCAGAATAACATAACTTTCTTCCAGGGTGATATTTCTAGAGACACATTTTCACCAACTTCATATTCTAGGTAACTTTAGTGGTTATCAATATAACTTTATTGTCAACATTAAGCTAACTTGATATGTTGCAGAATAGTTATAACCTTCTCGACCAATTCATATGAAAATCAAGTCCCAATAGCTTTGTTTCTCCAACCACATCACAATACATTGGATATATATATTTCATCCCATATAGGGCTTCATATAGTGCCATCTTAATTCTTGATTGAAAGCAATTGTTGTAGGAAAACTCAAATAGGGGAAGGTGTTGATCCCAACCACCTTTAAAATCCATAGAACAAGATCCAATCATATCCTCTTGGGTTTGAATTATTCTTTCTAACTGGACACCTTTTTGAGGATGATAAGAAGTTATGAAAGTCTTTTCTATATCAAGTTCTAACTTAAGACTCCTCTAGAGCATTGAGGTAAACCTCAGATCCTGATATGATACAACAAGATGTGGTACTACATGATATCTTACACTTATTTAATTTATATCCAGGAAAGATGATATAAAGAGAAGTTTTATCAGAGGGTGGTGAAGTGTGCGGACTTTTTTTTTGATCAACTACAACCCATATAACATAAAACCGTTTAGAGTGTTTTCATAGTCCAATGAGAAAATTCATATTGATGTTCTCCCACTTCCATTCTAGTATGAGTAATAGATGAAACAACCCCTTTGAATTTTTTCATTCACCCTTAACATGATGGTATACCAAGAACTGAGATAAAAACTATGAAATATCTCTCTTCATGACATCCCACTAGAAGTATTCTTTTAAGTCCCTATTCATCTTTATTTTCTAAGACGAATAGAGAATTAAGAACTATGAACGCCCTCTAGCAACTGCTTATTGAAATTTGATAAGGAAGAAACACACACATAGTTCATGAACCTTATCATTGCATACCAATCAAGGATACACATTGGAACATTTCTAATTTTATTTTACAAATCATTATCTTCCATCGATGCATCATTAATCTTCACTAGGATTGAGGGTTGAAAACTCATTTATGAAATATAATAATTTCCCACATCCTTCAATATTTATAAAGACATCAATTGCAAATCTAAAAATATTGGATCTTTGTGATCCTCATCATGGATAATCTAGAGTGATCATTCCGACTCAAATCATCAGACACCTTGTTCATTTTCCTAGGGTGGTAGTGTATTGTGCCATCATAATACATTATCAACTCTATCCATCATCTTTGGGATATGTTCAACTCCTTCTATGTGAATATATATTTTGGATTTTTTTATCAGTATATATATCACAATTTTCTCTATAAATATGATGCCTTTAAATCATTAATATAAAAATTAATGTTGCTAACTCAAAATCATGAGTTGGGTAATGTTTCTCATGAATCCTTAACTTCCATGAGGCGTAGGCTATAACCATGTTATTCTACATTAGAACACATCACAACACCATATTGAATGAATCACTATAGATTAAAAACCCTTCTCTAGTACATAGTAATGTAAGCATAGGTTCACTGATTAACTTTCTCTTCAATCCCTTGAAATTTTCCTCACTTTCATTTTTCCTAGGGAACTTGACACCTTTCTAAGTTTACTTGATAATAGGATTAGATATTCATGAGAAATTCTCCACAAAATCTGATAATATCTAGTTAAACAATGAAATTTAATTATCTCAGTCACCATGGATGGTCCAGTACATCATTCAATAGCCTCCGCCTTTGATGGATCTACTGTTATGCCGTCTCTTGATATTATGTGACCCAAAAATGAAACCCTTTTAGTATAAAATTTACACTTTGTAAATTTTTCATACATATTCTCCTTCCATAGGGTCTTATGTACAATTAAAAAGTAATATTCATTCTCTCACTTGCGTTGAGAGTAGTTAATAATATTATCTATAAAGACTACCCCAAACTGCTCGAGGTAATATCTAAAGGACCTAATAATTAAATCCATTAAGATAGTAGGGGAATTAGAATACCAAATGAATCACTATATATTAATAGTATCAATCCCTTGTACATAATTCCATATTGGGAATATCCTATTTCTTGACCCTCAATTAATGTTATCTAGAACTACGTTAAGTCATGGTAAATTATTGAGATCCACATAGTTGATCAAAACTGTCCTCAATATGAAAAAGAGGATAACTTTTCTTGATTGTGATCTTGTTAAAAACTTGATAATCAATGCCGATTATCATTAAAAAATCTTTCTTTTTTAAAAAAATCAACAAGTTCACTTCAAGGTGAGACACTTGGATAAATGAATCACTTTTCAAGTTTTTCATTGAGTTTTTTTCTTAAATTCTTCTAACTCAACCGGATCCATTCTATAAGGAGTCTTCGGAGTTGGTGTGTAACCAGGTATAATTTCTATTGAGAACTCAACGTCAATTTTTTTTAAATACAATGAAACTCTTCAAGAAATAAATCCACAAAATCTTGATTAATATGCATATCATCGATGATGATTTTCTCCCCATCCATTTGAGATAAACAACCATTTGGAGAGGGAATTAAGACCCATATACTAGATGTAATCTCTACAGGATGTTCATAATTTTCATCACATTGATGGATGATCATAAGATAAATTGAAATATCAAACATAACTTCCATTACATGGAAATGTTTTGTGGGATTTATGTAGAGAAATCCAATCGATGAATAATATGAAATCAAATTCATCTAATGGGATAATGAAATGATTTATAGGAAGTAAATTCCCACAAACTACAACTGGAGAGGAATCATAGAATTTATATTCAATATTATACCATCAGGGGTAGGCACTTTTATTTCCACATCTCATTTCATTTGTGAATTCATAACACCCTTATGAAATTCTATAGATATTAATGAGTGGGAAGATCCAGAATCAAATATGAAAATGGCAGTTCAAGAGTGGTCAGTAGGTATAAATCTCTTTAAGTTGTCATCTCACCCCTCATCAGAAATAGATATTTCCTGATATTTCCACTTGTCCCTTGGATTAAGTGGTTTTTGACATTGATCATCATCACCAACCCTTGGGTTTGGACAGTGGTTAGCATAATTCCCATTATCCTTGCACTTTTAGGAATGAATCACAGGAGGTTTATTCTATGCCAGTTTATCCCCATTCCTACCATTTGATAACTTATTCACATTACTTCAACAATAAAATGACTAATGAACTTATCTTCCACACTTAAAACATTTATTTTAACACAAAAGGAAATCTCCTCCAATCTTCTTCCCACATTTAGAGAATAAAGGGAAGCTCATATTCTTCCCTTCATGGTTTTTATATTTTCATGTAAATGCAATCCTCCTCTTCCTGTCAAGAACATGATATTGATACATGAATCCAACCGAAATTTCAAACTTGAATGCCAAAAAAAATTTCTTAGCTACAACAGTAGATTTTAGTCAAATCCATTATGATACATAACTATAATCTACTAAAGAACCTGTCAACTTTACTTTCAGGTTGGCTGATAATTCTGGAATCATACCTCACAAGTGTTGTGAAATTTTCCTCATATGTACCAATAGATTCATAATCCCTTTACTTCAACTCAATGAACTCTTTCTCAATCCTAGTATAAGGAATCCGAGGAAGGTACTTATTAAAAAATAAGTTAATGAACTCAAGCTAATCCTTATATTCAATCACATTTTTCCCTAGTATTCTTGATTAGAGTCCACTACTGGTCAGCTTCACTTTATAATCAATAGATATCTAGAATTAATTTCTCATGCTATGAACATTGGAGAACAAAGTATATATTTTTAGTAATACTGATCTATTGTTCATCATCATGTGGATCAGAAGACCCTCTAAAAAAGGTGGATATTACCTCATGGACGACTCAATAGAATATTGTTCCTCTATTTCTCATTTGGAATTCCCCCATGATTAAATGATTTAGAAAGATATGTGAGCATAAGATTGATTTTTTTTCATTAAATCTCCTATAGAATTCAGTTTATTAATAGGAAAGTCATTTCATTTTCAGTTGTTATCACTATTAATATAGTTCTATTGGGTTCCTACAATTTACTAAAACCAAAAATCATATAGTAATATACATTTATCATAGCGAGGGAACCCATAATAATGAAAATTCATTTAAAGGATGTCCAAACTATAACATCTTCCTTAATCTATGACACCTTATTTTTATCTTTTTTTTCATAGGAAAAATCTATTGAAATCCTTCATGATGGATTGTGAAGAGTTTTTGAATTCCCAAATCATATCCCCCATGTTTTTAAACTAGGTGTGCTGTAATTCCAATTTTTTTGTACCAAATTACCCTGAGTTAGGCCCATAAAATCTTTTAATAGTGGTTACCCATGTGTGAATATATTACAAAGACACAACCACTTATAGTATCAAGAATGGTATGAATTTATATGAAACCAGCCACTCTATCCTTCACCAAAATTCAATGACATTTTCCTATACTTTTCATTATCTTTAAATTTATCCTTAGACATGTTTTTAGGGTCTTTATTAAGGTTTTATAATTATATATTCCACGAGTTAACTAAACATTTTCTATAAAAAAAACTATATAGACCCTCAATTTTTATACATAAACATTACATAACATTTTCAAAATACATAATCCATTATACAAACATAGACCCAAATACAATACTAGTGTAGTTCATTTGGATATATGGAAACATAAACAATGATACATAAGTGATCAAAATTTTATCCCATTAGGTAATTCATGAATAATACCTTTATTATAAACCAAAATCAAAATACATATATTCATAAACTAGGGAACTAAACCTAAAAAGGGGTGATAAAAAATGCTTAGTAAGAGTAATCAAGGGAGATATGTAAGCGTAATCACGAGAATAAGGGTATGAGAACATGATCAAGAAAATAAAAGATAATACACATAATATAAAATATAATATACATGAATCATTACATAAATATTAGCACCTGATAAGACATTAATCATAAGTAAATGAAGAACATAATCTATGAAAGAATAACATATGAACAAAACATGGAATTATTGCATACAAACAATCATATAATATGATTTATATAGTTTTTAGGGCATCACTGCCTACACATCCATGGTAGTATAGGTTCACTCTCCATGCCATCTTGGTAGTAATGGTTTCCTCACATATATTGGTAGTAATGGTTAATTCTCAATACCATATTCTTTTATCTAATGAGATAGAAATCTTTACACAATGTACTAGAGGTAGATATATGTCTCACCTGTCTTATAATGATATCATACATACATGTTCCAAAAGATCATAAATATTCATATCATAAACCATTAATTGTAATGGGTATTATAAACATGTAATAATATCATAACCAATGGAAATAGACAGGTTTCATAATCATTTCATAATAAACATAAGTTGTGAAAAAATTGGGTTTCAATAGCACATATCCTGTGAAAGAGAAATATGTTTCATCAAAATCATGTAATCAAAACTCAATCCAATCAGAAAAATAATATGAATAGAAATATTGAATAATTTACCTATAAAGGAATGAGTAACACCAAAAAAATTATCATATATATGAAATTATTTTGAAATATCTTTTATAATTTTTTTTATAAAAATATACTTTATGGATTGAATAAACATTTTTAAAATATAAAACATTTTTAAAAAATTTTATTTTAAAAATAGATATTAAAACTTATAAAGGATACATTGAAATATATAAAATGTTTTTAAAATCATTTTTCCATGAAAATGGGTTACAAAGATCATTGGAAAACATTTTTTAATTTTTTTTAAACTGCGGTTTTTGAATATAATAGATTCCAACCGAAGAGTGAGACGATTAGATTTTACTTTAAAATGTTATATTAAGTTCCAAAGAGTGGAAAAATTGTAATAATACAAGGATATATCTTGAATTAATAATGGATAAAGAAGCTCGTGACATTTATTAAGAGACAGATCATAATATTTCATCAAAGGATTCATAAACATAAACAATCTCAAAAAGTGATAAGATTGTCTCAATAAACTATTATAACATGATAACAAGGGATGATACTCTCCATGTAAGAAAATGAAATTAAATTAATATTATAATATCATTAAAATAAGTAATTTCATTATATAACATGTAAAATGGATGTATATACACCTCAAAAAATAATTTAGGTGCATAACAAAACATGAGTCTCAATGAAGGAAAATTGAGACAAAACTATTTTACTGATTTGGTATCTTTTGAAAGTTAAACAAAATTAAATAAAGCTCATAAAATGTGTATGTTAATACTCATATAATTTAAATATAAGAGACATATAATTAATTAACGAGATGTACATACAGAAAATAAGTTAATGGTGATCAAGACATGTATCTCACAGAAATAAAAGTGAGATGATATTCCCTTACCATATGTCTTGACTCTCATCATAATAAATCAAACACCTATATAATAAATATAAATTTATTATAAATATTTTACATAATCATATATTAAAATATAATACCATATATGGATTTATTATGACCTTATATTACCCATTTGTTATCCATATTATGTTAAGGTTTCACTACGGACAATATTCTCTTTGTTCTTCACATGTATCTTAATTTGTTATATCTTTGGTCCTTATAATTATATCATGATTCAATAATGTAATACATGATATAAATATAATTTCTATTCAGTATTTTTATATTATAATATATATATAATGTATAATTATTAAATGGAATAAACAGTTCATGGAGATGGTAAGTCGTACATACACATGAACGTTGTTTCTATTTTTATTATCGTATTGAAAGAAAGAATGAAAATGACCTATATTTATATATGTATATAATATCATTAAAGTATAAATATAATGTTATATATATCATATAATTTCTCTGAACCCATCCTTAAAACAATTTGTGTAGCGTGTGAACAAATCACATCGTTTTGAGGGGGTGGTAGTCCTCACTTCTTCAAACCAAATTATCTTATTTACAAAAAATGGGATGTAAATAAATATGTGTTGTAAATTTAATACATAAACATAATGACACAAGAAATATAATATATAACATATGTAAACATATTTTTCATAAAAATATCCATCATTATAAGAGGTAATTGAAAAATAAACAACCATCGTTTAGTGAGGTGGTTGTTCACTGTACACATAAACAATATGTTTGTTACCCATTAAATGGAGGTGTGTATAAGTATAGAATGAATTATTTTCATAAAAATATTATAGTATATTTAAGATACTATTTTTTTATAATTTAATGAAATAAATAGAGTGGAGGGGTGGAGAAGGGAAATAAGAGAAAGGAGCTTGAGAGAAGGTGTTACCTCTTAATCGAGTAACTCCTTTTTGTTAGTACCAAAAGGTTTACTTGGAAGACTTTATGAACAAAGTTAGGCTTAATGAATAGATGGAGGGATTTTGGGAAGTGTACATTGTAGATCTTGGATGAACCTATTTGGATTGAGAGGTGTCATGAAGTGGGGGAGGTGGTGGCCTTTTATAGGGAAGGGAAATGACTCACTTGTTATTTTTGGAAACAAGTTAGGTGTACCCAGGTTTTTACCTAAAAACAGCCATCAAGAAAAAATAATAATATAAATTTTATGGATTAAAAATATATATTAAATGGGTTTTGTACAAGTTTCTAAGTCATTTTGGGACTGAAAATTCTGGTTTACTTCTTAGTTAAGCTTAATTTGTCCTTAATCCTTGTATTAATTTTATTCACTCTCACTAAAATTTTTTGTAAAAAAAATATGAACATACTATAAATTAAAAATTATGATGATTAAAAATATTAAATCTATTTCATAAATTTATGAATAGATTATAGGTTTGAATTAATTTAATATTAATCCTACAGTCGGGTCTACACTGCGGGTTTTTAAAGTAAAAATGATCAAAATTTTGATTTGTTTTTATATCCAATTTGAATGTGAAATTGGTTCTAATTAACTGAATTTTATTAATTTATAAAAATATAATCTAAATAAACATTTAATACAATTTAAAATATGATTTATCCATAGAAATAAATTATATGAAAAAGATGTTTTGAATTGAAATCTTATATTTTTTCACCATTCATCCCAAAATGATGTTTCTGAGAAAAACCCCAACAATTCTCCCTATGATAATTTATAAATTATAAATTATAAAATGAATTTCATGTTGTCAAATTGAATTTATAAATTTCTCTATAGTTAATTTTATTATCTTTTACAAAAGGAAATTAAAAGGAGTTTATTCAAGATAATGGCATTTTTAAACAAAAAAAATATTTATCAAAAATCAGATCATTTATTATAAATATGTTTTATTTACATAATTTTTTTAAAAAAATATAGTTATTACTATTCATATTACTAATTTTTTAGCTATTTTATAACTATCTCGTTTAAATAATTATAATAATAAAATATTGTTTCGTAGAAACATCAGTGTTGCAAGTAACATATACCAACTTGATTATCCATGTAACTTACTACAAGTCAATATTCTATGTAATGTAAACCAAGTTTTTATTATTTGGAATGTTAAAAAATTTCAATCCATTTGAATGAAATTTTTTTACTTAGTCCATTGTAAGACATAAATAATAATTTAATTTATTTGAAAAAAGGTCCATAAAATCATGGGGTGTTACAGAACCTATTTTTTAGGATATATAAAGATATACATTGAAATAATAATTTATGGAATGAATTCGTACATAAAAAAAATTCACAACCACATATACTTTTAAAGATATAATTGGGAAAAAAGAACCATATATAACAGTTGAATTATGTCATAAAACTTATAGAGTAAAATCACAATGAAGAATCGGTTATATGATTTAGAACATGAATATTTGTCCCATCCATTTTTTCATTTAGGAAGGAAAATTTTGATGGTTCAAATAGATCATAATTATATATTAACCTAGTATTTGAAAAAATATATATATATCTTCTAATAAAATTGTGGTAAAATAAAATATAAATGGTGATTCAAGAGTATACATCACGATTATTGGTCTTAAAAAAAATATAATATTGTGTTTCATAATTCTAATGGGATGATGAAACCATTACACATACCCAAATTTAAATAAGATAACATCACCATGTATTTCATTAAATTTTATCATAAAACATATAATGTAAACAATTAAAGTTGGATTATATTCAAACTTTCCATAATGTTAACTCCCATAATTTCTATTAAAGATATATTTTCCCCAAAGAAAATTTATAAGATATATATCATTAAATTTGTATGGAAATATTGTGTACCAATTTTGATTATTTATTATAAGAATCCAAGGTTATATCAAAAATTCCTGAGAGACCATCAATTTGATCTGAATAAAATACTTAACTTTACCATTGATTATCAGCCTCAAGATATTTTCCAATCTAAAAGAACCTTTAAATCAATATAAGACCTATTGAGACCTTTCCTGATATATTTTAAAGAAGTTTGGGATTTACATATTAAAATTTTCCTGATATAAAATATGAATAGGATTCACATGTGAATCTAAATTCAACCATATAAGGATATGTTTGGGAAGATATGAAAAACTTCAATACAATAAGATAATGTTAAGAGAGAAAAATCTACCCATACTAGTTATTTCATTGGAAGTAATAGAAAATATTCAAACCAAAAAATGATATATTAAATTATAAAAACAAAAAAATATGGTTTTTTTAATAATAATCAATTTGATTTAGTTTTTTACACAAGAGAAGATTTTTTCATTAGAATATCACTAAGAAGAGGCATGTGATATTTTAGAAGAAAGAAAATGTACCACATGCATACGCCCCTTTATGATTATTGATGAACTAAGAACTATATTGTATCAAATATAACTTATACCAATCCTTTTACAATTAAATAGGTTTTTTTATTATTTCACATATAAGGAAATAGATACTAGATCTATCAATTTTATTGAATCTATGGTTTGAAAAATTTCTCATTATCTCTCTTACAGGGAATAACCAATCAATATATTTAGTCATCAAGATAATGTTTACCCAAATGAGAGAAAAAAGCTCATAGAATGTTTATTTAGTAATAACTTGAATCCAAATATTCAATGAAACTAGTTTAACATCATTTTTTCCAACCAAGTATTTAATTTTAGTGTGATTGTTTTTAAGGGAGTCAGAATGATACAAACCATATTTTAGTACGAATTTTACTTCTAAAACATCTATGTTTGTTGAGATTTAATAAATTTTTTTACATGTAATGTGGTTGTAATAAATATTTTTTATTTCACCAAGTTATAATATTACAACATAAAATGAAATGATAATTATTATTACAAAATGCATGTATCAAATATAATTCGAAATAATATATAAGGAAAAAATATATATATCTATATATCTTAGTTTAGATATTTTTCCTCCAAGTCATCTATTAAAATAATACGCATCAATATAACTATAATTATAATGTATAATATATGAAATATGTTAAACATTTTAAATAATTGAATATGATGAATTAATTTATTAAAGTATATAAGAAAATGAAAAGGAATGTAAATTGGTAATGTGATTGTTAGATTATATAGTGAATTGGGGTTTTTTCGATGATAATTAAATACTTTAATATCTAAAACCTCTCCGATCAATTACTATGTGGATAAATAGTGTTTGAGGTGTTATGGAGGTCATAGTGGCTCAATTCAAGAGTTAATCGAAATTCCAGTTTTTTCAAGTTTTCCCAGATTCTCCCCTTTGATGTTTTATTTGACATAAAATGATTTCAAATCCATGTTTTAGTGTTGTTTAATACATTTAAAAGGGTAAAAATTATATCATTAATTTCATATCACACTAGAGGATTTATGTTAGTGAAAATATGTGGTCAATATCCACTTTTAAGAAAAAGTTCAAACATTTTTATATCGGTTGAGTCTTGGATATAGTCATTCACAACCGGACACCTTTGTGCACCCGGAATGACTTATGATGGCTTGGTGTTGACCATGTGTTGAATGGAAGTATGTATATTTGGTTAAATATATGGACACCTCAGGATGGAACATGCTCTGTGATAACCCGTGAATTATCAAAGTGGAATTAAATAATGAGCATTTCCAAAATCTGAATACACCATGCCATGTTAAGTGTGTCCATTTGTTATGTGTGGGTTTTATCTATCTTGTGACTTGTGTGGTTGTGTTGTGATAGGGTTGAGAGAACTACTGTAAGGTGGGATGGTATGTATGGTGTAACAGAATCTCAGGTTGACAGATTGATTGATTGTGGAATGGATGTGTAGTGTTTGAGTAGCAGGGCTGCAGGTTCAGGTTGTGCTATGTTTATGTTGCAGGTGTGATGTGTTTGGTTTTGTTATACAACAGGGCTATCATATTTTATTTTTATGACATGTGTTGAGGGGTTTGGATGTGTGTTGGTGGGGTTTCTTATTATGAGGATGAATTGGGTGGGATGACATTGAAGATTGAATATGATAGTGGTTCGTATTGGTATTAAATGGAGATGAAATGTGAAGTAGGTTGTTTAGCAGCATTTTTTGTTATGTGGTGTGATTGGTGAATCTTTTCCTTCTAATACGCATTTTTTATGCATAATTTTTCCCAAGTGGTAATGGGATTGATAAACTAATTTCATGATAGATTTTGAAATGGTTTTGTTAGTTCAGCCAAAGGAATAAATGTAGAAAAATATTTCAATATGAATGGGTTTCATCATAGAACAAGCATGAAACAACATTTTTTCATCATAAATTTCACCTTTTAAAACATGTTTTGTGTTTTTTTTACTTTTTAGAGGCAGTAATAAAGATAATTTTGTCGAATGGATGTTTTTTGTAGAATCCCATAGACTGGGATGAGTGTTTGATGCCTATATATATATGTAATTTATTTTTATGTCTGTATTCACCCAACCCTTATTGAGAAACATGTTCCAAACAACCCCCATTGTTACAGGGGAGGGTGTCTTTATGAAACATTATAGTGGGAGGATGGATTGCTGGCCACCCACTCTTTCATGCTCCATATTCCAAGAAGTGATAGCCCAAGATTCATCGGGCATGTGGTGGTTGTGAGGCCTAGCTTTCTGTGGGTGAGTTTTTCTTCTTAGCTGTCCTTGGGGTGGTATGTGTTGTGCATTCCAATTTTTCTTCATGATGATGTGTAGTTTTTGGTCTAGGTGTGTGCAGGCGGGATGTGATGTTATATCTAGGCTAGGTGTCTGCAGGATGTATGTGTTGTGGTTGTAAGGACCAATTGTGTGTGTATAAGATGTGTATTCTTGTTTTCAAAATAGGTGGGAGCACCAAGACATTTTTCGTTAGAGTGTGATATTGGATAATCAGTGTGAAATTGGTGCAGGGTACTCAATCATTGACAAGATATCTATTACATTACTTTAATTGAATTAATTGGTAAGTGTGCCTTTGGTAATGTTGGGGTGGCTAGTATACCTTGTTTGGTACTATTTGAATTTACTCTTTTCTCACATGGGCATTAGAATTCTTCTCCACTTGTGCATGAGAGACTTTTCTTTTTTACATATTGAGTATTCTTTTAAGATCACCATATATATATATATATATAAATGTATTCTGGTTTCTAGAAGGACTACGTGCACCATATTGGTCATTACTAGCTTGGATGTTAGAGACTGTTTTTCTATCACAGCTTACCTTTTCTTTTGGTATTTACTTTGGAGACACTTGCTTTTGTATCAATTACATTTTAATCCTATATGTGGGATGGATTTTGGTTTTACATTATATATATAGTGTTATATAGTTGTTCATTGGTTGATAGATCTTATCTGCCAATCATGGGTACTATAAAAAAGGAAATGCCTCCCATTTTTGTGATATTTGTATACCCTTGGTGCTGGTTGCAACCCTGAGGCCTACTGGAGGAGGGACTCTAGGGTCATTATCTCTTTTTCTCCATTGCTAGCTGAGGAGGGGAACCCTCGGAGGGAGGGGGTTATGACCGAATGGTATTAGAGACTGATGTTTGAGAGATAGGATGGAGTTTACAGTTAGTAACAATGAGGATTTCATGGGTTGGTAGTGCAACAATGTTATTTGATCTTGGTGTGTGACATGAGATAGGGAAGACCATCTAGGACATTGTATTTTAGGGCACCCCATGATTCGGTGACCGGACTCTAAGCCTATCAAATGACCAAGTTAAGCAACACCGTTTGTAGGGTAGAGACCCTAGGAAAGGTAAATGCATCATAATGAATGGTGTTCCTACTTTATTTGGTTTTTTTGGGAAATGTTAAATAAATAATGAGTTAAATGATTTAAAATGAATCTTAAATAAAAATTTTTACTACTCGGGCTTATAATTCATTATTTACCATTATGATATGTCACCTAGTCATTGTCTATGTGTATTACATTCAATGGTGTCTAAATAAGCTAACCTAGTTGATCGATAGGGGGTTGACCTTGTAGAGGAGGACAAATAGTGGAACAAAATGTTACCTAATTTCCAATGACAATCTTTAAGAATGTACGAGGGAAGTGTTTCAGACGTGGATATAGATAATTAGCTCGAGGATCATGTGATCACCTTCAACATGATCCGGGATATAATAGAGAATTGGGTTTCTTTTGTGGTGATCTAGATGTGGGGAGCTACGCGTTAGTGGTGGATGTTGTACCCATGAGAGATGAAAGAGGCTTATGATTTTTGGGCTGACATTGAGAAGGAGTTCAAGGTGTAATTCTAGAAATCCACCATGATCGATGAAAAGGGGTGGGATTTACTCTCCATCTACTAGGGGAGTATGTCAGTACAAGATATGGGAATCAAGTTCAAAAATAACCTTCATTTTTCAACGTATCTCTTTTTGGATGAGGAGTCTCATGTGAGATACCTAGAGGAGTCACTTCTTCCTTCCCTTCAGTATAGGGTTACTCCCTTTACCTTTCTGACATATGTCGGGGAAAAAAATAAGGCCGAGGTATTTGATAGTATGCACTAATGAAGAGTTATAACATCAGAGGGGAGACAACCTAGTTCTTCAAAGGGAAAGTTTTTGGTAGTGGGTATCAGGTGCTAGGGCCTTTGAGGACCAGACCAATGGGGAGGTGACCCCAGTAATTTTTGTTTCAACCTTCTAGTCCTCGTGCCTATCCTGTGGGCTTGGGGCCTGTGTGTTTCATTTTAGGAGTCCATGGGAAAGTCCGTGGTCGGTTCCAAGAGGTCATTCAATACAAGTATGATGGAGGTGGGTAGGTCCAGTACCTGGCTTAGCAGTAGTTGCCGGTATGGAAATTCCAGCAGTAGGGATAGTAGCCTCATGCTCCATAAAGGGGAGAAAATGTATGTAGAGGCCATCCTCAGGGTGTTCCTCAGGGACCACATCCATGACATGGTAAAAGAGGTAGATATTATTAGAGGGGAAGAGGAGATGGGCATGGTTAGTTTCATGTCGCAAAGGCTTCATTTCAAATAGGGTTAAAGATCAATCGAGGTACGATTCATTTGTTTATTACTCTTACTTTCACTTTATTTGATTCAATAGATTCAAACACACATTTTTCACCTAGTCTATCCCATGATCTAGGACTAGAATTACAGAGGCCTCCCATACCCCTGGTGTTGAGCATGCAAGTTGGAGGTCGGACTAGCTTGTTTAATGTGTGTCGTGATATAAGACGATCATGGGACCACATAAGTCCCATGGGGATCATTTCTTATTACAAATCCAACCATATGATGTCACCCTTGGAATCCAGTATTTGTACTCTGTGGATGGTGTTATCGAGTACTTTCAAAGAAGATCCATGTTTTTTGATGTGGGTGGACAACGTGTGGATTTCATTGGCGAACAGAGCTTCCAAGTGTACAGTTGGAATGTTGGGAATCTTCATTCCTTGTTGGCTGAACTGTTAGTGGTACCAGTGAATATTAAGATGGTAGAAGTTCCTAGAGTTTTTGGGTAGTTCTCATATTTATTTTCAGTGGATATTTTAACCATGCCCCCTTGATGTGACGTAGAGTTCGGGATAGACTTATAGCCTAGTGATTGTTCAATTTAGATGGATCCTTGTTGAATGCCACATTAAATGATACGAGAGATGAAGATTTAGATAGATGATCTAATGAAAAAGGTCTTTATCCATACCAATGTGTCATCGTGGGATGATCTAGTGTTCTTTACAAAGAAGTAATATGGTGTTCTATGGTTGTATATAGACTATAAAAGGTTGAACAAGGTGATTGTCAAGAACCGTTATCCTCTCTCGAGGATAAATGATCTTTTAGAATAACTGAGAGTGGAAAGTTGGTTTCTTAAGATAGATCAATGGTATAGATATCACCAGTTGAGGGTGAAATAATCCAATATTCGCAATATTTGTTTTCATATCCGGGTATGGGAACTTAGAGTTTGTGCTTATGCCACTCAACATTATAAATGTAACAACGGTGTTCATGGGGATTGAGAAATCAATTTTCCATGAGTTCCTGGACTTGTTTTTCATCGTATTCATTAATTGAATCCTAATCAACTAGAAATCAAAGGAGGTGTATACCAAGTCTCTTAGAATATTCTTGGAGGTACTTCGACGCCAACAGCTCTATAGGAAGCTGTCCAAGTGAAAGCTGTAGAATGGAGTGGTAAAATTCCGTGGTCATGTGGTATCTCAGTAGGGTATAAATATTAACCTATCAAAGGTCGAGGAAGTGGTTTCTTGTGTAGCACCCAAGAATGTGGTGGATTGTCATAGTTCCCTCGGTCTTATAGGGTATTACCAAAGGGTTTTACCCAATATCTCTCAATTTGCATCCACATTGATAGACCTGAATAAGAAAGAACAAGAGTTTGTATGGAGTGAGCAGTGAAAGGAAGTGTTTGGATATCTAAAGGGGATGTTGGTCATTGATCTAGGGCTCCGATTTCTAGTGTAATCGGTGTTGTTTGAGGTGTTTTGTGACACTTATGGTCTAGGTTTGGGATTCTTGCAATTCAACAATGGTGAGTGATATCTTATGGGTCTAGGAAATTGCATCTCCATAAACATAACTATTCCACCCATGATCTAGAGATAGCAGTTGTTGTGTTCATTCTAATGTTGTGGCGATATTACCTCATTGGGTATCATTTGGTGGTCTTCATGAATCTTAATAGATTATGGTATATCCTTTCACAAAAAGATCGTAACATGCAACATTAGAGGTGGATCGAGTTTCTCTAACACTATAACTTCGAGATCACTTAGACAACATGAAATGTTAATTTTTTGGCTGATGATTTGAGAAGAAAGTTGTATAAAGATGTAGTTTAGGAATCTAAAGATTCTTGGAAGGAAATGGAGGAGTTGGATTCCTTGAACATAGTTACAGGAATGGATGGTTGAAGAGTCTTATTGTTCCAGATAATAATGAAATCTTCTCTAGTACAAAAAATGGGGAAGTCTCAGCAGGGAGGCTCAGAGGCATAGGTGATGTGTGATCATGTTAACCATGGTGATACTCTAGAGGGATGGTTTAAGGATTATCAGAATCAGATGATGTTCTTTGGGAGTCTATTTCTTCTAGTGGATATGTGCAAGGTAGTACTCTGTGAGATAAATAACTAATACTTAGTGGTGAATCATGGAGTCTCCAATATGCACCATGTCTTGAGATAGTAGTTTTGGTGGCTTGATTTGAAATGGGAGACAACAGAGTTTACGGTCAAGTGTTTGGTGTGCTAGTAGGTGATGTCTGAGCACCGTGTTCTTGTTGATGTTTTTCAACATTTGAATTTCCTTGAGTGTAAGTGGGATAAAATCTTAAGGGATTTTATCATAAGGTTACATAGGTCTTAGGGATTTTTTCATGCTATCGGGATAGTGGTGGATCAACTGATGAAATCAGCCCACTTCTTAGTGATTAAGGAGTCGGTAATAGTGGATTCCATGGCTAAGAGGTATGTATATGAAGTAGTGTGACTACATGGAGTTCCGATATCCATCATCTTGGATCAGGATACACAATTTACCTCATGGGACCAGGGGGATTTTAACATGCTTTTGGAACTTAGTTACACCTCAAGACTTCCTTCCACCCTTAGAAAAATGGGCAGACAGAGTGGAATATCCAGATATTAGAGGTCATTTTGTGAGCATGCATCTAGACTTAAGTGGATCTTGGGTATGACACATGTACTTGGTATAGTTCATATATATTAATATATATCTTTCTTCCATTGGAATGACTCCATTAGAATCCTTGTATGGGAGATTGTGTCATTCTACGCTGTTCTAGGCAAAGGTTGGGGAGACCACTGTTCTTGTTCATAAGGTGGAGCTGACCATGACAGAAATCATTCAGCTTGTTCTTGAGTGGATGAAAGTAATATAGGACTGGAATATGTCATATTCTGATTTTAGGAGGACGTCAATGGAGTTCTTGGTTGGGGACCACATGTTCTTGAAGGATTCCATCGATGTGGTCCACAGAGGTTTGGTAGAGGGAGTAAGCTTTCCCCATGTTTGATCGGACTCGTCACAGTTTTGGGAGGAGTTCGTGAAGTTGCATACCAGTTGGACTTTCCTCCATAGTTTTAATGGTTCAACAACATCTTACATGCCACTCTACTTCTTCAATATATCATGATGAATACCATGTCATCCACTAGGGATAGTTGTATATCGAAGATGACACAAAGTACGTGGAGCATCAGATGGAGATTTATGATCATCGGTAGATGGGGCATTGGGTGCCGACAATTTCCTTGGTTCATCTGTTTTATATGCATAATGTCCTAGAGGAGAGTACATGAGAGTGGAAGGAATAGATTCATTCCCATTACCTAGAGTTTTTCATTGTTTTTCTTTATTGTGTTTTCCTTTGTAATGTGATGCCTGAACCTTGTTCACTAAGAGATGATTTTTTTCCTTATTCTATAATGCATGATAATGTCCTTAAACATAAAAATGGTAGGACCAAATTACTAATCGATATTTCTTAATTGAGATGCAATGTAACCTGTGCGGGTGAGTCAGTTCCGTCTAGAGCGGATAATAGCATGACATAGAGAAATGAATTCCCTGATTCGAATGTCTGGAAAGTGTGTATTTTGGTGCTTTTATGGTGTGTCTTGAGGTCAATAGGGGTAGTAGGTTTTTGAGATGGTGTTCCTAGGTATTTAGGTTTAACTCCACCATTCAAAAAACATAGGATAGTTTATCAATGA
This sequence comes from Viscum album, assembly GCA_963277665.1. Taxonomy (NCBI): domain Eukaryota; kingdom Viridiplantae; phylum Streptophyta; class Magnoliopsida; order Santalales; family Viscaceae; genus Viscum; species Viscum album. The sequence continues at coordinate 1,243,569,853 of OY728153.1, forward strand.
ACATTAATTCCCAGGTAGTGTTTCAAGTATAGAAGGATCATTTAGTGGTATCTCATGGGGTGGTTGTTCAGACCCCACTTTCTTATTTGTTTAGTTTTTAATTATCTATGGAACAAATAGATTGATAGGTATCTAATGTAATGTTCTTGAACTATCTAGTCCATTCATTTATGAAAATCCAGTGTTTGAGGTAATCTGGAGCTTATAATGTCTCATTTCATGATTTTCTAAAAAATTACACTTTTCCAACAGTTGCTCTCTGATGGAGAGTTGTCCACCGATAGGTGGAGAAGGTATGTCGTCCAAATGGTGAGTCACATCATTGAATTGAAATAATGACTCACTTTGGGGGACTCACTGTTGTTGACTCGCAACGGTGACTCGTTGATATTGAGTCAAGAACGGTATGTCAAGGATAGTGAGTCAGGATCAGTGAATCACATCAGTGACTTGCAACGGTGACTCAGTGATGTTGATTCAGGAATGGTAGGTTGATTATGGGGATTCATGTTCATTTACTCGTATCAGTGACTCACAATGGTGAATCACTAACAGTGTGTCAAAAATGGTAGGTCGTTGATGGTGAGACAGGATTGGTGACTCGCAACGGTTAGTCGCAATGGTGACTCACCATCGACAACTCATTATCGGTAGCTCACAACGATGAATCATCTAGTGGTGGTTCATACAATTGTGATGTCACAACCTGACCCTACTTGTCTCACGCCGCAACAAACCCAATCCCGCAACCATAGGCTACGGGCTGGAGACAGGCACCGAAGGCGTAACAATCTCATGGAGGCCTTTGCCTAAGTTCTTGTACACACAACCCACTCCATGCAGAAGTGCGGAGTAAAAAAGAAAACCAAAGAACGAACAACTATAACCCAAACACAGTAATGCATCGACATATAAATATAAAAAGTAATGTGATGAAAAGTACTGAAAGGATAACTAAACTGAAAAAGGGAAAAACATGCGCCCAACCCGAAAGGTGCCCCAACCTGACAATTGGTAAACAAAAGTAAACAGCTAGTGAGTCTCACACCTGGAAGTCCTAATAGGACCACTGATCGCGACCCAAGCTATTGTGTCCTCTACACTCCTCCGTAGTCTTTATCAACCAGTCTGTCGTCTAGAAGGGCACACCAAGTGTGGGAAAAGACCAAGTAGGGGTGAGTATAAAGATAATCATTAGGACACCCCGAATGCTCGAGGGAGCAACAAAGGAGGTACTAAAACGGTGAGAAGTAGACAGAATAGGGAACAGTGTAAGAGTACAATAGAGAGAGTGCAGCTCAACACAACAAAATAAAGGAAGTAAAATCATCCCAACCAAGAGTATCTAGACACATAAATCACATGGCATACCTCGCATGTCTTCACCCCTCCTAGAAGGAGAGTAACTGAACACAAGGAGTGGGAACAAAAGCAGGGTATATATATATATTTTCTCAGCAAGAAACCCAAAAGAGAGTGTAAGGGGATCTCCATATCCAATCTCAGTCCAGGATAAGTTGTCAATAGTTATAAGGATATCCATCATTGATACCCAAATATCCTACACGTCAAAGCTGTCTCATTACTGAAGCGCGCAACTAAGGATCCTGCTCCGGTAACCATGAAGAAAAGTCACTTACTTGCCTCATAGGGAGGGCTGAGTCTGAAAGAAGTCTTCAGGTAACCCACTACCCAGCCCAGCTGGAGTGTAAACCCTAAGTTCAATGGGTAACCCACTGCCCAACCCACCCGGAGCGTAAAACCTAAGGTCAAGGGGTAACCCACTACCCGGCCTACCTAGTGGGTAAACCCTAAAGTCAACGGGTAACCCACTACCTGGCCCACCTGGAGGGTAAACCCTAAATTCAATGGGTGACCCACTGCCCAGCCCCGCTGGATGGTAAACCCTAATACGCTGGTGGGTAACCCACTGCCCAGCACTATTGGAGGGTAAAGCCTGATACACTAGTTGGTAACCTACTGCCCAACCCTACAAGAGGGTAACCCCAAAACTGGTCCGATAACCTCGCTCTACTCGTTCCATGCTGGGGAAGTCACTAACATCGCTACCATGGGTTGGTTCGGAGTGCGTCAAAGGAACCTACAACCAAAGCCCTTTCATGATTCCACATTTAATGAAATCCCAATGGAGGCTCTGCACGCCCAAAAACATTTTACCATTGTAATCCTCATGGAAAAACACACGTGATAGACTATTTACCAGTAGGAAATGGACTCCCAATGAAAAAGTTATCCAACACCGCTTTAAGCCAATACCGTGTCTCATGGGACCCACAACTCAGTCCCAAAAGAGGTCAGGCGACCTGCTCCATCGCGATTCTCTTGTAAAAACACGTCGAAACCACTTCTCATTTGATCTGAATGGATGTCTGATGAAAAATTCAAAAAACGCTGCTCACAGCTTAAAAGACGGCATTTGGGGCCCACACCTCAACTATGGCTTCAATGCATGAAACCACCCTGGACCATTTCTTCTCAACGCCAATGTCACAATGCCACTGACAATGCCTTAAATGGAATCTGGATGTGTTCGCGCCATCTAAAAGAAGAATCTCGGTGATGTGCTAAAAGATACTTAACGGTGGGTCGCGCCACTGAGCCCCCGTATCGGGAATTAAAAATCCTCGAGACCATCTAAAAAAAATCTGACTCGATCCGAGGATCATGATTCCATAGATTGAATTCAAAACCAATACCCATAGTGAATGTTACGTGTGTCCGACGACAAAGGGATAACCCCTTAGGGCTGGACCGGCCCGATCCAGCCAGTCCACCCGGCCTGGGCCGTCCTGCACCAGTCGGCCCGGCCCACAGCGCCGGCCCACGGCCCTTCCGTGCAGCCCGACCGCTGACCCATGGTCCACCCATGTCGACTGGCCCTTGTGGTTGGTCGATGTCCCGCGTGGAGAACCGTCGAAGGCGGGTCTCGGTCTCCCTCTCGGGGTTGGGCGTCGCGACCCCCGTCACGCCCCGCATCGACGACCTCCGCCGCACCGCCACCTGGGAGTCACACCACGCCACCTCTTGGGAGTTACGCCACAGCCGCTTGGGAGTTGCGTCGCCATTTCCTGGGATCCCGCCGCACCGGCCGTCGTCCCGGACCACCTGAAGCCCGCCAGAAACCCCTGGAACAACCAGAAAACAGGGAAATTGGTCGGAAAACCTCCCAGGGCCACCCCGGGCGCCCCGAGATTCAGAGTTTTGATCCGAGAAGAGCATTAAAATAATCAGATTGAATACTAAACAACTATGGGATTCTCTCGACAAGAAAATAGCATTTCGATGCATTGAATTTAATTCAATAAATATGCTGAAATTAAGAACGAAAATACACGAGCCTACCTCACAGGGTGTAGCCCGTAGCTTCACAAATGAGCCGTCGGAGCTGCCACCGCCTTACCGGAGAGAAGGAGGGGATATTGAAGGATATTTATCCTTAGTTGAGATAGAATCCACTAGGGAGAAATGAAGGGGAAGAAGGGGGAGGTGTTGGAGGTGTTTAAGTGGGGAATTAATAAAAATTTAATTAATTTTTAAACTACCACTAGTAGGCATGTACCCGAACATTTGACGGGGTCGGGGTAAAGCCACCCCTAGGGGGAAATCCACATTCGGAGTTCAACGGCGGTCAAAGAATTTTAATCCGAGCCTCCTTTTATAAGTTTTAAAGTTCAATATCGAGGCTGCTAAATTACGAAAATGCCCTTGGGGGCATTTTCCGCAGAAGGGCCACACCGGCGAAAGTTACACATCTCCTAGGGTAAAAGACATGCTCCGGACTCAATGGTGACCTAAATTTTCCCTTCTGAGAAATAATTTAAGAGTTATTCTGTTTATTTGGTGTGTCCAGTGTGAGTGCACTTAAAATTTAATTTCGGCCACACTGGGGCTCAGAATCACACGCCGTCTGAATGCCCTACTCTGGAATAACATCAAGAAAATTTCAAAGTCCTACAAGCTCAAAACCTGGGTTCTTACATCATTCCCTCCCTCATGTTTTTTGTCCCTGAAAAATAGAACTAAAAAAACAACTCGGGGGCCTTATCTTGCATCTGGCTCTCCCATTCCCAGGTTCTCTTTTCCACCCTCCCATGCTGCCACAACACAAGAAACAAAGGGATGGTCCATCCATACAGTGTTCGTTCCGGCCGGTCCTCAATCGCCACCAGGTGCTCCGCAAAAGTGGCTCCATCCTCGATGTCTATCTCTCCCCAATCGATAACGTGCATGGGGTCATATACGCATTTCCTCAGCATCGAAACGTGAAAGAGGTCTTGCATCCTCTCTAGTTGTGGGGGTAGATAAAGATGGTAGGCAACCTCACCGACCTTGCACATGATCTCAAAGGGCCCAATGAACTTCAAGGATAGCTTGCCTCCTCGGATAAACCTCAATGTTCCATGTCGTGGGGAGACCCTCAGAAAGACATGGTCCCCCTGCTCGAACTCTAAAGGCATGCGATGATGATATGTGTAGGACTTATGTCTACTCTGAGCTGTCCTCATCTTCTCACGAATGACCTGAACCTTCTCCGTTGTCACCCACACCAACTCTAAGCTCACAAAGGAGGTCCCCTGACCTCCTTCCAGCACAACGTTGACCGACAGGGTCTCCCGTAGAGGGCCTCAAAAGCTTCCATGCCGAAATTAGAGTGGTAACTTTTGTTATACGTGAACTCCACCAGGGGTAGGTGATCCTCTTAGCTTAGGCCAAAGACTAAGATGCATTCCTTGAGAATATCCTCCAACACCTAGATAGTGTGATCCGTCTAGCTGTAGGTCTGGGGGTGAAAAGCTGTACTCATCTGCAGCTGAGTCTCGAATACCTCTTATAGGCCTCACCACAATCACAACATAAACTATGTGTCACGGTCAGAGATGATTGTCGAGGCTTCTCCATGAAGGCAGACGATCTCCCGAACATACAGCTGCCCCAGACTCTCCACCGAACTCTACTCCCTGATGGAAAGTAAGTGCGCCGACATCATGTGTCGGTCCACTATCATCCAAATGGAATCATAGACCTTCGCTCTGCGTGGAATCACTGTGACAAATTCCATAGATACGCCATCCCATTTCCACTCCGGGATATCAAAGGGCTGCAACAACCCTTCCAGAACCTGATGCTCCGACTTCAACTGCTGACAGGTAAGACACCAAGAAATGAACTCAGCTATGCTCCGCTTCAGGCTAGACCACCAAAACTGCCACTGAATATCTCTATGCATCTTCCCCACATCGGGATGTACAACCAAGGGAGAAGTATGGAACTATTGCATCACTTCCTCCTGCATCTTCACTAGTACCACATTTCACCCCTGAACATAATCTCATGATTCCCTCCTTCAGAATACCCATCAGGTGCGTCACCCATGGATATCTGACCACGTAGTACCTCACTGTCGATATCCCCCAGCTGCGACTCTCTCAAAGGCTCAAGAAGAGAAGAAGTCAGCATCATCAACTATAGAAAAGTTGTACCCTCCTGTTCCACAAAGGTCAGATGTAGGGAAGCCAACTACTCTGATTCTTCCCACACTAAACGAGCCTAGGACTTCCTGCTAAGGGATTCGGCTACTACGGTGCCCTTCCCTGGAGTGTAGACTATCTCAAAATCATAGTCATGCATACACTCTAGCCAGCGACTATGCCTCAGATTCAGATCCCTCTGAGTGAAGATGTTTTTGAGGCTCTGGTGGTTTGAGTAGACCACAAAATGCTCACCCAGAAGGTAGTGTCTCTATAACCTCAAGGAAAAGACCAATGCTTCTAGATCTAAATCATGAGTTGCATACTTCTTACTCATGGGGCCTCAACTGCCACGACCCATATGCAATCAGTGCCCGCTGTTGTATCAGCACACACCCGAGCCCATATCCTGGAGCGTCGCAGTACACCACGAAATCAACACCCTCTTCTGGAAGCCTCAACACTAGAACACTAGTCAGACTATCTCCCAACTCCTCTAAGGCCTTCTGGCACTGATTAGTCTAGGTGAACGATCGTCCCATCTGCATCAATGATGTCAAAGGGGAAACAATCTTGGAGAAATCTTCCATGGACCTCCTGTAGTACCCTGTCAATCCAAGGAAGCTTCGCGCCTCTGACGCAATCTTGGGTGGATCCTGAGAATGCACTGGCTCATCTTCGTGGGATCTACGGCCAATCCCTTCTCTATATTGACATGCCCCAAAAAGTGAACCTCATGAATCGAGAACTAAAACCTTGAGAGCTTCCCATACAGCTGGTTCTTTCGGAGTAAGTCTAGGACCATCCTCAAATGCTCCGCGTGCTCCTCTTCCGTTGCAAATTAGATGAGTATGTCACCAATAAGGACAACCACAAAATGTTCCATGTACGGCTAGAAGTATGGTTCATCAAATCCATGAAAACTGTGGGGGAATTCATCACTCCAAAGGGCATTACTAGAAACTTGTAATGCCTATAAGGAAAATTGAAATCCAACTTCGGGATGTTAGCCTCACGAACCCGCAACTGGTGGTAGATGGATCGAATATCAATCTTGGAGAACCACTTATAACCTCTCAAAAATTCTAAGAGGTCATTGATCATCAGGAAATGGTACTTGTTCTTTATCGTTGCCTGATTCAGGCGACGATAATCCACAAAAAGCCATAGACTCCCATCTGCCTTTTTCACAAAAAAAAAACCGGAGCTGCCCTGGGGGACACACTGGGCCTGATGAATCCCTTCTCAAAAATGTCATCCAATAGAATTCGTAGTTCCCGAAGCTCTGTGGGTTCCATCCGATAAGCTGCACATGATATCGGGACAGTCCTTGGCAGCAAGTCAATGCATAAATCCATCTATTGTCTCGGAGGTAGTCTCGAGACATCCTCGAGAAAGACGTCCATGTAGTCCTCTATAATGGTAGGGACCTAGGTTCCTGTAGCGTCTGTTGCTTTGAGTTCCATGATCACCAACTGGTGAGAAAAAGGTTGTCATCTCCTGCTCAGAGTACCCATCTACTCTGGCACGAGGTCTCGTTCACCAAGGATGGTGAACCTCGTCCCATCAGAATGAACATATCTGACTAGTCTGAGTCGACAGTCAATCTGGGCGTGAACCATGGAAATCCAATCCATGCCCATGATGACATCATAAGGTCCCATCGTTTGGATGAGTAGGTCCCACGTGAAACTCTCTCCTCCGAACGACAGTTCGCACTGTCTGTAGATAAAGGTCACCAGCGAGGCACTTCCCGTAGGAACCTCGAGGCTAAGTGCAGGTGTCAGTTCCTCTACTGGTAGCTCTAATTCCCATACCAAAAGTAGCAATATAAAGGAGTGGTTGGTTCCTGTGTCTACTAGTACCAAATCAAGCGTAGAGTAAACACAAAGCGTACATCAGACCATCTCGTGTGCTGCGGATCACGAACACCCATCGCCTGGAGCTTCCCACAACCCCTACCGCCAGCTCCTTGAGCCTGACGTGGGATGCCCGGTGGTGGCGGTGGAAGGACCTCGAAACGCTGTCCCCCACAACCAAGTCCTACCGCTCAGCCTGTGTTGCCTCCTTGAGGGCCACCTTGTCCTCTCCTGGGGGACCCCTGGTCCCGGCGCTGCCTCTGCCGCTGCGGTGCGCCCACTGCCTGCCACGAATGCTCGGTATGCCTTTTCGGACAGTCCTGTGATCGGTGACCCCATCCATCACATTCATATCACTGACTCTCTCCTGAATACCCTGATGCTCTACAGTGCCACTGTGGTGTACGACCATGCCCCTGAGTCTGCTCATGGAAGGGTCTCCTTGACTGAGGGTCTTCTCTCTGCCGCCTTCCTACTATCGAAGACTCTGCTCTAAAGTAGTTACTGCTAGTCCCTGCTAGTTGGAATCGCTTATCCAAGAAGATCTCTATCACGAGCACCCGCTCTAGAACTCTGACATAGGTAGGGATGCACATGGGTACTACACTAGCACATATCTCCCTGTGAAGACCCTACTCAAACTTCCGCACCAAGAAGTAACTATCGAGGAACAAATCCTGCGAGTAGCATGTTAGATCAGTAAACCGGGATGAGTACTACACCACAGTCATCCCCCCTACTTCAGCTCTAGAATCTACTAAATCCGAACAAATCTTCAACAAGAGGGGGAGTACTCCTCCTGGAATAGCTGCTGGAAGCTATCCCATGTGAGAGACGACTCTTCGTAGGTTTGTGTGACCAACCCCCACTAACGCCCGGCCTTCCCGAGGAAAAGGCGGGATGCTAGGGCTACCATCTGGTCCACTGGTGTCCGTACTAGCTTGAAAATTTTGTCCACTGACTCTAGCCAGTCCTCCGATGCCTGGGGATCAAGGTCTCCATGGAACTTTTTCGGTCACTGACGTTGAATGTCTCAAAGCGCACTCAGCCTGCGCTCAACCTCGGCCTGTGCTGGCAGCACTAACTGCTGCTCTGAAGGTGGAGGGGCTACAGCTGAAGTACTGAGCAGAAGGGTATCATGTGAGGGTCCCTGAACTGAAACCTCATCGCTTTCCAGGTCATCATCATGAACTTGAGAGGGTAACCTGGATCGCTGCTGTAATGGGGGCATCTTAAAAATAATCAAGGATTACCGCGATTAGATGAGCATATATATATATATGAGTAATAACAATTGGGAGATTAATCAAAAAGGACATTCAAAGACTCAATCCTATTGGATGAATGTTCCAAAGTTCCCTGTAACAAGTGTCTCAGCATGCCGATTTGACAAGCGGGTTATCAGGGTCCTGGTGAATGGATACATTGGCCGCTCGTACCATCAATGGACTCCCTAGCCTGAGAGCTTCTCTAGAGACACGTCGACACTACGACCCTAAATTCCAACCAATTCCTTTTTAGGGATGTTCAGACAACACCCCAAGGAATGAACCACCTTTGATGCGACTTTGTCACAACCCGACCCTACCGGTCACGATCCGCAACTACCCTAAGCCTGCCACCATAGAACAGGGGATGGCGACAAGCGTCGAAGGCATAATAAACTTGATGAGGCCTTTGCCTAAGTACCTGTACACACAGCCCACTCCATGCAAAAGTGCAGAGTAAAAAAAACCAAAAAACTAACAACTATAACCCAACCACAGTCATGCATTGACTTTTAAATAGAAAAAGTAAAGTGCTGAAAAGTACCAACAAGATAACTGAACAGAAAAATGGCAAAACACGTGCCCAACCCAAAAGTTGTCACAACCTAGAAATAGGTAAACAAAAGTAAATAGGTGGCGAGTCTCACACCTGGATGTTCTACTATGACCACTGAACATGGCCCAAGCTCTTCTGTCCTCTATGATCCTCCGTAGTATCGATCAACCTATCTGTTGTCTGTAAGGGAACACCAAGTATGAGAAAAGCCCAAGAAGGTGTGAGTTAAAGATGCTCAGTAGGACACCCCGAAAGCTTGTGGGAGAAACAAAAGAGGTACTAAAATGGTGAGCAGTAGACAAAACAAGGAACAATGTAAGAGTAAAATAGAGAGAGTGCAGCTCAACCCAACAATTTAAAGGAAGTAGACTCATCCAAACCAAGAGAAGCTAGACACAGAAAGCACGTGGCATACCCCACGTGTCTTCACCCCTCTTAGAAGGAGTGTAACTGAACCCAAGGAGTGGGAAAAAATGTAGGGTGTATATATATATATGTGATCAACAAGAAACCCAAACGATTGTGTTATGGGATCCCCATATCCAGGATTAGACCAGGATAATTCTTCAACAGTTTTAAGGATATCCATCACCAATGCCCAAATGTCCCACATGTCAAAGTTGTCTCATCACGGAAGCACGAAAACAAGGATCCCGCTTTGGTAACCATGGAGAAAAGTAAATGAATAGCCTCATAGGAAGGACTAAGTATGAATGAATTCATCTGGTAACCCACTGCCCAGCCTAGTTGAAGTGTAAACCCTAACGTCAATGGGTAACCCACTACCCGACCCACCCAGAGGGTAAACCCTAAAGTCAATATGTAACCCACTGCCCGGCCCACACTGAGGGTAAAACCTAAAGTAAATGGGTAACCCACTACCCGGCCCTGCCAGAAGGTAAACCCTAAAGTTAACGAGTGACCCACTGCCCAGTCCCGTTGAACGGTAAACCCTGATACACTGGTGGGTAACATACTGCCCAGCCCTGCTGGAGGGTAAACCCTGATATGCTGGTGGGTAACCCACTGTCCAGCCCTATTGGTGGATAAACCCGGAACTGGTCTGATAACTCCGTTATGCCCGTGCCACGCTGGGGAGGTCAATAACATCACTATCGTGCATTGGTTATGAGTGCATCAAGGGAACCTCCGACCAATGCACTTTCATGTTTCCACATTTAATGAGATCTTGAAAGTGGCTTTGGAGGCCCAAATATATTTCACCGTTGTAATCCTTGGGGAAAAACACGCGAGATAGACTATTTACCCACTGGAAACAGACTCCCAATGAAAAATTTATTCAACACCACTTTATACTCAGACGGCGTCTCGTGGGACCCACACCTCGGTCCCGAAAGACTTCAGTTGAACCACGCTGTCACAATTCTCTCGAAAAAACACACCGAAATGACCACTCATTAACACTGAATGGACGTCTGATGAAAAAGTCACAAAACGCTGCTCACAACATAAAAGACGGCATGTGGGGCCCATGCCTCAACTCCAAATTCAATGACTGAAACCACCCTGGACCACTTTATCTAGACGTCAGGGTCACAACTCCACTGACACTGCCTTAAAAGGATTCAGGATGTGTTCACTCCATTAGAATGAAGAATCCCAGTGAGATGCTAAACGATACTTAACAGCGTGTCACGCCACTGAGCCCCTGTCTCGGGAATTAAAAATCCTCGAGACCATCTCAAAAACTCTGAATTGATCTGAGGATCGTTCTACCATAGACGACATGAAAAACTGTAACCCGTAGTAAAATTTATGGGTGTCCAAAGACAAGGGGGCTAACCCCTTAGGGCTGGACCAACCCGGTCCAGCCGGTCCACCCGGCCTAGTCTGGCCCACACCTGCCCACAACACCAGCCCAAGGCCCTTCCATGTGGCCCGACCTCTGACCTGAAGTCCACCCATGCTGACCGGAACTTGTGGAAGGTGGTTGTACCGCACGAAGACCGTCTGAAGGCGGGTCTCGGTCTCCTACTCAGGGTCGCGCGCCGCGACCCCCGTCGCACCCCGCACCGGCGACCTCCGCCGCACCTCTGCCTTGGAGCTGCGCTGTGCCGCCGCCCGGGAGCCATGACGACACCACCGAGGGTCTGTGCCACCACCTCCTGGGAGCCCACCACGCCGGTCGCCATCCCGGACCACCTGAGGCCTGTCGAAAACCCCTGGAACCACCGGAAAACAGGGAAATTGCCCGAAAAACTTCCTAAGTCCACCCTGGGCACCCCGGGACTCAGATTTTCGATCCGAGAAGAGCGTTACAAAGCTCGGATCGAATCATGCGCAACTATGAGATTCTCTTTATAGGAAAACTGAATTATGACACAATAAATGTAATTCAAAGAAGATGCAGAAATTAAAAATGAAAATACAGAAGCCTACCTCGCAGGGCGTAGCCCGTAGCTTCACAAACGAGCCGCTGGAGCCACCAATGCATTGATGGAGAGGAGGAGGGGAGCTTGAAGGAAATTGATCCATAGTTTAGAGATATTTTGATAAGGAGAAATGAAGGGGAAGAAGGGGGAGGGGGTGGAGGTGTTTAAGTAGGGAATTAATAAAAATTAATTAATTTTTAAACAACCACTGGTAGGCTCGTAACCAAACTTTTGATGGGGTCGGAATTAAGCCACCCCTAGCGTAAAATACACATTCTGAGCGCAACGATGGTCTAATAATTTTAATATGAGCCTCTGTTTAGGAGTTTTAAAGTTCACTCATGAGGTTGATAAATTACAAAAATTCCCCTGGTGGAATTTTCCACAGAAAACACATGCCCATGAAAGTTACACCCCACCTAGGGTAAAAGGAATGTTACAGACTCAACAGTGCCATCAGTTTTCCCATCCGAGCAACTGTTTAGGAGTTATTTTGTTTATTTAGAATGTCTAGTGTGAACGCACTTAAAATTTAATATCGGCCACACCAGGGCTCAGAGTCACACGCCGTCTGAATGCCCTGCTCTGGAATAACATCAATAAAATTTCAAAGCCTTACATGCTCAAAAACCGGGTTCTTTCAGGTGACTCAACCACTATTGAATCGTGATGGTGACTCACCCAATGTTGATTAACTTCCAATAGTTTTTGAAATTTTTAGTTTTTCCCAGTTTTTTCAAATTCTCCCCATTAATGTTTTATTTGATGTATAGTCATTTTAAAACAACTTTCATGTGTCTTTAAGACATTTAAATAGATATAAATTATATATTTAATTTCCAAACCATAGGGATGCATTAATTTAGTAAAAAAATGTGGTAAAGATCTACTTTTAATGGGGAGTTCAAACAGTTTCATATCCATTGAGTCTTGAATCTCTTCCTTCAATGACAAAATCCTTTCCTTAGTTCCCTATTTATATTTTTACATGATACATGAGCATACCATAACCTTTCATCATTGAATATCCATGTATCCATGTTTCTCCCTTGGATCGTGTTTCCATGGAGTCTTGAACACACCCTATTTGGTGCATGGAGGAGGTGATGGTCACTTATTTCATAGGGTTGGGATCCCTTAGATCCTCTTTTTTTGTGTGCATAATGTGGGGTTGGGTGTATGAATGATTCCTTTATGGCTATAGTATAATAAAAAATTAATAAAGTTAAATGAATTAGAATAAAGGTCAAAATTAGGGGTTGGGAAAAAAGAGACTTCTGTTCTTCTATATTATCTATTGATATTGTGATCTGTATGAGCTATATGCCTACTAAAAATCATGGTTGTTTGTGGTGTTTGTTCGCGCACTCGAAATGACATGTGATGGATTATTTTTGGTCATGTGTTGAAATGATGTATATATGAAATTGATTAACCATGTATATTTGGTTAAATAAATATATTCTTCAATATGTAACTTTCTATGTGATAACACTTGAACTATGAATGTGAAATTAAAAAATGAGTTCTTTACAAATCTGAATACGCCCTACCTTGTTTGGCGTGGATGTGTGTTGTGTGTGATTTTGTTATGTATTGTGCCTTGTGTGGTGGTGTGGCACCAGGAATTAGAGCACGGTTGTATGGCTGGATGGTACAGGTGGTGTAGTGGAATATCAAGTTGAGAGATTGAATGATTGTGGAATTTATGTGAAGTGTACAAGCAATGGGGTTGTAGTTTCTGGTTGTTATATGTTTATGATGCTAGTGTGATGGGTGTGGTGTTATTATACAATGGGGCTATCAGATACAGTTGTGATGAGATATGTTGCATGGTTTATAAATTTATTAGGGGGTTTTTTATTGACAAGATAAATTGGGTGGAATAAATTTGAATAATTATGATGATAAATGTTGGTATGGGTGTCAAATAGAGAGAAATTGTGAAGTAGTTTGTTTGGCTATGTAATTTGTTACATGGTGTGATTGGTAACTCATTCAATTCTAAGAAATGATTCTTGTGTTTTGCATGATAGTTTTCTATTAAGTAATGGGATAGATAAATTAATTTATTAATAGATTATAAAATGGTCAGGAATGTTTAGATAATGGAATTAAAGTAGTCAAATATGACAACATGAATGGGTGTAATCATGGAATATGAATGTATCCAAATTAGTTCATCAGACATTTCTGCATCTGAAATAAATTGTGTGTTTTTTTTACTTTTTAGATGTATCAGTAAAGACTATTATGTGGGATGGTTGTTTTATTGTAGAAACCCATAGGTTGATATGACTGTTTGATGGCTAAATATATACTTTTATTCTTTCTGATATCAATATTCACCCACCCTTGTTGATCTCCATGTAGGGAACACCCCCATTATTACGGGGGGGGGGGGTCTTTCCCAAACAACTCGGTGGGAGGATGGATGGATGGGAACCCTCTCTTACATGATCCCTCTTTTAGGTGGTGATAACTCAGAATTCTTTGGACATGTTATGATTGTGATGCCTAGGTGTATGATGGTTAGTTTTACTTCCCAAGATTCTTCAAAATGAAATGTGGTCTTCTTTCCAAGGTGTCATTGGGATGAGTTGTGGTTTTTGTGTCCAAGTGCTTTCACGAGGGATGTGATGTTGTATATAGCCTAGGTGTCTGTGGTCGGGATATGATGTGGTATGTGGCACATGTGCCTGTGGGTGGGATGTGTTGTGGCTGTGAGGCTCGGGTGTGTGCGGGCTGGATGTGGTTTTATTTTTTCAGAATAGATAGGAGCACAGTGGTGTTTGTCTTTACGGTGTCAGAGTAGCAAATCAGTGGAAAAGTTATCCCGTGTACCATATCATCGATGTTCTTTAAATTACATTACATGACTTGTGTTATTTAGTGATAATTACATTTGGTGAGGTTGGGGTGGCTAGTATACCTTTTTAGGTACTGTTGGGTTTTTCTATTTTCTCTTGGGGGAATTAGTACGATTATCAACTAGTGCATGAGAGACTTTGGTTTTTCTTTACTTAGTTTACCTGTATCCTAACCCTAAATATATAAAAATTCTTTTAGGTTTCCAGGAGGAATACATGAACCACGATGGGAACCACTAGCCTATACATTAGGGATAGTTGATGTGTCACTACATAGATTTTATTCTGTTATTTACATTGGAGACTCCTACTTTTGTATCAGTTACAATTTAATCATGAAAGTGGTATTGATTATGGTTTCTTTTATATATATATAGTGTCTTGGAGTTATTATATGGTTGATACAACTTATCTCTATACCATGGTTACTATAAAAGTGTAATGCCACCAATTTTTGTGAGATTTGTATACCCTTGGTGTTGGTCGCCACCCCAGGGCCTACTGGGGTGCAGGACTCAGGGGGTCAATATCTCTCTTTCTCCATTGCTAGATTATGAGGGGAATTATTGGAGGGTGGGGATTGAGACAACTATATTTTCATATTTTTGAGTCTTGGGAACCCTTTAGGGGTAAAACAATAAATTTTCCATTGTATATGATCTTGGAAAAAATTTCTAATTAAACTATTGATCTTGGTATTTTTTTGTTTAATAGATGCATATTGTTTTGTGATTTTTTCAACATTGTGAATATTATATGATATTTAATAATTATTTTTAAATAAATTTTAATCTTGTGAGTATTGATAATGTTATTTCCTTTAAAAGTAACCATATTGGACATCATATGTTTTCAGCAAGTTTTAGATGACAGTTTTTCCCTAGGATTCTCAAAAACTCAATTTTTATTTTTTTCCCTACATCAATTTTTTCTGTAATGCTAGTAATATAACTAATTAAATTATATTAATTAATTTTAATCTCTATAAACCCTATTTAAAAAATACCTTGTGATTCATAAATAGGTTTATCCAAATATTACATCAATATTATCCTTGATTGAGAGAGAGGGGATGGTCTAAACCATAGAGATGTTTGAATTTTATAAGAAACAAGAAAGAATCCACAATCAAATTGACAAACATAATGATTGTATCAATGATAGATTAAATTTATGATTTTTTTTCTATGGGCTAGTGATTTATTATTTTTATTTTTCTTTGTTAAACATTATTTTGAGAATGGAATCTAATTATCAAGCTAGTTCCTAATTTCATAGCCTTATGATTTATCTACATTCTAAATATTGGAAAAAATCCTTTCTTCTTGCCCAATCCCACTTATATTCTTCATCATTATTGATTCCATTCTAAGAAACTAGTGACTAGATAATTATTTTGACTAGAAAATATTATTTTTTTGATGACCGTTGTTAATATTATTCATTCTTCACACCATTTTTACCCCCAACCATCAAAAGAGATGGTAGTTCGACAAATCATATCTTGATCAATGTGCAATTTAGATATGGTTATTATTAATAATGTATTTGGTTTCATAATGAGGGAGTGGTTCGTGAAAGAATTATGAAAGTTGATGTAATATCATTGTAAGTTACAATGTTACAACTTCATGATTTGTAGAAGTGGTTCAAGAGTTAAGGCTTTACATGAATCAATTATGAGAAATTTCTTCAAAGAGGGATGGACATAAATTAACCATTAGATGTGTGGTAATCATAGAAGAGACCTCAGTAGTTATTCAAGATTGATTGAAGGAAAAATAATCAATAATGATTTTTTTGGGAATCCTATAGAGACTGAGCATTAAGACATGGTCAGGGTTTGAATGGGTGTCATGACATAACTCAATTGTTGTAGAGAGGACACACACTAAAGGGGTTTTATTGGATCGTTTTTAGGTCTTAATGTTTTGTTTTTTATATTCAAGTAATGTCTCTATCTACCTTATGGAGAAAGTAAGTACATATTATGGTAGTGGATAGAACAAAAAAAAGGCTATATGAATGATGGAGGCCCTGATGTGTTTGAATATTTCGAAAGCATGTAGATATTATGTGGACAAAATGGTCAAGTCCAATATAATACTTAATGTTTATCATTGCAAAGATATATCCTATATATGTTTATGGTGGTGTGAACGGTGCTATTAAAAGGGGGTTAGGTGATGACAAAGAGGAAAATGTGTGGATGAGGGTTCCATGATGAGGTGGGAAAGAAACAGGAAGGCTCACATGTGGGAAGAAAAGTGGTTTTACCAAAAGTTACCCCATGTGGTATAGCATCCATTGTCTGGCAAAAAAAAATCAAATTTTTATTTTTCTATCTTACCTAGTCAACATGAAAACATCTTATTTTTATTTGGAATACGATGGTATATATATCTTAGGTATATGAGACAATATGTGAGGTGATACATGTAGAGTTTTTGTCTTCTGATCTAAAGGTAGAATACAGGTATTAGACATGGTGACCAGTGTTTTTATGTTTTTTGATACTCTCTCATAATTTTTTTAGTGGGGAACGAATCCACTACATTGGCGATAAATTTAGGTCCTACGACAACAACTATGTGATAATTTATATGTAGGTTCCCTGTCTATGATCTTAATACCTCCCACTTAGGTTGTCCTCTACTCGAGATGTGGATCATATATCTGTAGATTTATTTCCTCCCTCATCTTCTATGTGATACTCAAAAAAACATAGGTGTTACACTATATCTTCTAATATGATACATGAGTATGATAATATATGGGTTGTTATTATAGTAGGTGTTATTACACTCTTGAACAACATATATCCTTGTTCATGGTTTGGATCCCACAACAAGTACCTTTATTGTAGGGTAGTATGGTTTGGTAGTTCATCGATTGATATGTGTAACTCAACGAGGAAAGGACCCCACATAGTAGATTTTAGTTCTCCCATGTAATAAATGCAATAAATATTGGATTCTTAAAGAATTATAACTCTTTAGGAACCCTTGTACTTCCATCAAGATGTGGGTTACTACTAGGATATCAAATTTAGATATTTTACAATTTAAAAACTATGATCATACTAGGTTTATTAGTGGGAATTATGTTTTGGTAGTTCATTTATTGATATGTGTACCTTAGTGAGGAAAATAACCCCTTAGTATATTTTAGTTTTCCCATGGAATAAAGGATATAAATATTTGATGTTTCAAGTATTATGACTTCTTATGAACCCTTGTGCTTCCTTAAATATGTGGGTTACTACTAGGATATCAAATTTATATATTTTATCCATTAAAAACATGATCATACTAGGTTTCTCAAGAGTTGAAAAGATTTTGGGATTGGATTTGAGATGTATAATAATTATCCATATCCTTAAGGCTTATTATGGTAGATAATATCAAGATCATTCCTTGTCTTACAGTTAAATACCTTTTGTTATTTAATATTTAATTTACACTTATATTTTCCATTACTTTATGGTTTAGGGATGTAATAGTAAGTATGATTATACTCACTGCTATATAGAATTTATACCCCCATGTGTTATTACAATGTGAATAATGTATAGTTTAGAGATGTTTGTGGTGGATGTAGAGCAGTTGTTGCTTGTTTGGAGTTGAGACCTAGTCAATATTAGGGATGAATGGTGGAACATCAAGTTTTGTGCTGGTAGAAGTAGTCATTGTGGCTTGTGATTGATTTAAGATTATATAGAGTGAGGAGAGGGTGTCCATATCTTGTGTTTATTATATTAAATAATATGTTTGATGCATAGTTTATTTTGTATTACCCTATGTGGAATTCTAGTTTTGTTTTATATCTCATGAACATATTGTATATAGTTCAGTTGTGTGTGTGTGTGTATACATTGACATTTCTATTTAATTTATGAATTGGAGACATGTTTCGGTGGTGGGTTTATATAGGAAAATGCCTATAATATTTAATGATATTATTATATAGTGCTAGCCACTAGCCCCTGACATATTGGAGGTGAAATTGGGGTGGAACAGTCACCTTATTTTCATACTAAGATGGCCCTAGTGGGTCAATCCATGTCAAATTTCTATTACTGTAGTGAATTCTAGTTGATAATTCTTATAATTAGTTGTTATGTGGGGACTAGTTTGGATGTTTTTGGAATCAATGTCACTAGGGTCTTGTTTTTTTTATGAAACCATGTAGACTATTATAGGTGTGGAAATTGATGTGCCTTTTTATAGGGATATTAAAACAAGATAGTTCAGCCATAGAATAAAATATCATTATATGCTATAAAAAATTGTGCATGCATCATTTAAAAATAGGTTATGATCCATTATGTATTTCCCATAACCTCTCATACAAATATAATCTAATACTTATGGTTTATCATATGAGAAATATTTGTAGTAGAAGATTATATCTATTTTAGGTGTAGAGTTAGGGTCTTAAGATCCCAAGTCTATAGTTGGGACTCTCTCTACTAGTTAGTTAATGGATGTGATATCATTTCAAGTAACCAATTGATTGATATACCTTCTCCATGAGTTTAGATAGTTTCTTTCCATATTATTATTAGTGTAGTCATTATTATAGAGTAGATTCGAAGCTCCACTAAGTTAAACTATAGTATACATAGTATACACATGTCATTTTTGTTATGATAACAAAGGCATCATGGTATTATGAGGAGAAACTAATTCCATATAAATAGTGGTTTGGGTAGAATCTAAGACTCACATTTCTATCTGGTTTAAAACCACAAAAACTACATAATTATTTATACATTGAAATTATTTCTAAGCATAGTGAGTAATTAAATAAATATATTTACCTTTAAATTTAAAGAGGAAAAATCTATCATGGTTGGGGTTGAATACCTTTTTAGGGATATAATTTTATTTATGTATTCCAGTACCTAAAAAAGGTATAAATAAAATGCTAATGTATTCATCTAGGAACATAGACCTCACAAGGAGTTCCCTTTATATATTTCAAAGTGTAATTTTTGTAATGTAGTAGTCTCGGTGAAGACAAAAAAATAATATTTATCAAGATGTTGGTTTTTACATGCAACAAAACCTTTTCTGGATACCTATGTGGGAGTATTGAAAGATATTTATTTTTCTCATGGATGCATCCTAGCATTGAGAACAATTTATTACTTCAACTAAAGATAGATGTAGTGGTGTTGTGGATATATTTCCATGGAATAAAATGTTTTGATATCATATAATACACTATTTTTTGACCATATTCCTAATGGGATGCTAATTGCTGATAGAGACAATGTTGCGAGAGCAGTTGATGGTGGATGATGTAACAACCCACTCTAACAACCACCACATATGGATAGTTCTTAACATGTATATGGGTGTTGATGTTAAATTTTTATGGATGATTAATGTAGGGGATGACTATGGTTAATAACAAAAAAATAAAAATTAAAGTACGATTCATGTCAGTTTTAATGAAACCTTACACTAGAAGTTTTAACCATGTTTTTTTTTCTATCTGCATCATCTTTTTAGTATTTGGTGATTCTAGTAGAATCTATAGCCAAACCATTTCCCAAAAGAGAGATTACATCAATTTATGACAACTTTCTCTCACCCTATTAGGGTTATTGAGTTTTCCATATTAGATAAAGATTTTATTAATGATATTTCATCATGAAAGATATGTGATATTTTGTTACCAACCTCAATAATAATTGGATACAATGCTTGAACTATGTGGTGATATATTGTTTATTATGTGAGGTGAGGTATACCCCCTATATTTCATGAGACCCTATCGAGTTTTTCAATAATATTGATCCCAATTAATATTTAATTTAACTAAATATCATATGGTAATAATATATTTATGCACTATGATCATAGATTATAATTAACTACTTATGAATGTGGTGGAATACCCGAGTTAGTTTAAAGGGAAACCCATGT
This sequence comes from Viscum album, assembly GCA_963277665.1. NCBI lineage: Eukaryota > Viridiplantae > Streptophyta > Magnoliopsida > Santalales > Viscaceae > Viscum > Viscum album. The sequence continues at coordinate 1,243,590,224 of OY728153.1, forward strand.
TTTTTCCTCGACGAGAGACCAATGTATGAATAATATTTTATTCTTGAGAATGAATTCAACTGTTTCTTAATTGAATGAATAATATTCAAGTCCCATTTATAGAGTATATGGAATGATTCATTATTTCTATCATTTCTAGGAGGACACATTTTGGAATTCAGGTAATTACCCTAGTATTACCATGAGAGTACTAGTTTTATAGTATAATCTCTCTGTTTGAGTTGCAGATTCATGGAGGTAAGGTTGGACTTTGAGATATTAAAAACATTACTGTTGATTTGAGTATATTAGAAAAAAAGTGATGTGGTTGTTAACAACCATGGAAGGGTACATCTTTTCCAGACGATGAAGGTGGAACATGAGTGGCAATCCAGGGATATGTTTAATATTATGTGTATAGAAATATGTCTATCACAATTGATCAATGTTGGTGAACTCAAATTCTTCTACATTTTGAGAGAGTCCCATGATGGTGATATTTATTAGGTGGTCCTGGGTGATAGGTTTTTCATATGCGATATACCTAGAGGGATTTTCTAAAGGTAGGGAGTATATCATCAACATCCCCATGTGAATATAGGTATACCATTGTTGTTCATATTTAATATCCTAATAGACAATGAGATATTATATTTCCTTAGTGGATGACTACCCACATTCTGATGAGTCCAGCAGACCTTTTTGGTCAATCATAGAACATGTAATCTCCTATTATATGGTGGAGGAGATTGGGTTCTTAGGAAAACATTGTTTTATTTTTCTCAAGTTTGGTGGGTGACATCCTTGGGTCTAAAGATAATAAAGTAGAATAATTGGAATATTTAGGACCATCTACTTTGGATTTTGGTGGATTGCACCACCTGATTGGAAGTGGTGGGATGATCAGTAGTTTGAGGGTGTTGGTGTTTTTTTGAATGTTCTCTTATTTATCAATAATGAAAGACTAAAGTTAATATAACCAGGTTATATTCAAAAATGGGTATGATATTATTGGATATTGAGATGAAAATTAGTAAATAATAAAAATTATTATTAAAAAGGTTGTGAATGAAGAACCATTTCACCAATGTTATATGAGCTATAAATATTAGTGTCTCTTCTGTAAGTCTAATAGATGCTTGATAAAGTGATGTAACTATAGAGGATAATGATATATTATAGATCTCTTTCTGTCAGTGTGATACATTTATGATTTATATAGTAATGTATTATATAGTATCTGTGTTGTATATAGCAACCCCAACCCCACTATCTTGGCGACAGATCTAATACCATTATATTGGAATAATATTAAAGGAATAACATCCTAAAGGATTGACCGGTTTATTATTATTGGTAAACTAGATACATAAAAGATTTCAACATTACGTTTTTCTATAACAATTAAATCATAATTACTATACATTCTTTCCAAGAGTAGCTACATTCTATCTAGAATATCCCTGCATGTCAGTTACAGTAAACTACATGTATTCCAAGGGAAAGGGAAAAAAATAACCGTGATCTCAAATTCTCATTAACGGTTAAGAACAATGGAATAAGTAATGAATCAATGATAATTGGAAACTTCCCAAGGTAAATAACATAAAAATGAGTCTACTAATCAATAACATGATCATAATGTGGATCAAATAAATGATTGTTAAATAATTCCATAAAAAATCAAATGATCATGAAAATTAACCATGAAAATTCTAACTTTTTTAATAATCAAATGGTATATAAATAACTAAATTCATAATTATGGAATTTATAACGATGTATATCCAAAACATATCATCAAGGATTTGTTCCATGATATTTAATACTATTAAGGATTCATGTAAAAAACATAGTAAAATGAAGTATTTTTTCCAATAATATAATAAATTGGAAGGCCTCATCCATAAACATATTAATTTTTTCTCATGAAACCTACCGATTCATAGAGGGACTACAACGGGCCCCAACCATCACATTAGAAATCAAATTCATTCCTCATATGATAGGGGTAAAACATAATAAAAATATACATTGGTATTAAATATAGAATTTGAAATTTAAAAACATTGTCCAGTCAGTAAATATAATCATAGACTATCTAGAGTAAATTGAATCTTATCACAATAATACTTCCCCAGTAAAACTGATCATAAACCAACTAGAGAAATAATAAAGATGGTATCTTAAAAATATTAACCTAGTATTTTAAATGTAATGGGTTTTTTTTAATCAATATAAATACCACGAATATATATTTACAAGATATTCTTGTGGAAAACATCCTTTAAACTTTGAAAAATAATTTGAACATCCAATTTCATAGAAAATCATTTTTTTAAAACTTTCCTTAAAAAAATATTTTGAAACCATCCATAAACACTTTAAATAAATAAATTTTATGTCGGTGGGTAATTTCGTACATTCCTTAAAGAACATTCATCTTGCACAATAAAAAAGGTTAAAAGTGTTCTTTTTTTTGAAAGAGATAATATTTTTACATGGAAATAATTTTTTAAGAATATAAAAGGGTAAAATTTGATTTTAATAAATCATTATGAAAATGATTAACAATAATATTTATTTATTTTTATATAATATAGGGTATTGGAAGAAAATAGATTTCAAACTAAAGAGATAAATGATGTCGAATTTTATTAAAATATTTTCATAGTAATTTTAAGTACCAAAGAGGGGTAAAAGGTGATAAAATTTTAAATGATTATAAATAAATATAGGAAAATAATATTTCGGTGTTTATTAAATAATTATCAAATAATTTATTTTAATGTAAATTCAATAATAAAAAAATTTCGATCAGAATGAGATTGTGAAATAAACAATTAAAATGATCATAATATTAAAGTGAAAATTAAATAATGAATCAACTACATATATAAACTATAAATACACATAAAAAGTATAAATACATATAATATATAGTTAAAATTAATTATCTACATTATCATTGATTATTAATTTCAATGTAGAAGTAATATAACCCAATGAAAAGGAATTTAGTTATAAAATTATTTACAACTTTGTAAATTTTAATTAAAATACTATTAGATTAAATAATTTAAATTGAAACATAAGATACCTTGATTAATGAAGTATTAATTACATTATATTTAATAGGGTAGTATATACACCATATAAAAGTAATTTGTTGCATAATATTTCTATATGCCTTAGTGAAATGAAATTGAGATGAAATACCTTACTATGTGGTTTTTTTGGTTGAAATTGCATTAAACTCTTGTTTCATTGTTAAAAAAATGTTATTAACTTATTTTAGAACAATATTAATATTTTTGATATCATATATTATCCTTTAATAACATAATATCTCTTGTTTGTTAACAATATTTCATTATTCTCATTGCTTTTGGTAATAACTACTTTTTTCATGTATGTGTGGATTTTTTTTATCTTACATCAATCATGATTTGGTAATATTTATAATTTATACCACAATATATATATATATGTATAATATTAATTATATATTTATTTATATTGATCCATAAAATTGTATGATAGTAATTGTAATACATTGTTCATAGAGACGGTAGGTCATACATACACATGAACACTGCTTCAGTTTTTTATCATATTTAATGAAAGGAAAGATAAACACACCAATATATATATATATATATTATAATTATATTATCATTATTATTTATTTATATGAAATATTGTTATTAAAATCATCCTCAATACATTCCACTAAAGCGTGAACGAATCACATTGTTTCGCGAGACAATTGTGTATCGTACACACGAGAGACATTATCAAATTCCAAAAAAATATAAATCATGATTTTATGTGATAAATAATAATTATAAAAGCATAATAAAATAAAAAATATCAAAAATATCATATATAAACTAAAATTTCATCAATATTCACAACCTTGAATGGTGGTAATGAAAAAATAAATGACATCGCTTCACTTGGCGGTATTATTTCATACACATTAATGATGATTTTGTAACCCATTTGATAGAAGTTTTTGATTTTATAGGTAATAAAATTATCATAAAACCTATTTAAACATAGGGAATATAATAATGTTTTTAGGTAATCAAGTTTTTTATGATTTGAAGGAGGTGGAGAAAGAAATAAAAAATGCTTTTAGAACATCATTTCCTCTTCTTCATGTATCCCCAAGTTTTCACTAAATCTATATAATGTAAGATTAATGCCAAAAATAAGTTTTCAAGGATGTGGGGAGGGACTTTTGGGAGTTATTTTTACTTTTTTTCTAGAACCAAATTAGATTTAATGTGTTGATGGAGGAGGAGAGTTATTGTCCTTTTATAAGTGGTGTGTGTGGCACTCGTGTAAATTTTGAAATGGGATAATTCCACCCACATTATTTCCATGTAATGCGTCTCCAATAATGTAAATATAATTATAATATAAGTTGTGACATATAAATATGTCTAAGAAATGGGTTTTTGGGCATGTATCTTTCTCACTTGGCCCCATAAGTTTAATGTTCAGTCGCTTGGTAAACTTTTTTTCTCTTAATCTCTATAATTAATTTTAACTGCATTAAGTAATATTTTTGGTAAAAATGATATTGAACATATTATAAATGATAAATTACTCTTATTATATATATGTAATTCATTTTTAGAAAATTAAAACCACAAAATTAGAAGAAATTAATTTAAAATTATTCTCGCAGATAGGACAAGAAATCGAGGTTTTAAAGTGAATAAGATCAAAGGTTTACTATGTTTTTATATCAAAATTCAACATAATATTGATTAAAATCAAAAAAATGGGATTAATATATATAAAATTTATTTATTTTGACTTTAAAAATAATTCAAAATATAATTTAACATTATAAATTATTCAGAAAAAATGTACTTTTCAATTAAGATCTAGCGATTTACTCAATTCATAAAAAATCAAACCTCTCATAAAAATATCAAAAAATCACCCCATGAAAAATTTGACATTATGATTTTCGAAATTATGTTTATTTTATAAATAATAAATATAATATTTTCAAATTTTGGTTTCATAACAAGTGCACTATTAAAAGGCTACAAAAATGTCTTTAAAAAATATGAATCTTTATTTATAAAATTATATATATTTTTTATATTATGCATGTAAAATATATTGGATGAATTTTAAATCTTTTTTTAATTATATAATTTATAAAATTTATTATGATCATACAATAATAGTAACTAATTTAATTTTTTAATAGAAAATGCCTTCGGTACATTAGAATAGTCTTTTATAAAAACATTTTCTTCATATTAAATTATTTTTATCTTCATTCATGATCAATTTGAAACCAATTAAATCAACTAGGTATTTTAAATTTCTGGTTAATCATATTCATACCCATCATTCCAATGGATAGGTGTTAATTATCATATAAAAATATTAATACTGTATAATTTTTTAGTAAAACATCATTTTGCATGTAATGTATTCTATCGATGAAACTTGTTGTTGAGTGCAATGAATGCTAACTCAATATTGTGTGAATTGATATATATATATATATATATATAATTTATTTGATTAAAAAATATATCATTATAATATATATGTTATATTATTTTGTACTCTTGGTGTTTCATGTCATATATACAATTGAATATGATGTTCTTATTTTAAAATTTCAAGGTGTCACATTCTACCCACCTTAAATAAATTGTGTCCTTCGAATTGAAACATAATCTCAGTAATATAGTGTTTTATATTTCAAAATACCATTTTTGGAAAACCCACATTATATAATAGTTCTCAATATATCCTCTTAAAAAATAGAATGAGAAGTGTGATGGTCAAATGGAATAACATATATCTAGGATCCCATATTGGAGAACACTATTAGAATGTAATGATATATACATAGAGGAAAAATATAAATATTTATAGGGAGTGATCGATTTCATATATAAAAAAAATTTAATGATAAATGGATAGTTCATGGGATAAAAACCTTAAATAAAATAGTTGTGGCAAGTCCATTGATATAATTAGAAATAGTAGTAACTAGATAATATTTTATTTCAAGAACATTTTTCCTACAATTGTTTAATTCCATTACCACCTAGGAATATAAGGAAATATGACTAATTGATACATTTATTTTTTATAAGATCAATTTCAACCTTTGATTGTGCTTTTATCTCTAACTCCATGAAAACAATATCCATAAATGGGTTTTTATTCCTACATTACTATAATTTACTTTTAATGTATTGTATGATCCATAAAAGAGTGAAATGTCCTTCCAAATGTCTCTAACTATTTTCCAAAAATAATATGGTTATATAAAGTTCAAAAAATTAAAAAATAAATCTCTAAATGCTCATGAAATGTTTTGAATAAACCATTTCATAAATAGTTATCATTATGAACATTCAATAATATTAATATCCATACCCTCATAAATAATGTTAAAGATTTTGAAAATTGATATTATCATTATTTATTTCCAAGGTAGTTATCACTATATATTATTATTTATCCATATAAATCATATATTTATCCATACATAAATATCTCAAAATTGGAAACATATAAAGGGTTATATTTCCCTCACTCAAGTTTTCTCTATGTTGTTAAAATTTCCACTAAATCATTTTTCTTTATCATCCCTAACATTCCACATTCAATTTCAAATACTTAATGAAAATTTATGTTGTAAAATAATCATACATTTCATAATAACTATTATTTAATTCATTAATAAAATATTATATCATAATTATTGAATCCAAATGAAATAAAATTTGTTATTCCTCTTCATCTTTATGAATAACATAGTCTTGAAAATGATCTCACAGCTTCATTTTAGGTATATTCCATTGTATCTTAGGGAATTAATTTTCATATTTACCTATACACATATATTTAATGAATTTAACATTAGTAAATTCATTCTTTCCATTGAAATCATGATCATGGTGTTCTTTTTATCCACACATGATGAAAACTGTTTTTATTTTTAAGCGTGTTCCAAGGTGTTTCCCTCCACTGGCATTACATGTTGTAAAATCCTTCTTTCCCTTATTCCATTTATCTTCCTTTTACTCTATTATACTCTTCTTCCCTTACATACGTATGAACACATAAGAATTGGATAATTATTTCTCCATCGTAATAAAATATGATATTATTTCCTCATATGATATGATTGTTTAGAAGAATGGTTCCCCTTAGAGAATTGTCTTAATGCCACTAAATGAATAGTAAATCATTATATTTGGATTCCATATTTAGTCTATAGCATGAATTTATAACCTGGTAATGTTGGATTTATAGATAGAAACATTTTTCTATTCTTTCTATCATAGACTCACAAAACATCATTCTATATCCCCTCATTGCACATAATGAAAATATTTTTCCAAGAAGATTACATTGCAATACTTCAACTTTATTATTATAATTTTATCCTATTCCTTTTTGTTTTGAATCAACTAACACCATTTATCTACATATCTCGATAGACTATAAATATCCATGAAAACTTTCCTCCTTTTATTACATCCCAGATCAAGAAATGTCTTTTATATAGAATATATTCATTACTCGGATAAAAATTGATTTGTATCCCTACAGAATAATGGAAGCCACGAATTCATGAAGTTGTATAAAATTGTAACATTTCTTGGTGGATTAGTAAGATTATCCATTCAATAAAGGTTACGACTCATAACATGATCCTAATACTCGAATGTGGGTATACTTGGATTAGATTCAGCTATAAATACAACTCAAAATTCATTATCATTCCCCATTGAGAAATCCCTACATGAAGTACATGAATTAATACAGTTCTTATTCTTTATGTTTCGTGTCATTTCTAAACAATGACATGCAATATATTAGATCATAAGTTTTCCAAGATAATGTATAATCCAAAAAATAATGAAAAACATAACATAGCTAATCTCGTAATCATAAACATGATTTAATTGGGAATACCTTTATTTTCAATTCCTTCATAATGGGTTGTAATTTAAATGTGAATTATCCTAAGTATATCCCAACAGAGTGTCAATAAAGGTGTTCAATAAGGTCTATTTTCATATACCATGTTATGTTTGAGTCAATCCTGGCATGTCTTTTTCTGAGTTATTATCCCTAGGTACATCTGTTCCAAAACCACGCCCAATTTTCGTATCTAGATTGGGATATATTTCAAGGTAAAACCACATGATATATAACTTAACAAATCTTTAGAATTTTCCACTATACGTATCCTCAATTTATACATTAGGGTTATGTTCCATAATATACATTTTTCTAAATATAGTTCTTATGGTTTCTACTAAACCTTCTCTAATACTAAATGTAGTCACCCAAACCCTAGTATCCGAGAGTCAATGACTACTATCATTATATTGTCTTAATATACAAGTAATCACATCCCAAAGGACCGATCAACTTAGTAGGATTGGTAATCTAGAAACATACATGAGTGTTACATTACATTTGAATATAAAGGATACAAAATAATTCCCTTCTTGTATTTTTGGAGAATAAATTTATTCCATCTACGGTATATATAGATATTAGTCATAGTAAACTTCATGGAATACTAGGGAAAGTGAATCAAAATAAGGGTGATATGAAATTCTTAGTAAGATTTAATTATATTAGAAACAATAGTGAATGAATGCATATTATCAATATGTAATGGTAAAAAATTGAAACACATTCAATTTAATTAATAAAATCATCATAATATTGATGGTATAACTTATGATTAAATATTTCCATTTAATAATCTCTTGATCATGAAATATATAAATGTAAATTCTTACAAATTGAATAATCAAATGGAATATCATATACTGAATTTATTATGGTGGAATACATAAACATGGATTTCTAAAACACACAATTGAGGCTTTTTTCTAAGACATCCAATACTATAAAGAATCTTTAGAACAATATAATAAATGGTATGGCCTCAGACAAAACCATATCTATTTTTCTCAAGAAACCTAGTGATGCATCGAGCAGATATAATGGGCTGTGAACATCACATATGGAATGAAATGCATTCCTTGTATGAACATGTTGAAACATAATTAATACGAATATTTTTAATAAAACAAGCATAAAAAATAATTATTTTCCCTAATTCATATACAAAATCATAGATTATCCAGAGTAAAGTTAAAGGTATAAATAAAGTATATCCCCATTCCAAATGATGATAAAATATCTAGAAAAATAATAAGGAAGATATAATTACAATATATACCCATTGGAGTAAGGGTAAAGGGTTGTTTTTATTGATGAATATAAATACCATGAAAACATATCTAAAAATATTCATGAAGATTTTAAAGACCCGTAAAATTCAAGGGAAATTGTTTTTCTTATATTTTCTTTGGGATTTTACAAGAACACAGTTTCGGACGACACTTGATTCCGAGGCCTGGTGTGCCCGGAATCAATTTCCGAAGTTTAGCTCGGGTACGTTCAGTGAATGAACGAGCGGGTTTTCCTAAATTTTGAACTGGTGCTCGGAATCAAAATCCGAGGGCACCACTGAAACCGCAACGCTGGAAAATGATTAAGAACACCTTTTCCGGAGTTGCATTTTCTCGGGTGAGGTTATTAAATAAATGGGTTAACTAAAGAATAAAATAAAATATTATGCTACAAATTTTATTTTTATTCTAAGTAGTTTAAACCTACGTATGGAAGATAATGTGAGACCCACTAAATCCTAACCCCCTCTTGATAGAATATTAGTGAGGTGGTCCCCACATGAGCCCCACCTATTCAATTTTCCTCAAACCTCCCATTATGTTTAAAAACCCCCATTAATTTTTGTGTAACATACCCGCACCCCATTTTTAAATTCCAAGTCAACTCTCGCATTTAATTAGATTATTAAACAACCCTTTAATTGGTCAACGCACGTCAATTAAATCGTGGTTTAATTTTGATTTTCAAAAGGGGATGGCATGAGTAATAAAATAAGGCAAAGCCTTATTTTATTATTGTTGATGTGTTGTACGAGACGATTTGGGGAGATTTTGCTCTAGTCTTGAAGGATGTTCTTCCTCATTGAAGAACACGAAGAAAGACAAAGAACGCCGGCCTCCGACGAAAGATGACGAAGAACGCAAGTTCCTCATAGATCAAAGATGTGATGCCGTCTTCCACGACGTCTTTTTCCATGACAATCCTCGTTCGACAACTTCTTCGAGGTAGGGGTTTTGGTTTAATTGAATTTTTGTGGTTTATATCCTCGACATGTGTTTTAATTGTTGGAAGTCATTTGAACCACTAATGTCGTGGGTGCGGAGCAACGAACAAGTCTGAACCCACCGTTTCTATGATCTTGATGCGTGGAATGTTGGGTGATGATGAAATGGGACTATTGGGTGATTGAAGGCCATCACAGTAATCTACAGGACCCGAGACGACCCCAGGCGAATACAGGAGCAAGAACGGACCACCGGAGCAGCTCCGGTGGCCCGCGGACTTCACCGGCGCCGCCGGCGACCGGAGGCGGCGGCCGGCACTGGCCGGCCCCCCGGAGGCGGCGGCGTCTCAGGCCGCCTCCAGGAGGAACCATCACCGCTAAATCCGCGACGGCAGGCGACCGGGATCCCGCGGCTGCGCGGGATCCGAAGGAGGACGCGGCACCCGCCGCGTCCTCAGAGCGCGAAGGGAGGGGGGACCGCGTCCCCCCATGCTTGGCCGCTGGCTGAGCCGGCGTGCCACCTGGCCGAGCCGGTTCGGGTTGCGCGGACCAGACTGGGCCATGCCTACCGGGTCAGACCCGGACCTGGGTTGGGTTGACCCGGTTCGGGCCGGCCCAGGGGGGGATGGGCCGGGTCGGGTCGGGCCCAGACCCCCTATTTTCAGACAACTTTCAGTCTTTTTTCTATAACATGTGTTACGGACCTCCGATCGATGCACCGTCATTTGTGATGCGATCCTTGGTTCGAGACGGTTGTTTCGGTATATTACACTCATGGTTTCAGAGAACTTGGGGTATGGCCGGGTTGGTTCGAACACGAAACCAACCGGGCCCTCAAAGTGGAAACGCTTATAACATGAGCTCCGGACATCCGATTAACATGCCATCGAATTTTCTGGATTCCTCCTGGTGAGAAGGACCTTTTGTCTTACTCCTCTCGAGTTTTGGACATAGTTGGAGTGCAGTCGGGTTAGTTTTGACTTAATGACCAACCGGGCCCCTAGAACGAAAAAGCCAATAACTCTCAAATCGAGCGTCCGATTGATGCGCCGTCTGTCACGATGAGTTCATCTTATCGAGACGGAACTTTGGGATACATCAACTCTAGACTACGTGTCATTTGATGTACTAACCCCCTTGGCTCGTGGAGCGGACCCTCCCGGAATCGAGAATGATGTGTGCGGGAACCCTAGAGCTGGCTACGACTGCGACGACGAAGATGACTACATTGAAATCCTCCGTGGGTTCGGCAGTGACGGTGACTGCACTGAAATCCTATGTGGGTTCGACAGCGATGAAGACTGCACTTAAATCCTTTGTGGGTTCGGTAGCGCAGAAGACCGTACAAAAATCCTCCGTGGGTTCGATGGTGATGACTACCGTTCTTGTATCCTACGTGGGTCCGGCAGTTCTACTGTTCTTGTATCATACGTGGGTACGGAAGTGTTGGACTCTGTACTTGTATCCTACGTGGGTCCGGTAGAGTAGCTGGTCTTGTATCCTACGTGGGTCCGATAGCTTAGCTAGTTTAATATCCTATGTGGGTCCCATCTTAGATGAATCATTGACTACATCTGATCATCTCTATCACCTTACGAAGAAGTATACATGTGTGAGATGAGTCTTGACATTGAATCATTATCTTCGATATGAATGACTTGATTTCCTATGTGGATTGTGTTGTGCTTTCCTGTGTGGATTGGGTTGTACTATCCTGTGTGGACGTGACTGAACTTCGACTCATATGTTGGAGCTGAACTGGAATTGATGACTTATGTATATGTATGGGCATATACCTAAGTAGTGTTGGATGTTACTTCGTGATTGTATCTTTCGTTTGTGGATTATCCTTTGTGGATTCTGGGAGACCTTCGGGGGTCTCGAGGTCCTTACTAAGTATCGTATACTCACCCCTACATGGGCTATGCCCACACTACATTGTGATGGATGCAGACGACGGACAGCGCTGATCATGGTAGAGGCTTGCGGAGTGAGTCGGTACCTGGAGGTGGACCACTGGGCGTGATTTATACGGAGCGGACGACTGGACCCGAGGAGCTGAGGTAGAGGCTATCTGTAGCCACCCTTCATGTGGGATTTCCAGCGGGCAACTCGGTGTTGCTGCTTTACTTTTTAGTTGTATTACTTCCTTTTCTGTTGTACTTTAATTTTAGTTTGAGTTTGTATTCTGGCCCACTTACTTTTCCGCACATACGGTTGTACTCAGTTTACTAGTGTTTACTTATGCTTGCTCACTCTGTGGTGTTTGTTTTCTTTATAAAGGCAATGCATTCCTCTTTTTGTCGGGATTTACGCCTTTGGTGCTAGTCGCCAGCCCCTGGCCTATGGGAGGCGGGTTGGGGTAGTCACAACACGGGCCCCGAGGACGGGCCGTGAAAAAGATAATATCTTTTTCATTTTAATTTGTTTCCAAAATCATTCATCATTTAAAGTAACTTTTAAAAGAATTTTATTTAAAAATAACTTTATAAATATTTAAAGGAATCTTTAAAGAAATTAAGTTCATGTCTGTGGGTAATTCTATACATTCCAGAATGAACATTCCATTTGCACTATAAAAAATTTAGAAAATACCCCTTTTTAGAAAGAGATAAATGGATTAATTTGAAAAAAATAAAAAATAAAAAAGAGTAAAGTTTTCTTTTAATAACTCATTTTTAATTGGTTAAATTAATAATTTTAATTTTTAGAAAGCATGGTATTATAGGAAAATAGACTTCTGATGGAAGATATAAATGAATTTAGATTTCATTAAAATATATTCCCTCTAATTTTATGTACCAAATAGTGGAAAATGGTAATATAACTTGAAAACTATCATCAACAACTGAAAGAGAATAAAATTAATGTTTTTTAAATACTTATCATATAATTTCTTTTAATGTACATTCAAGAATAAAAAATATATATTAGAATGAAATTGTAAAATAAACAATTAAAATGGTCATAATGTTGTTGTGAGAATAAAACAATGAATAGATTATGCATATCAACTATAAATACACATAAAAAACTCTCTATACAATAATAGATATTTAAAATTAATTACACATATAATCATATATTGTTATGGACAATAGTGAAGTAATATATCCCAATGAAAAGGAATTGAGTTATCAAATTCTTTACAACATGTTATCTTTTAATTCAAATCCACATAGATGAAATATTTCATATTGAAACCTAAAAGACAATGGATAATAAATTTTTCATTATATTACCTTTCCAGTGGATTTATATACACCATATAAAAGTAATTAGGTGCATAACATTACAGTTTGACTCAATGAAATGAACTTTGCATGAAATCACATACCTTAAGATTCATTCTGGTTGTAAATTCAATAACATCATTTATAATGGTTTTTAACATGTCCTAAACTTATTATAGAACCATATTTTTATTTTTTAAATCATATGTGATCATTTTATAACATATTATTACTCATCCATTAGTAATCTTTTATTATTTTCATAGTTTCAGGTAATAACTACATTGTTTGTTTTAGTATGTTTTGACAAGTTATTTTACTCCTCTTAAATCGATCATGATTTCATCATCTATAAAATTTAAAACAAGTTTTAAATATCATATATACTCAGTATATATGTATTTATAGTAATCCATAAAATTTGGGGATAGGAAATGAAATACACCGTTCATGTAGACGGTAGGCCTTACATATGCATGAATGTGGTTTCTATTTTATTATCGTATGGAATAAAATACAATTAATTACTATATATTATTATTATTTTAAAGTTATTAGATCATCTATATCTCATATTTTTATTAAAACCATCCTGAATAGAATCCATTTAAACCGTGAATGAATCAAATCACTTTGTAAGGATGTAGTCCTCCGTACACATTAGCGACATTATTGTATCCCAAAAAATAGGGAAAATAAATGAATCTATAATATAATAATATTAGAAGAATAATAAAATTATATATATAAATATATATATATATATCACATATATCACATATAAACTATAAATAAAACATTATTTTCAACCTTTAAGGTCGGTAATGGATAAAAGAATGGCCTCTGTTTCAGAGGAAGCAATCTGTCATGCACAAAAAAGATTATTCTATATCCAATTTGATGTATGTATGTTATGTTTTAAGTAGTACCCTTAAAAGAATAATATAAGTATATATAATATATTTATGTTTTTATAAAAACATTATGTTATAATAATTAAAGGAGGTGGAGAAGAAATAAAAATAAATATGATTTCAGAAGATCATTACCTCTTCTTCAGGATCCAACATAGGATTACACTAATTCCTTCAAATGTTGGATTTCTAAGAAAAATAAGGTATTTATGATGATGGGAGGTAATTTTGGGAGTTAGTTTGGTTGGTATTGTCAAAACTAGTGTTGTTAGAATGTGTAAAGAGAGTAGTAGATGAGGTGGCCTTTTATAATTGGGTTGAGTGGAACTCTTTTTATTATTGAAAAGGGATATTTTCAACAACTTTTTTCCCATTCTATATTGAAAAAATTATGAAACAATATTTATCCTATCTGATTTTAGGTCTATATATGTCCTTCCAATGTGGTTTTATCAGATTTTTAAGTCATTTGGCCCATTAACTTTAAATTTTAGTCTCATGGTAATCTCATTTTTCTCTTAAACTTTGAAATTAATGGTGTAGCTGCTTGGGAGATTCGTTAGTCTAGGGTCTGTGCCACCCTATCAGATTGTCGTCGTCCGGATCTGGTGAGAATTTCCCCATATTTCAGCTCTACCTCTGTTCAGATCCCCCTATTCTATGCCATAGTTGAGTTTCCCCTCTTAGTGATTCATCCACCGGCCCCAAAAGTTTCACTGTCTGTGTGACCACCTAGATATATTGTCCCTCCAAATTCTCACCACCATAAGGCCACTGTCTTGTTGTGCCACCATCCATCCATCCTGGAACCCATGTGTGAGAAGTTAGCTGAAGGAGGTGACCCTGAGTCCCCGGATCACTCTGTCAGTGACGAATCCCCCATCATGCCTTTGATAGTGTGTTGTATATGATTATTTGGTTCTTGCATCATTCTCCTCGGATGATCAATTCCATGTTCAATTTTTTTAGTTGGGAGCTTGGTTCAGTATGGTCCTGCATTTAGAATCTTGTCGCATATTTGATATGTTCGAGTCTCTTCCCTTTCTGATTTAGCACCGAGTCGGCATCCTCTAGTTATTAGGATCATCGAAGAGTGTTTTCATGGGAAGCCGTGGTGCATGACTCTTGTAGCACATCCACAACAAATGGAGGTTCTTCCTCGGACTATTTTGTGGAACCGATGGTTGTCGAGGGTTTTTGCACCTAGATAGTTCTACATTCTCTTGGTTCCCCTACCATTATGACAGGTTTCTTCACACATAACCCTAATTGAGTTTTTTCGATGGATTCCATGATTATTTGGATTGTTTAGGTGGCTTTGGTGAAATTTGGACTATTAGAGAGTTATTTTGGTTAGAGTCTTGGTGATGAATGTGTGCTGCGAGTAATGTGAAGGATCATAATGCCCATCACACCCCTCTTGTTTTTCAGTGTTTTCAGTCCTAGGCAGGGTTCCTTGACCAGAATGTTTCAATTTTATTTCTGGTTAGGTTTCTCTAGTATCCTTTGAAATTTATTTGGCTTGGTTGGTTCTCACATAACTATAATGTGGGTTTGAAAAATAAAAAATTAATTTTTCAGCCAGTCTAAATCTCTGAAATTAATTTTAATATATTTCACAAAACATTTTAGTCAAAAATTGGGTTGAACTTATTATAAATCATATATTATTATTATACCAAATAATTAATCAATTTATCTAAATTTAAACCACATAATTGGAAAATTTTTATTTAAAATTATTCAGATAAAATGGACGAGAAAGAGGGTTTTTATGTGAAAATTTTGAAAAGATTTCATTGTTTTCATATGTACATTCAATATAAAAATAATTTTAATTACCTTAATTGTACTGATATATATATATAAATTACCATTTTTGACAATAAAAACAAATAAAAATATATTTTAATGTTATAAATTATTTATATGAGAAGGTAGACTTCAATTAAAATTTAGCATTTTTTACTATTCATAAAAAATGAAACATCTCTGAAAAATACAATAATTTCACCCAAAGATAAATTTTCATTAAAAATTTAAAACATGTATTATATTTTTATAATATAATTTATTAATGTTCAATAAGATAGTTATAAAAAGGTTATGCATTAAAATGTGTCAAAAACATCTTTTAGAAAAACAGGTCATTCTATACATAAAATTTCATTTGTTCTTATCTTATGACTATAAAATATATTGGATGAATGTAAATTTTTTTTTGAATATATGATATATAAAATTCCTTATGATAATATAGTAATAGTAAATATATTAATTTAATATGATAAAACACATTTTGTGCATAAAATAATATTTTCTAAAAACATTTCCTAAACATTTCATTTTTTTTCATTTCCATTTATAATTAATTGGTGACCAATGAATTGAACCATATATTTTAAAAATATATAAAATCTTCTTTATACACATCATTCCAGTTTAACACCCCAAGATTTCATAGTACATTATCTCATTAAAGTAATTTAATAGCTTGTGCTACATGTAACACTGAGTTCGAGCGCACCACAACTTACCAAACTAGCCATTCAAAAAGCAGTTATGAATAATATTAACTGAATTTTGAATCTTATATACTGTATATAATTTTAACATCCATATTATGTGTTTCTAAGACATAATATTAGAACAAATTCATTTTTTCAGATAAAAGAATTATTTTTCAAGAAATGCAAATTTACCACCTTTTAATGGAAAACCCTTTTTAAACCCAATATTTAACACTTTTATATATTTAATTGAATGAAATTAAATTATTCTTTAGAATTTGGACATAAAAATTTTGGTTGGATAAATTTTTTTGGTACTTTTCTGATAAATTTTGTATTTTGATGAATAGGAAAAAATACTATATTTTAATTGAAAACAATTTTTTTTATCAAAATAATTTATAATATTCATATAAAAATTTGAATATTTTGGAAGTATAATTCTATTATATTTTTATCAGTTAATTCAATATAGTTCATCATAAGTAATTTCACATTTTAATTTGACATAAACACATGTCAATCTTTTGATAGTTTTTACTTTTTAAAAATCCACTTTTTGGTTTTGACAACAGGAATTATTTTAAATTAATAAATTATACTTCTATATTTTGAATTTGGAATAATATAATTCATTTTTGAATTTAGAATATCAAAATTATCTTAGGGGCATTTTTGGTATTTTTCTGGAAACTTGGAATTTTTGATTAATAGTGAAGAACACCGCGTTGTTATTTAAAACTGACTTTTAATTTAAATAATTATTTATTTTATTTAAACTTATATCATGTCAAAATAAATATATAGTACCTATAAATGTTAAATTTAATTCATTGGAGTTATTTTATGATAAAATTAGATATATAAAATTTTATTGAACTTTTTAATGTTTTTTTACCCACCTTCTAGGAGCATTTGCAAATTTGCATAAAAAATAATTTTACTGCTTCTATGATTTGAATTTCAAAAATACAAGAGACAAATTTGACATCACTAAGTAAAATGTGGTTTAATATGATGAAAATAATTTTTGCTGAATAGTTACTTCGGACTTTTATTTACCACGGTTAAAAGTTAATAGGCCAATTAAGCGTAAAAATGATATTATAATTACCATAAAACATGTCCTAATTCTATTGGATAAGTGTAATTATACCAAAAAAACCTTAGGAATAAAATATGATCCTCTTTGTTCCACTTGGATTAGATTAGGACATTTATTATTATTTAATTTAAAGAAGAGCTAAAAGTGTTAAATTCAATGTTTAATAACTAATCCATTTTTAATATAGGGTTACACCCAAAATAAATTCGACTATAAATATTCATTAGAAATATAAAAGGATTTACTACATTATTTTATTTTATTTATAATTTTTAGACATTAAATAATTTAATTTATTTATGACACAAAATGATGCATTGTTTACCTTATTAAAGAATGATTTAAAAAATGCGATTATAAAAATTAAATTAATATCCAAAACTTGTCCAATTTTTATTGGATGATTTTATTTAGAACATGATTCACCTTATGTTCAACTTTAATTAGTTTTTTACCATTATAAAAAGAAAATAATTATATAATAAAATAATATTTTCAATCATTCCTAAAGAGCCTCCCCCCTTATAAAAATCCCTCACCTCTAACCCATTTCTTAGACCTCTCAAGCCACTTGATTCATCAAACCTCTACCCAATTAATCTCCCTAAATCACTATATTACATATAGAAGCCTTACCTTAGGCATAAGGAACTTTAAGTAAGAATTTTTGTTCAAACCAATGGGATTTAACCGATTTAAAGGTAACATCTCCTCTTAAGTTATTTTATTTTATTTTACTTCTCCAACCAATTAAACACTCTTTATTCATTTCTTTTATAACTGAAGCAGTTTCCTCAATATACTATGATGTTGTTATGAGAATTATTTGAACTAAACTTACACACACCTCAATCTAATGGGTATAGGACATAATTTTCCTGTGGATGACAATCTATTGCCTCACAAAATTATGATTGCTCAATCCTCTACCACCACCTCTTATGGTGGATATTATGATGAAACTGTAATTATATATGATATTTATATTATCTATAATCTTCTATAATTCACTTTTATATTATACCTTTATTCTTTTCATGTTGTATATATACGATAATTTCATTTGAGGAAGTGCAAACTACCGCCCCCCCTCAAAGTGATATGACTCGTTCATACCATAATGGAATGTATAAAGGATGTTGTTAATGAAATTATGTAAAATATATAAAATAGTATATTATAATGGAATAATAATATACCTATGTATCATTTGGTCTTGTTTCCTTTTAAAATAATAAAAATGAAATAGAAGTAGCGTTCGTGCGTACGTACGGATTATCATCTCCACGAATGTGATGAGATTTATTCCCATCATAACCATTCAAGAATAATTTTCATTTTATTATTAAAAATAATATTTATGAACATTATGAAATTATGGATATGAATAAAATACATCCTATCCATAAAAACATGTCTTACATAAAAAAACATATAAAGGAAAACAAATCAGTTAACACCCGAAACAATGATACTACTAAAATATTATTAACAAATCAATATTAGAAGATAATATATGATATAATATTTATGTATTTGGTTCTTGTATAATTCAATAACTATGATTTAACTATTATACAAGAGGACAACGTACCCTCAGCCAAGGAAAAGTACAAGGCAAGGGTTAATTTCACAATATTTTTATTATCCAAGGTTGTTTTTACATGAGTATCTACTAGGACATATTTATAATCCATTTCCATGTTTCATAAAAGAGTTCTCAAAGGTATTATTTTTAAGATAATTTTTTACTAAAACATAATTTTATATGTTTTAAAGATTTATTCTTCTAAAATTTTCTCATTAATGTCGATTTTTTAAAAATGGATTTATGGATTTATTTATATAGCCAAGCATGTTTTAAAATGTTAATATCATTCAAAAGGTTCAAAGTGATACGGGAAATTTTGATTCAAAAATATCTTTTAAATGACTTAACTTTTAAATTATGTGACTTTTAAATTATTTCATGAAAAAGGGATATCTCTCTCAAATATTTTTATTGATCATTTTAAACTATTTCAACAACCATTACAAAATATTATTTTTGATCGAGGTTGATTTATTATGATACAAATCTTCCATATTGTATTGAAGGTTTTGTGATATGATTGACTGTGTATGTGTTATTTTTATACCATTCATGGTTTATGGATGAAGTATTGGAATTTCGTATGATAGTTTTAATACAAATGTTTATGTTACATTTAACCCTTTTCATATGAGGAAAGCATTGGACTTTGTCAGTGATGGGTGGACCCCGCTATAGCTCCTCGATGCATCAGTAGGTCTAATGAGACAAACTAGTGTTTTGGCACAAGGCATTGACAAAATTTTATTTTTAGTCTTGGCATGAGGCCTTGACTATGTGGTTATGAAGTCTGTAATTATGTATTCCATCATTATGAAATTATATATTGATATTACATTTGATTATTCGACAAGTAGAATATCCATGTGAATAAGTAAATAGAATTATTTGATTTATATTTTCTATATTATGCTAATGTTTAAGTTTAAAATGATTTTGTTTTAGTTTTATACATTGCGATAAATGTTATTCTTATTTATTAACGTTTCCACTATATTGTTATCATTACCGAGAATATGTGCTCACCCCTTTCTTTGTTTGATTTTCCCAAGGATGCGAAAAATTATACTATGAATGACCTGCAGGGATAGTCTAAGGGATATGAATGTGGTCAATGGAGACAATTTTTTTGTTGTTTTTCATTTTCTAATGTAATGTAATGTTCATATATGATATATATTTAAAAAGACTTCTAAACAGGTTGGTCCTTCGAGAAATGATTCCTTGTAATCATGCCAAAGTTTTAAAATAATGCACTGACTCTGGATAACTGGGTTTTGGGCGTTAAAATTGGTTTTAGAAGAAGTTTAGCAAAAACCTTGGAAATATATTTAGATAAACTCTGATTAGAGAACATTTCCCTAATATAGTCTTTGAGGATAAGTATAGAAGAACTTCGTTGAATTTTGGTAATTTAGAGATTTTGCGTATTTTCAAAGAAATACATCCTTGTCTGGATACGAGCAGGTAGAGGCGGCTCTTGCACAGATTTAACTAAGCGTGAAAAGTCCAACAATGAGTTTCGGGCTTGACCCAGGGTGTCCTAGTACACACCAACAGTCCTTATTGTACTATTGGTTACGACAGTCCTAGGGGATATGCTTAGGATAATTCACATTTTCATTTCAACGATTATGAAGGATTTAAGAGTAAATATTTCTTAAAAAACATTTTATGATTACAGATTATATGAATAATCTTTTCATTTTATGTTATGTATTTTACATGTTTGGAATTATGCATTGTGATTCATAATCTAACCTAGTGTATTACATTGTTTATTAATGGTTCTTAATATAAGGAATGAGAATTCTAGTAATACGCATGATCGAAAGATTAAAAAGGATAATATATTTCATGATATTAAGCCAACATTTAAAAGGGAAATAGTCTCCCACGTATTATAATTATATAAAGAAATAGTATCAAGTGTTAATAAGATAAGTAAAGAATTCTTTGAGTCCCATGGCTTTGAAGGGAAGCAAGAGAAGAAAAGGATGTAAGAGAGAAAGATGGATAAAGGGAAGAGGGGAAAGAAGGATTTTCCCATATGTTATAACAATGGAAAGGATAAACTTGGTAAATTTTTTAAGGGAACGGATGTTTTTTTTATAAGTGTTGAGAAAAAGGACACCAAGTACGTGATTTCAAGGGTAAGAAAAAGGTTTCAAATGTACAATGCTTCATCTGCAAGTAGTTGTGACACTACACGATGCAATGTCCAAATCATCAGAGTATACCCCAAATGCTGCTATTGGATAATAATCATGTTATGATACACCCAAAGATGAATAGGAATGATTAGATTTTTTTATTTTGATATTAAATTGTTATGTAATTTGATTATTGTATTAATGATGTACATGTTTTATGAATTATAGAGAATAAAAGGATTGTATTGCAGTACTATTTCATTAAGGAATTGAGATTGTGTGGAACCAAGAAAAGTGACTCAATAGTAGGTTATTTTTTTTGGAAAATTTATGGTTGAGAGAAAGATAAACCATAATATAGTTCTGATATTGAGGTAGTGATTTTGGAATAATATCTGATTTATTTAGATAATATTATATTGGATATTCTTGACTACCTTGAAACTGATTAATGATTTGTATATTCCATCATTGTTGGAGTTTACAAAAAAAATTTTATAGAAGGATTTTATCTAGTATTCTATAAGCAATAAATGAGACTAAATGTAATCAATATGGTTTTATGGTAATTCATGGAGTTACAATGTTTTAAAATACTACATGATGAATGTATTCACATGTTATTACGTGGCAAAAAGGATCTTCAGTGTGTTCACCTTCCCTATAAATCTTGGACTGTAAGTTTGGATAGAAGTATTTTGGATAAGTTTAAAGTTTTGAATCGATTAAGTTTGACATTTTATACTATTGTTAAGGATAAATCTTTTCTTGAGATTATTTTTGGATTGTCATAAAAAGGGCAACCTGAAGATTCAGTGACAACCCGTCGCGTCCGGCAAGGTCGTGAGGCATGAACCTGCAACCGAAGGGTGACAAGGGTGGATCACCTACCACGGGAATACGTGATGTATTGGTTTGTATAATGTAGTTTTTTTTAATATTCTGACTAATTAATTATAAATTCATTATTTTTGGAACCCTATATGATTAGGATAAATAGAATATTTTTGAATTTTATTATCTTTTATAGTGAAATATTTGTTTGTGGTTGGAATTAGTTAAAGGATGAAACTCTATTTGTCAAGTATAAATTTTTTCTCTTATTCTATGAATAAATAAATACTTAAACATTAGGTAAGGGATCTTAAAACCCCATATGTGTTATCCTAATACCTTATGTTTTGTTGAACCAACGATATTTTAAATCATCATAGATTAATGGCTTTGAGGCCCTCAATTTTAGACTTGTTTGTGATTGATGACCTCATTAACTCCCTATACATATTTACATTTTCCCTCCAATTATATGTATCTAATCTCTACCAATGATATCCCAATCGAGATCATAATTTTTTGGTGAAATTTTCATTCTCATTCCCTATTATTAAGACAAAATTTTATTAACCCAATTTCTGATGTGGGTTTTCCACAAAAGTATTTTTCTACTTTTAACATTTTATTTTTAAAGAAAAATTTCAAATTTTGGGGAATGAATTTATTGAAGGAGGGGAGAATTTAACACCCCAAGATTTCATAGTACGTTATCTCATTAAAGTAATTCAATAGCTAGCGCTACATGTAACACCAAGTTCGAGCACACCACAACTTACCAAACTAGACGTTCAAAAATAGTTCTGAATAATATTAACTAAATTTTATATATAATATACTATATATAATTTTCAAATCCATATTATGTGTTTCGTAGACATAATATGTGAACAAATTCATTTTTTTCAGATAAAAGAAGAATTTTTTAAAAAATGAAATTTTACATCCTTTTAATGAAGAACCCTTTTTAAACACAATATCTGAAGCTTTTATATTTTGAATTTAACGAAATTAAATTCTTTTTTTGAATTAGGACATAAAAATTTTGTTTGGATATATTTTTTTTACTTTTATGATAACTTTGATATTTTGACAAATTGTGAAAAATACCGTGTTTTAATTGAAAACAATTTTTTAATAAAAAACAATATAGAGTTCAATTTTACATTTGAATGGTTTGGAAGTATAATTAGATTATGTTTTTATAATTTAATACAATTTAGGACATTATAAGTAATTTCACATTTAAATTTGATATAAACCTATATCAATCTTTTGATAGTTTTTACTCTTTAAAAACCAGCCTTTTGGTTTTGACCACGAGAATCAGTTTAAAATTAATAAATAAAACTTATATCTTTTTAATTTGGTAAAATAGACTTCATTTTTATATTTATAATATCAAAATTATCTTAGGGGGAATTTTTGGTATTTTTTATGAAAACTTGTAATTTTTGACGAATAGTGAAAAACAATGCGTTATTATTTAAAACTGACTTTCTTTTTAAATAATTATTTATTTTCTTTAAATTTATTTTAAGTATAAATATGTATATAATACCTATATATGTTAAATTTAATTCATTGGAGTCATTTTTTGATAAAACTATATGTATAAAATTTTATTTAACTTTTTTAACGTTTTTACCCACATTCTAGAAGCATTTGAAAATTTGCATAAAACTAAATTTTAGCACTTCTATGAATGAATTTCAAAAATATGATAGGAATCGTTTAAATCAATAAGAAAAATTTGGTTCAATAAGTTGAAAATAATTTTTGGTGAATAGTAAATTTGGACTTTTATTTACCACGATTAAAAGTAAATAAGGTAATTAAGGGTAAAAATGATATTATAATTACCATAACACATGTACTAATTCTATTGGATAGGTGTAATTCGACCAAAAATAACCAGAGAAGTAAAATATTATTCTCTTTGGTTCACTTGGATTAGATTAGCACATTTATTATTATTTTATTTAAAGAAGAGTTAAAAATGTCAAATTAAAAGTTTAATAACTAAACCATTTTTAATATAAGGTTACAGATAGTATAAATTAGACTATAAATATTCATTATAAATTTAAAAATATTTCCTACATAATCGTATTTTATTTATAATTTTTAGGCATTAAATAATTTAATTTATTTATGACACAATAATGATGCAGTGTTTACCTCATTAAAGAATTATTTAAATAAATGAGATTATAAAAATTAAAAAAATATCCAAAACCTGTCAAATTATTATTGTATGATTTTATTTAAGACATGAGTCGCCTTATCGTCGACTTTAATGAGTTTTTGACCATTATAACCCGAAAATTATTATATAATAAAATAATATTTTCAAACATTCTTAAAGAGCCCCTCCTCCCGCTTATAAAAATCCCTCAACTCTAACCCATTTTTCACACCTCTCAAGCCACTTGGGTCATCCAACCTCTGCCCAATTAATCTCTATACATCCCTATATTCCTCTTATAAGCCTTAACATAGGCATAAGGCACTTCAAGGAAGCCTTTTGGCTCAAACCAAAGGGAGTTACCCGGTTTAAAGGTAAAATCTCCTCTTAAGTTCTTTTCTTTTATTTTACTTCTCTAACTCCCTAAAATATATTAATTATTTTATTTTATAACAAAACTAGTATCCTCAATATACTAGTATGTTTTTATGATAATTATTTTAACTACAGATACCCACACCTCCATCTAATGGGTGTAGAACATATTGTTCCTGTGGACGACGAACTACTGCCTCACGAAACGATGATTGTTCAATCCTCTACTACTACATCTTATAGTGTCCATTATGATGGAACTGTAATTATATACGATATTTATTTTATATATAATCTTCTGTAATTTTCTTTTATAGCATTACTTTATTCTGTTCATGTTTTATATATACGATAATTTCATTTGAGTAAGTGAGGACTATCGCCCCCTCAATGTGATATGACTCGTTTATACCATACGTGGAACGTCTAAATGATGATGTTAATGAAATTTCATAACATATGTAAAATAGTACATTATACTGGAGTAATAATTTACCTATGTATCATTTGGTCATCATTCCTTTTAAAATAAAACAAATGAAATGGAAGTAGCGTTTGTGTGTATGTATGAATTATCATCTCCACAAACGTGATGAGATTCATTCCCCATTGCAACCATTCAAGAATAACATTTATTTGATTATTAAAAATAATATTTAAGAACATTATATCATTCTCGATATGAATCAAATACATCCTATCCATAACAATCATGACTTACATAAGAAAACATATAATGGAAAATGAATCAGTTAACACCCAACATAATGATACTACTAAAATATTATTAACAATGAAATATTATAAGATCATATATGATATCATATTTTAGTATGTGGTTCTTTTATAATTTAATAAAAATTATTCAACTATTATACAGGAGGTTAGCATACCCTCGACCATGGATAAGTACAATGCAAGTGTTAATTTCACATTCTCTTTATTATCCGAGGTTGTTTTACATGAGTATCTACTGGGACATATTTATTATCATTGTCCATGATTCCTAAAATAGTTTTAAAATGTATTATTTTTAAGGGAATATTTTACCAAAACATCATTTTAAATGTTTTAAAAATTTATTCTTCTAAAACATTCTCATTAATGTCCATATTTTAAAAATGGTTTTAAGGATTTATTTATATAGATATGAAAGTTTTAAAATGTTATCTCTTTTCAAAAGTTTCAAAGTGGTACGAGACACATTGATTCAAAACAATCTTTTAAATGACTTCCTTTATAAATTATTTTACTTTTAAATTATTTCATGAAAAATGGATATCTCTCTCAATGATTTTTACGGATCATTTTCAACTATGTCAACATCCTTTACGGGATATTATTCTTGATCGAGGTTGATTTATTATGATATAAATCTTTTATATTGTATTGATGGTTTTGTTATATGTCTGATTGTAGATGTTTTATTTTTATACCTTTCATGGTTTATGGATAAAGTATTGACATTTCCTATGCTAGTTTTAATAATAATGTTTATGTTATGAATAAACCATTTCATATGAAGAATGCATTGGACATAGTAAGTGACGGGTGGAGCCCTCTATAGCTTCTCAATGCATCGGTAAGTATCATGAGACAAACTAGTGTCTTGGAATAAGGCCTTGACAAAATCGTATTTGTAGTATTGGCATGATGCCTTTGCTATTTGGTTTTGAAGTCTGTAATTATGCATTCTATCATTATGAAATTTGCTATTGATATTACATGTGATTATTCAACTACTAGAATATCCATGTCAATAAGTAAATGGAATTATTTTATTTATCATTCCCATATTATGCTGATGTTTATGTTTAAAAGGATTTTGTTTTAGTTTTATACATTACATTAAATATCTAGGCTTATTTATGAATGTTTCTCCTATATTGTTATCTTTAATGAGCATCTGAGCTCATCCATTTCTATGTTTTATTTTTACCAGGATGTGATGAATTATATTATGACTGGCCTATAGGGATAGTCTATGGGATATGAATGTGCTCAATGGAGACAATATTGTTGTTGTTTTTAATTTTATAATGTAATGTAACATTCATGTATGTAATATATTTTCCAATATTGCAAAACAGATCTGTCCTTCGGGACATGATTTCTTGTAGTCATGCCAATTTAAAATAATGCAGCGACTCAGGGAAATTAAGGTCGGGACATTAAATATAGTCTCTAGTTGATAACTATCATATAATAATATTAATAGAGTATTATTGTTCAGTAAAACTTGGTATTTCATTTAATACAAGCTATTGAACAAACTCCTTATTAAGTGAAATAGAAGAAATCTTAGTATGGTGCACATTGAAATCTATATAATATAGTAAAATTTTAAATATATTACAATATCATGGGATTTTATATTCCATCCTAAACTTGGTGTTTCATGTCACAATTTAAATATTCAAAAACCATCTATAACAGCATTTATAGGTAGGGAGTGAAATAATCCCACCATTTATTATCTTGAAAATGAAATATTTTGATGGGTGTAGGGGTTTTTGGTTTTATTTCATCCCAAATAATTATTCCTTTGAGTGTAATTTCATTTTCATGGCTCTTATAGATTGATATAATGTTACTAAAAAGCTATTTTCTTGAGATAAGCTAGATATGATTGTCCTACAAATGGGAAGGAAAACACCCCTTCTTTGGTGGTAGTTTTCCAAGATAATTTAATATAGGACATTTGAAGATTGGGGATCTTAATGTGAGGGTGGGTTATTTTCTGCACATAGTTGTGTTGTGAGATTTTTTTACATATCATATTATTGCATTTTTACAGATGAAAATTTTGGTAAAAGTGATTAGAATTTAAAATTATATGTTATTCCTAAGTGAGAAATAACTAAATTTTATGATTTTACAGTCTTAGGACCTCTCCATGGTTAAAATAAAAAATTTTAATTAACAGAATACCTCAAAAAAGTACTAGTATTGTTTTTTTATCTCAAGATTTTGTGTGTCACACATTGGATATGTCTTTTTGAATGTTTTATGATAGTGAATGTTAAGTGACATTTAATAATTATATTTCTAATAAATTTTTAACTTCTTTGTATGGATGCCGATATCTTTTAAACTAATAATTTTAAGCAAAATGTGACATAATCATAAAGTCAAGGATGTATATTTTTGTTGGGAGTAGTGTAAAATATTTTCTCATTTTATACCCATAAGGCCACCATTGTGGGTACATTTTTAATGTAATAAATAATGTTATTTTAATTATGTATGAACAATAAAAAAAATTTAAAAAAACATAATTAGATCCCATGTAGAAAATTATTTATTTTTAATTGAAATATTCCATGATTGAGTGAGAGGAGAGTAACTAGATCTTATAGAATTTAACACCCAATTGAGGTAAAAGGGTTAATTGGTGATGATATCAAAGAAAAAAACCATTAGGTGAATGGTGTATATTTGAGTCAAGTATATGTAACATTTATTATTAATGAGTAATTATGTTTTTATTATGTTTATATTTTGTGGTGATTCTTGGAGTAATATTATGGGTTAATTAAATCACATTTGATATCATGTTTGATCAACCCTCTTTTATAATCATAATTATTTTATAAATCCTATTAAAATCTGAAATACATGTGAAAACGGTGTTAGGGAATTGAAACATTATTTAAAACAATGAAGATGATATGAAGACCATGAAAATATTTATGTTTATAAATAAATGTTTTGAAAAATGTCATGAAATATCAATATTATTACAGAGGGAGTTTTGAACAATTGTTTGTGGATTTTATAATATTAATAATTCAAATATGTTTGATATAACTCCATGAACAATGACAAAATAAACTAATTACATGAGTATATGAGATATGTTGGAGAGAAATTGAGAAAGGAGAATTACATACATAGACATTACTATATATTTGATTTGGGATTATATAAACAATATGTCCAGACATAGCCACCAAAGGAGATCCAGCATAACTTCATATGAGAGAAATATCAACCATACATTATCTATCAAATTCAAGGGATTCTAGGGAAGTCGGATAAAATGAGTTCCTACACAGGTACACACAGTGTGCTCATATTATAATAGATGGAACCACCATGTGCGGAAACGAAGTGGTAGAGGGGTGACAATATGGGTCGGTACCAGTAGAAGTTTGGAGTGGACCCTGAAACTCACATATGAGGAGCTACAGATTCAAGACCAATTTTAATGTAGATGCTGACACTAGGAATACTGATGTGGTATAAGTGTTTCACTGGCTTTGTTACTCCAATAAAAAATACACATAGAATATGAGTCTTCTAATATGGATAATCTATTTAGACTAATCATCTCATCAAATTGTCTCCTACCTCCCATCAAAGGTTGGTTTCACTATATTTCCCAAATCTCAACATCCATGACTCTGGTTACCACAGGTACTAGAATCAAGTATTATTTGATTATAATTCAAAGAATAATGCATTGGTATGACTAAAATAATTTTATATACATATATTGTTCACTTCAATGTACATATTTCAAAAGGGAATATATAGAATGTCATGTCCATGTCGATCCACATCTAAATAAGTAGTTCATGTGATATTCATGCACATGAAATTAATCATTCAATGTCATGAATATTTTTTGTGATAATGAGTCCTCAAGATAAAATTTGAATACAAAGAATTTTAAAATGAATCATGAATCCATATATCGGTTTTATGCATCTGAGGTATTGAAATGAAAAATCCTATGTTTTGTAGTAATTTTGAATAATAGAAATGAATTCCTTTTTAGCTATTGATTATGATTAAAACAATGTAGTTGAGTAGTAACCCTAACCTTATGGGTATTAATGTGAAGAAAATAAAATTAAATTGAGTCACATTCACTTATTACTGTGTGAGATAATAAATACTAATAAATTTAGTGTATTTAAGATGATTAAGGTGTATGTATTATGAGATTCATAAATTGTAATACTATAATACAATAAATGAATTTTACATGATCCATGATTATTTTAAATTATGTATAAAATATAAAAAATAATACTATTAGTATTTATATAAGAAATTAGTAAAAATAAATTTGTTATTCAAAAAAATTTAATAAAATATTTATGGAAATGAATCATGGATTTAGATGAAAAAATATATACACTATTGTTTATTATGTATATATTTATTCATGTTGGCGATAAATAATCTATTCATAAAATTGAAATAGATCCTACATCTATTATGCATGATAATATTGAAAATCCTAATATATCTCTGTAGAGAAGAAATATTGGTTCAAAGCCTGTAAATTAGGAACGATTGTGATCACATGTGCATGAGTATTAGATCTATAGAATTCATATCACTCATGATATGATTGGGGTTTTTATTCTATCGTGTTTCTTCCCAAAAACTATTAAATAACTGGAAGAATCATAGATAAGTAAAGAGCATAGAACTTTCTTATGAAGGAAGTACATTTGAATAAGAATATATATTGATAATTCGATCATTATTAAATATGTATCTTAGAGATGAGATGTCAAACTAGCTACTGTATGATTGTGACTGTGGTGTCTAACCAATCACTAATGAATTTAAAATGGAGTTTCTAATTAATTAAAAGAGAAATGTAATTGGGGTGTAAAAATCATTGTAAATAGTTATTTCTATAGTGTAAAATCCATTTTAGGGGGTTTAATAAATATGAAAATGAGAATGATTCTATGAAAAACCCTATAAAAAATATGATATGATTTTTATTTTACTAAAACTAAACATGAGGGTAGGTTTTGATATTGAACTTTATTTAGGTGATAACATAAAAAATTTTAATTGTTGGGATAAAATAGAATATTTTTTTAATACAAAAAATAAATCATTGATTTACTAAATCCTATATTAGTTATTCATCTGACCTGGTATCTATAATTAGTATCAATAGAAAAAATATCTCTAAATATCTTATTGAAATTATAACATGTGGGTAATATTACTTTAGTAAACATCTAATATTTACCATATTTTAAGGGAAGAATTATAAAATAAAGATGAATATGATGCAACATACTCCTACCACTAAACCATGGAAGAGAGGGTTCATTTTTCTCCTTAAAAATTACACAACACAATCATAGCTTATAAGATGTTGAACAATCTGGGTTTTAAGAAGTAATAAAATTTTGAAATGGGATTTGAAGTATTCATAAAATAAATAATTAAAAGAATTATTTAATCATTTGATTATAAAGTCATAGAAGGATAATATTAATTTAATAATATTTTTTTTTCAAGAATGATGATAAAATAAAAATTTGTGAGGAAAGAAAAAATTAACCAAAGTTCTAAAATTGTGATAGCCTTGGAGACTTTTCATGTGACTCATTATAAGAGGGAAAATGATTCTAAATATGAGGAGGAGGATGATAGACTAAAAAACATTAATGGTGTATAAATAAGAATAAAATACCAATGGAAATAATTAGAATTTAATATGTAATAAACAAACAATCATTTTATGTTATTTTTTGGCTGATGATAATGGTTTCAATGTTCAAGTAAAGGGAGTCATTTATTCATTAAGGAATAGTGATATTAAATAAGAGAGGATAGAACATTAGTGGTATATACGAGGAAAAATATAATATTTTCTTGATGATAATGGTTTTAATGCATATTTAGTAACATTTTATCATTGAGAAATGTTCAAGAAAATATTATCCACACGCAACATCGAACTCAAATAATACCACGAGATATTTAAATAAATTATACATAATTAATTATGCCCATGAAAACAATGAAATCGAATTAAAAAGAATTAATACTATTAAATGGTTTATTAAATACCTATAGAAGGAAAATGAATGATATATTTAATATGAATGAAATTCAATTTGATTACCAAAAATGACAAATAAGACCATTTATTGTTTATAAAACTATTTTATTATAAAATATATATTTTTTTGTGACATGATATCATATTTCAATAAATTTATTATTAATGATAATAAATTAGGTTTAAGAATAATTTATTTGGTAAATAGTCTTAAGTAAGAATAATAATAGATAGAAGTCTAAAAATTCATTTTTCAAAAAAAAGTGACATCATTATAATTTATTATTTTAATCAAAATTTTAATTTCATTTTTTTAATTTGAATTTAATAGAATGAATATTGATTTTATGATTTATATTAATATATCAATTTATAATATTTTTATGAAATAATTTCTTTCTATGTGAATAATGAAATATAATATTTTTTAATATAACCCTTATATTATAAGACGGACACAAAAGACTTATAAAACATTTTATATTGAAAATATATATTTACTTATTAATATAAAACATATAATAGGTCATATTTATAAAACATATATCTAACATTTTTGAATATCGAGTAATATTTCATAATAGAAAAAGTCTTCCAATAATATATTAAGAATATGAATATATCAATTTTAGAAAATAATCAAAAAATTTATCCTATTTTAGTTTAACTTTTCAATATTATTTTTCTTGTTAAATTAAATTTTATGCATAAATATAATATTTTTAGAATTTTTTTTAGTTTCAGTGATAATAGAAAAAGAGTTTTTATAAAACTATTGATTTATTAATATTTTTAAATTTTTTATTTAATTTAAAAAATTGATCTAATTTAAATTATGAAACATATATTAGGTGTAGAACTATATAAAAGTATAATACTCATCAATAAATTTTAATCAATAATAGATAAAATTAAATAACACATAATTGTTAAAAGACATTATTTTTAAAAAACTCTTTTTAATATATTATAGACATTAATTTAAAAGAGGATTTAATCATATTTTAAATTTTATTATTTTAAATTGATAGTAAATTTAGGTTAAAGACGTCTATATTTCAAAATATATGTGACCTTATCATTTTAAATAATATATAAATTACTTATTTAAAAAACTAGTTACCAAGGTAAATATTAAAATGTGAAAATTTAAAAACCCATGGTAAAAGACTTTATACATGTCTAAAAATGTGTCTAAAGTCATTATTGCTGATTTATTATAGTAATATCATATAATAATCCCTTATTATGAATTTATAGATTCATTTACCTTGGATTTTAGTAATTATAACATTCAAGGATAAAGGGTATTTCAAAAAGATCTTTTTTGAAGACATATAAAAGGGGATTAATTCTTCCCCTCAATGGCTATAGTTACCTTTATAATTACACATTAAATAAATCCAAAGATAAAACTTCTAGAATTAATTTTCTCATACTTAGGATACAGATATCTAGAATTTATCTTAAATCCTTTATATGTAAGGAAATCTCTAAGAGAGGATCAAGTGTCAAACGTAAGTACTACCTTCTTCATAACCTTTCTCCTTAAAATTTCTCCCAAAAATTTCTTATATCTATAAATCTTTAATTTCATAAATATAATTATTATAATATTATGTTATTATATTAATATAATAACAATTATTTATTCCTCACCATATGATAAAAAATCGTCGTTAGTGCATTGCACATACTACCTCCTCCACAATGTTTTGCATTCCTTTTTTCATCATCACCACTTACAGATGATAAAAAGGATATAATGGATTTAGAAATATGATATATATAATATATATATGATTAATAAAATTATAAAATATAATTTAACTTTCCCCCCAATTAATTTAGAAACGAACCACTTAATCGTGTGTATGTACAAACTACCCCTTCCACGAGCAATGTGTTACATTTTATATCACCGCCCATTAAGAAGGATTAAATGATTTATTTAATAGATAAAGATTAATTCCATAACAATGTTATGATATTTATTATTATAGAACTATTTAAAATTCTATTTACCTTAGTCAAGACTCATAAAGACTTACAAAATAATTTACCGAACAACCTCGAGTAACCAACATAAGAGAGAATTATATTAAAAATATGTATCAAAAGATAACTATAGTCCATTGAAAAATAAATGTGAATGAATTAGTATCTTGGGTATATAGATATTGATCTTAATTGCATTATCAATGATGCTAATTACATGTTATGATAACTATTGGACACTAGGTAAGAGTTTTCATCGTAATATATCTTTATTGAGACATTTGTTAACGTTATTCACCAATTTTTTATTTATTTAGTGTATATACTATCAAATAATTTATTTTAATAAACTCCATGATTTAATTAATTTTATTTAAAAAATAAAATTATTTTCAAGTTTCCAATGTATTTTTATTACAAAAGTAATAAATTTGTATGAGTTTCGTGTTAACATTACTTTCTTTGAGAGACATTTTCCTTTATTCACATTATTTATTTCAAATAGTGGGTATACATCCATTTAGATGTTTAATTTAAAAGATTGTTTTTATTTAATATTTTTAACTTCTAATTCAATCTCCAACTCCTCCAATGGTGTTTTTATTATAATATTTCCCATGTTGTAATGGTTATGTCTCAATCCCCATTCATTGAGGTATAATTAAATATTATACACCAATCATTATTTTTATGTTATATAAAATATTTCCATAAATTATAATATCATATATTTTTGTTAAAATATATAATTAAATTACTTTCATTCTATTCTACTATTTTAGGCTATGATTACTGTTATTCCTAAAATATAAGTGGTTTTTTGTAACTCAATCTACATTCTTGAGTTATAATGTTTCTCCTTGATTTTTTACTCTCACTTAATATATTATACAATCAAACTATACTGAGAGAAATTTTTTAACAAAAATATTCCCTACTGGTGAGTTATAATATGTTTTTAAAATGAAACTACATTAATACTAACTCTCATCCATATAAATTATGGTTTCCCCTCATTTTCCATAATTACCATTCTATCTAGTATTTGCATTCTTAATTAGAAAAGTTGTTAATTTTTATCTCATGTTAACATCATATTTAATTTATACACTATTCATAAGAATTATTTATTAAAATATTGTATTATACTAAATTTTAATAATGGATTTTTTATAACATAAAAATGATCTTTTTAAAATAGCGTCATTATTTTAGGGTTAAACTATCTATTTCTTTTTTATAGCTTTTACTATATATTATTCTCATATAATTATTCAAAATTGTTTATATAAGATCCATACAGATATACCTATATTA
Source organism: Viscum album (assembly GCA_963277665.1). NCBI lineage: Eukaryota > Viridiplantae > Streptophyta > Magnoliopsida > Santalales > Viscaceae > Viscum > Viscum album. The sequence continues at coordinate 1,243,625,469 of OY728153.1, forward strand.
CTATACCTTTATTTATTTGGGTAAAAAAACTTAATTTTCCCTTTAAAATCTACACTTTTGTTTAATACTAATTTAAGGGAAATTTCTTATTTATTTTATCATGTCAAGCATGACCCCCATTAATCAATATTTTACTCATGAATAGTTTTTAAAACCCATAATTATTTTATGCATAACCTTCTTGATCCAATTTTAGTTTTATTGAAAATAATATTCTCTTCCATTATATAAATATAACATTTAGTTATTTCATAAAGAACCACCCAAGTGGTTCATTTTTATTATTTCTTCTCCATGATACTTGTCGATATTTTTTTAAGGTGTAACTCTATAATCAATAATAATGTATCTTTTTAAATTAAGAATTTTTTAAATTATTTAAATTCTTCTTATCTTGGGAATTATTTTTATTTATCTTTCATTTATTCTTTAGATTTGTATTTTGAAGCCAACATCCTTCTCATGGTTTTGATCATGATGCTGATTTAGGTATGATTTCATTTTTTTCATGTGGATGGAATATGTATGATATTAATTATGTGAAAGATCACATTGGAATTGTATTTCCCTACAATTAATTATTTATATATTTATATCTCATGGGATTTTATGTTTAGGAGTAGCGAGTTAACCTAATCCACCACATGATATTTCCCACATTCTATATGGGATGGATGAGTGATCCCAATAACACATGGGTCTTTTTGAACATTATGATAATGGTATTAGTAGTGACCCTTAACTTATTTTTTTACTCTAATGTCATATTTGTTTTCTACGAATTCCATATTTCCCTGAACTTATTACTCCATTTACATATTCCATGTTTCTATGATTATAATCATCCTCTTTATGATTTCATTTTATAATTATTGACTCTAAAATTATGGTTTATATGAATAATTGTTCCCATAATTAGATTTTAAGCTCACAATTTTAAAATTTTAGGATTCCCCACAATATCATATAATTTTTGTAAGATTTTTGGTAGTTTGGAGAACTATCTTTTGTTTTAAATATAGTTAATACATTTATGTTTATGATGGTAAAAATTGTGACTAATATTCCAAAGATACAAAACCTATAGATACATTATTTATTTTTTGAAAAATAATGTAGAAAAATATTAATTACTATGTTCTTAAGGTCTAGGTCTCGGTAGTAGGTATCAGAGGAATATTCAATTTTTTGGAGACCAGGATAACATAAATATAATGAAAACCTTATAGAGAAGTATAATGTATAAGCCTATGTATATGAGAAAATCCTATTTTTTGTAAAGTTGAGATTTTGTGATTTTACATACAATTACATCCCTCTCTAGAATCTAACAGGTGGATTCAGGATCTGTAATAATTGTACATTGGGATAATATATATGAATAGGGTGTATTGGGTATTAACATCACCTTGACTGAATTCATGATAATATACACTCTCGGTGATATGATTTGGTTAATCATATTCTATTTACAAATAACAAAAAATACTGATTTTTTACTTACTTTTATGTACTTGGTTTAGAAGAATAATATATCCCAACTTAAGGTATAATAAGTTAAACTAATGTTGTTATAGACTAAACAAAAGTAATAACGACTAACGCGATTATGTAAAATGGAAAAAGGTTTTATGGTTGAATCCCATTAATGTTATTGGTTGTTATAATCCCCCTATAATTTTAATTTTTTATCAATAATGATTACCCAATTGGGATTAATGAAGGATATAACTGGAAAGAATTGAGTTAAAACTGGGGGTGATGGAAATTTTTTTTACTAACACAGTGATCAACCCATTAAAATGGCTGGGGAATAAAGAAATAATGGGATTATGCCAAACCAATTATCAATAAACATGATTAATAATGTAACTATACATTTAATCTTAGGCATACATAAGAAGATAGGATAGAGTATCTTAAATGTTGTAGGAATTAATGTTCAATTCCCATCATTTCAAAAATGTTGAAGAAGTACCCTGAGGATTTTCTCAAGGGGACTAAAATATGTTTTTCATTGTCAAGAGGGGTTCAATGAGTATAAAAACACCACTGAAGAATGATGTGTTTTGTTAACATTATTTTAAAATTTTAGTTTATACTATTGTACCATTAACAATTCAATGACTTTTGGGTGGGGAACATAGTTATTATCAATGTAAATTCCCAAATCCCAAGACTGACCAATATAAAGAGAACTTCTAATCTCTATAACCAAGAACAAAATTTAATGCATATATAAACACTACTCATGAATTCCATAATGAAATTCGAGTAACATATACCCTCTTTTATAGAGTTGTAGAGGTGTTGTTTGAATTTGTTTTTAGGTACTCTAGTTTATCATGTAAGATTCTTAAGACCATTAAATCACGACCCAGATAATTGTTTTTTTTTGAATAAATATTATAGTGGTATTATTAATGAATTTCATGTTGAATCTTATATAAATAGTCTATGTGTAAATCTTATTATATATCATTTGGATAAATTTCATGCAATTTTACTGAGGAATTGTTTCCCTCAATATAGATGTGAAATTTTTTGGAGTATGGAAAAAAAATTCATATTGTACTCTGATATTGTATCAGTGAATGGATAATAACAAACTGTGTGAAATGAAACATTATTCGATGTGAGTCAGGAGACAAAATAAAAATAAATTGTTGGATCAAACAGTTTGGGAAAACTCAATATAAGGGGTAATCCAATTTTAAGGATAAATATATGATTCCTATGTTTGTATGTTATATCTCTTTATAAATTCTATCTCATGTGACGCCCATATAAAATACACCATCAGATATTTTCATTAGTATTGATTTATTAAAATTATTGGTACACAATGTATTTACTGGGAAAAATATAATGACATGGAATTTCAAAAATAAAATTTCCTTTATTTATGTAAATGACTAAAATATAAATATCCATACACAACACTGAACATTAAAAACATTTATATGTTTAGATAAAATATTATTATTTTATTATGGTCATTAAAACCTAGTTGTTCAATTAGAAGTAATGAATTATTATTTTTGGTTATGAAATAAATATATAAATAAAATAATGGTTTCTTTTATGATGAATAAAATTCAATTTGTTAACCAAATATGATTGATGAGATCATTTTTTGTTTTGTGAAGTAACTTTAAAAAATTTTGAATTTCATAAAATATAATTTTATATTTCAATAAATGTATGGTTAGGGATGATAAATTATGTTTGATATTAATATTTTATTGATGATTTTTTTTGTTGAATAATTTAAAATTACAATAATGGTAGTTAGTATTTGGAAGATTCATTTTTAAAAAAATATATTTTTTCATTATAATTTATTATATAATTAAAAAAAATTATCAATAAATTTTGGAAATTGAATTTGAAAAAAGAAACATCATTTTTTATATTTCACGTAGCAATATTATCTAATGATAAATTTTTTATATTTTTTTGGAGTAATAGATTTTCAAGATAATATTAAACATACAGATTTGGAATGAAATATAAATTTTATAATTTATGAAAGATATTAAAGTTTTCAACATAATATTTATATAAAAATATATATTTTATATTAAATATAATTAATTTAAAAATAATATATCCAATTTCTAAAACACATGTTTAATGTATTTGAAACCCATGTAATATTACAAACTGAATAAATGTTTTTACAAACCTATATTACAAATAAGATTATATAAATTTTGGAAATTTAAAAAAATTATTATCTATTAGATTTCAATATTTAAAAATTATATAAAATTTTCTATTAATTTTTCATTAGTTAATATTATATCCATGATATTTCTTTTAATTACCATGATAAATTTAAAATAGTTTTTTAAATGAATGGTTTAATTAACATCATATAATTTTTATTTAATAAATGAAACTGATCTAATTTAAATTATGACTCTAATTTTATGTTTCAACCAATATATAATTATTTTTAAACTCATTAAATTCATAATAAATACTAAATAATATAGTGTAATAAATAATTATGAAAGAATATTTTTTAAAAAAATATATTTTTTATATATTATATTATTAATATGAATGACAATTTAATCATATTTATAAATGGAATTAGTTTAAATGGAGAGTAAATTTAGATTCAAAAGAAAAAAACTTATAATATCATTTAAATATTATTTGTAAATAATATTTTAATTACTTTGTTGAAAAACAATATACATAGGTAAAAACTGAAAAAGTGAAAATATAAAAACAATTAAAAAAGGTCCTAAAATTTATTTAAATCATGTATGGAATGTATTAGTTGATTATCTATAAAAAAATACTACAAAAACTCCATTATTATTAAATTATGTAGTCATTGAACAATAAATAGTGTAATGATATTAGGGAAGGGTAAAAGGTATTCACAAAAGTTCCATTGTCTTCACTTATATAAATGGATATCATCCACCCCTCTATGCTTACACATCCCAATTTAAATTCCATTTTATATATTCCAAAAATAAATATAATACAATTTTTTCCCATACTTAATAATACGGTCTCTATATGTCATATAAATGTTGTAACATCTAAGGAAATATCTTTAAGAAGATAAGTCTCCAAAATAAGTATTACCTTATTTGTAACTTTTTCACCTTAATTTTTCTTAGGAAAATATATTATATCCACATAAATATATTTACATATGTTTCATTATTATAATGATATAAAAATAAATAATTTAAATAAACTATATTGATTCTTACGAGTATGAGAAGAAAATAAAAACAATCATTACTATGTTGCGTGGTCCAGAACGACAACAAAAAAATAATTCTTTTTTTGTCTCTACTATTTAGGGATTATCAAATGTATATAATAGATTAGTAAATATATTTTCCATAATATAAATACTGTTATGAAAATTTAAAAAATTTATTTATATTCTTTCCCTCTAATTCATTTTAAAATTAAAACAATATTTGTGCATACATGTGGACTACCGTTTCAATAAGGAATGTGTTTCATTAGTCATCACCACACATTATGGTGTGATTTGGAACTAAATTTATTATATTTTAATTATTTCCATAAAAATTTTAATATTAGGGGTATACCGAAATAAATTTAGAATTATGTTGACTATGTTCAACACAAGGAATGAGATACCATGATATTTACCAAACAACCTCAAGTAACTAGTGGAAGAGATGAACAAGTAAGTATTAAAATATAATAGATGAATTATTAAAAAATTAAATATGGATAAAAAAGGTTATAAAGTATATATAAAATAAATATAATTTATTTATTCAGAATGATAAGCATAATTACAGATCATTTTCAGACACAAGGTATGAGTTTGTATCTATATTTATCTTTATTAAGACATGTTTTATTTTTATGCACTAATTTCTTATTTCTATAGGTTAATTATTTTATTTTTATTTCTATTTAAAAATTAAAACAAACAAACACATTTCATTTATAAAATCATATTATTACCCATTTTCCAATTATTTTTTATTCATCAAATACAAATTCAAATGAGTTTATTATCAAAAACAAATTTGAGACACATTGTTTTTTGTCATCAAAATATATTTTAAATGATGTGTATTCAGACAATTAGATTTTAAATAACATCAATTATATTTATTCTTGGTAATTTAACTTCAATTTTGGATCTATCTCTTCCAATATGTTTTTTATTATAATTTTTTGTAATCCATAAGGGTTATTTATAAATCAATGTTCATGAAGGAATGCTTTTATATTATAAATTAATATCATTTTTATGGTGTTTTTACTTCCTCCATGACTTGTAATAACATTTATAATATTTTCACATTAAAACATTACTCCAATTTCAGATCTTTCTTTTTTTGGACTATTATTGATGTATTCCCTAAAATGTATGTGTTTTTTCATTACATATTATGTAATCATGAGTTATTATGACTCTCTTTTAGTTTTATGTTTCATTTAATATTTTATACCCTATCTATATAGTAGGATATCACACTTAATTCTTACATTCCTTAATAATGAGTTTAAATCCTTTTTTAAAATATAAATATGTTAAGAATAATTCACATCTATTTAAATGATAATTCCCCGACTTGTCCAAAATTTCCTTTTTCATTAATTTTCAGATTTTAATTGGAAAAATCATTAAGATTTACCACATGTTAAAATAATAATTACATTATCTCCTTTTTAAAATAAATATTTATTATCTTATTTTATGTGGTCGGATTTAAAAAAATAGAGCATAAAAGGGGATAATTTGAAAATGCCCTCATTACTTTTGGGTTACACATTCTCTATTTTTATCAAATTCTTTCATTCTTATTCCCATGAATTTATTTTCTATTATTTATATATGTTTCCTACATATTTATTCCTTTTATTATGCAATTATTTTTTAGGGATAAAATATTTTCTACGTTCCCTTCGAAATTCATACTTTAAGAAAATCTAATTTAAGAGAGAATTTCTATATTTTATCACATACCAAGAATAACACCAATTAATTGTTTTTAAAATAATGAATGGATTATAAAAACCATTACTATTTGATATTTAAACCTCTTGGTTTAATTCTAGGATTATTTAAAATAATTCTCTATTCCATTAATTGAAACTAAACGTTACTTATTCAACAAATACCAAAGGTACTTGTTTTTTTATTTTTTTTCTTCTCCAATATCCATATCATAATGTTTCTACATTGGAACTCCTTTTTCATGATATGTGTAACTTTATTATTTTTTATTATTCAAAAACATTTGATTTCCTCATACCATTGTAATCTGTAAGATTTATCCATTGGATATGCATTTTTTTATAATTGTAAGGCCTACATTATTTTCATGGATTTGATCATGATTATGATTTATGTGGAATTTATTTTCTTCATGTGGAATGAAAATATATGATTTTCATAATATTATGGAAGGGATAAAAATTAAATTTCCCCCAAATGTGTTGTGTATAGATTTATATATCATGATATGTTATGTATGGGATTAGGGAGTGAACCTAATCCCCCATGATACTTTTTCAATAATTTTTATAGGAATGGGGAGTGAACTCAATCCGCAATGGGACTTTTTTATCATTTTGATAATGGTCTTGATAGTGACCCTTAACTTATATTTATAATTTAATTTCTTATATTGTTTACACTTATTCCATCCTTCCATAATCTTATGATTCCATTTACATATTCTATATATACATTCATATGAAAATCCTGTTAATGTTATCATTATCTACCTCTTGACTCACATGTTATGATTTATTTCCCTTTATATTCTCTTACTATGATCATTTTATCCCAATTTTCCTTTTGTATTTTTTCCTTAGACAACATATCTAGTTTAAAATTTTTTATGGGAGATAAAAGACCAAAATTGATTTTTAAATTCAAAAAAAATATTTTAATGTTTAAGATGATGTATTTTTAGGCATAATATTTCATTTATAGTATAACTCTTGATCCCTCAATTGTATTTATTATAAAATAATTCTATGAATCCTGAAATATTATATGTTAAAGGAATGGGTCTCCATAATATTATTTTATTTTTTATTATATATAAGTGGAATAAATTATGTCATAACTATATATATACTTTTATGATGTGTAGAGATATTTAAAAAAACTGGTTGAGAATGGTGAGCCCATGTAGGTATTTTATTTTTAAAAAAATTATTTTTTTATTTGGGGTGTATAGATTAGGTGATTATGCTTAAATATTGTTATAGATTCAAGAAATACCTTAGGTTATAATGCATTGGAAATAATCCTTTAAAATTCAATTGAATTTTTAACCGCTCTAAAAATATCAATGATATTTGTCAATGGTTTTGATGAACCGACACATTGTTTTCAATAATAATGAATATGTAATGGTCATGAAAATATTTATTTTCATTAATAAATTTTATAAATAATTCCATAATGTATTTTTATTATTTTATAAGTATTTGATAATTATATACATATTTTAGAAGAACAAAAATTCAAATAAGTTTGAAGGAATTACAAAGAAAATTTAATAATAAATAAATTTCATGAGGTATTGATATTTATGGGATACAAATTGATAAGATATAATTCTATTATTATTTATTATAATATTTTTGAGTTATGATTATTTTAGACATAAGTTCGCATATATCTACTAGTGGCGAGCCCGCATAAATGAATATGGGAGAAATCATGACCATGTGTTACCAACCCATGTATGGGAATCCACGGGGGCGGGTGACTATGATAGCATAGAAAAGATGATATCGAATGTGAAAAATTCCCATGAGAGCATATTTGGTTCCAACATGTAGTGAAACATGAATGTAGAGTGGTCTCAATATGGGTCGGTGCCAGTAGAAGCTGGATGTAGACCATGATACTCTCAGTTTAATGAATACTGAAATTAGATCTCTTATAAATTGGAAACCGATTTCTACAAAGATCTATATTGGAAAATAATGGTATATAAACTATCACTATGTTAAAGTGATATGAATAGTTTACAATATGCATAATCGTGATAATCTGATCCATAAAATCATCTCAGTGTTTCACCTCTTGCCTATGGATGAGGGATTTCTAGGTTGTTTGGTCTATCACTCATCATACATGATTCAATCCATATCCACTTATTGAAGAAAAGATTTATCCAATTATAAAATTTGAATTAATTCACTAGTATGAACATATTTATTTGATATAAATTTAGTTTCAGTTGCATATATATGCATCAAATTGGAAAATTAAAAACATGACATTCAGGTCAAAATGCATCTAAAAATATACCATATACAATATTCTTTAACAGAAAACTAACTAACCAACGTAATGAATATTGCTGGTGATAATTAAATTGAATGGAGAAATGTGATTTCATAGTCCTTTTAAAATTCATTATCAAAACACATATAAGTTTCTTGTATATGAGGTATTGAAAAAAATATTCTTAAGTTGTGATAGAATTTTAAATGAGATGCATGCATGAATTTTGTGTTATGAAGTCTGATAAGAAGTATGTGGAGGAGTAATATACTAATCCATGTTGAAATTAAAGTGAATAAAATATTATAAAAGTGATCTATGTGTATGGAATAATGAAGAACATTTGTTGTGTTTTTTAACAATGTTTTGTATTTGTTGAAAACTAACTCTCTTTGTAAATGATTGTTTTTGTTTCTCAGGAATCCAACCCAATCCATCCTAATGATGTTTTTTTGGACATAAGTTTTTAGACCTGTGGTTTTTTGTAGAGCTACACCAGACAAAGATGAATTCAGTAAGATGAATTTGTTGATCAAACACTTTATTGAATTCATGTCCATCAGAATGACATTGAAAATAATTGAATTCAAAAGAATGAGAGAAATAATGATTCTAATAAAGAGTTTTAAATGAATAAAGTGAATTTAGGATTTAGAAAATTTTCAGACGTTGTAAAAAAAGTAAACTATGACTTTATGATCATGAACTTCTACCAAATCATGAAAAGTTTCATGATATATTCATTTGATGAAATGGTGGAGAGGTTTGAAGAAATAAAAAATAATAGAGCGAATGATTTCATCGTAATGGTAATTTCATTGTAATTAGAGTTCCATTGTAATGGGAATTTCAAAATATTGAGAATTCTATCGTAAAAGGAATTTGATCATAATGATAATTTCATCGTAATCAGAATTTCATCGATGTGAGACTTCCATTGTAATGGGAATTTCATCCCAATGATAACTCTATCAAAAAATGAATTTGATGTTAATAAAAATTCCATCGTAATGAGAATTTAATCTTAATGAGAATTCCATAATAATGGAAATTTTATCATAAATAGAATTCAATTACAATGGTAATTTAATCATATTGAGAATTACATTATATTTAGGTCACTCGACCTTAGGTACTATATCATCTAATCATCTATGGGAAGCACAAAAATCATCTTATACCTAGAATGATCATACTCAGACTCAAGTAAAAAATGATCATACCTAGATTGATCATAACAATATGGAAAGAAACAGATCACTATAAGATGGGAAAAAATAGATCGTAAGGAGCCGAGGAATAAAATATATCACAATGAGATAAGAAATAAATAGATTGTAATGATGTTGAGAACGAAACAAAATGTAATGAAGCTGAGAAAGAAACAGATCGTAATGAGATGAGAATGATATAAAGTGTTGGACAACTAAAACATGAATTTCAATTTTGAATAAATCCTGGAGAAAATAATGAGGTTTTAGTAATTTAATGATTAAATTTTTAAATGCAAGATATTTTTATCCCTTTTGAGATTTGAGGAAGTAGGGATAGTTTCCATGATTCCCACCTTCGTTTTCGGATTCCCCTATAAATAAATTCTCACATCATTCATCTATTCACAAATTTCTACACACACACACTAAAGGCAATGAACTAGAGATATCGAAGTGAACGATCTCATCTGATTGAAGAATAATTGAATTTATAATACTATCATAGTTTGAGTTTTTCAAATTGATAGCGAGTTTATTGAATTTAAAGAATCATATCCAGCATTACTCTATTCAGGAATTCAGATACAGTATTATCATATTTTGTAAATCGAATGAAGAATTATCGTATATAGAAAATTAGATCTAAAATTATTGTACTTAGGAAGTTGGATCCAACATAATTGTTTTGAGAGAATCGGATAAATAATCATTGTATTCAGATAATCACATCCAAAATCTAGAATTATTTTATTGAGAAAAACAAAGATCCAAAAAAATCAAACTACGTATTTAGAATAAGAAATTTTGGAGTAAATATAACAGATTCTATATTATATTGTTTGGAAAAAAAAATTTATAACAAAAAATTGTAAACTATTGGGAGTTAGTATAACATTTCAAATAGGAATATAAAAGTTGTTTAATAGGATTTGGAAAAAGTTACATCCACTTCATAATAATGGATTTCTATAAACCCCTGAGTGTGGATATGGAAACGACACAAGTTCACACACTGAGGATAAATCTTGTAAATATCATGTTCGTTAAATGCTTCAATATGGTTTCATGTATGAGTATTTCCTAAAATTTGATAATGAAATAAATTATAACCGGTTGTGGGGGGTATGTTTTTAAAAGTTTTTAATCATATAAAATGTGAAAAACTAATTCAACCCCCCATCATAGTTGTAGTTCGATCCTTGGAACTTCAATTGGTATCAGAGGGTTCATGTTCCCTTGTTGAATCCTTATCATGGATAATATCAATCCTCTAAATAGTAGATCAATTCCTTTGTTTGATGGAAAGACATATTATGGATGGAAATATCATATGATTTCTTATCACCTATCTATTCTTTATCATGTTGTTGATGCTGCTACAATAGTTTTCCATATATTAAGAAAGATTCTCATATGTCTTTTGTTGACAAGAGAAATATAGAAGTTGATGGAAAGATTATAAAGGCAATCATTTTTTCGTTATCCCAGAATTTTTATTAGAAGGTGATGGGTCTCAAATCATCGAAGAATTTATAAGGCAAGCTATTTTTTTATGGAAATACAAAAGATAAAGAGGCAAATCTGCAAATCTAGCGTATAAGTATGAAGACATCAGAATGAGATGTAACGAATCAATTGATGTATACTTCACCAGAGTAAATGCAGTTGTTTGCAACAATAGAGGACTCAAATATATATTGGAAGATTCTATAATTGTGAATAAACATATGATAATCTTTTTATATAGGTTTGATTCTAAAATTTATTCTTTAGAAGATAAATATGATTTAGCTCTTGATTATTTTCGTTACATTATTTTTTATTATTAATTATGAAATATCTAATTTTTAAGAAGAATATGAAAGATGAAATGGATTTTGGATCTATGAAAATGCCGAAAATTCAAGATGGTGAAGATATTGAGCCTTCTGACACTTAAGATAAATTGGATGATGAGTTGAATGAAAAACAATCTCATATATTCTGGAAATATCCAAGAGGAAGAGGAAATTATAGAGGTAAACATCACCTCATTTTTTTTAGGGTGGTGGAATAAAACACTTCTATAAGAATTTACCCAAAAAGAAATTTTATGAATATAAAGATGATTCTGATAGATAACATCGACTAAATAAGTGAAACAGAAATGATAAGGAAGAAATGTCTTACAACAGATACAAGAAGAAGTTTACAGGAAACACAATAAGAATGTTGAGTAAGAATTTTTAATCAAGCTCATCTGAAAATTATTATTTAGAAGATGAATGTTCATAAAATTTCAGAACCATCATTTCAAAAGTTGAGAAAACAAAATATTACTTAGAGAGTGAATGAATTAGCAAAGAATCTTATAGAGAGTATCATCTCATAACTGAAATTGGTGCATGTCTTGGGAAAACAAAACATTCAAAATGAAATGAGAGTTTTGAAGAGATATTTTCAATTCGTTGCTGATTCATGAAAATATTTTATCACTAAAGAGTTAGAATACATCGAGGATATTTTGTGTTAAAAATATTGAAATACTAAATAGGTAAATATACTGGAAGATATAAGTAAGAAGCTGGAAACTAAGGATGAATATTTCAACATGTTTCAATTGAAACCTCTTGAATCTAAAATCACCTTGCGGAAGATGAATGAAAACATCAAAAAATATTCATGTGTAAAATCTGAGACCTCTAATGTTGCTGAGATGGCTCAATATAGGAATCATGTGAAATATTCTCTTACCAAAAATAATGTTTCATCTAATTCATTTAACATTTCAGGTTCTTAAGCAAAGTATAATTAAATATTTTGTATAGAAAGACTCTAAGAAACCTATCAAATTTAAAAAAAAGTAGAAAAATCACTCAAAAGAAAAGATGGTCTATATCTTGAGTTTGTTAGAGGTCAAGGAAGTTACCAACCAAAACAAATTTTCTATAGAGAAAGATCATTCATGAATGGAAAATAAGAATTGAATGATATTGTATGGGTTCTGTAATTTATGGGTATATAGAATATATGTTTTGGAACAATATACCTCAACATGGAATAAGGTTTGCGCCAAGTGGAAGAAATAGTAATAGAAAAATGTGAAACTCTCCTAACTCATATTAAGGTGGAAAGGTGAATCCTTAAAATGATAGAAGCAATCCAACAAATAATCAATTTGAATGTCTAGAAGAAGTTTTTGGAAGTTTTGATCATTCTGGTCATCATGAAAAAATATTTATGAAACTCCTTCCAGAACAAGTTTGTTATGATAGAAAAGAAAATAAATCTATATAGAAGAAGGTTTAGTGATGATATTTTATTGTTGAGTCAAATATGAAATAAATTAAGAGGAATAATCCATGGATTCTTGATAGTGATTTTTCTTCACATAATACAGGTGATATAAAAATCTATAAACAAGTTGATAGTCATGATGGATGAGTAGTTAATTTTGGTAATGACAGTTCCATAAAAATCAGAGGAATTAGAATTGTAGAGATTGAAGCATAGAAATTGAAATATAAGGGAGTATTATTTTTTAATGGTATAAAACATAACATACTTACTATAATTCATCTTTGTGATGATGGAAATGATGTAACATTTAGTAAGGATTAATTTACCATCAAAAGTGTGAAATATGGGAAATTCATTAGAAAAGGAGAAATAACCAGTTGGAATCTATTTTAAATTGGTGAATTCAACAAATTTTGTTACCTAAGTTCTAAAGATGAAAAAAACTACGGTACTGATGACTTGGGAACCTTGGCCAGAAAAACTAGATTAATCATTATAAGGTTGATTTTGTCTACAATTTTCTAGAATTTAAAAGAAGATATTAATATGTTTATATTACATTCAAGAAAGAAAATATGACTAACAAAAGTCATAAGATAATTGAGATTCAATCTACTAGACCACTTGAACTTATTCATTCTGATCAATTTGGGTCGATGATATATCAATAAATAAAAGGATATTTATACCTTATCACTTTATTTATGATTTCAATCATATGACAAACAATTTTTTCATGACACACAAGTCAGAGGCTACTGAAATTAGAAAATTTTTCAGAAAAGATGTAGAGAAAGAATTATGAATTTCTGTGATGAATCTAAGAATAGATAATGATATTGAATTCAAAAATAATACTTTTGATTCTTATTTATGAAAACATGGGACCAAACAGCACTATAGTTCTCCCTGTACTCCTCAACAAAATTTATTAGTAGAAAGAAAGAATAGAAGCTTGGTGGAAATGGGATGAAGTATGTAAGCTAGATTAAAACTCTCAAAATTCTTATGGAGAGAAGTTGTTAGTACTTCTATACATGTTCAAAATAGATGCATGTTTAGACCAGAAACTAGCATGAATCCTTATGATATGTGGTATAAAAACATATATTTAAATACTATAATGTTTTTGGAAGTCCATGTTTTCTCAAAATCATAAATCTGAATTTGGGAATGTTTGATGGGAATATGAGGAAGGGGCTTTCATTGGATATTCATCAAATGGGATAACATAAAAATGCTGGAATTTTTTTTACAAAAGATGGTAGACTCATATGAGGTGAAGGTAATTTAAAATCCAAGTTTCTTAACAAATTTTGGTAAGAATTCTTAGGATGATAATTTGAAATTTTTTAACATTAATGAATATAATTCAAAACACTGTTATCATGATTACAATGAATCATGTGATGAGGAAATTCTAGATAGGAAATAAACATTGAAATTTACTATCATACAAAAAAAATGTTGAATCCAAAAATAGTATTTCGAATCAGATGGATCAAACTCAAACTAGATGTAGGTTGAGATTAGAATATCAGACTTCACTTCCCTCAAAAATTGAACTTGAATCAGTTTCAGAGGATATTAAAAATAAAAAATGGGTAGGTTCTATGAATGAATATTTGTATCATACTGAGAAGAATGAATCAGTGGAACTTTTTCCATTCCCATCAAATAAAAATGTTATTGGAACAATGTGGGTTTATAGAAAAATATTAATTGAACATTGAGATATTTCAAAAAAGAAAAGAAGACTTGTTCGTAAAGGATACTCATAGGTTGATGGTGTATATTTTGATGAAATGTTTTCCCTATATTCAAGATCAGAAACTATTATAATGTTTCATTTTAGTGGCCACATATCGTAATTATAATGGTTATCAGATGGATGTAATGTTAGCTTCCTTAAATTGTATGATCGAAGAAAAAGTATACATTGAGAAACATTGTGGGTTTCTATTTGATGAGGATGAAAAAAAGATTGTAAATTGAATAAATATTCTATGGGATGAAACAAGCTCTGCATGCTTGATATTAAAAGATAAAAAATTGTTTGATAATGATGAACCTTTATAATATAAATTTTGATAGAAACTTGTATGTGAAATATGTTTACTCTAGAATAGTACTTGAAATGGTTTTTGTAGATGATATAATTTTTTCTAGGGATGAAGAAAATGTTTTTGAAGATTTTTCTGAAGAAATGAACAGTTATTTTGAAATGTCTATGTTGGAATAATTAACTGTATTCCTTGGATTATAAGTTTAAAAAAAGGAAAAATACATTTTCCTATCTCATGAAAACTATTCTAGGGAAATGTTTAAAAAATTTTCGATGCTACAATAAAAGAATATATGAAATCCTATTTTAGTGAGCACAAATTTGGGTAAATATGAATTTGGAATAAGTTTAAATCATAAAGACTTTGGAATATTAATAAAAAGTTGTCATTAACATACAGACTTAAGACCTGATATTTTTTATATTTTGAGTTCTGTGACAGGTTTCAATGTAATCCAAAAGAATCTCATATGTTGGCATCAATGTGGATTCTTAGATATGTCATAGGAACAACTTCATAAGGGTTGTTATTTAAAATAAACAGTGAGATATATTTCATGGTTGTACTAATGCTGATTGGACTGGGGAATGAAATGTTATAAATTCAACCAAATGAGGAACATTTTTCTTGAGTGAATCTGTTGGGAGTTGGCATAGAAAGAAAAAACCTTAGAAACATTGAGCACAACTGAATCTGGATATGTTGAAGTTATAGAAGCTTTTAATCAAATGTTTTGGATGAAATTTCTCCCAGAAGATTTGAGCATTAATGTTTCTAAACTATTTAAGATACTTTTTGATAATCATAGTTCAATTTACCTTTCTAATAATAATTTCTAATATTCAAGATCAAAACACATTGATATAATGATTCTCTTTAAAAAATAAAATGTTTCTTCTAAGTATGTTTTGCTGGAATACATATAAAAATGTATCAAATTGGTGATATATTCACAAAAGAAGTGATGAAGGAATGGTTTGTGTAATTAAGGATGAACATTCATGTTCATCCTCCTCCCTTGTCTTTCTAATCCTTATAAATAATAACACCCAATTTACTTTGGATTATGTTGACAAAGGGGGATAGAAAATTAAAACGTTTTTAATTTTTAGGAATTTTAACTTATCTTTTTTTTTATGAATCCGAAATATGTGGTTATCATACAATGGGGTGTAGAAAGAAAGTGAGAAAAGAACGAATGGGGGAGATAAAAATAAAGTGTAAAAAGGAGATAATAGAGGAGAGAAAAAGAAAGTGTTAAAATAAAAGTGATGAGAGTTTACATATTCATGGGGGGGGGGAAATTGTTTCAACTAAGGGATGAAATAATTCAAAAACAATATAGTATACATTCGTGTGGTGTCAGGACACTCTTTTTTGTGAAATCCTATGTTTTTATAAAATAATGAAAAGTTGAGTTGTGAAATGTTCTGAGAGTTTGAAAAGTCTTTAGTTAGGGTTTTTAAAAAATAAAAACGGTGAGGTTTAGGAACATCTGTGGTGTTTTGTTTAAATAGTCAATTGTATTTTTTGATACCAATCTCTCTTTGTAAAATAATTTTTTTTGTTTTCAAGAATCGGACCCAGTCCATCATAATGATGATATTTTCGAGACACATGTCTGTGACCTAGGATTTCATATTTATCTACACTGGACACAGATGATGTTTTGAAGATGAAGTTATTGATATGACAATTTAACATATTCTAGTCCATCAGCATGACATTGAAAATAATTGAATTCTAAATAATTAGAGAAAAATGATGTTTCTCAGGAGTTTTGAAAGAATAAAGTTACATCATAAGTTAAAATTTTTCATACTTTATAAAACAAAATAAGAAGATTCTTTTCTGATTAATAATTTCATAGAAATATTTAATACTTTCATGATAAATGTTTTTGAATAAATGGTGGATAGATTTATAGAAATTTAAAATTATAGAGTGAATAACTCCATCATATTGGGAATTTCATTGTAATGAGAATTTTATCATACTAAAAATTTAATCATTTTGAAATTTCCATCATAATTGGAATTTCATAATAATTATAGTTCCATTGTAATGGGAATTTCATTATAATAAGAATTCCATCGTAATGAAAATGTGACCATAATGTTAATTCCACCATAAAGTGAATTTCATCATAATGTGAATTCCATCATAAAAGGATTTTTATTGAAATGATAATTCAATTGTATTTTGAATTTCATCATAATGATAATTCAATCATAATGGGATTTACATCATATTGATGTCGATCAAAATTCGGTATTATAGAATCTGATACTCCACCTGAAGAATAAAAAACTATTCATACCCAGAATAATCATACTCAGACTCAGGGGTAAAATGATTCTACCTAGATTGATCATAACAATATCGAAATAAATAGATCACAATGAGATGGGAAATAAAAATAACATAAAGATATAAGTAAATAAAAATATTTTCATGATATGAAAAAGAAATAGATTGCAATGAAGATGACAAATAAACAAATCATATTGAACATAAGAAAGAAACATGTCTAAATTAGATGATAAAGATATAAAGGATGAAGAAGACAAACTTGAATTTAAAATTTTCCCAAATAACGATGAAATCTAAGGAGGTTTGACGTAGTCAAATATTGAAGTTTTAAATGAAATATATTTATGGAGATTTTGATATTTGATCAAGCAAGAAATGTTTTCATGTTTCCTACCTTTTTTTATGAGTCTCCTATAAATATTTCCATTGATCATATTTTCATTAGAACTATTATACATTTTTGAGAAATATGAAGAACAAGATAAATCAACGTGAAAGTTAACATCTGATTGAAGAATAATTGAATTGAGCATTCTATTAGAGTTTTAGTTATGCAGATTGAGAGCAAGTTCATTGTATTTAGAGAATCAAATACAACATTATCTTATTCATGATGTCAGATAAAAAATTATCATATTGAGGAAATTGGATGTATAATTATCATATTCAATAAATAAGATCCAAATTTTTGTATTCAATAAATCGGATCCGACAACATTATTTTGAGAGAATTGGATCGAGCATTATTTAATTGAGAAAATTAGATCTAGAATCTAGCATCATTTCATTGAGAAAAAATTAGATCCAACCAAATCTGATTTCAAATTTGGACTGATCAATTGTGGGGAAGATTCAAAAAATCCTTTATTGTTTTGTTTGCATAAATTTTTTTATAAGATAACATTGTAAATTGATGGGAGTCTGTACAATATTTACTATCGGATGACATAAGGTGTCTAATGGGAGTTAGAACAAGTAGAATTAATTTCTTATTAAAAGTGTATTTCCATAAACCTGTGGTAGTGTCTATGGAAATAATTTTGGTTCTCACACAAGGGCCAAACCTTATAAATCTTGTGTGCTTTACTAGCTTTAATATTTCTCTTGCATGAGGATTTTCAAATAGTTAATAAGGAATGAAATTTTAATTGGTTGCAGGAGTAATGTTTTTAAATGTTTTGAAACTTATAAAAAGAGTAAAATTATTACCCCCCCTTCTTAGTTGTTATTAGGTCCTCACAACATCGAATACCTTATAAAAAAATTAATACCAATCTCATTCAGGTATTTGAGATTATGATATCACATGTATTATGTGATTCATGAAGTATAGTATTCTCATACTCCAAATGAAGATAACCCAATCCACAATTATATTAAATGATGTATACAATATATTGAATTGGGCTATATTATATTATATTTAAATTTAGGAAAAAGTAAATGTGGTATTAATAATAATTTTTGATAGATTTTTTAAAATGAATTATGTAATTAAATAAAAAATTTCATGCACTATTATTTCTATGTATATATATACATGTAGTTGAAAATGAAGGAGAACATAATATTGTAAGAGATCATGTATCCATTCTGAATGAAATGTTTTTGAATATTAATAGATATTTTTATAATTTTTTTTTGAAATCTGGGAAATTCCACAAGAAGGTGATCACATGTGCCTAAATATTTGAAAATGATAATTCTAGACATTCAATATATGAAATGAGTTTCTAAGACAACATTAATATTAAAAAAACTACTATATAATATAATGAATCCTATACATGTTATTAGAATCTATCTTTATTTTATTGAAAATATATATTATGAATAATAACATTCAAAGTCTTTAAAACCATTAACGATGAATATTGATATTGGGGTGTCTAAAGAGATGTCAGAGGCTTGTGATTCGGTTTCTTAACCAATAACTTAATAATTTAAATTTTATTTCTACAAAAATATTGGATAACAATAAATTGGTTGTATTACTAGTTGCAATAACTTTTTTCTATAGCGTAAAATCCAATTTGTGGTGTCTAACCAGTATAGAAAAGATTTTTCTTTCATACTAAATCCTATAAAAACTATGTTATTGTTTATATTTTACTAATATTACTTACGAACTCATGATATGATATAAAAGTTGGTGTATAAATAAATTATTTATTTACAAGAGGTTTTGATAAAATTCAATATCTTTTACAAAAAAAATTATTGATTCACCCCTCCCAATCTCAGTGACTAATTCATCCAAGACACTATATATATATAAGATTAATATAAGTTGTTCCATATGATAATGATATGTTATTTTTATGTTTCTATAATATATGTGATTTATATAACAGTTTTAAATTCATGTTCTAGTTCCTAAATATTTCTCACTATGATTTAATGTTTTTTAAATATTTCCTGAAATCCTTTATTCTTTGTTGATTTTTTATCTATTCCTTGTCATCAATAATTCTCTTCTTGAAAATCTATTCCTGGATCCTTGAATTGGATAATAAAAATACCATCTGGTTATACCTATAACGTTTCCCCATTTTTCTTCAAATTTCCATTATTGGCCATCAGCATGGTTATAAAATTTGATGAAACAAATCCTAATAGAGAGATATCGAGAACCATGTTTTAAATAATATGTATATGTTAGATTCATTATAGAATAAGGAATATAGGATTGATAGTGGGTGATGGTGGATCACAATATGTCTTAGAATTTATGTATATAATGATGATGTAGTGTTGTGGGTGTAAGGGTTATGTGTGGATCACTAGTGGAAAATTTTTCCACTAAGGCGCAACTAGATATCTTTTGTACCATGGTGTCACATTTGATTATTTATCGCCACAATTTTTTAAAACTATTTCTTCCATAATTTTCATTGGTAATTTAGGTTAGTATTTATAGTCTTTGATAGTGTTTGGGAAGGTTCATGGTCAATGGTTTGTTGGTGGAAACCATGTAGAAATATGATTTTCTAGGAGTTTGGTGTTTGAGTAGAGCAATTTTTTGGTTCATCATGTGACTTTCTCCAACAAATCATACAACTTTGATCAATTGAATTTTTAACAGTTGGATCATAGTTTTCTAATAATGTGAAAAAATAGTGTGGTTATCATTGGAGGATGTAATAATTACACAGTTTGTGTATAGTTTTTTAAATCATGTGGCTAAACTGTGATGATGTCTTTTAATAGTTATAGGTTTATATTTTTAATCATAATTTCCACCTAAAGCCCTCATTATTTATCCTATGTCATAGGGTTTAAAACTGAATTCCATACCTTGATTTATTTGGTAAATTATTCCTCTCTTAATGGTGACTATATTGATTATGTAGGTAGTGTGTGACACCTAAGTATTTTAATGAAATATTTTTATTTAAATAATTTCTTTTCTTTGATATGTTGTGTTATACACAACACTGTGTTTATATGAACCAAATAATTTTTTTAAAACATTATGTTTCTATTATAACAATGTCATTGGATGAGAAGATATGAATATTAGAAACTAAAATTAGATATATACATGGTGTATAAATTTTTAAAATGAATTCATTAGTTATCAAATTATTTTAATTAAAAATTTAAAATATATTAAAATAAAAGTGATGTTTTTCTAAAAAAAATTAATGGATGCAATTTATTTTTATTAATAAATAAAATTAAAAAAAATTGGTAAAAAAATTTAGTTAAATGTATATATCATCTACTTGATCTGTTATTTTATACATTCAGAACATATTTTTCTAGGCATAAGATAAGAATATATAATGTTTTACGCTTAAAAATGTACTTTTTTCTAAAAAGATGTTCTTATCCCATTTTATGCACATATATTAAGATTAATATTTTCAATTTATATGTATTTAAATAGATTAAATGAAATTTATATTTATAATTAGGAGGATATATTTTTTTTAAAATTTGCCTATTTTATTTTTTAGTCAATATAAATAGTAATAATGGTCAAATTTATCACCATAGTAAAGGGTAAATCATGTTAATATAGATTAAAAATAATTTATAAGGCAATGAATTTTCATAATAATTATTATTATATAAAATTAATTTCATAATTATAACCATATACATTAAATTTACTTGTTTAATTGGTACTATTCGATAAAAAATAATTATATATTTTTCACATAAAAAAGTTTTCAAAATATCACTATTATAGTGTTAAATATATCTTATATGTTCAATTAAAGAAAAAACATGTTATGAATTTATCAAATTTATAATTTAGTGAATAATGAAACTAAAATTCATGATGGTAATCTATTTCAAAAAAAATTAGTATTATAGAAGTACCTTAATTTCCAACACAACTCCAAATCAGTACTAATTCAATTAATGAAAAAATAAAATAAATTAGATTAAAAATAATAAAAAGGTCATAATTTGATTAATTTATTATTTTAACTAAATTTTAATGGTTTACATGAAATACTAGTTTATACTAAAAGAGTATATTTGAAATCAATATTTATATTTATGTCTTTAAATTCAAATTAAATGAATAGCGTCAAAATTGACAAAAATGATATGTTTCTAATATAATATTTTAATAAATTAGTTAAACATCATAAAAATATTTAAATAAGAAAATTTGGTCATGATATAATAAAAATGTAAAAAATTGGTTATTTGTGGTCCAATTTTCAAATTATATAAAAATTATTACACATTAATATGGAAAATGTTTTTACCATAATAAAAATAAAAATTGGTTATTTAGGGGTTAATCAAAATGATAATGTTTAAAATAAAACCAAAACATGGATAAATTATATTTATTTCTAATATTACAACCCTATCCTAACCTATATTAAAAAATATATCCATTTGGAGGCATTTTTATTTAGAATTAATTTATTATAATGTAAGCCTTTTGAAAGTCCAAAATTACCCCTCACCACAATTATAAAAAGCCACATCCTCCCACACTTATTTTCCACATGTTAAGACTTATAAAATGATAGAAACTACCAAATTATCATCTTAACATCTCTAGAAACATTATAGATATTTTTTCCTTCCAAAATACTACTCCTAGAAGAATTTATGAGATATTTAACGGAGTTGTTCTAAAAATAGGAAATCGCCTTAATAGATCACATTATTATATACTCTTATTTAACTCCATTAAATATATGTAATTTATAATTAAAACATAAATTTATTATTATAAATATTATTAAAATTTATTATGATTATGATAAAACCATTGTAAAACTTAATTCCCTTCATATGAGAAGCCAAAGCACCGCTCATGCATATGTACTACCTACCATCTCCATATACCGATATAATAAATATTTTATCACCATATCTTATGTATAGGGAGTATGAAGGGTTTAAAATTTATAAATAAAATTTTGAAATATTAATTCTTATAGAATAAAAATATCATTTCCACTTTCTTACCATCAAAGAGTTTTTGAAATTTTTACAGTGCTCATGAGAACATGTGGACTACCACCTCCATGAAGTGATGTGATTCGTTTTTCATTTATATTTTACATGGATTGAAACAAGGATTTATATAATCAATATATATGATATATATTAAATAACTAATTTCAAAAAATTATTAATTATTATAGTCCTTCATTTAATTCAATCATTCAAAAAATGAAAACAATAATCATACATACGTACGACCTACCATCACCATGAATGATGTAATTCATTCTTCAATTCATAACATTAAAAGATGACTCTAAATATGTTTATAATAAATATTTATTATATTTAAATCATTATTAATATTAATTATATTATTTATCCAAGATAAACATACAAGGAAGATAACTACTCAGCTAACATAGTAATGATAAATGAAATTATTGACCCTAAGAAATGTTGATTTTGATTAATAATTTTTTAAAAGGGGGTGTTGAAATGTTATAAAGGGATAATATATGAGATGTTATATAGGTAAATTAAATTATTATATAATTATAATAAATTTAAATTTGTTATACATGAGTTTAGTGTCCTTTCAAATCAAGTAGAACTTGAGGTAAAATATTTTCATCTCTCTTTTATTTCTGTGGGATACAAGACATGCTCATCGCTTTTTTCATTTATCCGGTGTGAATAGTTTCAATAAATTTATTTTTTATGATTTGGAAGAAAATTATTTTTATTTAAATATATATATATATATATATTTATTTACTTCAGGGTTAGTATGATTCAAATTTACCCAATGTGGTTAAGGATTTATTTTAAAATCTCATTGTCCATTAAGATTGTTTGTGATTAAGAAAATATGATGAAATATGATGATATAACTCTAAAGAAGATAATTTATTTCCTTCTCCTTAGATTATAAATTTAAAATACATGTTTTAATCCCTTTTTCCTCACCTTTTATTATCATGGGACAAAAAAATTCAAGGGGAATTGAATTAATTTCTCACCTTGATAAAAAATCCTTTTTCTTAATTATCATTGTTTTTTAAAAATAAATTAATTAGCGTTTTTAATATTATCCTATAATTTTGGAAATTCATTTTTACAAGTTTTATTTTATAAAAAACGGTTTGAAAATATTATGTTTTTCATTTTCGAAATGATTTACTTTGGGAATTTTTTGGAAAATAGTGTGGAATGATGTTTTTAATATATATGGCTTAAAATCATTTTCTAGTCATCATTAATTATTTTATATTTTTATCTTACATTAAAATTTTATATGTTTGTTCTCAACGAAAAGTTTTCCCCCTAAAATTTAAAATTATTTTAATGTAATTTCAAAACGGAAAGGGTATTTTGTTTAATAATACTATGACGATCATTTAATGGTAATTCTATTATTCAAACTGAAAAATAATTGATATCACATAAGATTTACTAGGAATATCATAATAGTTACATGATCCTTATTATTTATCTTAATTGTTTATTATCATGATAAAAATATTTTTTAAACCCATTTTTTCACTAGAGTTATGTTATGATGGACTGATGAGATGAATATGAAAACCATTCATTTTTATGGGTGTTTCTATAAGAAAATTTTTATCAAAAACATATATTTTCATGGGTTATGATATGATGAATTATTTATGATATTGTAGAATACATATTTATAATTTTATTTTTCTAATGGGTGGGACTTGTATCACCCTACAATTAATTGGTTAATTATTAATATCCCGTGAGATAGAAAAGACTAAATTAGGTATTGAAGTCATTTTAGCAAGGGACTCGATCCACTATACTGGTATGGGGAGTGAACCATGACTACTATGATGGTTTGAGGAATGAAATAGTTACAGCATAATAGAATATTCAATTATCATTTACTATGGAAATTATTTTCTATTCTTCTATGTATGCCAAAAATAAGTTAATTATTATTATTTCATGATTTCAAGGTTTATATTCATTGATTTCATTATAATTCATGTATTATTGAATGAAAAGATTTATTCCATGAGATAATATCATGATCATTGATATGAAATATATGGGTTTCAAATGTTTTGATCATGTTTTTATACCCTTATTGTAATGTTTTACTTAAGTGATCATTGATTTCTACCTTGTTCACCCTTACTGAGAATCTATGCACACCATTTTCTTTTGTTTAATTTCCCTAGGTGGTTAGGAATTGTATTAAATATAAAATGTCTAAGATAAGATATTGATATGAAGAAATAAATTATAGATGATGTAAATATATTATGAACTTTCTATTTATATTTCAATGTTTCCAAATATACTAGGGAAAAATGATTTTAGTGTGGATAGAAATGTTAAACGATGAATATTCATCTATTAATATGTAAATTATAATTATGAAAAGTATGGGTCACTATAGTTAGTACTAGTGAAAGGACTAGTTAAACTGTGAAAACTAGGATTAAAACAATTCTATAATAATCCTAGGGATATGTATTTTTATTAGATAAAATCCTAAACCCTTTGGTGGAGATAATGAATGGAATTTGTTAAACATAATGTTCTATAGATGAAGGTTTCATGTTCTAGATACCAAATTAAAATTTTTCATAATCAGTCATTCTTATTACGGATTCTTTATGGCAATTTTAACCATTTTGATTTTATCAAGGGATAAACTATTAATGAAGTGGATAAAGTAATATATAAGATCTAATATTGAATTATCATATTTGAGATTAGTTATAAAAATTCATATATACCAAGAAATTTATCATTGAATTTTAATTCATAACCACAAGGAATATATGTTTAATAAATAGTGAAATCCCATATTGACATGTTGATTTCATCCAATGTATATATTCTTCTATGGTTGAAGTCCATGGGAATATATTTCCTTTAAATATTTTCATGCTTCTTCTAATTGAATTTGATTTTATTGTGTGCATGGATTGACTATAATTATATAAATCCCACATGAATTATTTTGGAATGTATGTTACATTTGATATTCTAACGCATTCTTTTTCAACATATCTATGTGTTGATAAAAATGAACTTCTATAAAAAATTATATCCATCATATGGGTCATGATTCCTATTTATTAGGGGAATTTATCTCATCTGGATGAGGAGAATCCAATATTGAAGATATTTTTATTGTTTCTGAGTTTATTGATGTCATTCCAGAATATTTTCCATATCATTAAACAAATAATGAGGTTGAGTACTATGTATAAATAATAAATAATGCTACACCTATTTCAAATTCTAAATATAGAATGGACCTGGTTGATTTCCATGAAATAAAGAACGAACTCTAGTGGAAAATTAACAAGTGATTCATTCGACCATGTTCTTTAAGTTGGGGTTGACCTGTTCTCTATGTTAAGAATGAATATGGGCCAATGCGGATATGCATTGATTATCAAGAACATGACTATATAGCTATAAATAACATGTAACCTCTACGCTATTGTTATGAATTGTTTGATCAGTTGTATGAAGCACACTATTTTGTACAAGAATTTTCTTCAGTATAGATATCATTAATGGAGGGTCAATAAGAATTATATACCCAAGATAAAAATTAATACATGTTAAACACAATATGAATTCACAGTGACACATTTTGGACTTCCTAATTCCTCCATTATCTTCTTCGATTTACTAATTTATGGATTTATATATTTTGTTGATAAATTTGGGGTAGTCTTATAGAATATATTCTTATTTATTTACTGATTAGTGAAGTACATTAAGATCACTTGAGCATTGTATTAATGACCCTAAGTAATGAGATTCATAATGGGAAATGTACCTAGTGTGAATTCTGGATTAGTAAAGTTACATTCTTAGGTCATGTAATCTCTTGTGGGGCTATATTAGTATAGCCATTGAAGACATAAGTTACTAAACATTGAAATAGAGAAAAAAATATTTCTGAGATCTATAGATTTCTTAGTTTGGTTGGACATTATCGGTGCTTTATGAAGAATGTTTCACAACTATTGAATCCACTTACCATGTTAACTAAAATTGGAGAAAAATTACATTGGATAGATAAATGAAAGAAATGTTTTAGAAAACTAATGTGAAGGATAGCCACATCAACTATTCTTACACAACCATACATTTTAGAAGTGTTTTTGATCTATAGTGATGGATAAAATAAGGTTTGGGATTCATCATCATGTATAATTTTCTGGTGATAGCTTACACCTCATGACTATTAATGATCCATAAGTAAAACTACACTCCTCATGATTGGATTTAGATTTAATAATCTTTTTATTAATGATATAAGGTCATTATATATATGTATAATTTTAGGATGTATATACTAATAAAAATTTGTAATATGTATTTTTATTAAAAAAGAGTAAAAGAAACACCAAATAATATAGTTGGATTTTAATAAATATTATAAATTCTCAATACATTAAAAAACATGGAATGGAAATAAGGTGGTTGATGCTCTACTTCAAATGATTAGGCTAGCTTATAGATGATTAGAATCACAAAAGATCCAATATTTTTGGATTTGAAATAGATTTAGATAGAAATCATAAAGGAATGGGATAAATATTATCATTCTAAAATTACTAGTCAACCATCTATCAAAGGGAATATGATAAATGAATAAATAAAAAATGTATAGATGAAAACTATGGTGTGAAATGTTATTGAGTTCAACATTGACACTAATAGAATAATAAGTTTTGTGATCCATGTATTTGTGCCTTCATTACTATATTTGAATAAGGAATATAATTGAAAAATATTATAGTTTTTAATTTACAATTCATAATGGAAGTATGAAAATATATAGGTATTTGAATATGTATTTCAGGTGGGAAATATTATAGTTTTTTATCTCAGTGATTGAAATTTTAGTATTTTAAGGATGAGAGAAAGAAGTCTAAAGTGATTTTACAACCATTACCCATAGTAAAGTGGGAATATAAAAACATAACTATAGATTTTTCCATAGGAAAATACAAAAAATATAATTGGAATAATGCTATTCAGTTTATATTTTATTACCTTCAGACGATAACACACATAATTTTCCTTATATAAGATTTTTTATTGATCAAATTACTATTTAATACATGATGTATGTTGTAATATTTCATGGTGTACCATAATATAATGTATCTGATTGTGATATGAGGTTTACCATGAGGTTCCATAGAATTATTCGATATGATCTAGATATAGAGTTATGTTTCATTACTTATAATCTTCCTTAAATATATGTTCAGAATTAGAGGACAAGTAAAACAATAAAGGAAATGATAAGATCTTCCTCTATATATTTCAAAGGTTGCGTGGATCAACACCTAACATTTTCAGAATTTTCATATAATAATATATTTCACTCCATTATTCAGATGGATCATTATCAATCCCTCTTGGGTAAGATATTATGATAAATACTCCAATAGCATTGATTTAGTGCCTTTATTTATATATTATCATAGATATAGGATTCAAATCCCAATAGACTGAATATTTTTGTATTGTTGATGAACTAGATACATACATGGTATCCTTATTACACCGGTAACAAAAAATAAAATATATGAATTGAATGTAATTCTCATCTGTGAACTCATATAAATATTTTATAATCATAACCTATGGAAAAGATAATAAATAAAAGGATGAGCTAAATTAATTAGTAAGGGTAATCATACAACAGAAGCTATGAGTAAATATGTCACAAATAATATAGAAAGGTAAATAACTAATAAATCCATCTAAATAATCACATAATTTAATAAACGTAACCTTGTAAATTCTATTTGATGAAAAAGAAAATGAAATATCAACAACTAATCACATAATGAAGGAATTTATAATGCGAGATATCATAGACATATCTTCAAAGCATCAACCAAGATACTATACATAATGAAGTAATATATTAGCTAGAACCCAAACCATTTTATCTTCATGAGGCATACCGATACATCAAGGGGGTATATAGGGCCTCTTCTAACACTTACTATGTACAATTAATTTCTCTCAGGAAAGGGGTTAATAATAATCAACATAAACATTCATATTTAAAACTAGCATGTGATATGTGAATTGTTTAACCATAAACTATGAATCTTATCAAAATAGAACATCCACAGTCAAACTAAATCATAAACCAATAAATAAAATATGATAAATTATATAATAGGATATCGGTCTCAATTAACCCTATTATTCAACACAATAATTTTATAGAGATGGAAATACTCAAATAATAACATTGGTTTTTTTTTTGAAAAATATCATTTTTTTACATTCTGATAATTTATTTAAAAAACGCTAAACCTATAAATGAGAAAACATTAATTGAGAAAAACCTTGTAAAATTTCAAAGGATGATTCAAAAAATTAAGACTTAATGATGGATGGAAAATCTAGTCATGATGTATATGTTTAAAAAACATTTCTTCCGTATTTTTTCTCGAAAAAGTCATAAAACACCTTTCTTGAAAGATGAAAAAATGATTAATTTAAATTTTTTTTATAAAAAGTAAAATCGGGGTAAAATTATGAATTTAAACATTATTTGTAGTATATTTAACATATTTTTAAAAATATTTTTAGAAATAATTGAAATCGAATAGAAATATTCACCATTGGAGACTTAAACAGATGAAACCATGATTAATGATGAGATTGTAACT
Source organism: Viscum album (assembly GCA_963277665.1). Classification (NCBI taxonomy): domain Eukaryota; kingdom Viridiplantae; phylum Streptophyta; class Magnoliopsida; order Santalales; family Viscaceae; genus Viscum; species Viscum album. The sequence goes on from OY728153.1 coordinate 1,243,655,251, forward strand.
TAAAAACTTATCACCTTATAATTAGTATATTTATATTCCCCGTGAAAGATAGAAAATTATATGGATATAAAAATATTCCATTATTCCTTATAATAATATGAGAAGACATTCAACGGATGTATATAAACTATAAAAAACAAGTCTTGTAGAATGTATGTGTCTCACATAAATAAAAGTGAGAAAAATCCATTACCTTTGATTTTTATTTAGATGAATGTGATCTAAACTCATATATAATATTTTAAAGAATTTTACTAATTTAAACCATAACCATTTATATATTTATGATATAATATATGATCTTATTATATCATTTTGTTAATAACATGTTGTTATTACCATTGTTTTGGGTGTTAACTACTTCATTTTCCTATGCATGTTATATCATGTAAGTCCAATTTTTTTATTTAAAGTATTCTTTAATTCGTCTCCATAATGATATTAATTTCATAGATATGATATTTATTCATTATCTACACTTTTATAATCATTATTTAATGGTTAATATGGAATATTAATCACATCACGTCCTGGAGATGGTAGACCGTATATACTCATGAGTGAGAATATCAATCCCTTAATAGTGAATGGGTAAAGAAGTTTATGGTAAATTAATTTTTTGGGAATCAATACCTTCTAATACTTATTATTTATATCCATTATATATATCATTTTACCAAACCAAATAATGTGGTGGTGGAAAATAAATTACACCCCATCGTGAAGATTGTATTCCATACCTATGCACGTGCGATATTGTCATTTTTTATAGGATGGATAAAAAATAGAATATGGTTGTACCATAATAATAATTACATCTCATCGTATAGATTATATTGTATTTATTACTTTATCATAGAGAAAAAACATTAATATTAAGTATAAGAATAAATGAATATGAATGAGTTAGTAAAAATGATTACCTCTACTTAAGTGGACTTCCTTCAATCATCTTCTTAAAGGACCTAGGGTTTCCCTTTTTTGAATACCATGACCTCTAAAACATGGATATAGATATTTATATGAGAAATGGGATGGGATTTGTTCAATATAAAAGGTTCAATATGTTCTGAATATGTTAGGGAGGAGGTTTCCTTTATAATTGAGTTAATGGCCAATTCAATAATCATCAAAATAATAAATTTTAAAAAGGCTATTATAGAGATAAATTAATCCATATGAAATATAAATTAATAGGGGTAGAAATTTTTTATTTTATATTATCCACTTTGTGATTATTTAATATGTTTGTATTTTTAAATAATTTATTAAAATGTTTATTCAATAATATATAATTATTGCTAAATTTGATACTGTTCATTTAATTTGAATTCAATTAATTCAAGATGAAGTGGGAATTCAGATAAAATTCTTTTAAAAATTTCTGATAGATCATATAGAAATATAAAATTTATTATACACATTAAATTATTCCAAATATATCAGATGTAATACTTCTAAAATCAACAATTTTATTTTTCTATTAATTAAATAAATACTGCTTTATCATTGGAGAAGTATTTAATGTAATTATATAATTTATGAAAATTAAAATTAAATCTCAATATTGAAACTAATTTAATTAGGATCAATAAATACATTTATATTTTTCCATATCTTGAGTGTTTCACTATGTGGACACAAAAATGTTTTTAAACACAAATATAGTAACATTTTGTAAGTATCTTTTTTTTAAATAATATATATGTTATTTTTATTTGATAATTTTCTATCAAAAAAAATTAAGAATCAAGGTGATAATGGTAAAATAAAATTCATACAATTATTTTTTTACATGTTTAGGTCACATTAGAACCCTTATCATCGGTATTCACCCTTATTTAAACTCATTAACTCTTACCATGACATTATGTGTTTTTACTCATTGAAGGTTAAAATTGTTAATATAAAATTAAAAAATAACCATAAATGCATCATTCGTGAATTTTTATATAATATCCCAATCATTTGGAAAATTATAATATTTTTATGAATTTTAAATCATATAATAAAATATCAGTTATTTTTAAATATCAATAATGTCAATTTTGATACTATTCATTACATGAATTTTTTAAAAATATCCACACATAAGATAACTTTGAACAAAAAACGTATAAATCTATAATATGTATGGGTAATCTATAAAATTCTTGGTACACATTTATTATTTAACATTATTTTTATTTAAATATTTTTAGTGACATATATTTTATATGTCCATTAATTAAACTATTACTGCATCATCATTGTGAAAACCAAGAATTTATTTTATTATTCCCTAAATATTAATAATAAATTTTTATGATGAAGATAATTTTTTTTATTTCAAATGAATAATTATATTTGTATATATATTCCTAATAACCACATATTATAAATGCAATAATTTTTCAAAACATGAGTATAAAATATTTAACTTTCTTTAATAAAATATACTATAAAAGGCCTAAAGTCATCCAAGTGGCTCCAAGAGATCATAAAATCAGATCAAAGAATATTTTATTATAAAATTACTCCTAAAATAAAATAAAGACAAGTGTTAAGGTAATTTTATGATATTTTTAACATTATTTTTACCCTTAGTTACCACATTTTCCCTTAACTGTGGTAATTAATAGAATAATAAAGGTACTATTAATATTATCCAAAAAAGGGACCTATTTAATAAATTTGGAAATTCTAATTCCTAAAATTTAATACATTTCTCAAAATTCAATAAAACATAATTGGATAAAATTAATATCAAATTAATCTTGTTGATGGAATGAGAAAATTGGTTGTTAATGTTTTTTGAATAATAATATGGAACCTTGCCCAGAAAATCAAGGCTTGTTTGTAAAGGAAAAAAGGTCAAATTAACATAATTCATAAAATGGGAGATTTACCTTGATCCTTCCACAACAAAGAAAATAGATCATCAGGTAGCTAATAATACTATAAGAATATAGCATCATTGAAACCATTATTTGCATGACCATCTTCCACTGCATTAGTGTCCTTGTAAACATTAGTGATAATATATTCCATAGAGGAGAGAGAATACAAGAAATTGATCCATCCATTTGTGATCTTCTGGAACAAATGAGACGATCCCATCCTGGTGGGAGACACAATAATTGTAGAGTCACTTTCAAGCCATGTGTTTTTCTATCCTTGATTCTGTACCTATTCCACAGCAATGATAATGATAATCATATCTGCCTCAATTAAGGAAGAAAGACCGCAATAACCCTGAAATCATCCAAGGACCTCTCCCCAATGATTCCAAAAAACAACACCATAACCAAAGGGCCTCGAGTTTCCTTGTGAGACACCATCAGAATTGACCTTGATCCAACCAAAATTTTTTTCCTTCCATAAGACTTCAAAAGTACCAAGTGGGGGTCCAAAATTCCCTTTAACACCAACCAGTCCAAGGATAGAAATATCATGCACCGAATTGAAACAATATTGTATCTTTGAAGTGAAAACCTCATGAACAACAACAAGAATCAATGATAGTGCATCACACACTTTTATAGAATAACATCCATGATAATTCATCAATGATAGTGCATCAATGATAGTGCTTCAATGATAGTGCATCATTTCTTTGATAGGTTGTGTCGTACACAACACTATGTTTATATGAACCAGATAATTTTTTTAAAATATTATGTTTATATTATAAAAATGCCATTGGATGAGAGGATATGAATATTAGTAACTAAAATAAGATAAATACATGGTCTATATTGTTTTAAAATGAATTCTTTAGTTATCAAATTATTTTAATTCAAAATTTAAAATATATAAAAATAAAAGTGATGTTTTTCTAAAAAAATGTTTTAATGGATGCAATGTATTTTTATTAATATATAAAATTAAAAACAATTTGTAAAAGATATTAGTTAAATGTATATATTATCTACTTTATCTAAAATTTTATACATTCAGAACATATTTTTATAGGCATCAGATAAGAATAAATCCAGTTTTATGCTTAAAAATGTACATTTTTCTATAAAGAAGTTCTTGTCCCATTTTATGAACATATATTAAAATTAATCATTTAAATTTATATGTATTGAAACAGATGAAATGAATTTTATATTTCTAATTACAAGGATAATTTTTTTTAAAGTGGCCTCTTTTATGTTTTGGTCAATATGAATAGTAACAATAGTCAAATTTATCACCATAGTAAAGGGTAAATCATGTTAATATAGATTAGAAATAAGTGTTAAGGCCATGAATTTTCATACTAATTATTATTAGATGAATTTAATTTTACAATTATAACCTTATACTTTAAATTTACTTGTTTAATGGGTACAATTCCATAAAAACTAATTATATATTTTTTACATAATTTTTTTTTCAAAATGTCACTATCATAGTCTTAATATATCTTATATTTTCACATAAAGAAAAAAAATGTTATGAATTTATCAAAGTTATAATTTATTTAATAATGAAACAAAATTCATGATGGTAATCTATTTAAATTTTTTTAGTATTATATAAGTACCTTAAATGCCTACACAACTCCAAATCAGTACTTACTCAATTAATGAAAAAATAAAATAAATTTTATTAAAAATAATAAAAATGACTTAATGTGGTTAATTTATTATGTTATCTAAATTTTAAAGGATTACATGACATACTAGTGTTATACTAAAAGATTATATTTTAAATCAACATTTTTCTTTATGTCTTTAAATTCAAATTAAATGAATAGTTTCAAAATTGACAACAATGATATGTTTTCAATATAATATTTTAATAAATTAGTTAAACATCATAAAAATATTTAAATAAGAATATTTGGTCATGATATCATAAAAATGACAAAAATTGGTTATTTATGGTCCAATTGTCAGATTATATTTAAAAACTATTACACATTAATATGAAGAATTGTTTTACAAGAGTTAAAATGATAATTGGTTAACTAGGCATTAATCAAAATGATAATGTATAAAATAAAACCAAAACAAGGATAAATTATATTTTTTGATAATATTACAACCATATCCTAACATATGTTAAAACATATATCTATTTGGATTCATTTTTTATGTAGAATTAATTTATTATAATTTAAGCCTTTGTGAAATTCCAAAATTACCTCTCACCACAATTATAAAAAGACACATCCTCCATCACTTATTTACCCCATGTTAAGCCATAAAATTTGAATTAAAAAAACCAAATTATCATCTTAAGATCTCTAGAAACATTATAGATATTTTTTCCTTCCAAAATACCACTCCTAGAACACTTTATGGGAGATCTAACATAGTTGTTCTAAAAATATGAAATCTCCTTAATAGATCACATTCATATATACCATTATTTAACTCCATTAAATATATTTTATTTATAATTAAAACATAAATTTATTATTATAAATATTATTAAAATTTATTATTATTATTATAACACCATTGTAAAACTTAAATCCCTTCATATGAGAAGTGAAAGTATCGCTCGTGCATATGTACCACCTACCATTTCCACATACCGATACAATTAATTTTTTATCACAATATATTATGTATTGGTAGAATGAAGGGATTAATATTTATAAATAAATTTCTGAAATATTAATACTTATAGAACAAAAATATTATTTCTACTTTTATACTATCAAATAGTTTTTGAAGTTATAATTGTACTCGTGTGAACATGTGGACTACCACCTCCATGAAGCAATCCAGTTCGTTTTTCATTTATATTTTATATGGATTGAAACAAGAATTTATATAATTAATATATATTATATATATTAAATAATTATTTTCAAAAAAATTATTAATTATTACATTCCTTTATTTAATTCAATCAATCAAAAAATGAAAACAATAAGCACACGTATGTACGACCTACCATCACTATGAATAGTGTAATTCATTCTTCAATTCATAACATTAAAAAAGGACTCTAAATATGTTTATAATTCATATGTATTATATTTATATCATTATTAATATTATTTATATTATTTATCCTAGATAAACATACAAGGAAGATAACTACTCAGCTAAAATACTCATGATAAATGAAATTATTGACACTAAGAAATGTTGATTTTGATTAGGAATTTTTTAAAAGGGGTGTTGATATATTATAAAGGGATGATATATGAGATTTTATGTAGGTAAATTAATTTAAAATTTAAATATAATAAATTTAAATTTATTATAAATGAGTTCAGTGTTATTTCAAATCAAGTATAACTCAAGCTAAAATATTTTCATCTCGCTTTTATTTCTGTGGGATAGATGACATGTTCATTAAATTTTTCATTTATTTAGTGTGAATAATTTAAATAAATTTATTTTATTATGATTTATATGAACATTATTTTGATTTAAATATATAGATATTTTTTACTTCAGGGTTATTATGATTCAAATGTACCAAATGTGGTTATGGATTTATTTTAAAATCACATTGTCTATTAAGATTGTTTATTATTAAGAAAATATTATGAAATATTATGATATAACAATAAAAAAAATAATTTATTTTCTTCTACTTAGTTTATAAATTTAAAATACATGTTTTAATCCCTCTTCCTCACCTTTTATAATAATGAGATCAAAAAAACATCAAGGGGAATCGACTTAATTTATCACATTGATCAAAAACCCTTCTTATTAATTATCATTGTTTTATAAAAACATATTAATGAATGTTTTTACTATTATCCTATGATTTTTGAAATAAATTTTTCCACGTTTTATTTTATACAAAATGGTTTGAAAATAATATGCATTTCATTTTCAAAATGATGTGCTTTGGGAATTTTTTGTCAAAAAGTGTGGAATGAATGTTTTTAAAATATATGAAATGAATTTGTTTTCTAGTCATCATGATGTATTTTCTATTTTTATCTTAATTTAATATATTAAATTGTTATTCTCAATGAAAAGTTTTCCCCATAAAATTTACAATTATTTTAAAGTGATTTCGCAATGTAAAGTGTATTTTGTTTAATAATATTATGATGATCATTTAATGGTAATTATATTATTCAAACTAAAAAATAATTGATATCACATACGATTTACTGGGACTATCATAACAGTTGCATGATCCTTATTATTTATCTCAATTTTCTATTATCATGATGAAAATATTTTTTTAAACCCATTTTTTCCCAAGAGATATGCTATGATGAAATGATGAGATGAATATAAAAACCATTAATTTTATGGGGTTTTCGATGGTGAAATTTATATCAGACACATATTTTTTCATGGGTTATGACATGATGAATTATTTGTGATCTTGTGGAATACATATTTATAATTTTATTTTTTTGATGGGTGGGACTTGTATCTCCCTCAAATGAATTGGGTAATGATTAATATCCCGTGAGATAAAAAAAATACTGAATTAGATATTGAATCCATTTTAGAGATGGACTCTATCCACTATGATGGTATTGGGATTGAACTGTGACTACTACAATGGTTTTAGGAATGAAACATTTACAATATAATAGAATATTCAATAATCCTTTACTATAGAAATTATTTTCTATTCTTCTATATAGGCCAAAAATAATTATATTATTCTTATTTTATGATTTAAAGGTCCATATTCATTTTTTTCATTATAATTTATGTCTTAGTAGATGACAAGATTTACTCCATGAGTTAATATCATGATCTTTGATATGAAATATATGGGTTTAAATTGTTTTGATCTTGTTTTAATACCCTTATTCTAATGTTTTACTTAGGAGATCATTGATTTCTAACTTGTTCACCCTTACTGAGAATCTAAGCACACATTTTTCTTGTGTTTCATTTCCCTAAGTGGTTAGGAATGGTATTAATTATAATATTTCTATGATAAGATATTTAAATAAAGAAATAAATTAGAGATGATGTAAATATATTACGAACTTTCTATTTATATTTCAATGCTTCTAAATATACTAGGGAAAAATGATTTTAGTGTGGATAGAAATGTTAAGCGATGAATATTAAACTATTAATATGTAATTTATAATTATTAAATATATGGGTCACTATAGTTTGTATTAGTGAAAGGACTAGTTAATATTTGGAAACTAGGATTAAAATAATTCTATAATAACGCTAGGGATAAGTATTTTTATTAGATAAAATCCTATGATCTTTGGCGGGGATCATGAATAGAATTGGTTAAACATTAGGTGCTATAGATAAAGGTGTCCTGTTCAAGATACCAAATGAATTTTTTTCATAGTCAATCATTTTGATTAAGGATTCATTGTAGTCATTCTAACCATTTTGATTTTATCAAGGGATTGACTATTGATGAAGTGGAGACTGTAAAATATAAACTCTAATATTGAATTATCCTATTTGAGATTAGTTATAATAATTATTATGTACCAAGAAATGTATTATTCAATTTTAATTCATAACCACAAGGAATAGATGTTTAATCAGTAGTGAAATCTCATATTGAAATGTTGATTTCATCCAATGTATATGATTCTTCTATGGATGAAGTACATGGGAATGTGTTTCTGCAAATCTTGTGACGCTTCTTATAATTTAATTTGATTTTATTTTGTCCATGGATTGACTATATTTATATAAATCCCACATGAATTATTTTGGAATGTATGTTACATTTGATATTCTAGAGCATGATTTTTCAAACTATCGATGTATTGATAAAAATGAACTTCAATAAAAAAAATTATCCATCATATGGGTCATGATTCATATTTTTTAGGGGAATTTATCTTATCTATATGTGAATAATCCAATATAGAAGATATTTTTATTGTTTCCAAGATTATTGATGTCAATCCAGAATATTTCCCATCATTCAACAAATAGTGAGGTTGAGTACTATGTATAAATAATAAGTAGTGTTACACCTATTTCAAATTCTACAAATAGAATGGCCCTGTTTGATTTCCATGAATTAAAGAACAAACACTAGAGGGAAATTAAAATGGGATTCATTCATCCGTGTTCTTTAAGTTGGGGTTGACTAGTTCTCTTTGTTAAAAATAAATATGGACCAATGAGGATATACATTTATTACCAAGAACACAACTATATAACAATAAATAAAATGTAACCTCTACATTATTGTTATGAATTGTTTGATCTATTTCATGAAGAATAATATTTTTACAAGACTGTTCTTCAGTAGGGATATCATTAATTGAGGCTCAATAAGAATTATATACCCCAGAAAAAATTTAATACATGGTATACACAATATGAATTAATAGTGACACATTTATGACTTACTAATTATTCAATTATCTTATTGGATTTACTAATTTATAGATTCAAGTATTATGTCGATCCATTTGTGGTAGACTTATATAATATATTTGTATTTATTCAATGGTTATTGAAGAACACGAAGATCACTTGAGCATTGTATTGATGACCATAAGTAATGAGATTCATAATAAAAAATTAACTAAGTGTGAGTTATGGATTAGTAAAGTTACATTCTTTGGTCATGTAATCTCTTGTGGGGCTATGTCAGTATAACCATTGAAGACACAAGTTACTAAACATTGAAATGGTGCAAAAAATGTCTCTGAGATATATATATATTGCTTAGTTTGGTTGGATATTATCGGTGCTTTATGAAGAATGTTTCACAGCTATCATAACCACTCACCATGTTAACTCGAAAGGGAGAAAAATTCCATTGGATGGATAAATGTGAGAAATGTTTTAGGAAACTAATGTGAAGGCTAGTCACATCAACTATTATTTCACAACCATACATTTTAGAAGTGTTTTTAATCTGTAGTGATGGATAAAATAATGGTCTGGATTCATTATCATGTAGAATGATCTGGTGATAGATTACACCTCATGTCTATTGAAGATCCATAAGTAAAAATACACTCCTCGTGATTGGAGTTAGCTTTAGTAACCTCTTTATTAATGATATAGGGTCATTATATATATGTAGAATGTAAGGACGTATATACAAAAAAATGTATAATATATATTTTTATTCAAAAAGAGTAAAAGAAGGACCAAATAATATAGTTGTAGTTGAATAAATATTATAAATGCTCAAAACATTAAAAACCTTTGAATGGAAATAAGGTGGTTGATTCTCTACGTCAAAGGATCAGGCTAGTTTACATATTATTAGGATAACAAAAGATCCAATATTTTTGGATTTGAAAAGGATTTAGATAGAAATCATAATGTAATGGGACAAATATTATCGTTCTCAAATTACTATTCAAACATCTATCAAATGAAAGATTATAGAGGAATTAATGAAACATGTAGAGATGAAAAGTATGGTGTGAAATGTTATTGAGTTCAATATTGACACTAATGGAATAATAGGGTTTGTGAGCCGTGTATGTGTTCCTTCATTACTATTTTTGAAGAAGGAATATAATTGAAAATTATTATAGTTTTTTATTTACAATTCATCCTTGAAGTATGAAAATATATAAGTATTTGAATGTGTATTTTAGGTGGGAAATATTATAGTTTTTTATCTCAGTGATTGAAATTTTAGAATTTTAAAAATGAGTGAAAGAAGTCTAAAGTGATTTTACAAGCATTACCCATAGTAAAGGGGGAATATAAAAACATCACCATATATTTTTATATAGGAAAATTCAAAAAATAGAATTGGAATATTGTTATTTAGTTTATATTTGATTACCTTTAGAATATAACACACATAATTTCCTTTAGATGGGATTGTTTCATGATCAAATTACTATTTAATACATGAAGTATGTGGTAATATTTCATGGTGTACCATAATAAAATGTATTTGATTGTGATATGAGGTTTTCCTTGAGGTTTTAAAGAATTATTCAACAAGATCTAGATATAGATTTATGTTTCATTACTTATAATCATCCATAAATAAATGTTCAGAATTAAAGGAAAAGTAAAAAAATATGGTAAATGATGAGATCTTCTTCTATAGATTTCAAAGGATTCTTGAATCAACAACTAACATTGTTAGAATTTTTATAAAATAATATCTTTCAATCATGTATTCAGATGGATCATTATGAATCTCTCTTGAGTAAGATATTATGATAGAGACTCCAATATCATTGATTTGGTTCATTTATTTATAATATTATCATAGATATATGATTCAAATCCCAATAGACTGAATATTTTCGTATTTCTAATGAACTAGATTCATACATGGTATCCTTATTACACCGGTAATAAAAAATAAAACATATCAATGGAATGTTATTTCCCTCCTTGAACTCATACAGATATTTTATATTCATAACTTATGGAAGAGAGAATAAATAAAAGTGTGATCTTAATTACATAGTAAGGGTAAGCGTACAATAGAAGCTATGAGTTAATATGTAATAAACAATATAGAAAGTTAAATAAATAACTCATCTACAAAATCACATAATATAACAAACATAACCATAGAAATTCTAATTGATGAAAAAGAAAATTAAATATCAACAACTAATCACATAATGAAGGAACTTATAATGCAGGATATCATAACCATACCATCAAAGCATCAACCAAGATACTATACATAATCAAGTAAAAAATTAGCCAAAACCCTTACCATTTTATCTCATGAGGAATACCGATACATCAAGGGGATATATAGGGCCTCATCTGAAACTTACTATGTCCAATTCATTTCTATCAGAAAAGGGGTTAATAATAATCAACATAAACATTCATATTTAAAACTATCATGTGAAATGTTAATTGTTTAACCATAAACTATGAATCCTATCAAAATAGAACATCCATAGTCTAACTAAATCCTAAACCATTCAATAAAATATGAAAAATGATATAATAGGATATCAATCTCAATAAACCCTATGATTCAAGAAAATAATTTTATAGATATGGAAATACTCAAATAACATCATTGATTTTTTTTGAAAATATCCTTTTTTTACTTTCTGATAATTTATTTAAAAAACACCAATCCTATAAATGAGAAAAAATTAATTGAAAAAACCTTGTAAATTTTCAAAGTATTATTCAAAAATTTAAGTCATCATGATGGATGGTAAATCCACTCATGCTGTATATGTTCAAAAAACATTCCATCCGTATTTTTTTCCGAAAAAGTCATAAAGTAGCTTTCTTAGAAGATGAAAAAAATGGTTCCTTTAAAAATATTTTATAAAAACATAAATAGGGGTAAAATTATGAATTTAAACATTATTTTGATTATATTCAATATATTTTTGAAAATATTTTTAGAAATCATTTAAATCAAATAGAAATATTCACCATTGGAGACTTAAACAGAAGAAACCACGACTAATTATGGGATTTTAACTTAAACACTTATCACTTTATAATTAGTATAATTGTATTCCCCATGAAAGAAGAAAATGGAATGGATATAAAAATATACCAATATTCTTTATAATAATATGAAAATACTTTCAGTGGATTTATATAAACTATAAAAATAAAACAAGTCGTGTAGAATGTATGTGTCTCACATAAATAAAAGTGAGAAAATCCCTTACCATAGATTTTTATTTAGATGGATGTGATTTAAACTCATATATAATGTTTTTAAGATTTTTTTTAATTTAAACAATAACCATATCTATATTTATGATATAATATATGATCTTATTATATCATTTTGTTAATTATATTTCATTATTACCATTGTTTTGGGTGTTAACTACTTCATTTTTCTATGCATGTTTTATCATGTCAGTCCTATTTTTTATTTATAGTATGTATTTAATTCATCTACATAATGATATTAAGTTCATAGATATGATATTTTTTAATTATATAAACTTTTATAATCATTATTTAACTGTTAATATGGAATATTAATCACATCGCGTCCTGGAGATGGTAGACCGTTTGTACGCATGAGTGACAATATCAATCCCTTAATGAGGAATGGGTAAGGACGTTTATGGTAAATTAATTTTTAGAGAATCAACAACATGTAATATTTATTATTTATATCTATTATATCTATGATTATACCCAACCAAATAATGTGGTGGTGGAAAATAAATTACACCCCATCGTGGAGATTGTATTCCATACCTATGCACGTGCGGTATTTTCATTTTTCAAAGGATGGATAAAATATAGAATATTGTTGTACCATAATAATAATTACATCTCATCATATAGATTATATTGGATTTATTACTTTATCATAGAGACAACACATTAAGATAATGTATAAGAAGAAATGAACATGAATGAGTTAGTAAAAATTATTACCTCTTCTTCAGTGGACTTCCTTCATTCCTCTCCTTAAGGGACCTAGGGTTGGTGTTTTTGGAATACCATGATCTCCAAAACATTGATAGAGATGTTTCGAGGAGAAATGGGATGGGATTTGGTCAATCTAGAAGGCTCAATATGTTGTGAACAGGTTAGGGAGGGGGTTCCCTTTATATTTGAGTTGAGGGCCCATTTAATAATAATCAAAATTTTAAATTTTAACAAGTCTATTATAGAGATAAATAAATCCAAAGGGAATATAAATGAATATGGGAAGAAATTTTTGATAATATATTATCCACTTTGTGATTATTTAATATGTATGTGTTTTTAAATAATTTAATAAAATATTAATTCAATAATATATATTTATTGCTAAATTTGATACTATTCAATTAATTTGACTTCAATTAATTCAAGATGAAGTGGGAATTTGAATATAATTCTTTTAAAATTTTTAATAGATCATATAGAAATATAAAATTTATTATAAACATTAAATTATTCCAAATATATCAAAAGTAATACTTTTAAAATCAACAATTTTATTTTTATGTTAATTAAATAAATAATGTTTTATCATTGGATAGGTATTTAAGGTAATTATATAATTTATAAATATTAAAAATAAATATCAATAGTGAAACTAATTTTATTAGGATCAATAAATACATTTATATTTCTTTATAACTTGATTGTTTCACTATAGGGACACAAAAATGTTACTAAACACAAAGATAGAAGCATTTTGCAAGTATCTTTGCTTTAAATAATATATATGTTATTTTTATTTGTTATGTGTCTTTCAAACAAAAATAATTTAGAATTAAGGTGATAAGGGTCAAATAAAATTCATCCAATTATATTTTTACATTTTTATGTCACATTAGAACCCTTATCTTTGGTATTCACCCTTATTTAAACTCATTAACACTTACCATGACATTATGTGTTTTTACTCATTGAAGGTTAATATATATAATATAAAATTACAAAATAACCATAAATGATTCATTCATAAAATTTTATAACATATCCCAATCATTTGGAAAATTTTAATATTTTAATGAATTTTAAATCATATAATAAAATATTAGTTATTTTTAATTATAAATAATGTCAATTGTTAAAGTATTCATTACATGAATTTTTAAAAAATATCAACACATAATATTAATTTGAACAAAAAACTTATAAATCTGTAATATGTATGGGTAATCTATACAATTCATGGTAGAAATTAATTATATAACATTATTTTTATTTAAATATTTTCAATAAAATATATATTTGATATGTCCATTAATTAAACTATTATCGCAGTATCATTGTGAGAACCATTAATTTATTGTATTATTCCCTAAATATTAATAATAAATTTTGACTATGAAGATAAAAAAAATTTATTTCAAAAGAATAATAATATTTGTAGATATATTCCTAATAACCATATATTATAAATGTAATACTTATTAAAAACATGAGTATGAAATATTTAACATTTGTTAATTAAATATACTATAAAAGGCCTAAATTCATCCAAGTGTCTCTAAGAGATCATAAAACCAGATCGCGGAATATTTATACAATGACTCCTAAAATAAAATTAAGACAAGGGTTAGGGTAATTTAATGATATTTTAACATTATTTGTACCCTTAATTAGCAAAGTTTACCTTAAATATGGTAATTAATAGAATAATAAAGGTATTATTAATATTATCTAAAAAGGACCTATTTAATAAATTTGAAAATTCTAATTCCTAAAATTTATTCCAATTCTCAAAATTTTAAAAAATATAATTGGCCAAAATTAATTTAAAATTAGTATTATTGATGGATTGAGAAAATTGGTTGTTAATGTTTTTTTTAATAATAATATGAGACCTTGCCTAGAAAATCAAGGCTCGTTTGTTAAGGAAAAAAGGGTCAAATTAACATAATTATTAAAATGAGAGATTTACATTGATCCCACCACAACAAAGGAAATAGATCATTAGGTAGTTAATCATACCATAAGAATGTAGCGCCATTTACACGATTATTTGTTAGACCATCTGCCACTGCATTGGCCTCCCTATAAACATGAGTGATAATATATTCTATATAGGAGAAATAATACAAGAAACTGATCCATCCATTAGTGAGATTACGGAACAAATGGGATGATCCCATCCTGATAGAAGACATAATAATTTTAGAGTCACTTTCAAGCCATGTGTTGTTCCTTATTCGATTCTATGCCTATTCCAAAAGAATGATAATAACCATCATCTCTACCTCAATTAACGAGAAAAAAATACAATAAACCTGAAATCATCCAAGGACCTCTCCTCAATGGTTCCTAAAAACAACAACATAACTAGAGGGCCCCCGGTTTCCCTATGAGGCGCCATCAGAGTTGACCTTGATCCAACCAAAAAATAGTTCCTTGAAGAAGACTTCAAAAGTACCATGAGGGGGTCCAAAATTCCCTCTAACAACAAACCACTCAAGGATAGACATATCATGCACTGAATTAAAACAATATTGTTTCTTCGAAGTGAAAACCTCACGAACAGTAACAAGAATCAGTGATAGTGCATCACTCAATTTGATAGAATACCTTCCATGGATAACTTTATTCCTAGCATGCATGAAAAAGTGAATAAACTCAACTGCTACATCATGAAAAAGATCCATAAGCTGCATAGGAAACACCAGACTGCACCATCCCTAAATAAACCCTCAAATGGAATCCATTAGAGGTAAAATAATTTCAAAAATATATGCAACAACCTTCCACATTGATGAAGAATCTACACAACTAAGAAATAGGTGATTCACATTCTCTCTGTGTTTATGAAAAAGAATACAATCAATATATAATAAAATACCACAATATTGAAGATATAAATAATTTGGTAGCTTCCCATGAGCCACCCTCCAGAAAAGAATAAACCGAGAGGGACTAATGAATCTCCTATGAAAATCTCCCATCCACTGAGCATCAATGTAACATTTCAGAGAGTGCATGTAGAAAAATTTAAAAGACAAAATCCATTTGAAAATAGGTTCCCATATCCAAAAATATGCTTGATTAGAAAAATAATGACAATTAATGGTGTCGATGATATGACTCGGTAGGCCCTCCATATTCTCAAGTTGGTCATCAATAGTAATATACCGATCCAATGTACTCACCTTATCTACTGGGGATTTAAAAAGGTTATTACCAGTCCAATTATCCTTCCAAAAAGGGAGAGAGGAATTTCTAGAGACCCACAACCTGGAGTTAGAAATAATTGATGCATTAGTGGATTTAAAAGTAGGCCATACATAGGATTTAATATAACCAAAAATACCATTCTTGAGCTGATGCAAGAACATATAAAAAAGATATTCGAGAGCCTCAAAAACATCATTGAAAAGTATCCATATAAATGCATATTGAAAGGAACTATTATAGGATTCAAGGATCTTAATGCCAACCCAATATATAATAAGGTTTACAACAAGTGCTCTAGGATACCATTGTTAAATTCCTCTCTAGAGTGTTTCCACTCTATATAAAATTCTTAATAGACACGTTGATGATCTTAATGAGAGATATGGGCCATTTATACACCATAATGGAGTAAACAAACTTGGAAATAATAATATCCTTTACCATACAAACTTGACTAGCCATTGAAAGAGATTTACCTTTCTATGTAGAATGTTTTTTTAACTTTCTGATGGTATCTGAGAAGTAAGACGCTTTTGGTCTCCCCCAAAACATGGGCACCCCCAAATAAATAAATGGTAAAAATCCCTCCTAAATGACCAATGTTTTGATATTGTCATTCTTCTTATAGATAGAAACATTCCTTCCAAAATAAACAAAGGACTTGCTCGAGCTGATCTCCTAACCCAAAACCTTCTCGTAATGTGAAAGAGCCTACTTTATATTGTTGATGTTTCCTATATCCCCTTGAGTAAAGAGTTTATTGCCATCATCATATAATAAATGAGTAGAAGAAATTAATCCTCTTCTATAACTAATAGCTTTCAAATTTCCATTACCAGCCACAATAGAAATAAGTACGCTAAGATATTCTTCAGCTATCAAAAAAATGATCACATGAAGTGAATCACCTTGCATTACACCTCTAGAATAGTTAATGTACCACTCATGAGATCCATTAATCAGAACAAAGATGTATGTAGACCCAATAATGGTTTTATTCCAATCAATGAATACATCATCAAATCCAAAAAATGCGGGATTTTACAAACGAATCCCCAATCCATTGTATCAAAATCCATTCTGACATCAAGTTTGAGTGCAATATTACCACCTCTAATGTTTTTTTGAGAAAGTTGACATATTTTGAGGCATTAATGAGACAATCATGAATAGATCAGTCCTTAAAAACCAAACTGATTATTGGAGACAATTATGGAAGCAATTGAGGTTAACCTCATAGACAAAATATTGAAAATGTTTTTATAGATTGTTTTGACTAATGTAATTAGCATGAGAACATGGATCTCAAAGGCATTTTCCACCTTTGGGATAAGGGCAAGAAACTAGGAATTTATGAAATAATGAATCAAGCCTCCATTAATGAAATGGGTAACTAATATGCAAACATCAACATGGATAATATCCCAGAATATCTGGAAGAAGAGATTGCCAAAACCATCTGGACCGGGATAATTGTTAGATTTGAGATTGTAGTTAGATTCGTTGATTTTAAATTCCATGGGAATAGAGGTAAGATACTGATTATCATCTTGAGAAAAAAGACTAGGAATAATACACTCTATAAGATCACAATAGGATGATGGGCCACTAAATAGGTCTTTACAATAAGAGATCACATGATTAGAGAGATCCTTTTTGTTATCAATGATTTGATCTCTATTTTTAATCAAAGATAGAGGCCTAGAAACCCTCTAGATTTTTTTAAGACAATTAAAAAATATTGAATTTTTGTCACCATATTTTAACCAATTAACCTTATAGGCATCCCTTTTTAAGGTATATTTAAGGTTTAGTATACTATTTATCTTGGATACAATATCATTTTCCCTAAGAATATGTCGGATAAGTCATTTATAGTATTCTAATAATGTATTTACAGTAGAGAGCCCTCAAGGGAAGAGATTTCAGCATCAAGAGAACTGAAACGGTCTTTTCTCCAAATTTTCAAGGCTCTTTTAAGTAGTTTGAGCTTGTTTACACAAGTAAAATCATCCTTCCTGCATCCCATAGAGTTCTAAATCAGCTCAAAAATTGTCCTACATTCAGGATATGTGATCCATGATTTGTTATACCTAAATAGTAAAGGTAGTTTGTGATCTTTTCCCACAAGATCAACCAATATAGGATGATGATCAGAATTAATTCTATAAAATATTGTACATGATATGGATCCACAAGAACCAATACATGTCTCATTGAAAAAGGCCTTATCAATCCAACTTTCCACATACCTCTTCAAAAATATCATGTACCAAGTATATTTTTTCCCAACCAGATTTACCTCAATCAGCCCGTTTTGATCAATACAAGATTTGAACTCTCTATAAGCAATAGAGTTATTCATAGCAGCCATATTCTCATTAGAAGTCATGATAGAGTTAAGATCCCCAGGAATGATCCAAGACTATTGGTAGTAGAGTTTATAAAGACAATATCCAACCACAACCTCCTACGATCATGGTAGCAGTTATGAACATAAATAAAGGATAAAAGGTGATGGGAACCAAGATATGTGAATGCACATGTAACGTGATGGTCACTGTTATCAACCAATGAAATATTAGATAAATAGGAATATTCCAAGGCCCAAAGACTATTGACCTCAGAGACACACCTATTAGAATAAAAAAAATGAAAACTCAAATGTTCCATAATAGAAACACTATTATAAAATAGTCTCTTAAGTTCAGAGAAACCTATAAAAAGGGACTTATGAAGCTGAATGAAAATACTTAGGGATCTCATAATCTTGTGATTGGAAGTCCATGGTAATTCCAAAAATGAATCTTCATTTGAAATTGATACCGATGTTGGACCCCCTTATTTGGAATCCAACTGCTTTCTGTTTTCCCAATTTAGCAGGCTTTCCAAACATTATTTTAAAACAAGAATATCCTCTAAGAAGATCATTTTTATCAGAGATATTAGAATCAGATCTAGTTTTGGCACATTTTCCATTATGATGATCTTCTACATTGGTTTTATTTGTGTTACTTTCCTTTTGGTCCTTGCCAAAACCAGAGCTATCCAGTTCTAAAGCAATGTGTTCTTCTTTACTTTGATCCTTGCTGGTGTCCTTTTGTTCAACAATCACTGTGCTTTTATCCCTCGCTACAACAGACTGATCTTCTCCACTATTACTCTTGGTGGGGGCACATGTTGGATGTAAACCAACATAGGGCCTCTCTAGCGCCACAACAGCAAGGACTGCTCCACTCGTGACTATCAAAGAAGTTGTATCATTAGAGTTTTTTTCAGTGCTATCTTTTATGGTGGTGCCATTCAGATATAAACCATCATCTATATTAATCCATGCATTATTTAGCTATGAAGAATCTTTTTGAGGAATGCAGGATGGACTAGAAATGTCAGTGTGAATATGCTTCAGAGCATGGGTTTCAAATTCAATTTTGAGGGCTGCATCAGCGACAATGGAGGTAGGGACAATCAGTATCAATGATGATACAATTCCAATGATCTCCTAACCATCCTATAATGACAGTACCTGGATGTTTATATCTTGTTCCTGATATTTCCACTACCACAAAACTGGGCAAAGCATGCGCCTGCCTTTATCAGCGCTAACGGAAAAGCGCTGATAAAGGGTCGGACCATTATCAGCGCTAACAAAAGTGCTGATAAAAGCACTGATAAAGGGTACCCCTTTATCAGCGCTAACAAAAGCACTGATAAAGGTCCACTTTATCAGTGCTTTTATAGCGCTGATAAAGGCTGTATTTATCAGCGCTTTTCATTTTAGCGTGGATAAATACACCCTTTATCAACCCTTTTTACTAGCGCTGATAAAGGGTCCCGCGGATTTATTAAAAACCCGCGGGTCCTCTTCCTCCTCCCCGCACACAATCAAGCTCTCGCGGAAGCCCTCGTCTGCGCCACTGCCGCCGCTACCGCCGCTTCCGCCGCCTCCTTCTCCTCCGCCGTGGCCGCCGCCTCCTCCTCTGCTTCTGCTCCTCCTCCTCCTCCTCTGGTGCCTCCGCCGCCTCCGCCCTGCCTCAGCCCTGCCTCTGCGCCGCTACCGCCGGTGCCTCCTCCTCCACCGCGGCCTCATCCTCCTCCGTCGGTGCCTCCTCCTCCTCCGCTGGTGCCTCCTCCTCCACCGTGGCCTCCTCCACCACCACGGCCTCCTCCTCCTCCGTCGGTGCCTCCGCGGCCTCCTTCTCCTCTGCGGCCTCCTCCTCCTCCATTGTGCGGTATGATATGCCTATAATTTGCTTTGTTTTTTGTTTTTGTTCTATATTTCAACTCCCATGATTTGTGTGAATCAATTTTATTTGAAGTGGGGGGTGCAGGTGCTGCGGGTGTAGTGGGTGGGGGGTGTTTAGGTGGGGGTGTTTAGGTGGGGGAGATGTTTAGTGGGTGAACATGTAGGTGGGGCGTATAATGGGGGGTCCAAATACCGTATCTTCCTCATCCTAAAAGGTGCGATCTTTTTCAATACGATTTTATTTCACTGTCCATAAAACATAGCATTCGCCCGTTTTCTCTTTTCCCATCCAACACTATCATATCCATTACCATTACCTATAAAATAACACATTATGCATGCATTATTAAAAATATAATAAGCGAGTAGTAAAACTCTGCCGCCTCCTCCTCTGCTCCTGCTCCTCCTCCTCCTCCTCCTCCACCGGCCTCATCCCCCTCCTCCTCCGTTGCCTCCGACGATGCCTCCTCCTCCTCCGTCGGTGCCGCCGGTGCCTCCGCGGCCTCCCCCTCCTCCGCTGGTGCCTCCGCGACGTCCTCCTCATCCGCTGTCACACCGCGGTCAAGCCGCGGTCACGCCGCGGTCACGCCGCGGTCACGCCGCGGTCACGCCGCGGTCACGCCGCGGTCACGCCGCGGTCACGCCGCGGTCACGCTGCGGTCACGCCGGTGCCTCCGCGGCCGCCTCCTCCTCCTCCTCTGTCGCGGCCACCTCCTCCTCCTCTGCTCCTGCTCCTCCTCCTCCTCCTCCACCGACCTCATCCTCCTCCTCCTCCACTGCCTCCGCTGCCTCCGCCCTGCCTCTGCGTTGCTGCCGGTGACTCCTCCTCCACCGCGGCCTCCTCCTCCTCCACCGCGGCCTCCTCCTCCTCCTCCGCTATCCTCCGCTGCCTCCTCCTCCTCCGCCACGGCTGCGGCCTCCTCCTCTGCTCCTGCTCCTCCTCCCCTCCACCGGCCTCATCCTCCTCCTCCTCCGCTGCCTTCGCTGCCTCTGCCCTGCCTCTGCCCTGCCTCCGCACTGCCGCCGGTGCCTCCGGTGCCTCCTCCTCCACCGCGGCCTCCTCCTCCTCCGCTGATGCCTCCTCCTCCTTCGCCGGTGCCGCTAGTTCCTCCACGTCTCCTCCTCCTCTGCGCGCTGCGGTCACGCCGCAGTCACGCCGCGGTCACGCCGCAGTCACGCCGCGGTCACGCCGCGGTCACTCCGCGGTCACGCCGCGGTCACGCCGGTGCCACCGCGGCCACTGCCTCCTCCTATTACGCTGCGGCCGCCGCCTCCTCCTCTGCTCCTACTCCTCCTCCTCCTCCTCCATCGGCCTCATCCTCCTCCTCCTCCGCTGCCTCCGTTGCCTCCGCCCTGCCTCCGCCCTGCCTCTGCGCTGCCGCGGGTGCCTCCTCCTCCACCGCGGCCTCCTCCTCCTCCGCAGATGCCTCCTCCTCCTCCGCTGGTGCCGCCGGTGCCTCCGCAGCTGCCTCCTCCTCTGCGGTCACGCCGCGGTCACGCCGCGGTCACGCTGGTTCCTCTGCAGCCGTCGCCTCCTCCTCTGCTCCTGCTCCTCCTCCCCTCCACCGGCCTCATCATCCTCCTCCTCTGCTGCCTTCACTGCCTCCGCCCTGCCTCCGCCCTACCTCCGCGCTGCCGCCGGTGCCTCCGGTTCCTCCTCCTCCACCACGGCCTCCTCCTCCTCCGCTGATGCCTCCTCCTCCTCCGCCGGTGCCGCCAGTGCCTCCACGTCTCCCCCTCCTCCGCGCGCTGCGGTCACGCTACGGTCACGCCGCGGTCAGGCCGCGGTCACGCCGCGGTCACGCTGCGGTCACGTCGGTGCCTCTGCGGCCGCTACCTCCTCCTACTACGTCGTGGCCGCCACCTCCTCCTCTGCTCCTGCTCCTCCTCCTCCTCCACCGGCCTCATCCTCCTCCTCCTCCGCTGCCTCCACTGCCTCCGCTACCTCCGCCCTGCCTCTGCCATGCCTCTGCGCTGCCACTGGTGCCTCCTCCTCCACCGCGGCTTCCTCCTCCTCCGCTGATGCCTCCTCCTCCTCCGATGGTGCCGCCGGTGCCTCTGCGGCTTCCTCCTCCTCTGCGGTCACGCCGCGGTCACGCCGCGGTCACGCCGCGGTCACGCCGCGGTCACGCCGCGGTCACCCCGCGGTCACGCCGGTGCCTCTGCGGTCGTCGCCTCCTCCACTGCTCCTGCTCCTCCTCCTCTCCACCGGCGTCATCCTCCTCCTCCCCTGCTGCCTTCGCTGCCTCCGCCCTGCCTCTGCCCTGCCTCCACGTTGCTGCCGGTGCCTCCAGTGCCTCCTCCTCCACCGCGGCCTCCTCCTCCTCCGTTGATGCCTCCTCCTCCTCCGCCGGTACCGCCAGTGCCTCCACGTCTCCTCCACCTCCGCGCGCTGCGGTCACGTCGCGGTCACGCCGCGGTCACGCCGCAGTCACGCCGCGGTCACGCCACGGTCACGTCGCGGTCACGCTGGTGCCTCCTCCTCCACCGCGGCCTCCTCCTCCTCCACTGTGGCCTCCTCCTCCTCCTTCGCTGCCTCCGCTGCCTCCTCCTCCGCCGCGGTCGCCGCCTCCTCCTCTGCTCCTTCTCCTCCTCCCCTC
The DNA here is from genome assembly GCA_963277665.1 of Viscum album. Classification (NCBI taxonomy): domain Eukaryota; kingdom Viridiplantae; phylum Streptophyta; class Magnoliopsida; order Santalales; family Viscaceae; genus Viscum; species Viscum album. The sequence goes on from OY728153.1 coordinate 1,243,678,536, forward strand.
CATCGGCCTCATCCTCCTCCTCCTCTGCTGCCTCCGCCTCCTCCTCCTCCTTTGCTCCTCCTCCTCCTCCTTCTCCTCCACCGCAGCCTCATCCTCCTCCTCCTCCACCGATGCTTCCTCCTCCTCCTCCTAGTCCGCTGCCTCATCCTCCTCCTCCACCGGTGCCTCCTCCTCCTCCTCCTCTGCCTACTCTGTTGCCTCCTCCTCCACCACGTTTTGAGAGGTGCCTCAAGTGATTTCACCATCTTCCTTACCATTTTATTCTTTATATTTAGTTTCTATTGATTTTTCATTTATCTAGATTAGGTTTTATGGGTGATTCAACTGGCGCACGGTGGTATCATATTGATGTGAGGCTTGGGGATTGTAGTGGTTCCCAATATATTTTTTATTTTGGTATTTATTTATTCCTTTATTTCCTTGAAGTATCTTGTTTTTTATCTAAATTATACTCATATTCCTTCTCCTTTAACCTATATACTTATCCTATGGATTTTAAATAGGATGAATATAAATAAAGAATGGATGAATGCCAATCGGTTGACAAAAGAGTATGAAGAAGGCGTGAAAGAATTTATCAAGTTTGCAATAGATCATGCATGTGACTCTTCTCAAATCCTTTGTCCGTGTTTACGCTGTTGTTATTCAAAACAAATTAGTCCAGATGAGTTGGAAGAACACTTGATCTGTCACGGAATAGATCAAAGTTATACATGTTGGAATAAACACGGGGAAACAACGAATGTAGGTAGTGACTAGGGTGACACTGCATTTTATGGATCATCTGATATGATTACAAACATGAACAATGAAGATGACCGTATGGAGGATGTGATTACAGATGTGAATGATGATGAAGATCGTATTGGGAAAATGACAAGGACCTTCGAAGATGAACTTCGTGATTGCCCAAAATTGTTTGAGAAGTTAAAAAGTTGTGCAAAGACGCCATTTTATGCTGGTTGCACTAAATATACAGCATTGTCAGCCATACTGAATCTGTATAATTTGAAAGAAGATAACGGGTGGAGTGACGACAGTTTTACAAAACTACTTGCCCTCTTGAATGACATGCTCCCAGAAGACAATGAGCTCCCGAGCCGAACATACGATGCCAAACGAATGCTACGCTCTATGGGTATGATCTCTGAAAGAATACACGCCTGCCCGAATGACTATATACTGTTTCGCAAGGACCACAAATCACTTAAATAATGCCCAAAGTGTGGTGCTTCTAGATACAAGAAAGATGAATCCATTCCTACTAAATTTGTATGGTACTTTCCAATCATTCCAAGGTTTAGACGCCTATATGGAAGTGAGGAGACTGCAGAACAATTAACATGGCATGAAGATACAATAATTAAAGATGGGATACTACGTCACCCGGCAGACACTCCTCAGTGGAAGAGAATCGATCATGAGTATCCTGAATTTGGAAACGAGTCGAGAAACCTTTGTCTTGCATTATCTACAGATGGAGTGAAACCTTTTGGTTTTCAAAGCAGCAGTCACAGTACATGGCCGGTTATGTTGATAAATTATAACTTACCACCGTGGTTATGCATGAAACTAAAATACATCATGTTATCTATGCTTATATCAGGACCAAAACAACTGGGTAATGATATTGATGTTTATTTAGCTCTATTGATCGAAGATTTGAAATTTTTGTGGGATTCAGGTGTTACATTGTATGATGCTTACAGAAAGGAAGATTTCACTTTGAGAGTCATGTTGTATGGGATGATAAATGACTTCCCAGCGTATGGAAATTTGTCAGGATATAGCATTAAATGAACTCAAGGTTGTCCCATTTGTGAAGAAGGTACACAATCAATTAGGTTGAAACATTCATTGAAAACTGTGTTTCTAGGACATCGCAGAATTCTACCGCGACGACATAAGTACCGTTCTTGGAATACATCATTCGATGGAAGTTCAGAAGAACGTAAAACACCATCCCCACTAACAGGTGATCAATTGTTTGAGAAAGTTAAAAATTTGGACACTGCTTTTGGTAAACCAGCTTCGAAAAACCTTACGAAAATCGGTTGGAAAAAGAGATCAATTTTTTTTGAATTACAATAATAGAATTGTCTCTATGTAAGACATTTTATTGATGTTATGCATATAGAAAAAAATGTATTTGGAAGTGTTATCAGCACGTTGCTAAATACATCTGGAAAAACAAAAGATGGAATTAAGGCTAGGTTGGACATGGTTGAGATGGGAATACGAGAAGAGTTGGCACCAGTAAAGGGTGAAAAAAGAACATTTATTCCTCCTACTGCTTACACTCTTTCCAGGCAGGAGAGATATCAGTTTTGCAACTTCTTGAATGACGTAAAAGTTCCAGAGGGGTATTCGTCAAATATCAGTAACCTTGTGTCAATGAGCGACTTGAAGTTAAAAGGTCTGAAATCACATGACTGTCATGTTTTGATGCAAAATCTCATTCCAATTGCTTTACATTGCATTTTTCCCAAGAATGTCCGCCATACATTAACGAAACTGTGTTTCTTCTTCAAAGCTATATGCAGCAAAGTTATAGACACGGCGAAATTTCCAACTATGGAAAAAGAAATTGTCGTCATATTATGTGAATTAGAAATGTTCTTCCCGCCTTCATTTTTTTATATGATGGTTCATTTTATGGTCCACTTGGTGAGAGAGATTCGACTATGTGGTCCTGTTCATTACAGATGGATGTACCCCATTGAACGGTATATGAAGATTTTGAAAGGGTATGTCAAAAATCGAAGTCGGCCAGAGGGTTGTATTGTAGAGCGATATATTGTTGAGGAAGTCGTTGAATTCTGTACCGAATACTTGTCTGGTGTGGAGAGCATTGGCTTACCGAAATCTCGTCACACTGGGCGGTTAGAGGGTGAAGGAATTTCTGGAAGAAAGGTTGTCACAATCAATATTACAGATCGGGAGCAGGCCCACCTTTATGTTTTGCATAACAGTTTGGACGTTGACCCATATGTTGAAATCCACAAATAAATTCTTAGGCAATTGAATCCATGAAGGGCTGAAAAATGGATATCAAATACACATAATCAACAGTTTATAGGATGGTTTCGAGATCATATTTTTAAGAAGTCAGATGAAAATCCAAAGTCTATTTCGGAACGACTTCGATGGCTAGCCGGAGGACTAAGTGTGTATGAATTATCTTACAATGCTTATGTAGTTAATGGTTATACATTTTATACTAATGAACATGATGAAGACAGTACCATGCAGAATAGTGGGGTTACACTTGTGGCTGAAGCGATACATGTTTTCGGTGCTAAGGACAGAAATCCAATTTATGCGAATATGTCATACTTTGGCATCATCAAACAAATATGGTAGTTGGATTATACGGAATTTCAAGTTCCGATATTTCAATGCAAGTGGGTTGATAACAGGAGTGCTGTTAAAATAGATGATTTGGGATTTGTGAAAGTTGATTTCAGTAAGGAAGGGGAGAAAGACGAACCATTTATAATGGCATCACAGGCAGTGCAAGTATTTTATGTTCCTGATCCCGCAAACCGAAACTGGTCAATTGTTCTGTTATCGACCAAAACAGCTGAAGGGTCAGATGAAAATTCAACGGAAGATGATCCTTTCATTGGGATTTCGCAATAATTTCGCAGTGGTCTCAATGTAGACGATGTTTTGTATGTCAGAGGATACCACAATGAAGGGATATGGATAGTTGATAGAGGGGTCAAATCCCTTCAGCCTTTTAAAAAAAGGGAGTTCAATAATCAGGTTATTGATTTTTATTGTAATATAGATTGTGTTACATTATGTTATTATATGTTCGCTGCTGCTTTTATGTGATCTAACTTAAATTTTAAACCAGTTCTGCAGATAATGACTTCTTCACCTGCTGATGCACCCAATCCCGAGACACAACACGTCTCTCAACCTGTTGCAGCTGGTCCCATTGCTGAGAGACAACAGGTCTCTCAACCTGTTGCAGCTGGTCCCACTGCTGACGTACAACAGGTCTCTCAACCTGTTGCAGCTGGTCCCACTCCTGAGAGACAACAGGTCTCTCAACCTGTTGCAGCTGGTCCCACTGCTGACTTACAACAGGTCTCTCAACCTGTTGCAGCTGGTGTCAGTGCCGAAGCTAGTGTTTCGGAGAAACATAATGATGAAACATAAACTGAGGAAATGGTAGGCGATGAAACCCCAGTGACACAAAAAAACAGGTGCGCCGTAGTTTGATAGTTTTAGCAAAAATTCTTAAGGCAAAAGCAAAAGACATCAAATTTGAGGTGGGATGGAATAAGCTAGGCCAGCATGTAAACCCCAACAAATCCATGTTTAGTAGCTACATTGGAATCGTCACTCGACAACGTGTGCCGATTGACGTAGAGTCGTGGAACCATGTTGTCAGCGGGTTGAAAACATTAATGTGGGAAGAGATTACGGTAACATTACGATATCATCTATTTAATTTATTAAAATAAAATAAAATATTTAAATATTGACTAACCCTTCATCATCTCTTGCAGAGTGCATTTATAGTATATGTTTCGCACAAATAATATGTTTTCAGACTGGCAGGAAGGATTCATAGAGGCTTTCGCACAATTTTAACGAAAAATCATCTGAAAGATGCTGAAGGGAAAATCAAGCCGCACCCGTCTCCTCTTTATGCACACTTGATATCCCAAGGAACGTGGGATGCGTTTTGCAACCATCATGCGGGAAAGAATTTTTTGGTACATTGTGTTTGGTTACACGTTGTGTAACGTTGCTTGTATTCATCACATTGATTGATAGGTTTTTATTTATGAAACAGAAACTGAGTGTTGGAAATAAAGAACAAGCAGCAAAACCAGCGTACCCCTACTGTAAAGCATGGTTGGGGTACGCTTCAATTGAAAAACAATTGGTATGTATTTTAAAAGTACCGTATTAATATTATGTGAAATAAAACAACACTATAACCATGTTTCTCTGTTTATAAGAAGATTGATGAAGCAAAATCTCAAGTCACTTCCATTCCACGCCATGTGCTATAGAAGGAGGCTCGTGTTAATAAAGAGGGGAAACTGATAGATGAAAACACACAAAAAGTGTGTGAAACATGTGTAAGTATGACATAATATAAACTTGTTTTGCTTTAAATCACTATTACATAACGATGCTTACTTATTTTTTCATATTTTCTATTTGACATAGTCACAGGAAACATCAACACCCGCACCGGATGTAGACATACTTTCAACGGCCGTGAAACAGCCAGAACAGTATGGCCGCGTCAGAGGTGTGGGTTTTGGGGTGTCACCCAAGACATATTTTAAGAAAAAAAACAAGAGGATGAACAAACTAAAGAATTGCATGTAATGAGAGATAGAGTAGCTACCCTTGAAGAACTAATCCAAACTCAGGGGGAGATGCTAAAGAGTTTGATGGAGGAGAGGCGAAGAGAACAAACAACTCAAGAACAACCCCCGCGAGAAGATCCACCCCTCACCGGCTTTGAGGCGAGCCATTCCCCTCAAAGACCTGACATAACTGAGGTAATCAGTGTTATAATATTCGTTTTTATGAGATGTGAATCACATAGACACTGATACCTTTCATTTAATGATATTCTGCAGGGTGAAAATGACTGTGATTTATATATGTCAACTCCCACCCATCGCCTTGTGGCGAGGGATACGGTGTTCAATATGCAGAATGACATGCTACACTCCAGACCACTTCCAACCGGTCATGTCAAAGTGTTGATTAACGTATCTAATGAGCCGAGCGCTGAGCTACCCGTGCCAAATGACGATGACGACATTCATACGGTGGAAAAAGCTATTGGAACATTCATTGCATGGCCGTCGAATCTTGTAAAAAAACACGTCGACCAGGAGGTATTCATTTCCAGTTCATTTTTCAAGCAGAACCTTTAACATTAAATTATAAAATGGCTGAACCGATGAATGTTATTACAGAAGGATAAAATGGAGAAGCTAAAACGAAAGAGCGGCTCCAAGATTGGATCAACCAACCGATCAAAACGATCTACTGAGAGCACGTTCACCCCGCCCGTTCTATATCCACATTTAATATCATTGCAAGCTCATGTGGATACGAAAATGAAAGATGGAAAGAATCATACAATTTTTTGTGAAAAAGATATGTACGGAGAGGAAACAATGGATTTCGTTAGTGCAGACGCTGTTTCTGAGATCATCGCATACGACTGGCTAGGCGCCTCAGTTATAAATGTATATATGAGGGATGTTTTCATGATTTGATTTTACAGAAGCTGATATACTTTGATAATTATGGATAAATACATCTCATATTTTTCACAGGCGTATATATGAAAAATAGTTGAAGGGATTTGCCCATGAATACAAATTTGTACTCGTTAGTCCTCACACCATTTCTACACAATGAACAGAAATAGATTCTAATTTTCATGCTTAATTGATGTCAAATATGCTCAGAATGTTTCAAAGAAGAATTATGACTGACGGGCTCTTTTTAATACCAATGATGCAAGGGTAAAACTTTACATTTTAATCATATCAATCATATTTTCATTTCTATCAGTACTTATTTCTTTTTGGGTTTTTAGGGAACATTGGATGCTCATTGCAGTCAATTTGGATACTCCAAAGATTTATTTTCTGGATGCACTACATGGATATCCAACTAACCGGCCACACATGATGGAGATTGTCAATTTGTAATACACTAGATCCAACATTTTAGAACTAAATATCTAGTTATATAATTTATATTATCTTTTAATGAGGATTTTGTTATGATAGGGCGGTGTATGAATATCGTCTAAAGGCTGGAATGAATCCAGGGCGTAAGGACGACAATGCCCACTTGATCTACAAATGGAGAAGTATCTGGGTATATATAATTATATTTCACTATCCAAATACATATCAAAACAAATTACTCATTTTTCTCGATGTTTCTGCAGTGTCCGAAACAAACAAATGACAAGGACTGCGGTTATTATGTCTGTAAATTTTTGAAAGAGATCGTATTTCATGGACAAAATAGCACCCCTGAAGAGGTATTTTTGAAAATAATTACTAATTTATTTAAAATAATTATTAATCCCTTGTGTATTTATATTTTTTCAGTACTACTATGACTGTCGCAAAAACTCCTATTCAGAAGATGATATAAATGTCTTTAGAAATGAATGGGCAGCATACCTGATCGAAGAATGTAAACAAATAGGACAATGAAGTTGAATTCCTAATACTTATGTTATCTTTATATTTTCATTGATATCTCCCTTTACAATTATTGAGCATCTATGATCTCCATTTCTTATGTTTCATATCCTTAGATTAGTGAATTCCTACTACTTAGTTTGAAAATGGGATAAACTTTGGAAAACATCACCAATGACATACGCCAAACCGAGAAAACGCGTTCAGATTGTTTTGGTACTTTAGGACAATGATCCACATGTCATTTGTGACGGGTACGAATCGACCTCACCTCAATCCGACGCACGGTGTGACCGGTATGGATAAAATTTTCTGATATCAGTTTGAAAATGACATGAACTTTGGAAAACAACACCAATGACATACTCCAAACCGAGCAAACACGTACGGATTGTTTTGATACTTTAGGAAAACGATCCACGAGTCATTTGTGACGCGTACGAATCGACCGCACCTCAATCCGACGCACGGTGTGACCGGTATGGATAAAAGTGTCTGATATCAGTTTGAAAATGAGATAAACTTTGGAAAACAACACCAATGACATACGCCAAAACAAGAAAACGCCTTTGTATTGTTTTGATACTTTAGGAAAATGATCCACGAGTCATTTTTGACGCGTACGAATTGACCTCGCCTCAATCTGACGCACGGTGTGACCGGTATTGCTAAAAGTGTCTGATATCAGTTTCAAATTGAGATAAACTTTGGAAAACAACACCAATGACATACGCCAAACTGAGAAAACGCCTTTGGATTGTTTTGATACTTTAGAAAAACGATCCAAGAGTCATTTTTGACGCGTACGAATCGACCGCGCAACAATCCGACGCACGGTGTGACCGGTATGGCTTAAAGTGTCTGATATGAGTTTCAAATTGAGATAAACTTTGGAAAACAACACCAATGACATACGCCAAACTGAGCAAACGCCTTCGGATTGTTTTGATACTTTAGGACAACGATCCACGAGTCATTTGTGACATGTACGAATCGACCGCACCTTAATCCGACACACGGTGTGATCGGTATGGCTAAAATTGTCTGATATCAGTTTGAAAATGACATGAACTTTGGAAAACAACACCAATGACATACGCCAAACCGAGAAAACACCTTTGGATTGTTTTGATACTTTAGGACAACGATCCACGAGTCATTTGTGACGCGTAAGAAACGACCACATCTCAATCCGATGCACGGTGTGACTGGTATGGCTAAAAGTGTCTGATATCAGTTTGAAAATGAGATAAACTTTGGAAAACAACACCAATGACATACGTCAAACCGAGAAAACGCGTTCAGATTGTTTTGATACTTTAGGAAAACGATCCACGAGTCATTTGTGACGCGTACGAATTGACCGCACCTCAATCCGACGCACGGTGTGACCGGTATGGCTAAAAGTATCTGATATCAGTTTCAAATTTAGATAAACTTTGGAAAACAACACCAATGACATACGCCAAACTGAGAAAACGCCTTAGGATTGTTTTGATACTTTAGGACAACGATCCACGAGACATTTTTGACGCGTACGAATCGACCGCACCTTAATCTGACGTACGGTGTGACCGGTATGGCTAAACTTGTCTGATATCAGTTTGAAAATTACATGAACTTTGGAAAACAACACCAATGACATACTCCAAACCGAGAAAAAGCGTTCGGATTGTTTTGATACTTTTGGAAAATGATCCACGAGTCATTTTTGACGTGTACGAATCGACCGCACCTCAATCCGACGCACGGTGTGACCGGTATGGCTAAAATTGTCTGATATCAGTTTGAAAATGACATGAACATTGGAAAACAACACCAATGACATACGCCAAACCGAGAAAACGCATTCGGATTATTTTGATACTTTAGGAAAACGATCCACGAGTCATTTGTGACGTGTACGAATCGACCGCACCTCAATCTGACGCACGGTGTGACCGGTATGGCTAAAATTGTCTGATATCAGTTTGAAAATGACATGAACTTTGGAAAACAACACCAATGACATACGCCAAACCGAGAAAACGCGTTCGGATTGTTTTGATACTTTAGTACAACAATCCATGAGTCATTTGTGACGTGTACAAATCGACTGCACCTCAATCCGACGCACGGTGTGACCGGTATGGCAAAAAGTGTCTGATATCAGTTTCAAATTGAGATAAACTTTGGAAAACAACACCAATAACATATGCCAAACCAAGAAAATGCCTTCGTCTTGTTTTGATACTTTAGGAAAACGATCCACGAGTCATTTATGACGCGTACGACTTCACCGCACCTCAATCCGACGCACGGTGTGACCGGTATGGATAAAATTGTCTGATATCAGTTTGAAAATGACATGAACATTGGAAAACAACACCAATGACATACGCCAAACCGAGAAAATGTGTTCGGATTGTTTTGATACTTTAGGAAAACGATCCACGAGTCATTTGTGATGCGTACGAATCGACCGCACCTCAATCCGACGCACGGTGTGACCGGTATGGCTAAAATTGTCTGATATCAGTTTGAAAATGACATGAACTTCGGAAAACAACACCAATGACATACGCCAAACCTAGCAAACGCCTTCAGATTGTTTTGATACTTTATGAAAACGATCCACAAGTCATTTGTGACGTGTAAGAATCGACTTCACCTCAATCCGACACACGGTGTGACCGGTATGGCTAAAATTGTCTGATATCAGTTTGAAAATGACATGAACTTTGGAAAACATAACCAATGACATACTCCAAACCAAGAAAACGCGTTCGGATTGTTTTTATACTTTAGGACAACGATCCACGAGTCATTTGTGATGCGTACGAATCGACTTCACCTCAATCCGACGCACGGTGTGACCGGTATGGCTAAAATTGTCTGATATCAGTTTGAAAATGACATGAACTTTGGAAAACAACACCAATGACATACAACAAACTTAGAAAACGCCTTTGGATTGTTTTTATACTTTAGAAAAATGATCCACGAGTCATTTTTGACGTGTACGAATCGACCGCACCTCAATCTGACGCACGGTGTGACCGGTATGGCTAAAAGTGTCTGATATCAGTTTGAAAATGAGATAAACTTTGGAAAACAACACTAATGACATACGCCAAACCGAGCAAAATCCTTCGGATTGTTTTGATACTTTAGGACAACGATCCACGAGTCATTTGTGACGCGTACGAATCGAACGCACCTCAATCTGACACATGGTGTGACCGGTAAAGCTTTTCATTAGATAAAGAATCAGTATTTATTAAATGCGATAAATCAATCAAAAACATATTGATTTTACATTATTCCCTTTCATTGTTATTAAAATGAAAACTTTTGAGTTTAAAATTTAATATTTTAGTTTCAAATTTCCATATTTATGTATTCTTTCATATTCTATTTTAATTTCTTTCATTATTGCATTACTAACATATTATTTGTTTTCTTATATAGGTGATTTTTTTTCCTTGAGTTCGGATGCTTTGTTCGGCAACAAATACCATCGAGAGTGGATCACGGATATCAAAGGATGAAACATGAATGTTTATAACTGTTGTTGAATAATTGTAAATGTAACCATGTAAAACAATTTTTTAAATGTATATAGAAATGCGTTTTTTTTGTATTCATGATGTTAAGTAAATGTATATACCGTTGTCAGTAAAAATATTGGGTGTGGGTGCTATGGTGTGCAGGTGTGCATGTGCTACTTTGTGCAGATATTCTGGGGTGCTGGTGTGCAAGTACTGTTTTTTAGGTGCAGGTGTTGGGCCCTTTATCAGTGCTTTTTTAGCGCTGATAAAGGAAACCTTTAACAGTGCTAAATGAGCGCTGATAAAGGAACCTGTATCAGCGCTCCGAGAAGCGCTGATATAGTTGACCTTTATCAGCACTCCACTGCGCGCTGATAAAGGTCCCCTATATCAGCGCTTCTCGGAGCGCTGATAAAGGGGACCCCCCTTTATCTACGCCAGAATTAACAGCGCTTTTCTAGCGCTGTTAATGATGGTTTTTAGCACTGATAAAGGCACAGGTTGTAGTAGTGTTCACTATGAAGATACCATCCACATAATTTTATTCATGTGAAAAAAAATATTAAATATCATTTGAAAAAGAAAGACACTTATTAATCTCTTCACTAAGATCAAGTCCCCCTGTAGTATTAATCTCATAACCTAATCTAACCAGATGATTAGGAAAGTTAGAGATATGGCCTTGTTACTCTTCATCAGCAATATGTTCCTAGGACATTTTCAGAGGGATCACAATATTGGAGGGTCCAGGTTTTGAAACCCCCTCTTTCACCACAAGAACCCTCTTATTCATTTTCATCTGATTCACTTCCTTCTAATCCATACCTTTGTGCTTCACATTCACCTTCTTCTATAGCATTCTACAATTTACAACTGAATGGCCTACTACTTTGAAAAAATCACAAAAATGAGGAACCCATTCATATTCAACCTTTATCTCAGACCTGTTTCCATTAGAAAGGAATGTAATTAAATCTAGTCTGTTGAATTTAATGTTAACATCAACCAAAATTATAGAATATTACCCAAGTTCACCATACAGGGTCTTCTGGTCCAATGTAATATAAGTTCCAATACATGATACAAGGTCATTAAGGATCTTGGGATTCCAATACATCCACTTCAAACCATAGAGCATGACCCAAATTTAAGAATTAATTTGCTTCAGATTAAATGTATTAAGGTAAACATTCATTAAAAAAAACTTAGAGTACTAGGCTTGAGATTTATATTTCTATGCTCCCAGGCCCTATTGAAAGCATCCTTTGATTGAAAAATTATGTGTTAAAAACCTCTGCCTAAGGGAATTAGTCTTGAATTTATGAATCCCCAAAAATGAGAAATCATATTCTTAAGACCCACGTAAGACCATGGTTTTTGTCCCTTTTAATAAAACACATGACCAAAGATTGAAAATCTGCAAAGACAAATTCTTTGTGGCAAGGACACCGAATCCGTAGTAACAGAAAAACCCATATTATCAAGTTTACTAATATTAGGTGATTTGGGCACACCATCCTATTTTGAAGTCAAAGAACCAAAAATAACCTCTATAAAAGAAACTCCCATTTTCCACAAATCTAATGAATCAAAAGACAATCCTTGAGTCTGTAATGAGAGTCAATCATTCTTGGAATAAAATTCCCATTCAGGATTAAAAGAATCCAAGAGTGGCTATTTTTAAAGTGAAAATTTTCAAAAGATTAAAATTTATTTATATCCACATTCAGTGAGAAATTTATTCTAATGAACTAAATTGGATTAATTGATAAAAAATTGAATTCATTATGATTTCAAAAAAATTAAAAAAATAATTTATCACTATAAATTATTTAGATGAAAGAAATGTTCTTATTTAAATTGAAGTATTTAATTATTGTTCATCAAAATATAAAATGTTCCAGAAAAAACCAAAAATTAAAGAAAATAGAATATTAATTTTCTGTTTTAAAAGAATATGTTTATTTTGTCAAATAGAATATATATAAATATATGCCTCCACTCGTTTTAATGATCACAAATCATGTTTAATGAAGTTCAAATAATTTTATTTATGTTTACTCTTATTTACCTATCACATTAATATAATTTATTTTTGTTTCAAATCATAATATTGATTGATATAATATGAATTAGTATAAGTCACCACTAGGGTTTTGTCACGGTTGAGGTGAAATCCCTATTGGACATCTCACTGTTGGTAAAAAAAATATATGTATGAGCATCCATTTCCATGGACTTCTCGATGAAATAACATACTATATATTAACTGTCTCACCAAAAACTCATCTCAAATTTTTTTCAAAGGATGAGACACCATTATAGAGAGTCACCATTAGACTCAAAAAAAAACATAGAATTTTCACAATGGATGAAATTACATCTCATTTAGATATCGATAGGTAAGTTATTGTTTCATTAGACTACTGATAGACTGACTTACCAATGACATCAAATTTTTGTCTATATATGAGTTACCAATATGAGCTACTGATGTAATATATCACCATCAAGAGAACCTACCATCATAACATCCAACCATTCTGGAGTCACTGATACTCGACTCAAAATTCTAGATTACAGAATGCCCTAAGTCTGAGAAACCGGTTTTAAGACACCACTACCTAACCTACCGATCCTAAGACATGATCATTTGTTAATTTTTAATTTAATTTAATTATTATCTCAATGGTCATATATTTGAAATGTATTGTTGATACATATTTTAATAACCTTGTCTATATTTTATAGACACCATTGATATCAATTTTATAGACCAGTACACGGTATGAGGTACCAGATAACATGCTTCTTGTCAATTACACAATTCAAAGTGAATATTCATTTGAAAAGATGAGATGTGATTCAGTTAGAAAGTGAGAACTCATGAACATGAGAAAAATCTGATAACTAATGAGTCGTGAAAACAATAACATACTACAGATAACTTAAAACAAAGAATAACTTGTGGCAATAAACAAAAGAAAGGATAATAACTACTCAATCAAACTTCTACCTCACTAGAAATAGTAAACTGAATATCACAGAAACACTTTGTATTGATGTCTATTTCGAGAGGTCAAATCCCGATAAATTTCCAGACATTTTCCAAGAGTCTCAAGATGTATTTCCAATCACACATAGCCTTCTATCTTATTTTTTCTATATTGTTATTTTCTTTGTATTGTTTCAATTTTATAACCAGGGTGTGTATCCCTGGTTTATACACACACACCGAATCCTATGAAAAACTATAAGATTCATATATATCTTCAAAAATAATCTTTTAAAACTTACACTACCATGAATAATAGTGGAAGAGGTCGTTGTGTGGCTTGTTTTTTTAGTACTACAATGAAAACTATGGAAGGGGTCTAGTTGACCTAGATAGAGTATATGTTGTTGTTTACCCTCATATAGGGTAAAGATCCTTATTTATATAAATAAAATTTATAGAGGTAGGTGACCACTATGAGGAGTGGATTATGTCTCTTCATGAGACTAAACCTTTTATTTTAAATTACATTATTCCTTTCAAAGTTCTGTTTTTACTATTTTATTTATTCATAGAAAACATTTCTTTCACTTTGATAGTTAATTTTTTCTACTATTTATATTAAAATTTTAGTTTTTAGATAAATTAAAAAAAATCAATAATAATCCATATTACAATAATTATGAACTAATCACCCTTTGAGAAGTCCTTCAAATGATGTAAACTTCTTAAAATATGCTACTTTTTTTAACTAGGATATTTTTTTTAAATTAGGTAACATTTAAATTAGTGTTTTAGATTGAAAATTTTAAAGGTACTCAATTCACCCACTATTGAGTGTCTTATTCTGACCAATATTTGGTATCAAAAGATTTTTAAATTATGAGTTTCAAAATTTTCAAAGTATTTTAAAAATTTTCAACTCTGATTTTAGTTATGTTTTAAATGGATCTAAATTATTTTTAGTTAAAAAAATTTAGTTCATTAAAATTTGTTTTAAATGGACAATAGACAATAAGGGTCTACTACCAACATACCTCTCTATTTTAATGAAACAAAGTATTCTGAGTGGAAACTTAAAATGAAAATTCATTTAGAAATAATAGGCTTGGAAAAATAGTCTCTAATAGTTTATGAATATATTATTCCTTTTACTTATATAAAAACTTTGGATAATGCCACAAAGGTAGCCTATAATAATAATTTCAATGAAATGAATGTATTATACTATGCTCTAGGTGATAAATAATTTAATAGTGTTTCTTCATGTAAAACAACCATTGAAATTTGGGATACATTAGCAGTTTCATATGTAGGAACCACTAATGTAACGTAAATAAAACTCAACATAGATAATATTAAATACAATAACATAAAATTTTAGCCTAATGAGCTTATCTATGACGTGTATCTCATGTTCAACGATATTGTAAATATAATTATCTCACTAGGAATGACAGTCAATGAAAATGAACAGATCAGGAGGATATTGAGATGTCTTTTAGAAAGGTAGAGAGGGACCTCAGCATCAAATAAGGAATATAGTTACATTGACACATTACATGTAAAAGAGATGATTAAAAATAATATGATGTACTAGGAAGAACTAATGGTCAATATACAAGAAGATGTTGAACCCAAAAACTTTTCTATGGATTTCAAACCACTGTATCCAAAAAAATGATGAAAATTCAAGTTCATACAAAAAATTTACAGAAATGAAGATAAATCATGTGACACTGTGGAGTAAATGAATCAACTATCTTATAGATTTGAGATGTTATATAGATTGATTAAGTTATTTATAAGCCTAACTACAGAGGAAAGTATGAAAACAAAGGTAACTAGAAAAAACAATTAGAAAAGATGTGATAATACAAAGGATATAACATGATATGAATGTGAAATAAAAGGAAATATGAAGGATGATTTTCCAAAACTAAAGTACAAGAAGAGATATGAGGACAAATATATAAACTAAAAGAAAGATATGAATGCTACTTGGAGTGATTTTGGGTACATTTCCATTGAAACTGA
The DNA here is from genome assembly GCA_963277665.1 of Viscum album. Lineage (NCBI taxonomy): Eukaryota > Viridiplantae > Streptophyta > Magnoliopsida > Santalales > Viscaceae > Viscum > Viscum album. The sequence continues at coordinate 1,243,694,315 of OY728153.1, forward strand.
ATATTTTCATAATGAAATGGATAACAAATAAAACATCAATTTAATGACAAACACAACTGGCGTTACCCTATTTTCTCATAAAAATAACTCATATTATTATGAAAAAGAATCTGAATATGACAATTCTGAAAATAAAAAAATTTATGAAATGATTGAATATAATAAAATGATTGAGGATACTTGAAAATATTTGAATGGTAAATATTATTCTCTCAAAAAACAACATTCTCTTTCTTCTACTGTTAAGTATGAACTCTCTAGAGAAACGGAAAATAATTCTCAATAGCTCTATGAGAATAAAAAACATAAACAATCTAATGATATATTAAAGATATATTTAGATTGATTTTAAAATGGTAAATATAACATAGTTTAATTGCTTTGTAAATATGTTTCTCCTAAATAAACTACCAGCATTAGTATTCAACCTATATTTTTTTAAAATAAACATTGTATATAAATCTGTAAAATCATGTTTTATTTCCAGTTCTAGAAATTTTTATGTGAGTTACAATAGTCAAAATTATTTTAGTACTTCGAGTTCTTCTAGAACTAATAGAGTTTGTTTTTATAATACATTAAAAACATATTACTTGAAACACATAAAGAAAATATTGGTTCTTAAATATATAATTATTAAAATTAACTTACCTAAGAAAATCATGGTACCAAAGTATTTTCCTGTTTAAACTGTTTTTGTAGGAAGTATACATGAATAGTCCTGTAATAGATTATTATACTTTGAAAATGGGTGTTCAATACAGATGGCAAGGGAATACACTAGATTCAAGAACTTGATAATGATTCATGGTGGGCTGGTCACATTTAGTGATAATGAAAAAGGTATAATTATTGACCTTCACCAAATTAGTAATACATAATCAGTTTTAATTTCTAAATTTATTTTTTATGGTACTAAGTATAATTTTATTTTTATTTCACAATTAAGTAATGATTGAATTTATGTTAAATTTGAAAATAATTCTTGTAATGTTTTCAATTTTATGAATGATTTAGTCTTACTAAATTTAGAAATGAAAATGTATCTGATTTTGATTTTGATTCCTCAGTATCTTAGAATGTTTCTTTCATAAGATCCTTTCCTAATGTTTCATTGATCTATCATATAAGACGAAGACATTGTAACATCAAATCTCTTAGAAATATGAATTGAAAATTATTAGTAAAGGATATTACAAAATTAGTGTTTCCAAAAGATAAAGTCCATAATTGTTTCCAAAAAGGTAAAAATCACATAATATCTTTCAAACCAAAGAAATAAGTTTCAACTTCTCAAACTATTGAGTTGGTTCACATGGATTTGTTTTGACATTCAAAAGTTTCATGTTTAAAAGTGATTCACTCTGTCTATGTCCTAGAAAATGAATTTTCTTGGTATACTTGGACCTTTTTCTTGCTCACAAAAGTAAGGCTTCCTTTTATTTCATCTAGTATTCTAGATCAGTAGAATGATTAAGTGGTCTTAGGACCAAAACCTTAAGAACAGTTTATGGTCGTGAGTTTGAAAATCAATAATTTGAATATTTCTTCTCACAAAATGGTTATATTAATCACTTCAATATATCTTGGACACCTCAGTAGAAAAGAGTTCTAGATAGGACAAATAAAACCTTACCTAAAATAGCCTAAACTATGTTTAATGGATATGATCTACCTATTAATTTTTGGGTAGAAGCTATGAATACAACTTGTTACATAATCAATAGTGTTTTAAGACGACCAATCCTAAATAATACCCCCTATGAGATATGGAATAATAAAAAACTCAAGGTTAATTACTTAAATGTTTTTGTTTGAAATGTATTTAGCATTATTACAAAATATAATCTTGATAAATTTGACTCTTAGAGTGATAACGATATTTTACTTGGATTTTAAATCTCTAGTAAGGCCTATGGAGTCTTTAATAAGAGATCCAAATGTGTAGAAGAATGTGTGCATGTCATGTTTGATGAAATAGATCCACATGAGTCCAGAACCTCCAATAAAAATCTTGCAGATAATATTTCTAGTCTAGAAATAAATCCTAAATATTTCGATTCTGCATTTAAAGAAGCAGAAAAATCCAATTCTAGAAAATATTGATATTCTAGAAAAAGGGAAAAAAACCTACAGATGACCTTGAGGTAATTATCCCTTTATTAATTTTTTTAGAACCCATAAACCCACACTTTAGATGATGTATTTTGGGACGTATACAAAGGAACATAGACTATAGCTTCTTAGGGAATCCCGGTTGAAAATCAAGATTTTCTATCACATCTTAAACCTAAGAACATCAATGATCCAATAAATGATGAATTCTTGATGATTTTTATGCATGAAGAATTACACCATACTGAATGAAAAAAAGTATAGGAACTTGTTGATATAGCCAAAGACACCTCAACCATTAGAACTAAGGGGTTTTTGATATATAGATGATGATGTTGTTAAAATACTAATAAACAATGTTAGGCAAGTTACACAAGGTTATATTCAAGAGGAAGGAATAGACTATAATGAAACCAATGCACCTGTTGCCCGACATGAATCTATTAGAATACTACTAACGTATACATCACATATTAGTTTCAAAAATTATCAATTGGATGTCAAAAGTGCATTCTTGAATGGTTTTATAGTTGGGGTTTTACAAATAATCATTTTTTAAACTATGTTTTTACATTAACAATATCCTTATATGGATTTAAAAAGGGTCATAGTTATTGTTATGATAGTCTCAACAATTTTCTTATTTCTTAATGTTTTATTAAATGTATAGATGATCCTACTCTTTTCAAAAAAATAATTTCTAAACATATTTTAGTAGTGCAAATACAAGTTTCGGATATTATATTTTAATCTTTACAAAATTATTTATGTGTTTCTTTTTAAAAAATGATTCAAAATTAGTTTGAAATGCATTTAATGGGTGAACTCGAATTATTTCTTGGATTTAATATTTTCAAAAATTAAGATGGTATTATTTTAAATCAATGTAAATGTACTATAGACATTTTAAAACATTTTAACATGGATATCACTAAAATTATTGATAATACTATGTGTAAAAACTGTAAATTGGATCTTGATGAATATGGAAAATCTATGGATCAACAAAATTACAGATGTATGATTGGATTTCTTCTTTACATAAATTATTTTTGTCTTGGTATTATGTTTTCTATGTGTTTGTGTGCTTCTTTTCAAGAAAATCCTAAAGATTCACACCTACTTGATGTTAAAATAAAATTCAAATACCTCAAATATACAACCAACTTATTAATTTTATATCCTAGGGGAAAAATTCAACTGATTTGGTCATTATAATTTTGATTTTGATAGTTTCAAGTTAGAGAGAAAAATCACCCATAGAACATGTCACTTATTGGGAAAGTCTCCAGTTTCATGGTGTAGTATGAAACTAAATTATGTTTCATTATCTACTACTTAAGTTTAATATATATCTTATGGTATCTTTTATTCTCATATTTTTTGGACGAAACACACTTTTTTAGACTATGTATATCAATTTTGGCATGTCCCTATAAACTGTGACAACAAAAGTTCTATTAATATTTCTAAGAATCCAGTTTCTCATTCAAAGAAAAAACCATATTGATATAAATCATTACTTCTTGAGAGATTATTATAAAAAATGTGGTAAAACTCTTGAGTTTATAGAAACAGAACATCACCTAGATGATAATTTTACTAATCATTCAACTTATAAGAGAATGAGAAACATCAAAAATGAGTTTGGGATGATCAATTTTCAATGACTGAAAGTTGGGTGTCTCACCATTAATGTGTCACCATTGATGTCTCAACATTTATTTACCACCATTGAAGAATAACCATTAATGACTAACCATTTATATCTCACTCTGTACATCTCACCGTTGAAGACTCACACATTATGAATCAGTATAGATTTCTCACCATTGATGTTTAACCATTGATGAATCACCATTGATGTCTCGCCATTGATGTATCACCATTGACGTATCATCGTTGATGACTCAATGTTGATGTATCACTATTGCAGACTCACCATTTACGACTCACAATTGATGACTCACCGTTAATGACTCACCATTTGGACTCACCATTGTGACATATCATTGGCCTTTACTTTTTTATTTTTGTGTCTTGAACATAAAATCATGGTTTTAATTATTTATATCTATTTTATTCCTCATTTAATACTTAAGATTTTGAAATTTCGAAATGATCAGTATATAATCTAACCAGAAATCATTTCTCACTTACTCACTCTCCCAAAAACAATCCATTATTTTTTGAACCTCTACATCCTTTCTCCTCGAACTAAAACATTCAAATACCATACAATGGATTGTGTGAAGAGTCCATCTAAGAAGTCTCCAGATGATCTTCAACCTTTGAAGATGAAAAAGGGTGGAAATATTCTGCTAAAACTGAACCTATTAACCTAGATCTTTCCAACAGAGTAGTTCTTCGAGAAATAGAAGAACATGTACAATGGTCGTTGTCATGTATGTTTTTTGTCATAGGAGTGTTAGAATAAAATGTTTGGTTGGTTCAGTTATCCAAAAACACTTTGCCTAACTATCAAAAACTAGTACATGAGTTTAACATGTATTATGAGTTTATTATTTCAATATCTAAAGTGTTTTTGAATAAGACTAGAATGATGGAAAAAAGATTTCATTTTATTCTATGTAGTGGAATGAATGTTTCAAGGTACCTCATTAAGGTATTTTTGATTATTATCATGTATGTTCTCCTCCTGATAATGATATTTTCATTTAAGAAATAACCATATTTTAGTTGACTAGTTATAGAATTTGAAGAAGACCTATAGTAACTAAGATGGATGATGAATTCAGGTTGTTATTTATGTTTATTCAGTATCAATGTGTCCTGGGAAAGGGAACATTTATTCATTGAAATATTTCAATGTTATTATTTGTATCATATGAAGTGAGTATTAAAGATTATATTTTGAGGATATCTCATGTTCCACATGAGTGACATGATAAGGCCTCAGTCCAAATCAACTTCGAAGTTTTATTCGATGATAATTTCTGTGATACTAAAAGCTAACGGATTTTTATATGAAGGAGAAGAAAATGTGACATACTATGATGGTTTTTTCATCACCAAAGTAATATAAAAAACAACAAAGAATAGTTGAAATCATTTTAAGAGGTAGTCTATTGATGATAATGATAAAACTTATCAAAATTTTGATCATGGTCAACATCCCTCAAGGATAGAAGATTGGGATGATCCTGGTCTAGGACCATATGAGGTGGTACATTATTCTGATGATAAAGAATTAGTAAATGATGTAGAGAAAAATAGTGTTTCCTATTTATTAATGGAGTGATCAAGATATTGAAGGAATTCTAGAAAGATTCAAATTTGATTCTCTTATCCCTCTAAAAAGGAATCCTACCAATGAACCTCTGTTAGATGTTAAGTATAATGGGGAGATATAAGAATCTAGGGATAATGAGAATGCTAGTAGAAGTGAATGTGATGATGATGATGACTCCAGTGATGAATATGAATATAAAGAGGATGAATAAAATTATAATCAATAAATTGAAGAAGAAAAAAAGGAGTCTGAAGAAGAAGGTGGAATTGAAGAAAATTAATAAAAAAAGAATATGAATAGTGTGGTAGAAATAATGATAAAGATAGTGGTGTAGCTTATCCTATAGTTAGAGATCCATTAACTATTGAATAAACTATGAATCTTATTGATAATTATTTAGTAGAAAAGGAAAATGTTTTTGAATGAGAAAAGATACAGAACCTACAATTTTGGATTAAATTGATGTATTGGAGAAGGAACCAATGGTGGAACCACAAAGGGATCATGAATTAGTTTTTATTGATGAAGAATTTCTAGTTTATATAGTGTAAGAACATGTCTATACAAGGAATAATGATCCTATTAAGAGGGATGCATCTATTGTGGGGGAGAAACAATCTAAAAGGGTTAAAGTTTCAACTCTCAATCATGATGATTTGACAGTAAGTGAATAGAAAAAATGCCCTAGGTATGTCACTCATGGTTTTGACTATCCATATTTACATTATGATGAATTTGATGATATGTGATCATTACTAGATGAAGTGGATATTTCACAAAGAGCTTCGGTAGGAACAAATCTGGAAATAGAACCTAGACCATTAGTAGCTCTTGCTTTAGTTTTTTGTCCTCCAGTTGCATATATGCCTACAATATATGTGACCCAACATTAATTCAATGTATTTAAAGATTATGTGTGTCATGTTGACAGTGTAATTCTTCAACCACAACTTGAACCAATGGAAAGAATTAATGAAAGTGATGCAGCTATGATTGTATAGATATTTTTCTCCTAAATTCAATAGAAAATAGTTTTTGAACATTAAGAAGTGTGAATGGAAAATAAAATATGAAGTGGTGAGTTGAATATTTATAGTCTTGTTGTGAATGGTATGTCATATGAGTATGAAACATTCTTGAAAATAGTTTCAAATAGTACTGAGGATACATCTTCTGTGGATAATATTCCTCCTCCTCTAAGTATTTATCGAAATATTTTGAGATCATTTGTCAAAGACGCAATAAATGAAGACTCAAACTCTACCTATCCTTCCATTCAGACTCATAATTTGGATAAAATGATAACAGTGAAAAGAGAATATCTTTGAACTTTGATGGTTAGCTTTGATTAGAAAGTCCTCAAAAAAATAAATAGAATAGTGATCATATATATGACATTGTAGGTTATACATGAAAGGGGATTGTTCTTATCAAGAAGAGAATAAAAATAAGGTATATTAATATATTAAAAGCATTTAAAACAAACACCAGTTTTACAGTCATTTCAAATATTTTGTTGAGAATTTGAGGCTACCTCTAGTTATACAAGCCTTCAAGGAACAAGTGAAACAACTCAAGGAGCTTACACCAACTCTTTAAATGTTTATGGAGAACGAAGATAAATTTAATATGGCTATAAAAAAATGTGGGAATATAGTCATGGGTTTTATAAACCTTGGAAGCATTACATGAATCATCATAGTACTACTATTGTAGCTCTGGAATCATTACCTATTCGATCAGTGATTGAGAATTTCTCTTAAGGGTCAATATATAGGTCAATTGATCCCTATTTCAGAGATGCTCTAAATAGATATCCTTTTTCCCCTATTCATGTAATCATTAAACCATTTCTTATATCCATATCTCATTCCCTTGTAAATATAATACCATTGAGTTATAGGGATCTTACAACTTGTACAACTTCTACATAGAATGTTACACCTCCTATACCTTTTGGAGTCCTCATTCATTATTTGTATACTACTACTCATTCTGAACATCCTGACCCTCCATCTGCTTCACTTGAGAAGGGGAAAGTAGTCACATACCCTTCATTGAAGAAGAATTAATTTTTGGGTTGATCTTTGAGAGGGATGTAATTTTGAATTTTTTGACATCCATTTTACTATCATTATATCCTGAAATAAAATATCTATTTTCATCCATGTTATGTTATTTATATCTTATTTGTTATCTTTCTAATAATACCAATAGGGAGAGAAATGTGAGAATATAAGATGAAATTTAATTTTTTTTATTTTTATCTGACTAGTAGGACATGTTTACTATACTTTTTGTTTTGATCATTATGAATGACTTATGAATTCTGCGATTTTTGATCATCAAAAGGGGGAGATTGTTGTCCTCTTCTAGTTTTAATGCTAAAAAACATGATTAATTATGTTTAACTGTGTTTACTCATGTTTATGAACCATATTAATATTTTCTATAACTGTTTCACATCTTAAGATAGATTGAAAGAATATGACTATGTGTAAGCCATCGCTAAGGTTGAGTCACTATTGAGGTGAAATCACCATTGGAAATCTCACCATCGGCAGAAAAATAGCTATGTTTGTGCTACAGTTTCCATGAGCCTATCGATGAAATATATCACCGTAAACTATTTAACTGATAGCTCAACTCTGAATTTTCACAAAGGAAGATACACTATCAGAGCGAGTCACTATCAGACTAAATAGAATCTCATAATTTTTGTAATGGATGAGACACCATCACATTAATCTACTAATAGCTAAGTCACCATTTAATAAACCAACTGAAAGAGTGACTTACTGATAGAATCATATTTTTCACTATGTATTTTTTACTGGTATGAGCTACCATTGACATGAGTCACCATCAAATAGACCTACCGTCAGAATGGCCTACCATTCCTGTGTAAACAATACTCGACTCATCAATCCAGATTGCATAATGCTCTATATCTGAGACACCAGTTCTGAGGCACTACTACCTGACCTTCTAATAATGAGACACCATCATTTGTTACATTTACATTTAAATTAAAATTTATTTTAATAATCATATTTGTGAAACTTAATGCTATTATTTTATTTAATAACAATGTATGTCATTTATAGACAACATTAAAATCAATGTTAATGAATATTACAACGTACGATGTAGCAAAGATCATGCTTCATTCCAGTTTCACAGTATAAAGATAATATCTAATAAAAAAAGAGAATTAATAAAGTTAGAAATCTAGAAATTGTGAACCTAAGAAAATCCTGAGAACTAATGATTTATGATAACATGAAGATACTACTAAGAGCATAAACTAATGAAAATCTTAAAGCAATAAACAAAATAAAGGAGAATCACTACTTGATCAAACATCTACCTAACTAAAAGCAGTAGACATAATATCACACAAACACTCTATTTTTTAGTCTTCTTTTGTAAGTAAACTCAAGCTATTTTTCAAGAGATCTTCCAAGAGTCTCAAGTTGAATTACCAGACATAAAGATCCTTCTAAACTATTTTATCTTTATTTTTCTCTACCTGTGTATTTTTTCTACTTTACAAGAAGTATGTGTATATCTTTTTTATAAACACACACTAAATCATATTTAAAATTGGAAAATATATAAATATCTCCACAAACCATATTTATGACCTTACACAACCATGGATAACAATGGAAGAGGTCCATGCATGGCATATTTTTTAACAATCCCATGAAAATTATGGTAGAGGTATAGTTGACCTGGATTGTGTGTATAATGTTGGATATCCCGATATAGTGTGTTCATCATTATTTATTTATATAAATTTCATGGTGGAAGGTGATCACCATGTTGAGAGGATTATGTCTCTCATTGAGACTGAGACTATTGTTTTAAATTTCACTGTGCTTTTCGAAGTTCTATTTTCAATATTTTATTTATTCAAAGAAAAAATTTATTTCACTTTGTTTGTTAATATTATATTTTATTAATATTATAATTTTATTTAGTAGACTTATTTAAAAAATTTTAATAATAATCCACATTACATTAACTGATAAAAAATCACTTTTATAGAAGTCATTCAAATGATCAAAACTTTTTAAATCTACTACATTGGTTAACTCATCCATTTTGTATTGCAAATTAAAGAAACATTAAATAAATTTTTTAGGTAGAAAATTTTATAGGAACTAAATTAAGTTTCTTCTTCATTGTCCTACTCTAAATAATGAAATTTTTCAAAAACAAAATTTAAAATAAGTTCCATAGTAAATGTGGAAAAAATTATTATTTAAAAATGAATCTTTTCCATGAAAAATAGGATTTGTTCTTATATAATTTCTAGAAAACACATAGGATGAATTTTGAAAAATGTATTGGTTGCATTATATTAATATAATAATTTTTTCTAATTGGTAAAAAAATTGTACGCATTTAAATAAATTTTCTATAAAAATTGCCTTTATATTAAAATTATTTCTTTATTTATTTTTAACTAATTGATAAGAAATTAATTCAATAATATATTTTAATTACATAGTAAGTACTATTTATAACCACCAATTTAGTGATTAGGATATAATTACTTTTTAATTAATAATATTACTAATATATCATGTTTTGTTTAAGATCAGTGTTGTGTGAAACTTAAGCATTCAAAGAGATTGAATTTAAAAAGATATATACAATAAAATTTTGGGGAGTAACATTCTACCCATGATAAACAAATTGTATCATCTCAATTTGAAATTGAACCTCAAAAATAAAAAGTTGATACTTCAGAATTCCATTATGGAAAACCCACACCATAAATAGGGTTAATAAAACATTCACATAATAATAGGAATGGGAAAATATAAATGTCACTAAAAATTAGAATTTCTAATTGTATTACATTACTGGGATGTGAAAAAATGGACTTGTAAGGGAAATATAAATATCATGTTCCGATTAAGAGTGATATAGAACATTATCACTAGAATATTAAACATCACCAAACCAAAAACATTTTGATCAATTTAAATACCATTGATTTCCTATTAATAAACTAAAGAGATACTAATTTTGTTCGAAAATAATTTTCCTAAAGTTGTGGGATTATGTTACTATATAGATAAAGAACTAAATAAAACTAACATGATTTCATTCCATGTCATAATGTAATCTATTGGGGGTTCTTAGATTTACTTTCAATTCATTTTTTACACCTGGATATGTATATTCAAGATGAATGTTTTCTATGGCTGAAACATTTTAATGAATCATAAGATTCATGATTATACAGTTAAATATTTACTAACATAAAAATGTTTATCACATTTTATTAGAATGTACTATCCAAATATCCACACAATCATTTTCTTAAGTGGTTAATCCTATGAATCATTAAAATTACATCTATCCAAATTTGAATTCTAATAATTAAGTAAAAATATAACAAAAATTCCAAAATAAACTTCAATTTTCATTCCCACAAAACTATAATATAGCTATTATTGTCACATAACAAATATGTTATCATATTGATAACCTAAAAAAGAACTTTAATGCTTGTAAATCCTTAAAGAATCGATATTGAAGTACAATAATTATATATCTCATGAATCTTATAACCAAAATAACATTAATGAAATAATTCATGAATCCAAATAGATAAGAACATTAGATATTCTACTTCAACCATAAACCGGTAACTATGCTGCATTATATAATTCCTTAATACCTCCTTCTATTCATTTTCCTTTTTTGGTCTCTTCATCATCACCTGTATAACTATTAATGATATAACCTTGGTGATTCTCACCACTAACCAAAATCAGAATCACTATTTGGAAAACACTAATCTTAGTGATATAATCATGAATAATCATGTATATGATGTCTAAATCATGATATATTCTTCTCAATATATGAGCCCTTAGGTTTAACCAACATTATAAATTTTCATTATCAAATGTGAAGGATGTTTTATGATTCATTTACTTGTACTCTAATTTATTTATAGGGTTATTTTTTATAATCCATCATTAGTCCCTAGTGTTTCTACTAAACATCCTATTATACCTACTATAATGACCCTGACTCTAGATGCTCAATTCTAGTTCCATTCCCTATCATATTATCATATATTCTAGATTCAAATCCTAAAATAAAAAATAGTTTACTTGTATTGATGAACTAGATATATATATATGATACAGTTATTATATTGGGAATTAAAAATACTAACAATTGAATGTAATTTTATGCCTCGAAATAAATTTTTTTTTAATATTCATAACCTAGGGAGAAGAAAATAAAACATAATGGTGAGCTCAAATTCTTAGTATGGATAAGCGTACAATGGTATCTATGAGTAAATATGGAATAAAAAATATGGAAAGGTAAACAAATGAAATACATGACATCATAAAAGTCACATAATATAGGAAAATTAACCATGGATATTATACTACCCAAAAAATAAAATGGAATACCAACAATAAATCTCATAATTATGGATGCATATTGTGGGACATCATAAGGACACCGTCAAAACGTCCTCTAAGATACAATTCATAATCAAGCACGCCGTTAGCAAAAACCTATAATAGTTTGTCTCAGGAGATCTACCCATGCATCGAGGGGCTATAGTGGGCCTCGATACACACTTATAATATCCAGTGTATTCCTCTTATAAAAGGGGTAAAATATAATCAACATAAACATTAGTATTAAAAAATAGCATTCAAAATGTAAATAATATAACCATAATCAATGACTAGAATTAAAATAGAACATCACCTATCATAATAAATCAAAAACCATTCTATGAAATATGGTAAATGATATTAAAAGAGATCAATATAAACTATGCATATGATTTAACATAAAATGTTGAAATAAATGAAAATACCATAATAAATTCAATATTTTAATTTGAAAAATACCCTTTTACATTAAAATAATTTATTTGAAAAGTCATAAAATTATAAATAAAGAAAATTATTTGAAAATATAATTCTAATCATATAATGTAAGATTAAAAACATTAAGGTGTCCTGATTCTGGGATAATCCAATAATGTTGTATAAGTTTAAAAACACTCTTTTGTATATTTATTGAAAAAGTTATAATGCACCTCATTTAGAAAAAAAGAAAAAGATTATTCTAATACAATTTAAAAAAAAGTAAAACTTATCCAAATTAAAGAATCTAAACATTCATGGGTGAATAATAAATACATTTTTTATTTTTTTGGAAAACATTGAAATATTAGGGAAATATTTACCATTTGATACTTAAATAGAAAAAACATCGATTAATGATGAGATTTTGAACTAAACCCTTACAACATTATTATTACTAGAATTGTATGAAACATGATGGAATAGAACTTATAGGTATAATAAAATATCATAATATTTATAATAATACTATAAAAAGAAATTCATGGGTATTATATACGCCACCCAAAATAAACAAGTAGTGTATATGGTATGTGTCTCACAGAAATAAAAGTGAGACAAAAATATCATACCTTGAATTTTCAGTTAGTTGAATGTGATTTAACTTGTTTTATATTGTTTTAAAATAGGTTATTTATATATTATAGAACCATATTTATATTTATGATATCATATATGTTTTTATTCTATAATTCTTTTAATAATATTTCATTTGTAACCATATTTCAGGTGTTAACTGATTCATTTTCCTAGGCTTGTTTTGTCATGTAAGTCATGTTTCTAATGAATATGATTTATTTTTTTAAACAATATAATTCTATTAAGATCATAAATATCTTATTTATTCATTATATTTATTTTTATAATCAATACATCATGGTTAACGTGGAAAATGTAACACATCGTGTCGTGGAGACTGTAGGCCATATGTACGCATGAGCGACGAAATCATTCTCTTAATGGTGAAAGGGTAAGGAAGTGTATAATATATTAATTTTTTATAGAACAAATAAAATTTCATATTTATTAGTTATATCCATTATATCCATCATTATATCTATCCAAATAAAGTGGTGATGAAAAACAAATTACACCACGGTGTGGAGACTTTAAGTCGTATATACGCACGTACAATGTTTTCATTTTTTTGTTAAATGTATAAAATGTGGAATATTGTTATACCACTATCATAAAAATATGTCAGAATATATAGGATAAAATATTTAGTACTTTATAATTTTAAAAAAACCCGAAGAGTAAGTAAGAAATGAAATGAACGTTAATGAGTTAGTCAAAACGATTGCCCTTCTTTGGTGGGCTACCTTTTGATATATTCTTAAAGAATCTTGGGTTGATCTTTTTGGAAGACCACGATCCCCAAAAGATGGATAAATATAATGGTAAGAGAAATGAGTATGTTATGGTATAGATATATGTCTCAATGTGGTGTGAACAAGTAAGGGAGTAGGTTCCATTTTATTATTGAGGTGAGAGGCCCTTTCAGAAATTCATAATTTATAAAAAAAATAAGGCTATTCTAAATCCAATGACTTCCAAAGTTCATATAAATGAATAAGGGATGAAATTTTACAACATATATTACCCCATTTTTTATTATTTTTCCTTTTATTTAAGTTTTCAATAATTTAATAATATATTAATTCAATAAAATATTAACTAAATAAAATATCATTACTGTCAAATTTGATACTACTTATATAATTTGAGAAAAAATAGGTAAAAAAATTAAAAATTAGAAAATTATTATTTAAAAATCATATAATTAATCCTATATCTATAAAATTAATTATACATATGAAATCGTCAAAAACATATAAAAATTAATACTTTTAAGTTCATTTATTTTATTTTTCTATTAAATATATAAATATTGTATTATGATTTCGGAATCATTTAAGGTAATTATATAATTTATAAAAATTAAAAACAATTATATAAAATTAAATAAATTTCATTTAAAACATTGATATTTAGTTTCATCGATATCTTGAATTTTTCTACATGTGAACACATAAAAGACATTAAATACAAAGAGAGTGAAATTTTGTAACTATCATTGATTTATATAATATATAAGTTATTTTCAAAGAAAGAGTCCTTTAAAATAATTAAAATTTAGTATAAATGTGTTAAGGGTCGAATCCAGATCATCCAATATTTTTTTAAAAAAAATTAGGTCACATTCTTACCCGTATTTGTTGTTATTAACCCTCATTTAAACCCATTAATTCTTACTGTGACAATATGTGTTTTAATCTTTTAAGGTTCATATATTTGCTATAAAGCTCAAAACAAACCATAAATGATTCATGGATAGAATTTTCATCCTTATGAAAGTCCATTGGCCTATGTTTATTTTTTTATGTATTTAATATCATTTAATTAAAAATTAGTTTTTATACTATCATTAATGTCAATTTTGAGACTATTCGTTACATGAATTTATAAAAAAATAGAAATACACCTGATAATTTAAAAAAACAATTAATACATCCTTAACATGTATATGTATTCTATAAAATTTATGGATGACATTAATTATAAAAAATTATATTTATTTCAATATTTTCAATAACATTTATTTGATATTTTCATTAAATAATTAATTACTCCATCATCATTATGAGATCGTTAAATTTAATTATTTATTACCAAAAAAGAAAATTAATTTATCATAATGAATATAATGTTTGTATCCTTAATATTAATATTTTTACTTGAATATATCTTTTTAATAACTACATATTAAAATTATAATACATATTAAAAACATGAGCATGACATATTTGACTTTCCATAAAATAAAATAATATAGAAGACCTAAAATCATTAAAGTGGCTCCAAGAGCTGATAAAATAGTATCAAGGATTGTTTTGGCCAATCCTAACTCATCCAATAAATATAGGATATGTTTTGGGGTAATTTTATAAAATTTATAACATAATATTTACCCTTAATTACTTGATTTACCCTTAATGGTGGTAATTAAAAAAAATATAGTAACTATTCATTTTCCCAAAAAAAATAAAATGCGCCCATTGACTAAATTTTTAAATTCCAATTTCAAATATTTAATCCATATTTTAAAATTAGAAATGAATAATTTGATAATATTAATTAATAGTTAATCTCATTTATGGAATGAGAAATTGTGTTTTTAAAGTGAAAACGTTCAAAAGATTGAAATGCTTTTACATACAAATTTAATTTGAAACTGATCCATATAAACTAAATTGGTTTAAATGAATATAAAATTATCTAATTATTCTTTAAAACCAAAAAAATAACAACGTAAATTAATTAAATGAAAAATCCATTTTCAATTAAAATGCAATATATTATCACTATTCATTAAAACATGAAACTTGTCAGAAAAATACCCAAAATTCAACCAAATTAAAATTTTTATTTTATTATTTAAAATAAGTATTTTGTTTTGTAAAATATAATTTATAAATGTGTCAGAAACAAGATTAAAAACTACTATTCCATTAGAAAATAGAAAAAATCTCCTTTATAAAAATACATCTTTTACGTATAAAATTTGATTCTTTTTTATATCAAGTATAGAAAACACATAGGATGAATGTTTAAAACTATATTTAATATACTATATTAATATAATATAAAGGATTTATTTTTTATTTTATTGGTATAAAATACAATTTTTCAAATTTAAATAGTTTTTATAAAAACATTCCCTTTATATTAAATTGGTTTTTATAATTATTTACCAATGAATTCAATAGTATATTTTAAGTAGTTATTTAATCCTATTTATTACCACCAATTTAATGAGTCACTGATAATTTTCTTTTAACTAATAATATTAATAATATATCGTGGTTTGTTTAAGGTCGGTGTTGTGGTCAATGTAATATATCTTAGAGATTAAATCTAACAAGATACATACAATAATATATAGGGGTGTTACATTGGAAGTGCATAATTACAACATGTTAGAATGAAGTTGGAGAAATAAATCTTGTAGTATCTGTTCTAGCATAGGCGATTACACATAAAGTTAGAGGCACTCAAAACACAAAAGAGCTGCTTAGAGTTTATAAATAATTTATGCCAAAAATTATAGAAAATTTATAAGAGGGTGATGAGATTTGGAATGTTGGTAATTTTATTCCTAAGGTATATTAATCCATTTTAAAAACCTGATCATATTAGGAAAATTTATTATCGATTGGCACTTCCACCAAATCTCTCTTATGTTTCAGATGTGTTCCATCTATCTATCCTGAGGAAGTACATACACGATCCACCACATATACTAATATCATATGTAATAATAATGGAGAAAGATAATTATTATGAAGAATAACTTTTTGTGATTCTGGATCATAGATAAAATGTGGTACAAAGCAGAACCCCTCACCTGGTTAAAGTATTCCATTAAACCACCTAGTTGAGGAAACTATATAGTAATTGGGGAATGTAATGAGGAAGAAGTATCTCCAGGTTTTTTTTACCAAAGTGATGAATTTAATGTCAAAAATTCATTTAATATTCAGCTGAATTTAATACACTGATATTTTTATGAAATATTTCTCTAAAAAAAAAAATATTTTTTGATTTCTTGCGTTACACAGAACACTTTTTTTATACATTCTAGGTAATATTATTAAAATATTATGTGTCTATTATTTTCTATATATTGGATTGGATGTTATTACTATTTATGACTAATTTATAAAAAATATACAGTCTACATATTTATAAAAATAATCATTATTTTTATAATTATTATAATTATATATTTTTAAAAAAAATTAATTGTGATGTTTTTCTGAAATTTTTTTAATGCATGCAATGTATTTTTTTCACAATTTTAATTAATAAATATTGGTGAAGGATTTCAATGAAATATAAATATTATTTACCTGATCATTTTTTTAACAATAAAAAAATATTTTTCTAAGAATATGATATGAATAAACCCATATTTAGAATTAAAGATGTATTATTATCTAATTGTTTACCCATATTATGCCCAAAAACTTTTAAATTAATTTCAAAACATTATATCGCTTTAATTATATAAAATATATAAAATATTTAGAATCATGTGTTTCAACATTCTAAAGTAGAGCTCTTTTATTTTTGTTCAATATGAATTGTAACCGCGACAAAAAATTATCACCTCAGTAAAGGGCATGTCATGTTATTTTTAATAAAAAAATTAGTGAGAATGACATAATTTTTATTCCAAATTCTTATTAGATGATGGAAATTCAAACCTTATATCCTTATTTATGAAATTTAGTTTTCATGGAAACATTCCCCGGAAAATGAATTACAAAATATTTAAATCAAAGAAAATTAGAAAATATAACAAATTCAGTTTTAAATATCCTTTACTTATTAACCTATGGTAAATAACAAGTTATGAACGAATATTAATAGTAATTTTTCCCATAATGAGATTATATTGATGATATTAATTTATTTTTAATTTTTTGTTATTATATAACTATATTAAATTCTTACATACTGCCAAAATATTATTTATCTAATTATTGGAAAAAAATAAAATTAATGAAATTAAAATATTAAAAATGATATAATTTATGTTATTTATAATGTTACCTGAATTTTTGAGAGGTATATTAAATACTATTTTTTTATTAAAATATTAAATTCGAATTAAAAATTTTACTTTATATTTTCAGTCAAAAGAAATGAATAGTGTCAAAAGTGACAATAATTTTATTTTATTAAATCATTTGAAAATAGTAAATATCTTTAAAAATGATAGGATCAAAATGAAATTGTTCAAAATTTCATAAATTTTCCATTTATGGTCCAATAATAATGCTATGTTGAAAAATTACAACCCCTTATTATGGAATTATTTTTACCATAGTTAAAATTTAAATTATTTAACTAAGTGTTAACCAAAATGATAATATTTAAAATGATTAAAAACCATATATAAATTAACTATTTGATGATATTCTTACCTTATAAAACCTTATATTTAAATAATTAGATATTTTGTGGAATTTCTCTTGAAAATGAGTTTATTATAATTTATGCTTTTGAGAAATTCAAAAAGTGACTCTCAACACAATTATAAAATACCATCTCATCCCTCACATAGTTACACCACCTTAAGCCTTATATATTTACAAAAATATTCATATTTATATTCTAAACTTACTTATACACATCCTTAAAGATCAATTATTCCCAAAAGATCAACCCTAGATCCATTTATAGAAGATCTAAAGGATTCGTTTCAAATAAGTGGTAATCGCCTTAACATATCACATTCTTTTATACTATTCATTACTTCATCTAAAGTAGTGATGTTTATAATAATATAACAAAATATGAATCCTAAATGTTATTAAATTTTATTATGACTCTAGAAACACAAATATGCACCCTCTTTCCTAAAAAATTATATGTTAAAGCATCACTCATGTGTACGAACAACTTACTGTATCTACGTAGCGAAACAATTTATTTTTCATCACAATATCTTATGAATTGGTATAAAGATGGGTATTTTATTTATATATTATATTTATGAAATAATTATATTTATTTAATGATAATATCATGTATACCTTCCTACCATCCTATCCTTTGGGAAACAACAACGTCGCTTCAGTGTTTGTACGGACTACCATCTCCACGAAACGATGTGATTTATTTTTCATTTATATTTTACTTGGATCGGAATAAGGATAGTTATAATGAATATATGTGATATATATGATATAATAATAATTCTATAATGATTATTTATTACTTTAATTTCTTTCATTCAATTTTTCAAAAAATGAAAAAAAAAGTTCATGTGTACCTACGACCTACCTTCACCATGAATGGTGTAATTCATTCTTCTATATCATAAATTAATTAATGAATATAAATATATATATATATATATATATAGTGAATATATATCATATTTAATAAAATTATCAATATTCTTTAGATTATGGAACCAATATAAATATACATATATGGGAACGACTGAGCTAAAATGAAAATTAAAATGAAACAGTTAATACTAGGAAATGATATTTTTAATAAATAATTATTCAAAAGGGGGCGTTATAATTTTATAAAGGTATTATATATGAAATTATAATTATTAAAAATAATATTTTATATAATTATATTAAATTAAAATTTATTATTTGTGATTTTAGAGTGATTTCAAATCAAGGTGAACTTGGGGCATGAGATTTTCATCTCAGTTTTATTTCTATGGGACACACCCCATATTAAAAACATTTTTATTTTATGAAGTTTATATACTAATGATTAATTTATTTTATTATTATTATATTGAGAATTATGTAAATTTACAAATCAACTAGAGTTATTTTCTTTCTGAGGATTATGGTTTAAAGGTTAACAATGCGATAATGTTTTTATGTTACAATTTCATTTTTATCAGGATTATTTATGACAAATATTGTGATCTACCAATCAAAAAACTCATATATTTTCTTATACTATTTATATTTAATTACAATTCACAATTTCCATTCATTATCATCAAATTTATTATACAAGTGAATGAAAACATGTTTTTAAGGAATATTGCCTTTATTTCTTTCTTAGGTCGAAATGACTGTTTCATCAATATCCATTTTTTATGATAAGAAAGTAATCATTTTATTTTATATTATGATATTTTAAGATAATTGTTTCACATGTATTAATTTTTAATAAAAAAGGTTCTAAAATATTATTTTTCCAAATGTGGTCTTTTGAGACTTTTCCAACAAAAATTATGAAAGGAATTTTTTTAAGTTCTACATCATTAAAATATTTTCCTGCTTCCATAAATAATTTATTTTTCTTTGAATATTTCATTAAATGTTTACATTATTGTTTTTGAAGAAAATTTTTTCCCTTATAATTTCAGGATTTTATTGTAATTTCTTTCCAAAGGAAAAGTATATTTTTTTCATGAATGTTTTAGTTTTTTTAATGGTTTTTTAATTCATAAAACAAATTTCCTTGATATCACATATGATTTATTGGGAATATTATCCATGTATTCCATCCTTGTTATTTCTATGGATGGTTTATGATTATTATGAAAATATTCTTAGGATACACATTTCTTTTCCATGGGTTATGTTATGATGAAATGATGAGATGTTTATGAAACCCATTTCTTTTCCATGAGTTATGTAATGACGAAGAGTTTATGAACTCAATTTTTAAATGGTTCAGAAATGATGAATGATTTATAATGTTGTGGTACATATATATATATATATAATTTTCATTATGTGATTGGTGGTTCTTATATCTCATTCCAATTCATTATTTAAATATTTAATTTTCATGAGATAAACTTGATTAGAATGGGGAGTGAAACTTGTTTAGTAAGGGGATTTATACACTATGATAATATTGGGAGTGAACCATGACTACTATTATTGTTTCGGTAGTGAATCCATTCTACTATGATATCATTGTAAATGACAATTTAAAAAAAATGAAATGAATTTCTAGGATTATTTTTATACATAAAATTAGTTTCATATGCCTATTTTAAGCTTTCATGGTTTATCTTATTTGATTTCCTTATGATTCATGTCTTACAAAAATTCTATGATTTGTTCCTATGACATAATATTATGATCTATGGTATATAATGTATAATCTTAAAATGTTAAGATAATGATCTTATATACTTATCCTCATTTTATTATTTTTTTATAATTTTTATCATCTTTTTTAACCTAATTGAGAATATGTGGTCACACTTTTCATATATTTCCATTACCTTGGTTATGAAGAATGGTATTATGCATGATATGTCTATGATGGGTTCTATTTACGAATAAATAAGTGGGAGGTGATGTAAATATTCTGTGAAACAATTTTTTATGTTTCCAGGTACCAAAAAGATAATATATCTAAATGATTTTATTACAAATCAAAAGATTATATAATGAATATTCTGCTATTAAGATGTAATATATATGTATTAATGGTATGGGTTGTTATACACATTGTCTATGAAATTAATTTTATATATCTTTTCTTAACTTGTGATTTTTTATTATATATCTCCTATTATCTCATTAAAAGGAATTAAATTTTTGGGATCTCATGATCAGATTTTGGTTTTGGGTATTGTCCAATTCAATTCCATATAGATTTGTTAATGGGTATGGAGAGACAATCCATGTTTTCATAAATCGGTTTTTTTCTTATGGAAAATAACCATTGAGGTATGTGTTTTTTAAATTGTCATTAATTTTTAAACTTTTCATTATTTTTCTTATTTTAATGGGTTTTCATTAGTGTATTTCGAAACATGTTAAGGTTCCCTGTGATTTTTTTGATTGATTAAAATATATGATGATCATATTTATGAAAATAGTTTAAAATTGAAATGGAATGGAATGTTAAAATTGTTTTGGGGGTATTAATTTTTTTTGAATAAATTATTAATTGTGATTAAATTTCCCGAAAGAGATGTTTGAATATGTGATAATTATAGCACAATATAACAAAGGTATTTAGGTGGAATGTCTAGAACAAGCATTCTAGGTTTTTTCTGTCTACCAAACAATTTATTTATGATACAATGTTAACTAGAAAATATATAAATTATGTGGGACCAACATCCCATGTGTTATCATTTCTAGTATTTTAGGATACTTTCCCTAGGGTGTTTTAAAACAAAATTGATATTCCACCGATCATTGATTTGTGACGAACCTTTTTAGACCAGAAATATCCAAAAAATGTATTAACACCACGGTTCTAGTTTGATGAATTTCTAAAATACTATTACATTCCAAAATATTTATGAACTTATATTTTATATGTAAAACTTATATATATACATAAACTTATATATTCAATTAATATTTTAGAAATTGTTCTATGATAAATTTTTCATTGATTTAAATTAACATGTTTATTTGTTCAT
Organism: Viscum album; assembly: GCA_963277665.1. Lineage (NCBI taxonomy): Eukaryota > Viridiplantae > Streptophyta > Magnoliopsida > Santalales > Viscaceae > Viscum > Viscum album. The sequence continues at coordinate 1,243,716,561 of OY728153.1, forward strand.
TCCATAAAAAACTCGAAAGAATTATTTAAGTAATTAATGTGGGAAAATACAATTTATTTGTTGACGTCTACATGAGAAACACATGATGGGACCATACTGGGACTGTTGATCTCCCACAATAAATATATTATATTATATTATATTATATTAGGTGCTTGGGGTATAATTACATTCAAACACACACATACACACACCACCCACACAAAGATCGGAAAGGCTGGTCATAGCGCTATCAATGGATAACCCACCCAATCAGACTCTTTATTTCATTATCTATTTTCTAATTTAAGGATGAGTGTGCATGAATCCCATAATATGGCTTGTAGGCCCACTATTGGATGGCCTAAAGGCACTTCACGCATCAACCTTATGTGCCCTCATGTTTGATAGATAATTGATTTTTCTTTTTCTAGTCAGTATTTTTATTAGATCTATATTATATTTTTATCTTATTTTTCATTGGAAATATAGTTATTGAGATCCACAATGTCATTTCTCTTGGATATTCATTACATTACTAGTTTTCTTTGTATCTAATTTTTGATCTGGAATTTTTATTTCCGAATGGTTTTCATCGATTCCCAAGTACTAGTTACTTTCATTTGGGATTATAGATGACCCATAAGAGTTGATAAAAATATGATATGGTTAATATTATAATGGTTAATTCAATATGGTTAATGGATTTTTTTTTAGAAGTTTTTTTATTTTTTGTGGTTGGATTAGGTCGATAGAAGATAGGGTTTTGGGATTTATTATGTAGGTTATGAGAAAACTCATGGATTTGTAAAGATCTGTGTGGTACTATGGGAGGTCAAGTGGTGGTGGTGGTGGGGGGGGGGGTGGTAGGGAGGGTTCATGGTGGGGTGGACAGTTATTTGAGTCCTCCTTTAACATGAGTATTGTTTATATATTTTAATGTTTTAACATTAATGGAATCTTGTGATTGAAGGAAGCCTATTTTCTATAACAAGCCTTGATTTTATGGTAAGTTTTCTTTTTATGTAAATTTAATTGCTTACATTGAATGCAACATTGACCTTAAATTAACCACAGTATACTATAAACATTTTTATTTAAAATGAAATTTTCACTTATTCGTTAAATAGGTCATTATAATTTAGATTAAATTAATTATGAAAATATACTATTTAATTCATTGAATACCAATTAATTTGAAATAAATATAAAATGATATTTAATATATTAAAAATATTTTTAATAAAAACCATTTAAATGAGAAAGAGTTTTTTTATACAAATAAAATAAACAATTAACATATTTTTTATTATATTATTGATATATATATATAGTTATAATTATTTCAATCTAATTTTTTTTACATTCATCCTATTTGTTTTCTAGAAATGATATTAAAAGAAATTCAATTTTGGGCATTAAAGATGTATTTTGATAAGAATATGGTTTTACCAATATTTGATGGCACAATTGTTTTAAATATAGATTTTTGAAATTATATTTGTTTTGAAAAAAAATTCTCATTTTGAAAAGGTATATCAATAATTACTAGGATTTAATTATTGATAATTTCTGACAAGTTTCATGTTTTGATGAATACTGATAAAATATTGTGTTTTAATTGAAAACATGTTTTCTATATAAATACTTTATTATGTAAAATTATATTATAAATTAATAATAAATTATAAATAAATCAATTTTTTGATATACTAATCCAATTTATGTGATTTTAAAAAAATTTACATTGATTTTTGGTGTACAAACACTTCATTATTTTCAACATTTTCACTTTTTAAATATATATTCTTGTTTCATCAACGAGATTAATATTAAATAAATTACAAATAAATATATTTTACATTTTCAAAATTGGATTACATATTTGGAATTAATGGGTAAATTAAATGTTAATATGTTTACTTTATTTTTTTATTTATGAATACTTTAGTTATTTTTTAATTTACGTGGTTAAAGCTAAATTGAGCAATTAAGGGGGAAAATGACATTATAACTATTATAATATTACACTAAAACTTGTCAATATTTCATTTGATGAGTAGTTTTAGAGGAAAAACATACCTAGGTATAAATTATATCATTTTTAGCCACTTGTATGAGAGTGTGATATTTATTATATTTTATTTAAAGAAAATTTAATGATATCATACTCATTTTTTTGTCATTATATCACTTTTTATATATGGATATAGAGAAGATAAATTTAATTATAAATAGTCATTTAAAATATAAAATTTATATATTTCTCATGGTAATTTTTTTTTAATTTTTGGGAAATAAATATATATCATAAAGGATTACACAATGATGATGCAATAACGGTATAATTAATAAAAATCTCAATAAAATGAATGTAAAATTTTTCAAAAAACATTAATTTGAAAAATTAAATTCATACAAGAATTTTATAGATACCTTTTAAATTTTTGTGACATATTCAATGTTTTTGTTCAATGATATATTATTTTATTGATATTTATAAAAGTCAAAGTAATGAATAATATAAAAATTGTTATTAATGTTATATTAAAACAAAAAATATTTCACTAAATGGTATAAAATTTATAAAAATCTGAAATTCACCCAAAAATTAGATTTGTGTTTTATAATATAATCAATTTTCCATTTGTGGTTTATTTTGAATTTTATTGAAACTATATTAACCGTTATATAGTAAAAATGCTTGTTGTTATAGTGAAAGTTAAAGAGTTTAAATAATGGATAAAACAAATATTTAAGGGTAATAATTAAAGGTAAACTTGTCTAAAATTATTGGATGAGTGCATTTAGACCAATAATTATATTATATAATAATTAAATCCCTTTGAAAACATTTGTTTCTAAAATTAGTATTTTATTAATATAATATATTGTAGGTTTTGAAAAGATATCCTCACCTCAATTATAAAAGAGAACCTCCTATATCGCTTCTTCACAACACATTGAGACTTAAAACATAACTAGAAACTAATAATTTCTACTAAAAAACTATTATCCAGGTTATTGAGGTTATGATATTCCAAAATTACCAAATCTATATCCTTTAAAAATATATTTAATGGAATTCCATTGAAGATGAGGTAATTGACTTATCAACTCATTCAAACTCATTTCTTCTTATACATCCAATTAATTTTTTTTCAAGAATAATTTAAAAAAAATACTATAATATATATATTTTTAATGTGATGATGATTATTGGACAACAAAATCCCACATTTTATCCATCCTATAAAAAAACAAAAACACTGTGTGTGCATATGTATAACTTACCGTATCTACACCGTTGTGTAATTGTTTTTGTTAACATATTTTTTGGAAAGGTATAAGGATATATATAATGAAGATACATAAAAAAAATGAAATTATATTTATTATATATAATTATTTATAGTCTAATTCCATACTCTTTTACCATTAATGGAATAGTAAAGTCACTCGTGCGTATGTAGAACATACTGTCTCCACGACACAATGTGACTCATTTTCAATGTTAACAAATCCAAAATGATTATAAAAATTTATATTATGATTAAATATAATATTTATGAACATAATATCATTATGGATATTATATGTATATATGTATATATATGATGCATAAGAAATAGGACTTACATGACAAAACTATCATTGGGAAATGTAGATGTTAACAACCAAAACAAGGGTAATAACAAAAAATTATTAACAAATATGTGATAAGATAATATAATAGGATAATATATTATTTAAAAGATATAGATAGGTTGTTTATATAATTTAATAAAATTATTTAGGAATTATATAGGTGGATAAATCACATTCAACTAATAGAATGTACAAGGTATATGATTTTTTCCCACTTATATTTTTCTAGGACACTTTCCTTGTACAATGCTTGTTTATTTTTTATGGTTTATATAATTCCAATGAATGTATTCTATTTGTAATATTCTGAATATTATGGTATATTCATAAACATATAGTTTTATTTCTTTCATGGGGAATATGATTTTAATAATTATAAAATGGCAAGGGGTAATTTCAAAATCTCACTATTATTCAGGATTGTGTATACATATGTATCTGCTGAGGAATATTTATCATCCAATTACATGTTTCATAAAATAATTACCAAAATATTTTTACTATTATCCTATAAATTTCTAAGGTTTTGTTTACCCAGGTTCTACTTTTAAAAAATAGTTTGAGGTGAATTTTTTTTTCATTTCCCAACTAAGGTACTTTATGAATTTGTTGACAAATAAATATGGTTAGAATGTATTTTTATCTTATACATCATTAGTGGATTTTTCCAACATCAGTAAACCATAATTTCATTAATATTCCTTTACAAATTTTTAAGATAATTTTTGAAGAAAATATATTCTTTTATCACAATTCGTCTATTTAAAGAAATTATATCAATGTAAAAAATTGGTATTTATCACAAGAAAATTGTAATGGATTTTTAGACTATTTTTATCTACCTAAACATACATTGTTAAATTATGTCATTAATCTTGGACGATCTCCTATGATACCATCTACCATATTTTATTGTAGGGTTTATGATTTTTAACACTCTGACAATGCTTTTTTGATATAATTTATGGTTTATGTTTAATGTATTTACAATTCATATTCCAGTTTTCCAATATGAATGTTTTTTGGTTTATGTTTCACAATTATCATTTGAGGAATGAATCTTAATTAATAAGTGATGGGTAGGGCCCACTATAGCCTCTTGATGCATTGTTTGGTCTCATGAGACAAACTAGTGTGGGTATTGGTTGGGGTATTAACCATTTATGATTGGTGTCTTGGTGAAATCCTTGATGGTATGTTTAGGAAGACCAAAATTATGAATTCCATCATTATGGTATTAGTTATTGGCATTCCATGTAATTATTAGTTTAGTAGAATATCCATGTGATTATAGATTTGGGATTTAATGATTTTCATTTATTATTTCCATATAATTCTCATGATTACCATTAAATGGGTAGTGATTCTGTTATACACATTTCTATAATGTATATAATTATTTATATTATCATCGATTGTACACTTAACCTTACTAAGAATCTCAGCTCACCCCTTTATGATGTATTATTTTTTCCAGGATGCTAATATGAATATTATTTTTGATATGAATTGTTAATCATGGAGAATAAAGGTGTTATTAACAGATTATCTATGTTATAATTTATGTTTTATTTTATTAAATAATTTTCATGCTTGAAATAAGGTGTCCCAAACTAAACAACTTATCAGTTATTTTTTATTTAAATATTGTATCTATTCTAATGTAATAAATTGAGAAACTGGCTCCGGGCTATTAGGATCATGGTCATTGTAGTTTCTATGATAGAATGTTTAGTGGAAAGCATGGGAACTACATTTTTAGAAACATTATGAATACCTATGACTGAATTAAGTAATATATCCAAATAAACTATTTTTTTAATTTGTAGATTAATAATATCTAAATTTTCAATATATGTTTTGTGTTCCACAAGTTCCGAGATTATAAAATATGATTCATAATATTATGATCTAATCTAGTGTCTTACACTATTTAGAAATGGAATATAGTGGGTTGAATGGAAATCATATCAAAATAGAATATCCATGAATGGAAATACCTTGAATTCAACATAATGATGTTGGAGATTGAGATATAAATGGTACTGAGAAACTTACAACTATACCAGGAAAACAGAATCAAGTTATGATGATTAACCTTACCCATATTGAGCAGCCTGATCCACAACGTAAAGTAACAATGTAAGACCACTTCATGAGAAAAAAACCTCCAACATTAAAATGGGACTAAAAATATAATTGAGGCTAAGAAATAGAAATATTTATAGAAATGATAGTTCACATGTTTGGATGTAAGGAAATGGATAAATTTGTCTTAGAATTTTATCATACCTATAGAGATTTATATAAATAGTGGTAATTGATTTATAAAACTAATGAGTATAATGAAATAGAAAACATGGAATGAAAGGATATTATTGATATTTTATTAGAAATATATTTTTCTTGAAAATAGAGAGAAGATATAGAGAATAAATTTCTGAGTTTGAGGAAAAACAGAGACAATAATTTTGCTTAATATGAATCCTTGATTGCAAGGTTAGGAATTCATGCTACAGAATACATACATAAACTAAGGAGTAAAATTGGTCATTTATTTTATGGTATAATTCCATTCATCCAAAAGGTATTAGTTTGGTAAAAATTATCATCATATAATGATAAAGTCTCATATTCTATCATGATATTGAAATAATTCTATAAGTATTATAACTATTAGGGGAATCAAGAGAATAAGATAATGATTGAGAAATATACATATAAATGCAAAAGAGAAAGAATGATTTTCCCACATGTGATAATTGTGAGAAGAAACACGCTATTATTTTTATGAAGGAAAAGGGACATTGTTAAAAGTTTAGACAAAAGGCCACTAAGCCCATGACTATAAGGGATGCAAATAAGATGTACATCAAAAATGTTTCAACTGTAAAAATATGGGTAATTATGAAAATAGATTCCTCAAGTGTTAAGAAAATATTTTCTAGAAAAAGGAAAGGGATAAATGTCAATCATATGTTGTTATTATAGTAGAAGTGGAATAATAAATGTTTTTGTATTTTTAGATTTCAAAATTATGTTTTTATATTCTCATTAATAGAATCTTGATATATGTAATGATTTTACTATTGTATTGTTTATGTATTTGAAAAAATACATGTTATGAGTATAGTTTTAATTGTGATAATGGTGTTTATATATATTTTTCTTTCAAAAAGATATTGTCATTATGTTTTTTGGGGAAAATAAAATGTTAAGTTGATTTTGGAAATTTAGTGACTATATTAATAAATATTTGGATAATGAATCTGTATAAATTTATTTTTGTTGAATCTTATGTTTGAAAATGTTATGTGTAGATGCCCAAATCTTGACTTACATGGACATTACATTAATTTTGATAAATACTTGATACATAACGAAAACAGAAGAACAAGGACCATAATAGTTTAGTGTGTTTGGAATCGCGAAAAAATAATCTTCTAATCGTGGTGAAAGATCTTCAACATCTCCCGTAAATATCATCCCATTTTTTTTCTTACCTAAAACCTTTTTTTAAATCCTGGGGAAAAGAAAACATATAAAGGGTGAGCTCAAATACTCAGTAAGGGTAAGCATAGAGAACATAAAACAATCCATAAACATTTAAATGCAAAAAAACATGAACATAAAATCTAAACATCAAAATCATGTGCAACAACATAAATCTTGGAAGTACACAAGGCATAGATCATAAAGTGACATAAATCATGATAAAATATCATGGGAATAATACATGTAATTGTTTAAAACCATTAATCACTTGATATGATTTCCATAGTAGCCAAGGCATTTCTGTCAAGGCCATCATAGTGGACAAAGACCCTTTCTGAATCGAGTTCACTCCTCGTTCTAGTCCTGTATCACTGAATCAGATTAACTTACTGTTCCAGCCATGTTTATCTCATGAGATATAAATCTTTACCCAATTCATTAGAGGGAGATATAGGTCCCAACCATCTCAAAATTAAATCATTCTTACTTGTTCAACAAAATAAACTTGAAACATTCATCATAACCCAAAGAATAAAATGGGTTTCATAAACATAATCCCATCATCACATAATCCATATAAAACAAATGAATATTTCATCATAAGAAAAGTGAAACCATGTAAATCATAGAGAAATTATTCTTGAAACATACACATATGAAATAATGTCATCTTAGATGGAAAATGGTTTTGATAAAACATTTGAAATGAATTCTTGATGAAAATATCCTCTCTCTTTCAAAATCAATTTCTTTTCACAAAACATCATGAAATTTTTAAAAGAAAGAGATTTTGTTGAAAATAGTCATGAAATATTTTGGAGGATGAATCATGAAAATAAGGCTTTATAAAACCATATAAATCCTTTTATTCCGTATAAGTTAAAAAAACATTCTTCACGTACTTTTTCCGGAAAAGTTAAAAAGTACCTCGTAACGTAAACAAAAGAAATATTCCTTGCATACAATGTAGTAAAAGTCAAAAATGGGTAAGAATGACTTTAAACACACATGAAAAAAAATTTAGAAAACAAGAACATGGATGATAAATATAACCCTAGTGAATACATACGAAAAAACAATCTCGGATAAAAACAAGATTGGAAAAGTTATCCCTTACCTTATGTTCGATATGCTTTGTATGTATCTGAACCTCTTATATAATGGTTTAAATAATGTCATTTACTAATTAAAGAATCATATTCATTGTTATTATTTCATATATGGTTCACTTAGGTATTTATATTACCCGTTCATTTGACAATTCCATGTTAAAGTAGCGTTTTGGGTAAAATTGTTTCATTTATCATACGTGTTTGGACTTGTTGTTCTTGATATTATTATTACTTATATCATGATTTACTTACTTCCAGAATTTAGAACATGATTTATATATAATATATATTCAGAATATATATATAATATATAGATAAATGAAATGAAACACACCGTTCATGGAGACGGTAGGTTGTACGTACGCATGAACGTTGTTTTTCTTTCTTTATTGACTTGAATAGAAGTAAGTAGATGAAATATATATATATATATATATATATAAATCCAGTAGCTTAATTATGTCATATATTTCATTATTATTCATTATATATACTTTATAATCATTCTTTAATGGTTAATCATGTAAAATGAATCTCATCGCGTTCGTAGAGACGGTAGTCCGTACGTACGCACGAGCGATGATATCATTCCCATGATTGTGGAATTGTATTGAAGTGTATGTATAATATTATAGAATCAATATCACTTTACAATAACCATATATAGTTATTTATTTACACCATTATACACATCCATGTAAGGTGGTGGTGGAAAAACTGATTACACCATGGCGTGGAGACGGTATTCCGTACGTACGCACGCGTGGTGATTTCGTTTTCCGTAGGATGGATAGAAGGTGAAATAGGGTCGTTTCATATTCATAATAACATATAATTATATGAGTGATACTAATGTTATTACTTTATAATGAAAAAACTATATAGGAAGAAGTTGAAGAATAAAGAAACTTGATAGAATCGAAAGAAGAGATTACCTCTTCTTCGACGCACCTCATTTAAGCCTTCTCTTAAGGAAGTAGACTTGGTATTTTGAGAATACATGAACCTCCAGAATGTTTCTAGGTAAGTGGAGAAGAGAAATTGGCATGTTTTGGCCAAGATTAAAGGCTCAAAATTGTGTGAAGAGAAGAGGGAAAGGGTGCCCTTTTTATATGGGAGGAGAGGGGCACCTTTGGAGAAACTCAAAATATTATTTTATAATAAAGTCATATTCGGTTTATAAAAGCTCCATATTGATTTATTTATAAGATAAGGTGGGGATGGGTCGAAATAATTTCTTCTAATAGAATTTAGACAAGTTTAGTTTTCTATTTTAACCATATCATTTATATTTAACTTTAAGTCAAATAATTTTACTTTTACAGTGTCTTCTTGTTTTCTTACACTATAAGGTTAATAAACTTACTATAACAAGCCAAACGAACCCCAAGTTATTTATTATTAATATATATAACAGTATTTAAGTCATGTGGCCGAAACTTATATTTTTATGAACAAAATAAAAATTAGTAATATAATATTTGTTTTAAAAACTATTTTATGTCAACTTTGACACTATTTGGTAATTGATTTTTGTGAAAAACATAATAGAATGATTAGTTATAAAAAGGTAAATTAAATACATACTAACATGTCATATTAAGCTAGAAAATTAGTGAAAATCATAAAAAGTCTCAAATTACATTTATTTGGGTATTTATAACATTAATTATGTCAATATTTCATTAAAAAGATAATTATCGCATCATCATTGTGTCATAAATAAAATAAATTATTTAATGTCTAAAAATCATAAATAAAATACCATTATGTAGGAAATTATTTTATCTTTCTAATAAAAATTTAAAGTCGAATTTATCTTAAGTATAACCCTATATTAAAAATGTTTTAGTTATTAAAATTTGATTTTAACTATTTTAACCCTTGTTTAAATAAATTAATAATAAATGTCCTAATATAATCCAAGTGGACCTAAATAGTCATATTTTATTACTAAGGTTGTTTTTGGTCGAATTTAACTTATCGAATAGAATTAGGACATGTGTTAGGGTAATAATAATATCATTTTTACCCTTAATTACCCTATTTACTTTTAACTGTGGAAAAAAAGTAAAAAGTTACCATTCACCAAAAATTATTTTCATCTCATTGAACCACATTTTAGTCCCTGATATTAACCGTGTCTCTCGGATTTTCGATATTCCACTAACAGAAGTGGTAAAATTAAGTTTTATGTGAATTTCCAAATTCTTCTAGGAGGTGGGTAAAAGACCGGAAAAGTTCATTAAAATTTTTATATATCTAAAATTATTATAAAATGACTCAAATGAATTACATTGAAATTATATAGGTATTATGTATCAATTTTGACCTAAAATAAATTTAAATAAAATAAATAATTATTTAAATAAAAAGTCGGTTTTTAATAGTAACCTAGTGTTTTCACTATTGGTCAAAAATTGAATGTTTTCAGAAAAATACCAAAAATTCACCCTAGGCTAATTTCGATATTCTGAATCCAAAAATGAAGTCAATTTTGAAAGATAAAATTTATAAAATTTAAAAAAGTGGGTATTACTATTCATAATGGCTAGTTCATAATAATATTATAATAATATCTCATTTAGTGAAACTCGGTATTGCATACTACACACGCTATCGAGGAAGGTCTCTATTGCATGTAATGTAAGACAAGTTAGGGTTGAGTGTAGTGCAAGACTTCTTTGTTGTTGCATATAACAGAATCCAACCATATTTCATTTATACATTGAATATATATATATATATACACTCAATGTTGCGTATAACATAATCAAAACTTATTTCATTTATACATTAAACAAAATCTATACTTAAGGTTGTGTAAAATAATTTCCACAAAACGAACATGAAATTTTGTGTAACACGAGCCAAGAATAGTGTTGCGTATATTGCAAGCTAATACAGTGTTTCGTATAGCGCAAGATAATCTTGGTGTAGCATACAACAAAATACATCAAATATATTAAAAAGAATAATTCTCATAAAATCTTGGGTTGTTACATTCTACCCCCCTTATAATAAATTTTGCCCTCGAAATTCTTCGGGGTTATAAATGGTTTTATACTTGAAAGTTTCTTTAATAGAAACCCACATTGTAAAAAGAAATACCAAAACTTATCTTTAAAAACTAAAGTATGATACGTAATGGTTACCCAAATTAACTAATCACTGGGTTTCCACATAGGAGAACATAGGTGAAAATATGGATATAGAAGAGAAATCTAACCGTCATGTTCTGATGAAGAGTGGTAGAGAACATGGCTTTGAAAAATCCAACAATCACAAAGCCATAAATTTTTTATGATCTAGGGTACCATATGATTCATCAGATATAAGGGCACTAGGATAACATTTTTGGTTTTCAAGATCATTTACCTAAAGTTGAAGAATTTGAATTAGAAGAAATACTTACTTATTTTGGTAAAATCTCATTGTTGTTCGTGCATTGAACAATTTCCACTTTATCTCTTTAAGAAATGAAGTTGAATTTGTCTTTTGCAAAGTTTTAGCAGATCATGCGATAGAATGATAGGTCATTCCATCTGTCTCAAACATAAGTTAGCAAAGGTTATATACATAAGTCCATCTATGGTGAGATTAATCATATATGGTTCCAAAATGGACTTATACTTCATCTATCAACCTGTATAATAAAATAAAACTAGTTTCTACTAACCAGAGACTTCTTGTAGTCCAGTGGTAGGAAATAAAGTCCTGTCACACTTCGGTTGTGGGTTCGATTCCCACAGCCTTGTCCGACGTGACGGGTTGTCGCCCGTCCTATAGGTTGTCCTTTTTTTCTAAAAATACATTATTATAAATTTCCATCAATAATATCTAAAAAGTTCTAGCCTTAAACAATACTAACTTATGTCCAATATAATCCATTTTAATCTTTAGGATTGTCCAAAATACTTCTATCCAATCTCATATTATAGTGAAAATTATTTCCAGAGAGTTCATATAACAAGCATGTTAATACCATCGTTGATCCCCATATATCATAAGATATGTCTTGTTGGTCACATTCCAAACATTCGAAGGCCTTAATCATGTATTCTCTTGAAAAATGAATTTTCATTGAACCTTAGTGAAAACATGAATGCAGTTAAAAGTTAACACTTTCCACGTACCAAAATCCTCAAAATTATATATACTCAAACCATGATATCACTTAGTCCTTATATCAATCATGAACTCATGAATACTATCAAACAAATTATTTCCTCCTTATCCATTCATTATGTTCATATCATATTCTTTCCAAAAATATCGGAATAACCTTTCATGGTTACCAGTACCATTTAACATATACTTTCAAGTACATTAGGAAAAACAATAGTGTAACAATCCTTAGATGTTTCTTTATTCCATAGTACCATTAAATTACCTATACAACATAACTCTTGATAAACATACAATCATTCCACTACCTTCATAAACCATTAACCAAGCTTCAACACTTATTTCATCTCATATATCATTTGTAGTCTCCTCATCATCATCCACATAAATACTACCCATATGACCATGCTAATTCTATTCATGAGACTTTCCCTTAGGGAATTGGTTTGAATAATGCCCATACATTGCACATTTAAAACATATAATAATTATTGATGTCGTAGCAATACCATTATCCTTATCGATGATGTTAAATGAACCTTTTCCTTTGCACTTACTGGATTTGTGTCCTTCTTTTCCGCACCCAAAGCATCTTCCAGTTCCTTTGAAACATTCTCCTTGATTCCTCATCCCACATGATTTACATGACATAAATTGAACTTTCCTTCCTCTATAATCATCATGAAACTCCATATTTCTCTTTTTAGATGAGTCTGGAAACTTACCAAAGTTGAGATTACTGATCATATTATGAGATTGCTGATTAGGCATAATAATGATGTTTCGCCTTCTAAATCCCATTTCATTTTCTTGATCATGAAGAATATTATTCCATTGTCCATCTTATTCTTCATTAACACGAATCTTATGGTTTCCATCAATTTTCTAAAACCCAAAAATAATTGTGTGAGAGGCATAAATCATGCTAGCAAAACAACATAATCAAGGAGAGTACATTCAATCTCTAACATCATAGGTTTAATCCTAGGTTATTCATGATCGTTATCATAATTCTAGGACTATAACATATACTTATACTTAACCTTAGGGACATCCCTGGACATACCTTAGAAATATCTCCAGGGATCTAACTCAAGTTTTAGCATCCTAGTTTCCAAAGTTTAACTAAACCTTTCCTCTGATACCAACTGTAGAGGCCCAAAGCATGAGGTACATGGATATTACATTACTTTTTCGGAATAATTGATACATAACGAAAACAGACGCACAAGGACCGTAATAGTTTAGTGTCTTTAGAAACTCGGAAAAATAATCTTCTAATTATTGTGAAAGATCTTCAACATCTCCCATAAATATCTTCCCCTTTTGTTTTCGTACCTAAAACCTTTCTTTAAATCCTGGGGAAAAGAAAACATATAAAGGGTGAGCTCAAATGCTCATTAAGGGTAAGCATAGAGAACATAAAACAATCCATAAACATTTAAATGAAAAAAAACTTGAACATAAAATCTAAACATCAAAATCATGAGCAACGATATAAACCTTGGAAGTACACAAGGAATAGATCATAAAGGAACATAAATCATTATTAAATAGCATAGGAATAAAACATGTCATTGTGGAAAACCATTAAGCACTTGATATGATTTCCATAGTAGCCAAGGCATTGCTGCCTAGGCCATGTTAGTGGGCAAAGTCCCTTTCTGAATCGAGTTCACTCCTCGCTCCAGTCCTATATCACTTAACCGGATTAACTTACCGTTCAAGCCATGTCTATCTCATGAGATATAAATCTTCACCGAATGAATTGGAGGGAGATATAGGTCCCACCCATCTCATAATGAAATCATTCTTACTTCTTCCACAAAATAAACTTGAGACATTAATCATAACCCAAAGAATAAAATGGGTTTCATAAACATCATCCCGTCATCAAATAATCCATATAAAACAAATGGATATTTCATCATAAGAAAATTCAAACCATGTAAATAGTAGAGACATTAAACTTGAAACATACACATATGAAATAATGTCATCTTAGATGGGAAATGGTTTTGATAAAACATTTGAAATGAATTCTTGAGGAAAATATCCTTTCTTCTTCAAAATCTATTTCTTTTCACAAAATGTCATGCAATTTTTAAAAGAAATATATTTTTTTGAAAATATTCATGAAATATTTTGGAGGATGTTTCATGAAAATAATGCTTTATAAAACTGTATAAATCCTTTCATGCCGTATAAGTTAAAAAACATTCTTCTCGTACTTTTTCTGAAAAAGTTAAAAAGTACCTCGTAACGTAAACAAAATAAAGATTCCTTACATACCATGTAGTAAAAGTCAAAAATGGGTAAAAATTAATTTAAACATACATGAAACCATTTTTATAAAATAGGAACATAGATGATAAATATAACCCCAGTGGATACGTACGAATAAATAGTCTCGGATAAAAACAAGATTGGAAAAGTTATCCCTTACCTTATGTCTGATATGCTTTGTATGTATCCAAAACTCCTCTATAATGATTTAAATAATGTCATTGACTTATTAAAAAATAATATTAATTGTTATTATATCATATATAGTTCACTTAGGTATTTTTATTACCTGTTCATTTGTCAATTCCATGTTCAAGTAGCGTTTTGGGTAAAATTGTTTCATTTATCGTATGTGTTTGGACTTGTTGTTCTTGATATTATTATTACTTATTTCATGATTTAGTTACTTCTAGAATGTAAAACATGATTTATATATCATATATATTTAGTATATATATATATAATAGATAGATAAATGAAATGAAACACACCGTTCATGGAGACGGTAGGTCGTACGTACGCATGAACGTTGTTTTTCTTTCTTTATTGACTTGAATGGAAGTAACTAGATGAGATATATATATGTATATGTATAAATACGTCCAATAGATTAATTATGTCATATATTTAATTATTATTCATTATATATACTTTATAATTATTCTTGAATGGTTAATAACAGAAAATGAATCTCATCGCGTTCGTGGAGATGGTAGTCCGTACGTACGCACGAGCGATGATATCATTCCCATGATCTTGGAAATTGTATTGAAGTGTATGTATAATATTACGGAATCAATATCAATTTACAATAACCATATATAGTTATTTATATTCACCATTATACCCATCCATGTAAGGTGGTAGTGGAAAAACTGATTACACCACGACATGGAGATGGTATTCCTTACGTACGCACGCGTGGTGATTACATCTTCTGTAGGATGGATAGAGGGTGAAATAGGGTTGTTTAATATTCATAATAACATATCAGTATATGAGTGATACTGATTTTATTACTTTATAATGAAACAACTAAATAAGAAGAAGTTGAAGAAGAAAGAAACTTGAGAGAATCGAAAGAAGAGATTACCTCTTCTTCGATGCACCTCCTTTAAAGCTTCTCTTAAGGAAATATGGTTGGTATTTTGAGAAGAAAAGAACCTCCAGAATGTTTCTAGGGAAGTGGAGAAGAGAAATGGGCAGGGGTTGGCTGAGATTCAAGGCTCAAAAGGGTGTGGATAGAAGAGGGAAGGGGTGCCCTTTTTATAAGGGAGGAGAGGGGAACCTTTGAGAAAACTCAAAATATTATTTCATAATAAAGTCATATTCAATTTATAATAGCTTCAAATTGATTTATTTCGAAGCTAAGGTGGTTATGGGTCGAAATCCTCTCATCAAATAGAATCTAGACAAGTTTAGATTTCTATTTTAACCTTATCATTTAGATTTATCTTTAAGTTAAATAATTTTACTTTTACCGTGTCTTCTTGTTTTCTTACACTATAAGGTTAATAAACTTACTATAACAAGTCAAAAGAACCCCAAGTTTTTTATTATTAATATATATAACCTTATCTAAGTAATTTGGCCAAACCATGGATTTTTAGGAACAAAATAACAATTAATAATATAATATTTGTTTTATAAACTATTTTATGTCAACTTTGACACTATTTGGTAATTGATTTTTTTGAAAATCATAACAGAATTATTAGTTCGAAAAAAGATAATTAAATCAATACTAACATGTCATATTAACCTAGAAAATAATTGTAATTCATCAAAAGTCTCAAATTTCATTTATTTGGGTATTTATAACATTAATTAGTTCAATATTTCATTTATAAGATAATTACTGCATCATCATTGTGTCATAAATAAATTAAATTATTTAATGTCTAAAAATCATAAATAAAATACCATTATGTAGGATTTTTTTTATATTTTTAATGAATATTTATAGTCTAATTTATCTTATGTATAACTTTATATTAAAAACGTTTTAGTTATTAAACTTTGATTTTAACTATTTTAACCCTTCTTTAAATAAATTAATAATAAATGTCATAATCTAATCCAAGTGGACCTAAATGGTCATATTTTATTCCTAAGATTTTTTTGTCGAATTAAACTTATCCAATAGAATTAGTACATGTGTTAGGGTAATAATAATATCATTTTTACCCTTAATTACTCTATTTACTGTTAATTGTGGTAAAAAAAGTAAAAAGTTACTATTCACCAAAAATTATTTTCATCTCATTGAACTACATTTTAGTCTTTGATATTTAACCGTGGCTCTCAAATTTTCGAAATTACACTCACAGAAGCGGTAAAATTATGTTTTATGTGAATTTCAAATTCTCTTAGGAGGTTGGAAAAAGACGGTGAAAAGTTCAATAAATTTTTTATATATCTAAAATTATTATAAAATCACTCCAATGAATTACATTGAACTTATATAGGTATTATGTATAAATTTTGACCTAAAATAAATTGAAATAAAATAAATATTTATTTAAATAAGAAGTCTGTTTTTAAATAGTAACTCAGTGTTTTCACTATTCATCAAAAATTGAATGTTTTCAGAAAAATACCAAAAAAATCACCCTAGGCTAATTTCAATATTACAAATCCAAAATGAAGTCCATTTTGAAATATAAAATTTATAAAATTTCAAAAAGTTGGTATTACTATTCATAATGGCTTGTTCATAATAATATTATAATAATATCTCATTTAGTGAAACTCGGTATTGCGTACAACACACGTTATCGAGGAAGGTCACGATTGTGTGTAATGTAAGCCAAGTTAGGGTTGCGTGTAGTGCAAGACTCATTTGTTGTTTTGTATAATAGAACCCAACCATATTTCATTTATACATTGAATATATAAATATATATACACTCAGTGTTGCGTATAACATAATCAAAACTTATTTCATTTATACATTAAAAAAATCTATACTTAATATTGCGTAAAATAATTTACCCAAAACGAACATGAAATTGTGTGTAACACGAGACAAGAATAGTGTTCCATATATTGCAAGCTAATACGGTGTTGCATATAGCGCAAGATAATCTTGTTGTAGCGTACAAAAAAAGACATCAAAGAAATTAAAAACAATAATTCTCATAAAATCTAAGGTTGTTACATTATGTTAAACATTGGATATCATAGTTTGGGGATAAATTTGGATTTTTTGGATAATAGGAATAAGCGGTTTTGGTTCCTCTAATCATTTAAAGGATGAAGGAATTACTTATGTACATTATGATACATTTAATGAACTTTATGAACAAAAATTCATGTTGAATATATGTCATTATTGTAAAAAATGATGTGAAAATAGATCAAAGAAAAATGGAAGGATACGATTATAAGAAATTAATTAAGTTCATATATGTATAGTAAAATAATATCTCAACTCTGGGAAGAAAATTTGGATAAAAAAATTATTTCAGTTTCTTATGGAGAAATCAATGGCCTCTTTAACCCATCATAGATATATAGATGTGTGATGGTATACATTATAATGACATTGTTCTCTATCAATATCCATCATAACATGATACTTTTATTTCACTTATAAGTCCCATTTTTCACTTCACCATAATATCATAATATACAAAAGCCTAATTTTTTATGACCTTCACGTTTTGCATTTCCTTTTATTAAGATGATATTTTATGAACCCTATTTCAGAAGTGGATTTCCCAAAAAGGAATTTTCAAGTATGAACCTTTGATTTTTGATGTGCAATTTCATTTTATGGGTAAATATCTTTTGAAAGAGAGAATAATGTAACCCCCCAATATTTTATGGTATGTTTTTATGAAAATTTAACATCTTACATTGCACAGATCACCAAGATTAAACGAACTACGATACACTATTAATATTATTATTCTAAATGAAAATATATCTTATCAATAATTTTTTGATATGAATATGATTAACTAACGTATGAAAATATATTAATCAATTCCTTGGATACCAATTAATTTGAAATAAATAAAAAAAATTAATATAAAGGAAATGTTTTTATAAAAAATATTTAAATGTGCACAAGTGTGGTTTATAAAAATAAAATAAAAAATCCAAACTTTTTGGATTCATTTAATTAAATATATAAGAAATATATTCAATATAATTTTAACATTCATCCTATGTGTTTTCTAGACATTATATTGGATAAAATAAAATTTTATATATAGAAGATATATTTTTATAAAAATACATTTTTTTTGTTTTTGATAGTGCACTTGGTTTAAATATTGTGTTTGAAACATTTTTAAATTATATTTGATAATATAAACTTCTTGTTTGAATGAAAAATATCAAAATTTACATTGATTTAATTTTTGGTACTTTTTTGATATGTTTAATGCTTTGATGAATTGTGGTAAAACATTTCATTTTAGATGAAAATAGTTTTTTCATATAAATAATTTATATTTTTTAATTATATTTTTAATTGGTTTTAAATTATAATTTAAAAAATATTTTAAAATTTAATCCATTTTATGTCATTTGAGTAAATTTAAGTTTTAATTTTTATTTGAACACATTTCAACGTTTTGAACATTTTCCCTTTAAAAACATGTTTTCTCATTTATTTTAATGAGATTAATTTTAAATTAATTAGTGCTACTTATTAATTTTTAATTTTTAAAAATTGATTAAATATTTTTAATAAGTGGTTCCTAATTATGAAAATAATTTTATTTTATTTTTGGGATTTTTGAATAGTTATTTTTTTAATTTGTTTTAACACCGTCAAAGGTAAATCTAGTCACTATGTGTTAAATTAATATTATTAATATTAAAAAATTACCCAAAAACATGTCCAAATTTCATTTTATGAGTTTTTGTCAACCAAAAGAATAATGTGGACAATATTATTACCTTTTTAAGCCATTTGGATGAGATTATGACATTTATTATATTTTATTTAAATAAAGTTTAAGACAAAAGACATATATTTTTAATCACACTATCGTTTTTGATATCGTGTTATATAGAATATAAAATCTACTATAAATTATAATTTTAAATATAGAATATTTATCTTCATCATTATAATTTAATTTTAATTTTTATGTAGTAAATAATTACCTTAAAGGCTTAAAAAATGATGATGTCGTAATATTTAAATTAATGAGTATATCAAATAAATGATTATAAAAATACTAAAAAAAATAAATTTAGACAAAATTAATATCATTCAAGAATTTTATATATACCTTTCACATGTTAGTGATATATTAGAAGTGTTTTTCTCGAATATAATGAATATTATCAAAATTGTTATTAATGTTATACTTAAACTAATAATATTTTATTAAATGATATACAATCCAAAAATATATATCATTAGTCCAACTAATTTAGATATGGTATAAAATTACATACATGTTCCATTTATGAGGTTTATACATTTTAAAGTTTCTATATTAACCATCAATGAGTAAAAACACAGGTTTTCACTCTAAGAGTTAAAGAGTTATTATAATGTTTAAAACCAAATGATAAGGGTAATAATTACACCTAAAAATGTCTAAAATTGATTATATGTGAGAATTTATACACATATGTATCTTATATTTGAAATAATTCACTTTGGATCCATTTAGAATTGAAAATTATTTTTATTATCTTAATATTTTAATGGTTTCCAAATGTGCTCCTCACATCAATTAACAAGGTAACCTCGTACCCCACATAGTCACACCACATTGATCCTTATATCTCAACCAACCCCTGCGAATTCCTTCTAACAACATAATTATCCACGTTCTTCAGGTCCTGATCATCTAAAAATAGAAACTCTAAATCTGTCAAGATTATATTTAATGGAAGTCCATCAAAGAAAAGCTAATTGTTTTACCAACTCATTCCAGCTCATTTATTATTTTACTCCCCCTTCATGTGTTTTTTCATAATATAGTAATAAATGTAATGTCATATATTTTATGATATTTTGTTATGATTAAGGGATAACCATACCCCACCTTTTATTCATCCTATGAAAAATTAAAACACCGCGTGGGCGTATGTACGACTTATCATCTCCACACTGTGGTGTAATACGTTTTCCATTAAAACGTTATTTGTATGGGTATAAATGATAGATATAGTAGTGTAAAATAATAAACATGACATTATATTTTTTATGAATTATTTATATACCATCAAATTCATTACTTATTTACCATTAATGGAATGATACTATCGGTCATTCATTTTATGGTCCACAGTCTCTACAACACAATGTGACTAATTTTCCATTTTAACCATTATAGAATGACTAAAAAATGTATAAATTGAATAAATATAATATATATGAACATAACATCATTTTTTATATTAATGAAATATATCATATTCACAAGAAATTGGACTTACATGACAAAACTTCCGTAGGAAAATGAAGTTATTAACACTCTAAACGGGGGTAAAAACCGAGTACTATTAAAAATAGGTGATAAGATAAGATAAGAGGATAATATATGATATCATGAATATATAAATTGTTATAGAATAAATTAATTATGTGATTTAACCATTATACAAGAGTTTAATTCACATTTAACTCAATAAATGTACAAGGCAAGATATTTTTTCCTCACAATTATTTCTATGGGGCACAATACTTATATACTACTTTTTCTTCTAGGTGGTTAATATAATACCCATGAATGTATATTAAAAGTATTATTATGAATATTATGGTATAATAATATCCCTATATGTTTCTTTTTTCTGAGTAGTATGATTCCCCAGACTATAAGGTGTTAAGTGTTACTTTGGAAATCTCATTATTATTCAGGATTGTTTATAGAAAATTATTTATTGGGGAATATTTATCATCCTTGTACATGTTTCATTCTTTTTTTCCAAATTTTTTTTACTATTATCATATAAATATTTAGTGTGTTTTTAACCATTTTCTAATTTTTAAAATTTGTTTTTAATGGAATCGTTTAATCATTTTCTAAATGATGTACTTTATTACTTTTTCAAGTAAAAAAATGATAATAATGTATTCTTAATTTATATGGAATAAGTATAATTTTCTACCATCATGAAGACATAATCACTTGAATATTCATTTACCTGTTTAAAATTATTTTAAAAAAAAATATTTTTTAATTAAGCATATTTTTAAATAAATACATTCAAAGTAAAAATGGGGTATCTATTGAAATAAAATTCAATTATTTTATTAAATTATTTTTATTAATGTTAATATACTTTCTCAAAATTTTGTATTAACTATGGTTTAAATTTTATGATACCATCTACCATAGTTTATAGATGTCCTTATGATCATTTTGACTATAAGAGTACTATTTTTATACAATTCATGGTTTATGATTAAAGTATTCACATTTCATATGGTTGTTTTTCAATACAATTGTTTATTTTGTTTACGTTTCACTCATTTCATATGGTGAATGAAATACACATAATAGGTGGTGATATGGGCCCTTTATAGCCCCTCGATTCATTATTAGGAGTCATGATATAAGATATATTGGGTATTGAATGAGGCTTTACCTTTTTTTATATTGTTTCTTGGCGGAAGCGTTGATAGTATAGTTATGGTGCCTAATATTATGAATTAACTCATTATGAGTTTAGTTATTGATATTCAATGTGATTATTCTATTATTATAATATACATTTTAGTATAGACATGGAATTATATTATTTTCCCTTATTCGGAAGATATTATGCTCACGATTTCATTTAAAAGGCTTCTATTTTAGTTATAAACCTTTGATTAATGTTAATACTTATTAATAATAGCCTTCAAAATACGGTTACCCTTACTGAGAATCTGACCTCACCCATTTCTTATGTTTTAATTTTCCCAGGATTCTAAGATGTATATTATGACTTATATGGATGGTTGATCTAGGGGAATAAATATGTTCTTAAAGGATTATTTATATTTTATTTTATGCATTAAATTGTTATGTAAAGTTCATATATGAAATTTGGTTTACAAAACTGCTAAATTGATCAGGCCTTTGGGAATCAGATCTTGTGTCTATGCCAATGTAATAATGTGAGGCATCAGCTCTGGGCTATCGGGGGTGCGGTAATTACATTATTCGGTTATTTTATATCATTTATATTAATTTTATATAGTACCACAACTCCCAAGATATGTATAATAAATGTCAAGGAGGGTGTTATGGATAGTGTCTCATGGGAGAACCATCCCCCCAATAGACAAAAATCATGTTGAGGTTATGGTTCATATATTATGTGCCATGAACAATTGTTCCATCCCCATTCTAGTTCATGATGTTTATGTAGAACCAAAATCTAGAGGAGGAATAGATTGAGACCAATGGTTTATCCTAAAAAAACTAACATCCTTACATGGGATGAATGTCCCTAAAGAATTATATGATTAGTTATAAAGGACTAATAGGATCATCAAAATCATGGAAACCTAAGAATTAGATACGATAATTTATATTAATTTCAAACTAGATATCCTTATATAGAGATTTTGGGAAATAATAGTTTTGAAAAAATTACATGAGGACATATAATTTAAATAATTTATTTTATTATTCCCTCAAGAAAATTTCTCAAATAAATTGATGTTGGTGGACTCCATAATGTTCCTCTCCCTTTAGCACATTAATTAGATTGTAATGGAGCGTACACAATAGTTTTCGGATATTTATTATTTTTTACCAATGGTTATACCAAATAAAATATTAAAGTATGGAGTGTTATAATAGTACTATTAATAGAGAAACATTCTCAATTATTCATTAAAAACCATTCCACCTATGATTAAGTAATGTATAGACTGTTGATGGAAGAGACTGACAAGATTGGAATGGCAGGGCTTCTTGGATTTCCTCTTTTTCTCAAAGATAATTCCAAAAACTCATATGAAATGAAAAGAAATATTATAATGTAATATAAATGAATTATATATAGTTTTGAATAAAATTCTCATACCATATCTTCCACATATTTTAGGGGACCTCTTACTTGCTACCAGTGTGGTAAGAAATCACATGTGATACAAAACTATATGACACCTCCTAGAAACTATATTTCATGTGAAAGTTGATTGTTTTTGAAAAATTATGTTAAGATATATTAGATCCACAATGTTTTATGGGTTTTTTATCACATAGAGGGTCCATGTTATATCCTGAAGCCTCAATGATATATGTTTTTTATCCATAAATTTTAAGTGGGAAATAATAAACTACTTGGTTAAAGTAGTTCCATGTATTAGATTAATCACTAGTGTTAGTGGAGGAAGGACTGAAAAATAAAAGATGTGAATATTTAACTATTTCATATATATAAATTTCATGATTCAAGATTGGTACCACTAATTGTTTTCTATCAACTAATTTTGTGAATTCCATAAACATGTCATAAGATCTCGTACTTTATATTGTTAAATTAAAAGACCATCACTGAAATGATAAGGAATACGTATTATTATGTCCTTGTTTCTTCCTCTCTATATGCAATTTAGAGATAGTATGGGATCTCTTATTATAGAATATTTTCCACTTTGATTTTATCCTTGTGATAGACTGGTTAGTTACCCATAAGTACTAGATTAGTTCTTAAAATATGTGGGTGTTATTTACCATTCCCAGTTTGGTTTATCATGTGTTTCAAAGGTAAATGATTAGAAGACTAACATAGCATGACAATCAATGATAATGATTTGGAAATAAATTACTTATTTTTTTAGTTAATATTAAAGATGAACCATCTGGTTCGTAACATTCTTGAGTGGTTAGGCATTTTCCTAATGTGTTTTCATATGACTTCCTTGGTCAACCTTTAGAGAGATAGGTGGATATCTCAATCAATATATTTTTGAGAACCCAACCAATATTTATTCTTATATAAATATGTAATTATGAAAGTTATTCTAATTGGATATATAATAGGATGATTCAAAATATAGGGGTTTTATCCATTCGATTATACAATCATTGGAAACCCTATTATTTATTTACAAGAATGCTAATGGGATGCTCTATTTATTTTCCAATTATTGAAATAATAATAAAGTGTAAATCAATAATAAGTACCATTTCCACATATCTGTTAATTTTTTTTCAGATGAAGAGGAATAAGTTATTCTAAAAAAATCGATGCTTGATCAGATTATCACAAACATAGAGTTAAGGAATAAAATTTCCCTAAGATAGATTTATATAGTAAGTATATCCTTTTTGGATATATTTTTATGTATTTTTACATAAATGACACTCATATATCATTCATGTTTATGATGAAATATATATTCAACCAATACCATGATTCCTTCATTTTTTTTTGGATGACATTATAGTCTACTCATGAATAAAGATAGAGCATAATTTACATATTAGGTCTATTTTTGGAAATCCTAAAAAAATATTGACTTTAGTTATGTTATTATAATTTCATTTCTAGATGAAAAAATTTATGTTCTTGAGATCCATAGTCTTGGAAAAGATGATCTCAATCGACCTTGTGAATGTCATTGTTTCCATGTAATGGAAGGACCCACAAAATATCTTTAATATTCAATGTTACTTGGGATTGGTAAGAGAAAGACAGATAATCATAAAAGATTTTTGTAATATTATATCATCATTTACATCTTATACTCGAGAGGGGGTAAATATTATGGTTGAATCAAATATTCAAAAATCTTTCAATTAGTTGAGACTATTCCAAAACATAGAAACCATACTATTTTTTGGGGATTTTCAAGTATATGTGGTATTTTTTATGCTTTAGGTGCTGGTATGGGCTGTGTTATTATGTAGGTAGATCAGATGGTGGTGTATAGTTCTCTTTAACATTTACCACATGAGATTAATTACCACACTCCTAATAATAAACTATAATTTTTATATAAACCCTAATGTTTTGGAAACACTAAACTGCTATGTTATGAATGACAATTTACTTAGATTATAAGAGTTTGAGATACCCTTTTTCAAAGAATTATGTGAAAATTACATATAGGTTATAGATAGAGAATCTTCAATCATTCAATGTTAGTATTACCAACATATTGGAAAAGTATAGATTTTTTGTAGATGTACCCAATATTAGGATCCCCTATTATTCTATTATAGAGTGCAATGATCTGTGGCCTTTCATGGGTCTGTTTCCTAGAATTTTACTTGTACGAAAAGGAGGAAGGAAGTTGTATATTTTTTACCAACACTTATATGATCATATCTCATTGAGTTTGTTTCTTAGGAGAAACAATTTGGATGATTATTAAAATGTATATTGGGTAATTATGGAGTGTAGAGTATCCCTGAGTAGTATTGCGCTGAAAAAATAATTACATAAATAAATATGACATTATTCTAGATGAATAATCAATATATATCACAATTATACATAATAAAGGACCATAATAGTTTCATTTAGTTATCGGATATATATATAATAAACTATTTTCATAAAATATATTAAAAAATATCCCATAAATATCTTCATATTTTTACCCTTCTAGACATTTCATTCTTAAAACATTTCATCAAAGACTCAGGAAGTAAAATATTATAATGGTTCATCTTAGATGCTCAATATGGTTAAACATAGGATATATCATTCAGAATATAAAAATACGATCATAATAGAATGATAACATAATAAAATGTAACTTATCATACTAATATAATAATACCCTAAAAATATTAGAACATTACCACCAAATTCATGTCTCTTGAAAATTCATGGATAATAAGGATTTCAAATAAGTAACATCATCCAAGAGTCATATCCTAGGTTTTCATGACCCCCTCCCTGCAACGATACTTTAATGAGGGGAGAAAGATAATGACCCATGAGTCCCTCCTCCAGTAGGCCCTCAGTTGGCAACTAGCACCAAAGTTGTACAAATATCACAATATGGGATGCATTAACCTTCATAAGAAATCAATATTGGGAGATTGAATGAATCATCAAAAACAAATCCATGTAATAATATAAAATAAAATCCGTAGACAACCCCACATGCATGATTAAGTATATCTCTTAAAAGAAAAGTCTAAAAAGTAAATACCCAAATGTAAATATAAAGCAGTGACACAATAATTATCAGGGATTCAAGCTAGTAAGGTCCATATTGATTTAAAAAACCTCTTGGAACACTATAATGAGTTTAATATATGTAGGGTGACCATATAGGTAAACTCAGTAGGAAATGCAACATATCTTGTACACATGGAAAGTAGCATACTATTACATACACGAGAAAATAGGAGAACCAAATTGTAACTAAATTGGTACACTAACTAAACCCAACCCCACCAAGGCACGCTAACCAAAAAAATAAATAATTTAATACACTATAACATGATCACACCGATATGGGTATCCCACACAACTTTACCACTGGTATGCTGCTCTCACAACCAATGATGTGAATCATAGTGCACCCATCTCTTCTGTATACCACATCACACCACAAGTACAACCACAACACACCTCACCTATAAACACATGGCCTAACCACCCCACAAGCACGACCACATCCCATATCTCCTAAATACACCTAGTCCACTACTACAAAATCACAATATCGCCTCTCCTAAAATCTCTCAAGTTGGTACACCTCATCCCAAAGACACTTGTGACGCATATCACATTTCCTGCAAACTGTCGGGCTATCAAATTCCACCCAAAGACTCTTGGGCCATCACAAACACCATTTAAAGCACTAAAATACCTCAGAACATCACAATATATTCTACAACTACCTCACCTAAAAGTGATAGCGGGAAGAATAGGATACCCATCCATTCATACTCCCTACCATATGTTGGAAAAAACAACCCCACATTACTATGCAGTTGTTCAAAATATAGTGGACAACATAGGTTGGGTTTTTATAGACTCCCAAATATATATACAAGATTATATATAGTATAAAAAACTTAGGTCCAACAAATATATTCACAACCTAACAATACACTCACAACACTATCAATTTTTTCCACCTCTAAGTGAATTTATTAATATCTACAGTATTCATTTCAGAAGGTGATGAGCCTGGATAAACTAAAGAGGCTTCACATTACCTCTATTTTTAAACCCTTTAATTTCATTATTTAGAATGTACTAAATTTAACCACAAAAACCATCATTTAATTATCCATTAACCACTTACTTACCATTAATAAAACAGCCCAATCCATTCCAAACATTATTAAATAATTATTCAATTTATTCCTTGACTACTTGGAAATATAGTAAAAATAAACCACCACTTCGCTTCCCAAAATATTGTCTAAACAAACCACCTCCTCACTGCCCTAAAAGCAAATCCAAACAAGCCACATCCTTTCTAAGACAAATGCTTGGAAAAACAAACCACCTCCTCCACAACCTAAAAGAAGATACAAAAAAACCACCTCATCGCCACCCTAATGAAAGTCCTAATAAACCACCTCCTCGCCAATCTAAAAGAATGGTAAAAAATTCATGTATCACCCCTCACCCCATTAAAATCACCCATAACCATCCATGAAGCACAAACATACATCAAAACATATCAATATCATTTTCACATATTTACAAAAGAGAATTTTATCACATTCAACTATATTTTAGGGGCATTATCAGACAAACCAAACATACTAGGGAAACCAATTCATTGTACAAGTATAAATAATTCAATAACATCTATTTAGGGTGACACCAAAAAAATCAAAATAGTTAGAACAAAAAAGGGTTCCAAAAATCTTGTCAAACAACACAAAAAACACCAATGATCTTAATTTTCAGTAGGGAATTTAACCTGTACAATACATCACATCAAAATAACAATAAAGATGTAAAAACATGCGAATAAACCCATTTACCGATCAATTTCAACATAACAAAAAAAATTATAATCTATTAATCCAGAAAAACTATATCTCAGAGTAAAAAAGTTAAAACTCTTACTACATGATACACAATATGGGAAAATAAGGGAAATCCAACCTCAAAGAATATTTCTAAATCGTTGCGCACTGTAATAAAATGAATATTTCCCACAAACCTCAACTTTCCCATGAGCACCACAAATCTACCAACACCGCATTTCTAGACTATCAAAAGAAACCCAAAACACACCCGGAACAAAGTAAATTCCACCATAATAGACCATTGAGAGAATAGAGGTAGAAAAAGTGTGAGAAGGAGGAGAAAACTCACCATAGATCAACTATAGATCGCCAATAAACATCCACCAAGATGAAAATATAGAAGAGGGATAAAGATGGCTCAAAGAATACCTCATGGTTCCTAGGGTTCTCCCAAAATGAGATGAAGAAGAGAGAACAACTTAAAGAATGAATGTTTTGCTGAAAAATGAGTTTTAAAACTACACCAGATTGAGGGTTTACATGACATGTAATCCCATTTAATATTGTCAAATCCCCGGTGTTCTATTTCTACCAAAAAATGTTTCACCTCTTCATTTTATTTTATTTTTCTTTCCACAATATATTATACATCATAAAACCCTATCTCACATCTTGTGAACTATGTATACATCGTGAGGCCCTCCGTAAAAGTTGTGAAACTAAATTTCACTTCATGTAATCCAATTACATGATATGAAATCTATCTACTGCCAGATTTTAGCAACCAAGCCTTTACACACACCTTCATAGCCTCCTCCAAACAGATCTAACAACCAAAACTAGTAAAGTAATTTATTGGGAATTCACAAAACATTACATATGACACCTCTCAAATGATTGTCACCTCTGAGAATCCAAAACCAATACTAAAATAAAATGGGGTAAGAACAACCACCATGTGAGATTCCTCTCAATGATCTCATCATAATTCAAAGGTTAATTCCAACCAAACACGCCAAACCAAATGAACAAAAACACATTGCACTACCACATCGCTGCCACCACAACTACTACTCACCTCCTCTTACGAAACCACATTTCCACAAAACCATTTCGCAACCATGTTAACCTCTATGAATCCTGAACCAATAACCATTACAAAAAATGGACCGTACTACCATAAAACCAAAATACTGCATTTTCCTAAAAAACAAATAAAGGAATTACATCCTCAATGTTAAGTTACTATTCACTCTGGGAAACACTAACTCTACCTCATAGAATTAATAACATCACAATTAATTAATATCAATTACAAATCATGTCATCTCATTTTTATATGTCAATAATTTAGCACACACCACACCATAAATATCAAAAACCTAGGGAAAATCATATAACAAAAAAACGCATCAAAACAACACACTAAAAAGAAAAACATTGAAAATAAAATCTTAAAAAAAATCATTTTATTGGGTACATATATGATTCTCTCACTCCTAAGTCCTCTCCTTCTGGCCACTATGACGGCACCAAACATGAACCAAGGGAACGGTTTTTCCACACAATTCCTTCTCATAGTGATCACAGATCTCTACTAGCCACCCCACAAACATCATGAAATCTTCGATATCCAAGTCTCCCTATATAATTCGATGGGATTCATCGTGAATATACTAAAAACGTTGAGAGAAATGAATGAAATCAGGTATCCTCTCCGACTATAGTGGGAATTATTATCAGCATGCCTCCTTGAAAACACACCCCAACACCGCAAGGGACCCAATAATCCTAGGAGAAAGATTACACCTATTTTTAAACTATGATTCCTACATCGAGGGGAAAACCTCAAGAAAATAATGTATGCATCTTAAAACTCCAAGGGCATCATCCTGTGATCAGAATAAGAATTATACTAGTGCTACACTAATTGTATGCTCTCACGAGTAAGATGATAATTATCCATCATTCTTTATAGCACATTGAGAAAAAAACAGTTGTCACCCCAACTACTGTCCAACAAAATAGTGAACGACACTATCTCTAGTACAAAGAATAAAATTGATCCATACCAATAGAAGAGTGATATCTATTATTATATACAATCTCAAACAATGTAAGGTTTTGTGAAAATGACCCACCAAAGTCCAAGACAAATTCTTAAAATATATCCTCTAATGTTGGGATGGTCTGATCTGTTTTCCCATCTATTTGACAGTGGAATGCAGTGCTAAGGAGTAAATGAGTAAAAGGAATTTTGAAATCCACTTATGTCTTGTGAGGTAAAATGTGTGTCCCGATCTGAGACAAAAACCGTATGAACTCCATGAAACCACACCACCTCATCAACATACCTCTAAACAAGGAATCCATTACACCACACTACCTGATCACTAAGAAGTTATCTGATTTATTCAATTATCCCCTATCACCCAGATAGAATCACAACCACCCTAAGTAATGGGTAACCCTGTGATGAAATCCCCCATGATTTAGTCCAATTTCAATATAGGAACATTCAAGGGATGCAACGAACCACCAAGAACAATATTCATATCCTTTACTTAATGATAAACCAAACACTTTTCCCCAAACTCCCCAACTTTCTATTTCATCCCAGGAAACCAAAAATGCGTCTCCAATCCATGGTACATTTTTGAAATTACAGGGTGTATTGCAAATGGTGAGCTATTAAACTCATGAAGGAATCACTTACACATTTTTACCATAAAAAACATTATTGGAAACAACACCCAATTCCTAAAATCCTCTTACATCCTTCCGGACCATCACCATATCCAACATGATCGTGCAAAACATTAGCCTTTGAGTCTCCCCATTGAGACTCTTCCACATGCAGCATTATAGAATATTGAGCTGTCATATAAAACAAACAAACACTACTACCATACATTATTTAATCTATGTGAAAGGCCACAAACACCTCCATCACTCTATAATAATTTAAATACTCTTAAACAATACCCTCTCATAACTTCTTGCTAAAATCAATGACCACAAAATTTGATTTTCCTAATTTGAAAGAGATATAAAAATATTAATCCTGATGAAAATCCATCTACCTCCAATTCCACATTATTATATCTCAGTAGGAGAATATGTACCTAAGGCTCTTGTGATCAGTAAAGAAAAAAAATTACTACTTGATGAGGTAATCCTCCACTACATCAGCACAAAAACAAAAAATACTAGCTCCAAAATATTTGTGGAATAGTTACGTTAATGGAAAAGTAACTGATTAGACCCATAAGAGATGAATTTCCTCTTCAACATCAGGACTCCCCCTAATCCCAGATGGGAATAATAATAATGAACATCAAACATCACTCCTACCATAGGAAAACAGAGCACTAAACCATTAACCAATGTAACATCCTGACCCGGATGGCACTAAATCGGTGCACCGAGCTGGTTCTCCACAAGCCCTCAAGCGCACCTCCCCGTATGCTAGAGGCTGCCGACTAGCAGCGAGGGCCTACGGTGTGATAGTAGGGAGACTATTCCCTCATGACAGAGTAAGAAAATAGTGTAAATAGCTAAGTATCATACATAGAATAAAGTAAACATCGTGCAGAATTAATAAACAACTGAAATAGAACAAGTTGTAATAGTAAAATTCTGTAAAATCCCAAAAAACAATGCAGTACAATATAACACTAGTCACCCACCGAGTAAACCATACAGATTCAAGTACAAAATAAATTGAAAGTAAAAGTACTGGACTCTTCTACTAACTTCGAGCCAATCCACGTACCTGATCTCCCAACAATATCGAACTGCAGCAGCCCGATCAGTAGAACCACTTGAGCATCTTCACTTGATCCTGCAAAACTGGGCCTCAGCCCTATCCACCCTGTAACTCGTTCTCAACATGAAAAGCAGACATAAGGTCTCCACGTATGCCGAGGTGCACATGCAGGGGTGAGAAATAATCTTAGTAGGGCACCCCAACAAGCAACCTATAACTGCACTGCTATGGGTATGCAACAACAATGTGATCAGCCTATCTGGAACACAACAAAGTAAGTAAACCAAAAGTGAAACCATAGTCGAACCTATGGTATGTAAACCCTTTCAACTGGGTAAGTTCCCCCAAGGTTGTCCAAACCTATATACGTACACGTGTATAGTCCCATACCTATACACATATACATAAATATGAATATTCATGATTAGGTGAATTAAATAGTAAGAAACCACATCAACAGTCGATCCTTGGGACCATAGGCCCGATCTCCTTGACATCCTGTGCAAGGGAAAAGAGCTGGATGTCGTGCCACTCAAGTCGTGTGTCATTAAGTCGGTCTCTGGGTCTGTAATCCCATCGACATGTAACTTCTTCGTCCAAAGCCAGAATTATATCTCTGAACAAGCTAAAAAAATGTAACCCTCAGTGAAGTACTCACAGCGTGTCCCCTCTGGTTAAACAAATCAAACACGATCAAGTTGATAACACAACAGGTAACCCTCTGGGAAGTACTCACAGCCTATACCCACTGGTCCTACATAGAAACACAAACAACCCTTTGGACAGCACACACAGTCTCACCCCTCTGGTTTAGCTAAATCATATACTATCTAGGGAAGCACTCAACGTCAATTCCCTCTATAGTCTCGTATCGTACTAAAGGCACTTTGGGGAAGCACTCAACGTTAATTCCCCATGTGGCATGCATCAAGGAACTACAGACACTCTGGGGAAGCACTCAAGGTCAATTCCCCCTGTGGTATCACATCGTATAATTATAAAGAAACTCTAGAGAATCCCTCAACGTCAATTCTCCCTATGGTCTATACACTAGGTTCTCACAGCCCTTTATAATTCAAGCAAGTGTATCATCATCTATCGACCCAAGTAAACCTTAAGAACAACTTGGCTAACTGTCTACAACACGGTAAAATACACTATTTACAATCAAACACCTCTACTTAGGCACAAAAGGAATAACAGGAATCCAAAAAAACAAGAAAGACGCCTCGCGTCAGGATCAACCACCACCAACTAGGAAGCACCTCTGGTAAATACTACAACATCAAGAAACCAAGTTAGATATAAACAAACAGTGTGGGTGGCCCGAACGCCCAACCCAACAATACATCCAAAGCCCAAAGGGATCACCAGTTTGGAAGGGGTTATAGGTGACACCCGATCACCATCTCTACCCAAACCCGACGTAACAACTCAGGTCTAGTCAAACAATGAGCACCCACTGGGTCCCTCAATTCAATCACATAGGAGTCATCATACTCGGGATCCTCCAGGTAAACACAAGTGAAGGAATCCAATGTGGGGTCCTTAGAGAAGAGAAATGGAGGAATCCCACACGAGATCCTCAAAGGAAGGACAACATAGGCATTCCATAACATGGTTCCAGTAAAATGGAGAACAAGATAGAGGTCCTACAAGGGACTCCCTAGGCCAGCACACAAGCAAAGGCATCCTTCAAGGCATCCATAGAAGTGACCTGTCTCAAAGCCTCAAAGGCCAGAAGGGGACATCTCACAAGAGAAAAATCCTCTAAATAATAGGTTATGGGAGATATCTTATAGCTCATCTCCTATTAAAGGTCTCAACTAGGTTGGTCTGAACACCCAACCTATCATCCAGGCCAAGTCTCACTCTAAGGTGGCAACTAAACTCGATAACCGGAGGAAGAACCCCTCCATTTAGATAGAAACCCCCAAAACCCCATTTCTATGATATCTAAATGTCAAAAGGACTCCTCAATTGATATCTACGTGGAGAAACTCTTATAATTGACTACTCACACACCCAATTCTGGCTTCCAAAGACCAAGATATCCCAAAATTATTAAACTAAAGTAGTACATGGCTAGAACACATGGCCAAAACACATTGGGCCTGCTTGTGTAATAGTACACAGTGTGTACTTTACTGAACATGGCATGTAATATTCAAAAAGTCACCCCGTGTGTGTTTTCACTAAAACACGTGCCCAACTACCACTACACGGCGTGTACTCAAAGTACACAATGTGTACTCCTTCAAAACCACTATTCCATGTTCTATTTCTCATGACCAGTCAGACGGCAACCAACTACATGGTGTGTACTCAAAATGCACGGTGTGTACTTAAGAAAACATAATCTTCCCCAAATTAAAAGAACACATGGCATGTACCCCTGGAATACATGTCCTGTATTCTAGGTTTTCCGATGGGAAATCCCTAAAAATGCCTGAAACGCCCATTTTCGCCCGTGAAACAACAGATCCAGCCCCATGGGATTACAAGCATGAAATAAAAGGATTTAATGATTTAAACTAAAATTTTAAAAATGGATCTATGGTGAAAACATAAATAGCCCTACCTTCGGGCAGAAACCGCTGAAGCTTCAGTTGATTTCACGGCTCCCGGTTTCCGCACTCCGACTCAGCGTGTCGGGACCTTCGAATCGGTACCCCTATTGCCTCCCAAATCTCTCTATTTCTAAATCTCCAAATCCCCAAAAAAAATACACGGCTAAGGAGGAGTTTATATGGAGTGTGTGAAATAAGGAAGAGTAAGGAAGAGAGAATAAAAGAAAAGGAAAGAAGAAAAGAATAGGAAGAAAAGGGGGCCCGGGCTGGCCCCACCGCCCGACATGAGTTTATTCCTTCCCGAGGATAAATACACATTCTGGACTCAACAACACAAACAGAATATCAATAAAATTATCCGTTTAAAAGTTATTTCCAAACGAACCTACGTGAATAATTTAATATTTAATTTAATAATATTAAATATTAAATATTCTGCTAAAATTCGAATAGCTCGGATTTCCACAAAACTCTTGTCCTAGGGTAAAATTCTTATTCAAGGACCAACAAAGTGGTCAAAAAAATTATCCGAGATCATTTGATAGGGGAAAAATGACTATTTTACCCCTCACGAGCATCCAACGGCAAAAATTCAAATTTCTGCTCAAAATGACTATCCAGAAAAACACGGGTTCTTACAAACTCCCCACCATAAACCTTATCATCCCTAAGAAGCCTAGTGAAAGAACCAACAAACATGCTCATATCCCAATAATCTACACAACCAAGATATCTAGACTGTCCAACGACCTGCCTTATAGCTTTAACTGCCACCTTCTACACAGAAGATATTCAACTATGACCAAACTGGTACTCTCCACCATATGAATACCCTTTTCATCATATTAAAAGAAAACTCTAAGCTCAAAATCCCCCTAGAAAACACTGAAGTTTATCCAAAACAAGGAAAACCACCCTTAAAATTCCAATGGTGCACTCCCCACCATATGGATTTCTTTAAACTTTTCCGAGAGCACAATCAGAACAGGTTTCATCCTCAACAGGGAAGAACATTATAAAAGAAAAAGGTTCTTGATGTGGGGTCAAAGCTCTCTCAACGCACTAAAGACAAATCAAGATAGCGCATGATCGTCTCTTACAAGAGTAAACTAATATTTCACTGAAGGCAAGTCTAGCTCCCTTCGAGCCACACTAACATCCTACCAAAACCTGACCAGGATTCAATCATGGTTCAACCATTTCACGGTAACATGAAATTTCACAAAGTCACCTCTACAACATAAGGACATTCCAAACAACTTCTGGGATCTGAGTCCACAGAAATTCCTGAAACATCGGTCCTCATATCGCACCCGGCCACTCACTGATTTAGATTCAAATGACGCCACTCGCAATAGCAACATCAGAAGCACTGGTCTACTAGGCTAGGCACTCGAACAGGCCTTCTCATCGAAACTAGTCACAAAAACAAACACTTCCATAAGGTATTGGAAAACTCTGGATAACCTTTCACACTAAGGTTTTCCTAGAACATAAAACAAATCGACCTACAAGGGTTCGAATAAAAACCAAGGGTATCTATGTCTTCCACCTAGCCCTACAGAAAAATCCGCACAGCTAGGTCATAAGGTCTAACAACCTATCCCAAAAGATCCAAAACCTCTCAGAAGAATGTAAAATTCACAATGACTAAAGAAAGTCAAAACCAAAACATAGCCTACAAGGGCCCTGATCCTATCTGAGCATCCTTAGAAGGAATGTCTCCTTGGAGTCAACAACCCAAGTATAAGAGAAACTGAACTAAAACTCCTTGGGTATCCATATACGGATATACCACAAGGAAGTCCAGTTCATAAGAAAAGACTTGGTATATATGGACATCGTTATCAATGATTCGACTAGATAACCACATACCTGAGAAAAAATACCCAATAAGTGTTAAACAGGAAGGCATCACATGCCATATCGGCCAACTGGGGTCACTACACCACCTATGCACAAGGACTGAGTCATCATCCTCACACCAACGCCTCAATATAGATCCACATATCCTTCCATCAGAGTAAAAAAGTATGTTTAAGCAGACCCAAAGGTCTCAGTCGTTAGTAAAAACACACACTAGCAGGTCTATATACTATGAATCCTATGTGCCTGGTATGATGCATGAGATGCCTCTTGCCTTTGCCGGCCAAGAGTCAATCTATCCCTGGCATCTTACCAATGGACAAGATCCAGAGATACATAGTAAATAAAAACACCACACAACATGTGTGTTGCTCAAGGAGAAAATCATATACAACTATAACATCACAAAATCAAAACAACAATCCCAAACCATGGTAACCAGGACTTCTTACCAGAACAAATGTTCATGACACACTAGCCCGATATCCATGACAGGTTCCGACACATTACTAATACTCATGTCTACTATATCCCAAATAGTAAAGACTAGGAAAAAAACTCCTCTGATACCACTTTGTAACATCCTGACCTGGATGCCACTAAATCATTGCTCCGAGCCGGTTCGCTAGAAGGCCTCAAGCACATCTCCTCGTACGCCAGAGGCTGCCGACTAGCTGCAAGGGCCTAGGGTGTGAAAGTGGGGAGACTATTCCCTCATAACAGAGTAAGAAAACATCTGGAATAACCAAGTATCATACATAGTATAAAGTAAACAGAGTGTGGAAGTAATAAACAACTGAAATAGAACAAGCTGTAATAGAAAAACGTTGTAAAATCCCGAATAACTATTCAATACAATACAACACTGGTCACCCATCGGGCCGACCATACATATACAAGTACAAAAGAAACTGGAAGTAAAAGTATAGGGATCTGATACTAACTCTGATCCAATCCACGTACCTGATCTCCGGACAATATAGAACTACAGTAGCTCGGTCAGTAGAACCACTCGAGCAGCTCCGCTCGATCATGCAACACTGGGCCTCAGATCTATCCACCATGAAACTCATTCTCAACCTGAAAATCTGACATAACGTCTACACATACACCGAGGTGCACATGAATGGGTGAGAAATAATCTTCGTAGGGAACCCCGACAAGCAACCTATAACTATGAAGCTATGTGTATGCAATAGAAATGTGCTCAGCCCAGCTGGAACACAACAAAGGAAGTAAACCAAATGTGAAACCACAGTTGAACCTAGGGTATGTAAACCCTGTCAACTTGGAAAGTGCCACCATGGATTTCTATACATATATATGTACAAATTTATAGTCCCATACCTATACACATATAACTAAATATGAATATTCATGATTAGGTGAATTAAATAGTAAGAAACCACATCAATAGTCGATACTTGGGACCATATGCCTAATATCCTGGACATCTTGTACAAGGGAAGGGATTTGGATGTCGTGCCATTCAAGTCATGTGTCATTAAGTCAGTCTCTAGGTCTTTAATCCCATCGACATGTACCCTCTTTGGCCAACTCCAGAATTATGTCTCTGATCAATCTAAAAAAACATATATCCCTTTGGGAAGTACTAACAGCCTATCCCCTCTGGTTCAACCAATCAAACACAAGAAAGTAGATAACACAACAGGTAACCCTCTGGGAAGTACTCACTACATATCTCATCTGGTCCTACCTAGCAACACAAGCAACCCTCTGGGCAGCACGCATAGTCTCACCCCTCTGGTTTAGCTAAATTATAGACTCTCTGAGGAAGCAATCACCGTCAATTCCCATTATAGTCTCGTATCGTACTAAAGGCGCTCTTGGGAAGCACTCAACGTCAATTCCCCCTGTGTCCAGCGTCAAGGAACTACAGACACTTTGGGAAAGCACTCAACATCAATTCCCCATGTGGTATCGCATCGTATAATTATAAAGACACTCTGGAGAAGCCCTCAACATCAATTATCCCTATGGTCTATACACCAAGTTCACATGGCCCTGTGTAAGTCAAGCAAGTGTATCATCGTATATCTCCCCAACTAAACCTCAATAACTACTTGGATAACAGTATACAACAAGGTAAAATACACTATTTATAATCAAACACCTATACTCAGGAACACAAGGAATAGTAGGCATCCAGAAAAACAAGAAATACGCCTCGTGTCAGGATTAGCAGCCACCAACTAGGAATCACCTATGGTAAACACTACAGCATGAGAAAACCAAGTCAGATATAAAAAAATAGTGTGGGTGGCCTGAACGCTCAACCCAACAATACATCCAAAGCCCAAAGTGATCACCAGTTTATCACGGGTACTAGGTGACACCTGATCACCATCTCTACCCAAACCCAATATAACAACTTAGGGTCAGTCAAACAATGAGAACCCACTGGGTCCCTCAATTCAAACACAGAGGAGGCATCATACTTGGGATCTTCCAGGTAAACACGAGCGAATGCATCCAATGTGGGATCATTAACGAAGAGAATGGGAGGAACCCTACACGAGATATTAAAAGGAAGGACAACATAGGCATTCGATAACATGGTTCCTATCAAATGAGGAACAAGCAAGAGGTCCTTCAAGGGACTCCATAGGTCAGCACCCAAGCAAAGGCCTCCCTCAGGGGATCCTTAGAAGTACCCGGTCTCAAAGCCTCATAGTCCAAAAGGGAACATCTCATAGGGGAAATTTCCTATAAATCATAGGTTACGGGAGATAGCTAATATCTCATCTCTTATTAAAGGTCTAAATTATGTTTGTCGAACACACAACCTATCATCCACGCCACGTCTCACTCTCAGGTGACAACTGAACTCGATAACTGGAGGAAGAAACCATTAATTTAGATATAAACCACCCAAACCCCCTTTATATGACCTCTAAATGTTAAAACAACTCCACCATTGCGATATAAGTGAAACGATGCTCAGAATCAACTACCCACACTCCCAGTTCTGACTTCCAATACCCAAGATATCCCAAAATTACTACACTGGAGTAGTACATGACCAGAGCACATGGCTAGAACACATTGGGCCCACTTGTGTAATAGTACACGGCATGTAATTTACCATAAATGGTGTGTACTATTCAAAAAAAAGTCACCCCATGTGTGTTTTCACTAAAACTCATTCCCTAGTACCAATACACAGCGTGTACTCAAAGTACACATCGTGTACTCCTTAAAATCCACTATTTCTTGTTCTATTCCACACAGCCAGTCACACGACCACCAACTACACGGAGTGTACTCAATGTATAGGGTGTTTACATAAGAAAAAATCATCTTCCCCTAATGGGAATAACACATGACATGTACCCCTGGAATACACGCCGTGTATTCTAGGTTTTCAGAGGGGAAATCCCGAAAAACGCCCGAAACATCCGTTTTCACCCCCAAAACAATAGATCGAGCTCCATGAGATTATAAGCAAGAATTATAAGGCTTTAGATACTTAAAACAAAATTTTTAAAGGGTATATATGGTGAAAACATAAACGGCCCTACCTTCAGTAGGAAACCACCGAATCTTCGGTTGATTTCGCGGCTCCCGGTTGCCGCACGTCGACTCAGTGCATCGAGATCTTTGAATTGGTACTCCTCTGGCCTCCAGACTCTCTATATTTCTCAGTCTCCAAATCCCCATTAAAGTCATAACGAATGAGGAATGCATATAGAGTGTCCAAAATAAGGAGTAGGAAGGAAGAGAGAAGAAAAGAAAAGGAAAGAAGAAAAGAAAAGGAAGAAAAAGGGGCTCGGGCCGGTCCCAACGCCTGAC
Source organism: Viscum album (assembly GCA_963277665.1). Taxonomy (NCBI): domain Eukaryota; kingdom Viridiplantae; phylum Streptophyta; class Magnoliopsida; order Santalales; family Viscaceae; genus Viscum; species Viscum album. The sequence goes on from OY728153.1 coordinate 1,243,757,104, forward strand.
ATGAGTTTATGTCTTCACTAGGATAAAATCCCCATTCCGAACTTATAGGATCATATGGAATCACAATACAATTCTTGATTTAAAATTTATTTTCAAAAAAAACCTACGTGAATAATTTAATATTTTATTTAATAATGTTATATATTAAATATTCTGCTAAAATTCAAACAGCTCGGATTTCCACCAAACTCCTCTCCTAGGGTAAAACACTATTCTTGGACCAACTGAGTGCTCGAGAAAATTATCCGAGATCATATGTTAGGGAATAAATGAACATTTTACCCCCCCACAAGCATCCAATAGCAAAAATTCAAATTTCTTCTCAAAACGACTGTCTCGAAAAACACGGTTTCTTACAACCAACATCCCCTTCATGTAACCAATAACTTATTGGAACTGATCAGTTCAAACAAAAGTGTGGTCCTTCCTGGTCAAAGATATATAAGAGGCTACAAATAAAAAGAAATCAGGTATAAACCTCCGATAATATTTTTTAATACTAATGAAATCGTGAACCTCTACCATGTTATTGGGTGGATACCAATAAATATCTACTTCAACCTTTTAGGCGTCTACTTTCAGAAATTTTTAAGACACCACTTGTCTAAGGAAATGAACCTATCATGTCTAGAACCAACACTTGTATAACAATCCATATAGAAGGTGTTGCCAAAAAAACATACAATGGAGCTAATAGATGCTTGACATCCTTCACCTATAACTTAGATTAGATCATGATATCATCAATGAATACGATGAAAAACTTATCTAAGAACATAATGAACATGGAGTTCATAATCCCCATAAAATTGGTTGGTTCGTTCATAAAACTGAATGGCATGACTAAAAACTCAATGCTCATATACATACATATGAAGGTAGTCTATGGGATATCTTTTTCCTTCACCCTCTGTTGGTGATATCCAGAATGTAGATCGATCTTATAAAACAAACTCGCCCCTTTTAGCTAGTCGAAAATATCATTTATCCATGGAAGATGGTAATTTTTCTTGACCATTATATAATTCAACCACTAGTAGACTTTACACAACTTTATAATACCATCCTAATTCATAGAGAACAACACTATACACCCCACAATGACACAATGGGTTGGATAATACCCTTTATCATCAGATCATCTATTTGGATCCTCAAATATACCAACTAAGAAGGTGTCATATGATAAAAAGAAATTAAAATTATAGAATAACCTGGCTGTAAGTGCATCCCAAACTCAACATCACATCAAATGGGAAGAGTTAGAAATTCCTCTAGAAAACATCCAAGAACTCCACAATGCCCCTAGGAACATCTACCATCTCAATTCCCATAGTTTTCACTAACAACTTGAAAAAAATAAATAAAGGGTTTATAAATTCCAACATCCCATTTGAAAACTCCATTTTCCTAAAAAAACTACTTTTCGGCCATCCACATCCAAAAACGCAACTCTCCACTATAAGAAGTCAATAAAAGAACATAACGAATACAACTAGTCGATGCTGAGGATTCCATCATATGACAATATTGATAATAAGAAAATATCCCCATTGGATTTATGTGGACCCATATTCAATCTACACCCTCGGAACACATCAAACAAGTTGGTCTGGCCTACGACTAATGAACTCAGCACTAGGGGAATTAGAATCCTCTCTACCTATAGTCTATGATTATGGGATAGAGAGGGTGTAAAAATGGATTTCAAAGCTATTGAATCAAAAAAGGGAAAACAAAATTAATAAACAAACTTATTATACATTTAATAATATCTAGAACCTCTATAAAAACTACCTCTAATGCATGAAACTAACCAAACCTATATCTTATACCTCTCTACAGATGACCTCCTCCAGGACCATGCTCAATTCATAGTCCTTGAATCAGAGGAAAATACATAGGTCATTCTCTACCTGATTCATCTCCCCTTGGTAGGGAAATAAGTTGCTTCCCCAATTGGTGAAATGACCCCACATGATACTATTGTTGCAGCTGGTGTAAAAACTATCCATCCCTACCAAACTGAGCTTAAGGACCCACTGGGAACTTGTTCTGGAAATGGCCACAAACCCAAAAACCAAAATACACTAGAACAATGTTTCTATAAAAATAATAGAAACCACTGACACTAGAAAGCCAAAAAGGAATATGATGATGTCAAATACCTTCTCCTCAAAACCTCGATGGTCCTAGATCTTAAGACCTACCACTGACAACTCTCATCCTCAAGGAACCTTTCCCACTCCCCTCCCACAGAAAACCTCATTGGTAGTGTATACAATATATCAAATATACATTCTTCTGGACTTCCATATATGTCAATAACCAAATAGGGGTGATTGTATACTGGTTAGAAGGATGGAGTGCCACCTTATGACATCTCTCATGACAATCCTAAACTGATGTAGGAAAAAATATAGAAGGTCGTTGAACTTGATCCCCAACTACTGCACTAACATGCTCCCATGTTCAAGAGAAAGAAGCTCCAACCTCTTCACTTCCTTCATGGTAAACAGAAGGAATTCTTCCTAGAACTCCTTATAAATCTCAACCCACTAACCATATGCCTCATTTCTCCATCTCAAACACATCATCCACCAATGAAGTTCAGTTCCCCTCATCTGACAGACTTGCAAAGGGACCCAATACTCCATGGGGGCCTGGATCAAACTAAAAGAGATCACTAGATCCTCTATCTATCTCTCTCTACATCCTTGTTTGAAATAATACACTCATACATACATAGATCTTACTACTAAAAAGAACACATCCTCCTCTACCACTAATCATCCTCCTAAAAAATCGACCCTATTTCGATCAACCAGATCATCCTACTGAACCTCAAAAGCCTAAGTCACATGCAGATGAATTCTAGGAGCTATAACTGAAAATCAAACAACAATATCTAAACTCTATTTAGTATGAAATATTATTATGATTTTTTCAAACTCATTTAATTCAATTTTCCCATTTTGAATTTCCTAAAACAAACGAAATAAAATAAGAACATTATTCATTATGATTCATGTACCTTTTCTAATTCTCTTCCATGATAGAAGGTCCATCTCACATGGCCATTCAATAATCTCATAATCCATGTACTAGATCCTGGGGCCCCCTAAAAACCTTTTTCCTAGCCATTCTCCCTAGCCTATTTCACACACCGAGGTCAACCTGAAATTTTACCGTACCACCACTGAAACACTATTCCTAACTCCAAAATCTATCTAATATCCCAACCATAACCTCTGATACAACTCTATCATGAATCCATCCCCTTAAATATAATTCAACTAGGGGGGAAAGAAAACGACCCTGAGTCCTTCCTCTAGTAATCCCCATGTTGGAGACTAGCTCCAAGGGTGTAAAAATCTCACAATATGGGATGCATTACCCATTATACAAAAACCATATCGGGAGATAGAATGAATCATCCATGACAACTCAATGGAATAATATTAAAATAAATCCCATGACCATCCCACATTTCTGTTTAAATAAAACTAATACAAGAAAATTCTCCAAAGTAAATACCCAAAAGTAAAGCTAAAGTAGTAACATACCAACTATCAAGGATATGAGCTAGTAAGGTTCATCATGATCCATGAAAACCTCCTTGAACCTTGAAAAAAAATTAAATATGTATGGTGAGTATATAGGTACACTCTATAAGAAATCCAATCTCTCTTGTGCATGTGTGAATGTAGGAGACTAATGCACCTGTGCGAAAGCAACATAACCAAACAAAACCTAAACAAGTATACTAACACAACCCAACCTTACTAAGGCACGCTCACCAAATAATGAAAATCAACTAATATAATATAACATGATCACATAGATAATGGTACCCCACACTGCCTTCCCACTGGTATTCTTTTCTAACTCCAGACATCATATGTCCTAGAGCTCCCATCTATTCTGTATACCACACCACTCCATAAGTATGACCACAACATACCTCACTCGTATACACCTAGGATCACTGTGCACAAGAACAACTATATCGCATGTCACAAGAAAACACATGGGTCACCACCCCACAGTCACAATCTCAACTCTCCCCAAAACACCAGGGCCATCACACTTCATCCAAAAGATAACTGGGACACATATCACCTTGTCCGGAAACACCAAGCCTATCACATCACACCCAAAGAAAACTGAGCCATAAAAACCACCATATAATGCAATAACAGACCTCCATTCATCATGTCATGTTCCATACCTACTTCTCCTAGAAGAGAGAGTATGGTAATGTAGGTACCCATCCATCTGTACTCCCCACTGAATATTGGGGGAAACAAACCCTATGTGACTATACATGTGATCAACACGAACATATCAACATGGGTGTGGTGCATATTATAGTGACCCGACCTTTTCCTTCATTACTATCACATCATTTCAAAGATACACAACATAATAGTATTACACATAGAGGATCCAAAGGTTTAGTGTCTTGGGAAAACTAGGACCACACATAACAAATACAACATCAACCATAAACATTTATTTAATTTCATCATCTCTAGCTTCTTATTGGCACTTTTCCTCTCCTTAGTACATGTAGCCACCTGAGGATATACATCAAAAGGGGTGAGATAGAAGTCCAGTAAGAGGATAGATAAGAACAATATATCATGAGGTGAGCATAATCAGGACATAGGCAAAAGATCATGAACATGAGAGGAGCATAAATAATAGACTTGAAATGTGGCAATTCATAAAAATGAAACATCATGTCTTAGTGGTTAACTACCACACATATTCGTCAACCAAGCTAGCATCTTGTTGACACATAATTTCACATTTACTCATGAGATTCATCACCTTACCCAATGCATTGGACGCTATATACTTCTGGGCGCACCCGTCATATTTAAACATTAATATTGCGATATATAATTCTGGGCGCACCCGTCACATCATAACATTATAATTATCATTCTTGCAACATAGAACACATATCAAACATGTACATAAATAACCCATGGAAAGGAATGGGCTTAATCTCATAATAACACATTCATAAGCTTTGGGTTCCCAAAAGAAAGAGGGAACAACACACTTGATAGAAGAACCATCAACCTTGAATGAGAGGTAAAAGGTGAGATCTTGAAAGAAGAGTTCTTTTGGAAAACATTTTGATGGACATAAAAACTAGTGAAAAACATTTATATCCCAGAAATTTAAAGGAAATGATGAAAAAATTATCTTTGAGGAGTAACCATATAAAAATTGGAGTGAATGAGGGAGAAGCCGAAGGATGAAAATTGCGTTCGAGATTTCCCCTTACCTTGTACCCGAATGCCTCCTTCTCTTTAATGTCCTGTATAATGACATTATATTCATTAATTAAAAATTCAAAAACCTTTTATACATTAATATTGTTCATTATGGTTTCATTATGTCATATTATGTACCTTTGGATGACTTATAGAGTTTAAAAACATTGTTTGGGGATGTTCGTTTTTATGGTTTTCTTGAGCGGTCCACTTGTATTCTTAAATTGAAGTTCGAGTAGATCATGGGTAAAAATCCAGAAATTATAATCCATGTTATTAGTGATATTACAGGATCTTGAGTTATTTTTATAATGAATTATATTAGATCCATGTGGGTGAATCATTAGATAAGAATTAAATGATGATTATTTGGGTTAATTTGAGTGGTTTTTGGATCACAACGAACCTGTTTCAACTTTTCACTTAGTAATATGGCCATAGGTTATTTACAGAACTTAAAATAGAACATAATACATATAACATATTCTGGTTCAACCATAAAAATGGTTTCATGGCCAGATCTGAAGGTAGAAATTGAAGAAGAGAGCATGTTGTTTTTGAAGGTGATAAATTAACACCACATGAACAACGTTCTCTTTAATAAACTAAAAGGAATGGTGAAAGGGTGTGGGGTAATATAATATACCATAAAATTAATTTATATTTATAATACTAGAGTTGAAAAATAATTTGGATGAATATAGTTGGGGAGAGATCAAGAAAGGAACTTGAACTTGAAAGGAAATTAAAGGAGAGCGGGAGGGAAATTACCTCTTGAATCTTTCACTTGATAACCTCTTTAAGGGCCTAATCTTGGTCTTTTGATGAGACCAGAAGCTCTTGGAAGTGGGGAAGGGGATAGGGGAGATTATTGGGTAGATATTAGAAAATTCTTGAAGTTTGAGAGGTGTGTTTTGGCAAGAGGAGGGGGGAGGGCTTATTTATACATGAGGAGGGAGGTGTTTTTGGCATAAAATATTAAATAAAATAATATATCAAGAGTTAGACTTGTAATAGTAGTTTTTTGACATCATAAATCATATATTAATATAATAAAATTAGTTTAATTCATTAAATCTTCTTTATAATTCGAATTAATTAATTTATTAAAAGGAAAGTGAAAGAAAGAGAAAAAGACACTTCAAGAAATCACCTTTTGACATTAGGCTTTGGAAAGTTCTTTTTAGGTTTGAGAATTGGATTTATTGTTTTTCAAGGAAAAATTTATTAAATTTAAAATAATTGGGCCGAATCTAATGCTCTAGAATTTTTATGTCATCATTACATCATTAATTATGCAATTTAGTATATACTGATTATGCGAAAAACTGTATTTTTTTACTATTCATCCGAAAATTGAAGTATTTCAGAATAAACCCAAAAATTTACCCCTAACATTTTTTGACGTGTAGAATCCAAAAATGACGTCCATTTTTAAAAAATAATTTTCTAAATATTAATAATTTAACGTCTAATTAAAAACATAATTTACTTAAAAAAACAGTTTTTAAAATTAAAACTGATTTTGTAGTTCTTTCAAAAATTACGTAGGGTATTATAAAATTATCTGAAAACTGTTAGAAATTGATTTAATACTTTATGAATAAATTGCAGGGAAATAAATATTCTTTTAAATTTATTAATTATAATTAATTATTTTGACATATAAAATACCAAAAACATTTACTAAGGCCAAATTATCACTTTCTATGATTTCTAAATTTTATTTTATTATTCATAAGTAATGTTAATCTTATTTAATATTCATAAGGGTCATATTACTATTAATATTGGTAGTTTACTATTCATAAGGGTAGGTTACTATTCAACAAAAATTATTTTTGTTTCATTAGACTCCAAAAACTATCTTGAACACAACCGTGTATGTCGGATTTTTAAAATTCAAAATATAGGGGTGACAAAATTATGTTTAAAGGTCACTTATCACTTAGTAGTTCATTATTTTGTGTTTTTTGTGACATAAATATAAGAAGGGAATTTTCCATTGAAATCCTTTGGGTCGTTACATTCTTCCCCCCTTAAGAAATTTCACCACCGAAATTTCACTTTACACAAACAGGTGAGGGTACTTCTCCTTAATTTCCTCTTCTGGTTCCCAAGTTGCTTCCCCAAACTTATGATTCCTCCACAACACTTTGACAAGGCGGGTTGTCTTGTTGCGTAGAACCTTATCACCTCGGTCCAAAATTTTTATCGGCTGCTCCTCATAGGAGAGATCATCTTCTAGCTGTACCACCTCTAGGTTTAGTAAATGTGAGGGGTCTGGTATATACTTCCTCAGTAGTGATACATGAAACACATGATGAACTTGAGCCATATTCGGTGGAAGTGCCAGACGATAGGCCACAGCTCATATACGGTCAAGGATCTCAAAGGGGCTAATGTACCTTGGTCTTAGCTTCCCTTTCTTCCTGAATCTCATGACTCTCTTCCATGGAGATATTCGAAGGAAGACTTTATCTCCAACGTCGAACTCCAAGTCCCTTCGACGGTTGTCAGCATAGCTCTTTTGCTGACTTTGAGCAGTATTGATGTGTTTCTGGATGACTTGAACCTTCTTTGACATCTCTTGAACAAGATCGGGACCATGTAGCTTTTTTTCTCCAACTTCATCCCAAAAGGTTGGAGTTCTACATCGCTTCCCATAAAAAGATTCATACGGTGCCATCTGAATACTCGAGTGGAAGCTATTGTTGTATGAGAACTCAACCAATGGGAGATGCTGATCCCAAACACCTTTTAATTCAAGAGAGCATGCTCTTAGCATATCTTCAAGCGTCTGAATAGTCCTTTCAAACCGACCATCAGTTTGGGGGTGATAGGTTGTGCTGAAATTTAATTCAGTACTCAAAGCATGTTGAAGGCTCCTCCAGAATTTATATGTGATCCTTGGATCACGGTCAGAGACAATCGAGAGTGGAACATCGTGCAATCTCACTACTTCCTTCATATATATCCTTGCAAGTTGTTCAAGTGAGAGGTCTTCCCGAATATAGGTAAAATGGACAGTCTTGGTGAGTCGATCAACCACAAACCATATCGCATTATTTCCCTTTGACGTCTTCGGGAGACCCGTGACAAAGTCCATAGTAACATTTTCCCATTTCCACATGGGTATAGGCAATGGATGCATCATACCTTTGTACTTTTGTCGCTCAGCTTTAACTTGCTGACATACCAAGAACCTTGATATATATTCCACAATCTCCTTCTTCATGTTATCCCACTAGAAGTATTCTCGGAGATCACGATACATCTTGGTACTTCTAGGATGGATAGAGAAAGTCGAGCTATGTGCATTATCCAATAGATCCTTCTTTATCCCAGGTGATGAAGGAACACAAAGCCACATTCCAAACCAAATCACACCATCATCATCGATATGGAACTCTTGTTGCTTTCCTTCCTTTACTGCATTCACCTTCTTTTGTATCTCCACGTCATCCCTTTGTGCTTCCTTAATCTTATCTTGGATGGATGGTTGCGCAATCATTTGGGCAAGGTAGTATGTATCCTCTTCCCTTACGATTTCTAAATCCATCCTTTAAATATCCAAGAAGATATGGTCTTTCTCAATCCTCAACATGGATAGAGTAGCAGGTTCTTTTCTACTTAGAGCATCAGATACCTTGTTCGCCTTTCCAGGATGATAGTGAATAGAGAAATCGTAATCCTTGATTAGCTCTAACCATCTCCTTTGACGCCTGTTGAGCTCCTTTTGTCTGAATATATACTTTAGGTTCTTGTGGTCGGTGTATATGTCACACTTCTCACCATAAAGGTAGTGCCGCCAGATTTTCAAGGCAAAAATCACGGCTTCCATCTCTAGATCATGCATTGGGTAGTTCTTCTCATGGAACTTCAACTGTCGTGAGGCGTAGGCTATCACATTATAATTTTTCATGAGTACACAACCGAAGCCTTTCTTTGATGCATCACTGTATATCACAAAACTTTCTCCGCTTTTTGGTAGTGTGAGTACAGGTGCAGTGATCAACCTTCTCTTTAGCTCCTTGAAGCTTCCCTCACAATCTTCCGTCCATACATACTTTACCCCTTTTCTTATTAACTTAGTTAGCGGGCTTGACAATCATGATAAGTTTGTCACAAAAAGTCGGTAGTACCCAGCTAATCTAATAAAACTACAGATTTATTTGACACTAGAGGGCCTGGGCCATTCCTCAATCGCCTTTGTCTTTGAAGGGTCCACATAAATTCCCTCACTTGTGATCACATGTCCCAATAATGTGACTTGATTCATCCAAAAGTCACACTTGCTAAACATGGTATACAACTTATCCTTTCTCAATGTCTCCAACACAAGTCTTAGATGTTCTTCATGTTCCTCCTTTCTCTTGGAGTAGATGAGAATATAATCGATAAACACTACCACAAATTTGTCGAGGTAATGTCTAAAAAATATATTCATCAAATCCATGAAGATTGTAGGGGAATTAGTAAGTCCGAAGGGCATCACCAAAAACTCATAGTGCCCATACCTTGTATAGAAGGCAGTCTTCTGAATATCTTCCTTCTTCACCTTTACTTGATGATATCCAGAATGAAGATCCACCTTTGAGAAGTATTGATCTCCTCTTAACTGGTTGAACAAGTCATCAATCCTTGAGAGTGGATCCTTGTTCTTTATGGTGATCTTTTTGAGTTCCTGATAATCGATACATAGCAGCATGGTTCCATCCTTCTTCTTTACAAAGAGCACTAGCGCACCCCAAGTTGATGCACTAGGGCATATGAACCCTTTGTCCAGATGCTCTTGCAGCTGCTTATTTAACTCTTCCAGTTCGATAGGAGCCATCACATAGGAAAACTTCGATATTGGAGTAGCTCCAGGTATGAGTTCAATTGAGAACTCTACCTCACGATCCGAGGGAATTCCGGGTAACTCTTTGGGAAATACATCGCTGTATTCCCTCATGATGGGAATCTCCTCAAGGTTGGAACTTTCCTTCGACTAAACCATTTGGGCGAGGTATGCTTCTTCATAGGGAATCAACACCCACACCATTGAAGGATTTATTAAAGGATATTCATGATCATCCTTTCATTTGTAGAGAATCATGGTATGGTTCGGAATAATAAAATATATTTCCTTTTTCCGACAGTTGATATGTGCTCTATATAACGAGACCCAATCTATTCCCATTATAGCGTCGAATTCCACCAAGGGAAGTATTACAAGATTTGCTGGAAGAATCTTCCCAAATACATCAATAGGAGAAGAGTCAAACACATGGGTTGCAATGATTGAACCACTTGTTGTTTTTACAGATATCTCTACTTCAAGGTTTCAGGGCTTCGATTCTATAGTTCAAGAAAACATGCAAGATATAATGGAATGTGTAGAACCAGAATCAAATAAGACTTTTTCCATTCTTGAGTGAATAGTAAGTGTACCTTGTACGACTTCATTATCATGTTCCACCTCTGCAGTATTGATGGCATAAGCCTTCCCTTGTTCCTTTGTCTTTGGTGGTTTTTGGCACAGATTACCCTCGAGAGCTCAAGGTTTAGTGCACTGGTTTGAATAGTGCCCTAGCTCCCTACAGTTGTAGCATTGAACCATCAGTGGTTCTCTCCTTTCATCGGCTACATTATCCTTCCTTTTCATTTCTTTTCGATACTTTTGAGCTTGGTGTCCTTATTTCCCACAATTAAAGCATTTCCCCATACCTTTGAGGCAGTTCCCATGGTGAAACTTCCCACATTTTTGGCATGTGGGTCATTGATTTTTCTTCCCATATTTGTCACTAGATCCACCAGCTTGAAACTCCATCTTTTTTTTCTTATCACCATAGCCATGGGACCATTCTCCAAACTCCATCTCCACTTTGAGAGCACACCGAACAACTTCTTCATAACTCCCAATGTCTCAAATTGCAAGAGCCTTTCGAAGATGTGGTTTTAATCCACTAAAGAATCTATCAATTTTTCTATCATTGTTGATAACAAAAACCGAAGCATACCTTGCGAGCCTTGTGAAATTTTCTTCATATGTTGTGAAAAATTCTCCTTCTTTTTGCTTGAGCTCTATGAATTCTCTCTCCATCTTCGTGCAAAGAGTTCGTGGGAAGTACTTATTAAGAAACATTATCTTAAAGTCTTCCCATTCCATCTCTTCAATTTCCTTCCTTGGCTTGGTGTTCTTAATCAAAGCCCGCCATTGATCAGATTCTCCATCTAAACAATAAACGGATAGAGTCACCTTCTCCATCTCGGAACAGTGAAGAACAGAAAAGATCTTCTCTATGGAGTTGACCCACTGTTCCGCAACTAGTGGATCAGATGATCCATAAAAAGACAGTGGTCATTTCCACATAAAAAAATTGATAGCTAGTTTCTCCCTCTTCGGTGAACGAGGACATTACCCATTATTATGGTTATTATTCATAACCCGAGATAATTGGGTAAGAATCACCATGAGGTTTTGAACTCCACCTCCAAAATCATTGGGGATGTCGTTCGGGCAATCGTTGCATTGGCCCTCACATGAGTTGTTGGCCTGATTTCTCCTGGTTCCCACCATTTTCTAAAATAGAAAAGGTTAGAACAAAACATAACTAAAAAATTCATGAATAACTTATTCATTTAAACAATTATACAAAAAACATAACATATTGGATCCCAATGTAAATATTCTTGTGTACATATTTGTACTTATTCTCATGCTAGAGGTTTTCTCTAGGGTTTACTAATCCTAATTCCCAAATTAGCTAAAACTTTCCTTTGATACCAACTATAGTAACCAGGCCTTTTCTTTCATTACTATTCCATCATTTCAAAGATAAACAACATAATAGTATTACACATATAGGATCCGAAGTTTTAGTGTCTTGGGAAAACTAGGACCACACATAAAAAATACAATATCAACCATAAAAATTTATTTAATTTCATCTTCTCTATCTTCTTATTGGCACTTTTCCTCTCCTTAGTACATGTAGCCACCTGAGGATATACATAAAAAGGGGTGAGCTAGAAGCCCAGTAATAGGATAGATAGGAACAATATATCATGGGGTGAGCATACTCATGACATAGTCAAAAGATCAAGAACATGAGAGGAGCATAAATAATAGACTTGAAATGTGGAAATGCATAAAAATGAAACATCATGTCTTAGTGGTTAACTACCACACATATTTGTGAACCAAGATAGCATCTTATTCACACATAAGTTCACATTTACTCATGATATTCGTCACTTTATCCAATGCATTTGAGCGCTATATAATTCCGGGCACACCTGTCACATTTAAACATTCATATTGCGCTATATAATTCCGGGTGCACCCGTCACATCATAACATTATCATTATCATGATTTCCAAATAAAACACATATAAAACATGTACATAAATAACCCATGGAAAGGAATGGTTTTCATCTCATAATAACACATTCATAAGCTTTGGGTTCCCAAAATAAATAGGGAACAACATACTTGATACAAGAACCATCAACCTTGAATGAGAGGTAAAAGGTGAGATCTTGAAAGAAGAGTTCTTTTGGAAAACATTTTGATGGACATAAAAACCAGTGACAAACATGTATATCCCAGAAAAGTAAAGTAAATTATGAACAAATGATCTTTGAGGAGTAACCATATCAAAAATTGAGTGAATGAGGGAGAACCCGAAGGAAGAAAATTGGGTTCGAGATTTCCCCTTACCTTGTACCCGAATGCCTCCTTCTATTTAATGTCATGTATAAAGACATTTTATTCATTAATTATAAATTAAATAACATTTTATACATTAATAGTGTTTATTCTGGTTTCATTATGTCATATTATGTACCTTTGGATGACTTATAGAGTTTAAAAACGTTGTTTGGGGATGTTCGTTTTTATGGTTTTCTTGAGCGGTCCACTTGTATTCTTAAATTGAAGTTCAAGTAGATCATGGGTAAACATCCAGAAATTATATTACATGTTATTAGTGATATTACAGGAGCTTTAATTATTTTTGTAATGAATTATATTAGATCAATGTGGGTGAATCATTAGATAAGAATTAAATGATGATTATTTGGGTTAATTTGAGCGGTTTTTGGATCACAACGAACATGTTTTAACTTTTCACTTAGTAATATGTCCATAGGTTATTTCTAGAACATAAAATAGAACATCATACATATAAAATATTCTGTTTCAACCATAAAAATGGTTTCATGACCAGATCTGAAGGTAGAAATGGAAGAAGAGATCATGTTGTTTTTGAAGGTGATAAATTAACACCACATGAACAACGTTCTCTTTAATAAACTAAAACGAATAGGGAAAGGGTGTGGGGTGATATAATATACCATAAAATTACAGTATATTTATAGTACTGGAGTTACAAAATAATTTGGATGAATATAAGTGGGTAGAGATCAAGAAAGGAACTTGAACTTGAAAGGAAATTAAAGGAGGGAGGGAGGGAAATTACCTCTTGAATCCTTCACTTGAGAACCTCCTTAAGGGCCTAAGCTAGGTCTTTTGATGAGACCAGAAGCTCTTGGACATGGGTAAGGGGCTAGGGGAGATGATTGGGAAGAGCTTAGACAATGATTGAAGCTTGAGAGGTGTGGTTTGGCAAGAGGAGGGGGAGGGCTTATTTATACATGAGGAGGGAGGTGTTTTTTGGCATAAAATATTAAATAAAATAATATATCAAGAGTTAGACTTGTAATAGTAGTTTTTTGACATCCTAAATCATATATTAATATAATAAAATTAGTTTTATGCTTTAACTATTCTATATAATTCGAATTCATTAATTTATTAAAAGGAAAGTGAAAGAAAGAGAAAAAGACACTTTAAGAAATCACCTTTTGACTTTAGGCTTTGGAAAGTTCTTTTTAGGTTTGAGAATTAGATTTTTTTTCCAGGAATGATTTATGAAATTTCAAATAATATGTCCCAAACTAATCCTCTAGAATTTATATGCCATCATTACATCATTAATTATTCAATTTAGTATATATCGATTATGCGAAAAACTGTATTTTTTTTTACTATTCACCCGAAAATTGAAGTATTTCAGAATAAACCCAAAACATTACCCCTACCATTTTTCGATGTGTAGACTCCAAAAATGATGTCCATTTTTCAAAAATAATTTTCTAAATATTATTAATTTAATGTTTAATTAAAATCATAATTTACATAAAAAATAGTTTTTAAAATTAAAACTGATTTTATTGTTCTTTCAAAAATTGTGTAGGGTCTTATAAAATTATCTAAAAACTATTAGACATTGACTTAATACTTTATGAATACATTTCAGGGAAATAAATATTATTTTAAATTAATTAATTATAATTAATTATTTTAACTTATAAAATACCAAAAACGTTTACCAAGGTCAAATTATCACTTTCTATGATTTCTAAATTTTATTTTATTATTCATAGGTAATGTTACTCTTATTTACTATTCATAAGGGTCATATTACTATTCACAAGGGTAGGTTACTATTCATAAGGGTAGGTTACTTTTCCTAAGGGTAGGTTACTATTCACCAAAAATTATTTTTGTTTCATTAGACTCCAAAAACTATCTTGAACACAATCGTGTATGTAGAATTTTTAAAATTCAAATCATAGGGGTGACAAAATTATGTTTAAAGGTCACTTATCACTTAGTAGTTCATTATTTTTTGTTTTTTATGACATAAATATAAGAAGGGAATTTTCCATTGAAATACTTTGGGTCTTTACACGTATAAAATCACAAGGATATAAAAGTATATATATATTATCAAACAATTAGGCCTAAACCATGGGTTCAAAACCAAACAACCAACTCACAACACTATCAATATTGTTTCCACCTCTAAATGCATTTATTAGTATCTACAATAATCATTTCAGAACGTGAATATCCAGGATAAACTAAATAAGCTTCATATTTCCTCAGCATTTGACACACATTCATTTCATTATTTGGCTTCAACCACGTTTAACCACTAATCCGACCATTTAATTATACATTAAGCATTTTCATCCCATTACCCAAACCATCATATCCGTTCCAAACATTATTAAATAATTATTCAATTTATTCCAACACTACTCAAGCATCTACTAAAAAGAAACCACAACTTCACCGCCCGAAAAGAATGACCAAAGAAACCACCTCCTCACCACCCCAAAAGCCCGACCACACAAGACACCTTGTCACCGCCCTAGAAGCACGACCAAATAAAAAACATCCTCCCCACCTAAAAATCACTACCAAAGAAACCAACTCCTAGCCACCCAAAAAGCACAGCAAAAAAAACACCACATATCCTCCCCAAATAACGTCCAAAAAACTACCACACCACCTCCCAAAAGCATGACAAAACATACCACCTCATCAGCACTCCAAAAATCATGAAATAAACCACATATCACCCCACACCCCATTGTAATCACCCATCACTGTCCCAAAACCACGAAAAAGCATCACAACATACCAAGATAAATTTCAAAAATTGATAGAAGATACTTTTATCACATTACATTTTTATTTTAGGTGTGTTATCACTGTAACTAACTATCTAGTGTAAACCAATTCATCGGCTATGTATACTTAATTAAAAAATTTCCATTTAGGGTGATACCACAACAATCACAGCAGTCGCAACAAACATTGGTTCCCTAACTCCTAAAATTTTTTGTAAAAAACACCACAAATAGCCGGAATGCTTTGTGGGGAATTTTTCTCATGCAATCTATCTCATCATAATAACAATAATGCAGTAAAAACATGTAAATAATCCCATTTACCCTTAAATTTCAACTTAACCAATTTTTTGCCTAAAATTTATCTATAAAACCATATCTCATAGATAAATAGAAAAAACCCTCTTGCATGATACACAATAAAGAGAAATGAGAGAAATCATACCTTAATGAATCTTTCCAAATCACTACAAACCATTGTGCAAAGAATAACACCCTCGAACACCAAACACACAATGAGAACCATGGATCTACAAAAGCCACCTCCCAATATAATCAAATCTAACGCATAGCACACCCCAATCCAAGGAACACCACTATAGTGGATCCTCAGGGAAAGAATAGAAGATAAGAAGTAATATGGATGAAATAACTCACTATTGATCAACCATGTATCACTACATAACATCAACTAAGATCAAAAGATTGAATAAGGATTAATAGGGGCTCAAAAAACACTTATGGGTGCCTATGGTTCATCCAAAATGAGAGAATGAATTATTACGACTGAATGATTGATAATTCAGCAGAAAAAATTATTTTTTAAGAGCACTAGATTTGGGGATTTAATGAAGTGTAATCCCATTTCACACCATAAAATCACTAGTGTTTGATTTCTAATAAAAAATATGTGACTAATTCATTTTATTTTATTTTCGATCCCTCGTGTATTAAACATCATGAAACACTATCTCACATAGTGTGAAATATGTATATATCATGAGATACTCTGGAAAATCCATGAAACTAACATTCACATCGTGTAATCCAATTACATGATGTAAAATCTAAATTCTTAGAGATTTTAGAAAAATAAATTATCCAGACTCCCTTTGAGCCTTCTCCAAACACCAACAACAACCAAAATTAACAATGTAACTTACTGAGAAGGCACTAATCATTACTCTTGAATGTGTCATCATAAGTACAAGTTGTAATAATCTTGTAAATATAGATATTCACATTCATGTACATGCATTTTCTTATGAGGATAAATAAAAAATTCATATTATCATATTAAAATTTTAACATAGCCTTTTGTAATCATGTCCACACATTATCTTATTAGTGTAGTAAGAAACAATCATATTAACACATCAAATTTTGAACCTGTATATATATTTAATAATTTCAATGCTTATCATAATCATATCATGAAATATCTATATCACATTACCCAATTCATTAGAATTCTATAATGGAACCAAATAACACGTAATCATAATTAATTCTTATGTACTCTTCAAGGTAATAAAAACATTAATCGTTTCATCATAGCTTACCCCATGGAATAAAAAATTTCTTTCATCGGGATTCCATCATCATAATAAAGAAACATATAGAGAAAGAATAATTATGGTATATTTTTTTCATATACCTAGTAAAGAATATGTAAAATCAAAGGAGATTTACAAAGTTGAAAATAAATTTAAAAATATCACATGAATATTTGTTGATGAAAATAAACATTTCATTTTGAAATCACATATTAAAAAATAAAATTTCCTAGAATTTTTCAAATTTTATTTGAATTAAATGAACATTGGAATCATGTGAATGAAGAATTATAATAATTACTATTCATTACATTGGGAATATCCTTTAATGGTGTATACATAAAAAAATATTATGTTCACACCTTGAGTTAAATGTACATAGTATTGAAAATGAAACGAATATTAATTTTAGACATTTTTATAGAAATTAAATTATGTAAAATGTGTTTTTTTATTTTATATAATAGTAAAAACAATTTTTAAAACATTTTAATGATGATATGGACATCCAAGAAATATAATCTCGACCAAATATAAATTATTGTAGATTTTTTATAAAAATAATTTCCCAATAATTATGATTACCAATGAATGAAAAATTATAAAATTTATTAAAAATTACCTGAGTATCTCTAAGAGAATTAAATATATGGGTTTAATGGTTTATATCCATATAATTTCCTTTAATTAAATTCTATTATAGATAATCTCGAAAAAGTGATATCAAACTAGATCTCATATCTCATGTCTAATATTCAAATATACACATAAAAAAATACTATATAATAAGAATATATTTATCTAATATATATTACAAAAAAAAATATTCAAAAAATAAATTTTTATTTAGAATTACATTATTATTTCGGATTATCTTTTTATTAATAATTCCACCGTGAAATAGGCATTTAGGTGAAAACTAGTTCATTTTCCATACATTTTTTCATTCGATGGTTTTGATACATGAACCCTAGTCATGATTTAATATTCTACACTATCACAATCATGAAATATGTATCATATTTACAAATTATATATATATTTATAAAAATATATAGAAATCAGTGATGTAAATTGAATTGCATCACATCATTGAGATGGCAATCTGTATGTATGCATGAGTAATGTTTCAACTTTTTGATGGATGAATCTAAATAAAAGTAAATAAACATTATCTATTAAAAATGTGATAATATCATAAATATCAAATATATTTTGTAAATGTATCATTATAACCATCCATGAGAAACAATGATGAAAAATGCAACACATCGCTTTGTGGGGGAGGTAGCCCACACCACAAAGACACACAAACACACACACATGATGTTTTATATTCCCATAGGATTTATAAAAGGTGGATTATTGTTTTTATCTCATTATAATAAAATTTAATTTTATATATAATATTGATGTAATTATTTATAGAATATATATCATCGAATTATTGGATTCATTAAAACAAAATAAAATTAAAAGTACTTGATCACAAGTTACACATCTTTATTGAGAAACCACCTTTGTCTCACACCTTAAATCGTAAAAGTATTCAATTTTGTGAATAAATATGATATATGATATAGGGAATGAAAATAATATGGTATTGCCCAGGGATTGGCTAAGTTATAGTTCAAAAAAAAAATTGAACAATGGATTAGAAGATTTTTTATTTTATAAGTGAGGGCACGAAACACATGGAATTACATAAATTATTAAATAAATATAAGTAAAATGTATATTTTATGACAAAAAACTCGGATATAATTTTAATATACTCTGATAATGAGCGAAAATAATATCATAAAATAAAATTTTGACATGTTTTTGTAATGTTTTAACCCATATCTTCTAGTTTTAACACTTCATTAACCCTTTTGATGTTTACAATGATATCAATGTTTTTACACATTATAAATCATGAAAGTTACTGTAAAATGAAAAAATATCCATAAGTTGAAAATGGTAGTTATTGTAAACCATAACATAGATAATTGAAAAAAGATAATTCTTTTATGAATTTTTATGTTTTTAATAAAATATTATTTAACATAACATACCCTTAATTCCATTTTCAGGATTATTCGCACTGATTGAATTTAAAGAAAACAATATATAAATTTAATTTTAATCATATATTTTAACACATACCTAATATTTAAAATGTTTCTATAAAATTATTTGAAAATAATAATTCATCAAAATTTTATTACTTTTAAATTTTTTAAAATCAGTTATTTTATTTTTTTTTATTACTTGAACAACTACCTTTTTTGAATAACATATGAATTTTTGGTAATTATTCTATTAGAAAAAATTAGAAATAAATTTCAATGGTAAAAAAACAATCCATCTTAGAAATAACCATTCATATTTGAACTTATCGGGTATTTATCCCAATTAATAAATATTATAGATATTAAATTAAATCGATTGGAATTTTATTTTTATTCATTACATACAATTATATTAATTTCATTATCAAGGGAATATGACCCTAAATTTTCTATCCTTTAAATAAATGATTATTATGGTATAAATTGACCTATACAATTTAGAAAGGTTAATTTTATGGAGACTTATAGGACTTATCCTATTTTTTCAACTCTTTACTTTTTTTATACTCATCGAGGTGACAAATGTTTTCCCTGGTTACTTTTCATAATGAAAAAAACAAAAGTTTTGTATTTTCCAAGATTGAACATCATTATTGAAAATATAGAATCCATTTTTTCATGATCACATTGTTATAAATGTTGTAAATACATTTTAAAATAAGTTTGCAATATGCAGTGAAAACCATTATTGGAAAAATTATATTTTCATGCATAAAACCAGATTAATTCTTATCACATAATATAAAAATGGGATGAATGTTAAATTAATTGATTGAATATATAACAAATAAATTTCACTTTTATATATTAATAAGTAGTGATTAATTAAATTTATTAATAATAAAAATGTTATGCGAATTAAAATATAACTTTCAGAAAAACATCTATTTTCTTAATTACAAATGATTTTATCAATTGACAACCAATGAATAAATTATATATACGTATAAAAAATACATTTTAATAATTTTTTAGTCCAAATAATAAATTCTAATTCAACTATTTGATGGTAAATATTACACTAAAAAATACAAATTAAATAGTATCTAGTGGTTTGATAAAAAATGGTGTTATGTGTATTGCAATATACAAAAGAAATTTATTTTTTTTAAAGATAGGCATATTAAAAAATATTTTGGTCTCACGTTATACCCCTCTCTAATAATTGTTTCCTATGAATTCCATTACTCAGATATAAATTAGTATGTTTACTTATACTCCATCACAACATCAATTTACCATATTTCTTCCAAAAATTAAAGGGTTTCCACCCAATAGTAAACATTTGAGTGGTCTTATTCTGCAATGATTTATCACTTTGTCTCATAATATCTACTATTTTTTCCTCATAAAAAATATCATTATCTAGTGGAATGAATTATGATATAAGTACATGTGAAGGATCTGGTAAGTACTTCATTAAGTTATATACATGGAACATATCATGAATTTGAGATAGATTCATTAGAGGTACAATATGATAAGCTACAATACTAATATGGTTATTTATTTTGAAGGAATCAATATATCTAGGTATAATATTTTTGTTATTTCCAATTATCAAATATTTCTTCCAATGATATTTTTTAGGAATTTCTTATCACCAACATTGAACTCTATATTCCATTGACTATTATTAATAAAAAAATTATTCATCTTTGAGTTTTCATGGTATTCTATTGAGTGGATCTAACTTTCTCTACTATTTTAATATCTATCTTGGGGTATTAATATATTTCTTTATCTAACTTCATCCCAATATGTTCTAGTTATTCATTTCCTTTCATAGAGGGGTTCATAAGTATACATCTGAATGCTAAAGTGGAAGTTGTTATTATAGGATAATTACAATGAAGGAATGTGTTGATCCTAAAAACCTTTTAAATCCATAAAAAAAGCTCTCATCATGAATTCTAGAATTTATATGGGCCTGTTAAAATGATTATCTATTTTAAAATAATATGTAGTACTGAATGCCAACATTTTATCCAATTCCTTTTGAAGTCTTCTCCAAAATATTTAGGTAAACCACTAATACTAATTAGATACAATTAGAATTTGTACATTATTAAGTCTCATAACTTCGTCAATTTATATCCAATTATGTTGATAAGGAAATAAATATTATCAAATATAAATAATATGTGTTTACTATATAAGGTAATTGAATGAAAAAAATAAAAAAATATCCTTTATATGTATTATGGTGTCCAGCATAAAAATCCTAAATCATTTCACCCAATTTAATTCTAGAATGGGTAATGTTGGTAATAACCCCTCAGACATATATCTATTAGACATAACATGCCGAAATACTAGGAATAAAGATACTTATTCTACAATATCTTTGTTCACATTGTCCCATCATAATTATTCTTCTAGATCTATATACTTCATCATACTTCCTAGATAGAAAAATAATGATGATTTGTGAGCTTCATCAAATAGATCCTTCTTTCAATTATCATATCATTGAAACACAAACTTGGTTCCTAAACCTTATCATTCCATCATGATCATGGTTGAACTTAAGAATATTTCTCTCATTATTCTATAGTTCTGCATCCTCCTTCTATACCTCTGCAATCATTGCATGGATGGATGGTTTAATATTTATCTAAGAAAGATATGAACCTCCCCATTCAAATTTATTTTGAGATCCATATCTTTTAAATTCTATAAATATTGGACTTCTATCTATAATCATTATAGAAAAACTTTCATTCTCTTTCCAACTCAGAGAATCAACCACCTTGTTCACTCTCGTAAGGAATTAATTTATTGAGTATTCATAGTCTTTAATCACCTCCAACAATCTTTTGTGGTAAATATTCAACCAATTCTATGTGAATATATACTTCAATTATTCATTAGATTTATATATTTTAATAAATTCACTATAAAGATAATTCCTTGATATTATAAATGAAAATATTACTAGAACGAGCTCTAAAACTTGATTTAAGTAATTTTCTGTTTAATTTTAAATACTTGTGAGTTATAATCAATAAAAATGACATTATGTATAAGGATTCATCCAATCCCATCCTTAAATGTATCACTATAGTTAAAAAATACTTATCTGCTATTGGATTCTATTATCACAAGTACATTGAATTCCATTCTCTTGAACTCCATGATATTTTACTCAAATTCATTAATACCTTAGAATTTTTATCTATTCTATGTAAACATTTTTATTAGATTAGATATCAATGAGAAATTATTCACAAATCACTAATAATATCAATGAAACCCAAGAAATATATGGATCTCATTTAACTTTATTATTTTGGGACATTATTCAATAACTTCCCTCTTGGAATGATCTACCGATATACCCTTGATTGAGATTATATTTACCAATAGTGAAGCTATATATAGAAAAAAATTAAAACTTGGTAATTTTTTCGTGAAACTTACCCTTCTACTATATCTTTGATAAAATCAGAAAATTATCTTCATAAAAATCATTTCTCTTTATATATATAAAAATATCATATTAATTACTAAAAAACATAATAATGTAATCTAAAAATACTATATTCATTATATCTATTAAAATATAATGCGAATTAGTGATTCCAATTTGAATTACAATTAATTCATAATAATCATACTATATATGAAAGCATGTATTTTCTATATCCTACTTCATTACCATAAATTGTTGATATCAAAAATGAAATCCAAGCATTGAAAAGAATTGATTTATTTAAAGTTTAGGAAATAATCCTCTAATACATGGTAAATGATTAGTTTTCATCAGAGTTCAATTTTTATGTTCTCAAAAAATAATTTTGATATGAATTAAACAATATATCTTCATAACCAATATAACTTTTGAACCTTATGGTGATACACTTGGGTGTATTAATTCTTGACCACAATTCACCTAGATTGCCTTTATAAATTTCTGAAACTCAATTGGGTCCACTATATATGGAGTCCTTGAAATATGTGTATTGAAAAGTGTTAATTCTATTTAAAGATCAACTTCATGATTTCGGGGAAGGCTAATAAATTCATTAGGGTATACATTATAATATTACCAAATAATAGAATAATCTTCAATGTTGGGTTTCATCCAAAAAATTTGAGATAAATAACCCTCATGAAAATTAATTAACCAAATCATTAGTTAATTCATAATATAAAATGTGAAGTACATTCCATAAAAATTGATATGGTATATATAAAAATAAATATAATCAATTCCATAAATGACATAAAATATAATATAAAGGGGAATCACATGATTTTCATGAAGCACATTACAACACACTTTTAACAGAGGATCTATAAACATGAGATGAAATTATTATAACATTAAGATTTTTTTCTGATAACCCAAAATCTAGTAATTGAGCTGGTAACTAGATACAATGAGAAAATAATTTGAACATAAAAGTGTATGTATTTAGAAAATAAAATAAAATATATTTTTTCTATAATGGATGGTAATTGTACATTTTACCATGTAGTTCTCCTAGTAAACATTAGTTGTGAGAAAAAATCCCTTATAATTATCATTTTCTTCTTATGGTTCTATTGAAGACTACCATCTTCATTAGCTCTTGGATGAGGGAATTTACTCATATAATGACCAATATCCTTGTATCTAAACAATGTAACATCATTGGTTGAATATTTATTCTCTACTATTTTATTCTACATCATTTTTATCCCCCATCAACAATCACAAGCTCTAGGGATAACAATTCCACAAATAATTAATTTCCCATTTCTATTCAAATTCATTTTTTTGTTTCCCCAATATTTGGGGGATTTTGTGGTTTTAATTTCTTCCCTATATAGTAGTTTACATTAATGTTTCCTGGAAGATCTAATTTTTTCTTCTTTCACTTAAACATGAACAATAAATGGACTTACCTCTACCCAGTTCTTGATTCAAATAATATCAAATGATTTATTCATAGATACCAATACTTATAATCAATAACACCATTTTAAGAGTTGGTTCCAAGGAACTAAAGAATCAACCAATGTTTTTTATAGGAAAAATGATAAAACCACAAGTGTACCATGAAAGTTCTATAATGTTTTCTTCATTTTTATGGATGGATTCATCAACCTTATATTTTTTCTCCAGATAGTCACATTCTTAATTTTTTCAAATAGTTTGAGGAATGTATTTACAATAGAAATACCCTATTAAAATCCCCCCATTACCTAAAGATTATTTAATAAACATTAATTTGGTTTCTTTATATGATTAAACCATTGATCATCTTGTACTTCCAATAAATATACTAATAAGAAAAAATTATCATAGTATAAGTACTAAAGAATGAAAAATACATTGTAATCTGTACTGATCAATTACATGGAAACTATAGCATCAGAAGACCCCTCAAAAGAGGGTGGGTGTTGGTACATAAAAGTCTCAATGACATGTTTATCCCTCCATACTGTATTGAGAAGTTAAACATTATTCAAGTTGTCCCTTATATATTATGAGTGTGAATTGAGAATACCCATAATACGTGACATCCCTACTATAAATCCATTTAGTTTATCCTAAGTAAAGTCATTTCATTTCCAATCATTATCATTTTAGCATGCATAAATCTAGTATTATCCCATGATTAAAACCAAAAACAACTAACATATGTATTGGGCAACAAAAAATAGTGTAAACAATCATAATAAAGTAATTTCTGATATTAAATAATTTATGAAACCTTCTAATTTTAATATGATTCTTTAGGTCCATAATATTTTAATTTTGGATAACCGTAAGTTTTCCCTAGTTAAGTACACATATTTCACACAACCTAATCATTTAAATAATTAAACTTTCCACAAATATTGACCGAGTTGATCCAAATGTAACATCGATAAATATAATATAAACATTGATTAATATTAAATTCATTTAACAATTACACATACTCAAGGACTTTAATGGATTAGTTTATTTATAGATTATATATATAGTGACCTTATTTATAAAAATATCTTCCACATATCTAATAAAGATATTCATATAGGTACCTTGATTGACATATCATACTTACAAACTTCCATCAAAACCCATATAGGTAGCCAATAATTATGGGTGATATTAAATTCCTATTAAGGGTAAACATATGAGATGAGATTCATAAGATAATAATAAGATACTAAGGGTATGATAACATATTAAATATCATGTTCACAAAATAAAATATTCATACACAAAATTACATAGACCATAAACAAAAAATTCAATTTATATATAATTTAATGATTATAATGGGTGTAAATGTATTAATAATCATTCAAGTATCATAACATTTTCTAGTGGAATCATAAGAACAAAAGGTTCTAATTTAATGAACATGTCTATTAATGATAATTTACACATATAATATTATGAAAATAGCTACAAGCGATGATAATCACATATCAACATGTGAATATTTTCATTCATAATCATGTTCATGTATAATATAGTTATAATTTCTAGAATGAATCATACTCACACATCAAAATGTGAAAATAGTTATTCTTAATCAGGTACATCAATATCTTCAAAATCTCATGACAAATAAAAATAACATTACCCAAAGCATTGTATTGATATAATTGTCCCAACCATAACATAATCATATTTCAGTCATAAGTTTTCTTTAAGGTCAATAAAACATTCATCAATTTTTCATAGCTAAACCCATGGTAAATAAAACATGTTCGATCTAGATTTTAGGATCATAATTAATAACCATCCAGATAAATAATATTGATGGTATCATTGGATCATGTCCCAAAAAAATAATAACTTAAATCAATATATTATTTAATAGATGGAAATAATTTTAAAAAGATCACTAGAACATTTCTTTAGGAAATAATATTTTCATTTTGAATCAACTATTTAAATTTTAAAAAATAAATAATATTATTAATTTCATATACATTAAAAAAATGCATACATTCAATTTAATCATAAAAACAAGAATTATTCCGTGTGGTAATAAAATTCTTTCATACGGTATACATTAAAAAAATATTTTGATCAAATCTTTATGAACACGTATCTCATTCTAGAATATGAAAGAAAAATATTAAATTTAAAAAATATTTCAAAAATGAATATATGGGAATAAATAACATTAATCAATCTATGAATAAGATTTAAAAAATTCTTTAAAATAGTTTAAATAAAATATGGACCTGGAAGAAATAGATTACAGACCATAGAGAAAATAATGTTAGTTTTCCTTAAATAAATTTTCTCATTAATTTTGAGTACCAAAGAGATAAAAAGGTAATACTTAATGAAAACTAATTTAATAAAAAGTTTTTGAAAAAATATATAGGTTTTCAATTATTATATACATATATTTCCATCCATGAATTTTTTACACAGTTAAATTAGATTTGAAATTATATTATAACATTAATCCCTTACATCAAGTCATATTTTCCATCAAAAAAGTCTTGAAATCCTATTTAAGAAATATACATTTAGAAATAAGCTATTATAGAACCATATTTATACATAATCTGTATTTACCATTCCATTATATTATTAAATTATTCTTTTATTGAGAACATTTTGTTAAATTGGTTATTGAGTTGAAAACTATCCCATTTTCCTTTCATGGTTTTGTTTGATGGTTTAAGTAGTTACACATTTATATTTTTATTATCATATATATATAATATTAATAAGGATATTTATATCATATTTATACATTATTTATTTTGGAATTAACATTTACATAATGCGGTGATAGAAAATTAATTACATCACTTCATAGAGACAATTGTTAGTACATATGAAGAAGTGAGGTGTCCACTATTAGATGCATAGAGTTAAATTAATGTAAATAATAATTAAAATTTAAATAAATATAATAATATCATAAATATAATACATTTTTATTCAATACAACATTATAACCATCAATGTGAAAAGATGATTAAAAACAAAATACCTTACCTCATTACTATGGTGGTCCACATGTATGAACACATGATGTTTTCCTTTCTCATTATATGAAAATATCATTGATAATAGTTTATAAATCATTATTATACCCATAATTTTTTAATATATTGAATAAATTATTTTATAAATTTTACCATAGATTTAGAGGATCTTGAAGAAAAAATGAAATTGAAATTACCCAATTTATAGTTATACCCCTTCATTGAGAAACCTCGCTTATCTTACACCTAAATAATTGAATGGATGGATATTTTTAAAGACCATAATCAATAGGATGTGTGAAATTAATATAATATGGTCTTATGGAATGTATTTTTTAATCTAGAGTTGTCAAACAATGTTAATAATGTGGGATATGATGTTCCCATTTAAAAGTGAGTGGAGGGGCACCCATGGAATTACATAAAGTATTAAAATAATAATGTTATACATCATGTTATTGTGGAACCAAATATATATATTTAAAATATATGATATTTATGATTCTAAATCATCTCATAGAATAAGATTTAGATATTTTTGCTCATTTTTAACCCTTATAACTTAGCTTGAACCCCCGAGAAACCCTTTTGATTATTACAGATATATCAAAATTCATAAATCTATAGGAGTCATAGAAGTTAAAAAAATATAAGGTGATCCAAAGTGAAATTTTTTTATATGATATACCATAATGTTTTCAATGTTACAAACATTACATTTTTATGAATTTTATATGATTTAATAAACTATTCTTTAACATGACATACCATAAAAGTCATTTTTGGACGATTAACATCATTTTAAATAAATAAAACAATATAAAAATGAAATTTTAATATAAAATCATCAGTAATATGTTTTATTTCTATAAAAAATCAAGAAACACAACATTTTATCAAAATTTTATTTTTTTCCATATTTATAAATAAATTTATTTTATTTCTTTATTACATCAGTAAGAACTATGTTTGTGTTGTGTAAGAATCTATGGTAATTGCTCTATCCCTATAAAAAAAATATAAATTTCCATGGAAACTATTAACTCATCTAAAAAATATTTATATAGAAAAAAACATTTTATCCCAATGAAAAAAATAATTGTGGTATATAAAAAATGGAGTGGAAATTTTTTATGTATACTTTAATTAAATTTATATTAAATACATAATAAACATCATGTAGAAGGAAATATCCACACCATTGAACAAAAATATTCTTAATGTTATAAAAAACCTATAAATTGAAATAAAGAGAACCTTTTTGGACATTTCTAGGCATATCCCCATCGTTGTAATGTCATTTTAACCTTTCCTAGGTGAAGAATATTTAACATTGTTACTATTTTCCATGAAAAAACAAAATGGGCCTATTTAGTAACTTTGAACCTCCTGATTCAAAATATTAAATCCATTATTCATGTGTACAATTCAAAATTTTAGATAAATCCATTTTAAAATAATTTCACAATAAGCAACAAAAACCATTTTTAGAAAAGTGTGTTCCAAAATTAAAAACTATATTTATTCTTATCTCATGCCTTATATAAACAATGGATTGTATATATAATCTTTATTTTTTAAAAAAATTAAGTTATAAAAATAAATTTATTAAATTTATTAAGAAAAAATAACATTGTGTGCATAATAAAATTATTTACAAAAAAAATATTTTTTACCTTAAAGATCCATTATTAATTGATAACCAAAAAATTCATTCTATATATATATAAATAGAAATTTTTTAAATTTTAGTTTTCCATATTCATACTTGGAAATAAAACATCTATTTTATTACTATTACATTAGATAAGAATAATTTAGTTATATATTGTAGTTATTTTAAACCTATATTGGAATATATTGAAATATATCAAATAACTTAAAGTAATTTAAAGATTAATATGTCATTAAATCTCATGGTGTTATAGGTTTCTCCACCTAAAGGGAATTAATTATCTTATAAATTGGTTTTCATTCCTAGTATGAGTGATAAAGGCCATGTTATAGGCATGTAATTACTCTTAGTAGTCCATTCACAAAGAAACTAGAAATATGTACAATGAGTGGAAATGTTTATTTTTATCCTGGTTTGATATAATATATGTTTAAATTTTAGTCTCATTTCTATACATCTCAAAATGTTTAGCTAGAACACTATGGACTATATGGGTTATATAAACTACTCCCTATGCTAATATGGAAATGGGATGAGGTGTCCACAAATTTTATCACTGGAATACAATAAACCCAATGAGGTAGAATACTATATGGGTGGTGATTTTGTGTGTAACCATACAGGATAACTTTTATCTGATTCAGGATACAATCATCATTGAATCACTTTGAATGTTGTATACAGAATAAATAATGAAGCTTCACAGAGATACCTTAACCAGCGTGTCAAATTTATATCCTCATTTTTACTCATAGTTTTAGATGGAAATTCAAGATGTGATGGAATATCATGTTAGGTGGAGCATTTATTATAAAATCTTGATAGATGGGCAGGCCAATAAATCTATTATTATTCTAAAGGATACAATTATTACTTTAAGCATTTACATTGTAGGATATTCAAATATCCATATGGGATTGTTTGAGTTTGCATATAAAAATAGTTATCAATATTTAATAATAATGTTACACTGTGAATATTTATATGGTTTACCATAAATATCACCCATTTATGGTTGGGGGAGGGTGAAACATTATTTAATAGGTTCAATCATCATTTAGAGGATGTTAGTATGGGTCTATTTTATACATCGATGGAAATTATTTATCAAATTTTATATAAATCCTATGTGGATCATATGTTCCAATACTTGGAGTTCACAGTTGGTTATCATGTCTTTTTTTAGTTTAGAATTGGTTTGGACACCAAAAAATAGGATAGAATGTAATTTTGTCTCTAAAATAAATAAGACCATCTAAGATCATTGAGTGGATTAGGATAGTGGAATATCGTCTAATTTACTATCTTAGTAACATTATTCCAAAAAATGTTACATACATATAAGATCATTAAGTTTCTATTAGAAACCTATAACATTATAAATTATTAGGATATCTAGTTGTAACTAGAAATTTAAATGATTAAACCAAATTTTCAAAAAGCTTCATCTCTGAAAAAAAAACATGAGTGAGAAGTCAATTCCTTTATTTGGAGTGCTTTTGTAGCATGTGAGGAATTCTCAAAAGGATTGGGAATAGAAATAAATGATTATGGGGGTAGTGACCTCATTTTTTAAAGAGACTAATATAGTGAACCTCAATTTTCATAAATTAACAATACATCATTTTTATAGAATACTTAATACATTACACAAATAGAGGCCCAATGACCGTATTAGCCTATTTCCCTTGGAATCATGGAAATATAAAAAGTAGAACCTAAGTGAGATAAATTATTTCCTACTAGGTATTTATTGGTATGAAACCTTCTTAGAGACATAATACATAATGAATATATTCATAACATAGGAAAATAATATATAAACAATGTTGAGATTATATGCTCAGTAATGGTAAAAATGAAGATATATTTGTATAAACATGAGTATAAGAGATTTAAAATGCTATCTTGACATTAGAAGATCACACCCATCATATAAAGAAGCATAAACTTGAATTATTGAATAAATATTGGCATTTAATAAGACATGAATCATATAGGAATCAAAAAACAAGTCAGGAAAGCATAATATATGAATATGAAATGTAATCTTAGTAGGCACAAAAGAATATAAAATAATTCAGATAGTGTTGGAGGAATTTCTTCTAATGCCATATTAGCATCATTATTTCACTCCTAATACCATATTTATTTTCATGTTTTACTCCCATTTCTATCTTGGTAGCCAAGGTTCACTCCCAATACCATCTTAGCAGACAATGTCATTTACTAAAATGAGTTTACTCCCCGTTCTAGCCATATGTATCTCATGAGATATAAATCATTACCCAATTAATTAAGGGGAGTTATAGGGCCCACCCATCTCTTAATTAAATAATACATAAGTTTTCCAACTAATTAGAAAAATTCATATCATAACCCTTTAATTTAAATGGGTATCATAAACATATACTCATATCATAACCAATTGATAAAGATATGTGTTTCAATATCATTTCATCAATTCATAAAACATGAAAATAATCAGGTATCATAAGAATATAACACATGAAAGAGAATCAATTCTCATAAATATATAACCCATAAAAGAGTAATGAGGTTCATAAACAACGTGCCATCAAAACAGAAACCATTCAAGGAATGAATCTAAATGGGACCTTTCGATCATTTTCCTAGAAAGGCACGAGTAACACCAAAATATATAATCTAAAATGGAATATAATTTGGAAATTTCTTCTAAAAAAATTTCTTGTTTAAAATATCCCTCCTTCGAAAAATTATTTTTAAAATATATTCCATTTTAAAAACATTTCCCTTAAAAAACATATAATGGAATCATAAAAACAACTTGAAAATTTTTTCTTTGAAATTAGAAATGCAAACTTATAATTTATTATTTTAAAAAAATAAAAAAATTAAAGTCGTTTTACCTTTAAAATTATCTATAATTTTCATTTAAAAAAAATAAAAACATTGTTGAGAACATGTTTTTTGAAATAAACATATTTTCAACCAAAAAAATGAGTTTGGATTTTTATAAAAACATTTAACTAATTATATTAAGAATAAAGTGTGGAAAATGGTACCAATACATGATAATAACCTGAATTACCAAAGGATAATAAAATTAATTAGTGTTCTTGAGATATGGATGTTGATATTTCATCAACACAAGCATAATAAAAAATAATCTCGATAAACAATGAGATTGTTTTAATAAAATATTACCACATTGAAACCTTGAATCATACTCTACATGTATGAAAATAAAATTACATAGATAATGAAATATAATTATATTAATTATATTCATGATTAAAAATTTAAAATTTAAGTATATACACCTTATAAAAGAATATAGGTGCATAAGAAATCTTGTGTATGAAAGAAGATATATTGAGACAAAACTCTCTTACTGATTTGGTATCATTTGAATGGTAAAACACCATTAAAGTGAGAAAAAATGGATATTTAAATATACATAACTTTAATTAACTTAATCATAGAATAAATTCAGGTAATTTATATACACCACAAATAGGAATGAATGATGAACAAATCATAAGTCACGCAGAAATAGAAGTGTCACTAGAAACCCCCTTACCTTATGTCTCGAATCTAAACGTACTCAGAGAAAATTACTATTTAATAATTATAATATTATTATAAATCTATTAAAGAATCATATTATTTTATATAATCCCATATATGATTTTTTGACTTTATATTACCAATTCCATGTTAAGGTAATGCTTTGAGTAATATCTACATTGTTTGTTTTACGTGTTTTGAATTATTATACATGATCATCATAAATAGATAATTATTTAATTATTTTTAGAATATAAAAAATAATATGAATATAATATATATTCAATACATACATAAATACAATTATCTATAAAATCTTGAAATATAAAATGAAATACATAATTAAGGGAGAGGGTAGGTCATTTGTATGCATGAACTGTAATTAAATTTTATTGTCATTTTTGAAGAAATAATGTAGATGAAATATATTTTAGTTATATTATAATTATTATTTTATATATATCATAAAAAATTTACTTAACACATCTTTAATGTAATTCATATAATGTGTGAACGAATCACATTACGTTGAGGAGGCAATAGTCCACATGTCGACAAACAAAGTTATTATATTAACAAAAAATAGATAGAAGGAAGGAATGTTTTATATAATAATTAAAAAATCATAATGAAATCATAAATATCATAAATATCATATAAAATCATTACTTACATCATAATTTCCAACCATGATAGGAATTAAAGGATAATGAACAACATTGTTTCGTGAGGTAGTAGTTTTCCGTATAGAAGAACTGTTTGTTTGTTACCCATTAGATTGAAGGGTGTGTACAACATATCACTATACTGATGATGCGAAGGATAATATATTAACATTTAATAAGAATTTTTTATATGATGGAGAATGAAAATAAAACAAAGGAACTGGGTGAAATATGTTACCTCTTATTTTGGTAACTCATTTTGGATTGCACTAAAGAGATTACCTGGAAGGATTTATGACCAATGGGAGGATTATATGATGAATCGATGGATTGTAGTATCTTATTTGATCATATTTTCTATTTCTAATTTGTTTTACATGTGTGAATAAGTGGGAGAGTGAGTGCCTTTTTATAGTGGAGGAGGGGAGTCATTCTTGTAAATTCTGGAAAAACATTCCACCGATGATTTCTCCATGACATGTGGATAAAATTCGGTCCTAAACTAGATCCTGGGGTGTATGGGGTAGAAATATTAACATAAAATAGATTTTGAAATATTTTTTAGATCATTTTGGGCATTATGATGGTGGTTTAGTCACATTTGAAGCTAATTTTTCTCTTAATCTCTGTAATTAATTTCAATCACTTAAGTAATATTTTTTCTAAAATAATAGGATGACCTTATTAGAAATTATTAATTATTATTATTCCAAATATTAAATCTATTTTCCCAAATTAACTGAAAAAATTAATATAAGTTCAATCCCATAGATAGGACGTAAATTCGGGTTTTTAGTATAAAAAAGGTCAAAAGTTTGAGAGGTTTTAATATTCAATTTCAATATGAAATTGATTAAAATGGAATAACTATTATTTTTTAATATAATAATTATCTAATGTGTGTTTAAAATATATTGAAAAAATAATTTAACCCTCAAAATTATGTAGATGATAAATAAGTTTTGAATTAAAATCCATTATTTTTCACAATTCATCCAAAGAATGATGTGTTTCAGAAATATACCAAGAAACAACCTTAAAATAATTATAAAATTATAAATTTTAAAACATGTTTATTTTATAATATTAAATTTCTAAAATATTATAAAAATAAATCTATTATTTTTCATAGAAGGAAATGGAAATAAGTTTATATGAGAAAATATTATTTTCAAAAGTATAAATACATTTCTGAAAATTAGTTATTTTATTGACAATATGTTTTATTTATATAAAATAATTATAAATAGTATTTAATAACTAGTTGTTATTATTCATATCAATATGTTCAATGACTAGGTTATAACTATATCATTTAAATAATTATAATAATAAAATGATGTTTCCTAGAATCTCAGTGTTGCATGTAAGGCAAGCCAATTCAGTGTCGCATGAAGTGAAAGCTAATATTGGATTAGCATATAGTAAAATCTTGTCCTTCTGTATCATGATATGTAATACATCAAATAAAATTAATTTATTAATAAAATTACACACAAACATAAGGTGTTACATTCCCTCCCCCCATAATTAATATTTCCCTCAAAATTTTACATTCTGATAAAAAAAATGAGGATACTTATACCTCTTCATGTCCTCACGTTCAAACATATCTACAGGTAGTTGGTGGTTTCTCAACAAAAACATTAATAGGTGAGTGGTATTAGTTCATAGAACTCTCTCAATATGATCCAAAATTTGAACTGTTTTTTCATTATAAGAATGATTATGCTCTAGAATTATGACCTCTGAGTTTAGTATGTGTAAAGGGTCAGGTATGTACATTCTCAGGAGAGATACATAAAACACATAATTAAAGTTATAGTGATTTCTTGTATATTCCAATCAATTAGATAACATCATGATATGATCATGAATTTCAAGGGGACTAATATAGATATGAATTAGTTTCCCTTTCTTCTCGAACCTCATAACGTTCTTTCAAGAAGATATTAATAAAAAAACCATCTCACCAACTTGAAATTCTAGATCATATAAAATGTTATCAGTCTACCTTTTTTAGAAACTTTTAGTTTCCTTGATATAATCTTAAATGTTTTTAGTGTTATCTACAGTTTATTCAGCTATCTCTGGCCCCAAAAACATTCTATCTCAAAATTCATCCCATCTCATTGGAGGTACACATTTCTTCCCATCGAGGACTTCATAAGGAGAAATCTGAATAATTGAGTGAAAGATATTTTGGTAATAAAATTAAATTGGAGTAAGGGTTTGATCCCAACCACCTTTTAAATACAAGGAAAAAGATCTCAACATGTCATCTATGTTTTTATTTTTTTATTCTGAATGACCATCCATATAAGGATGATAAGTAGTGCTATAACTCAATTCTCTATTAAGTACTTGCAGAATACTTTTTAAAAAATTGAGGTAATACCTGGATCCTGATCAGATAAAATAAAATGTGGTACCCCATGCACCCTTTCCACTTCCACAATAAATATCTAAGCAATATGATCAAGATAGAAGTCTTCTATGATAGAAATTAAATGTTCTACCTTAATAAGACAATCAAATACAACCCATATAAAATTAATCCCTTTATTTGCATTGTGAATTCCAACAACAAATTTCATATTGATGTTCTCTCATTTACATTTCGGTATTTGTAATGGATAAAAAATCCCCTTAGACGTTTTCTCATCCTTAACATGATGTCATACCAATAACTGAGGTAGAAAATCAATGATATCACTCTTCATTCCATCTCATGAGAAGTATTCCTTAAAGTATGTAAACATATTTGTACTTCTAGGATGAATTAAGAGTGAAAAACTATAGTCTTCCTATAATATATCCTTCTTTAAATGTAGTATATAGGTAACAGATACACGGTTCTAGAACTGTATCATTACAACATAATGAAGGATAAAATCAAGAACATTTATAACCTTATTTTATAGCTCTAAATATTTCTTCTATTCCTATTTAATATCTACATAGATAGGGGGTTTAACATAAAATTGATCAAGATAATATTTTCGCCATTCCATCAAGAGTTACAGATCCATCAATTGAAAATATAGAAATATAATATCTTTGAGATCCTCATCATTGATAATATAGCAAGATACTTTTTAATCAAATCATTGGACACCATGTTTACTTTCTCTGTGTGGTTTTAATGGACTAATATTTATAAATGATAATTATGTCATGAAAATGTGTGTTATATTATTTACAACGGATTCATGTTTTGTAATTAATTGAATATAATTGTAAATGTGACAATCTATATGCAACTATTACATATCTATTTGTTATCTATGACCATTTGTCAATATTTATATTGGGAACTATAGTATTGATAATAATTTTTCCATTATTCTTAGTGTTTAGAAGTAAAATTATGACAATGGTAAATTGATATATAAAGAAGAGTGAATGAAATCAACCATTAGAGTCATTCCATTTGAATCCCATTTATCAAAACATAGGAGGGAGGATTCAACCCTAGGGTTCACTCAAAACCTATCCTAGGATAAGATTCAATTAGTGAAGCTTAAACAACATATTATATGGGATAGGTTCATGTTAGCGAATATTACTACTCAGTAAATGTTAACTGAGGCACCCCACAAAAGCTACTACCATTAAAAACCTTACTCTTAGAGTTTATGTGGGTATAATAAGGGGTTATGTGTTGGGAAAATAATTTCCTAAAGTTTAATTCAATTTTCTATGTAAAATGTTTTATCCAAGAATTTAGTTTTAAGAATAGTTTTTCTTAATATAAAAATATAATGAGATTGATATATTGAATTTTTTTAAAGAATAAGTATACTTTTCAAAAAGATACAAATTACATTCATAAACTAATTTATTATAAATAATGTCTATTTTAATAAAATATTATAATAGAAATAATATTATTTTATTATAAATTTTAACATAATTTTATAATTTTCAAGTGTATGAAATTTCCTTAGGCATTTTAAATTCATAATTACTCTAAATAAGAGAAGATTTTTTTGTTTAAAAGATAAAATTATAATATTTATAGAATTATTATGATAACACAAATATCATTTTTTAAATCAACCCATCGAAAATATATTATGGTGAATATATGATAATTTCATAAAAAGGTTTATTTATTCATGAATAGTACAAATATAGATTGGGTTTTTTATATAATTAAGGACATCATAATTATTTCATAATGATCTAATAATTAATTAAACACAATCCATAAAAAAATATTTTGTTTTTTTGATATATATTATATTAATATATTTTCCTCAATTTCAAAATATATAATTTACTTTCTAAATTCTAAAATAGAATCATTAACATTAAAAATGTTATTTTATTAAAACATTATATTTCATAGTCAATATAATTCATATAAAAATATAGACAACTATTGTTTATTAAAAAAATAGAAAATTTGTCATGATATTCCAATACCATGGGAAAATACCATTGTAAACCCCATTTTTTTATATTTACCAATACCTAGGTGTCCAATGCAATTATTTAGAAATTAATAAACAAATTCACCACTTTTGCTATAAATAACTGCCCAAATATTCATTTCCTTTCACGCACAATTCATAATCAAAGAATATATGATATTTCAATTTCAAAAAGAGTCCTTCCATGTTTTCATAAATACCCCAAGGTCCCAACCATCATGTTTTGGGAGTTACAGTTCAAGGTAAGGGAAATACCTTTATTTTCTCTTAGTTTCAAAAAAATATATTTATATATGTCTTCTAAATATTTTGGTAAATATATATTATTTCATTTTTATTCATTAACTTACATTAAAATAATTTTTTTCAATGGGAGGAACTTTTCCCATCTCTTTTCCCTTTTCTAAGACCAAGTTTTACACCTGTTTGGATGCTGATTTTACATCTCAAAATTCCTCTCCTCTCCTCAAAATATTTCACTTTATTTTCACTATATGAATACCCAATCCAATTTAATTTTTAGGATTATAAAAAATGATATAAATGTGATTTATTTGATTCTTTATTGATATACATAAAAACTTCCATCCTTTTTCATGGGTTATAAATTACATAAATATTTTCTCTATAATAACCGTTTAAAATGCCAGGATTTTTATATAAAACTATTTATTTTATTCTCCATGGGTTATTAAGAAAATATTTTATTTTTATAAATGTGAATATGAAGATTGTTTCATTATAATGTGCCAATTAATTTGGTTTAGTATTTAGTCTATGCATATCACAATTTTTATGATACATTGAGGAAAACCCTTGGTAATTTTTATGACACCTCGATAATAATCATTGGTGATATTCTTATGAATGTATAATTTAAATTTCACAGCCACATTTACATGTTATAAATCATGTCATATTATTATGATATTAATATTTTTTACTTTGATCATTCCTTTATGATATTATTCGTGTTATTATTGATATTTATCAAGAACATAGGGAATCAATTTCCATTATTTTTCCTTATAGAGAAATATAGCCAACATTTCCTTTGATTTATGTCCCCAATTTATCAAATTTAGTATATATTCTTAGTATGATCCAATGAATAATCCTTTCACATTTTTTTAAAATAATATATTATGTTTTCATGTATTAGGAATCTTTTTTCCAAAAACCAAACTGTACATGATACTCTATTTTGTACAATGTAAGGAAAATATTATGTAATAAAATATCAGGATTCCATAGTTGGTATCAATTTATGGAATAGTTATTTGTGGAAAGTAGGATTTTAAAAATCTAATTATAACCTTAGGTACAAGTTAAAATATAAGAAAACCTCTTAGTATTTATTGAATTGTTAAGTAAGTGGTTAATATGAAATGTAATTCCAATTGGGATATGAAAAAGTGTATGTGTCCCTCGAAAAGATGTATCTAAAGGTAAATCCTAGAAACACTTCATTGAGATAGACTCAAATGGGAAATGGTTCATGACAATGGGCCATGTTTCAATGCTAATTTAAAACTATCATAGGATATAACTGGTTAATCATAATATTTTTATAGACCATTATGATGTTTCTATTAAAAATGAATTTTTTGGTTAAAGAATAACATACATAAGAATGATGTTTTAAGAAAAAATATTCCTTTAGAATTAAACTATTATTTATAGAAACACATTTCATACTAAGATTTCATTTTTTTTAATATGGTAGGAAATGGGTGGAACAACATTAATGTTGTGTGCAACAGACGACACGTTGATGAACCTCTGATAGAATCATCAATGGAAAAAGCATGTGAATGGTGAATCAATCGACTCATGTTCCGATTAATATCATTGATCATGTTCAGAGAAAATATTAAACTCAAATGGAGTAATATTATATTGAGTACATTATGAATTAAATTCCACAATATTTCAGTGGATCTACCAACACATTGATTACTAAAAAATGGATAATCACTATAGAAAAGATCATTTATATACTATGTTGTTTAGATCTTAGGAAATTCACCCGGGATATATACCACATAGAGTCACAATTTGTTCAATGGGGGAAGGTGTTAAAAAAATGAAGATGATAAAAGAGATTGAAGCTATATATTGGGAAGAGTTTAGGGGGTCCTTTTTCAAAAAACAATTCCCCTATTTTATGTGAATGAAATTGGAGAAGGAATTCCTAGCATGGAAGTGGATGGAAATGTAATCTATGGGATGATTTTAGATAAAAATTACTAGGATTTTTCGTTACACCTATAGCTTTTTCATGGATCATAATGGAATGGTTGACAAATTATTTTGTGAACTAACATACCATCTATGGAAGAATCTATCCAATGGAGACTATGATTGTTATGCGAAGATAATATAAAGTTCTATGAAGGTTGAACTAGAGTTCAGATAGATGTAGTGTTCCCATAGATCGAATTAAAAGAATAGATATTTAGATCCAAACATGGGGAGGAACGTTGATCATCAAATATAAGGAATGAATGTAAAACTTCTGACACACAACAAATGTTTTAAGAAGAATTCATGGAACTACTTTATTAGGAGTAGGAAATGACTCAAGTGTGTAATAGATGGTTATATTGCTCAGATATATCATAATGAGGTGAAGCCTCAACTTCTCAACACTAACAACAAAGAGAAGATAGTGTAGGCCTAACAAGAAGTAAAATTCTTAATGTATAGATAGCATGGGAACTTTTCCAATCATTGTTTGAATCTGATGTTAATGGATGGGAATAACTATCAACCAAAACATAGTCTGAGGGAGAATGTTTTTGTATTCTCTATCACAATAGATAAAGTTGAATATCCAAATGATATGGTGTAAGGTAATCTTTTTTTATCTCTTAAATCTAGAATGTACATTGTTTGATAATAAATATATGAATTCCTTTATTTCCTCCTTGTTTAAAAAGAATATATAGTCAATACTAGAAAAATTTGAAGTATAGGTATCAGTAAATACTCCTAGATGGATTATACAATAATCCAAATTGTACATAAACTATAGAATTTTCATTGGTGAGAATAATCTCTTCAAAAATCTAGTTTTCATTTCCATGATGGAATTCAACATTTGTCTAGGTATGGACTTGTTCTAAAAATATAATGCTATGATACACTACAGAATCAAGAAAATATGAGTAGTATTGAATGGAAATACCAACAATTGTATTCAATGGAGACATATTGTTACCTGATTTTATTATAGAAGCACCTCCCAAAGACTTCATTATATAAATAATCGGTGAAGAAAAATAAGGAAATGTAGGTGTATGAATTATAAAAAATACCAATCATTTAGGATTACATTGATGTATTTCCTGAGGAGGAACCTGAACCTCCCATAGAATGAGTGGTATAGTTCTCCATTAATCTCATTCCTATATCCTAGATGGTATCAAAGACACTATATAGAATGGAAAATATGGAGATTAAGGAATTAAAGAATCAGCTTCATAATCTTTTAGAGAAGGGGTTTATCAAACCTAGTGTGTCTCTTTGGGGATCACTAGTTTTATTTTTAATGAATAAGGATGTATCAATGAATCAATGAAATGATTATAGGTAACTTAACATGATCATAGTTATGAAGAAGTTCCCCCTTCCATGGAATGGTGATTTCTTTGACCAGCTTTGTGGGACTCAATTATTCTCCAATATTGATCTTTGAATAGGTTATAATCTATTGAGGATGAATAAAGAAGATAAAACAAATACTTCCTTCCAATAATGATATATGAATTCTGAGTTTTTTGTTATTCTCATAGGCTTGACTGATGGTCCGGCTATATTTATGTATTTTATGAATAGATTCTTTAAGGACATCCTTGATATCTTTGTGGTAGTTATTATTGATGATATTATAATATATTATAAACATCTCTAGGTGCATGATAATAATTTAAGTGTTATATTAAAACCCCTATGTAAGATAGGATATTTTTAAATTTCATAAAAAGTGAATTTTGGTTACAGTAGGATGATTTATAGGGGAACATTATAACCATTGAAGGAATCTTATTTGACCATGCCAATAAAATTGTTTTGGAAGAGTGGCCTTATCCTACAATACTAACTGAGGTTTATAGAATCTTTGTTTTATAAGGATATTAAAATAGGATTTTGAAAAAAGTTTCACAACATTCCAATCCTCTAACTATGTTAACTCAAAATGAGAACATGTTCATCAGAAAAAATGAGTGTGAATAAGGTCTCTAAGAGATGAAAAATAGATCGGTTATTGCACCTATGTTAACTATATCCTCTATAAAAGAAGAATTCATTGTTTTTAGTGATTAACCTATAAAAGGTATTGAGTGTATCCTCATGAAAAATGAAAAGGTGATTTATTAATAATCAATACATTTATAGCCTCAGGAGTAGATGTATCCTATTCATTACCTAGATATAGTTGTGGTTGTTTTTACTCTAAAGGTATGGAGACACTATTTTAATGGGGAAAAATGTGATATATGCACAAAACGCCAATGATTTATGTATATTTCATGAAAAAGTAATTGAGCAGAAGATAAAAAAGATGGTAGTAACCTCTAAAAGAAAGTTATTGTTCAATTCATTATCATCCGGGAAGAGAAAATAAGGTCACTGATGCATTAAGTAGGAAATACCATGTTGGGCTATTAATGATGAGTATTCAAAGAGATACATTGATAAAATACCTAGAAAAACTAGACATAGTGATTTTAAGGTAAGGGGAATCGTTGACCATATCCAAATTGAATTATCAACCATGATTATTAGAGAAGATCAAGAAATTTCAAAGAGAAGATCCTTTGTTATAGAGGAAGATAGATGATGTGAAAAATGAAAAGATTATTGAGTTCAATATTGATCAAGATTGTGTACCAAAATTTCATACAAGTCAATGTGTTTCATATATTATAGATATAACAATGTATCTAAGGATAATTCACATAGCTCTATATTCTCTATAAATCCTAGAAGCACCAAAATGTACAGGCACCTTAATGATCATTGTTGGTGGGATAACATGAAAATGGAGATAGTTAACTACATTACAAGGTTCTTGGTTTGTCAACAAGTGATGTAAAAGGGAAAACTTTTTAAAGGGGTATTACAACCACAACCCATACCAGCATGGAATTTCTCTTATATTAATATGAAATTTGCCACTAGTATCTCGAAAACATCCATGGAAATATTCTGATATGGGTTACATTGGATATTCTCACCAAGACATCCCATTTCATTTATATTTGTGTATATTTCTATCTTAACCAACATGTGAAGATATATTTGGAGGATGTTGTAAGGCATCAGGGGGTAACACTCTCTATCATATCTAATCATAATATATGGTTCACATTTTAATTCTAGAGAATAATTCAAAATTATTTGAGTAGTGAATTAAATTTCTATACGACCTATCACCCTGAAAGTGATCTTCAATCTAAATGGAATATTCAGACAATTGAGAACCTAATGAGAACATGATAAATAGAATTTAAAGGGAATGGGGTCATCATATAACATTATTTGAGTTTTCATACAATAACAACCTCCATTCTAGTTTTAAAATGTAACCTTATGAAGCTCTATATGGGTAGTGTTCTACAACTCCTACATTTTGGCATGAAATTGGTAAGATACTATTGCTTGGGCCTGATTTTGTGTAGGAGATGACATAAATGGTTCATGCCATCTAACAACACATAAGGACTTCTTAGAGTTTGCTAAAATTCTACAATAACAACCATCGAAGGGACATTGATTTTATTATTAGAGAAAAATTGTTCCTTCAAATATCTCCTTGGAAGAGAGTAATACATTTTTTGGAAAAAAGTGAAGCTTAACCCTAGGTACATTGGCCACACTAATATCCTTCATCAGGTATGAGATGTGGACTATCAGCTAACACTTCCACCAAATCTAGCTCATGTTCAGGATGTATTTCACATATATCTCTTGTGGAAATAAATACCAAACCATTCACATGTACTAAATCCAGAAGTGGTACAATTGGAAAATCACCAATCTTTAGAAGATAAACTGATGGAGATCTTTTACCATAGAGGTGAGTTTCTACACAATAATACAACTAACCTCATCAATGTGTTGTAGAGGAACCATAAATAATAATAAGGAACATGGTAACTAAAGGAGACAATGAGGAAAAAGTATCCACACATTTTCTCAACTTAGAGAATGGATTGAAATTTCAGAAATGACAATTATTATATAAGGAGGAGTGTAATGACCCAGACTTTGATAATTTTTTCTTGAAAATGTGTGTTATAATATTCACAAGAAAATCATGTTTTTTAATGAATGGAATATAATGGTAAATGTGACCATATAGATTCAACTATTATATGAATGTTATTCAATTATGACCATTGGTCAATATGACCACTGGGAACTATACTATTGATAATAATTTTATTGGTATAATTAGTGTTTATTAGTTAAATTTTGAGAAAGGAAAATTGATATAGAAAGAAGAGTCAATGGAATCAACCTGTAGAGTCATTCATTTTTAATCCAATCTACTAGAACCTGGGTGGGAGGATTCATCATAGTGGATTTTCCTTACACAATCCTATTTTGATCTTCAACAAGTGAATCTTGAATGAAATCACCTATGAGAGAAGTTCAAGTGAATGGATATTACCAGTCGATCAATGTGAGATGAGGCACACCCTAAAAGTTCTGAATTTGGAAACCTTACTCTTATTGAATATGAAGTTGTAATTATGAGTTATCTGTTAAGGCCCTGGTTAATGTAACATTAATTCCATTTTCCCAAAAAAAATTATTCCATGAATTATGTTTTATGAAAATTGTTTCTTAATATAATTAAGCAATGAATTTCATGAA
The DNA here is from genome assembly GCA_963277665.1 of Viscum album. Classification (NCBI taxonomy): domain Eukaryota; kingdom Viridiplantae; phylum Streptophyta; class Magnoliopsida; order Santalales; family Viscaceae; genus Viscum; species Viscum album. The sequence continues at coordinate 1,243,801,697 of OY728153.1, forward strand.
TTCATTTTCTTAGATTTTTTTACTTTTGAAAATGATATGAATTATTATAATAAACATAGTTATTATGAATAATGTTTATTTAAGTGAAATATAATGATAAAATCACTCTTATTAAATTATCAATGATAAAATAACATTAATTTTTATGTGATTCAAATTTCCCTATACATTTTCAATCCATTATTATTTTAAATAAAAAAGAATTATTATATTTAAAAGTTAAAACTATCATATTTAGAGACTTATTATGATAAAATAAATATTGTTTTGGAATCATAATATCGATATTAGGTTAGGGATAATTTATGATAATTTTCTAAAATAATTTATTTTCTCGTGAATAATACAAATACAGTTTGGTTTTTCGGTATGATTAATGACATCATATTTATCTAAACTTGATTTAGTAATTAATTATCCAAAATACACGACCATAAAAATTTTATTTAAATAATAAATATTATTTTAATATTGTTTAATCAATTTAGAAATATATAATTTTCTTTCCAAATTCAAAAATGGAATCTTTTTCTTTTAAAATATTATTTTGTGAAAACATTGATTTTCCTTGCCAAAATAGGTTATCTAAAATGATGGTAGAATCAGTTAAATTAAAATAACATACAATTTTTTCCATGCCTTCAATACAATTATAAAATTCCATGGTTAATACCTTGCGTTTTGATTTACTACTACCTAGGTGTTCAATGACTTTATTTAGAAACTAGTAAACAAATCCTCCACTTTTTCTATCAATACCCAACCATTTATCTATTACATTTCATTCCTAATGCATCATCTATAAATATATAATTTGTTTCCCAATTATTCATCCAAATATTTCCTTAAACCCAATGTCTAAAACCCCAATTTTAATGAGTTACTCTTAAAGCTAAAGAAAATACCCTTCTTTTCTCTTTGTTTCAAGATACTATTTTTCTATATGTCTTATTAATGTTATGGTCACTCTTTATTACTTCCATTTTACTTATTCCATTATAAAAAAATTATTTTTTATTAGTGGGATACCTTTATCACCTCCATTTGTACCCTTTTCTAAAATGATGGTTTATTCTAGTTATGTTATTGATTTTACTTCTAAAATTTTTTCTATTATCCTCAAGAAATCCCCTTTTAATTTTTTAGGTAAAAAACAAACCTTTTTTAGGGATGTTCACCAAGATTTAAAATTATTGGATTTATTTTTTATGTTGACATACATAAAACCGTCATTCTTTTTTTATATCTTATTAATGATATAAATATATTGTCTTTAAAAACATTTTAAAATAACATGTTTTTATATGAAACCTGATTCTTTTGATATCTATAGTTTCTTAATAAAATGTTTTAATATTATATATGTGGCTAAAATTAATTATAAAATATTAAGGGTTCACCCGGAGAGCACTCTTATTAATTTTGTAAGGAATTTCATCTCTAGATATAACAGGTTTTACAATAGCTTGGTGAATAAACTTTGTTTTTTTTTCTAACACCTTGATGATAAATTATGGTGATATTCTTATGAATGTCTCATTTAAAACTTTTATCCAGATTTTTATATTAGGAATCATTTCATTTTATTATTATTTTCATATTTTTCTTTTTCTCCTGACATTATTAATTTTTTCATGTTTTTATTGTTATTTCTCATAAACTCATGTAAACTATTTCCCTTATTTTCTTTTATTGGGCCTTATGATCACCATATCCATTGATGTATGTCCCCAGGTTAAGAGATGTAGTTAATATAATTATGATGAAAAAAATGAACAATCATTTATTTTTTTTATAATAAAATTTTTGTTTTCATGTATTTATTTACATTTATCCAAGAAACTAACCATGAAAATAACTACTATTTTGTAAAATGTAATGAAACTATTATGTAATAAAATGATTGTATGGAATAGTGGTATGTATTGAGCTATAAAAATTATCTATCATCTCTAAAAATCATTTATGGCTCATGTTCAACTCCTAGTGTGAGAATATATTTTTAAAATATTTTGGATTAGTACATATATCACACATTTCCCAATAATAATAATGTATCCATGTCTTTATTGAAAAAAATAACACTAATAACACCAAATCATGATTTTTGTAGCTTTTCTTGTGAAGCATCAATTTTCGTGAGGCACAAGCTACACCATGTTATTCAGAATAAGAATTAATCCTAATCCCCTCTTATAAGAATCAGTATAGGTTATAAACCCTTCTCTACTATAGGGTAATGTAAGCACATGTTCCCTGAACCACATTATCTTTAGTTCCTCAACTTTTTCCTCACATTCATATATCAATATGAACATTTAACCCTTTCAAGTTAAATTAGTAATAGGATTTGGTATTCATGAGAAATTCTAAAAAAATCATCAACAATATCCAGTTAAACCATGAAAAATATGAATCTCCATCAATGTGGATTGTCTATTGCGACATTCAGTAGCCTCAATCATCAATTAGTCTACTAATACACCATCTATTGAGATTATATGTATAAAAAATGATACCCTTTTCATCCAAAATTCGAAATTTTTAAATTATATATATATTTCATGTTTTTTTGGTCTTTATCACAATTCTCAAGTTGTTTTCATGTTCATATTTTCTCTTTGAATAAATAACAATACGATCTATAAAAACTACCAAAAACTAATTGAGGTAATATATATTGACATTATTCATCAAATCCATGAATATGGAAGGGTAATTAGTAACACCACAAGCATTAATATATATTTTATGTATACATACCTTGTATGTAATGTTTTCTTAGGTATATCCCCTTTCATGACCCTAAATTGATGATATCTATAATGACGGTCAATCTTTGTAAAGTATTGAGATATGAACAGCTAATTAAAAAAGTCATCAATATGAGGAAGATGATACTTGTTCTTGATGATGATATTGTTCAACTATTTATAGTCAATACAGAGCCACAATGATCAATATTTCTTCTTCATAAGAATAATTGGTCCACCCCAAGGTGACACAAAGGGAAGAAGTAAAGCTTTATCATGGTTTTCAGGGAGTTTCTTTCTAAATTCCCTCTAATCAATAGGGTTTTTCCTCTAGGGAGTCTTTGAAATTATTGTAGAAATATGTATAAGATCTATCCAGATATAATATTCTAGTTATCATGTAAGGATAAGAATAACTTACAAAAATTCATCCAAAAATTCACAAATAATTAGAATATCATCAATGTCTATTTCATCCCAAACTATTTGAGATAAAAATCCATTATGAATGGGAATTCACACCCATAAACTGTGTGTAATATCTAAAGTATGTTCATATATGTCACCACATTAATAAAATGTCATACTTTTGTTTAAAATATCAAATATAACATCAAATCTTCATTAATTTATGTGGAGTTTAATAGAAATAGTCAAACCATGCATAAGATGACATCAAATTCAACCAAAGGAAGAATGAAAGTATTTTCAAGCATCATGTTCCCACAATCGTCATCCATGGAGGAATCAAATATGTGAGATTAAATCATCATAACATTAGGGGTTTGTACATATAATTCTATATATAATGAATTTGGAGAAATCTTAACACCATTGGAAAATTACTTGTAAATTAAATAGTGGTTAAGTCTAGAATCAAATAATATAATAACATTTCAAGAGTGGACAATAAGTGTACCTTTCACCATTTCATTAACACAACCCTCATGTGAAACATATATTTCATGATATTTTCATTTTTATGTTGGATTAAGAGGATGATGAAAATTTTTTCATCACGGGCCCACAGGTTTGGGAACTGGTTAGCACAATTCCCATTCTCCCTAAACCTGTAGCATTACATAGGGGGAGGTGCATTTTGTGAAGTTCTCTCTCCATTTTCATTTTTAGATGACTTATTCAGATCAATTAAGAAATCAAACGATCAATCAAATTTCATTATGCAAACAAAAAAATTTATTAGAGGAGTTAATAAAATTTATTCTATTCTTTATTCCATAAGTAGAGAATAATGGAAAGATAATCTTATTATCTTTATGGTTTTTATATTTTCATTTGAACGCCAGCTTCCTTTTCTTTTCAAAACCATGAGATCGATATATAAATCCAACCTTCATTAAACTATGATTTAAGAACACAAAATAAATTCATAGATACTAGAGTCTCTTATGTATAATTCACACCTAATGATGGTCAATAAGCCACTGACGAACATATCATCATTACATTTCTTTTTGATGATAGTACTTGAATTGTACATTACATGTCTTGTAAAATTTTCTCTGTTGGTACCAACAGATTCATCATCCCTTTGATATGACTCAAGAAACTAATTCTATATCTTTTTATGAATAATCCAAGGAAATTATGTGTATAAAAATGAGTTCTTTAATAAATCCCAATCCATGGATGAAATTTTAACTTATAGCCACTTATTCTTGATTAGAGTTCATTAATGGTCCTCATCGCTTCGAACCAATAAATAGCCAGAAATACTTTCCCATGTTCCAAACACAAGAGTATTGAAAATATCATTTTAGTGGTACTAATACATTTTTAGCAACAATAGAAGACCTTTTGAAAGAAGGTGTATGTTTCCTTGTTTTGTCGTCAAACATAATGTTATTCTGTCCTTTTCTCATTCGGAAGTCTAGTATGAGTCATAGATTGAGAAAGGTATTTGAGAATATCAATGTCAGGTTTTCATTCTCTCTCTTATATAATTTTTATGATCATGAGAACAATTAATTCACTACCCATCACATTTATAATTGACATTTTTCCTTTGGGTTCCAAACATTCACTAAAACTAATAATCATAGAGTAAGAAAACAATAATTATAATGGGGAACCACATAATCCTAAAAACCCACTTATAAGATTTCTAGATTATGTAACCTTATTTAATCTATAAAAACATAGTTTTACCTTATATTACTCATAGAAAATATCTATTTTAATCATCCTTTATGGTTCATAAGAGTTTTTGAGTTCCGAAATCATATCCCCCACGAGTGTCAGTCCAGGTGTCTAGTAAAGTCCCATATCGTTCACTAGTTCTTGATCAAGCCTATATCAATATGGTTATTTTGGGACTCTTAACCCTATTTTCATCTATTCGATATCCACATACACATTTTGTGTCTAGAAAAAAATATATAGATATAAAAATAGTCACTTTAACTTTTACCAAAATTATATGACATTTTCATATACATTTTTTATCCTTAGACTTATCCTTAGACATATCCTTAGAGTTCTCACAAAGGTTTTATCAAACTAGTTTCTAAATATTAACACATTTTCTGATTGGATAAAAACATTAGTGACCATCTATTTTAAAATATTTACATTACATTATTTTGGTTTAAAACTTAATACATTTCAAAAATAGTTTCCCAAAGACCATATTAGTCTAGATCCCTTGGAAACATGGAAACATAAACACTAGTACATAAGTGAGCCATGTTATCTCCTATTATGTCCTTCATGACTAGAACCATTATTATAAACATCATACATTGTACATTTTTTATGACCAAGGAAAAAGAATCAAAAAATGGGGTGACCTCAAATCCTCAGTAAGGGTAAACAAGTGTAATATATAAGCATAATCATGATTATAAGTATATGAGAATGTGATAATTATATAATAATATCATAACCTTCATAAAATATATCCTAAAAATTAATATTAAAATAAATATTGGTAGTTCATAATACTTGAATCATAAACCAATTAAGATAAAATCCATGAAATCAGAACATAATAATGAGACATTAAAATGTGGTTGACACATAAGCATATAAAATTATTTCCATTATAGTCAAGGAATATAAATAGATTCCATATTAGTAGCATCAATCTACTCCCCATACCATCATGGTAATTATAATTCACTACCATTACCATATTAGTAATTAATATTCACTCTCAAAACCATCTTAGCAGATAAAGTCCTTTAATGAATCGTGTTCACTCAATATTCTATAATTATCTATATAATGAGATATAATTACATAAAAAGTGAATTTAAGGGAGATATATGTCCCATTAATCTCATTATGAAATCACATGTACATGTCACCCAATATTCTAAACAATCATATCATAAACCAATAAATGATAGGGGGATCATGAACATTAAATCATATCACGCAAAGTAAAAAAAATAAAGATAGGTTTAATAGTCATTTCATCGAATAATAACCTATAAAAAGAGTAATTTTTCATAATAATATTACCCATTGTTGAGAAATACATTTCATAAACATATAATATGTGAAATAGGAATGGGTTTCATAAACATCATTCCATCAAACCATAAACCATTTTGAGAATGAATATGAATGGTACCTTTGAAACATTTTCCCAAAAATGAGTAAAATTAAAGTATTTCATCTTAGATATAATTTTTTTGGAAATTTTCATTAAAAATTTTTCATTTGGAAAATATACATTCATCATTGATAATTTATTTTTAAATATTAAATCATTTTTAAAGTCTTTTACTTCGAAAACATTTAAAGAAATCTTGAAAGCATGTTGGAAATCATTTTCTTTGAAAAAAGACTAGGATTATTATAGAAGAAAATATTAAATTGATAAATCATTTCTGAAATCCATATTCCATTAAATTGAACATTAAATACCATTTCAGAATCATTTTTGAAATATGTTTTTGAAAAAATTGTTTCTGAAAAAAATATATTTTTAGAAAAAAGACAAATGAGGATATATTTTCATAAATATATTTTGTTAATTATATTAAGTACCAATGTGTGTAAAAATGGAACCAATAAATTATGATAACATCAATTAATGGAGGAAAAGTAAATTCATGAGAGTTATTGAGAGATGGATCATGGGATTTCATCAATGGAACCATAATCCTAATCAATCTCGTTAAGCGATGAGATTTCTTCCATAAACTCTTACCACATGGTAACACAAAATCATTATCCCCATTTAAGAAAAATAAATTTAATAAATCTTTAAATATAATGAAAATAATGATCTCTATGATATAAAATTTCAAATGGTACTATATGCCCGTCGTACAACAACATATTTTAATAATAAAACATGTGTCTCAAAGAAGAAAAATCAAGGCAAAACTATCTTACTGATTTGGTAACTTTTGAATGATAAAACTCCATAAATGGGATACAATCAAATGGAAATGTAAATTTAAATAAAATTAAATATAATAATCTTATAATACATTAATTGGTAGTATATAAACAACACAATGGAATGAATGGTTAATAAAGTATAAGTCTCCCATAAATAAAAGCGAGAAAAGAAATCCCCTTACCATATGTGTTGACACTCGTTGTACTTGTAAAAAACTTCTATATAATAAATAAAATTTTATTGTAAATATATTATAGAAACAGTTTCTTATATAAAATAACATTTATTATTTGATTATGATATTATATTACCATTTTATTAACAATTCCATGTTAATGTTGTATTTTGGGTAAAATCCTCTTGTTTCGTTATTAATGTTTTGACTTTTTATTCTAGATATTCTTACATAGATCATGATTTAATTATTTATAAAATATAAAACAATATATAAAAACAATATATATTCATTATAAATAAATTTATACTTGGTTATCAGTGTCATAAATAGAAACTGAAATAAATCATTCATGGAGACGATATGTCGAACGTACGCATGAATAAGGTTTCTATTTTGTTATCATTTTAAAAGAAATACTATAAATGAAATATGTATATATATAATATCATTAATGTACAATTATAATTTAAAATATATCATATTGGTTTACTAAACCCATACTTATTATATTCCATGTAAAGTGTGAATAAATCACATTACTTTGAGGAGGCGGTATTCCACACATCCAAAGAAGAAGTTATCAAATTTACACAAAATGGAATTAACGATGGTATGAATTATATTATAGTTAAATATACATAAAGACATCATATATATCATATAGATCATATAAAAAATGAGTGTTTATAATAATTACCAACCATTATAGGTGGTAAAGGAAAAATGAACAACATCATTTCATGAGGCGGTATTTCACCTTGAACACGAATTTTATGTTCACTACACATTAGATGGAAGGGCATATAAGTGTGGGTAGAGGAATTAGAATAAAAATCTCAATATATTTAGGATGAAAATGTTATTATATAATAATGGAATATTAATAATTGAGGTGGTGGAGAAGGAAACTAAATCAAATGAGCATGAGTAGGGATATTATCTCATCTTTCGGTGAATCCTTTTGGTTTGTACCAAAGGGATTCCATGGATTGATTTATTAAAAAATATAAGATTATGTGATTAATAGAGGGATTTTGGATATTATTTAATATTATTTTGTGTGATAAAAATGATTTAGAGGTGTGGGTATGTTGTATGGGTGAGTTCTTTTTTATAATGGCAGAGGATGGACCTTCTTATAAATTTTTGAGAAGAGATTCTAAACAATGTTTCTCCAATTCCGATTTGATAAAATATAGGTGGAAAACCAAGTAAAGGGAATATATGTTATAAATGGGAACATAATTTATTTTCAAGTCTATAGGATATTTAGGGCCTTATATTTAAGGTTTAGTCCTTTGTTAAGTTAATTTTTCTCTTAATCAGTGTAAATAATTTTAATTATTTCGTTAATATTTTTTGTCAAAAAATAACTTGAAATTATTATAAATTATAAATTATTCTTATTCAAAATTTTTTTTTCTATTTTCTCAAATCCAAGACATATAATTGGAAAACATTTAATTTAAATTTAATCTCATAGTCGAGATTACAAAATATATTTTTAAACTAAACAATGTTCAAAATTTTGATATGTTTTCCTATCCAATTTATTTTTTAAATTGATTAAAATGGCCTAAAATAGATTAATTAAGGTAAAATTGATATAATGATAATTTAAAAGCAATTATAAATACAATAAAACAAAATAAATTATTTTTTAAGAAAATTTTGTATTTTCCACTATTAATCCAAAAATGATGTTTGTATTCAAAAATCCCAAATATTCACCCTAAGCTAATTTTAATATTTTTAATTCAAAAATAAATTTTAATTAATCAAAATAAGTTTATAAATTGTTATAAAATTAATTTTATTACTATTTATATAAGGACCTATAATGTATTGCATTTAAGTATATTGTTTTCAAACATATACAGACCTTACCAAAAATTACATATTTTACTATCAATATTTTTTATTTATATAAAATAAAAATAAAAAATATTTAAAATTTCATTATTACTATTTATAATACTATTATTAATAGTTTAGTTATAAATATATCATCTATGTAATTATAATAATAAAATTATGCTTCCTAGAAACTCATTGTTGTATGTAACACAACCCAAGTTAGTGTTGCATATAGTGAAATATAATATTCGTGCAGTATATAAATTTTTTTAACATGGTGTAGAATGTAATTCAAGACACCACATAAAACTAATTTATATGAAAAAATGGATTATACAAACGCAGGATGTCACATCTACCTCCTATGATTTTACATTTAAGGAGAACTAAGAGATATGGATAAGAAAATTGTCAGACCCTACTGTAATATTAAAGGATTATAACCTTTGTTTTTAACCAACCTTTTTTCCATGATTTTAGCTAGTAATTAATTGATGTTTTTTTTAAATATTTTGGATGTTGGGTCAATATAATTGTTTTATTAAATTCATTGTAAACCATACATATTTAATAGAAATCTATATGAAATTTTGAGGTTTCCATGACGGGGAACACATATAGCGCATAATTTGGGTTATCAATGTAAACTTATCCTGAAAATAATTCATAACAAGTCATTGAAATTATTTTTTCTACTTCATGGTTTGTCTTAAATTATGTCCAAAACATGGGGGTCCCTTGATATATAGTAATCCTTGCATTGTTGGTATACTATTTAACTAAAATTGTGGCTAAAACATATGGCTTGAATTTAATAGTCCAAAAATTATATTATAAATAAGAATTTACTCTAGAATCCATCATTCTGTATCTTATATCCAAATATCCCAAAACTATTACTCTCCATTTATGAAATTGGTGATCTAATCCTTTCTACAGAGGGATTTCATATACTTTAAGGGTGGTGGACCTCAGAAATTAAAGGTATGCATTCATTCTTCACTCGTTATTCTTGATGCTTCTATATCTACTAATCTCTCCATGAATGGAATGATACATTTATACTATCATCTCCAAATAATTTCTTTTTTCATATGATATAACGTAAATTTTTTATGTCCGTCAAAGGATAGGGAGAATAAATCCACGTCTTCTTGGATCAAAAGTGCTTTCTTTGAGAAGGAAATTGTTGGTGTGGGTTGTTTTTCTTGTTTTCATTTATCTATAAACATTGGAAACTTTTGCATGTTTTATATGTTTTTCCAAATTTTTTTGAACTATGATTAAATTATTTGAGATTTATTTTTAATTATAAATTTATTTTAAGAATTTATCATTGAAAATAGTTACAAATTCAAGTGGAAAGGCATGAAAAAATAGTTTTAGGGTTATTGTTTTTTGATTGATGGTAATCTTATATTTGTTGATATAACCTAAATTAAATATTTAAAATTTTTATGATGATAACCCATGAAAACATTTTTATTTAGGTGGAAATTATAGGACATACATGGTATGATATTTTATAGATACCTATCAATGGATTTAAGATATAACCTTACGTAAAAATTTTTTTGACATGACGCGAAGCCTATAACCTATGTGGTATCATTAACTTGGCCATAATATTCCTCCCTATAGTGTGTTTTTCACATGCACTTAATATTTCATCAATAATTGAGGTGTAAGGACGCTATTTATGAAATCCCTAATATACCCTATATTTATACCCCATGGTTTTATAATGATGAATTACCTAACTGTTATGTAGTTAAAATGTTTTTATGGTCTTTTCAATAAAATAATTAACTAGAATAAATTCATCAGATTATTTATTCATTCATGGTTTTGGAAATTCTTCTATGATATTTTTCTATAAATGAAAATAAAATGGTTATTTATTTAGTCGTAAAAAAACTAAAAAATAATTTTTTGATTTTTATTTAATTCTTAATTTATGAAACATAGGTTAATTTATTAATGTCTACATAAGGGACACTTGAAGAAAACCTAGTGGGAATGTTCTCGATAGAACTTGTATATATAGTTGGTTATATATAGACATGTTTTTAATGATATATGAAAATACAAGGCACCACATTGTGATGTAGGGGAAGTAGGCTAGTGATTTTGGGATGTTTGTGGTTGAATGGTTGGTTGAAGACCCCCCATGTCTCACAGAGTTGAATATTTGGTTTGCCTAGTGGGTTTTTTCATTGGATCAAATTGTTTTTGTTTCATTTCATAGTATGGACCAGTATTTGTTTTGATCATATTTTTCATTTTTTTTATATGACATTATTCATATTATGTGTATATTTAAAATCTATTGTCCTCTATTTTTAAATATAATTTTCATAAGTGTTCATTAATGCTAAGGAACTAGTTTTTAAGACATGGGTATCTGGGATTCTATTCATTCCTTCTTTTGAACATGCTTAGGTTCTTTGACTAATGGGTAGATGGTGTTGGATAGTAAATTTTTTGATTTCTAGAAGGATGGAAATGAGGATGAGCCATTGATGGTGATTTTGATATAATTAAAGGGAATGGACAATAAAATGAAACATTTTTCAAATCATTTAGTGTATGGGATTGAAGATGCTTCCACACTAAGAAGGGGGTTTTCAAATCCTGGATCTATCATCACCATACTACTAGACTGTAAGTGGTTTATTAGGGAATAGTATTCAAGATATGGAATGGACCATATGATTTTGTAGTTAGGTGTTATGAAACCTCAAGGATAATTTATGTTTATTATATTATATTGGACGAAATGGTGTAATAGTTTGATGAGGGTTGGGGTTAGGGAATAGACAATGGGTTCCAGGACATTAAGATATCTTTTGAAAAAATTGGAGGAGTCTAATATTTTATTAATGAATCGAAATTTATAATGGATTATCTTATGTATAGTCATAGTGTGGTGGATGAATCCAGGATTCGAGATCTCAATGATAGTAGAGAGGCCTCTAAAGAAAGAGGATTCCATGAGGATAAAACTATGGAAAATGAAGGATTATTTTTAGTATGGGAAGGGTATTCACCATGAGTCCCCCCCTTTGGTCTGGCCATAATGATATAATAAATAACATCACGCCACAATGGTTCTTTTATAGTGACATGATATGAACATGTTTTATTTCCATGTGTGATTTTATGGTGAACATCTCTCTAGAATCTGAGGAAATATGGAAAGAGATACTTATATATTTGGTATCCTAATATTATTAGGAATGATGATGGGGATCGTAATTATATATCAGGGAATTCACATGGTCAAGCACTCCCTCATTAGATTTTATCTACTTAGTGAGGCACACATCCCACATAATTCAAATATTATTAGGACATCCCTCATTTTTTGTGTGGTACTCGGGGTATGGGTCCTATATTTATTTATGTGAGGGCCTCCCTTATTTTCTATTTCCAATTTAGTTTATGGTTCCACTATCAATATATTTAGGTAATTTGTCATATGTTTTCTAATATGTGAATAGTTATGGTCCTAAATTGTAGATTATTTATGTGACATGTGTTTTCTCATAGCAGGGAAGTTATAATAGTATTAGTTAGTATTCCCTTTACTAAACACTCCCCTTGGTAAAGTTGTGGGTCCCCCAATAGGTTCTTATAATAGACAAATGTAAAGTTTGATACCCCCTAGATCGATTCACATTTCACTATGATGAGAGTTTCCCCTCATTATATTCTAGTGGTTGTGAGGATCAATAGAAAATATGATTATATTCATAATGGTTTGTAACTCCTTAATAACACTTGTGTTACATTAAAAATAATACTAAATATAGTGAATGTCACTTTTTATAAATTAATATTACATAACATTTTTGGAATACTTAAAAAATTATACAAATAGACTCCAAAAGATTGTACCAGTCTAGTTCCTTTGGAAACATGGAATCATAAACACTGATACATAAGTGGGATACATTATCTCCCACTATGTTCTTATTTACTAGCACCCTTCATAGACACATCAAACACAATACATATCTTCATAACCTGGGGAAGTAAACATAAATAAGGGTGATCTCAAATAATCAATAATGGTAAAAAAGAGATATATAAGCATAATAATGATCCTAAGGGTTTGATAACATGGTCATGAAATTAGAAGATCATACCCTGCATATCAAAGATCATATACATGAATCTGGAAAAAAGATTTATAGTTAATTAGAAATTATTCATAATAAATAAATCACATAATCTACGAAATAATAATAGGGGAATAAAACATTTAATTTTGGAAGACACAAAAGAATATAATATGATTTTCATTGTATCCAAGGGATCTCATCCAAGACCATCTCTGTAGTATGGGTTCACTTCTCATACCATCTTGGTATTCATGGTTCACACAAATGGAAATATTAGTAGCCTGAGTTCACTCCTCATACCATCTTTCTAACGCCCCGACCTCAGTTACCCAGACTCAGTGCATTATTACATAACATTGGCATGATCACAAAAGATCAAGTCTCGAAAGACCGATTAGTTTAGTACCCTTGGAATCACTAGATACATTCATAATGCTTACCTTAAATCATAAAGTGAAAAACTACAACATTTATTCCATAGAAAACACTAAGATCCCATAGTCTATCCCTGCAAGTCAGTCATAAAATACTTCTTCACATCCTGGGAAAAAAACATAAAAAGGGGTGATCTCAGATTCCCAGTAAGGATAACAGTATAGTGGAAACATTCATAAATAAGCATAAGCATTAAAGGAAATGTATAACTAAATCAAAAACCTTTTAAACTTGAACTTTATCATACTATAGTAGAAATAAAATGAAATAATTCCATTTACTTATTCACATGGATATTCTACTAAGCTAATAATCACATGAAATATCAATAACCACTTTCATAACGATGGAATGCATAATTCAAGACTATCATAATCCCATATTCAAGGCCTTGTGCCAAGACTACAAATGTGATTTTCTCAAGGCCTTGTGCCAAGAAACTAGTTTGTCTCATGAGACCTACCGATGCATCGAGGAGCTATAGCGGGCTCCACCCGTCACTTACTAAGTCCAATGCATTACTCATATGAATAGGTTTAAACATAACATAATCATTCATATAAAAACTAGAATACGAAATGCCAATACATTCTACATACACCATTAATGGTATAAAAATAATACATCCATAGTAAAACATATCACAAAACCTTCAATACAATATGAATGTTTTGTATCATAATAAATCAACTTAAAATAAGCTTAAAATCCATCAAAGGATGTTTATGTAGATGAAATCAAAACTATTTGAGAGAAATATTTCTTTTTTGAAATCATTTAAAAATCACATAACTATAAAATAAAACATTTAATTTGAAAACATTCTTATAAGATTGTAAGGGAATCTTTGATGATTTTATAATGGCAGAAAATAGCTGCACCCGCCGTATAAGTTAAAATAATACATTCTAACCTTAATTATGTAGAAAAAGGTTAAAAAGGACCTTATTTGGACATTGACACTAAGATTCCTTTCAAAACATTTTATAAAAAGTAAAAAAAGTTATAAATGACTTTAACCCATAGTCTAGTAAATAGTAAAAATGTTTTTGGAATACATTTTTAGGAATCATGGGTGTAGATGATAAAGAGGTCCTAGTAGATAATTACATATAAACAACCTCGGATAATGAAGAGATTGTAAAATAAACACCTACCTTGCACTTTTCCTTGATCGAGAGTAGTTTAACCTCCAGTATAATAGTTAAATCATTTTTATTAAATTATACAAGAATCATATACATAAATATGATATCATATATTATCTTTTAAAATTTCTTTGCTAATAATATTTCAGTATTATCACCGTTTCGGGTGTTCACTTACTCATTTTCTTTTATATGTTTTGTTACATAATCCATGTTTGTTATAGATAGGTTGTATCTTATTCATATAAATAATCATATCATGTCCTTAAAAATTACTTTTAATAATCAAATGAGAATTAGTCTTGAATGGATACGATGGAAAATGAATCTCATCGCGTTTGTAGAGACGGTAGTCCGTACGTACGCACGAGCGGCAATATCATTCTTTTGATATTAAAATCGTATATAATTGGATGGTATATAATATATATAGAATCATTATAATGTTATATTTATTATTTACTTTAATTACACGTCATTATCAAACTCATCCAAATAATAATTTTTTTAATGAAAATTACACCACGACGTGGAGACGGTAAGTTGTACGTACGCACATATGGTGATATGTCATTAAAAGGAATGATAGAATACTGAATATGGTTGTAATATATTTATAATAACATCATAGTATATATAAGATACTGGATTTATTATTTTAGAATGGAAATAACATAGAAATAAGAAGTGGAAGAAGAAAGGAACTTGAAAGAGGGTGGTGAAATCATTACCTCTTCTTCAGGTTCTTCCTTTTGATTTGATCAAAAGGGCTCCTTAGGTTGGATTCCTGATAAAACTAAGGCCTCTAGGTTGAAGGGAGGATAGTTGAGAGGATATTTGGGTAGAGTTTGGCCGATCCAAAAGGCTTTGATGGTGTGAATTAGAGAGGAGGGGGAGTGCCCTTTTATAAGAGGGGTGAGGGTCACCTTATGAAAAACATAAAATATTATTTTATAATAAATTCATATTCGGTTTATAATGGAACCAAAGTGACTTATATAGAAGATAAAGTGGGTATGGGTTGAAATCCGTTCACCCAATAGATTTTAGATAGGTTTTGGTCACTATATTAACCTTGTCATTTATATTTAACTCTTAGTTTAATAGTTTAACATTTACCATGTCTCTTTGTATTTTTATATTATATGGTTAATAAACTTACTATAACAATCCAAGAGAACCCCAAGTGGTTCATTATTAATATATAAATTCTTATCTAAGTCATTTGTCCGATCATTAGATTTTTAGGAATAGAATATCAATTAATAATATAATATTTGTTTTAAATACTCTATGTCAATTTTGACACTATTTAATAATTGATTTTTGTTAAAGTGGTAAAAAATTTATTAATTCAATCTAAAATCATTTAATCAATCATAACATGTCATATTAACCTATAAAATTACAGTAATTTATAAAAAGTCTCAAATTACATTTATTTGGATATTTATAATATAAATTGTTTTAATATTTCATTAATTAGGTAATTACTGCATCACCATTATTTCATAAATAAATTAAATTATTTAATTTATAAAAATTAAAAATAACATATTATTATATAGGAAATATTTTTAGCTTCTTAATGAATATTTATAATCTAATATATCTTATGTATAACCCAATATTAAAAAAAATTAGTTATTTAACTATGATTTTATCTCTTTTAACTCTTCTTTGAATTAAATAATAATAAATTTCCTAATCTAATCCAACTGGACCAAAGAGGATCATATTTTATTCCTAAGGTTGATTTTGGTCGAATTATACTTAGCCAATAGAATTAGGACATGTGTTAGGGTAATAATAACATCGTTTTTACCCTTAATTACCCTATTTACTTTTAACTGTGGTAAATAAAATAAAAAGTTACTATTCACCAAAAATTATTTTTATCTTATTGAACCACATTTTACTCCTTGATATTAACCTTGTCTCTTGGATTTTTTAAATTCCACTCACATAAGCGGTAAAATTATGTTTTATGTGAATTTGCAAATTCTCCTAAGAGATGGGTAAAAGACAGTGAAAAATTCGATAAAATTTTTATGTATCTAAAATTATTATAAACTGATTCCAATGAATTACATTGAACTTATATAGGTATTATGTATATATTTTTTCCTAAAAAAATTTAAATAAAATAAATTATTATTTAAATAAAAAATCGGTTTTAAACTATAACTCAGTGTTTTTCACTATTCGTCAAAAATTGAAAGTTTTCATAAAAAAACTAAAATTTCACCCTAGGCTAATTTTGGTATTCCGAATCCAAAAATGAAGTCCATTTTGAAAGATAAAACGTATAAAATTTTAAAAAGTGTGTATTACTATTCATAACGGCTATTTTGATTGGTTGTGGTGTGTTAGAACTCGAAGTTACGTACAACATACGCTACTATATTATTTAAAGAGAAGCGTATCGTGGAAGCATGGGGTTTACATTCTCTCCTCCTTAAATAAATTGCGTCCTTGCAATTTGAAATTGTTTTTTGAAAGTAAAAGGTTGAAAATAGAAAATACCTTTGTGGAAAACCCATATCGAAAATAGGGTTAATAAAAAAAAATTTAATAAGAGGGAAAGAGAAATGAGAATGTCACCACCAAATTAGGGTTTTGAATAGTAGAACATTGGTGGAAATTATAGGAATGTTATTAGAGTAAAGACATAAAAATTTATAGGGAGTGATTGAGGTCATCAGTCACAAACAAGTGTAAAATTTAGGGCCTAAAATCCATCAATCTATGATGATTTAAAATATCATCAGTTCAACAAAACATAAGGTAATAGGATAACAAATTTATTGTTTTAATTTCCCTTCCCTAAAGATTAAGAATTAATTTCTTCATAGAATAAGAGAAGAAGAAAAATATATACTTGACAAGTAGAGTTCCATCCTTTAAATAATTTCTACCACAAACTCATCTTTCACTCTAAAAGATAATAGAACTTAAAAAAATATTCTATTTATCCTATTCAAATAGGGTTCCAAAAAAATTGAATTTATAATTCATCTACCAGACGTTTTAAAAATTACTACATTATTCAATCAAGGACATCACATGGGCCAGTGGTAGTTTATATGCCCTTGTCTCCCTTCGGTTGTGGGTTCAAGTATCGTGGCCTTGCCGGACATGACGGGTTGCCACCTGACCTCTGGGTTGTCCTTTTATGGAAATCGAAAAATAATCTCAAACCAGAATTATCCAAAATACTTCTATCCAAACTCACAGTCTGAAAATTATAAGGAAGGTAAGAACAATGAAGATCCTTTTTTCCGCATAATAACATGTGAACGCCTTCATCATGTATTATGATAAAACCTTATTGATTACATTCATGATCTGTTATTCCTTATAGAATACTGGATATACTCCTTCTATCCAAAAATGTTGTAAACTCCAACAATAATGGAATATACAAATCATTAATCAGTTTCAAGGTAGTAAAGAATATCTAATATAATTTATGAAAATCAGTCATGTATTATTCCAAAATCACTACCTCGGTATCAGAACCATATTATGGTTTATCATTCTCTCAAACATGTATTTTCCAAAAATTTAACCTGCTATTGAGTTACTTTTCATTATTCCACACAATCTAAAGTCTTTAATGAAATAGTACTGAAGTAAAATCCTTATATATATCACATTATTCTTATAACCATCATATAATTCTTGAGTCCAAAAACACAAATACATTAATTATTCCACTTCAACTGTAGTAACAGCATAATATTGGCCTTGATCCCTTGGAATTTTTTAAGGTAAGTTTCCTTGGAGCTTAGGGCATTCATATTCATAATTCCACATTTCTCTACAATTGTAGTATTCAACATTGACAGCCTCTCTCTTTCCCTTGCAATCACAACCCTGGTGACCCTTTTCTCCACATTTGTAACAAACCCCCATTCCTTTTAGGCAAGTACCGGGGTGTTTCTTCCCAAAATTATCACATAATGGAAAATACTTCTTTCCTTTTTTCCCTTTATCTATCCCTTGCTCCACCATTCTCTTCTTCTCTTTCTTTACTTTATTGTTATAAGATTTAGAGAATTCATTTTCTGTCTTTGTAGCACATGATACAATGTCTTCATGTGACTAGAAGGATTGTGAGACTAATGATCGATAGAGAAATGGTTTTAACCCATAAAAGAAATGATCAATCTAACTCCTCAGGTTACATATATAATCTGCTACATGCCTCGCTAACCTTGTAAAGTTAGCTTCATACATTGTGACATTCTCATCCTCCTTTTATCTCAAACTCAGAAATTTCCTTTCCATATACGCTTGATGGTCATTAGGAAAGTATTTTTCTAAAAAATATCTTTAAACTCCATCCATTCCATATTTGATACTGCATCATCCTCCTTTGTGTTTTGAATCAATGAGCACCATTGGTCAGCATCTCCAGTGAGGCGGTATACTACCATGATAACTTTTTCCATTTCACTACTTCCCAAGGCATGGAATATTTTCTCTATGGAATTTATCAACTACTCAACTACTAATGGATTTTTACTCCCATTGAATTTTGGTGGTTGATTCCTTATGAAGCGATCTAAAATTGATCCTCCACGCTGCGGATCAGGGTGCTCCATACGGGTAAGGTTATTATTCATAACCTGAGTGAGTTGTCCCAGTATGGTGATAAGCTGATCAACACCAATTGTATCACCAGCTCTTATATAATTATCTTGAGCAGGAGGGAAATCCCTACATAGAGTGTGTTCATTGATACAGTTCCTAATCCTTCTATTAGGCTCCATTTCTAAACAATGGAATAAACTATATTAGTTTGTGAATCAAAATACATAATTCCAATCTTGTAAAACACTTCACATAAATTGGAAAGTTTATGGATATAATCCATAATCATAAAAAATGTTTTCTCTGAGGAAGTATATACTCATAAACCCTTCATAATGGTTTGTAAATAAAATGGGAATTTTCCTAAGCATATCCCCTGTGAGTGTTGTAACCAAGAGTGCAGCAAGGCCCATTGTCGTACACCGGTTCCCGTTCAAGTCTAGCTCAAAGAGGTGATTTTGGGTTTTAACCCTAGGTACATCTATGCCAGAGCCGACTCTACCTGCTAATATCCAGACAGGGACGTATTTCTCAGAAAACTAACCAAATCTCTACAATACCAAAATTCTAGGAAATTCTTTTATACTAATCCTAAAAGTCCATCTTAGGTCTATGTGCTCTAATCATAGTTTTTCTAAATCTAGTTTCCAAGGTTTGTACTAAACCTCCCTATGATACCAACTGTAATGCCCCTACCCCAGTTACCCAGAGTCGGTGCAGTATTACATTACATTGGCATGATCACAAAACATCAACTCTCGAATGACTGATTAGTTTAGTAGACTTGGAATCACTAGATACATTCATAAAGTTTACATTACATCATAAAGTGAAATTCTCCAACAACATTGATTCCGTAGACAACACTAATATCCCATAGTCTATCCCTGCAAGTCAGTCATAAAATACTTCTTCACATCCTGGGAAAAATAAAACATAGATAGGGGTGAGCTCATATTCCTAGTAAGGATAACAATATAGCAGAAACTTTAATAAATAAGCATAAACATTTAAGGCAATGTATAAGTAAAACAAAAGCATTTTAAACATGAACATCATCATAATATGGTATAAATAAAATGAAATAATTCCATTTACTTTTTCACATGGCTATTCTATAAATCGAATAATCGCATGCAATATCAATAACCACTTTCATAATGATGGAATACATAATGTCAGACTATCATAACCCCATAGTCAAGGCCTTTTTCCAAGACTACAAATATGATTTTTTCAAGGCCTTGTGCCAAGACACTAGTTTGTCTCATGAGACCTACCGATGCATCTAGGAGCTATAGCAGGCTCCACCCGTCACTTACTAAGTCCAATGCATTCCTCATATTAACAGGTTTAAACATAACATAAACATTCATATTAAAACTAGAATATGAAATTTCAATACATTCTCTATAAACCATGAATGGTATAAAAATAAAACATCCATAGTAAAAAATATCACAAAAACTTCAATACAATATGTAAGCTTTGAATCATAATAAATCAACTTCAAATAATCTTAACATCTATCAAAGGATATTGACATAGTTGAAATCAAAACTATTTGAGAGAAATATTTCTTTTTTGAAGTCATTTAAAAGTCACATAATTATAAAATTAAACATTTACATTGAAAATATTCTTATAATATTGTAAGATAAGTTATGATGATTTTATAATGGCAGAAAATTGCTGCACCCGCCCTATAAGTTAAAAAAAGACATTCTTACCTTAATTATGTCAAAAAAGGATAAAAAGGACCTTGTTTGGAAAATGACCGAAAGAATCCTTTCAAACCATTTTATAAAAAGTAAACCAAAGGGTATAAATGACTTTAACCCATAGTCTAGTAAATAGTATAAATGTTTTTGGAATACATTTTTATGAAACATGGATGTAGATGATAAAGAGGTCCCAGTAGATAATTACGTATAAACAACCTCGTATAATGAAGAGATTGTTAAATAAACCCTTACCTTGCACTTTTCCTTGATTGATGGTAGGTTAACCTACTGTATAATAGTTAAATCGTTGTTATTAATTTATACATTAATCATATAAATAAATATGATATCATATATGATCTTTTAATATTACTTTGTTAATAATATTTAAGTATTATCGTCGTTTTGGGAGTTCACTTACTCGTTTTATTTTATATTTTTTGTTACATAATCCATGTTTTTTATCCATAGGTTGTATATTATTCATATCTAGAATGATATTATGTCTTTAAACATTACATTTAATCATCAAGTTAGAATTATTCTTGAATGGATACGATGGGGAATGAATCTCATCGTGCTCATGGAGACAGTAGTCCGTACGTACGCACGAGCGATAATATCATTATTTTGATATTAAAATCGTATATAATTTCATGGTATATAATATATATAGAATATTTATAATGTTATATTTATTATTTACATAAATTACAAAACATTATAATACCCATCCAAATAATAATGTTTTGAATAACAATTACACCACAACGTGGAGACGGTAATCCGTACGAACGCACGTATGGTGATATATCATTCAAAGGATGGATAGAATACTGAATATGGTGATACCATATTTATGATGACATTAAAATATATAGAAGATATTGCAGTTATTATTATATAATGAAAATAACAAAGAAATAAGAAGTTAAATAAGAAAGGAACTTGAAAGAGGGTGGTGAAATCATTACCTCTTCTTCGGGTTATTCCTTTTGATTTAGTCAAAAGGGCTCCTTAGGTCAGCTTCCTGATCAAAATATGGCCTCCAGGTTTAAGGGAGGATATTTTAGAGGATATTTGGGTAGAGTTTGGCCGATCCAAAAGGCTTTGAAGGTGTGAATTTGAGGGGAGGGGGAGTGCCCTTTTATAAGAGGGGTGAGGGGAACCTTAGGAAAAACATAAAATATTATTTTATAATAAATACATATTCGGTTTATAATGGCTCCAAAGTGACTTTTCTAGAGGCTAAGGTGGGGATGGGTCAAAATCCTTTCAACCAATAGATTTTAGACAGGTTTGGGTCACTATATTAACCTTATCATATATATTTAACTCTTAGTTAAATAGTTTAACATTTACCATGTCTCGTTGTATTTTATTATTATATTGTTAATAAACATACTATAACAAGAAAAGAGAACCCCAAGTGGTTCGTTTTTAATATATACAACCATATATAAGTCCTTTAGCCGAACCTTATATTTTTAGGAATAGAATATCAATTAATAATATAATATTTGTTTCAAATTCTTTTTTTTTCAATTTGGACACTATTTAATAATTGATTTTTGTTTATGTTCTAACAACTTTATTAATTAAAAATAAATTTATTTAATGAATTCTAAAATGTCATATTAACCTATAAAATTAGTTTAATTTACAAAAAGTCTCAAATTACATTTATTTGGATATTTATAATATCAATTATTTATATATTTCATTATTTATGTAATTACTACATCCCACTTGTTCATAAATAAATTAAATTATTTAATGTCTAAAAATTACAAATAAAATATAATTATATAGGAAATCTTATTAGAATTATAATTAATATTTATAATCTAATTTATCTTCTATATAATTTTATATTAAAAATGTTTTAGTTATTTAACATTGATTTTATCTCTTTTAACTCTTCTTTGAATTAAATAATAATAAATGTCCGAATCTAATCCATGTGGACCAAAGAGGATCATATTTTATTTATAAGGTTGTTTTTTGTCGAATTTTACATAGCCAATAGAATTAGGACATGTGTTAGGGTAATAATAATATCATTTTTACCCTTAATTACCTTATTTACTTTTAACCGTGGTAAATAAAAGTAAAAAGTTACTATTCACCAAAAATTATTTTTATTTCATTGAACCACATTTTACTCCTTGATATTAACCGTGTCTCTCTGATTTTTGAAATTCCACTAACAGAAGCGGTAAAATTATATTTTATGTGAATTTGCAAATTCTTCTAGGAGATGGGTAAAAAATGGTGAAAAATTCGATAAAATTTTTATATATCTAAAATTATTATAAACTGACTCCAATGAATTACATTGAACTTATATAAGTATTATGTATCTATTTTGACCTAAAATAAATTTAGAATAAAATAAATAAAAATTTGGTTTTAAACTATAACCCATTGTTTTTCACTATTCATAAAAAATTGTGAGTTTTCAGAAAAATACCAAAATTTCACCTTGGGCTAATTTCGATATTCCAAATCCAAAAAAGAATTCCATTTTTAAAGATAAAATGTATAAAATTTCAAAAAGTGGGTATTACTATTCATAACGTCTAGTTTTATTCGTTGTTGTGTGTTAGAACTCGAAGTTGCATACAACACATGCTACTATATTATTCAAAGAGAAGTGTACTATTGAAGCTTGGGGTGTTACAGTCTTGGTAATAATGGTTCACTCTCAAGGACATATTAGTAGTGATGGTTCATTACCAATACCATCTTAGTCTATCTCATGATATATAAATATTCACCCAATGCACTGGAGGGTGATATATGTCTCACCCATCTCATAATGAAATCATACATTCATGTACCAAAAGATCATAAATAATCATATCATGACCCATGAAATAAAATGGGTATTGCATACATGAAATTATATGATAACCTATGGAATGAGAACTGTTTGAAAATCTTTTGACCATAAACATAACCTGTGAAATGAAGCGGCCATAAAAAACAAATAACCATGAAAGAGAAACATGTTTCGTCAATATCACGACATCAAATGATAATCATTTTAGTGAAGGAATATGAATGGAATCATTGAATAATTTCACAATAATTGCATGAGTAACACCAATGGATGTTATCTTATATGAAAATTATTTTTTTAAATATCTTTTAAAAACATTTCCTCAGAAAATTATCAATTCTACTTTGAAAAAATGAATATAAAAACATAAAACATTTTTAAAGCATTTCTATTTGAAAATATATATGAATACTTTTAAAGGAATAACAGAAAATGAAAAGTGGTTTTTAAAATCCATTTTCCATTAAAATGGGATACAAAGATATTTTGAGAACATTTTTGAAAACATTTTTGAATACATTGTATTTGAGTACAATAGATTTCCAACCGTAGAGATATGCCTTCAAATTTTACATAAAAATGTTATCTTAAGTACCGAAGTATGGAAAAAAATGTTACTAATAAATGGATATATCTTTAATAAACAAAGTATAAGGAAAATAATGTGTGTTCTTGAGATATGGATCATAATATTTCATCAAAAAAATCATAAATATAAAAAATCTCGAAGAGCGATGAGATAGTCTTAATGAACTGTTATAACCTGGTAACATGAGATCATACTATCCATGTAAGATAATGAAATAAAATTAATCTTCAAAAATATTGTAAAAAATAAGATCATGATATAACATGTAAAATGGAATTATTTACACCTAGAAAAATATTTTCGGTTCATAACAAAACACGAGTCTCAAAGAAGGAATATCAGGGTAAAACTATTTTACAGATTTGGTAACTATTGAAACCTAAACCAAATGAATGAAAGGTCATAAAAATGAATATGTGAATACACATTAAATTTAAATATAATACACATATAACAATATTCATGAGTAGTTCAAACACAAAATAAGTGAGCGGTGATTAGGACACGTTTCTCACGGAAATAAAAGTGAGATGTGATTCCCATAAATTGTGTCTTGAATCTCATCGTACTCATTAAAAAATCTATTTAATAAATATAAATTTATTATTTATATTTTTCATAACCATATTTTTATATATAATACCATATATAGTTTTATTGTGACCTTATATTATCTTCTTGTTAATCGTCATATGTTAAGGTTTCACTTTGGATAATATTCGTTTTGTTCTTTGCAAGTGTCTTAATTTGTTATATCGTTGGTTGTTATAATTTTATCACGATTCAAGTATGTAGAAAATTATTTAAATATAATCTATATTCGTTATATATTTATTATAAGAATCTATAGAATACATAATTACACAATATAATACACCATTTATGGAGACGATAAGCCGTACATACGCATGAATGTTGTTTTAATTTCTATTGTCGTATTAAAATAAATAATGAAAATGAACTATAATTATATATTTATATAATATTATTATAGTATAAATATAATTATATATATAAATATAATATATTATCTCTAAAAAAATACTTAATACATTCCATATAGCATGTGAATGAATCACATCGCTTTGAGGGGGCGGTAGTCGACACATCCTGAAACGATATTATCTTATTTAGAACAAATGGAATGTAAAAAATATATGTTATATAAATGTAATGAAAAATATAAAATACATAACATATATAATATATAACATATATAAACATATTTTCCATCATAATTTCGACCATGAGAGGTGGTAAAAGAAAAATTAACAAACATCATTTTGTGATGTGGTAGTTCACTGTACACGTAAAAAATATGTTCGTTACCCATTAGATGGAGTTGTGTGTATGTTTAGGTAGAATACATAGAAAAAAAACATAGTATATTTAAGATAATATTTTTGACATAAAATAATTTAATAAAGATATTGTAGAGGTGGTGAAGTAAAATAAAAGAACGAAGCTCGAGAGAAGGAATTATCTCTTAATCAGGTAACTCTCTTTGGTTTGTGATGAAAGGCTTCCTTGGAAGACTTTCTACCGAAATAGGGGATTAAAGGAGGAACGGAGAGATTTTAGGAATTATATTGGGTATATATTTTCTGAACATAAGTTGTTTGAGAGGTGTGAATAATAGGAATAGGTGGTGGCATTTTATATGGAAGGGAAAAGACTAACTTGGTATTTTTGTAATCATGTTAAATGAACCCACGATTTTAGCTAGAAAAGGTCATTAAAAACAACACAACTCAATAATGTTAGGTAAAAGGATAATTTTTTTCCATCTAATGGATGTTGGTCAAGTTTCTATGTCATTTTGTGTCTTAAATATAAGGTTTTGTCCTTACTTAAGCTTAATCTAACCTTAATACATTTTTATTAATTTTAATTAATTTCACTAATTTGTTTTCTAAAAAATTATGTTTAACATATTAGAAATTATAAATTACTAAAAATTTAAATATTGAATCCATTATTCCCAGTTACAATCATATAAGTGTCAGAAAATAAATTAAAATTAATCCCAAAGTCAGGTCGACAATGCTGATTGTTAAGGTAAGAAAGATCAAAAGGTAACTTAGTTTTTATATCACATTCCAATGTTAAATTGGATCCAATTATACACATTCGATTAATAAATAAAATATTGTCTAATTAAACTTTTTAAAAAATTTAATATATAATTTAACCATATAAATAAATAAGAGGAAAAACAATTTCGAATTAAAATCCACTATTTTTCACTATTAATCCAAAAACTGATGTTTCTCAGAAAATTCCAAAAAAATCATCCATTTATAATTTAGAAATTACAAATTAAGAAATAAATTTTATTTTATAAAATTAAATTTCTAAATATTTCCATTATTATTTTTATTATTATTCATCACAGGACATTGAAAGAAATTCATCAGAGAAAACATTATTTTTAAACATAAAAGGACATTACCAAAAATAATAAATTTTAATATCAATATGATTCATTTATATAAAAAAATTATAAATTATATTTTGAAATTATTTATTAATATTTATAATACTGTTTTTAACGGTTAGGTTATAATTATGCCATTTAAATAATTGTTACAATAAAATTGTGTTTTGTAGAAACATCGGTGTTGCGTGTAATGTAGGCAAAGTATTTGTTACATGTAACATATTCCAAGTTGGGGTTCCATGTAACATTCTTCATGTTGGTTTTTCATGAAACAAATTCTAAGTGACTATTATGTGCATCAATTCAGTGATGTGTGGAAGGAATAATCAACTAATGAATTGTAATACAAAAATGAAAATTTAGTTCATTTAAAAAAAACGTCCACAAAAACTCAAGAAGGTACATTTTACCCCCTTAAAATGATTTTTCAACTCGAAATTCTTCACTCAGGTAAATAAAAATTAGGATACCTCTACTTCATCATATCCTCAAGATCCCATGTAACTTACGCTAATTAGTGATTTCTCCATAATACTTTGACTAAGTTAGTGGTCTTGTGTTGTATAACATTATTTGTATTATCTAGAATATCAATATGTTTCTCCTACTAAGAAATATCTTATTGTAATGGTATTATATTTGTGTTCCTTATAGGTGAGGGTTTAGGTATATACTTCCCCATGAGATATACATGGAACACATCATGGACTTGAGAGAGAGTTAGAGGATGTTGCAAGTGATTGGCTACCTTCCAGAATCGATCAAAAATATAAATGGGACTGATATACCTAGGGATTAGTTTCTTTTTCTTCTGAAATCTCATAACTTTCATCAAGGGTGTGATTCATAGAAAATCGTTTTCACTAACATTAAATTCTAGATTCTACAGATGGTTATTAGTGTAATTTTTCTACTAACTCTAAGCTACCATGATATGCAACTGAATGGTTTCAACTTTCTAGACCATTTCATCATTAATCATAGGTCCTAATACATTTATTTCTTTAACTTCATCCAAGACATTAGAGCTCTACATTTATTCCCATAAAGGGAATAATAATATTCAATATCAATTCTTGGGTGAAAGATATTATTGTATGAAAACTCAACTAAGGGAATGTGTTTATCCTTACCACCATTGAAATATAGAGAACAATATCTCAACATATCATCTAGGGTTTGGATTTATTTTTAGAGACATCATATTTATGAGGATGATAATAAGTGATAAAACTCAATTCTATACAACTTAATTGAGGTATACTTCTCCAGAACATTGAGGTAAAACTTGGAAACAAATCTAATACAATAGAATGTGGTAATTAGTGAAGCCTTTCCAATTTTTTATTGTATATCCTAGCAAGCTGATCTAGATAGAAGTAGTATCTGATGGTGATGAAGTGTGATGACTTATTAAGGTGATTGACTACCAACCATATAGAATTAAACCCTTTTGATGTTTTGGGTAGTCTAATGCCAAAATCCATAGTGATATTCTCCCATTTCCATTCTTCTATAGGTAATGGAGGAAACAAACCTTTTGGTGTTTTTTCTTCATCTTTAACTTTATTGAATACCATGTAGTGAGATACAAACTCTATGATATTATTCTTCATGAAATATCACCAGAAGTATACTTTCAAGTCCTGATACATCTTCGTACTTCCATGATGAATAGAGAATGAAAAAAATGAACTTCCTCTAAAATATCATTCTTCAAATCTTGAATGAAAGAAACACATACGCGATTCTATAACCTTCTCATGATATCACGATCAATGTAAATATTTGGAAAATTTATGAATTTCTTTTTCGTCACTTCATCTTCCTTCATCACCTCCTTAACATTGACTTGGATATAGGGTTGAAAATTCATTTGAGAAAGATAATATTTTCCACTTACTTTGAGATTTATAGATCCGTCCTTTGAGAATCCATAAATATTAGATTGTTTGTGATCTGAATCATTGATAATCTAACATGATCATTTCGACTCAATGCATCAACCACCTTGTTCTCTTTCCAATAGTGGTAATGAGTTGAGAAGTTACAATCATTTATCAACAATAACCACATTATTTGGAACATGTTCAAATACTCTTGTTTGAATATAAATTTAAGAAATTTAAGATCAGTATATTCTTTACACTTTTTTCCATAAATATAATTCATCCATATCATTAATTAAAAAATAACCACTACTAACATCAAATCATGAGTGGGTAATTTTTATCATGAATCATAAAATGCTTCAAGGAATAAAAGATAACCCTTTCATTCTTTATTAACAAACATAATAATCACTTATTGTATGCATAATTTTAGTTACAACCCCCTTTCCACTATAGGATAATGTAAAAATAAGTTCAAGGACAAACCTTATGTCCAGTTCCTTGGAATTTTATCACATTCATCTGTATAATGAAACATGACACCTGTCTGAGTTAAAATGGTCATAAGATTAGATAGTCATGAGAAATTATCCACAAAATCATGGTTATATATGATCCAAGATTGATATAGATCTCATTTATCTAGGTTGGCCTAGTAAAACATTCAATATTTTTCTCTCTTTGATATATCTATTACAACCCCTTCTCTTTTGATTATGTGACCCCAAAATGATAACCTTTGAAAACAAAATTCACCCTTTGAAAATATTTCATATAGATTCTCCTTCCTTTGTCTCTTCATTGTAATTATCCAGTGATCTTCATGATCTTACATTCTCTTTGATTAGAAAACAATATCATCTATAAAGACTACCACAAACTGATTTAGATAACATCAAAAGACTCAATTCATGAAATAAATGTTGATAGAAGGGGAATTATTAATACTAAAAGGCATCAATATATACTCATAGTGTATATAACTTGTACAAAATTCTATCATTGGTGTATATTATTTCTTGTCCCTTAATTGATGATATTCTAAATGAAGGTCAAACTTGGATAAGTATTGAGCTCCGCACAGTTGATCAAAAAAGTCATCAATATGGGGAATACGATACGTTTTCTAGATTTTTATCATGTTCAACTCCCAAAAATCAATGCATGGTCTCATTGATCAATGTTTATTTACCACAAAATAATGGTTTCACCCAAAGGTGGCACACTAGGAAGAATGAATACCTTATCAACGTTTTCTTATAATTTCTTCTTTAATTACTACAACTCAATTAGAGACATTATAAAAAGGAGTCTTGAAAATTTGTGTGGAACTAGGTATAAGTTATATTGAGAAATAAATATCATTTTTTGGTGGGAGACTAGTTATCTCTTTAATGAAGACGTCCACAAAATCCTGAAAATAGTCAAATAATCAATGTTGATTTTATCCCTAACCATTCATGATAAACAACAATTTTTAATGGAAATTAAGACCTATATAATGTATTTTATATCCACATGATGTTTATAATTATTTTCACATAAATGGATGAGCATAAAAGGGTTTAAAATATCAAATATAACTTCCCATCATTGAAAATTGTTGTGGGATTTATGAAGATAAAGGAAATCCATGTCCAATGTGACATCAAATTCAACAAAATGAATAATTACATGATTTGAATGAATCACATTACCATAAACATCAAATTGAGAGGAGTCATTGATATGAGAAGCACTCATCATAACATTAAAGGTTTTCACTAATAATTAGACATCAAATTATTTTGGTGGAATCTTAAAACCCTTTTCAAATTCCTTAGATATAAAAAAGTAGGTATATCTAAAATCAAATATGACATTAGATGTTCTAAAGTGGATGGTAAGTGAACCTTTTATCATGCTATTATCACACCCCTCATCATAAATTTCTATTGAATGAGAATTAATCTTGTCCCTTATCTTAAGAGGATGCCAATTTCTATCATCATCACCATCACGTTGGTTTGGTTAGTGTTTAGCATAATTTCTATTGTACTTTCACATTTAGAAAAGAATCATTAGAGGATAAATCAATGGTTTTTTTCTCCATTCACAACGTCAGCTAACAAATACCCATCACATGGATAAAGAAAAGCATGATGGACTTTCCTTCCACACATAAAACATATATTAGACCTCGTATTGAAATTATTTCCATGAATATTCAAAAACATATTGAAAAAAGGGAATCTCATAATCATCTCTTCATAGTTCATATATTTTTTGTTAAACTCCATCATCCTATTCTTTTAAAAATAATGATACTAATACATGTTTCTGACCTAGATTTAAACCTTGATTGCACACTGGAAAATATGTTATTAGAAATAAAATTCTCTTATGGACAACACCCTTATGATAATTATATTTAAAACACTTAATAACCTATTAACTTTATATTGGGGGTGGATAATAATTACTGAAGCATACCTTGCATGTCTTGTGAAATTTTCCTCATAGGTACAAATAGGTTCATCACCCATTTTCTTCAAATAAAGGAAATATTTATCAATATTATTATAGATAATACATGGAGAGTATTTACTGAAAATGAGTTAATAAACTAATCCCAATACATGGATTCAATCTAAATTTTCTCCCACATATTTCTAATTATATTCCACCACTGGTCTGCTTCACCTTATAACTAATACACAAACATAATGAATTTATCATGATCCAAGAACTGGATAATGGATAATATCATTATAGTATTATAGATCTGTTGTTCAGAAATAAGTGGATCATAAGACCCTCTAAAAGAAGGTGGATGTTCTATCATGAATGATTAACAGAATTCTGTTGGCACATTTTCTCATTTGGAATTCCACCATGAATAATAACATAAGAAATTTATGTGAGCATAGAAACAATATTTTTTCATTAAAACACCAATAACATTCAGCTACCCAATAGGAAAATAGTTTCATTGTCCATCACAATCACTATTATCATGATTCCAGCCATTGATTAAAAAAAGAATAGAGTAAGAAACAATTACCATAGTGACGAACACCATTATCATGAAAGTACATATATATTATGTCTTAATAATAAAACCTTACTTAATATATGACATTATAGGTTTATCCAAGGTTATTATTATTCAAACACCATTTAAATCATTCATGATGGTTCTAGGAGTGTTTAAAATTTCCAATGAATATCCCCCATGAGTGTCAAACTAGGTGTGTAGCAAGGCCTATTGTCGTGTACCAGATTACCTTGAGTCTGACCCATAACATCTTTTCAGATTTGTTACCCCTAGGAACATTTTTTATAGATCCACATACAATTTTAGTATCCAGTAAGTGATGTATTTCTAGAAAACCACTCACTCTATCTTGCACCGAAATTCCAAGACATTTTCAAATACTTTTCTTTCT
This sequence comes from Viscum album, assembly GCA_963277665.1. Classification (NCBI taxonomy): domain Eukaryota; kingdom Viridiplantae; phylum Streptophyta; class Magnoliopsida; order Santalales; family Viscaceae; genus Viscum; species Viscum album. Next base: position 1,243,834,090 of record OY728153.1, read on the forward strand.
CATTAGACGTATCCATTGATAGGTACATTGGATTATCACTTAGGTTTTCTCATACTAGATTCCAAAGTATAAATAAACCTTTTATCTTCTAAAAACTATAGAGACCCTCTATTTTCATTAATTATCATTATAAAATATTTGGGGAAAACCAAAAACATTTGTGGAATACTAAAAAAATTATACAAACAGAGACCCAAAGTCTGTACTAGTTTAGTGCCTTTGGAAACATGTAAATATAAACACTAATATAAATGTGAGATACATTATCTGCCAATATGTTCTTCTTGACCATAAACCTTATTAGACACATAAAACATAACACATATCTTAATAACCTAGGGAAGAAAACATAAAAATGGGTGATCTCAAATGCTCAATAAGGGTAAACAATGGAGACATTTAATCATAATAATTAGCATAAGGGTGTGATTAAATGATCATGAAAATAAAAGTTCATAAATATCATATCAAAGAACATATATATGAATCATGGAATAAATCATGGAGGTTAATAATACATGAATCATAATGAAATAAATAACATAATCCATAAAATCAAAACATATGAATAAAACACGGAATTTTGGTAGACACATAAGCATATAATATGATTTTCATAGTAGCCAAGGCATCATATCCAATACCATTTTGGTAGTATGTTTTCAATCCCCACACCATCTTGGTAGCCATGGTTCACACCAATGGCCATATTAGTAGCATGAGTTTTATAATAGCCAGACCCTCTCTGGTTTATTCCTTTGTAAAAATCTGGTTTATGTGGTGTTCTGAGATGTCAAGGTGACTTATCCCCAACACTTTTCCAAATTTACAATTTTGTGAATAGTTCCAATGGAAGACCACTGTGAACAGTCCATTGGTAACCTTATGTGAACAGTGCACCAGTGACCTTATCTGAAAAGTGTCATTGGTAGCCTTATGTGAACTGTACAACAGTAACCTTATCTAAAAATTGAAATCAGTAACCTTATGTAAACAGTGCAATGGTAACCATATGTGAATAGTTTCATAGGTAGCCTTAAGATAATAGTGCAACAGTGACCTTATGTGAATAGTGTCATCAGTGACCATAGGTGAATAGTGCAACAGTGAACTTATGTGTACTGTGTCATCGGTAGCCTTAAGTGAAAAGTTCAATAGTGACCTTATGTGAACAGTGCCATCAGTAGCCTTAGGTGAATAGTTCAACGGTGACCTTATGTGATCAGTGTCATCAGTAGCCTTATGTAAACAGTGCAATAGTGAGGTTCCAATGGTGACCTCTTTCATTTGCCAAATTTTGAGATCATGAACAATGTTTCCAGAATGGTGAGGTTCCAACAGTGACCTCTTTCCTTTGCCAAATGTTGAGTTTATGAATAGTGTTTCCAGAATGTTGAGGTTCCAAGAGTGACCTCTTTTATTTTCCAAATATTGAGTTCATGAATAGTGTTTCTAGAATTCTGATGTTCCAATGGTGACCTATTCCCTTTACCAAATTTTGAGTTCATGAACAGTGTTTCTAGAATGCTGAGGTTTCAATCCTTTGCCAAATTTTGAATTCATGAAAAGTGTTTCCGAAACGGTGAGGTTCCAATGGTGACCTCTTTGCCAATTTTTTATTTCATGAATAGTCTTTCCAGAACTGTGAGGTTCAAACGGTGGCCTCTTTCCTTTTCCAAATTTTGAGTTCATGATTAGTGTTTCCAAAATGATGAGGTTCAACGGTGGCCTCTTTACTTTTCAAAATTTTGAGTTCACGAACTGTGTTTTCAGATCGTTGAGGCTCCAATGGTGACCTCTTTCCATTGCCAAATTTTGATTTCATGAATAGTGTTTCTAGAAAGATGAGATTCCAACAGTGACCTCTCTCTTTTTCTAAATTTTGATTTCATGAACAGTGTTTCCAAAACGGTGAGGTTTTAATGGTGAGGTTTCAATGGTGACGTTCATGAATAGTGTTTTTCCTTTGTCAAATTTCGAGTTCGTGGACAGTGTGTCCAACTTCCTACAGTTTCACTCCTTTAATCTTTCATTTGAAGTAAAATTCATTTAAAGACATATTTTAAGAAATTAAATGCCGATTCCAAATTCATAACTCCTATATTAATTTCCCTAAGTCTTGATATGCTTTTACATGGTCAAAACGCATGGGTCAATGCGATCCGCTTTTAATAGAAAATCTAGTGTATCTTAAACCACTTCTCTGTTAAATATTATAACGGGATGATATATCTTCATCCCTAGTTTTTCCTCCTTCATCTCAACTGTGAGATTCTCAAACCTTTAATTCCACTCCATAGGAGTTTCTCAATCAAACATTCCTCCTTGGATTAGTTCCACTCTATTTTGATGCAACCACGATTTATCAATCAATCTTCGACAAAAGGTATGATCTATCATCATTATTTTGGGATCACCTCCACTTATTTCTCATTACCCATTATATGGAATACTATCTCCATGTTCCTAATAGTATTTACTTGTATGTTGACCCATGTGGTGGTGTCTTGGCATCCTTGGGTGGATACAGTTGTCAAAGGGTGAGGAGATCGTAACATGTTGTGTGGCTCATTATTGTATAAAGAAAGTCAAGAACCAATTGAGGTAGGGGATTCATTTCTTCTATTTTATTTTATGTGAAAATTTATAGTTAACATGTTTTATCCCATTAGATCATAATGGAATTGATATAATAAATATTTGAACCGGATAAATAAATTGATATCGATCATATGTTATTACCTCTTTTTTTTGATAGTGTGATAACTATGCTTTTGTTGTTTATCTTTTCATTCTTGAGGGATATTGGTAAAGAAAATAATGTTGGAATTAATCGGAAATTGTTTGACTAAAGATAAAGAGGCATATAAATGAATTTGTTTCTTCTTGTTGTAATTTAATGTTAATCAAGTTGGTGTAGTAAGCATGTTTAATTCATTGTGATAGCTTACTAGATAGGTTTCGGGAATTTTGATCCTATGAAATATAAATCGGTGAATCCATGATAGATTAAAGAAATGGTTTTTTGATAAAAGATAATTCCTCATAGGGTTCTAGGTTACCCTCTTTCTTGTTTAAGAGACAAGATCCTGATTGATATGATGGTTGTTTTCGGCATCTTGTGTTCTGATGTGAGCCTGGATGACTGCTGTGGTATGTGGGGGTAGGAAGGATTACGGGTTGTGGCAGCAGTTGATGCCTATAGTGGGGAGATGCATCAGTTTATGCATATGGGTGTTGGGAAAGACACTAGGGTTTATGAAATGGGTTGTATGTGAATGTTTGGATACATTTTAATTCTTATTTGTTTCTTATCTTCATTACTTTCCCCACTGCTCAAGGCAGCTAATATTTCTTACCCTTCTTCCAAAAGGGATGAAGATGTGCAGGGTATGCCATGTGCTTTTCGTGTTTAGCTTCTCATAGGATGATGGGTCTATGCTCATTCTATAAGTGGAAAAGGCTCAACGGGTAGTTCATCTACTCACCGTGTTGAGACCCCTTGTGTTTAGTAGCTTAGAATGATTTTCTAGAATTCCTGGAAATATGTGAATGTAATGCTATAAATAAAAAACTGAATAATGATGTTAACCCATGGGTTTGGAGAATGCTGGGGTGTAATGTTGTGGTTGTAATTTGAAGGAACAATGGACATTGGTTGTGATGCTAATGAAATATACTCTAGAAATTTTAATTCTTAATTAATGTTTAAATAAATAACTAACATAAAGTGAAACTGATTAAAATGAAATTAAGTAATGTATTAAAAAGTCTTTAAATGGTTATGTGCTTATAAGATACCTAGTCATTGAAGTGGCGGCCAAGAGTCCGAGAGGCGTTAGCTATAGTTGAGTCTAAAACTATGTTATGCCTATTGTGTGGTTGTGATCTATAGTATATTCTATACATTATGTGTTTCTATATGCTACTCCACCCCATCAGTAGGGGAAACTAACACCATAGGGATTCTGATCCCTAGGGGGTGTTTTCCCCAACATTCCGGTGGGAGGATGGATGGATGACCCCCCCCCCCCCCCTTTGGCCCCACTCTCTTCTCTTGGTAGTTACTTGTGTTGGTAGGCACAATGGTTAGTTTTCCCCATATAGGTGTGTAGAGGGTTGTAATGTCTTGGGGTTATTACCACACATATATTATAGATATATATTCCTATGGACTACTATAGGTGTATCGTGTATAGGTTGTGATGGTTTGAGGTTTCGTATTCGATGTATTGTTAATAATGGCTCGAGGTTTAATATCCAATGTATGATACACATTATGTGAGTTGTGGTGGCTCCTAAAACTACATGGTTACTTTTCTTACATGGACATGGTGGTTTTGTTGCACAAGGTGCATGTTTTGGTGCTTCACCTAGGTGTATGTGGGCAATCCTTTTTGGAGAGAGATGCTTTGGACGTTCGACGTTTTGGAAAAGCCGAAAACCAGAGGGGAAGTAGTAGCGGGGTACCCTTGATATTCATTATTATATTATATACTCATGTATGTGTTACGTGGTGAGAGTATCCATGGTGAGGTTGAGAACATAGTGTACCCATTTAGGTGATGAGATAGATTCACTTTTTGTTTAGTATTCTTTAGCTTGATTTCACTACTTTTTCATGAGAGGCTCCGTGGAGGATCCTACTGGGTACACTGCTATACTCACCCTATGTCTATATAAACTGTTTTTTTTTCAGGTCACTTGGAGTAGGACAGAGATCAAGTGGGTTTATACTAGCTTGGGGTTTCAGGAGCTGTTCGGGCATTGTGGTCACTATTGTTTTTACTTTTGTTTGGGTTCTTGTAGTTTTCCCCTATCTGTTGTAGTAGTTTTTCATGACATTACATATGTGTACTTGGGATGTTTTTAATATTTCTATTTGATTTGGAGTTTTTTGGTGCCTATATTATCTCTCTCTTATACATGTATTATCTTATAGGGTAATGCCTTCCATTTGTGTGTTTACTATACCCTCAGTGCTAGTCACCAAATCGGGGCCCACTGGAGGTGGGACTCAGAGGTCATTATCTCTCTTCTCACATTGCTAGCCCAAGAGGGGTGTACATTGTGTGGAGGGGGTCATGACAGAGTGGTATAAGAGCCTCTGTTTGAGGGATGGGATGGAGTTTGGATTTAGGCACAGGTGAGGTTGCATGGGTTGGTAGGGAAACTGTGTCCGTCAAGTTTAGAAAGTGATGTAAACACAGAAGACAAACATAGAAATAGGCATTTAGGTCCCCCTATGATCTGGTGTACATACCATTAAGTTTACATTGGATACTAAATGTGGTGATACTAGTTACAGAGTAAAGAGCAAGGATCATGCATCATTCTTCATTATTCCTGTGTTTTAATCTCTAGACCTTGGGATAGGGTAACCTAAAATGAATAAATGAAGAAAATTAATTACTTAATGTTGAGGCTTATTTATTATAGGTTTAAGAGATCTAACTGTTTTTTATTTTACATGTATGGATCCTGGTTGATGTCCTCATCAGGATCACAATGAGGATTTCCAGAAGGCTATTCCAGTAGATCACCGTAGGGTAGAGGTTGATGACGATGACACTTAGAGGAGGACACTCAAGGTGTTTCAGTTTCAGAGTATGCAGAAGTAAGAGGGGTCCATTTCAGATGCGGTCAAAAAAGATTGGTTATATGAGGTTGAGATGGGCTTCAGTTTGATCCATGCTCGAATAGATCACTCGTTGTACTTGGTTCTAAAGATTTTACATGGATCATGAAGGAAGTGGTGGTTCTTGTTCCTCAGGTATCGCGAGGAGTCAGTGATATCATGGGAGGAGTTCTAAGACAAGTTTAGAGTCTAGTTTCTTTCATTGACAGTGAAGGCATCCAGTCACCAAGAGATTCTTACCCATCGATAGGGGAGCTCCAATGTGTGAGAGTTTGAAATCCATTTCAAGAACCTTTTATGATATGCTTCAGACCTATTTCCAAATGAGGAGGCCAGGTTGAGGCATTTCGAGGAGGCTTTACATCCCCATATCCAGCACCAGGTCACCCCATTTATGCTAAAGACATATCTTGAGGTGCTGGTGAGGGAGGAGGTTGTCGAGAGGAAATTGAATAGAATCAAATCATCCTGATAGGGGAGTTGTCTTAATTCTCCACAAAGCAGATCTGTGGTCTTGGGTTCCTGTTTTTCATGGAAGAAGAGTTTTTGTTCAGCCAGGGGTAGGTCCAAACCCTCAACATCTCGTTTATTCAAGGACGAAAGCTCTTAGGCATATGACAAGGGATCATGCACGAGTTTTTCTTGTGGTGGTCAAGTTCATCAGTAATGAGACTTCCGGGCCTTTGAGACCAGTCATCGTGCACCATGTTTTCCACTCCAGGTTCCTCCGTTGTGGTAGTTCCAGCCAAGGAAATAGCAGCAAGTTGCACCAGCTTTAGATCAGTAGAGGGTAAATGGGGCAGATATAGGACAACCCCATGATGCTCCCCACCCTCACAGAGTAGAGCGTGAATATTGTGGTGGTCTTCATCAGTGTCAGGGAGGCCAGGGAGGAGGTCGTGGATAGATTCTTACTTTACCATCGCTAGCACCAGACATTCCAGTCATCGTTCAAGGTACCCTTTTCTTGTTTTCTACCTTGGTGTATGCCTTGTTTTATTTAATAAAGACACACTTCTTCATATCACCTACCCTTGTCCATGCTTTGGGACTTTAGGTAGAGATTCTTCCAGTTCCCTTGGTGTTGACTACACCAGCTGGAGGCCGAGATGACTTATTTGAAGTATGTAGAGATTGTGAGCTACTATGGGGGCAGCACCACTCTTGTGGAGATTTCCTATGTTTTTTAATATAACCATATGATGTCATCCTTGGAATGGATTGGTAGTATTTGGTGCAGGATATCATGGATTGCTTCAGGAGGTAGGTGGTGTTCATCGATGTGGATGGAGAGCCAGTGGTGTTAGTTGGCGAGCGAGACCCTCAGATGGGTCAGAGGAGTGTTATATCCTCATCATCCCTGAGGGATGATCTGATGATAAATACATCAGAGGTTCAATAATTGGCATTTCCTGGGGCTGTAGAAGAGTACCATGATGTCTTTCTAGAAGATATTGTAGCATTAACCCTTGACGAGAGATCATGTTTTGTATTGAGCTATATCTAGGAGCATCTAGTATCTCTATGTCTCTATATAGGATGGACACATATGAGTTACGAGAGCTACGCATATATCTTGATCGTCTGTTACATTGTATTTTTGTTCGGTTGAGTGTGTCACCATGGGGTGAACCACTTTTGTTCATGAAAAAGGCTGACAACAGTTTGCAATTGTGTGTTGATTATCATTGCATAAACAAAGTGACAGTGAATAATCATTATCCTCTTCTGCAGATTTATGCTTTATTCGATCAACTAAAGGGTGAAATATGGTTCTCAAAGATCTAATTGCTGTCATGATATCATTAGATGCATGTGAAGGATGAGGATATCCCGAAGACTACTTTCTGTTGTCGTCATGGGCATTATGAGTTTGTTGTAATGTCGTTTCGCATGACAAATACTTCAGTTGTGTTCATGGGATTGATGAAAATCGTGTTCCGTGAATTCATGGACATGTTCAGGGTGTTTTTCATCGATGACATCCTTGTGAACTCCATATTTGAGGAGGAGCATGCAGAGAATCTACATTCCATTTTGGGAGTTCGTTGTCAACATCATCTCTTTATAAAGTTGTTGAAGTGTGAGTTTTTGGATTGATACGTCTGTTTCTTAGGGAATGTTGTGTCCTAGCAGGGAGAGCGATGGATCCATTGATGATAGAAGCATTTTTTTCTTAGGATTCCCCCAATACAGTGTGATAAGTGTAAAGTTTCTTTGGTCTTACAGGCTACTACAAGAGGTTCATAGCCAATTTCTCTCGAGTTGTGACTTCTCTGATAACATTGACTAGGAAGGATCAGACATTCATATGGACTGATCAGTTTCAAGAAGATTTTGATTCTCTAATGTATAAGTTAACAATTGCTCCAATTATTTTTCATCTAACTAAGGGAGTTCAATTTGATATTTTTTTGTGATTCTTCACATCTGCGGTTAGGTTGTGTTCTGATGCATCCAAGATCAGTTGTCTGTAGTGAGGCCCCTAATGGTTGGACTGAGGATGAACAACATTGAGTTTTGTATGATGGAAGACTTTTTGTTCCTTTGGAGATACGTGAGATAGTTCTCATAGAGTTCCATAGTTCACCATTAGTGGTGCATCCTGGAATGAAATAGATGTACCGAGCCTTGAGGAGTCAGTTTGGGTGGCCTAGGCTAAAGCGTATAGTTGCAGAGTTTGGGTCTTGATGTTTGGTCTGCTATAAGGTGAAGGCCAAACACCGTGTTCCTGGTGGTCTTCTCTAGTCATTAGATGTTCCTCAGTGGAAGTGGGAGGACATCTAAATGGAATTTGTTACTGGTTTACCTCAATCTTAGAGAGGACATGACACTATTTGGGTGGTAGTGGATTGTTTAAAAAAATAAACCCACTTCATAGCAATCAAGGACACAAGCTCAGTGGAAGTTTTGTCGAGGCAGTATTTGGAGGAGGTGGTGAGACTTCATGAAGTCCCAAGGATGATAATTTCTAATAAATATCCTTTTTCTCATCTAGGGTGTGAAGAGGTCTCCAACAAGCTTCTGGTTCTCAACTATGACATAGCACAACTTGTCATCCTCAGACGGATGATCAAACAGATCGAACTATCCATACTCTGGAAGACATGTTACAATCTTGTGTCCTAGATTTCAGAGGTTCATGGATGAGGCACTTACACTTAATAGAGTTCTCTTACAACAATAGTTTTCACTCTATCATTAGTATGGCGCCATTTTAAGCCTTGTATGGTTGGCCTTGACGTTCTTTGTTGTGTTGGAATATGGTCAGAGAGTCTGTGATTCTCAGTCTGGAACTAGTGAAGAATACAACAGAGATGGTTTAGGTGATTCGTGAGAGGATAAAGACCCCACAATATTGTCTGAAATAATATGTCGGTCTAAGGGGGATAACCTTAGAGTTTGATGTTGGGAATCACGTTTTTTTGAAGGTGATTCCCCATCATGGGAAGAAAAGGTTTTGTCATGGGAGTATGCTTTATTCTTGGTTTGTTGGGCCTTTAGAGGTGTTAGATATTTTTTAAATTGTGGAATATCAAGTAGCACTTCCCCCATAGATGAGCTGGATACATGATGTTTTCCATGTATCACAGCTCCGTCATTATCTTCGTGATGAGTCTTACGTAATCGATTAGGGAGAGATCCATGTTGATGATGATGCGACCTTTGTGGAGCGACCTGAGGAGATCCAAGACCACAAAGAGAAGTTATTGCACTTGTGCTATATCCCCTTGGTTCGTGTCTTGTGGCGACACAGTTGAATGGAGAAGAGTACCTGGGAACATGAGTCACAAATACGTGCTGAGTACCCAGAGTTTCTTGATGTTTAACTCTTTTCATGTAATGATGTCCCCTTTGTGGTTATAGACATTTATTATTTTTGAGATGGATTTCTTTGGTATATTACTGTGCTTTTCTCTCTTTTGAGAGGTATATCGATGGGTGGTTGTTCATACTTCTTTTCTGTTTCATATATGGTTGGTTTTGAATTCACAAGGATGAGAATGTTTTAAGAGGTATCTGATGTAATGGCCTAGACCTCTATGGTCCATTCCTTTGCAAAAATCTGGTGTCTGAGGTGTTCTAGGAGGTCAAGGTGACTTATCAACAAAACTTTTCCAAATTTCCAATTCAATTAACAGTTCCAATGTAGTCTGCTGTGAACATTTCCATTGGTAACCTTATGTGAACAGTGCAATGGTGACCTTATGTGAACAGTGTCATCAGTAGCCTTATGTGAATAGTGAAACGGTAACATTATGTGGACAGTGTCATTGGTACCCTTATGTGAACAGTGCAATGGTATCCTTTTTTGAAAGGTGTCATCAGTAGACTTAGATGAATAGTGCAATGGTGAACTTATGTGAACAGTTTCATCGGTAACCTTAGGTGAATAGTCCAACGGTGACCTTATGTGAGCAGTGTCATGGGTAGCCTTAGGTGAACCGTGCAACGGTGACCTTATGTTAACAATGTCATTGGTAGCCTTATGTGAACAATGCAATGGTGAAGTTCAAGTGGTGACGTTCCAATGGTGACCACTTTCCTTTTCTAAATATTGAGTTCATGAATAGTGTTTCGAGAATCGTGAGGTTTCAATGGTGACCTCTTTCCTTTTCCAAATTTTGAGTTCATGAAAAGTGTTCCTAGAATGGTGAGGTTTCAACGGTGAGCTCTTTACATTTCCAAATTTTGTTTTCATGAACAATGCATTCTGAACTGTGAGGTTTTAATGGTGGCCTCTTTCCTTTCCCAAATTTTGAGTTTATGAAAAGTGTTTCTAAAACAGTGAGGTTCCTACAGTAACCTCTTTCCTCTTCCAAATTTTGAGTTCATAAATAGTGTTTCCAGAATGTTGAGTTTCCAATAGTGATCTCTTTCTTTTGCCAAATTTTGATATTATAAACATTTTTCCAGAATGGCGAGGTTCCGATAGTGACCTCTTTACTTTGCCAAATTTTATGTTAATGAAAAGTGATTCAAGAATAGTGACTTTCAAACAGTAACCTCTTTCCTTTTCCAAATTTTGATTTCATGAATAATGATTCCATAATGGTGAGGTTCCAATGGAGACCTCTTTCCTTTTTCCGTGTTTTGAGTTCATGATTAGTGATTCTAGAATGGTGAGGTTCCAACAGTGCGGTTTCAATGGTGAGGTTCATGAATAGTGTTTTTCCTTTCCAAATTTTGAGTTTGTGATCACTGTTTCTAGCTTCCTACAGTTTCACCCCATTAAAGTTTCCTTTTATGTAGAATGCATTTAAAGCCTTATTTTAAGGACTCTAAGGCCGATTCAATGGTCATAACTCCAATATTAATTTCCCTAAGGCTCTGGACGCTTTTACTTGGTCAAACTATGTGGGTCAATGAGATCCTCTTTTAATGGAAAAACCAGTGTATCTTAAACCACTGCTCCATTAAATCTTATAATGGGATGGTATATCTTCTTACCTAGTTTTTCCTCCTTGTTCATGGTTGTGGGATTCTCGAACCTTTCATTCTATCCTATAGGATTTGATTAGTCAAAATTTCTTTCTTGTATTGGTTCCACTCTATTTTGATGCAACCAGTAAGTATCGATCAATATTTGATATAATGTATGATCTATCGTCATTCTTCTGGGTTAATCTCCTTCTGTTTCTCCATACCCTTTTTTTGGAATGACATCTCCATGTTCCTAATGTCATTTTCTTAGGTGTTGACCAGTGTGGTGGTGTCTCTGCATCCTCAGGTGGATATAGTTGTTACGGGGGGAGGAGATCATAACCTATTGTATGGCTCGTTATCGTATAAATAACATCAAGAACCTTTTGATGTAGGGGATTCATTGCTTCTCTTTTATTTTATGTGAAAATATATAGTTATCATGTTTTATCCCACTAGATCACAATGGAATTGACATAATTAATATTTCAACCAAATAAATAAATTGATTCTGATTGTATGTTGTTGCCACTTTTTTTCTAGATTGTGTGATGTCAATTCTTGTTTTGTTTATCTTTTCATTCATGATGCAAGATGGTGATGAAATTAAATCTAGAATTAATCGATAATTGTTTGGATGAAGATATAGAGGCAGGTAATTGAATCTGTTTCTTCTTGTTATAATTTGATGTTAATCAAATTGGTGCAGTAAGCATGTTTAATTATTTGTGATAGCTTATAAGTTAGGCTTCCCAAATTTGGAACCTATGAAATATAAATCGATTAATCCAGGATGTATTAAAGAATGGGTTTTTTGGTAAAATATAATTACATGTAGGGTTGTGAGTTACCCTCTCACTTGTTTAAGGGCCAATAGACCAGTTGATATGATGGTTGTTTTCCTAGTGATTGTGTTCTGATGTGATCCTGGATGGCTATTGTGATATGTGGGGGCAAGGGGGCCTACATGTTGTGTCAGTAGTTGATGCATAGAGTTAAGATATGCATCAGTTTATGCATATGGGTGTCGGGGAGGACACTTGGTTTGATGAAAGAGTTTGGATGTGAATATTGGGATTCTTTCTGATTCTTATTGGTTTTTTATCTGCTTTACTTTCCCCACTACTCAAGGCAACTAGTCTTTCTTACCCTTCTTCCGAAAGAGGCAAAAATACGCAGGTTATCCCACATTCTTTTCATGTTTAGCTTCTCAAGGGAGGATGGGTTTATGCTCTTGCAATAGGTGGCAAAGACTCAACGGGTAGTTCATCTAATCACTGTGTTTATTCCCCTTGTTTTTAGTAGAATAGAATGTTTTTATAGAATTCCTAGGATATGGGAAGGTATTTTTGTAAATAAATAATTGAATAAATGATATTAACTCATGGGATTGGAGAATACTGGGGTGCAATGTTGTGGTTGTAATTTGAAGGAACAGTGGACTTTGGTTGTGATGATAATGAAATATAATGTGGAAATTATAATGGTTAATTAATGTTTAAATAATTTATTCACCTAAAGTGAAACTAATAAAAGTGGTACGAAATAATGTTATAAATCTATTTAAATGGTTGTGGGATTATAGGATACATAGTCCTTGATGTGGAAACCAGGAGTCTGAGAGGTGTTGGCTGCAGTTGAGTCTAAGACAAGGTTATTCCCATAGTGTGTTTTTGAGATATAGTATATTATGTACTTTATGTGTTTCTATACACTACCTCATCCCATTAGTAAGGGAAACTGACAAATCGTGAATTTTAATCCCCGAGGGTGTTTTTTCCAACATTCTGGTGGGAAGATGGATGGATGACTACCCCATTTTCCCCCGCTCTCTTCTCTTGGTAGTTACTTGTGCTGGTAGGAACAATGGTTAGTTTTCACCATATATATGTGTAAAGGGATGTAATGGATTATAGTTATTCACAAACATATATTCTGGATATAGTTTCTTATGGAATACTATAAGTGTAACATGTATAGGCTATGATGGCTTAAGGATCCTTACTCCATGTATGGGCTATAATGGCTTGAGATTTAATACCTGATGTATGATACACATTATACAAGCTGTGGGGGCTCCCAGAAACTACATGGTAACATTTCTTACTTGGATGTGGTGGTTTTTTGCACGAGGTTCATGTTGTGGTGCTTCACGCAGGTGTCTACGGGAAAGCCTTTTAGGAGATAGATGCTTAGGAAGTGCGACGCTGGGGAAAAGTGTCAAACCAGTGGGGAAGTAGTAGCGGGGTACCGTTGATATTCTTTATTATATTATATACTCTTGTATGCATTAATTGGTGAGAGTAGCCCTGGTGAGGTTGGTAACATAGTATACATGTTATGTGACAAGTTAGTTTCACCTATTGTTCCTGTTTTTTTACTTTTATTTGCGTAGTTGCAGTTTTCCCTTATCATTTGTAGTAGTTTTGCATGACATTACATATGTGTACATGGGATTTCGTTTATGTTTATGTTTGAGTTGGAGTTAGTTGGTGTCTATCTTATATCTCTTTTCCGCATGTGTTATCTTAGAGGTTAAGTCTTCCCAATTGTGTGTTTACTATACCCTCGGTGCTAGTTGCCAACCCGGGACCCACTATAGGTGGGACTCAGTTTTCATTATCTCCCTTCTCACATTCCTAGCCCAGGAGGGGTAAACATTGTGGGAGGGTGTCATGGAAAATTCACTCCTAATACCATATTGGAATTTAGGGTTCACTCTCATGTCCATATTAGTAGCCAAAAATTATTCCCAATACCATATTATCCAATCTCATGAGATATAAATCATTAAACAATACAATAGAGGGAGGTATATGTCCCACCCATCTCATAATAAAATCATACATACATTTGGAACAAGATCATAAATAAGCGTATCATAACACATGAAATGAAAAGGGTTTTATAAACTTGTAATGATATCCTAACCTAAAAAAGAGACATGTATCATAATCAATTCATTATAAATATAACATGTGAAAAAAGTGGGTTTCAAAATCATATAACCCGTGAAAGATTAAAATGATTCATCAAAATCATGCCATCAAAACATAATCCATTTATAGAAATAATATGGATTAAAACATTGAATAATTTCCCTAAATTTTTTGAGTAAAACCAACATATGATATCCTAGATGAGAAAAAAATTTAAAATATCTTTGCAAAATAGTTCAGGAGGAAAATAACCATTCTGTATTGAAAAAATATGTTTAAAACATAAATCTTTTTTATACCCTTTCTTTTTGATAATAGATTTGTAAACTTAAAAGTGAAGCATTAAAATCCATAAAACATTTTCCAAAACCTTTTTCCATGAAATTGTGTTATAATGATATTTTGAAATCATTTTTGAAAGCATTTTGGAAAACATGGTTTTTGAATATAAAAGATTTCTAACTGGAGGGATAGACAATCATATTACACTTGAAAACGTTATTTAAGTACCAAATAGTGTCAAAATGGTGATAAAACATGGATATATCTAGAATAAATAAAGGGGAATAAAACTCATTACTGTTCTTGAGATATTTATCATAAGAGTTTGTCAAAGGTATCATAAACATACAAATATTGAAAAGTGAAGAGATTGTTTCAATAAACTCTTATACATGGTAACATGAGATCATACTCTCAATGTAAGAAAATAAATTTAAATTAAGCTTAAAATATGATTATAAGAAGTAATTTAGTGATAAAACATGTAAAATGGAAGTATATACACCTTATAAAAAAATTTATGTGAATAAAAAAACATGAGTCTCAAAGAAGGAAAATCGAGAAAAAACTATTTTACCAATTTGGTAACTTTTGATACATAAAACCCATGAAATAAATGTCATAAAATGGATATGTGAATACCCATAAAATTTAAATATAATATACATAGAATACATTCCATGGAAGTACATACACAAAATAAGTGAGAGTTGATTTAGACATGTATCTCATAGAAATTTATGTAAGATGATATTCCCTTACCTTGTGTCTTGAATATAATCCGTCTCATTCAAACCACGTGTATAATAAATACAAATTTATAATAAAACATTTAGAAACTTCATATTTATAACTAACACCATATATGTATTTTTTGAGTTCTTATATTACCTACTTTTTAACCATCATATGATAAGTTTTCACTTAGGATAATATTCACTTTGTTTTTTCCATACGATTTTTATTATCTCATGGAAATCAAAAACAAAGACAAAAAAGACAAAAAGGACAAAAAGGAAAAAAACCAAAGCAACAATCAAGGGGGCCTATAGTAATGCAGTCTGAGGGATTCCATGATAGATATATCCACACCAGTTGGGGGAAGAGACCCGAGGGAGGAGAAAATCAAGAGAGGGTGGTTCTGGGACGCACTAGCAGCCAAAAAGTCAACTAACTAGTTCCCCTCCTACCACATTTGAAGGATCTCAGTATTACTGGAGAAATCGCCTTGCATTTGAGAATGAGGTAGGTGATCTACCATGGAGGGGACATGTTACACGTAAGGGATCCCCAAAGGATCTTAGAGTCGGTCTCCACTGCATTGAGGGGAATATCATTTGAAAGAATGATTTCTAGACATGTGTGCATCACCATAGCATCCACCACAAGGGAATCCCTATCCACAAAGAAGGCGTTAAAAGCAAGAATGACTGATACTGAAGTGTCCTAAACAATCCCTCCTCCCCTCATACCCCTCAGCCCATAAGCCCCATCTGTGTTCAATTTCAACCCATTGAAAGGGGGATGCCATCTCACCCAGGAGCCTGACCTTGGAGGGGCTGGGGAGCTAGAGTGGCACGCGATGTTGATATGTCAACGAAGGGTGGGCGTGACTACATGATGCTTATGGAGAGAGTCCAGATTATTGATGAGATACCTTGTACCGAGAAGCAGGCAAGGAAGGGAGGGGCGAAGCCCAAAATGTCGAGCTTGGTTGCGCGCCTGCCAAAGACACTAGAACCCCACTTCCAGAAGGATCAACCGACCCTCCTCCTCAGGCTTGGTGGAGGCCCCATTGAACCAGCGTTGGAAAAATTCCTCCATAGAAGAGACCGCCCCCGACAAATCCATACACTCCCCAAGATAGTTCCATATGTTTCCAACCCAGTCGCTTCAGATTCAAAGGTGGAAGGAGGTCTACTCTTTAGGGGAAGAGCAACATAAGCATCTTGAGGCAAGGGAAATGCCTTTGGCTTTAATAGTCGAGTCTGTGGGGATGTTGTTAGACCAAACCCTCTAGATGAGAAAGCTAAACTTGGATGGTATATATTTTTACCAGAGAACTTTTCCCCATGGGTCACTAGCCGGCTTCCTGTACATACCATTCCTATAATACTTCACTGAGAACCTTCCAGAAAGGGAGCACCAGAACACGCACCTATCCATGGAGCTGTCCATGCAGATGTCACGGAAGCATTCCTCCTGGGGTGGGCTGAGCACAACCTTGAGAAAGGAAGGATGAAGGGAGGCCTGTCTGACTAAAAGATCCGGTGTCAGTCACCCTAGAAATCTGAGAATTCCTCTACCCCAATTGAACTCCTAGAAGCCAGCCTCCCCCTTCCTGATGATCCAATGTGATTGTATCTGGAGGGAGGAAACATGCCTACAGAGAGATCTCCAAAGGAGGGATGCCTTCTGGTTATTCTTCCTTGTACCAAAACCTTAATTACCTCTTATAAACTGAATCCATATAATTATCCCCTCAATAACTTCCCAAGGCAGCTTACCTTGCAGGAAAAACATGTCCTCTCTCAACCTCCTCACATTGATACCACCGTGCTCTAGAGGCCTCGCCAGTTTGCTCCAAGAGGCCCACCTACATTGCCCCTCACCATGGGAATCCCATAAGAACGAGTTTAGAATGGACTCCAGATGGCTGATAGCAAACTTGGGAACCTTCAGGATGGAAAGAATGTGCAAAGGTATTGAAGACAACACACTATTGATGAGGGTGATCCTCCCGCTGAAAGAGAGGATGTGGTTCTTCCAGTTGTTAATATGGTTAATGATTCTATTGGACAGGTCCTCAAAGTGATGCACCCGGATTCTCCCAGAGGAAAATGGAGCCCCGAAATAGGTCATGGGGAAGTGCTTTTCCTGAATACTGAGAATGGTCTCAATGGAAGCCTTACGCCGACTTGGACATTTCGAAGGAAAAAAGACCACACTCTTCTCCCGATTGATCACTTGTCAACTCCATTTGGCATATTCATCCATAATCAAGACAAAACATTTTATGGAGGATCCCCACACATTAATTAAAAATAGTAAGTCATCTGTAAAGAGGAGGTGGGAGGCGCCGGGAACCTAGGAGCTACAATGGTAGGGCCGAACATTTCCAAGTTTCATGGCCCTGTAGAAGTATCTGCTAAGGGCATCTTGGGCCAGAATGAAACGGTTCGAGGACAGGGGGTCCCCCTGCCATAATCCTCTCACATACTTAATAAAACCACACTGCTTCCCTGCGAAAATGATATTGAACCATGAAGAGTTGTAACATCAGAAGAAAATGTCGATGGACACCATTGAGAAGCCCATGCATCTCATAATATGAATGATGTAGTTCCACTCCAGGAGATCATATGCATTATCCTTGTCCAGCTTGACCACTAAATTCGATCCCACCACATTCTTGTTAATATCTAGAATCATCTCCTGAGCCACCCCAACAGCCCCTTGGATAGATCGACCTCTGATGAAGGCATTTTGTTCGTTCAAGACCCACTGTTGAGTGAAGCCAGCAAGTCTACTATTGATGATGGTAGCCAAGACATTGTATGTGAAATTACACAGGATAATAGGTCAGTATTGGGAGATTATTGAAGGAGAATTGACCTTAGGAATCAGAATCATGGAAGTAGCACTAGCCAAACAAGGGAGAAATCCACCACTGAAGAAGTCATGTATGGCCTGACAAAGATCAGCGCTGATGATATTCCATGTAGAGATATAGAAAGATCCTAGAAATCTTTCTGGTCCAGGAGCACTATCGTGGTTAAGAGAGTGCACCGCCACCCATACTTCCTTCTCATTGGGGACACAACAGATGAGCTCAGTAACCTCACTGGAGACACTACACAGGATGGATTCAAAGAGGTCCGCCTGACCATGAGGGTCGCCATTCTGGAAGCAGTGATTTGGATCACAAAGCAGTCCTTTAAAGTGGGAGCGCATCATACCACCAATCACCTCCAAATCACTGTATAAATATCCATCCTCATGCCTAAAATGCGGGACTTGCACCCGTTTCTTCTCCTTTAGGTAGGCGTGGAAAAATGTCATGTTACTGTTCCCCTCTCTAAGACATGAGAAGCAGGCTAGTTCCCACCTTTCTTCTCGGAAGGGTTCATGATAGTATTGAAGTCACCACCCAGAATCCAAGGTTCTTCCCCCAGATTGAAGGACCTAAAATCTGTCCATAGGTTCTCCCAAAATATTACATCCCACTTGGAAAAAACAAAAGGGAAAAAGCAATGTTTATTACCGAACAGCACTTTAACCGAAATATGTTGGTCAGAAGATAATAGGAAGTCGATCTTCACACTGGAATGCCAAAAAATACAAACATGATGGTTAGATGGTTCACCATGCATGAAATAACATAACCCAATCCGTTTGGAAAAAATTCCAATTTTTGAAGCACACTGTTTGGGCTCCAAGACCACAATAATTGAGACATTGTGCTTGGCCACCTCCGATGAAAGGACGTTTGTCTTCACCCTGGCACCCAGACCGCGGGCATTCCAGATGATAAGAGAAATCATTAAAACAAAGAGTGTCTGGCACTATCCCCAGGTGATGAAGCCTTCTGGTTTAGCTCCCTTGGAAAATCTAGGAGATTTTTGGCTTGCAATCAAGTTAACATTACATATGCACAGACATTGTTTCCGTTTTTATTATAATATTTAAATAAAAAAAATGAAATATATGTATATATGTATGTAATATAATAAAATTGAAATTATAATTTTATATATATCATATAATTATCCTAAAATCATCATGAATATAATCAATGAACTATGTGAACAAATTACATAGCTTTTAGGGGGTGGTAGTCCACAGTTCCTCAAACGAAATTATCTTATTTACACCAAATGGAACATAAAAAGATAGTTTTTGTAAAAATAATACCTAAGATTAAAGAAATAAAAAAATATAATATATTACATATAAAAATAGTGTTACCACCATAATTTTCAACATGTGAATATGTAAAAATAAATGAACAATCATCATTTAGTGAGGCGGTAGTATGTCATACATGTAAACATTATAATTGTTACCCATTAGATAGAGGTATATATAAGTGTAGGTATAACCATTTTCATAAAAAAATAATTGCATATTTAGGATACTGATGGTTTTATAAAATCATAGAATAATTTTAGTGGAGGGGTGGAGAAGGAAAATAAAAGAAATGATTTTGAGAGAAGGATTTACCTTTTAATTGGGTAACTCCACATGGTTTCTGCCAAAGGGATTTTTAAGACATTCTAAAAAGAAATAAGGGCTTTAAGGAGGAATAAAGGTATGTTGGGATTTTTATTGGGCAAATATTGTCCCAATCTAAGTGGTTTGAGAGGTATTAAGAATAGGGATAGGTAGTGACCATTTATAGGGAAGGGAAAGGACTCACATTGTATTTTTGAAAACAAGTTAGGTGTACCCACACTTTAACCTAAATAAAGTCATAAAGAACCTAATAATTGAAGTTTCATTGCCAATTGATGTCCATAAAATGGGGGTTTTACAAGTGAATTAGTTGTTTTAGGACATAAATTCATGTTTTGGTGTTCAAATAAGCTTAATGTCATTTTAATCAATTTAATTAATTTTAATTACATTCATAAATATTGTTGGTCAAAATCCATGTTGACCATGTTAATAAATATAAATTATTATGATTCCAAATATAGAATCAAATTAAAAAATTCAAATAACATAATTGGCGGAAATTAATTTCAAAATAATCCCACTGGTAGGTCAACAAAGTGGGTTTCTAAAGTAAACATTATCAAATGTTTACTATGTTTTTATAACATATTTCATTGTGAATTTGGTTACAATTAACCAAATTAGATTAATTGATAAATCAATAATCTAATTAAACTTTTTAAGCTAAAATTGAAAATAATTTAACATTAAAAATAAATTATATGAAAAAGAAGTTTTGAATTAATATCTAATATGTTTCACTATTCAACCAAAAATTGGGGTTCTCAGAAAAATACCAAAAATATTCCCTAAGCTAATTTTAACAATATAAATTAAATTATCAATTTTATTTTATCAAATATAATTTTTAAATGTGTCTAAAATTAATTTTACGATATTTCATATTAGTAAATTAAAATTCGTTCATTCGAGAAAATGTTATTTTTAATCTTAAAAGGAATTTACCAAAAATAATATATTTCATTATAAATATGTTTTATTTATATAAAAAATTATAAGATATATTTGAAAATTAGTTATTACTATTTATAAGACTAATTATAATTTCTTGGTTATAATTATATCATTTCAATAATTATAATAATGAAAACATGTTTCATATAAAAATCAATGTTTCATGTAACGTATGCCAAGTCGGCGTTGTGTGTAATGTAGGACAAGTTTGTGTTGAATTTAAAATATTTAAGTCGGTATTTGATTCCACATACACCATGTTATTGGTACATGCATCTATTTGGTGATGTGTGAAGGGAATGTTCGACTGAATTCATTGTAAGACATAAATGAAAATACAATTTATTCGATAAAAGGCCCGTAAAAACTCATGGTGTTAAACCTACCACTTGGTTGTGGACTTACATATTTTTATAAAATTCAATAATCTATATAGCTATGGATTATTATAAGATTTTAATCATTATTGATATTATCTAAAATGAATGGAACATTTTAGTACCCCTAAGATTTCTTTTGGTAGATTATATTATATTTTCACTGTCTCACTCCCAAATACCATTAATTAGGGATTTGTTTATCTAGAAAATCATTTTTTATTTCGGATATAGTTTCATGATTTCCAAATGAAGAGGATAATACTCACCCCTGTATTGGATTTGTTCAAACACATGTTGTTTTTAAATAAAATGATTTCTTCGAATATGACATGATGGATGTATTGGTGGTTTAGCTTTTTAAAAATGAATCATATTGAAAATTGGTGAATCATATTTGATTTTGATGGAGGTAATGACCATTATATCTAGAGATTGATCTAAAATTACCTAAGTGATTTGTATCTTCATAAAGTCCTATACCAATCATATTCATAAGATTTTCAGATACCATGGTCCTTTGGTGATTTATAATGAGGAAGTGTTCATTTATTTTATGTCTGGTGTATGTATTGTGTTTTGTTCAGTAATATATATATATATATATGAATGGGGTTGCTAATTATTTTAGGCATTATTAACATCTTTCTATTATGGGATGATATAGGATAAGGCACAAAAATGTATGATATTCATATTCGGTGCTACATCATATCCCCTAGACAATTTGAGGCATGATTGGGGAGGCACAATTAGCATATAGATATCCTTGTAATGTCCTCAGTGGGTTGGGTTTCATCATATTATCTTTTCAAATATATTGTTATTGGGTATTGATATAGTATGAGTATATAAATTTTGTAATAAATGTAAATATAAATGTATCTATAAATGAATAATATATCCTAAATGATACATTTTTAAATAAAAATAATAATATTGATGGAATAATTAGAAAAATAAAAATATATTCATTCATGGTCAATGAAATAGTTTTATTATAAATAAATTTATTTATATAATATATTTTTTGTTTAAAATTAATGGATATAATAATTTGAGTAGGAATTGGATAAAATAAATTTTGTAATTGGGATTATTATTTATAAATTATATAATATGATGAATATCACATTCTATTGAAAATAATTTACCTATGTGAATA
The DNA here is from genome assembly GCA_963277665.1 of Viscum album. Classification (NCBI taxonomy): domain Eukaryota; kingdom Viridiplantae; phylum Streptophyta; class Magnoliopsida; order Santalales; family Viscaceae; genus Viscum; species Viscum album. Next base: position 1,243,856,107 of record OY728153.1, read on the forward strand.
AAAAAATATATTGGCTAATAATAAATGTGATAAAATACTATATCTAGTAAATATAGTGAATATAAATAAAATAAATAAATAAACATCATTCTAGATTATTTAATCATTAATAACATTACATTTTTTATTAATGGGCTAGTTTAGGCCTAAAATTCCATTACTTAAAAATTAATGAATCTGTATTAGAAATTTTATCACACAATATTATTTATAAAATAACCCATAATCCAATCATTCGAAACCCCATATTTATTCTGTTTAATCTCTAATATAATCCTAATCCACCTTCCTTAAATATATTTTTACTTTTTTAGATATTCTTTTCACATGAATGATCCCAGAAATTATTCATTAAAAAATGAGTTCATTACAATAATATGTGATTTTCTAAATATGAGTAACATGTCCTTATCAATTTTATTCACTTATATTCTATTATAAATACTTTATAACTATTAAATAACAAGCTAAATGATTATTCACACCATTATAATTCCATAAAAATGATATAAAAAATAATACAACTATATATTTTTACACATTTATTCATAAACAAATTTCCATGTTTAGGATTGTCTGACAATTAACATGCATCAAGCTATACAGTATTCATAATTTAGTGCCATGAATTATATTTAGGAAATATATAATAGGTATATATGATATTAAATATAATTTTTGGTTATTTTTATAATTCAATGGTGGAAATACAAAAAATTACTCATTATAAAGGAGAACCATATATATGCCAAAATTACCCAAAAATCATGTGATGGATTTACTCCTTGATATATGTAAATGTAACATCCATATAATGAAAAACCAAAATTTATAAATAATTATAAAAAAATTTACAATATATTAAATATTTTATTGATGATTAACATATTAATAAGGATTAATGACTTATATTTCCATGGTGAAACAAGAATGCAACTATTAACATCATTATTCGATGAAGATTGATATAAAGTAATGATAACTAATAAATATATAGTGAATAAATATGATAAATTATTATTAATGTTAAAAAAATTAAATATGGATTGTTAATAAATGAATATTAAGTCTAAAATTATAATCATGGGAGATTGAGTATGTTATATCAATTCTATGGAAAATTTAATGGGTTCTTTCTCGTCCTTTATGCAATATTGATATTCTCTACGTATAATATGATTTTGAATAATTCTTATTCACATTTAATTTAAATATCCCCGTTCCTTATCTTCATTTCATTTTGGCTATTTATAATCTATTTTATTTAGATTTATTTCTTCAAAATTCATTAGGATATTTATAATTGGTTTTCTCTTAATCACCATTTTTATTAAAAAATATAAAAACCTTTATTTGGAATATTTTTTACTTCATAACATTAATCCTTCTTCTCTTTTCTTTACGATTTATGGTTAATTATTGAAATTATATATTTTTAATGGGAAAAAAATATTGTCTATTTATTGAATAAATATTTATATTCTATATTCAAAAACACTATGTTATATCTTATTTAATTAATATATTTTATACTCTTTATTCTATGTATATAGTTTCTTTATGTTTTATTCTATTGAATGTGAAATACTTAAAATGTGGTAAAGATAATATTTCCCTCCCTTCCTTTATGTTTCTAACTTGGTCTCTTTGTATCACATATTTCATTTATATTTTTCTAATAGATTGCTTTTAAATTTTTCATATTCCATGATCCCCAAATATTTTTACTACATTTCTCCTTCCTATAGTCTCAATTCAATCATTATTGTTTCATAATGTTTCTAAAATAGAACATTTTATTTTATTTTAGTGTTCTTAAACTTTTACCTTCCTCTTGAAATTTTTTCATATATGTAAATAATTTTTTTATATCCCACTATTTATTTAATATTTTTTTTCTTATTTACTATCCTTTTTAAGTGATTTAAAATTGTGGTATTATTTTATTTTTCTCTATTGATTATTTTTAAACCATGTCAATATTTTTATGTAATCTATATTATATACATGAGTTAATCATGATATGAAATTTTTTATAATATGATTCCTTTAATTATCATTTGGCATAGATATGTAAGGATATATTATATTTTTATGTGTTTTCCAATAATTATATCTCTCTACAATAAATTGTGAAATCAAAATATCTCATGTATTTATTTGACACTATGTTATGGGACATGGGCACTTAGTATAGTGAAATATATTATGATGGCCTTAGTAGTAAGAAATAATTAATTCATATGATATCATGTCACTACATATTCATTACATTGATTTTTTATATCTCGGTCAGTATGGTTTATGATCATTCCATTATATTTTATACTCTTATGTTGTTCGACTAACTAGGTTAAATACCCTATGAGGGGAGTGAATCAGGACATGATAGATTAAAATAAATTCCACTTTGGATCATGTTTCATCATTAAACAAAAAACACATCTCTCCTTATCTAATATAAAATCTTGAATAGAAGTGAAATCATGAATGAGACACAAAAAGTTTACTTGGTTCCCCCTCAACGGGCTGTATCTAATGAGCAGACAAAGACAATGTGTCTATATACTAAATCCAAGAATGACCACTACCAAAATACACAGTTTGGGATAGAACACTTCTATGCCTAGGCTTATTTTCATTAAAAATATTAGAATCAACTGACTAATTTTCCAAGGGTCACTCATTAACTCTATTTCAATGGATCATTACCGCTAGAAAGGATAACATTTACCCTATTCCATTTCTCACTACTCTGTCAAGGAACCACCAAAAGCTTATGGACTTTTAGTTCCATTTATTTTGACTAATGAATTCACCCAAAACCATAGGTAGATAATATATTTCAGTTCTAATTCCACCAACTTGATGAATATCACTTAACCATAGTTTCCCTATCCAATAATTTCTTAACACTTTTGTGATGATCACAACCTTTGTGAAGTACACCTCTTTCATGAAGCTGAAATATCCTTTACGATGTTACCACCTTTTCTAAAGCTCACTGCTTTTGTGAAGCTCACCTAGGCTTCAAAAAGACAAAAACATTCGATCAAATTATTGTGGCCTTCTAGGACATCATTACTTTAGATATTCTCACACTTTTGAATTGGAATTTATAGACATAATGAACCACATTTCTTTGTAAAAATTTTACCATGAACTATGTTTCTAAACCACCTTCATGAATATGGATCCATATAATCTTCATTAAGTACCACAACTTTTATAAAGGGTGTAATGGACTATTTATTGGAATTTACTTAGATTCTAGAATCTTCCATCCATGTCATCACCATTTCCTGATGCTCCCTCATTTTGTTTACGATGCTCTTTATCCCATGAAGCAGCATTGGAATTTTCTATTTGCGATACTTATCATTATCGCCAAGATTACCATCAAATTCATTGTAACTTTACGAAACCACCTTTACCAAAAATAGTATTTCTGAAACCCATACATTTCAAATATTCTTAATGACTTCAAAGAAATCCAATTTTCACAATTTTATCCATCCTCCAAATGTTGGACCCCAAAAAATTAGAAAACACTGGAAAATAGCGCCACATTGTGTACACAATATTCTATATATACTTTGGGGAACCCAATCCATTTTTATTGGATCCTTGTCAACATTTATAGTAAACAAAATTTATGGACCTCTAGAATTGTCCTTGGAAACCTTCTTTTTCAACAAACACAATCAACCCAAAAAACAACCATGTTACCTTGAATTATTTTTCTTAACATCGGGCATGTGTTGAATTTATCTTTTTACATACAACTAAATTTATAAATTATCATTATATTTTATTTTATTTTATAACCATTTTTATATATTAAATTGTAATCCCCTATTATTTTACCCTTTTGGGTATATTTTCTTTAACAATGTATTTATTTATGTATTTACCGTTCATTCTTACGTAGTGATATATCTATAATGGAATTATTTTATGATGGATTATTTAGAAGAAATATATTTTTAACTATGAAATAATAATTTTATTTATAAAATAATTAATGGTACAAAACCTAAATTTTCTTGGAGTTTACTTTCAATTTTCAGTTGTTATGTAAAATCCTGAAAAAATTATTTAAAATATAGTTATGTTATGAATGTATTTTTCTAATTAGTATCTATGTGGTGTTTAATAAATTTTAGGTATTTGGCCATGAATAATAATATGATAAAACATATTGAAACTGAAGATTTCATGTGTCATCATATCATTGAATTATTTTTTTATATTCAATTTATATTTTACTTTAATTTTACAGTATATTATTATTATTCATAGTTCTTATTTTTGTATTATTAAATTATTTAAATTAGAATCATACAAATAGATCTACAACAAGTGTGATAATAATTCTCTCATGAATTTTGAACATCACATATGAATATGTCTCAAAATATTCCATCATATATATCATGTTTTCCAATACTATATATTCACTATCTCAAATATTATATATTTTGTTATTAATAAAGAGACACAATAGTGTGATGATTTTATCCCAAGTAAATAACCTGTATTTGATTTATATTTCTGGGTTGATAAATCATATAAATATTATTATTATATATTTTGTAAAAGTTCATGTGATATATGTTTTTGATAATAACACCATGTTTATATATTTTATAAAAATCACACAGGGGAAATAATTCCATTCCTTGGAATGAAATTATCTATGCATCCAAACACCCTTCAAGACACCTTATCCCAATACGATTCAAATCCTATTATGAGATTTTCAAAATAGATATAAGTTATGCACACACAATAGAGTTCTTGTGAATGGTGTGAGAAATGAAACTCATTATGGTATCACCATGTACGCTTAATATATTGTATAATTAATTTTTATTCATGAGGAAAGTTAAATAATAATGGTCACACATGAACATTGAAATTTACTATTGTATAAAGACCACCGTAAATCAAAGATCGTTTTGTAATTTTGTGTAAACTAGACCACTAGGACACCCAATCATACCTGCTTTGGCCTAAGAGTAAATCTTGTCACCTCATTCAATAATATTAAAAACCCATACTATAAATTAATTATCATGGTATAGAATCTCACAAAGTCTCAACCACTGCCCAAAGGTATAGGTTCACGTATGAAAATCTTGGAGTCATCTTCTAACTCAATGTGCTCGCACATTTATGTCATTGACCATCCCTTATCAGACAAGGGACGTCATCCATCAATCGATGGTCACTATGTTATCACTCGATGTGGGTTATCACATTCAAGACGTACAAACCACACCATATTACATAGGTCATGGTGAACTATATATTCTATCTCAAGGTAAATCCCATTCTATAACTGTTATCATATTACTCAATGTACGATCTGAAATCACATTTCAAATGATACTATTTCATTAATGGTTGATTGTTAACCACAACCACTAACTTATCACTCCGTATAATGTATGATGTCGTATATCATCCTTTAATATATCACTCATGTTATTTTTCCACCAAATCCTTATCATTATAGATGATTCCTCCCCCCTAGGATATTTTATCAATCATGCAGGTATATGTCTCATATCGTAGGCTTGTAATACGAGGATTGAACACAACCTATCCCACACACTCACAATTTTTTAGTTGAGAGATATTAATCCCAAACATATCCCAACACTATAAAAAGTGTCTTCATTCATCCATACCCTAAAACCATGGACAATACCATCTCATATTCAGAAAAATAGTATAACAATCCTCTAAGTATTCCCATCATTTCCATAAGGGTTCCACAAGGGTCCCTCATATCAATTTGGGTCTCTTTTCACTAGCACAAAACAATATCCAATGTCATTGTGAAAATTTTATATCCTAAGGGGTCCTCCTAAAATTTTCCACCAATATTGTTCTAAACCATATCAAAATCACACGTTAACCCTCTTTTTATCTTTATTCCAAGTCATATGAAAATTATCGTTACCCAATTTAGGTCATATCACCCATTACTCATGGAAGAGATCTCAACATAACTATTAGAGGAAAAAATATTAATTACATCCCATCTATTAATAGATGTATAATCTCACCTATTACCAACAACAACTCTCCATTCACACTTATGAGGATTCTATACACTTTTCATGGGATGTATGACATTCTCTACTGTCCCAATATAACTAACCATATCATCCATACCAAAATGAAATTTGGAAACAAATCTTGAATGGACAAATATCATCTCATATAAAATGAAATACCATTGACTCTATCCATTTGCAATACTATGGTTGTTGTTTTCATGGAATTTTTTCATATTATTCACATTGATGGTTCGGTGTGTGGTCTTTTTGGTTCTATCGAGACTGTTGTTGCCAGTGATTTTCTCTCGCTGACGCTGATGATGTTGATTCAATGACGAATAATCAATTTGTTCATCTCATGGATTCTATGGTCCCTGTGATGGTTTTCTCTGATGGAACTACTCCTGCGAGGTGATTCTGGCATTGTGCGATAGTTCTGGTGAGGACGGTGTCATCATCGACAAGATAAACAGCGGTGATGACAATGGCTCGAGCATCAAGCTACCTTGATTTGCAAATGGCGCTGGGCTCGAGGGTTGTTCTCCGAGTATTGAATTTTGTAATTTGAATTTTAAATGTGATATTTTGGGGTGTTGTGTGGTTTAAATGTAGTTTGTATGGATTCCCACATGTCCTCATAGTCGATATTTTAAAAATTAAAAAACTTTGATTTAGAGTATACAATGAAATACCCAATATCTATTGTAAACTCAACTGTGACATTCTAAACTTGAAAATATAGTTCATGGACTATCCCATGTAACACATATAGAAAATGGGACATATTCTAGCACGTGGAGGATAAAAAACACACACTCTCTTTCTCTAGGGTTCCCTAGATCCCCATAACACTACCCATATCCATGAAACATGAATATAGGGAAGAAATAAATCATAAATAAGAATATATTTTTATATTATAAAGAATAATCTCCACGATCATAGAGATAAAATCCTTGTAATGTTGCATAAATCCATGATCAATCCCATTCATTTATTATCCATGAATGTAAGACCTCATGTGAAACTATATAATGCCACAACATCAAAACAAATTAAGAAATTAATTTTTAATTTATTATATAATTTAATCCAATGATATATATTCATTGTAAAACTCATTGAGTAATTCCACACATTAGAAACCTCAATAAAATACACCTAAAATGTCTATGGAACACCCTAAACACCATCCTGATTAAAATCCCTTACTATTGAAACATATTACATTACCAATTACATGAAAAATAATTTGAACCCCTATAAAAATTAATGCATCATATTATCAAAATTGAAAGTGAAATAAATAGTATAATCATAATCACTTTAAATTATCTTTCTAGGCAACACTAAATATATATTTAGTGGAAATGTTTTTAATTTTCTTGGGTGAAATCATCACTGGAACCCTAGTTATATTCATCCAAATATAGAGGCAAACAAATGGGAAATAAAAAATAATAAGGGCGAAGAAACAAGTACTCAAAATAATCATAGAATCATCCCAAAAATTACCACAATCTAGGTGGGGTTAAAGGGATGAAGAAGGGGAGAAGGGTATGTTAATTCAAATATCTCCCAATGCCATTACTTCCCAAAAACCTAATGTATCAAATAATAAATTGTCATTCAACCCTTAGTTAAATAAAAGCCTTAGTCACAATGAAACATAGGGTGTAAGGTCATCATATGCCCCCTTTCAAGATAAGATCATGGAATAACCAAGTTGTTCATGGCATGTCCACCAAGGTAGAGCATTTTTCTGATATCCTACCTCCACCATGGTGTGTCCACTCATGATAGAAGTTAAAACCCTAATTTAGGTTACCCAAATCATCAAATAACACTCATTCAGTGAAACCCCTATGGGTCACAAAATGATTCACCCAACAAGAGAAATATATCCTCATAACACAATGTTTAACCATATAACATTCAAAATTTGATACCCAAATATAGGATACCATGACATAGCATATGGTTCCCAACATGACCTAATGAAATAAAAAAATTACTAAGGCTTCGAGACTTGATCTAACTACTTATCTATCATGTAAAACATAATAGGGTCCTTGATCAATATCTAAAAACAAATCCTAAAGATTTTTCATGGAAAACATTCCTGATCTGAATCCAAATTTTTTAAATGAACCATAATCTAAGATCAAAATTTAAATTCCCACCAATGATTAACTAACCTAAAATCTATGGGTCATGAAACAATCCTCCCCGTAACATTTACCATCCTTGATAAGTTATTTTTTTCCTCCTATTATTCCAGACCAACTTTGGTCATCGATTTAAAACCAAAATGCCGAATTATATCTCCAAATTCCACATAAAATTTATTTTCATAGATCCTAGTTCCGAATAGATCCATTCTAGGTAAGTATAGCCACATTATCACCCATTATCCTATGTCGAGATGTAGGTTAACCACACTTTTATAGCTCAAGGTAATGATGTTCCCAAAAGTAGTTCAACCCAAGGTTTGTGGTTTTTCTTACCTTATGACTCATCTAAAATGGTCAAATCCAAGAAATAGTGCTCCCCATGATAGAGATATTCTACCAAAAACACACTAAAAGTGGTCCAAAAATACCATAAATGTGATTTTCACCTCCAAAAATGAAATATTCCACTGAAACACAGACTAGACCTTCATTACCCACTATCTCTGGAAGATGCAGGGTCTCAACTGTTAACACATCATCACACCACATCCCCCTTCCTGGTTACTATGACACCCAACGTAATAATTGGATCAACCATGTACCAACATTGAAGTCTTGAACTGAATGCTATTGAAATTTGATGGTTGGATCACAAAAAAAAAGACCATTAATCGTCTGCCTCTCACCTTGAGCATCGGTCAATCCCCAACTCGACTTAATATAAGATCATTACACCCCATATTTATTTTGATTCCAATATCTAAAAACTAAATATCTTATTTTTTAAAATAAACATTCATAAGTAAGAAATAAAACCCCAAAAAATCTTAGTTCTAAAATAAAATCCACTGTTTGATTTCATTTGATCCACGAATTATCTGACACACATTTTATTCCTCTGTGATTGATATGATATCCACACTGCATGAGTATTAATATCATCACCCTAATAATATAAACATTGATCTACCCATCCCATACTCTATAAATTACCCCATGTAATGGATAGATGTGGTCAACCCACTCATAAACCATTAAAAAAATCCCAAACCATTCTAAGATAACTTAGATAGTTATCTATGAAAATGAAAAAAAATCAATTATAATAATGGTGGCACTCTCTAACAACCAACAGTGTAGTCCCCACCATATATATTTCCTTAAACTACTTCTTATTCACCAGAATCAAATGGGTCCCCCACCAAACACAAGTAACTTTTCCCAAGACATGCCTTCCCATCTAATCAACACCTATCACTACACATTATGGGGTCAACACTTACATCCTCTCCCAAACCATAGTCCGATATATCAGTATATACCTCTTCAAAACCACCCTTTCATGGGATGAAAACCACTACATACTAATTCATGAACCAAATATAAACCCTATATAACCAAAATTCACATTACATCAAACACTAATGAATTTCCTATAAATCCATTCCATCCTCACTATCTATCTCTAAGATTATATACACCCACTAAAGAACCCAACCAATGGTAATTACTCTCAATCTACCTTGATTTTGGTGGAACCAAATAAGAGACCTCTCTAATAAATTTTTATTATGAAATTGGACACATCCTCACATAAATCTCATACCATCAATAATAGTATCACAAATCTACCTCATGGACTATGCTTGACTACATGTCATCTCATCCAATACACTAAGGAATCTAAATCATGCAATAGAAAAATAAACAATCACCTTCTACATGGGGTTTTTCCTAGAACCATGAGTGTCTAATCGCATTCCCATAGTGTCACCAAAAAGAAAATATAGAATCAAAATGGCCTTGAATTTAACCAATACTGTGCTCAAAAACCAACCACTATACCATACATAATGGATTCTATATTAATTTTGAAAAAATATCAATTATGTTAAGTAATGTTCCACTGAGAATATATATGGTAACATACCATGTAGGTTTCTTATCTCATTATGTAATAAAACCACACATCCCTAGGAAAACCAATTCCTAGCCTCATATTTGCTCTCATGGATTCAATTTATACCCTAGTAATGTAGGGGACACTACAGAACCCTCACAGAAAGAGAGCGTATATAAATTTCTAAAGAAATGGTCACCATAATTTATATATGACCTATCATCATAAAACAACTAATGTTTGAAAATCAGACCCTTTTAAGTATAATTCCACCAAAATGATATACAAAAACATTCTATATGGGGTTTTTTAACACATCCAATAGATAACCCCGTATTCCTAAAAATCCAATCACAAAAAAGAAAATTATCGTCATGTGAAACCCATTTTCAAACCATAATTCATGCACATAATTTTATTTCAAATAGACAATGACCCAAAAAACAAAAACATAAATCGTTTCTAAACACATAACATTGGATAAAAATTTCAAACCATGATATTAATTCACATATCCCCAGTAACAGAGAGATCCATCCAAAAAGTTGTTTGTAATTCAAAAACATGTGGTCAATTGAAAGCTCTAACATGTCCATATTCCCTTTTCTATCACACACAAAACATTAATATAATGAAATAAATGATCTTATGCCACTTTGTTAATCCACATGACACATACCACTATCTAGTTCTCTATAACAGGGATTCATGTGACTTAAAACACACCTCCATAGATGATAAGGGGTTTAGACTCAAAGAGAGGGACTAAAACATATGATGGGGAGACTATGACATTAATGAAGAGTAAATAGATCAAAATAAGTAATCTAATTATTTCTATAGAAAATATCAAAATACATTTAAATAATTAAAAATAATTATATATCAAATAATTCTTGCAGAATCATACAAAACATATCCCATCTAGATTACCATTACGATAAAATAAATTACAAAATAAAAATAATAAATTAATGTACATAATATATCTACTACCATTCACATGCCTCAATTGGTCAGAGTATCCAAAAATCCATCGATCCAATATAGTCAAATCCACTACAAAACCTATGATCATAATGAAAAAATTGACATATGGTTAGCACATGTCCTAGATTAATCATGTAGGATTTAAGAAATACATCTGATTAGGGTATCACCACGTCTTCCAAATATAAACCATCATACTTGTTTATCAATAAGGAATGAATAAAACATGGTCACTGAAGCACCTAAACATTTCATATGATCACTAGGACACCATGAATCCAAGACAATTAGATAGTCATGTCCTAACCAAGAAACCATTACTTACGATCGTACGTATTTTAGTATAATCCAGAATCCAGACATCTCATTTCATCATATATTATACCATCCATATAAATGAAGAATTAGGGCGAGGACTCTCACTATGTCCTGACCACTACCCAATGGTGTAGGGAAGGGTCATGTGTTAAAATATTTTACTCAATTTCTCACTCGTGGTGTTTCTACATCCACATAACAGAACATCCATTATCACTCAAGGGTGGACATCCATTATTCCCTAGAAAATAACTTATCACTCATTTTGGGGTATCAGGTTCAAAAAATATCAACCTATATCCTCTCATAAAGGGTGTTGAAAAATAAAAATCCTTACTAAAGGTAAACTCACATCATAACCAAGTACCTTATCACTCATGGTATGACACAATATTTCATTGCTATGAGTAAGTTCTAACAATAGATGGGATTATATTCACAAAAAATACCATATCAGTCATGTTAAGTACCGATATAACTTGTCATACTCTATATTATCAATCACCAATGGGTTCCACCAACACTGTATCACTCAAGGTGAGGCTGGGCCAAGAGATATTTCATTTGTCATGTCGATATTTTTTTCCTATAAAATTCATACAACAGAAGTAGTGTAAACATCATATCCCATAACCTAAAAAACTCATTACTCATCCACTATAATATTTAATATTTTCCCCACACCTTGATGCACTTTATCATATATCCATCACCTCAATATGCAATCGCTACCATATCGATTTCACAATAATATTGTGATAGTCCACTCATCATTCCCATATCTCATACTATGGCATCTATTGGTGTCTCTAAAACCCTTCACGGTGTTTATGAATAGAATAAATGTGTATCACATATAATAAGGGTGTTTCTATATCTTTCATGATCATTTGGAAGCTATCTTTAAGGCCTAATCCAAAAAACATAAAAATACCACACTTCCCCCCTAGAATAAACACATGAAGTCGTAAGATAGTTCCTAAAATCTATTATTGGTATCATATCAAATTTATCATTCCACATTGATACCCAAAGGACTCATCCCACCCAAGGTACACACCAACTCTAAATCCTCCTACATGAGGGTAGTACACACCTAAGAAGAGTTGTATGACCATATCACATATCCATATTGGACTAAGCCTCTCATAAATACCTATCTAGTCCTAGGAAAACAGCCATTACTTCCTATATCTCATGTCATATACTAAGACCAACCCAATTCCTCACTTCATATCAACTATCACCTCATCCACTTTATACCATGGCCTTTATTATTTACCTATTTCCCTAGTTTAAAGGTGAAATTATTTTTACCTAAGGACCCCCAAAACTATCCTAAATCTTACTCTTGGTTAATATAGATCCCAATACAATACCCATTACAATGAAACATACATGTAGGGAAAAAATAATGTATAAACAAGAATGTGACAATTTATTATTAGTAACCAATAACTCAAAATCAGAGTTTCTATACTCATGATGTTCCATACAATCTTAACCAATCATTTTTTTCCTTTTCTATGCTCATTATAAAACTCAATATCACAACTGAAGTAAAATAATCACAATAAATATTTATAAAATATTATAATTAATTTGAAAATTTAATCCAATTAGAAATATTCATATGAAAACTCATCAAGAATAATTATACCACATAAAACATTCCAACTACATTTGGAAGATTCATGGAATTCCATTGACAACATATTAAGAAAAATATTGAACTATTGACACCCATTCAATTTACAATTTCACCATAAAAACTCAAAGGGCTTATATATATTTTATCCCAAACATAACATTATTGAAACGTTGGGACTCAGGGTGTGATCATCCCCACAAGATATTACCTCAATATTACATTCCAAATCCCTATAAAAATGGGATAATTTCACTATATTCTTTTAAAATAGTTTCCTCATTCTAATCCAAAATTCATCTAAAATAAGAGAGAAATAAAAGAATAGCTATTGAGAGGGAAGAGGATCATGCCCATATTACTATAAAATTACTCCCAATATTACCATACACCATGAGGGATTAAAGATATAAATAGATGTTTTAGGGTTAATGATTTATACCCTCTATAGGAACCCCTTATGCCCAAAATCTCAAGGGGTGTCTGATAAATTATGTATTTACACAAAATTTAAGAAAATAAATACAAACCGATGTGTTAGTCTGACTAGCGGGTTTATGCGGTGACTTGTCCTATAGCCCAATAAGACATTTGATTAACCTCAGAAATAACTTTGTAATCGTTCATGATGGGGATCTCGCCATCATCTGATCTCATTCATGAAAAACCAATCAGAGTCACTATTAAACCACTCAACTACTGGGGGGAAATATCCCAAGGAAAACATAATCATTATGAACCAAATTTTGGTTACATCATGAAATCCAAAAAAGTAGAATCACACTAGATGTCCATGCACCTCAATGTATGACCTACTATACCTCAATGCACGATACCTGTTATAGGTCTCCAGGACACATCATATGTTTATCATCAAGACCTATGGATGTTTTAGAATTTCTATATAGCCTTTAGGTGTTTATTTAATTCCCACCCAAGCACATGAAATATCTCTCAATCATTAATCTATATCAAAAACATTATCCTCCATAGGATAAAATGATAATATTCTTGATATAAATCCAAATTCATGAAATAAACTTCACTTCAGGATGAAAATTCCAACTCTCTCTAATTATTAATTGACATAAAGTATATAGGTCACAACATATATATAAAATCAAGGATTTTTATGAACACTCTTTGGGAACTAATACAAAAATATGGATATTTATACCCAATAATGTTGTCTATTTGGCATAAATAGTTAGAGAATCACTAGAAGTTGATGATATTGAAATTATTTGAGAAAATAGTTATTTATTTACTAAAGAATTTCACATTATCCCCCCCCCCCAATCATGAAAATCATTTTTTAATTAAAATAATATCTTGATTTATTCCTCTGTAACAAACCCATAAATAATAGAACATATTGAGTTTCAATAATTAAATAAAAAATTAAAAAAGGAAAGTATTTTAAACACCTATGTGAATTACATGGGGGAAAACAAGTCATCCTCATTTGGATGATGGATGGTTCTCATAACCAATAAATTTTTTATATTTATACCCTCATGATTCTAATAAATAATAAGTATACTTTACCTTTTATTGATGAGTTTTTGATCATCCATATTGGGGAAAATGATTATAAAATATGAATCAACAATCCAAATATCATAAATTATGGTGATAATATATGATATACCTATGAAAAAACTCTATAAAATATAACAACCTTATGAATTCGTAGTGATTCTTTTTGGTCATAAAAATACCTCAATTATCTCAAAAGATTTTGTAAATGAATACTTTTGAGATTACATGGAAACATTTTAGGTAGTCATTATTGATGATGTTTTCATATATTCTGTAACGCCCCGACCCCAGCTACCCAGAGTCGGTGCATTATTACATAACATTGGCATGATCACAAGAAAGATCAAATCCCGAAAGACCGATTGGTTTAGTAGCCTTGGAAACACTAGATATAATCATAACGTTTTACATTACATTTCAAAGTGAAAAACTACTACAACAACAAAGTCTTCATATCCACACTATTAACCCCTCATAATATCCCTGCAAGGCATTCATAATTTACTTCTTCACTACCTGGGAAAAATAAAACATAGAAAAGGGGTGAGCTCAAATGCCCAGTAAGGATAACAATATAGAGGAAACTTTCATAAATAAAAATAAACATTTAAGGCAATGTATAACTAAAACAAAAGCCTTTTAAATACGAACTTTCAACGTGGTATGGCATAAATAAAATGATATAATGCCATTTACTTATTCACATGGATATTCTACTAATCGAATAATCACATGCAAAAATCAATAACCACTTTCATAATGTTGGAATGCATAATGCCAGACTATCATAACCACATAGCCAAGGCCTCATGCCAAGACTACAAATAAGATTTTGTCAAGGCCTTGTGCCAAGACACTAGTTTTTCTCATGAGACCTACCGATGCATCGAGGAGCTATAGCGGGCTCCACCCGTCACTTATTAAGTCCAATGCATTCCCATATGAAAACGTTTAAACATAACATAAACATTCGTATTAAAACTAGCATACGAAATGTCAATAATTTCACCATAAACTATGAATGGTATAAAAATAGCACATCCACAGTCAAACATATCACAAAACTTTCAATACAATATAGAAGCTTTGTATTACAATAAATCAACTTCAAATAAGCGTAAAATCCATCAAATGATGTTGACATAGATGAAATCAAAATTCTTTTTAAAGAAATATCTCTTTTTATTTTGAAATAATTTAAGATCCATATAAAATAAAACATTTTCTTTGAAAATATTCTTATAAGCTTGTAAGGAAAGCTTTGAAGATTTTATAACGGCGTAAAATAACCGCACCCACCGTATAAGTTAAAAAAAAACATTCTTACCTCAATTCTGTCGAAAAGGTTAAAAGGACCTTGTTTTGAAAACGACGGAAAGATTCCTTTATAAACCTCTTATAAAAAGTCAAACAAGGGTATAAATGACTTTAACCCATATTCTTGTAATAGTAAAAATGTTTTGAAATACATTTTTAAGAAACATGGATGTGGATGATAAAGAGATCCCAGTAGATTATTACGTATAAACAACCTTGGATAATGAAGAGGTTGTAAAGTAAACCCTTACCTTGTACTTTTCCTTGGTTGGGGTAGGTTAACCTCCTGTATAATTGTGAAATAGTTGTTATTAAATTATACAAGAATCATATATAATAATATGATATCATATATGATCTTTTAACATTGATTTGTTAATAATATCTTAGAATTATCGTCGTTTCGGGAGTTAACTTACTCATTTTCTTTTATATGTTTTGTTACATAAGCCATGGTTGTTGTATCTTATTCATATCCAGAATGATATCTAGTACTTAAACATCATTTTTAAATCATCAAATGATAATTATACTTGAATGGATACGATGGAGAATGAATCTCATCGCGTTCGTGGAGACGGTAGTCCGTACGTACGCACGAGCGACAATATCATTCTTTTGATATTAAAATAATATATAAATGGATGGTATATCATATATACAGAATCATTAACATGTTATATTTATTATTTACATGAGTTACACATCATTATTATACCCATCCAAATAATATTATATTGAATAACAATTACACCACGACGTGGAGACGGTAGTCCGTACGTACGCACGTATGGTGACATGTTATTCAAAGGGTGGATAGAATACTGAATATGGTTGTACCATATTTATAATAACATCACAGTATATTTGAGATACTGGAGTTATTATTTTATAATGGTAAGAACAAAGGAAGAAGAAGTGGAAGAAGAAATGAACTTGGAGAAGGGTGGTGAAATCATTACCTCTTTTTCGGGTTCTTCCTTTTGATTTGATCAAAAGGGCTCCTTAGGTTGGCTTTCTGATCAAACTAAGGCCTCTAGGTTGTAGTGAGGGATGTTGGGAGAGTATTTGGGCAGAGTTTGGCCGAACCAAAAGGCTTTGAAGGTGTGAAGAAATGAGAAGAAGGAGTGCCCTTTTATAAGAGGGGTGAGGGGCACCTTTGGAAAACTTAGAAATATTAATTTATAATAAATTCATATTCGGTTTCTAATGGCTCCAAAGCTTATTATTCAAAGTTTAAGGTGGGGATAGGTCGCAAACCACTCAACCAATAGAATTTAGACAGGTTTGGGTACTTATATTAACCTTATCTTTAAGTATTAACTCTAAGTTAATTAGTTTCACTTTTACAATGTCTCTTTGTAATTTTATATAATATGGTTAATAAACTTACTATATACATCCAAGAGACCCCCAAGTGGTACATTAATGATGGACCTATCATGATATAAGTCTCTTGGCCGAACCTTAGATTTTTAGGAATTTAATATCAATTAATAATATAATATTTGTTTTAAGAACTCTTTTATGTCAATTTAGACACTATTCAATAGTTGATTTTTTTGAAACTCATAACAGATTGATTACTTCGAACAAAGTCAATTATATCAATACTAATATATCATATTATCCTAGAAAATTATTTTAATTCATTAAAAGTTTCATATTATATTTATTTGGGTATTTATAATATCAATTATTTTAATTTTTCACTATTATAGTAATTACTGCATCATCATTGTGTCATATATAAAATAAATTATTTAATGTCTAAAAATTATAAATAAAATATCATTATGTAGGAAATATTTTTATCTTTCTAATGAATATTTATAATCTAAAATCCAACATATATAACCCTATGTAACAATTGTTGTTCTAAAAGATATATGCTTGTGTCATTTTTGTATTCATTTTAACTTAATTAAAATAAAGTGTCATTATCACTTACAAGTGGATCCATGGGGTCCCAAAATAGACCCAAAGATTCCCATGGTCGACCATTTATCATCAAATAGGGTTAAGACACGTTTTAGGGTAATTTAGTAATATTATAATATTATTTTTTAACCCTTATTTACCGGATTTACCCTTAACCATGGTAAATAAAATATTTACCGCAGTAATTATTCAAAATGTCTAAAAATAAAAGTTACCTATTTACACAATTTGAACATCCTGATTCCAAATATGGAATCCATTTTCCTAAATTCAAAACATAGAAGTGGCAGAAATTAATTTAAAATTAATTCCCGTTGTCAAAACAAAAAGCGTGTTTTTAAGAGATAATAACTATCAAAAGATTGACACTCGTTTATGTTCGGTTTAATTGTAAAATTATGTCCAATGACAAACATTATATTAAATGGTAAAAATATATTCTAAATATACTTTAAAACCACTCAAATTCATAATTTATCACTATTAATTATTTTGATTAAAAAATTTGTTTTTAATTAAAACTTAGTAATTTTCACTATTCATCAAAATATGAAAGTTATCCAAAATGTACCAAAATTTCACCTTAGGCTAAATTCGATATTCCGAATCCAAAAATGAAGTCCATTTTCAAATATAAAATATATATAATTTCAAAAATTAGGTATTACTATTCATAACGGCTAGTTTGATTGGTTACGGTGTGTTAGAACTCGGTGTTGCGTACAACACACGCTAGCGTACCGTGGAAGCTTGGGATGTTTCATTTTAAATTTTTGATGTCCCCATTTAGTCAAAAAGTTTAAAATATAGTATCTAAAAAGGGTTCACTATTAAAATTTGGTAAAAGTGCAATACTGAAAATGAATTTGTTCTTACATCATGTCTAAGAAACTCATAATATGGATTCTAAAATTATAAGGATTATATAAAGTTTAAAATTTAGTTAACACTATTCATAACCTCTTTTTAATAGCTTGTTTGGTAAGTCATGGTGCGATTGAACTTGGTGTTGCGTGTAGTGAAAGTTATTGAATTATTTTGAAGAAATAACACACTATAAAATCTTGGGGTGTTACATATTCAAATATGAAGGAACTAAATGAATATCATTTGGGGAATATGTTAAAGTACATAAGGAGAATTTATTTTCCAAATTAGTAATTTGAATTTTTTACTAAACAAAGTATCATCCTATGGTTATGAAATCGAAAATAAGGGTATGTCATTTTTTTTTTGAGAAATTTATTCAATGAAAATAGTTATTTAATAATGGACCAAAACTACTATAACAATAGATATTAATTGTTTACCTAATATAACAAGGTATTATATATGAATTATGATAAATTTCTCATGATTTTCATAAAAATACTCATGTTAACATGGAAAAATGTAAATTTTATATGGATAGTATATTGTGAACACAACTTTATAGATCTTGAAAATATTATATTCATTTCACTTATAATCACACTTCTATATAGTGTAGAATAGTTTTTGATATATATTGATATAATAATGAAGGAATTGGATTTTTTTTCTCAAGAAAAATTATATTGTGATAGACTATTCCCAACCTCAATTAGTTATCCATAAAAAATATTATGCTATATAGGATCCACGAATAGAAGTGTCAATACTCTCATTAAAATTTTATATACCTTAAATATTCTATGATATGTGTTATATATATATATATATATTTATACTGATCAAGAAGTATTTCTCATAGATGTATTTTAACAAGTTTAAAAAGATAGGGGTAGTGTGGATCAAATATTATGACTACTCAAAAATTACCATCCACATAAGGAGAAAACAAAGATGATACAATTATAAAAAAATAATTACACCTTCTTCATGATAAGGATTTGGTATAAAACTAATATTTTTTATATTAAAAGGATAGATATGTAACTTCCCATGGAATGGATAAAGTCATACCTCATCCAAATTATTACTTAGACATCCACATGGTTAATGTTTAAGGAGTAATAAGAGAATAATATGGAACTAAAAATAAGGTTGTAAATATAATGGAGTTCACAATTCATAATGATAGAGTACATCATTATATAATATTTGTATTAAAAAAGACACATATTGGACAATTGTTAATGGATACTTAAATAAATAGTGGTATAAATATTATATTAATGAAAAGTGATTATAAAATAATGAATTGATAAAATATAAAATATTATCAGGTATCGAAATTTTATTGTGCATGGGTTATAAGGGAAAAAAATCATGATTTCCTCCCTCTTAACACGAATAATAATAATGTCATCCTAAATAAATAAAATATGCATGGATAAAATATGAAAACTGTAGTGGAAATAGTTTTGTTGTGGTTTGAACCCACTACCAATGCTACATCAAAATTAATAGTTAAAAGAGAAATTTTATTGTCATGAAAATTTATGATAAAAAAATATGTACCTTAAGATCCACAATAAAAGATTACATGAGACTAGAAAAGGTAAAAATTAGTCATAATTGAACCTTTAAATTGTAAATTACCTCATAACTAACCATTTGATTACTAGAGAAAAAAACATTATTATTACATTTCCAACCATCAGCAGGAGGTTTCCAAAGATCCCAATTACATTTAATAGAAGTGAAAACATGATTGAAATAAATAGATTCCCTAGTATTGTTAAAATGATATATGGATGATTTTTTCACTCTTGTATCTAATATAAAGTGTATAATAAAATTTTTAGTGATGAATATAGGATAAACAATTGTATGATAGTCATTCCCAAATGTGATTTCATTATTTATCTTCAATAAGGCCAAATAGATCAAAATAAAAATGATCAAAATGAAAATAATATTATTAGTATAATGATAATAATTGGACAACCGAGTGTCTAAAAAGGTCATAAAATAACAAATCCACATTGATATATATATATATAATGTTAACAAGCCAATTTCAGCATATTTCCTATAATTCCCATTATAAGAAGAAATAGATGGTGGAATATTCCCTCAACATAAAGCCATAGTGAAACTGTATATATGAGAAGATTAATGAACATTTAAAATTTGTGTCCCATATATGATATATATGTAAAATGAACCAATGAATAAATATTAATTTCTTTTGTAGGAAGGAAATGAATATTAACTCACCCAGATCACTAACAACTAATAAATTTAATTATATTCTAAATAACTAGAATGAGGTATTTCTTTATATGAGTCTTCCTTATAAAACAGATGATCCTATTTATGGAAAAGATACAACTCATTAACAAGTTGATATTAAACCCATATTATAATAGAAATCATAAGAGATAAATGACCTATTATTTCCATAAAATTCATTCTGGGAGAAAAAATTTAAGGAATAACAATATCTCATATTCTTCTCACTAGTTTTCAAATCAGTATATTTTTATAATTGGATTTATCCCCTTCTTGATAATATATCATTATAGTTCTTCTAGATGAATGTTTTGTTTTGTTCACATAGTGTCACATCATCACTGGTTATATGCTTACTTGAATACCAGACCAGACTAGTGTTTTGAACATAAAATATCCCATGTTCCATAAGATAATAAGTCTCTAGGTTTAATGGTGGTTATACCTTCTGCTTGAGGCATCAATCCATCTTCATGTTCTTAGATATGACAGGATAAAAAGATATCCTTGATCTATAATTCTTAATGACCCTGAGAAGGTCTATAGAAAAGGTTAATTAATCATGGTGGATTCTATATGTGAATTTTGTTTTTGGATTTATGAATTGTTTTTATTTTATTTTTTCATTATATTTTTGATATGGGTCTTAATTTGTTTCTGTTATCTCTTAGAGGCAACTGTTTGGTTGGCATGATTTCTTTGGGGTTTTTATTTCTGGTGGTTATAATGTTTGGATTTTATTTTAGCTTTATCAGTGACGTTAATCATCTTAGTGGTATAAATCATTTATTATTGGTAAGGATCGTTGTTATTTTCTTTGTCATTATCTTTTAGTTTTCTCTTTCAGGGATCTGTTTGTATATAATATTTTTCATAAGTAAATATTTCATAGTGATACATTGGTTTGTTTTGATAAATTTCATGTGGTTTTCATTATTATTATTATTTTGTGGTTTTTAGATTCTACAAGTGACTATTAAAAAAAAATAATGATGGTGTTTTAAGAAAATAGGTTTTTATGGTCAAGAGGTTCTTCTAAGAGATTTACTCTCACCATCATTTATTCTAATTTACAAATGGATATTATTATGGGAATAGGATTTCATACCACAAGTATGTTATTTTAAATATATTTTTAGATATTTTCAATGAGTTTTGATGATTTTTGTGACTTCAAGAAGTGTGTTTTTGACACATTTGTAGTGATTGGATTAAATATTGATAACCATTATGCCTAATAATTCCCTATTTTCACTTCTGAATTTATATTTTTTTTTCTATTTGATAGTCTATAATACGGGTATATATTATAGAATTCTTATTATGTAGTTAAATAATTCTATTTGATCAAGATTTCCCACATCCTATGGTTTGAAAAAAAGCATTCATATAATGAATAACAATGGGTGTCTATCAAATTTTTCAATGAAAAATAGAATACCTCTTGATTCAGTAATTTAATAAGATTTGATAATAATATAAAGAGTTATTTTAACATTAATCCAAATTTAAAAAGTAGATATGTCCATCCTAATAGGTTTCTATAATAGTACAGACAACATAGTGTATAAAGAGGTAAAACTATCATGAAATAAAAAAAATCTTTCCTTATGTCTCTATGTCAGGTACTTCAGACCATTTTCACTAAAACCTCCATCCTCTTTATGTTTTTAAAATGTCTCCCATCCATCCTAATAGAGATATATATTATTCATAACATACTTCAAGAAGGCTATAAAAAGGTACACACTATTTTTAAGAAATCTTTATGATTATATCCTATAGACGTAAGATAAATAGGAATCAATGAAAGAATACTTTTTAGGAAATTAATATTTCCCCCAATTGAATGAAGGATTATTAGAAATATAAATTCCCACAACCACCATATTAATAAAAAAATCAATTAAATGGATTTTTACCCACCCTAGGATAATAAAAACCCTAGATATTGAATGTTAAAGTATTTATCGTGAATCATAGACCATTTATTAGGATGCGTAATTCTACGTTAAAAATAAAAGGATAAGTCAATATATATCTCTTAATGGAATTCATAGTTTTCTTACTATGCAAGATATATGTTAAGAGAAGGCCAATTATACGAAGGGAACTTTTTGATGTAAATTTTATTTCCAAGTTATGAGATACCAGTTTCTCTCTCATCAACTAATTTTATGAATTTTAAAGTGATGCTGTTAGGCTGTTGAATTATACCAAGAGAACTTTTTAACCCAATTTCGATTTCTTAGGGTTCAACATGTATTTATTGAATATGTCATCCTTTGAATATATGTGAATAACCATTTATTTTTTTACACGTAATATCCACTTATATTGGGTGTATTTATATTTGTCACATATAATTTTGAGATTGATTTATCCTTAATTTAAGGATACTTTCTTTATAAGGGATTTCATCTCATTTTACATTTCTATTGAGACTTCATTGTTGTTATGCACCAATTCACTCTTATATGGTTTATATACTATCATTTGTAATATTATATCATGAATACATTTATTCTCATGATATTATAAAGTTCTGATTAAATTTGTTTCCTCAATTATTGTATTCATGTGTCTCTAATTTTGGTAAAAACCCTTTAACTAAAATATTGATTTAAATGTTTTAATTATTTGTTCTTATTAATATCCATGTTTTCAAAATGGTTTTAATGATTTATTTATATGGATATTAATGGTTTAAAATGTTAAAATCTTCAAGGTGATATGCGAAACTTTGATTCAAAAATCATTTTATTAAATGTTTTAAATTGTTTTGAAAATGGTTTTTTTGAATGGATTCATTATTTCAATATCCTAAAATGTTATATTGTTATTGCAATGTGGGAATGTTATCTTTCCTTTATGCTTAAGTTATGTGCTATGATTATGTTTTGTTTATTGGGCATTGTTTATGAAAAATGGTGGTT
Organism: Viscum album; assembly: GCA_963277665.1. NCBI lineage: Eukaryota > Viridiplantae > Streptophyta > Magnoliopsida > Santalales > Viscaceae > Viscum > Viscum album. Next base: position 1,243,880,103 of record OY728153.1, read on the forward strand.
CCGTGATAAACTAAGGGCGGGTGAGCCCGATATAGCTCTCCAATGCATTGGGTAACACGAAGGGGTTAAACGCTAAGGTTTCTCCGAAGAGATTTTGGGAATATACTGTGATGGGTATTCCAAATGTAACCATGAGGGTTACTCCCTATGTAATAATGTTATGAATGCATCATGTTACCTTTATGTCTTATGATTTCTATGAGTTATTGGTAAATCTTATGATTCCATGAGGTATGTTAAATTTCTTATGTTTTATGAGTAAAGTATGATTTCATTTATTCTTATGTATACATGGACTAATGATTTCTTTCCATCTTTTTATAAACCTTATTGATCTTTTTATGCTTATCACAGGTTTTTTTGAAATGTTTTTCATAGGACATAAAGTTGAATAGGGTCAAGGATGGGATCAAGGAAATGTCAGGCTGTCTAAAACAAGGAACTAGACATGACTCTTTTGTTCAAGAGTTTTTATTTTTGTGAAAAAAATGGAAGCTGAGTAGATGTTTCTACTTTATAATATTTGATATGTAATAGTTATGTCCTAATTCTATAAAAATATAAACCTAAAAATATCCTCAATGTGAATTATTCATTTAATTCAATAATAAGTAATGTTTAAGGTCAGGTCCTTATATGGACTCTATGCAAATCCTAGGTGAACCAATTCATCTAATTAGGAAGGATAAGAAACTGTCACTCGACCATCTAGATGACGCCCATGAATCCCTGGTAATTGTACATTGTGAATGGGGAGGCCTTATAACATGTGAATTAAATTAGAACCCACCACCACCATGATTTCATATCCCAAACACTAACACCACCAATGAGAAGACCCTATCCTCAGAGGATTCACCATATAGGTGTTGGGCTCACATTGAGTCACACGTATGTGATAGTCAGGGATTCAAATTACATGATATTTTAAAATCACATTCCAATAGATTACAAAATATCAATTGAGCATACACATCATTTCATTTTAGAATTAAATTTCTTAATACAACACAATGTACCAACCCAAATATCAACATTTTGTACCCAAATGTATTTCTAAAACCATTTTTGAACCAAGGTGAAGACATACAACAACAAAAAAGTTCAAAATGGTCCCTTACACCATTTAATGAACAAAATATATTTTTAAGTTGTAACATCCCAAGATTTCATAGTATGTTATTTTCTTTAAAGTAATTCAATAGCTTGCGCTACACGCAACTCCGAGTTTGAGTGCACCACAACATACCAAAATAGCCATTTGAAAAGTGGTTATGAATAGTATTAAATGAATTTTAAATTTTTTAAACTCCACATAATTTTAGAATCTATATTATGTGTTTCTTAGAAATAATGTAAGAACAAATTCATTTTTTCAGATAAAAGATGTATTTTTCAAAAAATGCAATTTTAACACCTTTTAATGGAAAAATATTTTTAAACCCAATATTTGACACTTTTATATATTGAATTTAATTAAATTATATTATTCTTTAGAATCGGGACATGAAAATTTATTTTGGATAAATTTTGGTACTTTTTTGAAAACTTTCATATTTTGATGAATACTAAAAAATACTAAATTTTAATTGAAAACAATTTTTTTAATTGAAATAGTTTGTAGTGTTAAATTAAGAATTTTAATGTTTAAGAAGTATAATTAGATTATATTTTTATCATTTAATACAATTTAGGTCATTATAAGTAATTTCACATTTAAATTTGGCATAAACACATGCAAATATTTTGATAGTTTTTACTTTTTAAAACCCCATATTTCGGTTTTGACGGTGTGAATTAATTTTAAATAAATTAATTCAACTTAAATGTTTTTAATTTGGAAAAATAGAATTCATTTTTGAATTCATAATATCAAAATTAGCTAGGGTAAATTTTTCGTATTTTTCTGAAAGTATTCAATTTTTGATGAATAGTGAAAAACACTCTGTTATAGTTTAAAACCGACTTTTTATTTAAATAATTATTTATTTTATTTAAATTTATTTTAAGTCAAAATTGATATATAATACCTATATAAGTTCATTGTAATTCATTTGAGTCATTTTATAATAAAATTACATGTATTAAATTTTATTGAACTTTTTACCGTCTTTTACCCACCATCTAGGAACATTTGCAAATTTGTATAAAACATAATATTACCACTTCGATGAATTGAATTTCAAAAATATAAGAGACTTGATTAATATAAATCTGTAAAATTTGGTACAATGAGAGGAAAATAATTTTGGTGAATAGTAACTTTTGACTTTTACTTACCACGGTTACAAGTAAATAGGGTAATTAAAGGTAAAAATTATATTATAATTACTCTAAAACATGACCAAATTCTATTGGATATGTGTAATTAGACCAAAAAAACTTTATGAATAAAATATGATCCTTTAGGTCCACTTGGATTATATTAGGAAATTTATTATTATTTTATTTAAAGATGATTTGAAAGTGTTAAATTCAAAGTTTATTAACTAAATTTTTTTTAATATAGGGTTATACATAAAAGATATTCGACTAAAAAAATTCATTAGAAAGAAAAAACTATTTCCTAAATAATAGTATTTTATTAATAAATTTTAGATAATAAATAATTTAAAATATTTATCACACTATGATGATGCAGTAATTAGATTATTAATGACTAATTAAAAAAATTAATATTATAAATATCAAAATAAGTGAAATTTGATACTTTTTATGAATTTCACTAATTTTATAGTTTAATATGACATTTTAGGGTTTATTAAATAATTTTTTTTGATGTAATCATGCTGTTATAATTTTCACAAAAACCAAATACTAAATAATGTCAAAATTAACATAAATGAGTTTTTAAAACAAATACTCTATTATTGGTTGATATAATATTACTAAAAATATAAGGATTGGCAAAAGGGATTAAATAATATTATATATTTCATTAATGGAACGCTTGAGGTTCTGTAGTAAGTTTAGAGTATGTTTATTAACCATATAGTGTAATAATACAAGAAGACATTGTAACTGTTAAACTATTTAACTAAGAGTTAAATCTAAAAGATAAGGTTAAAATGGTAACCTAAAATTATTTAAAACATATTTTTTTAGAGGTTTCTGACCCACCCCCACTTTATCTTCTAAATAAATAATTTTTGTGAGATTATAAATCGAAAATGATTTTATTATAAAATAATATTTCAAGGTTTTCTTAAAGTGACCATCACCCCTCTTATAAAAGGGAACTTCCCCTTCTCTCAAAATCACACCTCCAAATCCATTTGAATCTGCCAAACCCTGCCCAAATATCCCCCCAAATTCAATCACATAAACCTAGAGTCCTTATTTTGTTCATATATCTATCCTATTGATCCATTTTTATCAACTCAAAATGAAACAACCGAAAAAGATGTAATAATTTCACCACCCTCTTTCAAGTTCTTGTCCTCTTAGACTCTTTTTTCATTGTTGTTTACATACCAAAATAATATCTCTAGTACCTCATACATACTGTGATTTTATTATAAATATTGTTCAATCATATTAATTATTCTATCCATCCTATAAATGGCAGTCACCATATGTGCGTGCATATGGCGTAATGTCTCCACGTCATGGGGTAGTTTGTTATTCGAACACTTCATTATTTGGATGGGTATAGCATTGATTATAAATGATATAAATAATAAATATAACATTTTAATTATTCTGTATATATTATATAACATCCAATTACATAATATTCTACATCAATATAATGATATTGTCGCTCGTGTGTAAGTACAGATTACCGTCTCCACAACGCGATGAGATTCATTCCCATGTTCACCATTCAACAATGATTATAAAAATATATATTATTATTAATTATGTAATATATGACATAATAATTCTACTGGAGATATATATATATATATATATATATATATATATATATGTATGTACATAAATATATATTATTCACTTACTTACGTTCAAGTAAGATATGAAAATAGAAACAATGTTTATGCGTACGTACGGCCTACCGTCTACATAAACGGTGCCTTCCATTTCATATTTCTATCATTTATAAATATTTATATTCTAAAAATATTTGATATATAAATGAATATTTATAAACTATATTTATTTAAATTATGATCAAAATCATACAATCAATAATAACAAGTCAAAACATGTACGATAAAGATAGCGATTATTACCCAAAATGTTAATTTAACATGAAAATCATTATTAAATGGGAAGTATAAGGTCATAAATTATTCATGTATGATATAATATATATGAATATGGTTCTGGTAAAATTAGTAACATTTTATGATCATTATACAGGAGGTCAAACGTGCCCTTGACCAAAGGAAAGTGCAAGGTAAGGGGTTTCTTATCTCACTTTTAATTATATGATATTTCCATTGTTCGCCACTTATTTATTTCATGTGGTGTATTGGGTACTAACATTTGATATATATTATCATGATTCTCTTTATATTCATGGTATTTTGTGATTCATTTTGTGGTTATTATCTTTCTTTCATATGACTTGATGGATTACAACATGGTAAGGGATTTTCATCACACTTCTTATTTCCTTGAGATTAATACTATATTGCCACTATTTCCTTTTGTGTAGTGTATGTACTGTCTATTATTGTATTCCTTACATAATATAACTTAATTTATTTTTATTTTAATCTTTATTTTATGATACTTCTTTCATGGGGTGTGTTTCGTATGTCACCACATCAGTATGGGAATTTCTAATTTCAATTTCCACTCAATGGGTTTTATGCAAACTTCATTGATTATTTTACTCCAAGATTATGTGTGAAATCACTATTTATTTATTTATGTATTAATTTACAATCACCATTTTGTGGTTATTTTTTTGATACACATAATCACTCCATTGATAAATTCTTAAATCATCGATATGAACTTGATAAGAGTAATCTTAAATAAATTTTCATTCATTGAGTTAAACATCCAAGTCATTGGTGTTGTTGTTACAAGAATATGTGTGAATGTACTATGATTGTTTTACAATGAATATCCAATAATAATTAGTGTATTTATATTTTTCACACATAATTATGTCATTGATTTATCCTTAACCTAAGGATATGGTCTTTATAAGGGGTTTCATCTCAACTTAAATTCCATTGAGACTTCTTTGTTGTTATTCACCAATTCACTTCTATTTGGTGTATATACTGTACTTTGACCTAATATATCATGAATACCTTTATTCATAGGATATTATTATGTTTATATTACCTCAATTATTTGTATTCAAGTGTCTCTCATTTGGTTAGAATCTCTAACTAAAATATCATTCTAAATGTTTTAAAATTGTATTCCTCTAAATCTTTCTCAATAATTTCCATATTTTAAAAATGGTTTTATGGATTTATATATATGGACAATAATGATTTAAAATTAATTTTTTTAATGGTTTCAATGTGGTATGAGACACTTTTATTAAAAAATCTATTTTTAACAACTTCTCGATAAATAGTGATACTTTTAAATTTTATTAAGAAAAATGGGTATATTTCTCTCAAATATTTTTGTTGATTATTTTCATCTATGTAAATATCCTTCATTATTCTCAATTAAAGTTAATTTATTATAATATAATCTTCTATATTTTATTGAATGAGTTATTTTTGACTGTGTATGTGCTATTTTTATACCATTCAGGATTTACTGTTAATGTATTGACATTTCGTATGATAGTTTTAATATGAATTCTAGGATTATATTTCACCCTTTCATATGAGGAATGCATTAGAATTATTATGTGATGGGTGGAGCCCGCTATAGCTCCTCGATTCTTCGATAGGTCTCATGAGACAAACTAGTGTCTTGGTACAAGGCCTTAAAAAAATCTTATTTGTAGTCTTGGCACAAGGCCTTGACTATGTGGTTATAAAATCTATAATTACGCATTCCATCATTAAGAAATTGTCTATTGATATTACATGTGATTATTTGACTATTTTAATATCCATGTGAATAAGTAAATGGCATTATTTGATTTATATTTTCTATTTTATGGTGTTGTTTAAGTTTAAAAGGATTTTGTTTTACTCTTATACATTTCCTTAAATGTTTATACTTATTTATGAAAATCTAAACTATATTGTTATCCTTACTGATCATCTAAGATCACCCCTTTCTAGGTTGTATTTTTCCCATGATGCGAAGGATTATATTATGACTAACCCACAGGGGTAGTCTAATGGATATGAATGTGGTCAATGAAGACAATTTTGTTGTTGGTTTACATTTTATAATGTAATGTAAGACTTGTGAATGTATCTAGTACTTCCAAGGCTACTAAACTTATCGGTCTTTCGTGATTTGATCCCTTGTGATCATGAAAATGTTATGTAATGATGCACTAACTCTGGGTAACTGGGGTTGGGTTGTTACAGTTTGTATCAGAAGAAGTTTAGTACAAACCGGGGAAACTAGATTTAGAAAAACTCTGATTAGAAAACACTACCTTAAGATAGACATTGAGGATTAGTATAAAAGATCATACAAAAATTTTGGTAATGTAAATATTATGTTGGTTTTCCAATCAATACATCCCTATCTATATATGATCCGGTAGAGGTGGCTCTGGCAGAGATGTACCTAGGACTGAAAACTCTGACAAAGAGTTTTCGGATTGACATGGGGTAACCTAGTACACGACAACAGGCCTTGTTGCACTATTGGTTATGACACCACCGGGGGGTATTCTTAGGATAATTCGCATCTCCATTACAAACTGATTATAAATATTTCAATATAAGATGAGAATAAATAACCTTGGGTAATTATAAGGTGTTTTATATTGAAAATAAGTTTTTATGATATTCTCTAAATGATTTTATGACTCAAACTATGCTTTCTTGTGTTAGCCAATGGTTGGATTCCAAGAAAGTCATAGTAACATTGAACATGATGTACATGGTGGGAATGGTGGTGGAAATGAGAAAAGAAATTTAATATTGATAGGTGTAAAATATATCATGTTCATCCCGAATTATATTTCCAAAAATATGATCAACAACATATATATTAACCAACTCCCAGACTCAACAAAGAAGGAAGGGGTGGTGGATGATAAGAGCTCCAGTAGTGGAGACCCTGGGGAAAAGAATGCCCAATTCCCATCATGCGGGAAGTGTGGAAGGAGACACCTATGAAAGTGTTTCAATGGAACAAAGAAATTCTTTATGTGTGGGAAAGAAGGACATGAAGTAATGAATTGTTAGGGAAATGAAGAGTACTATGTGTAACACCCCAGGTAAATAAATAATATCACTTTTTCATATTTATTAATATTTGTGAGTTAAATATTAATTTTTACTTTAAAAGGAGATGCTAGGTTCGATGGCATACCCAATACGCAACAACAAGTTTCTTTGAAATCTTACGATGCACACTAATAATATAATATTATTATTGTAAATGGTAGTAAAATCCTAGCCGATGTAATGGTAGGAATGAACAGAACTAACTAAAAAGTGATTATATATGCTTTTCAAATATTTTTACATTTATTAAATAAATGTTAGATGCTTAAAATGCGAATGAATCCAATTTTAAGCGTAAATATTCTATTATTCTTTAAAAGGTCGATTAAGATCCTTTTGATGGAGAACCCCTTTTAAATAAACATTTTCACAATTTTATATTTTATATTTTACATTATAAAATTCTTTTTAGAATCAGGACATCAAAATTTACTTTGTATAAATTTTTGGTATTTTTCCGATAAAGTTCTTTTTTTAATGAATAGTGTAAAATGTTGTATTTTAATTCAAAACCACCTTTTAATCTGATTTATTTATATGGATATATTATCTTTTTAATTAGGTTTAATGTGTAGTTAGAATGTATTTTTACCATTTAATCCAGTCGTGGTCATTGGAATTAATTTTACTTTGAAATTGGACTTAAACTAGTGTCAATCTTTTGATATATTTTGTTTCTTAAAAACATGCTATTTGTTTTGACAATGGGAATTAATTATTAAATTTATTAATGCTACATATATGATTTTAATTTTTTTAAATAGACATCATTTTTGAATTCGGAATATCAAATATAGCTTAGGGTTAATTTTTGGTATTTTTCTAAAAAACTTCAATTTTGATGAATAGTGAAACCACTAAGTGGTAGTTAAAAAAACTGATTTTTCGTTTAAATGAAATTTTACCACCTTTGTGATTTGAATTTCAAAAATCCGAAATATATGGTTTTCATTAGGATGTAAAATTTGGTTCAATGGGATGAAAATATTTTTTGGTAAATATTAACTTTTAAGTTTTATTAATCACGATTAAAGGTAATTAGTGTAATTTATGGTCATGATAATGTTATAATAATATGAAATGACCATGACACAAGTCCTACCCTTATTTTATGAATCATGTCTGACCAAGACAATCCATGGGTCAACTTGGGGACCCCATGGAGCCACATGTGTAAGAAAATGACATTAATAACATTTTATTTAAAGTTAAAAACAAAATGTCACAAACATGTATAGTTTTAATAAAACAATTTTTACAAGGGGTTATACAAGTAATATTTTTGACTATAAATATTCACTGTAAATATACAAATATTTTCTACATCGTAGTATCTTTCTATAATTTTTAGACATTAAATAAATTAATTTATTTTTGACACCATGATGATGGAGTGATTACCTCATTAATGAACGATTTAAATTAAATGAAAATATAATGTAAACTCTAAGACATACACAAGAAAAAAACCTATTTGATGGGTGGATTTAGAACCCTTATCACCTTATCCTCAAAAAATATCTTTGTGGGACCTTTAAAATCCAAAATGAATTTTAAAATAATGTGATATTTCATGACTTTCCAAGAGTGCCCCTCCTCCCTCTTATAAAAGGCCCCCACCTCTACCTCCTTACCCACACCTCTCAAGGCATTGGATCGGCCAAAATCTGATCATTTTATCTCTCCAAATCCTTATCTTCATCCTAAAATCCTTCTCTTAGGCAGAAAAAACTTCAATAAACCCTTTTGGTTCAAACCAAGAGGAGTTACCCGATATAAAGGTAAAGTCTTCCCTAATATTCTTTTGTTTTATTTTGCTTCTCCAACCCCCTAAACTCTTTTTATTCCTTTTTTTTTTGAAACAAAACCAGTATCTTCAATATACTAGGATGATTTTATGATAAATATTCGAGCTACACTTACACAAACCTCTGTCTAATGATTAAAGAACATACTGTTTCTGTGGATAGTGAATTACTGCCTCACAAAACGATGATTGTTCTATCTTCTCTTAACACCTTTCATGGTGGCCATTATTATGTCACTTTAATTTATATATGATATATATGGTATTTATGTTTTCTATATTCTTCTTTATTTTATATTTAAAACATACCTTTATGCTTTTCATGTTGTGAAAATGCGATAATATCATATAAGGAAGTGTGGACTACCGCCCCCTCAAGTGATGTGACTCGTTCATGAAATACATAGAATGTATAAAGAATGAAATTAATGAACATATGTGACCTATATAACATATATATTAAAATTTAATTATAATATATATATATATCTCATTTATTTTTAATTCCATTAATATGACAAAGAAATGAAATTAGCGTTCATGCGTACGTACGGCCTACCGTCTCCGTGAACGGTGCATTTCATTTCTTTTTTATCTCCAAATGTTATGTAATAGTATAAAATTAATATTTACTGGATATATATGATATTTAAATCATTAATACTATTCTGTAGATGATTTAATTATAACTACATGGACAATCATTTTCAAACAAGTTCATTTTTGACTCATGTACCAAACATCGACAAAAACATCTGATATGAACTCGCATAATTAACAAATTATTATAACATTATAATATGTGATATGAATTGAAAAATAAATTTTAAATGAGTTCCTTATGCAATTTTAAATTGACCAAAGTTTATTATTCAAGAATATAAAGAAACGAACAAGACAAGTCGGACTTGATGTAAGGGATCCTACCTCTCTCATTCTTTTTAAGTACTCTCTTTTATGTCATTTATTTTAAGCTCATCATTATTTTGTTTGGAGATGTTATTTTATATTCCTAATTCTGTAGAATTATTTTCATATTATAAGAGACCCTATTTGATCTCATAAATCCATTTTTGGACGTTTTAAGTGGCGTCGTTAGGCTGCCGAGTTTTCTTAAGGGATTTTTAATCTCACTTTTATTCCCGTGAGATTTATGATACATTTGCCACCATTCCCTTTGAGTGGTGTATGTACTATCCATTATTATACTCTTTGTGTAATATAATTTCATTTATGGGTATTTAAATCTTCATTATATGACCCTTCTTCCATGGGGTGTATGTTTTGAAAGTTACCCAAATCGGTAAGGGGACCTTTCACCCTCCTCTTCTTTAAAAAGACTTCTTTTTGTTATGTCTTTTAATTTACATCTTTTTATGTTGGGATATGTTCTCATATATCCTTATTGATATAAATTTAATTTACAAGTGATGAGATACCCTTTTTATCTCTCATCAACTCATTTTCATAATTTTGAAGTGACGCCGTTAGGCCTTCGAATTTTTGTAAGGGAACTTCTTAACCCAATTTTGATTCTTTGGGTTAAACTTCTACTCCTTGAATATGTCGTTCTATGAATATATGTGAATGAACTCTGATTGTTTTACACTTAATATCCACTTATATTTGGTGTATTCTTTTTTCACTGATAATTATGTAATTGATTTATCCTTAATCAAAGGACAATGTCTTTGTAAGGGACTTCGCATCAATCTCCATTCATTGAGGAATATTTTATTTTAATACAAGACTTGATTTTATACATTGTATAAAAACCTTTGAATTTTACTTTTACTCAAAATGAATCTTTTTCTACGAAGCGTTTTACTAAAAGAAAAAATGGGATGTCTCTTTTTAACGTACGTGGTGACAATGACCTTTCTGCCGCCGCGAGTATTATTTGATCCTTAGCTTCCTCAACAAGCCGTAATATTTTTAAAAGTAAATAAATACCATATACTCTTTTGTGTATTTTGGTATTGAAAATGGTTTTGATAATGTATTTGTTATGTCAATATATTTAAGTGATATATTGTCATTGAAATGTGGAAATGTTTTCTGTCCATTATATTTTTATTATGATTTTGTAATGGTACTTGGACATTTGACGGGTGGTTACGTGATAAACCATATGACGGGTGGTGTCGTGAATACCATGACAGGTGGTTACATTATAACCTCCAATGCATTGGGTATGGAAGTCAGTCGTATGGTTATTCTATGTAGTGATATTTTTGGAAGTCGACTGTATGGTTATTCCATTTAAGTATGTTTATGTCCCAGGTTACCTTTATATGTTATGTGTTCTTTATATGCGTTTATGGTAATATTTTGGTTACAAAGGATAAGTAGTGATCTTTTATCCAGTGAAGATTATTTACAACTTCATAAATGTAAAAAGTATTACTTTGATAAAGTATACATGGTTTACTTGTTATTTTGAAAAACTAACAGTTTTCATTTTTTGTATATCCTTTACTGGGCTTTTTATGCTCACCCCATGTTTTTGAAATGTTTTCCACAGGACTTAAAGATAAATAGGGTCAAGGATGGGATCATGGAAAGACATTTTATCTAAAACATGGAACTAGAAATGTTTTTTAAGGGTTTTTATTTTATGGAAACTTAGTAGAAGTGTCTAATTAGTAATCTTTTGAGTTGTAGTAGTTATGTACTAATTCTCTAAAACTTTAAACCTGAAAAGATCCTCTATGTGAATTATTCAATTAATTCATGATTATGTAATTTTTTAAGGTTGGGTCCTTATAGTTGGTTTCAAAGGTCGTTTTAGATAACTTTAGAGGTTAGGGTATTCTCTAAGCATAAGTGACATTACCATAATGGTTAGGATTTCAGAAAGAGTCACAGTTTTAGATAAAGTGAATGAGTAAGTATATATTAGTGTTTATCTTCCTCATTAGTACATGATAATTTTTTTGATATACTCACACTGACATTTTTGGTTTTAGTAAATGGATGGATCTTGTAGGCACCAAAGTGACAATGGGTTTGAAGGAAACTGTGGTGGTTCTCTCATTAAGAGACTGGAGGAAATGGGGGATTCAATGAGAAATCTCGTCGTTATTCTAAACCAACTATCAGAAGGCATGATTAACCACTTGAACATTGGTGAGTTCTCTAATGCATCATGTATGAGATGACCAACTCAATGTGGAAGTTTAGGTAATAATTATAAAGGTAACCATTAGGGTTTATATGATCCTTACTTTTCAAGTAATTATGGGTTATTATATGTTATGATGGAAAGTGAAAGGCATGGGATAAAATTGAGGTTAAATTATGTTATTGTTATTTTTGATGATTTTATCTCTTTTTGGGGAATGTTTTGAGAATTATATAGTTTTGGAAAAAGGACAACACACAGACCGTGTGACAACCCTTCGTGTCGGACAAAGCTGTGGGAAACGAACCCACAACCAAAGTGTGACTGGTATTTATCGCCTACCACTGGACTACGTGAATTCCCTAGTTAGTTTAACTAATTATTTTTAGTTAGATGATTTTATTAATCAAGAGTAAGTTGATTTTGGGTTATCTATAGAAATTATTAACCTACCATGGAGGATATGTGATTAGGCTAATTACTTTTCAATATGATACTTTAATATAAACTGATGTTATTTGGAGATAAATGTTAATTTTTACCTTGGAAAACTATGTGATTAAATCCTTCAAATATTTGGGTTTCAATATTTTTTTGGTTTACATTGAAGAATTTTATGGCCAAATTATTTATCGAATGGTCTTCGTTGAACTTTGGTTTTTGTTGGACAAATTTTGGAGATTAAGAATATATTTTCATTTTATAAAGGATTATCCTTTTTGGGTATTTTCTGATCTTGTACTAATAAATTTAGGTTTTGGTTATGGTTTAAATACATGAGAAATATATAGTTTATCTTTTATGGGTTAGGTGATTCTCTAAAATTTGATTATAGAACTCTTAATATGAACAATTCATCCTGAAATACTCATCCTTTGGAGAAAATATGAGTTTGAGTTAGATATATAGTAAAAGATGAAAGTCTACATGACAAGTGATTATGTTTCCTTATGATTTAGTTAAGCTCATAAATAAATGCCTATTTTAAAAGTTGCATAAAAAAATGTTGTCTATTAACTTTTCCTACTAGGGAATCACATACCGTTTAACCCATCATAAATTTGTAATTTTCTTAGGGTTAGCTTTATCCTAACCATGTTTTCTATCACTCTCCATCAGAACATGACCCTATTTTTTCTCCTCCATATCAATGTTTTAATGGAATCCTAGTATGGTTTAACTCGGGTGACCTTCATACTTCCCTTTCTTTCTTTTAAAGTGATAGTTTAATTGACTACTTTTCCGATGTGCGGCTTTCAATGAAGTTTCAAAGCCCAATTTTAAAATTGTGATGACGCAGTTCCCAAAATGGGGGAAGGATGTAACACCCCAAGTAAATAAATAATATCCCTTTTTAATATTTATTAATTTTTGTGAATTAAATATTAATTTTTACTTCAAAAGGGGATGCTATGTTCGATAGCGTACCCAATACGCAACAACGAGTTTCTTTGAAATCTTACGATGCACACTAGTAATATAATAATATTATTGTAAATGGTAGTAAAATCCAATCCGATGTAATGGCGGGAATGAATAGAACAAACTAAAAAGTGATTATAAATGCTAGTCATATATTTTTACATTTATTAAATAAATGTTAGGTGCTTAAAATGCGAAAGAATCCAATTTTAAGCGTATATATTCTAATATTCTTTAAAAGGTGGATTAAAGGCCTTTTGATGGCGAACCCCTTTTAAATAAAATTTTTGACAATTTTATTTGTTTTATTTTATAAAAAATAATTAATTTTAGAATCGGGACATCAAAATTTACTTTCTATAAATTTTTGGTATTTTTCTGATAAAGTTCTTTTTTAATGAATAGTGTAAAATGTTGTATTTTAATTCAAAACCTACTTTTAATATGATTTATTTATATGGATAGATGATTATTTTAATTGGGTTTAAAGTTTAGTTAGAATATATTTTTACCATTTAATCCTATGGTGTTCATTGGAATTAATTTCACTTTGAAATTAGACTTAAACTAGTGTCAATCTTTTGATATATTTTGTTTCTTAAAAACACGCTATTTGTTTTGACAACGAGAATAATTATTAAATTGATTAATGAAAATTATATGTTTTTAATTTTTTAAAATATAAATCATTTTTGAATTCGGAAAATCAAATATAGTTTAGGGTAAATTTTTGGTATTTTTCTGAAAAAATTAAATTTTTGATTAATAGGGAAACCACTAAGTGGAAGTTTAAAAACAGATTATTCATTTAAATGAAATTTTACCACATATTTGATTTGGATTTAAAAAATCTGACATATATGGTTGTAATTAGGATGTTAAATGGGGTTTAATGGGATGAAAATATTTTTTAGTGAATAGTAACTGTTAAGTTTTATTAATCACGATTAAAGGTAATTAGTGTAATTTAAGGTAAAGATAATGATATAATAATATGAAATAACCATGACACATGTCATAACCTTATTTTATGAATCATGGCCGACCCAGACAATCCTTGGCCCAACTTGGGGACCCCATGGAGCCACTTGGGTAAGAAAATGACATTAATAACTTTTTATTTAAAGTTAAAATAAAAATGTCACAAACATGTATTGTTTTACTAAAACAATTTTTACAAGGGGTTATACAAGTCATATTTTTTACTATAAATATTCATTGTAAATCTAAATATATTTCCTACATCATAGTATTTTTTTTATAATTTTTAGACATTAAATAAATTTATTTATTTATGACACCATGATGATGCAGTGATTACATCATTAATGAACGATTTAAATAAAATGAAAAGATAATGTAAACTCTAAGACATAAACTTGTCAAAAACCTATTTTATGGGTGGATTTATAACCCTTATAACCTTATACTCGAAATATATCTTTTTGGGACCTTTAAAATCTGAAAATCATTTTAATATATAGTGACATTTCATGACTTTCCAAGAGTGTCCCTCCTCCCTCTTATAAAAGGACCCCAACTCTACCTCCTTACCCACACATCTGAAGCCATTGGATCGGCCAAAATCTGATCATTTTATCTCTCCACATCCCTCTATTCATCCTAAAATCCTTCACTTAGGCATAAATCTCTTCAAGAAACCCTTTTGGTTCAAACCAAGAGGAGTTACCCGATATAAAGGGAAAGTCTTCCCTGATGTTCTTTTGTTTTATTTTTCTTCTCCAACCCCCTAAAATATTTTTATTAATTTCTTTTGTAAAAAAACCAGTATCTTAAATATACTAGTATGGTTTTATGAGAAATATTCGAGCTACACTTACACACACCTCCGTCTAATGGTTAAAGAACATACTGTTTCTGTGGATGGCGAATTACTGCCTCACGAAATGATGATTGTTCAATCTTCTCTTAACACCTTTCACGGTGGCCATTATGATGTCACTCTATTTTATATATGATATATATGGTATTTATGTTTTCTATATGCATCTGTATTTTATATTTTAAACATACCTTTATGCTTTTCAAGTCGTGCAAATGCGATAATTTCATACGAGGAAGTGTGGACTACCGCCCCCTCAAGTGATGTGAATCGTTCCTGCAATTCATGGAATGTATAAAGAATCGAATTAATGAAAATATTTGACCTAAATAACATATATATTATAATGGAATTACCATATATATATATATATATATCATTTATTTTTAATTCCATTAATATGATAAAGAAATGAAAGTAGCGTTCATGAGTATGTACGGCCTACTGTCTCCATGAACGGTGCATTTCATTTATTTTTATCTCCAAATGTTATGGAATCGTATAAAATGAATATTTACCAGATATATATTATATTTAAATCATTAATTCTATTCGGGAGATGATTTACTTATAACTACATGGACAATCATTTTTAAACTAGTTCATTTTTGACTCATTTACCATACATCGACAAAAACATCTGATATGAACTCGCATAATTAACTAATTATTATAACATTATAATATGTTATATGAATTGAATAATAAAATTTAAATGAGGTCCTTAATAAATTATAAATTTACCAAAGTTTATTATTCAGGAATATAAAGAAACGAACAAGACAAGTCGGACTTGAGGTAAGGGATCCTACCTCTCTCATTCTTTTTAAGTACTCTCTTTTATGTCATTTATTTTAAGCTCATATTTATTATGTTTGGGGATATTATATTATATTCCTCATTCTGTACTTTTCTGTTCATATTATGAGAGACCCTATTTGATCTCATAAATCCATTTTTGGATGTGTTAAGTGGTGCCATTAGGCAGCTGAGTTTTCGTAAGGGATTTTTCATCTCACTTTTATTCCAGTGATATTTATGATAAATTTGCCATCATTTCCTTTGAGTGGTTTATGTGCTGCCCATTATTATACTCTTTGTGTAATTTAATTTCATTTATGGGTATTTACATCTTCATTGTATGACCCTTCTTCTATGAGGTGTACGTTTCGAAAGTTACCCAAATCGGTAAGGGGACATTTCACCCTCCTCTTCTTTAAAAAGACTTATTTTTGTTATGTATTTTAATTTAAATCTTCTTATGTCTTGATATTTTCTCATATATCCTTATTTCTGTAAATTTAATTTACAAGTGATGAGATACCCTCTTTATCTCTCATCAACTCATTTTCATAATTTTGAAGTGACGTCGTTAGGCTGTCGAATTTTTGCAAGGGAACTTCTTAACCCAATTTTGATTCTTTGGGTTAAACTTGTACTTCTTTAATATGTAATTCTATGAATATGTGTGAATGACCTCTGATTTTTTTACACTTAATATCCGCTTATATTTGGTGTATTATTTTTTCACACATAATTATGTAATTGATTTATCCTTAATCAAAGAATATCGGCTTTGTAAGGGACTTCGTCTAAATATCCTTTAATTGAGGCATATTTTGTTTTAATACAAGACTTTCTTTTATACACTGTATAAACACCTTTTACATTTACTTTTATTCAAAAGGAATCTTTTTATACGAAGCGTTTTACTAAACTAAAAAAGGAATGTTTCTTTTTAACGTACACGGTGACAATAACATTTCTGCAGCCGCGAGTATTATTTGATCCTTGGCTTCCTCAACAAGTCGTAATGTTTTTAAAAGTAAATAAATACCATATACTCTTTTATGTATTTTGGTATTGAAAATGGTTTTGATAATGGATTTGTTATGTCAATATATTTAAGTGATATATTGTGATTGAAATATGGAAATGTTTTCTTTCCATTATATTTGTATTATGATTTGGTAATGGCACTTGGACATTTAACGGGTGGTTACGTGATAAACCATATGATGGGTGGTGCTGTGAATACGAGGATGGGTGGTTATGTTATAACCTCCAATGCATTGGGTATGGAAGTCAGCCGTATGGTTATTCCATGTAGTGATATGTGTGGAAGTCGACAGTATGGTTATTCCATTTAAGTATGTTTATGTCCCAAGTTACCTTTATATGTTATGTGTTCTTTATATGGGTTTATGGTAATATTTTGGTTACAAAGGATAAGTAGTGATATTTTATTCAGTGAAGAGTATTTACTACTTCATAATGGTGAAAATTATTACTTTAATAAAGTATTAATGGTTTAGTTGTTGTTTTGAAAAACTAACAGTTTTCCTTTTTTGTGTATTCTTTACTGGGATTTTTATGCTCATCCCATGTTTTTGAAATGTTTTCCACATGACTTAAATATGAATAGGGTCAAGGATGGGATCAAGGAAAGACATGCTATCTAAAACATGGAACTAGACATGTTTCTTTTTAAGGGTGTTTATTTAGGGAAACATAGTATAAGTTTCTACTTTGTAATCTTTTGAGATGTAATCGTTATGTCCTAATTCTCTAAAACTCTAATCCTAAAAAGATCCTCTATGTGAATTATTCATTTAATTCATGATTATGTAATGTTTTAAGGCCAGGTCCTTATACTATGGATGAAAATAAAAATGATCCCAAGAATCCATTTATAATAATTTTCCATAAATGTATGGGACCTGGGAATTACCCATGTGAATGCCCTATTCTTTAGGAAAACCACTTGGTCAAGGAAGAACCTATGCAGAAATATATGTATGGTGAAAATTTTAAAAGTATTAGTGTTATTTATTCATGGGATTAATTTAGAATACTTTTCTCTTGTATGTGCAACCCTACAGTTTGTTATGTGAAAATGATAATTTTGGAAGAATTATCTTTTATATTATATTTATAAAATACCATTTGGGTTTATATGATCCTTGAATTTGAGGAAATTACAGGTAATTAAATTTTGGGACAAAAATGAGAGTTATGAGATAACATTTGCGGTGAAATTATGATATGGTTATTCTGAAGAATTTTTATCATTTTGGTAATGTTAAAAAATATAGTTTTTGAAAAAGGACAACACACAGACTATGTGACAACCCGTCGCATCAGAAAAAGGTACGAGAATCGAACTCACAACAAAAGTGTGATTGGTATTTATCTCCTACCACTAGACTACGTGAAGTCTCGGGTTAGTGTGACTAATTATTTTTTGTTAAATGATTTAATTGATCAATAATAAGTTTATTTGGGATAATATGCCTTATCAAATTGATATCCTTATTATGGGAAAATTATTTGGTGATCAAGTGATAAATTTTATTTTGGAAGACGTTTGCTCTGTAGGGGAAAAAATATGCCAATGGAAAATAGAATACTATGGGATTTCATTTGAGGAGTAATGGTGAATTTTTATCTATGTTTTTATTGTGGATTTATAGTGATTATGGTTATTTATAAAAATGATTAACCTATCATATAGAATATGTAATTAGGTTAATTAATTTTATGTTTGTGACTTTAAGAGTAGTCTATGTTATTTGGAGATACAATTTAACTTGGAAGAAGATGTAATTAAATACATCTGTGTTTTGGGTTTCAATATTAGGTTGGGTTATATTGAAGTATTTTAAGGACAATTGTTTATTTAATGGTATTTATTTAACTTTGGGTATTATTGGTTTAATTTTAGAAATTTGGATTAGTATTTCTTTCTCTAAAGGATTATCCTTTTGGGGAATCATCTGATCTTGTACTAATAATTTTGGTTTTGGTTAATCTCTAAATACAAGGTAAATATATTGTTCATCCTTTTTGGATTATGTGATTCTCTAGAAGTTGATTCTATCACTTCAGGTGTGACCAAGTCATCTTGAATACTCATCCTTTGAAAAAAAAGATGAGTTAGTGGTAGAAATTTATTAAAGGATTAAACTCTACTTAAAAGTTATGTATATCTATTTATTTTATTAGTTAATCTCATAAATACATTCCTTGACATTATGAAATGGAACTTAACACAAAAAAACGTTGTCTGTTTACTTTTCCTAATGGGAAAATAATGACCGTTTATCCCATCACATGTTTGTGGTTTTCTTGTTGTTAAATTTTCCCTTGATCATGTTTTCTATCACTCTCTATCAGAACATGGAACTTAGTCTAGCTTCTATATCAATGTTTTCATACATGGAATCCTAGTATGAGTTATCTTGGGTGACCTTTGTACTTCCCGTTCTTTCTTTTAAAGAGATAGTTTTATTGACTCATTTTTTGATGTGGGATATTAAATGATGTTCCCAATCCCAATTTTAAAATTGTGAGGATACAATTTCCAAAATGGTGGAAGAATGTAACACCCCATAATTTCATAGTAGGTTATTTTCATTAAAGTAATTCAATAGCTTGCGCTACACGCATCACCGAGTTCGAGCGCATCACGACTTAACAAACCGGCCGTTGAAAAATAAGTTATGAATAATATAAACTGAAATTTAAATTTTATATACTCCATATAATTTTAGAATCCATATTATGTGTTTCTTAGAAATAAAATAAGAACAAAATTATTTTTCCAGATAAAATATGTATTTTTCAAAAAATGTAATTTTACCACCGTTTAATGGAAAACCCTTTTTAAAACAAATATTTGACACTTATATATATTTAATTTTATGAAATTAAATTCTTCTTTAGAATAGAGACATGAAAATTTATTTTCGATAATATGTTGGCACTTTTCTGATAACCTTCATATTTTGATGAATACTAAAAAATACATAATTTTAGTTGAAAACAACTTTTTTAATTGAAATAATTTATAGTGTTAAATTATTCATTTGAATGGTTTGGAAGTATAATTAGATTTTATTTTTATCATTTAATACAATGTAGGTCATTATATGTATTTTCTTATTTAAATTTGACATAAACACATGTCAATCTTTTGATAGTTTTTACTTTTTAAAAACCCGCTTTTCAGTTTTGACAAAGGGAATTAATTTTAAATTAACTAATGGCACTTATATGTTTTGAATTCGATAAAATAGAATTCATTTTTTACTTCTAAATATCAAAATTATCTTAGGGTAAATTTTTGGTTTTTTCTGAAAGCATTCAATTTTTGATGAATAATGAAAAATACTACGTTATTGTTTAAAACCAACATTTTATTTAAATAATTGTTTATTTTATTTAAATTTATTTTAAGTCAAAATAGATCTATAATACCTATTTAAGTTCAATGTAATTTATTGGAGTCATTTTATAATAAAATTAGATGTATAAAATTTTATTGAACTTTTTACCGTCTTTTGCACACCTTCTAGGAGAATTTTCAAATTTGTATAAGACATAATTTAACCTCTTCTGTGAATTAAATTTCAAAAATCTGAGAGACAAAATTAATATTAGTAAGTAAAATGTGATTAAATAAGAAGAAAATAATTTTTGGTGAATAGTATCTTTTGACTTTTATTTACCATGGTTAAAAGTGAATAGAGTAATTAAAGGTAAAAATGATATTATAATTACCCTAACACATGTCATAATTATATTGTATAAGTGTAATTCGACCAGAAACAACCTTAGGAATAAAATATGATCCTTTAGGTCCACTTGGATTAGATTATGACATTTGTTATTATTTTATTTAAAGAAGAGTTAAAAATGTTAAATTCAATGTTTATTAGCTAAACCATTTTTAATATTAGGTTATACATAAGATAAATTAGACTATACATTTTCATTAGAAAGATAAAACTATTTCCTACATAATGGTAATTTATTTATAATTTTCAATCATTAAATAATTTAATTTATTTAGGACACAATGATGATGCAATAATAACCTTATTAATGAAAAATTAATATAATTAATATTATAAATATCAAAATAAAATTAATTTGAGACTATTGATGAATTACACTAATTTAATATGATAATATGAGATGTTAGGGTTAATTAAATTATTTTTTTGAATTAATCATTCTGTTATAATTTTCACAAAAACCAAATACTAAATAATGTCAAAATTCAGATAAATGAGTTTTTTAAAAAAATACTTTATTATTGGTTGATATAATATTTTTAAAAATATAATGTTTGTTCATATGGGTTAAATAATATTATATATGTCATTAATGAACCACTTGAGGTTTTTCGGATTTTTAGATTATTTTTATTTATCATATAGTGTAAGAATACAAGAAGACACGGTAAAAGTTAAAATATTTAACTAAGAGTTAAATCTAGAAGATATGGTTAAAATGGTAACATAAATTTGTCTAAAGTATATTGGTTGAGAATTTTTCGACCCATCCACACCTTACACTATAAATAAATCATTTTTGAGCCATTAGAAACCGAAAATGATTTTATTATAAAATAATATTTCAAGGTTCTCCTAAAGTGACCCTTACCCTTCTTATAAAAGGGAACTTCCCCTTCTCCCAAAATCACACCTCAAAAGCCATTTGTATCGGCCAAAACCTACCCAAATATCCTCAAAACGTCACTCAAATAAAACTAGAGTCCTTACATTGATCATAAATTCAACCTATGGATCCATTTTGATCAACTCAATAGGAAACACCCGAAGAAGAGGTAATAATTTCACCACCCTCTTTCAAGTTCTTTTTTTATTCCACTTCCTGTTTACTTGTTGTTTATATCCCAAAATAATTAATCCAATACCACATATATACTGTGATGTTATTATAAATATGTTTCAACCATATTCTTTATTCTATCCATCCTATAAATTACAAATTCACCATACGTACGTACGGCTTAATGCCTCTACATCGTGGTGTATTTTGTTATTCAAGTACTTCATTATTTGGATGGGTATAATAATGATTATAAATGATGTAAATAATAAATATAACATGTTCATGATTCTTTATATATGATATACCATCCAATTACATAAGATTCTCCCATCAATATAAGGATACTTTCACCTGTGCATACATACGGATTACTGTCTCCACGACGCGATGAGATTCATTCCCATGTTCACCATTCAACGATGATTATAAAGATATATATTATTAATAATTATGTAATATATGAAATAATAATTCTACTAGATATATATATATAATTAAATATATCTTATTCACTTACTTCTATTCAATACGATATGAAAACAGAAATAGGGTTTATGCGTACGTATGATGTACCGTCTCTATAAACGGTTCCTTCCATTTCATATATCTATCTATTATAAATATTTATATTATAAATATATATGATATATAAATCAATAATTATATTCTGTAAGTATTTAAATCATTATCTAAATGATAATATCAAGAATAACAAGTTAAAACACGTACGATAAAGAAATTGATTAATACCCAAAATGTTAATTTAACATCAAAATCATTATTAAATGGGTAGTATAAGGTCATAAATGAAACATGTATGATATAAAAAAATATGAATATGGTTTTTGTATAATTTAATAACATACTATGGTCATTATATAGGAGGTTAAATGTACCCTATACCAAATAAATGTGCAAGGTAAGGGGTTTCTTATCACACTTTTAATTCTGTGAGATTTCCATTATTCGCCACTTATTTATTGCATGTGGTGAATTTTGTACTGACATTTGATATATATTATAATGATTATTTTTATATTCATGGTATTATATGATTAATTTGTTGGTTATTAACTTTTGGTCATAGGACTCGATTGATTACAACATGGTAAGGGGTTTTCATCTGACTTCTTATTTCTATGAGATTCATGCTATATTGCCATTATTTCCTTCTGTGTGGTGTATGTACTTCCCATGATTGTATTCCTTATGTAATATAATTTAATTTATGGGTATTTACATCTTCATTTTATGATCCTTCTTTCTTGGGATGTATTTTTCTTAAGTCACTAAATCGGTAAGGGAATTTCTAATTTCGATTTTCACTCATTGGGTTTTTTTGCAAACCTTATTGATTATTTTACTCCAATGTTATGTGTGAAAAAACTATTTATTTATTTATGTAGTAATTTACACTCCCCTTTGTGTGGTTATTATTTTTATACACATAATCACTCCATTGATAAATTCTCATGTCATCGATATGAACATGATAAGAGTAATCTTAACTCAATTTTCATTCATTGAGTTAAACTTCAAAGTAATTGGTGTTACTGTTACTAGAGTATGTCTGAATTTCCTCTGATAGTTTTAAACTTAATATCCCATCATATATAGTGTATTTATATTTTTCACACATAATTATGTCATTAATTTATCTTTAAACTAATGATACAGTCTTTATAAGGGATTTCATCTCAACTTACATTACATTGAGACTTTGTTGTTGTTATGTGCCAATGCACTTTTATTTGGTATATGTACTGTACTTTGCCATAATATATCATGAATTCCATTATAATAATTATATTATTTTTTTTTTGATTACCTTATTTATTTTTATTCAAGCGTCTCTCATTTGGTTAGGAACTATAACTAAAATATCATTTTAAATGTTTTCAAAATTTATTCTTCCAAATATTTCTCATTAATGTCGATGTTTTAAAAATGGTTTTAAGGATTTATATATATGGACATTAATTTTTTAAAATTAAAATTACTTTTAAAAGTTTCAAAGTGGTATGGGACACTTTGATTCAAAAATCTATTTTGAACAACTTCTTGAGAAATAGTGGTACTTTTAAATGTTTTCAAGAAAAGGGTGATATTTCTCTCAAATAGTTTTGATGATTATTTTCATCTATATCAATATCCTTCATTATTCTAGATCAAGATTATTTTATTATAATAAAATCTTCTATATTGTGTTGAATGAGTAATGTTTGACAGTGGATTTGCAATTTTTATACCATTCATGGTTTATGGTTAAAGTATTGAAATTTTGTACACCAGTATTAATACGAATGTTTAGATTATGTTTCACCCTTTCATATAAGAAATTCATTGGACTTAGTAAGTGATGGGTGGAGCCCGCTATAGCTACTTTATGCATCAATAGGTCACATGATAGAAACTAGTTTCAGGGAACAAGGCCTTGACAAAATCTTATTTGTAGTCTTGGAACAAGGACTTGACTATTTGGTTATGAAGTATGGAATTATGCATTCCATCATTATGAAATTAGATATTGATATTACATGTTATTATTTGACTAGTAGAATATCCATGTGAATAAGTAAATATAATTATTTGATTTATCTTAGCCATATTATTATGATGTTTAAGTTTAAAAGTATTTTGTTTTAGTCTTATACATTGCCTTAAATGTTTATTCTTATTTATGAAAGTTTACACTATATTTTTATCCCTACTGAGCATCTGAGTCGACCCCTTTCTATGTTTTATTTTTCCCAAGATGCAAAAAAGTATATTATGACTGACCCTTAAGGATAGTATAAGGGATATGAATGTGATCAATGAAGAAAATTTTATTTTTATTTTTCCTTTTATAATATAATGTAAAACTTATAAATGTATATAGTTCTTCCAAGGCTACTAAATCGATCGGTATTTCGTGATTTAATCCATTGTGATCTAGACAATGTTATGTAATAATGCACCGACTCTGGGTAACTAGGGTCAGGGTGTTACAGAAGTACCAAATGAGGCCTTCTCTAAAAAACAAATATAAAAAACATCATTAGAAATGATTTGGGAGCCAAGGAACCTCATTAGAAACATTGGGGTTTTAGAAGAAAAATTTGAATGATATGATGTTAAAAAAGAGAAGGAGATGAAAATTGTCATTTTAATATCTGATTTTCAAATAAAAATTTATGTAGAGGCCATTATCAGTTTTTCTCCCATTCATGTGTGCTCCCCATTCACATATGGTTGTGCCCACATCCATTGGCATAATCATTAAAAACCAATATAGTACC
The DNA here is from genome assembly GCA_963277665.1 of Viscum album. Lineage (NCBI taxonomy): Eukaryota > Viridiplantae > Streptophyta > Magnoliopsida > Santalales > Viscaceae > Viscum > Viscum album. The sequence continues at coordinate 1,243,905,526 of OY728153.1, forward strand.
CAATATCCATTATTTAAAAAAACAATTTACAGTAACACCGAACATAGTAACTGCACAAAAGCAAAAAAGGAGAAATAAAAAATTAAAATTACACCCCAAGGATTAATTTGACAAATAAAAAAAATCCGCAAGGATCTAGAAAGGATAAACAAACCCCACACTACAAATTTCATCTCTAATTGCCAAAATGTAATTTTGTCAAATTATTTTCATTCTTATACATATAGGGTTAAACATATAAATCCTTTGAAAACCCATTTTTCAAAAAATTAAAAACATATAAAACTACTATAATTCATATTAACACATCAAAAACTTGTAACATACATTTATACATTATTTATCAACAAACAAGAATCAAATGGAATGTGAAAGAGTGTAACTGATGGGAACTCTTACATCAAAAATATGCGGATGAAACAAAACTAAAGAAGATAGAATAACATACTCTAAGGGAAAATACTCACACCCTATAACCAATGAATGGAAATCCAACATATCAACCCAATACTCTTGGGTTAAACCAAGAGAGAACCCACCATGAAAAAACCAAGAAACTAAGAGAGGAATGAGAGGAGAAGAGAAAGTTGACCACAAAATCAAAGGAAACTTACATAGGGACCTTAAGGATGATTCAACGATGGAATGTATGAAATGTTATAGGGTCTTTGACATCCCTATATTTTACAAAGGATTTTAAAAGGATTTGTAACTCGATTTTTGTTAAATCATAAGAGGGATATAATTTGAATTTACACTTTTATGAAATATATGAAACATGCACAGTTTGGCTGAATGGTTTTCCAGACAATGTGACAACAATTCATACCATACTATAATGAAGGGAAAACTTTCATGGAATGGACATATGGTTTATTAAAATAGCCACCAACCATGTTATTTTGATCTATCAACTTACAGTTTCTCTCTACATGCATGTCGCATGATTTCTCCTAACCGTACATGAGTCGTGCACCATATACTAGACATAATCCTCAATCCACATAGTTCCTCATTTTCCTCATTTGATTTGGCCCAAACTGTGTGCATGTAGTGCAATGAAATCTAGGTAAGAAGGAAAATAACTATAAACACCTTCATCCTAGACAAGTCTCACGGTTAACACCCAAACCATGCACACAAACCACTAACAGGCTAAGAAGCCACATAAAAACTTCAAAAACTAAATTTAATAATGTAGAACTCAAAAAAATATATGAAAGAATCCAATACAATGAAAATAATAAAATAAAATAAAATATATCAGGGGGATGTGACAATTACAATAAAGGGTGGTTATCATTGATGAATAAGGTTACCATAAATGGGAATTTAAAATCATTCTAGATTAATGTATATTTTTCATTTTGAAAATTTGTTTTTAAAACATAAAATTCATCAAAATACTTTTCTTTGGAACTAATAATGAAGAATTATAAATAAATCATCAAAAAATATTTATTTCATAATGGTGGAAAATTCATTATAATCAATACATGTTAAGAGAATGATTTCTTTCACATTTTTTGTAAAACACAAAGGATAACTATTTTGAAAATAGAATATGATTACTTTAATTTAAAAAAATATAAGGATAAAATCTTCTTTGGTAAATGATTATAAATAGTTCATATTTTTGAATATTTTTATAAAACATGGTTTTGGAAGAAAAATAAGTTTCCAACCATAGAGAGAAATGAATTCATATTTTCATAAAAACATTTTCTCAAATAATTTTGGAAACAAGGAGTAAAAAATGATACTATAACGTTAAATTATAATGAATAACTAGAGGAAAATAAAATAAAACGGTCTTATTATTAAATGTTAATATAAATTCACTCAAATGGAATTCGTGAATAAAAAATCACAATTAGAAAATATTTTCAAATAAATCCCTACAATGAGAATTCACTAAAGTGAGAATTAATCAATTAAAATGTTATGTGATTAAAATGTAAATCCACATAAAACAAGTGGAAATAAAATATAAGGTAATCCAAATTCATTATGCACATAATATTATAATGAAATAATCTCGGAAGTATAAGTTCAAACTAATGAATAAAAATTGAGTTAATAAATCCCTTAACACATGTTTTCTATTTGTTAAACATGATTTAATATTTTTTATATTGGTTTGAAATATGTTATTTACCTTAACAAGAACCAAATTAATATTTACAATATCAAGTATGATTTTATTACAAAATCATATCACCCATTCATTAATAATCATTAATTATTTTCATTGTTTGATGTCTTAATTATTTTTTTCTTATTAAGGTATTTTCCTTAAATATTAGGTTTTATAACATATTATATATTTTTATCATATTTAAAAAAATTAGCATGAAATAATTTTTATAATTTTATATAAATTGTACATTGACAACCAATCACAAATTATATTTATGAAAAATGTTGTACGATACGATCATATAGATAATAACCCATAAATAATGATGTGTAACCATTCTATTTTAAAATTTTCATTATGAGAAAAATGTATCTTTTTTAGAAATTATATCGAATAATTTAGGTACTTCTTAACCCTCATTTGTCTATTCAAGGTTGGCACACAATTTTACCAAACCGTGTTCCTAGCTAGGGTAAACCATGATAACAAAAAAGTGGGGGTTTTCCCAGATATAACATAGTGTGATAAAATGTGCTCCCACCAACTTGAAATCATGACTTCCATTAGAGGGGAATGTATTTTGGGCAAATAGTTTGACAAACAATGAGGCCACCTCAAGGAAACCATCCACACATTCCTTTTTTTAATTCCTAAAATAAAATTTAAAAATATTGAACACCCATATAAACTCTTGATCAAACCTAACATTGGATTGGATATCATCATAGGTCATTGGAGTTCCTAAGTACCCATTTTTGATCCTCAAAACCTATTCCAAGGTAGATCAATTCTCCACTAATATTATTTGATTCCACTTTGGTAAGATATACTCACCAATTCTATCCCTCCAACTCAATATATTTGTCATCCTTAGGGTTTTTTAGATAATTTAGTGGTTTATGGAACTAAATTCGTTTGATTGGGATCTTGAATATAGGTTTTATTCCTTTATATCCATTGTTAATGTTATTCATTGAAAATTCTCATTATGAGCATTGTGATTTGAAATTTCTATGTTAAACGTATGTGGATACATCTATGATTAACCAATTGAGTATCTTTTGTATTTATTGATTATGGAAATTTAAATAATTTAAATTTTAAAAAGCTGATATGATGATAATTGGGATTTTATATGACTTGTAATGGAAATTTTCATACCCCCCAATTTATAATAGAATTGGAAATTGTTTAGTGATTTTAAATTGATTGATTTGTGAAATTGTTTTTTAAAATTATATTGAGTAAAATGGAATAATTATTTATAAAAACCATTTGTTGGTTTTATCATGAAATGGTAAAGCATTTATTAAGTACATGTGTTCTTGTTATGAGAGATAAATTGTTATATTGAAACTGGAAATGGAGGAATTTTATTTTAAAATTATTTAAATTAATTTTCCCCATGTTGATTAATTTTTTTTAGAATATGGAAGACATGGTAGTTAATGGGATATTTGTGACAAAAGTAATAGGATGGTATTAAAATATATATTTATTGATTCTTTATAAAATTAAAAAACATAGTGCAAAATATCTTTTCCCCATTGAGATGTTGATGAGTCCTCTTTGACGAGTGTCTGAGGGATGTGTGTAAATATATTATCACAATCACCTATACATGTGTGTGAAGATCCCATAACATAAAACTATTTTACCCCTTATAAGATTATAATGTTTCATGTTTATTAGTTATCTTGATATATGTGACATTTAAAAAAAATTATTTACCCATTTCTATTGATTTGTATAAACTATTTTCTAAAAATCGGTTACTTTAGCCATTTTTGGGAAATATTTCCCTCAATTGAAATGAAAAGGAATGTTTAGTTTTAAGTATTAAAATTTACATCCTTTATTGTTTTATAGAAAATATTAAGAATATTTTGTTTTATTTATATTGTAATTTTTTTATGGAATACAGGGTGAGACCCTATTGTGATTTTATCTCACAATCTTCCTTTGCCTTTAAGAATTTAATTATTTTCTTATACCTTATTTGAGAAAGGGAAAAAATCTATTATTGTTGACATTTTGATCATGGAGTGTTGTTTCCATTAGGACAGGGGGTTTTAACAAGTATTTTTGGTACCCTAAATTTATACTATTTAGATTTTTTATACATGTTTTAATTTTAATAATATTTATCCCTTATTAGTCTTATTCTGATCGTACGAATATGTGTATGTTTCTTCAACAATTTATGTTGGATAATACTTTTGTGAATACTGTGAGGTGCTAGATTCCAACCTGTGGGAATCGGGAACATCATTTATAATTTTTCAGTTCCTTCTCATGTATCAAAGTTATAACATATCAAGTTCAGTTCCTAAAAAAGAGTAATCATAAGTGAAATTTAAGCATCTTTCCTAAATGTTATTATACATTTTGAAATCAATATAGGGCATAAGATGTAGTTGTGAGTTATTACCTGACCATCTCTCATTTTATTATCCCTTATGTCACCATGTTTAGTTTTGTTAATCCATCATGAATATTACCTCTAGTATTTTCATAGATTTTGATTTGGATAGGTTGAAATACAAATATTGTTTATCTAACTGGGGGGATTAATTTCCCTATAGCAATTGTTTGAGTGTTTCATTGAGTAATATTATGATGACTTCAATGTTGTCTTATTATGATATGTAGAATTATGCCTCTGATAAGATGTGAAAATAAAATCCATGGGAATGATTCTGGTGAACCATAGTGAGAAAATCATCCAGTGTACTGAAATACTATTGATATTATCGTATATATTGTCCACACTCAGGAAAAAGTAACGGTGCATGTTCTCATTCAGGATCCGGCTTTGGAATCTCAGAGGGATGATTCTCTATGTATTTATTAGTAGTAGCTTCATTACATGTAATTAGCATTCCATGGGATAAATTATCCTCAAGTGTTTGATGATTAGTTGAGGATAATTGATGTTTTTTGTGGTTTATGGATACTCTTGTTGAGATAAAGGGGAAGTGTTCCATCATCAAGATACAAGGACCTAGAAGGATATGCCGAGATATGATAGTGATGTCAAATATTTATGAGGCTATATAGTGGAATGGATTTAAGGTTATTTTTACTGATTATTTTTATCTAAATTCAATGCTTTTAGGTGAGGCTACTGAGTTTATCAAAGTCAAGTGGGCCAATAGGAACATGAAAGATAATAAAAATAACATTAATGAGCTAGTATAGTTTTCACATTCAAATAAACATCCATTTTTTTAAATGTAGTATAGGGTGAAGAATACATTAGTAAAGGGAAATGTGGGACAAGTATATGACGATCATGGGGGTTTGAAATAGTGAATTCTCTGGGATACCATATAGAGAAGATTGAATCCCTCTGCTGAAAATTATACAAGATTCGAGAAACTAGAGAGTAAAAAATCCTAACTCACCTTGGATATCTAGATTTTAAAAACTATATTTTATTCCTAAAATGTATATTTCACCTCCATGCAATTGTCCATCAGACCTTTTCAACTCAAGATATTATATGCAACGGCACGGTGGGTAGGCCCAAGGCTGCATAAAGAAATTTAAACAATAAGGAAATTAGTTGGAATGTGATATTGTATCTAATAAGATGATGATGATTCGACTATTCAAAATTTGACTCTGATTTGATACATTCTATTGGTTTTTCCAACTAATTATCTATTATTTTTCAGATGTTCTAGAGAGAGTGTTTTTGGATGAGCTAGGAAAGGCTATTGTGTTGGGTTAATGAGAGTTCCTTTTTCTCCTCATGGTATCTCTATGATTTTCTTTAAATTAATAAGAACGTGTGATGATTCTCAAGGTGGTTCTCGATAGGATGGTTTATAAAGAAATTGTACAGTTCCTGGTAGATTCCCTTCAATTTTCAAACAGTGTGGAATGCCTAAGATCGTGAAAGTTTGTTTCACAATGAAACCCAAAATTTTTAGTTCCTACATATGCCCAGGTCATTTTTACATATTTTTCCATGTCTAGTCTACTCTACATAGTGGAATGGGATTATCAGCACCATAAATAATAATGGTACAATAATATTCTTTATGAACTATGGAGGATCAGTAACTGGAATCTAGAAGAAAGAATTTTCACATAGTAGAGGAGTCTCCGGAGGAGGAAAATACGAGTTCATCGACTATGAGAGGTACCATCAATATTGATTCATATTTAGTACCTTCTTTATTTGACATTAGTGTATCTCATTAATCTGTTTTTACTCATATTTTGAACTGGGTAAATCATCAAATAGTGATTTTATCTAATGTGATACAAATTATTACACCCCTCGGAATCAAGATAGAGTAGGGTTATCATTGTCCTGCTTGTGTTTTCTCTTTATCATAGATTGATCTAACCTAGGATTTTATGGTAATTGACATGAATCCTATTGTTGTTCATTTTTATATGTATTGGATAATTTCTAGTAAGGCCTTTATTACTATCTTTGGTAGGTCTCCTTTACTACACCTAATAAGGTGTTTCATATCTTCCCCGGAGAATGGGACTGAAGGTCAAATAGAGGCAAACCTTCCTATCAAGAGTTGGGGAATGTAATATTTGTGTTCACTTTTAATTTCTAGTGGGAATCATTATATGATGATATCCCTCATGTTTTGATTGAGTTTCCCTTTATTTTTTTACTTCATACTTCTATTGTTTTACACTAGTAAGGTAAGTATATTTTTTAATTGATATAGTGCCTGGTACTCAACCAATATATATTCCTTAATACCACTTTGAAGTAGTTGAAATGAAAGAGATAAATACTTATTTGGATGATGTTATAGAAAAAATGGTTTATACACACAATTAATTAACATTGGGAAATTCCTCTTCTCTTTTCTAGGAAATATAATGGGCCACTTTACATTTGTGTCAATTTTATGAATCTAAAGCGATTCAGGGTAAAGAAAAAGAATTTGTTACCACATATTGATGATATTTTTGACCAGATAAAGTTGGTTATGTTGTTACCCAATATTGATCTTCTATTTGGTTATCACCAGTTGAGAATAAAATAATTTCACATACAAAAAACTACATTTAGGGTTTGGTATTTCCATTATGAGAAACATCTCATTCCATTTGAAATAACTAATTCTCTTGTAAACTTTATGTATTTTATTAATAGGATCCTCCATGAGTATCTTCATTCATTCTTGGTGGTATTTGAGGATGAAATCCTTTATTAATATATGGATGAGGAGGATCATGTGCGTTATCATTGAGAATTAGTTGATCATGTGGTGTCCAAACATGTTGTATTAGTTGATCATAACTAGGTGAAAGATCCTATGAAATGGTAATGACCACATAATGTTGTTGAGATTCATAGATTCACAGTTTTATATAGTTATTATTGTCAATTCATAAAGGATTTCTCAAAGATGGCTTGTCTAATGGCCACTATAACCTAGAAGTGGGAAATGTTTTAATGGGATGAGAGATGTTAAAGTTCATTTATGGAGTTGAAACATCATTTGACAACTCTACCGATGTTGACTCTCCCTACTATCAGTCGGGGCTATGTTGTATTTTGCAATACATTAGGTATGGGTTCGGCATTTTCCCTCATGAAGACTCATCATGTTGTTAGATATAGATATTAACATCTTATTTCACATGATAAGAATTATGAAACCCATTAAATTCATCTTGAAGTTATAATTATTGATCTTTATAGTTTTTAAAATTTCTTTTTAGATAAATATTTACTGTGTATTTTGAATAAAAGTGCTCGAGTTATATCGTCTCTAAAAAATATTTGATTATCCACAATTGCCATTGATTGGAGTACTTTTAATCCTTTAATTTCAATATTTCCTATACTCCAGGGAAAGAGAATGTTATTGTTGAAGCATTGAGTAGAAACCTTATGACTTAAGATATAAAATAATCATTAAAAGAGTGGTACATGATGATTATTTTTTTACAGTTGCATATAAAACTTTGGGATGTAAGGTCTGAGGTTGTTGTGTCCAATATTCTATTGACCTCTACTCTTATCATGATTTTTCTCCATGAATAATAGAATGATGATGAATTTCATGCCATTAGGAACTATCTTTATGGTGGTGAGACCATTTCTGAGTGGCCAATATCCAAAGAGGGTATTATATGTTTCGTGTACTAGTCTGTTTTACTTTTTTCTATAAGGATAGCTATTTTGAATGATTTTTACAATTCCCAGTGGGAAGTGCACCCAAGAACCCGAAATATGTTATATGATATGTGATGATGATTCTGGTGACTAGGTTTGAGACATTTCATTACTAATTTTTTCTATTGTTGTTATACATTATAATATGTCAAAGATGAGCACAAGAGACCTTCAAGTTTGTTAAAAAAACTACAAATTCCAACATGGAAGTGGTGTGAGTTTTCTATGGAATTTTTGGTTGGGTTTATACATACTAAGAAAATGAAAAATGTGATATGGGTGGAGATTGATTGGATGAATAATCACCACACATTATACCAATTAATGATACAACCAAATTTAAGGATTTTGGAAATCTCTATATGACATATTTTATTCAATTTCACATAGTTCATTATTTTATAGTCTCTGATATATATTTCCAATTGAATTCCCACTTTCTGAGAGTTATTCATAGGGCATTAGGATATCATGTTATTTTGTGTATGACGCACCATATACAGATGGGTGGAAAGATAGAATGGGCTATACATATTCATGAGGATATGCTCCATGAAAGTGTCCTCGATTTTGGTTGATCTTATTCTGAAATATTGGGACTGGTTGAATTTCCCTATAACAATAATTGCATATCATAGGTTAGAATGGATTCTTTTGAGGCCTTATAAATCTATATTGTGTTGGTGAGAGATTTGTGAAAGATCCTTGTTAAGAAAAATATTGTCTCAACGGATGATTTTAATGATTTAGTTAACTCATGAAAGGATTTTTACAGCATTGATCTAGTATAAATATTATGTTGATCATCCTCGTAGACCATTTGAATTTTCTATTGGTCTCCAAGTGTTCTTGAAATTTTCACCATGTTGGGTCCATGATATATTGGGAGGAAAGGGATGATATATCTTCATTTTGTGGGAACTCTTGATGTTTTTTAGAATTTGGGGGACATGTATTACCATTTATCACTTCTTCCATAGTTGATGTCAATATAGAATCGGTTCAATTTAACACAGCTTTGAATGTGTTTTTATAATCTATCCCATGTTCTGATATGGATTAACCTTGACATTTATCCTGGTTTATCTATGAATGAAAATCCAGTTAGGACAGTTTATTCTAAAACCAAGGTACTCCATGGGTTGATAATACCTTTTTAATGAGTTCTATAGAAGAATAATTATGATACTTATTTGACGTGTGAGAGAGAGGAGTTGATGAGAGAGTAGTGGCCTAATATTTTTTCATATAGAGTCTTCTTTATATGATTTATATAGATATAGTTTCTAAGGTTGGGAGGCTGTAACATCTTGTTACTATTTTTAGGTACTCCTCAACCAATTTTTTGATCATGATTTGGTTGGGTCTTATTTATGGATGATTCAAGTGAAAATTTAACTTTTCGAAACTTTCTGGTCTATGAATGGTTGGCACAACATTTACCAGAACCATGTAGAAATATATGGTAAACCATGAAAACCCAAGAAGAAGTGGTTTGCAAATCTAGTGCATGGTTTGAAAACTATGAGACCACCGAGTAGAAAGTGTTCATCCCATCAGATGGGCGCATGGTTAGAGGGAATAGTTTGAAAAACCATGTGGTACACTCTAAGAAACCTTATGCATATAATAATATTTTTAATAAAATAAAATTATTTTTTCAAAACCCTATATGAACCCCCTCTCAATCATAACTTATGATTGGACATATTTACAGGTCTTTAGAGCTCTAAAGAACCCATTTTGGGTTCTCTAAACCTATTCCAAGGTGGATCAATGCTTAGAGAACATTTTTTGATTACTCTACGGTAATATATTTTATCCTTTTCATTATTTAATTATCTCCATTTATATTCTTCCTATGGATTTTTAGATCATCTAGTGGTTTATTGATCAAAATTATTTTCATTTGAATCTTGAACACAGGGTTGATTCTATGATTTATGCTACTAATGTTCTTCAATTACTATTACCATTGTGTGAATTGTGATACCATCACTCCATGTTAAAGGTATGTGGTTCAATATTATATTGGAAAATTCTTTTACCCTTGAATTTTTTATTCTTGATATTTCCTCAAATTTAATTTTGGAAAACTAATTTGACAAAAATTGGGATATTATTTGAATTGGTATGGAAATTTTTTTAGAACACCCAACTTCTAATGGAATTGGAAATTGGGATGTGGTAAAAAAATTATGTAATTGTGAATTTTATTTCATAAACTAATTTTAGAAAAAATTGATTTTTTTATAACATCATATGAATATATTTATCTTAAAAAATGAATGGATGTATTAAAACCTTTTTCTGGGGTTTCAAGGGAAACTATCAAATAGAAAATGGAAATGTAGAAGTTTTCTATTAAATATTTTGATAATAGTTTCCTATTTTTGATGTGTTTTTGGAGAACAATAAAGCATGAGTAGTTAGTCGGTTATTTGGGATAAAATATTTTTGATGTAAATTTCATAGAAATAGATTTATGCATTACAACACTAATAAAAACACAGTAATACCGATCCTATTCTCAATGGGATACTGATGAGTCCTCATTAATGAGTTTTGGAGGGATGTGTGTATACATATTATATTTATAACCTATATAATGGTTTGAGGATCCAATAGCATGGAAGTGTTTTACCCTATGGTAGATAGTCATGTTTATTTATTATGAGTTGTTTTTATATATATTTCATTTTTAAAAAAACTGTGTTACAAAAGAATATAGTTTTATATAAATAGTATTATTTTAAATTTATACATAAGACATTTCATGAAATGTTTATATAATCTGAAATTAAAATTATTCTTCTTTTTTAATATAAAATTAAATTTCCTGGTTTTTTAGTTAAAATAGAATGCATGATTTAGTTAATTTATTTTGAAATCTTATTGTGGATCACATGGTGAGATCTTATTGGGATTTTAGCTCGCACCCTACCATTACAATCAATAATTAATATATTTCCTTATTCCATGTTTGGGAAAGGTGAAAGTACCCCTTAAAGGCTGTAGATGTTATTGACATTTTGGTCTTGGAGTGTTTTTTTGTTGTAACATGGGATGTTTATGTTTCCATTCTAGTACCTTGACATTGTACAGTTTGGGTTTGGTTATAAATGTCTGACTGTTGGTACTATTTATCTGTTGGGTGTTTTCTTTTGATCATACTAATATGTGTCTATTTCTTATAATTTTTATGTGGTAAATCCATTCCCACTATATGTTCTATGATTACAAGTGCAATACACCGACCCATGGGGATTGGGAACACCCTTTAAGAATTGTGAGTACAAGCTCAAGTATTAGAGTACTAACATATCTAGGTTAGTATGTGAAACTATTATCATTATAGATTGATAATAATATCTTATATTCTATATTATAATCTTATATACATCATCCATGTGTTTTGGTGAGGAAAATACTGTAACATCGTTTCGTGAAGAAAATAGTATACACATATATGAACGATGTTATCTTCTTTAAGTTAGTGAAAATGTAAGAAATGTAATGATATATTATCCTTTGAACCTAATTAATATGTCATGAAAATAATAATTATTTCATTTATATCAAATATAATAATCAATATTTTTTTATCACTTCCCATTTTAAGCATTTATGAAAGATGAATCACATCATTTTGCGAGGTAGTAGTCTACTGTACACAGGAGCGGCGTTATTGTATATATTGTTTTACATAATGTTAAATGATATATCTTATATAGAAACTCTAGTGGAATAATTATGTTATAAATATCTTATATATAATTTATATCTATCATTATACACTATCTTGAAAAGAGGTAATGGAAGACTTGAATGACATCAGTTCAAGAGGAGGTAGTCCATCATACACAATAAATATTATTTTGTGACCCTTATAATGGAAGAGAAGAGGGTTATATATAATTAAATAATTATAAAAAACATCCTATGATATTAAGGATACTATGAATATTAAATTATAATGATATAATAATAATTAAAGGATGTGGAGAAAGAAACGTAGTAAATATTCTTATTGAATAATATTAACCCTTTTTGAGTATCCTCCTTAGGTTTGGACTACCACCTTACTGGGTTGGATTTAAGTCCAAAATAAGGAATACAGGATGAGGTCAGTTAATTTTTGATTTGATTTGGGATTTTAATATTTTAACCAATGAAATTTTAATTGGTGAAAAAGAATGATGATTTTGTGGCCTTTTCTATGTAAGTTGAGTGGAACAATTGTGATTTTTTGAAAAGATTTAATCATGCCAAAGTTTTTATCATGAAAAAAGATTATAAAATGGTGCCTTGTATAAAATATAAGAAATAAAGTCACAATATTTCTAGAAAATAAGGTTTGGAAAAGTTGGTATGCCTTATTTACCCTTATCGTCTTATTATAACATCTAGTAAATCCATTTCTATCTCGACTGTGTTAATTATTTTTTACTATTTTAACCATTCATTTTTGTGAAAAATAATGTTAACATTATAATATATTATAAATTATTCTAATTCCAAATATGGAATGAATGTTTCCAAATTCATTTCAAATAACTGTCAAAAATAAATTTACAATCAATCCTATAAATGTGGTGAGAAAGTATGGTTTCAATAAGAAAATGTTCAAAAGATCACAATGTTATTATATCAAATTTCAATATGAAAAATATTGTAAAGAAAAAAATTGTATTAATTTATAAATAATTCAATAAATTTTACTTTAAAACTAATTTAAAATATATTTTAACATTATAAATTATTTAAAAAGAAAATTAGTTTTCAAATAAAATTCGTTATTTTACATTGTGCATCAAATGTAGAAACATTTCAAAAAAATCACAAAAATTATCCGTAAGATAATTATATTATTCTAATTAAAAATATAAATATTATATTTCCCACATAATTTTATAAAATTGGTAAAAATTAATTCTTAGTTATTTGGGAAATGCACTATTAAAGAGTCTTTTTTTAAAATATAGTTTTTCAAAAAATATTTCCTATTATTTTAAATGATTATTATTTTATTTAAAATAAATATGTAAAAATACTTTTAATCACTTATTTAGTAGAATTAATACCAAAAAAATTAGTGGTTAGGTTATAAATTCTATATTAAATAATAATATTTTAATAATATTTCACATTTCCTTTAAACTCGATGTTATGTATAAATCAACCTAAAATCAGTGTTGTGTATAATTAAAGACATTGAAGAGGTTGAATTTATTTAGAAATAAATATTTCATAAAGTCATTAGGAGTTATATATTCTCTAATATTAGTTCATAGGGTAACATAACCTATCAAATGCAATATTCTTATTTTAGATTTTCATGGTGTTATATAAACTATGTATAACTACTAGATAAGTAATTAATGAGTCTAATATATTAATATTAAACATAATAAATATAAATTATTTTTATAAATTAAATTATAATATGTTTAATTTTATTATACATGCATTTTGAGTGAATTCAATATTTTCAGGAGTTAAATGAGTTGTTATTTTTCGATCTCCTTACATCATTGACACTATATTTTTTCATAATATGTCTACGTCATTGAGATTCAATATATATAATATTTATTTGAATAATTTTTAGTAAATTTACATTTAAATAACTATTATCCTCTATTATATTCATTTTTGTGGATTTTTAATTCTTTTTTCCTCATATTTTCTCTTATTGTTTCATTATGATTATTGTAAGGGATTTTCTCTATATCCTTATTTTTTTATAAGGTTCTTTTTTTCAATTCATTATTTATAATATTTTAATCCATTAAAATTCAAATCCTAAATCCCATATCTCTTGATCATGATCTTTTATTTACAAAACAGTTTATTTCTACCATAACTATTTATTTGAAATCTAAAATTTTTTATGTTCATATGTGGAACTTTCCATTAACTCTTTTTTTAGTTAAATAATTATATTCCATATTTATGTACATTATTTTACATATTGATTTATAGGTATATATTATACCCCTTCTAATACTTCTATGGTTGTTTCATGTGTTTATCCATTGACTATTGCTAATTCACAATGTTGTAAATGGATTATTTTCTATCTATTACTTTACATATCTCCCTTTATCACTTTCTCTCAAAAAAATCATATATTATTATTATATAGATTCCCTTGAAAATTTACTAATTACATTATCATAAAATAGATTTCTTGGTCTTTATTATTATTTTAGGATCTATTTACCTATTCTTTTTTTCATAAATGGAATCAAAATAAAAAAATATATTTTTTCCTTATTATACACTTCCTATAATAGATTTATAATCTCTGTAAATACTAATTTTTATCCATCAATTTTAAGTATATAAAATTTATACTTTTTATCCTTATTATAGATTCGCATTACTTATATCATCCAATTTACCTATATGGATTATTTTTATATCTCGTGAAATGTTTTAAATATGTATTTTTAATGTGTTAATACTAATTCAAAAATTAATCAATAAATGATTTACTTCAATTTGATATAGAATAGACACACACACACACATATAATTTTTAATGGATGACCATAAATTAAAAATACCTCTAATATATTATGTAAGTATTTATATCCCATGATATTATTATATATAGAACATGGGATGTTATCATATACCCTTATGTTATATTATAAGGGTAGTTATCCATAAACATTATATTATATTGGTCTTGGAAGATAAACTTGTCTAATTTTAAAGATATCCCAAACTTATTTATATTGCATATATCTATTTTATTTTTATGTTTATATGGTTATTTAATATTCTATTTTGATTTAGACACTCTTATTTTATGTATCATATTCTTAATTTCATATCAATATGTTTTTTAAATGTATTTTTTTTCTATATCATACCTCATGATTATTTATGTACATATTATGGGTATGCTCTGTATTTAATTGGTTATTACCTCACACTAAGTTTTATTTATATATTTCACTAGGATATTATATATAGTTACACGACTAAGTTGAAATCTGGTGTAGTGAATTTTATTTCTGTTATATATCTTTGACTATGTAATAAAGTTGATATATACCTAAACACCAATGACACTAAAAAATTATGTTCCAGGTGTATGATTTTGTTATAATATTTTTATGTAAAATTATAAAAAGTTATGTAAAATTTATTTATGTTATGTATGGATCAACATAAATGACCTGAAAATTTTTATGGCATTAATGCTAAATAGACATTCACATCTGATGAAAGAGTTTAATCAAATCAATAATTTTTTATATTTTAAATACAATAGGGTTTCAATAATTATAAAATCATCAGTAAGATGAAATTATTGAATGGTGTTCTTAAATAGGTGTTCTACGTTGATTAAATAGTGGGTGTTTTATTTGGTGATGATTAAATCAAGGAATGTGATGTAATGAAAGATTTATATATCCTGAAATTTCCACCTCAAAATTATCATGATTGATTGAAAAGGTATTTGAAGAATCAATAATTTCAGAAAGGCTATTATGATAAAGATATTTTTTAGAATATATTTATGATAGAAAAATTAATATCACTTGATGTGATTATTTTATGAACATGTTAAAAATAATATTTTTAAATCAAGTGATTTGATATAAAGGAAACATGGTGATGTATTTCAAGGATTTTTTTTTGTGAAATGACTATTTTATTTTTATTAATTTTTAGATTTGATTATTTATTTAAATGAAAATAAAAAATTCATAATTAATGTTTTTTTCTAATTTAAAACATTAAATAAATGAACTAATAAAAAGAGATTAATAGGAATAAATATTAGGATCCTAGGGGGTTTCTCAAATTCATTCCATTATTTTCTATCAAATGATTAATCTTTATTACAAATTTATCTCAATGATTGAATCCATAATCATATACCCATTATAGTAAACATAATAAAAATTTTAGAATCAATTCACAATAATCCTTGAGTGCACTAACCCTTGTTTTTTAAACTAAAATGAACTACTGAGAAATCATCAATATTCAATGATTCATTCGAACCTATTACATAAAATGACTCTCAACAAATAGAGGTGTCATTTTAGAAGTAATGGATATGAAATATACCCAAATAATTGGTATTATAAACTCATATTACTCAATATAAATGTTATTGACTCTATATTATATTAATAAATCTATGAAATAGAAATCACATAAATAATAAATTATAAAATAAGAAATAAAAATGGATGAATGAATAAGAATATTACTGATCACCTACTTTAATTAACTCAAGAAGATAATAGTCATATAATAATAAGGTATTTAGGGGAATAAAGTTAAGATTAAAAAACATTATTGATATTTTGTATCACTCTATTCTAGGCCAATCACTTAATGTTTTTTCAATATGGAATAAATAATACCAGGGAAGAATATAAAACCTAGGGAAACGAAAATATATATTAACAAACTCAAAATATATGATGAACAGAAAGTTCCTTTCTTTATAATTTATTCTCTTTTATAGATAGAAAAAAAATAGTCATATCATCTCATATATATAAAATCAATCAAAATGAACATAAAAACATCCTCTAACTAAACAATGTTGTTATCCTTCTAATCTCCCCACTCTCCATCTCAGGAAATCTATTTTGTAAAATCATGGAATTTTTTCTATGATTCATAAATTATTATTATCCCCTTAACCATGTTACACATGTACAGAAATTTTATCGATTATTGTTTTAATTCAAACCATAAATAAAATATTAACTCTCTAATTTTATCCATATTAACCATATCGACAATGTTCTTCTTCATTAGTTTGAGATTTCCTAAGGAACACTTTATACAAGGACCTTCTGAAATGATCATGATGTCACTTAAATAACGAAAGAACCTAAATGTTTCAATCATTGGATGGAATGTGTTACTTTCATAATTGGAATTTTATTATAAATTTTATAATATTTTTAGTTATATATATCCATACGTACTTTTTAAATTTATTTTTCTAATTTAAAAAAATATATTTCCTAAAAGGTGATATGTTTTTTTCAATATTAAAATAACCATGAAACCAATATTCATCTCATATATTGTGTTCCAAATATTATGAAATGTCTATTTCCTTTAAAAAAAACCAACTACTATATTATTTTACCATGTTATAATCAAAATATCTATCAAATGATTATATATATTTTTAATGTTTGAATCATTGATAATCAATGGTCTTCCAACTCTAAAACTTCTGTTATACTAGTTTATTCCCTTTTTTTATGTGGTTTTATCCCTCTATGGAATTTTTTTATCATAAATAGATAATTTGTGTTTTTTTGTGATATACTTATATTGTGATGTGTGATTTTATTCATTGTATATAGTCTCTAATTCCATCAATGAGATAAATATGAGTCTCTTTTGTTTTCTATATAACTTCCATATGATATAGGATGGCGTATACCTTTATTATATCATAGAATACGATGTACACTTCTAAACATTTATTATTAAAATTATATGGAGTCAAAATTAAATGTCACTAACTGAAACATTCATAATCATTATATGCATGACATGTTATGGATTTCTATATTGGTGTTCATATTCAATAAAATTCATTATTTCCTCAAATATATCCAAATATCCAATATAAATATAGTACCTTTTTTACCCTACAATTCATATGGAAATGAATTTTTAAATTTGAATCACACCATAACACTCTATAGGCTCTATCAAATTACCTAAAAAAATTATAGATACAAATGAGGTTTCCAAATCCATAGTTAAAAAAAATTGGCGAAATTGGAAAATACAAGGTTTGTATATATTCTAACACATTTAAATGTAATTAATTATAATTATGAATATATAAAATTTATAGTCTATCAACTCCCCTACACATATCATTTTTAAGGGAAATTATATCCATTAATTCAAGTAAAAAGACTACCTATATGAAATATCAATAAAAAATTCACGAGGAAAGAACTATGATAACCAGTTAACAATGAAATGTATAATTATTCGTCTAGGTATAAATTATTCATCACCATATCACTAATCCTTTCAAGAATATTATACTTTCCAAAATATTTATAAATATCTATAAAATATCTACCCAAAATATTCTTACTCATTATTAATGTATCATTTTTAGAGTTAACAATCATCATGTAAATGTGTTCTATTCAAAGGGATACCATGTATTTCAATTTATCACTAATTGAAATCGTTTATAAAAAATTAGTGATAAATTTTATAGGGTGATTCAAAGGATAAGGATTAGTGGGTAATTATTTAAAAGGTCCAAAGGATTAAATAGTGGGTTTGACGCTTACTATACCTTACATTCCCAAAAAATCGACTTGATGGAAAATTATTTAATCATTACATTTCTTATACATCACATAATACGAAAAATTTTATTCTATATTAATGGTAAAAAATGAATTAAAAATATGAAAACTTATGTTCTTACACTATTCCAATTATTTTTTCATAATATATTTTTTTTTTTAATTTTTTTTACAAAAATGTTTTATTATAAAATTATATAAATATTATACTTATAATTTATTTATCATTTGAATCTTATAACCAAAATACATGGTCAAAAACATAGATACATTCCATAAATGTATTCTGAATCCCAAATAAATTCAGGAAGTATGTGTTTCTAATAGCACCCCAAGGCATTTGTATATAATTTTAATTAATTAAAGATTATGTTAAATACATTTATTCACATGAAACATCAAAACAAAATATAAATTTGATACATTTTTCTAAGACAAAATTATAATTACTAAATTGGATAATTTTGAGGTAGTTATTGAATACCTAGGTTCCCCCATCTTCTCAGGAAGGATCTGCCTCTGGAACATCGATCCTCTCATCAATAAAATCACGAATCGAGTTCTCAACTGAATTTATAGTGGTCTTATCATGCTGGTTAACAGTGCTCTCATTACAATGTTGGTGCATGCCCTCTCGGCCATCAAGGTCCCGAAAGGCATCATTAAAAACAATGACAGAATCTTTTATTGCTTAATATAAGACACCATATCCAAAGAGAAAATGAATTGGGTATCCTAGAAAAAGGTGGAAATGTCGGTTAAGGGGGGTGGTATCAATTTTCATATTCTGAAAGATACCCTCCTCTGCATGTATGAAAAATTAGAATGTACATCCTACAGAAACATACCATGTGGTGGATAACAATGCACATAAATTATTAGGGGAATATAGCATCAAGGGATGTCCATGATTTTCATCTATAGTTTTTGATTGGCCCCCTCAACAAGGCCATTTAATTTCATTTTCTTCGCCATTTTGGGAAAGAGGGTATCTCTTTCTGGCACCAAAACAAGAGCAAGAATAACATCGTTTTCTTAGGTTTCCTGACCACATGCATTACCTTCAAGGTATCCATCCTTCATTATCCTTCATTAAGGAATTTCTTGATAGGGAATAATAGGATATTTACAACCTCATCGAGATGAGACAAGACCCTAATAGGTGTGTCTTTGCCCCATATTCCTCAGGATCCTTCACATTGGTGGATTTTTATTGTATCCTTAGCATGAGGAATTCTTATGTTGTTTGGAATAATGTCTATAAACCAAAATTATTCCCAAGAAGTATAATTTTTTTTACCAAGAGAATTAGGAACAAGGAAATTCTGACAGATGATCATATTATGAAATGTTAAATTATCGTGGAATATATGTATTAATGTTTTAAAGATCATAGGGTGGATAGTTTGAATAATCTGTTCATTGAAGATGAATAAGTTAGTGTGATGTTAATTAAATTGTGGAGTTCACAACTACCTCCACTCCTAACATGACTGATCGTCTCTTCTTGGTCCACTGGTACCATGGATAAGGAGTAGGGGGAAATAATGGCCCACATAATAGAACTTTATGGTGGATGTTGGTGCATTTTGAAAGCAAGTAACAAAGAAAGATATGAGTGTGTACACTCATCAGGATAATCAATCATTATATGAATAAAAATCTATTAATTGATATGTCTAGGATTTTGTGAAACTAGAGAGAATCTCCATCCCTACAATATTATAAAGCAAGGTTTTATAATACCCAACTGGATAATAGTAGGTCAAGGAAAAACTGGTCCTAATGGATGTATCTCTTAAGGGGTTTGAAGCTCAACACCATCAGATCCTGTACATTGGGAGATATGTGCAGAGGGGGGAGTGTGAGACACAAACTGTTTGACCATATTTGCATTAACTACCCAAAAAGGTAAGGGATCTTCACTCCAGGAATAGACCATGTTAATGCTCACGGGCCTTTTGTTTTGTATCCACAAGAGTTATGAAATCTGGGAGGTCGAAACAGATTCGCTGCTAGTGCACAATGCCTTGCATATCATCATAGTTACACATTGGTCGATATCATATGCCACTTAGCAATGTCACGATTTCTTTAGAAACCACATCAATGCAACCCACACTCTACGGGAGGGTAAAAACTTTTGGATCACCTATCCTTGATCGATGACCTTGGATTGGGATAAGTAGGTCATTACAGCTTGAACAACATGAAGTGTGGGGGGTCAACTTGATTAGAGGAGATTCCCTTAGTCTCTATTAATTTAGACCTCATAAGGATCCTATTTTTTTGTACATTGTGTCCAAGCATGTCCTTTTAATATCTTTTTATTTGAATGAATGTTTACATGATGTAATTTAGTAATTGAATTGTAGACATATTCAAAAGATTGATTGTGATTTGTTTTGACTCAGTTTGGAAAATAATGTCCAGTCTATACCAGGGGATATTGAGGGGGAATATAATGGATTCCAGAACCCATCTATCAATTCAATAAATCCCTCATCCTATGTTGAGGTATTTCAAGTAGGTGATTGTTCAGTGTAGATACAGAAGGAAAGAGAAGAGATCCAATTGGCTATTTTGAACTCGGAGACTCAAAGAAGGGCATGATGGATGGTGACAAAGATTGGGTGAAGGTGAAGAACATTTTGAGTTACATAAGTTCCAAATCATCTATTAACATTAGAAAGTGTTTTGGAAGCGTAGAAGTGGAAGATACAGTCCCAGGGAATCAAGGTTCAGTCCCGGAAATGATGACCATTCAATGTCAACAACCAGTGGATAATCGTACTGAAGTGAAAGAACATTGTGAGGTTGAGTCGGGAGATAAGAACTATATACTAGCCTGAGTTGACAGTGTAAAGTGAATACTTGAAACATGACTCCACAACCCTAGGAGAATGAGGAGAATGATGGGAAATAGGGATTTGTGGAATTTTATTGTTATTAAAGGGAAGAAATAAAATGTATGTAAATATTACCCTAACATTCCCAAACCAATGGAGACTAGGTCATCCAAGGTGATAAGGGCTGAAGATAGCAATGGTGTTCACACTTATAGATTCTAGGATACATATGTTATGTAAGTACAAATCCAAATTCAGGGTGGTAGTGTGGTTGTAGATGTCTCTCCCACTATTCCCAACACTGATTTTGCAGTTCCCACTAATGAGGATCTCGATTTCATGAAGTGAAAAGTAAGGATGAAAATATTTTGATATGACATTGGATTTTATCATACATTCTGAGGATGGAATGTTGGTGGAGTCTCTCTATATTAAAGATTCAGAAGATGATGCCGATAAGATGTATGATAGAATACATCATGTACGTTCTAATAAAGAGTAGTGTGGGTGGATCCATGAGAAATATCTTATCTGGAAAAATAGTTTCAATAGTAGGAAGATAAGTATTGAGGAGTGCCATAAAATTTAGGACAAAATAGCCTTCCATTTTGAAGATATCCACAACGATGACACTTGTATGAATTCCTATGCCCTCCAATGTATTTTATACATGGATAGATCTTCTAGTAAACTAAAACATGATTTTAATGATTTTATGACTTTTTTGGTGATGGATGACTTTATATTTTTTTGTGAGGTTTTACAATTTTTCGTAAAATTGATTAAATAAGAATAATTTTTTTTCTAGAAAATGATAGACATTATAGACCCTAATTAATATCTTTTATAAAAAAAAATTAGTATTATTCATTTATTATTTAATAATTATTATTTATCAATTTTAGATATTTTATATTATTATATGGTTTTAATATTAAGAATCATAATACCCAAATTATTTAATAATGGTATTATTATTTTTAATAATAAAAATTAACCAAATGTAAAAACGTTAATGTGGGAAAAGTAAATTTTGGTAAAAAATTAAAACTAAGGAGAAAATTCCAAACATTCAACAAAATTATCTTGAAAATGAGTAGATGGGAGTTTTCTATAAAAAACTCCTACCCTCCATTGATGTCCCATATTTGGAGCTAGTTTCTGTGAATAATTAATATCCTTTTAGATTATTACTAAAATTCTACTCTCCTCACTTATTAATGTATATTTTCACCACACCACATACATATAATATAAAATTATAATTAATCATGAAAATAATCTTGTATTTCATCTCCTATAGTCCTACATAAAAAAATAATCCTTTAGTCGTATGAAATCATCTTATTCCCTCCACATCTAAATGATTCATTAAGATACAACACAAACTATCAATGTTATAATTATCCATTCACTGAAATTATTTTCTATATCATTCTCATCCACCATATAAAACACAAATAATAACCATATCAAAATAATTAAATAGGTATAAATTGTATACATAAAGTTTTTTTAATTATACATCCATTATCTATTTCCATATAATGCATTAGGAAAATTAAAATGTTAACCAAGTGTACGTGCATAGAACCTTACCCATGGGAGAGGAGTTTTATGTTTCATAACTAACATAAATGGATGGTTAAAAGGTGTAATTTAGTTAATATATATTATTTTCAAAAAAATTATTTATACGCTATAAATATAAATCAATTCCTACCATCCTTCCATTCTGTAGGAAATGAAAGTTTTGTCCATGAATATATGCAGTCTGCCTCTTCCAAGAGAGATTTTGTAACAAACTAACCTGGTTTGACCAAAAATTACACCCAATATGGCATGCCACATGCCAAGATGCATGTTACTAATCACCACTAGCTGGTGATAAGTATGTGGCATAACTAGTTATCCCTTTAGAAATATATCACCATATGTAAACTATAATGTCACATCTATAAAATTGTATAAATACATCAATAAAATCAAATTCAACCAAAATATAATAACATACCATAGTAAATGGAATAAACCAAAACAAATTTCATAATTGACCTTATTTACAATGTATCTCAAAAATTCTAAAACTCAAAAGAAAGGGTATAAAAAAATAAGTCCCAAGTGCATCAAATTGCATAGAAAATAACAATAATGAATCCACATGATCCAATCCATATGATACCTAATATCTTCTATAAAATAGTACAATATGATAATCAAGATGTTTCACCATAGAACATAGTTCCCCTACCATTACCTATATCCTAAAAAATGTAATATGAAAACTCCAAAAAGGGCCCATGCAGGGTGTGAGGTACGAATCCAAATTTAATGGCATTATGAAGCTATTTAACGAGTTTTCCCATGTTAACTAATAATCTAGTTTAGAATCATTTATTAAATCTAATACACTTTGAAAACATTCCATTTTAAAAAAAACCTTTAATACCACTTTTTTCATTTCATGAAAAAACTGTTTTCCAAAATAGTTTACAAGGTGGATCAAATAGTCAACTTTCCACAAGAGGAAATCTACTCAATATCAAAACTAAAAAATAAAAAGGGTGAGCATATTGACAAAAAATAGCCATATAAATGGATTTTGGAATTAGAAATCTCATCACATAAAAATGGCACTAGTCAAATATATAAATCTTATAAAAAAAATTGACAAGAGTAATGTACACCTGGGGATCTATACATTGGCCTATCATAATTGAGTAAAAATATGTAAAATTTATAATAAATAGATGTTATCATGGTATTTAATGGACCCAATATATAATATCTCACATTATTCATACCCAAAGTCTCTCATAGTTCCTTGTATACCAAATTAGTGGCTCACATGTTCCTCATTCCAATGGATCACAAGACCACTCATGAAAACCAATATAGAATATCACATGCTTACCACTAATAGATTATATAACCCCTCAAACAATCCCCTTCCTCACACCATAGTTAACCCATGGGCTACTTCAAGCCATAACATCCAAAAACAAGGTCCCAAATCAACCCAGATATATCACATGAAACGTGAAAAAAAAAATTATTAAAAAAAATATCCACTGTAAAACCATTTAGAAAATTATTTTAGAAATGCATTTAGAAATGAAAATACACTTTTATAAATTTTATAAAACACTTGGTTGGAAAATAATGCACCCCATTTGTAAAACCCCAATTTGAAGCTCAAATTTTCATCCCAATCTATCTAAAATATCAATAAATAGAATATGGGACAAGAATAAATCAATTAAAATTTAATTTAATTAAACAAATTCAAATGAGGTAATAATTTTAAAGGAATTCAATTTAAATGGCCCTAAAATAAAGACACTAACATCATATATGCTCCAAAACGTATCGCCCTTGATGATGAAAACCCATAAGATAATGAAAAATTCCACACAGACCTAAGAAATAATAAATCATACCAAAACCACCATTAATAACCCTAATTTTATCCAACACCACCCCCAGTGATCCACTCTTCTAAAAAAATTAAGAATAATTCATGGGAGGAGAAAATGTGGAATAAATGATCGGTAAATTGACATACCTTAATCCAAACCCCTATTATTTCCTAGATAAAACTCCCAAAAATGATGGGGGAGATCAACATTAGAAACAGAGAGTCTACATAAAAATGGGAAGGAAATGGAGACCCCAAACCATAAGAAATGGACAAGGTAAAATGAAAAAATACTTTTTAATGTGTTGGACAATGACACACGGTTTGGTAACATTATAAATAAACCCATGTTCCAACTGTTCGGGTGCCACTATCCACAAAAACATTGATCTACATGGATCCCCCTAGGTTGTTGAATAGTTCGAGAACCCTTGATCAAACCATGAAAAAACACAATATAAAAATTATATCCCCACTCACACAATTTCTGAATGGTTAGACAAACAATGTGATAAACATTCACCCTCGTGTTCCTTAAAAAAACCAAATTTTCGACCCCAAGTACGTAACAAAACCAACAACACCTGAAAAATTGATTTGAAATTAAAATTAGATGTACGAATGATATTATAGGTTTCCAAAACATCCCACTATTCAAATTTCCTCTGAAATAAATTCCTCAGGATTTTCTGTATTAAAATATGTGAGATGAGTGATACCTCACCCAACCTTCACACTCCCTTGTCTCATGGATATTAAACATACATTTATACAGAACCTATAACAATGAGATCACCTTATTATAGAGCACCTTGTTTTTCTCATCATTGAAAAGAATTGTGTTCTCAATAATGGTAGAATTAGGATTTATCTCCAAATCATCCCACTCCAGCTTGTAATAGGGGTCTAGATTGTATCTCTTCAGTTGGTATATGTAGAAGTAATAATTAAATGATTTCATCCATAATGGAAGCTCAAAAAAGTCAAAAAAAACATTTCCAAATGCATTATAACATGAAATGGAATGACATAAGGTGGCAACAATTTCACCTATATCACTAGACAATGGAAAAAACAACTAATCTAATACCCAGATAAAAACCTTATCACTAATTTGAATATCGAACAACTGATTATATTGATTGGAATATTATTTCTGGTTACTCTATGTTATCACTAACCATGTCTTAATTAGCCGAACTATCTTGGTCGAGTCTTATACAAGGCCCTTTGTATCTAAATAATGCTCACTAACCTTATCCAATCTCAATAAGAATTAGGATGACCACCCGTACAATGCCTGGAATAAGACAATCTTGACAGAGTCTTGAAAACTATTATTATAAGAAAACTCATTCCATGTATTTTACCTTTCCCACAAACATCTTTAATCAAGCATGCACAACAATATAATTCCATCAAGAATCTGTATTTTCCACTTAGAGTAGTTATCTATATATTGGTGATATTCAATGATCAATTTCAATGGGGTTCACAAATCCTCCTATATTACCTTAAAACCGAGATATAAAATTTGAATCTTGATCTAACATTATCGTTGAGGGAACACCATGAAGCAGGTCAAACTCTTGGACATATTGGCGTCAAATGACCTCTACCTTTTTTGATAGCCTTATTTCTAGGAAATGACAATATTTTCTCAGATAATCAACAATCACTAATATAGAATCCTTCCCACTATGATTATGAGGTATCCAAATGATTAAACCCATAGAGATCTAATTCCACATCCAAACAAGAATGGAAATTTCATACAATAATCTATCATGTTTTTTAGGCACAAATTTGATCCACTAGTAGGTCAAGAACCTAAAAAAGAAATACTACCATTACACACCTCATCTCGAGCCACAAATATTTTCCTCTCATGGTATAAAAATTCTCAGTCACTCTGGTGGGAATGACCAAACTAAAATGTTGTGCCTCCTGGGTCACCACCTATACTAGGCTTAAATAAAAAACAAACCACTTCAAAAAGATATGATAACCCTTTGGAGATTTTCTCTTTACATACATTTTCTCCCAAACATATAAAATAATATTAATATTCAAGAACATGAGGTTGGAAGCATTCTTCACCCATACTTATTTGATGAGAGAGGGTGTAATGAACACACTAACCATAAATGTCTTCCATATATCTTCCTATAAACCTATAATAATATGATAAAACAAATATGTTAGACCCCAATCATTCACTTATTCCTATACGGAATACACAAGAATATTCCCACACAATTAGTCAATGACTAGTTTTTCCTTCTAAAGAATACATGAAATATATAAATCAAATCTCTAATGGTATTCCACCTAGAATTGTGACCAAATATTTAGGCCCCTATTGGTGAAAATTTACCTCAAGATATTATGATCCAAGTGCACCATGAAAGACTCCATGAATATATAGATTCACCATTTCAACAACTCAAATTTAATAAATTCTTGTTGCTATTCATGGGTGGGACAATCACTTATAATGGGTGATTAACTTCCTCAATACATAGGCCACCACATGGTCATCCAACAACAACAGACACTCGAAACTAGTATTGGATGTTTTAAAATACACTCCCCATGATCACCCCAATTCAGGTAGAATTTTAATGAATACAGATGGTAGATGGGTCTTTAACATCTCAATAGCACCTTGGCACTTCTCATTCCACACCAACACCACCTATTTCTAAGTAAAATACATCAAGGGATAAGATGGTCTAGAGAAGTCTAGAGAAAAACAAGTAAAATACCCACCCATCCCCAGAATTCTATAGATATTTAACACATTCTTGGGATTTTAATAATTCATAAATCCTCATAATTTAACTGAGTCTATTGAAACTCCATCCTCAAAAATAATTTGGCATAAAAAATTTACTTCATGGATCCAAAAAAACACTTTAAAAAATTTACATATTGATTAATCTCTCTTCAAAAACTCAGAAAAACCTATAGATGGTTTTTATGATCCTCCTCCTTCTTGTAATACACCCATAAGTTGCCTAAAAATATAACCATGAAAGAGTTCAATGAGAGATGGAATTTATGGTTCATCAAAACCATAAAGACTACATTATCATTGGTATTAAAAAATGACATATATAAATGAATGGAATGTTTATACCGATATTGAAAAGAGGACTTTGGAACGTCTCCTTCCTAGAACCTAAACTGGTGGTACCCTAATCTTGAATCATTCTTCTAAAATAAAAAATATACCCTAATCTAATGAAAAATATCCTAAATTATGAGAAATGGGTATTTATTCTAAATTATTTCCCAGTTAATCTTATGATATTATATGAAATGTTGGAAGATACCAGTTTCCTTCTTTTAAAATAAAAATTAAAAATCTTATATTGTGATAATGGGATTGATAAAATCCTTCTCTCAAGATCCTCTTGCTAGACATTCAACTCACTTAGCTCGTATGTAAGCATCTGATAAGGCATTAGAAAAAAATCTTTCGACAGGATGTAGATCAATTGAAAACATAACCACCCACTGAGGAAAAAATCCATCAAAATCCTATAGAAATATGTCTGGGTACTTATCGAACCCAATTAGATGTACACCTAATATACCCATCTCAACAACCTCAAGGGACAAGCTACGCAACTAGCAAGATACCAACCCCACCTACGACTTAACATGTCCCACATTCCTTGAATGCATATCCCACTCTTCCTTAATGAATTCAGTGCTCCTATTAAGAATTAATAACTAAAACATATAGTGATACAATTCGAAAAGTCCCAAAAGATGATAAATCAATTCATGTCGATAATAAGTTCATAAACATATAAGGCCCAAACAAGAATGTCTGGGTAAAATTCCTTGCCAAAAACCACCACACAACCCTTAGGGATCCTAAAACCATTCTCCAACATCCTACTTAATGGGATTAGAATACCCATGAATAAGATATAAAAAAGTCCTCTATACTTGAATCATCAATCACATTATGTGAAATAAATTAATAAGATGGTCGAGTATAAAATAAAATCAATTACATTAATGAATTAATAAACATTTTACCTTTAACAATGGATGGCATGGATTCTATCTCCTCTAATATAACCTCCACTGCTTGGATATTCCTAGACTGAAACCTGGCATTCAGCTTCTTCCCCTAGTGATAATATCCCTGATCACATGGGTGAGTTCCACCACCATTGGAAGCCTCTAACTAAACCAGGGAGGTAATTGATAAAACAAACCTATACTAATTCCCTATAAATATGAATAATAGAAAATATTAAGATGACCTAAACATACATAGTGGCAGCACACCCTTAGAGTCTCTAAGAAACTAATATTTTTGTGTCCATATTTCCCAAATTTACAACTCACAAACTGTATAGTACCTATAGAATAAATTAGATCATATCATGAAGACATCTAGATATTCTTTCTTATACCACTAAGAGACTCATTTTGCATTTTTTTTCTTTCATGATGAAGAAATATTGATTTCTCCCAATAAAATAATAGTAATGTGACCTTTATAAAAAGTAAAATCTTCATATTCTATCAATGATTTTTCAACACCCTTGGATTAGGTCAGTAGACATATAAGGAGAATAAATATGATCTTAATCCTTAAGATCATCTTAAAACAATGAAATTTATGCTATTTATTTTTTAGGATAATTGATGAAACTTGAACCAATATGGTGAATCATGTGGAATAATCCATCACCTAAGAATCTCTTTAATTAAAAATTAGAAACTAATGTTCCCTTTCCACCATTAAGGTCGCATAGTTAACTATCTATTGAAATCCACTTTGAAGGTGGCCCATGTATGGTCCCCATGACTCCTTGAAATCACTATTGATTACAACCAATTTCAATCAAGTTGTTCAAAGACATACATGTACAATTCCACATTCAAGGTACCTAGGATTTTAAATAAAACATAAAGGACTTCTTTTCATGATCTGAATACTCCTTAGGCTATATGGATCCCCTGTCACAATGAAACAATAAGGGATTCTAACTCAAAACCTATTTTTGTGGATCATAATCTGGGTCTTCTCACAACCATCCACTTGGACCAAGGATTTTTTCATATGAATCACCGACTCCAAAAATTTTAGAATAGTTGGAGTGTTCTAAAAAGGGGATCTCTTTGATAAACCCTTTATATTCCTAGACATGGTAATTTTGGGAGGATTTGAATTCAAGACACAATATATAATAATTTTCCACCACAGTCAAACCTCAGAAAACATAAAACATATCGAAATAGAAACCCTTTCATTTGTATTATAAGAAATTAAAATGAATAATGAAAAAAATCATCAAAACTACCCATTACTGAGTTCAAAACATAACCACATTTCCCTGACCACCAATGGAATATCAGGGTTCAATGTGAATAAGAGCTGACCAAGAACTCCCCAGTTCCAACCTATCGAGGTACAACGAATCTAGAATCCATATATCACAAAAAAAAATAAACATCAGCTCAAATACAATTTTCTAATTATCCAAACATGTTTAAACTATCATATCTCCTAACTATCTAAAAAATATCCTAAAGTGTAGTACTGATCACCATGGGATGAAAAAAATGAATCAGGCCTAACTAATTGTCGATTTTTAATAACTTCTCTATAAGTAAACCATCATGAACCATAAATAAAATGGGAAGAAAAAACTATTCACACCATATTCAATATCACAAGATAAATAGATACTATAAACAATGGCATGCATTATATACAAGCTTCCCATAACTGAACCAGTGTACCTGGTATTTACAAAAAACCCAAAAATCAAAATAATAGGTAAGATAGAAATAGAAGCACAGGTATATCCTATTGGATAACAAATACCAACAATTAAAACACATGAGTAAATCCCTATTATACCAGGTCTCCTCCATAAAACACTATATTTTGGTAATAAATAAGTGCCACCAGGGAACATGGTTTCAGTGACCTTCCATGTATACTGATAAATAAAATCTAGAAATTACAAAAAGGAAACAAGTATAGTGTTAGGAAGAAATCATAGTAGGATACCCTATGAATATATTTAACAATTTTTCCCCTAAAAACCATAAAACTAATTTGAATTTTTTCCCCAACTCTAAACCTCTTTGAAGAAACATTATTTTCAAATAAAAGATTAATACACCATTGGTTTTCCTTCTCAAAAAATTGTCATTCCAAAATATTTTCCCACATGTATCGAATAGAAAATCATATCCCTAAGGAATAACCAACTTGATATCACAACGAAATAATAATAATTGGTGAGCATAACTGTAACAACATATAACTATGCAATTAAAAATGGGCATAATACATATAATAGAATCAGAATGGAACTAATAAAATTCATAAATCATATTAACCAAAATGGATTGAGTAATGTGAACCTATGTATCCTATCATCAGGCCTATCATGAGTGTGTTACAATTGTTCAAGATATTTATGAAATGGAAGCTATCAAGGCATTCCACAAACCCAACATGGAATATCTCACAATCATTTTACCTAAAGTCTCTCATGGTCCCTTGAAAACCATATTGGAGACTCACACAATCCTCCCTCCAATGTCTCACATAGACACCAAGATAATTCAATTTGGAAGCTCATATAGTCTTCTCATAGATTTCACACAAGGTCCCTCAAAAAAACACCTCACTCAAACCCTAGTTAACCCATGTGCGACTCCATGCCAAGACATAAAAACAAATTCGCATATCAATCATTACATATGAAAATCCATTTCAAAATAACCTACCCATTTTTATCAAAACAATTATTCCAATATAAAAACATTTATAATACCATTTTATAAATAAATTAATGGAAAAAACTCTTTCTTCCAATTCATCAAACACTTAGTGGGAATACATGCCACCCTTATTGAGAAACCCCCACTTTATACCCCAAATTACCCTAAAAATACATGAAAAAAATTAAACATGAAATTGAAACCGAGAATAAGTCATTTAATTGTATATTTAATAAAAAATCAAAGGATATTAAAAATTTAAAGGTATTACATGAAAAATTCCATTAAATCAATACTCCTTCCTTTAATTTAATCGAGAAATAATTTCCCTTGATTATTCCCACTGAGAAGAGGTAGAAAAATGTCTCATAAACCTAATCTATAAGAAATAAATCCAAAACCAATATAAACAAATTGAATTTTGTCAAACACCACCCCTTGGGTCTTATAATTTAGAAAAACAATAGAAGAAAGCAGCTCAAAAGGGGGAAAAGAAGAAGAAATCATGAAAAAATTGACATGAATCGAGAAAAACAACCAATATTTCGAATAGAAAACTACCACATAGTATGGGGGAATCTTCATGTCCAAATGGTAAATTATAAAGATTTAGGTGTTGGAAAAAATATCCCCCAACCTGTAGGAATCTATAGGGGTAATTATTAAAAACACATTTAAATGAGTTGGATTGGGCCATACGGGTAGGAAGACAGTTTGACAACAATATTGGGGCCACTATCCCCCAAAAATTGATTGCATTATTTCTCTTAGGATGTCACATATTTATACAAGCTCAGTTCAAATAGTTTTAAACCACACTCATAGAAATGAATCCCCAAGGGAATGCTTCCCCATTTAAATAAAAAACATATAACAAAAATGAACTCAGGTCTACCTCTCTAAAAACTCCCAATTTGGATCCCCAATAGTTAGGAACCCCATGAACCCATGAAACAATAAATAAAAATCAACATTTGGAATAACATTGACCTGATGGTTGTCAAATATTTGTTCTATATTTCACCGATAGCTTTCATGAATAATAATAAAACATATTTCATGAATACATATGATATGTGAGGGTTATATAGTCTCAATATGGTTTATAAGGTATGAAAAAAATATGATCAAAATAATGTAATCAGTTTTTATTTCTCGATTACCCGAAACAAGCTCATCATGGATGTTGTTCTATTAAACCATTCTCATAGTTCCCATAAAATGAGCATAAGGATATATAAATTATTAAAAAACAATGATTTCAATATATTTTAGAGTATGATAATGATTAATTTATCAAAAATTATTAGTTTTTTATGACTTCATTATGAATCATGTGGGAAACATTTGAAATCGCAACATCTAGTAATGAAAATAAGAGATAAATAATTTGTAATTATCAAAAAAAATTATAAAAAGATATTAAAAGGGGTTATATATATGAAGAAGATTGTAAAACTAGTTCTTAAAAAAATTATTATAAAATATTTTAAAGTTCCTTTGTTGAATTTGATGGTTTATATAAGGGCTTCAACTCAAATTTCCTTCTTTAAGGAATGTTTTGTATTATGAACATATATTGTTTATACGGTGCATATGATTATTCTTTCAATTATCTTATCATGATTCAATCATTAATCATTTAATTTAAATAAATAATTCACATTCTTATTTCAAATATATTATGGATGAAATTTAATTTAAATTGTAAGGGTTTCCACATCCCAATTTTCTATTACTATGAAAGTATTTCTATTTACTACCAATTTTTTCTAGTTTATATAATACCCATGGATTTCATTTTAATATAATTATACAAAAATTAAATGGATCCATAATTCCATATTATTTTCTACCTTTCCTGGGTTTTGGATTTTAAAGGTAATGATGATGTAGATGTTTCTTTTCAATCTTATTTTATAATCGATATTGTTATGAAATAATTTCCATCTTGGAAAAATTTTCGGAACATTTTATCCAACACACCAACCATTTTATTTGAAAATTAATATTTTTTATTCTTGTAGGACCTCTCACAATTTCATTTCACATGTAAAATAATTTACCCAATGTAATGCTTATAACTGAAACAATCCTCTTATTTTTTATTGAGAGTTTTCCACCTCATTTTCCATATTTATTGGATGATTTTATGGATTACCTTATATATAAATTAATAAATTAATAAATTCATTTTATATTATTTTTCAATTTTTAATAAATTTTAAATTAAATATTTTAAAATTTTCTTCAATAGTGTTTTTAAACTATGAACAGAATTTTATTTATTATATTCCATATAGACACATTATTTTACATACATTATTCTTTATAAAGAATTATTTCATGTTAATAATTTTTATCCAAATTATTATACGGTTTTATATATTTTTAAGATAAATTTATAAATTATTATACTTCACAAAAGTCAATGTTTCATTTTAAAATAATTAATTATTGACATTGAAAGGGATTTTATTGATTTTTTTTAATAAATAAGTATTAAAATATATATAACCACTCAATTGTTTTTGAATGAAATAATATTTTATTGAATATATTTTCTGAAATTCATTTTTGGATTAAAATGGATGTGTGTAATATTTTATAAGAAGCTCCAAGTATTTTTTTTAATATTAACATTTTATAAAATATTTAATCATTTAAAAAAAGGGAGATACATATTTTTTTCTAGGTGATATATCCAATAATAAATAAAGGATTTTTTATATCTACATCAACATACATTGATGTTCATTATTTTTCATCTTTGATATGTTCTTATGATCCAATCCACTTTTTTCTTGATAACTATTGAAATATTCTATGAAGATCTTTATAAATCCCATTTCCCATCTATGGGTTAACTAAGTATTGTTTAAATATGAATGTTGTTATGTTCTATAGGAACACATATATATGGATGATTATTATATGATAATTGGAGGTACTATAAACACGTCTTATGCATTGGTTATGGATTTGTATCTCTTGAGATAATGAATTTTTTCATTAATGTAATTGTTGTTATCTATGATCATTTAGAATATTCTTAAGTGTATTTATAACAAAACTTCTCTTTATTACACACATAAACATGACTTATTACCTAAACATTCCCCTAAGACATCTCGAAGGATTGAGAGGTCTAGTTTCATGGGAAATTACAAACATTACATAACATCTTAGAATATAAAACAAAACATCTTTATTTGAAACATTTTTTGAATGACCATAACATTCCTTCATACTTATCATTGCATGGGATAACCCAAGGACATGAATAAGGAAAGGGTAAGCTATAAAGCCCAATAAGGGAGTAAAAAAGGAATTACATGAAGAATATAGTATATTTTAGTCAATATACATATCAATGGATCACAAGATAAACATGAACATAAAGGAATGATATAGAATTATTATCATAATATGGAAATATGGCAACAATATTAAACATGATATTATCTTGAGCCAAGGTATATTGCACATGAAGCATGAGTAAACCCTCATTGCACATAAATTATAATGATTTAACCCTCATTTAACTTGAATTATCATGAGTAAACACTCATTGCACATGGTATATCATGATATTATTCTTTACGCAATGCATCATAATGCTATCATGATGCACCTTTTATAAACATTTAATTTCATGCATAAGTGTGCCACATGGATCATAAAACATGAATTCATTGAAAATCATAATTTATTCCAAATATAAGAGATTTTTAAGAAAAAAATGAAATTCATCAATCAATAAGTACAAGTTCATAAATGTGGATACCATTGATAGTGAATTGGGTATGGTATTCACCTACACGATGACTTGGCATGGGAAATTTTGGGGTAACATCAGCAGCATAATGACATCAAATAGAAATTGTAAAATGTGACGATGAGAGATAAATGGGTATCTTATCATTTTTAAATGAAATGGATAGTAAGGAGATTATGGAACATAACATCCAAACCTATTTAATGGAATTTAGATACAAAATATAAAAGAATTTCTAGAATGTAAATAAGAAGGGATAAATTCTTTACGGATTTTCGGCATGGTAACAGGTGTATATGGGAGGAAATAATGAGAGAGAAATAAGTCTATCATTATTAAAAAATAAGGATCGTAGAATGGGAGAGGTTAAAAATCTTACCCCCACATTTTTAATTGAAAATAAAAGGGTATAACAACATAAAAAATTTGGACAAAAATAAGAAAGGTTGAAATCCCTTACATGGAAGTGTGACCCAAAAGGATTGGGAGAGACTTGATAGAGACTTATTGGGAGCTTTGGGAACATTATTAGACTAATAGAGAGATCAAGGTATTGTTCGGTTGAGCTAAAAATGTTTTGAGTGAATAGTAATGGAAGATTTAGTGGGTTAATATAGGAAAAGAGAGGGAATTCGTTTTTATTTTGTTTTTGGACACTACACATTAAACTAATCAAAATCACAAACAAACCCATGTTTTTTTAAAATGGGTTTTTACCTAAGAGGCTGTAATAAATAATTTTATATGGATAATGGAAGAAATTATTAAAATACTAGTCTTTCTTATGTGGAGGTGAGTGACACTTTCCTATAAATCATTTTAAAACGTTAAAATATTTAATAAGCCTTGGAGGGTCCACTAAGGCATTTTATACTAAATAAGACAAATATAAAATCACATTATTTTAATGTTAAAACATATATTTTCTTAAAAACACTTTTTTAGTATTTTATTACATCACTATTGGGTCATTATGATGTCATAAAACCCAAAATATATTTAAATGATATATAATTTTTATCTAAAAATTCAACTATCTCAGAAAATTATAAAAAATTCACCATTAGATAACTTTGATGTCCTACATCCAAAAATGATATTAATTTTATCTAAATAATATTCTAATTATGTGGATTTTTACATTTAAAATGAAAACTGACATTTAACGAAAATTCATGGGTTTTGACAAAAACAGTTTTCACAACATAATAAAAATTACAATTGTATTCATAAAAAATTAATAAAGAATTTATATTTAATTAAAAAAAATTAGTAATAATATTTTTTTGAAATATTATTTAATTAAAAAATCCATTAATTCCTCAAAATATATTTCATAAATGAATATTAACGAAAATACTATTTCTTCTTTAAACCCCCTATAAAAACTTAATTTAATAAAATAAATGTATATTTTTCATACAAAAAGTATGCACATAATCATAGTGCTAGGTTGTTATTACATAACCCCTTATAACACTTGCATAAGACCTAAGGGTAAGGTGAACGATGGTAACAGACTCTTGGAGAGGTTTAGATAACATCGCTTGGGTGGTAATATCTAATAGCTTCCACTTCTCCCGTAGGTGGTTAAATTCAAGTTTAACTTGTTAAATATCCTCTTGGGATTGGTCAAGAGAGAATCCCAGTTGAGCTACCTCCATTATGAGATCCAAAAAAGGGCTATGTATGGAGAAATTCTACTGGATGAGGCCATCACTTCCTTTGTCCTAGTAAATTAGATTCATTAAAGACTTATATTTATACTAATCATGTGATCACTGTTCAACATCTATATTAGCATTGGTAACAATTCTTTACTATATTTTAATATAAAAAAACTGAGGAATTGAATATGTTTTATATAACCATTTTATGTAATAATAAATTTAATTAGACCAATAAATATATTTATTAATAAATTCTTGTTTCATTACAATATTCCCCATTAAAAAACGTTTACCATTGAGATTTACTTCTCCCACAATAAAATAGATGAGGCTAATTATGCTTCATCACTTTGATTCCCATGTTGCTACTTCAAAAATGTGGTTTCTCCAGAACACCTTGAGGAGGGGAATTATCTTATTTCGTAGAAGGTTTCATTATTATTTAAGATTCTCACCAGATTCCCATCATAGGGGAGGTAATTATCTAATGGTACCACCTATAGATTGAGTACATTTTATGGGTCAGTTATGTACTTCCTCAAGAGTGATACATGGAATACATCGTGTACTTGAGACAAGATTGGTGTGAGTGCTAGTCGATAGGACACTCCTCCAATGCTATAAATGATCTAAAAAGAAATGATGTACCTTGAAATAACCTTTCCCTTATTCTCAATTCTTATAAATCTATTCCACAGTGATATGCAGAGAAACACCATCTCTCCAACATCAATCTCTAGGTCTCGTCAATGCTTATCAATATATCTCTTTTGTCAACTTTGAGCATCATTAATGTTTTGTTGGATGGTCTTATCCTTCTCCACCATTTTGTAGACCATTTTATGTCCTAAGAGCTTTTTCTCCCCAACTTCATCGAAACAAACTGGTGTTCTAAACCTCTTCCTATAAAGGGATTCATAAAGAGCCATTTTGATACTTGAGTGGAAACTGTTATTGTAAGTGAACACAATCAGGGGAAGATGTTGATCGCATCCTCCTTTCAAGTCCATTGTGCATGATCTCAATATGTCCTCAACTGTTTGGATAGTATTCTCAGATTGGCCATAAGTTTGAGATTGATAAGTTTTACTAAAGTTCATACCAGAATTCAAAGCATGTTCGAGAATCTTTTAGAGCTAATAGGTGAATCTTAGATCTTGATCAGATAAAAAATATAGTGGTACTCCATGAATCCTTACCACTTCTTTGATATATATTCGTGCTAGATGATGTAATAAGAAATCCTCTCAAATTGAAATGAAGTGTGATGTCTTTGTAAGATGATCTACAAAAACCTAGATAGCATGGTTTCTTTTGGATGTCTTCAAAATTCTGGTGAAAACATTCATGGTGATGTTCTTCCATTTCCATGTTGGTATGGATAAAGGCTGTATCATCCCATTAGACTTATTCCTATCATCCTTCACTTTTGTACATACCATGAACTTTTATGTATATTCAAAGATCTTCTTCTACATGTTATCTGACCATTAATGTTCTATGAGATCTCGACACATCTTTGTGTTTTTTGGGTGAATGGAGAAATTAAAACAATATGCATCATCCAAAAGATCCTTCTTTAACTAAAGATTTTATATAACACATATTCTTGTCCCAAATCACACAATTCATTCTTCATTAACATTGAAATTCAAGGATTTACCTTTTTTGATAGTTTCCACTTTCTTCTGCATTCCCACATCATCTTTTTAAGCATATTTTTTACATTTCCAATAGATATAGTTGAGAAATCATTTGTGAAAGAATTGATGATGATCCCTTCTTTTTTATTCACATGTCCATCTCCATCAAATCTATGAAGAATTGATCTTTTTCAATTCTCATTAATGATATAATCACAGGGTCCATTCTACTTAGTGAATCTTTCACTTTGTTCACTTTCCTAGGGAGGTAATGGATTCAGAAGTCACATTATTTGATCACCTATAACCTTATTTGTTGGATCATGTTTAATGCTTTCTATGTGAATTTCTATTTATGGCTTTTGTGATCTTGGTATATTTCAGCCATCTCCCCAAAGAGGTAATGTCGCCAAATTTTTTAAGATAATATTACTGTAACCACCTCCATATAATTTTTTGGATATTTATTCTCATGAATGACTAATTAACATAAATCATAGGCAATGACATTTTCATTTTTCATGAACACATATCCCATGCCCTTCTTCAAAGCATATCAGAATACCACAAAAGTTCTCCACTTGTGGGTAGTGTGGTGAAGAGTTTAGGGATAAGCCGCATTTTTAACTCCTTGAATCTCTCGTTACATTCATCACTCTAAGAAAATATGAATCCCTTCTGATATATCTTGGTATGAGGGTTTGAAAATCATGGAAAATTTATCACAAATCTTGGAAAACATCTATATAACCCCGGGAAACTGGGGATATCCATCATCGATGTTGGCCTCACCTATCCCTCAATTGCAACTTTCTTGGATTGATCCACAGATATCCCATTGCTTGTGATGATATGACCCATGAATGAGACTTCCTTCACCTAGAACTCACACTTGTTGTACTTTTTATAGAGCTTATCCTTTCTCAAGGTCAAGAGTATAGTGTTTAGATGCTCCTCAATCTCCTTTATGGTTTTGGAATATATTAGAATATCATCTATAAAGACTATCAAAAATTTGTCGAGGTAATCCCAAAAGTCTCTATTAATCAAGTCTATAATGATTTTTGGAGAATTAGTTAGTCTGAAAGGCATTAATAGTAATTCATAGTACCCGTATCTTGTACAAAAAATAGTCTTGGGGATATCGTCCTTCTTCACCCTTACAAGGTAATATCCGGACCATAGATCCACCTTAGATAAGTATCTTTAATC
The DNA here is from genome assembly GCA_963277665.1 of Viscum album. Classification (NCBI taxonomy): domain Eukaryota; kingdom Viridiplantae; phylum Streptophyta; class Magnoliopsida; order Santalales; family Viscaceae; genus Viscum; species Viscum album. The sequence continues at coordinate 1,243,945,513 of OY728153.1, forward strand.
CATGTAGCTGATCGAACAATTCATAAAATCATTTTAGGGGATAGTTGTTCTTTATCATGATTTTTTTGAGCTCATGATAATCAATGTAAAGGCGCATTGACCACCCTTCTCCTTGACGAAGAGGACTGGTGCACCCCATGGTGAAGCACATGGGTGTATAAACCATTTATCCATATTCTCTTAAAGTTGTTTATTTAGATCCTATACTCCACAATAGCCACTATATATGGAGTCTTGGATATGGTCAAAGCCCTAGGTAGAAGATCCATCAAGAAATCAATATCTCTTATAGGAGGAAGACTAGGAAATTCCTCGGGAAACACTTTAGCAAATTCCCTCACAATAGGTATGTATTCGATGATGGTTTCTTCCTAAGAGTTAATCATATGAGAAAGATACACATGCTCATAGTGAAATAATATCCACTGTTGAGATGATGGTGTTAATGAAGATTTATCCTCCTCCTTTCATTTGTACGGAATTGGGGGTTTGTTCTCCATATAGAGAGTGATTTCTCTCTCACGACAATTTATGTTAGATCTATATAGGGAATGCCACTCTATGACAAGAAGTTCATCAAATTGCACTGGAGGGAGTATGACATTGTTTTCCAAGAAGTTCAATCCAAAAATTATGGTTGAGGAGGAGTTATATTCATGGAATGCAATGATTGACTCATTTTCCATTCTCACCATCATCATTACTTCCACGATTTGTGGTGGTGTTGGGATTTTTCTACTAAACATTTTGGATATAAATTAATATATAGAACCAAATAAAAAAGTATTTTTCTATTCATGAATGAATAACTAGCGTACTTATTTCCACTTCATTGTTGGGCTTCAATTCAGTGGTAATGATAGAAAACTCTCTCCCCAATAGCCATGGAGGTTTTTTGTTTCCTCTGAAAACCATTGGCTTAGGGAATTAGTTTGAAAAGATCCATGGTTCCTTGATGTTGAAGTAATGAACAATGCGTTGAGGTAGGAATAGAGTGTTCCTCTCTTTTTTCATAGTAGTGGGTTTTCCTTATTAGAAGTAAATGTACAAGTGCCCTTCTCTTCCACGCCTAAAGAACATACTTATCCCCTTAAAGAAATTTCTTGGGTGCTTCTTTTTGTACAATTGGAAAGTGGTTGTTGGAATTTCATATCACATTTGCATTTATCCAAGAACCTCCAGAATTAATGTCCACTTTTCTCTTCTTATACCCAAGATACCCCTCAGATTTTTCGATCTCTATTTCAACTTTGAAGGTACATAAGACAATTTCCTCATATCTATCGATGTAACAGATCACCATAGCTTTCTATAGGCTATGTTCTATCCCACCAATGAAATGGTCAACCATGCATTCAGGGGTAATGAAAATTCTGAAGGCATATAGTAAAATCCTTGTGATGTATTCCTTGTATGCTCTGATGTATTTTTCACCTTTTTTCTTGAGGGCAAGGAAGTCCCTTCCCATCTTAAGATTGAGGGTGGGTGAAAAATATTTATTTTAAAAAAATTTCTAGAAATACTTCTATTCAAATGCCTCGATCTCTTCCTAAGGCATAATATTTTTTATCAATGTCCACAATTGATCTACTTAAACCTCCATACTATAATCAACCATAAGAACCATCTCTTGTTCGTAACATTGAAGGAAGAGGATGATCATTTCAATGTAGTTGATCCATTTTTCGGTGAATGAGGGATCATATGATCCATTAAAAGTAGGAGGAATTTGTCTTATGAAGCTCTCGATTTTGGATTGTTCTTTCTTAGGGGGGTTTGAACATCCCTCTTGACCCATGTTTCTATAAAAACCGTGAGTTAACTGAGAGAGTATCTGGACAATGTTTTCAATCCCTACTCCCATAAGATTGGGCATGTCATTAGAATATTAATCACATTGATATTTTCATCAGTTGTTAGCCCAAGTCCTCCTATTACCAGCCATTAGATTATATAAAAGGAAATTTAGGGGTCACACATAAAGGGGAATACAATTAAAAAGTATATAACATATAAATTACATTTATTTACTTATCTTAATAATTTATAAGCTTAAATATATGTTATCCAATATCTACTTAGCAACATATATTCTTAGGGAAATTTTTCTATTCCCTTAATAATGGTTCATACAAAGCTTATAAAGTTACCAAAACATATCACTGAGGAGTGTAGAAACCAAGTGTGAATCAAACCCTATAATCATGAACCAGTTCCCATTTGAGTCAACCTCAAAGTAATGTTCTCATGTTTTACCCCTAGATATATATGTTCCAAATACACCTCTACTTCTTTGTATCCAGATAGTGATGTATTTTCTTGGAAAACCACTTACAATATACTCAACAAAATTTATCAATGTTTTTATTATAAATACTCTTATCAATAATATTTTCAATAGGGTTTTCAAATCATAATCCCAAAAATAGTTAAACCTATCCTCTGATACCAACAATAACTACCCTTCTATTTATTACATACATAAACATGATTTATTATGTAAAATTTCGCATAAGACCACTCTGATGATCGAGAGGTCTAGTGTATTGTGAAATTTGGAACATTACATAACAACTTAGAATATAAAACAACAAATCTTTATTGAAAACATATTTTACATTATCACAACATTCCTTCGTATTTAGCATTGCGTGGGATAACCTGAGGATATGAATAAGAAAAAGGTGAGCTATAAAGCCTAGTAAGGTGGTAAACAAGGCATAAAATGAAAACTATAGTAAATTATAGTTAATAGTCATATGAATGGTACCCAAGAGAAGAATGAACATAAAGGCATGATGTAGCATGATTATCATAACATGGAAATGCGACAATAACATTTAACATAGTATTATGATGATCCAAGGCTCATTTCACATGGAGCATTAGTAAAACCTCATTGAACTTGAATTATAATGAGTAAACCCTCATTTCTACTTAATTATAATTGGTAAAACCACATTGCACATGGTGTATCATGATATTATTTTTTAACCAATGTATTAGAGCACTACTAGGGCGCACCCTTTATAAACATTTCATTTCATTCATAAGTTTTCCACATGGATCATGGAAAATTAATTCATTAAAAATCATAATATTTTCCACAAATAAGAGATATGGAATACAAAAATGTATGTACTCAATCAACTAGTACATATGAATAATGCTTAATAGCCTTGATAGAGAAATGGGTATGGTATTCACCTACATGATGATTTGGCATTGGAAATTTGGGTGTAACTTGGGCAGCATAATGACGTCAAATAAAAATCATAAAATGGGTTGATTAGAGAAGAATCTGTATATAATAATTTATACATGAAATGGAAAGTAAGGGGGTCATGTAATACAAAATCCCAACATATGTAATGGAATTTATATGCATAATAAAAAATGATTTCTTGAATGAAAATGAGAAGAGATAAATTCTTTACGGAATTTCTTTATGGTAATGGGTGTACATGGGAGGAATTAATGAGATATAAAGAAGTATATCATCAATAAAAAAAATAAGGAGGGTAGTATGGGGGATTTTAAAAATCATGCCAAAACTTTTTTAATTGAAAATAAATGGGTATAACAACAGAAATAAATTTTGAAAAAAATGAAAAAGGAAGAAATCCCTTACATGGAAGTGTGATCCAAAATGCTCGGGAGAGGCATGAGAGAAGCTTCATGGAAGAATGAGGCACCTTTGGAAGATTATAGAGAGAGGAGTTCAGAGGTTGGTCAAGCTCCAAATGGTTTTATTTAAGAGAAATGGGAGATTGATTGGGTTTATATAGGATAAGATAGGGAATTATATATAATTTAGGTTTTAGACAATACATATTAAACTAATAAAAACCACAGACCAACCCATGGGTTTTCCAATGGTTTTAGTAAAAGGGGAGTGGAAAAATTATTTTATAAGGCTATTGGCCGAACTTATTAAAATATTAGGCTTTTTCATGTGGTGGTGAGTAACACTCTCATGGAAATCATTTTAAAAAGATTAAATATTTTATACTTCTTAGACTGTCCACTAAGGCATTTTAAAATAAATCAAACAGATATAAAATCACATTATATTAAAATTAAAACATATATTTTCTGAAAAAACTTTTATAGTATTTTAATACAACTCTATAGGGTCAATATGATGCCATGAAACACATTATATATTTAAACATTATTTAATTTTTACCCAAAAATTCAACTATCTCCGAAAATTATAGAAAATTCACCGTTAGATAATTTCAATGTCATGAATCCAAAAATTATATTCATTTTATCTAAATAATTTTATTATAATTTGGATTAATAATTTTTAAATAAAATCTAACACATATCAAAAATTCATGGGTTTGGAGAAATAAAACATTCACACCTTAATAAAAATTAAAATTGAATTCATAAAAAATCATACGATCATTTATATTTAATAAAAATTAATTATGTAATAATATTTTATTATAATATTATTTAATTAAGATATTCATTAATTCATAAAAATATATTTCTTAATTGAATCTTCACTAAAAATAAAATTTTATACTTTAAAAACAATTTACAATGTAATAATAATAAAATGATTATATAATCTTTATAAAAAATAATGCACATAATCATAGTTCTAGGTCCATGTTAAATAACCCCTTGTAACTCCCACATAAGGATATGGTGCATGATAGTGACATACTCTTGGAGGAGTTTAGATAACATCGCTTAGGTGGTAATTTCTATTATCTTCCTTTACTCCCTTAGGCAGTTATGTTCACGTTGAATGTGTTGATGCTCAGATTGGGCTTGGTCAATAGTGAAGCCCAGTGATGGTACCTCTTTCTAAGGTTCTATAAGTGGGATCCGTATGGAAAAAATTTACTTGAGGTGGCCATTATTTCCTTTGTCTAAGTAAATTGTATTCATTAACGCCCTATATTTATACTAATGATGTGATCACAGTTCAATAGATATATAAGCGACAATAATAATTCTTAACTATATTTAAATATATAATAAATATAAAACCATGGATGGGAATTTGTTTTATTTTACCATTTTACATAATAATACATTTTATTAGATCAAGAGGAATATTCATTAATAAGATTTGGTGTCGTTACAGTATTTTTGGTTGAATATGTTCAAAAAGAATATATCTGAGTGTATTTGAGGTCATTTATGGTCAAAAATATATCCAAGGCTATAATTTTTGTTAAATATGCTCACAAATATTTTGTATCGTAGTAATTTCATTTAGTTATACTCATAAGGTCCATGTATGATTGTATCTATGATCAACTATACTAAAAGTTATGCCATCTGTGTATAATTGTATATATATACTCTAAACTATATTATGTATGGGTGTAATTTTAGTAATATATTCTAACAAATACATTGAATGAGTGTATTTGTTTTTATCTATGCTCATAAACATTGTGTGTTAGTATAAATGTTTTTTTCTCGGCTTAAAATATTATCTACAGGTGTAATTATTTTATGTTAATCTCAAAAATATTATGCATGGAAGTAATTTTGGTTTGATAATCTCACAAATACTATTTTTGGGTGTAATTTGGGTTAGATATGATCACAATTAATGTGTTTGGGTGTATATAATTTTTGTTATTCACACAAAGATCCTGTGTATATGTAATTGTGGTTATCTATTATCACAATGACTATGGGTTGGTGTAATTGTGGTTATATATACTAACATGGAACATTGTTGAGTATATTTTCTGTTGTCTTTGTTCACTTTGACTGTTTGTGGTTATAATTATGAATAGAAATGTTAAGAATTTTACATTTTCATATACTGATGCTTATTCCACATTTCAATGTCATATGCATATATCAATTTTAATGGAACATGATTATTGTCTCATGTTTTACAATATTATTCCATGGTATAAGTTTGATCATTTGAGATTACATATCCTAGTATTAAATAGTCAAATATAATTGGTTAATTTTTATAAGATATTTTTATGATTCCATCATCTCCGATATTCTTATGATATCACCATTTTGATGACTCATTCATTTGTTTTACAGTTTCTATGAATCTGATCTCAGCCATTTCTTATGTTTTCACTCCTAATGTATGGAGAAGAAAACAACATCAAAGATTTTTTTTAATGGGATATTGAATGATTATATTTTATAGAACTATTCAAAAAAATATTTTCATATAGCTCATGTCCAAAGACTCTAAAACTTAATTCATCTGGATTCTATGCTATTTTTGTGAGATGTAATGTTGATGTGAAACATTTACAAGTTTATCTTGGGTTATCACTCTTTGTATGAAATAATATGAATAAATAATATGTTTTTCGCTCCAAATATGATCATTGAGGTCTGTAGACCTCACTCCCCACAAAAAAATAACTTGAAATTATATAATGTAAAATGCCTAGTATATTGGTCAGTGAGACTAATTTAGCTAAAAATATTCCTCACCTAATAGGTTTTCCATGGGGTTTGTGGGCATAAAAGGATCCTTGAGGGACTATAAATGGTCTGAATTTCCTTATATGAGGATGGATTATTAAACCACTTTTATGATTTCCCAGTAATGATATCATTGATGTCAAAATCCATCTGAGATTATATTGTTTAGCCTTATTATTATTACTCTCATAGGCTATGGTCACCTAATGCACAAGGTTCACCATTAATAATGAACTGTTATGCCCTTGGTGTGAGATAGAATTACATGGCACTATGTACACTATAAGAATATCCATTTTATATTCATTTAATTTGGGTTTTCAATGAACATTGATACATTAATACACAATATAGTCTCCCTACAATGATAATTTGTAACCTTATCTAAATATATCATAATATAAGGTTTTCATCTTTCTACCCTGAATTAGTGATCTATCTTTTTTATTTATAGAATCTATTGAATCTTGAATATATCCATGAATCCAATAACTCTTAAAATAATATAACCATTTAGAAACATCCATATCTTCACCAGGCTTCAATGTTGTGGCAATCCTCTCTTAAATCACACAAATTTTTATTTAATCTTTAGACACTTTTTGCACTTCTTCATTAGCATGATTTTATATCATCATTGAGCTTTCAATAAAATAATTATTTCAGAAGGCTCACAAAAAATATTCCTAATTTAAAATAATGAAAAATTCTCCATCTATAGAGTAACTTGAACAAACAAAACTTTGGTGTGGTGTAAGAAAAAATTGTTCATTTATATTCAACTAATGCAACCATTTTAAAATTATTCTAACTGGCTTGTAAAACATTGAAAACAATGATCAAACACCATTACATGTTTTATATATACTCTCTATATTTTATGTAATTTAATCTAAATATATAATATCTGCATGTTTTATTTACATTGGTTTTTGAAATGACCATTTTTTCACTCTTTCCTAAACTGCATTAGTTATAAACCATGAAATGTGGCCTGAAACTATAGAATGTTTTTATTTCTTCGGGCACCCTTGAGTTTTTATAAAAATCTACCACAAATTCATCTTTTTGAAAACTCGTTTTTATATACATGAAAAGATATTTTCTTGATAAATAATCCATGACATATTTTTCTAAACCCCATTTAATTTTTTAGATCGTCATTATTTCAATTATATCACAACTTCCAAATCTACCCCAACATTATTGAAACACTTCAAGAATTACTGTAAGATCCTCACAACACCTAAATTTAATTTATATTGATTTTGATTTATTTATTTAAAAAAATAATTCACATAATTCTATAATCAAATCAACATTATTTTCTTCAATTAACAATATCTATCATGAAATAAATTCTATATTGGGATTCAAAAAAATTGATAAATATTATTTGGATTAAAATAATATCCCAAATTATATTTTTCTTCAAATAGTAAAGAATAATCACACACAAAAATATAAATTAATCATTAATCAATATTTCAAAAACAAAAAAAAAAGAATGCTCGATGTGGAAAAAAGTAATAATATATAAAAAGTTATCAATAGGATAAACTGGAATTCAATTCGAAAAAATATCGCAATCTCATATTATCGATTATAATCATTAAATAATCCCTTTTATATATTAAAATTTGTATTTTTAGCAACACATATATTCAACAAACACTTAAAAAAATCCAAATCCAATACACAAACACATGTTGAAATCACAACTACACACACACAACAAATGTTTATGTTGAATTCATAACATTCCACTATTGAAAAACACCCTATAAATAATATATTGATCCAATTTATGTAAAATATATACCTTTGGATTTATGTTTTAATACTGCTCACCATTTGAAAAAAACAATACGATTTTCATGTGTGAGAGATGGTATGGTGACTCAGAATTAAATCTGTAAATGGCGTAGGATAAAATTTATTCCCCAACCTTCAGTAATTTTTCATTAAATCTCCCTTGTACTATAATTTTTTTGGTCATATATGTTCTTATTAAAAAAAATTGCATTAGTAAGACTCTTCATATTCCCATATTTTCCAAAATAACATACCAAAAAATATTTTTTTTATACTACACATTACTTCATGTTATATTTTAAAACATTGAAAATGTTGTAAAAAATAGAAATGCATTATTTATTTTTTATCCTTATCATTTATTATACGATTAATTTTACTCAAGAATAAACCTTAAAACTTCTTCATAAATATTATTGTTTCATAAATATCTAATTCAATAGTCTATATTGGGTTTATATATAATGCCTTATTAGTTTTGTGAATAAACACTTTCTTCATAGAATTTATTCTCTTACTTATTTTCGTAAATATCCCTAGATTATATAGTTGATAATTTTTATCTATTACAATCATGATACAATCCATAAAATGAACCTATAGGTCAAATATTCCACATATTTCAATAAATTAATCAAAATTATTTTCCAAATAACACCCCATTGTTTAAAAAAAATTATTTACCTTTTACTTTCAACTAGAACATATCTACTTACGTGTATTCTTTATGTCACTCTTCACATGTTGAATTACAATATACCACAAAGGTGCAGAGCAGCGCTCCAAAATTTATTAATAAAAAAGTAAAAGGCAGACAGATGAAATTTATCATTCTCAATATATTGATTATATTATATTAACATAGAATATAAGAAAACCTTACCACGTTATAATCTATTTTATATGTTTTTCAAAAACATTTCCCTCTACACAAGAATTTTTTTTGTTTCGAATCAAGACATTCAATAACAAATGTAATTCTCAATTGTTTTTCTTTTTATGTATGTTACCACTCTATTAATAAAATTCTAGGTTATTTCATTTTCATAAAAATACCAAGATCTGTATTTATCATTGATTGAGAAACTTATTAATTGAAATAATTTAAAAATCTCACATAAACCAAAACACACTTCTCTTACACAGAGTATTATACCTCTACGTGCATGTAATTCTAATACCCTTTCTTGAATTTCATTATATGATTTTATTTTTCTTGTAACTCAACATGGAGATAATTAATCTCTTTATACTTTAATAAAAACACATGTTCATTATCTTTAATAATCTTCCACAAAAAAATATATTTGATATTTTTGTGCATATTAACCTATAGTCCCTTAATCATAATTAAATAGAACTTATTTTAATTCATATTCACCAATTAACTATATAGAATTAATTATTTTAAAAATGGTATTATCACCTCTCAAAAATTTGAATCCATCGATGTATTTACTATATATTGATAAAATATGTAATATAGATAATTAATTACATCATTTGTGATTAGTGAATTCTCTCCCAATATTGTTGATAAATAATTACCACTTATAAATTTCTTATACTCCTCTGGTGAATATTCATGTGAGGAGACTTATTTATCACAAATGTTTTATTCCACTTAAACCTCACTTTCTTATTTTTTTATTTCAATAAATGTTATAAATAGAATTCTGAATTCTTCTATAAAAATCACATTAATGGTAATGTACATTGATATTAACCTTTTAAATTATTTTTTTCGAGATGTGTGACATGAGATTTTAAAAAAATAATATCTTCATTGGAATATGTGCCTTAATTTTTACCTGTTATTTTATTAGGAGTATTGTAACTCTTATGTAATTTTAAATAGATTTACATCTATTTTTTTATTTCCCTACATGAAAGAAATTATTTTCCTTATCTCTTCCATGAATAACACAATATGAAAATAATCTAGAGGAAAATAATTATAAACACAATATCTAAGTGATGTAAAATTTTAATTGAACTAGTTAGAGAAGTTTTAAAAAAACATATTTAAAATCATTGAATCTTTTAGAGTTTATCTAATAACAAATATTAATCTCTTAATCATATTAACACATATCAACAAGTTTTTCATTAATTTTTCATCAATTCTAGTAATTTATTAAAATTGTGAATATCATTTTTTATGTTTTCATTAATTACATTATTATTTACCTTCATTAAAATTACATAGTTTATCTCAAATAACATTCAATATCTTTATCCCTGAGAATTTATTATCATTGATACTAAAATAGGAGAGAATATAAAATTCCATGCATGACCATAAATTATAATGTTATTTTTTAATCCAAATTCATTATTGTACCTTATGTATTATGTGTAAAATATTAAGTTATAATGTCAACAAAAACTATTCTTAATGATAATATTTATGTCAACATTATCTCCTCCCAAAAAATTTAATTTTTCCCATAAAATATAGGAACTCACTTGTTCTTCATGAAATTAACATTATACATGATTGATACAATTAATTTTAATAAATTATTAAATTTGCATAACAAAATCAAAGAAGAAAATTAAACATTACCTTTATTCCAAAATTCATTCTAAACTAAATATAAACTAAGATAACTACACTTCACAAAATAAATCTCTAAACTTCTAGAAATATTTTATTTATAACCAAGAATATCTCTAATATTGATTGATATAGCTAAGACATAGTGAAAATTCACTTTGAGGGGGTGAATGAGTAAAAAAAATATTTCATTTCCATTTGATTATTTCTTAAAAATTAATATTCATCCTTCTTTAGAGTAATTAATATCCTTGATATGACTATCTCAAAAAAAATGGAAAAATGAAAAGATACCTTGCATACATGGATCCTTATTAGAAAACAATTTCTACATCCATTAGATGAATCTAAATAACTCAAATTTATATAATACACTATAATTATTATTTAGAATTGAAATATTATGGTTTATCTACTGGAATACAAGAACAAAAAATATAGTCTCCAAAAAATAACAATTAGGATTCTATATTAAACCAATTATTCTATCATGTTTCTTTGTTTTTTTAATTAGGTATGTTTATCACGTTCTTTTTTATTTATTCTATAATATCTTAAAAATATATTATGATCCAAAACATTTTAAAATAAGTTTTCTAGGGTAGAAATATACATGTATTCATTAAAAATTAAAGGTGTAATGATCTACTATAAAAAAACATATTTTCACTCTTCTTAATATATTTCCATTATTTATAAAGTGGGAATTTTTCTCCTATAAAGTAACAAAAAATACATTTTATGGTATATGACTCACATTTAATATTCATATACTTCACTAAGGTAAAATTATCCTTTTAAATACAAACTTGAACAAAAAATAACTCAGTGAATGTAGACACAATATGATTTTAGTTTAACTACTCCATACATTTTAAAATTCTTCACACTAACTTATAAACTTTTAAAAAACAAGAATAAACAACTTGTAATTTTTTACCTAAACATACATTTTTAAAACATAACACTAGGAAACCATAACAACTTCTCATTTCCTTCAACTTAGTTTTGAATGGTGAAAGTTTTATTCTACTTATATTTGGATTTCCTATAAAAACCAGGACATGAAATATATAACCATAATATATTTATAATCCCTTTATAATCCATGGTTTTTAAAAAAATATGTAGGAACCATGACCATCAAAACATCCTTTTTTTCAAGATATTTATAATTTTTTTCATGATTAATACTATGATGTTTTTATGAACAATATAACATGATCACCCATATTTTAATCTTAAGCATCTTCCAACTCAAAAACCAACTCCAATATTTCTCTATCTCTTGAAATAAAACATGAATTTTCACTGATCACTTTTCACCTTATATAAATCCCTTTTACTTATTTTAGATTGAAATTGATTTTTGTATTGAGGATAAATGATAAGAGCCATTCTCTAATCAGACATCATCTTCATTAACCAATGATTTCTCCCCTTATATGAAATCACTCCTAAGGCATAAGAAACTCTTAAAAATAATCAAGGCCATAATGGAGAAAAGATATAATGGTATTCATAATGGTTAAAGGGGATAAAATGTACTATTTCAAAATAAAATTGATATTACAATAATATTATAGTTATAAACATTAAAAATAGAATGTATTATAAGTCAAATATATAATGGTCTACCTCATTATAGGATGAGAATTGTTGATGGAATTATAATTTCTGGTATGGTGGGTGGTCTTTTTGAACAGATTCACTAATTGATATTATGGGTGTTATATTGTTATTTAATGGTGGTTGTTGACATGGAATGGGAGATTATTGCTTGTAAAGAAGTTTGAGTGGTTTCTAGAGGGGGTCTAGATATCCTAGGATGATAAAATTTAATATCATATAACTATAAACTCTATTAACTATGGTCTATGACAAGAATGGTATTGGATGAAGGAACGGTCCTTGAACTGAACAAATTCTTTTCCCCGACCTAATGTTCACTCTGTGAGTGTTTGCAGATTATCTTCAGTAACCATCTTCCAGGAAAGATTCATGACATGAACTACAATGAATGTGTATGGGAGTTTTTCTAAAACTAGTGGTAGGACAACTTGGGAATCATCCACTATTGTTTTTAAGTTGATAATATCGTATTTTTGAGTGACAAATTAGCAGTCTCTCCCCTATTTTGTATTTCCAATTCTAGGGGATTGTTCATGGTAGTGGTTCTAGGTGTATTTATCCCATCCCAATATTTAATTCTTTTTCTATACTACTATACCTACTTTTAATTCCCTTTTAGGCTATGTTTTCATGTTATTTACAGTAAATAATGATGTAATCAATAATGATGATGTGGATTTCATGTTTAATCGATTGAGGAGGACCCAAAGTGATTTTTTTATGTTTTCCCCTCTATATCATTGAATTTATATAGAGTGGTTATTTTATTAACTATTTTTCTAATGTTGAAGGAAATTTTATTTTTCTACATGGTTCTAGTGGTTAGTTGTTTTTCCTTAGATGATGCCTGGGATGTGACATAGTCCTTATATAGGTGGTAAGTAATATTATTCATGTTTTATGAATTCTCAGTGTTTATTTTATCGATTATTAAATATTGGGTTGAAAAAATAATTTGTTAGTTTTTTAGTAATTTTTTATGGTGTATGATGTGAGGAAGGAGATAGAGAGTATATATGATCTTGGATAAGGTAAAAACGGTCATGGTCGTGGTGACGTAGAGATAGTGTTTCCTCTGACTCCTTAACGGAGGTAGGTGGTCCATTAAATATAAATCTATGCACATGATATTAATTATCTCATATATCACTCATGTCTAATGGGACTATGTAATTGTATATTAATTGATGATGACTTGTGAAGGAGAGATATAATGGGGTTCAATATTATATATTTGGTAATATTGCTATTTATCACATTGAGTGTCTCTTAACACCGGATAACTATACAAACAATGTGGAGAGGGAGTTATTTGTGATGATGAGAGACCGTGGGTTGGTATGGGAATGTGACATGCGATGTGTGAAGATTAGGAATGTTTCCAAAGGATTTTTTGGGTGAGAATGATAGGCTTTTTCCATGTGGCAATGGGAGAAATGGTCATGAATCTCAATCCTAGTGACTGAAACCCTCTTGACGGTGGAAAAAGTCTTGGCGAGAATTATGACTAGGATGAGTCATCCCGAATTAGATGAGGTGTTTTTAGAGGGATTTTCTATACGTAAAATATTAAGATTTAACCTTTATGAAATATGAAATGATACCGGAGATATGGACATGGGTTTTTTGGGATATATAATTGGGATACTTGGGAGGATTTATAGTAATTAGACCCCACTTATTAAGGCTTGGGTCAGGTAGATCTATATCATTCAATACGTTCCTTAGGTATCCAAAACAAGATTGGTGAGTTTTTTTATGGTTCTAATGGATAATGGGGACTTATTAGCGATGATTATTTATATAGTATTTCACCACTAGGTTATGGGATAGAGGTTTATTTGGTGAGTAAAAACCATAACATGTCATGAGGACCTAGTTTATGAAATTATTAGATGTGATATATCTTCTAGGAGGAAAATGTATCTATTGAAAATTTCTCTCAAATTAGATAAAGAGATATGTGATGATGTGTAGTCCTATGTGTTTCTGCTTAAATGTTCTTATTGGACACTTCATTATAATGTTTGGGTCATGTGCTATGTGGATATTTCCTTAGTAATCCTAGGTTGACCATTACTTTAATGGGACGAGGGATTGGCGATGAGTATGGTTTGGACCTTTCCTACAATAAGAATAGATTGAGGACCCCCACCCCAACTAAGAGGATTGGGTCATGAAATAATTCACGATGAAGATATTGAACCTTGTTATGAGAACGCTTGGTTCATGGACTTCCCAATTAATCGGTTCATGTTCTGTTATGAGGACTAGATCACAGACCTTTCCCCGATAGGCTTGGGTCAATAAAGTGGACTTATTGTGAGAGTATGGGTCATTTTAAAATATGATACATGATTTATTGACATTTCCTTGAGTGATAAAGTATCATGTTGATAAGTGGATTTATAAATATTTCTTATTCCTTCATGTTGTGTGTTGAGGTTTGTAGGACCACACACCCCAAGTATTTGGGTGGAAGATGAAAATTGGGTATAATGGTATGAGATGTTGAGGAAATGTTGTGTATTCTGGAATGTTGCAAATTATTATGTTATCTTCTATCACAATGGACTAGTTACAATAAGGTGACATGATATGAAGGGACTCACGGTGTCCTTCTTAACACATGACATCCAAATTCAGTAGAGATATTTTTAATTTATTCCTCATGCATATATGAATATGGTTGTGTATACTATAGGAACATCATTTGACCCCACTTTTATATATTTATCACACCTGTTATGGGCACAATAGTATATTCAAAATATTATGTTCAATTTGAGTTTGATCATGGGATATGCCATTGATTAGGTCGGTGTAGCTCAAGAATTATTAAAAGAAATGATTTATTTAATCCTGAGGATATTAGTTGATCCAATGTGTATGTTTTAGTTTTCTGCATTCTTATATGAGATTATCCTATTTGGGGATTAGTTGTTAAATGACTTTATTCATCTTTAATGTACGTTTTTGTTATAAATATTTTTTTGTTTATTTATGTGTATTATCATGTTTATGTTGTGAATGATTTAGTTATTTTCCATTGTTGTATACTATATTTTTTGGTCACAACCATCCCATTTTATGTATTAGATCACATCCATTAGTAAGAATCCTTTGGAATACGGGCATATAATCTTAAGGCCATGTGGAACTCTAGCTCTAACTATGGTATGGAGAAAATGAATTGTGGAGTAGTATTATATAGTTTGTTTGAATTACTATTTAGTGAGATGGTAGAATGGTTTTATAGGAATTCTTTAGAACAAGTGATGAACATCAAACTTGGGAGCTGTGAACAACATTCTTGTAGAATATTTTTACAAGCTATATAATATTTTTTTATCTAAATTTATTTATTGATAAGGTTACTAAAAATTATGGGTTTCCATAGATTTTTTATAGTTATATCTGTTATACTATTTGAAAGAGGAATATGTTCAAGATTTTTATATGGCACATATGACTCACATGACATATGCAAGTCTGTGTTTGAGTCTAATGTCTGAGGATAGGGTTTGGCTCTCTAAAGCATCAATTATAGTGACCCATACATTCCATGTATAAAAATCAGATATTATTATATGAATATTAATTACAAAATATTATGATCAACACCAGAATAGTACATGTATTGTGATGTTTGAAATGTTGATACATAATCGAATTATTCATAAATCACCTATATCATATCGAACTAAATTATTCATACCAAGAACCCTTCAGAGACATTAAATTATTAAAACCAGTATTTATTACACAGGAAAACGAAACAAATTAAAGGGAGAGATTTGATTCTTAGTAAAGGTAAGAAAGTGCGATATCAATTATCACATAAAAATAAAATGAGATAAAAGGTATGATAATGTGAGAAAATCATTTTAAAACCATACCCTTTATATCATAGATCATAATCTTAGGTCATGAAATATATCATCGATATTGATAAGACATGAATGATAATAGAATCAATGAACATGATCAATGAGAGCATATACTTGAAAAAATATAGAAGGTTCAAGGATAATTTACAAGACTATAATAGGGGATTGAGTTTGATCCTTATTCA
Organism: Viscum album; assembly: GCA_963277665.1. Classification (NCBI taxonomy): domain Eukaryota; kingdom Viridiplantae; phylum Streptophyta; class Magnoliopsida; order Santalales; family Viscaceae; genus Viscum; species Viscum album. The sequence continues at coordinate 1,243,962,039 of OY728153.1, forward strand.
ATATTACTAGTGAATTATTATTTAGAAGACTACCATATTACACAATTTTTCTTATTGAATTATTTTTACTCCACAATATTATTCCATTTTCACACATGTGATATCCATCCTAATGAAATTCAACAGAGGGAAGTATACTTCTAGGCCCACCCATCACATAATTTTAATAATACATATATGTTCCCTAAGATCATGAAATATTCATCATGTCATAAAACATGATAATAAATAGGTCTCATAATGATTTCATTATAGTTTAACCCATAGAGAAAAAAATAGTCTTATACGAATTTCATCAATTCATAAAAAAATAAACCATGGAAAATGAAATAGTTTCATAATCCTCTTTTTATAATAATCATAAACCATCTGTAGAATAAATAGGGATGGTATCATTGTATAATATCCCAAATAAATCATAAGTAACATATAAGAATATAATCAAAGATTAAAATTCATCTAAATGATTATATGGAATATTTCATAATGAAAATACCCTTTTACCATTGAAATAAACTATAAAGCATCTTAAAAATACCAAAAATATATTAGAAAACAATTTCATTCAAATAAACCTTGGAAATATGTTAATGATGCTTTAACAAGTTGAATATTCATCGATATGGTAAATTCCATTCATGTCATGTATGTTATAATAAATATATATTTCACATTTTCGTTAAAAATTCAATATTAAGTCATTGAAAAAATTATTCTTTTGAAAAAAATAATAATAAAACATCAGTTAAATAGAAATTTAAAAAACATAGGATAACAGTAAAAACATCCTTGAAAACGTTTTTAGAAAACATAGAAATATAATACAAAGGATTTTCAACCGAAGAGAGAAATAAAGTTTATTTGCATTAAAAAAATATGTTCAATAATTGAAGAGTGGAAAATAAAAGTAAAATATATTTTATTTAAATAACTATATGATTATAAATTTTAGGGTTTTCATTAGAGGTATATCATACAACATCATTATCACAAAATTAATAAAAAGCTTTCTCGATTTATAATTAGATCATAACAAAATTTCATTACCTTATGATTGAATTTAATTAAATGTGGTCTAATATATGATATAAAAAAATTAAATTTATTATAAATATAGCCCATACTAATTTATATACTTATAATAACATATATTAATCATTTATAAAACTTCAACACCCATTTAATAAAAATTGTTTATTAAAATCATTGTATTTGAGTGTTAACTATTTTGTTTTTCATGACTATTTAGGTTCAATTGAACAATAAATTTACATTGATCATAATTAAATCATATCTATAATTTCAATAATGAAATAAATATCATATTTATTACTTATATACATAAATATACTTATATTCAACTATAAAATAAAATGATTGAAAAATGTATTAAACCATTCATGGAAATGAGATGGCTTGTGTATCAATGAATGTTGTTTCATATTTTTGACAGATGGGGAAAAATACAAGGTAAATAGTGATTAAAAATTAAAGAATCATTATAAAATAATATATATCACATGTATACATTAAATCTGACATTATTCCCATTCATGTAATGAGGAAATGAAAAACAAATGGCATATCTTCATGGAGGTGGTAGTCCACACGTATGCGTTAGTGATGATATCATATTCAAACATATTGAAATGTAAAAAGGTACAAATTAAATTATAGATAAAAAATCATAATCAAGTGATTAATTTATCATATAATAATTTAAACCACTATAATAACCTTCCATGGTGATAGTGATGTAAAATGATTTGAATCATTATGTGTAAGAGGTAGTCCATATGTACGCACGACCTATCATTTCACTTCCCATTTAATGAAAGATTGAAGGATTTTTGGGGATCAATAATTATAATATAATTATAATATATTTAGGATAGAATATTATTTATTTTATGATGAATATAATATATTTATATGATTTATAAGAAAAAAACAAATTGAAAGTGGTCGAGTAAGACGATTACATCTTCTTACCCAGGACTAATTTTGATCCCACATTTAGGACCCTAGGATTGGTATTTTAATGGAAAAATAAATGCCTATTAATTTTGAAGTAATTTTAGGATGGAATTGGAATTTTTTTCTATCTATATATCTCATTGTGGTGTAAGTAAGAGAGGGGATGGGTGTCCGTTCATAAGTGTTAGAGAAGACACACAAGGAAATTATATAATAAATAAAATAGGATAATGTCATACTCAAGATAAATTAATAGAAATGGCTAAAGGATAAATTTTTGGAAATTATGAGGTCAAATAATCTTAATAAAATAGGATTTAAACAAGTTTAATTGGAACTTGTACCATAATCTCTTGGTTTAATCCCCTAATAAACACCTTTTAACTTCAACTGTGGATAATTTATTTTACTATTTTTACAATTCATTATCTCCCAAAATGATTGTGGAATAATTAAAAAATTCTAATGTTGTGTCTATAAAGGTGGAATATATTTTTTCAAATTCATTCTCTAAAACGTGGCATAAATTAATTATAAAATAAACTCAAAATAATTAATGAAAATTGGATTTTTAAGAAATGTTTTCGCTAAAAATACATTATTTTACACCAAAATCCATATAAAATAAATTCTATTGATCATAATTGGATTAATCATAATGTTAATTAACTTTTTTACCTTTAATTTTTTTTTAAATAAAATATAAATTTTAAAATTCTTTATATAAATAAATTATTTTTAATAAAAATTAGTATTTCACACCATTCCTAAAAAAATAATATTTTGAGAAAATTCTCAACAATCCACTCTTAGATAATTCTATTATTTTTTTCAAAAAAAATATTTTATCTTCTTCGAATAATGTTTTTAATATTGGAAAAATTGATTATATTATTTTTTCAACAAAATGGATATTAACAATTTTTGGGGAAAATTTTTTTTCAAAATCATATATGGATTTTAAATATCATGCACTTATTTACCAATATATTTTATTTATCTAAAACATTAAAATGATTTTTAAAATGTGTTTATTCCTATTAATTATATTAATTCAATTGATATGTTATAATAATATAGAACAATACTATTTATTTAGACTTAATGGGGGAATTTATCTCTATAAATCAAAGATATTATATTTAATTTTAAAAAATATATATGTGTTACATAAAAAATAACAGATACAAAATTTTTCCATACATCATGTGGGACGAATTATAATAAATCATTAAATTCATGTTTTATCCCAGTGGTAGATTATTTGAATCCTAGTGTGGATGGATATTCAATGATGAAAATGAATACCATTCATCAACATATATACGGATAACCATTAAAATTATATGAATGTATTTGATATATATTAAACAGACACTGGATGGTTCAGTTCTGGAATTGAATGCCAGAAGAATGATCCAAGGATAAGTATGGTTTTCTTTAAGGATGAGGTTTAGTTAATTAATTTTTCATTGAAAACCTATAAATAGTAATACAATATATCTTATTGGTTTAATTATATATTACAAAAATTGTTTTTTTGTGGATAAACTTAGTGAGTTAAGGAATCAATGGGGGTGCCTTTGGATTGAATGACATGTGCTTGGATAACTTTTGGTATCGAGGTTGTTGTTTGAGGTTAGGTCCAGTTGTATACCTAGACCCATGGTTCTCGATATGAACTCTTATATAATCTGAATGTAGTGTGGTAAGATTCTAATGGTTTTCAAATTATACTCACATAGTGTCTGATTGGGTGTTTATTCATTGATGTATTGAGAATACATGGGATGTGGGATGAGAGTGACCAACATGAAGAAAATGATAATGAGTATTCAAAGGTTTTCTAGGGTTTTGTGGGATGTGAATCATGTAATCACAAGTCCAGTTTTGACATCGAGTTATATGGGAGTGTGTAGTAATTTGGTTTTTTTATATTGAGTTAGATAGAGGGAGAGAACTTGTAAAAGAGTTCTCAGGGGATCTCTTAACATTAAGTTGAAAATTTTGAGCATTACCATGAATTTTTAGGAAATAAATTTGTGTGGGGGTATGTGTGTGGAGGTTTTCCACAATTCTATGTTTATTTTTAGATTGATAAATAGCCCAACTATGGATTTGTTGATAATGGATTTGAATATGGATGAACCATAGTGATGTTATGGAGATAGTATAGAAGTGAGATTCCTACGGTTATGATGGTCTAGGGTTTTTGTCCATAAAATAAGTTTTTTCTATGATTCGTGCTTATGGGACCCATTTGGGTACATTATCAAGCAGTAGTTTATGTTAATTCATATGATGGGGAATAAACCATTAGATATTGGATGATTATATTCATGGTAGGTCAAGAATATGTATCACTGAGGTTAGTTTTGGTGTTTGGGTATGTGAGGGATGGTCATGTATGAACATTGTGATTAGTAAATGGTGGTACATACTGAAAAATGTATAGACATTTATGTTCTTCATGAATTAGTAATAATACTCGTATGCTAGAAATAATCGTATCGGTTAAGGGTGTACATCGTTTGTGCTGGAAGGTTCATAGAGGCTATGAGACAGGTTGGTGGATGTGTAAGATAACACCTTCATGAATTGGTGAGGAAATATAAAATGATGTCTTATTCCTTAGTAAATATTATATTTGGTTTTTGAATTTTGTGTTGGTTAGAGTCATCACATTGAAATTGAGTTTGGGGAAGAGTTTGCATGATAAGTGAGTGAGTCATATCGATGGTTCCCCTGTACATGGGGTGATAGAATAATTATTGTAGAAGATGGTTGGTTTAAATACTATGTAAATACTATGAGTTATAGTTTTAAACTACTATTTTGGTGTTTTGATGATCATATGATTCCTCTGGGTGTTAGTGAATCATGATCTAGTGCTGCATGTGTCAATAGGTGAAGATGTGTTGTCTTATGATATTTAGAGAGAGGATGTATGAATTGTTTTTAGTGTAATTAGATAAGTTTTATGTGGTCTATATTATAATATATATATATTATTATAGTACAATCTTGTGTAATCGGGATTTGTGGATGGAGTTACACAGATGAAGGGTGTTTTCTGTTTTAAAGAAAGATGCGAATTTTTATTGATAAATTAATGCATGGGGAAGGTCATGAAATGTGGTTAGAGGACTAACATATCTCTTATATAATGGGATAAATTATGGGGTGGATCTTTTAATGACCCACATAATTCGAGTTTGGAATTTATAATGGGATTTTAATTTTTGGTTTATCTTGTGGTTTAGTTTGAGAATCGGGGGGTCAAATTTTCATTTTAACATTTTTAGCTCCTTACATAGTGGGGCTTAAGGTGAAACAAGACATAGTTGATTTTAAGGTTGCATGACTAGAATTTTTGGAACATAAAAGTGGTTTAGGAGGTGTAAATTCAATACCCTAAATCTATTAATATCATGACCCTTGGTTTACCCTTTGTATTGTGTTTCCTAAGAGAATATCATTATACACGAATATGTAAAACTGTGAACTGAAGGATTATGCATTTAATATGTCAATCTAAGAAGAAAGACTCTCATACCATTAATGTTTCCTAATATTAATGAGGTATTAACATCATTATTTGGTTTTAAAAGTGTTTTTATAAATATTTTTACACTCATTTGGTGGTCGACCACTATTTTCTATTATAGTTAGGGGATATTGTATTGGAGAGTGAATTGGAAGCCTCTCTCATCCCTATAACTCCTTGGTATAAGGGATGGTTCATAGAATTTATTATAGGTAATATTTTCATCTTATTTACTTTAATTATTTTTATTTTCTGTTATAAGAAAATTTTAATTGTTTTTTGGATGGGATTTAGTGTCGATTCCACTAAAACTTGGTGAAATTTCCAAAGGATGGTGATGTATTCAAGCGTTGTTCTTAAAGTAGGTCCTAGAATGATTTTCATATATTTTTCCTTCTGTTTTGGTGAATTTATATATCACAATAATCTTATTGACGGTTTTTCTTAAATTGGATAAATTAGTATTTGAATTTTTTTTAGTGGTTATGTCCTTTGGCCTGAATAGTGACAAGGATGTTCCATGGGCCTTCTACAGGTGGTTGGTCAAGGTTTCTATTCAATGGTAATGACCTATGATTTCCCTTTGATTATACCTTGTTTTTTAATTAAATAATTAGTTATAAAATATGATAAATCATTTTTTATATTGTATGACATGAGGTTGGAGGCTGGGAGTTTATTTGATCATAGATAAGGCATAGATTGTCTTGGTTGGGGTGACATAGAGCTTGGAGTGGATGGAATCTTCTTGACGGAGGTAGGTGGTCCCTTTAATATAAATCTATATACTTTTATTCATGATTTCTTAATAAATTAATGTTTTATACTACATGGTAGATGGATAATGGGTGATAGGGTGTTCTAAAAAATAAATAGTGTCTTGTTCGTCCTCTAAAGTAAGGGAGAATTCCTCTTTAGCACTTTGAGTTCCAGGGATCACCTGATGAATATGAAACTAATGGATGATCGAGATGTTTGAGATAAATTAAAACTGGGTAGGTTTTAGTATGTGAAATTTTATTTGGATAACCTAGTATTGTTTCATTGGGAATGGTATGGTGATTATGAGAATCGTGGGCCTACAGATAATGGTTGACATGGTCACATGACACATACCTAGTGAATGAAACCCCTATGATGGTGGACTGAGTCTTGGTCAATATTGTCAGTTGAGTGATTCATTCGGGGTAAGAAATGGTTTATCATAGTGGTGTTTCATATTATGGGAAGAAATATTCATCTCTCTTAAAATATGTGATATAGTACACAAGTTATGGTCATGGGTTTTATTTCAGACATGTAATTTGTTTTTTTATGGAGGTTTTTTGGAAGGGAATTGAACCCAAAATATTTAGGACAAGTTTAAGTAAATAATGGTGGATTTTTAATGTCCCCATTTAGTAGGCCATGGATCATGAGGGTTTTCTTCAGGTTGGGACAAACCATGTGATCTTGTATCGAATGATACTATGAGTAGTATTGTCACAATTAGGTGATGGGTTTAAGGTGGTGCCGACAAGTAGCAACATTAGTGTGTATGTACGACCCAGTGCACACCAAAATGGGGGGTGAGAGATATGTTTTATGGGAATTAATGTATTTGTAAACTTGTTACCAAGGATTAATTAGGGATATATGAGATGTGTTTCATAACTATGTTTGGCGGCTACAATTCGCTTGTTGGACCATGCATTCTAAGGATTGGGTCACGTTCTTGATTGAACATTCCCTAGAAAGCTAGGATTTAGGACCGTAAGGTTCCCCCAGAAGGGGTAGGTATCAAGTTATTTTTTTCTAACATTAATTTTATAATATTATATTAAATGCTTTACATAAGAATAATAGATATAGATAAGATTCAAAACATCGATTTTGGTCATTTTTATGAGTAAACTTGGGTCATGGACCACCCAATGGGATGGTTCATGTTGTAGTGAAAGATATATATGAAAAAACATTTGTTAATAGGCATAGATCATAGTAATTAACCACTCATGAGGTGATAGTCCATTGAAATACATGATTTATAACTGATGAACCCTACCTTAAGTTATAACTTAGTGGGACGACATGTGGTTGTGTGACTATGCCTTATTCCATCCTGTTGTGGGTTATGGTTTGAATGAATCCAAACCTTGGGTATTCATAGATAAGCTACACATTAAGTACATTTGAATGTGATAAGGAGGTGTTAATATGGATTCTAGAATAGCACTGCATGAGTTATGATTAGGTGTATTGTTGTTATAGTTATTATATAAAGACATCATGGAAAAGAAGTTATAGTTTTCAAGGTACAACCTGACATTCAAGGTCATGCACAATATTTTAATTTTATTCCTCAAAAATAAATACACATAATGGAGTATACTACGAGCACTTTTTTTGACACTATTGTGATTTATTCCACAAGATCTAGATGTATAATTCGGTATGCACCCAGATATTATCATTACCTTATTGTTGAGCATGGGATATACATTGGATTAGGTAGGTTCATATCAATTAGTATTTAGAGATTTTGTGTGTTAAGGCCCACAGATGCATGTAATTCCAATTTGCATCTTTTATATTATTTTATATAGTACATGTGATTGGCCCCATGGGAAATGATCTATTTTATAAATTTATGATATTCCATTTTATATATTGTTATATAAATTTGTTTTATAATTTATACAATCTAATGATAATTTTGTGGATGATTTTGTTGTTTTCAACTATTATATACTCTGATTTGAGGGAACAATCTCCCAATTGTAAGGGTGAGGACATCTTTAGTGGTTAGAATTAATTATTATATAGGGAGGAGTTCTTAACTCTATATATCACTCCTGCTAGGAATGTGGTTCAAGGATATGGTGTAAATATTTCCCAACGTACATCTAAAAAATGATGGAATAAGAATGAATACAGTTAATAGGTATATAATACCACTTAAAAATATGAGATAAAAAGTTGGATCATCACTTATGGAATAAATTAAAACTATCAGTCAAAGGAAGCAAAATTTGAAAAATCAAAATCCAAAAAATGAAAGCAGATATGTATTCCTCTAAACATATTATCTCATATTTAACATATTTCCCACAATTGAAAATGTATTTAAATTAGTACATTCACATTAAGTTTATGTTTGTTATAATGTTTTATTATTATTAAAAAATATAGAAAATAAACTCATAAAAAACTAAATACCCCTAACAAAAAGTCTATACCAGATCACATACTTATTTATTTCATTTAAATCATTACAAAAAAACATAAATCCTTAAAATTTAAATAAAAACTAAAACTAAGATTGAATGAAAAATAATGTTAATGAATAAAACAACACTTTGTATTATTTTTAATGGGATTTGGGGTTAAAATTATTTATTATCCAACTAAATTGACTAAAACTAAAAAAAATTATATAATTATTTACTTAAAAAATATAAAATGTAATGAAATAAGAACAAATAAATAATATAAAACATATAATATCTTCCATGAAGTTTTACATTTACTGTCTATATCTATAAAATATTTATAATTATGCATAATATTATGGGGGATATGGTTTTATTTGAATTTAGTAAAAAAAATTATATATATTTACAGTTCCAACACACTTATGCATGATGTTTACAACAAAACATAATTCTTTTTCCACATTCTGTACTATGGTATACTTTTAATTTATTAGTTGACGGGGAATTTACGTGTCATCTTCCGTCTTTTCCTCTAAATTGAATGAGATTAAAAATTACATTGGAATATATATTATAGAATGCTCATTATTTTATAGTAAAACACGAAAAATTTATAATTCATTGAAATTCATTTCTGTAATACATGTCTTTTATTCTAAAGTGGGTAATTGATCTTGTTATCAAATATAATAGAATTTAATTTATGATATACTTGTTTTTAAATTTTATTTTAACCTTGGTTATTTCTCAAGGAATCACTAGGTTAATTAATACATTTTTATCATTACTTCTTAAATTTAAAAAACTATGAAGAAGATAGGTTTTTTATTAATTTCAAAAAAAATGAATCTTTCATAAATGTGATAGAATTTTTTTTGAGAAATTGCTGTCAAACTGGGGTAAGTGTCTCTTTTTGTTGAACCACCATCACTATCAGTGAATATGGTAAAGTTATTTTATTCTTTGATTTATATCAACATAAATAAAAATTTTATAATAATTCCTAATAATACAACACTTAATATTTAATCAATAAAACAATGTTGATAGTATAGACCACTCAAAATCAATGAAAATGGATTTATGTATGATCCAAACTCTTTAATTTATCATATCAATGATGAAATGTGATGACTAGGATTACAACCCATTTTATAAAAATTCATGACATATGAATTTTTATTTATGAGTGCTTAGTTTTTGATTTTATCAAATGACATAATCCATAAGATATTTATTAAAAACAAACTAAGAGGAGAGAAATGATTGTCTAAAATAATCTCATGATTCAGTTAATGAATGATGTCATAGGAAATATTCTTCCCACTATTATTATTTCTTATTATTTTATAAAATATAAAAAATTGAGGTAATTGAATAAATATATACTAAATCACTATATTTTCAATCATCCTACTTAGATATAAATCTAATGAGCTTAGGAAAATAATTTGGAACATAGAGTTAATTGGTCACTATGATGTTTTAAATCATTTACATGTTAGTAAAAAAATTGAATAATAATTATCTCAATACTGAAAAAAATCTAAGCAAAGTTATTCAAACTATGAAATTCATCCATGGAGTGATTTTAACGAGAAATGTTTTCATATTGCTTCCATGTAAATTTAATAAACAATGGGTTTAGGTGGAATTTTTATGATAAACTTTTCTACCAAATTACATTGAAAGGATTATAATACATATATCTTATTATTATGCTAATTGTTTTTTAGTTATTGAGGATTTTTGTTCTTTTTATACTTCACTGAAGATCATTCTTATTAGATCATATTAGCTAAAGATATGCCACAAAAACTATTGGTGGGTTAAATCGGTTTCACCATGTATTCATCTTTATTATAGTCCCCCATTGGGTTCATGGGGTTAGTTCTTTAGTTTCCACTACATGAATGAATTTAATCCTTAATAATAGTAGAATCTAATAATAATTGATGTTTACATTTGAGTTAGTTTACTAAATGTCATGATAAAAACAGAAAATTATTGTTAAATTATTCCCTTATGTTGAAAGAACTAATTTTATACATTTGGTTAAAAAGGAATTAAACATAATAATTTATTTAATTAACACATAAAATGATGACAAGGTCAATGAAAAAATAATGGATAAATTACAATCATTAATAATACATTATGTTCCACCGAAATTTATTAAAATTAAATCACTCAGTGTGTGTCCTCTTTATCAAATATAGTGCATGAATTAAATGTAATGATACACCACTATTAAAATTTTAATGATATGGTTACAATAAATTTTACAAAACATTTAATAAATATAGATTCACATTTTAGTTATTTTAATCTAATTCTTTATATAATATCTACTTTTAAACAAGATATTGTACTAGAAATTATTTGGTTATTTGATTAGGTGGAAAGTTATATTCATTAAAAATTTCATTTACCTATATAATGTATTCATTATTCCTTATAGGTAATGTTATATATTCTTCTAGAGGTATCTATAATTAATCTATTATTTTTATTTTAAAAACATATGGAGTCTTATAAATTATTATCTTATGTTCTTTTAACACATTCATTCCATTATTCACAGTTCGATACTATTACTTAATCAACAGCTTCTCCAATATCTCATCAATTTTTTATTCTATTACATAAAAAATGGAGGAGGTGTATATTGATAGTTTAATGTTGAACTCTCTCCATATACGATGTTGTTAAACTAGATTATATGATTATCTATACGGATCCAATTAATGACATCAAATAAAAATTTCCTATAATGAAAATTGGGCAAAATAATGTTCATAAATAATTTTATTTTCAATTTTATTATCCATAAAAATATGTTTTACCCAATTGTTATGTGATCCTAGAGTCAAAGAAGGCATATTTTGTAACACCCCAAACTTCCACGGTACACTTCTCTTTGAATAATACAGTAGCGTGTGTTGTACACAACTTCGAGTTCTAACACACACCACAACCAATCAAACCAGACGTTATGAATAGTAATACCCACTTTTTGAAATTTTATACATTTTATCTTTCAAAATGGACTTCATTTTTGGATTCGGAATATTGAAATTATCTTTGGGTGAATTTTTGGTACTTTTTTGATAACATTCATATTTTGATGAATAGTGAAAATTACTAAATTTTAATTAAAACCAACTTTTTTTAATCGAAATAATTAATAGTGATAAATTTTTAATTTGAGTGGTTTTAAATTATATTTAGAATATATTTTTACAATTTAATCCAATTTTGGTCATTGGACATAATTTCACATTTAAACCGGACATAAACAAGTGTCAATCTTTTGATAGTTATTGTTTCTTAAAAACACGCTTTTTGTTTTGACAGCGAGAATTAACTTTAAATTAATAAATTCAACTTTTATATTTTGAATTTGGTAAACTAGACTTCATTATTGAATTTGGAATATCAAAATTATCGTAGGGTAAATTTTTGGTATTTTTCTGAAAACTTTTAATTTTTGATGAATAGTGAAAAACACTGAGTTATAGTTTAAAACCGAATTTTTTTTTAAATAATTATTTATTTTATTTAAATTATTTAATGTCAAAATAGATACATAATACCTATATAAGTTCAATATAATTCATTGGAGTCGGTTTATAATAATTTTAGATATATAAAAATTTTATTGAACTTTTCACCGTCTTTTACCCACCACCTAGGAGCTTTTACAAATTCACATAAAACATAATTTTACCACTTCTGTGAGCTGAATTTTGAAAATACGAGAGACACGGTTAATATCAAAGAGTAAAATGTGGTTCAATGAGATGAAAATAATTTTTGGTGAATAGTAACATTTTACTATTATTTACCACGGTTAAAAGTAAATAGGGTAATTAAGGGTAAAAATGAAATTAATATTACCCTCACACTTGTCCTAATTCAATTGTACAAGTTTATCTCGACCAAAAACAACCTTAGGAATAAAATATTATCATTTTGGTCCAATTGGATTAGATTAGGACATTTATTATTATTTAATTCAAAGAAGAGTTAAAAGAGTTAAAATCAAAGTTTAGTAACTAAAACATTTTTAATATAAATTTTTTCATAAGATAAATTTGATTAAAAATATTCATTAGAAATATAAAAAATTTCCTACATCATGGTATTTTATTTATAATTTTTAGAAATTATATAAATAAATTTATTTATGACACAATGATGATGCAGTAATTACCTTATTCATGAAAGAATCAAATAAATGGTATTATAAATATAAATATAAATATAATTTCAAACTTTTTATGACATAAAAGAGTTTTTTAGGTTAATATGACATGTTATTATTGATTAAATGTATTTTTTTTTGAAGTAATAATGTTGTTATTATTTAAACAAAAAACAAATACCAAATAGTGTCAAAATTGACATAAAATAGTTTTTAAAACAAATATTATATTATTAATTGATATATTGGTCTTAAATATCTAAGGTTCGGCCAAAAGACTTATATAATAATATATATGACATTAATGAACTAATTGGGGTTCGATTGGAAGTATATAGTAAGGTTATTAACCATATAGTGTAAGAATACAAGAAGACACGGTAAATGTTAAATTATTTAACTTAAGAGTTAAATCTAAATGATAAGGTTAAAATGGAAAACTAAACCTGTATAAAACCTCTTTTTTGAGTTTTTTTCGACAATCCCCACCTTATACTTTAAATAATCAACTTTTGAGCCATTAGAAACTGAATATAAATTTATTATAAAATAATATTTTAAGTTTTTCCTAAGGTGCCCCTCACCCCTCTTATAAAAGGTTGCTCCCCCTTATCTCTAATTCACACCTTATAAGCCATTTGTATCAGCCAAAACCTGCCCAAATACCCTCTAAAATATCCTCCCTTCATCCTAGAGGACTTATTTTGATCATAAATCCAACCTAAGGAGACCTTTTGATCAAATTAAAATGAAGAACCCGAAGAAGAGGTAATGATTTCACCACCCTCTTTCAATTTCCTTTCTTCTTCCACTTCCTTTTTCATTATTGTTTCCATTCTAAAATAATAACTCCAGTATATTATATATACTGTGATGTTATTATAAATATGGTAAAACCAAATTCATTATTCTATCCACCCTTTGAATGACACGTCACTATGTGTGCGTACGTACGGCTTACCGTCTCCACGTCGTGGTGTAATTGTTATTCAATACATTATTATTTGGATCGGTATAATAATGATGTGTATTTGATATAAATAATAAATATAACATGATAAGGATTATGTATATATTATATACCATTCAATAATATATTATATTAATATCAAAAGAATGTTATTTTCGCTTGTGCGTACGTACGTATTACCGTCTCCACGACGGGATAAGATTCATTTCCAAGTTCACCATTCATCGACGATTATAAAAATATATATTACTAATAAGTATGTAATATATGACATAATAATTATACTAAAGATATATATATTTATATATATAATTATTTATATACTTATATATATCTTACTCACATACTTTCGTTCAATACTATATGAAAATGGAAACAGCGTTTATGCGTATGTACGGACTACCGTCTCTATAAACGGTGTTTTCTATTTCATATATACATCTATTATAAATTTTTATATTATAAATACATATGATAAATAAATCATTTTATATATTCTTGAAGTATTTAAATCATGTTCTATGTGATACAATCAAGAGTAACAAGTTAAAACATGTACGACAAAGAAAGAGATTATTACCTGAAATATTAATATAACATGGAAATTATTATTAAATGGATAGTATAAAGTTATAAATGAATAATGTATGATATCATAAATATTAATATGGTTCTTTTATAATTTAATAACATACTATAGTCTTCATACAGGAGGATAAACGTATCCTCGACTAAAGGAAAGTGCAAGGTAAGGGGTTTTCATCTCACTCCTTATTCTCGTGAGATTCGTACCATATTGCCACTATTACCTTTTGTGTAGTGTATGTACTGCTCATAATTGTATTATTTGTGTAATACACATTAATTTATGTTTATTTAAATATTAATTGTATGATACCTCTTTCATGGGGTGTATGTTTCGTAAGTTACCAAATTGGTAAGGGTTAATTTCACAATATCTTCATTATCTGAGGTTGTTTTTACGTAAGTATCTACTGGAACATATTTATTATCCTTGTACATGTTTTAAGAAATAGTTTTCAAAGGGATTATTTTAAGGTACTTTTTACTAAAACATAATTTCAAATGTTTTAAATATTTATTCTTCTAAATCTTTCTCATTAATGTCCATGTCTTCAAAATTGATTTTGAGGATTTATTTATATGGACATGAATGTTTTTAAAATGTTAATTCCTTTCAAAAGTTTCAAAGTGGTATGGGACACTTTGATTAAATAATTTCTTTAAATGACTTCTTTTCCAAAATGTGTGACTTTTAAATGTTTTAAAAAAAAGATATTTCTCTCAAATAGTTTTGATTTCATCTAGGTCAACATCCTTTGATGGATTTTAAGCTTATTTGAAGTTGATTTATTATGATACAAAACATCCATATTATATTGAAGGTTTTGTGATATGTTTGACTGTGGATGTGTTATTTTTATACCATTCATGGTTTATGGAGAAAGTATTGACATTTCATATGTTAGTTTTAATACGAATGTTTATGTTATGTTTAAACCTTTTCATATGGGAATGCATTGGACTTAGTAAGTGACGGGCGGAGCCTACTATAGATCCTCGATGCATCGGTAGGTCTCATGAGACAAACTAGTGTCTTGGAACAAGGCCTTGACAAAATCTTATTTGTAGTCTTGGAACGAGGCCTTGACTATGTGGTTATGATAGTATTCCATTATGCATTCCATCGTTATGAAAGTGGTTATTGATATTGCATGCGATTATTCGACTAGTAGAATATCCATGTGAATAAGTAAATGGAATTATTTCATTTTATTTTTCCCATATTATGTTGAAGTTCAAGTTTAAAAGGATTTTGTTTTAGTTATATGTTGCCTTAAATGTTTATGCTTATTATGAAAGTTTTCTCTATATTGTTATCCTTACTGAGCATCTGAGCTCACCCCTTTCTATGTTTTATTTTACCTGGATACCAAGAAGTGTATTGTGATTGATATGCAGGGTTAAGCCAAGGGAATAATGGCATTCATAAATGATTATTTATGTTGTTTTGTATGTTATAAAGTGTAATGTTACATTCATGTATGTAATCTATTTTCCAAGACTGCTAAATAGATCGGTCCTTCGGGACATGATTCCTTGTAATCATGACAATGTATTAAAATAATGCACCGACTCTAGGTAACTGGGGTCAGGGCGTTATAGTTGGTATTAGAGAAATTTTAGCAATAACCTTGGAAACTAGATTTAGATAAACTCTGATTAGAGCACATCACCCTAATATAGACTTTGATGATTAGTATAGAAGAACTTTCTAGAATTTTGGTATTGTAGAGATTTTGTGAGTTTTCCAAACAATACATCCCTGTATAGATACGAGCAGGTAGAGGCGGCTCTGGCACAGATGTACCAAGGGGTAAAACCTGAAAACACCGCTTTGAGCTAGGCTCGAATGGGAATTGGTGCACGACAATGGGCCTTTCTGCACTCTTGGTTACGACACTCCCGAGGGATATGCTTAGGATAATTCTCATTTTCATTACAAACGATTATGAAGAGATTATGAGTATATACTTACTCAAGGAAAACATTTTTATGATTATGGATTATATCCATAAACTGTTTAATTTATGTTAATTTTTTTACAAGTTTGGGATTAGGTATTTCTATTCGTAAACTAATCTAGTGTATGCCATTGTTTAGAAATGGCACCCAGTATAAGGAATGAGAACTCAAGCAATACACATGATCCAAAGAGTAAGAATGATCATATCTTTCATGGTCTTAAGCCAGAATTTAGAAGGGAAATAGTCTCCCACGTATTATCATCATATCAATAAATAATATCATGTGATGATAAGATAAGTAAATAATTCTCAGAGTCCTATGGCTTTGAAGGGAAGCCAAATAAGAAAAGGATGGTAGAGAGACGGACATATAAAGGGAAGAAGGTAAAGAAGGATTTTCCCATATGTGATAACTATGGAAAGAATCACCTTGGTAAATGCTTGAAATGAATGGGAGTATGTTATAACTGTGGAGAAAAATGACACCAAGTACGTGACTGCAAGTGTAAGAAAAAGGTTTCAAATGTACAATGCTTCATCTGCAAGGAGTTTGGACACTACGAAAACCAATGTCCCAGTCATCAGACTATGCCACAAATGATTCTATTGGATAATAATTAAGTTATGATACTACCACAAATGAAGAAGAATGACTAGTGTTCTTATGTTGTTATTTTTTAATTATTTCATTTAAGCGTTGTATCAATGATGTTCTGGAAATAAATAAGGATTGTACTGCAGTACTATTTCATTGAGGATTTGAGATTTTATGGTACTAATAAAAGTGACTCTACAGTGAGTTAAAATTTTTGGAAATTACATGGTTGAATGAAAGATAAACCTTAATATGGTTCTAATATTGAGGTACTGATTTTGGAATAAGATATGGTTGATTTGGGTATATTATATTGGATATTCTTGAAAACCTTGAAACTAATTAATGATTTTTCATTGTTGGATTTTACAACATTTTTTATAAAAGGAGTATATCCAATATTCTATAAATAATAAGGGAGCATGAATGTAATCAATATGGTTTTATGGTAATTTAGGATGTTACCATGTTTTAAAATAATACATGGTGAAGGTGTTCACATGTTATTACATGGCAAAAAGGATCTTTATTGTGTTTAACATACTTATAAATTTTGGTCTGTGAGTTTGAATAGTATTATTTTCGATAAGTCTAAAGGTTGGAATGGATTAAGTTTGAAAGGTTATATTTGGATTTTTATAAAAGGACAACACGCAGACCATGTGACAAATTGTCGCGTCAGACAAAGCTATGGGAATCGAACCCACAACCATAGTGTGATTGGGATTTATCGCCTACCACTGGACTACATGAAGTCTCTGGATTGTATAATGTAGTTTCTTTTTTAATGGGTCTGATATGTGAATTATAAATTCATTATATTTGGAACCCAATACTATTAGGATAAATAGATTATTTTTGAGTTGTATTATGTTTTGTAGTGAAAGATGAGTTTCTGGTAGAAATTTATTAATGGATAACACTCTAATTATTAAGTAAGTATATATCCTTATGATCTTAGCCAATCTTATAAATAAATTCCTCAACATTAAGAAAAGGAACTTAGAACATAAATGTTGTCCTAGATGGTACCTTAGATCATCACAAATTTATGGCTTTGGGATTATTGGCCTTTTCATAGCCATGTCCTCAACCACTCTCCATCAGATATTGATGGTTATATTTCTCTTCCATATCCATATTTTCCTACATGGAACACTAGTATGTGTTATTTTCGGTAACCTTCATACTTACCACTCTTTATTTTAAATAGAGGCCTCATTAACCCATTTTTCAATGTGGGATTTCAACTAAGATATTTCGAAATGTCAACCCCAATTTTTCAATACCGAGCATGAATTGTGAGGATGCAATTTATTGGAGGGGAGAATGTATCACCCCAAGCTTCCACGGTACGCTTCTCTTTTAATAATACAGTAGTGTGTGTTGTACGCAACTTCGAGTTCTAACACACACAACAACCAATCAAACCAGCCGTCATGAATAGTAATACCAACTTTTTGAAATTCTATACATTTTATCATTAAAAATGGACTTCATTTTTGGATTATGAATATTTATATTATCTTAGGGTGAATTTTTGTTACTTTTCTAATATCTTTCATATTTTCATGAATAGTGAAAATTACTAAATTTTAATAAAAACAACTTTTTTTAATCGAAATAATTAATAGTGATAAATTTTGAATTTGAGTGGTTTTCAATTGTATTTAGAACATATTTTTACTATTTAATCCAATGTTGGTCATTGTACATAATTTCATATTTAAACCGGACATAAACAAGTGTCAATCTTTTGATAGTTATTATTTCTTAAAAAAAACGCTTTTTGTTTTGACAGTATGAATTAATATTAAATTAATAAATGCGACTTCTATGTTTTGAATTTGATAAAATAGACTTCATTATTGAATTCAGAATATCAAAATTATCCTAGTGTAAATTTTTGTATTTTTCTAAAAACTTTAAATTTTTTATGAATAGTGAAAAACACTGAGTTCTAGTTTAAAACCGAATTTTTATTTAAATTATTATTTATTTTATTTAAATTATTTAATGTAAAAATAGATACATAATACCTATATAAATTAAATTTAATTCATTGGATTTGGTTTATAATAATTTTAGATATATAAAAATTTTATTGAACATTTCACCGCCTTTTATCAACCTCCTAGGAGCTTTTGCAAATTAACATAAAACTTAATTTTACTGCTTCTATGAGCTGAATTTCCAAAATCCGAGAGACACGGTTAATATCATGGAGTAAAATTTGGTTAAATGAGATGAAAATAATTTTTTGTAAATAGTAACTTTTTAATTTTATTTACCACGGTTAAAAGTAAATAGGGTAATTAAGGGTAAAACTGATATTAATATTACCCTCACACATGTCCTAATTCTATTGGACAAGTTTATCTCGACCAAAAACAACCTTAGGAATAAAATATTATCATTTAGGTATACTTGGATTAGATTAAGACATTTATTATTATTTAATTTAAAGAAGAGTTAAAAGAGTTAAAATCAAAGTTTAATAACTAAAACATTTTTAATATAGGGTTTTTCATAAGATAAATTCGATTATAAATATTCATTAGAAAGCTAAAAATATTTCCTACATCATGGTATTTTATTTATAATTTTTAGACATTATATAAATAAATTTTTTTTGACAGAATGATGGTGGAGTAATTACCTTATTCATGAAAGAATCAAACAAATGGTATTACAAATATTAAAATAAATACCAAATAGTGTCAAATTTGACATAAAATAGTTTTTAAAACAAATATTATATTATTAATTGATATATTGGTCCTAAAAAATCTAAGGATAGGACAAAAGACTTATATAATAATATATATGACATTAATGAACCAATTGGGGTTTGATTGGCAGTATATAGTAAGTTTATTAACCATATAGTGTAAGAATACAAGAACACATGGTAAAAGTTAAATTATTTAACTCAGAGTTAAATCTAAATGATAAGGTTAAAATGGTAACCTAAACTTGTCTAAAACTTATTGGTTGATTTTTTTTGACCTATCCCCACCTTAGACTTTAAATAATAAACTTTTGAGCCATTATAAACTGAATATGAATTTATTATAAAATAATATTTTATGTTTTTCCTAAGGTGCCTCTCACCGCTCTTATAAAAGGGCACTCCACATTCTCTCTAACTCACACCTTATAACCCATTTGGCTCTACAAAACCCTACCCAAATACCCTCAAAAATATCTTCCCTTCATCTTTGAGGTATTGTATTGATCAGAAAGCCATCCTAAGGAACCTTTTTGAACAAATCAAAAGGATGAACCCGAAGAAGAGGTAACGATTTCACCACCCTCTTTCAAGTTCCTTTCTTCTTCCAATTACTTTTTCTTTGTTGTTTCCATCCTAAAATAATAAATCCAGTATATTCTATATACTGTGATGTTATTATAATTATGGTACAAAAAAATTCATTATTCTATCCACCCTTTGAATGACATGTCACCATACGTGCGTACGTACAGATTACCATCTCCATGTCGTGGTGTAATTGTTATTCAATACATTATTATTTGGATGGGTATAATAATGATGTGTATTTGATGTAAATAATAAATATAACATGATAAGGATTCTGTATATATTATATACCATCCAATTATATATTATATTAATATCAATAGAATGATATTTTCACTCGTGTGTACGTATGGATTACTGTCTCCATGAAGCGATGAGATTCATTTCCAAGTTCACCATTCATCGACGATTATAAAAATATATATTACTAATAAGTATGTAATATATGACATAATAATTATATTGGAGATATTTATATTTTTATATATAATTATTTATGTACTTACATATATCTTATTCACTTACTTCTGTTCAATACTATATGAAAATGGAAACTGTGTTTATGCGTACGTACGGACTACCATCTCCATAAACGGTGTTTTTCATTTCATATATAGGTCTATTATAAATTTTTATTATCTAAATATATATGATAAATTAATCATGTTTTATATTCTACAAGTATTTAAATCATTATCTAATTGATACAATCAAGAGTAACAAGTTAAAACACGTGCGATAAAGAACGCAATTATTACCCGAAATATTAATATAACATAGAAATTATTATTAAATGGATAGTATAAAGTCATAAATGAATAATTTATGATATAATAAAAATTAATATGGTTCTGGTATAATTTAATAACACACTATAGTCTTCATACAAGAGGCTAAACGTACCCTCGACTAAAGGAAGGTGCAAGGTAAGGGGTTTTCATCTCACTTCTTATTCCCGTGAGATTCGTACCATATTGCCACTATTACCTTTTGTGTGGTGTATGTACTGCTCATAATTTTAGTCTATGTGTAATACACTTTAATTTATATGTATTTACATATTCATTGTATGATACCTCTTTCATGGGGTGTATGTTTTGTAAGTAACCAAATTGGTAGGGGTTAATTTCACAATCTCTTTATTATCCAAGATTGTTTTTATGTAAGTATCTACTGGGAAATATTTATTATCCATGTCCATGTTGTAAGAAAGAGTTTTAAAAGGGATTATTTTAAAGGAATTTTTACTAAAACATCATTTCAAATGTTTTAAATATTTATTCTTCTAAATATATCTCATTAATGTCCATGTCTTCAAAATGGTTTTTAAGGATTTATTTATATGGACATGAATGTTTTTAAAATGTTAATTCATTTCAAAAGTTTCAAAGTGGTATGGGACACTTTGATTAAATAATTTCTTTAAATGACTTCTTTTCAAAAATGTGTGACTTTTAAATGTTTTAAAAAAATATATTTCTCTCAAATAGTTTTGATTTCATCTATGTCAACATCCTTTGATGGATTTTAAGCTTATTTGAAGTTGATTTATTATGATACAAAACATCCATATTGTATTGAAGGTTTTGTGATATGTTTGACTGTGGATGTGTAATTTTTATACCATTCATGGTTTATGGAGAAATTATTGACATTTCATATTCTATTTTTAATAGGAATGTTTATCTTATGTTTAAACCTTTTCATATATGAATGCATTCAACTTAATAAGTGACAGGTGGAGCCCGCTATAGCTCCTCGATGCATCGATAGGTCACATGAGACAAACTAGTGTCTTGGCACAAGGCCTTGACAAAATATTATTTGTATTCTTGGCATGAGGCCTTGACTATGTGGTTATGATAGTCTGGCATTATGAATTCCATCATTATGAAAGTGGTTAGTGATATTGCATGTGATTATTCGACTAGTAGAATATACAACTGAATAAGTAAATGGAATTATTTCATTTTATTTTTGCCATATTATTCTGAAGTTCAAGTTTAAAAGGATTTTTTTTTAGTTATACATTTCCTTAAATGTTTATGCTTATTTATTAAAGTATCTTCTATATTGTTATCCTTACTGAGCATCTGAGCTCATCCCTTTCTATGTTTTATTTTTCCCTGGATTCCAAGAAGTTTATTGTGATTGATGTGCAGGGTTAAGCCAAGGGAATAATGGAATTCATAAAGGATTATTTATGTTGTTTTGTATGTTATAAAGTGTAATGTAACATTCATGTATGTAATATATTTTCCAAGACTGCTAAATCGATCGGTCCTTTGGGACTTGATTCCTTGTAATCGTGCCAATGTATTAAAATAATGCACTGACTCTGGGTAACTGGGGTCGGGGCATTACATATTTGGATGGTTGGGATAAATAAATGTTGTCTCATATAAAAATAAAACATAAAAAACTAATAAATAGAAAAAACATGAAACCCAAAAAATCAATAAATATTTAAAATAGAGAGAAAGCATTCTAGCCTCCCAGAAAATGGCCCAAAATGTTTGATACATAACATTTTCTATACAATAAAATATTGTATATAAAAAATAATAAGTATTTTATAGTGGAAATGAAAATATTTTTCTCATGGATTTAATCTAAAATTCAATTTATTATCATTATGTATATATAATATATTATTTTTTGAATTAATATAAAATAAATTTAATATTTATTTTTGTGTGATTTAAAATAGATTTAAAATGAATCAAAGAAAAGGTGGAAAAGATTGAAAATAAGGGTTCTACCAAGAATTATACCTTGATAAATTTAATTATTAATTAACTACTAATCTTATATTCATCATTATATTACTCAATATGAAAATTTATTATCATATATTCATCAACATGAATGGAGTCAAAATCTAAAATAAAAACTATGAAATCATTTAGTTCACTGATCCTATTTATACCAACATAAACTAGCCCACACTATTCAAATGTCATTATGTGTCTCAATGATTCAAATTATTTTACTACATAAAATGACATTAAATTGATATAATTATCCTTCAATAAATTATGATTCAATAATACACTTTGATTCATTTGATGACAACCACATATCGCTAACTACATAGCATAATTAATTCTATTATATATTAAAAGAATTAGGAAGAGTTAACTAAATGAAGAGTAATTAATGTGATCATAAATACATATTGAATAATGGATATAAAGATAAATAGATTTTTGAATACATTTATTGAACCATCAACAAGTGTACTTTAGATTATAAAAATTAAATTAAAATTTTTCTAAATATATATTATTTATTTACATAATTTATTCCATAAATGTATCATTGAAAATTAAATATATGAAAAATATTAATTTTTTTTTCTTATATTTTTTTGGTTATATTTAATAAAAAACATTAAATAAGATTCAATTGAAGAAAAAAATTGAAATGTATTTTGTAATTATCAAAATTTAATTATATTTTTCTAGAAAAAATTATTATTGTGTAATTTTATCTTCAAATTTGGAAAACAAATATTTATATTCATTTTCATGAATTTTGTAATAAATTGTTTATGTTGGAAAATACAGTATACAATTCAGTTTTATTTTTAAAAACTAATTTTTACATAATTTTGAAGCTCTAATATATGGATAAAATATATATATAATTCGTTAATATAAATTAGTATAATATTTCATTGTATTAGTCCACTTATCAATTTCAAAAAAAATTATAATCTATTTGTTGGAAATAAGTTAATGATTTAGGAATATTACATTATAATTATCAATTATACAAAATTTTTACATATAAAGACAATGATGAACCATACCAAACCATCTAGGATATATTGTAATATGGTCCAACTTAACTTCTATAACCTCTGGTGGAATTGGAGCATATTCAACTATAGGACAATTTACTATTTGTTAGTCTTGATTGTTAATGATATTAAATTTAATATATATTTTTTTTAAAAAGATATTCCTTTTCAAAATACACCTTGTCTACCCAATAAACTACATAATGTATTAGGTTATACAACTTATTACTCATTATTTCATTTTGATAAAAAAAATAAAAAAAATATCAGATTTAGTGATGTGTTTTTTAAAATAAATATTTTAGTTTCACATTTTACATAACTAAATCATTATAAATAAAAAGATTTAAAGACTCCCAATTATTATCCTGTAAAATATAATATAATATAATTGTAGTGTGTAACACTAGAATAAAATAAAAATGACTTCCTGGATAATAAGTGTATGGATAATATATAAAAAGGTTCAGTTCACCCTTTCAAACACACTATTACATTATAATTTTTAAACACACCATGTTATAGATATTTAGTTAATCATGGATTTAATCTAAATAATAATAAATTTTCCTCATATTTGATAAAAAAAATATTAAATATCATTTTATCTACCTTAAATGATTTTCTTTAGAGACTTTTTAATTTTTAATAGTTAGAATATAAATAACTAATTAATTCTTTGTTTTAATTGGTTATTTTTTCTTAGAAAAATATTCTAATTATTGATTTTAGTTATTTAAGATGTTTTTATAGGAGATATTTCATTGCTGTAAAAAGGGTCTAATGAGTCATATAAGTCATTATTAAAGACATGATGAACAAGGTTAGAATAAGAGATGAATATTTTTTATAAAATTAAATGGGTATTTAATTAATAATGAAATTAAAATTTAGAGAAAGGAAATATGGAAAAGGATTTTTATTTATATTTCTTTTTCATAATAATATGTTTTATTGTTTTTATTCCATTTTTTAAAATTAGTTTTGTTCCACCCTCACATACCCCTTTTTCTTAAATGAATGTACTTTACTTTCCTCATTTTATCGTGTCAATCAATTCATGTGTCCCATGCCCCTTCATCATCCTCCATGAACCTAGTATGGAACTTTCTTCCTTAAGTGTATAGTAAAATCCATTCCATCTATACAATTTATGGATTCATTCTTGGATGTAGGTAATTATAACCACTTATTCTTCCTTGATTTGATATATGAGTGTTTTAATTTCACCTTAGGTAATTAGATATTTTTCCCAGGTTTCATTTTAGAGTTTGTTTCATGTTATATTTTCAATGATTTATTTTTAATCATTCTGAAACCCATCTATGATAAAAGTAATGGATTAGTTAATAGTATTTTTTAGTGGTTTGAGAAGATTTTTATAACTTATATGATTTTTATTTTTTTATAATTGATGTTACAAATCATTGTCATCTTTGAGTTTCAAACAATAATCATTTACTCCAAAAAATATTTATTGGTGTATGAGGCCTACATGTTTAGCATAATTTCTCATCTTTGATGTGTTATATATATTTAATTAATTAAATAATAAATTTAATATTGTAACTATGATCTTCTATATGATAACCTATGTACCATGATTTGTTTTAGAAAATTTAGATAATATATCATGGTTCAATATTTTTATGCACTTCTTAGGGATTAATAAGTATATACAATAATATTTTATTCATTAAATTATTTGATAAATTATATTCTCTACATTATTCAAAATTAGCTATATTTTATGAATCTTGACATCCATTTTATAATAATACACTAATGATTTGTTTTAAATAATAGATTTTCAATGAAATTTGATAATGAATTATTTTATTTCATCAGCGTGGACCCTATTGCAAGTGTTTTTTATGTCATGACATGATATATTGATTTAATATAACATGTAGTTCTTATTGGTTAATTATGATATTATTTCCAATTATATGAGATTGGAGTCCCATGTGCACATGAAATATAAATTTCAATGTTTCTAATGTGACTGGTGGATCATAAATTCACAATATGAAGGGAGGGATATGATGAATTAATGTGAATGATTTTTACCAATTCATTCCAACATAAATTTTTACCCTTTTTTTAAATCAATCCTATGTATGAATTTATTTATACAGATTTTTTATGGTTTCATAATACACATTCATAGAAAATGAAATGATATAAAGTAAATAAATCAAAATACATGATATTTTTAAAATTTTCCACCCTAGTATGTGAATTTTATTAATTATATGTTTATATCACATTGAGAAATATATTATTCACTATTATATAAATTGACTAAAATGGTGCAGAAATCAACATGAAACCTAGTTTTACCCACACTGTATGGGGGCAGAATCAACCCTAACCCTTTTTGTTGTTTTCATCATAAAAAAATATTCAATATATTATAATATTAAATAGGATATATCCTCATAATTAATTTGAAATAGATCCTTCCATTTTGTTTGTTTTCTAATTGGTTGTGGTTGGATTATACTTTTAGCCTCTTTTTATCAATGCACCTCCTCAATATACACATGAAAACGATATTCCTTCGTCCTTGAGATATATCTAAATAAAATATAATATATTTTTCTTGAATAAATTTCATTGAATACCACATAAAATTCAACTCAAAATAAATTCATATTAGTCATATATTCTAAATTTTGAAAACATAATATCTAAAGCTTCTTCATCAAGTTACTTATCTTAAAAAAAATCTCGAAGATATCTTGGATCATATCATTTCATATCCTAAAAATATTTAACATAAATAATCCCTAGAAAATGTAATTAATACGCCTAATCTCTTTAATATTATTCTTAATTCATCGAAAAAAAAACCATAAATAGAGTCCCCATTCATATAATTTTATTTTCAAGGATAATTTTGGGGAATAAAGGTTCCAATATCTATTTCATTCACCTATAACAAATCTTTTTAACTATTTTCAATTCCTATAAATATAATAGAGTCTCAATTAATCAATTCCTATATAAAACTCAGTGTAAAATAACTCTAAGGCTTTCTCAAATATAGTCTTGGTTCACAAATTGTACTTTTGAGATTGTATCATCGATATCCATCTCATCATCACCACCCAGAAATATATTATCTGAAATATTTCTTGGAAAATTTGGTTTTTTAATTTTAATATACTTTACTCTTTTTTTAAAAGGTTGGTGTTGATGCCTCAATTAATTATTTAAAGCAAAGACCTCTTTAGTGTGGGTTAAGGGAGACCCATTACATAGCCCGAAGGCCCAAGGACAAGTGTCCTGAATACAAGGCTTGAAAGCCCATTTTTGTCCCAAAGGACACCTCAGTGAATAATACTGCTACAGTACTCGTGCAGTTATAGTGTCGCCACCATTATAGTTCCTCTACCATTACATTTCCACTATTGTTACAGTCCTCCGCTGCTACAATGCTATAGATATCAATTAATTTATTTTTCTTGTCATAACATATTTAAATAATCATCAACATCTATCTCAACATATCTTCCTAACATATAATTCCTTCTCCCCTACAATTTTCTATACATACACATGTTCGAAACTCTATGAATTATTTTTTTATCCATACTCTTAATTCATCATTATTACATTCATTATTCTAAAAAAATTTAATTATATCAAGAAATTTTCATCGGTATTATTTTATTAATCAATTTATTTTATTCATCTACCATATATATCAACAATTGATCTTCTAATAAACATGACTTTTTCCTTTCTTAAACGCATCAATTGTATCTAAATATAAATTTTTAACAGTAAATAATAATTTTAATTAATGTTTAATTAGTTGAGAGTGTCCCTAATCTATTAAGCATAATAAAAATCAAATTCTCTATTTCTGATTTGGATATTACCCTCTATATTTGAAATAGTTTGGCATGTTAACATTCAGTTGTAATTTTTAAAACATATCATGCCTTCACCTATTTTTCTTACCTTCAATACCAATTTTATCTCAATCACTAGTATGTTTATTTCTTATCAAGATAAAAATATCATCATATGTCATCATTCATGAATTACCTTCTAAAAACCCATTATTTTTCCAAATTCAAATAACTAGTAAACCCTTACTCATCATCTTATTGAAATTTTTTTGTAAGAAGTATCTATTGTTATATATTCATGTGAGTCACATTACATTATTGATTTCTAGTGAACATAAATCTTAGGTATGAAGTATTTATTATTTCAAATTATTTGGATTCATCCATATATTATGGACATCTCCAAATTCTCTAGAAAATATCTTTTACAAGAATTACAATATCATATCTATCAAAAAAAGATTCATTCCATTACCAATTTTATAAAACCACATCATGAATTATAACATTTAGATACTAAAACATCCTTGATCATTCAAAACTATAAACATGGCTCCACTAAAAAAATATATAACAATATTGTATCAGTCATAAATTTTCACTGTTTATCATTCTTTATCTGTTATCCTCTATATTCTTTTCAAAATCACATCCACATTAGCTCAATATGTAGTTTCAAAACCCTCATTATTCTAATGAAAAATTTAAATTTAATGATTGTGTTATTGAGTTAACCTTTATTCAAAAATTTCATCGTATAATTTCCATACATAATTCATCTATTTATATTTAATCTTTCTATATCTATTCGAATTCTTTGTAATCCCATAGAATAATTCTTAGAAATATCAGTACAATATGTAGTTGATATCACTTTTAGAAAACATAAGTACTTGATATTAATTATTACATAATTTCATCACAATCCATCCTTAGATAATAATTCATATTTAAATATCAAACATCACATAGTAGTTCCATATAAATTGTATTCAACAGTTATTTAACATCATTATAAATGGAAAGCTTCCATACTAACATTTGTAAGGATTATTTATTGTTTCCAACATTAAAGGGTGATAACATTTGACACATTTTTCAATAGATTAACTTAATAAACCCTTTTATATATCTCCATGTAAATTTTATTCTTTTTCTTAATTATTAACTTTTCTTATCCATATAAAAATTATCATTTTCTTTTAGGTTATTCAAATATTAACAACATATTTAATGTAAATACAACACTCATCATCTCAATCCATTGGGTTACATAGTCTCCTTATTTTTATATTATTTCAATACCCATTCCAAAATACATTCCAATATGAACTAACATCAATGATTTATCTAGTTATTACATGTATCAATATATCTTTTATTGAAAAGAAATTCAAATATTCAGCAACTAGGGGAAAATAATACTCATCAAATTCTTGATAAAATTTACATTTCTCCCCTTACATTCCTTAGTAATAAATGTTAAACACCATAAGGGACTAGAATATATTTTTTATTAAATAGAATATAAAGTGTATATTAAACATATTAACATTTAAAACCGAGAAAAAAAATAAACCACAATCTGTTATAACACTATAACAATACATACTTTACATACATTGTTATTACTTAAGAATTTAAGCATACTTATTACAACATATAACAAAACCATGAAAGGACCGTATAGGTATAGTGTCTTTAGAAACTGGGAAACATAAACAACTGGTTCATAAAGTAGCTACATTGTCTCCCATTTATTTAATCATATTTAGAGTCCATTTTAGCATATCTTACATAATACCCTTCTTCTTGACCTGGGGAAAAGTAATCATACAAGAGGGTGAGCTCAAATTCCCATTAAGGGTAAAAAAAGGAAATATCAATCCTATCATATTCATAAGAACAAAACATTTTGAAAATCTTTTCCTGCAAAAGAGATCATAATACCATGACATGGGATTAATCATAATATTGAAATGTAATCCCAATAATTATAACGTAAAACATGAAACATTGTGGAATACACACATAATCATAAATAATCATTTCTTAATAGTCAAGACTCATTTCCAAGACTATCTTAGCGGATAAAGTCCATTTCTAAACCGAGTTCACTCCTTGTTTCTTTCATGTATCACTGAACCGGATTAACCTGTCGTTCCAGCCATGTCTATCTCATGAGATATAAATCTTTACCCAATTCATTAGAGGTAGATATAGGTCCCACCCATATCATAATGAAACCATTCTTATGTGTGCCATAAAATCATAAATCATATATCATAGCATAACCCATGTAATAAAAATGGGATTCTTAAACATCATGCCATCACAACATAATCCATATAAGATAAAAGGACTTCATAAAAATAATTCCATCATAACATAATCAAATCAATGTAATAATATGGATAGAAGCAGAACCCTATATTATCTTAGATGGAATATAATTTTGATAAAACATTTGAACTCCATTCTTGAAGAAAATATACTTTCTACTTCAAAAAATTTTTTCATTTCTTAACATGACATAAAATTTTAAACTAAAAGAAGTTGATTAAAAATAAACTTGAAAACTTGTAAAGGAAGCATCATAAAAATCCATTCATAAAAAACATTCTTCTCGTACTTTGGCCGGAAAAGTTAAAAAGTACCTCGTACTAAAAAAAAGATTATTTTCATTTCTTTTACTAAAAAACTCACCAATTGGTAAAATGGGATTTAAAAAATTGTAGGAGGATAGAAATAATATTACTTATTTAGGAAACATGGATGTGGATGATAAATATTCCCCAGTAAGTTCTAAAGTATAAACAATCTCGGATAAAAATGAGATTGTGATATTTTCCCTTACCATAGGTCTGATATTATTTGTACGTGTCCGAACCTCATATATAATGATTTAAATAATGTCATTTAATTATTACAGAATCATAATCATTGTTACATATGGTCATATTCATAGCTTCTTATTAGTAATATTTCATTGATACTTGTTATTCGGGTGTTCATTGCTTTATGTTCTTATGCTTGTTTTGTCGATTCAATTCTTATTCCCCTTTTTATGTTATAGATAAATCATTTACTGAATAGTAATAGTATAATATATATCATATTTATTATATCAATTCGTTTATATAATCATGGTTTAGTGGAGATCATGTAGAACGAATCACATCGCATCGTGGAGATGGTAAGCTGTATGTACGCACGAGCGACGAATCGTCCCCATAATTATTGAATGGTCTTGTATTGGATGGTAGAATATCTCAGAATTAGTATTATGTTATAATAATCATATACATCATTATTATTTTCACCATTATACCCATCCAAGTAAGGTGGTTGTGGAAGACAGATTACATCATGGCGTGGAGACGATATTCCGTACGGACGCACACGCGGTGATTTCATTTTCTGTAGGATGGATATAAGGTGAAATATGGTTGTTTTATATTTATAATAACATATTAGTATATGAGTGATACTGATGTTATTAGTTTATAATGTAACAACTAAATAAGAGTAAGTATAAGAATGATGAAATTTGAAAGAATCGGTAGAAAAGATTACCTCTTCCTCGATGTGCCTCCTTTAAACTTTCTATAAAGGGAATGGAGTTGGTCTTTTGAGAATACCAGAACCTCCAGAATATTACTATGGAAGTTGAGAAGAGTAATGGCCAGTTTTTGGATGATCTTGAAGGATAAAATTTGTGTAAAGAGGAGAGGGAGGAGTTTCCCTTTTATAAGGGATGAGAGGGGCACCTTTGGAAACCTAAAAAATATTAATTTATAATAAATCAAACACCACTTAAAACCCTCCAAATATGACTCATATCAGAATATTAGATGATATAGGGTTCTAATATCATAATCCAATAAAATTTATACATGTTGAAATTTTATTTTAAACCTTATCAACTTGATTTATCCTTATTTAATCTATTTAATTTTATTTGTTGTCATAAGATTCTAAATTTTAAATTGTTATAAATAATTACTTATGTGTTATGAGTTGTCCATAATTGTATAATTTATGACAGTGTTGACCATATAAATTCTAATTTATAATTTTTAAATATTTTTGTGATTTTTAAACCATTTTATATTATGTTATTTTTATAAAATAACAATAGTGTCAATTTTGATACTATACAAATATTTGAATTTAAATAAAATCCACACAAAATATATGATCAAATTAAAAGATTTAATAGATTCATAACATTTTATATATATCTATAAAATTCTTTTAACACATTAAATAGTTCATATAATATTTATTTTAATATTTTTAAAACTTTTTATTTGATATTTCAATTAATAAAATAATTTCAACATCACTATTGTGTCACCTTTAAGGATAATTATATAATCCCTAAAAATTATAAATAAATTTACATGATGTAGATAATATTATTATATTTCTGTAGAAAATTCATGTTTGAAGTTTCATGAAGTTTATCACTAAATTAAAATTATTATACTTATAAGATTTAAGAGAGTGACATGTTGTCACTTTCTTTGGTTTTAATAATAATTAAATTATCTTCATGGTAAAAAGTCCATAAAATTAATCTTTTCCGACCCTTAGGTGATATGGGTCGACTTTTAGTCATCCAATATAATTTTGGAATGTGTTAGGGTAATTTTATAATCTTATTTTTACCCTTAATTACCTGATTTACCTTTAACTACAGTAAATAAAAATTACCATAGTTACTATTCATAATATCAAAAAAATAAAATTAACCTATTAACATAATTTGGATCCACTGAATTAAAATATGGAATCCATTTTTCAAAATTCAAAACACAGAAGTTTCAGTAATTAATTTAAAATTAATCCCATTGTTAAGAAAACGGGTTTTAAAAGTTAAAACATTTCCAAAGATTGAAATGTTTTTAACTATGAATTCAATGTAAAATAAATGGTAATGACATACATTATATTAAATGGTAAAAATATATTCTATTTATACTTTAAAACCAACCATTATTACAATTTAATAATATAAAATATTGCGATGAAAAAAGTTGTTTTTAAGTAAAATATAGCGTGTTTTTACTATTCAATAAAATATGAAAGTTATCAGAATAATATGAAAATTTTATCCAAATTAAATTTTTATATCCTGAATCCAAAGATGAATAATATTTTTTAAAATTGAACTTATAAACATTTCAAAAACTAGATTTAATGTGGGTACACCATCAAAAGGCTGCAAAAACTACATTTTTTGAAAAATACTTATTTTACCCTATAAATTTATTTTATTCTCATACCATGTTCTTGTAATGTGTAAGATGAATAATAATATTATAAAATTCAAAATTTAGTTAATACTATCCATAAAGGCTATTCCATAATAATATTATAACAATATAGCGATGTTTCGTGAAACTCAGTATTGCGTACTACACATGCTATCGAGGAAGGTCGTGATTGCGTCTAACGCAAGCCAAGCCAGTGTTGTGTGTAATGAAAGATTCCTTTGGTGTTGTTTATAACATAAAACATAAAAAAAAAATTTCTCATAAAATCTCAGGGTGTTACAAACATAGCCATAAAATTAATTTTTGTGAACAGTATTGACCAATTTATTAAATATAAAATTATTTTTCTTAATAAAAATTTATTTTTTAATGAAAAATTAATAATTACTCAATTTTGGGTAAATTCATTATATGATTAAGAAAAAATTCAAAAATTGGTTTTTATTTCAATTTTTAATTGAATATTATAAATAATTTTGGAAACATTTATAATTTGAATTTTTTTTAAATGATACGATTTTTTAAATCATAATAACAATATTATATTATGGTTAATTTTTCAGATTTTTTTGACAGGACTAATTTGTTTCCGAGTAGTGAAAAATACCAATTTTTGTAAAACTACCATTTATTTTTATTGAAATGTCCCATTAGGAATTGAATATAACCATATTGTAACATATGCCTCCTTTAATTATATATAATATAATTAATTATATAGTAATCATCATTAAAAATTATTTTTTAATAAGTACATTCTGGGGATTTTAAACATATTTTTTTAAAAAATAATATATATGTATTGTGTTTTAATTTTAATAAATTAAAAAATTACACACTAGAATGATATATTAAAAAATATTATATATTATATATTCAATAAAATTTTTCTACATTCATTTTATTCTTTTTAACAAGCATTTAATAATTATAAATCCATTTTTTATGCTTAAAAAACATTTTTCTAAAAATGGGTTTCATTGAATTTTTTGAGGTTATTATAAAATCTACATCTTCCACAAAGTGAAATTGAAAATCAAAAAATTAATTCCATATTTTAAATAGTTAATATCATATTTGGAAAATAATTCTCTTTTATTTTTTAAAATTATGAATAGAAACTTTGGAAATGTTTTGTCCACTCGGTAAGGGTAAAATGAGTAATATTGAGATAAAACATTGGGATAAGAAAATAAAATTTATCTAACTCATGAATCTAATCTATTGTATAAGTATAAGTAAAACGTTATCAGAACATTTTTTAACATTTTTTCATTTTGAACCATTTTTCATTGATTATAACCTTTATATTATTTTATGAAATCAGTAAATAAAAAATGTCATTCCATTGACTTTAAAATCACTAAATTTTTTTCATAAGTATAAAACAAGGTTATGTTCAATTAAAAAAATTATTTTATAAATAAATTAATTTATTATTATGTTTATTTAATTTTAATTTGTATGGATTTAATAATTTATAAGAACTATTACGTAACACAGACACAATATTTATTAAATTAATTGAAAAATAAAATAAATGATTTTAAAAAATGAAAAATTAATAAAAGGTGGGTGAATTAATGTGTGTCAAGAAATTCAAAGATAAATATAATATATTAGGTATATTTTAATAAGTTTATATTCAAACAAAAAATTTTATGTCATCTTCATAGTCATAGTAAATGAATAGTTCCAAAAATGTCATTTGAGACATTATATTTGAAAAAAAAAATTGATTAAATAATTAAATATTCATAAAACCTATATATTCATCCAAATTAATGGGATATAGTTTATAATATAAAACATGTTCCATTTAGTGGTTTATTTACCTTTTATGTAAAAAATCATAAACCTTAAATAGTAGAAACCATTCTTATCATGTAATTGTAATAAAGGGTTAACGAGGGTCAAAACTAAGATTTAAG
This sequence comes from Viscum album, assembly GCA_963277665.1. Lineage (NCBI taxonomy): Eukaryota > Viridiplantae > Streptophyta > Magnoliopsida > Santalales > Viscaceae > Viscum > Viscum album. The sequence goes on from OY728153.1 coordinate 1,243,997,281, forward strand.
GGTGAAAACATAAAAAAAACATTCTTCCAATTTTATTGTATGATAGTACTTTGACTCATACACATCTTAAAATTTCAAGAATACCCATCCCCTCACTTATAAAATGAGACCTCATATCATTCATTACAAACATTTTTTAATAATTATATCCTATAAAATTCCTATATTAAAAACATCCAGTATTCATTCCCCATGTCCTATGGTGTCTGTTCTTTCCAAAATACTATCTTCTCAAGGGTTAATAAGTAATCTAATGGTAGTTTCTCAATGAAGTGGTATAAATTCTAACTGGGTATTTTCAATTTTAATTCATCTGATACATCAATAAATATATGTTATATGATAAAAAATAACAGCTTAAATTTATTTAATATAATGAACTATTATTCTGATGATTTAAAAACTATTTTACACCTCCTAATCCTTTGTAAAATGATTATGTCGCTCGCATGTACATATGGACTACCAGCTCCATGAAGTGATGCGATTCATTTTTCTTTTATTAAATAAATATATTATAATAAGGATAAATTTACAAAATATATTTTATATATATAATATAAATGTGTATTATTATTTACCTTACATTCATTTCATCCTTCAAAAAATAGGAACAACGCTCATGCTTACGTAAGACCTACCATCTCCATTAATCGTGTAATTCATTTTTTTATCTATGAATTTTATGGAAAACATAAATATATATTTATAATGGATATAAAATAAATTTATATTAGGGTTGACATTCTAGATATGATAATACCATTGTTAATGTAAATGAGCCCGAACTAAAGAGCCAAAAAAACCATGAAAAATGATACAATTAACACATGGAAACGATGATTTTAATAATAAATTATTAATAAAAGGATGTTGAAATGTTATATATAGATAATATTTGATATTATAATTATGTAATTTATTATTTTATTTAATGATAAAAAATTGAATTTGTTTTATACATGATGTTAGAGAACTTTCAAAACAAGTGGAATACAAGTTAAGAGATTTCTGTCTCACTTTTATATTGGTGATACACCTATCATATTCACCCCTATCTATATTATGTATTTTATATACTTCTCGTGAATATATATAATAATTATTATCATTTAAATTATGTGTATTTACATATCCATATATGTTTTTCTCCTTCGTGAGATTTTTATTCGAATGATACCAAAGTGGTAAGGGATTTAGGTTTCAATCCCATTTTAGTTGGGATTTTATATCATTAAATTTATATTAAGGGGATTATATGATATTAATCTAATAAATCACATTTCATTTTCTTCTACTATGGTTATTCATTTAATTTTAAACTAATTGTGCCATTATCCTCTATTGGGTACATAAAATGATCCAGAAATGGTTTCTGAGAAAAACATACATTATATCGACATTAGTCAGAAATATTTTTCTTCCTTGACCATGTTTTCATTAAAATAATTAAAATAATGTTTTATCATTCTCATATTAATTATTCAATCAATTTTTTCCACATTTTTGACTTTATATAAAAAACATAAATGTAACCTTCTATTAATTTTTCAAACAAGTTAATTGTGACTAATTTGTAAAAAATTGAAATAAATATTTATTTTAAGGAATATAACATGTACCAAATTCCTTGCCTTTATAACGGTCTAATTTATAAATTAGTATTTTATAAGTTTCCACATGTTGTTTCAAAAAAAAAATCCTTAATATTTTTTAAATATTTTTATTTCTAGTAATTGGTTTCCAAATAATAATTGTATTTTCATTAATAAATAAACTGATTGATCACTTAAATCAATTTTAATATATTATGAAATATTTTAATTTACTAATTTTTTATGGATATTATTCTATGATATAATCTTTATTCATTATATGGATGGTTTATTGTTATGATGATGAGATGTTCACAAAACTAAATTTCAATTTAATGGGTTAATTCAGAACAAATTGTTATATTTTTTCATGATCTTTTGGAATAAATAATAATGGATTATGATTAAATGGTGGATGGGACTGTTATAAACATCCAATGCATTGGGTAAAGTTAGATAACTCATGGGATAAGTATGTTCTGCGTGATAATGGATTCATGTTCACAATTTTATGTATAGACCTAGATTTCATGTTTATTTGATTATATGTGAACGTATTTTTAATGTTAATAATAATATGAATAGACCTGGTTTCAAGTCCATAATTTTAGGTTAAAGACTTATTTCATTCCATAAAATTTAAAAGTGAACATTTTTCTATTCAGGCATTGAATCAATATTATATTCTTATAAAATTTTCACAATCTGATGTTTAGGTCATGATCTTATAGATCATGATAGATTATTGATGATTACATACTCTTATGAATATTTTCTACTATTATGACAAGGTTTTATTCCATTACTAATTTATATGATCTATTAAAATTGAGTATGAGATTTTTAATTTATAATAATTATCCCATACCTTAATATTATCTTATTACCTTGTGTGGTCATTGATTTATATACCATATTGTTTTCCTTACTGGACATCTGATCAAACCCTTCTCATAAAAGTTTCCTTCCCCCGATTAAAAATAAATCTTTTATGTAGGGTATACATATGAAGTGTTCTATATGGGAAACATCTATGACCGTTCATTAAATAATAGGATTATGCATCTAGTCTCCAAAAAAATTAATCAGTTACAGTTTGGGTATGAAACAAAATTCTATTTCTTGATTATTCGTCTAAAGAGATATTATATTCATGTATTTAAATCTTGGGTCACTATTGAACATAATCCAGATGTACATGAGAGAAGGATATAATCTCTTTACCCAAAAATAATCCATACATTAAAAAACTATAATTCTAAAAAATCCCTAATTGGTGTATAAATAAAGGGTGACTGACATAGATATCATATTTATCATAAAAAAGATTCATGATGTTATACCCATTCACAAATATTCATTAAGGGCTTATTGAAAGGGATTTTCATCCAATATAACTCTTACATCTATATCAACAAATAGATCAAAAATATTCAAACCAAAAGCAGGTTTCTCCCTTATAAAAATAATTTTTTATTATTAGAAATTAGTTAATCTCTCCCTCTATTGTTTGAAAATGATTTTTTCCAAAAATAATTGGGGAGTCTGGGTATCGTACCTCATTAATGATAAACTTATAAAATTTATAATTTTATTTATGTAATCTAAATTTCATTTCAAACCTCTCTATCATTGATAATGGCCCAAACAATAACTCATTAAAGAGTTTTCCAAAAACTCGGTTCCATCAAACGGTTCCACTAAAACGGTGGCACCGGTCATGGTCACACACCGAAATGGAAGCACTGCATACCGTGTTCCACCGTGATGGTGGCACCTTAGTAGTCACACCATCACAGTCGCACACTGAAACGGTGGCACTTTGATCGTGGCACCACTTACGGTGTCTCACCAAACAGTGTCCCACCCTTGTTTCTTTTTCCATTTCCACTCCTACAGCATATCTTTTGATGTGAAAGTTTATTAATATCCTTGTTCAAGCCATTGAAATCCCATAAATTATATCTAAAATCCTTCAAGATCCAGGAGACCCATGACTTACCAAAACATTTTTTTTTCCTCAGTGTCACACCCTTTTTCCAGTACTTTCCAGTTCCACCCATGTTACGCATTTTCCCCTAATTAATGTTAATCCTTTAATGCAAAGCTGTTATAGCAACCTATTTGATGATAATTATTAAATAAAAATTAATTACATCATGTGTAACCATCCAACTATATGGTGAAACCACGATCCTACTTTTAAGCCATTCAAAATTCATATCATGTATCTCTAGGATCTCACCTTTTATCACATGGGATTCATTCTTCTTCTACTTGGATGATCTATTTTTATTTCTTTGATTTTTTTAGAGTCCACATTCCCAAGTCTAGTGGTGCACCTAAGATGGATCTTTTCCTACTCAGTCTTTGAATCCTTGGAGTTCCACCCCTACAAGTCATACATCCCCAGTTCTTGGCGTGTGAAGAAAATATTTGACCACTGATCATCCAAGTAGGGTTTTTCCTTTGTCTCTCTTTATTGTGTACCATGCGAGGTGGGTAATATGATGTTAATTCAGGTATGGATTCAACCAATCCTTAAACAAAATAAAAAATTGATTTCCAAGAATGATAAAGTATGTTTGATGGTGTTGTTGTACTATTTTATCAATGCTTATATGTTGTGAATTGTATAGTATTATGTCCACTAAAAATCGTGGTTGTTGGTGGTCCTTTCTTGTGCACTAATGAACCTCTTTTTTGGGTTAATTCTATGATGATTAAATGGTTTGAACATGGAAATGTGTTAATTAGGTAAACATAGTTGAAAAAATTAATGTTCAGAGAAGAAAAATTATCATGTGATCACCCTAGTTAACTAAACAGAAATTTGGAACTAAAGGAATGAATATTTTGATTCTAGAAACTCCCTTACACAGTCTTGGTATCATCTGCGGTTGTTTTTCTTATTTCTTGTGGGGTGATGTGGATGGATGTGGGATCCCTTGTTGTTTTTCAGTTGTTGGTTTGGGGATCTTAGGCCCTGTGGGGATATATGTTGGATCTTGGTTTGGTTCCAGTACTACGAGGGATCCGATGGATCCCTTTAGTTGTTGTGACTATACAAGAGAATTGGATGTGAAAGCTTAAATTTTTGATTGGCTAGTTTCATTGACATGTGGCTATGCCTGTTCGTTTCCCAGTAGTAAAGAATTAATTAAATGGAATCAGTTGAATATGATAACAATAATGGGTTCAATATGGAATTGTTTTCTAGGAGTGAGTTGTGCCTCAGTTATGGGTTTTGTGCTTTTTATGAATGAATAGTAATTATGGTGTTTATGTATGGGATTATTTTGGAACCCCGAGGTTAGGATTAGTGCTTTTTTACCTATATGTGAAATTTAGTTCTTATGTTTCTTATTCGTGCCCCACCCTTGTTGAGAAGTTCATTCCAAACACCCCTATTTCATTAGGGAGGGTGTTTTTCCCAACACTCTGATGAGTGGCTGGTTATTATCTCTTTTTCAAAACCCTTTCTCAAGTAGTCAAAGATTATTTAGGTTGGTTATAACGGCATGAGGTGTGTGTAGAAAATTTGTTTCCCAAGTGTCTTCGGAATGAGACCTAGGTGTCTTCGGGTGTGACAGTAGTTGTTTGGGCCCAGGTGTCTTCGGGCGTGGTGGTAGTTGTTCTGGCCCAACTGTCTGTGTGTGTGGGTATGTGTGATTTTTGTGGCCTAGGTTTTTGTATGTAGGATGTATAGTTTTGGTATCCCGAGTGTGTGTGGGAGGGGTATGGCAGTGGGATGTGGTGAAAATGGAGGGAGTGGTCTGACATGTAGGATGTCTTCAATAACCAGTAGAAAAGTGGTGTGGGGTACCCAATATCGATGTGTTATTACTATTACAGTACTTGACTTGCATTATTTGTGGAGTGTGCCTTGGTGAGGTTGGGTGGATATTTTCCTTGTTAGGTGCTTTGGTTACGGCCTTTTTTCACAGGTCATTAGAATGCCTCCACACTTGTGCATGATAGCTTTTGGTTTTCCCTACTGAGTATACATGTATACTCACTCTACGCATATAAAAATGCTTCTAGGTTTCTAGGAGGACATTGAGGACCGTTCCGGACTCTATAATCTTGGACGTTGGGACTATTGATGTCATTGGTTTTCATTTCTTTTAGTATTTCCCTTTGTATTTTTTTGCATTTTTTGTAGCACTTATTATTGGAACATGCATATAGGAATAGAATGTTTTAGTTTTACTTTTACTTTCACTTTTGGTGTTGTTGGGATTTAATATCTTATCTCCTGATCTTACTAAATAAAAAGGGTAATGTCTTCCATTTTATGTGCAATTCTATAGATTTGGGGATAGTTTTCACTCTCGGGCCTATCGAAGGCGGGTCTCAGGGATCATTATCTCTCCCTCAACTTGAGGAAGGAAGGGTTTGGCAGTCTGTTCTCCCTTCAATCATCTTGGTGAAGGTGAGTCGTGACAGAATGGTATTAGAGCAAGGTTGGTTGAGAGATACGATGGATTTCAGAGTTAGATACATCGAGGATTGAATGGGATTGTAGGTAAACAATGTTAGGCAATCTTGGCATGTTAAATAGGAAAGGGAAGACTGGTTAGGACATGATATTTTAAGGCTTGTGTGATCCGATGCAGGAACTCTGGACCTATCGAATGAAAAAGTGAGGCTACACTGATTGCAGGGTGGAGACCTCAAGAAATGTACATGCATCTTAATGACATCTTTTCTTGTGTGTCTTGGGTATTTTGGGAATTTTAAATAAATAAAAAGTCTAAAAAAATTAAAATCAATATTTTACATACTCGTGCTTTGGAATTCCTTGTTTACCTTGTAGCTATGGCACCCAGAAAGTGACCATAAGTAGTGCGGCCTATCGAGCCCTAGAAGGCTGATTTGGATGATTAGTAGAGGGATTAATGGGAGGTGGAGGATGACCAGTGGTAGAGGATGCTTCATGACTTTTAGTGGAAAACCCCAGGAAGTATGAGGGAAGCGTCTCGTACATGGAGATGGGGAGCTGGATCAAAGAGCTAGTGATATATTTCAGCTTGATTCAGGATCTGACAGAGTATTGGATTTCTTTGGATGTATGCCAGATGTGGGGAGCGGCACCTCAATGGTGGATGCTCTATCTTAGAGAGAATAGGTAGAGTGAGGTTTCGTGGAATGACATTTAGATGGATTTATGGGCAGAATTACTATCTTCCATGATAAAGGTAGATAATGGGAAGGTAAAACTCTCCCTTCAGCAGGGGAGTATGTCAGTGAGGGATCTGGGGATCCTGTTCAAGGATATCTCTCATTTTTCTCCAGACCACTTTTCAAATGAGGTGTCTCAGACAAGACATTTAGAGGAGTCACTCTGACCTTCTTTTTAGTATGTTGTTACTCTCATCACTCTATAGACATACATGGAGGTCTAGAAGAAAGCTTAAGTGGTATAGATGATGCACAGGCTGGGAGGTGTTCCCCAAGAAGGGATCCAGTCGAGCTCATCAAAGTGGAATCCTGTCAGCAGTAGGCCTCTAGCGTCAAGGCCTTCCAGGTTTTAGAAAGTGCGTAATATGCCCCATCAGTTCTAGTTTCGATCTCCCAATCTTCACCCATTCCTTGTGGGATGAGGACTGAGATGATTCATCTGTGGAAGCTGTGGGGACCTTCAGAATCAGTGTCCGGACTGAGTACAGTATAGTGGGGGTGGGCAGGTTCAGCACCCACCTCAGCAGCAACAGTTTCCAACCATGCCATTTCAGCAGTATAAGCAAGGAAAGCAAGGTCCCGCTCCTCCACAAGTAGACGTTGCAGGAGGAGTCCAACCTCAGGGCACTCATCTGGGACCTCGACCATGGCATGGATGGGGAGGCGTCTGATAGCCAAGGGGAAGAGGAGCTAGGTGTGGGAAGTTTCACGCTGTAAAGTCAATAGTTTTAGGAGGTCTAGAAGTTGTTTGAGGTACGATTAGCTTGTTTAGTACTATTTCATGAGCCTTGTTTTATTTTGGAGCTTTGTAATCCTTTCTTGAACCTAGTCTAGCCCATTATTTGGGTCTAGATACAGGGATAATTTGTGTACCCCTGGTTTTGAGTATTCTAGTCAGAGGTCAGATAAGCTTGTATTATGTTTTCCAAGGATGTAGACTGATGTTGGGACCACATCAATCCAGTGGGGACCTTCTTTTTCTACAGATGAATCCATATGAGGTCATTTTAGGCATCGACTGGTTGTTATTTGTGTGTTCTATTATCGAATACTTCCGGATAAGGGTTGCGTTTTCAAATATGGGTGACTGACCTATGACTTTCGTTGATGAGCGATTTTTCTAGGAGGGCAGTCGGTGAGTGGAGTCCTTTCTTTTCTTGTTAGTCGAGCTGCCAGTGGAGGTAGTGGGCTCAAAGATGGTGGAAGCTTTGGGGATTTTCATTGAGTTCATGGATGTCTTCCCTGAAGAGGTGGTGACTCTATCCCTTGAAGTGATGTTGAGTTCGGGATGGACATGCAATGTAGTTCCCATTAGATTTTAATGGCTCTCTATTGGAGTTCACCATCTGAGTTGTGGGAGTTACAGTTTCAGATTGACAATTTGATGAAGAAGGGTTTTGTCCAACCAAGTGTGTCACCATTGTGTGCTTCACTCTTGTTCGCAATGAAGGCAGATGGTGGTCTCATGCTATGCATAGACTACTAGAGACTGAATTAGGTAATGGTCAATAACTGTTAACCTATACCAAGGATAGAAGACCGTTTTGATCAGTTTAAGGTGGGAAAGATGGTTCTCCAAGATCGAACTGTGGTCAGGATATCACTAGTTGAGGGTGAAGGAGGTGGACATCTCAAAGACTGCCTTCATGTGCAGGTATGGGCACTTTGAGTTCGTGGTCATGTCGTTCGGCATTAGGAATGTGTCAGCTGTATTCAGGGGGCTCATGAAATCTTTCTTCCAGGAATATATGGATCAGTTCGTAGTCATGTTTATTGAAGACATCCTGATCTACTCAAGATCTCAAAGGAGGACCACATTGAGCATCTGAGGATGGTTTTAGGGGTCCCTTGACCGTACTAACTCTACGGAAATTTTTCCAAGTGCAAGTTCTGGACATGAGAGGTGCACATCCTTGGACACATGGTGTTTGAACATGGGCTAGAACTGGACCCATAAAAGGTCTAGGCAGTTATTTCTTGGGTAGAACCCATGAAAGTGGTAGAGGTTCTTAGTTTCCTAGGATTAGTGGGTTACTACCAGAGATTCGTGCCCAACTTTTCTCGAGTTGCAGCGCCCTTGACATCATTGACCAAGAAAGACCAGGATTTTATAAGGAGTGAGTTATTCCATGCCTTTAGTTATCTGAAGGGAAAGCTGGTTAGTGCCCTAGTATTGTGGTTTCCAAAATAAAGAGTGACATTTGAGGTGTTTTTTAATTCTTCAGGCCAAGGCATTTGAAGTGTGATGATGAAACAGTAGGGGTTGATCTCTAATTGGTCTAGGATATTACTTCTCCATGAGCGTAACTATGCCACCCATGATTTGAAGCTTACAGCGGTCATGTTCGAACTAATGTTTTGGAGACATTACCTCATTGAGGAGTGATTCATGGTCTTCAAAGATCACAAGATCTTGAGGTATAACTTCTCCAATTGGGATATGAAATTGCGGTAGTGGAGGTGGATGAATTTTCTTCAGGAATATGACATAGAAATCTCTTTCACTGATGGTATGGGGAATGTGGTGGATGATTCCTTGAGCAGGAAGACAAAAAATAATGAGGTAAGAGAGTCAGAAGATGCTTGGAAGGCGATGGAGGAGTTGGCTTCCCTACACCTAGATGCAAGGGTGGAGGATGGATGAGGCTGTCTATTCTAGATGATAGTGCAGTCCTTTCTATTGTAGCAGGTGGGGGAGTCTCAGTGGGGGGACATAGAGGCTGACGTGATGCATGATCTTGTTAGCTAGGGTGATGCTCTGGGAGGATGGTCATAAAACTACCATAATTGGATGTTTTTTCATGGAATTTTGTTCATCCCGGTGGGAATGTATGAAAGAGTTCTTGGTGAGTTCCACAAATCACCCCTGACGGTACACCCAGAAGTTTCCATGATCTACCAAGGATTGAGGGTCCAGTTTTGGTGGTCTGTGCTGAAGTGGGAAGTGGCAGAGTTTGTGGTTAAGTGCCTCATGTGTCAGTAGGTGAATCTTGAACACTACGTCCAAGGAGTTCTATTATAACCTTTAGATGTCCCTGACTGGAAGTGGGGTGACATCTTTATGGAATTCTTCACAAGACTACCATGGGTTCAAGGAGGATGCGATGTTATCTGGGTAGTTCTAGACCGGCTAATGAAATCAGCTAACTTCCTAGAAATCAAGGCGTCAAGTGCGGTTGATACCTTAACACATAGGTACATGGATGAAGTGGTACGGTTGCATGGATTTCTGAGGTCCATAGTCTTCGATCGGGACACCTAGTTTACCTCACGAGACTGGAAAGGTTTGAAACATTCTTTTGGCACCCAGCTATGCCTTACCACTGCTTTCCACTCCTGGAAAAATGGGTGGACAGAGGCCACTATCTAGACATTGGAGGATATGCTAAGGGAATGTGTTTTTTATATTCAAGGTTCGTGGGTATGACAATTTCCTCTAGTAGAGTTTTCCAACAACAATAGTTATCACTCTACAATTATCATGGATCTGTTTGAAGCCTTGTATGGGAGGACGTGTTTCTCACCCGTGTACTAGAAAGAGGTTGGGGAAGCATGTGTTCTTGGACTAGAGTTGGAATAGAGCTCAACGGAGAAGGTTCTTCTTATACGAGATAGGATGTAGATGGCTCAGGACCAGCATAAGTTGTATGTCGATCACAGGAGGACACCCTTGGAGTTTGAGGTTGGGGACCACATGTTCTTGATTTTCTCCCCTCGGTATGTGAAACAGAGGTTCGGCAGGGGACGTAAGCTTTATCCTAAGTTAATTGGACCATTCGAGGTGTTTTGGCAGTTTGGAGAAGTGTATTATCAGTATGTGCTACCACCACCACTGCTGAGGATGCACGACATCTTCCATCTGTCTCAGCTCCATCAGTATCTACAAGGTGATTCACATAGCCTCGACTGGGGGGAGATGGATATCGAGGATGATGCGACATTTGTAGAGAGACCAGTGAGGATTGAGGATCCTGAGGAGAAGGTGCTTTGTTGATGAACCATTCCCTGGTTTGTGTGTCATGGAGGCGTGGTGGGCTGGAAGAGAGTACCTAGGAATGGGAGGCACAGATGCATGCTCTGTACCCAGAGTTGTTTTGAGTTTTGTTATATTATATCATTTACTTGTTTGAGATGTAGTGTTTGACCTTGTTAACAATGAAATGGACTTTTTTCCTTGTACTTAGGATGTGTGTGAAGAGTATTGATTGTGGGGAGGGGAGGACCTGATCCCCAATCAAGACGCATTAAAGAGGATGCGATTAAACCCTTGTGGGCGAGTCAGTGCCACCCAAAGCAGATAGTACCTTGAATAGGAGTAAGGGAATCTCTAATCCATATGTCTGGATGGTATGACATTTATATGTTAGTATGGATACTTTAGGGAGAGGTGTTCCTAGATGTCGAGGAGGTTTACTCTTGAGAGGTATCTTTCGAGGTGGTTGTTCGGACCCCCCCCCCCTATTTTCTTCGGGTCTAGTTTTGATTCATTAGGGTGATAATTGTTTGAGAGGTATCAGATGTAGTGGCCCAGACAATGACTCATTAAGGAGTTTTCCAAAAACTTGGTTCCATAAAACAGTTCCATCAAAACAGTGTCACCAACCACGGTCGCACACCAAAACTGTGCCATCGTAGCGATCCCACTGTCATGGTCGCACACTGAAATGGTGGAACCGCTTACGGTGGCACCATGACCATGGCTCTGCTTACGGTGTCTCACCAAATGGTGTCCCACCCTTTTTTCTTTTTCTAGTTTTTCTCCTACAATGTATCTTTTGACATAAAAGTGTTTTAATACCCCTTTCAAAGCCATTAAAACCCATAAATGATATCTAAAATCCCCCAAGATCTGGGAGACCCTTGACTTACCAAAACGTGTTGATTTTTCCTCGATGTCACACCCCTTTTCCTATACTTTCCTATTCCACCCCTCTTATGCATTTTCCTATAATTAAAATAAATACTTTAACACACAGCTGTTATGGACAGCTCTCTGATGAGAATTATTAAATAACAACTAATTCTATCATGTGTAACCGTCCAACCATGTGGCAAAACCACGGTCCACCTTTTAAGCCATTCAAAATTCATATCTCGTAACTCCAGGAATTCATATTTTATAGCACTATATTCATTCCTATTCTTCTTGGTTGGTCTCTTTTTATTTTTTTGATTCATTTGGAGTCCCCCTTCCAAAGGCTAGTGGTGTGCCTGTGTTGGAGCATTTCCTGCTCATTCTTGGAATCCCCAGAGATCCTCCCCTACAATTCCTGCATTTCCAGTTCTTGGCGTGTGGAGAAAAACTTCGACTGTTGATCATCCAAGTAGGGTTATTACTTTGTCACTCTTTACTATGTATCATGCAGGGTGGGAATTATGATGTTCCTTTGGAGATGGATGCAACCAAATCTTATCCAAGATAAAAAATGGCTTTCAATGAATGATGGGGTTTGTTTGATGATGGTGTTGTACTCTTTTATCAATGATTATATGTAGTGGATTGTATGGACTTGTGTCCACTGAAAATCATGGTTGTTGGTGGTCCTTTCTTGTGCACTATTGAAACTCTATTTTTTGGTTAATTATGCGATGATTAAATAGATGTAACATGGAAATTGGTTAATCACGTAAACTCAGTTGATAAAATGATTTTCCAGTGAACAAGAATCCTCGTGTGATCACCTCGATTAAACAAACAGAAATATGGAACTAAAGTAATGGTGAGTTGGAATCTAGAAACATCCTTACTCTGTCTTGGTAACATGTGTGGTTGTTCTGGTTGTAGCTTGTGGGGTGAAGTGGATGGGGATGGGATCCCCTATTGTTGTGAACTTGTTGGATTATGGATATGAGGCCATGTGGGGATGTATGTTGGAGTTTGGTTTGGTTCCAGTACGTTTAGGGATCTCATAGATCCCTTTTGTTGTTGTGAATTTACAAGAGATCCGATTTTGAAAGCTTAAATTGTTTCTTGGATATTTTCCTTGGCTTGTGGTTATGCGAGTTAGTTTCTCGATAGTGAAGAATTACTTAAATAGATTCACATGAATATGATAACAAGAATGTTCTTAATGGGGAATTATTTTCCAGGAGTGAGTTGTGCCTTGGTTGTGGGTGTTGTGCTTTTTATGAATGAATAGTAACAAGGGTGTTTGTGTATGTGGTGATTTTCGAACCCCTTGGTTGGGATGAGTTATTTTTTACCTATATGAAAAAATTAGTTCTTATTTTTCTAATTTGTGCACCACCAATGTTGATCACTTTATGTCGAATACCCCCATTTCATGGGGGGGGGGGGTTTCAACACTCTTATGAGTGGCTGGTTATTGGCTCCTTTTTTGCTCCCTTTCCCAAGTAGCCCAAGACTCTTCGGGCAGTCTATGATGGCTTGAGGTCCATTATTTCCCATGAATTTTTTGGCTGGGTAGTTGTAGAGGTTGTACCAGGTGTGCGCAGGTAGGTTGTTTCCCAAATTCCTTCGTGATGAGGTCCAGGTGTCTTCGGACGTGGTAGTAGTTGTTCTGAATTAGGTGTCTTCAGTCATGGTGGTAGTTTTTCTGGCCCAGGTTTTTGCACGCATGGTTACGTGTCACGAACCAAATCTGGTCGCCGCCAAAATCGACACCAAACCCAGACCGTGACAAGGCCTGAAGGGCGTTCCTGATCCCCACGGGCTGGAAAAAGTTCCCAGGTATCATATAATGATAATTGATATCAGAACTGAATTACATAAGTTAAAACTATATTTAAAGACCATTACAAAGGTAAAAAAACAAATAAGGATAGCCCAAGAACCCTTTTGTCAAGGGGCACCACCCTTATGCTATCTCCACAAGACTTCACTACCAAGGACCTGCTAGAAACCCGAACCACTTGAACAAAAAAAACTATACCCAACCTGCGACAACAAAAATAACCAAGTCTACTTACACCCAAGGGTGTAAGTAGTGTGTGAGCCAAAGCCCAATAGGGTACCACCACTAATAGATTCCATGTGATAAACATTTAATGGCGAAAATCATGCAAGTTTTCTAAGACATGAGATGCTAGTTAAAATTTCTAAAAGATGCAACATTAAATAAAAACCGTTTTTAGGTGGGCTAATTTAAAGAATAAAAACATTTAAAATAAATAACATAGCTACTGAATTTTCCAGCCTCTCATACCGTATACCGACGGTAATAACAATGTATCCAGTGAGCACAAGCAATGGGAAATAACCCATAGGCACTAGCTAGCTGTGGGTCCCAGGTACCTCGTATCTCCGTGAGAGTAACCATCACAAATATCCATTCTCGTGCACGAGCCACTAGTAGGGAACATACCCATAACCCAGTGGTCCCCGATAATCATCATCATAGTTTAGTTAGAGTTGTAAGCGTCAATCTTGCTAAGTGAAACTGAGGCCAAACCTCACAGATTCACTAGCATACTAGTACACGTCCACCCACCTAGATACCCGGGTTTTCCCTTTGTGCTCAAACAAGTTCAACAAGTCAAGATATATACTTTGCACATGAAAATATCATTTCCATATCAAAAATTCACCAAACATCCCACATGTATACCACACAAGTCACAAAAGTACACTTTTCATTCAAATTGATTTTAAAATCCAACTCATACAAAAATAGCCCACAACACTCTTCACATTACATGGACACTTCCACAAATCCTTTAAACCATTTTTATAAACCATAACAAGACATTATAACTCACATAACAGCCCACTCAAATAACATATAATACCACTTTCATCAACAAAATTCAATTTTCACAACACACTCACACAAAACAGCCCACAACCATGTTTTGCAGCTCTCTTCCCATTTTCTAAAACATTTCTGCACTTTATAAAACATTCTAATAAAAATATTTGAAATATTAAATAACCACCATACCTTTCAAAAACTCATACTAGGTGATCACACCCCCCAAACAGTACATATACACTCTTTTATCCACTTTGTTTAACCAAACAAAATATTCACAATTTTCAAAAAAACAACTCAAGGGGTGTAACTATGTCTTGCACACAAAACCCATTTAAAAACCCCCATTTAAGACCAAAACCATACCAATTCCTATCAAAAGTAGAATTGGCAGTCCTATATACATTTATAAAAACAGATTCAAGTGTTATAAAATAACCTTGAATAATACCACAAAAGATACAAATGAAAACACACATTTTCCTAAAATGACCTCAAGAAGTATAACAATGTTTTACACATCAAACCTATTCAAAACCCTTCTTTTTAGAACCACATGACACTATTAAATTACCAAACCTGAATTGGCAGGCCAAACAAGATTTAATGAACCAATTTCATAAGTTATAAACCACACCCAAATAAAACCCCATGAGTTACACATGAAAACACCCAATTTCATGTTAAAAAGCGACTATAAAATTTAACACATAACCAAATCAATCATAAACAGTTTTCGCACCCCACCCAACATATGAGGAATATGAAAAATGGTTAAATACAGCAAGCTAACTCATCACTAATTGTTTACACATGGAACCACCTACCTTATGAGTCAAAACCCTTGAATCTTTGTGAGAAACCTCAACCACACCTCCGCCGTACCACAAGGTTGTGAAAAAAACCCTAAACCCTAATATTTCACCAAAAAAACCCCAAATCAAACCCTAGGTATGAACCCTAATATCTGGACACTCTATAAATTTATGAAAGTGGGAAGAAACCCTAAAGAGAAGGAAGGAATTGAAGAGAGAAACACATACCCAAAATAATATTGAAGAAAACGACTCAAAATCCACCAGAATCTGAATTTGAAAACATCCAAAAATTCATGGGATGTTCTAATAGGGATTATGAGATAATATAGGAACTGGAATGGGGGAAAATAGTAAGAATTGAGAGAGTTATGATGTAAATAACTTATCTCCTCAAATCTGCCCGATTTTTGAAACCCTAAGAATTTCAGCACTCCATCGCGATGCAAACGAGCTCCAAAGAGGGGACAAATGAATGGGAGCGCGGATGAGCTCTTTAGGGTAGAGGGGGAGGTGGAATCACCGAAAAATTCATTATAATGAATAAGATATTAAAAAATTAATAAAACAATTTAAAACTGGAAAATGGGATTTCGGGTTGGCCCAATTCTCAAATAAAAACCCAAATCCCCCATGATTATGGATTTATAAAGGCTCCAAATTTAAATTTGGTGTTAATATATCAGGGGAGGACATTTAGGAGTTGGAATTACTGAAAAATATTAAAAAATTAAAATGTTATAAAAGAAACAAAAATTTATTTTTAAATCTGGAATTGGGCTCACGGTTTGGCCCAATTCTTGAAAACTCACATATTCTCCATAAAACCTTTGGAAACCCCAAAAACAAAGAATGAATGGAAAATAAATTAAAAATAACTTTAAAATAAGTTATGTATGTGGCAATTCTCCCCACCTTGAAAACTTTCCGCCCCGGAAAGTCACAGCAAGGTTAAAGCAACAACCAAACCCCACTGAGAAACCAATAGGTACTCTCTTGCAAGGTTTCACCCCCAAAGGCCAAAACACCTCCAGTGATCAATTAAGGAAGGATTAATCTCAGAACCATAACTTACACTACTTTCCTGAAAGGATCAATAACATTCATACTTTATCCCAAAATAAAACTCTTCAAACACTATCTGAACAAGACTCAAGCAATTCACCCAAACGAACAACAACTTTGAACAAGGTTACACTTACCTTACTTTAACTAAACCATTGGGCACTCTCTAGTCCCAACGTTTAGTCAAGGAAGATGTTGGTAGCTAGATATCTCCAAACGAGACTATCTACACCAAGCCAAAACCATAGATAAATCTATGTTACTGGTACGGGGGGACACTAATATGCTCCCCACTATAAGAGACAACCAATATTTTTTTCGAGACAGAATCAGGACACTAATAGGGGGAGGCCTGAACGGACTCCCTAGTACCAAGGGTAGACTTCCATTCTAAATTTCCTAAGGAACATCCATGATAATCATAGTGGTTCTCCCCACCATATGAACCAACCATCTTAATCGACCAGCACATGTCGGCACAGAAAGACCCAAAAATTTCAAGATTTGGGAGGGTCGCACGGTTAGTCTGCACAGTTTTTGAAACCGTGAACTAACTGTGATGATCAATCTTATTGCATGGCTTCCAGGCACACAGTCTCTCTTAATCGTTCACCAACCATGTGCTCAGCATGTCTAGCCAAATTTCCAACCATTCTCCAAAGACTCAATGGAAACCAAAGGGGGAGGGAATGACATTAGGCGATGACATGGGTATAAGGCCCACCACCTATTTCCACCGAACGAGAACAACAGAGGGAATATGATGACACCATAGGTTTAAACACTTTCTATCTTTCACACCGAGGATATGAAATTTTACAAGGGTTTAAATGACCCTGTGATTTCCCCAGACTACGAGCCAGCTTCTCTCCGAGACCTATGGTTGGAGCTCAAATTATTGAATCATCTTCGGCCTCACAGTTAGTCTTCGGAAACCCACTAAATGAGAATTATTCTTTAGGTGCCACCAACAACTACACCACAACCCAAGATATGTTTTCCAGACATAACAAATTCCATACTCACTTTACCCTATCCCAATATTTCACTAAAACAAGGGCTAAGAAGATGCACACACATCACACCTTGTTTCTTCAGGTGAGAAACAACAGAAGTAAAGAACACCTACACTCAACTTCCTCTAAAATGGAATATTTTGATGTTTTTTACAAGGGAGACATTCACCAAACACAACAGGGACTCTCGGAGGATTTCACGACTTTCACCTATATGGTCAATCGAGCACATGACATCATAAGGCATCACCGAACATGGCCATTGTGACTGATATAAACAATGCATGGAGAGGGACCTTATACAACATCCTCAATCAACACACAATTCTAGAAAGTGGCCACAATATCCTATCGTGACCATATTTCTCAAACTGGTGGTTTAACATGAAATCATGCTTCAAAGAAACTTTTAAGAACCCCAAAGGCCCTCTTAGACACCATCAAGACACTCATCCAAAATAACAACCCTAGACCACATCCATCTTCGACGAATTAGGAAAAATAGGAAACTATGGTCTCTTTCACCCATCCACAAGCACTCTCCCATTACAAGAGGATCTAAAAATCAAAGAAAGGAATGGGTGTAGACTCAATCTAAAAATCTCAAGAAAAAAATATTCCTTATATTGATCAACTGGAGGGTCTTCAAACGGAGAAATAGTCCGGGTTGCACTTCAGTTGTGCACTAACCTTTAATGGGGGTGTACCTTATCCAACGATTAAACCCAAGGACCCAACCAAGATGGTCTATTAGTCAAGATATACCACAAACCAGATCTAAACACATGAAGAGTACCATCATAAATGCGTCCCAAAACATTTTTCAAAAGAGACCACTAACTGTCCCTATAACACAACTTACTGACCAAACCCAAAACACAGTTCAAACAGGAGGGGTTCTTGGAATCAAAACATCCCAAAACATCAACATTTTCCAAAAATACATAATATAAACCATTCCAAACAATTCATCAAGTCTTCATATTTCTCTTTAAAAACATTTCTTTGAAAACAAATGGTTCAGCGGTTAGCGCATCCACCAATGGTACCACATGGGCCTTACACATGCATGTTTCAGTGCCACACCTGGCACCCTCCTCATATCCATCTTGGCACTCATCGAGTCATGTCATAAACCATCCATCTTCCCATATAACCCCATGCATGTGGTTGCTCACGAAAATACCAATGGTTAAAACAAAAATCTGTTCCACTTTTCAAAACCAAAACGGTCAACCAACACATCCTTTTTTCTCAAAACCGCTAACTACGAGATCAAAATCCCAACTCACATCTAAAAAAAATTCAGAAAGTCACAACCACTTAGAAAATAACTCACTTTCAAGATATTCACATCAATTTCAAAACATCTCATCCCATTAAAACACACTCTGATTGTTTAGAAAACTCTATTGGAAACACATTTCAAAACCAACTTCAATATAGTTCCTTCTTTCAAAGAGGTGTAAGCACACCATTTTATATTTCAAAAAAATTCTGAAAATTCAGTTCTACCATTTCATAAACCCAACCATTCCCTCTTTATTTGAAAATCATTTCATAAAAACTTTACGCTTCTTAAAACCAAGTCACCTTAAAACCAAAATGCTAAGATTTCAAAACTAAAGAACACCAGACAATGCGAGAGGAAACTAGTTTCAGTGGGTGACTTGGACATATGGTTGGCGGCCATATTACAATCACTTCACTGTCACAGAGAGTGTTCTAGGGAATATCCCTGGCTTCACATGGCTTGCCAGACCCTGCGAGCTCATTGAGACCACTAACCCAACTCTCTTTTCATTTCCCTTAATCATCATCAAACCAAGAAAACCCAAAGACATAGACAAATCCCAACTTCCCCTGGTGACTTGAATCCTGAAATGAGGTGTGGTGATCAAGCACACTACCCATAACCAGAATTCCATGTCCCAAAAATCATAACTTTAGACTATCCTGACTATTTCCCAAATAACATGACTCAAATGGAGCGAACCTCCTTTGATACCATTTTGTCACGAACCAAATCTGGTCGCCGCCAAAATCAACACCAAACCCAGCCCGTGACAAGGCCCGAAGGGCGTTCCCGATCCCCATGGGCTGGAAAAAGTGCCCGGGTATCATATAATGATAATTGGGAACGATTTACCCGATTTTATAAACATTAAACAACAAAAAAATCTCAATAAAACAAATCTGGATTTTTCAACTAAAACCATCTTTTACAAAATTTCAGAACTGAATTACATAAGTTAAAACTACATTTAAAGACCATTACAAAGGTAAAAAAACAAATAAGGACAGCCCAAGAACCCTTTGGTCAAGGGGCACCACCCTTATGCTATCTCCACAAGACTTCACTACAAAGGACCTTCTAGAAACCCGAACCACTGGAACAAAAAAAACTGTACCCAACCTGCGAGAACAAAAATAACCAAGTCTACTTACACCCAAGGGTGTAATTAGGGTGTGATCCAAAGCCCAATAGGATACCACCACTAATAGATTCCATGTGATAAACATTTAATGGTGAAAAGCATGCAAGTTTTCTAAGACATGAGATGCTAGTTAAAATTTCTAAAAGATACAACATTAAATAAAAATAGTTTTTAGGTGGGATAATTTAAAGAATAAAAACATTTAAAATAAATAACATAGATACTGAATTTTCCAGCCTCTCATACTGTATACCGACGGTAATAACAATGTATCCAGTGAGCACAAGCAATGGGAAATAACCCCTAGGCACTAGCTAGCTGTGGGTCCTAGGTACCTCATATCTCGGTGAGAGTAACCATCACAAATATCCATTCTCGTGCACGAGCCACTAGTAGGGAATATACCCATAACCTAGTGGTCCTCGATAATCATCATCATAGTTTAGTTAGAGTTGTAAGCGTCAATCTTGCTAAGTGAAACTGAGGCCAAACCTCACAGAGTCACTAGCATACTAGTACACGTCCACCCACCTAGATACCCGGGTTTTCCCTTTGTGCTCAAACAAGTTCAACAAGTCAAGATATATACTTTGCACATGAAAATATCATTTCCATATCAAAAATTAACCAAACATCCCACATGTATACCACACAAGTCACAAAAGTACACTTTTCATTCAAATTGATTTTAAAATCCAACTCATACAAAAATAGCCCACAACACTCTTCACATTACATGGACACTTCCACAAATCCTTTAAACCATTTTTATAAACCATACCAAGACATTATAACTCAAATAACAGCCCACTCAAATAACATATAATACCACTTTCATCAACAAAATTCAATTTTCACAACACACTCACACAAAACAGCCCACAACCATGTTTTGCAGCTCTCTTCCCATTTTCTAAAACATTCCTGCACTTTATAAAACATTCTAATAATAATATTTGAAATCTTAAATAACCACCATACCTTTCAAAAACTCATATTAGGTTATCACACCCCCAAAACAGTACATATACACTCTTTTATCCACTTTGTTTAACCAAACAAAATATTCACAATTTTCAAAAAAAAACAACTCAAGGGGTGTAACTATGTCTTGCACACAAAACCCATTTAAAAACCCCCATTTAAGACCAAAACCATACCAATTCCTATCAAAAGTAGAATTGGCAGTCATATATACCTTTATAAAAACACATTCAAGTGTTATAAAATAACCTTGAATAATACCACAAAAGATACAAATGAAAACACACATTTTCCTAAAATGGCCTCAAGAAGTATAACAATGTGTTACACATCAAACCTATTCAAAACCCTTATTTTTAGAACCACATGACACTATTAAATTACCAAACCAGAATTGGAAGGCCAAACAAGATTTAATGAACCAATTTCATAAGTTATAAACCACACCCAAATAAAACCCCATGAGTTACACATGAAAACACCCAATTTCATGTTAAAAAGCGACTATAAAATTTAACACATAACCAAATCAATCATAAACAGTTTTCACACCCCACCCAACATATGAGGAATATGAAAAATGGTTAAATACAGCAAGCTAACTCATCACTAATTGTTTATACATGGAACCACCTACCTTTTGAGTCAAAACCCTTGAATCTTTGTGAGAAACCTCAACTGCACCTCCGCCGCACCACAAGGTTGTGAAAAAAAACCCTAAACCCTAATATTTTACCAAAAAAACCCAAATCAAACCCTAGGTATGAACCCTAATATCTGGACACTCTATAAATTTAGGAAAGTGGGAGGAAACCCTAAAGAGAAGGAAGGAATTGAAGAGAGAAACACATACCCAAAATAATCTTGAAGAAAACGACTCAACATCCACCATAATCTGAATTTTAAAACATCCAACAATTCATGGGATGTTAGAATAGGGATTATGAGATCATATAGGAACTGGAATGGGGGAAAATAGTAAGAATTGAGAGAGTTATGATGTAAATAACTTACCTCCTCAAATCTGCCCTATTTTTGAAACCCTAAGAATTTCAGCACTCCATCGCGATGCAAACGAGCTCCAAAGAGGGGGAAAATGAATGGGAGCGCGGCTGAGCTCTTTAGGGTAGAGGGGGAGGTAGAATCACCGACAAAATCATTATAATTAATAAGATATGAAAACATTAAAAAAACAATTTAAAACTGGAAAATGGGCTTTCGGGTTGGCCCAATTCTCAAATAAAAACCCAAATCCCCCATGATTATGGATTTATAAAGGCTCCAAATTTAAATTTGGTGTTAATATATCAGGGGAGGACATTTAGGAGTTTGAATTACTGAAAAATATTAAAAAATGAAAATTTTATAAAAGAAACAAAAATTTAATTTTAAATCTGGAATTGGGCTCACGGTTTGGCCCAATTCTTGAAAACTCACATATTCTCCATAAAACCTTTGGAAACCCCCAAAACAAAGAATGAATGGAAAATAAATTAAAACTAACTTTAAAATAAGTTATGTATGTGACATTATGTGTGTTTGTTGTGGCCTAGTTGTTTGTGGGTGGGATGTGTGTTTGTGGTCGCCCAGGTGTGTGCGGGCGGGGTATGGCAGGGGGACTGCGGTGTGAATAGTGGGAGAGGTCTGACGTGTAGGATGTCTTCAATAACTAGTGGTAATGTGATGTGGGGTACCCAATATCGATGTTCAATTTCTATTACATTACTTTACTTGTGTTATTTGGGGAGTGTGCCTTAGTGAGTTTGGGTTGATAGTTTCTTTTCTAGGTGCTTTGGTTACATCTTTTTTCTCATAGGGCATGAGAATGCCTCCCTACTTATGCATTAGATATTTTGGTTTTCCCTACTAAGTATACATGTATACTTTCCCTATGTATATAAATATGCTTCCAGGTTTCTAGGAGGACTTGGAGGACCATTCTTGACTCTATCAGCTCAGATTCCGAGACTGTTGATGTCGTTGGTTTTATTTCTTTTGGTACATCCCTTTGGAGTTTTCTGCATTTTTGTAGCACTTATTATTGGAAAATTTATATGGGAATGGAATGTTTTGATTTTACTTTTACTTACACTTTTGGTGTTGTTGGGATTTATTATCTTATCTCTTGATCCTACTAAATAAAAAAGGGTAATGCCTTTCATTTTACTTGTGATTCTATACCCTTGGTGCTAGTCGCCACTCCAGAGCCTATTTAAGGTGGGTCTTGGGGGTCATTATCTGTCTTTCAACTTGAGAAAGGTTTTGGAAATCTTCTATCCCATCCCTCGTCTTGGTGAAGGAGGGTTGTGATAATCCTATTGTCTATAAATTTATCTTATGGGTTCTTAAATTTTTGGTTATTAATAATTTTAAATCCTTCACTCAACATTGATAAATCTTCAAAAACCCTAGACGCATCCTATTGAAAAGTTTTAAATTTCCATTATATATAAGAATATTGAACCTATTTAGCTAGAATCCCTCTAAAGTGGTAAAATTCATCCATCTTATTTTTCATGGATGGTACCACATAAAGTGTTTAAAAGAGGAAATAAGAAACCAATTTCTGTAAACATAATACATTATGGATATATTTCAAATTACTTTATGTCTTGACTAACATTCATTTCTATTTACATTCTCCCCCAAAATTTAAGCACCTTCAATTCTCTACAAAATGAATAAAATAATAACATATACATGTGAATATGGTATATCCACCATTTATCCTTAGTTAAAGAGACAATCCTGAGAGATATTTTTTAACATAGATACTCTATTAAATTTTGATCTAGTATTATGATATCCCTTGATTCGTTTATCCCTTTTGATTTTTAAATCATGAACTATCATGGGAAATAGAGACATATCCCTATATCATCCTCTATGGTTTTGTGTGTTACATTATTTTACACTTTTATATTAAAGTAACATAAATTCTAATGAGATTCATATATATTCCTTTCATACAAAAATTTTTTATTCCATACAGTCCTAAAAACTATATGAAAAAGTTCAACATTAACTGTGTGTGGTGATTTCTTCTTCACAACCACCATTGTAGAACATGAATTATTTGATGTTTTCATATTTTTCAACAGATTAATTTATCCCTATAGTGATTTCATAAAGATTTCATGAGTATGAATAACCTATTTACACATTCCATACAATTTCTAAACTTTCTTTCAGCTACCTCTATTTTTAAAATTTTCATAATGTCCATATTATTTATATGATATTTCTTCCAAAACCAAAATCTTTTAGTTTCATTCATATATTTATTATTATTTTTGTTCTAGTATTCATCATTTATCTTTAATATTCAAGTATTACATTAAAGTATCAATGATGTAGTATTTAATTCTACAATTGAAGCACATATTTTATAGTGTAACGTATTCTTCCAATTTATTCATGGGTTTTTTCTTTTTTTATCATCCTTTTTATTACACGTTGAGTTTGAGTCACTAGTAATCCCTTATTTATTTTTATTCTAACATTATTAACTCTATAAATTATTTCTCAATTTGACATGATTATTAGGTTTACCACAGCACTCATTACCATAATAAACACATTTGTTACAACTTTCATATATGTTCTCAATAAATTAAAATCTATTAAAACTAAATAGATTTACCATCTTCTATGTAGATTGGTATAAAATTGAACGAATTATTATAATATCCCTTTTCTGCCACTTAATATAGGTCTCATTTATCATTTATCAAAATAAAAATTTTAACTCTAGTCCATGATCATTGGTTTGACCATTCCATAGAACAATGAAAAGCCATAAAATTTTGATTTCTTCCTTTAGGATGAAATTTGGAAAACCAGTGTTTCTTTCTGTATATTAGTGGATCATCCTTTCTTTTGGAAACTTCTTGAAAATTATTCTATGATTGATTTCCCATAACAAACTTTTCTAAAATGGTGGGTTACTCAATATTTATCTTCCCCTAGTTAACTTCCATATTGGAATCGTAACATACTATACTCAAAGGATGAGAATTAGTACAAGAAAAATTACCATATGTTAGGGTTACCTTTCTTGATGATCTTATATGGGATTTAACTTACAATAGATTCAAGATATTTTTACCACATGAATTATCCTTTTATTTTTTATGGATATTTTTGGAAACGTTTATGGCATCACATACTTGTTACATGTTGGGATGTTTTTTGTTGAACTAATTCAATATTATTCATTTTAACCACATGTTTTAAAAAATTAATTTGATAGTATTTTTCTCAACATAAATTAAACATATTATTTATTATTCTTTTAAATATAAAATTTATGTATGTAACATCCTCACCTGGGGGTATCTCAACATTCCTCGAGTCGGTTGATCAAATGACCTCAAGTGTGCCTCCTCATATTTCAGAATATGCTGACTAGTAGTGGGAATATAAAATTGATCATGGACATGCTACACCCTATTTATCAATTTATAAAAACTATGAAAATAAATAAAAATTTCCTACTAATAATACAAATAACTTGGATAATACCAATATCACAAGATGGCCAAAACTGGATGTACAATATCAAAACTGAATTGTAAAATATGTCACTATAATGTATGTTTAGTGTGTCAAAATTAAACTCAAAAGTAACGACAATAACAAATCCCATGAGGGTCCCAAACCATGTCCACTTCCCTCATCCATGATCCATCCTGACTCATCCATCTTACATAAGGTTTCCCCTTAACCTATCCTATAACCATGAAATCCATTTGGGTACTAATCATGCAACCCGAGTAGGGTGTGTGTAAAACTCTATAAGACACCACCATTAACATCATAAAAAATATACAATCAATAAAATTTGTTCTAATTTGAATAAATTTTTTGTAAAACATTAAAGTAAAAAAATTACACTTATTAAATTTACACTTTATTTAACCACATAACACTCGGGTTTCCAAGGACACCCAAACTCTTAATACCTTCTTCAGCCATTCCAGAGTCTGAACTATTCACAAGAGATATCATATAGCTTGATTCACATGTTTCCATTCATTATAAAAATTTACATAAGAATTACATTGTTATCATACATCATATATTATAACACTATAGGCATTTGATTCAGTGGACCATGTCCCACACACAATTATCATATATGAATGTCATCATTACCATTCAACATATCTTATCACAAAAAGGGTTTTAATATACAAGACCATGTCCCACACACAATAATCACATGTTAATTCCATTTTTACCATTCAAAATATATTATGACACTCTGGTATTTCGATGTAGTAGACCATATCCGACACATACTTATCACATTAATTGATTGGATAATTAATCAATAATAGTAAAAAAATTCAAATACTAGTCTTTATATTAATAATTCAAGAATTAACTAATCAAATCCAATACTTTAATTAATTCAAAAATTAATTAATCATTTTTCAATATCAACATCCAATAATTAATTCAATAAATAATTAATCTAATTCGAAATTCCAATGTCCATAATTAATAAAAAAATTATTCATCCCCAAAGTCTCAATATCTCATTTTTAATTCCATAATTAGTTATTCATACTCACAATATAAAAATCTCATAATTAATTGAAAAATTAATTATTCATACTCACAATCTCAATATCTCATAATTAATTTAACAACTAATTATTCAAACTCATAAACACAATATATAATAATTAAGTCAAAAATTAATTATTCATACTCACAATCTCAATATCTCATAATTAATTCAATAATTAACTATTCATACTCACAATCTCAATATCTCATAATCAATTCAAAAATTAATTCTTCAATTCCACAATACCAATTCCCTCATTATTAATTCATCAATTAATTATACATAATCTACAATTTTAAAATCCCCCATTTCTATAATTCAATCAATTAATTAGTTAACCATATTAATTAATTCAATTAGTAAATAAATTAATAAAAATATAATATAAATTCTAAAATTTCATAAAACAAATTTCAATCAACACTTTGGGATTTAAATTATAAACCACCTATCCCAATTTGATGATAAACACTCCCCAACAGAAATCCCCAATTTGAGTGGAATAATTAAATAGTTAGAGATCTAGATCTTAAGCCTAAATATAAAATCATATGAATATAGATTCCTCAATTATAGATTTAGATACAAGATCATATTTCTATACTCAACTAAAAAAATGGAATAACAAACCTACAACATATGTGAGAATAATAAGAAATGGAAAGGTAACCACATGGGATGATATCCTCTTATCGGGAGGGGTTAATATCTTTAATCTAGGCTTTATATTGCAAGAAAAAGTGATCAAAATGTCTAGTAATCCCTATAGGGGGATTAAAAATAATTTAAACCCATTGGGGCGCAAGTTATGGGTAAATAGGGGTTAAAATGGGGTCTTATGAGTTATTAAATAAAATTTTTAGTGGATTACAATATTATATGAAATGTTTGCTGATCAGGGTGCATGATTCCCCATAGCAATGAACCTTAACTAAGAACCACTTCTTTGGTGTGCACAACTTCTCAGTTTAGGGTGCATGGTTTGGAAAATCGCTCACTAGTCATGAAAAACCTCTCTATCCAGGGTAGCACAGCTTGATGGGATAAGGTTCAAAGTTAGGAAAAAATGTGAACCAATCATACAATTCCCTCTATCTTCCAGTTTTCTCAAACATTATTCAAAACACAACCCAAATAAAAAACAAATTAAATGTAATTAACACAATGAAATTGAGTACCTATAAACGATCATGAGACATCTCAAGTAAATATCATGGTTTTAAAATTTCCCTACATTATAACAGCTCATGATCAAGATGTACTCCAAAAATATCTAAGATTCTGAGTCAAAAAGATTTGGCTACTGACACCTCATATCTGTTTCTACCCCCCATCCCCCTGTTTCTTCTTGAACACATTCATTTTTTCATAATAACTGAACTATCAGCATGGTCTTTTCTTACAACACCTTCTCACAATGAGTCAACACATGTATCAAATGATCCTCAAAGGATATGTCTATATCAATATCAACATCATCAAAGTCTATCAAATAAGAAGGGTAGGGGTGATAGTAATGAATTATTGACACATGGAAAAAATAATGAATAGAACTATATCTCTACCAAATAGACAATCAGTAGGAAACCATACCAATTCTCTCCAAAACCTCAAACTTTCCAAAAAAACCTAGGTTCCATCATTGCCTTTATTTGTATCTCATGGTGACCTAATATGGGAAACACCCAACAGAATACATGATCACCCTCGATAAACTCTAGGGGTCATTGAGGACTGTCAACATACTATTTTTGTCTACCCTCAGCATTATCCATATTAATTTGAATCAATTTTATCTACTGTGACGTCTCCTGAATGAGACTCAGTCCCAACAACTCAGAATCCCATTCATTCATCTACCATAAAGGTGATCTCAAAGAGATTCTATAATGACCCTCATATGGATCCATATATAAGGTTTCATGGTTATTGTTATTATATGTTAATTCCACTAAACCCAGGTGATTCTCTTAAGACAGACCAAAGTCTATAACACACACTCACATCATATCTTCAATCACTTATATAGTATGCTCCAACTTCCCATCTATATATGGGTGGAATTTTGTACTCAATATGACATCTATACCAATTTAATTCTATGATTGCTTCAAAAATCATGATGTAAAATATGATTTTTTATCTAAAATTATAGTGCGTAGTAGCCCATACAAATAGACTATTTCCCAAACATATAGTTCTCTAAACTGCTCCATGGAGAAAGTCCCCCGTATGGGAATGAAAAGCACTAAATTTTTCAAACATACTACAACCAAACAATTAAATTCATTATTTCAAGACTTCCTTGGGAGACCCACAACATCATCCATAGAAACATCATCCCAGTTATATTCAGGAATAGGTAACAACTACAACAAACAACCAAGTCCTTGACGCTTGGCCTTCAGCTACTAACAGATGTTGCATCATTTCAGAAACCCTGCCATCTCCTTTTCCATGCCAGTCCACCAAAACAGTCATCAAAGGTCACTATACATTTTGGTTACACATTTATGTGTCATATAATTTGAGGCATAAAACTCACGCAGTAGCTCCTCTCGCATACTCATAGGCACAAAAAACAAAGTCCTATCATAGATGATCTATTTTTCATCTATAATCTAATTAGAAGGTGACTCCCCACCTTGAAGGATTTCCCTCAAGGGTAAAAAAACTCAGGATTCTCATGCTTTCTATCCCCTATCTATCTAAAAAGATTTTAATTTTCTAAAATTGATACATGATTCATCTTCTCCTAACTCTTTTGAACCACCACAAGTATCTCAGCTAGTAAGATCATAATTTTCCACTCAATAGTAGACTCTATAACTACTTGAGTCTAAGTTTTCTTTCTCATAGTGTTAACCAAACTATTTCCCATTCTACTCTTATATGATATATTGAAATCAAATGACTTCATATAATCAACCGAACTCCACTGCTGGTGATTTAAATCTCTTTTAAAAAAGATATACTTCAATATCTTCTAATCTGTATACACAGTAAGATTTTCACCCAAAAAATAATTCCACCAAAACATTAAATCATAATCCGTCGTAGCTAAATTAATTCAATGCATAAGGTAGGTCTATTTATGAGGACATACCTATAAGGATGCATAGGCTACAAATCGATCTCCCCACATTAGCACTCCTCCTAATATGATTCTAGAAGCATCACAAAACACTGTATAGTCCTCACCTAGCTCAAGTAGGATGAAGGTCATTGATGATGTCTTTTTCTTATTCAGCTCCTATAAGGAATTATTGCATGCTTCCAACCATTAATAGTTTACCCCTTCTTGTTCATGCCTCAATGTGGTAATTCCAAATGGGAAAATTCCTTAATTGATCACCAATAATATCCTTATAACACTAAAAATCTATAAATATTGAATAAATTCTTGGTATATTAATAAGAAACAACTACTTGAACCTTTTATGGGTCCACTTACAACCTTCCCTCAAGATTATGTGACCCAAGAAGTTTACATATTCATTCCAAAACTGATAGTTACATTACATGTAATATAGCCAATGCTCTCTTAGTATAAATTGGATAATGTCATGGGGTTGGGTATGATCTTCATGAACTTTGTAGTACACCACGATGTCATCAACAAACACAAAAAAAAGATCTAGATATGGGTGGAAGATTCTTTTCATATAGTATATTAACCCTAATGGTGTGTTTTTCATCCCAAATGTTATCACAAAAAACACATATATGTCATACCATCTTCTGAAAACAATCATCGGTATGTCAAAAGTTTAAACTCTCAACTGATGATACACTGATCTCAAGTCTATATTTGAAAAGTCACAAGCTCCCCTTAGTAGGTAATATAAATCATTGATATGTGGAATAAGATATAGATTCTTTATAATTATCTAGTTCAACATTAGGTAATCAAAACATAAGCACAAACTCCGATATTATTTGGAAAATAAAACTATTGAACCCTAAGGCAACGTACTCGCTCGAATAAACCTATTATCCTCTAAATATTCCAGATGAGTCTTGAGCTCCTAAATCTCTATTGGTACCATTCTATATTTTGGAATATAAATAGGATCTCCCCTAAGATGTGCTCAATTGTAAAATCAATGTATCTCTCTTGTGGAATCCATGATAAGTCTTCAGGAAAAAAATCCTAAAACTGATCCACCACAAGTGTAAAGACACCCTACTTGACACCCACATCATCAAGTAATAGACTAGAAACCTAGGTGTTATACTCCCCAAATATTTGGTGATTTTTCCTTTCTTGGTCCACCGTGATTTCCTACTCTCCACGGTGAATATATGTTTCACCCTCAGGAGTTGTAAAATTCACTCTCCTATAGTAACAATAAATCTGGGATCAACCTGATTCTAACCAGCCCATATCCATAATTAGTTCAAATATTAACATGTCAATTGTGAAAATATCCCACATAAAATGATACTCCTAGTCCTTGAGAGAACATACATTTCATAAGAATAAGTCTATAGACCATACTACCAATTGTGTGCCTATCATCAACACCCCACTCGTGAACTGCACCACTAGGCTCAACCCATTCACATGTTGTGAAAAACTAAAAGAATGATATGTACCAATATCAAATAAGGGACGACCTAGAATAGAATTTTAAATAATTTTACCTATTACTATCAGTGGTCCAACATCATTAACCACAAGTATAGGCTGAATGAAATGAGATTCTCTATCCCCTCTACTCAGTGATGACACCAGATTCCTATGTGCATAACCACTATGCTGATACATACACTCTTTCTTAAAATAACTGCTTCCACCACCTCTACCACCTTGTCCTAAAGAACTCCATATTCCAGATTGATATAGTGTATAATATCCCCTTCTCACACCCTAGTTTTTTCTAGCTTATCCATCACTACCCATCGGTCAAATGTTCATATAATAACTCTACAGATATCCATTATTTTTGTATCCTCAACACACAACATGTGGACTGGGGAACTATCTCTAGAAGTGTACCAACCAACCAAATATGTGAGAGATCACTTGGTTAAGATCTTGGGCTACTGATCCCTCTATATGGGTTCTCTTCTTCCCATATCCTTGGATAACACTATAAAAGTGATGCTTCTTTATCTTGGAATTATTACCTTCTTTATCTTCTAACTAGAATTAACTTTCCTATAATGTAATAATATCGTAGGTTCCCCTTAGATATGATAGTCCTATCCACCACCTTATCAAACTTCTTTAACTGAAAAAGAATAAATTGGGACTTATTTTCACATTTAAGATCATCCTAAAATTGTCTCATCAGAGCTGTCTCGTATTCTTCTAATAATGGAGAAAAGTACTACAAACCTATAAAGTGTCCAAAATATTCTATCATAGATGTACTCCCCTTAGTCAATATCATTAACTCAACCACTATCTCATACCTAAGCATCTACAAGAACATATCTAATAAGTCCTCCCATAACATACCATCAAATATTCCATTCCGATATTGAATTCCCCACCAACACTTCACTGATCCTTATAGAATATAATTGGAAAACGTGAAACGCTTATCTTTAAGAGTCTCCAAGTGGACAAGGATAGTTTTATGGGACAAAATAATGAACTCAACTCCCTCAACTCCACCCTATTTAGTAAAAGTTTAAGGGTCCTCAAACTAGAACTCATGCGTCATGTTAGAAATTCTACTCACAACCCACTCTTTTTTACAATACATAAACTATATGACAAGATAAAAGTTCTATCAGAAATTATACCCTACTTACTCACCCTACACTATTAGAGCCTCAGGTTCCACTACTAGAGGAACACATCCATCAATTTCCTCATATTTTTCTCTCAACAATCATCAATTTGAAGACATATCTCTGCATGTCCAAACACACACTTTATGACACATACCATAGGTTAACAGATTTATGGGAATCATAATATACCACAGTAATCAATTTTCCCAAACCCCACCACACTGTAAAAACCCCGAATCTATCACTACTTGTAACCATCATACACCTACGTATTGGTAAACAAGGTTAAACACATTCTCATTATTCATTTTTATCATTTAGACACCCATTTAATATCATTTTTCATTATTTGACAATATTTCTCTATTTCATGTTATCCACCATATTCAATACAATTTTACGTTAAAGTAAAAACAATTCAATTTCAACTACTTACCCATAACCTGTTTTCCTATGTGTACCTAAAATGATACATGCCACAATAATCCTAAGTGCTTAGAATGATGAATGAAAAATAAAATCTTATGCAATAATGGGAAAAAATTCAAATCTCAATCAATATTTTGAAATAAGATTCATATCACACGACAAGTGTGTCACCAAATGTTAAATAACATTCAACTATAACAGAAAAGATCACTAAAAACAATCCCATCTTAGGTACATGGGTTCTACACCATACATGGGTTAATGACTCCCATGCATGTTCTAATAAACAAGGACCTCCTATTCCTAGTATTTTTTCTAAATTTACTAAATATTAAAACAAATTATAATAAAATAAAACACCTCAGATACAACTTTGTAATCTCCCAAAGCAGATGCCACTCATCAGTTCCCCAAGCCAGCATTTCACATGACCTCAAATGTGCCTCCCTATACACTTAAGGCTTTCGACTAACAACAAGGGTCTAAAATCAATCATGGGGAGGCTACACCCTATTTATCAAATTCTCAAAAATTAATAAAGTAATAACAATATCCAACTAATATAACCAATAATCGAGATAATACCAGTATCACAAGAAGACTAAAACTAGAAGTAAAATATCAAAATTAAATAGGAAAATATCTCATGCTAATGTACATGCCATGTTTATAAATTAAAATCAAGATTAAAGACACTGGAAAATACCAAGTGGGTCGTAAACCATTTATAGTTCCCTCATCCATGCTCTATCCTGACTCATCCATCAAACAATAGTCCTTTTCCATTATTATGTCCTACAACCATAAAATCTATCTGGGTACAGATCGAGTAGCCTGAGTGGAGTGTGAGTACAACCCAAAAGGCCACCACTAATGGAATCTAAAAAAATATCATGTAACTAAAAGGTGTGTGATGTTGTATAAATAATAAATAAAATTAATAATGTAAATAGTTTACACGTATTCAATTTACTATTTATTTAACCACATAACACTCAGGTTCACGGGGACACCCAAACTCTCATTAACAACTTTGACCCATACTAGTGTCTGAAATATCCCCAATGGATATCATATAACTGAATTCTCATGTTACCATTCATTATCACAATTCACATATGAATTATATTTTGACCATTCAACATAACTTATCACACAATCCTTTTTTAATACAGCTGACCATGTCCCACAAACAATTATCATATATGAATGTCATATTTATCATTCAACATAGATTATCACACTATGGTATTTTGATGCAGAAGACTATGTCCCACACACTATTATCACATGTGAATTCTGTTTTTACAATTCAACATATCTTATCACTCTATAAGATTTGTATGCATCAAACCGTGTTCCACACACAATTATCACATTGATTAATTCTCCCATTAATTAATCATATTCAAAAATTGCACGAACCCATCATTCTATTAAGTAAACCAACATTTAATTAATCATATAAAGTATATTAATTAATTAAAAGATTAATTAATCATTTCACAATCTCAACATCAAATAATTAATTAAATAATTAATTATTCTAGTTTATAATTCCAATATTCATAATTAATTTAACAATTAATTATTAATAATCACAATCTCAATATCTAATAATTAATTTAACATTTATTTTTTCATAATCACAATATCTATATCTCATAATTAATTCAACCATTAATTATTCTTACTAACAATCTCAATATCTCATAATTAATTCAACATTTAATTATTCATACTAGCAGTCTCAATGTCTTGTAATCTATTTGAAAATATATTATTTGTACTCACAATCTCAATATCTCATAACTAGTTCAAAAAATAATAATTCATACTCACAATCCTAATATCTCATAATTAATTCAACAATTGATTATTCTTACTCAAAATTTCAATATATAATTATAAATTAAATAATTACTTTTTCAATTCAACTATCCTAATTGCCTCACAATTAATTCATCAACTAATTATTCATAATATTAAAATCCTATATCCCCTAATTACACAATTCCCTCAATTAGTTGACAACAAAATTAAAATATTGAGTCAAGAACTGAATTTATGAACACCTAATATAAATTCAATAATATCATACATATAATTGAATCAAGACTTTGGGATTTGAATTATATATCACCAACCTAAATTTTACGATAAACAATCACTAATGGGTGTCACCTATTTGAGCAGAATAATGACATAGAATGAGATATAGATCTTAAACCTAATCTCATAATAATATGAATCAATATCCCTAAATTATAGATCTAGATCCACAATACTAGATCTATATTCTACCAAAAATAAGGATGAGCAGCCCTACAATTGATGGGAAAATAACAATAAAGTGAAAAAAACCACATGGGATGAGGTCCTTTTACCAAGAGGGGTGAAAATCTTTAATCTGGGCTATGGATTGGAAAAAAATGAGATAATAATAGATTTTAATTTATCTAGGTGTCTCTAAAATCATGGAAATGAATTAGGGTTCAATTTAAGGATGAATAGTGGTTAAAATGGGGGCTCTGTAAATTTGAAATCCAATTTTCATGGGATTAAAATCATGTAGGCACATTTTTGTTTCTCGAAGTGCATGGTTTACCCAAACTATGTTATTTAATAATAATCCTCTTCTAGGTGGTGCATGGTTTATCCTTTAAGGGTAAACGATATGAAAAATAGGGCACCAGCCCTGAAAAACCTCTCTATCTAGGTTTTCAAGATTTTCTAAGCCATGGTACATGGTTAGAGAAAACCACGTTCCAACCCTGAACTTATGTATTTCATCCAAATTTATTAAACTTTTACTCAAAAACACCCTAATGAAAAACCCAAAGGAAAAGTACTCAACAGATGGAAAAATAGTACCTATAAATGAGTCTGATACATCACCCTAAAAGGCTGTGATTTTATGAGGAAACATACACTTCCCACTTAATAATTTGGTATGATTATTCATTCTTTTAGCCTTGATTTTCAACTAATACTTCTTTACATACATTTAATCATTATATAATTATTCTAGATCATTTATCACTTCTTAAATAACATTCTCAAATAAACCTTTCTCAAAAACACCCATTTAGAATTCTTCTTTGATTAAATAAAAAAAATTATTGAATATTGATAAAAATTATTAATTGGCATAAATGAGTTTAGAGATTGTGTTAATATTTTGTAAATTTTTTGATAATTTATTATCTATCTCATAAGATTCCTATTTTATATGATTATGTCCATCATTAATTTGATTGATAAATGAAAATTTTTATATGATCTACCCAGTATAGAAATTATTCAAATAATCCATGACTTCGTTGTGTTTTTATTTAGTGTATACAATATAGGAATACTAATCATAGTTTGAACTAGATTTCTCCAGAGGATCACAATTATAAAATTTATCAAAAAAATTATGACATGGATTACCTTTAGGTAATGATGGATCCCATTTCATCTACTTTTGAGAAGTTATATTTCCTAACTTCTTAGCCTCATTATTCTTTTAATTTTTTAGTGTTATGGAAAAATATATCTAGTAGTGATAATGAGGATAAATTATTCATCCTCTTTCTGGAATAACTCGATAACATTTGGAAATCTATACTTCATATAAATAAGTTAAAAAAACAAGGAGAAACTCTATAAATCCAATCCTAGGAAACATTTTTCTCTACTGACAATTGATGTGCCTAGCGGATTTTTAAATCACAAGGATAGGGGTAAATCAGTGTGAAGAAGTTTTGTTGATTTATTCCAAATAATCCATTTAACCTTTTCATTATTTGACCCTCTATCCATATCCTTTAAATGTATAAATTAGTTTATGAGTTCCCAAGACACATTCACCCCACTGAAAATGATATAACGTAATAGAGTTCAACACATGAAATTTTTATATTTTTTAGACCCACTACAGTAATCTAATCCTTAGAATTTTTAAATCCATATGAGATGAATATTTTAAATGAATATCATAATTTATTACAAAATTATTGGATTGACACTAAACCCCAGTGTTATCGGCACTATATAGGGGTATTGAATCACCCTTAACCATTTTGGATCATTTCATATTTTCCCAAATATTAAACATATTTTAAAATTAATGATATTATATCATGATAGGTATTCTATGGTATATCTCACTTGTTAGGTAGCCCCAAAAAATGGTTGGGATTGGATTATTCTAGTAACCATCAGTATTCAATAGTCATCCTTAAATAACTCCAGAATAATATCTTCCTTTAGCCCTATAATATAACTACACTATATTCTTCCTAAATATAGGTAATTTATTTCCATAAAATAATTCTCCATATGTTCATTAATGTCAGTCATGAAATCTGACTTCTTGATACATAACTTCAAGATCATCCTCTTCTATTTTCATACATTTAAAAAACCTCCTATTTATACATAAAAACACATATTTATAGATCCTCAAAATATATTACCCTATTTCATTAAAATGATATGGATTGTTTCTTCTTCTCTCTCTTAAATATTATTATTAATTAATCACCACAAGGACCTAAATTAATTCTCTCATTTATATAATCAAACTCAAAAAAATAAATATAGAGAACACTATCTAAAATTTCTATAACCATTCTAAAATCTCAATAAACTACTTTTAATGACTTTATTGATATCATATTCTGAAAATCCTATAAAAAAATCAACATCAACCATCTCCATGTTTTCTAAAAATTTCATTTTGGACCATGAATTCAAATTTTTTAGCATGTATCTTTGATTTCGATTATTTAATCATCAATTGAACTTTAAATTCACATAAATTTTATGTGAAATGTTTTGGGATTATTATATTTATCCTATTTATGTACACATCACTAGATATATACTTCAAGTTATTTTAATACCTTCTAATCACTCAAACTCCCCCACCCTTTTCACATTCAACCTATATTTTTCATTGCACTTGAGGCTATGGTGTTCTTATTTCATTACTCGAACACTTCCTTTAATCTCAAGAAAATTATATCTCATCTTTTCAACTAATAACTATCTCATTTATGGTCATAAATAGCTTCCAACCCAAAAAATATTTTTTTTATACCTAATTTCAACTAGCATATATTGTCCTCAACATTCTCATCTTTTCACTGCCATCACTTCTTCATTCCATAATCTTCCAAATGAATAAATTTTAGATGCATTATTATAACACCTTTTTATTTTCATTACCCAATGTCCATAAAAATTAATGTTTATGTGAACTTTAGATCATTATCCTCCAAATACATCAATTATCAATCTTTTTATACTCTAAACTTTGTCAGTTATCTAACAACTCAATGTTCCAATAAATAAAACCATATTTAAATTTCAAAACAAAGTAAATAATAGATTTATCGTGTGAGGGTATATCTCCATTATTAGGCTTC
The DNA here is from genome assembly GCA_963277665.1 of Viscum album. Taxonomy (NCBI): domain Eukaryota; kingdom Viridiplantae; phylum Streptophyta; class Magnoliopsida; order Santalales; family Viscaceae; genus Viscum; species Viscum album. The sequence continues at coordinate 1,244,035,262 of OY728153.1, forward strand.
ATAAACTTCATCTTCTCTCATTCCAATCATCTTGGGTTGTTCCTAAGTATCTCAACTAGTTTTTCAGGTTAAATTGTTGAAATTCTTCACAAAACATCACATTCCTTAATCAATTTTACTTGGCTTGAATAACACATTAAAATAAATTACTATGGTCTTTAATCTATTGAAAGGTTAAAGTCGAATCATTTTTATTTACTCGATGATTATCTTATAGAATACATTTATAATCTCAAATACAATTAACTGGTTTAATAATATATTTAATCATGTTGACTTGTAAATGAGAATTTTTTAATCATATATACTCATGTGAGTCTTGATACATTATTAATTTCCAATGAACAAAACTTTTACATTTGAAAAAAAATTGTATTCAAGAAATTTATAAATAACTAAACAAAATCCCCAATGTTTTTTAGAAAACATCATACATATGACATCAATTATCCTATATATTTATGTATGATTCATTAATTTACCAATTTCTATATACTTCATCAAAAATACCAACTTTAAGATACTCCATCTTATTCAATCCTTCTAACATTCAGAATTATAATGATCCTAAACATATCTACTAGTATTTTATGACACATAACATCTAAATTGGTATATACCATCATCCATTATCTTCATGATGATCCTCATCTTTTCATCTATAGTATTTCTATATATAACTTTTGAACACTCATTATTCTAATTCAGTGTTTGTCTTGTAAGTATGTTTCATCTCTTTATAAAATATTCACAAAGAGAATCATATAAATTTTTGATAGAAAAAATCCCAATATATCTATAAATTCAACATTAGGTTCGATGCTTTCTAAACACAAGGATGGATTCTCATTGTGGTCATGAAAAATTTTAGCTGGTAGTTATTTCAGTAACCTTCAACACTTTTCATGAATTCATACATAGATTCATCTCAATAGATAATCAATTATTAACTTTTCTTGAATTATCCTACCTAAAAAATTAGTATTATAAAAAAATAGCCTTTACTGAAATTCATTACTTTTGGAATGATTTATTGTTATCTTCTATAAATATAAATATATGTTTCCTTCATTATGGTGTTTTTACATCTGATACATTATTGGATATCTTAACTTCTAAAACCATTTTAGGAATCTCCATGTTTATATTTTCCCTTTCCAACATTATTGACTTTTCTCTTATATTTGAAATGTTTCATATTCTATTGGGTTCTTAAATTATTGAAACAATACATCCAAATTATTGAAATAAATACAAAACTCATCATCCCAATGCATTGGGTTCTACAATTTCCATGATGTACACTAGATTTCATAATTTTAAAATATTATATTTTAATTTATTTAATTAGTTATTAAGCTTGTAGGTGGGAATGGTAATCCATATTTGGAGATGTTTTTATCACATGGGAAAGACTATCACGATGATTATCATCTTTATCACCAAAGGAAAAGGGATAATTTGATCAATTATTTCCTCAATCAACGATAAATTGTATTGTAACAATTTTCCTTTATAATATAGGAAAATAATGTAATGGTCAATTTTTATTATTTTTATTGATGGTAGCGAATTTTAATAATCATGTATTATCCTCACCAATGAATGATTATATTGTGTTAATATAGTTTTATAATTAGGGATATTTATCTATAAAGTAATTCTGATATATTAAATTTTTCTATATATTTCATTGTAAAATAGAAATAAAAATGAGTTCATTATTACCTATTTCTATATGTGTTTATAGATTATTTACATAACTAATGTTACTGATCAATTTTGAGATGTTGGAAAGATGGTCAAGATTTGGATAAAAAACCATTACATGTGGTAAAAAAATTATGTTTTTATTTGTTGGAATGAATTGAGTCCAGAATTGCATTGAAGAAACATAAATTAGATAACAAAGAAGCTAAATTAGCACTGAAAAAAAGATATGGAGAATAAAAAATTAAATATAATGGTGAAATTGTGGTGTGGATAGTATGATGATTAGAATATATTTATGAATGAATATAAATCAAAAAATAGGGAACATTATTGAATTCCATTAGATATTATTCCATTTATTCAAAGAAACTTTTAACACTTATGTCATGTTTTCACCAAAAATGGAATAAATAGGGTGAAAAAGTTATTTAAAAATTAGATATATTTATAGAAATAGAAATAATCGGTACGATTCATGATTACAATACTTCAAATATTCACTAAACATGGTATAGTATTAGTGATCAAATTTTTCTTGGTAGTATTTAAATTAATTTTCTAGTTATAATAAAAATATTTTTAAAATTATGTACTTCAAAGAGAGTGATTAAATAATTATAATGACATTATATTAAAATTTTATTATAACACACCAAGCTTCCACATTGTGCTTTGAATAATGTAATAGCTTGTGATGTATGCATCTTCGAGTTCTAGCACACCACGACCAATCAAACAAACCATTTAAAAAGTAGTTATGAATAGTAATACCCACTTTTTGAAATTTTATAGATTTTATTTATCAAAATGGACTTCATTTTTGGATGTTGAATATCAAAATTAGCTTAGGGTGAAATTTTGGTATTTTTCAAAAAACATTCCATTTTTTGATGAATAGTGAAAAAAAAAAATTGCGTTATTGTTTAAAACTGAATTTTTTTCAAATAATTATTTATTAATTTATATTTATTTTAAAATAAAAATAGATACCTAATACCTATATTAGTTTCATGTAATTATTTGGATTCATTTTATAATAAGATCATATATATAATATTTTATTGAACTTTTTAACGTCTTTTACCCACCTTCTAGACACATTTGAAAATCTACATAAAATGTAATTTTACTACTTTTGTGAATTGAATTTAAAAAATTAGAGATACACAGTTGTTGTTAGTAAGTAAAATTTGGTTTAATAGGATGAAAATAATTTTTGGTGAATAGTAACTTTTGAATATTATTTACCACGGTTATAAGTAAATAGGGTAATTAAAGGTAAAATTAATGTTATAATTATGCCTACACATGTCAGAATTATATTGGATAAGTGTTTTTCAACCAAAATAAACCTTAGGAAAAAATAATATCCTTTTTATCTATTTGGTTTATATTAAGACATTTATTATTATTTTTTTAAAGAAGAGTTAAAAGTGTTAAATTCAAATTTAAATAACTAAAAAATTTTCAATATAGAGTTATACTTAAAATGCATTCAACTATAAATATTAATTATAAATCTGAAAATATTTCCAACATCAAATTATTTTATTTATAATATTTATACATTAAATAATTAAATTTATTTATGACACAATGATGATGTAGTAATTACCTTATTTATGAAATATTAAAATAATTGATATAATAAATATTAAAATAAATGTAAATTTTAACTTTTGATGCCATAGACGAATTTTTTAGGTGAATATGACAACGTTGGGGTTTACGCAATGCATTTTTTTCTATGTAATCATGTTTTTATGACTTTCCAAAAAACCACCTACTAAATAGTGTCAAAATTGACAAAAATGAATTGGTAAAACAAATACTATTTTATTAAATGATATAATATTCCTAAAACTATATGATTTGAAAAAAGGAAATAGATAATGTTAGATATTTCATTAATGAACTACTTAGGGGTCTCTTTGAATTTTATAGTAACTATATTTACCATTTAATATAAAAATATAAGAAGATCTGGTAAAAGTTAAGCTATTTAACTAAGACTTGATTCTAAAAGATATTATTAGTATGGTGACCTAAACTTGTATAAAACTTATTGATTGAAAGGATTTTGACACATTCTCACCTTATCCTAGAAATAAATCCATTTTTATCAATTAGAAACTGAAAATAATTTTATAATAAAACAATATTTTAAGCTTTTCCTAAAGTTCCCCTCACCCCTCTTATAAAAGGGTACTTCCCCTTCTCTCAAATTCACACCTCCAAAGCCTTTTGGATTGGACAAACCCTGATAAACTATCTTCCCAAATACCCTAAATTCATTATATAGTCCTTAAAATGATCATAAATCCATCCTAAGGTTCACTATTGTTCAAATCTAAAAGAAGCAACTGAAGAAGAGGTGATTATTTCATCATTTCTTTCAGAGTTCTTTTATTCTTCCACTTATTCTTTCTTGGTTGTTTACATAACAAAATAATAACTCTAATACCTTCTACATACAGTGATGTTATTATAAATATGGTAAAACCATATTCGTTGTTCTATCCATCCTATGAATGAAAAAGTCACGATATGTGCTTATGTATGACTTATCATCTCCACGTCGTGGTGTAGTTTGTTATTCAACACTTCATTATTTTTATGGGTATAATAATGATGTATAATTGATGTAAATAATAAATATTTCCCATTAATGATTCTTTATATATAATATACCATCCAATTATATACTATTTCACCTTCAATATAATGATATTATCGTTAATGCGTACAAACGTGTTACTGTCTCCACAACGTGATAAGGTTCCATTCCCAATCATAACCATTCAAGAATAATTTTCATTTCATGATTAAAAAATAAGGTTTAAGAACTAAATAACATTATACATAGGAATCAAAAACATCATATCTATAAAAAACATGAATTATGTAACAAATCATATAAAGGAAAATGAATCAGTTAACACATGAAACAATTATACTACTGATATATTATTAACTAAGAAATATTAAAGGATCATATATGATATCATATTTATGTATGTGGTTATTTAATAGTTTAATAACAATGATTTAACTATTAAACAGGAGGTAAATGTACTCTCTACTAAATGAAAGTGCATGGTATGGTTTTATTTTTACAATATCTTTATTACCTGAGGTTGCTTATATGTAAGTATCTACTGGGACTTCCTTATCATCAACATCCATGTTTCTCAAAAATGTATTTCAAAACATTTTTACTATTTACTAGACTATGGGTTAAAATAATTTATACCCTTGTTTATAAAATATTTTGAGAGAAATCTTTCTGTCATTTTCCAAACAAAGTCCTTTAAGACCTTTTCGACAAAATTAAGGAAAGAATGATTTTTAACTTATATGGTAGGTGCTTCTATTTTCCATTGTTTTAACACCATAGAAGCATCCTTTACAAAATTATATGAATATTTTCAAAAATAAATGTTTTCTTTTATAATTATGCAAATTTTAAATGATTTCAATGTAGAAAGTGATATTTATCTCAAATAGTTATTGGATTGACTTCATATATATCAACATATATTATTGGATTTTCTGTTTCATTGATGTTGATTTATTATGATACAATATTCAATGTTTTATTGAATGTTTTATGATTTTTCTTATTGTGGATATTCTGTTTTTAAGTCATTCACAGTTTATGGTTATAGTATTAACATTTCATATGTTATTTTAATTTGAATGTTTATATTATGTTTCACCCTTTCCATATGAGGAGTGAATTGGACATAATAAGTGACAGGTGGGGCCCGCTATAGCCTCTCGATTCTTCGGCGGGTCTCATGAGACAAACTAGTGTCTTCGCACAAGGCCTTGATAAAATTTATTATTATGGTCTTGGCACGAGGCTTGACTTTGTGGTTAAGATTTTTGGCATTATGCATTCTATCATTATGAGATTATTTATTGATATTACATGTGATTATTCGACTAGTATAATAACCATTTGAATAACTAAATGGAATTATTTGATTTATCATTTCCATATTATACTGAAATTTATGATTAACATAATTTTGTTTTAGTCTTACATATTGTCTTAAATGTTTATGCTTATTTATGATAGCTTCTGCTATGTTTTTATCCTTACTGACCATCTGAGCTCGCCCATTTCTTATGTTTTAATTTTTCTTAGGATGCGAAGAATTATATTATGACTGACCTGTAGGGATAGGCTAAGTAATATGAGTGTGTTCAATAGAGACAAAATGTTGCTTTTTAATTTCATAATGTAATGTAAAACTTATGTATCTATCTTGTACTCTAAATTCTAATAAACTAATTGGTCTTTCATGACATTATCTCTTGTGATCATTCCAATTTTATGTAATAATGCATCGACTATGGGTAACTGGGGTCAAGACGTTCCAGTTTGTATTTGAAGAATTTTAGTACTAACACTGGAAACCAGATTTAGAAAAACTCTGATTATAAAACATTACCCTAAGATAGACTTTGAGGATTAGAATAGAATAACATCCAAAAATTTTGGTAATGTAGATATTATGTGGGTTTTTCAATAAATACATCCCTATTTGGATTCTACAAGTGGAAATTATTCTGGAACAGATGTACCTAGGATGGAATACTCTGACATGGAGTTTCGGGCTTGACCCAGGGTATCCTGGTACACGAAAATGGGCCTTCTTTCACACCTGGTTTGACACTCCAGGGGGATATGATCAGGATAATTCAAATTTTCGTTACAAACCATTATGAAAGATTTATGAGTAAATACATCCACAAATAAAACATTTTTTATGAATATGGATTATATGCATAAACTATTCAATTTATGTTATATATTTTACAAGTTTTGAATTATGCATTGTGATTCATAAACTAATCTTGTGTATGATATTGGTTATAAATGGAGACTACTAGAATGAATGGAAACCATATCAACACACATAATCCATGTAGGTATTTCCCTCCTTTTCAATATACTTATAGTGGAGATGGTGATGAAATTAGTACTGAACAACTTATAACCATACTGAGACAACTTACTCAGGTTATGAATAATAACATTTCTTGTATAGATCACCATGATCCAAAAAATAGAGGATCAATGTTAGATCACTTCAAGAGGCAATAACCAAAAACACTAAATGGGACTAAAAATCCATTTGTAGCTAAGAAATGGATAATTTCCTTATTGAAAATATTTAATGCATTGGGGAGTAGTGAAAGGGAAAAAGTTTTCTAGGTAGTTTATCGCCTCTTAGGAGATGAAAATCAATGGTGGTCCTTAATTCAAAACAAAAAAGAGGTTGAATAAGTATCAAATATGTAAAATTGGGAGTTTAATGAAATTTTCTTAGAAAAATACTTTCCTCCTCAACATCGAGCGAATATGGAAATGATATTTCTTAGTCTGAGCCAAAAGGAGGATGAGAATGTCATAATTTACAAGGCTAACTTTACAAGGTTATAAATGCATACTAAAGATTATATATGTAACCAAAGAAGTAATATTGATCGATTATTTGATTTATTGAAACCATTTCTCTGATTAGCATTAGTCTCACAATCCTTCTCATCGTATGAAGATATAGTCTCATGTGATATCAATACAGAAAAGGAATTCTCTAGGTCTTATGACTTTAAAGTGAATAAAGAGTAGAAGAAATCTATTGAACTCACTAGAAAAGGAAATAAAGGGAAGGGAAAATTTGGATTTCCATCCTACAGTAATTGTGGGAAGAAACTCTCTGGTACATGCCTAAAAGAGATAAGATTTTGTTACATGTGTGGAGAAAAAGGCCACCAAGCTCGTGATTGCAAGGGGAAAAAAGAGGTTTTCGATGTTCAATACTAAAATTTTAAGGAAATTGAGCAATATGAAAATAAATTTCGTAAGCGTCAAAGAAACATACCATAGAAAAGGCTAAGGGAGCAAGGCCAAGATTTTCTGATCACAGTTGTTGTGGTTGAAGCTCTGAATGACATGGTGGAAGGTACATTAATAGTTTCTTCAAAATTATCCAATGCTTTATTTGATTCTGGATCATCGCATTCATTAATATCTTCCTATATTTCCATGAAAATTAGACACTTCCAATTTGACCTAACAATGAATTTTTCAGTCAAATCTCTTACGGGAAGTATCCTAGAAGCAATGTTTTGCAAATCTGTTACCATAATGGCATATAAACGTGCTTTGTATATAACATCCCTGGTAAATAAATAATAATACATTTTCATATTTATTAATATTTGTGAATTAAATATTAATTTTACTTTAAAGGTGATTTTATGTTTGATGGCGTACCCGATATCCAAACACGGGTTTTTTAGAATCTTATGTTGCACAGAATGCTTATTCATACTGAAAAATAATAATATAATATTATTTCAAATGGTAGTTAATTCCTAGTAATTGTATTGGTGGGAATGAACAGAACTAACTAAAATGTTATTATTCATGTTTTTTAAATGTTTATACATTTATACAATAAAATTTAGAGGCTTAAATTGTGAATGAATCTAATTTTAATCATAAATACTCTAATATTTTTTAAAAGGTCGATTTACTACCTTTTAATGGGGAACCCTCATTAAATCTAGTTTTTGTCACTTTTATATGTTCTATTTGACAAAATAAAATTCTTCTTTAAAATCGAGACATCAAAATTTAATTTGGGTAAATTTTTTGTCTTTTTCTGATAAAAATCATATTTTAATGAATAGTAAAAAATACTGTATTTTAATTCAAAACTACCTTTTAATCTAATTTATTTATATGGTTAAACTATCATTTTAATTTTTTTAAAGGGTAATTAGATTATATTTTTACCATTTAATCCTATGTCGGTCATTGGATATAATTTCACTTTGAAATTGGACATAAACAAGTGTCAGTCTTTTGATAGTTATTATTTCTTAAAAACATGCTTTTTGTTTTAACAACAGGAATTAATTTTAAATTAATTAATTCCACTTCTATGTCTTTAATTTGGTAAAATAGACATCAATTTTTGAATTCAGAATATCAAATATATCTTAGGCTGAATTTTTTGTATTTTTTTGAAAAACTTCAATTTTTGATGAATAGTGAAAACACTGAGTAGTAGTTAAAAAGATGAATTTTTCATTTTAATGAAATTTTACCACTTCTGTGAATTGAATTTTAAAATTATGACATACATGGTTATTATTATTAATTAATATGTGGTTTAATAAGATGAAAATATTTTTTTATGAATAGTAACTTTTGACTTCTATTTACCATGGTTAAAGGTAAATAGGCTAATTCAAGGTAAAAATAATATTATAATAGTATTAATTTACTATAAAATGTGTCCTAATTCTATTTTATGATACATTTACGACCATGTGAATCCTTGGGTTGATTTTTGGACCCCATAAAGTCACTTAAAAGTGATAATGACACAATATATTAATTAATTAAAAGTAAGGACAAAATGGCATAAACATATATCTTTTAATAAATAAATTTCTTACATGGGGTTATGTAAGTTATCTATTTTACTATAAATATTGTTTTGAAAGCTAAAAATATTTCTATACATCATGGTATTTGTTCTACAATTTTTAGACATCAAATACATTAAATTATTTAAGACTCAATAATGATGAAGTGTTTACCTCATTAATAAATGATTTAAATAAATAAGATTATAAAAATTAAAACATATATCCAAAACCTATCCAATTCTTATTGGATGATTTTATTTCGAACAAGAATCATCTTATCTTATAATTTAATAAATTTTTGACTTTTAGAAACATAAAATCATTATATAATAAAATAATATTTTCAAATTTTCCTACAGATCCCCTCCTCTCCTTATAGAAAGCCCGCACCTCTAACACATTACTCACACCACTCAAGCCCCTTGGATCAACCAACATATTCCCAAATAATCTCTCAATATCTCAATCGTCCACCTTTAATCCTTACCTTATGCAGAAGGCACTTCAAGAAATCATTTTGGCTCAAACCAAATGAATTTACCCGATTTAAAGGTAACGTCTTCTCTTAAATTCTTTTGTTTTATTTTCCTTCTACAACCCCCTAAACACTTTTTATTCATTTATATTATTACAACACTAGTATCCTCAATATACTAGGTTTTTTTATGAGAAGGATTTGAACTACACTTACACACACCTCCATCTAATGGGTGAATAGCATACTATTTCTATAGATGGCGAACTACTGCCTCACAAAACGATGATTGTTCGATTATCTCCTACCGCATCTTATAGTGGACATTATGATGGAACTATATTTATTATATTATATTTAAATTTTTTATATGTTTCAGTATTTTTCATTTATAGCATACCTTTATGGTTTTCATAATGGGTAAACTCGATAATTTCATTTGAGGAAGTGTGGACTATCGCCCCCTCAAAGTTATATGACTAGTTCTTTCCATACGTGGGATTTATAAAGTACAGAGTTACTGAAATTATATATTATACTATAATTATAATATAACTATGTAAAATTATTATTTAATTCCATTAAAATATGAAATATGAATGAAATTAGCGTTCATGCATACGTACGACTTACCATCTCCATGGACGATTCATTTCATTTCTTATCTACATATTTTATGTACTATTAAAAATACATACATATACTAGATATATATGATATGTAAATCATGAATAAAATTATAGAGATAATGGACCTTTGACTACATAAACAATTTATAATTATAACAAGTTCATTTTCTAACTCACGTTTCGAAAATCAACAAAATGTCCGATATGAACTCAAATAATTAACCAATAGTTATTGAAAAGGTAATAAGTGATATGAAAGGAATAATAAAAATAAAAAGGGTTCTTAAGTAATTAGAAATTAACTTATATTTATTATTCAAAAAATTAAAGAACGAACGGTTCATGTCAGACATGAGGTAAAGGACTTCGTCTCAATCTCCTTTTATTGAGGCATATTTTGATTTATACATGAATTTCTTTTATACGGTGTATAAACCCCTTTGAATTTTCATTTTATTCGAATGGAATATTTTTTCTACATAGAATTTTACTAAATGACAAAAGGACTATTTTTAACGTTCGCGGTGACAATGACCTTTCTGCCGCCGTAATCATTAGTTAGCTTCCTCTATCATCCATAATGTTTTTAAAATGAAAAAGAAACCCCTTATTATCTTTTTGGGTGTTTTGGTATTGAAAATGGTTTTTAGAAATTTATTTATTATTTCAATATCATGAAATGATTTATTTTGATTGCAAATGAAATGTTTTTAGTGAAATATTTATATTTTCAATATGTTATGTGTTATGGTTTTATAATGGTACTTGGACATTTGATGGGTCGTTACGTGAGAAACTAAACGACAGGTGGTGTCGTGATAAACCAGGACGGGTGGTTACATTATAACCTTCAATGTGTTGGGTATAGAATTCAGCCTTATGGCTATTCTATTTAGAGATATGTGTGGAATTCGATAGTATGGTTATTCAATTTAAGTATGTTTATGTCCCACATTACCTTTATTTGTTATGAGTTCTGTCTAGGGGTTCTATGGTAATCTTTTGGTTACAAAATGGTAAGAAATGATCTTTTATTCAGTGAAGAGTATTTACTACTTCATAAAGGTGAAAAGTATTACTTATGATAAGGTATTCATGGTTTACTTGTTGCTTTAAAAAACTAACAGTTTTCTTTATTTTTGTATCCCCTACTGAGTTTTTTATATTCATCCCAAGTTTTTGAAATGTTTTTCAGAGGACATAAATTAGAATAGGGTCAAGTATGGGATCAAGGAAAAGTCATGTTGTCTAAAACATTGAACTAGACATGACCCTTTTTTTCAAAAAGTTTTCATTTTATGAAAAAAATGGATGCTGAGTAGATGTTTCTACATGTAATATTCATCTTTTTTTGTTTATGTTATGAACTAATTATCTAAATCTCTATACCTAAAAATATCCTCAATGTGAATTTTTAACATAATTCAATATTATGTAATGTTTAAGGATGGGTCCTTATATATGGTATCAAATGTCAGTTAAGACAACATTCAGAGTAAGAGTATTGGTAAATTAATATCCATACATTAATTTAGGTTAAGATTGAAATGATATAGAATTTACAGATTATCATGTTGTTTCGCCTAGGATATTTATGTGTTATGAATGGTTTTCTTAGAGTAAATAGAGTAGCTTTTCTGGGAAGGAATACAGAGGGAAATGATATTCCAAATTAGCATATGGAGATGATCAGAATCAAAATTGAACAGTTTGATACAGTGATGGATCAGTTGACTCAAGTGATAAAAGGTGGTTTTGTTCATTGATGATATTTTGGTTTATTCTAAAAGTAATGAGGAGCATGAAATCTATTTAATGGTTGTCTTAAAAATCATAAAATAAAAGAAACTTTAAAATAAATTGAGAAAGTGTGAGATTCTGTTAAAGAAAATTGTGTTTCTTGTTCGCATTGTTTCAAAAAAATGGCATAACTGTTGATCCTGCTAAAACAAAATTTGTTGAAGAATGGCCAAGACCCACAAATATAACTGAGATCTGTAGTTTTCTTGGTTTGGTAGGTTATTACCAATGGTTTTTTGAAATTTTTTCGTAGTTATATAGCCCAATGACTAAGTTAACTTGAAAAGGTGTTAAGTTCATTTGGACAGAATAATGTGATGGTTGTTTTTAGGAATTGAAAAGATGATTTGTGAATACTCTAGTTTTGGCACTAATTTCCAGAAATGGTGAGTTTTTTATCTACAATGATTCTTCATTGAAATGACTTGGATGTGTCCTTAGGCAGAATGATCAGTTCATTGTTTATTCTTAACGTCAGTTGAAACCTCATGAGTTAAATTACCCTACACATGATTTAGAATTAGATGTTGTTGTTTTTTATTTAAAAAATTTGAGGCATCAATTTTACGGAGTAAAATGTGACATATATACTGGCCACAAAAGTTTAAAGTATATATTCACTCAGAAAGAATTGAAAATGAGACAGAGGAGATGGATGGAATTAATCTAGGATTTTGATTGCATGATTCATTACCATCCAGGAAAAGAAAATAAAGTGAATGATGCTTTGAGTTGAAAAAGTAATGCTTCATTAACCATGCTATGTTTGGAATGAGATCCTTTGGTTTTTGATTTGATGAACTTTGGAATAGATTTTGTTGGTGCATGAAATTCCTTTGTTTTATTTCAGGTGTTAGTGAAATCATCTCTATCATACATAATTAAGCAAGCGCAAAAGGAAGATAGTGAGTTGTAGAAAAAGGTAGAGTTGGTTCATAAGGGTATGTTTCCTGATTTTATCATTGATAATGATTGTGTTTTGATATTTGGTAAGAGATTATGTATTCCTTATGATTCACAGTTGAAGAATGATTTGTTCTGTGAAGCTCAAAGTTCTCCATATTCAATTCATCCAGGCAGTACTAAGATGTACAGAGATATTCAAGAGTATTACTGGTTGGACGGAATGAAGTATGATACTGCTGACTTTATTGTGTCGTGTTTGACTAGTTAATAGGATAAACCAAAGCAGTAGTTACAGAAAGGGATTCTTCAGTCTTTACCGATTGTAGAGTGTAAATGGGAAAATATATCCATGGACTTCATTGTAGGATTACCAAATACATCTCAAGGTAATAATGAAATATGGGTTATTGTTGATCGATTGACTAAATCTACTCATTTCCTTCCTATTTGAGATACTTTTTCTCTATAATAACTTTATCGGTTGTATGTAAAAGAGATAGTCACGTTTCATGGAGTTCCCCTATCTATTGTACCTGATCATGATCCCAATTATACTTCTAACTTTTGGAAAGGCCTTCAGAAGTCATTGGGTACTAAATTAAATTTTAGTAAAACTTTCATCCTCAATCAGATGGGTAGTAAGAACAAAAAATTCAGACCTTAGAGGATATTCTACGTGCTTGTTCACTAGATTACCAGGGAATTTGGACCAACATATTTCTTTGGTTGAATTTTCTTATAATAGCAGTTTTCATTCCAGTATACAGATGGCTCAATTTGAGGCATTATATGGTAATTGGTGTCGAACTACAGCTTTTTGGGATAAAGTAGTTGAAAACAAGCTTATGGGAACAAAATTAGTAGAAGAGATAGCATAAAAAAGTTCAGTTGATTCAGAAGCACATGAGAACAGCTCAGAGTAGGCAGAATCATTATGCAGATATATGAAGGAAGGATCTTTCTTTTGGGGTAGGTGATCATGTATTTTTCAAATTTTATCCATGGAAAACTATGATGTGTTTTGGTAAAAAGGGAAATTTGAGTCCAAGGATCATTAGACCATATGAAATCCTGGATAAAGTTGGATTAGTTGCGTACAAAGTGGAATTACCTCCAAATTTATCCTAGGTACACAATGTTGTTCATGTTTAGATGTTGATGAAGTATATTCAAGATTCATCTCATGTTTTGAGCCTAGAGGTAGTTCATTTGAAATACAATCTCTCCTATTAGGAACAACCTATCCATATTCTTGAACGAAGAGAGAAAGTGTTGTAGAATAAGGTAATGCATCACGTAAAGGTTTTGTGAAAAAACCATATGGTTGAATAGGAAACTTAGTAATATGAAAATTCTTTGAGGGATAAATACCCCCACTTATTTGATAAGTGAATAAAATTACAAAGATGTAATTTCCGAAATAGGGGAAGGATGTAACATCCCAAGTAAATAAAGAATAAGACATTTTCATATTTATTAATATTTGTGAGTTAAATATTAATTTTACTTTAAATGGGATTCTATGTTTGTTGGAGTTCCTGATATGTAACAATGGGTTTCTTTGGAATCTTATGTTGCACACAATGCTGAGTCATACTGAAAAATAATAATATAATATTATTTTAAATCGTAGTTAACACCTAGAATTTTTATTGGTGGGAATGAACCAAACTAACTACAATATGATTATAAATTTTTGTTAGATGTTTTTACATTTATCTAAAAAAAGATAGAGGCTTAAAATGTGAATGAATATAATTTTAAGCATAAATACTCTAATATTCTTTAAAATATCATTTACTGCCTTTTAGTGGCGAACCCTCTTTAAATTCAGTTTTGGTCACTTTTGTCACACCCGTTTTTTTTTAGTCATTGTAATTTTTTTTCCACTTGGCGTCGGGTGTTTTTGCTTAAGTGCAGGTGAGTCCTGGTTAAAATTTTTAATGTTGGGATGATTTTATGGTTTGGGATGGTGTGCGAACACCACACGCTTAAGACGCACAGTTCTTTTGGGCATGTGCTATCCGCTTGGGTACGTGTAGCCTGCTTGCAGTCCGCTTGGATACCGCACGATCATCCCGTTTTAATGTTATGTGTGTAGATATATGTATATGTATGTTTATGTATGTTTGTATGTTTATATATGTGTGTATATATATGTGTATCTGCGTTTGTATACATTTATGTTTTAACATTGTGTGTATATATATATAAGGTATGTATATATATGTTTATAGTTGTATATATATACACTTATGTTTATAAATAACTATGTTTGAAAGTTATATGCTTATGTGTATATATGTTGATATATATTTTTATATTCTTATATATGTTATATATAGGTTTATATATGTTTATATTGTTTATACATGTTATATATATGTTCATTAATATATATGTATATATGTATTTATGTTTATACTAGTGGGTTTATATATTTGTTCATATATATTTATTTATGTGTATATGTTTATTATTATTATTATTATTATTATAATTATTAAGAAAAAAAATGAACCCTAATCTGCCCAGCCCGCGTCACCCCCTCTCTCCCTCTTTCTCCCCCACGCGAGCCCGACCCCCCTCCCTTCCTGGTTCACCGGCCCGCGCCGCCCCTCCCTCCTCACGACCCCGGTCACCGCCGTCCGCCGCCGTCCGCCGCTGCCTGCGCCGGCCACCCCGACCGCGCCGGTGTCGCCGCCTCCCCTCTTCCTTCGACCCGCGCCGCACACAACCCCCCTTCAGGACGACCCCGCCGATCCGGCACCCCTGTCCGACCTCATCGCAGCCGGCCTCCCTCCCGACTCGCCCTCCTTCCGGCCAACACCCAACCGTCGGAGCTGCACCTCCCGGCTAGATCCGCCTCGGCTTCCTCTCCCGACCCAGCCCCTCCGTTTGGCGCAGCTGACCCCCTCCGGTTCGACTTCCCCTCTCACCAGCGCTCTCCCTTGCATTTTTTTTCTTATTTATTATTATTTTTTTATTTTTATTATTTTTGGTGTTATTCTGAAAATCCATTACATCCTAATATCGCGTTTCATTTTGGCGTGTTTTGCACGTTATCCAGGTTATGCGTTTAGTCTACGGAGTGATTTTCTTCCTTCCGTTAAGGCGTTGTTGGGTTCACACCCCTCCGAGGAAGCTGAATCCACGTATTTTTATCTCTGGGTCGCTCCGCTAACGTTTTCACTCTTCCTTTTTGTTTGAAAATTTGTTTCGCAGTTTTTTTATGCGCTTAATTATCTTGCTATAGAGTTCTGAATTTTTTTTAGAATTGAGTTGCGGACCCTTGAGGTCTTTATTTGGTCCTGAGTCGGTTCCTGGTTCACGTCTACATGCGTCTACATTCTTTTTCTTGTTTGTTTGATTAATCTTCCATGTCCTTTAATTTATTTATGTGGTGCGGATTGTGTTTTGGGAGTATTTTGAGGCGTGCTTGTTTTCAAAGGTAGACTTTTGGGTTTATAGTTTTTTTTAAGCGATGTATGCATGGTTTCAAAATCGGTTTTAAGAGTGTTTAGAAGGTATGAGACGTGATTTACAATTGTTTTGGCATGCGTGTGTGATGAAATTGTATCTTATTTTAGAAATGATGTGTTTTCATTTTGGTCTTGTTTTTGGTTATTTTATAGAAGTGTTTAATCAACTGTTTTTTTAGGGTTTGAATTATATTTTTAAAGGTGGTGAACATGTTTAAGTGTTGCGAACATAATTTTTAATTGAAAGCTTCAATGTTTTGTGTGTTCAAACGGGTGCGTTATTTTATAAAATGTTTTATGGGTTGGTTGCTAGGTGCGAGACATGTTCTAGGTGTGATGATATTGTGTGTTTTATTTTAAAGTGTTTTCTTATGTGAAACTGAGTATGTTTTGATGTGAACCTTGGTTTCACCTTTTGCGGATGTTTTATAAATTATTCAAATGCTTTATTACTTTGATCTTGTGGTGTGTAAAGCGGTTGGTGTGTCTAAAGGTCGTAATTGAATTCTACTAAAGAGTTTGGTTGTGTTTTGATACGTGTTTTGATGTGATATTTTAAAAACATGTCAGGCTAGTTATTCTATATTGTTTATATGTTATGATTATTTTAGGTTCGCTTTTGTGTGATTTTTTGAGAGGTTTTGCGTTGTTTCAGCGCATTGGCGAGACTTTCCGTGATGTTGCGATCGTTAGAAGGTTGCGCGTACTCTTGCGCGAGTGTGTGACATGCATCGTCGTCGTAACCGGGCTACGAGTCGAGGTAGGTTCCCCACTGCACCTACCTCTAGATTTAGAATTTATTAATTTCTTGTTGTTTTATAAATTTTTAATGAATTATAAATAATATTAAATAATAAAACTTAAATTGATCATTTAGTGTGAAAAGAGCCGTTTATTTTATACCGAACACTTGGAACATTTTCTTGACGGGCGGACACCCAGTTTTTAAAGAATGCATGTTTGGCCTTAAAACATAATTCACAACATTTCAAATGTACTTCTAGATTTAAAGATAAATGACTTCTTCTGAACAAGTGTTTTGAGCTTTTTGAGAAATGAAGTTTTACTTTAAAATTGGCGAAGGCCCGTTTGGCACTTTAATAAAAATAGATTATTTTGGAAAACCCACTCGGGGGTGATCTTTGGTGTGAGTTGTTTTCGTGAGCTTTATGTGGTGTTGGTGCATCGTGAATGATTAATTTACATTGTGGACGCACCCCCTTTGTATTGCTTGTGATGACATGGGAACCTGTCATATTGAGTGAATTTTCTGAGAACAATTGCTACACTAGTTTAGATTACGCACTGGCTAGTGGCCCCATATGAGGGGAATACTGAGTTATTGCTGCTATGGGGATTGGGCCCCTCGGTTAGGCCATGCAGGGCTATGCCGGGCGTTAGGGAGTTATGACGTCATCGAGTCAGGGCATGCCTTCAGGATGAGTCAGATGTATAGTACGTTCTGGAGTGTTCACGATCTCCTAGGTTTGACCCATGTTTCTTTTAGTGTTTGTGTGTGGCGGACGATTGAGAGGTCGAGTTCGGCTGCTGACCCATGTGTGCCACTTTTACCATTTCCCTTAGTGTGTGTTGTGTGTAATTTTCCTTTTGACTAACACCTAAAGTTTGGATTTCTAAATTGTTCTTAAAATGTTTTAAAAATGTGATGCACATGCTTCTTTAAACTTTAAACTTGTTCTAAATTAAAAAGGGCAATAGACTGTTACTTGTTTTAGAATTGAAAGTGTGTGGAAACCATATTTTATATAATTTAGTTCAAACCTGGAATTGATAAATTCTTTATTTATTGGTATGTGCTTTGGGGATAGATTTAGTCAGGCCTACCTACTGAGTTTTAATACTCACGCCTATAGATCTTTTCTATTTTTAGTGTTTGTGCAGGTTACAGCTTGGGTGCGTCGCCTTGGGTGACGTTTGGTTGTGAGTTGGAGAGTGACCCGCGAGGTCACATGGTGATAGTGGTTGTCTCTTTCGGTTAGTTTATTTTCTTTTGTTCTTAGTTACTTTACTTTGTTTATTTTTTTTGCGCTGCTCTGTTTATTTTTCTGCTGCTTTAATTATTTACTTTTACTGGGTGAAATCGTTCCCACAGCCTCTGTTGATGCCCTGGCACTTGTCGCCAGCCCGGGAGGATCAGGAATGCCTCTCGGGTCATGTCACAGACCGGCTCGGGTGACCAGTTCAGGGTCGACCCGGGTTGGTTTGTGACAAAATGGTATCAGAGGAGGTCGGCTCTTAGCGGACCTCGCTTTTAAGAGCACCCTTTGTTATTTGGGATGTCTGATAGAATTAAATTAGGACTGTCGGGGCTCAGGAGGTAGGTTACGGGTCGGTTCCTGATCACCACCGATCATGATGAGACCTGAGTTACCAGGGTTATTCCGGGATTTGAGTCTTTAGTCTTTGGTTATTTTGGATTGAGGAATTAAGATGGGAGCGAATCGGTTCACATTGCGGCCTCATGTGGGGTGGTGACCCATGTGGAATCCAAGTACCCGGTTTAAGGTCCCCTTAGTGTTATGTCTTACTTGGAACATAGCTCACCACCATGTCACCGAGTTAAGTACAGACACTAGTCCCTCATTCCGATGGTTTATAGTTGGTTGTGTTTCATTTTAAACCAGGTTTATGTGTTTATGTGTGCTGAAAATGAAGGTTATTTCGAAACGAAAAAAAGGGTTTTCTTCCAAATTGTTTTTGAAATTAGTAAAGTGGGTTTTTTAAAGAAAAAGTGTTACGGTTTGGAGCAATATGATATGTGTTTGGATTTGGTAAGGAAATAAGTGTTTGAACCTTCACACTCCTTATGGAGGGTCACACGTGCGTGGGTATGTATGGAGAGTGTGTAGGGGCACTTTTTTGCAGATGATGTGAGTGAGATTGAATGAACGCACATGTGACGGTTCATAAGGTGCCATAGGTGAGTTGTAATGTTTTAAAGAAATGATGGTTTTGGAAAGTGATTTATGCTTGTGTTTTTATATGTTTGTCTTATGGGCCTATTGACCTAGACTTGTGTTGTTGGCTTGATTGAATTTTGGCTTAATGCCAGTTTCAATGATGTTTCTCGTGTTGTCATGAGTATGCGTCCCAGAAAGGTCGTTAAGGTTTCTAATGGGTCATGCCCAGTTTCCAGTTCTTTCTGCATGTTTCCTATCGATCAAATAATCAAAGTCTGTAGGGGTAGTTGTGTGTTTGTGAAATTAGAGTGGGTTTTCAGGCTGTTGGGAACTCCCAGGGTTGTTAGGGTGCGTACCGTCTCAGGTTTATTTAAGGGTTCAGTTTTAGACTAGAAAAGATGAGATGTCTCATCATCGTTGGAGTTTTGGATGTGATTAACGGTGGTCGGCTTCCGCGAAGGTTCCCCACCTAGCAAGGAGTGTGGTCTAGTGGAACCTGTCTCTAAGAAACCATCCTCGTCGGTACCGGCTCATAGTTCGTCGAACCACTCTCTTGTGTGCCACCAGTATGGCCTATCCAGACATTTAAGTCGCCTTGCCTCATCCCTTCGAAGTCTTGCTACCGTGTGGCTGTTCAGGACACCAGTGAGAGTTCTGGAAGAAGTGTCATCCGGGAGGAAGGAGCTAGGGACCAGAGGATGCAAATGCCTGACTGTGAGGCAGGAGATTCTTCAGCCATCAGGGCCCCAACCACAGGTCTTGGGGTGAATCTCGCGCACAGTCAGGAGTTGCCGAGGGTGTGTAAAACCTCGCTTGGGATTATGTTTTCAGCTTTCTAAAGGGAAATATCCAAAGTTTCCTTGTTCTGTTCTTGTCACTGTTGGAAGCTCATCATAGTTGTGGTGATGTGATGAACTTATTCTACCGCAGTCTAAGCGGTCTTATCTATTCTCAGTGTGTTCTCAAAATCATTCGGTTTTCTTTGAAGGGTGTTGGGCCCGCGAATAAATGGGTCGTTCTAATTTTGATTTGGGTCCCAATTTTGTGCGTTAGGGGGATTTTTGGTTTCATGAAATTAACGTGCAGTGTTTCTTGGTCCTTTGTGAGTCTGGGCTAGAAATTCCCTAGTCTCTGGTCGCGGTGAGTTTTTTCTTTGGTCGGTGTATGAGGGGTTGAATTAATTCCTTATCCTAGAGATGTTGGGTCTTTTCGTAGAAAGCTCCCTCTTTAAATCTCCGAGTGTTTTTTGTTCTGTGTGGAGAAAGTAACTGGGTTCAGTTTGTGACTTCCCGTGTTGCCCCCCCCCCTCCGGGGTGGTGTGTTCGAGTTTCAAGGTCTCCGTGTTAGTAGATTTCTGTGGTGGGGATAACCCTCCCGTGTTCTCCCCTCAATCTCGGACAATGTTTGTACTTGAGTTGGTCGGGTGTGACTTGTGTTGGTAATGGTCACCCCAAGCCTCTAAATTTCTTCTGGTTTTTCCTGGGCACAGACTCGAGATAAGATAACTGTTGGCTTGGTGACTTTCTGGGGGAAGAAAGTGTTTGTGGTGGGGAGAATTGTCACACCTGTTTTTTTTTAGTCATTGTAATTTTTTTCCACTTGGCGCCGGGTGTGTTTGCTTAAGTGCGGGTGAGTCCTGGTTACAATTTTTAATGTTGGGATGAGTTTATGTTTTGGGATGGTGCGCGAACACTGCACGCTTAATACGCACAGTTCGCTTGGGCACGTGCTATCCGCTTGGGTACGTGCAGCCCGCTTGCAGTCCGCTTGGATACCGCACGGTCATCCCGTTTTAATGTTATGTGTGTAGATATATGTATATGTATGTTTATGTATGTTTGTATGTTTATATATGTGCGTATATATATGTGTATCTGCGTTTTTATACGTTTATGTTTTAATGTTGTGTGTATATATATATAAGGTATGTGTATATATGTTTATAGTTGTATATATATACACTTATGTTTATGAATAACTGTGTTTTAAAGTTATATGCTTATGTGTATATATGTTGATATATATGTTTATATGCTTATATATGTTATATATAGGTTTATATATGTTTATATTGTTTATACATGTTATATATATGTTCATAAATATATATGTATAGATGTATTTATGTTTATACTAGTGGGTTTATATATTTGTTTATATATATTTATTTATGTGTATATGTTTATTATTATTATTATTATTATTATTATTATTATTATTATTATTATAATTATTAAGAAAAAAATGAACCCTAATCTACCCAGCCTGCGTCGCCCCCTCTCTCCCTCTTTCTCCCCCACGCGAGCCCGACCCCCCTCCCTTCCTGGTTCGTCGGCCCGCGCCGCCCCTCCCTCCTCATGACCCCGGTCGCCGCCGTCCTCCATCATCCACCGCTGCCTGCGCCGGCCACCCTGACCGCGCCGGTGTCGCCGCCTCCCCTCTTCCTCCGACCCGCGCCACGCACAACCCCCCTTCCGGCCGACCCCGTCGATCCGGCTCCGCCTGTCCGACCTCATCGCAGCTGGCCTCCCTCCCGACTCACCCTCCTTCCGGCCAGCACCCAACTGTCGGAGCTTCACCTCCCGGCTAGATCCGCCCCGGCTTCCTCTCCCGACCCAGCCCCTCCGTTTAGCGCAGCCGACCCCCTCTGGTTCGACTTCCCCTCTCACCGGTGCTCTCCCTTGCATTTTTTTTCTTATTTATTATTATTGTTTTATTTTTATTATTTTTGGTGTTATTATGAAAATCCATTACATCATAATATCACGTTTCATTTTGGCGCATTTTGCACGTTATCCAGGTTATGTGTTTAGTCTGCGGAGTGATTTTCTTCCTTCCGTTAAGGCGTTGTTGGGTTCGCGCCCCTCCGAGGAAGGTGAATCCACATATTTTTATCTTTGGGTCGCTTCGCTAACGTTTGCACTCTTCCTTTTTGTTTGAAAATTTGTTTCGCAGTTTTGTTATACGCTTAATTATCTTGCTATAGAGTTCTGAATTTTTTTTAGAATTGAGTTGCAGACCCTTGAGGTCTTTATCTGGTCCTGAGTCGGTTCCTGGTTCGTGTCTACATGCATCTACATTCTTTTTCTTGTTTGTTTGATTAATCTTCCATGTCCTTTAATTTATTTATGTGGTGCGGATTGTGTTTTGGGAGTATTTTGGGGCACGCTTGTTTTCAAAGGTAGACTTTTGGGTTTATAGTTTTTTTTAAGCGGTGTATGCATGGTTTCAAAATGGGTTTTAAGAGTGTTTAGAAGGTATGAGACGTGATTTACAATTGTTTTGGCATGCGTGTGTGATGAAATTGTATCTTCTTTTAGAAATGATGTGTTTTCATTTTGGTCTTGTTTTGGGTTATTTTATAGAAGTGTTTAATCAACTGTTTTTTTAGGGTGTGAATTATATTTTTAAAGGTGGTGAACATGTTTAAGTGTTGCGAACATAATTTTTAATTGAAAGTTGTAATGTTTTGTGTGTGAAAACGGGTGCGTTATTTTATAAAATGTTTTATGGGATGGTTGCTAGGTGCGAGACATGTTCTAGGTGTGATGATATTGTGTGTTTTATTTTAAAGTGATTTCTTATGTGAAACTGAGTATGTTTTGATGTGAACCTTGGTTTCACCTTTTGCGGATGTTTTATAAATTATTCAAATGCTTTATTACTTTGATCTTGTGGTGCGTAAAGCGGTTGGTGTGTCTAAAGGTCGTAATTGAATTCTACTAAAGAGTTTGGTTGTGTTTTGATACGTGTTTTGATGTGATATTTTAAAAACATGTCGAGCTAGTTATTCTATATTGTTATATGTTAGGATTATTTTAGGTTCGCTTTTTTGTGATTTTTTTAGAGGTTTTGCGTTATTGCAGCGCATTGGCGAGACTTTCTGTGATGTTGCGATCGTCAGAAGGTTGCGCGTACCCTTGCGCGAGTGTGTGACATGCATCGTCCTCGTAACCGGGCTACGAGTCGAGGTAGGTTCCCCAGTGCACCTACCTCTAGATTTAGAATTTATTAATTGCTTGTTGTTTTATAAATTTTTAATGAATTATAAATAATATTAAATAATAAAACTTAAATTGATCATTTAGTGTGAAAAGAGCCGTTTATTTTATACTGAACACTTGGAACATTTTCTTGACGGGCAGAAACCCAGTTTTGAAAGAATTCATGTTTGGCCTTAAAAAATAATTCATAACATTTCAAATGTACTTCTAGATTTAAAGATAAATGACTTCTTCTGAACAAGTTTTTTGAGCTTTTTGAGAAATGAAGTTTTACTTTAAAATTGGCGAAGGCCCGTTTGGCACTTTAATAAAAATAGATTATTTTGGAAAACCCACTCAGGGGTGATCTTTGGTGTGAGTTGTTTTCGTGAGCTGTATGTGATGTTGGTGCATCGTGACTAATTAATTTACATTGTGGATGCACCCCCTTTTTATTGCTTGTGATGACATGGGAACCTGGCATACTGAGTGAATTTTATGAGAATGATTGCTGCACTAGTTTAGATTACGCACTGGCTAGTGGCCCCATAGCAGGGGAATACTGAGTTATTGCTGCTATGGGGATTGGGCCCCTCGGTTAGGCCATGCAGGGCTATGCCGGGCGTTAGGGCGTTATGATTTCATCGAGTTAGGGCATGCCTTCATGATGAGTCAGATGTATAGTACGTTTTGGAGTGTTCACGATCTCCTAGGTTCGACCCATGTTTCTTTTAGTGTTTGTGTGTGGCGGACGATTGAGAGGTCGAGTTCGGCTGCTGACCCATGTGTGCCACTTTTACCATTGCCCTTAGTGTTTGTTGTGTGTAATTTTCCTTTTGACTAACACCTAAAGTTTGGATTTCTAAATTGTTCGTAAAATGTTTTAAAAATGCGATGCACATGCTTCTTTCAACTTTAAACTTGTTCTAAATTAAAAAGGGCAACGGACTGTTACTTTTTTTAGAAATGAAAGTGTGTGGAAACCATATTTTATATAATTTAGTTCAAACCTGGAATTGATAAATTCTTTATTTATTGGTATGTGCTTTGGGGATAGATTTAGTCAGGCCTAACTACTGAGTTTTAATACTCACGCCTATAGATCTTTTCTGTTTTTAGTGTTTGTGTAGGTTAAAGCTTGGGTGCGTCGCCTTGGGTGACGTTTGGTTGTGAGTTGGAGAGTGACCCGTGAGGTCACACGGTGATAGTGGTTGTCTCTTTCGGTTAGTTTTATTTTCTTTTGTTCTTAGTTACTTTAATTTGTTTATTTATTTTTCACTGCTCTGTTTATTTTTCTGCTGCTTTAATTATTTATTTTTACTGGGCGAAATCGTTCCCACAGCCTCTGTTGATGCCCTGGCGCTTGTCGCCAGCCTGGGAGGATCGGGAACGCCTCTCGGGTCATGTCACGGACCGGCTCGGGTGACCGGTTCAGGGTCGACCCGGGTTGGTTCGTGATAACTTTTATATGTTATATTTGAAAAAATAAAGTTCTTCTTTAGAATTGGGACATCAAAATTTACTTTGTGTAATTTCTTTGGTGTTTTTCTGATAAAAATCATTTTTTGATGAATAATGAAAAATATTGTATTTTAATTAAAAACCGCATTTTAATCTAATTTATTTATATTATTAGATTATATTTTTAATTAGTTTTAAAGTTTAATTAGATTATATATTTACCATTTAATCCAATTTTGGTCATTGGAAATAATTTCACTTTGAAATTGGACATAAACAAGTGTCAATCTTTTGATAGTTATTATTTCATAAAAACACGCTTTTTGTTTTGACAATGAGAATTAATTTTAAATTAATTAATCCAAATTCATGTTTTTAATTTGGTAAAATAGACATCATTTTTTAATTCTGAAAATCAAATATATCTTAGGCTAAATTTTTTGGTATTTTTCTAGAAAACATTAATTTTTTATGAATAGTGAAAACACTGAATAGTAGTTAAAAGGATGACTTTTTCATTTAAATGAAATTTTACCACTTCTTTGAATTGAATTTACATAATTTGAAATACATGGTTGTTATTATTAAGTAAAATTTTGTTCAATAAGATGAAAATAATTTTTATTAATAGTAACATTTGAGTTTTATTTACCGTGGTTTAAGGTAAATAGGGTAATTCAAGGAAAAAATAATATTATAATAATAATAATTTACCCTAACATGTGTCATAATTATATTGGTTAACACATTTACGACCATGGGCATCCTTTAGTTTATTTCAGGTCCCCATAGAGCCACTTAAGAGTGATAATGACACTTTATATTAATTAATTTAAACTAAAGATAAAAATGACATAAACATATATATTTTAGTTAATCAATTTTATAAATGGGGATATATAAGTTATCTCTTTGACTATAAAGATTATTTTTAAAAATAAAAATATTTTCTACATCATAATATTTTTTTATAATTTTTAGACATCATATAAATAAAATTATTTATGACACAATAATGATGCAGTGTTTACCTCATTAATAAATGATTTAAATAAATAAGATTATAAAAATTAAGAAAATATCCAAAACTTGTCCAATTATTATTGGATAATTTTATTTCTAACAATATTCATTCTATATTCTACTTTAATAAGTTTTGGACCTTTAGAAACCAAAAATAATTATATAATAAAATAATATTTTCAAACATTTCTAAAGAGCCCCTCCTCCCCCTTATAAAAAGCCCTCAACTCTATCCCATTACTCACACATCTCAAGCCCCTTGTATCATCCAAAGTCTCCCCAAATAAGCTCTCAATATCCCTCTCTTCCACCTCGAACCCTTACTTTAGGAAGAAAGCACTTCATGGAATCCTTTTGATTCAAACCAAAGGGAGTTACCCGATTTAATGGCAATATCTTCTCTTATGTTATTTTTCTTTATTTTCCTTCTACAACCCGATAAACACTTTGTAATACTTTATTTTATAGAAACACCAGTATACTAAATATTCTAGGATGTTTTTATGAGAATTATTCTAACTACACTTACGCACACCTCCATCTAATTGGTGAATAATATAATGTTTTTGTGGACGATGAACTACTGCCTCACGAAATGATGATTGTTCGATTATATCATATTACCTCTTATGGTGGCCATTGTGATAAAACAATATTTATATGTAATATATGTTATATTTATATTGTTTCTATTATTATTTATTTTTCATTTATAACAAACCTTTATGGTTTCAATAATGGGTAAACATGATAATTTCATTTGAGGAAGTGCGGACTACCGCCCCCTCAAAGTGATATGACTCGTTCATGCCATATATGGGACGTATAAAGGAGGGAGTTACTGATATTATATATTATACTAGAATTATAATATACCTATGTATAATTATATTTTCATTCCATTAAAATACTAAATATAAATTAAAGTAGCGTTCATGCGTATGTACGGCTTACCGTCTCCATGAAAGGTGCATTTCATTTCTTATCTCAAAATTTTATGTACAGTAATAAATACATATATATACTGGATATATATGATATATATGATATCTAAATCATGAATATAATTCTCTAGATAACGTACTTTTTACCACATGGACAATTTATAATAATAACAAGTTCAGTTTTTAACTCATGTTTCGAACATCGACAAAATTTCTGATATGAACTCAAATAATTAACCAATTGTTATAGAAAGGTCATAAGTGATATAAAGGGAATAATAAACATAAATAAGATTCTTCAAAAAGTTTAAATTAACTTATGTTTAGTATTTAAAAAATTAAAGAATGAATGGGTCAAGTAGGACACGAGGTAAGGGACTTCGTTTCAATCTCCTTTCATTGAGGCATATTATGATTTATACACAACTTTCTTTTATACAGTGTATAAAACAATTTTACTTTTCATTTCATTATAAGGGAATATTTATTCTACGTACCATTTTACTAAATCAAAAAAGGAATATATTTATCATTTTTGGCGATAATGACCTCTCCACCGACGTAATCATTAGTTGGATTCCTTTATAAGCCTTAATGTTTTTAAAACGAAAAAGAAACCCCTTATTATGTTTTTTCATGTTCTGGTATTGAAAATGGTTTTTTGAAATCAATTTATTATTTATATATCTTGAAATGGTTTATTTTTATTTCAAATGAAATGTTATTAGTGAAATATTTATATTTGCAATATTTTATGTGTTATGATTTTATAATGGTACTTGGACATTTGATGGGTGGTTATGTGATAAACCGAATGATGGGTGGTGTCGTGATAAACTCAGATGGGTGGTTACTTTATAACATCCAATGCATTTGGAATAGAAGTTGGTTTTTTGGATATTTCATTTAGTGATATGTGTGGAAGTCAACTGTATAGTTATTCCATTTAAGTATGTTTATGTCCCATGTTACCTTTATATGTTATGTGTCTTTTCTATGGGGTTTATGATAATATTTTGGTTAAAAAATGGTAAGAAATGATCTTTTATTTAGTTAAGAGTATTTACTACTTCATAAAGTTGAAAAGTATTACTTACGATAAGGTATTCATGGTTTACTTATTATTTTGAAAAACTAACAGTTTTCCTTCTTTACGTATCTCTTACTAAGATTTTTATTCTCATCCCAAGTTTTTGAAATTTTGTTATAGGACATAAAGAGGAATAGTGTCAAGTATGGGATCAAGGAAAAGTCATGTTGTCTAAAACATGGAACTATACATGACTCTTTTTTTCAAGGATTTTTTATTTTATGAAAAAAATGGATACTGAGTAGAAGTGTCTACATGTAATATTCAAGTTATTTTGTTTATGTTATGACCTAATTTTCTAAATATCTAAACATGAAAAAATATTCAATGTGAATTATTAACATAATTCAATATTATTTAATGTTTAAGGCTAAGTCGTTATATTATCTACTAATATTATTGTCATACCCATGATTTAATTTGATATAATCCTCGGTATGTATTGGATTTCAGACCACGATTCGAAAACTTATTATAAGAAGAAGGAGATTACAATTTTATATGATGATAATGAATCCCTTATCTTTGGAGAAGAAACTTCACCATATGATTTTCATCCATATCCACCCTTTGTAACTCTACTAAATTCAATTGTTGGGGAGGAATAGAGTTTAATAACTATGGGTGAGGAAAGGAATGTATAAATAGTGGATGTGCCTATCGTTTAAGAATATTTTGATGTGTTTCTAGAGGATTTACCTGGAAATCCTCCAGAATGAGAAATTGAGTTTTCCATTGACATAATTCCTAGTTTAGAGCCCATATCGAGGACCCCTTATAAAATGGAAACTATGGAAATAGTGAAAAAAAGAAATGTCTATAGGAATTGAGTAATAGTGGATTTATTCGACCTAGTGTTTCTATAAGGGGATCCCATCTTCTTTTTGTTAAGAATAAATATGGATATGTGAGGTTGTACATTGAATATAGGTAAATTAATGATAAAACAAAAAAGAACAAGTATCCACTACCTTGCATTGATGATTAATTTTATCAACTTCATGGAGCTCAATATTTTTCGAAGATTGACCTTCGATCTGAATACCATCAGTAGTGCATGAATAAGTAATACATTCCAATGACAACATTCCAAACTAGTTATGAGCATTATGAGATTACAATAATGCCTTTTGGACTGACTAATGTACCCTCTGTTTTCATGGATCTAATGAATAGAGTTATTGAGGTGTCTTGATGACTTTGTAGAGGTATATATTGATGATATCTTGGTATACTTAAAAAGATATGAAGATCATGAAAATCACTTTTGCTCTATTCTGAAAACTCTTAGAAGAAATAAATTATATGGGAAGTTTAGAAAGTGTTAATTATGGCTTTAGGATATTTCTTTTCTTATCCATTTTTTCTCTAAGGATTGAATATATGTTGATACTTAAAAGACAATTGAAATCCATGAATGGACATCACCGATGAGTATAACTGAGGTACGCAGTTTTATTAGTAGGTTATTATCAGCATTTCTTCCATAATTTTGACCGGTTGCCTAACACATTAACCAAGATCACGCGTGAAAGGGTTAAATTTGTTTGGAAAAAATATTTTAAAGAATTTTTTTATGAATCTAATAAAATATTAGTCAATGATCCTTTCATTTCTTTACCACTAGGGAATTATGGGTTTTTTATATATTGTGATGCTTCAAATAAAGGACATGGTTGTGTCCTTATAGAGAATGATAGAGTTATTTCCTATGCATTACTATAGCTAAAAATTCATGAAAAAAACTATCCTACTCATGACCATGAGTTATCAGTTGTAATATTTACTTTGAATATATAAAGACATTATCTATATGGTTAAATATGTGAGATATATACTGATCACAAGAGTTTGAAGTATATTTTCTCATAGTAAGAACTCACCATGAGGCAAAGGTGATGGATTTAAATACTCAAATATTATGATTGAAAAATTCAATACCACTCGGGGAAGGAAAATAAGGTTCCATATTCATTGAGTTGAAATGATCATGGAGTTCTGAACAAGATGAGTGTTGAAATGGATCATATGTTCATGGATCTAGTAAAGATAGATATGGGAATAATCATGGAAGGTGAAATGTCAATAATTTTTCAAATGGGTTCAAAACCATATTTACTAGAAAGTATAAAAAAATATTATACTAATGATGAGGAGTTTTAAAGTAAAATTAATTCTTTGAATTATGGGAGGTTGTTTGAATTTGTATATGAAGATGTAATTTTGAAATTTGGGAAGAGGCTTTGTGTTCCCGATATACCTGATCAAAAAAAAATGTTGGATGATGCCCATAGCTCAAATTTTTTTATACACCCTGGTAGAACTAATATGTATAGAGATTTAAAGGAACATTTTTTGTGGGGCAACAAAAAGAGGGATATTTAAGATTATGTGTCAAGATGTATGGTTTTCCAACTAGTGAAGGCTGGAAGACAACATCCAAGAGGATTCATGTAACCTCTTCCCATACTTGAGCGAAAAGGGGATGATATTACGATGGACATTGACATGGGGCTTCCAAATACTCATAGAAGTAATGATGAAATATGGGTAATTTTCAATCTTCTAACCAAGTCATCTCATTTTCATTCTATAAGCAAAGATTTACCACCTGAACATTTAGAAACACTATATATTAACGAAGTTGTATGACTTCATGGTGTACCCTATCGATTGTTTCTGATCGTGATCTCCATTTTACATCAAGATTATGGAAACATTTTTAGAAATCCCAAGATACTGAAATTCATTTGATCACTACCTACCACCCTCAAACTGATGGATAATCAGAACGGACTATTCAACCCTTAGAATACATGATGAGATCTTGCTCACTTGACTTTCAAGGTATGTGGGATTAGTATTTACCTATAGTAGAATTTTAATATTACAATATCTTTTATTCAAATATTTACATAGAACCATATGAAGCAATATATGGAAAAATATATCGCACACCAACTTTTTGGGATCGTGTTGGTGAAAGAAAACTCATAGGCTCTGAACTTTTTATCCAACCCATATCCAAGAATCTCAAAGGAGGAAAAATATCTATGTCGATAACCAAAATAAGGATTTGTAATTTCAAGTATGAGATCATGTTTTCTTGAAGCTATCTCAATGTAAGGGTGTTACACAATTTGAAAATAAGGGTAAATTAAGTCTAAGGTACATTGGACCTTTCGAAATTCTGGAACGAATTGGAGTTATAGATTACAGTTTGGAAATTTCACCAAGTCTCTCCAAATTTCATGATGTGTTCCACGTATCACTATTGAGAAAATACATGTCTGACCCAACGAATGTACTAACCTATGATGAAATCGAACTGGAACTAGTCATATCTTATTGTGAAGATCCTATCAGGATTATTGATACCAGATAACAAGTGTTGATAAACCTGACAACTCGACTGGTAAAAGTTCTTTGGAAAACCACAACATGGAAGTAGAAATATTGGATCCTAAGGAACTTATGATGAAGAACCACCTGAATCCTCTTATTAAATAATATTTTAGAACTTTTTTGGATGAAATTATTTGAAGGAGGGATGAATGTAACACCCCCCAAACTTCCACATTACACTTTGAATAATGCAATAGCTTGCGATGTACGCATCTATGAGTTCTAGCACACTATGATCAATCAAACATGCCATTTAAAAACGAAGTTATAAATAGTAATATACAATTTTGGAAATTTTATATATTTTTTTTAAAATGAACTTCATTTTTGGATTCGGAATATCAAAATCATCTTATGGTGAATTTTTTGTATTTTTCTGAAAACATTCAATTTTTGATGAATAGTTTAAAAAAATGTGTTATTGTTTAAAACCAACATTTTATTTAAACAATTATTATTTAATTTAAACTTATTTTAAAGTAAAAATAGATACATAATACCTATATTAGTTTTATGTAATTCATTTGGGTCATTTTATAATAAGGTTAGATATATAAAATTTTTATTGAACTTGTTAACATCTTTTACCAACCTTCTAGGGACATTTTCAAATCGATATAAAAAATAATTTTACCACATCTGTGAATTTAATTTTAAAAATCCTAGAGACACGTTTGACATTAGTAAGTAAAATGTGGTTCAATAGGATGAAAACATTTTTTTGGTGAATAGTAACTTTTGGATTTTATTTACCACAGTTAAAAGTAAATAGCTAATTAAAGGTACAATTAATGTTATAATTACCCCAAAATATGTCTTAATTCTCTTGGATAAGTGTTTCTTAACCAAAATAAACCTTAGGATATAACTAATATCATTTTTTATCCATTTATGCTAGATTAGGACATTTATTATATTTTATTTAAAGAAGAGTTTAAAGTGTCAAATTCAGCTGTTAATAACTAAACCATTTTTAAAATAGGGTTATAATTAAGATATATTATAAAATAAGTATTCATTATAAATATAAACAAATTTATGACATCATAGTAATTTATTTATAATTTATAGACTTTAAATAATTAAATTTATTTATGACACAGTGATGATGCAGAAATTACCTTATTAATGATAAATTAAAATAATTGATGTAATAAATATTAAAATAAAAGTAAATTGAAAATTTTGATTCCATACATGAATTTTTTAGGTGCATATGACATTTTAGGGTTGATTCAATTTATTTTTTTCTAATTAATCAAGTTTTTATGGCCTCCAAAAAAACAAATACAAAAATAGTGTCAAAATTGACATAAATGAGTTAAGAAACTATTTTATTAAATGATATAATATTCCTAAAAATATAAGATTCAGCCAAAGGACATAGATAATGTTAGATATTTCATTAATAAACTGCTTGACATTCCCTTGATATTTTATAGTAACTATATTAACCATGTAATATAAAAATACAAGAAGACACGGTAAAAGTTAAACTATTTAACTAAGAGTTAATTCTAAAATATATGGTAAATATGGTGACCTAAACTTGCCTAAAACTTATTGGTTGAGAGGATTTCGACCCATAACCACCTTATCCTAGAGATAAATCCATTTTTATCTATTAAAAACAGATAATAATTTTATAATAAAATAATATTTCAAGCTTTTCTGAAAGTTCCTCTCACCCTTCTTATAAAAGGGTACTTCCCTTTCTCTCCAATTCATATCTCCAAAGCATTTTGGATTGGAAAAACCCATCTCAAATCCCTTCCCAACTACCCTAACTTTATCCTAGATTCCTTACATTGATTAGAAGTCTATTCTAAGGAGCCCTTTTGTTCAAACAAAAATTAATCACCCGAAGAAAAGGTAATTATTTCATCACCAATTTCAAAGTTCTTTTCTTCTTCCACTTCCTCTTTCTTTGTTGTTTCCATACAAAAATAATAACTCCAGTAACTTATACATAATTTTATGTTATTATAAATATTTTACACTCTTATTATTTATTCTATCCATCCTATGAATGACAAAGTCATCATATGTGTGTACGTATGGATTACCTTCTTTACGTCGTGGTGTAGTTTGTAATTCAACACTTCATTATTTGGATGGGTATAATAATGATTTATAATTGATGAAAATAATAAATATGACATGTTAATGATTACATATATATAATACATCATCCAATTAAATACTATTTCACCATCAATAGAATGTTATTGTCACTTGTGCGTACGTACGACTTACCGTCTCTACAACGTGATAAAATTTCATTCCACATCGTAACCATTAAAGAATAATTTTCATTTGATGATTGAAAAATAATGTTTATAAACTTAATTTCATTCTGGATATAAGTAAAATAAATCATATCCATAAAAAATGTGACTTAAATAACAAAACATATAAAGGAAAACGAATCAGTTAACACCCAAAACAATGATACTACTGAAATATTATTAACAAAGAAATATTAAAGGATCATATATGATATCTTATTTATGTTTTTGGTTCTTGTATAATATAATAGCAATGATATAACTATTATAAATAAGGTTAATTTACCCTCGACTAAGGAAAATTACAAGGTAATGGTTAATTTTTACAATCTCTTAATTATCTGAGGTTGTTTATATGTAAGTATATACAAGGAATTCCTTATAATCCACATCCATGTTTCTTAAAAATGTATATCAACACAGTTTTACTATTTCCTAAACTATGGGTTAAAATAATATATATCCTTTTTTATAAAATGTTTTTAATGGAATATTTCCATCAATTTCAAAACATGCTCCTATAAGACTGTTTCGACAAAATTAAGGAAAGAATGTTTTTTAAACTTATACAGTGGGTGTAGATATTTTCTGCCATTATAAAACATTTAAAGCTTCCTTACAAACTTATATAGATATTTTTAAAATAAATGTTTTCTATTATAATTATGATACTTTTAAATTATTTCATAGTATAAAGTGATAATTCTCTCAAATAGTTTTTGGATTGATTTCATGTATGTCAACATCTGTTATTGGATTTTATGTTTAATTTATTTTGATTTATTATGATACAGTATTATATATTGTATTGATAATTTTATGATATGTTTGAATTTAGATTTTATATTTTTATGTCATTCACAATTTTTGGTTAAATTATGAACATTTTGTATGTTAGTTTAATATAAATGTTTCTGTTATGTTTCACTTTTTTCATATGAGGAATGCATTTGATGTAGTAATTGGAAGGAGGGGTCGCCTATATCCCCTCGATTCATGAGTAGGTCTCATGGGATATACTAGTGTCTTAGAATAAGGCCTTTAAAAATTTTATATTTAGGGTCTTGGCATGAGGCCTTGACTTTGTGGCTAAGATATCCATCAATTTTCATTCCATCATAATGAGATTAGTTATTGATATTACATGTGATTATTCTACTAGTAGAATATCCATGTGAATAACTAAATGGAATTATATGATTTATCATTTCCATATTATGATGAAGTTTCTGTTTAAAATTATTGTGTTTTAGTCTTATACATTGCCATAAATTTTTATGCATATTTATGATAGTTTCTGCTATACTGTTATCCTTTCTGAGCATCTGATCTCACCCCTTTCTTATGTTTTAATTTTTCATTGGATGTGAAGAATAATATTATCACTGACTTGCAAGTATAGGTTATGTAATATGAGTGTGTTTGATGGAGACACCATGTTTCTTTTTCATTTCATAATGTAATGTAAAACTTATGTATGTATCTTGTACTTATAAGGATACTAATCAAATTAGTATTTTGGGACATTATCTCCTGTAACCATGCCAATGATATGTAAAAATGCAACGACTCTGGGTAACAGGGATCGGGGAATTACATTTATTATTTTTTTCAAAAGTTTAGTTTCTTTGATTTACTTTTTCACTTATTTTGTTTCATTATTTTTCCTAATTCCTTACACGTCCTTTAAGATTTTTTTCCTTGCTGATATTCCTATCTATCATGAGTGTGAGATAATATTAATGTATAGTGGACTGTGAGCATAATCTTAGTTAAATATTTGATTGTTGACTTCCCTTTTGGATTTTTTATTTTAGTTTTATATCATATTGAGATAAATATGAATATTAATTTCTCCATTAATTATTTAAAAAATTATTATCAGAGGGGTAACCCTAATATGGAAAAGAAGGTTTTATACATAAATTGTTAGGATATTGATTTTAATATAGAATTTGATATTAATACATCCTAATTAATGAATGTTACTTTGATTATATTGAAATGAATTAATTATTATAATGTTTTTATAATTTTATCAAATACATATTTATTACATAATAAATATTGAACTATTTAAGTCCACTTCACAAGTGAATGAAGCCATATTTTTATACAAACATTCCTTTTAAATCAATTCAATGGTACTAGATTATTATAATAATAAAAAACAATGATAAATTCCAGATTTTATTTTCTAATATAGACTTATAGAGACTACGAATTTTTTTATTAAAATATAGTCTATTATTGTACCTTGGTTTTCTTCTCTATACATAAAAATCATTATACCCAAGTAGTTATGTTTTAGTAAGAATATATATAATTTATAAAATTTAGAAACGCGTGATAATTACTTTTTTTACATGATAATACATGTTTTAGAATCATTTATGAGGAGTCTTAAACATATTGATGTATTTTTAATTAACCAAATAATCAAATTAATTATTTTATTTTTTATTTGAATTTTTATCTTTTTTACTTTTTACATACTATGTGTATTATTCTCTTAGTTTATGTTTATTAGCAGATGTGTAAAAAGTAAATTATATGATAATGGATGGATAATTTCAAGAAACCCTTACGTTATAACATTGAGATTAAATGATATTTATTAGTTTTTTATGATCATAAATGTATAAAATAAAATTATAATATAATTAGATGTTTCATTGATTAATTTCATCATATTGGAGCATCATAATTAAGAAGAGTGATAGAAATTATGGTCAATGGATTTTCTTCGATTGAAGTATATACCCAAAGTGTAATTAGTACATAGATTCAATACATCAAAATTGACCTCAATATGAGTGTTCTATAAGTAGAACAAATTGTTAAGAAATTTATTAGTATAAAAAATAAAAACCCATATAACCACATAT
Organism: Viscum album; assembly: GCA_963277665.1. Lineage (NCBI taxonomy): Eukaryota > Viridiplantae > Streptophyta > Magnoliopsida > Santalales > Viscaceae > Viscum > Viscum album. The sequence goes on from OY728153.1 coordinate 1,244,071,728, forward strand.
TAAGTTTTCTTGAAATTTATGACACCTTTAAGTATAGTGGTGTCTTAAATGATAAACATTTTATTAAATAAATGAAATTACCAATAATGTATTATGTTAAATTTTATTAAAAATATTATCTACTATTTAAATTACAACATTTAATGAAATTAGAAGGAAAATGATTGAAAAATACTTTATTACCTTAAAATGGTAAAACTCTAAAATGATATCCAAAATATCACTCAATAATTTTGGGAATCTACTTTTGGGAAAGGTAATTTTTAAATTTTAATATTTGAAATTATCCCTTCATGAAATTAACATAAAGATACAATTATAAATATGTTATTCCAACTTATAACCCAATTGATGAGTGTTTGGTGATACTTCTATCAAATATATATTATTGAAGAAAAATCTAATAATTACCCAATATATATTGGATAATAGAATAATTTAATATATTTAAGTTGGATAAATAAATTTCACTGATACCACCAAGATTCATTATTCTTGATAGTTTAAAAAATTTCCCTTAGTGATCTCCTCCTAGATAGAACCATCTCAGGTGACTATCTATGTAAGATTTTACAAGGATCCATAATCATAAACCATTGTAACTCATAAATTGATACAATGCCCATAAAATTTGAGCTAATACAAGATATTAAATCTCCTAGATAACCAATTGATCCAAAATAAACATTATTTAAAATATTCCGTTTGTTAAATCTCTTCTATAAATATTAAATCAGAATTTAGTAATGCTAAAAAATAGGGATAAATTGATTTATGTGTAGATGACTTCTGAAATGTCTATAAAATCAAATTGAATAGAAATTGAGTTTGGATAATAAAAATAAACGATGGAATTAATATGAACTGAGATAAAATTTTAAAAATGAAAATAATTTACTATAATTTACCCATTAAAATCATGCTCCTTGTATAATTGCTTAAAAAAAACAACCCTTGATCTTACATGAAAATTAAATCCCATAGTAAAAGAAATACTATATTAAACGTCAAGTGTCCCAAAAAACTTTTCTATCAGTGGTTACATAATATTTTGAAGAAAATGATGTAAAAATAACTAATATTGAGTGAAATAGATAATGTAAAAAAAGAAACATAAATAATCACTAATACTATCATTAAAATATTGATCCTCATTTGTGATATCTATCATAAAAATATTTATGGGGACCCCTAGTACATTACTGTAAAAAAAGGCACTAATTGGGGATGAAAAGTATGTGATTCTATGAAATACAAAATAATTAATAAATTAGTATTATAATACAAGGAAACAACCAAAGAGAATAATTTTCCTTTGACAAAAATACAACAAAATGGGGGAACCATGAAAACATATGAAATATAATGTAAGTAATGAAATTTAGAGAGTGTAAATTTGTATAAAGGAAAACATAACTAACAAACCAAAAGTGAATTTCTATAGTCCACAACAATAATTATGAGACAAACTATTACATGATAAATGTAGAATCGCAAAAATCGAAAATATAAATATTATATATTAATATATGAATATTCATTAAAAACATGATATCCACCCCAAAATCTTTTAGATATATTTCTTTTCAAAAATAAAAACACAATCAACTGGTTCATAGGTGATCTATGTCATCTCTCACTATGTTCTTCACATCTAGCACACTACATAGTCATATCATAGGAAGTAAACATAATAAATAATGATCTCAATTGCTTATTAAGGGTAAACATGGAAGATGTCAATATAAGATGAGGATATGGGTATGAGAACCAGATAATAACATTGGAAAACTATACCCTATAAATAATTGTTCATACAAGTAATTTATAGAATAGATATTGATAGTTCACCAAACATCAATCATAATTGAATCGTTGATCATGAGCCATGATAGAATAATATTTTCATAAGACATCTATTTGTTGCATACAAATTTTCATAGAAAATATTATGTCAATTGTATCCCCTAAGAAATGTGTAACATTTTAGTCCTAGGATAACACCCTTTGAACCTACTTCAGGCTTCAGATAACCCATTGTGTACCCTCTTTATGGATTAAGTGAACCACTAATGTACCCACATTTGATCTTCAGATAAACACTCATGTACCCTTTGAGCTCATATAACATTAATCATTAACCAATTCATTGGTGGTGGAAATAGGTCCCAAATATCACATAATTAAAATCATACATATATGTGTTATAATATCATAAGAAATTCATCATACCATTATCCAAGATAGAAATGGGTTTCATAAACAATTCCTCATAACATATCCCATATAATTGAAATGGATTTCATAATCAGATCATCAACTCATTATAGCATAAACCATGGAAAAGGAACAATTTTTTAAGCACATCTCCATTGTAATAAATATCCATCTAGAGAAATAATAATGATGGTATAATCGGATCATATCCCATGTACATCAAAAATATTACGGATGGTTTTCATCTTAGATGGAAATTATTTTGAAAGGACACATGGAAAATTTCTTGAGAAAAATAACCATTGTTTTAAAATCAATTTTTAAATTAAAAATTCATAAAACCATTTAAAAACCATTTTCTTTTAAAATAAACTTTTAAACATATAAAGGGAGCGTTAACAATCCTTTAAAATATTTCATGTGGAAAAATACTTTCACTTTGAAAAAAATATTTTTTAAAATTTATATTCATAATTTCTTTTAGATCATTATATTTGAAAATAAAATATGAATCTTATAATGGAATATTTAAATCATTTGATATTCACGTTGATGGGTTTTATCATACATGTTAAAATAAATATTCCTTGCCCAATTTTGATAAAATCCAAAGATATCTTATTTCAGAAATGAAATGAGGATCCATTTTAATTTTTTTTAAATAAATAAAGTGTAAAATGACTTTAAATTGTCCTATAAGAATTTTTATTTGAACATGTATATGTACAAAAAAAAAATTGACTAATAATAAAAATGAAGTCTGTTATATTTAGGAACATTCTTTTTGGATCATGAGTACAAAATGAGAGTAAAATATTGAGAAATTATGTTTTCTAAAGAAAAATATATAGGATAAGAAACCTCATGAGTTTCTTGAGATGTAGATCATATAATTTAATCATTGAAGTTAAAAACAAAATCAATCCTAATAAATGATGAGATTATATAATAATCACATACCACTCTAGTAACATTTAATCATAATCCACATGAAAGAATAAAATTAAATGAAACATAAAATAAGATTAAAATAAATAAATTATTGATATTATATGTCTAGGGGACATATTTAAATTTTATAAAATAATATATATTTGTAACATAATTTATGTCCCAAATAATATAAATTGAGGCAAAAAAATTATTTCCACTTTGTTAATATTTTAAATCATAATCCCCAATAAATAATTAAAACCAATTAAACATTAAAAATAATTAATTTATGGTTATTAAATACATATCCGTTCAATTAAGTACTATATACACCACACATAATAAATAAGCGGTGAATATTTCATATGTCTCCCTAAAATAAAATAGAGACTAAAAATCCTTTACCATATGTCTCGACTTACTTCATACACATTAGAACATACTATAAAATAAATATAATTTCAATATAAATATATTAAATCACTAAATTTATATATATATCATACCATTTATTATTTGATTATGACATTTTATTATGCATTTATTAAAAATTCCATGTAAAAACCATGTTTCTTGTGAAAATTGATTTTTTTCGGGTTTGTTTTATTTTTTATTTTTGACACTATTATATTGATCATTAATCCATAATATTAATATTGTAAATGTTGAAATAAATATAATATATAATCATTATATATTTATTTATAGTAATCTATAAAAGTTATATATAGAAAATGAAACACATAATTCATGGTGTTAGTAGGCCATACGTACCCATATACACTGTTTTGATTTTCTGGATGGGTGAAATGAAAAAGGTAAATTTTATAGTACATTTTAAAAATAATTTTTATGTAATATATATCACATAAATAATTTCAATTTTCCATAATTACCTTACATTAATTTTTTTTTTGATGAATGAATCACATCCCATCGTGAGGCGATAGTCCGTCGTACACACAAATGATGTTATTGTATCCCTCAAATAATGGAAAGAAATAATTTATATGTTATATCATAATTAAATAATTATAATTTCATTAAAACAATATTATATATTCATTTAATCCATCCTTATTACCACCCAACTTAAAAAAAATGTAAACCACATCATAACAGTTCATGGGGTGGTAGTTTAACGTACACACGAGCGACGTTATTGTTTTACATCCAGTTAAAAAGAAATAAGGTAGGTGTGATATTAAAATTATAAAATAATAATAATATAAAAATTATATTATATAGACATTAATTCCATCATTATATCTATTTGTGAGAGGTGGTGATGGAAAATGAAAAGAATCATCTCAAATGGCTATAGTGTGCAATACACACGAGTGACAATTTCATTTCCCATTTGATTGGAGTGGAGAAGTATATAGGATATAAAATTAATATAATAAAATAAAATTATATGGAGGATAAGTTTAGTATTATACCATAATATTTTAAGACAATTTTAAGGAGGTGGAGGATGAAATAAAACAAAAATACATGATTAATAATTTTAACTCTTATTTATAGAACCTCTTTATTTGGGGGTCTATTAACCTAAATATGGACTATATGAAGTGTATAGGGATTTATAGAAGACATTTAGGATGGTTTGGTCCAATAATTTTTTTTTTTAATTGTAAATAGTGGATGAGAGGTGGTGTCCCTTTATTAATAAAGGAGAGGAAACACATGGAAATTTTGAAAAGAATAACGTATACCCACAACTTTCACATGAAAAAATTGTCTAAAATGTTCCATTAGAAATCCTTGCAGGAGATAAGTTCAAAATATGGATATAAACGTGGTTCTTATAAGATTATATGTCATTTTATCCCTTATATTGCTTTATCCTTCTGGTAAACCTGTTTTAAAACAAACAACGATAATTAATTGTTCCTCCTTCTAATATTGAAATTGACCAAAAATTATGTTGAACATATTATTTAATATAAATAATTATTCTAAAAAATATAGAATCCATTTTACCAAATTCCATTCATAGAATATGAAAATTGTAATTTTAAATTAAAACTGAAAACATGACAAAAAGCAATTTTCTAAAGAGAAAAGATTCAAAAGATGAAAAAGCTCATCTATAAACATTCAACATAGAATTTATTAAAGTGAAATTAATTGAATTAATATATAAATAATTGAAAAAATTTTACTTTTAAAACTATATTAAAATAAAATTTAACTTCTAAATTCATTGAATGAAATGAATGTTTTTTAATAAAACCTAGTATTTTTCCCTATTCATAGAAAATTTTATCATTTAAAAAAATTCTGAAAAATTAAATACAAGATATTTTAGACTTTATTATTTCCAAAAATATTTTTTATTTTTCAAATAAAGCTTATAAAAGTTTAAAATAGTAATTTTAAAATAATTTTGAAAAAGGTGATAAATCTACTTTTAAGAAAACAAATACAGTTTCTATGTGTAAAATTGTATTTATTATTATCACAAACATAGAAGACACATGAGATGAGTGTTAAATTTTTTTAGATTAAATAATATATAAGTTTAGTTAAATTAATTCACCAAATTTTATTTAATTAATTTAATGAGATAAAACATGGTTGTGGGAATAAAATATATTTTTCCAGAAAAAGATTTTATTTTTTCAAATGGTTTTTATTATCATTTCTAATTAACTATTAAAAACAGAATTCATTTTTTATACATGTTTAAAACATATATTTTCATAATTTATTTAATACTATTCATAAAAACCATTCCAATGGCTAGTAGTTAACCCTCATATTAAATAAAAATATATATATAATATTATAGTTCACTAAAACTTAGTGTGCATATGATGAATTCTATCAAAGAAATTAAATTTATTCAAAAAATATTTCATAAAATCATAGGGTGTTACATTATACCCCTTTTAAAATTAATTTACCTTTCCAAATTCAATCACATAGTTTCACACAGATTATAATACTCATTACATCCTTAACATCCGATGTAGCTTCCTAAAGCAGGTGGTTTTGCTAACAAAATTTAACTAGGTGAGTGTTCTTTTTTCCTTGAACATCTCTTTATGATCAAGAATATCAACCAATTATTCTTTATCATAAATTTATTTCATTATTGGTGTTACCTATGAGATCATTACATGCTAACAATCAAGTTTGTACATCCTTAAGAGAGGTATATTGAACGCATCATGTACTTGAGATAGGTTTACTAGAAGTGAAAATCCATAGAATACCATCCCAATATGATAAATAATATCTAAGGGACAAATATAAATTGCGAATATATTTCATTTAAATCGTTAGAAAATTTTGTCATTTGGTTGTTATTAGATCAATTTACATTTCACCTCTTACTCTAAGTAACAAATAGGAATTTGTTATTCCTCAAGCACTAATGGATCACAATATCCATAATAAAATGATAAGTTAATCCTTATGTCTATATTTATCATCATAACAAAATTGTTAGAATAAGTTATATTATATGCATAAACATTCATATAGTGAAGTAGTGCATTAATCTCAAAAACCTCATACAATTATCAATATAATACATTCCAAAAATAATTAACCTTGAGACCCATTAAAAATTAAAAAAAATTAGAAATAAGGCCAAAAAAATTCCCCAAAAAAACTCAACATTAATCCCCAAATTATTATAAAGTAACACTTAATTTCCATATACCAGACATGTGAATACCTTCATCATATATTCTCTTAAAACATGGTCACAATTTTAATTACTATAATAACTTATTGAAGACATACATGATTTATTATTCTCTAAATAATGAACAGATTATTAAATATATTCCATAAATCCAAAAACTATTGAAAACTATATAAATGATTACATATAACACTTTCACAACAAATCATTTATCAGTTATGGGATCATCAAAAATATCTAGTTTACTTTATCCATACTAATCATATATTAATCCCAACATCTGTATCTCAACATCAAGAATATATTAATGGTTTTCCTTACCTTAATCATGTGTTTTCCATAAAAAAATCATTATTACATTAAATCACTTTTCTATTTAATTAGTAACTTTCAACATATTCTTTAAAATCCTTAATTAAAAAATTCTACCAAAAAATATTTTTATATTTCTTGATTTATATATAATAATAAATGAATTAAAATACATAGACACTTCAATCATTCCACATGAATCAAAAATAGTTAACTATGATTCATCATCTTATTCTGTAGTACCTCTATCCAAATATATGACATATAAACCATTTCATAAGATTCATTTTCCTAAATTTAATCATTATTCTTATGTTTAACATAAAAAATACTATTAAAAAATCCCATAACTATCACATTTCATTTATAGTCTCTTCACCATAAGAAGTATAACCATTAATCGTACAAACTATCTGATTCACTTCATGAACATCCTCTTTAAGAAATAGATTTGATAAATACCCACACATTCCACATTATAACATTTTATTATCGACTATAAATTAAGGAACCAATTATTCTCATCTATTTATTGTACAAAACCTTTTGATTTCCATCAAAAATTACATTCTATGCGACATTCCTTTTCACAATAAAAACACAACCTTATTCCTATAAGAAATTAATATGGGTTCCTCTTACCAAATTCTCAACATATAAGAAACTAAATTTTATTTTTTGTATTGTATCCACCACCGAAGATCTCAACAGTATATATACTTCTCTTCTTTAGTGAGTCAAACAGTTGGTTAAGGTGTATTTTTTTAATTATATATCATGATTAATAATTATGAATAATCTCAATATCCTTTAATATTGTCATTATCCCATTTCGTTTCAAGAAAACACATTTTCTAAAACAATAAATATTAATCTAGTTTCTTATTGTTTTATCCATTGACTAAAACCCACAAAAAAATTTCAAGAAATTTTGATCATATTAGGAAACACCTTAATCTTGAAAATAACTTATATAGGGAGTAAATCATGACACCTTCCTTTAAATCTATGACACCTTCCATTTAACCTCGGAAATTTATGGTAATTATTCAAATAGTTCATAACTTTTTCCTAGAGTTTATGAATTTCCAAAGAATATCCCTTAAGAGTATCAAGCATAGTGTGGAGAAAGGTCTATTTTCATGCAATAGGTGATGATGCAGTCCAGTTTAATGTTCAATTTCTTGAGTTATTTTCCCTAGGTAACTCTTGGCCAGAGCCAAATCTAATTTTAGTATCTGGAAAAAGATGTAATTTAATAGAAACCACTCTATTTATCCTTCACCAAAATTCATGATATTTAATGGCACATAGACTTATTTTTATGGTTCCAACAAAAGTTTTATCATCTTAAGTTTCAAATTTTTAACTATACATTAATCTATTACCAATTTTAGAGACGCAAAGATCTCAAACATAAATATCACATATTATTATATTAATATTCACTACATAACATAACGATCCATGTCATAATCCTTTTGGTCTTGTTCCTTTTGGAACATATAGTCATAGTAATATAGTTTATAGGTGAGCTACATAATCTCTGATAAAGGTCTTCATAACTACAAACCTTTTCTTAAATGTCATACATAATACCTTTATTCATATTCTATGGATAAAAATCATAATTATTTGTGATCTCAGATTCTCAGTCCAGGTAAAAAAAGTAGATATCAATATAACGTGATCGTATTTGTATGATAACGTGAGAATAACTTTCGAAGACCATAGCATACATATAATAAATCATAAAAATGATCCCTATAATAAATCTTAGTAGTTCATAAGACTTGAATAATAGTTTATTCAAAGAATATGATCCATGGGAGAAAAACATTGGTATAATACATTGACTTTTTACAAACATATATGCATATAAAATCTTGCATCAAGACTATCTACAATGAAATTTATAAGATGTTTGTCTTGGGATAACCACTCATGTACCATCATTGTGTGTAGGATAACCTCTAATGTACCCTCATTCGATCTTGTTCTAACCTCGCATGTACAATATTTAGATCATGAGATAACCTCATGTGTACAATTTAAGGTCATATAACATTAATCATTAACCAATTAATTGGCGCTATATATTGGTTCCCCCTATAACATAATAAAAAAATAAATATACATGTTCTCTATTATTATAACACATTCATCATATTTATCCCATGAATATTAATGGGTTTCATAAACATTTCATAATATAATATCCCATATAAATGAAACTTGGTTCATAATCATTGCATCAAATCATCATAGTATAATTAATGAAAAGGAATACGTTTTTTAAAAATATCTTCACTATGATTTTAAACCATCTAGTGAAAGGGTAGAGACAGTACAACTAGTTCATATCCCCAGTAGGTCATAAGTTACATCAAAGGATGACTTTTATTATGGAAAATGATTTATAAAACATACTTGGAACATTAATTTTGGAAAAATAACCTTCCTCTCAAAGTCATATTTTAAGAATAAAAATTCATTAAATATTTTAAAAATCATTTTCATTGAAAATAACCTCAAAAACCTTTAATGGGAAAATCAAATATCATTTAAAATAATTCTTGAGTAAAATATCATTTCCAATTTGAAAAAAACATTTTTAAACTAAAAAATAAAAAAAATTAATAATTTTCATTGAAAACAAAATTTTAATATTATAATGTAATATTTAAAACATTGAGTGGTCATGAGAGTGGGTAATTCCATACACATTAAAAAAAATAATCCTTTCACATTTTTAGTAAAACATAAATAGAAATTGTTTAGAAAATGACATTAAGATTATTTTTAAAATAATTTGTAAAAGTAAAAAAGTTTAAAAATGACCTTAATAAAAATTAAATATTTTTTTAAAATAGTTTTGTAAAACAACAATATGGAAGAAAAAATGGGATTTTGGATGAAGAGATAACTAAAATGAGTTTGAAAAATATTATATCATAGTTTGAGTAAAAAATATTTAGAAATTAATAGAAAACATTTATTTTCAGGAAATAACTAGTGGAAAACAAAATTATGGAGTTTCATCAGATATATATCATATAATTGCATCATAATATGAATATATATAAATGATGATATTGTATAATAAAACCCTTAACAATTTGGTAACATTTAATCATAATATTTATGGAACAATGATATTGAATTAAACTTACAATGTCTTGAGAATAAATGTTTTCATGATATTAAATTCCACTGTGGATATATATACATCTAATAAGAGAATATAGTTACCTAATATAATCTATGTCCCGAAAGTAAATTAGAAAAAAAATCCCCTACCACTTTGGTAATATTTTGAATCATTAGCTCCAATAGATAATAAGATAAAATTAAACATTAAATATAATTAAATGATATATATTCATGATATATCATGTCAATGAAGAATTATATATAGTACATAAAATAAATAAGTTATGAAGATGGAATATGTCTCCAGTAAATAAAATAAAGAATGGAAATCCATTACATCAAGTCTTTAATTCCGTCTTACACATTATAAAATCATGTATAATAAATATAATATAGAAACATCATTATATGTATCACATCATATAGAATTTTATTATAACCATTTATTAACCATGTATTAATAATTCCATGTTATAATCATTTTTTGGGAAATAACTGCTTTGTTTTTCACATATAATTTAATTTTTTATCCTATTACATTGAACATGGTTCAAAAAAATAATATTTTTAACCATTATATAATTATAATAAATATTCAGTATATATATTTATATTAGAAAAAAAAATATACATATAAAATAAAATACACCATTTATGATAATGGTAGACCATACGTGTACATGAATGTTGTATCCATTTTATAAAAAGATGAGATGAAATTATAGAATATAGTATATTACCTTTACAAAATAATTTTTATTAAATATATATCACATTTATCTGTTAAATTTTCCTTAATTTCCTTCCATTTAAATCATTAGTGAAAAATAAATCATATCGCTTTGCGACGTGGTAGTCCATTGGACACATGAACATCATTAAAATATCAACCATAGAATAAAAAGTAAGAAGGCATATGTGATATAATAATTATATAAGTAAAAATATGTTTTAAATATAAAACATATTCATTTAATTTATCCCTATTCCCATACACTTAAAAAAGAAATGAAAAAAATCATCACATCAGTTTGTGAGGTGGTAGTCTGCTTAACACAGAAGCGGCATTAATATTTTCTAGTGGGATTAAAGTTAAAAAGGTAGGTGTGATATTATGACAATAAAATTATAATAATATCATAAATATATTATATAATCATTAATTTTATCATTATATACATCCATTATATGTGGTTATGTAATGGAATTGTGTCGTTTTGTGAGATGGTAGTCTATTGAACACCTGAGTGATTATCCTGCTACCCATTCAATATAGAAGTGGAGATGGATATATGTTAGGAAATTAATAGAATAATAACATTTTATATTTGATATAATATCATCATTTTTTAATAATAATTAAATTATTTTTAATAATAAATTAAACCAAAAACACAAGTTTCATAATCGTACCTATTCTTTGAAGAACATTTTTAGGTTTCCAGAAAATGGTTTCCTAGTAAGGTTTGTAATTCAAACCAATTCATCAATTTGGTAGAAATTTTATTCATGAATATATATCTATATGGATTCACATAATAAAATGGTTTTTTATGTGTGAAGTGTGGAGGAGAGGTGGTATCCTTTTATAAGTGTAGGAAAAGACACATATAGAATTTTTGAAAAGAATAAGCTGTACCCATGTTTCTCACATGAAGAAAGGTTAAAAATGGTCCATTCGAAACAAATATTTTCTATAAGGTATATATATTCCCCAAAATTGAGTTTTGGCCATGATTCTAGTTCAATTTACCTTTTATCATTTTTTTGTAGCCCTCCAGTAATTTTAATTTAACACTAACCGCATTAATTAATATATATTATTTATATAATTCATTTTGACCAAAAATTTTGTTTTAATTATTATTTAATAAAAAAAATTATTATTTTAAATATCTAATATATTTTATCAAATTCAATTCATAGAAGTGGAAAAGTTTAATTTTAAATTGAACATGTAGTTACGTAGAAAAAGGCAATTTTCCAAAGTGAAAATCATCACATGTTTAAAAAGTTTTATATAAAAAGTTAATATAAAATTTATTCAAATGACCATAATTCAATTAATATATATATTATTTAACAAATTTAACATTTATAACAATATTAAAAATGAAAATTTTCTTGTTAATGATTTGAAGGGAAAAGATGTTTTTAATAAAAACCAGTATTTTTCACTATTCAATTTAGATTTTATATTTTCCAAATATTCTAAAAAAATTACTCCATTATATTTTTCAAAATTATTATTTAAAAAATTAATTTAATCTTTTATAACAATTAATCTCAAATTGGGAAAGTTATTGTTAATGTCACTACTAAAAGGTGAAAATCTAGTTTTTAGAAATAAATACAGTTTTGATGTATAAAATTTGATTTATTATTATATCATATATATAAATAACATAAGAATAATGTTAAAATTTTTATTTAATATATATATATATAAATATATATTATTAAAATCATTCTACATGAGTTATTTATTTAATTTATTGAGATAATTGTAAGCATAAAAATTGTTTTGGAGAAAGTTATTTTTTATATTTTCAAATGTTTTTTATTTTTATTCATAATTATATGGTCACCAAAGAATTAATTTCATATAAAATTTTATAAAAATATATTTCTATAATTTATTTAATCATATTAATACCCACCATTGTAATTGTTAGGTGATAACCATCACGTTAAATAGTAATATAAATTGTATATTGTGGTTTTTTAAAACTCGGTGTTCCATGTAACACAAGATCATATTCAAATTAAATTTATTAAAAAAATTATGTCATAAAATCATGAGGTGACAGAGTAAGAAAAATTTTAATCTAAAAATTTACAAGTCATATTCATCCAAATTCAACAAAATATTCTATTCATAGAGGTAAATTCATAAATATTGGTTTATGTGAAATTCCTCAAGGAATTCCTATTAAATTTTAACAAAATAAATTAATTAAGAGTCATATATATCAGTGATGAATCCCCAACAGTGTTATAATGTAATATCCTTCTCAAACATTAAAATATAATAAACTTTGAAATTATGTGTAGTATTGGATCCTTTATATTTTTTATATGACCTTATTATTTAAAAGTATGTTTCAATCTTATACAAATTTTTGATTTCATGAAACATGATTTAAGAAACCAAATAACCATGATATTAATACTTAAAATAATAAATAATTGCATAAATTTACTAATAAATATACTAAAGTAAATTTTAGTGAAATTTAAAAAATTTATTTACACATAAATATTCTCATTATAGAGATGGGATCAGAGGTTATTATCTCAATAATTATTTATCAAACTTTCATTGAATTGATGAAAGAACACATCTATTTAAACAAATGAATATGGTTTTTCTAGTTGGAGAGGAAAAAGGGATATTTTATTTCATGAATGTAGTGAAGAATATATATAAGCTAATGTATTTTAATGAAATCAGTTCTACTAAAGAAGATTTTTTACTTCTAAATATTTAATGAAAATGATATAAGAAGGGAATTTAGATTCTTTATTAAAGAGTGGAAAAAATAATAGAGGCCAATAATATACATGAAGAAAAATATGGTAATTATAAAGTATAGGTTTATTTAGCTATGGAATTATTTTCGAATTTTATTCAATCGATTATAAGTCTAGAAAATGTAGATTTAAAATAAATAATGTACAATTTAAGATGAAAATTATGTGGAGACATTGAAAATTTTACAGTTATTATTAATGATATTTTCTCAAACAAATGAGATAAAACTTGTCATATGTTTTCAAATAATGGAAAAAATATTGTTTCATAGATAATATTAGACATTATGTGCATTGTAATAATCCAATAAACTCATACATTGAGGTTTAATGAAGGATGTAATCCATTTATGTATTCATAATATAGGTTAATTCCACCTTTTATAGATGTTTAAAGAAAAATGGTAATAAAACTTTTGAATATATGTATTGAATATAAATATAAATTTGTTATTAGGTGATTCTCAATAATGTAGTTTCAATTATTAGAGGGATGTTAGATGATAAATAAGGGTGATTAACAAATCACTAATCAGGTAATGATATATTGGAGAGATTTGATAGACCACTGTATTCTAAGTAAAAAACAAGAAAGGGTAACTTTCATCTTCTATTTGTAAATAAATTTTTTGAAGTAAAATCATAGGATGAGTATTATTGTTTATTTCAACTGATACACCATATATAATTGATGTTCAAATTCATATAATGAATATAATGATTCTAAATAAAATATTAAATTTATTATCAATTTTCATGCATATTGGTTTTGATATACATGAGAAGAATGGTATGATTTGGGTAGATTGACATATAATACTTATAAATTGTTTATATTTTCATGAATTTATAAAAATATCAATAAGTGTTTAGAAGGATGACAAGGATATTCTTTGGTAGAAGATAAATATGTTCAATAATATTACAAAGAAGATGTCATAGATTATCATATACCTTATTAACTCAAGGATGAGGAAAAATAATGGAATGAGTTCCGAAAACCACTATGAATACAAGTATATTTTGGGTTATTTATCCCTTCCAAACACTATCTAAATAGATGGTTTGGTTTAATAATCCATTGAAATAAAATATTTATTGATTATTATAACTATAAGGAATTTTTTACACACTAAAAACATTATATACCTATAAATTTTTATTTTATCTTGCAGGAACCCTTGAGGGGAAATCATTGCTATTAACATGATGTTAGATATAACATATAATTGTTATGAAAATTATGGTAAAACAAGATATGAAGATTGAGGCTTGAAATTTTATGTCCTTTTTGAGGTGATTCTATTGTATCATATTAAAGATTAGAACATATTATAGATATTGGATGAAGAAAACTAAATGTTAATGAGATATTCCCATAAATAAAATTGTTTATATTATATAATTGGATAAAACCAAGCCACCACTTATATATCACCATGATTTTTTTTGATGAAATTAATTATGTTTTTTTCAATGACATAAATAACAAATTTAAGATTCATGCAGACTATACTACAGTATTTATTATTGTGCAATAATATTTTCTCTAATTAATTTACTAAACAAATTATATTTTATGAAACAAATCTTTCCAATAAAAAGATTATGGTATGGAGGATGGATCGACGAATGCTGCACCCACTCTCTGGAGAATATCCAAGGAACCCTACACAATTGCTCGATCCTTGACTGATGTAGTTGTCGAAAGATCTATCAATCTGACTAAGCCTGGTACAGATGCTGTCATAGATTATGTTTCATGTATTGAACCAAATAACTTCTCACATAGAGGAAATCTGAGGATCTATTTTACATCCAACAAGGTAAACTATCTTTTTTTAGATTTATGTTTTGTTCTCATAGAAAAACTATTCAAGCATAGACAATCACTATATTTAATACGGAAATTTCTTGAAGTAATTTAATTCTAAGGATTTCATATTAGTTTATAAAATCATTCATTATTTTCTTTTTTCACACCTAAAAATAAGAGTATCATAGCTATTGGGTGATACATTCCTAGTCTATTGGAGGTTGTTTTATGAATGTTTTAAAATAGACACTAGAATTTGATCCTCGTATCGAGTCCCATATCGTTCTGATCTGGATTGTATTTCTGAGACTTCTACAACACTTGTTTAATAAAATTTATTTATTTCTAATTTCCAGCCTCATTAGAAACCCTATCAAGATAGAATATTCCACGAGCTATCATTCAATACCCTTGGTTTCTAGGGGTTGTATTGATGTTGAGGTTTCACATGTTCTTTCTTCTTAGATTTGGATAAAAATTGTAACTCTGGATTATTTTAGGAAGTGGTTTATAAAAATCTCCTCGATTACTACATAGATTTCCTTAAGATTGGATAATCCTTGAAGGACTATCTATTTATGTATAATCACTCGCTAGTTCAAAAAAATCAAGGATATAAAAGGGTAAGAAAATTTTAGGCATAGCTTTTCCTAGACCATCTATAATTTAGAATGCTCTTGCTAGTCAAAATATTGTTGCTGAGAAGTCTAATGAGCTCGAGGGTCATAATGTGGTAAAACATAAGAATCAAAAATCAATGATAAACACACATGTGGCCAGTGTTATTTACACTTTTATGGATTATTTTAATAGTTCTCTGGGTGCCTTCTTCTTTCCTACCACCTAGGTGGGGGAATAGGTGGAACATAGAAATTCTCTTGAAACCATGCAAAAAGTAGAGGATAAAAGTATACACTCTTACTGTAATGATTCATTACATTATACCTACGATCAATCCTGTCAACTTGAGTAAAAGTACCTACAGTCAAGCTCTAGAAAATCAATAAATTTAACAATTGATCAAGATGTTTATATCACACTATATTCTAATAAGACTAAAAAACATAAAGACTATTCTAACATTGAAAGAAAATTTTGTCAATTGGTCCTTTTATGTTTCCAAGTCACAAAATATCAACTCTTCTTCATAGCACATTGATGTTGGTATTTCTGGAACAATAGTTGATTATGATGATATGAAAGATTTAGCTTTTGATGGGCATATTGATAGCTCTTTAAAAGGTGCATATATGGTTTTTGTAGGCATGGAAAAGGAAATTTTATCTTTGTTGGAATAACAAGATGTAGTTTTTCTACAAAATTACATGGATGGTAAAATCACTATGGATACATTCCTTAAAATTAGTAAAATATTGCTCTCTAAAATGGAGGTGGTATTTAAAACAAATTAAGACATCAATTACAAGAAAATTTTATGGAAATGAATTTGTTCCTTATTTATTTTCTTATACAATGAATATGTATTTCTATTATTTTGGATCCTAGTTTGGTTTCATGAAGTAACTCAGCCGGCAGGGTCTATATGTTAACTCTTTCAATTTTTTTGTATTTTTAGAAAACACTAGTGATCAATATATAATTCGTAATAGTAAATTTATCCTAGTATACCTATGTTTATGTGAACCTTATCTTATCTGACTTACTATAAATGCTAGAGACCACCTGAGGTTTTTGTCCCATTTGTTTGTTTTTGGTTCTGTGTGATTATTGGGGAGCCTTAGATTTCTGTTAGGTTTTATTCATGAATCAATTTTCTTTGGGCAGTCATGTTTCTTCTCTTTTTTGATGTTTCTTTGGATACTTATAGATCTACAATGTTTCAAAATATATAATAAGGCCCAAGTCATAGAGTAGTTGACATCTCTGATGAAGTTCCATTCTTTTTCATTCTAGTTTCTCCTCTTACGTTTTACATGATGAGTTTCATGGTGGCTGCAAATTCATTACTTTGCAATATTTCTCTACACATTGGGAATATTTTAACTCTGAATTTTGTGGCTTTTAAGAATATTCATGTTGATCTGGACAAGAATGTTGGAAGCTATACTTTTTTATGTATCTTTAGTTCTCTGAAAATTGTACTTTCCTCAATCCATTGATGGTGTAATCTTATTACACCTGATTCTTATACTATTAATTTTTTAAAATTATGTTCTTTAGGGAAATAATTGGGTAACCTAGTCATGTCTTAGTTTGTATTAAAATATATACCAAAACAAATATTGGCCATACTATGAGTTCTTCTTAAGGAAGTATGATTTCACTTATATAAAAGTGGCATACCATAATAAATGGTTAATATTTCTATAGTTAAATGTATTTGTTGATGAGTCCATAGTTTCATGTTATAGGATATAAGTTAATCCATAATTTTGTATATTATATTGTAGGATATAATTTAATAATAAAATTCATCATCCATTTTAATTTCGATGTCAATAATTGAATTTAGTGTTGAGAGATAAAATTTTATTTCTACGCTAAATTTTTAAAACCACAATAAACTGTTATAATGTTTCTATTACAAACCCTTATTTACTCCCATGTATAAAGTTATAAATATTAAATATATGAAGTTTACTATTTTACTATAAGCAGTAAATCCATTCTTACAGACATCATTTATTTTTAGTCAATGGATAGATACAAAAAATTTATATCTAAAATCCAATTTAAATGTTTTTTGAATTTAAATATACATAGTATTTCAGATAGGCACATAAAATTATAACTGATTGAGGCTTATCAAGTTCAATAGTAGAGACTTATAAAGTATATCAGATATATACATATCAAGTTTATATGAAAGAGACTAATAAGGTATGCCAGATAAAGAATTATCAGTTTTACAGAGTGATGATTTATAAATTTTATCGAACACATATAAAAACAATATTCTGTATAGTGTTATAAAAAATTTACATAATAGAGATATACTGGTCCTATTAGATGAAACATCGTACAAGCATTGGGATGGTGTTGAAACTAATTACCACCAGACAAAGATTTTTTGTTGAACCCATCAATAGATAAAGAAGTAATGTCTAATTCCATTGGAATAGATCCTTTCATGTACCAAATATAACCATTTAATTTTCATTTTGAAGAAAACTATAAATATTTAAATAGCCTCAAGAAGAATAACCAAATAACCTACATTAAATCTAGATCTTGAGATTGAAATTTTACAATTTCTTGTTACTAAAATTTCTCTATATTGTAATATTTAGATATATTTCCTTAGAACATATGATAGTGAGGATATTATTTTAAATTATATATGTTTTTATATTGTATATGGTGTTGGTATGAAAATGTGGATTAAGGGATCCAAGGTATAGGGAGGAACCTATTTTTTCAATTAGCCTAATCAAAGGATCTAGGGGATAGGGAAATAGAGATTTTTCTGATAAATCTGATTGAGGTATTCCAATATGTGTGAGATGGATCTTCCAATAGGTTATTAATTAGGGATACCAAAAGTAAGGTTTAAATAAATCATTATCACTTCGGGTAAATTTGACACCCACTTTTAGTAGGGGTTCTATATATTTTGTTATAAATTTTTTATGAAAATCCAGTTATATTTTTGTTGTGAATTCTGTACAATTATTATACTATGTTTTTTAACTAGTTTCTTAATCAAGAGTTATATAGTATATTATAAGTATTGTTCATGTGATTTACCTTCTTATAAAAAATGATTTTTGAAGTTTTATGTTTATGGTTTATAACGTAAGATTCACTCCTACCACTTTTTTGTTATTTATACCATACATTCCTATGAAAAATATGGTATATCAGGGTAAGGTATCTACATATATTTCATATAGTTCATTAAATTAACTATGTTATAAGTGAAAAGAATTTATGTGATAAAAATTTCATCTTTTGGTACACTAGATAATATAAATCCTAAAAGGCCAAAAATATTTTATGGTTCATATTATGAGTATTGGAGAGATCATATGAAAATCAATGTGATTATTATTGTAGTTGATAGTTTTTTAGGATTAATGGTAACTATATGATTCCTAACAAGAATGTGATTGATTCTATTAGAGAAGAAAATATTGAATTTTAGTTAAATTATATTCCTCTAAATGATATTTTTTGTTTGATGAAAATGAATATAAATTTTCTAAAACATTTTTTTAGGAATTATAATAAAAAATGGGGAAATATTTAGGTAACTCATTTTGTACCTTCTAATGTTATGGAAACTAGAAGAGCTATGCTTCATGTAAATTATTAGGATTTTGATTTATTACCTGATTAATTAGTTGTGAAGATTCATCAAATATTAATGGCTACTTTAAAAAATTAAAATATCTTAGAGAAAATGAGTTGTTATATGAAAAACTTATTAAAAAAATATTCATACCCTGAAAATGAATGATAATAAAAGATAATGGTTGTATATGATGCAAAAAACCTAACAAATATGAGTATTTATGACCTTTTTTAAACTATAATGCGCAATCATAGTAGATTGAAAAGAGGTATAGAGAAATAAAATTAGAATAATAGAGTATCATTTTCATTGATATCCTGAATTGTTATATCTAAGAAGTATAATATTTGTAATGATATTTCAAAATATTCAAAATTAAAGAGGAATGATAAAGATTAATCAGATAGTATCTCTTTAGGGGAATTTTAATGTGTCCTTGATCAGTTAACTAAAAGTAGGGATATAAATATTATAATGAAATATTTTCATTACATATATATAATAATTAGAATCATGGATGTGATAAGAATGATAATTCTAATAATATATATTATTAATGAAAAAAATAAGAGCTAATATACCCAATTGTAAAAATTTAAAAAATAAAGTGATGACATTAAATGAAATTTTATAAAATTTAATGGAGTAATAGTTAATAGAATAAATGTTTAAAGTATCTATAAATAAGGAGTTAATGTTGTAGTGACACATATTAAGAATGTTCTTCTCATGGAAGTATTGATGGGTAGAATTTTGTTGTATTTTATGATAGCATTCAAAATACTAATAAATGCTAAATGGATATGGTATCAACTAAATCTCTTATGAAGTTAAATATAATTTAAAATAATAGGATTCTTCTTATGATGAGATCAGTTCTACCTCATTATAAGAATAAAATGTTGTTACATCAAAAGATGAGATAATTTTTCCATAATTTAATGAAATGAATTGATATGTAATTTTACATGATAAAAATAATCCTACTATTTTTAGTGACTATGATTTTTATAATTAATATCATGATAAATCATATAATAAAATTTAAAAACAGAATTCCCAAATTTCTAAACATACATCAGTGTTAAATATGAAATCTAACTCCAGATCAACTATTAAAGGAAATAATTTAGTTGAAAAACATAATTAATAAATCATTACAAACAAAATAATTTAAAAAAATTTACCACTTGAGAGGAAAATTTTGACAATCATTTCAAATAGTTTAAACCACATAACATAAGATTTGGAAAATGTTTTATATCAAGAAAGCCTCATTTTTAGTAAAATTATTTTCTTCCTAGAAATGATCAATTTATAAAATGTTTAAAATGAGGAAAATAGAATAATAAATATAATTTTTATCTTGTTCAATCATTTGGTTTTCACAAATACTATATCTATAAACAATTATCATATGTACAACAAAAGATATTTGGATATTTATAAATTCCAATATTTCTATTTTTTAACACTTCTAGACCAAAGAATATTTTGAAAAAAAATAAAATTATTTTCTTTCATTTTAGGGAGAATGAATAAGTACTTTAAAAAAATGAAGACTATATGGATAATGTATCTTCATGGAATAATATTGGAAACCAAATTTTCTTCTAGAAAATTGAAAAGAAGGAAAGTGGAAAAGTAACTTTTGGAGATAATGATCAAATATAAATCCCTAGAACCTATGATATTTAATTTCTTAGTAGGGATTTAATTTTAAATTTTATACATGTTTTTGGACATAATCATGATCTCAATATCATAATTCAATTATATGATAATGGTTACCTTGTGAAATTCATGATTGATAAATTTATTGCCCATATTTTTGAAGGTAATTTCATTATTTCTACTAATGGACAAAGTAATGTTTACACAATAAACCTAAACCACCTTAGTTACCAAGATTTACATTTTATCAGTGAAATAGAATATCTACCATATCTTCTTAATACAAGGTTAGGACAATGTAATGTTGGAACATTAGATGAACATTCTATGAAAGGAACTTTTATATACTTACAAGAGAATAGGTTTAATTCGTAAAAATTATGTGATCCATGTTAATATAGTAGAAATAGATATAATTCAATAAATATTTTCTTGTAATCTCAAATTTTAATCTTTAATGTTATTTAATATTGAATCATTAGGTCCAACATTAATTATAAGTATTTGAGGAAAACACTATATGTATGTCTTGTTTGATGATTATATTAGATATACTTGGTTTAATATTTTATCAAAAATTTCATAATAATTTTTTGATTTAAATGTTTTATATATCATGTTATAATTGAGAAAAAATTATTATTTTATTACTATTAAATTTTATCATGGTGGAGATTTAAATTTTTTTATTTTGAATCATTTTTTTTGTAAAACTTTAATTACAAAAAACTTTTCAACTCCTAGAAAACCTCAATAAAATTGTATATTTTAACAAATAAATAGAACTCTTAAAATAATAAATATAAACTTTTTGATGGAATACTCAATTTATAACCATTTTTGGGATAATTTTGTCAGTTAAATTTCTTAACCATGTTTCTATAAGGTTAATAAATGATTAAAATATTAAGAATAAACATTAACTTGTAATATAAAAATAATCATACTTAGGTGATGAATTAATCACTAAGATGGTATATTTTTACTACCATATTGAGAATAAATTTATAATAAAGGAAAAAATATCTTTAGCATGAGAAACTTGTGTTCTTAAAAAGAATGTTCATAACAAAAATAGGGGTCCTAAAACTTCTCATAAGCATCATAAAATCCCACATAATGATGTGGATTTTATTTTTGATCATTAATTTAATCAAATTATGAAAAAATGAATGGAATTATGGTGAAATTAGTTTTTCCTTGATCCTATTGATTTTAATACTTTAAATGAATGAGATTTTGAAAAAATAAGGTAGGATTGGAAAAAATAGATAACTAGTTAAATATAAGAAAAATATATTCTTTTAATGTCGGTATTACAAACATTATGATAAATTATTAATTGATGAATCATAAATTCATGTTTACATAGATCCTTATGACATTGGTTGAATTTGAAAAGCTCTCTTAGTTGAGGTTTTTATGTTTTATTATAACCTTTTTTATAGAAATATATTTACATTTTCATTTTTTTATTTTTTATGAATTTTATTCTATACTGTGTTTAATTTTTTCTTACTCCGAAATTAATTGTCTATAAGAGTTACTATTCATCCAATTGACCTTCTCATAACCATGGTGTTGTGAAGTTATATGATTTATTTTTATAATCTGTAATCAACCCCACTCTTGTAATATTTTTTACATACCTTCCTTGGGAATATTTTAGGCTGATGTGCTTTGTTGTAATAATTTTATCTCACATTATAATTATATATTATATATTTAAGAATTATTTTTGTCTTCGAAATGTTATTCCATAAATAAATACATTATAATTAAATGTATTTAGGATATATATAGTTTTTCTTGATTAATTTGAAAATATTAAATGGTATTTTGTATGAGATTTCAGGATCTGATTTTGACGGTATATTGTTCTATAAATGATATCATTACATTGTTATTTGTTATATTATGACATGATATATATATTATTCCATGATTTTTTTACAATAAAAAATCTCAGTATTTTAATATTCAATATTTTCGAATAGAACTGAGAAATTAAAGTTAAATTTTATTGAATCATTCTTGAAAAGTATGATTCATGATTAAATGAACTTGTTATATTAGGAAGATGAGGTAACATGATATTCATCAATCAATAATTATCCTTGATTAAGAAATATATATACAAAATATATCTATATATATATGATCACTCATCAATGTAAATTTTATATTCTTGAATAAAATAAATATATAGATAACCCTTATACTTTGTGCTTGATTGAATAATAGTGAAAAATTATATATTGTATTGAAGGCACTTGAAAATGGTATAATAAGATCATAAATTCCAACCATATTTCTTTGGTGTTTTATTTCCCTTGTTACCAAGGAAATAATTTTGGGAGATCAATAAAATAATGTTTCCCAATCCAAATTTTTTTATCATATAAAATAAGATATGAACAAGGATACTGGGATGGTAGTAATAGAACACCAATAATATAGCAACTTGATAAAATGAGTATTTGAACCTTTTAAAATCATATGATTGTGTAATTTACTTTCTTGATATCTATCTATTATAAACATAACCACCATTAAGTTATAATAAGGATATCCTTGTACTAACTAGCATCAAGATCTTGGAATTTTAAATAAGTGAAAATGATATAAGATGTTTTAGTTAGGCTTTAACCACTAATTCATATCACTTTATCTCAATTGTTAGCCATATAACAATCAGAACCTTCAAGTGGTATTAGATATAGGATATTCATCAAGGATATTTTATAAATTAACTTATATACCATGTTTTTTTTATTTTGAATTATAAGGTCACGGGTATACTATATATGATCATACATTTTTAAAAGAGAGTGATAACATATTTGTGTCCCATATCTATATTTATACCCCTAAATATATTTATTGGTATTTTCTCAATCAATAAATTGAATAGAATTGTCATCTTCATTCTTAATTTGATAATATAATTATAATTATTTAAAATATATTTAGTATAACATTTTTATTTTACATTCATTACTAGAAAAATAATGAGTTATATGGTTTGATCTTTTTACTGACAATGAATCATTATTTTCTTTTATTCATAGTGTAGTTAAATTTTAATGATTTGTATAATAATTTTTTAGAGTATGTTTCTAGTGGAAATCTTGAGGTTATAAAAATATATATTTTAGGAATAAAAAAATAAATATTATGGTGGAATTGTAAAGGTTAATTATAAAATATCATGTGTTAATTCAAAAAATTATATAATGATTGAGAAATGAAACAAAAATCTTCAAAGTGAAAATTAAATTATTAAATGGGTGTTTTATATAGATTAAAAAAGATAATAGATTTGGGAATAGATTTGGTTCTCAAGATCTAGTTCAATAAGATTATTTTCAATATTAATAAATGAATCCCCAATCCTTTATTGAAGGATTTTACAAAGAACTCGAATAGGTCATGTTGTGTTTAATCAAATCTAAACAATATGTTATGAATTTTGAGTAAAATAAATCCAAAAATATGGATGATTTATTTTTTTAATTATTTCAATTTAAAATCTCATAATTTTTTTCATATTTTAATTTTAATTTATTGAAAATTCATAGGAAAATAAAAATATCTTTTCATTTATTTTTCAAACCAAAAAATATTAAAGAAGAGGATAAAATAAAATTACACATAGAGAAAAGGTCTTGTGAGCAACGTTTAAGGATTAAAAATTGTACAAAAAATTTTATAATGAGTGATTGTGATTATAATCTAAAAACCTACTAGATGGTAAAACTAAGTTTTAATAGGTTTTAAATAAGGGTAATCTATCTTTTAGAATACTCACTAACTTTAACCATGTTTAATATAATAATATGAGTGTTCTTAATAATGTCTCACCAAATGAAAAAAAGAAATAGTCCAGGGGAGACTCACTGATGATGTAAACATGCCATTAAATTATTATCAAATAAAGAAAAAATTTATTGTAAACTAAAAGAAGAATGGAATGAGATAGACATCAAAATATAATGGAAAAATTTTACATTTCCTTTAATTATTTTTGCTTCTACAATGTTCATGTATATCATTAGAGACATATATTGATAACTCATGATGCATAGAATAGTTTTTTGTTTAATGAAAACTATGATACATGAATTTTGATTTATAAAGATTATATATGTGGTAAATTGAGTTGTCAAACTATTATTAAATTTGAATGCATAATACATTATATTTAACCTTTAAGTAATATTTTTACTAAATGATACATTGTCTTGTGGATGTTTCCTCTATAAAAAATTATTGTGGTGTTTTAAAATCCCCCAAAAAATAAATCTTTTCAATATAAGTTATTTTACAATTTATGCATAGAATTCATTGGTTCTCTACGCTATGTTGGATTTAAGAATTTTTCCAAGGGTTCAACGTGAGGTTGTGTTGGTGGTTGGCTCCTTATTAGGGGTATTTTTTATGATATTTTTGTAGTGTATGTAATCTTATGGGTAGGTTCATGATAAATTTGAATCTCAACAACTTCATATGTTGTAGTCTTGAGAATAAGTTCATCATTAAACTCTCACGTGAACTCTATTTAATAATATATTCTCACTTTGGAACTATATTATACTATAAATATTATTCATACATAACCATTTATAATCTATACTGAATAAGATTTTGTAAACTATGCTATAATTTTTAAACAAAAAAACCAATTGAACACAAATCCATTAACATAAATTCATAAAAAAGATCATCAATTAAATTCATTATATCTAGCTTATTTCAATAATTATGATCAAAATTTCTCAAAAATATCAAAACTATTATATGACTAATAAAATTTCAAAAAAATATAATACATATAAAAATATATGAAAAAGAACGATAGTATTTTTCTAATCATGATCCTTGTAATCCTTAATGTCTATATGGTCTACATTATTTCCCATTGTCTCTTATAATCATCATCAACATTCCCTTATTGTAAGAATATCCATGCACTCACAAATATTATAAACATAATTTTTTGGAAAAGGATAGAATATATAAGAATTTATTAGTTGTAATTTTTCCCTTAAATCTTCATCAACTCAATTATTATCCATCATTAAATTCCAAATATAAATAATCTAATACTAGTGGTACATAATGACTGAAGTAGGATAATATTTACCTTCCCATATAGAACTTTTTTATACTGATGCATGCCATTTGTTTTGTGTAATGAACCCACCACTTTATAATGGTTCACACAAAATATCATTTACATTAGGGAGAATAAATTTAAAAAGGTATTTCTTGATTCATTATTCTTGTATGATAAATACTTGGAGATATATAATAAAAATAATGATAATATCATAGAAAAATTTGAAGAGACATTCCCACTGATTAAATGGGAGAGTGTTATTTCATGGGGAAATATGTTATTGTGATAGATTGATTAATCTATAAGGTTGATCCTAAAAATTAATGTCTATTAATGTTTTTATGGGTCTAAAATAAGTTCAAAAAATACATATCAATTTAGGATATATCTATTTTTTCAGTGGTTTATCACTGATATTTCTTAAATCACTCATCCTATTTTTGTAAAAGAGTCAATGTTTTCTTTCAATTATAAGAAACAGTAATCCTTTTATTTATATAAAATGATCATAGTGACTACTCAAATAAATCTAAATCTAAATTGATGGGAATACTTTTTCTTAATGTGTGATGTGATGTATTATCAGTTTCGAGTAATCCTTGATCGATGTGTTGATAAATTCTTTTTGGTTTATTTATTATGAATGTTTTACTCTAACGTAAGATTAAATGAATGAAATCCTAATAGAAAAATCATTTGCATTATTAACAATTAATTAAATATATATTGGTCATACTTGTACATTTTTTAGTTGTAGTCAACATAGATCACATGGAATTGAAAATATTTCTTATCAAAACTAATGTCAAGGAACAATTAATATAGTGGATACTTTTACTCAATATATTTGAAATTAACATCAATGATAAAAGGGATTAGAGTATATGTCATTGAATATACCATGATATTATAGTTTCATAATATTATTGGTGGTTTGAGAGTTAAAAATATGGTTTAGTTCATAGATGAATAGTTTTTATGGTGGAGTTAGTAGATCTTTCATGGTTTATAGACATCTCTAATTATTTTTCTTATTGTAATAATCTATACACACTAATAATTTTATAAAATTAAGATATACCTAGTATGCCATGACATCATCCACCCAAAGAATACCCCATAGGCTAACAATGAGAGAGGGGACATGGTGACCGCTTGAATCCTACATCGAGTGGGCCTTGGGGAGGTAACAAACACAAAAGGTATATCATACATATAAATGGGACGTATTACCATATATGAGAAAAATATACAAGATATATATATAAAATATACACCAATAAACTCATCCTCATATATTATAAATAATCCCATGGGAATATATGTAATTTCATATAGTACTAAAACAACTGGAAAAGAAACTGCATGTACAAAAAAGGTAAACCTGGCAGCGATCATGAAGCCCAAATTTCTGTTGAAAAACCACGAGCACATAATATCTATCCAAATATTAAAACATCCCTTATTGAATAAAAAATTAATTTATATTTTCAATGGGTAATCATTAAAGTATTCTTAGTTGGATCCTCCATATATCCTCTATTAAAATAGATAATAAAATCATATTAAATCTCAATGAACCACAGGAAAAACTAACACATCACCTAAAAAGGTTTACAAAGTTCCCATCCTCACTATGGATATCTCCCTCTAATTCATGCATTCAATAGATATCGTATATTACAATTATAAATTAACAATTTTACCCTGCAACCACTTACCTATTCGTTTTTTCCCTTCCCTAATGTCATACATCATGATCCATATCTCTCCAAAAGTAATACACTCTATAGACAGCTATCCTACGTATCAAAACATGAATCTATTGCATTAAATTGTCTCATAATCTCATATGACATATCTATATAGTAAAAAATAAGTTTTTAGGAGCCACCACATCCCATACGATTTTTATCATACATCTGTAATTATACCTCAAACCATTAAATCCAAAACACCAAGTAAGGCACCTCAAGCCATCATAACCTATACATGTTATAATAATAAAAATCAATTGGATATTGTATTGGATGTACATGTGTGTGAAACAACCTAATGATATTACATCCCTCTACACACCATTGGCAATGTAGTGTATCAAATAAAAACACATATAGTATTTAATATAGATCACAACCACACTTTTGGTATAATCAGGTCCTTATATCAATAGTAGTTATAGTTTTTAAGACACCTGACTGCCACTACTAGGGACTATCAATCCTATGATAACATAATAAATTAAGGGGCCACATTATTTTCATTCACTTCATTTAAAATTTAACTTCACATTAATTAATTCATTCAATATTAATTAACATTATTTTTAGTACATTTCATTAACCACTTAAGTAAAGTCCATTCCCCGCAATAAGATTCCAACTGATTCAATGGTTTCTTAGAATTAACACAAAAACTATCATTTGTGAAATAAAAAAGATAATTGTTTAGAATTTTAATATAAATTATTACCATTCCCTAATTCCATTTAATATTGGAAAAAAATACTATTTTACCATCAAGAGATGAATCCAAACACATCCATCTACCTCATGAAATTGGGAAACAAATGTAGATAAAATAAGAAAACCTGATATCCAACCATCAAAAAAATTCATTAACATAAAGCATCCTTTTTAAGAAATAAATGGGAAAGACTATATTTAACCCATTCCATAACATTTGGTCTCATCCTCAAAATTAATATAAAAATAAAAAATTGTCTTACCATCATTGGCCTCAAATACTGCAACAACCTTAGGCCTTCTATCCCATATCTCATCATCTATCCTATGATCCCATTGAATCGCATAGATATTATCATATATAGAGTGCACATAAATTAGTAAAAAACCTAGTAAATAGGGAAATGTGTCCCCAAAATAAGTCTTCTGTATAATACATAAAAACATGCACTCATAGTCTCCAATATAATTCATCCTTCCTTTATAACAAAATACACTCAAACCTATAATGATATATCTTTATCAAACAACTAGTTTCTCTTAAATCATGAATTAACCTATTCAATTATCACTGGTTATGAAAATAGGTAGCCTAAGGAATCAGCTACAACAACCTATTAAAAAAATTAATCATGTCTCCTATCATTTTCCATCTTTAACATGATTTAGAGAAGAACAATTCTCATTTCACATGATTTTAATGATTAATCTCATTAACAAGCATTCCAACTTTACATTTATTATCCAATTACAATAACACATGCAATAAAACATTCAATTAAATATACATACTTGAAAAAAATTGACTACTATCAAATTATGAGAAACGTCATATTTTTTAAACATGCCTTGTCATTAATTTCGTAGTCAACCAACAAAAAATTTTAAAAATTAAATTATTTATCCAATTTCATCAATCTAAAAATTAATAAAGTATAATAAAAACATTATATTCAAACCATAATATATATATCACGCTATTTGGAAAAATGTGGAAAACCGTTATCATGGTATAAATGAACAAAATGTGGTAACTAAACATAAAATAATTTAATTATTTTATTTATTTTATTAATTTTATTGTTAGTTAAAAAAATAAAAATGGATAATCCATGGTCAATTTATAATTTTGTATAAATATATAAGAGAATAAATGAATCAGAGACCTCAATCGTTATATGTTTATGAAATTATAATGGAATACCAATGCGAATCTATGATCAATTATGTCATCAGAAAAATATGATCTCCAAATGATTTAATTCCATAAAAACTCTAGAAAACTAAAATGGAAATATATTAGAATAATTGATATCATCATAGATAAAATGGAAAGAATTAATGGGAGGAAACAAGATCAAATAAATAGAAATAACTAGAAGAAAATAGGAAACTACCACAGATCATCATGGATTGGAATCAAACATATGTGGACTGAAATCAAATGAAAGGGAGAATAAAGGTTTTTAAAATGACCCCTATATATATAGGGTTTTATAGGAAGTGGTATGATAAAATATAGATAGGGTCCATGGTGTAATTTACAGCCATACATATTTTTAGAGGACTATGGTTCAACTCATAGGACCATACTGCAAACCATCTAGACCATAGCATATTTTGACGAGACCATACTGCATCCTCCCGGTTAAACCAATGTCCCGGATCCATGGATAGATCCACGAATAATATCATAATTATCCAATATAAATATGTAATAATATAATATTAATGTTGTAACCATCCTTGATTTGGATGTATAATAAAAATCCCTATGTCAGAGTCAACCCAATCCAACCAAACCCAAGGAAGGGCCTACAATACAGCAGACAAATACACTATAACCAATCCTAAAAATTAAGTAGCCTTATATTTCTTCCTTTGAGTGTCCCTATTCTAGAATTGGGAGACCACTCCATATAAACTTGGTATATGGTGCAACACACGAATCCACACTACATCCTAGCCCCAAATGGAATAGGTACCATCTCCCCATTTACCCTATAAACTCCCTGAAACCTCTTCTAGATGCCTCCAAATCTCAAAAAATTAAGGGAATCTATCGTCTAAGACCTTATATCAAATACCTCTCAAAAAATTATAATCCTTGAAATTAAAAAATAGATCCAAAGAGAAATGGATGCAATAGGGTTGTCTCTAAAATAACCCCTGGAGAAAACACTCAAGGGTCTCACTATCACATGATCTCGACCACATCACATAAAAGAATAAAGTGAAAACTCATTAAACAGCATTACTATACTAAAAACACTCTCTTGGGGGAGATATATCTCAATTGTGGGAAATTCCACAAAAAAATAATAAGTGAACGACGCCTCATAAACTAGAAAATGTCTAATGTCATCAATGAGAACTACGAAAAAGAAGATTTAAATTAATATATATCTAATGGTAGTGAGTTTGTATCTTGGACTCACAACCCTTGATACTCTCCACAAAAACATTTTATGGCAAGATTAAATGAACCAAGGTAATAACATTCCCACACAATACATTCTCTTGGAGGTATTAGATCTCTATACTTTTCTCCTCAAAGGTCACATCATCCTCAACACTAGTCTTACCCAATTAATTATGTGATATTCATCAGGACAATAACAGAGAAGCAGAAACACATGGAATATTAATTATATCAATCTAACCTATAAGATAAGTTCTATCCAATAAATCATTTCTCTAACAAAATATAACACATTGAAAAGCCCAAAAAATAGAAGATAAAGATTTCTCTCATAACCAATCCATCACTACCCATGATAAAGAAACGTGTTTGTGAACAGATGACCTTCGACATCGAAATATATAGGTGTTATCCTGCAATTTTCAAAGTAATTATAATGATCCCTCACTAATTTCATTCTTTAATGAATTACATGAACCATATCTCTTATGTTTTTAACTAGATCCTACCTAATAACTACTGACTCTTCATCCCCAGTCCAACATAATAGATAATGGATAGGTTGGTTTCAGAAATTTGTAAATGGTTCAATAGAAATATATTGGGGAAAACTATTATTTTAATCAAACTCAACTAATGGAAGGATCTTCATCCATGATACTCCAAAATATAGGAATATAGAACACAAAATTTCTTCTATAGTATGGATAGTATGATTTGACTGACCCTCCATATGTGGATGAAAAGTATTTCTAAGACATAATTGAGTTCCTAAATCTTGTTGGAGGCCCCTCCACACACAAGATGTTGAATGAGGATCCTAATTAGGGATGTTCATCCTCATAAATCTGTGGAGCCTCGCTGCCTCCTCTAGTTACCTCCATAAAAAACCCACTACTAAGCTCGACTCCTTAATAGTATAAAGGCAGATGATTTCATCAAATAATCCATTTACAACCATATAGAATAGGATCCTCTAGAACATGAGGTAAATAGGTAATTAAGACTATAAATATTTCTTCCCACTATAATTCAATAACATCTAATAGCTGGGGAAACCTAAAATGAACACAATTCTTTTCCATCACCTTCTGGAATAGAAAACATCAAGAAACAATTTCAGAGATTTTATGCATCAAACAAGGACAGTAAAACTATCCTCTCAAAGCACTATCCAATTTTTCATGATAATATATACCACTAATAGTGATCTATGAAACTCATATAGAAACATCTCATGAATCTATAGAGGGATGAAAATCTACCCCTGTAACAACACTCGGTGCTATCAGTCCTTAGATAAACTATCATGTCCATCAACAAAAACAACTCAGTTTCTATAAACCTCCACAAAAGAATCCCCAAGCTAGGAATCCTCCACATACTTCACCAATGGATATTTAACTATCATCTGGAAAAGACAACCTCATCTTCCATCCTCTCCCATATCATAACGCATCACTAAGGTCTCTTGAACCACTCTTTAGTAATATCTATTTCCATGCATGAATATAACTATGTGACATTCTTTTAAATGAATCTCCTATAAAAATTCCCATTCCATCATTATTTAAAGTCATGTAGTCAAAATCCTATAACAATTTTATACACCATCACTATAAAAGATTTTATGTCATGTTAGTTGAAGACATGCCTCAGGCTCTTATGATTTGTAAAAACATAAAAACTCTCTATAATGAGTAAATGCCACATAAAATTGAAGGATAACACAATTTCCATAAACATGAGGTCATCATTATGATAGTTATTCTTGTGGGGATGTAAATATCACGGTCCTTAAGAGCTAATTATATCTACTTCCTCAGAACACAACCAAAAAAAATATGTGAAGTGATATAAAAACCACAAAATGAAGCCTTGTATTTAGAAAACAAATACTAAAACACTATCCAACTACTCGTTCAAACAATATAATGGTTCAAACCCATCTAAATCTACAATAAAACTAGATAATTTCTAGTAAAACCAATCATATGAGTCAAATACTAAGTTATATTAACTAGAATCCTCTTATTATATCATTTTGAAACAACAGAACTCTATAAATACACATCATTATTAGGGTATTTTCAAGAAAACAAAACCTATATAATTAATAAATCTATATATCATACATTATAAGACATGACATGCCCCATTAAATCAACTTCTTAAGCCCATAACACATAGTTAGAAAAATTCTTGAACATATTATGGAAACAATGATCTTCCAAAATGGCACACAAATACTATGCATGTTCCACCTCATAGATGGATAACATAAGGATGTTGTTGATGAAAACCACCAAAAACCAATCCATAAACACTTTGAATGCATTTTTTATTAATCCCATGAATGCATCTAAAGTTTTTATTTCATTGACTGAAATCACAATGACCTCATTATTTTTATGAGGATATATAAAAGAGATTTTTAGATTATCTTTATCCTTTACCGATATATATTGATATCCTTACAATATATTGTTTATTGAGAACCAACTAGATAATTTTAATTGATCAAATAAATCATTAATATATGGAAGAGGTTTTATGTTTTGCACTATCACCTAGTATAAGTGATGATAATCAATACAAAGATGAAAACTTTCAACGACCTAATTCATTAACAAAACAGATCCACTCTTAGTAAATAGATTTAGGTGAACAAAACCTCAATGCATTAGATCATTAAGATGTATTCATAGCTCTAGAAACTCAAAAGTTTTCATCCTATATGAAGACATCAAGATAAGTAAAATACCCACTTATAATTAAATCTCAAACAAGATCTCGTATTGAGGGGGAAACTCTATAACCTCCTCATGAAAAACATTATTTTAATCTAAAAAAATCTTGTGAAACACCATCAGTTGATCCTTTGATGATCTCATCATAGGTTTATCCATATAGGAAGGCAAAAATGGAACACTCCTCTAACTCATCTAAGGATCACCCTCCTAAAGTCACATTTTTTGTTCCCTATAAACATCATAGAACAAAACATTCCTCCTAAATAAAACAATAACATAAATCATTGAATGAATCTAATCCATGATGAGAATCATGTCATGTGGTTGATTTTTTATACATAGGAATTCTTCTCATTAGCGGTTCATCTCTATCTCTTACTCACGGTCTCTACTTACATTATAGAGAAAATATTGACCTCTAACTAGAAAATTCAATGCTAATGTAAATGTAAGTCTCTCCACCTAAATTCTTAAATCATGGACAATAAAATATGATAATAAGGAGTGTATATTCCCAATTTTAAACAAATCATTCAACCATGTTTAAAAGAATAACAGATTACTTTGAACAAAATTCGGGTCTCCCAACACCGGAAACCCAATACATTGAAGCTAACAAAAAACTTATTAGTGTTTTATTTGGACCAGATGATGCCTTAATATATGGTAGGAATATTATCTATAAGGATGAGTAACATCTCATGGTAACCGTCTTCCCACCCAATACCCTCTCTTTGAATCCCATGATGGAGTTTCTATCTTCTTCTGCCTCGGCTGAAACTACCTCAATGGAGGAAAATGGAGTGGAACACCTAGTGCATGCTACCAGACCCAAAAGGTTAGGAACCCTCTCCACAAAAAAATATGGCCTCTATAAGTTAAACATGGGTTTTATCCATTAGAATAGTCCTAATATCCTCTATCCTATAGAATTGGTATGATGATGTCTAGGACCTACCACTGGCTGATTAAGTGATCTTCTATCCAGGAACTATGTACCCCATACCATAGTTGTGATTAATAAGTAATATTAATGAATCCCCTCTCAAGATGATCATTTTTTTCTAGAATACTCTTGATAACCTTTACTCTTTACATCATCCCAAGATAAGTTAAAAACATAGATGAGGTGATCTGGTGTGAGGTCTCTAGACGAAAATCCACCTCATAATGGCTCTCCCTAGATTCCTTACCAAGAAGGAGGTCTAAAGGATATTTCAAAAGTGTCCTAAAATAGATCCCAAACAATAACCTTTAATAAATCCATTATCAAAGGATAAAAATCTCCTATAGACTGGCTACCTTCATGGTTAGAGAAGGAAAATTTACAAAAAAAAAATTTAACCTCTCCCACGAGGCCACCGAATCATGATCCTCATGGAATAAGAACCACCACTACCTCACTTATCCATGCATAAATTTTATAAAAAAATCCTAGTGATCAAATTGAATTATATCTCAAACTTCTCTAACATATCTTATG
This sequence comes from Viscum album, assembly GCA_963277665.1. Lineage (NCBI taxonomy): Eukaryota > Viridiplantae > Streptophyta > Magnoliopsida > Santalales > Viscaceae > Viscum > Viscum album. Next base: position 1,244,107,528 of record OY728153.1, read on the forward strand.
TGATTGAGTCAGAAACAGAGCCCTCCTACTTATGTAGATTCTATAAGTGAAACTCTTAGTGTACTACTACAAGTTTCTTCATCATTTAACTCTACTCTATGATAACTTATTGGAACATATAGTTGAGAATATTATATGTTTACATGATGAGTATGAAAACATAGATCTATACATACCCAAATAAAAAAATGGTAAGCAACTTATAGCCCTAGAGTGTGGAACACTTATGATTAATTAATTATTCATTTCATTTATTTTACTCTTTTAATTTTTAACCTATACCAAGTTCCAACCATTCAAACACAATCACATAAAAGAATTATGTATGATAATTTCCTAGGAATATACCCCAAAAATAGTATTTATTTTCTTAGTAGGCTCAATAAACATAATGGTTCATGCATTTGAACAATGGGGGCCTTAAATACTCATGTCTGAACTGGTCTCTCATTTTTTTCATTGCTTACTAAACTCATGAAACAATGTTTCCCTACCAATAAAAGTAGTCTCACATGTTCCTAACCCAAACTCAACATTATACCTCAACCTCCCTTTGATACCACTCTATCATGACCCCCCCCCCCCCCACCTAATGTGTACCCATCATGGGCTGTAAATAAGACATGGGACATTGTGACCACCCGATTCCCACCTCCAGTAGGCCCTTGGTTAGTGACTAGCACTAAGGCTATATAATATATATAAATGGGATTTATTAACCACAATGAAAAAATGAGAAAGATATATCTGGGATTGATACATTTATTAACTCAGGGTCATATATAAAACAATCCCATGTTCGTACATGTCATTTCATAATACACTAAAACAACTGGAAAGTAAATTACAATTACCAAAAAAATGTAAACTCATTAGTGGTCATAAAAACTAAATAGCTTCTACAAAACCACGAGATAGTAATATCCCACCCAATATACAACTTTATACTATTGAATTGAAAATATATATATATGGGGAGATAATAACAGTATACTTAGTAGGACCATCCGTAAAGCATCTCGTGAAAAAGAAAAAGAAAGCATTCTACATCCCAATGAACAACAAGTGAAACTAACTCATAACCTAAACTTTTATACTACGTTCCCAGCCTCACCATTGACATCTCTCATAAAGTCACTCAAACTAGAGAGATAATATATTATAATAATAAATCAATAAGGGTACCTTAGTATTGCTTCCCCACTAGTTTTTAATTATACATCAACATCATTCATTTTGATTCATCTCCCTCTACAAGTAATCTATCCAGTAAACACAAGGGATATGTATCACAACATGCATCTTGTGCATCACCTCATCTTATCATCCCATAAAAAGTCTTTATATAGTAACCAAATCATTTTTAGAATCCTTCATATCTTGTATTATGGGGATCATATATCATGTATTATAGCTCAATCCATCACAACCCATACACCAAGTAAGGTACCTCAAGCCATCAATGTGTATACACGTCATATATATAATAATACATTGAATAAAATATTAGGATACACATGTTTGTAAAATATAAATAATATATTACAGCACTCTACACACATATATGGGAAAATGACTACCTTGGATACTAGTATATACTAGTACAAAGAGAATAGAGTGATACCATAGGGGGTAGTCAACCATCCATCCTCACAACAGATATATTAGGTAAAACACCTTCCCATAGTCAACTAGGTGTCAGTTTCACAAAAAATACATTATATAATATATCTCGCAACCACATTATTGGAATAACCATGATCTAGAATTAATTATAGTTATTTCCACTCAGACACCCAGTTATTACTACTAGGGACTAGACATCCTGTAAGCACATAAGAAATTAAAGGGATGCAATTAGTTCATTATTTTCTTTTAAAATTTCAATTTATGTTAATTAATTCATTGAACAGTAATTAATATTCTTCTAATTACATTCCAATAGTCATATAATTGATTTCCATGCCCTCTAAACATAATCCAACTAAGTCCCCAATTTAACAAGATTGACATTAGCATTTTCATTCCTACAAGAACCAATGCACAGGTTAAAAATTTATTAAAAATTAGTACCATTCCATAATTATATGTAGTCTATAAAAAATATTATTATAACATAAATATAGACATCAAAACACATCCATATGGCTCTAGTAATGGGGAAAGGAACACATATAAAATAAGAGACCTGGCTATCAATCTGGTAACCAAATTCATTAACATCAAGCATCAAGATTAATAACAACAATAGATAAGACCAAATATAACTGGTTCCATCATACTTGGTTTCATTCTACACACTCACATGAATATCACAATGAGTTTCACTATTTCTGTTATCAACTTCTACAACAACATTAGGACACTCAACCCATATCTTATCAGCTAACCCATGATCACATCACATACAATGGATCATATCTATATCACATAAATGATAAAAAAACATAGTAAATTGGTAAACATAACACTAAAACAAGGTATTTAACCTTTATATTTAAGGTATTCCACAACCCCCAACACAAATCATCCAGCCCTTATAACAATGGTCTCTCTCAACCCCATGAATTTTCTTTATCAAACAACCATTTCATTCCATATTGAATAAACTAGTTCAATTATTACAAGCCATTACTATGGGTAACCTAAAGAGTCATCTATTAAAATCAATAAATTTAATTAAACATGCTTCCTAGTAATTTGTAGCTTTAACAATCTTTAGAGAAGAACAGTTCTCATTTATCATGACTTTAATCATTAATATCTTCTAAAATAATTCTAGATTCAAGCTTTATATCCTATTTCATTAACACATGGAAGAAAACTTTCAATTAAATATACATTCTTGTATCAATTTGATTGCCACTAAATTATGAGAAACACCAAATTTATTAATCATTCCTCTTCTTTATTTCTATATCCATTGAAATAAATTACCATGTTTACATTCATTATCCAAACTCATAAACTTCAATATTCTAAAACAAGGATAAAAATATGGTATAAAATAATATTATAGATTTAACACTATCTATAAAAACACAACAAAAACTGTTATCATGGTGGAAATAAAAAACATTTGATCTCCAAACCTAAACCACTTCCATTATTTAATATGTTTTAATCATTATTAGGTTAATCCCAATACCATCCAAAGGGTTAAACAATGTAATATACTATTTCATGTAAACAAATAATTTAGGTAATGAATCCACTACATTAAACATCCGACATTCGTGAAATAGAAACTGAACACCAATTTATATCTCTGGTCACCTCATTAGAGAGGAAATTACAATCTCCATAGGAATTCATGCCACAATCATAATGAAAAAGATAGAAAAAACTATTCTAATTATGTATATCATCCACTATAACATATAAAAAATGAATGGTAGTAAACAAGATCAAATATAGAGAAACCATTATAGATGGGGAAGAACCTACCTTGGATCACCATGTATTCAACTAGGGAAGTTAAGGATTGATCCCTATCAAAAGGGGGATTCAAATCTATCAAAAATAACCCTAAGGTGACAAGGATTTCAGATAGAGGAGTGGGATAAACCCATGTTTTAGATCTCAAGGGTATTCGTATGGATTAAAATAAATGAGGACCATGGTGTAACCCCAAGGACCACATCCTAGACCAGTAAGACTATAGCATAGTGGGAGGATACAACACATGATCCCCCAGTAAATCAAGCATTTGGGATCCATGATTTTATCTATAGTGTAGATCATATTTACCTTGGGGATGGACTATGGTGTATCCAACAATCCAAGTCACATCCACCCCCAATTTGGTAGTACCCTCAAAAAAATATCTATAATGAAGATACCTCTCTTCATATCACAACACTCGACTCTAGGGAAGGGAATATACCACATCCAACCACTATAGTGAACATAGGCCTAAAAAGGAAGTATACTCAATTCCCCCCTTCAATTATCATTATGCTAAAAAAGGGAGACCATTCTGTAGAAGCATGGATAATAGTGTAGAATAGGACTCCATGTCGTAGCCTAGACTCAAATATTACTAGAGCCCCCTTTTCTCCATTTACATTCATAAATCCTTGGAACCTCCTCCAATTGACTCCAATATCCACGATACATAAAGCTAAGGGATACTATTTTATGGACCCTAACATAGTATAAAATCAATATCACTTATGGTATGATCCTATACTTTTTAAGAAATATATAAATGGTTGGTTTTTTCTTTTCTTCTTAATTCATAGGTAAATATTATACTAATTTTATTATTCCATTATAATAGGTGGAAATAATATATTGGATTGAACAATGGGTAAGATTATTTAATTGAGGATTATTATAAATCACACTTAGTTGTTGTGTGAAATTTTTTTGTCATTTTATGGTTATTCCCAAATAATAAAGAAATTTACAATGATAGATGAAATAAGTCAAGAACCCATTGTGGAGGTCGAGGTATTCAGTGTATGTAGAATATATTTCATTGGACACTTCTCTAATTCCTTTTATCATACAAATATTTTAATATGTGTTGATTTTATTTCAAAATTGTTAAATGTGGAAGCCACTTCTTCTAATATTTAATTGAGTAAAACTAAGTCTCATAATAAGAACATAATCATTTTTTATAGTTTCTATAAATTTTATTTTTGATAATACCTCCCATTTCAAGAAAAACATGTTCAAAGGATAATTTGGAAAAACAAATTGGTGTACACTACAACATTTTCAATCTATACCACCCTTTAATGAGAATAAAAGTGGAACTATAAAACCAAGAAATTAATAAATTTCAGAAAAGATAAATAATTGGGACATAATATGTTGGTATAGGAATATTAATGATGAAGCATAGGTATACCAAAAAACATACAAGACACCACATGGGATATCACAATTCTAGTTAGTGTATTAGAAATCATACCCCCTTCCTGAGGAGTTAGTAGATAAATCATTTCGGATTATTAAAAATTTAAAATATAAGGAAGATAAAGATGTAAATAAAGGAAACAACAATAAGACATGCTATAATAGATTCATATAGAGTCATACCCCAGTTCCACTATTTAATAAGAGATGAAACGGATATAGAGAAACTTTATTTTCATACATTATCATTAAATCTCTTTTTAAGAATACTTAAAATATTATACAAACATATTCCCAAAGACATTATTAGTTTAGTTCCTTTGGAAACATGGAAACATTAACACCATTTCATGATTGAGCTACATTATCTCTCACCTGGTTCTCCAATACTAGCACCCCTCTTAGTCATATCATACAAGAAATATATATTCATAACATAGGGAAGGAAACATAAAAATGAGTGAGATCAAATGCTCATTAAGGGTAAACATTGTATAAATTTAATCATAAAACTTAACCCAGTGGTATGAGAACATGATCATAAAAATATAAGATCATATCTTGCATATCAAATATCATAAACATAAATCTTGGAATAATGATTAGTAGTGAATATAAAATGAATCATGAAGAAACAAATATCATAATCCATGAATGAAAAACATATGAATAATACATGGAATTGTGGTAAACACATAATCATATATAATGATTTTCCATAATAGTCAAGGCATTTATTTTGAGGCCATATTAAGGGGGAAATTCCTTTACTTAACCATTTTTACACCCCATTCAAGCTCTATATTACCGAACTAACTTCACACCATATCCCATCCCTTTAATACTAAACCAAGTTAATTTATCATTCCATCCATGTCTATCTCATGTGATATAAATATTTATCTAATACATTGGAGGGAGATATAAGTCCCAACCATCTAATAATTAAATAATACATACATGTAGCATAGGATAATTAATAATCACATCATAAACCATTAAATGAAATGGGTAACAAGAACATGGAATCGTATCATAACCTATGTAAAAAGATACAGGTTTTATTATTATTTGATCAAAAGAATAACCCATGAAAAGAAGCGGGTTTAAAAATCATATAACCTATAGAGGAGATATGGGTTCAATAACAATTATTCCCTTAAAAAATAAACAATTCAAGAAAAAATATGAGTGGAACCAATGGATAATTTTGTAGAAGGGTATGAGTAACATCAATAGATGTCATCAATGATGGAAAAAAGTAGGAAATAAATTTAGAAAACATTTTGTGAGGAAAATATCATTTCTTCATGAAAATTTGTTTTTTGTAAACATAAATACTTTTGAAAACAACTTTCTTTGAAACCTTATAAAAGAATAATCAATTTTTTTTAAAACTATTTATCTTAAAATAGATTAAAAACTTATAAATAAATCATTAATTGTTTTTTTGAAAACAATTTACTTGAAAAGATAATAGAGAAGCTTTAAAACAATTGCAAAACCATTTTATTTTATAATAATTTTAAAACATATGAAGAAATCATGAATTTTTTTTGAAAAAAATTTACATGAAAACATATGAAAGAAGCTTAAAATAATTTTGTAACCCATTTTATTTGAAAATATGTTGAAAAACTATAATTAAATCTTTAAAACTTTTAAATTATATTTTAAAACACAAAACATTTTTAAAGCATTTTTATTTAAAAAATATCTTTGAAAACATTTAAAATAAGAATTGATAACTGTAAAAAAAAATTCAAAATCATTTTTCATTGAAAAATTATTTGAAATTAATTAAAATCCAAAATATTATGAAAATATTTTCTTTGAAAAAAATAAATTTTTTATTTTTGAAAAGTCAGATAAAATATGGTGTTGTTCATTGGAGTAGGTAAATTTGTACATGTCGTACAAGTTAATAAAAACATTCCTTTTTTACATGATAAAGGGGTAGAAAAATACATTGTTCCTGAAGTAGCAAGAAGATTAATTTAAAAAAAAATTAAAAGGAAAAAATTTACAATTTACAATTAAATATTATAGGATGTTTTTATAATATTTTTGGAAGCCCTTTTTAGAAAATGTTGTTCTGAAGGAACACATATTTTTTACTGAAGAGATGGTAAAGTTGTGATTTCATAAAAACAATTTCATAACAATATTATATAACAAAGAGTAGAAAAATGGTACCAATAAATGAATATATTATTAATAACCATATGAGAAGAAAATTCATTGATTTTATAGAGAGATGGATCATAAAATTTCATCAAAGGAATTATTGACATAACCAATCTTGAAAAGCGATATATAGTTTCAATAAACTCTTACCATATGGTAACTCTTTCCCATATTCCCCATGTAAGAAACATGAAATTACACAAAGCTTAAAATAACTTAAAAATGTGTATATTAATGATATACAATTTCAAAGGACTTTTTGGGCACCAAAATTTTGGACGTACATGAACAAACAGAAAGCATTAGGGGCTGCCTCGCGATGCATGTTCATGGAGCCCCCAATGCCCCACGCCGGTGCAAACCTCCTCCTTCATGAAGATGCCGCAGATCCAGGAGGCGGGATGGTCCATGAACCCCTTTGACATTCACAAAGATGCCATGGATTGAGGAGGTGGGATGCTCTGCGAACCCCTTTGACATTCGCGAACCCACCGCGGAACGAGGAGGCAGGGTGCTTTGCGAACCGATTTGACGTTCGTGAACCCACCATAGAGCGAGGAGGTTGGCTCCTCCACGAACCCCTTTGATGTTCATGAACCCACTTCTGAATGAGCTTTGTCTTTACGCCAAGCGGGATCTCCTTTTCGGTGCCTCTTGTCTATAAATATCGGGCTCCCCTCGATCCCAAAGGATGGATCATCCGACCATTCACCTTCATAGATCTCAAATCGTGAAGTAATTTATGCTATGCAAACCATGAGATTCTCAAGGTACTTTTTCATCATGAAGTGCCACCCCCTTTGCTTGAATTATACCCCTCTTCAATGAGGGATTCCCTTCGTGGAGCCCATGGTCCTTTGTGAAGGATGGGGATCCCCAAGGGAATTTAGGTCTTCACAGAGCACTTATGCTTCGCAAATCACCCTCCATGCACACATGACCCACATGCTAAGGCAGGGTAACTGTGCTTCGCAAAGCACATTACTTCACAATTATATGTTACACAGGGCACCCTTTCTTCTATATTTACTACTTTGTGAGGGCTTTTCCACTTTGTGAAGAACTCTCCATATGCACCTATACCCTACATTGAGGCTAGGCCACTTTACTTCACGAAGCATGCCCCTTCGCAAAGCCCCATAACCATATGAAGCATCAGTGCCTCGTGAGGATTCTACTTAGGAGCCCCTTTGCTCCGCAACTCCTTTTCCTGTGAAACCTTCTAGGTTGTCATGAAGTAAAATCAATGTCCCTTGGTTAGTGATTCTCGTTGTGTTGCTTTGCCTCATGCTTCTTCGCATAGGCATGCTAATGGCTATTCTTCTTCGTATAGCCACGAAAACGTGGACCCCTCAATAGATCACTCCATAACACCCCCTCTCCAGGACATTACTGATGCCTTTCCTTCCCCAAGGGGTAGGAGGTATTAATTATGTATGTCCTAAGGGGTGCGGAGTGAACCCACCTCGTCCGAGCTGTAGGACGTTAAACTGACAAGCACCATCTTCCCCATCAAATGATGTTAATGTGTGGCCTCACCCCATGCATCATATGTGGGGTTCCCCACCTTAGACATTCTGCATGCCCATTGGTCTCCATGGGAGTGAAATCATTCCTCACATGGAATGGGATCCTCTTTATTGGAGTGGTGTCTGTCCACGGGGAAAGGGAAACCACCTTGGTGTAAGCCCTATCTTTTCTTGGAGGAGGTAGCACCCCTGCTCCTCCTCTCTTCCTCGGTGCCAAGGACCAGAGGGGGGCTTGAGAAACATAGCCCTTCTTTCTTTGGTTCTAAATAAATCCCCCTTTGGGCATTTTCACCACTAGGCCTCCATCCTAGAGTAAGTCCCAATCTTCATCTCCCCGGGCTTCGGACCATGCGTAAGCCCCTATTTCCATTTTGGGCTAATAACCACGTGTAAGCCCCACTCCACTTCCCACGGATCCACCTTTTGTGACGTGATCATCATTTCTTTGCTACCTCTTGTTTCTCACACCAACCATGACTCATGTGGGCTTAGAGAAAGCACCGACCATGACATCCTCTCTAGGAAACCTAGAGTGTAAGCCCGAAACTCATTCCAAACTACATGGACTTTGATCCTCTCTAAGGCAAGGTACATAGGAAGCCTCTTTAAGGTTCAATCCCTCCATTTATTGGTCCCAACCATATTTACATCGGTTCACCAAAATCACCTGAACTACGTGGAATTTTATCCTCACCAAGGCACGGTACGTAGGAAGCCTTCCTAAGGTTTAAACCCACCATCCATTGGCCCCGACCATCTTTACATTAGTTCACCAAACTCACCTGAACTACATGGAATTTATACTTTCCAAGACAAGGTACATAGGAAGCCTCCGTGAGGTTCAATCCTACCATTCGTTGGTTCCGACCCCACTTCACGTCAGTTCCCACCCATTCTGAACTACATGGACTTTGATCCTTGCCAAAGCAAGGTACATAGGAAGCCTTTCTAAGGTTCATGCCCACCATACATTGGTATTGACCATTTTCATGTCAGTTCCTGCTCCATTATAAACTACGTGGACTTTGATACTTTCCAAGGCAAAGTACGTAGGAAGCCTCCCTGAGGATCAAGCCCACAATCCATTGGTCTTGACCATCTTCACGTCAGTTCACACTCCATTCTAAACTACATGGACATTGATGCTTACCAAGGCAAGGTATGTAGGAAGCCTCTCTAAGGTTCAATCCCACCATCCATTGGTCCCGACCATCTTCACATTGGTTCCCACTCCATTCTAAACTACATGGACTTTGATCCTTGCCAACGCAAGGTACGTAAGAAGCCTCCCTAAGGTTCGATCCCAACCAACATTGGTTATGACCCTCTTCACGTTGAACCACCTTCGTCCCACATGGTGTTAAACTACATCCCCCCCCCTTCATCCCGTATGATGTTAAACTGCATCCACCATCCCAAAATATATTAGATTTTATCTTTGTCTCCTAGACAAGGTACGTAGGAAGCCTCCATGAGGTTTGACCCCATCCAGTGGAAAGTTGTTGTGACCCTACCCAGTAGTAAGCCATAGTGACCCTATCCAGCAGTAAGCCATTGTGACCCTATCCAGTGGTAATCCGTTGTGACCCTATCCAGCGGTAATCCGTTGTGCCTCCATCCAATGGTATGTAGTTGTGAACCCAATTAAGTGGTAAGCCATTATCAACCCAAACCCAGTGGTAAGCCGTTGACGTCCCTGCTGTTGGAAACCATATCGTTGGCCCATCCCAGAGCCATAAGACCAACCTTAGGCTGCTAACCATGTGTAAGCCCTACTATATAATCGGTTCAATGTCCTGTGAACACACCCCGATTCTATACTCCCTATCCTGATCTATGTGGACTTTTATTTCATGCCATGAGGATACGTAGGAGGTCCCTTCGAGACTCAAACTCAACCTCATCATCTCCCTTGATTCGACTCCATCACATTCTCCATTCACTTAACTTAACCATCCATTATCCATCTTGATTCTTACCCATTACGCCACATCTTGGTGAGATCATTCCAATTCATCTTTTCACTGATCCTAACATTAATTGGTTAACTAACGACATGTTATCCTCGACATCAATGTTTCCTCTAAAGGGTTTCACCCATCTGATTCACTATAGTTAGGGTTTCGATCAGTCTGATCCCTCTCCTCTAGACGTTAAACTTGTGGCATACACTGTGTTAAACATTGAAAGATGAGGAAAACCTCAGATACATGCCTATGGAACATAATTTCCTACATTCGACATGGGATGCCTCGGGCTTCCTCACCCTTGAGAAGACCTATAATAATGGGAAGAAACCCAGTCATGCTAGTGTTCTAGTGTCAAAACATGCCAGTGATGTCCAACATGACTACTCCCTTGATCAAAGGTTGATTCCCTGACCAGACCCCTAGGAATGTCTTGATAGAAGTAGTGTAATTATCCAGTATCCATGAAGACATGGCATTGGGAAGAGTTTCATGAACAATGTCTTAGTTTATAAGGAACACCGGGACTAGGTGATGAGTTCTGGGGAGGATTCCACGGAAGAAAGAACCAACTTCCCTTCATCCCATTTCGATCAATGATCAAACATCCCTGAATAGGTGATGGATGACACCCGCATTTGGAATGCGGGAATGCAGGGAAACAGCTGAACGCCCTCTACAGATGGATGTGTGTGCCCCGTAGAAAGCGTCAGAAATAGAGATTGTGAACCTAATGTGAAGATATTCTCCTAAATGTAGAGATTAGAAGAGTTCTAAACATCAGAGGATTAGTATGTCATCGGATCCGATTATCTAGCGCCAGGTCCCGCCAAGAAAATAGTGGGCCAAGCATGAAACTCACCAGACATTGGGGCAGTCAAAACATTGGACATCTCATTCTGCGATGTTGTCAGCCTGAATCCTTCTTACCATCCATGAGAGATAGAATGGTGTTGCAGCACTGGACGTCAATTTCATTGTTTTAGAACTAATGGCATAATCTCCATGCTTTTCAAGGACCCAATTGCTGCACTAGGAACCTGATCACCACCCTCCCACCGATGCAGGGGTAGGGTAAATTCCAATGTGGAAATCCTATGTGGCTCAACCACTTTTATGATGACTTCCACACCCACAGTTGTTGGGCACCCACACCCCATCTCTCCTTCTGAACTCGTACAATGAATGGTTATAAGTGAGATTGTACGCCAATATGATAAAGAGGTCATTATCCCGACTCAAGATATGTACTTCTAGGATTTAGAGGCATTTGCGCCTCATCACCACCGTTGCCCCCATGGGTCGCACAGGGAGCCACTGTTCCCCACCACGACATCCAATATTTTCGAGAGCCTCTTACCAGAACATCTCGATGACTCCCTCCCCTATGTCGATGAGGTAGGGGATGTCTGGGCCAGCCCTGCTGGGATCCCATTCCAACAGCCCCTAAGGAGGGCCCCATCTAGGATGCACCAGTGCCACCACACTGTACCATGGGCTAAAGAGTAGGTAAGCTATGTACCTTCACCACCGACCCTGGTCTGGATGACTCGACACCAGTGTCAGGCACAGGCTGAGGAAGATGTCTTCCAAGGGCCATCAACATCAGCAACTACTATGGCCCGGTCAACCACCAATGTGTATCATCATCCTCATGTGCACACTGAGTAGGGGCACGTAGATACTCGGCTTGGATTGAGGCCCCAACTACCATGCGGGTAGGCTAGGACGACTCTCTAACCCATTGACGTAGGGAGAACCAGTCGTGGACCGACCCGCGACAGCGAAACCCAATACTGAGGTCCTCCCTGTATCACAATCATGGAGAATGTGGGTCCTCCCTGCTTCCAAGCCTGACATGGAGGTCTACCCCGTGCTACATTCAATCCGAACGAGGGTCCTCCCCACGATAGTGACACTTAGTACGGAAGCCTCTCCCACGCTCATTACATTGGGTATGCGGTCATTCCTCCAACCATAGACCGCTGATATGAAGTTATTATGCATCAAGACAATCTCCAATATGGGGGGCTTCCCCATGTTCTTAGAGCAACTGGAGAAGGTCTTCCTCGCCTCAGCAATTAGAGGAGTTAAGGTCAGCTTCGCTTCACCAGCACCTAGCACGGAGGTCCTACCCGTGTTTGTCTTGACCAGTACGAGGACCCTCTTCGTGTTGGCGCTACCTTAAGAAGCAATCATGGAGGTCTTAACCATGCTCCTATCAGCTCTATCAGAGGTCCTACTCACTCTATCATTTCCCGTGGAGGTCCCCTCTGCACATCAGATAGTGGAAATGGAGGTCCTCCCCATGTTCTCTTTGAAATATGTCTAGGTGATCCTCTCACCCCATCTCACTCAAGAGGAAGTCCACCACACCCCAGCACCAGTATGGCCGAAGGACCTCCTCATGCCAAAAATCCACCCTATCCCAAAGAACCATCCTGGGGAAGGAGGGTGGGTGGTTTCCACCATAAAAAGAATTCCAAGAAGATTCAGACAGAGATCAAACCAGTTTGCTTCTCAGATTCAGAGGCAGAATACGATTCAGTGATGGAACCCTCACCTAGATCCTCCATGTCAAGGGTCGGGGAAGGAACAAGGAGCAATAGCCTCATAATTCTAGAATGCGAGGTCCATCGATTTCCCACCTCCCTCGGTAGTTATATCCAGGAGGATGAATATTTGGAAACTCTATAGATCACTGTTGTGCAATTGTCACAATCATCCCCAGAAGCACTCTCTACCTCAACTAGAGATCATAGGGATCTATTATGGGGATCAATGGTGGATGAGAAGTAGTGTAACCCATCTCCAGCAACCATAGTCCATGCACTGGAAACTATGTTCGTCGTCCCGTCTTACCGCGATGTGGTGTCCAAGTCACTACACTCTTCGAAGGATAGCCCAAGATGCGGCGGCTTGTCAGATCGCTCGCCATATTCTCCACCGAATGGCCCGCCATCTCAGTGGTCTGCATCAGTACTACTACCAGTTCCCCATCCACCTTTATTAGATGAGTGGGTAAATGAAGGGCTAGACCATAAATCTGGACCAAGGAGCTTATGGGATATCCTCACATCAAACCATTTCCCCGAGATGTTCGGGTTAGTTATAGTGCAAATTTTAGGGCACCAGAAGTGCTCACCTAGGAGGAGGTTGGATGCTTTTTCCAGACCCTTTGGGTGACTCATTTCCGCCTTCAGTATTGACGAGTGACCTAGCCCAAGAGTTAGACACACTTCAAAGATACCGGGAAAAATGCAATTTGGTCGATTTGGCCGCACTCCCTGTGGCCCAACACCTGGAGTCACCAAGACGCTATGAGACCTTATAATAATTATGTGTCTATATCATTAAAGTGCACTATAGGATAATCAAGGTGGCTTCTCCCCATGTTCAAATTCATGGCTAGGGGAAGTACACAACCCTCCATTTCAGTTCCTTCTGGAACCAACCTGATTTTCCAGGGGACATAGAAGATATTTCTCCAGGTAGGGTTATGGTTAACATGGATGACCAATCATAGGGAGAGAATGAGATGGATATCTTTGATGGGGACTTACACCCTGAGGCAGTTCCACAACTACTATATCCATTGGGATGGGTCACTCACCATTAGATAAATTTGTTGGGTCTTCATGTGCCCACCGAAGAACTAGTTCTCATCCGAAATCCCAATAAGGGAAAGGAACTACTTGGAGCCGTCAACCCCTCCGACCCATCTGGCTCAGTGCAGAAGGTGGAAGATGACCCCGAAAAATCTGTATTGCATCAGAAACTCACCGAACAGAAGGAGGTGGTCAACGACCTCTTTACATAAACCGCTGCAGAGTGACGGCCAGACTATGGTGATCCTCGGCCAGGGAAGCAGGGGAAGGCACAACATCCCCTTGGCGAACATCCCCCAAATAACCCTAACCATCCTGCACACACATTCAGGGTTGATGCTAGAACTTATGGAAAGAGGGTGCGGTATGTGTTTCCAAATCCTCCTGAATGTCATGACAAGCCTCGGGACCAAGCTTGGGTTCCCCCAACTACCCCATAGGTCATTCTGCTAGCCACTCCATGAGCCTATGGGAATTTTTATCATGTTGAAGAACCCTCCAATGCACTGGTGGTTAGAGATCCCCGTCAAGAAAGTAATCCCTACTCGGATGATCCAATGGTGGCACTCATCGCCCGCCTGTAAGCCTTAGAGACTCGATAGGTGGAAATCCTGCCTGATAGCAAGCCATATCTGGCATGGATGGATGACATTCCAGTAGCCTTGGGTTTTGGTAATCCCTCCATTTCCCCTTTCAATGGGACAGGGGACCCTCTATACCACCTGGCCCACTTTATCTGATGGTTTGGCCCCATGTTGGGAACTCCAACGCAGCAGGAAGTCACCAAACTCCGATGTTTTGTACAGACATTTCAATGGCCGACATTCGTTTGGTACTACCAGTTCCCTATCGGGTCAGTGGCCAGTTGGGAGGAACTTCATAGGCAATTCCACTACCAGTTCAGTTCCACCACTTTAAAGACGAGTATCATAGACTTCTTCATGTGCAAGTAGAGGCTTGAGGAGCATGTTGCCAACTTTGTCGCCCAGTGGAAAGGTCTCACATACTCTCTTGACATGCCCCTGACTCAGGATCAATTACAGACGATGTGTGTAGGTAATTCCAAGACGGAACTTTTCCCCTCTTTGATAACCAAGAACTACCATGGGGGGGTTCCAAGACTTATCTGATAAGGCCCAACACCTAGAGGAATCCTTACAATAGGCTAAGCAGGCACGTCCGTTGCCTCCTGCAATCCCCACGAGAAAGGCCGCCAGTGTTGATACCACCGTAGTTTCTCCAATAGAGGCCCCCAAGCAACAATATTTTTTACTAGTGGATCCACCTCCATAGCCTTGTAGAGGCCCTCCACCTCAGGCGTAGCCTCCGGCCTAGCAGTGCCCACCTCAGAATCGGCAGGTTCCCCCACGCAATATGCCGCCACCACCTAGGAGAGATAACCAAGATCCACCTCCTCGGCAGGCCCCTCCAGCCCTGCGTCAAGGTTAGGCCCCAAGGGACCCCTTTCCAGATAGGAGGAACTATACCTACTCATTATGTGAGGCATAGGTCCCTGGTTATTTATGAATTTCCCTAGCATAGGGGATTGTACATTTGCCTGAGTGCTGGAGGCTAAAAGATGTGAACCTCATGGATCACCCTAATTAATTCCCATACCACAGAATCCTAGGGAACACCCTCAAATAGTGTTATATGTTTAAATAATGGCTTCATGACAAGGTGGATAACAACATAGTCTGGTTGGGTCCAGCTCCGGCACACATGGAATGAGTCTTTGTGAGGCCAGACAGCAGCAGCGACAGCGAAGGCGAGTGGCATTAGTTTTCTAACTACAGGTCCCAGAAGTATGATGACCGAATGTCTTGTAAAATAGTCGTCCATTCCCATGGTGTTATCCATGCATGCCTAAATTGTCCAGAGCCTTCAGAAGCCACATCAACTACTTCTACATCGTCACCTTAGCCGTCCTCTTTCCAGAAGAGCAAACACTGATGACCTAAGGGAAAGAAAAGTCCCCCGATGATGCCATAGTCTTCCCATAATCTTGGTGACTTAATGCCCCAAGAGATGGTGATCCCTCCTAGAATCCTTCCAGTGGTGGACGACTCTTCAAGTGACATTCAAGGTTACGCCTCGGTTAATATCGTAGAGCTGGTAAATCCCTACATGAATTCTAACGATGAGGAGCGCCAGGCGGATCCTCCCAATGTCCCTAACCATCGTCAGAGTCGACAGAGTAGTGAAAATATGGGTTGTTGAAGTGCCTTGGTCAGTACATCTAGCCTGGCTATGCACACGACCAAAACCAGGCAACATGCCCATAGTAGAGCTCAGTATACACATCCCTCTCATCTGGTGACATCAAGCCCACTTTCTCCATCATTTGTGTTGTTGTATCAGGAAAAGCCTCCTCGACTGTGTTGTGACCATCCATGCTTTTCCACAGGCTGGTCTCAGTCATCTGGCCCTCATCTAGTAGTCACTCCATATGCTTTGACTAGTGAGTAGCAGGATATTCCTAGCACCAGTTAGTCGTCAGCCCAGTCGGCAGGGCCCACCATACCTCCTGTCATAGAGAGAACTTCTATAAGCAGAATTTCACACCTAGCACAGAAGTATGATGTTCTTAAACATCTTTCCCACATTCCAGCAAATCTATATATCTTGGTGGCCCTTCACCTATCATCAAATATACGTGAGGCCCTCACTGAGGCTTTAAGAAGCCCCCTCCAGTTTGAGATGGAGGTAGAAACCGCAGAAGCCTTTCACGATGAGGTTGTCAAGAATCCTGAATGTTAGGCCATCATCTCATTCTCTAGAGAAGATAAAATCTCTACCATACAAGGTAATATTCTCCCATTGTACATCACTGGCTACTTCAATGGTGTGGAGGTTCATCGTTGTCTTGTCGACAAGGTCTCTGAAATCAACCTAATCCTGACTCAGACACTGTGAAAACTGGGATTGTCTAAGGGTGATCTATGTTCCTATGACCTATGAATCCAAGGTTATGATAGGATGGAGTAGACACTTGTCAGCAAGATCTGTTTGAAGACCCATTTTGGTGGTCTAATTTCCAGCACTGAGTTTTTTTTGTCTCCTAGGAAACCGCCTATAATGTGTTGATGGTTAGGTCGTGGCTCCACCTACATGGAGTGGTTCTTTCATCATATCACTAGTGCCTTAAGTAATCCCTTAATGGTCGAGTGGGTGTGCTTCAAGGTGGAAGACCCCCCTTTGCCTCTTGTGAAGCCCACTATATGGATGTTTACTACTACAAGATCAAGGACAAACAGATTCAGACTAATGAGGTCGAGCATGCTATGGTTGTGAATAACCCATGGGCAGATCTAGATGATGCATACATCTTTCCAGTCCATTGATTGTAGGATACAATGCTGGAAATAGGGAAATTATTCGATATTTCTGGAATGAGGGGGGAGTACATTCCCAAGTCTAAGTGATGTCGGACGATCACCTCATACTCCTACACAAACCAGGCTCAGGTGATCCCAAAGCCTCCTACTCTCATAAGGTATCGGGATGTCCACCCCATGGCAATGACAATACGTCATACATGCTTGTTTCACCGGTCTATAATTAACTGGATCAAGCCAACAAGCCACTATTTCTTTGATATCATCAATAGTGTCCCCTTGGGATGAAGACCATATGGGATTGGATCAACATCCTTCATCACTATGGATGTGGTAGCATAGGAGTCCCCCGATATAGTGTCCATCGCCGGTCAGGCTGGTACTAGCCTCCAATAAGGAGATTTCAACTCAGAAGAATCTCCTCCCACTGAGGATCCTCCCTCCATAAGTGAAGAAGAGAATTTAATGGATGATCCCCCTGCCTTTGAAGAGGGCGTATCCACCACGGTTGATGACTTGGTACAAGTGAACCTTGGTAGCGAGGCAGACCCAAAACCCACATTGATCAGTGCTGCTATGACCCTCGAGGAGAAGCGGTAGTACATAGACTTCTTTAAACAACATTGTGATGTATTCTAATGGAGTTATGATGAGATGTCAGGACTAGATCCTCAGGTAGTCGTCCACCACCTCGGTCTCCTAACAAATCATCACGGGTTTAATAATCCTCCTTGAAAGATGTACCCTTCTCACGGTGCCATGTTTGAGGTAGAAGTTGATAAGCTCATCCGATCCAATTTTGTTAAGGAGGTATAGTGCCCCAAGTTTCTAGCCAATATTGTTCTAGTAAGGAAGAAGAAATGACAGATCAGAGTCTGCATCGACTTCCGAGATCTCAACCATCATTGTCTGAAGGATGATTTTCCTCTTCCAATGACAGAATTATTGATTGATGCTACAGCTAGGTTCCAAGACCTCTCCTTTAGGGATCAGTACTCTAGGTATAACCCAATCCAAATGGCCCCTGAGGATGAGGAGTCTATAGCCTTAAAGTCATGACAAGGTACTTTCTGTTACCAAGTCATGCCCTTCAGTTTAAATAATGTGGGTTCCACCTATCGGTGGTCTATGCATCGCATATTTAAGCTGATACTCGGAACATTGGTGGAATGTTATGTAGATGACCTGGTGGTCAAATATCTCATGCGTCAGGACCACCGCAAAGACCTTGAGAAAGTGTTTGGCTACCTCCATTCCCATCACTTAAATATGGACCCATTAAAGTGTGCCTTCAGGGTCACCTCTGGAAAGTTTCTTGACATCGTTTTTAGATACAGGGGAATTGAGATCAACCCATATAAGATCAAGGCCATAATCTAGATGTATCCTCTGAGAAACATTCAAGATCATCGAGGCTTCCAAGGCCACTTATCCTACATACTCCGATTCATCACGAATTTGGTCGGCAAGTGTAATCCCTTTTCTCAGTTCAAGAAGAAAGGCACTGCCTATGAGTGGGATGAAGTGTGTCAGACTGCTTTTGAAGAAATCAAGTAGTATCTTCTCCATCCTCCGATCATAATTCCACCCATCTTTGGAAATCCGTTGGTCCTTTAAGTGACCGCCCTGGAGCGATCTCTCGGCACCCTTCATGCCTAGAAGAATAATGAGGGAATAGAGAATAGCCTCTACTACCTCAGCTACATGCTCCTTGATACGGAGACCAGATACTCCCCTATCGAGAAGAGATGCCTTGTGATCGTATTCGCAGTGCAAAAGTTGTGACATAACTTGCAGCACCATGCGGTACAGTTGGTGTCTTGAGTAGATCCGCTGAAGTACATCCTGAACTTCCCCATGTTGAGAGGCCATCTAGCTCATTGGGAAGTGATTCTCCAACAGTTCGACATCAGGTTTGTCCCCTATAAGGCTATTAAGAGGAAATAATTGGTAAACTTCCTTGCTTCCCATCCAGCTCATGAGGACCAATCCCTAGACCTTGATTTTCCTGATGAGGAAATCCTCTTGGTAGACCAAGCTATCCCATGTTGGAAAATTCACTTCGATGGTGTTTCCCGGAGCCCCATCGACAGAAGGATCAATGACCCCAGGCTTAATAGAGTATGCCTGGGTATCGTCATCATTACCATGGTATAAGCCATTCTACCATACTCATTCCTATTTTCAGAAGGTTGCACCAACAATGAGGCAGAGTATCAGGCTCTCATTACTGTCCTTGAGTTGGCCCTTGAGATAGATGTTCCCCATTTTCATGTGAAAGGGGACTCTGAACTGGTCATCAAGCAGATCAAAGGTGACTATGTCATCAGAAAGCCAGATCTCATGCCATTGTTGGAAAGAATTCTCTAGCCAATGGCCTAATTCTCATCTTGGCCAGAAGTTACTCATGTCCCTCAATCTCAGAATGGTTGATATGACGCCCTGGATGGCCTAGATGCGTCACTTGTAGAGCCCAAACAAGATGACCTGATTATCCACATGGAACACTGAAGATTCATTGCTCCTGTCACTCCAAGTGACGATGACAGGCTGCAGGTAAGCCACCTTATCGTCGATGCCTCCATGTCAGGACCCCCAGATCCCCCGGATGCAGCGATTGATGTGACTCCTAGCTGGAGAACCTCATTTGTAGAGTCTCTAGAATGGTAATCTCCCAGCAGATCGGGCTAAGTGTGAGTAAATCTAACTCCGCACACTACAGTTTACCCTCCAGGATGGACCTGGTCGTGAGAAGATCCTCTACAAGAACGGGTTTTATGGGGTCCTCCTCCATTTCATTCAAGGAGATGAGATTTTCGATGTCATGCAAGAGTTCCATGCCAGTTCTTACGGGGCTCATCAGACTAGGCCGAAGCTATCTCACCAGATCGAGAGACTAGGGTTTTTTCCCTCCATGATCCATGACAGCATTGAGTTTCCAAAAGGTGTCAAGCATTCCAAATTCATGGTAACTTCATGCATCTTCCACCAGAGCCTCTCCACTCCACCAAGTACTCTTGGCCATTTTCGGTATGGGGACTCGATGTCGTGGGACCATATCCACTGGTGACATCTCGCCAGTGTAGATTCATCCTGACTACTAAAGGTTTCTTCTCCAAGTTGGCAGAGGCAGTTCCGCTCAAAGTAGTCAAGGCTCATTCCATCATTTACTTTGTGAGATCCAACATCATCTAACTATTTGGAGTCCCTCACACCGTCCTCACTGATGGTACGATCTTCCGAGAAGCTAATCTGAATAAATTGTACGCTAATAACAACATCTGTTCTAACCATACCTCCCACTATCATGCACAAGAAAATGGAAAGATCGAGGCATTCAACAAAACTCTCTTTAAAATTCTACAAAAAATGGTTGGTCATAATAATAAGTGTTGGTCTGACAAGCTCCCCAATTCCTTCTGGGCTTATTGGATGATGAATCGTAATTCCACCCAGGTGACCCCATATTCTCTGGTGTACTGAACGGAGGTCATCCGGCCCATCGAGATTCAATTTCCCTCACTGTGCACGGGTGTCTATGAGCAGAAATCACTAGATAAAATAGCTAAAATATATCTGGATGAGTTGGAATCACTCGACGAGAACAGGCTTCGTGCCTTGCACAATCTGGAAAGGCATCAGAACAAGATAGTTAGAGCTTTTAACAACAAAGTTTTTCTAAACTCCTTCTTGAAAGGTGACTTGGTATTTTCCCTAAGGGCACCAATGATACCTGGATGGAAACCACCCATGTTGGAGCCCAAATGGGAAGTACCTTAAATCATTCACAAGGTATACTCTAATGGCTCACACTCACTAGTTACCATGGATGGTGAGTGTATAACTCCTCCCACCAATGCCTATTTCCTCAAGAAATAATTTTCTTGAGTCCTATGGTCCTACATGACATTAAACTATGTAGTCTTACATGACCATAAGCTGTACGGTCTTGTACGACCCCAAAACTATGTAATGGTCCCGCATGACCATAAACTGTATGGTCCTGCATGACCCCAAACTGCATCAAGATACTACATGAGCTTAAACTGTCCAATCCTACATGACCATAAACTGTACGGTTTTACATGACCTTAAACTTTCCGTTCCTACATGACCTCAAACTGTACGGTCCTGCATGACCCCAAACTATGTAATCATCATGCAAGATGTTAAACTGCATCTTAATGACTACATATGGATTAATTCCCATCCTCATTGGATACGTAGAACCCCCTGAACATTTCATCAATATGATCATCACCAGACTTTGGGACCTCCCATTGGGAATAAACACATGTTGTGGTGTAGGATTTTTCCCTCATTCACATCGAGTTCATCATGACCGTACCAGGCTACATGATGTGGATGTTGTGTTTCAAATCTGGTTAATAGTTATCCCTTTTCATTTTCACCACCCCCATATGTCTGAAGCATGGAGTGTGGTGGTTCATTCTTCCCCACCATCTCTTCAAACCTCGATCTGCCTCGAGCAGGAGCGTAATTCCAGCCATCGGACCCTTATGCAATGGGGAGAGCCTAGTCATACTCCTTATTTCCCAAACCAAGAATTTCTCACATGGGATTAGGTGCTATTATGAGTCAATGCCCACATTAGAGGTCATATGGCTACATTTGGTCGGGCACCCAGCCTCAGACCCTTCGACCCCTTCACCCCCCTTGCCCAATTTCTCATTTATGATTGTGCAGTGTGGTATAGACTCACATCCTTAATCATGTCGTTCTATTTCTCCATGCCACACATATCCCCTAGAGATATCCCTCCCTTTATTTATCATTTGTCGTGTGAGAATTGGCCCTTCCATGCTTTGCGAGCCCCATCATTTGGGTTTCCATCACCTTCTATATCCAAAACGACCCCCGATGGCATAGATGCTCGACCCAAGGGCTCTCCTACCATTACGGTCTATCATCCTAGAGGATTGAGAGTGGAAAATTGATTCAAGTACCATGTTGCGAATATGGTCAATGGTTGACGCTCAATTGTTCGCCCCGAACTCCGGTCACACAAGGGTGGATACTGTGTTGTGAACTAGGTCTGTCCTTTATCATCATTTCCGCTTTGTGGTCTTCCATAAGCATGATGATTCGCCATCTCTATCCCACACATATTACATTAAACTAGGCATCTGTGATCCGAGCTCTTTGACCTTAAACTAAGATCACCATCATCCTCACTGCAAGATGTTAAACTATAAGTTGGCCATGATATTTTGTTCGTGGCCCAACCTCTGGTCCCTCGGCCTTTTCGGGCCCCCAGGACAAGTTCCCACTTAGGATTATATGGTGTGGTATAGTATTATGTCCTCATTCACATTGGGTTACTCATTGTTCCATACACGTCCCTCACTAAGGTATTTTGACCTTATTAGAGTCCTTGTGTCATGACAATAAACTACATGTCATCATCTTCTAGAACTACATGTGGCTTGATTCCCATCCATATGGGATACGTAGGACCGCCCGAATGTCTAGTCTTCAGGTCCATCCCCATCTCTTTGAAACCTCTTTATCTTCTTGGACCCTTGGCCTGTGTTCTTCCAAGAGAGGGGTATATGGTGTGGTATGGACTCATGTCCTTATTCACCTCAGGTTAATAACAACCATGCTGTATACCTCTCTCTCTTGAGGACTCATCTCTTACTTTCCCTACACTCATCTCTTCGGGTCAGCTACCCTTAAGTCAGGTCCCTCAACCCTCTTTGATGATTCGCCAATGTGCCCATGAGTACTCTGGTTTAGATCCTGGAGTGTTGGGTTCTACCTGGACATGATTTCATCCATTTTTCAGGATTCATGTTCCCCTTCATTTGGGATTCCATTATCTTTCACTTCTGAAGTGACCCCAAATGGAATGGATGATAGGCCTAAAAGCTCTCCTACCATTACCAGCCAACGACCTTGAGGTTCTCAGACAAAAAATCGATACAATTCCTATGTTGCGAATATGGTCAGTGGTCGATGCTCATTTGTTGTTCCCATTTCAAGTTACATGATATAGATACTGTGTTTTGAACACATTCAATAGTTATCCTCTATCGTCAAGAAAACCCCATCTGGCCTTAAATTTTGGTTACATTATTCACATCATTTTCCACCCCATTGTGTCCAAGTGGAATTTCAATCCTGTTGATAATATCCCTCGGTGCACATTTGAACGTTAGTAAGACAAAGTCGCGGTAAGGCATCATTTGAGGCTCCACACCGAATTCCCTTTGGAGTGTATTTTAGGTATTGCAAAAACCTATTCCGCCCTTATTTCCCACACCGAGTTTGACTCACATGGGATTATGGATCATATTGAGTTCTGTGCTTACTTGTAAGGATTCCACTTCACCATGGTCTGATCTATAAGACTTTAAACTAATATTTCTTTTAGAACTATGTTCTACTTGATTCCCATTCCTATGGGATACATAGGAATGCCTAGACATCTTGTTTTTGGGTTTGGTTTGAGTTCCACTAATTTATCTCTTCTATTCTGCCTTTTAGGCCCCAAATCTTATAGGACCACGTGACGTGTCATGTATGGGCTTATGCCTTAATTCACGTCGGGTTTGCAATTGATGCATCATGTACTCCACTTCAAGGATCTAGTCCCTCCCACATCATGTCCTTTGTCAGGTATGACGTTAAACTGCACATTCTAGTACTACATATGGCTTGATTCCCATCCTCATGTTATACGTAGGAATGCCAAGACATCTCGTCTTTGGGTCCTGCTCAACTGAGAGCTAGTCTCTCCTGCCCCATATTCTCTAACCTTTTCTGCCCCCCTCGGCCCGAGGTTTCTTTCTTGGAATTACGTGCGGTGTGATATGGGATTATGTCCTCATTCACATCAGGTATGATTTATCACGCCATGCACATTCCATTTTGAACCTTATCTTTTGTGTATATGTCTGATTCATATAACTTTAAACTATGCTACCTAGTCCCACGTGACTTTAAACTGTTATGTCTATACTGCATGATGTTAAAGTGATTGGTTATTCCCATCACATGACCCTAAACTATGACATTATCGTCCTGGCCACATGATGAAAAACAGAACTGCATCGTGGTGTCCTCATTAGAGGGTACATCATGTTTGGTATCAGTGACACACCATACCATTTATCAATGCCTGCACACGGCTTGATTTTTGTGGTGATGCCTGGACTTTCTATCCTAGGTCCATCACATAACAAAAAAACAACATACATCCATCCTAAAGGACAAAAAAGATCTATCAAATGCCTCTTCTTTTTGTGAAAATTCTAGACCCGCACAACCTTAGTATCTATGGAACTGGTACCTTACTGTGCCATCCCTATAACTATGTGTGCCTTGATTCTCGTTCTCATGGGATACATAGGAACGCACGTTCACTTTGTCTCGGGCCCAACCAAACTTTAGTTTTCGATACCTTGACCTAAAATCTTTACAAGGAACATATGGTAATCTGGACTCCATGTCCTCATTCACTTTGGGTTTCATAATTACCTCACCATGTGTCCCCCACAATCTCTACCATATCTGGTCTAAGTTTTATGACCATAAACTAAGATCACTCCACATCCTTGCTAGAAGACATTAAATTTTATGACATCTTCCAGAACTACCTATGACTTGATTCCCATCTTCATGGGATGTGTAGTAACGCCCAGGAATATTGTCCTCAGGTCCAACCCCAAGAATCTAAAATCTTTCCCTCTCTCTTTTGGCCCCTATGTCTGACCCCTTTTGGGAACATGTGGTGTGGCGATTACCTCACGGGTTCTCATTCAGTTCAGGTTTTGAAATAGTTGTATTGTGTCCCACCATGTTTTTTTAAACATGGTCCGAGTTCTATGACCCTAAACTAAGATCTCCCTATGTGAACTGTGAATCATGTTTGGCCACTTCGTCGCCCTGAACACAATACATTAAATCAAGCCCCCTTAATGGCCCATCCTATGACCATTAAGTTGAAAGCATGCAACCCTAGGACCCTTGTCCTTGGAAAGGGACCCAACTCCCTTTATCTAAAATGTCTTTTTTTTCATACTCGGATGCGTTGTGACCAAAATCCCAAAGTGTGTAATTTTCATGGGGGCATTCCCTCGTTCTATGTCCAAGCTTCTTGAGCCCTTTATTTGGATCCTCATCATATTCCTCATCGGAAGGGACCCCCTTTACAACCTAGTCTCATGCCATAGTTTCTTACCTACCATCATGGGCTAACATCCTTGAAGTCCCCAGATGACATTTACGACAGGTCCCGTGTTTCAATCATGGTCAGCGGCCGACCCTCATTTGTCTGTCCCCATTCCAAGAAAACGCGAAACGAATATTGTGTTTCTAACATTATCAAAAGTTATCCCCTATCATCAGGCCACCATCATTGTGGTCCAGATATCGAGCATCATGATTCACATATTTCCACATCCTTATGTTCAAGTGTAATTCCAACATACTCGGCTTTACTCCTTCATGCATCTAGGTGTGTTATATAGGCGGGTCAGCATCATTGGGACGTCATTCACCAAGCGTCCCATCGCCCCTAACATGTTCCTTCTTGTTCTAGGAAAGTCTCATCACTACTCCTTGTTTCTCACATTGAGCACGACTCACGTGGGATTAATAGTTTTGGTATGACATGTACTAGCACAACCATGCCACACATGCCTTTCATCGTCCCTCATGACATTAAATTATGTCGTCAGAACTACGTGCAGCTTGATTACCATCCTCATGGGATACATAGGAATGATCGACTGCTTTGCTTTGGGCCATTCCTAAATTTCACTTTTGGTCCCTTATCCTAAAGAACTTCCTCTGGGGATACGTGGTGTGGTGAAAACTCCTTATGTCCGCATTCACGTCAGGTTTATAGCTACCTCACCACATACTTATTTCCTAGAATCTCCCCTTTCACCCTTCATCATATCATAAGATGTTAATCTGAATGATCCCACATATCCTTGATGTATGACATTAAACTGTGGTTCTTCCATGAACAAGTTCAGGATGCCCTATATTAGTCATGGGATGCACCAGATCCCTTTCCAGAGAGGATTTCCCCGATCAGTTTTGGCCTCTATCCATGCCATGCTTAAGAACTACATTTGGCTTGATTCTCATCCTTATGGGATACGTAGCGATGCCCAGGCATTCCGAATCAGGCCTAGCCCTAGGATCATTAACCCTCTTGGGCCCTCGGCCCTGATCACGATCCAGTATCTATAACCTTAAACTGGGAGCCTATAGTCCCTGTACCATGACTTAAACTATTAACCTTGGTCCAAGTAGTATGACCTTAAAACTATGTGCACTATCCTCATCGTATGATGTTAAACTACTTGTCTATCATCCTCATTGGTATGACATAAAACTACATGTCATTCCAGGCCCTTACTAGAGAGGTCATGTTCGGAAGTAGGTATGATCCCTGATTAGACTGATGCTCCCACCTAATGTGCCTTCACCACGGTGGCATAATTTCAAGAGTGTTGGACTCCATTCGAACAACCCATCATGCCACACTCCATACTTTGTGTGCCCTTTATTTATAACCTCATCCTATTTCACGTCTAAAATAACCTCCTAATAGTATGGATGCTTGGCCTATGGATCACCTATTATACTGAGCCAACATTCTGGAAGACTAATGGATGACATTTCGAGTCAGGCCCCATGTTTTGAATATGTTCAGTGGTCGGCATTCATTTGTTATCCCCATTTTGGGCTAACTCAATAAGGATACTTTGTTTCAAACATGGTCAATAGTTATTCTTAATTGTCACTCCATCCCTACAGTGTTTTGAATTTGAGTATCATGATTCACAACTTCCACTCCCTTATGTTTGGATTAATTCCAACACCCCTGGCGTTACTCTGCCAGTGCACTAGAGCACACTGGGAAAGCAATGATACGACTATTCTAAGAGATTCATCCTCCAGTTGGCCCTCTCCCTTTATTCCCAGAAGTCTGAATTAGTTGTTCAAAACTCGGATGCCCAAAAAATGGTTTTCACTCTTATATTTGGGTGGAATGATAAGGTGGGCATCCCTTGTTTCTCCCATCGGGCCCGACCCACATGAGCTTAGGGACTAATCGCTAGCTGTTTCAGGAATATAACAAAAATGTAATAAACCAAATGAATAACAAAACTCATGCATGCATCTAGCATAAATTGTCAAAGCATGAAATTGTGTTCAGAAGTTGCATGCATCACAATACCCGAGGATCGACCCCTCCCATGGATGGGTTGACCCCATCAAAAGAACATTGCAGCTCTACCACCCTCTGGATCATGGCATTCAGGATTTTTTGCCACCTATTCAGCTCATGCTTCTCCTCGGCAGCAATGGGCGCAGTTCGTCAGCTGCAACCCGGGCCCACTCCTTGTCACTCCGGACAATAGCCATATCCATGGATGCTTGTTTCATCCGCTCTTCAACCTCTACCAGCTGGGCCTTCAGTCGAGATATAATCTCCTACTGTGCATTGAGGAGAGCATAGTGTTCATTTTCTTGGACCGGTAGTCATTGAATCTTGTTTTCATCCTCCTAGGGCCTCTTGATGTTCACCGCTTTTCTCTACTACCAACCCACACCAAGGCAGTGGTCATAATCCTAAATCTTCTCTGCCATGAGATCTCAAACAAGCATGTGAGGATGTTGGGAATCTACTCCCCCAACACATAGTTTTCACAGTCACGAATAAAGTCTCTCCATTCTGGTATATCCATTGTTCTTGAGGGATTTCATCGACAAATATCTCGATCAACTTCCATGACCGGCAACAGACTATCTTTCTATCCTCTGCATGAGAGATTGTTTCGTCCTAGTCTGCAGGGTTGGCAGGTAGGTACGCAGGGAACACCCCCAAGAACATGTCAGGAGGGTCCACATCTAGTGTCTGATCAGGTATGGAAGAACTCGAGCTGATCAAATGAACTTCATCATCGGATCCCACTTCAATAATATCAGGCACAGCCCTGAAAATAGTCCCACCAGTGATCTGGAGCATCGCAGCTTGGTTGGTTAGGATATCTGCCTCCACAACCACCGGTATTCCCCTAGGAAAAGTGATGCCAGGAATACCAACCAACATCGCCAAGGTAGCCCAAGCCATTTTAATAACTATTCATTACAAGAAGTGTGCAGATGTCAGTTAATTTAATCAATGGGTGGCAGTCATTAATGTTGTAAAGGATACTTACAGAGATTGAATTATTGGTCTCGTTCTGAGGTTGTTTCCATTGGGACCCTGAGACGTGGCCCTCTGTATATTTTCGGAAGGTCTGAAAACTCTAGAGGAGCCACTATGGGTGTCCTGGCCCCGCTGGACATAGTAATTGTTGCAACCATAGGCGTGGATCTTGAAGGCCCCGCATATGCATATGTTGAGGGACGAGAACGAGGTCTATGTGTGAGGCTCTCCTGCATATTTTAAACATTGGTAAGGGTTACAAGGTAGCTTGAAAGAAGACCCCAATGAAGGGACTCAAGATTTTACCTCAAGAGCCTCTACAAACCCTTCAAGCGTTGGGTTTGAATTAGCAACTTCACCCTCCTCCAATGGGCTCCCTCTACTGGCCTCCTCTCCCCAGGGGGACTCATCTTATTCTACCGGTAGAGGGAAGTGCTCTCTCAGTTTAGAAGCTAAAAACTGCGGAGGGGTCATTCAATCTAACAACCCTTTACATGATCTGTTATTGGATGTGGAT
The DNA here is from genome assembly GCA_963277665.1 of Viscum album. Lineage (NCBI taxonomy): Eukaryota > Viridiplantae > Streptophyta > Magnoliopsida > Santalales > Viscaceae > Viscum > Viscum album. The sequence continues at coordinate 1,244,136,740 of OY728153.1, forward strand.
CACCCCGAGTGTGCACAAAGTACTCCAGCTCATCCAGGTATTGCTCTTCCTCCTCCTAGGACATAGAAAAGCTAGACATGATAGGGAATATCCCTGTAAAATCCATCTTGAGATGGTTCAGGTGTTTTCACATCTCATACAGGACAAATAATTGCATGTTGACTTCCCAGATGTCGCAGGCCTCTGGGAAGACAACATTCTCCAGCATGTCTATGTGGTGCACCCACTTACCCAAAGCCTAAGTGAATATTATACGGAATCCTCTTGGTGGCCTCCCCTCTAGATAACTCTGTTCTTCTAGGACCGCTGGGTCCATTGGCATTGTTGGATCCGCTTTCACTTCCTCCCCCTCAACCCGTGCGGGCCTCGCTGCCATGACAGCCTCACCACCGTGGGATGTCCTTGCTGCCTTCCGGACCTGGTCTCAATGTTGGGGAGGAACGCCATCACCGGCCCGAACGGTTGGCTGCTCTAGCATCTCCCCTGGGTAGGTCGTCTTCCAGCTTTTGGCATACTTCTTCACCAACCTGAAGAAGACAGTGGGTGGAGGTATCTTGTTCCACATCTTCCCATCTTCCTGTATGAACATGATCCACATATTCCTCATCACACATGGATGTTCCTCATGGTGCACCCCTAAATAGACTTGTGGGGTTAGTCGCTGCATACATCGAAATTTCCTGGTGAATTGGTGCGGGGTGTACAGCTCACAGAGGGGCTCATAGTCCACTCTTTTCACTAAGACTCCACCTTGAAAGGACAGAATATAGGAATGATTATCTTCTGTGCCCAATCCATCATCAGTGAATACACCTGTTGGCAATGGGAATGGGTGAAAGTTGAACTCCTCCACCTTCCAGACCCGGTTCAGTACCGACCGCACAGTCAGCTTGGCTGGAAAACTCCCTGCAGCATTTAGAATGGATGGGTAGAAGTTCAATTATAGAAGGGGTATGGGGTTCAGATATTCATATACCCCCTTAACATGCACTGTTATCCACCCGTACAGGAGGTGGAATAGCCCGCATATCCTATATGTCATCTTCCCCTCACTGGTATGCCACATCATATTGTACAACATGGCGAACATGGGGATCCCAAGGTTGACCTGCCCTCCTGTAGCCAACATGGAAAACATGATAAATGTGATTGGCCACAGGCCCATATTTGTATCCCTCACTGGTAGGATCCAACCGCAGAAGAGAGATGTAATGAATGCGGCCAACCTGACTACTGTTTTTTGCTCAGTACTGATGCTGAATCTCCACATCTTCCACTATTTATACTTCAAGATCCACTGGTATAAGTGCTTTTTTCCTCATTGTTCCCCCTTCGGGAAAATTCAAGGCCTGACCGGAAACTACCTATCTTTCGGGAAGTCCCAGAACTGCTTGAACCATCGCCTAAAATGGACATCCCTCACTACTTTTTTGTCCTCTCCCAGCACCAGCTCCATCAACTCCATCTCCAGTGGAAGCATTTACTTCAGATCCTCCCACGAAACCATAACAAGGAGTAATTCATCATACATCACCCCCAGTATTGGGACCCCTGAGATCGGATGCACATTCCATAAACTGACGCCAACCTCCCCATGGTGTAAGTGGAAAGTATTGGTCCTCGATGATCACCTTCTCAACAACTCTGGCATCAGCTACTTTAGTTGATATAAATGGAATTGGGAAGCCCAAGCGGCCTCATACAGGCCCACTCTTCTCAACTCTTCCATAAACTCTTCACATGAGGCAGCTACCCAATAGGCCCAGGCCCAGTCATCTGTGGAGTTTCTACCCTGGCGTAGATCCCACTCATCGGACCATCCCTTCCCCAGGTTCCAAAGGGATGCCTTCAATATAATCTAGCACAGAGGGGGGATGTCTTCAGCTGCAATTCCTTCCCATCAACATTATTCAAGTGATTGTACAGGCAGTCAACATTGACACGTGTGTAGTCCTCTCAGGCATGGCTGTCAGCTATCCTAAACCACTGGCACTGGCACGGCGTGCTCCTAAACCAGTAAGTTGCCTCATCCCTACTTTCTTTAAGGATGAATACATCATCCCTCACCCCAAATCCATACATAGTCTGACTCTTATATAGCAGATAATTGTTTTGGATTTCCGACAGTAGCTTCAGTAATGAATCATGGTCAGAGTGGATCCTTACCAACTCTCCTAGACCCAAGCTATTCGTCATCTCCTCCCTTTGGGTAGTGTCCTCAAGGACCCCCCTAGCATCCTCTTGGTGATCCATTCTGTATTTAAGATTTGGACACTTTTTTTCTGGTTCGCGAAGCCCTTTCACAGAACTCATTCACGGAGATCATTCACGGAGCTCGATCCCAACAATGGAATCATAAAGCCTTGAACCGACCTTCAGATACAAGCTGCAGAGCGCGAGTACAGCGTCAAATACTTGTTGTGTGATGCGAAGTAGAAGTCCCAATTCGCATAGAGGAATCGCGGAGTATGTGGAGCTTCACAAATAGAGAGAGCTAAATACCAAAAATACATTGAAGAGAAAGTAAAAAAGAGAGGTCATCTCCCCTATTTATAGGCGAGTACTCCTGGTGCTCCATGGAGTGTCTAAATGTGGTGAGCTTCACGGCGCACTCGGCATGCCCGTCACCACTCCACTTCGCGAGCCTCCTTTGCGAGTCAGCTTCGCGATTGGCTGAGGGATTTTGGTGATTGACCCTTAGACTTTAACACTCGATTTATCCTTGGCTCCAAGTATGAGGGGGGTGGGGATTTTTTGGCACCAAAATTTGGGACAAACAAGAACAAATGGAAAGCATTATGGGCTACCTCGCGAAGCCTGTTCACGGAGTCCCCAGGGCCCCACGCCAACGCAAATATCCTCCTTCACGAAGCTACTGCTGAGCAAGGAGGCGGGATGCTCTATGAACCCCTTTGACATTCGCAAACCTTCCATGGAGCGAGGAAGTAAGAAGCTCTGTGAACCCCTTAGATGTTCTCAAACTCACCACGGAGTGAGGAGGCAGACTGCTCCATGAACCCCTTTGATGTTCATGAACCCACCGTAGAGCGAGCTCTATCTTCGCACCGAGCGGGCTCTGCTTCACGGTGCCACTTGCCTATAAATAATGGGCTCCCCTCGATCCCAAATGATGGATCATATTACCTTTGGCCTTCTTAGCTATCAATTTCAGCTCTGTGAACCATGAGCTTCTCAAGGTACTTTTTCATCACGAATTGCCTCCCCTTTTGCTTGAATTTGGCTCCTCTTCAAGTATGGATTCCCTTCACGAATCCCATGGGCCTTCATATAGGAATGGGATCCCCAATGGAAATTGTCTCTTTGTGGAGCACTTATTCTTCACAAAGCACCCTCCATGAAAACGTGACCCACATGCTAAGGCAGGGCCACTATACTTTGCGAAGAACATTTAATCACAATGCTATGCTTCATAAAGCACCCTTGATTTGAGATGTACTACTCAATAAGGGCCATTACACTTCACAAAGCACTTTCCATATGCACCTATACACTACACCTAGGCTAGGATACTTCACTTTATGAAGCATACCCCTTCGCGAAGCCCCTCCACTATATGAAGCACCAGCACCTCACAAGGCTTCAACCAATAAGCTCATTTTCTTCGAAACTCCTTTTCCCATGTGACCTTCTAGGATTTCATGAAATAACTTCAATGTCCCTTGGGCGATGCTTCCTGTTTCGTCGCTTCGCCTCATGCTTCTTCACATAGGCACAGAAATGACTATTCCCTCTTCGCATAGCCATGCTAACGTGGACCCCTTAATGGATCACTCCATAACACCCCCTCTCCATGGCATTACTAATGCATTCCCTTCCCCAAGGGGTGGGAGGTATCAGTTAAGTAATTCCTAAGGGGTGTGGAGTGAACCCACCTCGTCTGAGTTACGGGACGTTAAACTGCCAAGCACCATCGTCCTTAGCACATGACGTTAAACTGCGACCTCGCCCCATGTGTTGTACGTGGGGTTCCCCACCTTGGACATTCTACACGCCCACTGGTCTCCACGGGAGTGAAATCATTTCTCACATGGAATGAGATCCTCTTTATCGGAGCAGAATCTGTCCATGGGGAAAGGGAAACCACCTTGGTGTAATCCCCTACCTTTTCTTATAGAAGGTATCACCCCTACAACTCCTCTCTTCCTCGGTGCCAAGGATCAGAGGGGGGATGGGAAATGGATCCCTTTTATCTTCGGTGCCAAATCCCTCTCCCTTTTGGATTTTTCACCATCGTGCCTCCATCCTAGAGTAAGTCCCAATCCCCATCTCCCTAGGCTGTGGACCACGCATATGCCCCTTTTTCAATTTTGAGCTGCTAACCACATGTAAGCACCACTCCACTTCTCATGGATGCACCTTTCACAACGTGATCATCATGTCTTTGATACCTCTTTTTTCTCACACCGAGCATGACTCATGTGGCCTCATATCAAGCACTGACCATGACATCCTCTCTGGGCATCCTCGAGTGTAAGCCCCAAACTCCTTCCAAACTATGTGGACTTTGATCCTTGCCAAGGTAAGATACGTAAGATTATTTCCTGAGGTTTACCCCCCCCCCCATCCATTGGTCCCAACCATCTTCACGTCGGTTCACCAAACTCGCCTAAACTATGTGGACATTGATCCTCACCAAGGAAAGGTACGTAGGAAACCTCCTTGATATTTAATCCCACCATCCATTGGTCTCGACCATCTTCACGTCAGTTCACCAAAGTCACCTGAACTACGTGGACTCTGATCCTTGACAAGGAATGGTATGTAGGAAGCCTCCCTGAGGTTCAATCCCACTATCCAATGGTTCTGACCCCCCTTCATGTCAGCTCCCACCCATTACGAACTATGTGGAATTTGATCATTGCCAAGACAAGGTACGTATTAAGCCTCCCTGATGTTCAAACCCACCATCCATTGGTCCCGACCATCTTCACGTCAGTTCCCACTCCATTCTGAACTATGTGGACTTTGATCCTTTCTAAGGAAAGGTACGTAGGAAGTCTCCCTAAGGTTCAAGCCCACCATCCATTGGTCTTGACCATCTTCGCGTTAGTTCCCACTCCATTCTGAACTACGTGGACTTTGATCCTTTCAAGGAAAGGTACATAGGAAGCCTCCCTAAGGTTCAATCCCACCATACATTGGTCTTGACTATCTTCATGTCAGATCCCACTCAATTCTAAACTATGTGTACTTTGATCCTTTCCCTGGAAAGGTACGTAGGAAGCCTCCCTAGGGTTCAAGACCACCATCCATTGGTCCCTACCATCTTCAAGTCAGTTACCAATCCATTCTGAACTATGTGTATTTTGATCCTTGCCATGGAAAGGTGCATAGGAAGCCTCCCTTAGTTTTGAGACCAACCACCATTGGTTCCGACCCCCTTCACGTCGGACCACCTTCGTCCCACATGACGTTAAACTGCATCCCCCTTTTTTCATCTTGTACGACATTAAACTGCATCCACCATCCCACACTATGTGGGCTTTGATCCTTGTCTCTTAGACAAGGTACGTAGGAAGCCTCCATGAGGTTTGACCCCATCCAGTGGAAAAAAATTGTGACCCTATCCAGTGGTAAGTCATTGTGACCCTATCTAGTGGTAAGCTATTGTGACCCTATCCAATGGTAATTCATTGTGACTCTATCCAATGGTAAGCCGTTGTGCCTCCATCCAACAGTAAGATGTTGTGAACCTCATTCAGTGGTAAGTCGTTGTCAACCCAAACCCAGTGGTAAGTTGTTGTCATCCCAGCTATCGAGAACCATATCGCTTGTCCATCCCAGGGGCGTAAGACCAACCTCAGGCTGTTAACCATGCATAGGCCCTGGTATATAATCGGGTCATTTTCCTCTTCACACACCCTGAATCTATACTCCCTATCCTGAACTGTGTGGAATTTGATTCCCTACCATGGGGATACGTAGGAGGTCTCTTCGAGACACAAGCCCAACATCACCATCTTCCTCGAGTCGACTCCATCCCATTCTCCATCCACTTCACTTAACCATCCATTATCCATATTGATTCTTACACAAGCCACCACATCCCAATGAGATCATGTCAATTCATCTCTTCACTTCTCCTAGCAGTAATCGGGTAATAAACCACATGTTATCTATGACAATAGGGTTTCCTCTAGGGGTTTCACCAATCTAATTCACTATAGTCAGTGTTCTGATCAGTCTAATCCATCTCCTCTAGATGTTAATCTCGTGGCATACCCTTTGTTAAACATGAGATACTGAGAAAAACCTCAGATACATGCCTATGGGATATAATTCCTCGCATTATACGTGGGATGCCTATGGCTTTCGCGCCCTCGAGAAGCCCTATATAAGGGGATGAAACCCAAGAACGCTAGTTTTCCAACATCCAGACATGCCAGTGATGTCCAATGTGACTACTCCCCTGACCGAAGGTTGTTTCCCTGACCGTACCCCTTGGAATGTCCTGACAGAGGCAGTGTAATTAACCAGCATCCATGAAGACATGACATTGGGAAGAGTTTCACGAACAATGACTTAGTCTATAAGGGAGACCCAGACTAGGGGAAGAATTTCAAGGAGGAATCCACGGAAGGAAGAACTTACATCCCATCATCCTGTTTTGATCAAGGGGTAAACGTCCCTGAATAATTTATGGATGTCGCACACCTTTGGAATGCGGGAATGCGGGGCAACAGCTATGCACCCTCCATAGATGGATGTGCGTACCCCAGCGAAAGCGTCGGAAGTAGAATTATATACACCACATGGAAAATGAATTTTTATAACATGGAATGTGTCTCAAAGTTGGAAAATTTAGAGAAAATTACAATACTGGCTTGGTATCTTTTGAAACTTAAACCCCATGAAAGTATGATCATAGAATGGATATGTAAATAAAAATTATTTTAGGTATAATAATCATATAATACATCCATGGGAAATATAAAAACCACAAAATGGAATCGGTGGTGAACAAATCATGCATCTCACAAAAATAAAATGTGAGATGAAATTTCCTTACCCGGTGTCTTGACTATCTTCGTACGCATATAATGTTAATTAATAATAAATTTAAGTTTATTATAAATAATTTATAGAAATATATTATTTTATCTAATACCATATATTGTTTTATTATGACCTTATATTACCTTCTTGTTAACATTCCTACTCTATGGTTTCAATTCAGGTAATATTCTTTTTGTTCTTCACATGTGTCTTAATTTTTTATACCTTTATCCCTTATACCTATATAATGATTTCCAGAATTTTAAAAAAATATATAAATACCATGTATATATAGTATTTGTGTTTTATAAAAATCTATATAAAATAGAATTATAAAAATGGAATACATTGTTCCTGAAGATGGTATGTTGTACATAATACTGAATGCAGATTTCGTTTTATTAACGCATTGAATGAAAGAAATAAAATTAAATATTTGTACATATTTTATATATTATTATTTCAATTTAATTATTATTTCATATATATCTTATACTTTCAATACAGACATCCATAATGCATTCCATATAATGTGTGAAAGAATCACATTACTTTGAGGGGGGCGGTAGTCCACACTTTCTCAAACAAAATTATCATACTTACCTCAAAATGAAAGTATAAAGACATGTTATTAAAAAGGATTATGGAAGATTAAATAAGTTATAAATATAATATTTAAAATATATAAATATATTTTTTATCCTAATTTTCACCGTGAGAGGTGGAAAAGGAAAAATGAGCAATCTTCATTTCGTGAGGTTCTAGTTTTTTGTACAAATAAATAGTACGTTCATTACCCATTATATGTAATTGTGTATAATTTTAGGTCAAAATCCAAGTATAAAAACATCCTAGTATATTTACAATACCATTTTTTTAATAAATTAATTTAAAAGGAATATTTTATGGAGGGGATAAATAAAATAAAAAAAGGTGTTTGAGGGATTGTATTACCTAAAAAACGGGTACGTCCATATGGTTTGAAAAAAAGGTATTCCTTTGAGGAATTTATTCATAAATGGGGGATTAAAGATGGTAGGTAGGATTTTTATAGGATATTTGAGAATATTTGGACTAGTCAATGTGTTTTGAGTGGTTTGAATAAGTGGGAGGATAGAAGGCCTTTTTATAGTGGAGGAGGAGTGGCACTCTTGTAAATTCTGGGAAAGGGAATTCAGCAACGTTTTTTCCATGTATGGTTGATACAATAACGGTTAAATGTGTAAAACAATGAATAAGGGTATAAATATATCAATAAAATGTATTTTGGACAATTTTTATGCTATTTTGGTTCTTAAATTTATTGTTTAGTCCTTAGTATAGCATAATTTTATTTTAATTGATCTAATAAAGTTTAATAACTCTCACAAATTATTTTCATAAAAAACAAATTTTAAATTACAATATGTTATAAATTATAATGATTACAAATATAGAATAAAATTTTCCAAATTACAATCACATAAGTTGAAGAAATGAATTTATAATTAATCTCACTGATAGGATGACACTGTGGGTTTTTAAAGTAAAAAAAGATCAAATGTTTGCTATGTTTTTATATACAATTTCAATCTAAAGTGAGTTGTAATAACCTTAATTGGATTAATTGATGAAATTATTAACTAATTATAATTTAAAACTAATTTAAAGTATAATTTATCCTTATAAGTAAATTATATGAAAAAGTAGTATTGAATTCAAATTTAGTATTCTTAACTATTCATTAAAAATTAAAACCTTACAAAAAATACCAAAAATTTATCCAAAATTAATTTTTATAATTTTATTTCAAATTTAAAATTTATTTTGAGATATTAAATCTATAAAATATCCAAAAAAATTATTTAAAATGGGTTCTCCATTAAAATTTGGAACAACTACGATTATAAAAACATAATTTTTGAACCATAAAATTGGGTTTGTTCATATCTTATGTTTATACAATTAATAAAATGAATAAAAAAATTATTAAAAACATTGTATATATATTAAATTAATATCACTCACTAATTATAATTAATATAATTTATTATTATTAAAACAACTTTGCGATCAAAAGAATGGTTTTTTTAAAAATACCCCCTTTATATGCCATTGGTTCTTATATTCATTTATAAATAATTTGTAACTAATTAATTTATTTTATATTTTGTGAAAAAAAATATTTTCATAAGTTAGTTAATAATATTTATAAAATTTAATTTATCGGCTATGTTATATATTATTATATTAGATTTTAATATTTTTAATAATATATGATTGTTCGTTAACACTAGGTCTTGCGTGTTGTGCAAGCCATCGAGGAAGGTCAGTCTTATGTGAAACGTATGATAACCTCAATGTTTTATTTAGATAAAGTTATCCTTTATATTGTCTATAGTGTATAATTAACATAGAATTTCATATAACACAAGAAAAACAAAGAAATTTAATTTACATAAACTAGAAATTTTCAGTGTTGTGTGAAATTGAAAATATCAAAAAGTATAAATTAATTGGAAAAAAATAATTCACAAACTCTTGGGGTGTTACATTCTCCCCCCCCCCCCCCACTAGAATTTAATTTAACCCCCTAAATTCATCTAGATTAACAACAGTTTAATACTTCAATGTTTCTTTTATAGAAACCCACATCTTAAAAATGAATATTGAAAGGTCCCTTTAAAACGGAAATATAGAACCATAACGGTTACCCAAAGTAACAAATAATGGGGTTTCGACATATGATAACATACATTAGTAGTGAATATTGGATGTGGAGGAAAAACAAAGATATTTATATGGAGTAATTTATGTCATCAATCCCAAATAATTGAATGAAAAAATAAATGTTGAGCGTCTCATTGTCATAAATCTAGGATGATTTAAAAGCCCATCGGTTCAAAAAAAATTAAGTTATTTGGAAAAATAAAAATTAATAATTATCCTTGCATTGAGTAATTAATTTATTAACCCAGATTATAAAAAAAATATACTTACATCATATGTTTTAATAAAAAATCATTCTTTAGTTGTGATTTTATCCATTTAAAATTCATCCAATATGTCATGAAATGGATGTATAAAAATTAACTTTAATGTATGAAGTACTAAAATTCACTTTTTGAAGATCCTAAGGATCATAAATGAATGAAATTAATAACTATTTTTCTCTAACTATTCATCAAATTCAATATGGTTAATATATTATTCTCTAAACATAAAAATTAACACTACTATTTCATTATAAATAATTATTTATAGAAAATAATTATAACCTAACCAGGACATCGCGTAGGCTTGTGGTAGGAATGAAGAACTTATCATCTTTTGGTCATGGATTCAAGACCCATGGACTTTCTAGACATTATTTGTTCTCACCTGACATACATGAAACCCTTTTCTAAAATCACGCTAATATAATTTCCAAAATAAATAAGATATACATCTTCGAAATAAGGATAATCACTATGTAGCGTTTTAACTATGGTTTTGAATACAAAGTCAGTACATAAATACTTCCTAATAATTTTAACATAAAATTTTAATGAATGGTTAACCTTATAAACCTTCTAAAATATGAAAATATAAAACTATAGAAAGAACTTCACAAAATTATATTAACATTATTCTCACATATATCACAAATTACCACATGGTTGTCACATTCCAAACATGTGAACACCCTCATCGTATATTCTATTAAAACATGGAAATTTTTTAAATTACCCAAAATACATATTGAAAACATGAATGTTTCCTTATTCCAAATTATATTTGATCCATTCCTTAGATCTATTTTTTTAACTTCATTAATGATATAATAAAACACCTATCAATAAGTCCTTACTTAGTTACGTGGTAATAAGCACAAATAAATTTATATATTCATAACCCAAACATCAGTATTGAAAAGAAAAAACTTAACAAAAATAACATATTAAGGGTCTCCCTCTGTTAGTCAAAATACTACCTTGTCGTTAAATCACATTAACAGTCCACCAGAAACATTCAACAAAAACGTGAAAATACAGTTGAAAAACATAAAGGGAACAATGCAAGTATAATTCATCATTCATATAACATAAGTTTTGAATCCAAATAGAAAAAACAAATCAGTTATTTTACTTCATCCTTGATATATTAACAAGGATACCTCATCTTATTAAATAGTACCTCTTTCCTTTCACATTTCATAATAGTATCTTTATCATTAGCAATATAACCATTACACACACCACCTTTATAATTATCTTCAATATAATTCTTCTACGAATGTTGTGTTTCATAATGACTATTTATTACACACATAAAACACTTAAAATTTGATGATTTCATCGAGAGGCCAATATTCTCATCCATTTTTTTAACCGACATCATCATTTTTCATTAGTAGTCACTTGTTTTGTGTCCTTATTTTCCAAAATCAAAATATCTTCTTATTCCTCTAATACATTCTATTCTATGATTCTTTCCACATTATTGACACTAATGAAACCAAATATTCTTTCCTCTATGGTATCCATTACTGAAATCTTATCTAACTCATCCCTTATTTTACTTGGTGAGTCCAAGAGTTTGTTAAGGTACACATTTTTAAACAAGTTCCATGAAAATAGATTAGGCATGATCAAAAAACCATTCATTCTAGTGATAATACTTGTTGAATTATCATAATTAAATCATCCTTCACATTCAATGTTAATCTATTTCCTTCTTGTTCCTACCATTGACTAAAACTATAAACATAGAGTGAGAATTACTTATCATAGTAGGAAACCACATAGTCATGAAATGAATTACTTATAGGATGTATAAATCATGACACTATCTTTAATCTATGACACCATGAGTTCATCCCATATTATTTATAGACAACATATATTTAAATCCTTCATGATGGTTCATGAAGAGTTTTTCAATTCCTAAAGCCTTTCCTAGATAATGTCAAACCAGGTGTGTAGCAAGGACCATCTTTGTGTACCAGATTTTCCTAAGTTAGTCCCGTAACACCTTTTTAGAGTTGTTACCCCTAGGTACATCTGTGTTAGATCCACATATACTTATATTATTCAAAAAGTATGTGTATCTAGAAAATGGCTCATTATATCCTTTACCAAAATTAGTGAACATTTTACACAATTCTAACTCATACTTATACTTATCCTTAGATACATTCGTAGATATATCCTTAGAAATATACCTATGGATCTCAATAAATTTTTCCCATTTGAGTTTCCAAAGCATAACTAAACCTTTTCTCTAATACCAACTATAGAGACCCTCAAATTTCATACATTAACATTACATCACTTTTTTGGCAAACTTATAACATTATAGAAATAGATTCCCAAAGACTGAATTAGTGTAGTTTCTTGGGAAACATGGAAACATAAACACTGTTATATTAGTGAGCTATATTAACTCCCACAAGATTCTCCGAGACAAGATCCCCTCTTGGAAATATCATACAAGAAATATATCTTCATAACCTTTGTAAGGAAACATAAAAAGAGGTGATATCATATTCTTCGTAAGTCTAAACAATCGAGACATGTAAGCATAAACATGATCATAGGGGTTCGAAAATATGATCATGAAAATATAATATCATACCCTAAATCTAAAAAATCATAAAAATGAATCATGGAATAATTATAAGAAGTCCATAATACATGAATTATAAAAAAATAAAGAACATAATCCACAAAATCATAACATAGTAATAATACATGGAATTGTGGAAGACACATGATCATATATAATGAATTACATGGTAGTTAAGTTATTTCAGTCGAGGCCATCTTGTTGTACAAAACATTACAGAACCAAGGTCACACATTGTTCCATCCCTATATTACTAAACCAGGTTCACTCCTCATTCCATAACTATAATACCAAAATAAGTTCATATATCATTCCACCCATGTCTATCTCATTAGATATAAATCATTACCCAATGCATTGGAGGGAGATATATGTACCACCCATATCGTAATGAAATCATACGTACATGTGCCAAAAGATCATTAAAAATCATATCATAACCAATGAAATTAAATGGGTATCATAAACATGTAATCATATCACAACTTATGGAAAAAGATAAATTTTTCGTAATCATTTAATCAAAAGCATAACCCATGAAAATATGTAAGTTTCAAAATCGTATAACTTATAGAATATGAATTGGTGTCATAAGAGTCATTCAATCAAAACATAAACCATTCACAAAAAAATATGAATAGAGCCTTTAGATTATTTCCTAAAAGGGTATGAATAACATCAACAGATTTCATCTTAGATGTAAAACAACTTGGGAAGATAATTGGAAAAAACATTCTCGAGGAAAATACCCATTATTCATGAAAAATTATTTTTTTAAAAAAATAAAATCATTTTAAAATGATTTTCCTTACAAACATATAAAATAATATTTAAAATGTTTTGAATAAAATTTAATTAAAAATACATTGAAAAAATATTAAGAAATCCTAAAAATGTTTTAAAAACCTTTTACTTGATAACTTATGAAATAATATTTAATACATTTTAGAAAACCATTTTTTTTAAATAATTTTAAAACATATAAACAAATCTTTAAAAAAATTTGAAAAAGTTTTAGTTGAAAACTTATAAAATAAGGTTAATTTTTTTTTTGAAAAACATTTCGTTGAAAATAATTTTAAAACTTATAAATAAATATTTTAAACATTTAAAATACTTTTTAAAACATAAATCATTTTTCAAAATCATTTTCTTTAAAAATTTCTTTGTAAACATTTAATGGAAACATTGATAAAGATAAAAACTTTTTGAAAAAACTTTTCATTAAAACCCACTCTAAAAATAATTAATATCTGAAATATTATGGAAAGTATTATTTTAAAAAATAATAACTTTTTTTTATTTTACTTTATGATTCAAGGGGATTTTAGTCATGATGGTGGTTAAATATATACATATTGTAGGAGGTAAGAATAACATTTGTTTTTTTCAGGGTAAGAGGTTAGAAAAAAATTCATGAAGAGACAAGAATATTCCCTTGAAAACACTGTTAAAAGACAAAAAAAAAGGATATTTATTTTAAATATTAGAGGATAATAGTATAATGATCTTGGAAACCTTTTTTAGAAGGCATGGTTTTGAAGGAACACATATTTCAAACCAAAGATAGGGTAAAGTTATTATTTCATAAAAAACTTTCTTAATTATCTTATATAAAAAAGATTAGAAAAATTGTAACAATACATGAATCTATTATGAATAACCATAGGATAATAAAATTCATTAATATTTAGGATATATGGATTATAATATTTCACTAAAGGAAGTATAAAAATAAACAATCTCGAATGGTGATGAAATTATTTTAATAAAATCTTACCACATGGTAATAGTGAACCATACTACCAATTTAATGAAAAAAAATAAATCAATTCAGAAATATCATGAAAATAGTTAGATTCATGATATATCATCTCAATGGTATCAGATAAACCTCGTAAAAAATATACATATATAATATGACATGTGTCTCAAAGAAGGCAAATTTAGACAAAATTAATTTACCAATTTGGTAACTTTTTATACATATAACCCATGAAAGAAAGATCATAGAATTGATATCTAAATGAACACAATTTTAATTATAATAGTCTTATAATATTTCCATGGAAATTATACACACCACGGAAAAGTAATGGGTGGTGAATAAAGCAACTATCGCACGAAAATATAAGTGAGATTAAATTCCCTTACCATGGTTATTAACTCTCTTCAAACTCATAAAATATTCTGATATAATGAATGTAAGTTTATTATACATATTTTAAATAATAATATTCTAATATATAATATTATATATGGTTTTAGTTTGACCTTATATTACTCACTTTTTAATAATAAAACGTTAATGTTTCACTTCAGTTAATATTCCCTTTGTTCCTCATATATATCTTAATTTGTTACATCTTTGTTCCTTAAACTTATATCATGATTTAAATAATATAAAAAATTATATAAATACAATTTATATTCAGTATATGTGTAGTTTAGTAATCTATATAATAGGGATTTTTTAAAATGGAATACACTGTTCATGGAGACGGTAGGTCATACGTACGCATGAACACTACTTCAGTTTTATTAACATATTGAAAGAAAGAAAGTAAATGACATATATGTATATATGTATTTATTATAACTCTAGTAGCATTATTTTTTCATATTAATCATATTATTTCATTAAATGCATCCTTAATACTTTCCATGTAAGGTGTGAATGATTCGCATTGCTTTGAGCGGGCGATAGTCCACACTTCCGCAAACAAAATTATCATATTTACACCAAATGGAAAGTATAGATATATGTGATGAAAAAGAATTAAATAATATTAGAGTCATAATAAATATTATATATAATATATATAAACATATTTTCCAGCATAATATCAACCATGAGAGGTGGTAAAAAAATGAAGAATCATCGTGAGGTGTTACTTCGTCGTACATGTAAATAGTATGTTTATTACCAATTAGATGGATATGTGTGTAAGTTTAGGTAAAAATTATACAATAAAAACATAAAAGTATATTTAGGATACTATTGTTTTATAAAATCATGGAATAATAAGACTTTAGGTAGTGGAGAATTAAAATAAAATAAAGGAGTTTGAGGGAGGGTGTTATCTCTTAATTGGGTAACTCCTTTTGGTTTTCACCAAAGGGATTCCTTGGAAGAATTTATGCCAAAAGAGAATATTCAAGGATAAATGTAGGATTTTATGGATAATATTTGATCATATATTGTATGAAACTCAGTTTTATGAGAGTTGTGATGAAGTGGGAGGAGATGAGGCGTTTTTATAGTGGAGGAGGAGTGGAAATCTTGTAAATTTTGGGAAAGGGAATTCCAACCACATTTTTTACATGAATAGTGGATTAAATAATGTCTCCAAGTAAATACAAGTGATTATATGGTCTAAATATGTCCATAAAATCGATTTTGGACAATTTTATGGGTTTTTCTAGTTCTTAATATTAAGGTCTAGTCCTTAGTTATGATTAATTTTACCTTAATCGATATAATTAATCTTAATTACTTTTACTAATATATTTGGTAAAAACTATGTTGACCTTATTAGACCTTATAAATTTTTATTATTCCAAATATGGAATCCATTTTTCCTAATTAAAATCACCAAATTTGCAGAAAAAAATTTAAAAATTAATTATGTCGTTGAGACAAAACTGTAGGTTTTTAAAGTACAAAAGATCCAAAGTTTACAATGTTTTTATATCCAGTTTCAATGAAAAATTGGTTCCAATGACCTAAATTTTAATAAATATATAATAATATTATATAATTAAATTGAAAATAATTTCATATATAATTTAACCTTATAAATAAATTATATAAAAATGTAATTTTGAATTAAAATTTTGTATTTTAAACTATTCATTGAAAAATAAAACCTTAAAGAAAAATAACAAAAATTTATAATAACCTACTTTTATTTTTATATTTCAGATATGAGTTTTATTTTGATATATTAAATCTATAAAAACTAAAAAATGTGGATTTAAAATGGGTTCCCCATTAAAAGGTAGTGAGACTACCATTATTAAAATATAGGGTCATAAACATAAAATTGGTTTTTTTTCTTATCTTATGATTATCAAATATATTGGATGAATATAAAAAATATTTTATTAAATATATAACATATATATTAAATTAATATAACTCAATAAATATAATTAAATTAATTTATTAGGATTAAAACATCTTTTTTATCATAAGAATGGTTTTCTATAAAAAAACTCCCTCTATATTCAATTATTTCTAATATTAATTTATAAATAATTTGTAACAAATTAATTCATTTTATATTTTTTTTAAACCACGTATATTTATAATTTAGTTAATAATATTAATAAAATCTAATTTAATGACTAGGGTATATATTATTTTATTAAATAATAATATTTTTAATAATATATTATTGTTAGTTAATAAATGGCATTGCATGTTACACAAGCCATCGAGGAATGTAATTTTTCTATGAAATGTATGTTAACCTCGGTGTTCTATATAGTGAATCATAACCATTATGGTGCATGTAGTGCATTGTTACCTTATAATTTCATATAATGAACGAACAACATAGTTCTTTAATATATATTATAACTTTTTTCTGTTTTCATGAAATTATTTTTTAAAAAAGAATAAATTAATACGAAAAAAGAAATAGTTCACAAATCTTGGGGTGTTACAATCGGGGTTTCATGTCATACACATATGACATATGTATCTATAAATAGAATATAAGGCACTATTTTTTAACTCATGTTTCTATTTATTCCCACAATACTCAATTATTTTACATTTTTACAAGTCTACCATATTATAAAAGTGTTGATTCATTAGAATAATGACACATCATTCATGGTGAGTGTAAAATTCCAAAATACATACATTTGGGGATGTTAATTCAATAGAATATAATCTATGAAGTTATATTATGGATAACATGGCAAAATTAGGTATTTACATTATATAAGTCATTAACATTGATAAGAAATTGGTATGTCTCAAGGACCTATAACGCTTGAACATTTTTATATATAAAAATCATGTTAGGATTAACATATTAGGATTTTTACATTTTATGTGACTCTTTAGATAATGAATCAAAGTATTATAAATACCTCTAAAATATTCTATATATTAAATAAATATAAAATGTAATAACTTTTAAATTTTGGGAACTAGTCGATTAGTGAAAATATGTGAGAATCTGAAAACTATAACTTGGTTGAATTAAAATATATTGTCATAATTTACAATTGAAATCCTAAAACCAAAAAATAACATAGAATAAATAAATATGTCAAAATTATCTTATGTGTTGGATTAAGGATGAACTAATTTTTATATAAAAAAGTCCCCTTAAACAATATGATATTTGAAAAGTAATTATTGTTGAAGAAAATTACATTAAAATCTATTATTTCTATAGTAGATATCTATCAGGAAGAACCCAATTTCCAAGGGAAAATAATTAAATGAAACCAAACCATAATACCCTTATTTTATTCAATATTTATGAAACAATATTTTCCTACATATTTACTAATACACAAGACACATAAAAATTAAATACATATATACCATAACCAATTTATAGATAAGATTTGAAAAATATCCATAAAATAAACAGTGATTTTTCTAAATATATTACATTATTGTAATTAAACTAGTAATATAATATAAAATAAGAGTCTCTTTCTTAGAAAGATATGGCTTTTTACCAAGATACACTATAGTGAATTGAATCAATTTACATATCTATGCAACAACCCTAATTCATAATATGGTATTCACACACTAAATTGATATGCAACTTTTTTGTCCATAGATCCTAAGTAAATAATTTTTTTAGAGTCTCTAATCACCATGCTGATGATTATCAACAATATTATGTGGGATATAGCCTCCTTGAACCCCATTGAATCTATAATTGACACATAATTCCCATTCCTTTTTCCCAAAATACATGAAATCCCCTATGAACCAAAACCATTCTTCCCAAAACTCACACACTACCTATAATTTCAAACTAATTACCATCAATATCAATTATCTCATTTCAAATAAAACTAATAGACCCAAAAAAACCTATTCATTATACACTTGGAATAAAAACTTACAGAATGGCCACTAAAATCACCATTTTCCAAATCCAAGAGAAAAAGAACTAACCAAACCCAAACATCCTTTTTTTACCAAAAATTACCCCCAACAAAAACTTTTTCTCCCAAAACAAATCCACATCTATTGAAAATATTAAATTTTTAATCTTTCAACCCTATTTTTGATTTTAAAAAAATCCAATAACAATATATTGGGTAAGATATAAGTAATAATGATACCTTCCAAAATGAATTTGGAACTAACTAAAATTTTAATGATTTTGTATCAATTGATTGTAAATACCCAAAAAAACTAAATCTGAAGAACATTTCAAATGTGAGGAATGAGGATATATAATTATTTTGATCTTCTTTTAAATATTTGAATATTATCAATGAAATGTAACATTTGGTTGGGGATGAAGAACATAATGATGTACTTAGATGATCTTGGTGTTGTAATTAGTGTGTAGAAATTTTTTTACCAATAGTAAAAATTATTACAAATATTTTGGTAACCCTCATTAGATTTTGGAATTAGATAAAGGGGTTTATCTTAGTAAAATCCTTTGATAACCCATAAACCAATAAATACAATGAAAACACATCTAAATAGATCTCAGTTCATAATCCTTTATTGAGTATAAACACATTATTTTTTTCAAATGTAAATAAACCATGTGCTTTTGTTTAGTTTTACATGCTCATATTACATTCCAGAATGTAAGGAACCCCTTTGAATATGTAAAATAATTTTTTTCATTATTACGAGGGGTCACGAATGAAAAAAATAATGGGAAAATTATGAGAGGAAAAATTATAATATTCTTTGTTAAAAGATATGTTTCTATGCCTTTCTCTTATCACATAATTAGATAAATTCCAATATTTACACTTTTAAAAACTTTTAAGTATTTATATTCATTGTATTCAATATATATTCATGACCAAAAAGATTAATATGATGAGGAATAGGGTAAAACTATAGATACTAAAATAAAACCACTCATCACAAACCATGCCTAGTCCTATGATGTATACCAACCTATGCACTTCCCACACATTAAGCCCCTAATCCAGCTAATGTCACACCCCGACCGATGCTTCTTTTTAATTTAATTATTTTGGGTCTCACTTTTAAGTTTTGGTTTGAATCGGTTATATTTTATATAATTTGGGATCTTATATAGGTGTGTGACTATACGTGTTACTATGTGTAGTGACCAAATTTAATAAGATAAAGTTTTATGATTAATTTTATTATTACGTGGGCGCGCTATTATACTGCAACCATACCCATGCCTGTTTGCGGTGTCCAGACTCAATAGTTAATGCAATTATTTTTGAGACTGGTTTTATTATTTTAGTTTTATTATTCGTATTATATTTATTTAAGTTGATATTTATATTAGGTTATTATTATTATTATTATTATTATTATTATAGTTTTAAAAAAATGAACTAACCTTAGGGGGGTTCGAGACCCCCCTTTCTTCTTCCATGGAGCCATCCGCCCTGGCTCCCTTTGCGGCGCGGCCTCCCAGCCAGGCCCCTACGCTCTGACGGTGGCCTCCCCTCATCGATCCCAACTTTCCAGCCTCCCCTCACTACGCTCGACTCGTCGTACCTCCCTCGCCTTTATCATTCCGGCCGTGTCCCAGCTCCCGACCTCCTCGTCGCACCCCGGTGACTTAGACCGTCGTGCTCCACCTTTCCCTCTAGTCAGCAGCACTGTACGCACCTCCCTCATGGCCAGCGGGACTCATGCGACCTCCTTCTCTGGAAAACCGGACTCACGCCACACCTTCCACCAAATCTAGTCGGCCTTCCTGCGCTCCATTGTCCAGCTCCTTCGCGGCACACCGCTCTCCTTCCAGCAACCTTTCACCGACAACCCACCCCCCTCCATCACACGCTCCTTTCTTCAGTAAGTCTTTTCCCCTATCCTTAGGGTTTCCAGTTGGGTTTTCATGTGTTTAAGGTTAAATTGTGATATTTTTTATCTCATGTCGTGTTTTATCATTCAATATGTGTTTGTTGTGTTGTGACTAGCAAACAATTGAAGTTGCGTGCCAAGTTTGTGAAGTTGTTCTACACCGAGGTAGGTGGTTCTGCATTTAAATGTTATTTAATAAATTAATTTTCTTGTTTAATTAATTTACCATGTTCCTTAATTTATTTTCTTTGTGTTAATGTGTTATTTAAATTTTATGCACAATTTGATGTGAAAATTGAATTATATTTGAAGTGTGTTTGTGGTTTTGAGTTTAGTTTCACTAAGAAATATATATATATTCCTTTTATGTACACACTTGCAATGTCTAAAATAATTTTATTTATGTTCAATTACCTAAAGATGAGTCTTTCATGTGAAAAATTGTTATTTTTTATGTGAAAGTCATTTTTTGTTTATTTTAAATAGTTTATAAGTTGTTTGAATAATTTATTAATTTTTTTCCATGCTGCAAATATAGTTCTTCTTGAGGGTTGGGTGTGTTTTATTTTTCTAGTAGTGTTTTTATGAATTGCGCATGAAACATTTCTATAGAAAAACCCATGCTTAGTTGTTTATCATTGTCTTTTTTTAACTATGCAGTTCGACTATTAAAATGTGTGTAGGCTACAGTTGCTGTTTTTTTGTTGCAACTTGGCACGATTTGTTTTAGAAATTATGTTTTGAGTGTGTTTTAGGTGTAAACTTTTGATGTGTTATTTTGTAATGTTTTATAAAATGTTTAAGTGTTTAATAATTTTATTTAATTATATTTTTAGTGATGGGTTCATACCTTGAAGGTTTGAGTCGTCGGAAACCAAGACATGTGTATATGTATATGCATGAAAATGTATATGCATGTATGCGAAGTGGTCTCAGGATTCCTATGTTAGAAGCTACATGATTTGAGGTAGGTTCCCTATGCCTTTACCTTTAATTAGAGTTTCTGATTTTTCTTGATGTTCCTTTAGAATTATTTCCTTGGTTTTATATAAAATTCATATGAACTATATATATATATATATATGGTTATGGTTATTAAAAAGTGGTATTTTGTGTATTTGAACCTGAAATGGGTATTTTCAAAAGGTGTGTGGTCTTTTGTTTTAATTTTTTATAAAGGTGAAATGACATGTTTGACTTTCGAAGGGATTCTAAGGTGATTTTCAAAATGGGTTTTGGTGTGAACACAAGATTAAAAGATGATTTGATTTCCTAAAAATGATTACTTCATTGTAGGTGTTGTTTTATGTTTGTTTTAAAAAATACAATGCCTTCATGTGTTCTAAAATGATGAATACTCCTTGTAAAGTGATGAGTCACGTTTGGCACTTTGAGATTGGTTTGAAAAACTGGGAAACCCCACTTGAGACATTCCCCAAGTTTGAGAAATGTGATGTGAGTGTTTATGTGTGGTTTCTGATATGTGCCTAGTAAATAGTCTTATGCATTTTTGTGAGATAGATAGAAAAAGGGGGATGAGCTCAAGGGGGGACATCAGTGGTGAGAGGGTGGGTGTGTTTTTGAATAAAGAGAAAGATGTATTAATATATGTTAGTTTTATAAAAACTCACCACCACTTGAAATAGAGCACAATCGAAAACCTGAGTATCTAGGTTGGTGAACTAGGACTTTTGGGATAGTGTTTAGGTGGTGACTTGACCTGGTTTCACTACAGGTTTGATGATTTCAACACTAACTAAATGTATGAAGGAATGAGGGTCATGGTCTTCTAAGCCACATTTTCTGAGGGTTGTGGTCTTCTAAGCCATGTTTCACCAAGACACGAAGATCCTAGGTCACCAACTAACACTAGATGCTTAGGGACTTCTCATGGTGCTTGTGATATGATTTTCAATTCAATTGTTTCATGCTTGTTCCCTCTATTGTTAAGACCATATTTTTATCTAAATTGGTCTCCTCAAATTTTTAAATGTTAATGCATGCTCAAAAACTATTTTAAAAAGGTAAGAGAAATTTTTTTCTTGGAAATGAAAGCTTTTTATTTGAATTTGAGGAGTGAACAATGTTATTTTATTATGCCTTATTTTCAAACTAGCATGATTTGGATTTCTTCTTAAAGGAAGTGGCATAGGGAATTGTTGTATTTTTGTCTTTCCTACTAATCGTCTCAGTTATCACACCTACTTTATATTTTCAATTTCAGGTTCTTGTTTTAGATCTCTCTTACAGTAATCTTGTTTTTGTGTTTGGTGGTGACCCATGAGGTCACTTGGAGGTATGTTTCACTTTACATTATTGTTTTTTTAAATTGAAAGTTTTTAGATAATTTTCTTACTTTATGTTGATTGTTTATCTATTGTTTCTGAGCTAAATCATTTCCAAATGCCTCATTGTGGTGCCCGGCACTAGTTTCTAGCCTGTGGGGATCGGGAACACCCTTAGGGCCATATCGCAGACCGGGTCGGGCGCCGGGTCGGATGATAACCCGGCTTGGTTCGTGACAAAATGGTATCAAAGGATGTATGTTCTTGTTATTTGGGGCATCAGGAAGATTGGAGATAGGATTGTCGGTACTTTAGTGGTAAGTGTGGGGAGAGCGTCATGAACTCTTACTCGTTCCAATCCTTGAGTAACCAGGGGTAGTCTGGGATTTATGTTTTTGGCTTTGGTCTATGTGAATGGTGAATAACAGTAGGAGTAAACTGGTACTGCACGAGGTCTCACATGGAGTAGCAACCCATGTGATGCCCAAGAGTATAGTTCGACACTCCTAGTGGTTGGTTATTTCCTAGGGAATGGTCTGTTAAACCATGTATCTAGGTTAGACATAACCACTAGTTCTCTGTTCAGGTGCTTTGGTGTGTAATAGGTCTTATTTCAGTTCTGGTTTGAGGTGGAGTGGTTGTTTTTCTTTGAGAATGAATTGATTTCCTAAGTTGGGACTTTTGGATTTGTGTGTGAAGTGTGGATTTTTATTTTATCTAGTACTTGATCTTGTAGAAGGTTGGTTTTGTGTTTCTCATTTGGATATGCCCCCTAGAAATGGCCCATAGGTTTCTAGAAAGTCTCTCGGTTCTTGGCTCAACCCAAACTCCCAATGGAGTGGTGGAATTGGGTTTCGCTCAGTTAGGTTGACTGTTTTTGGATGTCGAGGTTGGTTGGATATTGTTGGATGCTTTGTGAAGTTGGGATTGTCTTCGGTTTTTAGGAACTCTAAATGTTTTCTGGGTGTAAGTTGTCTTGAGTGTGTTTGTAGGAGCGGGACTAGACTAGTAAACGGTGATCGTCTTGTTTCACTATGAATGGGGATGTCTTGAGAGATCCGCAAGACTACCTTCATCTTGAGGTTTCACCTAAATAAGCTCAGGTGAGGGAAATTTGTTGATCTCGTGGGTGCATAACTAGTCAACAGGCCATAAAGGAGGGGTGTTGACCTTTCTGGTGAGCTAGTTCCATACTCCCCAAAGGTAGTGTGGAACCATCAGTTTAGAACTCATACAGGTTGGTGGTCCTGTTTATACTGTGGTAAGTGAATGTTCCTCATCCAATGAGGAGTGTGAACCAATGAGACCTTTTCTTGGAGTGATCCTTCCATTAGTTCATGTTGCGTGTATGAAAGACCACTCTTTTTCTTATCTCTAGTTTGTTCAGTCTGACACTCTAAGTCGCTCACTGCAATTCTCAGTTGGTATGTTGACGGAGTTTCCGTTTGGGACACAATGAGAAGTATGCAGGTTGCCTTTTCAATGAAGGAAGTTCCAGTCAGATGTGGTAAACTTATGACTACGAGGCGGTAGATGCTTCGGACCTTAGGGACCCTACCATAGGTCTCGGGGTGAAGCTTACACGCAGTCAAAAACTAGTCGGACGTGGTTCGAGTTTGGTCCAACATAATTATGCAGTGTCAGGACAGGGATAACATAAATTTCCCTACTGTAGTATTGTCTTTGAAGGCTTCATTTTTTTTGAGAGGGTAGTGAAGCTCTGTCTCCTTTCGATGGTCTTAATTTATGGGAGTTCCTCTTGGGCCTTAAAGTGGTTATGAGAATCCATATTCTTGTAATGCCACCAGGAATGCTCTGTGAACCCTTTTGTGGTTGGTTATGAATTCAAATGGTACACGTTTTAGAGATACTCATGTCTTGTGGATTTTACTCACAGCTGTATAGTTTTCCTCTTGGTTAGGGGTCTCCGCTACTAAGAATTTATCATGTGGCGGAATATCAGCCAAGGTAGGAATCATCCGTGCAGGACGACTTGTGTTGGTGGGTTTGTGATGAAGGGTTCAATCAGTATTTCTCAAAGTAAACTGGGAATGCCTGCGTCGGTTTCGTGGTGTTATAAATTTTTAAAATGGTGGGGAGAC
The DNA here is from genome assembly GCA_963277665.1 of Viscum album. Classification (NCBI taxonomy): domain Eukaryota; kingdom Viridiplantae; phylum Streptophyta; class Magnoliopsida; order Santalales; family Viscaceae; genus Viscum; species Viscum album. Next base: position 1,244,161,756 of record OY728153.1, read on the forward strand.
CCTATGCGGTTCTCGCCGATGTCCCCTCTTGTGTTGGTTAAACATAGGGAACTTTGAGGGTCAAGCTAGTGTTAGAGGTTGTATGAGTTGTGAGTTTTTTTGGTTTGAAGAACCAATGTTTGAAGAGAACCCTAATATGATGGGGAGACCACCATAGGACGAGATTGTGGAAGACTCTGTTTTCAAAGTGCACTTGGAGGAGCAAACCCTTGCTTTTGCTCTGCCAGACCTTGACCATGATAATTGGTTAGCTTGGATAGTGGGTCGCTTGACGAGTGTTCTTGGAGATCTCGAGCAGCCCTGGTGATCTCTAAGTTGGGGATCGGGGTGTTCCATGTTGTAAATCTATTTCGAGGTGAATTCTTTGTTGTTGGTCATTTTGTTTGGTGACTCTGGTTTTGGAATATTTGGAGTTGTAGGTCATGAGTGTTTTGAATGCCTGATCTTCGGGTGATTGAGTTTTGTTTTAGGTATCTTCACGATTTTGTTTGGAATCTTGGCTTGGTTAAGTCTTTTGGGACTTTTTGGGGGCAGAATGTGTCATGGTGTGGAGAATTGTCACACCCCGACTGACGCTTCTTTTTAATTTAATTATTTGGGGTCTCACATTTAAGTTATGGTTTGAACCGGTTATATTTTAATGAAATTGGGATCTTATATGGGTGTGAGACTGTACGTATGACCATGTGTAGTGACCAACTTTAATAAGAGAATGTTTTATGATTAATTTTATTATTACATGGGTGTGCTACTATGTCGCAACCATACCTGTGCTTGTGCGAGGTATCGAGACTCAATAGTTAATGCAATTATTTTTGCGACTAGTTTTAATATTTTTTTTATTATTCATATTATATTTATTTAAGTTGATATTTAAATTAGGTTATTATTATTATTATTATAGTTTAAAAAAATGAACTAACTCTAGGGGGGTTCAAGACCCCCCTTTCTTCTTCCACGGAGCCATCCCCCCATGTCTCCCTGTGTGGTGTGGCCTCCCGGCCAGGCCCCTGCGCTCCGGCAGCGGCCTCCCATCATCGCACCCGACTCTCTGGCATCCCCTCGCCATGCCCGACTTGTTGGACCTCCCTCGCCTTCGGCATTCCAGCCGTGTCCCGACTCCCGACCTCCTCGCTACACCCTAGAAACTCGGACCGTCGCGCAATGCCTTTCCCTCCAGTCAGCAGCACTACACACACCTCCCTCGCGGCCAGCGGGACTCGCACAACCTCCTCCTCCGGCAAACCAGAATCATGCCACACCTCCCTCACGATCTGGTTGGCCTTCCTGTTTCCCCTTGTCCAGCCCCTTCGCAGCACGCTTCTCTCCTTCCAGCGAAATTTATCTGACAACCCGCTCTCCTCTAGCGCACGCTCCTTTCTTCGATAAGTCTTTTCCCCTATACTTAGGGTTTCCAGTTGGTGTTTCATGTGTTTAAGGTTCAATTGTGATATTTTTTATCTGATGAATTGTTTTAGAGTTCAATATGAGTTTTTTGTGTTGTGACAGGATAACAATTGGATTTGCACGCCATGTTTGTGAAGTCGGTCTACACCAAGGTAGGTGGTTCCTCATTTAAATATTATTTAATGAATTAATTTTCTTGTTTAATTAATTTATCATGTTCCGTAATTTATTTTCTTTGAGATAATGTGTTATTTAAATTTTATGTGCAATTTTATGTGAAAATTGAAGTATATTTGAATTTCGTTTGTGGTTTTGAGTTTAGTTGCACTAAGAAATATATATATATATATATATATATATATATATATATATTCCTTTTATGTACACACTTGAAATGTTTAAAATAATTTGATTTTTGTTCAATTACCTAAAGATGATTCTTTCAGGTGAAAATTTATTATTTTTTATGTGAAAATATTTTTTTGTTTATTTTAAATATTTTATAAGTTGTTTGAATAATTTATTAATTATTTTCCATGTTGAGAATCTAGTTCTTCTTGAGTGTTGGGTGCATTTGCTTTTTCTAGTAGTGTTTTTATGTGTTGTGCATGAAACTTTTCTGTGGAAAAACCGATGTTGAGTTGTCTATCAGTGTTTTTTTAACTATGCAGTTCATCTATTAAAATGTGTGTAGGCTACAGTTGGTGTTTTGGTGTTGCATCTTGGCGTGTTTGGTTTTAGAAAAGATGTTTTGAGTGTGTTTTGGGTGTAAAATTTTGTTGTGCTATATTGAAATTTTTTATAAAATGTTTAAATGTTTAATCATTTTATTTAATTATATGTTTAGTGAGGGGTCCCTACCTTGGAGGTTTGAGTCATCGGCAACAAAGACATGCGTATATGTATATGCATGAAAATGTATATACATGTACATGAAGTGGTCTCTAGATTCCTTTTTTAGAAGCTGCATGATTTGAGGTAGGTTCCCTATGCCTTTACCTTTAATTAGAGTTTCCTATTTTTCTTGATGTTCCTTTAGAATTTTTTCCTTGGTTTTATATGAAATTCATATTCACTATATATATATAGTTATGGTTATTAAAAAGTGGTCTCTTGTGTATTTGAACATGAAATGGGTATTTCAAAAAGGTGTATGGTATTTTGTTTAAATTTTTTATGAATGTGAAACAACATGTTTGACTTTCAAATGGATTCTAAAGTGGTTTTCAAAATGGGTTTTGGTGTGAATATAGTATTAAAAGATGATTTGATTTCATAAAAATTATTACTTCATTTTAAGTGAGGTTTTATGTTTGTTTTAAAAAAATACACTAACTTTATGTGTTCTAAAATGATGAATACTCCTTGTAAAGTGATGAGGCCCATTTGGCACTTTGAGTTTGGTTAACGAAAATGTAAAACCCCACATGAGACATTCCCCTAGTTTGAGAAATGTGATGTAAGTGTTTATGTGTAGTTTGTGATATGTGCCTAGTAAAGAGGCTTGTGCATTTTTGTGTGACAGATCGAAAAAGGGGGCTGAGCTCAAGGTGGGAGATCAGTGGTGAGAGGGTGGGTGTGTTTTTGAATAAAGAGAAAGATGTGTTCATATATGTTACTTTTATGAAATATCACCACCACTTGAAACAGAGAATAATGGGAAACCTGGGTATCTAGGTGCGTGAACTAAGACTTGTGTGCTAGTGTTCTCAAGGTGACTTTACCCGGTTTCAATGTAGGTTTGACGATTGCAACACTAACTAAACATATGAAGGACTGAGGGTAGGGGTCTTCTAAGACACGTTTTCTGAGGGTCGTGGTCTTTTAAGCCACGTTTTCTAAGGCTTGTGGTCTTCTAGGCCACGTTTTCTGAGGTTCATGGTCTGCTAAGCCACATTTTATCGAGACACAAAGATCCTAGGTCACCAACTAACACTTGATACTTAGGGACATCCCATGGTGCTTGTGATACAATTTTCAATTCAATTGTTTCATGCTTGTTCCCTCTTTTTTGAAAACCATATTTTAATCTTAATTGGTCTCCATAAATTTTAAAATGTTAATGCATGATCAAAACCTATTTTTGAATGGGAAGATAAATGTTTTTCTTGGAAATGAAAGCTTGTTATTTTAATTTTAAGAGTGAACATCGATATTTTGTTATGCCTTATTATCAAACTAACATGATTGGGATTTCTTATTAAAGGCAGTTTCATAGGGCATTGTTGTATATTTGGCCTTCCTACTGAGCATCTTGGTGATCACGCTAACTTTATATTTTTAGTTTCAAGATATTTTTTTGGATCTCTCTTGAAGTAAGCTTGTTTTTGTGTTTGGTGGTGACCCATGATGTCACTTGGAGGTATCTTTAACTTTCCATTCTTGTTTTTTTTTCAATTGCAAGTTTTTAGCTACTTTTCTTAGTTTATATCGATTTTTTATCTATCTTTTCTGGGCTAAATCATTCTCGACTACCACATTGTGGTGCCTGGAACTAGTTGCTAGCCCATGTGGATCAGGAACACCCTTCGGGCCATGTCGCGGACCGGGTCGGATGACGACCTGGCCTGGTTCGTGACAACCAACAAGATATAGAACACATGACTATAGATTTTGATAGACCATATAACATATATCATGGGAACTGTAGGTAATTTTAGTATCATGTTGGAGAATCACTTTTATCTAACCTAATAACACAACATTAACTTACCCCAAATCCTACCTCTTCCCCTGAGGCATCCATAATCCAGATGATTCCTTCACTCAATTTTTAGGCATCCATGTTTTCGGAACCCACTGATCCATCCCATGGTACCATAACAACTTATATTATACTTATTACTTTATAGAGATCATTTTCAGTGAAACACCCATATATTGGTGTTTCCTAAACATTTTAGTTTTCCATCTCATCGTTGGAATATTCTTATAGAAATAAATATTAGTTGAAAATAATATAAAAGGAATAACATAACTATAAAACATAAGGAGGTTCCATATTTTGATCACACTATATATATTTCACCTCATTTCAAATTTGAGAGAAGCTAAATTATAGGAAGATGTTTCATTTTATTTAGTTTCAAACCATTTCACACTAGTTGAAATTGATATAGTTTCCATAACCCCATCTCAAAATGAAAATATTGAGTAAGAATTAATTAATGGATTAGATACTAAATATAAAGGATATCATTAGAAGTTTTTAGCTAATAAATATCCTATAGATTATGATAATATTGAGGGTACTTATAATTATTATGATAATAATTCTATAGGGACTTATTCCATTTTAATTTTTTAATTTTTTTTTATTTTTGATATTTTTCCAAAACCATATATTTTATTTTGTGATAATTTTTTATTTTACACTTCACATGTTTTATAAAGTATATGTAAAGAATTATTCTTTTTTAATTAGTTATTTTATTAATTTATATTATTATATTAATTTCAAATGATATATGCATTAATGTTTTTAAAATTGTATTTATTTCTTTTAAATTCACATTATGACTAGGTTTATAAATATGGTTCATTGTTATTCACACATATTATTTTGGAAATTAAATTATCATCTCAAAAAAAAAGTCATGTTTAAATAGAAAATGTTTGAATTTTTTTAATTCTTACACTATTTTAAGGGATTTCTATTTCTAATTTCACCAAATATCTTAATGTTTCATCCATAATGTATAATCACAAGGGATAATGTTTAGTTCTAGTGTGTTTTATGTATCTTCCAACCCAAAATATTTTATTTTTAAGTAATTGTTCTATAATTCATATCCATTAAGAAATTTTTATTTTTTTATAAAATCAAAGTATCCTAAGGATAAGGGTGAGTGGGCTAAGTGATTTTTTAGTAAAATTTTAAAAAAAAATATGAATGAATAAAAATATGGTAAATTAGATTTATTCCCATTGGTATGACTTTAATTTCATATTCATTCCTATAACATGATATGAATATCATTTAAGGGTTAATTTTTCAGTAAATGAAACCATTTATGTTCTAGTTTTTTCATATAATTTTATTTAAAAAATAGAGTGCTTTAAATGGAAAAAGAAAAATATTGAGAAATGTGGTTAAAAATTGGTACTGTCGTGGAATGAACTATAAATGTTAAATAGTCCTCTTTATTATGTTACTTATTAAAAATAATTTTATATGCGATTTTTTTGTGAGTTCTATCTTCATATCTAAGGATATTTTATATGATTTATTAATACTTTAAATTTAACTTAACTTTTTTTCTAACTATAGAATGGTGTGTTGATAGGTGATCAAATAATAGAATATTATTCAATGTTATACATTTTCTATACATGAACTACATTAATATTAATAGAGGAAAACATATAGAAAGTGTGTGTGTTATTAACCAAGTATGGATTGGGATAAAAATATATTTATAATTTAGACCATAATAAATAATTAAATGTGTTGATATAATGGATTATGTTATTGATGAAATACAAATAAATACAAGAAATATAATTTTATTTATATAAGAATTAGTATGTTAGGAGGATAAGAATATACAATTTTAAAATTCAGTCATTAATAATTATTTATTCCAAAGGTTAATTAATAATTTTTACAATGAAAATTATGATTTAATTAAGCTAAATGATGAGTGTTTTCTTGTGAAAAATAAAATGTTATAATGTGGGGAAACGTTATATCCTAATTATTTATATATTTTACAAAAATAAATTTCATATTATTATTATTAAATTTTATTCTTTTATGGATTTAGGTCAGAATATAGCTTAATAATGAATTTTGATAATTTTGGTGTGTTTTGAAGACATGGATAAAAAAAATTGTCTAATAATACTGGTTAGTTATTTAAAATTGGGATTTGGATTTTATAGAAGTGAACAAGATGTTGAATATGAGATTCCAGTTGTATTATTGAAAAATTATTAGAGAAGAAATCAAAACATGTTATGACATAACTATAGTTTTCTTAATGTAAATATAATAAATTTATAATTGATGAATTGGAATGAAAGGCATGGTCTACATTCATATTCCTTTAGAGATTTAATCACTCATAATTAAGAACTATACTACTTAGGATGTCATTTCACTCAAAATGGTGTAGTGTGAATATGATATGTGTTATAAATAGTGTGATATGTATGGATATTAATGAAATAAATATGATAAAATATATCTAAATTTTAAATATCCTCTAAACATTTTGTTGTATTAGTTATTACACCATAGATTTAAATGTAGAATTTAGTTAATTACTTCATGAATCTTGAAATATAATTGTAGATATTAATTTTTAGAGTGTTTTTTGATATCTATATTTACAATATATAAATATTGGTTAGTATTTTTCAATAAGTATATTTTCTTCATATTTCTTTAGGACATATTATGATTCATTTTCTTCTTGAGGTATTATAAATCATTTAAGTTGTTCTATTCATCAATTAATGATTATATGTCTATCATGAGTGATATTTAATCATAAGGAATAATTTATTAAGAGAAGAATTATGGTTCTCTAACTGAAGATACTTATGACTTTTAATATTTTATTCTAGATTATTATTGTATTGAGATGAATTAACACACTTCATTCTCTATTAATTCTTTAAAAAATATTTAATAGAGAAGTAAAAAAATATGGTAAGAAAGGATTTCATAATAAAAATATTCATGGTTATATTCTTTTCATATTATATTTGAAATTAATACATTTTAACTAATATAAGATCATTTAGTCATATTTATTCCAATATTTATATAATTTTTACTTGTTAATAGTACTAAAAATGGTTGATTAATCATAATAACTAATCTACTTATAATTTTCAATTTACCCTATACCAATTGAATATTATTATAGTGTAATTAGTATGAAAACATCACAAAATTGGTTATTCCATGGGTTTATGGATTCCATAAAATTATTCCAGAGACATAAAAAATGGGTGAAAAAACAAATCAATCCTATAATTGTTTAGTTCTATGTGAGGTGATTCTCTACGGTTAGATTAAAAAGAATGTGAAATTTTAATTTTATTGAAGTTTTTGGATATAAATCAGTCAAATGGAGTAATTTAGTTGATGGTTGTTATAGGATTCATATTTATTTTTGAGTTCTTATCACAATACTTGAAAAATATGACCCTATGTTCGATGATGAATGTAACAAAGGTCTTATAAATTCATAGGCCCGAAATGATAATTTTTGTAAACATAATGGTAAATTAGTTATAAAATACATGATAAATATGAGTTTTAATCATATAAACACTATGGTTTTTTATATAAATACCAAAACATAAAAACATCAATCATAACAAGATGCAAACAAAAATCATAGAAGAAAACCCAATTTAATAGATAAAATCATATAAACAACACATGATCAATCAAATACACCCCATCGATCTAGAAATTAATTTACTATATAACATATAGCTAATTGTTTTTATAGATAATATATCAAAATAAAAAAAATGAAACTATAGGTTTAATGATGATTTGGTAGTGTTCCATGATCAAGGATGATTCTCTAATGAGAAAAATTTCAATCTCACATAAAAACCATTATTACAAGTTATCTTAGGTTCGATTTTGAGTTAAATATTATCAAATGAACCTTCATGGATTCTCTCTATTAGCTAAAAGTTTAATATTCCCCTCAAAATGTATCAAAATTCATGTTAAATTGTTGTTAGGTGGTCATCAAAAGATTTCATAAACTAAATGCATGGTCTGGAGACCATTCATGATATCATGTAGTTATTTTTATAATTTTTTGGGTTTTTATATTATTTATTTTTAGTTTAGTGAGTTTTCAAGATATCTCTAATTTCTATATGGGTGATTTTTTATGCCTTCATAGTTTAGGAATAAATAACATTGTTTACAGACCATAAAACACCTAAAATATTATTTTTTTTCTTTAAAGAAATCGAATTAATGAATTATTCACTGAAACCAACAATATGGTCGAAATAGAACTAATAAATAATTTAAAAGTGATAAAACACACAATATATAGTAATTTATCAATTTTGAAATGATGTTTGCAAAAAAACAAATTCATGGATACACCCCCCCCCCCCATCCCACACATACTCACACAAAAATAGACATTAATCACCCTACTGAAAACCTTGAAAATAATTTTAAAGTAACCAAAATTGAAAAAAGAATAAAAATATAAAATAATATCAATTAAATGAATAGTGGTTTGAATTTAAAAAAACATAAATTCATTCTTTATTACTCATCAATTCATATAACAATGAATCCAAGTATAATAAAGATCAATTTTCAAAATTTAATACTCAAAATGGTGTTTGATTAAATATGATACAAAACTATTAAATTAAAATAAATCCACACTATATTAAACCATATTCTGACACACTTAGTTAATATAAACAGGGAGTTTATTGATGATAAATAGTGTGTTGTCAATTTCTTAGGTTGCAAAATCAAGTTAATTTTGATTCTCAAGTGGAATGTAGGTTGATCATAATTTATGAGTATCTTATATCTCAAATATTTCATTTATGTGAGATAATAAAGATTAATTTTTATGAAAATTATTTTAAAATATCTCACAATGTTGAATTATTTCAAAAAAAAGATTTTGTAATAATGATTTTATAAAAACCACATGGGGAAAACACAAAAAAAATCAAATCATGAGTTCCCTACAATGCATAATTAAGTTTTTTATATATATTTTTACTTGATTTGGAATACTAGATCAAAATTTCAGTGTTTAGTAACACATTTTTAAATGAAAAATAAAAATAATTTTTAATAATTTTTCTTATCCAACTCACCAAATAGAATGGTATGATATCACATGTATCTGAAATACATTAAGATGAACTATCCAAGTACTTTATAATTTAACTTATTTGAATGTATGAAGTTTATTAAAACCCCTAAAATTATCTCTATTAAAGACGTGTAAACATATTTAATGATAGAGGCTTCATTTGAGTGTGATAGACATGAGAACCTCCCACACACATAAAACAATAAAGTATTGATAGTTTTGAATTTCATTATTTATATATATATATATATATCATAGGATAATTCATTTAATTTAATTTTTATAAAAAAATAAATAACAAAATGTATTAGAAGAATGATTCTCCTCCCATGGTTTCTCATTTTATATTCTAAGGTGTATATGAATGGAAGTCTTCAATATTTAGTATCTTTATGGGTAGTTTCTATGAATGAAAGTAAAACACATAAATACTCAAAAATCATCATTGATGATATTAAAAATATATAAATATATATTTTATTTACAAAAATAGTATATGAGGTCCTATTTTTTAATGGAAATGTAAGATATTAGGGACTCAAAATGGGTTCATGTGGTGTGAAAGTAATTCAATTATGGGAATTAATAAAATTAAAAAAAAAATTTAAAATTTAAGTTAGTTCTCAAGAAAAAACAACTTTATAATTATTCATAATGGAATTTTCATTGTATTGATTGTTAATAAGTGTACTATCACATGATTATTGTTCATCTAAATAAAATATATTGTTATAATTTTCTTAGAGTATCATTCATATAGAAAGTTTATAATAATTCCATGTTTTGATAAGAACATTAATGTACTATTAAGAATTCTTAATTACATATTCTATAGTCTGATGAAATCATATAAATGGACTCAAATTATGATTGAAAATAGTGGAAGTAGGTTTATAATTCATTGTTGACACTTCTTGAAAAATTAACCAAAAATATTGACAACCTTTGGATATTTCAAATCCCAAAGAAATATTCGAAGAGTACAAAGGAAAATACATAATACTCCCAAAGTGATTTGCGGCTAAGCTATGCGGCTGAGCTACGCGGTCGAGATACGGGTCCGAGCTACGTGACCGAGCTACGCAGCTAAGCTACGCGGCTGATCTATGTGGCAGACCTCCACACCAGAAGATGTTTTATGTCCCTACGCGGGGCACCTACGCAGCAGAGCTGCATGAAGTACCTGAGCGGGCAACATCTCTCCGACCAGGCCCATCCATGCCTATAAATAGGACCCTTGGGCTCCCCATTTCTGGACTGAAAAAAAAAAGCGAAAGACTCTCTGAAGCTCCCATTGCGTAGCTCTTTCACCTAGATCTCTCAAATTGTCTCAATTAGTTCTCTAAGATACAAAAGAAGGGATAATTAAAGTGGATAGGCATGTTTTTAATTTCTTCACATTCTTCAGTCCTCATCCATACCTATGTGTCATACCTATGCGATAGGGCAATGCGGGGTACCTACGTGGCATACTTGCGCGAGGTACCTGTGCGACTAGTTCAAGTACCCTACATTAAAGCCATTCATGGTAGGTTATCTCCTTCCTTGGTTCCCTTATCCGAAAGGGTCTAAGTTGAAGCCTCCACCAAAACCTTCTGACTTCTCAAACCTTTAGGTAAGGAATATCTGTGTGTCTATAATTTGGGTTTGTATTTCCACAGTTCAAGGTTTCCCACATTTTTTTCACTATGGGGTTAGGATTCATGGGATGTTTGTATATTTGTATATCCATAGTCACATGGACTTTTATCCCAGAAATAGTGTTCAGAAATTCCCATTTTGGAGGATGGTTGGTTACCAGTCACACCCTTCTCAAAGAGGCGACCCAGAACCTCAGGTCTCCAGTAGGGAGGGTACACTTCTCACTTGCTATTACATGCAAGTATAGGAGAAGTCTTCCTCCCCTACTGGATCCAATTTCAGGGAATTTATCCTTGTACAAGCCCCTCACCTTCACCCCTTCTTCCTTCCATTTGGACCCTTGTCTAATGTGAAGAGAACGGAGGGAGGGATCATCACCCCACCTTCATCCACTGTCGCCTCACCCTCTTCCATGGTCAACGTGCCCTCTTCCATCATCATGGAGGAAAAAATTGAAAGTGTGAATTTTCATTGTTGAATCTTTCATATCCTCTTGTTTCTCACACCGATCATGACTCATGTGGGCGTAGAGATACATGATGGTTGCAACATATGAACAAATACTCGCTAAAGGAACTACAAGAACTCTGATTCCTGTTCATAACAGGATATGTAGGAAGCTCTTTTAGGGCCCGAGCTCACTGGATATCCTCCTTAAGAATCCAACCCTAAATACCCCAATTTGGGAATCCTCCTCGGGAAATAAGCCCCAAATTTATTCCTCAAATAATCAAGGAATCTTTTTTAGGAAGTAAGCTCAAAATAATTTCTCTTAGAAGACCATACTCTCCTATGAGACTTATCGAATAGTGTGGGCCTTGGTTCCCATCCATATGGGATACGTAGGAAACTTCCTTAAGGTTCAAACCCAACATTTCAAATCAACCCTTTCTCTTTGGGCCATATTCATAATAGTGTCTGATCCTACTTGGATACCTATATCCTTTCCATGTTCCTTGGGTTGCTTCAGCATAATTCCCATGCTAAGTTTCAACTAAGCACCTTCCGCTTATAGGTCCTTATCACATGACTTTAAAAGCTATGATGTGTCCTATTAAGCGACATCAAACTATGAGGGTTCCGATTCCTTTCACAATGATACGTAGGTAGCTCATTTTATGAGCACGATCCCAAGATTAAAATGAACCTTCATCTCCTTATATGACAATAAATTCCATAGTGCCCCAATGAGTGGTTTAAAAACCAGTATCATCATAATGGTGATTAAAATAATATCTAATCGGTATATTAGAGGATACCATTGATGGAAAACCTAGAATACATACAGATGTTTCCATTCATGAAGAACCTTGAATGCATACTAATGATTCTAAATTTTACACATGTTAATAAGTGATGGTAAATTCCAAGGGATACTTATGATATACTTGGTGAATTAATAAGGATTCATGAAAAAAATTTAATTTCACAAAGAGAGTCCCGAAGTAGATAATAATTCCCCCCAAATGTGTGTGATGAGTATGACCTCTCATCCTCTTGACCAATGCACGTTCTTAAGTATCGTAAAGTTCAAAACTTAACAAACGCCTACCTTTGGAAAGCAGGTATTATTTTTTGATAAAGACATGTTGGAAATTTCCAGTTCCATGAATAAATCCAATAGAAACTTCCTGGAAATAGTTATTCTTAAATCTAGAACACACATTTCAAGGAACTATGAAATAAAAATGGTGAACCCGATGTGAATCCTTAACCAAGTTAAATAATGTTACCCACAAGTTAGGCCCCTATAAATTGATAAAGGAAGGCCAGAAAAAGGAATTAATATGCATGTATCCATATGAAAATATGTTTCTTTAATAATGTTTTTAATTGTTCTTAGTTTTCCACAAAACTCCTTTCAAACCAAAGAATGACTTTCTCCAAGAGAACATCTATGAATTTCTTGGCCATTGTTCAAGCTGGATCTTCATCCACGAGAAGGAAATTATCACCAACCCAGCGTCTTCAATGTTGGGTTTCTAATGTGCTGGTGAAGTAATATCACCAGCATGTTACAATCCAGACTTTGAGGCTTCTCAAGAGGCCCTTCAAGTCAACAATAATCCTCGATCATCTGGCCAACAACAACCAATGATCAAGAAGAAAACGGTTCCAACCACCGTCTCCAACCATTTTGGGTATTTATCCCCATAATGCAATAATCAATCTCTCCCATACTACAGGGAGATGTATCAAGAGGTCACTGAAGGCCTCAATTCAAGAATACAAGAGTCCTTCCGGAGGACTACCACCAGTAATCGCTGCCAGAATAATGCAGTAGTGTGTCCCCAACATGGTGGGGGTGTTACTTATGGACGTTTGGCCTAGGTTTCTCAGACCTGGGAACACAAGACGAACCACCATGGACAACATCTGGTTAATAGGGAGCAGTTTCTCACCTATACATCCACCAAAAGAGCCCATAAATTTAACTTGATGGCAAACAATGAGCGGGCACATACACCCCCGTCCATCCTAATTTGGCTGCTCAGTAGACTCTTCTGACATCAACCCACCAATCCCACCAGATAAACCCGTGGATTACCGTGAACAGGCACATACACTTGTTTACAAGTTATCAGCCAGTCAGTAGGCTTTTCTAAATGCATTTAAAGAGACCCGCCAATCTAATATGGTGGAAACTGGTAAATAGGAACATACACCTATTTACAATCACCAATTCTGTCAGTAGTCTCGTCTGCAAGTATTGAAGGAAGCCCATCAACCATACTTGATGGAAAATAGTAAGCCGACACATACACCTTCCAATGTTCATCAAGCCTACCAATAGTCTCATTTGGTAGCACTTGGGGAAGTCAGTCGGAAAGCTCCGACAACAAATTTGGGGCAGTCCAAACTCTCTACCCCTATACGTGAGTATTGTCAATATCCATTGACATGAAAAAGAGGACATGAGAAGGAATATACACCTACTCTAGATACGTAAGGGACGTATATTTTCGTTCCGGCTGCTGAAGTCACAAAATACATCTTATCAATAGTGAAAGGGAAGAGGCAAGTCCATGCCCATTTTCTGGAAGCATGCCAAGATATTTTAACAACTAATTCAGAAATATCATGGGAACAGACACATAAATCTATCCCCACACATGGTATGACCCATCGGCATGCCATCTAAGAGTAGATACACACCTCTATTCCATTTCAAGAGGTTCATGGGGAATACTCCCCCATATCATATAGATAACAATATTGGAAACATACACCCTTTCCAATTGGAGGTTACCGGTCTATTCCAGTAACTAATCAAAGGCAATCACATATACCTTCCCATGATAACCACTTTTCCAAGAAAGTGGCCCCAACTAAGTATAAGAGAGCATCCAAGAATAAATCTCACCAAATACTATTGGAAAATAAAGAGTCAAACTGTGATTTAACTCCTCTTAATGCTGGAGTTCTTGAATCCCTCGGACGTTTATCTGTTGATGCTCAAGATCCTACCCTCTCATTACAAAATTTTGGTAGTGGTAGTTATAATTTTGAAGTTTCTCACCAGACACTTCATCATGAAGTCTTTCTTCATGAAAACTCTGTTAATCCAGAGTGTCTATCTTTGGATGAGAGCCATGGAAACCCTCTGTGTGGCCAGAAGACCAAGGATCAAGAAGATTTATCCCTTTCTGTAATCCATCATGGTGATCTTCCCCATGATGGAATTCTCTGCAAAAGTCCTCTCAGTAGTAGTATTTCACATTGTCAAAAAAATTCTATAATTGATAATGTAGCAACAAGAAATCCCTCCTATCTCAAGGAACTTGCAAAAACATGGCCAGTCATGTTTGATGCCTTATCATTGATGGGTGAAACACTTTCTTAGTCAGAAGATGTCTTAAGGGAATTATCATTCTCCGAACCTCCCTTGGGTCCTTTATCCTCTAATGTAGAGAATCCACTTTGGTCAGAACAAGTGAAGAAACCTCTAGTATAAAATGATGAAGATCTATTAAGCATGAGGAAACAATTAGCTAAATGAGAAATACCATTCATGTTCTGGCCATCAAAAAATTCTCAGTTTGATATTCCAAAATTGATGACAGAATATTGTATTCATAACATTCATCTAAACTTATGGAAAACTCTTCATCATTTGAAAACTAAAGTATTACCATATGATGAATATATAAATAATATAAAGGTAATAGAAGGGTTATGATGCCAAATTAACTTGGCATCTCGTTCATTTTCCCAACATCTAAGGGTTAAAAACAACAGAGAACCCTTCAGCGGACATGTCTCAATGCTCTGAAGAGGCTACACCAATTAATTTCAGATTCCCCATCTAATGTTTGCATCAAGGGATGGGGTGCATATGGAGCATTGCATTTCACTACACTCTAAAATCAGAAAAGTCCACCAAAAGTGGTCTCATGAAATGTTATTGCCCACAACTGGCCACAGTCAATAGGTTTTGTATGTAATCAAATGTACGCTCAAGAACAGACCACAACCAGTTCTCATCAGAATCAGGCCCAAAGAAAAAAAGTTGTTGAATTACTTCAACATCAAGCCTCTAAGAATCTTGATCAGGCATCCCGTTTTGAGGATGTCAGACATGAGAATATTCAAATGTCCGAAATAGAAAAATGATCTTCTGAAACAATTGATTTAAGTAATTATTATATGATTCACCCAGCTAATGTCCGAACCAAAATCCACAAAAATAGAAGAGAAGTTGCACGAATTTCAGTAGTAGCAGTTCAGGAATCACCCCAGCTTTTCAGGTTGGGGGCTCATTTAATTCAACCTTCAAATTCATTAAGAAATGTTCAAATATTTGAAGAATAAGAAGAACAAGATCAATCCCAACCAGCAAGGATGGGGGCTTTTTCACATCTACAATCCCCTCCTCAACGGAAGTTAGTTTTCTCCCAATTAGGGAAGAAGACATAAGGAAAGCGTACAACTGAACTATCCAATGATTCCCTTCATGTTACTGTCTTCCAAAAAGTTATATGGAATTATTCATATAGGAGAATGGAGTTTTGTGAAAGACAAAAATGGATATGATCTACCAGAAACACTGATAGAATTACATTAATGTGTTATGTGTCAGTGAATGTTATCAATACCATTATAGAAGATCCTCCAAAACATAAATCAAGTTCAGGGGAATCAAAAGATGAAGTTCTTGTCGATAATACAGTACACACTAAGGAAAATGAAGTATGTGTGCATACCCTGAATCAAAGGCTTACCCAAAATCTAGGTATACCTTCAAATAACCAACCCCCCCCCCTCCGAAAAGCATCCAACAAAGGGAAAGGAAAAAGTCATATTGCATCTCACTTTTCTGCTGGAGAAGGTCAATCTCTTTCACTTGAAAAGAGATTTTCATAGAAAGAATAGGAAATGAAGGAGTTGAAGAGACTCAATACAGATTTTCTTTAAAACAGCATTTTTTTAGACACTCTCCCTAGGAAAGTCCTCAACTTGAAAATCCTGTAGGATCTCCTCAACAAAGAGGATTTGTAGTAACTATAGATGAAGATATTTAATTCCCTCTTTTGGGTACATAATCAAGATAGGATCATATACATTTTTATAGATGTTTTCTCATGGGTTGTCCAAGGCAGATATCAGCAACACCATCATTGGTTTTACTGGTCATTGCACCAGCTCAAGATCTAGCTGCTATACCTACATAGAATCCAGCTCATCCGGATGTTCCACAAACGCTTATGAATACAATTGAGGCATTAACAACTCAGTTGGAAGCTATGGAAGAATGATGTGTACTAGTTCGGACAAAAAAATAGATCTTACCTTGAATGGGTGGATGCAATTCCTCCCCCACAAAACTTTTTAAATACTGCATTTCCAATATTTAATGGTTCATTAGATCTGGAACAACATCTAACACATTTTTTTCTCGTTGTGATCCTATGATGGGAACTTCTCAACAACAAGAAGCAGTTAAGCTTAGGTTTTTTGTGCAGTCATTACAAGGACCAACTTTTGTTTGGTATACAAGTTTGCAATCTCAATCAATTACTGGGTGTAAAGATCACCATCAAAAATTTCTTCTTCAATTTAGCTCAACATTACTAAAAACAATATTTTTGATCTTAACAATTGTAAACAATGGGAAAATTAAAGAGTTTTGGATTTCATTGATCACTAGAAGGGATTAAAATTGTCCTTAATTTTAGCACTCCCTCAAGAAGAGTTTCCGTTAATCTGTGTGGAAAATCTGTTTAATGAATTACACACTCCATTGATCCCTATGAAATACACAAGAGGGTTTTAAGACCTTACTTCAATCAATAAGCAGATAGAAGCCTATATTATAGAGACTAAGGATAAATCTCATGTAATTTCATCAGTTCCAGGAAGGAGAATAGGAAAGGTAGAAGCTACTATAGTTACACTCAAACATGCACCTGTACCTACTTCTACTTCAAGACCCTCATCATACCAAAGGGCTCCTCCTCCTGAGTATCAACAACAATGACTGCCTCGTCAAGATGATCAAAGAGATCAAAGTCGAAAATAGTTTGAGGAATTAATGAATAAAATCTATTCTTGCAATAATGATAAAGTTCCTGACTACTTCATCTCTACCTTAGAAAACAATTTGGTTTAGTTTCCAAGGCTGAAGAATCCAAATAAATACAGAGATCAAGATCATCCAAATTATTGTCCCATTTATCAGATGTTGGGACACCCCATTCATGAGTGCTTTGTTTTCAAAGACCTTCTGTAAAAGATGGTAGACTCTAGACAAGTGAAATTGAAAAGTTCATCAGCTCAAGTAGCATGTGTTACTACCACCAATCCAGAAGAAGAAGGAGAATGGAAAGAGGTTAAAATTAAAAATGTGCAAAAATATGATGATTGGATGATCAAGAAAATGATCAAATGGACTCATGATATTTTACAAAAACAATTGAAACAAGCAATTGTGTCTTCTACCACTCCTGCCATAGCAAAAAACACCTTCATCAAAAGTTCGTTCCTCAAATAAACAAGGTGGTCATAAGGATAAAGAGCATTCATAAGAAGACGATCTCGCATCAAGGCCATAGTTTTCCTTAACACTGGAAGATTTTATGCCATCTATTTCAAAATCATAGGCACCTCCCTACTAAATGGTACAACCAGAAATAACCTGTCAGGAAAAATCCTTATCAGATGAAGAATTGATCTTTGGTTCCGTTAATATTATCCATTTAACAGATCTTTATTCCAATGGTGATTCTAATTGTATTGAGCTGGAAATACTTATGCCTAATTGGGGTACTAGAGGAAGAGGCCAAGGTAGAGGATATAGGGGAAGGTGTGGGAATTCCAAAAACCATCATTTTAACTCTACCCCTGCTCAAACAACATATGCAGTAGAAACTTGTGGAAGAGCCCTTTTGCGAGCTCAATAAGAACAAGGAGTTTCTTCCATGAAAAACAAGTCTAGTTCTGGCACAATTATCTTATAGGACCAATTAGAAGCTCCACCATCTTCTTCTCAGCATATGAATAGACTTATTTAGTCTAATTAACCAAACTCAGTAGTATCTCCTACTCCTATTTCAACACAGAATACATTTACAACAGAAGCATCTACTTCCAAAGCACCTGCAAAACCACATCTCCATGCTGGGAAACGCAGACCTTTAGACCAAAAGTATGATGTATTGAAACAATTGGCCCAGGTACCATCCAAGTTATCAATTCTGGATATTTTGAATTTGTCAAAAGATCTTCGAGAAGCACTCATTGATGCATTATTAAGTCCTCAAGAATTTGAAACTGAAGTTGCTACTGTTGAAGTTTACCATATAGAGAATGATTCTACAGAATTTTATGCAGTCATATCTTTTACAGATGAAGATTAAGACCATGTGGTACATGGACACATCAGACCTTTGTATCTATCTTGAAAGTTCAATGACATGGATATCCGACGATCCTTCATTGATAATGGCTCCAGGGTCAACCTCATTCCCATTTATACACTTTGTTGATTGGGCCTGATTAAATCTGACTTATCTACTTCAACTTTAATGTTGCAAGGATATGACAAGAATGACCAAGAACCTCTGGGAGAAATTACACTCAGAACTCAGTTTGGAGATCTTGTGTCTAATTCAGATTTCAGGGTTGTTCGTCAGGACACAACCTTCAATATTCTTCTTAGAAGGCCTTGGTTCCATCAACATGAATCCATACCTTTATCAAACCACCAATGTCTGAAATACTGTTTCAATGGTCAAATAGAAACATTTTATGGTGACAAGGATCCATTCAAAACATGTGAATCTCAATATATTGAAGCAGAGTTTTATCACAAAAAATGAATGAAGTATATGACCAAGGAGATAACCAGAGTTAATTCTCCAAATGGACTGGAAAAGATTCCAGAAATCCATTTGTGAATTTGAGTACAGATTATGTGTTACCCATCAATCAATTTTAAATGTTAAATCCAAATCCATGCACTCATCCAATAATTCCCATAATGTCAATTGCGGCAATTGATCCTGATAACATGGGAGAAATTATTGATGCACCAAGCAATGATAGAATATTTAATGGAGATGTTTTTATTTCATCTACTGAACTACAACAAGCCTCTACTTCGTCAATCAGAATATAATAAATTATAGCAATGTTAGAGGAAGACAAAGATGTTAATTCTCAATCCATCAATCCTTCTATACCTCAAAAACACCCATATTCATCAGTAGGGTCAGATATGGTGGCTTCTTCTTCGAGATGTTCAAATACTGACTCTTCCCCTAACTTTGAGAGTTTTTCCTTCTCATATACCATTCAAATGGAAATAGAAGAAGTGGCACATAATGAAGAAGAAGAGGAAGATATCAGGGATGCTCCTCCAGCATTTGAAGAAGGTGTTTCTACCACTGTGGATTAACTCATAGAAATAAATCTGGGTACAAGAGAAGATCCACAACCAACCTTAATTAGTGCATCCAAGGCCTCTGAGGAACAAGAGATGTATACTTCCTTTATAAAGAAAAATCGAGATATATTTTCTTGGAATTATATGGAAATTCTCGGTCTTAATCCTAATGTAGCCACCCATCATTGGGGTTTTTTTAGAAGAACATCATGGGTTCAAGCAAGCAGCAAGGGGAACACACCCAACTAACACCTCTAAAATTGAAGTTGATGTTGATAAGCATATAAAGGCTAAATTTGTCAGGGAATTTCAGTATCCCAAATGGCTGGCCAATATTGTCCGAGTGAAAAGGAATAACGGGCAAATTAGAGTCTGCATTTATTTCATCGATCTTAATCGGTATTGTCCTAAAGATTATTTTTCAGTCCCGATTACAAAACATTTAATTGATTAAACGGCTAGCTATAAAGATATTTCCTTCATGAATGGATATTCTGGGTATAATCAAATTAAAATGGACCTGGATGATGAAGAATCTACAGCCTTTAGAGCTCCTCAAGGTGTGTTTTGTTATCGGGTAATGCTCTTTGTCTTAAATAATGCAGGCACGACATACCAATGTGCCATGCACCATATCTTCAATCCATTTTTAGGGAAATTTGTTGAATGTTTTGTGGATGATTTAGTAGTCAAATAAAAACAAAATTCCAGTCACTTGGCTAATTTGGAAACCATATTTTGCAAAATTCGGCAACATAATTTGAAGATGAACCCCTTAAAATGTGCTTTCGAAGTAACCTCAGGAAAATTCCTTGGGTTCATTGTATGCCATCATGGTATCGAATTTGATCCTAAAAAAACAAAATCAATCCTTGGTATATCACCTCCTCAAAATTTGAAATCAATGAGAGGACTTCAAGGGCACTTTTACTATACTCGGTGCATTATCGCCAATTTAGCAGGAAAATGTTTAACCTTCACCGGATTAATGATGAAGGGAGTCACTTATCAATGGACTGAAGATTTCCAAGAATAATTTGATATAATTAAGAAATATCTCTTGATTCCACCAGTATTTATTCCACCTATTGAAGAAAGACCACTTATTCTCTACGTGACAACTTTAGAGTGATCACTAGGTTCCTTCCTCGCCCAGAAGAATGATGCTAGAAATGGAAACAGCCTTTATTATCTCAGTTGCACTATGCTTGATACAGAAACTAGGTATTCAATTATTGAGAAGTGTTTCCTAGCATTAATCTTTACTATTAAAAAAATTGAGAATACTTCGAGGACACTTTTCCTATATTCGGCGCTTTATCGCCAATTTAGCAGGAAAATGTTTACCCTTCACCAGATTAATGAAGAAGGGAGTCACTTATCAATGGAATAAAGATTTCCAAGAAGCATTTGATATAATTAAGAAATATCTCTAGATTCCACCAGTATTGATGCCACCTATTGAAGAAAGATCATTTATTCTCTACGTGACAACTTTAAAGTGATCACTAGGCTTCTTCCTCGACCAGAAAAATGATACTGAAAATGAAAACAACCTTTATTATCTCAGTCGCACTATGCTTGATGTGGAAACTTGGTATTCAAGTATTGAGAAGTGTTGTCTGGCATTAATCTTTTCTATTCAAAAATTGCGACATTACCTGCAACATCATGATGTCCAATTGGTATCTTGTAATAACCCGCTCAAATTTATCCCCAGTCATCCTATGCTTATAGAATGTCTAGAACAATGGGATGTTATTTTGCAATAGTTTGATATTCAGTTTGTGCCTCAAAAGTCAATAAAGGGCCAAGATCTATATGATTTCCTTGCTGAGCATCCATCTGTGGAAGATACATCATTTAATACTTAACTTCCTGATGAAGAGATCTTCTCTATTCAAGATAATTCTCAAACATGGGAAATGTATTTTAATGGTGCTTTTATAAGTCCAATAGGGAAGAGACTAGAAAATCCTAAACACAATAAGGTTAGATTAGGAATAGTCCTTATTTCCCCAGAAAAGGTAGTATTGCCTTATTCTTTCTTATTATCATAAGGTGGTACCAATAATGAAGTAGAATAAAAAGCTCTCATAACAAGTTTGGAATTGTCCCTTCAGGTGAAAATGGATCATTTAAACGTAAAAGGTGGTTCAGAATTAGTAATCAACCAAATCAATGGAGAATAATCTATCAAAAAAGAAGAGTTAATCCCTTTGTGTGATTACTTCAGAGATCTAATGGATCAATTTCCCTCAGATCCGACATTTTCCTATGTCCCACGATCACAAAATTCCCAAGAAGATGCACTGGCTAATGCAGTTACAGCCTTGGCAGATCCAAATCGGGATGAGACAGTTATCAGTATAACACATCACTATGTGGTCTTTCCTTTTGTTCAAACTATAATGGAGGAAATTAATGAAATTTTCCCTATTTCTAAACCATATGGTCATACTACGGGTTGGAGAACATCCATAATTGAATATCTTCAAAATGGGGTACTTCAACCAAATAGGGTCGAGAAGGAGCAGATCCGGCAACAAGCGACTAATTATACTTTTTATAATGGTCCAAACCACAAAAAGATCCTTTACAAGTGAGGATTTGATGGAATTCTCTTCAGATGTATTAATGGAGAAGAGACCATGGATATCATGAAAGAAGTTCATTCAGAAGCTTGTGGTGCCCACCAATCTAGGCACAGACTCTCCGATCAGATCCGAAGGCTTGGATACTTTTTGCCTTCAATGAAACAAGATTGTACAAACTTCACAAAAAAAACTTCATTCCTGTCATGTGCATGCCAACTTCATTCATCAACCCCCATAGTTTCTACATACAAATAAATACTCTTCTCCATTTTCCACATAGGGAGTGGATGTAGTAGGGCCTTATCCTCCAGCCACGGCTAATTAGTTCGTGTATATTCTCACCGATACTGATTTCTTCTCTAAGTGGTGTGAGGAAATACCTCTCAAGAAAGTCAGATCCAAAAGCATCGTTAGTTTTGTCAAAACTAAAATCATCACCAGATTTGGCATCCCTCATACTATTTTGATGGACAATGGTACCAATTTTTATTCTTCTAAAGTAAAAAAGTTATATCAAGAATATAATATCAAATCCAACCATTTATCTCGTTATCATGTAGTGACCAATGGACAGATAGAGGCTTTTAAAAAACCCCTATAAAATATACTCCATAAGATGGTTTATAAATATAAGAATCATGGCCTGATAAACTTTTGAATGCTTTATGGGGTTATCAGACAACTACTCGCACTGCTACCAAAGAAACCCCTTATTCATTGATATATGGAACTGAAGCAGTTTTTCCAATTGAAATACAATTTCCTTCACATAGAGTTGCAATCTGTGATCAATTATCTACATATGAAAGTTCTCAAAATGGTTCAATGAGTTGTAATGATTAGATGAGAAGAGATTTCATACTTTGCATCATTTAGAAATCTATCAGAACAGAATTGCGTGAGCTTTTAATAAGAAAGTTCTCCTTAGTTCATTCCTTCAAGGATAATTGGTATTGGTCTTTAGGACTCCAATGATACTAGGAAAGAAACCTTCAAAACTTGAGACAATGTGGTAAGGACCTTATTCCATACATAAGGTCTATTCAAATGGAGACTATTCTTTAATCTCAATGGATGGAGAACTCATTACATCTCCAACCAATGCGAGATTTTTGAAGTAATAATTTGTGTAATTATACCCATTAGTCCTCACTGTAAAACTTTAAACTGCACAGTACAATTTCTTTTCTGCAAGAATTAAACCACACAACAACCAATGTCATAGTTGCAAGACATCAAACTGCATAAAAACCATAAGCGTCCATGCTACATGACGTTAAAGTGCGTAGTATCTTCATCCATGTTGCATGACATTAAACTTTATGGCATGTTGGGCAAAAATACCTCAAGGCATCATTGAAGCATTTTTGAGGTGATTGTGTTTGTTGAAAAAGTGGACATCTGAGTGGTGATTGTTGACAATGCAAACAATGACATACAAATTTGTTGAAAAAGAGGATTTCATTATGGAATGTAGATTTCAAGATCTGAGGTCAAAGATCCATGTTTGATTCAAGAATGTTGACAAAAGGAATGGATGATCTGGAGGCGGTACAAAAGAACAGATACAAGGTGGCGCCGTTTTCCAGTGTTTGCCAAATTTTTGGGCCTGAAAATTGACAAATGAAGAAAAGTGTTTTTGGAAAAGGGACTTGCGCACCAAGTACTTGTAGTATAGAAAAATTGTGTGCCATATGTTTTTCAAGATCAGAAGATCAAAATATGGATAAAGAAATAGGTTCTCACAAGTTTGGGAGTTGGTCGCGCAAGTGTCTATAAGGACAGAAGACTTGCGCGCTGAGACTTGTTCGCGCAGGTGACTTGCGTGTCGTCGTGCAGGGTGGTCAATTTGCCTATAAATACTGGACCACCCCTCATCATTATTCACCGAAGTTCAAAAATTTGAGAAATCAAATCTCCCGTCGCGCAGGTGTGGTGGTTGCGCAAGTGGTGTGTGTGGGTCGCGCAAGTGAAGTTGTGCGCCAGTGTGAGAAGTTGCGCGCCGATTAGCAGTTGCACACCAATATTGGTTTGGGTGTAAAAAGAAGTGAGTCGCGCAGGTTTTGGGTTGAAGAAGGTTGTTTCACACAAGTGTTTGAGTTAGACTTGCGTGCCATTTGTGACTTGTGCGCCGATACTTGCGCGCCGAGATTGACTTGCGCGCCAAGTAAGGTTTATTTCCAGAAGTGATTTCCGGGCTGCGTGGAAGCTGGAAGTTTGCCCGATACCTTTGGTGCAAAGAGATATTCATCTATGGGTGAAAGTTGTACTTCAACAGAGCATCTACATACAGAGGAAGATGCATTCCTTCAAGAAAATGAAGAGACCTACAGGTCTATAAACTGTGAGTGGATTCCTTCCAAGAGCAGTGAGCAAAGGAAGAGAAAGAAGGTGATCCTCTCCACCGGCAGTGAGCCAGAGAGAGAGAAACAGGGAGTGACCCTTGGGGAAGCAGTGATCTGACCCTAAACTTTGTAAAGGCAGTGAGCCTGGGCTTAGAAGTGATCTATCCCGAACATTTTAATCCACAGCTAGTGAAGTTTAGTGGAATTGGTAAGACCGGCAACTTGTCGGCGTATGCTCCTTGGACGTAGACCTTTGTGGTGAACCAAGTAAAATTGTTGTATCCTGTACATGCTTTACTTTCTGTTTACTTTGTACAACAGGAAAGAGAGAGAAGAGTGTTTTGCTTAACAGCGAAACAAGATCAGAACGGGCGTTAATTTTAAATTAGTCATACCCTGATTCACCCCCCCCCCCTCTCAAGGTATTCAGCCTTGTGGACCTAATAATTGGTATTAGAGGGAAGGTTGATAGTTGTTCTTCTCTCAATGGAGGTCACTAATCATAAAGGGATTCCGATCTTCGACGGATGTAATTTTCAGATATGGAAGAACCGAATGCAACACTATTTCCGATCTTTGGGAATGGATGTGTTTTCAGCATCTATGCATGGTATCACAGCTGACATTGATAGTGGTGCATTATCAGAAGCTGAACATAGAGAGTTGGATGCTGATTCCAAAGCAATCAATGCCTTAGGGGGATCCCTCTCCAATCCCATTTATACAAAGGTGATGTCATGAAAAATGTCACATGCCATGTGGGAAATGCTTTTGAATATATATGAAGGGGATACAAAGGTGAGAGAGGCAAAGATCCAGGTGTTGTGGAACAAGTATGAAGATTTGAGAATGAACCTGAATGAGTCTGTTGATGCATTCTTTGATAGGGTAAATTTTGTGGTAGAAGACATGCGGGGTCTTGGAGAAATTATCGAAGATATAAAAATTGTTAAGCGCATATTGAGAAAACTTTCACCTCGGTTCAATTCGAAAGTTTCTGTTTTGGAAGATAAAGACCCAAAATAACTGACATTGGATAACCTACACAGCACTCTTGTTGCATATGAAATGAGAAATGATGATAACGAGACTGTGGAAAAGGGGAAGTCCAAAGAGGTGGCATTTAAGGCCATGAAGAATCTTACCATTGAAGATTCTCAGGAATAAGAAGAGACAGATGAGGTAATGTCATTCCTCTCCTCAAATCTTCAAAGAAGAAAAGGAAAGTTCAAAGGGAAGCTTCCACTTGCTTGCTTTAGATGTGGAAAAGTTGGTCATCTTGCTGCAAGGTGCCCCAAAAAGTTTTAAGGAGAAAATGATGAAGATGAATTTGAAATTCCCAAGAAAAAATCTTCAGCCTTTGTGAAAGGGAAGAAGCAGTTCATGAGAAATTTCTTTAAGAAGAAGAATCTTCGTTCACAAGAAATAAATGGTTCAGATGAGTCTAAGGGTGAAGAAATTGAAGAGATAGAAAACTTCAAAGATCGTGGATAAAATGAAATGGTGGCTATTGTCAGTAGTGCTCAAGAAAAGAAAGAAACTGAAACTGATGAGGAAGAAGAAGAAATTGAAGGGAGAGTTGACATGGAAGATGAATTAGAAGAAGCTCTTGAAGAGATAGATGTTTGGAGAGAAAAAAAAAAGAAAGCCAACAAGGTGGTAAATGATGCCAAAATCTACATGCAACAGCAAGAATAAGATAAGTCTGATCTAGTGAAAGAAATTAAAAATCTTAAGTCTACCAGGCTAGAGCGCACAGAAAAGGTTGATGAGCATAAGATCAAGATTGAAGAACAGAAAAGGGAGATCTATTTCTTGAATAGAAAAGTGAAATATCACATCAAGCGTATTGAAGAGCTTGAAGAGGAAGTTGTCGGTCTACGGAGAAAATTTAAAGACCAGGAAAAACCTTTGAATACCAACACATTCTTGGGAAAGTAGGTCTTCACGAAGACTGAAAAAAAGAAAGAAGAGCCTAGTAGTTCAGCAGGAAAGAAGCAGCAATTGAGCTCAAAAGTTAAGGTTGATTCATGGCTTAATCCGAAACAAAAATCTGTGGCCGTTGAAGTCAGACCGCAAGCACCCATCCCGAGATTGAAGGTGGATTTGGGCACAAAGCAGAATCAGAATATTCAGAGATCCCAAGGGGAAACTCGTAGTGCTGAAGTAACACGAAGGAATGCACCTTATATCAGGTGTTATTGTTGTGGAAAGATGGGGCATTCATATTATGTGTGTTCTATATCCAAAAGATATAAAAGGGAATAAGAACAGAGATGGCAGCCAAACAGAGAATGGTTTTCCAGAACATATTTCGAAGGACACTGTTTTTGGTGCGGAGGATTTGGACACATGGCTAGGTATTGCACTTCGACCATTCAGAGAAATGTGCCAAAGCAGAATCAAAATGTTCGCAAGCAGCAGGTCAATAAACCAACAGGTGAGTTAAAAATGCAGAATATATTTGCAGCTTTGCAAGATGAGGTTGGTCTATCATACTCTGAGAAAGAACAGAAGTCTCAATCCATGACGATTGTGAAAGAAAAAGTATGGACCAAGAAGAAGAAAAATGAGAAGGCCGTGGTGGCGGAGATTGACCTTAAAGCATCAGATCGATCTCATGTTTGGATCCTTGACAGTGGTTGCACATCCCACATGATGGGTAATAAGGATCTTGTTATAGGAATCAAATATGACAAAGAAGGAGTTGTCAAATTTGGAAAGGATGAAGGATTGAAGATTGTTGGCTCAGGGAAAGCCAAGTTCGGGGGCAAAGAGATGAGATATGCTGATGTCTTGGTAGTAGAGGGTCTTAGTCATAACTTACTCAGTGTCAGTCAACTTTGTGACTCTGGCACTCTATCTGATTTACCAAGAAGATGTGTGTTGTGAATGGAAAAGATGGAGCAGCTGTTCTGTAGGGAAAAAGGTCAAAGGGAAATCTCTACCTTATAGGTGGGGAAGAAGATACATGTCTTTTATCCATATAGTAATAAAAACAGTTGTGGCATAAGCGACTTGGTCATCTATTCCAACCATCTATGGAAGATCTCGTAAAGTGTGATGCTGCTAGAGACCTTCCCAAACTATCACGTGATCACACTCATACGTGTGATGCTAGCCAAAAAGGTAAGATCATCATAAAGACATACAGTCCAAAGGAACAGAAATCAACTAGAGTGCTCGAACTGGTTCATGCTGATGTGTGTGGACCAATCTCACCACGACCTATAAATGGGCAAAGGTACTATGTTCTTTTCATTGATGATTACAGCAGAATGGACTGGGTATTTGTCATTACCCATAAGACAGAGGTGTTTAGTTGCATAAAACAGTACAGGAGGGAATCAGAAAGGATGGTTGGGAAAAAAATTTGAAGTTCCGTACAAATAACGGTACAGAATTCACAAACAGTCAAGTGGAAGAGTATCTCGAGAAACACAGGATATAGAATCAAGTTTCATCAGTAAGAACTCCCCAACAGAATGGTGTGGTTGAAAGGAGAAATCGGATCATCAACAACATGACCAAAACGATGCTTATTGACAAAGATCTACCAGAGAAATTTTGGAAGGAAGCAGTGTTGACATCGGTCTATGTTTCAAAAAGGTCTCTGTTGTGTCCGAAGTAAGGGAAGACTCTGTATGAACTGTGGTACAGAAAGAATCCAACGTTGAAATAATTTCAAATCTTTTGAAGTAACTGTTTCATTCTCAACAAAGAAAATCATAGGAAGATTGAGGCACGAGGAGATGAGGGGATATTCCTTGGCTACTCAGGGAAAAGCAAAGCATATAAATGCTTAAACAAAAGGCTGGAAAAAATTGTTGAGAGCAATGATGTCACTATAGTTGAAAATGAACAGAATACTCGACGACCCAATGAACAGTTACTGGAAAAAAGTGATGATGAGGTAAGAAACACAGGGGGAGAAGAAGTGGCAGAGGCTGACTCAGAAGAAGATACTGATGATGAACAAGAAAGTGTCAAGTCTGTGTCTACAAGGAAGCCAAAGAGTCAAGCTGAAATTGATAGGCAGAATATCATTTGTGATCAGACAGCTCCAGTTCAGACTCGAAGAATGAAGTCATTACAGCAAACATCATTTTTATATCAGGTGGAGCCAAAATGTTTTTCCGATGCAGTTGAAGATGGACACTGGGTTCAGGCTATGAATGAAGAGCTTGATCAAATCGAGAAGAACCAGACATGAGAGATTGTTTCGAGGCCAGCAGACAAGAATGTCATCGGGACTAAATGGGTCTATCGCAACAAGATGAATGAAGATGGAACTGTGATTTGAAATAAATCACGACTAGTGTGAAAGGGATACTCTCAGATAGAGGGAATAGATGTAGATGAGACATTTGCACCGGTTGCAAGACTAGAGACAATCAGATTATTTTTGGCCATAGCAGTGCAAAGAGAGTTCAAAGTGTTCCAGATGGATGTCAAATCCACATTCTTGAATGGGGTTCTGGAAGAAGAGGTGTACATTGAGCAGCCGGATGGTTTTCTTATTCATGAGGATGAGAACAAAGTTTGTAGGCTGAAGAAGGCATTATATGGGCCAAAACAAGCACCAAGAGCATGGTACTCAAGGCTTGATCAGTACTTGAAGAATCTTGGTTTTCAGCGTGGAGTAGTTGATTACAATCTCTATTTTAGTAATGACAGTAATAAAAGGATGATGGTGATGGTGTATGTCGATGACATAATTTTTGGCGGATCAGATGAAGCTCAGTGCAGAAAGTTTTCTGAATTCATGAAAAATGAGTTTGAAATGTCAATGATTAGAGAGATAACATTTTTCCTTGGTTTACAGGTGACACAAGGAAGGAATGGAACATTTATTTCTAAATCTAAATATGCCAAGGAGGTCCTGAGAAGGTTTGGAATGGAAAATTCCAAGGAGATGAAGACTTTGGTTGCTACCCGGATGAAATTATCAAAAGATGAGGATGGAAAGGCAGTTAATATCACAGAATACAGGCAAATCATTGGAAGTCTGTTGTACTTAACCGCAAAAAGGCCTGATATTTTTTTCACCACATTCCAAGCAGTGATATATCATAGTAATCCCAAGGAAAGCCACATGCTTGCAGTGAAAAGAATACTTCGGTATATCCATGGCACAATGGACTTTGGACTGACATATAACGACAAGTCTCAGACAGAGTTATTGGGATATACTGATGCAGACTGGGTTGGTTCAGCATATGATAGAAAATCAACGTCAGGTGGTGCATTCTATCTTGGTGGATTCTGTATTTCTTGGCTAAGAAAGAAGCAAGATTGCATTTCGTTAAGCACCGTAGAAGCTGAGTATATTGCGGCCACTCAAGCATGCACACAGTTATTGTGGATGAAGCAGCAGCTTGAAGATATGGGGGTTGAAGTAAAGTCTCCGATCAGAATCCAGTGTGATAAATCAAGTGCTATCAATCTTAGCAAAAATCCCATCCATCACTCAAGGACAAAGAACATTGAGATAAAGTAACATTTTATCAAGGAGAAGGTTGAGCAGGGAATCGTGAAGTTGGAGTATGTGCCTACAGAGCTACAGGCTGCAGACATTCTGAAAAAGGCCTTACCCAAGGAAGATTTTGAGAGGCATTGACGGCTCTGGGAGTTCAGTCGATTCCCCGCACTTGAAATAGTGTGGATGTGGAACCCCCCCCCCCCCCCTCTCCCCGAGGTATGATGTGTTTTCCCCTAATGTGCTAATATGTGTTCTCTACTATGTTACAGACTACAAAGAAGTGTCTTTTGGGTTTGTTGACAAAGGGAGAGAAAGTAGTGATTTTTCAAGGGGGAGACAATGTGGAGATTTGATAAATCATGGATGATATGGGGAGAAGCTGACAGGTGGAGCAGCCAGATAGGGGGAGTTAAAGCTAGTTAAATGTGCTTAGCCAGAGCTTATCTTGGACAACACAGGAAATAGGGATAAAGAGGTTTTGAAGCTGACAAGGGATGAAGCTATGAGAAGAAAGGGGGAGCATATTAAATCTGACGATGCTAGAAGTGATCGATCAAAGACTAGATACCATGACAGCTACGGATCGTGATGAAAGCAGAAGAGTAAAGTTAGAATGTGGTAAAAATATTTCCAAACAAATATTGGTCTTCCAAAAAGTCCTTCAACAATTGGTATCAGTTTAGTAAAAATTGGTATCAGTTTGGTGTCAACAGTGGATGTCAGAGACGAAGTGATTCATTGATGAACTTTTCATTTACTCTTGTTTCTCACACCGAGCATTGCTCATGTGGGCTTAGAGTATGTGTTGAGTAAATCCTCGATCGCTATCAGAATCTCAAAAGGTGAATGGTGGATGAAAAATCAACGATGTATCTTTCCATATAAGAGTTTTCAACAAAACCCAAAGGGGGATATTGTTGGGCAAAAATCCCTCAAGGCATCATTGAATCATTTTTGAGGTGATTGTGTTTGTTGAAAAAGTGGACATCTGAGTGGTGATTGTTGACAATGCAAACAATGACATAAAAATTTGTTGACAAAGAGGATTTCATTATGGAATGTCGAGTTCAAGAGCTGAGTTCAACGATCCATGTTTGATTCAAGAACGTCGACAAAAGGAATGGATGATCTGGAGGCGGTACAAAAGAACAGATACAAGGTGGGGCCGTTTTCCAGTGTTTGCCAAATTTTTGGGCCTGAAAATCGACAAATGAAGAAAAGTGTTTTTGGAAAAGGGACTTGCACTCCGAGTACTTGTAATATAGAAAACTTGCGCGCCATATTTTTTTCAAGATCAGAAGATCAAAATATGGATAAGGAAACAGGTTCGCGCAAGTTTGGGAGTTGGTCGCGCAAGTGTCTATAAGAACAGAAGACTTGCGCGCTGAGACTTGGTCGTGTAGGTGACTTGCACGCCGTCACGCAGGGTGGTCAATTTGCCTATAAATACTGGACCAACCCTCTTCATTCATCACCAGATTTCAACACTTTGAGAAATCATAGCTCCCGTCGCGCAGGTGTGGTGGTCGTGCAAGTGGTGTGTGTGGGTCGCGCAAGTGAAGTTGTGCACCAGTGTGAGATGTTGCACGACAGTTAGCAGTTGCGCGCCAATATTGGTTTGGGCGTAAAAGGAAGTGAGTCGTGCAGGTTTTGGGTTGAAGAAGGTTGTGTCGCGCAAGTGTTTTAGGTAGACTTGCGTTCCAGTTGTGACTTGCGCGCTGATACTTGCACGCCGAGATTGACTTGCGCACCAAGTAAGGTTTATTTCCAGCAGTGATTTTCGGGCTGCGTGGATGCTGTAATTTTGCATGATACCTTTGGTGTAAAGAGATATTCATCTATGGGTGAAAGTTGTACTTCAATAGAGTATCTACATACAGAGGAAGATGTATTCCTTCATGCAAATGAAGATACCTACAGGTCTATAAACTGTGAGTGGATTCCTTCCAAGAGCAGTGAGAAAAGGAAGAGAAAGAAGGTGATCCTATCCACCAGCAGTGAGCCAGAGAGAGAGAAACAGGGAGTGACCCTTGGGGAAGCAGTGAGCTGACCCTAAACTTTGTAAAGGCAGTGAGCCTAGGCTTAGAAGTGATCTAGCCCGAACATTGTAATCCACAGCTAGTAAATTTTACTAGAATTGGTACGACCGGAAACTTGTCGGTGTATGCTCCTTGGACGTAGCCCTTTGCGGTGAACCAAGTAAAATTGATGTGTCATGTGCATTCTTTACTTTCTGTTTACTTTGTGCAACAGGAAAGGGAGAGAAGAGTGTTTTGCTTAACAGTGAAACAAGATCAGAACGGGCGTTAATTTTAAATTAGTCATACCTTGATTCACCCCCCCCCCCCTCTCAGGGTATTCAGCCTTGTGGACCTAACATGACATCATATATACAACTAATGTTTTCTCTATTTAACATTAGAAGCTTCCATAAGCAAATTTCATTGATGTCATCACTAATTCTTAGTAGTGCATGAGTCCCTCTCTTTCCTATGTCTAAGTCAGATCTGCATAGAGACCAAGTTTCAAGAACTACATATGGCTTGATTCTCATTTTCAATGAGATATGTAGAGATGCCTGAATCTCCAATTCTGGGCCCATCCACAATCAAAAAAAATTCTTAGTTTCTTTTCTCCTCCTGTATATGAATCAGATCTATACATAATATTTCCTTAAGATATATGATTTGGTCCTTATACCATTTCATGTCTTAAGATTTATTGTTCTCTTAGAACGTATCAAAAACCCTCATTCCTCGTATCAAACTTAGTGTGAGGAATTATTGTTTAAAGAACTATGTATGGATTGATTCTCATCTATTTTGAGATACATAGAGACGCCTAGATCACCAATCTTGGGCCCAGCCACAATAACTAAAAAACCCTTTATTTCTTGTATAAAATCAAATCTGCATAGGAAATGTTTTAAAAACTATGTATGACTTGATTCATTCCCCAGCAAGACATATAGTGACACTTGGGTTTTATCCCTTTATCTAGTTCTAATATGTCTTTCCTTTTATATCAGTTCATTTTCATCCTTACCACGTGACGTTACACTGAATAAAAATCTAATACCCATATTCTTCATTTTCATCACCTTTGCATTATAAAAAAATCCCTTACTACTCCTTATTTATCTCACTGAGCATAGATCATGTGGGATTAGTAATTGAGTAAATGAATTCTTTATAAAAGGTGTTTTAATTTCTTATGGGGTTAATAATGTCTTTACTGCATGACTTAAAACTTCACATTACCACATTCATTCAAAGTAAACAAAGAAATTATCCATTTTACATATGAGTGAGATCTATGTAAAAGACATCAAATTCATGGAGAATATTGATTCAAATATTTCTCATATACATTGGGCATAACCCCCTTCTATATCACATATTCTTAATCTTGAATTTTTCTCTCAAGTTTTCGTAATATTTCTTACAGTTTCTGGTGACAAGGTTTCCAATATTTGAGAGCTCTTTTGTCTGACTATACAGCACATGCCCTTAGGTAGCCTTGCAGCAATTGCCTACATAATAGGCCTATCAGTCAAAAGATGCCACTATTTGGCTATGCATCATATGCCCCAGTTGGCCCTGCATAATACAGCCTCCATCATGGGTTTGTCAAATAATGGTAACTTTGTTCTTGGTTATAGTATCTTTGTCCCCTTTAATCTTTGATGACAATATACAAGAATCTGTATTTTAAAACAGTCTTTCAAGTATACTTGTCCAATTATCTTTCTCACAGTCTGAAAGTCTTCAAGACCATGGTTTACACATTTCCTTCATCATGTGTTCAATAAACTATGAAATAATATTGAAATCACTTGGCCACATGTTATATATTGTTTCCATTTCTGGACATAGTTGTATGACCAAAAACTAAAGACACCATATCTTTTACATTTGGGTCAGACCTTTGTGAAAGTCATATTCCTCTAATTCTTTGGATATCTTGATTAAAAATACCCTTTCTATATTTAGGTACCTTTCTCTATAAACTAAACTCCCTGATTTGGAAAATTTGAATCTCCATAAACTCTCTTCGACTTTTAGCAATAGAACGCCAAATTCCTGAGAGCTCTTTTTCCTGACTATGCAACATGTGCCCATAACAGGCCTGTCAGTCAAAAGATGACACTATTTGGCTATGCAACATATGCCCCAATTGGCCCTGCATAATACAGCCCCCATAATAGGCTTTTCAAGTAATGGTAACTTCATTCTTAGAAAAGACTTCATCTAATGCTTCTATCCCTTTTCCCATACCATTCCTTGGTTTCAGAAATTATCAAATCACATTTTACAATTTTCCCTTTCACATCTAAATATGATAGTATATTTTCAAACAAATTATTAAGAAATTGGGAGAGTTTTGTACATTTGGTTAGAGATAAAGACCTTAAATTAAAGCCACACCATGTCCTCACTGTATGACTTAAAACTTCATAGTACCAATTTCCTCACTACATGACTTAAAACTGCACAGTACCAATGTCCTCACTGCATAACTTAAAACTGCATTGTATGATATTAAAAATCTCCCCTTTTCTGATAATTTTTTTATCCATTTCTCATACACCAAATTTGTATAGAAATGGTTTTCTATTCATGATATATGTCGGTATAAAATAGCTATTTCATTCCTAAAATTAATTTCCTTGACAAAACCACCTATTGGGGTCTTGGGTCACCCAAATCTTATTTCCCTTATCTATCAACAACAAAACGTTAAATTCCTAAAGAGCGCTTTTGTCTGACTATGCAGAACGTGCCCATAGGCGGCCTTACATAAGTTTCTTACATAACAGGCCTTTCAGTCAAAAGATTTCACTATTTGGATATGTTGTATATGCCCCAATTGTCCCTGCATAATACAGCCCCCATAACGGGTTTTTCAAATAATGGTAACTTCATTCCGGGAAAAGATACACATTATGTTGATACAGGATTTAAAATTTGGTATCCATAAAAAATCATGGCCCAAGATTCCCCTTGGAAATATTTAAAGAATATTAAATAAATTCATATCCATAGTGTTTTATTTTTGATTTAATTCAAACTTTACAGTCAAATCTATTTTGACCCTAAATATTAGCCCTTTACAGTCCAACATGCATGACTTTAAACTACCAATAACAAAAGACTCGGTACTCATTAGATTGAGAACATGCAAGGGGAACTATAAAAAAAATTGAGTCCCAACTCATTAATCATACATTTTTGTATGATTTAGGTAATATTGAAAGATAAAAAAAGGTCAAAACACACAAAATTTGTGGGGTTATCCATATAACCCTAGAAACAGTCAAATTATTATCATTATGTCCCTCGATTTAATAAGAAATTTTTGAGCACTTCATTCTTATTATTATAATAATGATTGTTTAATATAAAAGAATCATTATCATCATTTACCTTTTATATTTCTATCATAAAAAATAGGAATTAAGATTTATATGATTGAAAACAAAATTTCTTTCATTTATATGAAAATAGAGGGCCATCCACAAAATGGAGCCTCTCTATCATGTTTCAGAATAAACTCTAAACATGACTTTTAATTTTTTGGACCTCTTCATAAGCTCTATTAGATTCCTATTGAAGTTTAGTTAGTTGAGAAACTCTATCCTTCTCTTCCTGACGAAGTTCTTCCTTCATAGTTGAAGTGGCAGTTATCCACTCTAATTGGGTTTCTCCTAATGTTTGATTCAGTTGCTCAAGTTTTTTATGAACAGCATCCAGTTGTTGTTGAAGAGATAACAACTCCTTCATGGCTTATTTGATTTGTTGGATAATCTAAAGTGATTTCTTGTTATGATTTGTCTTCACCTCAACTATTGCATCTTGAAATCCCTCAATATTGATGAGTCGTTTATCCTCTTCAAAATCTTGTCGCAGCTTACGCTCTAACTCCCGTCAGTGAATAGTCTCTTTCATGGCATCGTAGAATGGTTGATAATTAAATCCACTAAATCCCAATATGCAGAATAATGCTGGGAGTTTTGGAAAATGGGACAACAATTCATCTAAAGTATTTTCAGAAATTATGCTCTAGATATTACTCCATGTCTTCTTACATTCCATACCAAGGACATATTGCATCTCTAAGTATGAATCTGAGTCACTACCATGAGATAAAATGTACTCTGCAAACATGTCGCTTAAAGATTTGTCTTGTTCTTCTTCTCTTGGGGCAGTAGAAGCTCCGCCTTCTGATCTAAGAGCTGATAACCCTAAATGATAAATCAAGGTAATTATTAGTTTCAAATGGAGGAAGCAAATATTATTCAAACAACTGATTATATTTACCCAATAACAAGTCAGCTACTTGATTGGATTCATCCCCTGTATTCTCAGCTCCAGTGCTTTGAGGAGGTGTTTCTTGAGAAGGGTAAATTCCTTGAATTTTCTCAGGTATGACATTTGAAGGCCCTGGAACATCTCTTGATGAAAGATCCTATGTAAGTATTTCTCTAGCCTCAGTAGAAGGATAAAGTGGGACACCCTGTTTCTAAATAGCCTTTGTGATATTTTCTATAGATAAAGCTGCATAAGGTGAATTTTGATGTAAATAATCAAGTTAAAGAACAAATTATGTTTCGAAAATGTAATAATAGGGACTTACGTCCTTTCAATTCCTCATGAAAATATCCAAACTCCTTGATGGAACCTGGAATATCAATATTCGGATTAAGGGGGTTCATCATTTTAGTGTATACGGACTGAAATGTTACAACATCCTCTCCATTTAAGGTATCCAACAAATGTTGGTTGATGCCCAATTTGGCTCCGCTAACATTTTTTTCTACTAACTATTCAATTGGTATGATAGCATCAGATCTTTCCGAGTTTTGGTTAATATCAGCATTGGTTTTAGATTGCTCTGGATCTTCATTCCTTTCTTCTGAAGTAATAGAAATATCAGTATTGATTATTTTAAGGATCCTTTGACAAAAGTAATTGGGGAATGTATTTAATCTTACCATGGATTTCCTCTCTCTCAATAGATCTAGAAGCAGTATATCTGAATCTTTTGACATTACAGATTCATCAGCATGAACCTGGGTTTCCCCTGGGGCTTCTTTTTCTGGTCGTGAAGCATCATCTCTTAATCCCTTGAGAGAGGAGAGAGACCTAGATCTTAAAAGAGATAAAAAATGGTTACCAAAATATTTTTAGCAAGTTTTATTCCCTAAAGATCGTATAAATACTTACTCCTTCGGCGAAAGCTTTGAATCAATATCATTGCTCTATTGTGTTTTTGTTCAAAATCTTAGAGAGATATTGAAACACTCCTCTTAGAAGGGGAAATTTGAGGTAATGGTAGAGGATTATTTGTCTCCATTACCATAGTCATGATTCTTTCTCCTAGAGAAATTTATGGAGACTTGGGAGGATCAATTGTTTCATTGATAGGAGAGCATGTAGGACCGTACTTGGGTGATTCGAGAACTGGTCTACATCTTCCTTCTCTACATTCAAGCTGAATAAATATATTTTTATCAAGATTAATGATGATAAATGATAAAGCATATTTGAGACAAAAGAAAAAGGTAAATACATTCTCAGTATTAACATAAATATCCCACTCCTCCTCAGAGTTAATAATTAACCCTTTACGGACTCCTAAGTCCAGAATATGAGATACTCGTTTAGAGGCTGGGATTTTTTCATTTGTTGCATTATAAAATCCTAAATATATACAATATACTTATGTACTTCATCCAAGTTATGGTCCAGATTACAATCAAAAGACTCATTGATATCACCAATATCTGGTATTTGAATTCCATGCTAGAGGAATGCCCATCCGTCCCTAAGATCATGGGTTATACTTTCCCAATGATGAATGGATAAAGGTCGTACATATTTCAATCTTGGTATAGTTGACTACGGAAGGGAAGCTTCACCTTCTGATTTGGAAATTTCTTCAGACCTCCTTTCTTCAAAAAGTTCAATAGATGGATTAGGGACCACTGTTTGATGGAGGCGACTGGATCATCTTGGCGTTGGAGGTATTTCTTCTCTAGCCTTGGTCTTCCTGGTGTACTTCCTATGAAGACATTTTGAGGGCTCTAAAACCTATGAAACTTTTGTATCATCTTTGGCCTTGGATTTCATTCCACGATTTCCACGTGCAACAGTCGTTGTAGCTATCACTTGATATATTCTTTTTGTCAGAGCCCCTTGGGGATATGAAGAAACCCAAGCTTTCACATACCCATCTTTTAATCTGATCGATGAATCTAGTGTAGGTAATATAATTGAAAATTTGGATACCTCCAAATCTGTGAGAATCCATAATTTTCACGCTATAATTGGGTGCTTCTCATGTCTGACATATGTGGGTGGTAAAGTGCTTGATTATTGATGACATCTGAATTGACGAGAAAACCTATAGGGGACATAAGCCTCACAGATAATTTCACCATCAATCCTGATTGATAATACACCATCCTTGAATTCCATCATATAGGATCTTAGTTCATAATTCTTTTCTTTACCATCATCAATAAATGTTATAGTTGGTGGGTCACCAAAAGGAAAGATACTGAATTCCCCTGAGACATTCAATGTCTTCAGCACCACGTCAGGTCTTAAGCATAGGAGATTAATATCATAAACTTTCTATATAAATGGAGTGAATTGACCATTGGGAACTCTAACTGAATTCAGCACAGAGTATGAAGACAAGTGTGCTACAATCTAGCCCCACAACACTTGGAATGGCTCTCCATTCCTAAATAGAGCCTTCCCATTGTATAAATGCAGCAGGAGATGGTAAATTCATGCAAATACAGAGTTTTCTATCTCAATGTACTTTCCCTCTACCAATTTAGCTAAAATGAAAAAGGTCCCTGATCTTACACCACCTCCAGATTCATGGACTGGAAAAAAATTAACAATTAGCCACATAGTAATGAAAGCATATAATCATACTTTTGCATCTATATTGGGTTTGAATTTATAGCCTCAATGCTTTTAATCGCCTCTTTCCAGTATAGGCCAATATGTGCCTGAACTGCCCCAGTTATCTGTGTAAGGACAAACAGTAGGATGTCTATAGGTTGGACCTTTCTCTTTTTTTGGTTATAATAAGGCTTCCATCCACACTCTAGCATGGATATCTTTCTTATCCTTGGGTAAATTCTTCACTATCTTAAGTAATTCATGGGCCAGCGGTTGTGTTCTAGTAATATCGCCCCATGTTGTAGCATGTGGGATGAATTCCTCATACATTTCCCCAAGAATGAGAATTCCGACTATTTGGTAAATGTCCTACAAACTAATACCAACTTCATCATGCATCAAATGAAAGGAATTCATTTTTTCAATCCATCGGCTTAGTAATTCAGGAATGAATTAATTTTTGTAAATATAAGTTTTCCCCATCTAGACAGCTTTGTCAATATGAACATCTAATAACACTTTTCTAAATTCCACACAAGTCTGACGTACCCATAATGCCTATATCCACTCGGGTTTTACACCCCCTCCAAAACGAAGGTCCCAATCTCCTTTCCAACCATTAGACCGGTCTTTTTAAGAAGCCCTAAAAGTGGAATCATAAAAATGTGGGCTTGTCTCTACAACATGATATTTCATATTAGGAGTGAAACCACTGTGATGAAGGATGAAACTAATAGAGATTGTGCCTTCTTGTATCAGAACCCCCTTGCACTAATATTCATGATGTTACAGTTACAATATTTAAGAAACAAATTATTTGGAATGTACTTCTTAATATATGGAACATGTTCATCTTGCAAAATCACATGCCTGCACAGGGGTAAGTAAGGACTTTGTGGATAGTCACGCTGGTATAGAATTAGAAACTTCCATAACCCAAGAAGAGTACTCTCAACAATGTCATAATAGTTTGGCCTGACGATCCTCATCATTTCCTTTTGGAGAACCTTAGCTTCTTCGGTATGGGTCATAAAATGATTCATTCTTTCCTGCAAAAAATAATTACCAAACTATCAAGTCAGTTTTTTAAAGAAGAAATTGAAATTTTTTTGGCAAAGGACACTGTTCGCGTAGGTCCTTCGACAAGGTCCTTCGACAAAGTCCTTCGATGAGGTTAGTTGCATAGGCCCTTTAACAAGGATCCTAGTGCAACTCCATTGTTGAATTCCTTTTTGTGTAACTCCATCATGTAAATAATATTACCTTGAAATAAATTTCAAGAGAATTACGCGAGAGCACAACGGGATTCAACTGGGAGAACAAGCTATGCAATGAGAGATTTAAATTTTGGATAAATAACAAGTTAAGAAAAAAAAATCGCGAAAGGTTGAGTCCTATTTATAGGCAACAGAAGACCTACACGTCGTGACTGCATGTTGTACCTACGCGACGTACCTGGACGACATACCTGCACGAAGCACTTGTGGGAAAAAACTATGTTATTCATTAAATCTATCCTGATATTTTTCCCAGACTTTCACCTCAGTACTTGACCCTCTTTGTATATTTCGAATCCAATCCTGAGGGGGGGATTTTGTTGACACTACTTGAAAAGTAACCAAAAAGATCAGCAACCTTTGGATGTTTCAAATCCCAAATAAAAATTAAAATAGTAAAAAATAAAATACATAATACTCCCAAAGCACTACCCAGCCGAGCTACGCGGCCGAGATACACGACCGAGCTACTCGGCTGAGCTACGCGGCCGAGATACGTGGTCGAGATACGCGGCCGAGATACGCGGCAGACCTCCGTGCTAGAAGATGTTTTATGTCCCTACGTGGAGCACCTACGCGGCAGAGCTATGTGAAGCACCTGTGCAAGCAACATCTCTTTGACCAGTCCCATTTGTGCCTATAAATAGGACCCTTGGGCTCCATATTTCTAGACTATAAAAAAGTGAAAGACTCTCCGAAACTCCCATTGTGTAGCTCTTTCACCCAGATCTCTCAAATTGTATCAGGTAGTTCTCTAAACTACAAAAGAATGGATAATTAAAGGGGATAGGCATGTTTTTAAGTTCTTCACATTCTTCAATCCTCATGCATACCTACGCACCGTACCTGTGTGATAGGGCAACGCGGGTTACCTACGCGGTATACTTGCGCGAGGTACCTATGCGACCATTTCAAGTAACCTTCTTTAAAGCCATTCATGGAAGGGTATCTCCTTCCTTGGTTCCCTTATCTGAAAGGGTCTAAGTTGAAGCCTCCACCAAAACATCCTGACTTCTCAAACCTTTTGGTAAGGCACATCAACGTGTCTCCAATTTGGGTTTGTATTTCCACAGTCAGAGGTTTCCCACATTTGTTTCACAATGGGGTTAGGATTCATGGGATGTTTGTGGATTTGTATATCCACAGTCACATGGAATTTTCTCCCAGAAACAGTGTTTACAAATTCCCATTTTGTAGGATGGTTGGTTATCGGCCTCTCCCTTTTCAAATAGGTGACTCGGAACCTCAATTATCTGGTAGGGAGGCTACACTTTGCACTTGTTATGCCGCGCAAGTATAGAAGAAGTATTCCTCCCATACCGGAGCCAATTTCAGGGAAGCCATCCTAGTATAATCCCCTAACATTCACCCCTTCTTCCTTCCATTTGGACCCTTGTCCAAATGTAAAGAGAACATAGTGAGGGCTCATCGCCCCGCCCTCGTCAAACGTCGCCTCTCCCTCTCCCACGGTTGACGCGCCCTCTTCCATCAGCATGGAGTAAAATTTTGAAAGTGTGAAGTTTCATTATTGAGTCTTTCATATCCTCTTGTTTCTCACACTGATCATGACTCACGTGGGATTAGAGATACATGATGTTTGCAATATATGCACAAAAACTCGCTAAAGGAACTAAGAGAACTACGATTCATGTTCAAACCGGGATACGTAAGAAGCTCTTTCAGGGCCCGATCTCACTGGATATCCTCC
This sequence comes from Viscum album, assembly GCA_963277665.1. Taxonomy (NCBI): domain Eukaryota; kingdom Viridiplantae; phylum Streptophyta; class Magnoliopsida; order Santalales; family Viscaceae; genus Viscum; species Viscum album. The sequence goes on from OY728153.1 coordinate 1,244,203,853, forward strand.
TCAGTAATCCAACCCTAATTTTCCCAATTTGGGAATCCTCCTTGGGAAATAAGACCCAAATTAAATCCTCAAATTATCAATGCATCCTTTTCAAAAAGTAACCCCAAAATCATTTCTATCAGAGGACCATACTCTCCTATGAGACTTATCGAACTACGTGGACTTTGATTCCCATCCATATGGGATGCGTAAGAAACCTCCTTTAGGTTCAAACCCAACATTTCAAATCAACCCTTTCTCTTTGGACCATATTCCCAATAGGGTCTAATCCTACTTGGAAACTCGTATCCTTTCCAAGTTACTTGGGTTGCTTCAACATAAGTCCCATGATAAGTTTCAACTAAGCACCTTTCGCTTAGAGGTCCTTATCACGTGACCTTAAAAGGTATGATGTGTCCTATTAAGCGACACCAAACTATGAGGGTTTTGATTACTTTCAAAAGGATATGTAGGTAGCTCATTTTATGAGAAAAATCCCAAGATTAAAACAAACCTTTGTCTCCCTGGATGATAATAAATTCCATAGTGCCCCACTGAGTGGCTTAAAAACCAATATCATCATAATGGTGATTAAAAGAATCTATAATCTGTATATTAGAGGATACCATTGATGGAAAACCACAAATACATACAGATGTTTCCATTGATGAAGAACCTTGAATGCATACTGATGATTCTAAATTTTACACATGTTAATAAGTGATTGTAAATTCCAAGGGATACTTATGATATACTTGGTTAATTAATAAGGATTCATGAAAATATTTTAATTTTACAAAAAGAGTCCCATAGTAGACAATAATTCCCCCCAAAAAGGTGTGCTGAGTCTGACCTCCCATTCTCTCGACCAATGCACGTTCTTAAGTATCATAAAGTTCAAAACATAATGAACTTTTGCATTTGGAAGGAAGGTCCTAATTTTAGATAATGAACTATTGGAAGTTTCTAGTTCCGTGAATAAATCCAATGGAAACCGCCTGGAAATAGTGATTCTTAAATCTAGAACACATGTTTCAAGGAACTACGAAACATACATATAGACTACTTCTTATAATGTTCCCCCTTGGTAATCTACTAGATATGAGGTTATGAGAATAGAACTTCCTTTAACAGTTACATAAGTTATATGTCATTGGAAATTTCTATCCACAATCATGTTTATTGATCACTAATCTTTTTATTTTTATTAACTCATATTATGAGTCAATATCTTTGATTTATTCATTAAAAGTTTCACAAAAAATAATATCTAGGAGATTGTAAAAGTAGGGTGCATCACTAGAGATATTAAATTAATGAATAAGTTGTAAAATTAATTTTTCCCTTATGAATTTATGGAAGTAGGCATCTCTATCCCATTTATTTGAATAGAACATCATGATTTAAGTCCATAGAAATTTTAGTTTTATGGGAAAATTTTATTTCAAGAAATTAAAATTAAACATATCAAGTAAACAGGTTGAGGACACACTTCATGTAACCTTCTTGATTAGATATTGAGACAATGTGATTATATTATATAGTGAATGTGTTGTACCTCTCGATCCCCTCAAGGTTTTATTTTCATGATCACAATCACCCTCATATTTATCTAATCCTCTTTCAAGTGTTTTTGGATTGATAGGAATCAAATCAGGTGGCCAAGGAATTGGGCCAAGCAAGCTTAAGTGGCAAAGGAACACAAGTGGACTGAAAATCAGTCCACCGGCCAACCGGTGGCTTCACCACCGGTCGGCCGGTGGACCCTGGGAAGGATGCTGAGCCACTGCCATCTCACCGGCCAACCGGTGGCCAAGCACCGGCCAGCCGGTGGCACCCAGCCAGAACAGGATGAGCTTCTGCCTCACCACCGGCCAGCCGGTGGCTCTGGCACCGGTCGACCGGTGGTGCCTGGAAAAGAAGACTCAGCCACTGTCAAGGCACCGGCCAGCCGGTGGCCCTGCACCGGCCAGCCGGTAGCACTGGTCAAACTAGCCGTTGGCTTTGACCAGTCAACTCCAAAAGCCTCCCAACGGCTCCGAGGCCTTTTCCAACGGCTCCAAAGCCCTCCAACGGATACTTGAAGGTTCCTAGCCTATAAATAAAGGCCTAGGAAGCACCGGAACAACATACAAGCCACCAGACACATTGTTGATCATTTTGGCGAAGCTCCGGCGGATTGTTCCGAGAGAACCCCAAGTGCTCCATCCATTTCCACATCCAAGAGCACCACTCAAGAAGCTTGGGAAAGCACGCTACATCAACTCCATCATCCAATTGGCGCCCAAGTCTTCCCAATCACGGTTTTTCGTGTTTTATTTATTTTGAGCTTAACTTTGAGTTTGTGCCTACAAACTCCCAATTTTCTCATCCCCTCTTTTCTTTGGGTCTCACATCACCACTAAGGTGTGACAAGGTTGCCAAGCTTTCCTTTAAATAGCTTGAGACATAGGTGAGCTATCCTTCACCTGTAAGAAGGATAGTGGGTTCTTGCTAAACCATCAAAAGCAAGTGGGTTCTTGCTAAACCACAAAAGCAAGCTGTAATAGGTCCTAGTGCTACCTCAAAGCCTAGTGGGTTTCTTGCTAAAACCATTGAAAAGAAAGCGGTAGGAATCTCTCAACGGTTGATTTGGGAGCGGAGACGTAGGCCGGGTTTTGGCCGAACTCCGTTATCAATTTCTTGTGTTTTGCCTTCTTTATTTCCGCTGCATTTCAACTTTGATTTTAATTTGTTAATTATTTTTTAAAAGGCAATTAACCCCCCCTCTTTCCATCTTTTCCTTGTTTTCTTCCGCCCAACAATTGGTATCAGAGGGAAATTTTGAGTAATTCCTTAAAAGGTTTCAAATTCAAAGATCCATTTAGATGGCATCAACCTCTTTCGCCCCCGAAGGCTACTCTTTGGGTCGGGCTCCATTTTTTGATGGGACCGACTACAATTATTGGAAAACCCGCATGACTACCTTTCTTAGAAGCATAGGATATCCCATTTTTAAAATAGTTATGCAAGGTTACACTTTGTCTACCCCCGACGAATCCAAATGGACCCAAGCCGACATTAGAAATTTTGAGCTTGATGGCAAAGCCATGAATGCTCTCCATTGCGGCCTAGACCGAAATGAATTCAATCGAGTGTCTACTTGCACCTCCTCACATGAAATTTGGAAACTTTTAGAAGTAACTCATGAGGGCACTAATAAAGTCAAAGACACTAGATTAGATATGTATAGGCAAGATTTTGAGTCTTTTTCAATGCATCCAAATGAATCTATTTCTGAAATGTTTACTAGATTTACTGACGTGTGCAATGGGAGAAAGTCCCTTGGTGATGATGTTTCAGCTGAAGCAATGGTCAAGAAGATCCTATGGGTCCTTCCGAGCTCATGGGCACCAAAGGTGACGGCGATCCAAGAAGCTAAGGACGTCAAAAATATGCCGGTAGAGGAGCTCATCGGATCCCTTATGACGTACGAGATCACGATGAGGAGGCAAGCTCAAAAGGAGGGCACACCAATCAAGACACCAAAGAACATTGCCCTCAAGGTTCAAAAAGAAGTAAGCTCCTCCTCATCCTCATCATCTTCATCTTCATCTTCTTCATCATCAAGCGGCGACTCGGAAATGGAGAATCTCGCCCGCCAAATGCACAAATTCATGAAGAAGCACAAGAAGAAGAAGAAATCCCGCAAGCATCGAAAGCAAGAACCCACCGAAAAATACGAGCCCAAGGTAAAATGCTACGGGTGCGGCGAAAAGGGCCATTACAAGCCCGATTGCCCACTCAACAAGAAACGGGCCACGCAAAAGGAGAAAGGAAAGAAAAAGGTCCTCAAAGCGACATGGAGTGACACCTCCTCTTCATCATCCTCCTCCTCCTCCTCAAGTGACAAAGGTACAAAATGCCTAATGGCATTCCATGAGGTAACATCTTCCGACTCCTCCTCTTGTTCTTCAAATTCAAACTCTTTAAATCATCTATCATATGAAGAACTCTCACACGCTAGAGACCAATTAAAAAATGGTTTTCACGAACTCTCTTCAAAATTTGTTGCTTTAAAAAAATCTTTCAAAAAACTCTCCTCCGAAAAAGACCAACTTCTCAAAGAGAAGGAGGAACTCACCCTTAAAATCCAAAATTTTCCAAATGTAGATTCCATGGAATCAACCATCAAAGACCTTAGAGAGACCCTAGCCAAGTTCACCCAAGGTGAACAAAATTTGAACAATTTGCTTGGTTCACAAAGGGTTTCCCGAACCACCAATGGACTTGGCTATACCAACCAAGCTTCCTCCTCCCATGCACCCACTATTTTTGTAAGGGGGAGCTCCCAATTTAAGTTTTGTAATTATTGTAAAAAACCCGGGCACCTTATTTATGAATGTAATTGTAAAAACGCCCGGTACGGCCAACCCAAATCGATTTTCTATTCCGATGAATTTTATAGGAGAAGACCCGCCATGAGGCAAGTGTGGATTGAAAAATCCCTTTTGGCAAGTCTCTCCGGGCCTAAATTTGTTTCGGTTTCAAAAACCACTCCCCAGTGATTCTTTGTTTTTATTTAGGGGGAGTTAGGATTTTTTTTTAGGCCTTGTTGTGTATTCAAAGTTTTCATTTCAAACTCAACACTTGGCTTTGAAATTCAAATTTTCTTTTAAATTTTCTTTTTTAAATATCCAACAATTGGTGTCGATTTTTCAAAACTCTCAATTTCAAAAATTTCATTTGGTTTCAAATTTCGAATTTCAATTGGTTTTTGATTCAAAACATTCAATTCAAACTGTTATTCAAATTTTTCAATTCAATTTTTCATTTCAAAATTTCCAACAATTAGTATCATTTTCAATTGTTTTAAAATCTCGTTTTTTTTTTCATCTCACTCCCTCAATCAAGTTTTATGCCCCATTCTATTTTGATAATCACAAAGGGGGAGAAATTTCTTGATTGATTGGGGGAGAATCATTTTCATCATGCTTAGTATTTCCTTTCAATTTCAGCTTTTTACATTAATTGTTTTGGTGATTGTGATCATCAAAATAGGGGGAGATTGTTGTACCTCTCGATCCCCTCAAGGTTTTATTTTCATGATCACAATCACCCTCATATTTATCTAATCCTCTTTCAAGTGTTTTTGGATTGATAGGAATCAAATCAGGTGGCCAAGGAATTGGGCCAAGCAAGCTTAAGTGGCAAAGGAACACAAGTGGACTGAAAATCAGTCCACCGGCCAACCGGTGGCTTCACCACCGGTCGGCCGGTGGACCCTGGGAAGGATGCTGAGCCACTGCCATCTCACCGGCCAACCGGTGGCCAAGCACCGGCCAGCCGGTGGCACCCAGCCAGAACAGGATGAGCTTCTGCCTCACCACCGGCCAGCCGGTGGCTCTGGCACCGGTCGACCGGTGGTGCCTGGAAAAGAAGACTCAGCCACTGTCAAGGCACCGGCCAGCCGGTGGCCCTGCACCGGCCAGCCGGTAGCACTGGTCAAACTAGCCGTTGGCTTTGACCAGTCAACTCCAAAAGCCTCCCAACGGCTCCGAGGCCTTTTCCAACGGCTCCAAAGCCCTCCAACGGATACTTGAAGGTTCCTAGCCTATAAATAAAGGCCTAGGAAGGCCCGGAACAACATACAAGCCACCAGACACATTGTTGATCATTTTGGCGAAGCTCCGGCGGATTGTTCCGAGAGAACCCCAAGTGCTCCATCCATTTCCACATCCAAGAGCACCACTCAAGAAGCTTGGGAAAGCACGCTACATCAACTCCATCATCCAATTGGCGCCCAAGTCTTCCCAATCACGGTTTTTCGTGTTTTATTTATTTTGAGCTTAACTTTGAGTTTGTGCCTACAAACTCCCAATTTTCTCATCCCCTCTTTTCTTTGGGTCTCACATCACCACTAAGGTGTGACAAGGTTGCCAAGCTTTCCTTTAAATAGCTTGAGACATAGGTGAGCTATCCTTCACCTGTAAGAAGGATAGTGGGTTCTTGCTAAACCATCAAAAGCAAGTGGGTTCTTGCTAAACCACAAAAGCAAGCTGTAATAGGTCCTAGTGCTACCTCAAAGCCTAGTGGGTTTCTTGCTAAAACCATTGAAAAGCAAGCGGTAGGAATCTCTCAATGGTTGAGTTGGGAGCGGAGACGTAGGCCGGGTTTTGGCCGAACTCCGTTATCAATTTCTTGTGTTTTGCCTTCTTTATTTCCGCTGCATTTCAACTTTGATTTTAATTTGTTAATTATTTTTTAAAAGGCAATTCACCCCCCCTCTTGCCATCTTTTCCTTGTTTTCTTCCGCCCAACAGAATGTACATTAGTTGTTCTTGTTGTTCTAATATTAAATTATTTCTCTATTGGTTCCTTGAAATTTTTCTTGATGTTGATCATGGAATTTAGGTGAGTCAGGATGATGTCACTAAGAAATATACCTAAAGGTTCAAAAAATAAGTGTATCCATAACATCAATTAAATTCCACATTAATTGAATATTACATTACAAATTATTCTGAATCTCTGAGAAATAATAATTATTCAAGTTATTTTGATCAATAATATTATATCATGAATCATTTGAAATAATATATATATGTGAGTTCAATATCAAATAAATATTTATTCAAGATTTTTAAGTAATGTAATATTTTTTTATTGAATGAATAGTGCAATGATATTTATATAATTAAATAAATTATTATTATTCTTTTTTTTTATAAATATAATTGAGGAATATAGGTATTGGAAAAAAAATTTAAGGGTTGGGTGGGAATGATATACTAAATATCATTTAAATAAATATTAATTTGTTTATTGATATTTATATTTTTCTATGACAAATGAACAATTCAAGGAAATAATAACGATAATAATAATATTATTAGATGTTTTGTTCACTATATATTAATATATTGAAAGGGGTTTTATTTCATTTCATTAATTATTAGTCTAGCGGTATATATACCTGATTATATCATTTCTAGGAATTCTATATTTTTTATGAAACTATTTTCCAAAAGATTCTCTAGAGATAATCTTCTCAAGATGTAAAGAAAATAAATATCTCAACAAAATTCTCTAGAATATAGAGATGTATAATCCTTCTCTTGCCTCTCAATTCTATGAGATAACTACAAGAATTCTTCAACATTGAATTGATTCTTATTTACATCAAGGATAAAAAATACATGTGGTGAGAATCATTCATGCCAAAATTGAATGATTCTATGAAAACTTTCCTAGGTTAATGGATAATATTTGGATTACAAATAGAGGGATTATACCCTTGAATCCTTCAACAAAATGATGGTATGACAAGAAAAAGTAAATTGAATCAAAAATAATGAAAAAATTACATGTCAATGTAATTATAAATTATATAAATTATCTGTAAATTTTATCTGATGGATTATAACTCACGGATTACAAGATTTATTTTCATCATGTTCTAGGGAGAAATATAAGGAAACCAATGAATAAATTTTGATTTTCACAAGCTATACCCACATTCACTACACCCCGAAACCTAAAATTTGAATCAAATCAATCAGATATTAATTTTTAATTGTTTTTAGTCTTTTATCAAATGGAATATTTTTTTATTTTTTTTATTTTTTTATTTTTTATTTATTTTTTATATAATTTCAAACTCATGATATCACATGCTTCTACCTTTACAAGAACACAAACTAGTCTATGAATATATGATGACTGCTCGAAGGTGTCATCAATAGTAGCCTAAGATTCTATCCAAATAACATGAGACTATAGGGTAGCCAAATTTTTTTCCCTGATACAAGACATGAAAATAATGACACATTGTGTGGGAGAAGTCTACATTGAATTGTTTCATTCCATATGTTAGTTGGACTAAAGGAATAAATTTTTATGGATTAAAAGGAATATATCTCATGTACATGTCATGTTACCTAACTTGGTTTATCCTCAATGGAAACTTGGTAATTGTGTTGTTTAATTATGAATCATTTAATATATTATATTTCATGTAGAGTCAGAATTCTAAAAAAACATAGTCCAGTTGGGATTACATGGAATGTATCTATAATAATCATTCTGTAAATCATAAATTTCAACATGTATTACATGAAAAATCCCTAGGTTTATATAGTGGATAGAAACATAAAGTGTTACATGTTATATATTAGGTCATACAAAATGCATAATATGTACCCATTTATGCAGAGTACATATCAAAAAATAAACAACAAAACATTTATCTAGAGAACATTCCCAACAATAATGTTTTAAAAATATTAAATATAAAATTTATTTACTTTTTATTTAGGAAAAAAATGATGTGTATAGTCTATATAAACACCAGGTACTTCAATCTAGAATTTATGGAGGTAAATTCCATATATATTTAAAAGTGTTGTGTGAGATAAATGTCAAAAATGATTACATGTCTTAAAATATAGAATTGAAAATTAAGTAATATGTGATATCCATATAGTCTATAAGTCATGTGAGTTCATAGTACATTAAAAAAAACCAAATGAGCCATATTTTAGTTTAGAGGGGTACATGCTATGTTACTCCAAAATAAACATGTTCACTTACTAAATTTTAAAATAAGATAAATTAATAAATTTATTTAAAATTAAAAATGGTGGGTATTTTCAAGACTATTTGGATGGAAATTAAGATACTATATTTAATTAATTAATTAATTCAATAAATTTATATTAATAATGAAAAAATTAAAATGAATACTATATAGTTTCATATGAATACTCATTGCATGTGTGGATGATACTGAACTTTACCGAACTTTGTATGTATTTTATTTAGTTTAATTTAAATATAATAGAATTTATTTTTATAAAAAAATTACTAAATTAAAAATGATGCTCTCTAAGTCATTCCATAATATTTATTATACAAGTGCATGGATGTCCATAGTTTCTCTAACAAAACCATGTACCCCTTGTTCCCTTCACCTGTGAAAATGTAAATCATATGAAACTAATGTATCTAACTAATGACTGAAGATGATTCAAGTTTCATGTCCATGGGGAAACCAACTAAGAATATACATAGGTGAAAAGTTGGAATGTTTCATCCTAAACTAGACATTTTCTCAATGAGTATTTTACCTATATTTAAGTGTATATTTATAATCATTCAAATAAACTAACCATTATAAAATATAAAAATCATTATATAATTAATTATATCATTTTATTATAGTGTATGTTTAATTATTTATATTTACCAAATGTTATATCATGATCACATATAATAATGGAATTACTAAGAATGCAAGACGGAATAAAATAAACAAATTCGATGTATATTACTTTTTATAAATAGAATGTTAATAACTCTTGTAAAAACAATTAAACACTATCAAAAATGTAAAAGGTTATAATATTTATTCATTAAGACAAAAGTCACTCATCAGAAATATTAAATCATATTTTCTTCCAATACGTGAATTAAAATGAAACCATAGATCAAATTTCTTGTCTAGCTCAACATAGTGTGAATTTAATTATCAAGGTGATATTACTAATATTTTCAGTTGACTTAACCGTGTACACATCAAGATTTGACTACCCATAAATAAATTATTGTTACTAGTAGGTAAGTGTTGAGGAAATCCAAGTCCATCATCTATAGACTGGGGAGTAAACTCAATAGATCAAGGTGTTGTGAGTTAATGTAGCTTTAAATACATGCCTATAGAAATACAATAAAATATCATGGTAGGCCCAAGTCATGGTTATGATAACGGAAATATGGATCATTTTTAATAGAATATCATTCTGATAAGATATTCCAAATACAATGGTGGTGGATATTGTGATTAATAAAATTTTGGGAGACTAGTAAATTAGATTTATTAAATATTTTTTTGTAATCAAGATAATGTACTAAAATATGATTTTCTTAATGATTTAAAAAATGATAAGTAATGATATTGTAACATTATTATTCTGTTAAGCTTGGAGGATGTGGTGCCAGAAAAGGTGTTATATCTTAACGTATCGGAAGAGGATGCAGCCAAAATGATGGGTCGGAACCTTGAAGTGGAGCTGAATGAAGAGCAGTATGTTTGGGTTGACAAGCAGGATACGATCCTGGTTGGAGGCTTCAACAAGGGGTTGATCAGTCTCGTGGAGTACATGCAGGTTTGGAATAGATTGACCACTGCCTTTGAGGCCTTGATAAGGGGGGACCCCCTGTTGCAGGTATGTGACTTATCCTGGAAGCTGTTTAGGGACACAGACTCTGGTGTAATTCGACTTGTTTTCAATGAATCTGTTTATATTCTCTCTTCCTAATGCGTTGTCAAGTTTTTGTTCTTGTTGTGTGTGGAAGGTTGGAGGGCCAGATCGGCTCGGATGGGTTAGAGCATGCTGCTCCTTCTTTGGCAGGTCACTTGGGAGGTGGATGATCAGAGGGATGGCTTGCCATTTGGAGGGACCATGCTTGCATGGGGTCACTAAGTGGTTCTCCCTTGGAGTGAGTGGTGCTGTTTTTTCTTGGATGAGGTGATTTATGGTTTTTGTTTGTTGCTATTTGGGTCTGTTGAACTTTTGGTTTCCCACTTCCTTCCTCAAAAGTGGTCTTATTAATAAAAAATAATTTTCAGTAACATTATTATTCTGTTCAATTTTTTATAATGATAACATTTGTGAGGTTTGTACTTTCTATGAGTGGTATAGGTGTTTGTTCATTGTAATAGGATAAAAAAGAAAGGCTGGATTTCCAGAGTCCCCAATTCCCCATGTTCCCTCAAAAGAAGAGAGTGATAAAGATCACTCTATAAATCTCAATCACTTAGAATATGTGGTATATATCTAGTATCTTATGTTATTATCTACTAGTATTTATATATTGAAGATACATAATAGCATGGTTCCATGCAATATTTTTTCTCAACACTGTGATTAATATGAAGAGAATGAAATAATGGTGCAATTTGTGATATCTAAGTAACTCCTAACATGTGCTCTTATATAATGGTTTCATGTTGGGCCTCATACATTCAAGATGATTGGTTATATTGGGTGCCAAAAAATCATTGGTTTTTAGCTACCCATTGAGTTGTGCACAAACTGTGCACCTACATAACTCACTTAGAGATTATAAGTAATTAATATATATTAAAATATTTAAAATATTGATAACCCACTTCCTAATATTCTTAAATTTATTCTCCAAGATGATTAGTACTTGAGGTGTGAAAAAATTATATTTCTTATGTTTAATAAGAGGAAAATAATGGAAATGGGCCCCAAGAATCACTCTATGTGACAACCCAAGTAATCCATGAAATAAATCGACAATTTTATTTATAATTATTCGTTTTATGGATTTATATTAATCATATTTTAATAAATAATTTTATACATGTTTTTAGTCAAAAAAATGAATAGTTTTATTTAACTAAATTTTATTTTCATGAACTACATGGCCTTATTTAGAAGATAAATTTATTATGTTAAAATTTTAATTTATTAAAATCGAATTTGTTTTTATGAATGAACAAAAAAATATAAAATTGGATTAACTTTTATGTATTTTCAACATGATTCATTTTTCAGTGAATATTGAAAATTAATAATTTTTTCCAAAAAATATTTTCTTTCCACGAAATAAAGTAATATAAAAGTACCAATATCTTTTGAATTTAATATTAAAGTTAATTAGGTTACATTTTAAAAAATAATATAAATATTTACATATTAATAATCATTATATTTTATTTGTATAAGTTCATTTTTATGATTAAAATGTTATTCTCTAAAAAATAGTCTTCATCGTGTTTTGTCTACTTAAATTAAAATTAATTTTGTATAATTCAAGGAATTAAATATTTAATAATTAATTACATTTTTGAAATCATGATTTCTGAATTTTTTAATGATTTAAATTTAATTTTTTATCATTTTTAAGAGAAAAGAGTATCAAAATGTGTCACCCTAGTAAAGGGAAAATTTGTTAAATTAAGGTAAAATAGAAATGTGATAAGGAAACAAATCAGAACATATTTGTTCTTATATAATGTTATTTTTATCCTTAATTTATTATATTCTAAATTTTTATTTGTTGGATACATATTAACATTAATAAGACTCTATAATATTTATATTTGTAAAAACATTATAGGTGTACCACTTCCCTCATTTATAAAGGGGGGCCTCATATCCAACCATCATCAGACCTTTTGAACAATATATTTTGGACAATAAATAAAAACATATATCCCCAAAATCCATCCCCATGACCTATATGTGCTGTTATTCTATATATACTAGTCTAATAAGTCTTAAGTTGCAATCCAAAGGGAGATATTCGAGCAGAAAGTATAAGTCATAACCGATCAATTTCAACTTCATTTCTACGTTGATCTTAATAAATATTCTTCAAACATGAAAACATAATAACATAAGTGCCTAATATAAATTTAAATGTCATTACCATTATCATATACCCCTTTTTTCTTTTTTTAAATATTATGGGAAATAAAAACATCACTCATGTGTATGTAGGGACTACCACCTCTACAAAGTGATGTGTATCATTTTTCATCACTAAATCATATATATAGTTTAAAATATGGAACAAATGAATATATATGATAATTATGACATAATTTATATTCTAAAAAATTAATATAATACTTTCCTTTAAACCCATTCTATCCATTATAAATTGATAACATCTCTCATGCATATGTGTGGAATACAACCTCAATGAATCGATGTGATTCATTTTTATTTTCATCATATAATTATGGTTAGAAGGATTGAAATAATGAATATATATGAATTATAAAAAAAAATATGATTCTTTATAAGTAAAAAATTATATATTTTATTTCCTTTTCACACATCAGAAAAATTAAAATGTTGTTCATGCATATGTACATACTAAAATATCCATGGAACAATTTGGTTTATCTTTCATGAACTCCTTACAAGTGTTTTTTTAATGTGTCTGTAATGTATAAATAAGATAAATATAAAAAGTTTAATATTTTATTAATAAGGGATCCATAACCCCTTGCACAACATTCATACCACCAATTCGTTTTTGAGGTTATAAATTGATCGACCCCAAAACATCCAACGTAAGCATGCCCATTTTAGTAGCTAAATAAGTCATGATAATAAATGAAATAAAAGAAATAGTTAAAATTTTGCTACCAATTTGATTATGAATATTTATTGACCTAGAAAATTTTATCAAAATGAATCATTTAAACATTTACCATATGGGTTATTTTGATGTTTTTTACCAAAGTAAATAAATATTTTCTTATGTGTACAACATAAACACCTTTTCCCATCATCATAGAAATTAATCGGTAGTAAGATTAAATTTTTATTATCCTTGTTTTTTGAAAAGAATATATATATTCTTCAATATATTAGAATTTATAATATAATTTTTTAATGAAAATGGAAAAAAAATTATCTTTATAAGATAACTGAAAGTGTTATTGATCAGGGCATTGACTTCTTATTCAAATGTGTTTTATGAAAAAAGTTCATGATATATATATTTTATTCATGATATTTTATTGCAAATTTTATATGAAGGATAGTTTACCTAAAAATAGTTTTGATGATGGGTTTTATAGATATTTCAACCCAATACTTTGGGTAAAGTGAAAATTTTTATAGGTGAAATGTTACTCTTTATAGATAAGGGAATTATCAAATTAGGTGATTCATTCTTAAGGTTTCATGTAAAGATGAATGTAAGGATAATTTCTCAATGTAACTAAATAATTTCTTCTAATTTTTTATGAAGTAAATATTTTTCTTTCGTCTGGTATGAAAATATGCTTATTATTATTAAGAAATGTTATTACTTTTTAAAAAATAAATAAGATGAGGTTGTTTTTTATGGAATGGTGTTCATGATTTTTACTATTTTGTAAGAAAAACATATCATTTTGATTTTCCCTTTAAGATTTCATATCACATGTTTATGAAATATAAAAAAAATTAATTTGTTTTCATGAATATGTAACTAAATATTTGAGATCAAATATTCATTATAGAAAAGTAAAACTTTATTATGGATTTCTTAGGTATAAAATTGTATGAAGTGGTTACTTTTCATTTATGTCAATTAATGAGATTTTTTTTTCACATGTTTTAAAATTATTTTTCATGGGTATTAAGAATTATTAGAGAATTTAATAATAATGGGGTTCAAAATATTAGAGTTAACATGAATGATGAAAGTTTGTTTTGGTAAAGAAAATGTTTTGCGGAAAAATTGATACTATTTGGAAATTCCATCTTTTTATGTAATTCTATATCTAAATATCTAGTCTTATAAATAAAAAATATTTTGGAAATGTAGGATAATGAAACCCTTTTTATAAATATTATAATTATGGGTTTTTTAAGGTATGGGGTGTTATATTTAGTATAACATGAATTATTTAGATAACTAATGGGGTTAAAATGATGTTAAAAGATACTCATAAAAGATTCTAATATATTGTTATATTATCTTGAGATATTTTTTTAATATTTCCATGTTTCTTCATATAATTTATGTCTTTTTATAATGGTATTTCGTAGTGGAAATAAGTAATTCGTGGTAGAAAGACGTCAAAGGGATAATAACCTTCCAAATCAACAATATCTAATGGATGAAATAGATTATTTTATGGTATAATTAGATTATTTGGTGTTGTATATTAACCTAAGAACCAAGTAAATATAGTTACAAAATTTAATATAGAGGAACAAGTCTATAGTGGAGAATTTTATGAAACAACACCCTAAACATTATATGGATTTTCAGACCTGATGAAACCTAAAGAATGGATAAACTATTTAGAAAATATATTCGATGTTTTGGGATGTTTGTAACATAATAAGGTTTCCCTTTTATTTAAAATTTTGATGGTGATTCTGATAAATGGTGTTCATTTATTATGAAAAGTAAGGAAAAAAGAAGAAATTGATTTTATATAATGGACATTGTATTATGAACTATTCTATAGAATGTATTTTTATGAATTTATTAAACATCGAATAGAAGTTCAGTTCCTAGAATTAAATAAAATTTGTAGGAATATTTTCCCACTTATAAATAAAATTTTACATTATTGGTTAGGTATTCATTTAATTTCACTATATACTAAGAAAGTAAAATTGATTGATTATATACAGGATTGAATCCAAGTTTATAATATGATTTGTTTACTCGTGAGTTTAAAAGATATAAAGAAATTATATAGAGTAATGAGAATGTTGAGATTTTTTTTACTTTTACAACAATAGGAATAAGATGTTATCTAGGTGAGATGAAATGGGAATAATTCATCGAAGAAACTTGAGGGTAATAAAATTCAATTAAACACTTTTTGTAGGATTATAATGAATAATTATAGAGAATTTATAATGAGATCTATAGTGTTTTATTAATATGGAAGACTTGGACACTTGAATCTTAAATAAAAGGAAAATATCAAAAGAAATGGTCACACTAGTAATGAAAATAAAGTAGTGAAAATTTTTAATTGTAATGAGTTGGGACATTATGTTAATGCATGTCTGAATATAGTTACTCATGGTGTGAATCATACTGATCGAAAAAATAAAGGTATATAAATTCTTTTTACAACAAAAAATATATTTTTTAGATGCTCAAATAAAGTGGTGGAATATACATTACTTTTTAATTAGACTATTTCAATGACTTATTTCATTTAGTATCCACAAAATCATTTATATATGGGAAATTTACAAGAAAAATGGAAATAAAATCACAATAAATAAAGCTATAAATCTCGGTAAAAACTATTATTTGTATTATAAAGGAAACAAGAATATATTGATATCTTCATGTTATCTTATATGGCATGGTTTTCTCTAAAAACATTATTGTTATCCCCATTTAAGAGTTTTATGTTATTTTGGGTATTGATTGGATTTAATTTTATCAAGCTATGATAGATTGCAGAGATAAAAAATTTATTTTTCATGATTTTTTCTAATTATTACATAAGAATGAATTAAAAACCTTGATAAATTATAAAGTCAATAAGAAAATGATAACATATGGATGTAAAATTAATCATTCACATATTATTGAAAATAAATGACTATTAATATTGGTGATTTACTTATAGAAAATGAATATATAAGAGTATTTCATTATTAATTTCAAGTTTTTATTCTAGATCAAGTAGTTGAATTTTCTATTCATTTAGTGCCTAATGATAATCCAATTTCAATATATCCTTATCAAATAGATTTTTTTTCGTTTTTATAACTAAAAATAAGATATAAATGTAACGGATATGGGTTTCATCTACCCTATTAATTCATCTTGGGGCCCCCTGATATATTGGATAAAAATGAGAATGACTATTTTATATTTTTCATTAATTATAGATAACTTAATAACATCACTATAAAAAATAAGTATTTGTTTACTCATATTTATGACTTATTTGATCAGCTCTAGTGTGCATAGTATTTTTTAAGATTGATCTATTTTTCAAGTATCATCAGCTGAAGGTGAATGATGAATAAATTTTGAGGCTATTATTCCATACTAGGTGTGGTAATTACAAGTTGTTGGGTAATTTCTTTTAGGATAACAAAAACACATGATGTATCTTTAGATCTAATGAATAAATTGTTCCATAACTTGTTGGTTAATTTTTTACTTTTAGCGATGATATTATATTATAATCTAGAAGTTATAGAGATCATGAGACACACATAATGATTATTTTTGGAAAACTCAAAATAAAATATGTTATATATAACATTATATAAATGTATTTTTTGCTATAGAAAATTAATTATCTAAGATATATTATTTCTAAATAAAGCATAACATTTTATACTACTAAAAATAAGTTATTGGATGATTGGATGAGTCCAATAAATGTTATTGGGATTAATTTTTTTCTAAGATTATTTGGTTATTATATATGGTTTTTTGAGAACAATGATTGGTTATTTACCCCCACTAACCAAGTTAACTGAAAAATGAATTAAATTCATCTAGGTAAAGTAATGTATTAAAAGCATTCAATAATTAAAAGGGATATTGGTTGATTGTTTATTTACCCCCACTAACCAAGTTAACTGAAAAATGAATTAAATTCATCTAGGTAAAGGAATTTATTGAAATCATTCAATAATTAAAAGGGATATTGGTTAATTTTTTAGTGTTACAATTTCAAAAAAATATGTTTAATTTGTAATTTACTATGATTCTCAGTTGAAGGGAATTTGTTGTGTCTTGATGTAGAATAATAATGTTATTGAATATGCGTATCATCAATTTAAAACCCATGAGAATAAATCTTTTACACATTACCATGAGTTATCTATAGTATTTTTTTATTTAAAAATATAAAGGAATCATTTATAGAGGGAGAAATGTGAAATTTATAATATTCATAATATTTTTAGGTATATATTCATGAAACATGAGTTCAATATGTGGTAGATAATATCGCTATAATTGATTAAAAAAATTATTGTAAAATTCACTATCATCCAGGTAAAGGAACCATGGTAGATGATGCCTTGACATCAAAAGATAATTCATCACTCGTAATGTTATTACAAGAATACAATCATTAAGTTAATGATTAAACAACTACTATATAATAAATTTTTAATTAATTAACATCTATATTTGGTATCTGGTATCACCGTTTTAATCTTTCTCAGAAATAATTATAGTGGCTCGAAAGGAAGATTGTGATCTACAAGAAAGAGTGTAAAGGGTAAAATTTGTAAGTTTCCATATATTAATTTTGATATATGAGGTGTTTTAATATTTGTAATGTATTTCTTCTGTAACGTGATTCCCAGTTAAAGAAGGATTTTTTTAAAATTCATTCCCATAGCTCTCCATTTTCTATTCATTATATCAACACTAAGATACATGGATACCTTCTGAAATATATTTGGTTGAAAGGTATAAAGAAATATATTAATGATTTTACCAAAACATTTATGACTTTTAGAAATGTTAAATCTGAATGATAACTAATATAGGGGATTATTTATCCCTTTTTAGTCCCAAAATAGAATTGGGAGATCATTTTTATCTATTTTTTGGTGGGATTACCGAAAAAATCATAGTTTAAAAACATGATTTAGGATATTTTTTATCATTACAATAAATATATACATTTTCTTTCTATTATAGATATATTTATATATAAAACTATATAGACATTATCTTAATGAGATTTTAAGCTTACATAGAGTTCCCCTATCTATTGTATCTGATTATGATATTAGGATTACATAAAAAGTTTGTAAAAGACATTAGCATTCGTTGAGAGCTGAATTAAATTTCATTATATCTTTTAATCCTTAATCAGATGCAAAATCAGAGTTATCAATTCATACATTAGTGGATATTATTTGAGATTGATTATTGTTTTATCAAGAAATATGAGATCAAAACCATTATTTATTATAATTTTTTATTACAATAGTATTCATTAAAATATATAGATGAAACATTTTTAAGAATTATATTGAAAAGGGAGTAGGAATCCACCACATTGGGATGAAGTTGGAGAGAGGAAAATTTTGGGAATATATTTAGTAGAATAGATATTTGTGAAATTGAAGATGATTTAGCACCAGATGATGGAGGAATAGACCATGAAAAATTGTTATGTATATAACCATAGGAAAGACCATTCATTTGAGGTGAATGATCATGTTTTGATTAATGTATCTATTTGAAAATTTGTAATGAATTTTAGTAAAAAGGAAATCCTAAGCCCATGATTTACTACACCATATGAAATTCTAGTGAAAATGGGATATGTTTCTTATATAGTAGCCATACCTTTATGCTTATCATAGGTACATGATGTATTCCATGTTTTTTATAAGATTTTTTTTACATTATGCATCTCATGTTTTTCTACCAGAAGTGGTATACTTTTAGGAGAATATATCTTATAAATAAAATTCAATTGATATTTTTTATAAAAGATAGAAATTACTATGAAATAAATTTATTCACTTATTAAAGGTTTTATGGATTAATCACATGGTGGAAGAACCAATATATTATTTATAAAAGGTTATGAGGGAAAAATACACTCACTTCATTATGAAATAAATGAAAATGTGAGAACACAATTTCATAAGGGGTGAGGAATATGAAAACCCATTTTATCCAAGAAATTTATCGATTTTATGATTTATAATTATATATTTTATAGATTTATATTCATCATTGTTTCAAAAATAAATTTATTAATTTTTTTGTAGATAAAGGAAGTGTTTTATTAAACTAAATTACATTTCAATAAATTACACAATTTTATTTAAAATTTAAATTCCTTGATTTTAGATTTTGAATATTATTCAATTAAATTCATTTTTTAAATTATTATATTAAATATACCTTATAATTAATTTTTAGGACTTTTTGAAATGATTGATTTCTGAGGGAATAGTTAAAATTTCATATTTTGGAAAATCTATAAATATTATCATTATATAAAGTATATTAAAAGTCCCGTTATATTTTAAATTTGTTTTTAATGTTACCTAAGATCATGTTATTTAAAAATACTCTATATAATTTTATATGAATCAATTTTATATTTTATTTTTATATAATTTTACTTTTTTGTTTAAAAATAAATTTTTCTACAAATTGTGATTCATTGTGTTTTAACCACTTACATTAAAAATAATTTATGTAACTTGTACATATTAAATATTGATGAATTTATTTCATCTTTATAAACATGATGTTAAAATTATATAATAATCTTAATTTAAATTTTCTCGTTATGATTTGTAACCATAGTAAAAATCTATCACTATAGTAAGGGATAAATCAGATAAATTATGCTAAAACCACTAAGTTATAAAGCCCAAAAATATTATCCTTATTATTATTTTATTATGATATTAAAATATTTATTTAATTATACTTGAATATGGGCATATTTTTATCCACCTTCACATGATTAATATGATATAATGTTTATAAGTTTAGATAATTTAAGAGTATTCCACTCCCTATACTTATAAAAGTGAACCTCTTATACTACAGTCATCATAATTTTTTGAGAATATTTTTTATCCAATACCTGAAAAATATCTTCACATAATCTATTACCATAACCTAGAGGTCATTTTTCTCTTAAAATACCAATCCTTGAAGGCATAATGGGTTGAAAAAGTGTTATATTTGATGAGAGGTTATAAGTCCTAACATTCCTATTTTTAGTTTATTTCATCATAAAACTCAATCAAATATTAACTAATCATGATGAAATAATAAAACAATATCTTATACATACATATATTTTAATATTAATATAGAAAAACCTATTTAAATATACTTTTATATTCTATGGGAAATGAAATACTTTCTCATGCATATATGTGGGCTACCACGTTCAGGAAGTTTGTTGTTTTTTTCATCAATGGACAATATGGCCGGTTAAAATGATGGAATAATGAATATATATGATATTTCTGAAAAATTAGGATTATATTAAATTAATATAATACATACCTTCTTACCGATTCCATGTGTTAGAATTTTATAACTTCATTCATTAATACATTTGGAACACCACCTTTATGAAGCTATGTTATTTATTTTTTAATATAAACTTATATTAATGGTCATAAGGATATAAATAATGAATAAATATGAAATTTTAAAATAGTTAAGATTACAAAGAAGTAAAATATTATCTACTTTATTTATTTTCCAATCATAAGAAAAATAAAAATATTATTCATGTGTTCATATAGACAACTATCTCTATGAATCAACATGGTTCATTTTTTATAAATTCCTTACATGGATGGTTTTAAAAAAATATCTAATGTATAAATTTGATAAATATAAAATTTTTAAGATTTTATATATAATTGGATAATAAAACCTTTGACCATAGTGAAAACACCATTGTGGTTTTGATCTTATAAACCGAACAACCCTAAAATATCCAATATAATTTAACCATTTTAATAAATAAATAATTCATGGTAATAAAAGAAATAAATTTAATAATAATTATGAAATTTTTATGAAAATATTTTTTAATAAATTAGAGAGATAATATAATTTTATTATTTAGTATTTATAGAATATATGAAGTTAAACAGAGTTATGTGATTTTATTTCTCCATAAAACCATGTTTTAAAGTACTCCTTCCAAATATTTCTCCTTTATATCCATGTTTTTCAAAATGTTCCAAGATTTTAAATATATATAAATTAATTATTTTTAAAATTAATTTTCAACAACTCTTGAATTTATTTATAATTTTCTAAAAGGGAATCATTTATTTATTTACCTTATAGGTCATTTTGATATATTTTTACCAAAGTGAAAAATAATTTTCTTTTAACAAGTGTGGCTTGAATAAATTTTCCAACTATCATACACACTATTCATTATCATAATTAAATTACATTTTTTCATGATTATTTTCAAATATATATTCTTTCACTCAATATTTTTTAAATTTTAAATTTAGGTTTTGTAAGGAAACATAAATGTTTTCTTATATTTATGATGTAATTGAAAGTGTTATTTAGTACGGGATTGAATGAAAATTAAAATGGTTTTTATGATTAAAGGGAAAACTATATGTGTTTTATTAATTAAATGGTTCTTATAAATTTTATATTAATGATGTTTAATCTTGAAATAGCCCTGATGATGGGTGATCCTTATTTATAACTTCAATTTATAATAAAAAGTAATGATGTTTATCAGTGATAGTGACTCCTATGTTATATAGAAATCATTCAATGAGGTGATTCCAACATAAGGGATTGTGTATGTATGAATGTAATAATAATTTCCAAATGTACCTATATTATATTATTTCAATTTTTTTGGAAGGAAATATTTTTATTCGAAAAGTTAAAAATATAAGCATCTGTTTTAAAGAATGTTTCATAATTTTTTTTAAATAATAGTTGACGGATTGGTTTTCATAAACAGGTATTCATGAATTTTCATGTGCTCATTAAAAACCATATGGTTTTTATTTTTACATTATTATTTTATATATAAAATTCTTAAGAATTATTTAGGTTTTCACATTTACTAAAACATTACTTCTTTGAACCATATAGAGCTTTATTTATGTCATCTTTTGTTCTCAAATTATTTCTCACAAGGATTAATGATTATTAGAAAAGATAATATATTCATAGTTATAGATATTAGAGTTACCATGAATGAAGTTAGTGTGTCTTTATGAATATCTTTTTTCTAGAAAAATGAGTACTGGGTGAAAATACCCACTTTGTTAGGTCATGTTATACATAATTATCCTAAACTATTAACTGAAAAAATCCTATAAATGTAAAAAAGAATATTATAAAAATGTTAATTACTGTTCTTAAGGTATATTATATTATAATCTAATTCTAAGGTTTCTATAAACCATCCTTATAACAAGTAAAATACATAAAGGAGGCAAAATAAACAATATGAAGAAGGTTTTTATTGTCGCATAATGGGCCATTAGAAGAGGAACTACACTATAGAATGGAAGGAAAATAAATTTTAAAGTTCATTTAAAAAAGAATATAACTTATCTACATCTAAAATTTAGTTATTAAATTTATCTTGAGGTTCTTATATTTTTATTAAAATAGATGAAATAAATAGATTTGGAAAGGTTGTGTAAGTTTTGGTAGATCATCAAGCTACAAATGTTAAAAATCAGTCTCTTTTTCTATAGGATACTACCATCTTACATTTACAACATGAATCATACTAGTTTTGAATAAATTTTATTATGTTCCTAGTGTTTCAAAGGACATTAAATCTATTTGGATTTTGTACATGGTAGTATTTTTATTCAAATTCTGAAATATAAGATTTTTCTTTTATAAAGATAACATTTTTAATGGTCTTTAACATCCCAATAACAACATTTATCTTGTATAATAAGATAAAAAATTGTTCTAAATTGACAATAAATCTATCTGACAGGGTATATATCACACCCAATCATAGCATACAAAACATGTTCATGTAAATTAGAAGCACATGGAAAGTATCTATCAAGATAGATACTTTGATTCTTTTACACAAAAACCACTTGACATGTGTCCTGATTCCTTATAAGGTAAAATTATTAAATATCTATGTAATTGAGATGGGGAAAGCACCATATATATTCTTGAATTGGTTTATACTATTGTTTTTTAACAGTTTCTTATTGAAGGTAAAGGTGGATACTCATACTTCATTAATTTGACTATTTACTTGAGTAGATTTAGTTATGTCTAAAAACTAAGTTATAAGTATGAATCCTTTGAGAAATTAAATTAAGTAGAGAATGGGGTTGGTAATAATTTAATGAATATTAGATTCAATTGAGGTGGGTAATATCTTAACCAAAGGTTAATTTATTATTCGATAGAATTTGGGATCTTATCTTAACCCACTTCTCCTTATACAGCATAATGGAATTGTTTTAGAGAATGGAATAACCTCACATTGTTAGACATAGTGAGATCGATGATGAGTATTGTAGATTATCCATTATCCATTTGGGGGTATACATGAATTAATGAGTAATATGCACTAAATCATGTGTGAACTAACTTAAAAAATGAAATTCTATTTGATATTTGGAGTGGAAAAACATGTATTTTCACATACTCAAGTACGCGGTTGTGGTTCATTTCTTAAATATACCTTTGAAAAAAAACTACACCTCAGTGTATGAAACTTTTCTTTATAGAATATCATATGAAAACAATGGGCTATAATCTATATTAACCCTAATATAAGAAGGTAGTAATGACATTATAAGAGATATTCTTTGGGAGGGATCCAAAATCTAATAGAGATGGTGGGAGAAATTTAAATTTGATTATGTTGATTCTAAATTTTCCCAATATTAGGAACATGAACAAATTATAATATAATTCCTAGTAGAAATTCTTTGGGAAACACTTGTACTAAGTAAAAGCAACATATATGACAAATATTTGAGAGATATGGTTTTAATCACCAAATATGGTCACAAATTATTGGTTAATAAGAATAAACCTCTCGCTAACAGGGATAAAGTAAGTAATTAATAAAATGAAAGATATAATTAATCCATAAATCATAGTATGAATTCTGTATATCATAACCAAGTTTCAGTTTCAATATATCAGACATAATATATAATTTTTTTGGGTAAAAATGAGTATTCATGAAAAAACGCAGTATGCAAGATAAATTTTTTCCTCTAAGGAATGTCATGTAAATAAACAGGTTTAAATCACTAGGGAATAGACAATGATGAATACTCTACATTTTTTTATATACTAAAATCAATTATAATTCTACTTTCCATAGTATATTCCCATGATAATGAGAGTTATTAAATGGATCTCAAAATTACTTTTATTAAATTAATCATCATGGAAAATGTATATATGACACAAACATAGGGGTTTATGAATCCTAAATATGCTAATAAAATATGGAAATTGAAGAGATCCATATATTTAATGATGAAAAAATATATTCATATAACATTAACTTTTGATAATCCATAAGGGTCTTTGGTTTCATAGTTAACAAATGTGATCACTTTGTGTAAAAGTGGTTTATTTCATGTGTGGTTTATTTCCTCATAGTAAATGTTGAAGGCATATTACTTATTGGAAATGATATACTGTAAATCTAATTAGTAAATATTTGGTTGAACACAAGATTATCCATGAATGAATTAGGTGAAGTAGTCAACATCCTCAGCAACAGGATCATTCATGACAGATCCAAGAGGCTAATTTGACAAAGTCATGGTTCATAAATAGATAAAACACTAAAAGTGATTCGGTCTAGGAAAATCCAAATGGATATTTATGCCTATATCACATGTTATATATCTCTCTAATAAAAGTATTCTTAGACAGGTGGGGGAGACATTATATGACCAAGATTCTTTATGAATTATCTTTATGGTTACTTTTCTATTTTTTTCATTACAAAAAAATTAATGTTACATACACAAATAAAATAGTAATCAGATATCAATAAAAAATTAGGATATTTCCATTGGATGGTAGTAAAGACTATCCTAAAGTATATGAGGTATACTAAGGATAAATTCTTAATTTATGGAGTAGTCGGGGAACTAGTCATAAGGGGATATATATATTCTGTTTTCTAAATAAATAATTAGGATATAAAATCATAAAAAAGATATATCTTCACCCTAAATAGAAGAGTTTTGATCTACAAGATTAAAAAATAAAGAGTTGGTTTCCAATACTATATAAGATTATGTATATATTATGTATTCTAATGTAGCTAAATATTTATTATAGATACACAACATCATTAAATATCTTCATGTGGTCCTAGTAGTAAATTCCAAAACACATTATTCTTTGATAAAACAGTTGCAGTGTCTCTCTCTAAGGATTCAAGGTCACATCATCTTATAAAGTATATAATTTATAAATATCAACTTTTGAGGGATTTTTTGCAAAGGGGGTAAATCTATAGAGAATTGATTTTCCACAATAGAGAATTTGGAGGACCATTTGACTAAATCATTATGTTAGCAAAAACTTAACTATCATGTGATAGCTATTCGAATCAAAGTTATTAGTAGTTGAATATAGTACAAGTGGTATTCTAGTGAATGTATTGACCTTGAATCAATTATATTGTAGTTTTAAATACATAAATATTCATTTTATTGGATATTAATAAATATATTATCAATTTATGATTGTTCGTATTTATAAAAATTAATGTGAAAATTTAATTACTCTATCTTTGACATTAAAATTACATAGTAATTCCCTAATATTACATGAACATTAATGATTTGTGATGACATTCTTAAATAAATTTTATGTGGTTTGATGACATCATCTAACTGGGCACATTCCATCATGGGTGGGTTTCCCATAAAATATTGATACTTCTTCATATAAAAATTTCCATTGGTTATTTTAAAGAGATGATGTTATGGGAATGGACCAACATGTAGGAATTACACATGTATTAGGTGTCATTGAATATTCTTATATATGGGAACATATATTGATTCATAGACTTAATATTATTGGTAATTAATAACATGGGTCCTATAAATTGATGGATTGATAAAAAGATTGATGACATATGATTTTGGTGAGGTAGGATATTTAGGGTTTTTCGTGATTGATATAGAATTAATGAATCAGTCAGCAAAGCATTAGTCTCTTCCATTTTAATGGAAGTGTATATCCTTGTACCTTAGGTTGGATTAGAACTACCTAAATAATATTTATGGATCTAGTAGTTTTTTTACCACATTCATTTCAAAAAGACAAAGTATACATATCAAGAATATATGATATTAAAATTTTCAATGTCACCTATGTTATGAGATATCTTGAAAAAAATAATGTATAACGGAATGAATGTTCATTGGAGTTTTTTATCCCTAGAACATTATCTTCTTTCTTTGTGGGTTCCTTGACATATTTCTAGATAAAGATCATCGACTGTAGGTGAGTTTGTCTAATTTCACTAAGAAATTAGTCTATATTGTCACACAGTAATTTTATCGAGAACCTCAGTTAAATTATATATATTTAATATTCCATTAAATATTATTCACATGTTCAGGGGAATAATAATTATTCATGTTATTATGATTTCTAATATTTATTCATGAATTATTAAAATGAATATATATGTGAGATGGATATTGAATTAAATTATTCATCTGTTATAGTCAATATAGTATTAATTTATTTATTAAAAAATAACGATGTTATATTTATCTAAATATATATTCATTATTTTATGTGGGATAAATTTTAAGGTGGATTGAATATATTGGTAGATGATATTAAGGGTTCAATGAGAATTATATAGTAAATACCATTTAAACAAATATTAGTATATTTATTTATATGTATATTATCTATGAGGTATATTCACATCATAAAAATAATAATAATACTATTAATATTATTATTAGAAGTGGGTTCCACTAAGGATTAAGATACTATATTAGGGATTATGTATAAATATGAATTCTTAACCAGGCTCTATATATACCTGGTTTTGTCATTTCTAGGAACATGTGTGTTTGTGAGATATTGTTGTTAATAGTATTCTCTAGGGATAATCCTCCCAAACCCAAAAGAGATAAAGGTGAATAGAAAAATCTCAATAATACACATAGCTCTACCCCTCCTCTTATCTATCATGTCTATAAGAGAACATAAATAATTATCCAACCTCAATGGAATTCACTATTCATTTGAGGATAGATGATTTAACTACTGAGAATCATTTATTATAGAAATTAAGTATCCATAGTAATATTTGGAGGTTTTTGGATCACATATGGATTGCATCTAGATATATTCTACACACGAATCCTTTTAAAAATGACATAATGATAGGAATATGTCAACCAAATCAAAGAACAAGAATGTATTAGAAGTTAAGGTAATTATATATTAAAAAAATTATTATAAAATACATGTAATGGACTATGTTTATAGTATTCTAGGGTTACAATTAATTATGTTCTTGGGATAAATCTAGAGAAACCAATGAAAAAATTTATAGGCCACAGGTCTATCCCACTTCATATAGACACTAAAATTTGAAAATATAAATTATTAAAGTACATATTTCAATAAATAAATTTACTTTCTAATTAGTGCAATATAATGGTTATTAGATTGAATAGTCTTCCTATACCTCATAGAAAATAAATTTAATGTAGTAATTTTTCTCTACGAACTACCACATTTTCTTAGATACTCACCATCATTATGAAAATAAATCAACCTCAGTAGGATGAGTTTATAGTTTTCAATGGATTTTCTATAGAAAAAAAATAATAGAAGTTGGAAATTTATCTCAACTTTTGTAAATTTTTCTTCCACCCACCTATAATTATATAGTGTAGGCCAAAGAATTTTCATGGGAACTAAGTAAAAATTATATGGTTCATATTGGTATTTTTCATGGTATTATATTTTATTAATATAAACGTTATTAACAAAATCATCCAGACAAATTGAAATGTCAACTAATTTATCAAATATTAAATGAAATTTCAATTGGACATAATCATGAAATAGTTTGACACTATCATCCATTTCAACTGATGAAAAATCATTATAAAAAATAGAATTGATAAAAATAAATGATTATATCTTGATATTCTTCCTTAGTTGATATAATAATTTGATATTTTATTTCAATGTGAAATTCTTTCCCAATATCATCTTTGAAATCAAAATATGATTCAAACTAAAATATAGAGGTGGTTAAATGTTATTAAATATTCTTATCATTAATTTTTATGGGTAATAATGACTAACATTCATTCGAATAATCATTCCAACTTACCTCTATATCTAAGTCTAGGTTTTCAATGGTATTTACTATCTTGGATAATTTCCATGACCAATAACAAAATCATTATAAATGGTAAAATTGTTTTTTTCCATTCTAGGACAGAATAAATCAATGATAATAAATCATTTAGAAATAAAAGCATCCCCTAAATTATTTAATTTTTTATTGAAATGGTAGTGTAAATGAATTTCATCATTGTGTAATTCATGTGGTGAAATATTTACTTTCCTAAAATATTTATCAAATGAATCATGAGGGGAAAGGTGGTTAAAACATGGGTATGTTGAAGATTCATTTCACAAAATGGATCCTATATATTTATTTAGTACATGTGAAAAAAAATATTTAAAAATATTAAATATAACTAATGAATTAAATACCTAAATTATTTTGTCTTTATTTGTCCTAATTCCACACCAATGTTCCCTAAAAATATTCAAAAAATTAAAATAATTCATTATGAGAACCAGTCAATTTATTGTTTATATTTTAACCAAAACAGACCAATTATGTGTCTAGTGAATGCAAGGTCTAATTCATTAATGAAAATGGTATTATTTGGGGATATTTCTTTTTAGAAATTATCTTGGAGAGACAAAAAAGTAACTGCAATTCTATAATCCTAGATTTAATTGGGTTTCAATCAAATGGTTTGATTTTTTATATTATTATTATTATATTTAATGGGTTTTATGTGTCATTTGTCTAATAAACTAACAATATCACTAGAACAATCCAACACATGGTAAGGTAATGGACTTATTTATGATTTTGTGAACATAAATGCCCTAAATACGGAAGGTAGGGAACCTAATTATTATTATATTCCCCAATCCATTATTTTTTTTGGGATTCATTTAGTCTTAAACAAGTAACTTGGTGATTTAATGTTAGAGAATAAAGATATTTCAGTCAAAATAATTTCTAAAAAATTTTAAATGGGAACTAAATTAAATGTCTAAAATCGTTTTGGGACTACATCATAAATTCAATATAAACCAAAAATAAAACATAGAAACTTGTAAAACACTTAAATATAATGATATTGGAATATAATATCACAAAAATATAGAATAAGAAACCATGTTTGATTAATATATATCATTATTCTGTGAATTAATATTATTCTTGCTTTAACAACACTATGATCTACCTTAGATACATTTCATGGATTATCCTATAGGGTTTGGTATAAGATATACGAATATAATGAATTATTTTTGAGTCTTGTGTCATTTTAAATTTTAGCCCCCTTCTTTAAATGTGGAAACATAAATAAAAATTGTGGTTGGTGGGTTTTTAGAATACTGTATAATAAGAGCGAACAATTTAGATATCATTCATTTATTTTTTAAGGGATTTTTAGACATTTATGGTAATGATTCAAGGTTTAGAGTCCATTCATAAGCTACTTATTTATTCATTGGTTTTTTTGGGTGATATTAGAGTTTAAAATAATTAGAAGGTTTCCAAAATGAGATATAAGATTAGTGATAAATCAATGAGATAGTGGAAAAATTAGTGATTTCAACATATTATTACATTCCATGTATAAACAAACATTTATAATTATTTAACTGTAATATATGATCCTTATCAAATACACTAACACACACGTATAGTGAAGTAATATATTCATATGGTTCACCTCTCAAAATTAGAAGACAGTCCTTATAATGATTTTGATTCACCAGAGTTAATAGAGTTATCTAGTATCAACATTTATAATATAATGAGTAGGGTTTATAATTTAAATCATTTTACACTTACATCTCTTGATAGTGATTAATGTTTATCTCATGTATACACAATCATATAAATGATTTTGACAAGAGAATTTTTTTTCAACTATATTAGACTTCCCTCAAGTATTCATAATGTTATAAATGATTCTTCTACTATAACTACTATTGTGACAACATGTAAATTATTCTTCTCTATTTTATACTTCTTATTATTATTTTATCAAAAAAAATTCTCTTTACCCTGTAATATTTACACAATATAGATAAAATTATTTCGTGAGTAGTAGAACTGGTCCATTATCCCACTTCTTTTTCCTTGATAAAGAGAGTCACAATGCACTAAGGTATCAGTACACACATCATAATTTTTGGCACATAGAATCATATTAATGTCTTTATTTTATATTCACATTCATTCAAGAAAAAGGTTTCTATTATTTACTATAGAAACTCCACTTGATTCAAAGTTGTATGATATTTCTGATTAATTTATTCTTGAAAAAAAATCATAGACATAAAATTTCAAATATTTGAATTTGAAATCTTAATAAAAACTACCTAATTAAACCATTTCAATCTCCACAAATCATGACTATAATTACGAATTTTACCAAAAAACTATGCTATTTTAGATTTAAAATCAATAAAATATTCTATTTTTTAAATTTTCAATCCATCATTCTTCAATAATTCTCTATGAGTTAAACCATACAAGTTTCCATGATAACCTTACAAAATATCAAAATGAACATTACAAAATATCAAATAAACAATACAAACATGGATTTTTTATAATATAACTAACCATTCTAATTTTATAAAACTTATGAATACTTGAATCTAACCCTATAATGTTTGAACCAACCATATAAATTTATGATAAAAATATACAATGTCTTCATTGATTTTTTAACAAAACTAGGGACCGTATAAACTACATTAACCAAATGAAGTCCTAATATATACCTCATGAAGTTGGAAAATAAAACATTTAACGCTTTAATTCATCCTTTTGAAGTCACATATAATTCTTATTATGTTACTCATTACAACACACTAATATTTAAATATATATCCCATCAAAAAAATACTTTTTCAAATAGATTCTTCCACATGAAACACCAAAAAAATAAACATGAAACAAATTATGTTTAGAGAAAGTTATATATAAGAAAATTTTATTGTTATGTTGTATTTTTCAATTTCTTTGACATAAATAAGGGTAAATGAATTATAAAGTATATTTAGATTGAAAAATAAATGTCATTGTTTAAACTAATCCATCAATAAAAGTCAATTATTATAACTAAATGATTAATACTATCATTTTATTCACAAAGATATATTTTCCTAAAAATTTCTTTTTAATGTGCTATTAATTTTATTATATTCTAATTAAATAATTGTTTGATTTAAATTTATTAATAATATTCCTAATAAAATAAGTTAAAATCCACCCAATTGATATTACTTAGAAAATAATAATTTCATTTTATGCATATAAGATACATTCTTTCTAATGTTTTATTATGAATTATGCCAAATTACATTAACATTACCTTTTATTACTTTTAGAAATTAAATCAGATAAAATTATTTTGGTAATTATAATCATCATTTTCAACATATCTAATTTTTGAAATCTCATTTAGAGGCATAAAAATAAATTACTAAGGATAAAATTAAATACCTTGGTAATAGTAACAGGTTTATTTTGGATGAATTATTTTTCCTTGTGTTTCTGTAATTCAAAGAAATGTAAATTAAGCTAGTATATTTTAAATAATGGATCTAATGTAATGGTTATATGTATATATAATATTCAACTCATTTAATAAGTCATCGAAATAAAATTAGAAAAAAAACACAAAATATTTTAAAAACACATTTTTCAAGAAAAACAATTCTTCTATTCAATAAATATTTTAATTCAATAGATAATTTTAATATATTTATTTAATGAATTAAATAAAATTTATTCAGAATTCCAAATCAGCACAATAATTTTTGGTAAGAGGTGTCATCTTATAATTTCATTAAAAATATAATTACCACAGTTACTTTTTAATAAATATTTATATGGTTAAAAAATATAGGATAAAGTAGCTTGAATTTTAATAAATCAACTAGACAAAAAAACCATTTGGAAGATGTTTTTTGTTACTCATATGTACATTTCTCACCGATATTTCCTCCCTTAAGTCTCATGAAATTTCATTCATACACTTCACCTACCATTCAATTCCAAGGAAAATTCTCTCATTTTAGCCTCTAAACATCTTACTTCCATGTACCTCAAGAAAATAATATCATTCCAAATTTTAATAGACAAACCCTATGTAAAAAATTATCAATGAACCCAATATGTTATATCATAGTCCTAATGTTAATTCCTAATTTCCCTAAGCATTCAATTAGAGATAGGGTCTCTAAACAAAAATTTTAGGAATTGTTTCACCCTCAATGCTAGTATACATACAAAAAAATAGAGTAAACAGTAGAAATAAAATGGATACATATAAATAAATAATAAAATAAATATATAACTAGATCTTGGCCATAAGATTTTACATAAACATACCATAACAAAAAACAAATTATATACTTCTACCTATAATCTCTTTGTATCCCTTGGTCATTGTATATATCCATTGAAAAACTTCATGTACCACTTGAACTCAAAACCCAAGGAAAAATAAGGTTTATAAATAGATGGAAATATATACGAACTATATACATGAAACTATGTATGTAGATTATGATCAAAACAAAAAAAAAGTTAGAAAAAACCATAGATTTCATACAATTTCCTTACAAATGATAGTTCATTTTATTCTAGTTTTAAATATAATAAAATGTAATTTTTTAGATTTATATATATATATCCAAATTCACATACATTAATACTTATAAAATATCCTTTTCTTAAAATGGAATAAATTACTATGAAAATTATTATTCGGAATCAACCAATTTTAAATCAAAATATCCATTTGAAATCCCCGTTAAAACATCAAATTATAAATGCCACTATTTAAATATCTTTCAAAACAATTTAAACAAACAGGCTGTTGGAATAAATGACTCCAAATCATTAATGTATCATATCCTAAAGAACAAAAATAAAACATGATTCACTAATGCTAATGATCCTAGGAAGACTATAAATAAATGTTCTCAAAGTATAATCATGAATGAAAATGGAATATTCCTCAACATATTATGAGGATTCCTTATATGTACTTGAGCTAGAATCATTTATATCCCCATAAATCCATTAATATATCAATTACCATCTTTCTTCCCTCAACTAGACTCATCCATTGTATTAACTTATATCATATATGTATCCTAGAATATCTATTTTTTCTAATTAGGAAAATGTAGTAACCATATCACATCTCTCATTAATATGAATAGTATACCCATTTATTTCACCTAATATGTGATGTGTAATCATATTCACTAATAAATCAATTGTAGTAAGTCTCATTTCACCTCATACACCATAGTAGGAAAGATCCCCTTTAACATATCATCCATATCATAATAAAATAATTATTATAACCTTTGGTCCAAAAATCAGATTATATATATAATAATACACAATTGAGGGGTGATAGTGCAACATGGGTCTCAAGACCCCCCCCCCAAACACGCACACATATGCACATACTATTTGGAAACCACTTAAAGGTGATAAAATGTCCTTCCACCAGAATTTACTTAGAATTCTATGCATCTTTATCCATTTGAAATTATATTTCAAATAAGTCTTTGATTATCAAAAAATTATAATTTCATTTAAAAATTACTCTATATGTGTAAAATTTTGATATACACTAAAAACAAGTTTAGAGACTAACCCATTGTATTGAAAACCATTTTACAAGATTAAACCTTATGATTAATCAAATAATTACACTAACCAGTTCAAATGAATTTTTAAATTCGAAAATCACCTCAAATTACCCATTAATACCATTTTATAATCCCCTGGAATTCAAAATCACATTAGAAATAAAAATACCCTTCAAAACAACCTTTATTCCAATTGAAATTTTGACCCACACCTTAAAAATATACATTTATCTTCATATATACATATAAAATAAAAAGTAGAACATTTTAAAATAATATATCATCAAAAGTAAATACATTTTTAGAAATTATATAGAATCACCAACCTTTGTTCCATGGAAATCAATCTAGAAGTCTCCACATATGATAGAATATGTTCAAAAGAGTCTCAAGGGGGTAAAGAAATCCTTAAACATAAATACCAGGATGAATTAGTCATATGAAACCTAAACTTGGAACCATTAAATCCATAGGGTTTACAGGAGAGAGTAAAATTGAAAGAGTGGGGAAGATGAGGGAGGACACAAGTAATGTAAGAAGATTGTATAAATTGACTTAAAAAAATCTATAAGAAAATTGGTGTACTGTGTTGGAATTAGATGGAGGTGGAGGGAGGAACCCTCATAGTAGTGTTTGAATCTTGGAAAATAAGGAGGAAAGGATAAAAGAAGGTAACCCCTCTAAAAATTAGTCAAGGGGAAAAAAGAAAACCAAAAATTTTAAAATCATGGAATTCTTGCATGGTTAGGTTGTAAAATTTATCAAAATGTGCACCAAAAATGTGGGATTTATTGGATAGAAATAACACCATCACATGGTTTGTCCACATAGTTTACTCACTATGATCTAAACATTAAAAAAATTATAGTGAATTGCATATCCCTGGTGTATTCTTGTCGTATAGTTGACCTAACCATGTGTAAAAAGTGAAGTTGAAAACTATTAGTAATTATAAAGCTATATGAATTCTACTTAGATTCATCCAAATTATGTGTTATCTATGCATGCTCAAAAAATAAGAAAGGGATCCATGTATGTGTCATTACATGGATTCGCCTAAAAAATGTGGGTAAAACCATGTGTTGGGTGAATAATTCCAAATATATATATTTAGGGATGAGTCCTGTAAAATTTTAAACATCCAAAAAATTTAATTAAAATAATATATGATAAATATATCTAGAGTGATATGAGGTGCAAAAAACTCCTAACCATACCACTTTTTTTACAAAAAAGGTACTTGGTTGAATATAAGAAATTGAAAATAAGACACCACCACACCCCATGGAATGATATAAGTTTTGTGCTTGAAACAACTATAGAGGACCATGAAAATAAAACAATTGACCAGAAATAAATCTCCATAGCCTCTAGTATATATTAATAACAACTCCCTCCCCCAAAAACAAAAAAACTATGAACACATGTCCAAATCCTAAGAGGGTAGGAGACCAAGATTTAGTTTATACTAAGTTTATAAATTCTCTAAATTGTGTGACTAGAATATAATATACCATAAGATAAATATATCAAGCATCAATTAACATCTCAATCAATTCCCTAAAAATCACCCAATTTCATCAATCCTAAAAAAAATCCATCCCAAATCCCTAGGAAAACACATCACAAAAATAAATCAACATCTGTAAATGAATCCACCATGATGTTCCTTGTGAATCTCAACAAAAATCAATGTGTATAACAAATCATAAGCATGACTCAATCAGAAACAACATGGGATCTAGAATTGTTTTTCTATACTCAACGGTTATAATTGGAAATAAATATCAAAACATAATCCCATGGTGGACCCTAAAAAATCCAACACCAACATGTTATCAACTTCTTAAATTCAATATTCATATAAATATCCAAAGAACCAACCCAAGGGACACTTGTTCTCAACCTATTAATGAACCAACCTGAAATGACCATGTCACATGAAAACACCTAAATCCCCAGTGGAATGACAAAAATGTAAAAAGGGAAAAACCAAAATAATAAATTTGAATGCATCCAAAAAAACTATGAAAAACGAATCAATAATTCACCACTTCCCAAAAAAGAGAAATAATAAAATCCTTGATATAAAAAAATATATATATCCCAACATCGATAACCACTTGAGGTAGATATATAAACACCATGAAAATCACTCATAATGTTTACCAACAATGCTCAAAACCAAACCAAAATCTCCAAGATAAAACAAAAAATCTCTTTAACCATATCACATTTTTAATATAAGGTAAATTAAAATATGTATAATAAAATGATAAAAAATAATTCATAGAGAAAAAATATATATCATA
Organism: Viscum album; assembly: GCA_963277665.1. Taxonomy (NCBI): domain Eukaryota; kingdom Viridiplantae; phylum Streptophyta; class Magnoliopsida; order Santalales; family Viscaceae; genus Viscum; species Viscum album. Next base: position 1,244,240,122 of record OY728153.1, read on the forward strand.
TCCACTACATCGCTTAAAGTCATGCTAGAGCCACCAACTGGGAGGGCTAAACATATTAATTAAGGTAATCACCATAGATTTCATTAATTCTATTCTAAGGGAATTTAGAAAATAACATGAAACATGATCCATGTTTCTATTACCCCTCAAACAGATAAATGGTTCCACAACCAATGTGGAAAATAAAAATCACCCATTAACCAATATAGACACATTACTAAAACATCCATTTCCCAAAACACATATTCATTAAAATAAAATATAATTTATTAAATTTCACCTCATTTCAAATTCACAAAAGGTCCCTATTTTAAAAAATAACAATGCTGTGATTTTTCATTATAGAATTTAATCCTTTTATAAAAAATCACCAATGCTAAAACTTTTCTAAAATTCATTTTAAAACAAACCAACCCATTTATTCTAAACTTCAATAAAAATTTCATTATAAAAATTTTATTTTAAAGTTAACTAAACATGAAGACATTTTAAATAAAAATTTTAAAGCATCACGTTTTAAAATTCAATCTTTCCCCAAATTCTACTTTAAATCTAAATAACCATTTTCACCCAAAAAAATTATCAAAATCATTTAAATAAAATATATACTCCAAAATCATTTAATATAAATTTAATATAATTTAACCCAACTATATTTAAAAAATATCTCAAAATTAAAAACAAATATTTTATAATATATATATATATATCTTCCCATAACCATGATCAAATGATTTTTGGTGATAAAACCCACATATAATTCTTTTTTACATATAAAAACCATTTCCCAAAACACATAACAAAATATCCACAAGGGTTAAAAAATATATACAAGAATAATTCTCAAGTAAAACTATAATCAATAAAATCCATTCTATAATACTCTTTTACTTAACATATCACCAATAGAAAACAGCATTGGAATCATTTAAGAATGAAAGTGTAAAAAAAAATTAGGGAGAAAATTTCATTACACAAATTTTGGAATCAAAAACCTATAAGCCTTACACCAAACATTAAACATTAAAATTCATGTTTTTGGAACCATTCCACAAGGGCTCCAAATGGTTTACCAAATTATGTGGGTTAATATTTCATCCCTTTTTCATTCACTATTTTCACTTTCAAAGCTCAAACTGATCTTCAAAATCATCAACGTACTGCCCAAAGAACGGGATGCTTCAATAACATATCAAAACTATCAAAGGTATCTATAAAAAAACTCAAAATCAAGTTAAAACCCCAAAAACCCCATGGAAACTATAGGTTATGAATGAGAATAAGATCTTGGTGACATACCCTACACTAACCTAAAGTGTTGTAATGATAGTCCTACTCAACATACTACTAATGAAAACCCTAAAAACCAGGCATGATCTGATACCATTTTTCATGAACCAAATCAGGTTCACCCATGATACCAGCACCCAAATAGATAAATGACACACTTGAGGCATGATCCTAATTACCCTTGGCTATAAAACTGTGATAAGGACTTGAAAAAAAACATTGGAAAATAGTTGAAACACTATTTAAATTTATAAAAACATCAAATAGAACTGATAAATATTAATAAAAATGTGGCAAAAAAACTACCCAATAAAATAACTTAAAAATGAATATTATCTGAGCTATAAGATAATTCATATATATCCCAAAATAAAAAAATAGAAAACCTATACATGTAATCTTATTGTGACCCTTTCTCACTCTATATATCCAGAGAAAAACATCATATATAACCCAAGCATCGAAAAACAGAAGGTTAAATACATAAAATGTTAAAGGAAACCATAAAAAATTCCTCATAATGATGTATGAAGGCATGAGTGAACCTGGTACCTATAGTAATCACCATAGTGTTTATCCAATTCCCATAGAAATGAAATTTCATTTTATACTAGTTTGAAATATAATACTAATATTTGTTACAATATTATATTATGATCCAAAAAATCAATCAATATTTACTGAACATAATTTTCATTTATTATTAAAATAATATAATATCATATAAAATATTTTCTAGGATATGAGCCTTTTTATTCAAAACACCACTTCCAAAATCCCCTTTATGAAATCACTTCAAAATTAAACCTTTTTATTCACATTGAAAACGCTATAGGTTAATAAGATTCATACATAAATCATAATAAATCAATTAATTATAGTATCTTAAAGAAATAAAATGAACGATGATGCATGAGTTCAAATGAATCACAAGAATATAAAATAAATATGGTTACTTAAGAAGAATCATGATGTAAAAACTGTAAATTATTAAACATATAATGAGGGGATCCTAGGTGTACTAGGGTTGGAAGCCTATTTATGAATTTCAATGTCTATAAAAAATTATCTTCCCCTAACTGGCTTCATTTATGACACTCCCCTATGGCTTATCCATACCATAGTGGATCTAAATCATATAATAAGAACTATATGGTAACTATATATCATCCCTCACTAATATTTCTAATATCACCATGTAATTGAATAATTGTGTAGTGGGAAATCATAGGTATCAATACATCAATAATGATAAATTTCATCTCACTTTTTAAACCATCTCAATAAAAAACCCCATTGACATGTCATAAATATCACAGTACAAGAATACTAATTTCCCTAATATTATAATCCACATAATATTAATATATTTACCCTTATGAGGTTCATGGCTCAATATAGATCTCAACATGGTCTCTCACACACACCATTTACAAACCATTCAATGGTGCCAAACATTCATTCCATAAAATGGACTCAAAATTCCAATTCAGCATTTTCTATTTGTATTTCCATTTCAAAGGACTCCTTAGAAATAAAACCCTTGAAATTAAACTTTAAAAACAATATTTAAGAATAAAATTTAAAATAATATTAAATACCATATTAAAAGCAAACTGTTTTTTATTAAAACACTTTGATGAAGTAAAAACATTCACATTCCTCCACTCATATCCCAAAAGTGATAAAATCCCACTACAAATACAAAATTAATTTTAACACACCTATTGAAACAATTTTATAAATACATAAAATGAAAAAATAATGTTATAAACCAAAAGACCCATTAAAATAACTTTTATAAAAAGCATAATTTCAACCCATACATTTCAAAAATCTAAATCAATTCTTATTTATTTAAAAAAAAATTAGAAAATAACAAGAATAAATGAATATAAAATTTTAATTAAATACACAAAAAAAATATCTTGATAAAAATAAAATCATTATAGAAGTAATTTCCTATGATGATAGATTCTTAAATAAGTATCTAGGGATCCTAAGAAATACATAAACAAAAAACACCATGAATAAATAATGTTGAACTATTAAATTGGATCTTGGTAGACTAAGGAGTCATGAGATGGAGGGAAACTGAGGGATAGGGTTATATGGTGAAGTAAAAATTTAAACATAGAAAAATAATGGTCTTACATTAGATAAATCCATAATAAAAGGGGTAATGACGCTTGGACAAGAAAATAGATAGAGATAAAGAGCGGAACCCATTTAGAGATTTCATGGCTTGAATGAGATGGATGAGATGAAAAATAGGGAAACCCTATTAAATAATTCATGGGAAAAAATAGAAAACCCCAAATTCTAACACCCATATAATACAAAAAGTTATGCCACATGATTTAGAAAATAAGGGAACAACTATACAGGCTTTAATGGATAGAAAAAAAACCAGTTCATAATTTTCCCACATGATATAATAATAATGTGACAACTATATAAAATATCTCTATTAAACTACATAACCCTATTTTACATAAGTCGGAAGTTTTACAAATCATTCATTATAAATTTTTTATGAAACTCTTGAAGAAATGTTAGGTCACAAAAATTATAATTGGTTTTTCCCAAACCATTGACTACACAAGTATTTCAAAAAATGGACATTAAAAAAAATTGATTGTGCTCTACATAGATTTTATCTAATGGTGTCTCATAAACTATACTGGGAAAACTATGAACTAAATAAAAATTTTAAGAAATAAATTATCCTAAAACATAGATAATTTTTAATTTATAAACTATAATTTAAAATAATATAAAACAAATATATCTATAATGAAATGATGTGTGATGGTAATTCTCTTCAACCTCTATAGGTTTTACCTCTCCATAAGTCCACAATATAAATCCTAGACTTTTTCTGGAATTGAATCAGGCTCATTTATAAGTAATATTTTTTTTTGTATATATTATATATCATTTTGGTATTACCTAGGGTTGTTTGATTAAATATTTGACAAAAATATATGAAAGAGGGTAGTGCATGGTTGGAACATGGTTTTCCCTTACCATGCACCATGGACCTAAAAACCATGAAACCCTAGATGGTGTGGATTATCATGGGTGGGGAATGGGTTTTCAAACCATTCACTCTATTATGAGAAACCATCCACCCCTAGAAGAAGTGCACGATTAGGAATCCGGTTGGGTGATACTTTTCACCCCAAGTAACAAACTGTGCTTACAGGATATTAATTCCCTGAATGTCATTAAAAAATCCCAAACCCCTATCCAATACCCCTAAATACCCTATCTCAACCTATAAATTATTTATCTCAACTGTAGTGCTTCTTGAAGGGATTACAGAGTTTCCTAACCTCTGTCTGCTATTATTTGAATCTCGGTTGGTAGATATGTATCTCTTCGAATATGTGATTTCATCCTGATTGTTTTCCCATATCTCTCTCATTCTTATACCATTTTTTATGGGTTTTTATCCTCCATTTTGTATGGTCTAGATCTATAATTTTTTAATACAGATAAATGATAGTTGAGTCGTGATATATAATTAATAGATCTTGTTTTTTATCATTATTTTGGGTTTTATATTTGGATCTCATTCAACGTCGTTGTGGCAATCATATTTTGGGGATTTTTATTGGGAGTTATTTAATTAATGAATTGAGTTAGGTGTTTTATAATTAAATTCCCAAATTCATGATTTCTATTTTTTGTATAAAATTGTAGAATTTATATTATATGTTTATAAGTTGGGTAAGTGATTGAAATAATTAATTTTTAGAATTAATTAATTGAGGAGAAATTTCAAATTGGGGATGTTTGAATTGTAGATTATGATTCCATCATTGTTGAATTAATAGTGAGATAATTGGGGTTGTTAAATTGAATTATTAATTATAGAATTATTTAGAGGATAAATAGATGGATGAATTAAATTATTGATTGAATAATTAATTGTGGATTAATAAGATTATGATGATTAATTAATTGTTGAATTAGTTAATAGGATTGAGATGAATGAACAGTTTTTTAGTTAATTAATAGGGTTGGGATGATTAGTTAATTTTTTAGTTAATTAATAGGATGAAGATGATTATATAATAATTGATATGATTAATAATATTAAGATGCCAACGAGCCTCTACCCTAGTGGTACAGGCTCCTGTTTGGCATCAAAAAGACCCAGGATTAAATCTGGGTAGGGACTAATTTTTGGGGTTACTATAGCAGCACTATAGTAGGGAACTGTAGAAATACTGTAGCAGAGGTGGATTGTAGCAGTAGAGACACTGTAGCGACAGAGGCACTGTAGTAGGGACTGTAACGAAGGCAGTACTGTAACAGGTACTGGAGCAGTCCGGGTACTATAGCAGTACTATTCACTGAGGGGCCCTTTGGGCCAAAAAAATGGGCTTTCAAGCCTAGTATTTAAGCCACTTGGCCTTGGGCCTTTGGGCTATGTAATGGGTCTCCCTCTACCCAGTCTAAAGAGGTCTTTGCTTTAAATAATAAAATGAGGCTTCCAACCCAACCTTTAAAAAAATAAGATTGAGATAATTAATTAATTTATGGGTTAATTAATAGGATTGAGATGATTAATTAATTATTGAATTAATTAATAGGATTGAGATAATTAATTAATTATTGAGTTAATTAATATGTTTGAGATGATTGATTAATTATTTAGTTAATTAATGGGATTGATATGATTATTTAATTTTTGGGACAATTAATATGATTGAAAATATTATTTAATTATTTTTATAATTAATGGGATAGAGATGATTAATTAATTTTTTTAATTATTTAAAAAAATGGTGAATGATAACCATGGAATTCATATGATAATTTAGATTTAGAATAGTTATAATGTAATTCTAAGACATGAAATGAGAGATAAATTTGTAAGAGTGGCATTCTAAGGATTTATATCCCTTGGTTATTTCTTGGACTCTCGTGTGGGCTGAAGCAGGTATTGAGGTTCATGCATCCTTTGGAATGTAGGGTGTTTGTGTTGTAAAGTAAAGAATAATTTGATAATGTGATAACTATTTATTTATGAATTGTACTTATTTCATTATACAATTGTATACACTTTTCATTAACTAGATATTTTTTTGATGTCATTGGTGGTGTCCTGCTAAGTTGTACTCACACCCTATGTGGGATTCTTGGTTAGTACCTGAATAAATTCCATGGTTGTATGACAGGATATGGGAAAATTGACTATGTTATATACCTGATTTAGGGTAGAGCATGGATGAGTTAACATTACTTGGTTCAGGACCTACATGGGATTAGTCAGTGTATTTACTTTTGGTTCTGCATTTTGACACTTGAAAACATTAGCATGACATGTCTATCATTCAGTTTGATATTGTATTCCCTATTTTTTCATCATGTGATATTGTTATATTTTTTTTCAGGGTAATATATTTGGTTATTTTTTATTTATTTTCCTAAGTTGTTTTACGCTAAAAATGAGGGTATCATCTACCCATGACTAATATTAGACCCTCGCATCTAGTCTATAACCTCTATCATATAGGGAGGTGTGCTTCATGTCATGCAGAAGACTGGTTTAGGGAACTGGAGTGCGAAACCCAGGCTAGGACATTATAATTTAGTATTAGAGAATTCCTCTATTCATTTATTTTGTCATAATATTTGGTAAAGTTTGATAGGTGGATAAGAAGATTCAAGGATTGGTTATAATCTAATGAATGGCAGTAGATGACCCATGTATGTAGGAGAACCCATTAAACCAAGGTGGGATTGTTGTAATTACTGTTTTCCATTATAGTTGAATATTATTTCACTTGGGTGACCCACTTATTGTGTGATGTGATTGTTATTGTTTTAGAGTATTTTAGAGATTTGATGTGTGGCTTGGTAAAGCATGAGAGTTGATTATAAATACATCATTTTAGAAACTCAATATTATTTATTTACATGTATCATTTTAGGAATGCATGGAAAATAGGTTTTGGGGTAAGTTGTTGAACTTGAACTATTTTCCTTGGCTGTGAAATTAAATTGAAAAATGTTCCAAATAGAAAATTAAAACAGAACAAATGATGTGAGATTTGAATAAATGGGTGTATAAATGAGAAAAACTAAGTAATGAAAATTAGGTATACTTAGTTAACCCTAAAATAGAAGTAGGACGGTTAAGGGTAGTCATAGTGCCCCATTTTTTACCAAGTGGCATGGTTTGGGAAATGAAATGTCAAGGATTTTTTCCTTATAAATGTGTTAATGTTGACAACAGTATCTTAAGGTTTCTGTTTGGAATTATAGTGTTATGCCTCCATGACCATGCTTATTATTTGATGATAGGAGGACATTGCTAGATATGATCCTCCTATGGTATAACTTGAGGAACCGATAGTTCCAAATGAGGAAATTGGATAGTAGTTATTGGAGAACATTTCTTGGTTCATGAAATTCATAGAGGGAGACTTGAGGTATGTTGTGAACATCATGCCAGACTTGAATAGGGAGATTCGGTTGAAACACACTGTGAAGATTTTTGGTTGGGGTGGACAAGAGGGAGATGAGTTCTAGATTGAGTTTGTCCAAACTATACTTACCCACTTAGAGACACCCTCTGAGAAGAGGGTTAACCTTGATGCATATATGCTATGAGAATCAGTGGAGTGCTAGTTAGATGTTCAGGATCTGACTAGAAGACTGATGGTATGTTATAGAAGGACTTATTTGGTAAGTTATTATAGGTCTTTTATATATAGGTACTAAGGTAGGATATAGTAGATGAATTAATGATAAAAAATTAGTGGATTATGTCTATGATAGAATATGCTGGACTTCATGCTAATTTTCATTAAATTTCCCAGTATTATCAGTGGATGAGGATAATTCAGAAAAATCATTTCAAGAAGGAAATAAGTGTGAAATTAACTCCTTGGTGGATTTTTTTTGGCTGAATTGGTTTTTAGAAGTACTGAATCAGGCTTTCATATTTGAGGGTATCCTGAAGGAGGCTTCTAGTAAATAACGCATGGTTGCTTTTGGATGATCAAGAGGTTTGTATTTAGAGAGAAAGAAATATCATTACGAAAAAATTAACTAGAGAAGTGGAAAATAGAGTGTTCTAGCGGAACATTCAGTTACACAGGTCCTTTCTCTAGAGATTTTACACCAATGCAGTAGGGCATGCCACTATCATACACAATGTCCTTGAGCACAATAGGATTTTCTATCTTGAGGAAAGATGGGACATAGGTAGATGTTTTGCTAGAACCTATGATATATAGGTAAATATAGGGTAACTAGACCAAATCAATGTCTAGGAATGGGATCTTCTGTACCATATCAGGCTATAATATTGAGTTATATTGGCTGTGTTGGTAAATGTATTGGACATGGTACTTTTGGGAAAGAGTGACTGTATCAAAAAAGTGGTGCATCTCAGGGGACCCATATTACATCAAATTTAATAGGGGTAGGATAGTTTAATGTGGTGTATCCTACACTTTCGGATAGAAAGGATGAACCATTAACAGTTAGAGGTACTATTTTTGGTATCTTGTTTATTATCCAGTGCCTTATTTGATACTAGTACCTCTTGTTCCTTTATTTCTACAAAACATGTGAATGGTCTGAGCCTGTAATTGGAGTTCATGAGTAGGTTATTGATGATAGACACACTATTTGGAGTTAGGTCTGGCTATATCTACTTGGTCAATGGATATTCCATCAATTTTGGCGAGTATCATTTTCGTTGGAATCTCTATATCCTAGACATGTCAAGCTTCAACGTAATTTTTTTATTTTTAGTGGTCAGTAGAATATCATTCCATTATTGAATATACTGTAGGAGATTTCCCTTTATATATCTGAAGGGTGAAAAATATATCCATCCTGGAGAGTGGGATATCTAGTCAAGCCAAGCAGGGACAGTTACTCAGCAATTGGGAGAGATCACATCTCAGGTTGCTAGTCTATTAATGTATGATGGATGTGTAAAGTAGGATGTCTTTCCAACTATAGTGTATCTATTTAATACGTGTTTATTAAATAATTCTCATGGTTTCCACCTAAAATAGATCTGTAATTTAATATTTAATTCATTTTTAGATTTGAGCCAGTTTCTATTCCACCATACATAATGGTGCAAATAGGGATTCAAGAGCTCAAGACTCAACAGGAGGAGTTTATGAATAAGGGGTTTACCCATCTAATTAAATCACCATGAGGATCACCTACATTGTTTTCAAATAAGAATAAAGGGAGTTTTCACTTTTGTGTCAATTATTTCATGTTGAACTGAATTACAGTGAAGAACCAATATCCTTTTCCATGAATTGATTTTCTTTTTCACCAGTTGAGAGGATATTTTTTGTTTTCCAATATTGACTTGAGATTATGGTATCATCAGATGAGAGTTCAACCTTCTGATATACCACAGACTACTTTTAGATATAGTTATGTCCTATTTAAGTTCTATTTAATGTTTCTTGTGTTTACAAACACACTAGTAGTGTTTATGGACTTTATGAATATAATATTCCATATGTACCTGGATCATTTTTTTAGTGTTTTTTGATGAAATCTTGGTGTACTCCAAGACTCATGACAATCATGCCCAATATCTTGACGTATTCTTCAGAACAATAAGATATAATCAGCTATACACCAATCTATCTAAGTGTAAATTTTTGATTTATAAGGTACACTTCATAGGTCACATCATCTTGGAGGAAGGTGTGTCAGTGGATCCAGTGAAGTTTTGGGAAGTTATTTCTTGGGAGTATCACAAGAATGTGTTTGATATATGTAGCCCTCTAGGTTTGGTTGGATATTATCTAAGATTCATCCAATACATTCCCCATTTGGAAGTTCCAGTTTCATGCTTGAAAATAAAGTTGATAAATTTTGATTGGTCTGAATCATGTGAGAATTGTTTCTAGGAGATGAAGAAGTGCTTGACATTAACACCAATATTGATCCTTCCTAATACATGTAAGGAGCATATTGCATATTGTGATACTTATGGTAAAGGGTATGGAGTTGTGTTGATTTTGGGAGATCGAGTTGTGGTCTACGGGTCTTGCAAATTATGGCCACATGAATGGAACTACACTACGCACATCCTAGAATTAGTTGTAGTGGTTTATTATTTGAAGTGATTGCATAATTATCTATTGGGTGAGATGTTTTTTACGTTTACAAATAACAAGATCTTAAAGAATATCTTCTTGCATCGGTATTTGATCTTTTACAATGAAGATGGGTTTGATATATACAGAAATTAGATTATGAGCTATCTTATATTCCTAAGAAGGGGAATATTTTATATAATGATTTATGTAGAAAAAATATGACTCAGTCTATTTGGGAGTCTAGTAATGAGTGTAGGATGATAACTTTACTATATTAGATTCATGTGGTGGTTCAATAGAGTTAGGAGCATATTAATCTTGCTTAAATTTTAGCAGAGTCTACAGTTTTGATATGGATCAGGGACGGGTTGTGTGAAGATCTTTAATGATTACCTTTAAGGTAAATCTTTAATGGTGTGTAGGCACTATTAGACTTGTTGAGATATGGGGATGAGGTCATATATGTCAAGATTTGGGTTTTTGTTCCTGCAAACCTGAAAAAGGAGATAATGTGTCAGTTTCATGCCCCAAAGTGAGTGGTATATCCAGGTGTGACAAAAAAATTCCATGGACTACATAGATAGTTTTGGTGGTTGAGAATGAAATAGGATATAGCATTGTTAATTACCTAATTCAAAACATGTTAGTAGGTGAACACTGAACATCAATGACCTGATGGATTACTACCGCCATTTCCCACTCTAGAGTGGAATTGAAATTATATTACCATGTATTTTTTAATTGGTATCTTGAGGAATCCTTAGATGAATTACTCTTTCTTGGTTGTTTTTTATCATTATAAAAAGGTAGAAATTTTATTTCCTATACAGAGACATTCTCAGTATAGAATTTGGTAGACATGTACATTGGAGAGATAGTTCATCTGTATAGCATTACACTAACTATAATTTCATATCATGACTCATATATTACTTAATTATTCTTATAGGGATTATAATCAGCACTAGGTATGTATATTTTACTTAGTACATAATTCCACCCACAGATAAATGGGAATTCATAATGTAATCTATAGGTTCTTGAGGACATGCTTTGGGTGTGTGTCCTTGACTTAGGTTGATCTTGGGAGAAGCATTTAGATTTGGTGGAGTTTTCCTATAACAACAGTTATCATGAAATACTATAGATGGAACCATACTAGGATATTTATGGTAGACCACACAAATTACCATTATGCTATAGGGAAGCAGGAGAGTAAGAGTTTTTGGGACTGAGTCTCATGAAGTAGACTTTAGAGCATGTTCAGTTGATTCAAAAATGTATGCCTACATCTCAAAGTAGAAAAAATTCTTTTGATGACAAACATAGATGACCCCATGAATTTATATAGGGTTATCATATATTCCATCATGTTTCTCTTAGAATGGGTCCCCACAAGATACAGACACATGGAATGTTGGCACCCAAGTTTGTTGAACCATTTGAGGTTCTAGAGAGAATCGGGCTGGTGGTGTACTGATTTAATCATCAATAGAGATACAGTGCTATTCATGAAATTTCTTTTGTTCTAAAACATCACTGGTATCACCCCAACCCTTCTCATGTAATTTATGTGGACAATATTGACCTTGATATAGATATGTCCTTTAAGGGGAATCTGATTCGTGTGTCGGATCATAGTGAGAAACTCTGTAGGATAAATATTGTGGTGATGGTTCATAGATTATAGAAGCATGGATATGTTCAGGTGGAAAACTTGGAGATAGAAGTAGATATGAGGTCTAAACAACCCTATCATTTTGACTCATAATCCTAGAGATGTTTTGGAGTATAGCTCGAGGATAATCTATTATAAGGTGGGGAAATTATTAAACCCCAACCTTTTATGGAGATGTATCAGGATTTTTTAAGGATAATATTTTTTATTGTGTTGAGTACTTATCATTTGGGTCTTACCTTGGGGGTTTTGGGTGAAAATTTAAGAAAAATGGAAGAAAGATGACAGTACACAGTTAGTGCGTAGTTTTCCTAGACTTTGCACCCTTTCCTAGCAAACCATACAACCCTTGATAGTAGGGATTTTCATGGCTGGAGATTTCTTTTTCAAATAGTGAATCCTCGTAGGAGAAACCATGAACCCCCTAGAATATTTTCATGATCAGGTGCATGGTCAGCATAAAACATGTGCCTCAAGCAGTACACTTTTCATGCATGATTTTAATCACCTAAAAATTGTTAAAAAAATTATAAATCCCCCTTCTAATGCATCCAAACTCCCTAGATCAACCCATAAATTATTTATCTCAATTAACAATCCTCTCAAAGGGATTCCAATACCATAAAAACTCTACTATTTGTGATTTGAATCCCATTTGTCAGATCTACATCTCTTTGGATATTTGGTTTCCCCACAGTTGTTTCATGTCTCTCTCCAATTCTTTTACCATTCTTTTGGTGGGTTTTTATCCTATATTTTATGGATTCAAGATCTATATTTTTTTAATCTAGATCTAGTATTGTTTGATATATATATATATATATAATTCAGATATCATACTTTGTGCAATATAGATTTTGGGATTTAGATTCAGGTCATGTTTTATGTCATTATACCACTCAAATTTTGGGGATTTTTATTGGGCGATTGTTCAACAGTTAATTTTTGTAGGTGGTATATAATTCAAATATCAAAGTCTTAATTGAAATTATTTGTATATAGTTGTATAATTTCTAATATATTTCTATAAATTGAGAATGTGATTGAATTAATTAATTTGGTGAATTAATTAATAGAGGATAATGTGAAATTGTGGATATAGGAATTGTAGATTACTGATCCTTAATCGTTGAATTAGCAGTGAGGGAATTGGGGTTGCCAGATTGAATAATTAATTTTTGAATTAATTAGAGGATAATGGGATTAATGAACTAAATTTATTGATTGATGAATTAATTTTGGATTAATGGGGATGAGATGATTAATTAATTGTTGAGTTAAATAACATGATTGAGAATATTAAATAATTTTTTAGTTAATTAGTAGTATTGAGATGAATAATTAATTTTTGAGTTAATGACTAATATTGAGATTATTAATTAATTATTGAGTTAATTAATAGGATTGTGAGAATTAATTAATTGCAGAGCTAATTAATAGGACTAAAATAGTTAATTAATTATTTATTTAATTAATTGGATTGAGATAATAAAATAATAGATCATTTAATTAATAGGATTGGATTTATTAATTAATTATTGATTGAATGAATGGGATTGATATTATTAATTAATTTCATTGTTAATTAATTTAATTTTAATGATTATTAATTATTTAGTTAATTAATGGGATGGAGATGATACGTTAATTATTGTAATAATTATTAGAATGGTAAAAATGGATTTAGTATAAGAATTGAGATCTTGAATGGTAACAATGTAATTTTGACACATGAAATGAGAGTTAGAATAGTAATAATGGAATTTTAAGGCATGATATCCCTTGGGGATTGTTTAGACTCTAGCATGGGCTGAAGAATGTATTTTGGTTCAGGTATCATTGAGAACCTAGAGTGTTTATGTGGTTACACAATGAATAAATTTTTTAATGTGATAATTATTTACTTATTAATTGTAATTATTTCTTTATACAAATTCATACACTTTTTAATGACTGGATGTTGTTTTAGATGCCATTGGTGGTGGCCTATTGAGTTGTAATCACACCCTACTCAGGCTTCTTGATCGGTAGCCAAATAGTTTTCATTGTTGTAGGATAGGATAAGGCATTGGCTATGTGTTAGATGGATGAGTTGGGGTGGATAATGGATGAGGGAACAAGATGTAGTTCAAGACATACTTGGTATTTTTCAATGTCATTGATTTTGGGTCTGCATTTTGACAAATGGGACATACATTAGCGTGAAATGTCTATCGTTTAGTTTGATATTTTATTTATAGTTTTTTTTATTATATGACATTGACATGTTTCTGGTTATGGTTATACATATTTGGTTATTATTTATTTATTTTTTCTGGTTTATTACTCTAAAAAAGAGTGTATATTCTTCCCATGACTAATATTAGACCCTCACTACTATTCAACAACCTCTATCATACAGATAGGTGTGCTTGAGGCCACGTAGAGGACTTGATTAGGGAACTGGTTTGTGGGACCTAGGTCGGTACATTACACACAACCACGCTTTCCAAAAATACCACACATTAATATTACATAATTTTAGATGAATATTAAATACATATCAAAATAATACATTCTTTAATAATGTAAATATTTATTGTCTTTGGTGACCAGTCACATAATCAACTTATTTCATGAAATATTTTCATAATCCATTATAATTTTTTCATAGAATATACACTTCTTATTTACATAATTATAAATATTTTTTATCATGACCTAGGTAAAGAAAACATATGAATGGGTGAGATTGTATTCTTAGTAAGGGTAAACATGGGAGATCTCAGTCAATGATCATTTGTGAACATACAATAAGAATAAGGGTCTGATATAATGAGATTAACATTTTAAAATCTAACTCAATGTATTATATATAATAAACATGAATAATGGAGTAAATATTTGGATGTTCATAATACATGAATCATAAGATAATTAATGATCATGATCCATTAGGATATAACATGGTCATAAGAACATGTCATAAGAGAGTTTCATAAAGTGGTGTAATCATAATCATAGAAATATTTTTGTAAAGGAAATCTACCAAGACATTCATCATGTGTTTGGATTGGGATAACTACCCATGTACCTTCTTTTGGGATTTGGATAACCTCCCATTTATTCTATATTGGTCTTGGGATAACCTCCTTTGTACCATAATTTGTGCTTGGGATAGCCTCTGATGTACCCTTTGTGATTAAAAACATTAAACGGTACCAAAAGCATTGGAGGGATATAACAGGCCCAGTTATCACATATCATAATCGATTTATATGTATGAAATAAATCATGAAAACATTATTCATTTAATCCTAGATTATCCCACAAAAAAACATGATTAATTAATATTTCATTATGAGAATCACAAACCGTCCAAAGGTTGAATAAAGGTGGTATCACAAGATCATATCTTTATCTCATGCTGGATGATGATGCTGATTTATTGTATTTATTATCAATAGATTTTAGTAACATAAATAAGTAAGATGAAGGGAAATCTTCCTATTAGTGTTTATAAATAATTCTATTGGAAGAAATTATTTTGGATGGAGGAACCAAAGGAATAAGTATCTCTGTAGATGCATGGTATATATCTCAAAGATATCCAAAATTAATGAATAAAATTTATGATTAGTGTTGATATCAAATAAAATATATTTACAATAAAAATTTTACACATATATCTATCTATTTACCTCAAACATTTGTATAGCTGATCTTCATTTTATTTATGGATAATGAAAAAAGAAGAATATGAACTACAAAAAAATATTAGAGTTAAAGTAATTCAGGATAATCAAGAAATATTAATATCTCTAAATATTTGATAGTTTACCTATGATTCATTCTTGAGGAATATATAGTGAGTTTACATTATATTAATAGTTTTTTGAATAAATATGGAAAAATCACAATTTATAAAAATGTTAAAGTTGAGTGAGTTACAAAGTTAGAGTTTTGGATTTATAATTCATATTCTAAGAAGTGCTGAAAGATTATATTGTGATTTCGATGTTTCTATAATGAGTCCATTAGACATATAGAGATTAAACAAAGACATTATTACTCTAGTAAAATAATATTTCTTCATTTTACTATAAAGTGTAGAATAAGACAAAGATGGTTAGATAAATATTTTGAGAACTAAAAAAGGACAAAATAAAGATAATAATACAAATAAAATGTGTTGGGTAAATCACTGAAGATACATCAGATAGAGTAATGAAATTATCTTGTAAGAAATTTTAATGAAGGGTGACTATACAAACCTTTGAGGGAGAATGAGACAGACATATCTTGGATGGTGGAAAGATTTCAATATCACCAGACTGAGAAATATTGAGATCATCATATAGAAGTTTTTGAATATAAAATTACCATATTTTGGTGTCTTTATTATGAAGGTATAACTGGAAGGGTCACATTGAATGTATCAAAGGAAAATTTACTAAAATAATTCTTAAAGAAAATTATGAAGTTTAAAAGTCATTTTTTTATTATGTTGAGATAGATTTATAATGACTCAATATTCATGATGGATATATCATTATTCTATATAATATTTGAGGAAGGTTTGGATAGGTTTGATGTTATATTTTTTGGGACCACTAATATAGTCAATTCTTGATATCTTTCAAAGGATAGTAAAGGAACTAAATTCAAAATTTTATTTTTATTTAAAGATCAAACTAAATCCTATGTGTTCCCCATATCTATCAAAGGAATATTTCCTATAAAAAGAGGGTAATAAAGCATGAGTTGAGTGTGATGATCAATTGTGAAATGGGGTGTTATTATTCAAAATGTTAGTTTAATCCTCCTTCCAAGAAAACACTTTGTTTAAGATGAAAAACTAGACAAAAGAGTGCAAGATGAAGACATTCCTGAAAGAGAGGAATCGGATAAATTTTCCATTGAAATAGGAATTCCAAATTTAGTATACTAGAAGGGGTCTATCAGATAGAGGCACATTGGATAGAAGGATTATGAAAGAAGAAGTTAACTCACTGTTATCTAACATAGTATAAAAAATATATAAGTACCAAATGGAATGGTCCAAAATAGTGAGATCTATGGAAGAACATTATATTGAAAAGAGGATATTATAGCATGCATGATGATTATAATACAACATTTTGAGGCAGTTCATATTTTATCATTGAGTTTTTTTTTGATAAAATCACTTGTATACTATTATTTACATTATAAAAAACAAAAATCTTAACAGGATATATGAGGAGGTTTTGAGAGATAGCTCAATTGTGGGATATACTATAAAGATCATTCACTAGTTTAAAATAGTGAATTATTTTGGATGTATTTTATTCTATAACACACCACTTGTAATCTATCATTGGTATATAAGTAAATAATCTATGACTCCATAGGAAATTATATGGAAAGTAGTTGGATCTCACATTGAGGCCAAACCTTGTAAAAATCCATGTATGGTGTTTATATTGTATTATTTACATAGCATAAGGGGAATGTGGTGAGGGTTAGTTTCAAATGATCCATATATCCTAAATAATGGAATAGAGTCAATAAAATTAATATAAGTAACAATTTAAGTAGAATAATTGGAAAAAATTTGGTCACCCTAAATTTAGCCCCTAGGGGGACTGCATAGTTCATATAGGAATATCAATTGATATCAAAGGGGATAATACCTCTATTTGGTTCTATAATTTTATTCCCAATTTGTTTTTACTATTCTATATGAGGTGAGTAATTTTTTACGAATAATTTATATTTCTATAAGAAATATGTTTTGAGAGAAGTATCCACCATACAAAATTAATCAAAATGAAGAATCCAAGAATTATTGCCTACTATTTACATTGGGAAAGATAAAACACATGGATACCAATTATTTTCTCAGTATGTCAAGGTATTAAGAAAAAATAAGACCAAAATTAAGGGGTATAATACTAAAATAAAATGGAAACTTTGCTAAATATAATAAACCTTTAATAAAGAATAAAAATCTATTGCTATTTTATAAAGTTGAAATGTTGAAAGTTTTTTGTATGCTGTGATAGAAATGATCATTTTATAAAAAACAATTGATTTACTTCTAACAAGAACAAAATTGGTACTACAAATTAAATGAGGGAACTAAAAATGGATGGAAATTTATAGAACATATAATGTATGTCTTCCTTGATTTTCAAACAATTAAACAATTAGAAACCATAAGGAAGTATACCCCTAAGAAGAATATTTCAGAAGATTTCACACCTAATAAAATATGATACCTCTTTGGAATAAAATGACACATCATAAAAAACATTAATATCACTATGAATGTTTAATATAATTGAATTAATCTCAAGAATAAAATTTTATCAATATGATAAATAAATAAATGAATTGGGATGATGGAATATATATATGATGAAGATGATGATGTTCACTAGAATTCTCTATTTATGATTAAATTATTGATAGATATAAAGATGTGTAAAATGATTAAGATGGTGAGACACACTCCTAAAAATTTCTTGACAATGATACCAATACAATAAAAGTTGATAGATGAAATTAAACAAGCTCTTAATAGTAAGACTGGTTCTATAAATAAATCAAAACACAAGAAGAAATTTGAATATACTCTGATGGTTTAAATGGTTGTATGAATAGAAAAGTGGGAGGATGAAAGGATGTTATAAGAAGAAGAAAAGAATAATTCATACTCATTTTCATATATTTTTAAGAGTATATATACACACAAATAAGAGAAGGTAAACTAAAGATTCCAATGCATCACAATAAGATTACTACGTGGAACAATAAGGGTGAAGGATAAAGAAAAATAAGGTAAAACAAACGTATGTTTATGATTTGAGAATACATTATCATCCCTATTTATCTATATTATGAGATAAGGAAAATCTACCTTATTCCATCAAATTTTTCAAATATCCTAAATTAAATATAGAATTGACGGTGACATTTTTTAAGATGAACCATATTTGATATTGAAGATGTTTTTTTCGGAATCCTTATAAGATGTTGTAAAGGTATATATTATAAATAATCAAAAAAAATCAACACCAGGTGATGAATATTTAATGGATTTATGATTACTGTTCTTGGGGGCTATAACTTCAGATGATTTTAAAAAGATATGAATATTGAAAAATCCATATAATTGAAGATGTTTTCATTCTTATGGTACATTATCTATACTCTCCCATATTCATACAAATCATCAAGGATAAATATAAGCGAAGAAATTTTATTTGTAAATGAAATACTAAGAATTTTCTATAAAATGTAGAGATATTTTTTTCTTGAATGTTTTTTATCTATATGTTTTGATGGATGTAGGAAAATAAGTTGAATTAAAACCCATTGAACTTTATCCTATAATATTATTTTGTAAAATTTATCACCACTTAATAAATTCTATTGATGGAATTAATTCCAGAGTAAATAATTCTTATTTTATACACTAACCATGGATACTGTAGACATATAGTGGGTTTATTTGTAACTTATTACATTAGGAAAATTTATGTTATCATTCTCTTAGGTAATTCAATGTCAATGAAAAAAAGAAGAGAATATGACTATATTTATAAAAAATTTCTTCACTCAGCCTGAAGATGTCAATAAATGGAATTTAAAATTTATATTTTTAAGGGGAAGAGTAAATATGTCCCTTAATTAATGTTCATTGAATAAAAAGTTAAAAGAGGAATTAAATTTATTTCTAATAATTAGGAGAGAAATATCATTGAATTTAAATAGAATTTAGTGATTTTGATATATTTTATTTGATATCAAATGTTTATTGTAAATTCAATAAGTATGTTTTTGGAAAATGTTCATATGGTTGTTTCATAAGAAGTACGTTGTAAGATCATATTATGGAAGGAGGAACCAATGGAAGAAGGGTCTCTATAGATGCAAGGTCTATATCTTGCAGTTATCGAGAATTAATGAAAAAATAGAAGTTAGTTATTCTAACATATAATATTTATGTACATAAAAATATTTATATCTGGAAGAAATCATTTAAGTCAAAAAAAATTATAACCAAACATTATCATATTTATGACTAGTTCTGAAATTAGATGATTCACAATCAATAAAATTTTGTTTTGAAGTAATCCTAGATAACCAATAAGTAAAAACACACTTAATATTTGATAAATACACTATGATTCATTCTTAAGTAATATATTGTAACTTCATATTATATTAAGAGTTTCTTCTATAAATAAGGAAAATGCATGAAGATTCAAAAATAGAGGTTGAGTGAGTTACAATTTTGAGTTGTAGTAGTATAAAATTTATATTCTCTTTTGGTGAATGATCCAATAGAGATAAATGATTTTTACAAAATGATTCCATCAGATAAAAAAATATTAGATAGAGAATATATAACTCTATTAGAATATGATTTCATAATTTTATAAGATAGAGTAGTACCAAAAAAAAATTTTGAACAAATATTTTGAGGAAGTCTACAGAGAAAACCATATTGACCAAAAAAAGATGAATGGTTGGAGAAATATATGAAGTTACATCAGATATATGTATCCATTTATACTAGATGAAACTTTATAGAAGTTTTTTAAAAGATACTTTTAAGGGAATATTAGATAGTTGTGTCTCAAATGGTGTAAATATTTTCCATATCACTAAATAAAGAATGTGTATGATAATCAGACAAATATTTCCAAAAATGATGTTACTAGTTGGAGGAGTTCTTATGAATAAGGTTGAATCATAAAGAACACATTTAATTTAACAGAATAAAATTTACT
The DNA here is from genome assembly GCA_963277665.1 of Viscum album. NCBI lineage: Eukaryota > Viridiplantae > Streptophyta > Magnoliopsida > Santalales > Viscaceae > Viscum > Viscum album. The sequence continues at coordinate 1,244,260,959 of OY728153.1, forward strand.
AGAAGAATTAAATAAGGACTTAACATAGTTGTAACTTTATACATTATGATTATATTGACATGGATGTTCAAAAAATAAATATTCATTTAAGATTGATTAGGATTATAACTGATATTTTAGGAATGTTGGAATATATTTTACACTAAATTTATTAGGACCTTTATTGAATTAAAATCCCAATATATTCATAAGGAAATTAATGGTGGTCAATTCAAAATTCTAGTTGGCGAGAAGTTCAAATTAAAGCAAGTGAATTCCCTAAATCAATTAGGGGAATTTTTCTTATATAAATACAGGAATAGAACATGAGTTGGTTGTAATGGTCAACTATTAAATGGAGTATTATTATTAAAAATTTAGTGTCATCCACCAACCAAGAAACGTCTTGGTTGAAGAAGAAGAACGTGATTAATGGGATCCAGATGAAGATGATTTTCATAGAGAGGAACCAGATGAACCTACATTGGAAAAAGGGATAACAGACACAATGTATAGGAAATAGAAAAATTACAACATCATACATAAGTATTAATAGTATAAGGTGAAACAAACAAAGGGGTTCCATACACAACATTATCGATTAAGAAGTGTGATATAAAATGGTCCCAAATAATGAGATATTCAAAATAACATTCTATCGAAAGAAGAATATGTAACGGCATGGATTTTCCATTTAATATTTTTAGATATTATATGGATTATTTTTAGGACCATTTGATAAGATGGAATTCAATTCCAAGGCCTTGTTTGCTTGAAACAAATATTTGAAAAATATTAACATATTTAATAGCACCTATACATGGTTTTCTTGAAGAAGTGGAATAAATATTAAACGGTTTCTAAGATCCGAAATATGAGGGCACTGTTTAGTTTATAATAGCGGCTTTACCCTAGGTGTGACCTGATATTGGTTATCACAGGTCATCTGTGAAAAATAAATCAAGGGCGTGACATTGATAAAATAAATTAAAAGATTCTTTTTTCAGCGCATCAACTTTCTCATCTATAAGTATACATTTATACATTTTGTCTCACGGTTGGCTGCTAAACCCTAGAGACCTAGATTCCATTATAGGAAAGCGTTCTTGGAGGATGACAATGGATCGTGGATCATCATGCCAACTGAGTTGTAGGGTATCAACAATAGCAACAACGCAACCATTCTTCGGGAATGATTGATCCAAACTCTAGATAGGGAGTGTGATTTAATTTGTTTATTCCAAGTTTTTTATTTCTACAATGAATTTGAATCAATCTACGAATGGATTGATTTATAAAATGTGTGTATTATAATATGGGGTTAATTTTTTAGGATTTATTTGATTTGGTTTTCTAACCCAAAACCACCATTCTTGATTGATGACCTAGAATGCTTGTCCAGTGATGATAAACCATTTTTCTTCTTCCTATCTCCCACTTTTCCCAAATTCTTCACCAATGGGATTCTTGTGGTCCCTAATAGATGTTTCCGGGTGGTTTTGAGATCAATCAAACCCCCAGATTTGATGTGAATCAAAAACCAAGACTGGATTAGTTTAGATCAGGCAATAATGACCTTGGATATATTATCATTTCATTTTTCTAACATCGGAGGAGTCGTGGTGGTCTATAGAGGGGACCACTAGAATATGATAGTGTTATCCAATGGTGGGTGGTGGCATACAATGGTGTACGGAGGTGTTTTGTGTGCGGGATGTGGATCCATAGGTGACTGGGATCTACAACAGTGATGGCAGATGATGCGGGAAGCTAAGTTCGGTGGTGGTGAATGCAGTGGTAGTGGACGTGGTGGTGGACACGAGATGTGGCAACAAACATTGTGTGGGATGAGATAGGAAGGCCGCACAGAGTGGGCCCTGATTATTCGGTGGTACAGGACAAGTCAGTGGGGGAATTCTAGGTCACTGGCCTGGGTGAGGTTGGTGGGCCAGGTTGAACGAGTGGGACATGGGTCAGGCTTGGGTTGGATCCAGGTTAATAGGGGAGGATTTTGGTTATAGTCTACCATGGAAGTTGACTGCAGTAATCGACTATGGTGGTCTACCATGGTGATCAACCGTAGTGGTCGATCAGTGAGGTGGGTGGACTGATTGTAATGGTTGGTCCATGGGTGGAAGGTCTGCATGATAAGTGGACCTACTATGGTGGTAGATCCATAGGCCCTAGCGTGTTTGTAGTTAGATTAATTCAAACGAACATAAATCATAAACAGAGCATCCAAACGATGTGCCATCTGTATTAGTTTGACATTGATTTTAATATGGTTGAATCATTACCAATGTTTAGTACCTTCTTCAAATTTGGATCTCTTATTTTTCCTAGTTTATACCAGTATAGTTTTAGTGTGTTACCTTATTCTTTTCTTCAAGGGTACAGTGCGGCATTACATCCACATCCTTGGATTGTATACCCTTCTAGAGATCGAGTCTTAGATAGAGTTATGGAATCCCTCTGTGAGGTTAGAGTGAGATCCTCTATCATCCCTAGTGGAGTTTGTGGAATCATTGGGACCTCCCTGAGAAGGATTTTGATCCTCCATCTCATGGGCCACATCGGTAGGGTTTGTAGAATCATTTTCATATGATCCCCTAGATAGCTATTTGATATAGCCTTTGTTTTGGGTGTCCCCCAATGGTTTTGGGCCTGAACCCATCTTTATGTATCATAGTATTATTTGACCAATTTGTTCACTTTGGGAGGGTCCCAAATGAGCTAGACCTCTACGTTGAGTGTCCTTGATGATATCATGTCTTGAGGAGTGAGTTCTTCTTGAATGGGCATTGCTTCAAGAATAATCCTATGGCTCACTGTTGATTATGACCACCAAACGACGTGGTGTCTCTCCTATGTATATCTGGGTATCTTCTTCTTGTAACTTCTATACATAATTACATCTTTTATTTATCTAACTATACCTTTTGCTTCATGTTTAGAGTTTTCGGGTGTCATAATGAGTATTGGTATACTCACCCCCTCATGAGATTTACCTACATGTGTCGTGTCTTTTGTAGATGACATCCATTTTGAAAACAACCTAGATGGACTAGGAGTGGGTGGAGCATAGCTAGATCTGGGAAGGATAAGGTGTTTACAGTGATCATACTTTAGTGTATTCCTCACCATTAGAGAATGTTGTACTTCTACAGTTTTAGTTAGACTTGGGTTAAAAAATCTTTTTTTTTTATTTTATTTGGGCGTCTTTACATTTCCTTTACTTCCTATCGAGCTCTGGTTGTGGGATCTTAGTTGTATGCATTCATTCTTTTAGTTTTTTTACATTTCAGCATTTTGTATCTTGAATATTGGTGATTATTTATAGGTAATTTAGGAAAATTCCTCCCATTTCTTAGTAATGATTACCCGGTTATAATCACCAGCCCCTGTTCTATTGGAGGTTGGATTGAGAAAGTCACAGCATGGGCCCCACTAGGATGGGTCATGATAGAGTGGTATCGGATCTGGTTGGTTCTACTTTAGGACTGAGTATCTTTGATATTGGATAGGGGAAACATTTTTAAGTGTTTTGAGTTTTGATTCCAGGCCAGGGACTCTAGTGTTGGTGTGGCAGTCGACATATCCAAACACCGGGACTCAGATCACTGACTTTTCGACTCAATTCATGAGAACAATAGTTGGAAGGAAAAACAATGAAACGTGAATCATATAGGAATGGTTGTTTATTCCATGTCTTTATTGAGTTAGATACCCAAATATACTATATTAACCAGGATACATCTTTTTTTATTTTTAGGATTCCTCTATGTAGACAATCAGGCATGATTCCACCGTTTGATCTTGTAGATGATCCGCCTCTAAATGAGGCATTGGTATGGGGGCATGTACTAAAGATAGCACCTATGGGTGGTTTAATAGCACTACTAGCTGAGTATGCATGTGGACTGAGTGTGTTTCATGAGTTTCGGAGGCAGTGACCTCCCAGGTTATGGGGTGAGTCTGACCCCGAAATGGATGAGGATGATCTAGAGGCACTCACTATTTTTTCCACCTTGTAATGACGCATGCTGGCCAGATGGTAGTTCTTATTGTGATTCATATTTAGGTATCTGTGGGCAATGGTGGAGCATGGTGACTCAGTCACATGATGATACTACATTCTTCTGGATAGACTTTGAGCATCTCTTCAAAGAGGATTTTTATCCGTCCATGTTGTGATCATTACGCATATAGAAGATTATGCATCTTCAATAAGAAATCATGACTACGGAATATTATTCAGCAATGTTTTATAATATTTTTTGCTACTTTATGTATAAGGTATGAGACTAGTTCTTCAGGTATCATACATTTAAGCAAGGATTATGAAAAGACATCAGGGCATTAATGGTCTCCCTCAGAATTTCTACAAATGCAAGAGCACTTGAGCGAGCCCTATTAATGGAATGTTTTATGGAAGAGCATACACTATTAGTTGGATATAATCATGGGAACCCAGTAGCTGAGACCTTGATAGTAGGTAGATGACATTAGTAATAGGGTTCCATATAGGTTAGCTTCTTAATGAGGTGATCCTAGGACTCAGGTTCAGTGGTGTGGGTCTCCCAGGGTATCTCAAATAATCCAAGGGAAGGGTGATATTTCTCTAATAATGGCAGGGGACATCTGGCACATGACTACCCAAATCTTCATAAAACTGATCAAGATATGGTTGAGGGACTACCTAGTAAGAGACAGAGATAGGAGTATGCAGGTACATAGGGCAACAGCCATAGCAGAGGGTCCAGTGAGCAAAAAGGAGATGGTCAGAGGTTTGACCTATTATCGCCACCACCCTTAGGTGGTCCATGCCAGGCTTAGGGAGCTGGTAGATAGGGACGATTCCAACTCCTTTCTATAAATCCTTATGAACCCGAGGCCCCATGGATGATATGAGGTACGATATGTGTCATTTATACCATAGATGTAGTATTGATAGACATAGGTGACATTCATTTTTTTCTTTCCATGAATCTTATTCGAGACTCGGAGATTCTGGTTAAACCGTTGAATCCACCCTTACGCTTGGAGACTTCTACTTGATGGGCCTCGATGATCACACGCTAGTTCTGACAGTGTTATTTGACTCTTGTATGCAATATTTTTAGTTGGGATCTCTTGGTAGCAGCGTCGAGGTCTTACAATGTCATTCTTGGTATGGACTGGTTATCCACAGTTCATGCTCAGATTTACTATTTTAGGTGAAGACTATAGTGTATCTATAGTAAAGGAACCAAGTTTTCTTTTTTTTGGTGAAAAGGAAATCCAGACAGCATAGTACAGACTCATGCATAAGAGAGTGCGGCTGATTACTCATTATTTGGCTAGCCTTATCCTTAGTGTAGTTTATTTTATGATTTCTTAGTTTCCTACAGTGGTGGTGGAGTACGAGGACATATTTTCTGAAGACGTTCTAGGTTAAAGTTTCCATAGGGAGATAGACTTATTCATTGATCTACTACCTGGGATGACTCTGATATTTACAAATTTATATTGGATGGCTCTCATAGAGCTTCGTGAGCTGAGGGTATTGTTGGAAGAATTCTAGAGGAGAGGATTTGTGAGACCCAATGTTTCACCTTGATCAGCCCCAGTTTTGTTTTCCTAGAAGGCATAAAAAATCATGATATTATGTGTGGGTTATCGGAACTTGAACCAAGTGACCCTGAAGAACAAGTATCCACTAACAAGGATCGATGACCTCTTTGATCCTTTGATGGGAGTGTGATGGTTCACAAAGAATGACATCAGATCATGCGATCACCAGCTACAAGTACGGGATGAAGATATACCGATGATGGCCTTTAGATGTCATTACAGTCACTATGAGTACTTGGTGATTCCGTTTGGTTTGAATAATTCCCCAACAGTGTTCATGTGACTCATGAACTAGATATTTTAACATTTTATAGACCGATTCAAGGTGGTATTCATCAATGACATCCTAGTGTATTCAGCATCTGATGAGGAGCATGTGAGTAACTTAAGGATAGTTCTATAAACTCTGTGAGAGAACCAACTTTATATAAATCTCTCTATGTGTCATTTCAGGATTCAAGAGCTACATTTTCTAGGACACGTCATCTCATAGGTTGTAGTTGTAGTGGATCAAGTGAAGGTTGAGGTAGTTCCTTCTTGGGAGCCACCCAAGAGTGTTGCTGAGGTGTGGAGTTATCTTAGACAGGGGGGTACTATTAGATGTTTGTACCCGATTTCTCCAAATTGGAATCACCCTTGGAATATTTGACTTGAATGAGATAGTCAGACAAAGTATTTCTATTATACTTCTCTACAGTAGATGTAGATATTGATGATAGCTCCCATCTCGATATTTTTAGAGGAGGGTGATGAGTACATAGAGTTCTATGATGCAACAGGAAATGGGCTTAGTTGTGTCCTAATGCAGAGTAAAGTGGTGATTTCATATGGTCTGTTCCATTTGATGAAATTGGTGACCCGTGATCTAGAGTTATCAGTGGTATTCATAGATTTGATTATGTGGAGTTATGACCTAATGGGAGAGTGGTTTTTCATCTACTCTGACCATGATATTCTCACATATATCTTCTCTCATAAGGATATAAACTTGAGGTAGAGGTGAGGGCTAGAGTTCCTCTAGGACTATGAATGAGATTTTCTATACTCCTAGGATGGGTAACATGGTGGTAGATTCTATCAGCATGAGATCTAGTTCATAGTTGTTTAATGATGCGTCGAAGAAGTCCAACTCATTGGAGTTATACTTTATTGGTGGAGATAGATAATCATACCTCCAGTCAATGGTTTTCACCCCTCAACTATTATAGAGATTCAAAGAGGCAATACTTGTGGATACTAACAATATGACCCTACATGCTCATATATCTATAGAGAACGACACTGGTGGATATCTAAAAGGTTTTAATCACTTTATTATTTTCATAGAATTCATGATGGTACCAGTGACATTGTAGGGGTAGATTCTTTAGGAGTTTCATACTTACACTTTTGTGGTACATCTAGGTGTGGAGAAGATGTACCAGGACCAAAAAAATAAATTTTGGTGTCCAGGAATGAAGAAAGGAGTTGTAGAGTTCATCTCTCAATGCATTAAGTGTCAGCAAGTGAAGGTTAAGCACCATGTTCTAGAAAGTTTAGGTCAACAATTTGAGTTTATGGAAAGGAAGTTGGATGGGATATAAATAGGCTTCATGATGGTTTTACAACTTCTGTCCAGGGAAAATGATGTTATCTAGGTTATCATTGACTGAATCACCAAGTCGTCCCACTTCTTACATATCTGAGATTAGTATTCAATTGAGAGTTTCGGATGCTTATATGTTAAAAATATAGTTTTACTCCATGGAGTTCCATCAATGATTGTTTTTATCCTTATTATCTCTTTACATATTAGTTGTGGAAAGGATTAAAAGATGAATTCTGGACTCAGTTATGATTGAGCATATAATTTCACCCACCAACAGACAGCTAGATTTAGAAGACCATTCAGGTTCATGATGACATACTGTGAGATTTCTTATAAGAATTTGGCCATATTTAGGAGAATCACAAACTATTAGTGGATTTTATTATGACGGTATCTTCCATTCCACTATAAGTATCATGCCACTCAAGGCTTTGTACGAGAGACCCTGTAGGTCACCACTTTTCTCAACTAACCCAAGAAATTCAACACTCATGGGGCTCTAGTTGGTGTAAGCTACTATAAAAAATGGTGTAGATCATCCATGTGTGCTAAATGTATGACAGAGATGTCAGAATATTTTGCTGATAGACGAAAGAGACCTTTGGTGTTTTAGGATGGAGACCATGTGTTCCTTCATTTTTCACCTCAACAGAGATTATAATAATTTGAATGAGGAGGAAAGTTATATATAAAGTTCATCATCCTTTTACAAGTACTATCTAAATTTGGGGAGGTGACATACCACTTAGATCTTCCTCTACAGTTAGATTGGGTACACAACATTTTCCATGTGCCATAGATAAGGAGGTATGAGCATGATTCATCACACGCTATCGATTGGGGAGATATGGACATTGAGAATGGAATGAATTTTTTTGAGTACCCATGGGAGATCAAGGATCAAAAAGAGAGGATACTTCTTGGGAGATCAATTCTTTTAGTGCTAGTCTAGTGGAAGAATAGGAATCTCCATGTTAGAACATGGGAGTGGGAGGCTCAAATTCATTCTTATTACCCTCATCAGTTTGAGTAGCCCTTGTTTTGGATTTTTGGGGATGTAAATCCCCAAGGTTGGGAGAATATAACATCTTAAATCTTCCATGTATTATTTTTTGATATTATATGGATTATTTTTCAAGAAAAGGCACTGATATGAAATGTAATTCTGATGCATGGTGTGCCCGGTAGGAGGACCTACTATAGAGGTAGGTTCAAATGTCCCAATAGGTATGCAGATAGCTTCATTAAAAAGTTCATAACTACTAAAAGGAGCATCCAAACAAAATTCTGTCAGTAATAGAGTACCCCTAATTTTAATATGGTCAACTCAATACCATTATTGGATACCTTATTTGGATTTTCGAATCTTTTTTTTCCTAGTTTTTTATATTTTAGGTTGAGTACATTCCCTTGGTCTTTTTCTCGAGGTTATAGTGTGGCGTTACATCCACATCACTGAATTGTAATCCCTTCTAGATTATGAGTATTAGATATAGTTTTGTCAACCCTTCGCGAGACTAGAGTGAGATCCTCTATAATCCCTAGTGGATTTTGTGGAATCATAATGACCTCTCTAAGAGGGAGGTTCATCCTCCATCTAGCAGGCCATATCGGTAGGGATTGTGAAATTATTTTCAAACGACCCCTATATAGCGAGTTGATTCATACGGGCTTTTTGGTGTCCCTAAGAAGCTATGGGTGTGACCCCCTCTCTATTTATCATAGTCTTATTTTACTAATCCAATCTCTTTTGGAAAGTCTCAAATGATCTATACCTCATCATCGAGTGTCGATGATGATACCATTGCTCAAGGAGTGAGTTCTACAAGAACAATTATTGCTTCGAGAAGAATATTATGGTCTCCAGTTGGTTATTACCACCTGATTTCGTGGTGTCCCTCTTGAGTATTTCTGGGTTTCTTCTTATTGTAACAATTATCCATCATTACATATTCTATTGAGATGACTATACTTTTTTTTTAATGTTTAGTTTTTTCAGGGTGTCCTAATGAGTTTTTTTATACTCACCCATGCAAGGACTTTGAATGCACATGTCGTGTCTTATGAAGATGGTGATCCTTTTGACGGTGTCCTAGGGGGACTAGGAGTGGGTGGTGCAAAGCTGGATCTGGGTCGGCTAAGCTGTTTATCGGGAGTATACATTTGACATAGTCTTCTTACTTAGAGTAGGTTGGACTTATACAGTTTTAGTTAGACTTGTGTTATATAATCTTTATGGTGGGCTTTTATTTTATCCCCATTTAACTTTCTTTTACTTCTTATTGTACTCTGGTTCTGGGGTCTTAGTTTTATGCATTAGTTATTTCAATTGTTTTAAATTTCTGTATTTTATGTCTTGGAGATGGGTGTTTGTGTACATATACTTTAGGAAAATGCCTCACATTTGTGGGAAATACCTTCTCAGTGCTATTCACTAGCCCATGGGCTATCAGAGGAGGTCTTGGGGTAGTCGTGGCATGGGCCTCTCTAGGGAAGGTCATGTTAGGATAGACTGACATGCATGCTAAGTACAAAATATGATCTTGAGGCAATCTAGTTTTCATCCATGAGTATATTCAAGAAGATTAATCAAAGACTCATGGTTATCATATTAATGGTTCCAATGTTCTTATCAGGAGATAGAATGCAATTTTTGGGAGATCTATCAACTGTGGGACATAGTAAAAATATTTTTTACTTGCATAATATAGTGAATTATATGGGTTATGGGAGATTCCTTCCCACACCACCTGTAATCTATGATTAATATATATGTGTAAGAATATATGAATCAAAGGATGTTGACATATAAAATGGTGGCTTCTCACATTGATGTGGAATATTGAAAAAATAATTTCCTACTACATAACTTATATTTTTGACATAACATTAGGGAAAAGTGGTGAGGGTGAGTTTCTAAATATCAATTGATATAAACTGATAAAAATGATTGATCAAATTAAAGGTATGAAATGTCTATATTAAATATAATTGGTAAAATTTATTAACCCGTTATTCACTATATTGCCCAAATATTTTAAAAAGAAAACTATATTTTATAATGTATATGACATGCAACACCAAGTCTAAATGAACAAGGAAATATTATTATTTAAACTTGACTGTTATAATCTAGCTATTAAATTGGTCAGTACTTATAATATTATTATTTTTTTGAAATATATATATTGGTCTTAATTGATATAAATGTATTCATAATTTCTTAGGGAATAAGAACGCAATTTTTAATGAAGATATTTTAATGATCAAAAAAATATTTTCTTAAAAAATAATTTTTTTACTTTTTGTGAGAATATATTGTAATTATTTTACTGAACATTTGAAAATTTATTTTAATAAAATTAAAATTATTTTTTAAAAGATCATATAAAAAATTTCTTAGTTTTAGCATGTGGGATTTTTTTGAATTTTTTTATTCTTCAATGAAAATTGAAAATTTTCAATTTCTCAAATAATACAATTTCATTTCATTAAATTATGAAATTTAAAAGTACCATTATGTTTTTAATTTTGTATTAAATTTATATATTAAAAATATTAATTAGAATAATATTTTTAATTTTATTTAAATAATAAATTTTCATGATTTTTTTGTATGTTTTATTTTATGTATAAAAACATGGTTTTCTACAAATTGAAATTATGTGATAAAAGGTTGTCCTATTTAATAAATTAAAATAAAAAATAATTAAGAAGTATTTAAAATGAATTATTATTTTATATATATTTATATGTATCTAAACACATATAAAGATGATTATTGGTCATGTAGTTAATGTAATATAGTCTTATGTCTGAAAAAGGGATTTCTTGAGAAACATTTCTTCAACACCTTTTGCGAGTTTATTTTTTAATTAAATTGATTGAATTAATTGAATTGAATTAGATAAAATTGATTCCATATTTGGTTTCATTCAATTTAAAATTATGAAATAAGGTAATATTAATTTTTTTAATGGTTAGTAAAAATTAATTACCATAATTAAGTTTAAAATGATATTTTTCATGTTACATGTGCTTGTGCTAAAATTACTTTTCCACACACATTGGATTTTTATTTCATAAATTTTATCTCATATTTAAAATATTTTTTCCTAAATTATCTAATAGAGATTATTTTTAATTTTACTCTTATAGGATAAATTAATTAGGTAAAAACTAGTTACCATGGTGCAAACTAAAATTATAAAATTAAGTAACCTTAGAGGTAAAGGAAATAACATGCTTAAAAGATATTTTAATTTTAACTTTTGAGGTTTGGATCAACCTTATTGTCCCTATAATACATTACTTATAAAATTTGTAGTAAATTATCTTTATAGTGTCTTCTAATTGAATAGTTGTGGGTATTTACAAAAAAAATAACACTCCTTCTAAATTATAAAAGGTAACCTACTATCCTCTATTATTACCCCATAAAATCCTTATACATTCATCCAATAACATACCAAGTACATTAAATAATTACATTATACAATTGAGAGGGATTGGTTTTAAAATAAAACCCTCCTTGGAAGGATTTTTGTGCAAAACCAAAGTTGGTTTCCAAATAAAAGGTATAATTGTAAACCATGAATTTTTTATTTATTTCTTATTTCACCCCCTTAAATATATTTCATCCATGATAATATAACATAATAAATATCTCTCATGTAATTATATTTTATTATGTTAACTTAATAACCTATATATGTCTCGACATTCAAAAAATGGGAAATGAAACCATCTTTCATGTGTACGATGGATTGTTGCCTCATGAACTAATCTAATTCGTTTTCCATCATCACCTCTCACAGATGTATATAATTATGGATTTAATTTATATATTATATTCATAAAATATTTTTTATTCTGAAAAATTAATATAGCATATATTTTCATACATTTCCATTCATAGAAAAAAACGTAATGTAATTCATGTGTACATGTGCATTTTCACCTCCATGGAGCGATGTGATTCATTTTTCCTTATCAAATCACATTAATGGTATATATAAGTGAATTAAAAGAAACACTATTATATAATTAATATAATGATCATTATACATATATAAAATAATGCTTATTATCTTCTCATCATGATCTTAGAAATATGGAAAACGTCACTCATGTGTACGTACAACCTATGATCTTTGTGACTGTAGTGGCACTACTAAAAAATCAGCTTTTAACAGCTCTATAAAAGGATTTTATCAATGATAAAAAAGATCTAATAATCAAATCATAGTTAAAAGCCTAAAAATATTATCATTACTAAAAACTCACTGCTATAGGCCCCCTTTAATCATCCTAAAACAATTACTATAAAAAGGTAACATTAACAGTGCTTGTTTTCAGTGTTGTTAAAGGTGCCCTTTATTATCTCTTTTTTTATTTCTCTTAAATGGGCCTTTATTATTGAACTTTTATCACTGATAAAGGTACCACTGATAAAGGGTATATAGATTTTTTCCACAGTACACCTACCCCCTTTATCAGCACTTCCACCCTCCCACCCCATTATCAACACTTCACACACCCCTTTATCTATGCTTTAGATAATCCCAGCCTCCTATGTGTTCCCCTAGCTCCAGCGAGTTTTGAACTCTAGACCTTCATGTTATACACCAGTGACTTTACGACTCCACTATACTATTTTATTTAAGATTTTATGAAACATCTGGAGATTTATATATATTTCATCACATTTTTTATTCATATATTTATATATATGTTTATATATGTGTTTATATATTAATAAATATATTTTATATATAAACATGTTTACTTATTTATTTATAAAATTAAATTTTTATGTGTGAATATATATAAAATATGTAATTATTGTAATATATTTGATTATAAATAAAATTATATTATGAAAAAGTATAAATATTAAAAACCATAATATCAATATGAATATAATCCATTGGAATAAATCAATCCTCAATGAAAAAGGGGGAAAACCCCCATGAAAGAGGCTTAAAATCCATCAAAATATAAACAAATGGGGTACCCTGACTAAAAAATAAATTCTAAAGGCTTTGGGGAATTTTTGGCCTCGAAAAATATACATAGGGTTTAAACTATGTCACTATGGTGTAGATCTCATCACACACTTCGATTTTATATATGGTAGATCCCAAACAGACAACAAGATCAAAAGTTATGGTTGTTTGAAGTTTGACTTACGTTTTAAAAATATTTTTGTTCTTTTATTATTTTTTGAATTCTTTTATCTATAAATTGATATTAAATGACTATTATTCATTAATAATAAGAAAATTATTAATTAAAAATAACTTTTTAGTTATTTAATAATCCATTTTCATTAAATGTCACACATATTAAGTGTAAATTCCTATTTACCTTATCTAAAATATATTTGAAATAATATATATTATATTTATATCAATATATTTATATTTATATATTAATATATTATTTTCAATGAAATATTTTTATTGGAAACATACTTTTATAGGTGCTTGTATAAAGCACTGATAAAATTCCTCTTTTATCAGTGCCGATAAAAAAGAACTCATATAGGTCCCCCTTTAATAGCAATATTATAAGCGCTATTGAAGACCCCTTTTAACAGTGCTAAAAAAGCATTTTCAAAAACCCCCTTGGACAGTGCATTTTTTAGCACTACAAAAAGGGGGTCTTTACCATTGTTTTTTAGCTATCACAGTTAAAGCCCTAGCATTTGATAAACCCAATTTGGTAATAGTGTATAGTTCATTTTCCGTAACCACCACTCATGATTGGTTTTAAAAGAATAATTGATGTAAAAAGTGATAATTGTTTCATTATTATTGTTTTGGAGATGGTGGGATAATGACTTATCTCACCATAGTTATCCTACCAAATTCATTTTCAATATATATACTAATTATAATCAAAACGTATGATATGAACTTAATGGATTGAGTAACTAAATACAACATGGTATAAAATAAAATTAAAGTAATAATAAACATGAAAATTGTTATTAACCAAGTTAATAAATTAATTTTTTTATTATTCAGGAGGTTAATTTACATACATGACAAGTCAAACTTGAGGTGAGGGGTTTCTTAACTTAATTACCAATTCATTGTTTTTTACTTGTACTTTATTGTCTATTTTTATCCATATTTATTTGTGAGATGATGTATGATTGTATTATGTTTAATTCTAAATTTTCATTTTGTGGGTTTAAACTTCATAAACATAATCACTTCATTTATTAATTCCCATTTTAATGGTTGATCATTGTATGTGATTATAGCCCATTTTTCGTTCATTAAGACATATTTTAAACATGTGCACCTAATTTATTATATATGGTATAAATACATCCAATGTGTACATGTTATATCATGGACACATCATAATTATTGGTATTTTATATTACAGTTATTTTTAATTCGTCCAACTTGATTTGGTTCAATTGCTACTGAGGCGGTAGAGTTATTATATTACAACCTTTTTTTATTTGAAACTATTTATGTTTATGGTTTCATTGATGGAAATCATGTAAAATTATTTTCTTAAACAATGTATAATCCATTCTAATCTAGTAATGAATGTGTATTACTTGTTTTATTTCCATTACATTCCATATTTAACAAATTAACATCAATAAAGTTGATTGCAAGTAATATAAATCTTGTAACCTCTTTTGTAATTAGATTATTTCTCTCCACAGTCTGTATTTTCCTTAAAAAAATTATTTTTACTATTACCCAATGATTAATTAAACAATGTTTTACCATTATTTGAATTTTTTCTAAATATTTTAAATATGAATATTCATGTTGCCTCCCAAACAATGCACCTTTTAACTTTTCTACACAAGTGTGAAAGTTATGTTTTTTTATTCTTATTCGATTAGAATGGAATCTCTTACATTCATGAACACTCATTGATATTAATTTCCATTAAATAAATAATTTTTTTATTTGAAATGATAAAAAAATTTATAAATTATTAGATTTTAAATAAGTGGTATTAATGTGAATAGTGTTTTTCCATAGGAAATATTCCATGTGATCTTTTAAAAAAATCTTCATAAAAAATGGTAGTATTTGATGTTATACGTTAGTTATAAATTATCCATATATTTTTCTCACATATATACCTATATTATTCTTCCATCCTTTAACGGTTTAATACAAGCCTTATGATCATCTATCAAATTCTTTCATTATAAATTTTTTTTTATTGTTATATGAGGTAATATTATGCAACCCATTTTCATTCCATGGCTATTTATTATATTGTATATATGATTGATTTAAATTTATAGCACACATAATCATGAATATGTTATGATTGGTTCACTCATATATAGATACAATTCAATGGGTAATGATTTTGTCCCATGAGACATTATGTATGGGATTAGGGAGTAAACCTAATCAATTTTGGGAATTCTTTCATGATTGGATATTGTCTTGGCAGTTAGCCTTGACTCATGTTTATTTCATTTTATATGTTACTTCCACATTCCCTATGTTTACCTGATCTAATGACATGATGTTATTTATGATATTCTCCCTTGTGACTACCCATGAGCCTCCTATTTTTTAATATCATGTTATATCATTGACTCGTATATCTTATTTTCTTATCAAGTTTATTCCCTTAATGGGGTTTTTATCTCACGACTTTATTTTATATATTCACCGGGTTATCCTATGTAGTTTTAAGATATAAAATGTATTAAGGGGATAATTATTGAGAATAAAATAAGGATTTTATGTTTTAGTTCCCTTTCAATGTATTATAAAACTCGTCTTCCAAAGACAAAAAGCTTCATGATCATCAGGTTGAAATTAAAATATGTTTTTGTAAAAAAACATATAATATTATGTGTAAATGTATTAGTATATAATTTTCTATATCAAAACAATGTATAGTTATTTTTTGGGGATTAGGACTAGAATACATTAATGAGAACCCTATGGATAATTCTATGTATTAAAATATATCCTGGTAATTTTGTGAAGAATAGAGTGAATTGTTTTTAATAAATTAGATAGATATTTGGAACTACAATTTGATATAGCTATGGAAATGATCCTTTTTACGCATCATGTTTGATTCTCATAGTGAATATGTTTTTTAAATTTAAAAAATCATTATAAAACAACATGAGGGATTTTAATTGATGATAATCATGCATTAGCAGTGTTAATCCTATGTTTTTATATGTTTTTAAAAAAAATTAGGCCTTCTACATCCTTTAAATTAATTCTCATTATTGTGATTATTATTTATCATAACATTGTTTTTAATTTAATTCAATTGTTAGAACTAAGAGAAATGATATTATCTCTAAATGTGATTGAAAATTCAGTGGTTCTTAAGAAACCAAATAGGATTATAAATGAATAAAATTATAGTTATATTATTCCTACCTAGTTATCAGGATATACAATTAGTAACCTATACTTTAATAAAATCTTGGACTCCCCAAAGAAGTTAAGGATGGATTCCAATAAGTTCTCCAGTGGAGGATATTATGAAATAAAGAATGATCAATTTTATTCATATCATAAATTTTGGAAGATACACCCAAGATAATGTCATAATAGACTAGGAAAATTTTTTATGTGTGGAAAAAAAAGGTCATATAGAAAAAAATTGATGATGAAAAATGGGGAGTTTAATGGAGGTAAATAAATTTAAACCTAGAGTACATTTTATAGTTTATTGTCTTGAATTTGGGGAACCTATTAATTATCCTTTTCAATTACCTCTTCTAAATTTCTACTCCTATAAGAATAAATGATCTATGTTATACTAATCAATGAGGTGAATGTATTTACAAATGGAGATTCAGGAATTATATTGTTTAAATAGTTTTATCAATGGTGTTTTGTTTATAAAAAATAGGAAATATCTCTATATTGTGTTATTTTTTGGAAGCATAAATTATTTAACTATGGATTTATGGTGGTTTATTTTATTTATTGAAATTATTTTAATACTTTATTTGGGCCTATACATTTTAGTATAAGACCTTATGAGAGATTGATTATATTTGGAGAAAAATATTAATTTTATCTTGGGTGAATATGGGATCAAATCATTAAAATATTTGGGTTTAATACTCATTCTATAATATTTTGAATAATTTTAAACTTAGTTATTCATCAAATAATGTATATTGAAATTTTGGTATCATTTCTATGGATTTATTTATTCATGTTTCGTATCATCATATAAAGGTTTATTCATTTTTGAATTATCATACATTGTGTTGACTATTATATTTTGGATAATTTATAATGAAAAAAGAATAGCTTATTACCCATTTATGGAATTATGTTAACAGTTTGATGTTGATTTTGTTACCTCAAGCATAAAATAAAATTTCATCTTCAATACTCATCTTTCGAAGAAAGAGATGAGATTATGGTAGAGATTGATTAAAGGATGAAATTATACCTTTCAAGTATGTATATATTCCTTTTATTCTTCTTTTATATATAAAAGGAATTCCTAATCTCATAGAAAAAGGATCTTGAAACGAAATTATCCTATTAAAATCATTTTTGATGAATGGATGTACTTTTTACCAATCACAGATTTATTATATTTTACTCATTAAATTTATCATGATAATTAAATTTCTTATGATCATTGATATCTATCACTCTCAATAATTATTTGGGAACTACAACTTTCTTCTATGTCCATATTTTCACTTTCCATTACTATTTTTATATTTGATAAACTATCTATGTGTTATTCATGGTTACCTTTATACTTCTCTTTCCATCTTATATTAAGGAAATATTATTAACCCTTTTTACAATGTGAGATTTCAACAAAGGTGTTTCTAGATATAAATAATTTAATTTACCAAAATCAATTACAAATTTCACGGATGAAATTTATTAAACAAGTGAATAATTTAACACCCTAATATTTTAAAAAGGAAAATATGTTTGATAGAATATAAAAAATGCAACTAATATCCTAAAAAAACTATCAAATATTATAATTTAAAAGTGACTGTTATAATCTAGCTGTTAAATCAGAAGATATAAATAGAATTATCTTCATTATAAAATATATATAAATAACTTAATAAATAAAAATTTATTGATGAATTTATAGGAAATAAGCACTCAATTTTTAATTAATACATTTTATTCTTTATAAAAAAAATTATTCAAAACTGATTTTTATTTCTTTTTGTTATAAAATAATACAATAATTATTTGAGAATTTTTAAATTTTATTTTTTCAAATGAACATATTTTTTTTATAATAGAATATTAAAATTTACTTATGGTGTAGTTTTTTGGATTTTTATAAACTATTGATTCCTTTATTTAATAGTGAATATTACTAATTTTTTAAATACTATGATTTCTTCTCATTAAATCATGTACTTTAAAAGTAACATTTTTAACAACCCCAAACCTAGTGTCTCAGAGTTATTTCATTACTTTATTAAATTGTAACGATTATAATGAATCAAATCTAGATAGGCAAATTAGTTTAGCATTTCTTCAGAACTAGATATATACATGATAACAATTTTACATTGGGAATAGAAAATAAAACATAATACATAAAAAATATAATGAACCTCATCCTTCAAAACTAATTCAATGTTCTTTTATTTATATATCGGGGAAATGAATCAAAATAAGGGTGATCTCAAATGCTCAACAGGGTTTAATTACAACAAATACAGTAATGATTTAATGAACATAATCAACATGGGATGGTAAATAACTGAAAAAAATTACATTTAAATTAAATGACTAAATGAATATATAAGTCTTAATCAATATGGAAAGTTAAGTAACTGAAAAAACATTCTGTTAAATTAGTAATGCATAATAAAATGAATTGAGAGATAATTTCATAGTGAAAATATCTTGTCTAGTAGTAACTAAATACTAAATGAAGGATATTCTTAATTATCAGATGTCATGTTTCCCAAGATCATGATACCTTTACCATCAAGATTCATCCTCAATATAATTTAAAATATACTGGGTAAAAACCCATATGATTTTCCCAATTAATTCATCTCAAGGGAATATCGATGCATCGAGGGTATTTCATTAACCGGTCCCCAACCCGTGTATTCTATGTCATAATAATTCCTAATATATTGAATGATTGAATTATTTCATAAAAAAATGTGATGTATAAAATATCCATATTGATTAAAGGATATAGAATAGTCAATATATCCCCAATGAATAAAATAGAAATTCAAAGTAAACACCATATAAAATAATGGTGTACGGTTTAAGAAATAATCATATTCATCACACAAGAATATGGATATTTAATAGAAATATAATTTCCAATGAAAAATGATTATTATAATTTGATTGTTTAAAAAAGAAAGATAACAATCACAAAATAAAGTTTGATTTTGCAATAACTCTTAACAATTGATGATTTTCAAGTGAAATACCCTTAAATGAAATCATTAATATTGAAACATAAAATTAATTAAGAATGAATTTGTCTTGATATTTAACATAAAAAGGTAATCATATACACCACATAAGTGAATTTTTGTATAATAATAAAATTATCTCAATGGAATGTAAATTGAGACTAAATTCCTAGCCTTATGATTCCTTTCAGTTGAACACTATTTAACATACTATATAATAGTTTTAATAATTTTATTAACTTATATCAGAACAATAATCATATTTATAATATCATACATGGTTCTTTCATAACATCTTATCACCTGTATGTTAATAATTTCTCATTTTTTTCGTTTTTTGGTTAATAACTAGTTTGTTTTTTGAGTATATTTTGATTTTTTTTGTTCCTATAACATTGATAAATATTTGATCATCAAAAAAATGAAAACCATGATATAAATATCATATATAATATGTATATATGTATTAATATTAATCCTTAATATTTGGTTAAAGGAAATAAAATACAACGTTAATTTGGATGATAGGCCGTACGTATACATGAACGTTGTTTCCATTTTATTTTTTTATTGTAATAGAGAATATTAAAAGACATATATATATATATATATATTCATTCCAATTTAATTTTTATGTCATATATATTACACATTTTAATTAAACATATCATTAATATGTTCTATGTAAAGCACAAATGAATAACATCGTTTCGCGAGGCGGTAGTCTGTTGTACGCACAGGCAGCGTTATCGTATTCCCACAAAATAGAATTCATGAACCTATATGTAATATAATAACTAAATAAATATATAAAAATATTAAATATCACATATACCATAAATAAATCATTATTCCCACCCTTGAAATATGGTACTAAAAAAATGTACGACATTAGTTTGTAAGGCGGTAGCCTGCAATACACGTGAATGATGATTTCATAACAAATTTGGTGGATATATCAGAGGTTGTAGGTCATAAATTTACCATAAAAATATCCTAGTATTATTATTATACTATGGTTATTATATAATCAGGTTATAATAAGAATTTATGTAGGTGGATAAGGAAATAAAATAAAAACACTTTTAAAAGAACATTACCTCTTATTCACATATCCT
Source organism: Viscum album (assembly GCA_963277665.1). Classification (NCBI taxonomy): domain Eukaryota; kingdom Viridiplantae; phylum Streptophyta; class Magnoliopsida; order Santalales; family Viscaceae; genus Viscum; species Viscum album. Next base: position 1,244,281,681 of record OY728153.1, read on the forward strand.
ACTTTTGTTTTCACTAAACCCTTACTATAATGGATTTATTCATAACATAAGAATTATATAATGAGTATAGATAATTTTGAGAATTATCTTTTCTAGTATTTCCTGATCCCAAGTCATTTGTATGTGTGAAGAATGGGGAATAATAGTTCCCTTTTATAGTTGAGGAGGAGTGGCCTTCTTGTAATTGCTCAAAAGTATTAACTATTGGGAGGTATCCCTTGCCTAATGTGGATCCATGATTGGAAATTAATGTGCTGTAAGTATGATATGGATAATAAACCTTTCCAACACACAATAAAATACATTTTTTAAACAATTTGTTTTTTAACTCCAAAGTTCCCTTATTTTACTATTTTTGGTTTTTCATTATGATAACTAGTTTTCTTTCCAATATAATTTATTTTTTAGTGATAAATTAGAGCAATACTTATTAGAAAAATTATACCCACTTATTATAAATATTACCTCTAATTTATAAGGTAATAATAATATGTGTGTTGAAAATTAATTTTATCTCAAGTGCATGTAACGTTCAAAAATATCTCTTAAACTATAACCACGTTTACTAATTTTTTACTATTAAATGGGCATTATAGTAATTAAAATAGAATAATTACTCCATTAATGGAAACAAGATTTTTTTAGTATTATTTAAAAATCACATTATAGAAGATAATATTTTAAGATATTTCAAATAAATTAATATAATATTATTTAATATAAAATTGCATTAATGTTAATTTTGAAATTTTTCATTTAATTTGAATTTAAAAATATTCAGATAACGATGGAGTTTTAATATATTAATTTAACAGTTGCATAACATCATATATTCATCATAACAATTAATGTAACAAAATAATTCATTCAATTTACATCACTTTTAATATTTTTTGTATCATTTATTTTATTTAATTATTAACAAAATAATTATTGTGTTGGTATTTATTAAGAACAATATGTAATTATTTCATCTCTAAAAATAAAATATAAAGTATTATGATAACAAAAACTAATTTATATTTCAATATAATATTTATAATTGAGCCCATATAGTTTTTTCATTATCCCAAATCTTTATAGATATCAAAATCAAGGATGTATATTTTTTATCTTTTTCATTACATAACTAATTATATAGGACATAGTCTTGTAAAAGTGTCACCCAAATATATAAAATTCTAGAATACAATTAAAAGAGTAAAAAAATTCTATACAATGAGTTTTGAACAAATTTATATTTCATCTTTACCCTTATACTATTAGTTTAACCACTACATAAACTCTATTTTACCTTAATCACTATACTTAATTTTAACTATTATCATTGATAATTTTGGTCAAAAATTAATTTCACCTTATTAGATATTTTAATTTTTTATGATTCAATATATTAAATCTATTTTTCAAAATATAATTCCTAGAAGTGGTAGAATTATTTTTAAAATAATTCTCATAGACGTGACGATAAAGTGCATTTTTAAAGTGAAAATATCCAAACATGTGACAGTTGTTATATATAAATTCAATATAAAATGATTATAATGACCTAATTGGATTAATGGATATGAAACTTCTCAAAAAAAACAAAAAATGAAACTTCTCAAAAAAAACAAAATTTCACCCTATTATAATTTTTATATTCCAATTTTAAAATATTAATTTTATTTATATATATATATATTATTAATGTGGTAAATATAATTTTAATTTATGTGGTCCAAGCATGTTGAATCTATCTTTTAGAAAAATAATTTTTTTAGAAAACATTTGTTTTTAGTTTAAATCATTATTATTTTATTTATAATCGATAGATATCTAATATAATTTTATAAACTATATATTTTTATATTTTAGTTAATTATATTCATTCATACCATTCCAATTTCTAGGTAATAACTACTATATGAAATGATGATATTAATAGTATATTGATGTTTAGTAAAATGTGGTCTTGAGTGTAATGCAATCTGAACTCAATTTTACTTGTAATAAAGGATGAAAATAGTGTTGTATTCTGAATAATATAATGAATAAAATTCTATTATTTTATAATTTCATAGTGTTACATTCTCCCCACCTTAAATAAATGGTTTCTTTATAATTTAAACATGATCATGGTAATCAAGGGTGTGATATTTGAAAACACATTTATTGAAATCCCACATCATGAGAAGGGTTGGTAAAATATCCACTTAATAAGAGAAAATGATAAGTAAAAAATCATATAAAATAATGAGATCACTATTTTTTGAAGTTGGATAGGATATATGGGAAATGAAAACATGGACATGGAAGAGAAAACTAACACCCAAATACAGATCGAGAGTGATATAGAGAATTGATCATAAGAAATTGGCTGATCGTGATATGGTTAATGACCAAAAGTCCATAAACAAAAGATTCATGAAAAAGGTAATTGATATCACAAAAAATTATGATAATAAGACTACATATTTTTTAAATGGTCCTTTACATAGATTTTTTTAATTATTTTACATTCTAAGAATACTAGAAAATATACATACCTAATTTTTTTCTATTTCATAAGTTTTCTTTTATCCTTTGGTTGTTCTTAGATAAATTTCAAATTTATACCTTACTCAAAGATATAATTATCCAAAAATAAAATTTTTTATTATTTAATCACTAAAATTACCTTTTGACAGAGTATAATATACATAATTGAATAAAAATTCATTCCATAAATCTCTATTAATTATAATGACACAATGGTTATCAAAGGTCATCCAACATGTTCAAATTTCCATATAGCGAAGTAATAAAATAAACTCTAATACCAAAAAAATCATCATAAACTTTTTCATAAAGGTTTATCCTTTTAACCCTTCCATAATTTTATGATCCAAAACATTAGAGGTAAGGTCATTGAGTTTCCCAAATGATGTTATAATTAATATGTTCCAAGGTAGTAATTAGTATCAAATTAATTTTATTCATATCAGTCATTTCTTTATTATAATATCATTATCTCGACATTGGGAACATATTAAGGGTAATATTTTCCCAAACCATGTGCATTACAAAAAGTTCAACATACTACCAAATCACTTTTCATGATAGAATTGAACATATGCTATCAAATCCTTAATGAAATAATATTGTTGTAATATCCTTATATATTTCATTATTACTATACAAAAAATTACCATCAATAAAATAATTTTACAACATAATTCTTGGATCAAAATACACAATCACATTAATCATTCAAAATCATTAGTATCAATAACATAATCTTGACCTTGATCTCGAAGCTTCTTCTAAGGTATATTTCATTGACACTTAGGAAAATGGTTTGCATAGTACCCCATATCCTTATAGTTGAATCCTTGATCATTGGAAATTTATTTCTTTCCCATGAATTCATGTGTTTTGTGGCCCTTTTCTCAAAACTTATAACAAACTCTCAATACCTTCATGTATTTACCATGGGGGTTCTTTCCACAGTTATCAAATGTTGTAAAATCCTAATTTTCCTTATTACCTTTATCTATTATTCACTTTACCATCAACATATTATCTTTTTTCTCTTTGACCACATAATATATGGATAATTATATCTATATCTTGATAACACATATAACCATTTAACCATATGATGAATTTTTTTTAGAGACTAGTGCCCTTCCGAGACTTGGATTAATCCCTTTAAAGAAATGGTTAGTATCACCTTCTGTGTTTTATATGAAATCTGTAATATATCATGATAACATATTATAGGTATATTTATAATATGAAACACTTACTTCCTCATTTTTCTTTAAACTAATGAGCTTTTTCTTCATCTATGTTTGTTTCTCATTGGGGAAATATTTCTCAGAGAATTTCACCTTAAAATATTTTTATTCCATAACAAAACTTCTTTTTGTACATAATAACTATAATATTTTTAAGATAAAAAAATATTGTTACAAAACATCAATCCAAAGGTTTAGTATCGTGGAAAAATTTAGACTATATATTACTTATTCATAAAAAAAATAATTTTTTAAAAAACTTCTTCTTTATCCACCTAAATCTCAAGATCTTATTATTACATGTAGTCACCTGAAGATATACATCAAAGTAGGTGGTGAGAAAAAACATATTATTAGGATATAAAAGGATATTAATCAACATAAAATGGGTGACAATAATCATCACCATCAAAAAATAATCATGGGATCATCGTCATCATCATGCAAGGAAACATTAGATAAAGGCATAGAATGTGGCAATGCATAAAAATGAAGCATCATGTCTTAGTGGTCAAATAACAAACATATTTTTGAAAAAATATATACTCATTACCATGAATAAATTAATTTAATAAATATATAATCATCGTTATTAACAAAGATAACATCACTTTTGGGAATATTTCACTTTATCTCTTGAGATACATAACATTACCTAATTCATTTAAGTGCTGTATAATTTTAGGTTCACCTATCACATCATAACATTCACATAATCATGCATGTTGAATAGAATATATATCAAGAAAATTCCTGAATTAAACCATGTAAAGGATTTTTTTACAAAATTATTTCATAAATCATGAATAAACATTGTGTTATCTAATTAAAAGGGAAAACATACTTAGTATTAGATTCATCATTCATGAGAGAAGAAGAAACAACTCAAAAATAGTTCTTTCAAAAAGACCTAGTCTTTGTCATTAAATCACATTGGAAGAAAATATTTCCTAAAAATAGGGGGGAAATATTGTTTGATTAATATTAAAATAATATCCTCATTGAAATTTGTAATAAAAGAGGAATAACCCAATGAAAATGAGTTAGGTATAATAATCCCCTTACATTATGTCCAAATTGTTTCTTCAGCTTAATATCTAGGATAATCAAATTAGATTCATTAATTACTAAATCAAGAACCACTTATACACTTATTTTATTTATAAACATATTATTAAGTTATTTTATATTAATTTTTTTAAGTTATATATTTCAGTTTTGTAGTTCTAGGAGTGTTCATTTTCTAGGTTTTCAAGATCGGTTTGGTTGAATAAAATTATGGAAGTTCCTCTAAAATTGGAATAATTCTTAAAAATTGAAATTATATGTCATTAATGAACATATATAATTTTATATCATTTTATATATCATTTTTTATAGTATGAGTATGATTCATTATAGAAAATGTTAATGAAAATGATTTAATTTATTTTGGTTGGTTTTTTACGACCATCAAGAACTTATACAATTTTCTTAATTTTCATGTTTATATATTGGTTCCAAAACATAATATAAAATATAATAGGTATAATAAAATAATTTTTATCCATAATTTTGGTTTTATGACCAGACTTGAAGGAGGTAATGGAAAATTAAAATGCATCGTCCACGATGGTAGTAAATCAACACATCACGGACGATGTATGAATTTTTAGAATCTATGGTAGAGAAGAAGGGGTTTGATGATGAATATTTGATTAAAATAATAAAATTATAGTATATATAAGATAATTTATTTATCATTTATGTTTGTATATAGTAGATAAGGAGAGTATAATAAATGAAAATAAATTGAAATGAAACCAAAGAGTATTTTTCCTATAGAATTTCTTCTCCTTGATAACCTACTTAAGGCACTTGGGTTGGGAATTTTTTTATAACCTGAAGATTCTAGGAGCAGGGTAGAGGATTTGGAAGTATATTGGATAGAATTTAAGAAATATTAAAGTCTTTTTATGTGTGATTAGAAGAGGTGGTGAGTGGTAGTATTTATAGTGGAGGAGAGTGGTGTTTTTCTATTATTATATTCATTATTTTTTATTTGGTATCAAGAATATCAATTATATTCAAACATACCACTAAATATATTAAATAATGATGGTTAGTTTGTGATTATGGGCTTACATAATTTATACATAATCCATGACTCATAAATTCATGTATTTAGCTTATATTGTAATTAATCATATTTCACTATTCACAAAAAAAATCAACTATTTTTTAAAAATGCTAAAAATTTACCATAACACTTTTCTGAATTTTATTATTAAAAATTGGGCTCTATTATTGAAAAATAATTTTCCAAATATGATAAATTTAATATTTAAATAAAATAATTATTTATTTGAAAAATACTGATTTTAATATTATAATCTATTTTACCACACACTGAAAAATTAATTAAGGTGTAATAAAATTATATTATAATAATAATACATAAAAATATTAATTTAAGAATATATTTTATAAAAATAAATTTTATCTTTAATATTTTTAGTAATTATAATAATCTAGATAAATATTTCTATTTTACAAAAATTCGAACACTTAATTTTTCATTATTAAAACATTTATTTACTTATACTATGATATAATTATATCAAATTTTCATTTATAAGAAGCCTAGATTTTATATATACTTTCATAAAGAGAGCTTACTATTCTATTTTCCATATTACTATTTTTAATGGTCATGTTACTATTCCAAGGGTCAAGATATTATTCCATCCGTAGGGGTTCATTAATTAATATGAATATCACATATTTCATTCTTCATTGATGAGAATAATGTTTTTCTGAGATCTCTATACATAATATAAGAAGGGAAAAAATTCCATTGAAAATGATAGGGTCAAAAAATTCTTCCTCGTTTTTGAAATTTCTCCCCTGATAATTCTATTTACATAAATAGGTGACGATATATATCCTTTATTGCTTCCACTGGTTCCTAATTTGCTTCTTCATACTTATAGCTCCTCCACATCACTTTGAAATGGTGAGACTACTTATTTCATAGGACTATGTATCTTCAGTAAAAGATCTTTACTAGATGCTCTTAATATGGGAGTTCATTCTATAATTTTACCACCTTAGGATCCAATACATGTAAGTGCTCAGGTATAAACTTCCTCAAGAGTGATACATGGAATATGTCATGAACATCTTCCATACTTGGTGGAAGTGCAAGTTGATATGTCACTACTCCTATGAAATCAAGGATTTAAAATGGGTAATGTAACTTGGGCTAAGTTATCCTTTCCTTCCAAATTGCATGACTCATTTCCATGGTGGTATTTGAAGGAAGATTTTGTCTCCAAAATCGAGCTCCAAGTCCCATCTACAGTTCTTAGCATAGATCTTTTGCAGGCTTGGAGAAGCTTTGATATATTGTTGGGTGGAATGAACCTTCTCTTTCATGTTTTACACAAGATTAGGTCCAAGTATCATTCGTTCAAAAAATTCATCCCAATAGGTTGGATTTGTACATAAATTTCCATGTAGAGTTTCATATAGATCCATCTGAATACTCGAGTGGAGCCTATTTTGTATGATAACTCAACAAATGGGAGCTTCTGATCCAATCCACCATGGGATTTCATTAAGTAGGATATTATTATGTCTTCGAGCATCTAAATATTCCTTTTATATTGAACATTAGTTTGGGGGTGATATACCATTCTAAGATTCAATTCAGTTCTCAAATAATGTTGAATAGTTCTCCATAATTTAGATGTGAATCATGTATCATGGTCAAAGATGATCAAAAGTGGATCCCCATGCATCCTCATCAACTATAACTACCATGCTCTTTATTTCACATTAATTCATAATTTTTTTCATAAAAGTACCCATAACATAACCCAATATAATGATAATTATAGTGTCTTTCAGAACTGGGTATATAGAATAACATCTTGAATATTGTATATAACTACATATTTGAAAATTTAATTAAAATGCTTCTAAAATTCCATTCTTTTTTAAAACTACATGGGATAACCTAGGAAAAAACATAATAAAGGGGTTAGAAATACATTCCATTAAGGGAATAAAAATAATATAATAAGATACATGTTTGAAAATAGGAATATCAATGTGGCAAATGATTAGGAATAAAAAACATGAAAAATGAGACAATATATAGCATGATAATCATAACATGGGATATATTAAAACAACTTAAATCACTGAACCAAAAACATAGGTCAGGGATAAACAACCAAGACTTCATTGTGGAAAATTTACCATAAAATAAACTAGTTCACTCTATTTCCCAAAATGACTTATCATGAAACTAAACATTACCCAATTTATTAGAGCACTATATGTGTGCACAAATCATATTCATTTCAATCTCATTCTTAAGTGTGCCACATATATTATACAACATGGATTCATTAGTCATCATAATTTATTCCATGATTATGGATTTGGGAATAAATATATGTAATTCCCTAATAAAAATTTATATTTTCATAAATGTGAACACCCTTGATAGGTAATGGGTATGTTATTCACTGCACAATCGTTTTGTCATAGAAAATCGTAGTGAAATTTCAACAGCATAATAGTGTCACATAAAGATTCATAAAAATAAGATGATGTGGTAGAAATGGGCATCTCATTAAATATAAGTGAAATGGGATGTAATAGGGACATCTAATATAATTTCCCAACATCATAAATTTTAAAATATAAGGTATAAGGTACTGAAAAAACATGAATAAATAAAAGAATCATAAATATATTTCGGTATGATAACAGGTGTACATAAAGGATAATTGGAGTCTTATTGAGAGTTAAATGAGGGTATAATAATTTATACATTAAATTTATATTAATTTTAATATGTAAGAACATATCCAAAAATAGAAAAATGGAATTTAATATACATAACATAAAATAAGTACTTGAATGGAAATGATATGTGGGAAATCCCTTATGAAATATTAGCACAGTAATATGTGTACATAAATGTTCATGGGAGGGATTAGTGTGTGTGAAAGGGTCCTCTAATAATTTATTAATATGATCGACATAAAGGTTCATATGTATGAACATATCCAATATAAACAAATGGTAATTAAAGGGTTTAACATAAAAGAGGTGCTTGAATAAAAACGAGGGAGGGAGATCCCTTACTTGAGTGTGTGATGCCAAATGCTTGGGAGGGGATTCTTGAGATCTCATATGCACCATGGAAGGAGTGTAGGAGTTAATATAGGAGTAGTAAAATTTCATAGGGAGTTTTAGTGAAGGTAAATTGGATCGTGGGTGCTTTTATAAACTAAATGATGGGTTTTTTATTATTATTTCAGTTTTGGACTCTTTGTAATAAAACATCCAAAACCACAAACCACCTCATGGTTTTCGACCAGGGTTTCTAAAAATTGTGAGTGTTTTTTATTATTTTATAATTTCAAGGCCCTAACTTATAAAAATAATCACCTTGCTTATGTGGAGGCGAGTCATGCTCTTAAGGAAAGGATTTTAAAACCTTAAAATATATTTTATGTTTTGGAGGATTCCTAATGACTTTACAAAAAAACATAAAATAAATTTATTTTAAATGTAAAACATATATTTGGTCTTGTATACCTTTTAATATATTTATTAAATTACTTTTGGGTCATTATTATGTCATAATACAAAAAGTATATTTATACAGTATTTGTTTTTTACCCAAAACTTTTACTATCTTAGAAAATTTTGAACACTTAACCTTTAGAAAATTTCAACATTCATATTCCCATAATTATATTCATTTTATCTAAATAATTTTATAAATATGTGTATTTAAAATTTTAAAATTAAACCGGCATTTATCAGTAATGTTTAGTTTTTTTACAATAACAGTTTTTTGAACCCTTATAAAAACTACATTTTACATCATGAAAATTATATGATCATTTATATTTAAGAAACATTATTTAATAAAAAATATTTTATAAAAATATTTTTTATTTAAAAATCCATTAATTCAAAAAATCATTAATTATATTTGAATAATAACCAAAAATAAAATTTGTTCTTTATTGTACCAAAATAAAAAATCAAATATAAAGTAATAATAATAAGATGAAAATATATTAATTATTCTATAAAAAAATTATGTAAATAATTATATTTCAAGGTTCTTGATACATATCCCTTTAATACCCCAAAAAACTCCCTAATATTAAGGTGCACAATGGTGGGGCTTTCAAGGGGTGGTTTGGGAAACATGGTTTGGGTCATGATCTCGGTGAACTTGAACATCCCCAGTAAAGAGTTTCTCAAATGCTTAATTTATTGGATCTCATCTAAAGATTTTTCAAGGAAAAATTCCATTGATGTTATCTCCCTAAGAAGATCTGATAAATGGGATTTATAGGGTATGATCATACTAGATGAGGTCATTGCTTCCTTTTTCTGTGTCAATTTGATTTTTTTTAAACCCAATATTTATACTAATCATGTGATCTATGTCTTCTACTATATTATAAATAAAAATTATACATAAGAGTTATTTAAATCCATTTGGATATAATAAAACAAAATAATTTCATGTCTATTTTGACCATATGACTTAATAAAAATTTTAATTAAATCAAAAGTGGAATTTTATTTATAACATTTTTTTGTCATTAAAATCCAACCCCCTTTATAAATTTTTACCATGATGTTTTAACTTCCCACACTAAAATATTTGAGGTTAACTCTACTTTATCATCTCTTTTAGTTCCCACGTTCCTTCATCAAACATGTGGTTTCTCCAAAACAATTTGAAAAGATGAATTTTCATATTTCATAGAACTTTTTCTCTACAACATAAGATCATCACTGGCTTCTCCTCATAGGAAAGGTCATTCTCAAATGGTACTACCTATGGATTGAGTACATGTGGGAGGACTTCTATGTACTTCCTCAAGATGGATTCATGGAATAAATCATGTATCTGAGATAAGTTTGATGGGATTTCTAGTCGATAGGTCAGAGATCTAATGAGATCAAGGATATCAAAGGGGGAATATGTATCTTGGACTAAGCACTCCCTTCTTCCAAAAGCTCAAAAATTTAATCCATGGATATATGTTGAGGAATACCATGTCTCCAATATCAAACTATGGGTATTGTCAACAATTTTCATCATATCTCTTATTTCAACTCTGAGAATCCTTGATGTGATGTTGAATGGTATTAACCATTTACACCATTTCCTTGATAATTTTAGGACCTAGAATGTAACATCCCAAGTAAATAAAGAATATAACATTTTCATATTTATTAATATTTGTGAATTAAATATTAATTTTACTATAAATGGGATTCTATGTTCAATGGCATACCTAATACACAACAATGGGTTTCTTTTAAATCTTATGTTGCACACAACGTTGGGTCATACTGAAAAATAATAATATAATATTATTTTAAAAGGTATTTAATGACTAACTCTTATATTGTTAGGAATAGATAGAACTAACTATAATATGAATATACATGTTTTTTAAAAAAAATACCTTTATCCAATAAATTTTAGAGGCTTAAAATAAGAAAGAATCTGATGTTAAGCATAAATACTCTAATATTCATTAAAAGGTCGATTTATCGCCTTTTGATGGAGAACCCTCTTTAAATATAGTTTTAGTAACTTTTATATATTCTATTTGACAAAATAATATTATTATTTAGAATCAGGACATCAAAATTTACTTTGGAAAAAATTTTGGTATTTTTTTGATAAAATTCATGTTTTTAATGAATAGTGAAAAATAAAATATTTTAATTCAAAATTGCCTTTTAATATAAATTTTTTATAGGGTTAGATTATATTTTAAATTGGTTTTAAAGTGTAATTATATTATGTTTTCACCATTTAATCCAATGTTGTTCATTGAAAGTAATTTAACTTTGAAATTGTACATAAACAAGTGTCAATATTTGGATAGTTATTATTTCTTAAAAACACGCTTTTGGTTTTAACAGCGGGAATTAATTTTAAATTAATTTCTTCCAATCTTGTGTTTTTAATTTGGAAAAATGGATTAAATATTTGGAATCAGGAGTTTCAAATTGTTTAAATATGTAACTTTTATTTTTAGACATTATTAATATTTACTTCAGTAAATATTTTATTTACTGTGGTTAAAGGGTAAATTTGGTAAATAAGGGTAAAAATAATATTATAATAATATTAAATTACCCTAACATGTGTCTTAATACTATTGGATGATACATTTACGACCATGAGCATCCTTGGGTCGATTTTTTTACCCCATGGATCCACATGGGAGTGACAATGACACTTTATATTAATTAATTTAAAGTAAAGACAAAAATGACATAAACAAATATCTTTTAGTAAATCAATTTTTACATGGGATTATATAAGTTATCTCTTAGACTATAAATAATCATTTGAAATAAAAAATATTTACTACATCATGGTATTTTTTTATAATTTTTATACATCAAATAAATAAAATTATTTATGACACAATAATGATGCAGTGTTTACCTCATTAAGGAATGATTTAAATAAATAAGATTATAATGATTAAAACAATATCCAAAACCTTTCCAATTATTATTGGATGATTTTATTTCGAACATGAGTCATCTTATCTTTGACTTTAATAAGTTTTGGACCTTTATAACTCAAATATAATTATATAATAAAATAATATTTTCTAACATTCCTAAAGAGCCCCTCCTCCCCTTATAAATATTCCACACCTCTAACCCATTAATCACACCTCTCAAGCCCCTTGGATCATCCAACCTCTACCCAATTAAGCTCCCAACATCTCTCTCTTCCTCCTAGAATCCTTACCTTAGGCAGAAGACAATTCAAGTAAACCTTTTAGTTCAAACCATAAAGAGATACCCGATTTAAAGGTAACATCTTCTCTTAAGTTCTTTTCTTTTACCTTACTTTTCCAACCCCCTAAACTCTTTTTATTTCTTTAATTTATAACAACAACAGTATCCTAAATATACTAGGTTTTTTTATGAGAATTATTTGAACTACACTTCCACACACCTCCATCTAATGGATACAAACATATTGTTTCTGTGGACGGCAAACTAATACCTCATGAAATGATGATTGTTCAAATATCTCCAACTGCCTCTCATGGTGGCCATTATGATGGAACTATATTTATATGTGATATTGTAATGGCCTGGAACCCTTCGGTCCATTCCTTTGTTGAAATCGATGTGGTCAACACGATGCACGTTATAATGATAATTTTTAATACTGATGATAACGTAAAAATATGTTAAATAATAATAATGATGACATAAATTATGTGATTAATTAAACTAAAAAAGGAATAATCATGATTAGATGATTTAATGGGTGTTATTATTATTAATGATGTGAAGTGGGAAGGTGTGTGACCCATTAGACATTGATAAATAAAACATGCAGTTTATTATTAATTGAGTAATTGTTGAAATTAAATTTGAATAATAATAATGGGTGTTGTGTTATTAATATTATTCATAATATTAATAATAATGAGAAATTAATGAAATGAGTCATGTTATTTATTGCAAAAAAATAAATGAAGATGCACAGTGGAAGCATGGTGGTGTGTTAATAAAATTAAAGTTGAGTTCGTTATTATTATTATGTTAAATAATAAAAATAATGGTGGCATAAAAATATGTTGGGTTTATTAAATTGAATGGTTTTAATTTAATAAAAGTGGTTTCAATTTAATCAGTGTGAAATAAAAATAATTATAATTAAATAATTAAATTAAAAAATGTTATGCAACATTAACATGGCATGGTTAATGTGGAAAACGTCAAAAATAATAATAATTATTGATAATAATTGGTGACGAGTTAATAAATTTTAATTGGGGATTTGTTATAATTATTATACTAAATAATTATAATAATAATGTTGGATTAAATTATGAAAGATCCATCAATAAATATTTAATGAGATTTAAACTTGATATATGAGAATAAATGAGAGATGTTATTATTTATGATAATTGTGTTAAAAAATAATGATAAAGGTTTAAGATGGGGAGTGATGGGTATGGAATAAAAGGGGAGGTGCCACTTTTGGTTGGAGCATGAAGGAATTGTGGAAGAGATTGGAGAGAGAATATGAGATATCAAAATTTGAGAAATAATAAAAGAAAAAAAATAAATCATTCAAGGGGGTGGGGCGTGGTTGACATGGAGTCAAAGGAGAGGCGCCTTTTTTTGGTGGGGGCGTGGGAATGAGTAGCCTCCTTGGTAAGTTATCATTATTATATATTATAATAATGATTAAAATATGATAATGAAAATATTAAAAAAATGGAGTCAATCATGGGGGGCTTATGTGCTACAATTTTAAAAGAGGTTGAGCATGGGTTTTTTTAGGTGGAAGGAGAATAAATGTTAAATTAAATTAAATAATATAATAATGTAATTATTAATTTTGTTGGGAAAACCATGTTTAGTCCATAACTTCTTCGTGCGACATCGGTTTTATGAACCGTCAGTTGCAGTGCGACCCTGACTACGAGACGGAAATTATGAGTCCAATATTGGATGTCTTTTTTGGTTTTTTGGATCGGGTACCCGAAACGCTTGTGAATTAATAGATTTAATATTATTATTAAATCTTTGACCTGTCATAACTCCCACGTGCGATGTCCGATTGACTTCTCATCAGTGGCAATGTGATATTGTCATTAATAATATCGCTTCAAGTCTAAGGTTGGATATTAAATTATGGTTCGTGGCTCGGGTCCACAAAACACCCAATAATAATAACATTGTTATTATTATGGGATCTTGTATCCAACGTATCTCCTCCATATGATGTTGGAATGGAAAACCTTCTGTGACTTTGCAACCCTGAATTTATGAAGGTCATTTTAAGACCAATGATGAACATCCGTTTTATGAATTTTTCCTCGGGTCAAAGAAACACCTAATATTAATTTATTATTATCATTATTATTAAAACGCGTGGAAATCACATGAAGTGTCGTGTATCGAACAGTCAAGTAGCATAACTGTTGTACGGTTACGGCACGTATTCATTATTTCATGCTGAATATGGTTTTTTTCTTTTGCCTATGTAATAGAGGGTAACATATTATTTGCAAACCCTTCTTCTCCACACGACGACACTCCTGGACGACTGAGAAGTAATCTTTTTAACTTCTTTATCCGGACTCTGATCATCGATCCGTTAGTAACTGTGGGATTGTGTCAGCAAGGAGAACATCATACACCCTATTCCATTCCCTCTTCTTCAACTTCCCCTCTGTAGTTTCCAACCGAGGAGACTACTGATAATTGACGGGAACAATGGTCTTTGACGAACGACTATAAAAAGGTATGCTAAACCTCTATTCTTGTATTCTCTTTCTGATCCTACTTCTCCCATTTTCCATCCATGCTACAGCATGTGATCTCCGTGTTGAGGGAGTTTCTTATGTTGTTGATTTGGTGGTGTCGCGACGTCCTTGGTGGGTGCAGTCGTTCTGGGAGAAGCCTTGTGATCATGGTGGTCGTGTTCGTAGAAGGACATCGGAACCTTTTGAGGTAGGGATATTACCTTCGTCTCTCTAAATTTATGCATCATACGGGGTGGGTGTCCTCTTGTTTACGTGAAACACATTTGAACTGGTTTAATAAAGATAATAACTGGCTTATATAATGGGGATGGGAAGTTTGTGAATGTAGTTACATTATTTATATCCTGTGATATTATGTTGTGAATTTAATGAGCTTCTGTCTAATAAAAAACGTGGTCATTGGGGGACTTTGATTACGCAATTAAATGTTGCCCTCTCCTTCTTGATTTTATTATGGATGGAAATTTTATTGAATGTGAAAATCGGTTAATCACGTAAATTTTTCTAATTAAATACCTGGAACCCTTGTGTGATCACCCCGGTTGAACAAACTGAAATAATAAACATGTGGGTACTGTTTAGGGTTTATTTTTGTGAAGGGGGTGTTTTGTGGGTTGTTGTGGATCGGGTGAGCAGTGGGGCTAAGGTTGGGTTGGTTATGGGTTGGTTTGAATGTTATATTGGTGATGGGAAGTGGGGCTGCAATAAATGGTATCAAATGGATGATGATGTACAGGTTTCGGTGTGATTGTGGTTATGGTGGTTGGCAGCGGGGCTGCAGGGATGAGTTTGAATGTGAACAAACTGTGGGTTGTGAATAATAAATAAAAGTAGAAGAGTTAATGAATGGTGGGGAATGGTAATGGAATGGGAATAATAATCAATGGGGTTGGTTGGTTAATAAGAAGGGACTTGTTTGTGTTTCTTGTGTTTTCCTAACTTGATTTGTGGATGGCAGGGATATGTTTTAGGAATGCTTGATCTAGTTTGGTTGTTGATAGTTGCCTAGTAGTTAAGAAACTGATAACTAAAGCTGTTGAAACATGAAAACATTAAATGGGGTTTTGGAATTTATTGTTGTGTGAATACTCTCGAAGTAGCAGTGCCAAGGAACATGCTCAGATCTTTGTGTAGAAGCCTTAGGATGGGCTGAGTGGTTTTTATACTTATATAAATCTATACATTTTATGTTTCTTTATGCACCCCACCCATGTCGAGCACTACATTCCAAACACCTATGGGACGGGGGGTGAGAGTCTCAAAAATCCAAAGGATGGATAGTTACTGTTCTTCACTGTGCTCCCTCTTCTAGGTTCTATAGCCCAAGTTCCTTTGTGCAGGTTATGATAGATGTTTCCCAAGAATCTTCGGGATGAGGTGTGATATGTTCCCAGGTGTCTTCGGGATGAGATGTTGTTATGGATGAGGATTGTGTGCCGGTGGGATGTGATTTGAGATGGCTGAGTATTGTGTGTCGGCAGGTTACTATGAGCTTCGTATGGCCAGGTTGCGGCACTAGATCGAGCTTCGTATGGCCAAGTTGCGGCACTAGCTCAGGAAGAGGGGGAAGCATCAGAGCGTTAGGCGTGAGGGCTTGAGCAGTATCTAGTGGGAAGGTGGTGCGGAGTACCCATACTTTGATAACATTACTACTATACCAATTATAAATATAACTCAAAATTATAAATTTTTTAAATTAAAAGGCAGTTTTCAATTAAAATTTAGTATTTTCCCTATTCATCACAAATATAAAACATCTCATAAATATCGAGAGAATTCATGCTAAGATAAATTAGTTATTCTAATTTGGAAAATGGTGTTTATTTTTTCATATAAATTTTATAAAAGTGCTAAAAAATTATTTTAATTTATTTATACCAAGCATGATCAAACCTTCTTTTAGAAAAATACTATTTTCAGAAAACGTTTCTTTTTCTTTTAAATTATTATTTTTTTATTCATAATTAATAGATAAATAATATGAATGGGTAAATTATGTATTTTCCCAATTTAGTTAATCTTAGTAATTACCTCCATTCCAATGGCTCTATAACAACTACTATATTAAATAAAAATATTAATAGTATTTTGTTGTTTGTTAAAACTCAATCATGCATGCCACACATGATAAACTCATTGTCTCATGTAATCCAGGCTAAACGAAGTGTTGTTTTATGCATATGTAATTGAATAAAATGTTATTATTTTATAAATCTGGGGTGATACACCATTATATTTAGTATTTGTTATTAAAATGTAATATGAACCATTTTCTTTTGAATAATCTAATAATTTCATTTCAATATGTAATTTTCTTGATTTTCATATAAGTTTATTATAATTATTAAAATGTATTATTCTTCAAACTGTTTTTATGTGCATGAACTTTATCATTTTTAATTAATTAAAATAACCCCAAATAAAAAATCTGAATTAAATTAACATATTTTATTTATAGTTATATGAATTTAAATTCATATTACCATTATTATTAGTCAAATAGTTAATATATGGTCCTCTTATGGTTGAAAAATAAAATTCATGAAAAACTTTTTTTCAACACGTTTTATGGAAATATTATTTTATTAAATTTTTCCAATTCTATGAATATAACTTGATAAAATGGATTATGTATTTTTAATAATAATAATTAATATTAGTTAATAAGTTTAAATTAATTGTTTCTTTAATGGTTAGTAAAAATTAATTACCATGGATATGGTTAAAATGTTGTTTTTTAAGTTACATCTGATTGTTTTAAAATTGATTTTTCATACACATATAATTTTTAGTATAATAAATTGTATTTAATATTTATAATAATTTTTATAAATAATATAATAAGGTCCAACTTTATTTTTAAGTTTAAATGATAAATTTTCTCAGTAAAAACAAGTTACCATAGTGAGAACAAAAATAATAAAAGTGAGAAACCTTATAGGTAAAGGGTTAAAAATGTTTTATTTGTAATTTTTTAACCATATATTCCCTACAATAAATTATTTATTAATTTTTTAGATTTTTGGATTAAGAGTTAAATCCAATTATTGAATAGTTGTGAGTATTTACTAAAAATGTCACTCCTTCTAACTAATAAAACTGCACCTCCTCCCATAATTTATTTACACATAAAAATAATTTTAGTTTGGAAAATCCATGCCAGAATAAATTTTTTAATTCCATTACCATATATTAGAAGAGTTGCTTTAATTATAAAATCCTTATATGAAGTTATTTAGTGAAAACCCGAATAGTGTTTTTGAAGAAGAGGTATAATTCTTAACCATGTATTTTCATTTTATTTTTTCTTCCACCTTCTTCAAATATTATTCATCCTTGAATTTTTTTAAAAGGTTGGGGCCGAAGCCTCATTTTATTATTAAATAAAACAAAGACCTCTTTTAACTGGGTAGAGGGAGACTCATTACAAGGCCCAAAGGCCCGGTGGGAATTTATCCCATTACATGGCCCGTAGGCCCAAGGTCCATTTTGTGAATTGTACTGCTACAGTAACCCCCTCCCCCACCCTCCCCCCCCCCCCCCCCGCTACAGTACTTCACAGTACCCACCACTGCTATAGTGCACCTGCCACTGCTGTAGTGACTCGCCACTGCTATTGTTCTCGTCGTTTCTACAGGGTCACTGCTACTACAGTCACTACAGTACTTCTATAGTACTTACGCCCAATGGGTTTTAAACCCCCATTTTTCATGTTAGATGACAGGGTGCTTACCACTAAGCCAAACCCAAACTACATTCATCCTTGAAATTATAATTTCTCAATAATATCACGTATAAAAATGTGTTATTATTTTTATTATTTTAATGGAATAAACTATAGCCATATAATTTTCCATTAAACTATAAATCAAAAGGTTATTTGTGTGTACTGTCACGACCCGTCCTCGGGGCTTGTGCCGTGACTACCCCAAGCCCGCCTTCCATAGGCCAGGGTCTGGCGACTAGCACCAAGGCGTAAATCCCAGTAAAAAGGGAAGGCATTGCCTTTGTAAAATAAACAAACACCACAGAGTAAGAAAGCGGAAAAGTAAACACTAAGTAAAAACTGAATACAACTGAAGTGTGGAAAGAAAGTGGGTCAGTATACAAACCCAAAACTGAAAGTAAAGTACAACTCGAAAGGGAAAACAGCAACTGAAAAGTAAAAGCTGCTACGCCGAGCTATCCACTGGAAATCCCACCTGAAGGGTGGGTACAGATAGCTCATCTACTCCTCGGGTCTCGCCGTCCGCTCCGAGTACGTCCCGCCCAGTGGTCCACCTCCAGGTACCGTCCTGCTCTGCGAGCCTAAACCACGATCAACGTTGTCCGTCGTCTGCAACCAACACAATGTAGTGCGGGCATAGCCCGTGTAGGGGTGAGTATAAGCTACTCAGTAGGGACCCTGAGACCCCTGAAGGTCTCCCAAAATCCTCAAAGGATAAACCACAAAGGAAAGATACAATCATGAAGTAACGATCGACACTGCTTGGGTATATGCCCATACATATACCTAAGTCATCAATTCCAATATGCTCCAAACTCCGAGCCCAAGTACAACTCAGTCCACACAGGAAAGTATACGTATTCCACACAGGAAAGCAAAACGAAATCCACACAGGATAGCACAACACAATCCACACAGGAAAGCAACAGGATTCAGCTCACATAGGTATACATCATCGAAAAGGTGAAAGAGATGATCAGACATAGATACTGAATCATCTAAGCTGGGACCCACATAGGATACAAGACCAGCACTGAACCATCAAAGCTGGGACCCACATAGGATACAAGACCAGCACAGCTAGGACCCACATAGGATACAAGACCAGCTGTCTTCATTGATTCATCTATATTGGGACCCACATAGGATACAAGACCAGTATTGAATCATCTAAGCTGGGACCCACATAGGATACAAGACCAGCACTGAACCATCAAAGCTGAGACCCACATAGGATACAAGACCAGCACAGCTAGGACCCACATAGGATACAAGACCAGCTGTCTTCATTGATTCATCTATACTGGGACCCACATAGGATACAAGGCCAGTATTGAATCATCTAAGCTGGGACCCACATAGGATACAAGACCAGCACTGAACCATCAAAGCTGGGACCCACATAGGATACAAGACCAGCATGGCTAGGACCCACATAGGATACAAGACCAGCTGTCTTCATTGACTCATCTATACTGGGACCCACATAGGATACAAGACCAGTATTGAATCATCTAAGCTGGGACCCACATTGGATACAAGACCAGCACAGCTAGGACCCACATAGGATACAAGACCAGCTGTCTTCATCGATTCATCTATACTGGGACCCACATAGGATACAAGACCAGTATTGAATCATCTAAGCTGGGACCCATATAGGATACAAGACCAGCTGTCTTCATTGTCGCATTCCACTGAGGATCTCTGCACAAACGTCGTCGTCGAAGTCGCAGTAGCAGTCGCAGCCAGCTCTAGGGTTCCCGCACACAGCAAGCTCGTTCGGGAGGGTCCGCTCCACGAGCCGAGAGGCTGATACATCAACTATCACAAAGTCCAGAGTTGATGTATCCAAAAGTTCCGTATCGTCAACAGGAACTCAACGCAAGAGACGGCGCGTCAATTGGACGCCCGGTCTGAGAGTTATTTGCTTTTTCGTCCCAGGGGCCCGGTTGGTTTTTAAGGCAAAACCAACCCGACCGTACTCCACCTGCGTCCAAACCTCGGGCGTAGTATGCCAAAAGATCTGTCTCACTAAGAGGAACTCAACAAAGCTGACGGCACATCAATCGGACGTCCGTAGCTCAAGATATGAGTGTTTCCACTCCGAGGGCCCGGTTGGTTTCGTGTACGAACCAACCCGGCCAAACTCAAAGTATTACAAAACCTTGAGTGCGATATACCGAAACGACCGTCTCGATCCAAGGATCTCTTTTCCGCTGATGGCGCGTCGTTTGGAGGTCTGTAGCTCAAGTTACGGGCAAAAGACCGAAAATGTTCCGAAGACGGGGGGGCCGGGCCCGGGCCGACCCGGCCCGACCCCCCCCCCCCCCCCCTGGGTTGGCCGAACCGGGTCGACCTGACCCGGTCCAACCCAGCCGGCTCGGTCCGGCAGCTCGGCCCGGCCCGGCGGCGCGGCCTGGGTGTCGCGTGTGCGCCGTGCGCGGGGGCAAAGCCCCCCCTTTGTTTCAAAAGGGCGGCGTGGCATTATGCTGCACCTTTGAATACAACGCCCCCCTCCACGTGGGGGGGGGCGCCTCTACAAAAACCGGGGAATTCAATCCCCGGTATTTACGGATCACGGTCGGCCTTAGGCCGGCCGTTTTGATCACACGCGGGACCCACGGGTCCCGCCTCCTTTGCAAACTGGCGGCCGGCACGGTCGGCCGCCTTCCACCACTTCGCCGCGGCCCGATGGTCGCGGCTCTCCTGATCTCCGGCGGCCGGCGAGGCCGGCCGCCTCCGGCTGCTCCGCCGCGGCCGTAGGTCCGCGGCTCTTCCTTATCCGCCGGCGGCCGGTTTTTCGGCCGCTCCTTCTAGCTCTGCCGTGGCTCAAGCCACGGCCCTTGTTCGATTGGCACGACGCGACGGCGCCGCGCCCCTCCGCCATAGATCGCTTCGACCGCTGCCTCCCTCGGGTTCTCCGGCGCGGTGCGTTGGTGCCGCGCCCCACCACCGCGGCCCGCTCCGGCCGTGGTCCTCGTGATTTCCGCGCGGTGCAACGGCACCACGCTACCTTCGCCTTAACAACAACGAAGATCAACGAAAGGTGGGAAGGAGGATCGACCATGTTTGTGCGGTCCGATCTCCTTCCATTATTTCGATATCAAGCGGTCCAAGCAAATGAAATAAAACTTAATGACAGACGAGCACAATTTTATATCAATAAAACCGAACTAACCCCTACCTCGATTTCAAGTGCGGAGCACGTCAACAAGCCGTGGAAGACAAGCGTCGCGGAGGTCGGGCGTTGCGGGAATCGAACGTCGATTCCGTTGACGTCGAGGTGCGTCCGAAGAGGTAACGTCGCTGGAGAAGCTTCATAAGCTGACGAAGAAAGCCCGAGGAGGAAGCGACGTCTCCTTTCGTTGACACGGGAAAAAGATCGAAAGAAGCGGCGTCGTCGATCTTCAGAAACACACCGGCTACGAAGAAGAGAAGAGACGGCACGTCTTTCTCTTCTTATGGTGACAGCGTTCTTCGTCGGAGCCTAAGTGTTCTCCGCGTTCATCGTCGTGGTTGAAGAAGAAGAAGAAAGCTTCCCAATCCTCTCAAGGTGGCAAAAGAAAACTAACCCAAATAAAATAAGTCTAAGGCTTATTTTATTTACACAACTAAACCACTTTGAATTTCAAAAGTTTGAAATTAAGTCACTCATCTTAATTAATAACACAAGTTGTCAAAATTAAATAGAGTGGAGTTATTGGGGAGTTTAAGGGGAGTTGAAGAGTTAGGGCTCGTGTGGGCCCCACCACACTTAATCCTCTCAAGGGTGGTTATGTGGGTGTGGGTCCCACCTCTAACTCCCTTTGGGAGGAAATAACCAACATGGATAAAAATAAATTGTGTTTCCACAATTTATTTAACTTCATCTAATTTCCCCCAAAACTAACTCTCAACCCGCATAAAATGCAACCTCGGAAAAGGTCTCCTTAAGCGAATATCGGCGTTGTGAGTTCATCGGTGCCCTCGGAATTCGATTCCGGGCACCGGTTCAAAAGTTAGAAAAAACCCGCTCATTCGTTCACTGAATGTACCCGAGCCAAACTTCGGAAATTGATTCCGGGCACACCGGGCCTTGGAATCAGGTGCCGTCAGAAACTGCGTTCTTGTAAAATTCCAAAGAAAATTAAGAAAAAAAATTCCTTGAAATTTCCAGGTCTTTACATTACTCCCACCACAGGGCTTTACGTCCCCGTAAAGCTTCAACACAGACTAGGGATACAAAGGCGGTAGAGTTAGGCGGTAAGCCACCTCGCCAATCCAGCTGAGGACCTGGAAGGGTCCGATGAAGCATGGAGACAACTTGTCACCTTGGCCAAATCTCCGTAATCCACGTTGAGGTGAGACCCGCATGAAGGCATGGTCGCCATCTGCGAACTCCAGTGGCCTCCGCCTCCTGTCAGCATAAAACTTCTGCCGGCTCTGAGCTGTCCTCATCCGCTCCTGGATGACCTGGACCTTTCTGTCGTGGCCTGGACCATCTCTGGTCCCACAAGAGCTGCTAAGATTTCCCCTTTGCCGATAAGAGAAATATGGTCTCATCCCGTGGATGAACCACTTTCTTTGCCTAATACTGTCAATCCCGACATGGATGATACTAATCCATACCAAGGATGATGTCGTAAGGCCTCGACACTACTACCAAGAGATCCAACCGTTACTCTCATCTCCAAGGGTTGAGTCACACTGTCGGCATCAGTGTGTGGTAACCGGGTCTCCTCCAGTAGATGTCTCACAAGTGAGGGTCAAGTCAACAGTCAAAACTGGAACCTCTTAGTAACAACTCAAAAGAGGAAAGGAATGAAAACATCACAAAGGTAAGCGTCTTTTACTATTGCAGCTCATAATACAAAGACACTACACAACAACAACAAGGGACTAGAAGTACAAAGGACGTATCCACTAGTTCCACTCTTGTCCATCTGCTCCCAGAGCTCCATGATCGAAGGCCTCAACTGCCTGAAGCTGAGCTCTCGCATTTCCACCAACTCCATGCGGTCGGGGTGGACCTCCTGGTGGTGGTGGTGGCAACACCTCGAAGTGTCTCCCACCATCGGCTACTCGGTCAGCTCCTCTGCCTCGTCTGCCTGCACCCTGCAGACCACCGTGGCCGAGCCTCTATCTGGGAGGTCCCTCTACCACCTGCTGCTCATCTGTAAGACGAGTCGGGCAGTCTCGAGCCATGTGACCTCGCCCGCTGCATGCGTAGCAATGCTTGCCCCTCGTGTAACTGGCTCTCCTTTGGGTTCCCTACACAACCGAATCTTCATCCTGAGACTGCCCATCTGATGGTCTGGCCTGTTTGGACCTCTGCGTCACCTGTCTACTGCCAGCTGCAGAAGACCTTGCTACGGGCCGTCCTGCGGAGGGCCCTGTCACTGGAGCCTACTCGACGAGAAAACTCTCTACTAGAAGGGCTCTCTCCAACACCTCTGCTTGCGTCGGAATGTTGAGGGAGATCATCGAAGCCCTGATCTCATGCCTCAGTCCCTGCTCGAAGGTCCGGGCCCAGAAAAACAGGTCTCGTACCATATCTGTGGAGTAGCGTGAAAGATCAGTAAATCTCGCCGAGTACTGGGCCACTGTCAAGCTGCCATGCCGCAGCTGAAGAAGCTCCTGAATGCGCACCGCACGGAGGGTGGCTGGGACGAACTCAGAGCGGAAGATACTCTCAAAGTTCGTCCAGAGAAGAGATGTCTCATCATGCACCTGGAGCATCAAGCTCCACCATCGGCCCGCTGCTGCGTGCAGTAGGCTTGCTGCGAGGATCACCATGAGGTCTGCTGGTGTCCTCACTAGCCTGAAAACACGTACGACTGCCTCCAGCCAGTCCTCGGCTGCCTGGGGGTCCATCTCCCCGCGGAACCTGGGTGGTCGCTGATGCTGAAACTTGTGCAGTGCGCTAAGGCGACGTGCATCGTCAGCGGCTGGGGCTGGTAGCATCGGTGGCTCGGTGGGTAAAGGTACCGTCAGTGCCTCTGCTGACAAGGAGCCCTGCATCGAGGCCTCGTCGCTCGGTGGGCTGTCATCACACTCCACTCTCGGAACCCTAGCTGGCTGCCGTCATGGGGCCATCCTGAAAAGAAGCAGGTGTGCCACGGTCAGAACTGTATACCTAGTGAGCTGACATAAGTAATCATAAAGAAAACTTGAACACACAGGCAATCAATGTTTTCGTGCATTAAGTCGGAAATCAGAAGTCAGGGTCCTGGTGTACGGATACGTCGGCCACCGCACTAACACTGGACTCCCTGGACTGATAACCACACTCAATAAGCTAAACACTATTGCATCACATAGAAAATATCAGAGTTCGCGGTAGAACTGAACTCCTCTAATACCAATTTGTCACGACCCGTCCTCGGGACCCATGCCGTGACTACCCCAAGCCCGCCTTCCATAGGCCAGGGGCTGGCGACTAGCACCAAGGCGTAAATCCCAGTAAAAAGGGAAGGCATTGCCTTTGTAAAATAAATAAACACCACAGAGTAAGCAAGTGGAAAAGTAAACACTAAGTAAAAACTGAATACAACTGAAGTGCGGAAAGAAAGTGGGTCAGTATACAAACCCAAAACTGAAAGTAAAGTACAACTCGAAAGGGAAAACAGCAACTGAAAAGTAAAAGCTGCTACGCCGAGCTATCCACTGGAAATCCCACCTGAAGGGTGGGTACAGATAGCTCCTCTTCTCCTCGGGTCCCGCCATCCGCTCCAAGTACGTCCCGCCCAGTGGTCCACCTCCAGGTACCATCCTGCTCTGCGAGCCTCAACCACGATCAACGCTGTCTGTCGTCTGCAACCAACACAACGTAGTGCGGGCATAGCCTATGCAGGGGTGAGTATAAGCTACTCAGTAGGGACCCCGAGACCCCTGAAGGTCTCCCAAAATCCCCAAAGGATAAACCACAAATGAAAGATACAATCACGAAGTAACGACCGACACTGCTTCGGTATATGCCCATACATATACCTAAGTCATCAATTCCAATACGCTCCAACCTCCGAGCCCAAGTACAACTCAGTCCACACAGGAAAGTATACGTATTCCACACAGGAAAGCAAAACAAAATCCACACAGGATAGCACAACACAATCCACACAGGAAAGCAATAGGATTCAGCTCACATAGGTATACATCATCGAAAAGGTGAAAGAGATGATCAGACATAGATACTGAATCATCTAAGCTGGGACCCACATAGGATACAAGACCAGTTATCTTCATTGTTTCATTTATGCTGGGACCCACATAGGATACAAGACCATCACTGAACCATCAAATCTGGGACCCACATAGGATACAAGACCAGCACAGCTAGGACCCACATAGGATACAAGACCAGCTGTCTTCATTGATTCATCTATACTGGGATCCACATAGGATACAAGACCAGTATTGAATCATCTAATCTGGGACCCACATAGGATACAAGACCAGCACTGAACCATTAAAGTTGGGACCCACATAGGATACAAGACCAGCACAGCTAGGACCCACATAGGATACAAGACCAGCTGTCTTCATTGATTCATCTATACTGGGACCCACATAGGATACAAGACCAGTATTGAATCATCTAAGCTGGGACCCACATAGGATACAAGACCAGCACCGAACCATCAAAGCTGGGACCCACATAGGATACAAGACCAGCACAACTATGACCCACATAGGATACAAGACCAGCTGTCTTCATTGATTCATCTATACTGGGACCCACATAGGATACAAGACCAGTATTGAGTCATCTAAGCTGGGACCCACATAGGATACAAGACCAGCACAGCTAGGACCCACATAGGATACAAGACCAGCTGTCTTCATCGATTCATCTATACTGAGACCCACATAGGATACAAGACCAGTATTGAATCATCTAATCTGGGACCCACATAGGATACAAGACCAGCTGTCTTCATTGTCACAGTCCACTGAGGATCTCTGCACAAACGTCGTCGTCGAAGTCGCAGTAGCAGTCGCATCCAGCTCTAGGGTTCCTGCACACAACAAGCTCGTTCGGGAGGGTCCGCTCCACGAGCCGAGAGGCTGATACATCAACTGTCACAAAGTCCAGAGTTGATGTATCCAAAAGTTTCGTATCGTCAACAGAAACTCAACGCAAAAGACGGCGCGTCAATCGGACGCCCGGTCTGAAAGTTATTAGTTTTTTCGTCCTAGGGGCCCGGTTGGTTTTTAAGGCAAAACCAACCCGACTGTACTCCACCTGCGTCCAAACCTCGGGCAGAGTATTCCAAAAGATCTGTCTCACTAAGAGGAACTCAACAAAGCTGACGGCACGTCAATCGGACGTCCGTAGCTCAAGATATGAGTGTTTCCGCTCCGAGGGCCTGTTTGGTTTTGTGTACGAACCAACCCGGCCGAACTCAAAGTATTCCGAAACCTTGAGTGTGATATACCGAAACGACCGTCTAGATCCAAGGATCGCGTTTCGGCTGACGGCGCGTCGTTCGAAGGTCCGTAGATCATGTTACGGGCAAAAGACCGAAAATGGTCCGAAGATGGGGGGTCCTGGCCCGGGCTGACCCGGCCCGACCCCCCCTGGGTCGGCCGAACCGGGTCGACCCGACCCGGTCCAACCCGGCTGGCTCGGCCCGGCGCGGCGGCGCGGTCCGGCGCGGCGGTGAGGCCTGTGTGCCGCGTGTGCGCCGTGCGCGGGGGAAAAGCCCCCCCTTTGTTTCAAAAGGGAGGCATGACATTATGTCGCGCCTTTGAATAAAACGCCCCCCTCGCACGGCTGGCCACCTTCCACCACTTCACCGCGGCCCGATGGCCGCGGCTCTCCTGATCTCCGGCGGCCGGCGAGGCCGGCCGCCTCCGGCTGCTCAGCCGCGGTCGTAGGGCCGCGGCTCTTCCTTATCCGTCGGCGGCCGATTTTCCGTCCGCCCCTTCTAGCTCTACCGCGGCTCAAGCCGCGGCCCTTGTTCGATTGGCACGGCGCGACGGCGCCGCGCCCCTCCGCCATAGATCGCTTCGACCGCTGCCTCCCTCGGGTTCTCCGGCGTGGTGCGTCGGCGCCGCGCCCCACCACCACGGCCCGCTCCGGCCGTGGTCCTCGTGATTTCCGCGCGGTGCAACGACACCGCGCCGCCTTCGCCTTAACAACAACAAAGATCAACAAAAGGTGGGAAGGAGGATCGATCGTGTTTGTGCGGTCTGATCTCCTTCCATTATTTCGATATCAAGCGGTCCAAGTGAATGAAATAAAACTTAATGACAGACGAGCACAATTTTATATCAATAAAACCGAACTAACCCCTACCTCGGTTTCAAGTGCGGAGCACGTCAACAAGCCACGGAAGAAAAGCATCGCGGAGGTCGGGCATCGCGGGAATCGAACGTCGATTTCGTTGACGTCGAGGTGCGTCCGAAGAGGTAACATCGCTGGAGAAGCTTCGTAAGCTGACGAAGAAAGCCCGAGGAGGAAGCGGCGTCTCCTTTCATTGACACGGGAAAAAGATCGAAAGAAGCGGCGTCGTCGATCTTCGGAAACACACCGGCTGCGAAGAAGAGAAGAGACGGCACGTCTTTCTCTTCTTATGGTGACGGCGTTCTTCGTCGGAGCCTAAGTGTTCTTCGCGTTCATCGTCGTGGTTGAAGAAGAAGAAGAAAGCTTCCCAATACTCTCAAGGTGGCAAAAGAAAACTAACCCAAATAAAATAAGTCTAAGGCTTATTTTATTTACACAACTAAACCACTTTGAATTTCAAAAGTTTGAAATTAAGTCACTCATCTTAATTAATAACACAAGTTGTCAAAATTAAATAGAGCGGAGTTATTGGGGAGTTTAAGGGGAGTTGAAGAGTTAGGGCTCGTGTGGGACCCACCACACTTAATCCTCTCAAGGATGGTTATGTGGGTGTGGGTCCCACCTCTAACTCCCTTTGGGAGGAAATAACCAACATGGATAAAAATAAATTGTGTTTCCACAATTTATTTAACTTCATCTAATTTCCCCAAAAACTAACTCTCAACCCACATAAAACACAACCTCAGAAAAGGTCTCCTTAAGCGAATATCGGCGTTGCGAGTTCATCAGTGCCCTCGGAATTCGATTCCGGGCACCGGTTCAAAAGTTAGAAAAACCCGCTCGTTCGTTCACTGAACGTACCCGAGCCAAACTTCGGAAATTGATTTCGGGCACACCGGGCCTCGGAATCAGGTGCCGTCAGAAACTGCGTTCTTGTAAAATTCCAAAGAAAATTAAGAAAAAAATTTCCTTGAAATTTCCGGGTCTTTACATGTACAACAGAAAACCTTTTTCAGAAACTGATGTTATTATTTTTCCATCATCGCCTCTTAGAGATGTCTATAA
The DNA here is from genome assembly GCA_963277665.1 of Viscum album. Taxonomy (NCBI): domain Eukaryota; kingdom Viridiplantae; phylum Streptophyta; class Magnoliopsida; order Santalales; family Viscaceae; genus Viscum; species Viscum album. The sequence continues at coordinate 1,244,310,868 of OY728153.1, forward strand.
TGAAGGATTTGATGTATATATATTATACTCATGACATATTTATCATTATTTAAATTTAATATGTCAGATATTTACTGGCATTTCTATTCATAGAAAAATTATAATGTCGTTCATGCATACATGTGGATTGCCACCACCATGAGTGATGTGATTTATTTTTACTTAAAAATGACATGGATGGTATTTATAATTTTATTTAAAGAAAAAATATTATAGATAAAATATAATTATCATTATTTAAATATGAAATTTTACTTATCTTTGTTCCATCATGATCATGGAAAAATGGAAATGTTACTCATGCGTATGTACGAATTACCATATCTTTGATTGTAATGGATATCATATTTCATAACCATATTTCATGACTAGTTTTGAAAGTATAATTGATTTATATTGATGATAATTATGTAATTATTATTAGTTTAGATACGTTGGGACACTGAATTCATTTACTATATTCATACTACAAAATTCATTTTGGACATATAAACTGAATATCTTCAAAACGACCTATGTGAACCTAATTGGTTATGTAAATAAATAAAAAATGGAAATAAATAAAATATAATGAATAATAAACATTAAAAAGGTTCTTTAAAAATTTAATAATTAACATTATTTTATTATTCATTAAAATAAATTATGAACGTGATGAGTCAAACTTGAGGTAAGGGGTTTCTTAAATCAAATCCCAATTGATTAGGTTATACATCTACCTCAGTGTCTATGTTGATCCATCATTGTATATTATAAGACTTATAATTTTATTATTCTAATTTACAATTTCCTTTTTTTATTTTACACTTGACACACATAATCAATTCATTGATTAAATCTCATTATAACGTTAAAATCATTGTAAGGGATTATGTCTTAATTTCCTTCCACTAAGGCATATTTTAATGTTGTGTAGCTACTTTATTTTATAAGGTGTATATTATGCTCCCATAACATATTATATCATTAATCCTTTATAAATTATTATATTTTAACATACACATCATTTTAATTCATCCAAGGGGAATCGATCAAAAAGCTACCAAAGTAGTAGAGGCTTTTGGTTACAATATTATTTCCTTTTGTGATTGTATATGTTTAAGGTTCCTTTAAGGGAAATTACATAAAATTATTTTCACATCTCTTTTATTCTAATATAATAATTAATTATATTTTATATGTTTTTTCCATCTCCTTCAATATTGAAAAAATGAAACATCAAGGCATTTTTTTAAGTAATTCTGATCTTGTATCAACTTTTAAATATTGATTCACTCTCTTACATGTTAATATTTTCTTTAAAATATTTTAAAAACTGTTTTTAAAATTATCTAAATATTTATTAAATATATTTTTACCCATATTTTATTTTGTACAAAAAAAATAGATGGAATATTCCTTCCATTTTCCAAACAAGGTACTTTTTAGATTTTTTACAAAAGTGTGAATAGAATGCATGCTTTTAAATTATACCAGATGAATATAATATTGTACCACCATGAATGATCAATTACTTAAATATTATTTTACATGTTTCCATTATTATTTTCAATAAAAATTATTTTTATAATATATTTTAATTTTATTAAAGAAGTTATTTCAAATTGAAAAGGATATTTTACAGAAGAAATATTCCATGTGGTCTTATAGAAACATTTTCATCAATGACAGTAAACATTGATGTTATGGATTACTTATAAATTATGTGTATATATATCTCTTGTATATACATATCTGATTATATCTTACTTTGATGGGTTAATACATTCCATTTGTTCATCTATCAAATTTAGTCATTATGAAATTTCCTTCAATTATGATATGAACCAATATTCCCCAACCCATTTTTTTTATATAAGTATTTCTTATTTTTAGGATTTATGAAATATTTCCTGTTTTATGGACACATAATCAATAAAATTTTATGATGGGTGTTCCATGATATCACTCTACTATATTGTGTAAATTTGTTGTCTCTTGAGAGTTATGTATGGGTCCAGGGAGTAAACCCAATCCATTAGGGGACATTTTCCACTATGTGATAGTGTTTAAGAAGTTAGCCTTGACTCATGTTTATGTATTGTTATATGTTACTACCATATTTCCTATATTTCCTTGATCTTATGATACCATTATCATTATGTTATTTTCCCATGTGATTACTCATGAACCCTATATTTTACTATATCATGTTGTACCTTTTACTCACATGTCACGTTTCCTTGTCATGTTTGTTCTTTTACATGGTTTTAAAGCAAGCCACTTTCTTTTAAGTATTCCCTGGGTTATACTATCTATTTCTAGGAGATAAAATTGATTTTGGATCTCATTATAGAGATTAAAATAAGGATGTCATGTTTTAGGTCTCTTTTGATGTATTATAAAACTAGTCTTCCAAAGACACTATGACAAATGATATTTGGGCCATAATTATCATATTTTTATATTAAAAGATGTCATAATTTGTGTTAATGACTCCATCCACTATATTCACACCCACCCCCACTTAGTGTTACTGCAAGATCTACTAAGGAATTTAAATACCCTAGTGAAGCATAATGACATCTATGGATGTTTTAATAACTGAAAATTCCTTTAAAATATCACAGGATCATTTTTTGAAGAGAAAACCCTTTTCATATTGAAATCAAATATTTAAAATATAAAAATATCAACAATATTAGAAAAAACATTCTTAGAAAAGAACTATGGAATATTTTAAAACATGTATCAAAGAAAAGAGTGGTCATGACTAATGGTAAATTCAATCGTGTGGTAAAGGATAAGACAAAGATTTTGTTCACACATTTGGTAAAAAGTAACTTATTCAGTAAATAACATGAATATTCCTTCTACACCTTTTATTAAAATTCAAACTAGGGTTAAAATTAATTTAATAAATCACTAGAGAATAGAAAAAAAATCTTGAAAACATTTTAATGTATAAATGGACTTTATAGAGAAATATTCCTGATAAAATTCAAAAACAATGTTTTTCCATTAAAAATAATCTTTCAGACATTTGATTACATAGAGGGTTAAAAATTAATTTAAAAAATTTCATTTTCAAAAATAAACATATAGGAAGAAAAGATATGTGATTTTTGAGAGATAAATTATCGAGTCGAAAAGGGTGATAGAAGATGGTATAGAGGGGGTGAATAGACTGTATTAAAAATATTATCCAAATTAAATTATTATAAAAGATAATAAAAAACATCATTTAGTAATGGATAGAAAATGGATAATAAAATTGTGAATATTTATATTCATTTAATCCAAATTGGACTTAGTATACTCTTATACCTCTCTACTCTGTGATAGATACATTTTTTACTAAATTGATTTTGGATAGGAATCATAATTGGAATATAACCTAATTTTTATTCTTGAAGTATATCCAATTCACTTTTCTTTTGTATAGAGATTCATAACTCAATTACTACTCAAATATTAATAAATGGAAACCACAATCTGAATGGTCTATACTTCAAAATAGGGGAGTCACAACATGATTAAATATAAGGAATTCTTTTGAATGTAAAGGGGTAAAAAGAAAGTGAGATCATTTATAAAAGATTAGAATTAGGGTTACTGACATGACAATCCATTATGTAAAATAATATTAATGAGAGAATAATATGTACTAGATCTTGAAAATGTATCAGGATACCTCTTCAAGGATGTAATAAATTTCATAAAATTTTTCATTCAGTACATGAAAATTTTTCTAGTAGACAAAAATTGATGGAATAAGACTTGGTTAATACAATATTTCAATTATCAAAGTAAAGCTATTTCATTTCTCAAAATTTCATTTTATCATTACTGTGTACTTGGAACGTGTCCTTTAACCTTTAAATATGATCTGAAAAACTAACACGCCAATCTCTGGAAAGGTAAATTAATTTAAATTCAAACTTTTAATTATCCAAGAGAGATAAAATTATCTTTCTAGAATAATCGAAACAAAAAAACATTTAAATTAAAAAACTAAGGACTAATCAAATATAATTTTAATTACCCATTAAAAAATCATATAATCTTAAAACTTGAGGTCAAAAAAATCAAATGAATCATAATACATTTTGACTATTATAATTCAAATTTATCTAACAAAATTAATTGTATATATTGCATAATTATTCCAAAATTAATTATACTGCATTAAATACCATAAAATAAGATTGAATAAGATCAATGTAAGTAAATATCAATTTAGAAAATACTAATATACAGAAATCAACTCAAAATAATAAAATTTAAATATTGAAAATATAATTTGTATGTATATGAATGAAAAGAAATTAAACACCAATTAGATATAATTAAAATACATTAAAAATTTATTTTCATTGATTGTATATAATATTTATTTATGTTATGTATTAATAAATTAAATTAAAAATAAATATAATTATGCATTAAATTGGATTATAAAAAAAATAATGAAAAATAGATCATGATGAAAAATATATATTTTATCAAAATAAATAATTTAATGAACTGGTCGTGAGTGTCGAGTGACCGTGAGGTATATTCTTTATGGTTGTCTAACATATAGTGGCATCCAAGCATGTGGTTGGTTCATATGATATGCAGTCAGTATACTGATAGCATAACATCTGTTCACATAAGTTAACATATAGTTCATGGTCATTTGAAATCTCAACATGTGGTATCACTACTTATCGTGATAACATAATATATGTCCAATTGATCAATGAAAAGCAACAGAGAAAAAACACCAAGTGGTCACGTAAAATCTCAACTCATGTGGTCAAATAGAAAAACATTACATTCACTTTAATAAAAACAATTGTGTTCACTTAAAAATAATAAATCACATGGTCACTTAAAAAACAACAGAAACAACCACTTAAAAATAACACATTTGGTGACTTTTCATCAGAAGATTCCTTGAGTGTTTAGAACTTATAAAAAATTAAATCAGAAATTGTTCTAGATTAGTCTAATGTAAAAAAAATCAATATATTCCCAAAATATCAAATAACTAATATTTTACAACTATATATAAATATATATCTACAAAAAATATATCAAATATAATCAAAATATATTAAATATCATCAATATTTAAGTGAATTTTTTGAGAATATAAACATAAATTTTCACTTAACTCAAATATGAATTGAATAAATAAACTATTATCTTTAAATATTAACAAGTTGTGTTAAAAACCTATATATTCAAGTCATGTTATAATTTAACATCATAGAAAAACTATATACTAGAAACATAGCTAGTAAAACAGTTTTTTAGAAATTATGATTAACATATAAATAAATTATTTTGTGAAAATAGAATGTTAAATAACATAAAATATAAACTATAAAAAACACCTTATATATATCTTATGATTTCATCATTAGATATCTAATAATAAACAATCTCAGTTAAAAGTAAGATAGCAATATTTTTTTTAAAAGGTTGGGGATGAAACCTCATTTTTATTAATAAAGAAAAGCAAAGACCTCTTTTAACTGTGTAGAGGGAGACCCAATACATAGCCTGAAGGCCCAGTGGGCTTGTAGCCCCCCATTACATAACCCGTAGGCCCAATTACCATTCTGTGAATAGTAACCTGGCTGCTACAGTACCCGCACAGTGCCCTGCCGCCGCTACAGTGCCCGCCGATCAACAGTATCGTCGCTGCTACAGTACCGCTACAGTACTGCTATAGTAACCTGCGCTCAATGGGTTTTGAACCCCCATTTTTCATGTAGTATTACGGGGTGCTTACCACTAAATAAAACCCCAACTACAAAGTTAGATTGTAATATAACAATCATACAACTTTGGTTATCTCTAAATCAAAAAATCATGAATGAGAGAACCATATATTGATTTCTGAATCTACATAATTTTTTGGAAGACCATCTTTAAAATATTCATGTAAATTGTATTTAACATATAAAGGAAACAATTGGTGAATATAAAACATGTCACAAGGAAATATAAGTGTGGTGAGAAACTCTTACCTCAGGTTCAACTTGTTTCATAAGTATTAATAACCTCTTGTATAACAAATTTAAATTTTCTATACTTCTATAAATAACCATATAAAAATTTATAATTCCATAAATAGTTTACTTATAGCATCTTATCACCTATTCGTTAACTATCTTTCATTATCGACATCATTTTGTGTCTTAACTGCTTAATATTTCATGTATGTTTCGATTTAGAAGTTATGATCCACACATCCTCATCATGGTTACATCATCTCCAAAATTATAATAATTTTATATGTATCATATTTATTCATTAAATACATTATTATGACCATTTATCAAAAGTGGCTAGGAAAATTGAATTAAATCACTTCATGGTGACGGTAATCTATACTTGCATGAGTGATGATTCCACGTCTTAATCGATGGAATAAGAGAATGGTAAATTATAATTCACCATGATTGAATTATTATTATATCATAAATATCATATTTATTCATTAAATATATCAGTATTACCATCTATTTATGGATTTGATGAAAACCTAATCATATCACTTTGTGGAGGTTGTAGTCCACAAGAATGAGAAACGTTATCATTTTCCAATAGATGATATGGTAGGAAGAAAAATGAAATATTATATTTCCATAAGAATAATTATTTCATAAGTATAAAATAAAAATATTATTTCTTTTTTATTGAGAAACTGTGAAGGATGATGATGGAAAATGAATCATATTTCCACATAGAGATTTTACTCAACACATACGCAAGAGATATACATTCATTCTCCATATAATAGAATGGAGGTGGAACTAACAAATTTAGTGGGCGTTTAACAAGAACTAAACTTTGAAATAGCCAAGGGTAAAACTATTGTCTCTTCATTGAGAGACCTCCTTTAGCTTAAGCCTTATGTCTTTATTGGGTAGTCTTAGGGTAAGACCAAGAGAACAATTATGAATGGAATGAATCTTGGAATTTTTTTTTCTTCAGATCATAGCTAAGATATAGAGCTTAAATTGTGTGAATAAGTTATATTATTAGGTTCCCTTTAGTGTGTGATGTGAGGAAAACCCCTAGAATTACTTAAAATATTTAAATGATATAAAGCCACATTCATCTATAAGATTAAAAAAATGGCCAATGCATCAAATTTATGATAAAATAAGGCTTAAATAGCCTCAATAAATCATATTTATACATGTTTTAGTGGAAGTTGTACCCTAATATCTTAGTTTACCCCCTTGGTTAACATGTTTTAACCCTCGATCGAAAATTAATTTTTTATTAAAGGATGAGAAAAAACACCCATCAGAATCACAGGAGTACCAATCACAATCACAGAGGTATGAAGTGGTGAAGTGTGAGGGAATCCCCCCAGACCACATCCCTACATTCCTATGGAAGGGAACCTAAACTGGAATAAATAATCAGCAGCTCATCTTCACTTCCTGCACGAGCAAGAGCATCTGCAGCAAAATTGGCTTCTCTCCAAACACGATGAACCTTGCTCCCTTCATTGATTTCCATAGAACAAATTTTGATAAAATAAATAAGATTCCATAGAGGATCTACTTTCCCTTGAAGAGACCTACTTTCCCTTGCAGCAAAATTGGCTTCTCTCCAAACACGATGAACCTTGCTCCCTTCATTGATTTCCACAGAACAAATTTTGATAAAATAAATAAGATTCCATAGAGGATCTACTTTCCCTTGAAGAGACATCACCAATATCTCAGAATCTGATTTAGCCTCAAAGACCTGCAAGTCGAACCTTTGGCAAAGAGAGAATCCGTTGAGAAAGGCCCTCACCTACGCGCACAAGGAGTTCCCCGGACCATAAAATGCATTGAAGTCCAAAAGAACTAATCCATTTGGGTCCTGAGTAGACCACCCCTCGCATGTAACCATTCATGAATGAACCATATATATTATGTTTGTAACCATTAATAGGAGGAAGCCATTTAACCCATCGTCCTGTAGAACTAGCAGCAACGATAGGCATATTCAGGAATCTACCAAGCAGCAGTGACTGGTGTACGCCCGTCAAAACTAATGCCAACTCATGTATGAGTGTCTTAACTCTTACCTAAAGAAATGACATCGAAGGTCGCTTATCCATTCTGGCATGATTTCACGCCTCCCAAATAGTCCAGCAAATGGTGTTGAAAACTAAGCTATGGATCCTATTCTCCATCTCGCAGTAGTCTGATCCCGTAAACCATAATGAAATGAAATCCTTCAGAGAATAATAATCACACCTAGAAGCCATCCGAACATCAATCGTAGACCAAATTCCAACAGTCCATTCGCTCAAACAGAATAAATGATAGGTGGATTCAAGGTGCAGAATACTACAGCAAAAACAGCGAGAGGCCAGGGAAATACCATTTGCTTGAAGATTATCTTCAGTTGTGATCGACCGATTCCGCAACCTCCAAACCAGAAAATTCAACTTTGTGGGGATGTCCTTACACCATAATCGCGAATCCCACTCATCCCGAATAGGTACCTCATGTAGCAGTCCTTTATAGTCAAGGCCATTGAAGATACCTGAAGACGACCTGGTCAAACAACATTTATCTACCTCATCCATGAATGAAATAGTATTGAAAACATTCATATGCTCCTAACTCAGAATGGCCTCTAACATGGAAGGGTAACAACTTGCCTCCTTAATTGACATGTCAGGCCCCAGACATCCTGGAAAAAATAATCTCTCTCCCACCCAGTTATCCCCCCATAAATTGATTTATCCTCTTCCAACCACCCATTTTGTAACATCCTGAAGCTCTTCCAAATGTTACAGAACACATTTAGCCAACTTCGACAGCATTCCATGACGGTTGTCCCAATCTTCCCAATGCCTACCATAATGGTTTCCCATAAGAAATCACCCACTAGAAAGTCCCATGTCAGCCGTGCTTGCATGGTTTTCATGGCATATTTAATGTCCCTTAGGCCAATACCTCCCTCCTCCTCTGGTTTAGTCATACGATTCTAGGAAGCCCAATGGCAGCGACCTAAGAAGTTTATATCCCATAAGAAATTGTTCATGATCTTCTCCATCTTATCGAGGGTCCCTTTCGGAGGAATGATAGTTGAAAAAACGTGCATAGGGATAGAAGACAGAACGCTATTGATCAACATAACCCGCCCACCGAAAGACATATATCTCCTCTTCCAATTAACAATTCTCCCCAATATTCTGTTAAAATATCATTAAAGAAAGTCTTTTTAATCTGACCAAAGGAAATCAGTTCCCCAAGATAAATCATAGGAAACTATTTCCTCTGAATTCCAAGAATGTTTTGAATGATCTTGCTTCTTCTATCAGAACACATATTGGAAATATAAATGATGGTCTTCCTTGCATTAATTCTTTGGCTGCATAGATCACCATAAACCATCATGACCTTCAAGAGGTTATGAATAGAATTCCGCCTACCATTAATGAAGAGAAGAATGTCGTCAGCAAATATTAGATGAGAAATACAACCTTCCTCGATCTGCTTATACGAGAGAATTCTTCTTTCATCCATGCTCCTATGGAGGTTTCTAGATAAGACATCTTGATCCAGAATGAAAATAGCAGGAGACAAAGGGTCCCCTTTCCACACACCCCACATTATTTTGAAGAAGCCATATCCCTTTCCCATAAGAAAAATAGATAAGAGGAGTCGCACGTGAAGCATAGATCAATGAGGCACTCATGGAAGCCAAATCTCCTCATGGACTGAATAACAAAAATCCTTTCCAATTTATCATAAGCTTTATCCATATCCACTTGAATTATGACATTGGAACCAATAGTTTTTTTGTTAATATCCTCCACTAGCTCTTTAACAATGCCGATCACAGCTTGAATACTTCTGCCTTTCACAAAACCATGATGTTCCTGAGACACGATACGAGGAATCACCTCATTCAGTCTCCTCGCTATCAAACTAGCCAGAATTTTGTAAGAGACATTACACAAGCATATAGGTCTATAATGATTAATACTTGATGGGTACTTTACTTTTGGGATAAGGACCACCCTAGAAGAGAAAGTACTTCAGTTGATGGATCCACCCTGAAAAAAATCTTGAATTGCCTCAATGACTAAATTCCCCACGAAGTCCCAAGCGGCCACATTGAAAGCTCCCGAAAAACTATTCGGGTCTGGCGCACTGTCAGGAGGCATGCTACTAACTACTCCCAAAATCTCCTCCCTAGAGGGAATAACCAAAGAGTCGAGTTATCCTCCTTAACAGTCATCCTTGGTAATCCACCCATAAACTCCACCTATTCCTCCGATAAACCATGACTGCAAACAGATGCCTCCCATGCAAGTAAAATCTCAAAGTGTTGTAAAGCCAACCTCCCTGCCACATTCACATCAGATGTATAGGAACAATCTTCAAGCCTAATATTTATCTTCCTATTTTTCCTCTCCTTAAAGCAGGCCTGGAAATAAGCATTGTTGTGGTCACCATCCTTAAGCCATCGAATTCTGGATCTTTTCTTGTTAGACCTCTCGATTTCTAGCAAACGTGCCGTTAGAAGATTAAGTTTATCACAAAGAATCAAGAACTTACCCTCCTCTAGCAAACGTGCCGTTAGAAGATTAAGTTTATCACAAAGAATCAAGAACTTACCCTCATCCCAACTGCTCTGTAGCTCCTCTTCCATTGAATCAATATCCGCCTGCAAGGATTCCACCGAAATATCAACAAAAGGCTCATTCATCAACCATCCTCCTATTTCCAGCTTAAGACACCTAAGACGCCTCGAGAGACCAACCCACACCCTCTCGATCTCTTCCTTATCCCATGACATTCTCATCATTTGAATGAAAATGTCATCTCGTTCCAATTAGAGGAATATAAAAAGGGAATATTATCAGCATCATCTCTTTTTAAATTCACCAGCAATGGAGCATGATCCGAAAGAACACGAAACAGATGGGAAATAGTAACCTTCGAAAACGAGTCTAAACTTTGAAGGTTGGACAAACATCTGTCAAGATGGCTCCAAATGTGACTGGTGCCCTTACAATTGTTGCACCGTGTGAATTTGCAGCCCTTAAAACCCATGTCCAGAAGTCCCCTGCGAGCAACGCAGTTTCTAAAATCATGCATGTCAATGTTATCACTACCAATCCCTCCACTTTTCTCCGTAGCATCCACAATCGATTTGAAATCACCACCTACAAAGCAAGGTAGACCAAGAGAATCAAAGGAAGCCAAATAATCCCAGAGGGACCTTCTACCTTGCACGTCGCCGCTGGCATTGATGAAGGAAAAACGGATAATAGCTCCCCTCATAGCGATCCTAACCGTCATACATTGCTCCAAAGCCAGGACCACATCTACCTGCACCTCCTTTTTCCAGCAAATCCAAATATATTTTTTCTCAGGGTAAGCATGCATATAACGCCCGAACCCCATTTTTTAGAAAATAGAGCGATCTTGATGGGGTCTTGTTTAGGTTCCAAAATAAGAACTAGAGACACATTATGTTTTCTGGAATCCGTGGCCATGAAGGCACCCTTTTCGGGTGACCCCAAACCTCAAACATTCCACAAAATCAGTGACAACATTAAATGATAAAGATCTTGGCCTTCCGGCCAGGAGTACCTATTTTCAGACACAAGAAAATTTTATCATATTCCTTGGACATGGATATGGTAACCGGCCTGAGGAGACCATCTAGAGACACATAATTCTTCGGCATAAGAATCTTATGTTTAAGAGGGATATACGAATCTTCAATCAAGGATATCCTATTAGCCGACATTGCTGGGGTGAGCATGGAACCAAATCCTCATGTAGTAGAGAAATCAACAGCATCCTGGAAGGTGATCTCCGGGCAGCGCTTATCTCCCTCGCCACCCCATCCGAAAGAACCTTCCTCGGAACCATCTCCTGGGTATTCTTGGGAAATCCAGAAGTGACCAACAGGGACCTCCCTAAGGCTTTCGGAGAAAGAATTGTGGATATCTAAAAGCATTGGGAAGGAGGGAGAAGCTCCCTAGGCATGGTTGGATGAAGTCCAGAGATGTCTTCATAGATTTCCCCCTCCTCCCAAGAATACACAGAAGCATTAGGGAATTCCGACATAGAGACCAAAGAAGCAGGCAAACCGGTATCAATAGGAAGTAACACTAAAGACTCTACTGAAAGATTTGAATTGGAACATTCCAATGTAGGATCAATTAGGATCTCCCCTACCGTCCGAGAAGGTGACAAACGAACCTCGCTGGTCACTGTAGCACCAAAAGTTCCTTGAGTAACCACACTGATTTCGGAAGACCCAGGAAGCGACCAAATATCTAAAAACCTCCATAGGAGGTTTATCCGGTCCAAATTGAGCCACATGAGAAATCTTGTGATAAGCTGCATCATCTATAAGCTCCCTCTCCGAAACCTCAACCATAGGATTACCGTCCATCTACTCAAAAAACCTAGGTTCAACACGAATCACCAGAATACAGGGTAGAGATCTATCTATCGAAATTGGAACTCACGTCGCAGCCTCCTTGAACCACTTGGGACCGCCAGCCGAGATGGTAGCCACCGGAGGCACACCCGCGGAAGACGACTGAAGACCTGCATTAAACGAAAAAGATCCAGCTGCTGGAACACAGGAACCGGAACCCTTCGCAGCGCTCGCCATCGGTACAAGCAAAGATTGAACTTCATGTTTTAACCCTAACCGTTGAATTTTTTTAATGTATTTACAATTCATTTTTACCAATAATTAAAGTTGCGTAATTACCAAATATCGAAATGGTTATTCCATATATGAAATCTATCTTTGGAAATTAAATCACTCTAAGTTTTAGAAATAAGATTTAAAATAATCAGGAAAAAGGCAATGAAAACAATTTTTAGAAAAAAGGTATGTTTAAGCATACAACTTGATTTACGTTCATTAATTTCCTAGAAAAAACTATTATATTATTATTGTAATATTTTATTGAATATATATTCAATATATTTCATTAACACAATTAATAAATAGTTATTTATTTAGTTTACTAATATCAAAACACATTGTAAATATAAAAACAGTTTTATAAAAAATAACTCTTTACCATGAAATGATTTTATTTTATTTCCTAACCATTATATAAATAATGTATGGTTGATTATTCATACATTAAATATAAATTTAATTAAATATTTTTTTAATATTCATCAATGTTTTTTTTTAAATAAATTCATAACACGTAGAATAAAACATTTTATCATAAAAACATGTCATCTAATCATGAAATGATTTTATTAAAATTTAATGATTATTTATTAGGCATTAGTCAATGCCCACAATGTAAGTAAAAAAATTATATTTATTTAAAAAAAAAATATTCATACCCTCCAATTTAATGGAAAGGTATAAAGGCCTTAATATATTGTGGTTCATTTCAACATGGTGTTTCGTGTAAAGCATGATATCATATACTTCAAATTTATTTCAAAGGAATACATATAAAACCATGGGGTGTTACATTATACACCCTGTAAAATGAATTTCATGCTCTAAATTCTATCACACTACTATAAACAAATGAGTATACTTATTCTTGATCACATCCTTGGCTTCCATTATAGATTTCATAAATTTTTGATTTATCTAAAGAACATTAACTAATTGTTTTGTTTGGTTCTATAGAAATTTATCTCTACGGTCCACGATTTCTACTATTTTTTCTTCATATGAAATATTACTCTGCAATGGTAAAATCATTGAGTTTATTACATGTGGTGGATCAAGTAATTCCTTCCTCAAAAGTGATACGTAGAACATATCATGATCATTGGAGAGGTTTGGTGGATGAACTAAGAAATAAGCTACCATCCTTACTCGGTCAAAAATCTAGAAGGGTATAATATACCAAGGGCTCAACCATTCTTTCTGAATCTCATAAACATCAATAATGGATAAATTCATTGGATTTATGTACTTCTTTAAATAGATTTATTCATAAGGATCCACCTGAATGTTTGAGTGAAATATATTGATATAAGAGAATTTGACAAGAGGAATGTGTTTATCCAAGCCATATTTAAAATCTAGAGAATTTGAACATATAATTTCCTCGAGGGATTTAATGGTTCTCTCGAACTAAAAAGTTGAATGAGGATGGTAGGTTGTCCTAAAACACAACTCTGTAACTAGTTATTTCTTTATATTTCTACAAAACAATATGGTAAACCACAAATCTTGATCAAATATAATAAAATTTCATATTATATGTATCTTTAACACATCATTAATGTATATTTGGGAATGAAGTTCAGAAGATAAATCTTTTCTCATATCAATGAAATGTGCTAACTTTATTATTTAATAGACTATAACCCCAATATAATTATGCTCTTTAGACGTCTTAGGGAGTCATGTGATGAAATTCTTAGTGATGTTTCCGAATTTCAACATAGTTATAGGTAATGTTTGTAACATCCCCATATTCTACTTCCACTAATTGTTAACTTTTTGTCACACCAAGAACTAAGATATATACTCTACAATATCTTCCTTCATGTTATCCCAAAAAACAACAAAATTAGGTTCTTTAATATCTTCACAATTACAGGATTAATAGTGAATTATGATTTATGTGCTTCATAAAATAGACCCTTCATCTATTTTTTGTAATAGGCATACCTTCTATATTCCAGAACATTTTCATTGCATCACTATCAAGGCCAAACTCAAGAACATTTCTCACCTTCTTTTGAATCTCCACATCTTCTTTTTAGGACTCTTTAATATTTATATAGAAAGATTATAAAACACTCATTTGAGAAACTTAATATTTCTCCCATTACTTAAATATTTCAAGGTCCATATTTTTAAAATTCATAAACATTGCATATTTTTTTTTTATTTTCATCATAGATAAGATAGTATGACCTAGATGACTAAAAGCATCAACCACATTTTCTATTTCCTTGATGTGTAATGTATTGAGTAGTAATAATATTTAATCAACTCCAACAAAATTATATGGTGCATATTCAACTCTTTATTGATGAATATATACATTAATCTTTTATAACCATTATATATTTCACACATTTTTCTAAAACATAATCTCACCATATCATTAATGAAAAGATTACCACTACTAAATCCAAGTCACGTGTCAGATAATTTTTATCATGAGATAGTAATTCATGGTAAACATAATATAGCATCATGTCATTATGGATTAGAACACTTACTCATCCCTACTTAAATGAATTACTATAGATAAAGAACCATTCTAGACTACATGGAAATGTGAGTATAGGTTCACTGACCATCCTTATTTTCAGGCCCATGAAAGTTTCTTCACATTCATTAGTCCCAAGGAACATGATTCCATTTTGTGTTAACTTGGTGATTAAATTAGACATCAATAATAAATTGATTAAAAATCATCAATAATATCATCCAATTCAAGAGAACAAAATATTTTTTGTCATAGTGGATGGTCTGAGCCAATGTTCAATGAAATCATTCTTAGAAGTATTTACTGATATACCCAATCTTGTTATCACATATCCCAAGAGCGATACTTTCCATAACCATAATTTAATATTGATTAATTTTTCATATAGATTCTCCATCCTCAGGTTCTTCAATAGAATTATCATGTTATCTTTATATTCTTCCTTAATTTTGGAGTGTTTAAGAATATAATCAATAATGACTAACACAAATTTATTAAGGTAATATATAAAGAATATATTCCCTGGATCCATGAAGGTAGTGGGTGAATTTATAATTCCAAATGGAATCACTATAATTGCATATTTTATATACCTTTTCCAAGATGTGGTCTTAGGTATTCCTACACTTCTAAATATTAATTGATATTATTCATAGTTATGGTATATTTTGAAAATGTATTGATCTCTTATCAGTTGATCAAATGAATCATCTACATAGGGTAGAGGATACTTTTTCTTTATCATTATAATTTTATGTTCCTGATAATCAATATAGAGTCTCATTGATCCATCTTTATTCTTAAAAAAAGAACCGGTGCACCCTATAGTGACACACATGGATAAATAAATCCCTTATCAATATTCTCCATAAGTTTATTCTTTAATACTTTTAGCTCAACCACGGATATTCAATATGGATTCATTGAAGTAGGTGCATCACCGGGTATGAGTTATATAGAATTAAAAATAGCACAACTCGATGGAAGTATTTGAAACTCATCTGGAGAGATATTAACAAACTCCCATAAAAATAGGCATATGTTTAGTGTTGAGTTTCTCCTTTACTATCTAAGATATATACAACTTATGACAAGGAATCAAGACCCATAAAATGGAATTAATTTCCACTGAAACCATGTATTCATTCCTAATCCAATAAATGATCACAGGTTCAATCATAATATAAAAAGTGGCTTTCCTATTCTAGAAATATATTTAGAATCTATGAAGTGATATCTAATAGATGATCAAAATAACATCAAGTTACACTAAATAATGAAAAATAATATTTTCATATGACACATGATTATAAACTATATAATTATATCCACAAATATAGAGTGTAGGATAAGTTCATCTTAACCATCATGATCCACTTTATTGATTAACATAATATAAATATTTTCTAGGTCTATGTTTTAAACTGTTAATTAGGGAATTGATTCAGATAATTTCCTAGTTCTTCACGCATATGAAATTGAACTATAATTGGTACCATAGTATTTACTTTATTTACCTCCATAAAAAATTTCATTTTTATTCAAAAATTTATTATTATATTCCCCATAAGACATCTTACCTTTCTATTCATACATTTCAATGGGTTCTTCTTCCCACATTCCTGACATTTAGGAAGTTGAATCATCCTTCCTCCATGGTATTTATCACTAAATATCTCCTAAAAATCTATTTTAATATTTTCTTAGTTCATTTGATAACTCAATAATTTTTTGGTTGTTATTAATAATTCAATATATTTGATTTGGAAAAATCAAACAATTTCTCATTCAAACCCCCATAACATTCCACAACTCATGGGGACAATCCCTGAATTGTGTATCACATTCAGTGTAAACATTATTCCTTTGATTTACAGTCATTGAATAAAACTAAAAAACATAGTGTGAGAAACAAATATCATAGTGATAAATAATATAATCATGAAAAACATTATATGATGTCTAAATCATGACCCATTATTCTCAATCTATGACACCTTGGGTTTATCATAGGTCATAAATCATTATTTTCTATTCAATTCCTTCACAATGGATCATAAATAAAATTTTAATTAACCTAAGCATATACCTATGGGTTTCTAGATATGTGATTAGTCTTAGGTCCACTCATCATGTATCAGTGATGATTGAGTCAATACCCAAAACACCCATTTCAGAGTTGTTACCCTTTGTTGCATCTATGTTATGTATGCATCCACTTTCTAGTATATGGATAGGTATTTATTTAAAAGGTAATACACACTCTATTCTTTATCATGAAATATAATAATATCCTATAATTAGGCTTATACTAAGGGTTTTAACTTGATGGAAGTATGGATAGTGGGAGCCTCCTCCCTCAACAATGGACTCTAGGGTTTGGCTATGGCCATCACTCACTTCCTTTATTTCAATCTCCTCCCTTTTATGGGTGATGCATTGGTGGATTTTATTATTCATGAACCAAGACATATCACTGATGCCTGCAACACTGCAGATGCACTGATGACGTGTGACCCAATTTGTACTCACATGATTTCAGATCTACATATACTGTAGAGATTGGTTAGTCCTCATCCGATTCCAGATCTACTTGCTCATTCTGAGGAGGTGATGGATACATCCATTGCTGATGTGTCTCAATGAACCATTGATGTTCCCCGTTCTAATCTTCAGTTGGTGGATACTTCCCATACAATAGTTTTTCTAAGGGATGTGAAGGGAATGATCCACATATCTCTTTTTGGGTTAGAGAATTGGAATTAGGTGCCCATTCTTCAGGCGGTGCATGCTCCTCTACCAGCAGTGATTTTAAAGAATGCAGAGGGTGGAAGTTCAGATCCACTATAGGGTTGGAGAACCAGACTCAGGTGCCTCATTTTGTTCATGATGAGGGATCCCATGTGAATAGATCCTCTGCTTTCTTTATTGATGTTCCAGATTCTTCCATTCAAAGAAAAGGGAACATTGTGAACATCAGATCAGATCCTGATGCTATTTCAGAGTGGCTCAAAACATGTGAGTTCTCGATCATAACCCATTTATTTCTTCCTAAAGGTACTCATCCTATGAAAATATATGAACTCAATGAGTATATTTCATCAATTTGTGGTTTTTCATCTTGGAAATGTGTCTCGTTATGATCTGGAAAGTTCTATATTCTCTTCCCTATAGAAGATCTAAAAGGAAGAGCCTGGGGATTTTGTTCTACATTGATCAAACATGGGATTATTCTTCTCTATGAATGGGATTAAAATTTCAATCCATTTGAGGTTGGTATGATTACTACTCAAATCTGGGTAAGGGTTTATGGGTTAAATTGGATACTCTAGCACCCCAAAATTCTGTATGATAGTGCACTATCTATTGGAATCCAAAATAAAATTCACATGGAAGCAGAAGTGCCTCGATTGGATCACATGGCCAGGTTATTAGTTAAAGTTTATATTAGATCGAATCAAGTTGATAAATTTATGCTTCCAAGTGATGATGATATCATTGATTTGAATATCATTTATAGAAATATTCCAAGATTCGTCAAGAACTATAATGTTATAGGTCATGAATAATCTACCTATAGACACTCCACAGTATGCAACTTCTTCTCTTTGCCTAGACACGTCCTGAACAATTGTCTCAAGAAAATAAAAAATGTACCCACTCAGAAAGATAATATTATTCCTTAATTTCTCTATACTGAGGATAAAAATGATCCTTTTAAGGGTGATGATGGACTTGGAACTGATGCTGATAGTGCTAAATAAAAGAAAGAAGCACAAAGTGTTTTTCTTAAGGATGGACCCATTCCAACAGTTGATGATAAGGGTGGTTGGTCATATGACTCACCTAATGTCTACTCTTCTACTTCTAAGAATAATACAAAATCTTCGGCCAACAAATTTTCTAAATAGGCAAATATCCACAATGCTGATACTCATGGAAAAGGAAAAAGTGTTGGCTTTCAGATAATTCAAATATGTTCGACACAAAAAATGCCAGATTATGAGGATGAATTAATAGATGAACAAGTGATTAAATAATAAATTCAAAAGGAGGTTGATCCTCATCTTTCATGTGAAAGGGTGGCTGATTCATTTATCTTAAAGGGTAAGAAACTTTTTGAATCTGATTCTCCAGTCATCTCTAATTCATTTCATGCTTCTTAAAAACCCATTATAGACAATGATGGCTTTAATCTTGTTTTCTATAAGAATATGAAGCCTCTAGTTGTGATTATAATAGTGGTTAATCAATCAATTGCAGTTAACCCTACTCCTTTATTTGATCAAAATATTGATGGTTCTATTGAGATTCAAGACACAATTTAGGGCTCTCCTGATGAAAAAAGAACCAAGAGATCCTTGCTTCGGGAGAATAAATGGAGGTAGAGAGGATGACGACACCAGTTACAAGGGATGCTTCTCCTAAAAAATTCAAAGACCACCAAGAGGATAGTTCTTATTCTGACAACACTGATGCTAAGGTACTTCTAGAAATGGTTCATGCTCTTCCTCTAAGAAGGGGGAGATTGAGGGGTCTAGGGCATGGTTGCAGAAGGGATGAATGAGTTTCAATTCAAGAAGAAGAATGAAATATAATTTAAATATTGATGAAAAATATATGTATCTATATTTTTTGTTGGGTTTTTAATTGTTTTCTCATACTAATTTGGACACCTTTTTTCATGATTATAATAAAAGAGGCTTAGCGTCCATCTTTATTTCTAAGGATTTTCACTAGATTTTTTATATCATAATATCCAAAAATAACTAAACCACTCTTTGATACCAACTAAAATGATCCAAACATAACATAAATAAATATTACATCATTTTATATGATTATTCAATGAATCTCATAATAATGAAAACCAGGGGACCATAATAGTTTAGTGTTCTAAAGATTAGATTTATAATAATCTTATTTCATGAAAGATCTTCAACAAATCCAAAAATTTATTCTCACATAGTACACCTTTAATTCATACGCTTGTTAAAACCATTATTCATATCTAATGGTAAGGAATATTAAAAAAGGTGATCTCAGTTGATTATTAAGTGTAGGCATTAGAGATATCTATAATTAATCATAAGTAATCATAAAATAAGCATATTATTAAGATATAAAAAGATGAAGATCAAAAAATAATACACAAAAATATCATAAATCATAAACATGAATCATGGAATAAATCTTTAAGAGTTCATAATACATGAATCATAAGAGAATTAATGATCATGGTCCATGATAATATAACATTGGCATAAAAACATATTATAAGAGAGTAGGATAAATTGGATTATTCATAATAATAGGAATCATTTTTTCAAATATATCTACCAAGATAGTCATCACATGATGGAATTGGGTTATCCAATTGTGTAACCTATTTTGGGCTTGGGATAACCTTTTGTGTACCCTTTTTGGGTATGAGATAAACTCCCGTATACCATCTTTCATTTTTCGGATAACTTCCTATGTACTAATTGATTTCCTAAACATTGAAAATTAAAAAACTAATTTAAGGTTTATAATTAACCCAACTATCACATAACAATAATATATTAATATTTATGCCACAATATTAGGAAAAATTTTATCATTTTTGTCATATCTTAACTCAAGGGAAAGAAAATATGTTAATTAGGATTTCATCATCATAATCTTAAACCATATAAAAAATTAATAAATATGGTATCATTGAATCATAACCCTGGTGAAGAATAAGAAAAATCAATTTATATTTTCATAGATGAAAAAGCATTTAAATATCATTGAAATATTTTTTGAGGAAAATATCATGTTCATTTTTCAATCATTTATTTAGAATCTAAAAATTTATATAATTTTATAGATCTTTTTTAAATAACCATCATATTCAATGAAGGTGATTATTAATGATAGTGTGAATATTCATATTTTTGGTAAAAGATGAAATAATGATTTTGTCTACACTTTTGGTAAATCGTATCACATTTTTGAAAATGACAAGAGAATTAATTTTAAACAAAACATATAAAAATTAAATAATGGGAAAAATTTGAATTATTAAATCATTTGATAGAACTAAAAAACATTGTTTAAAACATTTTATATAAAGTATGCACATGTTTGAAAAATATTCTCCATAAAATTAAAAAAACTATATTTTCCTTAAAAAAATTATTCCAGAAATTTGATTACTTAAAGAGAAGAAAATAAAAGGGAAAATTTAATTTATCGAAATAAAAATAGGTTAAGAAAATATATAATCATTTTAATATAATATCATATGATCTCATAGTCATAAATTTGAGAATAAAAAATCCTGGTAAAAATTGATATTATAAAAAAACTCTTAAAACATTTCTAATATCTAAATCAAAACCTCAGGAAAGAATGAAACTTATATGGATTTATAAATATTTGTAATTTATATGAGATAAATCCTAAAATACATTCATGAGTATTATATACAACAAATAATGGAAAGAATTGGTGAATATTATATATGTTCATGGAAATAAAAGCGAGACGAGGAACACTTACCTTAGGTCTGACATGCTTTATAAGTGATTTAAACCTCTTGTATAATAAATTTGAATTTATTATACATATTTAATTTAAAAATATTCATACTTATAATACCTTACATGGTTTTAATTATGAAATAAAATCACCCATTCAATAACAATCTTGCATCATCATCAAGAATTTTTGTGTTAACTTCTCTATATTTATTATATGTTTTGATTAGAAAGTTCTGATCCTTGCATCTGGATCATGGTTCCATCATATAAATAATTTTAATAGTATCATAAGAATCATATTTATTAATTATATTTATTTTAAGTACCATTCATATAAATTTTTGTTGAAAAATTAATAACATCACTTCATGGAGACAGTTATCTGTGTGCACACATGAGTGATGCTCCCACCTTTTAATGGATCTAAGAATAGAAAATTAAATAGTACATCAATATTAAAGAATAATTATTATTTCATAATTATCGTATATATTTATTAAATCTATCTTTATTACCATCCATAAGAATAAAAAATTAAAATTGAATCACATCACTTCATAGAGGTGGTAGTCCACAAGTAGGCACCAGCGATGTTATCATTTTCCATCATATTAGAAGGTACGAATGTGGATTTGGTATTATACTTATAGATGCATAATTATGTCATATATATCATATATAAATAAAAAATCCATCATAATTACCTTACATTAATGATTATAATGGAAAATGAATCATATCGTTACGTATAGGTGGTACTCCATATGTACACACGATATATACATTCATTCTCCATTTGATGGAAAGGATATTGAAAAAAGTTTTACCATAATCATAATAACATATAAATATATTGATTATACTAGACTAATTATTTTTGGATTCATAAAATAAATTTATATGATGTAAAAAAATAAATAAACATTGAAAGAGTTGGGTATGATGATTACCACTTCTTTGAGTGACCTCTGTTGTCTTGCACCTTAAGAATTCATAGGATGGTCTTAGGGTATGTTAAATAGCTCAAGAAAAAAGGGAATGAATCTATGAATGTTTTTTACATCATTTTCCAAGGTATATGGTTCATATTTTGTAAATAATGGATGATAAGTGGTGCCCTTTTATAAGTGAGGGGATGAATAAACATGAAATTACATAAAAGATTCAATAGATAAAAAGTCCATTTCACGTGAATATGGTAGAAAGTGGCCAATAAATAAATTTCAATAAATTTTAATGGATAAATATCATTATAAATTATTATTTAAACATTTATATGTGTCATGTTTACCCATATCTCATACATAAACCCATCCTCTCTTGGGTATACTCATTTTAAACCTAAGCATGGTAACAAATTTTTAATGATTTTACAATTCATTATGACCAAAAATGAATTTTGAATCCATAGATAATTTTTAAATTCTAATTCAATTTAATTAATCCATTTTATAAAATTAAATCTCTATAATTAAAATAAATTAAATTTTAAATGACCATGAAAAATATTATGAAAACCGTTTTTAGAAAAATGCATTTTTAATCAGTAAAATAGATTTAATTTCATTAAATTACTGGTAAAAACTATACAAAAATTTCTAAAATTTATTTATTGAATATATATTTTGTGAATTTAAATAAAAATAATTAAACATTAGTAATTTATTTAATTCATTAAGATGATAACACATTACCCACATAAAAATGATTTTAGGAAAAAAATAACTCTCTTCACCTTCAAAAGATTTTATCTTCATTACTATCCAATAAATAACAGTCATTTCCAAAAAATTACATTAAAAGCAATTTTTAATATTGATAAAAATATTTTTTTTATATAAATTCATAACACCTAGAAAAATACATTTCATCAAAAAAATAGTTCAACTAATCCTGGATGATTTTATTAAAATTTAAGTATTATTTCATCGAAATTATTTAAAAAATTATTTAAAAAATTAAAACATTTATATTTATATTTCATAATATTTTTAATTATATTTTTTTCCTCCAATATAATTACTAGGTTATAATGATCATAATATGTCATGGTTCATTAATACTCAAGGTTTTTTGTAAAGCAATCTATTGAATAGTTCAAATTTATCTCAAAGTAATACATATAAAATCACTGGGTTTTAAAATAAATAATATTTTTATAAAATTATTAATATTTTTCTTATATAAGTCATTTTATTATCTATTATATAGAAATGAAAAATGTCATTTGTGTGTATGTGTGGACTACCGCCTGCATGGAGCAATGTGTTCTGTTTTTCATTTCCGTTTTACATGGATCATTATAAAATATATTTCCTTAACTTATATGATATCAATGAGAAATATATTTAATGAATATGTATTTTAATGTATGAAATACAAATTAATTTTCATTATAAATTAATCTTATAATATTGATAAATTACCTGAAATAAGTTCATCATGTATCACGTTCTCAAAAACCATGACCATAGATTCCATCATGTGAACTTATGGATTCATCAATCATTGAATAAAACTGATTAAAATATATTTTTTAATATGGTAATAATTAAATTATTGTTAAATAATGGGTTTTGTTGTCACCATTATGAAACATGTGTGAAACAATTGAAATCACTAATATTTAATGACGAAGATAAGCATTTTTTAACTAATATATCAGTATTAAATGATTAAAATTGAGGAAATTAAAAGGTAATAAATATCAATAAGATTTTAAATAATTCATTGATATGGTTATTTTTATTATATATGAGTCTAAATCAATTTCATGGGATTCATGATTAAATATAAGGGTTTCCTCATCTAAATTCTTCTTCATTAATATATGATTTGTGTTCACCACATATTTTATTATATGGTTTATATAATACCCATGTATTCTTTTTTAATATAATTAATATGGAATTTATGAGAATTAAAAATCAATATTATTTTTTCTATTTCAAGCAGATTTTAATAAAAAGGTATCAATGATGCAAGGGTTTATTTCCAATGTAATTTTCAAATTTAGATTTTTTTTAATGAACTTCCATCGGGGGAAATATTGTGTGAAATTTATCTGTAAAACGTAAAACCATTTTTGTGTCCCCTAGTTATTATTGGTTTTTTAAATTTACACCCACAATTTAATTTCCCATGGTAAATAATTTACCAGAATTGATGTATGTAAGTGAAACCAACCACACTTCTTTTATTCAGTAGGGATGTTTACTCATCTATGTCCATATTCAATGTTTTTTTGAATTCCCTCATCTAGGAATTAAAAACGATTAAGGTAGTTCAATGATATTATCAATTTCTTTGAAAAAATTTCAATGGAGTCATATAATGGTTTCCACATGTGTATTTGTTTATGAAAAGTGTGAAAGGAATCTGTTTAAACATTTCATTATGAACACATTATTTTATGACCATTATTATTTACGAAGATACCATTTCATGTTTAAAAATGTGATTATAAATTATTTTAATTCTTATTAATTTTTAAATGAAATTAAAATATTATTATTTCATTAAAAATAAAATGTTATATTAAAAAAAAGATTTTAAAGGGGGTTTAAAAGGATTGTGTTTTAAGAAAGATGTCTTATGTGTATTTGTGTTTTCACAAATAATTAATGTTATTGAAGGATTTTTTATTTTATAATTTTTTTCATTCAAATACTTTTTGAAGGGTAATTTTTTAAAAATTCAACATGATCAACATATTTCTTATTAATGAATACATTTTTATGGAGCTTTCAATCGTTTATAAATGGGATATTTCTTCTTCTTTTTTAAAAGTGATTTATTCAAAACAAATTGGAATGGAGTTTTAATTCTATGTGAAAATCCTTTGTTATTAATTATGGTACACTTTTGATATGTTATTATGCTAAAAAACCTTCATTATATGTTTGGATTATTAATTGTTTTATAGAAGTTTTTATGAAACCTATCAATTTTCAAGAAGTTAATTTAGTGATATTGAAAGATTAATGTTTTCTGGTTCTTATGGAATAAATAGAGAAGGATTTAATTATGCGATGGTCGGGCCTAGAATTATATATCCCTATAATGCATTGGATAATTTTTTATTTATTCTGAGATAATTATGGTAATTATGTATTGATTTACACTACACTATTGAAATATGAAAGTGTTGCATGCTACACTATTTTATAGGAATATAGTAGTGATGTGTGCACTTCTTTTTTATGTAAATTATAAAGTAATTTATTCTCTACTATGTGATAGGAATCATGAATGGATTTATGTTTCATTATGTTATGGGAATAATTTAGTGATTCCTAGTACCCTATGTTATGGAAATCTTGAAGTGATGCATTATCCTCTATATTATAGGAATCAAGAAGTGATGTATGCTCCACTTTGTTGTGGGAATTAGTTAGTGATTTACACTACCCTATTTCATGGTAATTATTTTGTGATGCATTATCCACCGTGTAATGGGAAATGAATATTATTTCTTTCTATGTTATTTTATGATTTTTATATATATTTCTATACAACATTTGTATGTTTTGAAACATACTTATGTTATGTTTGTTTATATATTATGTTATTATTAGAACATTTATTTTTGTCTTATGATACATTTCTATTTGATTATGATCTCTTAATTTTATGTTCATGGACTATGATAAAGTTATTTTACCGATATTCTCATGCTCACATATGACCAGAAACTGTTATTTCTTATCTTAAAATTTACCAAGCATTTATAAAACCCCATTATTATGTTTCAATTGTCCCATTTATAAAGATAAGTATAACATATGAGAAATATAGAATGGGTTAATTGGTGTTCAATTATAGAAGAAATGTTCATAAGTTTCTTAAAACAATATTTTTATATAGACAATCTCAAAATACACTAAATCTTTGGTTGAAGGATTCTAAGATTATTCTGAGATGTAATACTTTAATTATTGGAATATATATAATTCTATATTAATTGATTTAATATAGAAATAAAGATAGTTGTAAGGATTTTTTTATAATATGATCATAGAGTGAAGGTTTAGGGTGTCTTAATTTGTATCAAATATGGGTTCAGTTATATTGGGGATTATTTTAGTAATTTTTGGGGATTAAGACTATAGAAAACTAATGAAACTCCTAGGGATAATTCCAAGAATATGATAACATTATATATTTTTTAAAATTAAATATTGTGTGCTTTCCCAGTAAGGACATCCCTATAAAGATACAAAAAAAATTCTACGTTGGCTCTAACACATATTATAACGCCTCGTGATTCTAAAAGAACAAAATTATGTCCGATAGTGTAAATGAAATGAAACAATAAAGTTAGATGATAATATAACTCATTGAGACATTATAATATATTTATTCTTTAAAAAAATTAATCACTTTTATATCTTCTTATGCACAAAATCAAGATATTGTTATATTATATAGTCTATTCAACACACAACTTCGATCTTAGATGACCCACAATATATATAATCCTTATAACCATGTCATTAAATTTGTGGGTATGAATAATATTATCTACTTCATCATATATATATATAAATATATTTGTGTGTGTGTCATACTAAATATAAATTATTGATAAATGTTTAGAAAATAATCAATCAAATTATAGTAATATAAATGTATTCTTCAAAAATATGTTTTCTTTTCAAAAAAGATTTTTATTTATTTTAATGAAAAATATTATTATTAATTTTTTGAAATTTTAGAAAATGTATTTGATAATTTGAAATGAATTTTTTAAATAATTATCTTCAAATTATATTTGGGTGATGTTTTGAGAACTTTATGAAAATGATACTTTTTTGATGAATAGTAAAAAACATTGAACTTTAGTTGAAATCGTTATTTTCAATTAACTTATTTATAAAGATAAATTAGATTTTAAATTGGTTTTTTATGTAAAATTAGTTCTATTATATAACTAATAATCCAATTTAGTTCATTTTATTCAATTTTATATTGAGAATGGATTTAAATCATTTGTAAACATTTAAATATTTTTTCATTGAAAGCATAATTTCTCATCGCCTCTACGAAATTAATTTAAAATTAATATATTCTAATTATAAGAAATAAATTTAGAAAAATTGATTTCATATATGGAATCAAAATAATTTATATGATATAATTAGTTAAACATAACTTTTTTCCAAAATTGATAGTTAAAATAAAAAAATTATAACAATTAAGGTAAAAATGGATTTTTTAGGGGATAAACTAAAATAATAACAATTAAAATGACATGAAAACATGTATAAAATGTATTTAATGGAAATATTTAGATCATATGACTAATAATATTTTTAATGATCTATTATTTGATATTTTTTTCATAAAAAAATATTATTGGAATTATTTATTTTAAAAAATTACAAGGGTGTCACTCACCTCACTAAAAAAGGCCCCTCACTCTCTTCTTCTTTTCACACCATAAAAAACCACTTCTTTATAAAATAAATTTCCAAATAAATTCTATAATTACCTAATATTATAGAATAATACTTATTTTGGTCATAAATCTAACAATGGAAGGCCTTTTGTGCAAACAAAAAGAAGTTACCCGAAGAAGAGGTAACACTCGTCAACAATCAATTTTATTTTTTATTCTCCCTTCACCTACTTAATTTATTATTAAAACCTAATTATATAATATCATATGTATATTAAATATATAAATATATTATTATATTAATATAATAACCTAAATCCTTATCCTCTTTCATAAAATGGTTTATGAAATCATCTTTCTAGGGTATGGTCGACTACCTCCTCACGAATTAATGTCATTCATTTTACCGTTACCACCTATAATGGTTAGGTAAGATGATGGATATAAATTATATAAATTATATGTATAATTTAATTATATCTATGGAGACATTATATCATATATACGTTTTTACATTTCATTATTCAAGAATATGATAACGTCATTCGTGTGTATAACATGAAGCAATGTTATTAAATTTCATTGACGTTTTACATTGAAGATAATAAGGATAAAGTTAATAAATAGATATGATATACATGAAATAATTATTATATTAATGAAAATTTTATCAATGTGAAAATATAATATATCAATTCATTTCATACATTTTCTCTCACTGAATGATGATAATGTTGTTCATGTATGTATGGACTACCGCTTTCATGAAGCGATATGACTCTCTTTTCATCACCAAACAACATAGTTCATATGTATAAGTATATTTAAATAAATAAGATGTTATTTATAATATTATGAAAATTATTTAGAGAAAATATATTTTTAACCTCTTTTCTGTAATGAGTGTTGAAAATGGAATCATAACTCATACGTATGTACGATATATCGTCTCCATTATAGTAACATACTTCATTTCTCAAAAAAACATTTCTTGATTTTTTATAAATATATATTTTATGTATAAATATGATAAATATTTATTTATTATTATTATTTATATTATTGAACTATGTTATAATCAAAAAAACCAAAACATTCATAACAAATCATGAATAAGAAAACAATGAAATTAATAAATGAAACGATAAAAACAATGAATGGTTATTAATGAATGAGTGATAAGATGTTTTTATATATGATATTAAAAATATTAACATAGTTTTATAATAAGTTAATAACATGTTTAAAACCACTATACAAAATTTTAAATCATGTTCCACCAAAAGGAAGATTGAGGTAAAGGACTTCGTCTAAATTTCCATTCATTGAGGCATACTTTATTAATGGGTACTTAATCTCTTTTATATGGTATAAAAGTACTCCATTAACATGTAATATAATGATTATATAAAAATTATTGGTATTTTAGGTTTCAATTTGAATTAATTCAACCAAGGGTATTTGACTTAAAAGTTTCCAAGTGATAAATAATTTCATAACTCGATTTCTTTTCATTGGGTTATTTTACTTCTTCATCGTCTTTGATATTATAAGATTATGTTTCTAATGTATTTTGACAATATTACATTGAATTTACACTTATATTATGTGGATTTATAGTTAATAAACAATTTTTTTCATCGATTAATTATCACTTTAATTTTATGATCATTGCGAGGTTTTATTTCATAAACTCACTTTAATCTATATTTTTTTCACTTGAATTTCTATTGAATGAAATTATTTGGTAATTTTCTCATAAAAACATTTAATTTTTATTCTCGAATGTTTATTCATAATATTTTCAAGTAATATTAAATTTTTTCCACACAATGGTACTTAAATTAATTTAAAATTATTTTTTAATAAAAATCATCTTTATTTCTCTCTTTTATTGAAAGAAAACTTTTTATTAAAAAAAATTATAAAAATGTTCTCAAAAATATTTTTATCATTATTAATATTAGATATTTAGGACATTTTCTACCAATGTTTTAATTTATAAATTTTTAAAAGGATTATTCATGTCATTTTCCAAAAAATTACAATTTGTTTTTTATAAACATTTGAAAGGAATCTTTGTTTTAATGGGTAAAACATGAATGTTATTTTCTACTACCCTAACCATTATTTTCTCTCACTATTAATTTATAATTTCTCAAGGTTATTTTTGAAGAAATATATTTTAGAATTTTTTTAAAATAAATTCCAAAATTTAAATTATATTTTCTTGAAGATATGTTTTAAATTATTTTTAAAGAATCATTTATATATTTGCAAGGGTTTTTTCAATGAAATATATTTTGGTAATATTTTGTGAAGTTTTAGTTTTTTAAAAAGTTATTTTTTCAGCATGAAATTTTTATTTCCTTTTAAATTTATTTATTAATATTTTAATGGTATTCCAATTCGTAGACATCTACAACCATTGTTGTTACTTATTCTCTAATTTGGATATTTTATATTGATACCATCATCATTATTTCACTGTATGTATTAAGATTATTTCAAAGATATTGTTATAGAACCCATTTATATCCCAAGGTTTAATAAAATTTCAAAGAGATAATTATAGATCTAGTTTTATTCCCATGATTTAATCTTATTTCAAAGCGATTGTAATGGAACCCATTTCTTTTCCATATGTTAATAATGTTAAAAAAGGAATAATATAACGACCCATAATTTTATCAACGATAATTACCTACTTATAATTATGTGATATAGTGTAAATAAAAATCATCACATAGAGAAAAAAACATTATTCTAATAAATAAAATATCAATGAAATAAGAGTAATTCATAGAAATTAAAGAATCAATATCATTGGAATAATATCCTAACTATTGGAACAGTAACATGACTATTGGAATAGTAAAGTGAAACTTATAAATAGTAATGTGGATATTATAGTATTGAACTAACCTACTAAATTATAAATAAAATTTAGGTATCTTCAAAATGAAAATACGATATATTTATATCATGGAATAATTAGATAAGTGTTTTAAAATGATAAAATATGTGTTTTTTATTTTTATAAAGCATAAATGTAAATTTAGAATTTTATAATGAATATAATTATTTAAAATATTATTTATTTTCATATAATATATTCATAAATTCATATCTTATTGTAATATAATTATAATATATTTTTATTATACCTTAATTAAATTTTCAAAGTGTCATAAAATCAATTATAATATTAAAATCGGTATTTTTTAAGTAAATAACGATTTTAATTAAAAATTAAATTTTTCATATTTAAAACATTATTTTCATGATATAAATTATATTTTTTAAATATACACATCCATAATTGGTCGGGGTGAATTTTTTGATTTATTCTAAAATAGTTTATTTTTTGTGAAAAATGAAATATGTTAATTTATAGTATTTAACATTATAAGTACATAAATGATTTTTTGAGTCATGTTTGATTCATGGATGATGTAAGTGCATATTATATCTAACTCACATTCTCATGTTAGAGTACTTAGTCACATGAATCGACATGATTTTTAGTGCTGAAACAAAATAATAAATAAATGAATAAAATAATCAATAACACTCATCTCCTCCCTCTATGGATACAACCCCTCTCCACCCCTTATCCTTGGACCTCCAAACTATTAAATCATGTATAAAATCTTCACAATTACTCTCCAAAGCCTCTTACCCATGTCCTTTTATTGTTTTTCTCACCAAAAGGCCACTTTTAAGTATCTCAAGGAGAATTCTCAAGGAGACAATATTCGAAATATAATATCCTCCACCTTTTTATTTTAAACACTTTCTCCCTTCTACCTCATCCTTTACACCATTATCTAAAGTAACATGATAAATCTAGTATCATACATATACTAAAATGTTATTCTGTTAACAGAATATTAATCATCAAAATCTCATCTCTTCTCATTTTATTAACATTTTATCTAATCAATCATCCTCTTGGGAAAAAAATAAAATTATTAATGGTGCCATTTAATATTATGGAATTATATTAATACCATTTCCTTACACTTATATACTTTTTCATTCATTGGAAAAAATTACATTATTAAACAGAAGGGAACCAACCATAAAATCATTAAACAAACACTCTAAAAATGATGAAATTAAATTCTTTAACCCATCAAAATAGCCATAAATGAAATTAATAATGTAACAATAAATGAAATATTTGTAGAAGAAATTCTGAATTAATTAATTATAGAAACTAATATTATTATCCTAAAGATTATGTGTGATTGTTAAACACATTCATACATAAGGTAAAGGATCTCTTCGAACCTCCAAACCACATTTGGGTTACGCATTATCTCTCTTAACTCCAATATATTTCTTCATTCTTATTATATAATTCATAAAATATCTTTTCATATGTTCCAAAAATAGGTACCTATGTCTTTTCATCCTTCTTTGATGGATAATTACAAGTTTTAAAAAGTTCCCTTCTCAATTATACAATATAAGTAAGCCCGATGAAAAGAACATTCTAATATTTTTACCCATTTTCAAGAAAAATCCATTAAATATTTTAATACACAATTTTTTTATTAAATCACTCATTTAAACTTGAAAAACTATCTTATTTCCTTTTAAATTTTGGTAAAAACAATTTCTATTTTTCCCCATTAAAGACACGTTAATATTTTCCCTTAAATCGTACTATAGTCGCTCATTTCTAAATTTTCATAAACACTATTTATAAATATTTTCACTTCAATTGGACATAATTTGTCATGATATGTTTTTATTTACCCTGATGAATTTCCATGTATGATTTATATTTTTTCATTCATGGACACCTTTATGATATGCCCATTTTTTATGCCTTATGATGTGATTACGAAACCCATATATTTCCATGGGTAAACCTTATGTTTATTCCTTATATTTGATTCTTCCTAGGGCACTCATATATATGAACATGTTATTATGGGTGCACTATGATAACACTCTAATGTATTGGATAATGTTTAGTCTAATGAGACATCATTTATGGGATTAAGTAGTAAACCTAATCCATTATGGGACTCTTTCCACCATGTGATATAGTCTAAAAATTTATCCTTGACTCATGTTTATGTCAAGTTATATGTTAATACCACATTCCTATGTTTCCAAGATGAGAAAAACAATTTGGGATATTCCTAACATTGAGAGTGGGTGAGTTAGTATTGGGGAATTTTTAAAACAATTGAAACTTTTTATCCTTCTACCTATTAGACCTATTTGAATATTTATTCTCTTATTATCTTTTCCCTATCGCATGAAAGTATATGAAAGTACTAAAGAGAGAACACTATATCTTTACATGGTTCACTTATCATTAAGAGTAGATAGTTCTTGGCATGGTCTGGAAATAGTCCTGACCACATAAACACTAGAAAATAATCCTTTGTATGTGGTTGTAATGAGTAAGATATACCCTTAAAATCTTTTGGAATTAAGAAAACAATCCAATAACGCATTTCTTATAGTACTTGGCTAGATCATTATAATGCCTCT
This sequence comes from Viscum album, assembly GCA_963277665.1. Classification (NCBI taxonomy): domain Eukaryota; kingdom Viridiplantae; phylum Streptophyta; class Magnoliopsida; order Santalales; family Viscaceae; genus Viscum; species Viscum album. The sequence goes on from OY728153.1 coordinate 1,244,344,478, forward strand.
CAGGAGAGTCCTTTTTATAGAACTTGGATGGATTTTTCTAATGTATTCTGAGACATTATTCTCCATGTTGATAAGGATCTGCAACACCATGAAAGTCCTCCACCTATTGAGTCTTGTTTGATGTCAAAGTTTTTCTTTGTTCTTCAATAGCCTTTTTCTTCACTATGATTCTTCGACAATAGCATTCAAGAAACTCCCCTTTATTATTCCCAACATCACACTTGATAGATACAATACCTTCTTTATCTATTAGTCATAATAATTTGAATATAGTATACTAATTAACTTAATTATCTCTGACCCAAATGATAATCAACTCCTATCAATTGGTGCAGTCACATTATCTTCTCCTTTTTATATCTCTTTATTCATCAATGAAAAACCAACTATAGTGAATCACCTTCTTCTTCTTCTTTTTGGAATCAAATACATCCCTTTTTATTATTAAATCAATGAAGATCGGCTCAACATTACATCATCACAAATTATCTACCCTGAATAATAATCTAACATTAAGTGGGAAGACTCTATTTTTTTTGGACACACAATAATGTTCTATTGTTTATGAGTGTCTTGATATCTCTATCTTATTTACAGAGCATGATAAGGGTGTAAAAACCTATCATTTTTATGAAATATTTCTCTTTAGTTTAATTTCCTATATTCTCTTTAAAATCATTTGCACCTTGTGATGTAAGTGCTTCATGAACAACCTTTCCTTATACATACAATGTTTACTTTTATGGACATACTTTCTTTCTATAAATTATTTTCTTTCATGGATATCCTTTCCTTCCACAAACCATTATAACTTCATGGATGACCTCTTCTTCCATGAACCGTCTTTCCTTCCATGGACTATCCTTGTGAACTATTCCTAAGAACTGTTTTAAAAAACTATCACTGTGAACTGCCTTTCCCTATGTCACACAAGTGATTTGTGGACAAACATCCCTTATAAGAACTTCCTTTATTCACAAACAACTGATTCCCCATGTACTGTAGATGTTATAAGGACCACCCTTTCTCCATAGATGGCCATTTCTATATGGGCCTCCTTTTCTTCCATGGGTCGCTTCTACTTCATAGATGGATGATTCCCTACAAACTATTGATACTTTTCAAACAAGATCTTTTCTCCACAAACATCCTTCATTCAGTGGGATCTCTCCCCTCAGTGGACTTTTATCTTTTTTGAGCTACAATGCCCTATAAAACTCCTTTTTCATACTGACTTTATGGAATGTCTTCTTCCCATTCATTGAATTTCTTCTCCAAGAACTCTTCCAGACTTGGCTGAATTATTCCACAAGAAATGATATCTTCTAATAAAATTCACTCTTTTTTAATGATGATATTTGGGTCCATTATAGAGGAAAATAAATTCCCAAATCCCACTAATCTGATTTACCAAAATTTTCAATGCGGTACAACCTTCTCTGTGGACTATGCTCCTTCTGTGAACCATTTTCCCTACAAAGTCTATATACTATCTTTATACTATTGAGGATGATGATACCATACACAAATATAATACCCCCTATTAGTCGTGAATGATGACGATACCATGAACTGTCGACCTTCTATAAATGAAAATCCTCCCATGAACCATTTTCCCTACATTGTCCACCTAGCACGCTTCTCTGTCCATATAGCGCTGCTATGAGGAATCCCTCCTTTTTTGATTTTCCTTCACCATTCCACATACCACCTACATGGTCTATAAAATATCATTTTTGGTCCATGAACTGTTCTTTTTAGAAATAATTCCTTTTTCAGAAAACAAACTCCTAGTTTTTAGGCACAAAAATCTGGCAAACACTGGGAAACATCACCACCTTAAAATATTCTTTGGAAACACAAAACATACTGATTTATAGTCATATTCTTTTATTACTAACTCGATATATAATGATATATATACTTTTATTAATCATATTTATTATTGTAAGATATTACAGGTAAAGTATTGTAACTTCCCTATCTTCTAGCAACACATTTCTTTCCAATCAATCCACAATATGATTGGATACACCTTTTCTCCCACATTCTTTCATAGGGAATCCATAAAAAAATCTCCAAAAACATTATGATATTTTTGAAAAAGAAATCAGAAAACCATCTTTATATTTTATTTGTACAATTATTCGGCCATGAAATCCAATTTCATCAAATTAATCCATAATAATTCTCCAGGAATCATCTTAATACTCAAAGTATTTAAATGTTATTTCTAGAATTGTCAAAACTTAAGGATATTGATCAAGATCCATTAACATTGGAACAAATTCATCATACTGACCATAATGAGATCTTCTTATCTCAATGAACACCATTGAAAATTGGTTAAAAATAAATACAACCCATACACAAAGTGGGTGCTACAATATCCCCCTTTGTATTTTTCTTCAATACCTTTAATGTTCTTTCCAAATGAATGTGTCAATATTTGGAACTATTATAATCTCTCTCCCTTTTACTTTTCATATTTTCATTTAACTTTTTATCCCCCTTATTGAAAATAAATACATTCTTCATGGGAAAAATTGTATCATTACATACTTAAGTGATTTACCATCCATCATTTCACTCTAGGTTTACTTGATTTATGCTTGGTGTAGAAAACAAGTGTATTTTATTTAGAAAACAATGGTTACCATTAAAAAATAATCATGTTACCTAAATAAATGATAACTCGTATACTTTTATTCAAGTATTGTTAACTTTTATTCTATGATAAAATTACTAAATGTAAGATGAACCTATTTAAGAACAATCAACCTGAAACTACTGCACTCACTTAAAAAAAATAGATCAAAAAATTCAAGTGAAATAGGTATGATAAATGACATTGGTGAACTTCTATTATTCTTAAGTCACTAAATAATTCAATTTCTCCCCTTTGTAAAAAGTTTTTTTATTTTTTATATCTAAGGATGGGAGATTGAGAGACATAACTTTGTCAATGACATGATCTTCATGCAATTTCCAAACTAATCAAATTTGATACTAATCAAAATAATAATTCTGGAAGCTTCTTTATTTATCTAACCCTTAAGGGAAAAATTTCTCATTATATTTATAATGGTTGATCTCATCAGAAATGGATTTCAAGAGATTCCACTATGGAAAATACAATAGAACAAATCTTTAATTTGTCATCGTACATATTTGACATCATTCACAACTTCATCAAGGTTTATATTCTAAAAACTCTGTTCTTTAGATATCATGAAACAAGATCAAATCAAGATGGAATTTTCATTATCTTGGAAAAACAAAATAGGATATCACATTTATCAACTTCTCCAAGGATGATCCTTAAACAAATTAATATTTGAATATCAATTGAGTAATCATTCAATGATGGTAACTTCTTCATTTCTGCTATCAGCAATTGAAATCACTAACTACTTCTTAGGTTCTCCCCCTGAGAACATACTTCACCTTCAATTACATGTATTATAATAAAAAATTAAATATGAAAAGTTTTAAGGGAACATGGTATATCCTCTTTGATTCATTAACATGAAAATCAAGGTTGAGATGATATTACCAACCATGTTGATCCATTTTTTTCCAGTCTTCATGCTTTCATATCTGAACAACTTTTCTGATTTATTTTTTAAGGAAACATGGATCTCTTCACATCCTCTTCCACATTGTCTAGATAATTTTTCTTCTTAATAGCCTTCATGGTTGATAACTTATTTCTCTTTTGGAGGACTACTTTTTTATCTTCTAGTAAGGTTAAACATCCTTTTTCAATTTGACTAGATTTCATGCATCTCTCACACAAATATTCTTTTACAAAATATTTTCCTTTTCTTGAAAAACTCTCATTAACTTTTTCTTTATCATGTGGTATGTTTTAATTTCCTATTGGACAAGCCTTGGCATGTGCATATTCTTGTTTTCTTATTATTTTCAACTCTCCATGCCAAATAATTAACATTTCATTAGAAACAGTGGTAGTAAGTTTGTATCTTCCACATCGGTTCCTCCGAGTGTCATCACTCTTAGTAGTTATTTTGAATGTACTACCCTTCAATTTCATGGATTTATAATCCATGGTTTTCTCACCATTAATCATTTAAATATTATTGGGAGATTTTTTTTTTCAAATAATTATTATGATATCTTTCCAAGTAAGATTATTTATTCTTGGATAGCTTCTATGGTCTTCTTTTCTTATCATCTTTGGATACATGTTGACATGAGAATGTACCAACCTTGTGAGCAGTTAAATTGCATACATCATAGATTTTATATGGCATTCCAAATCTGTTTGTAGTATACAGATGCTTCTAGACTAGTGGAAGTTTCTTCTTCTTCTATGGATATCTCGCCCTTGATATGGGCCTACTTTTCACTTTTACATTTTTTGGATTGTACCAACAATCTAATGAACAATACCCAAATCAGATGCAACACTAACATCAACCCAAAAATCTTGATTTTCTGATATTTACTCTATCATTTTGTTGGGTATTCATCACGATTTTGTGTGATTTATATGGATAATCAACTACCATATTCCTTTTCATATCCACCTTATTCATGGTGGTAGTTATCTTATCAACTTTCTTCATCCATATGTGTTTAGAATTTGTTTTTCAATCTGCACTATTCATGATAAGAAGTTTATAAATGTTAGTAGAAGATGGTATGAATAGTACATTTTACTTTCTAGATCCTTGTGATATATCATTGAATGAATTCATGACCTTATTATCACTTTTTTGTCCTTTTGATAGTAGAACCATCCAATGAAAAATTAGTACATGTAGCAACAATTTCCTCCATTTTTGAAGTGTCAATATGTGTCTTCTCACTATTGGCCTACCGAGCTTCCAATTATATGAATTTAATATTTATGATGATTTTATGATCATCTATCATTATCATCTTCACTTCATAAGCCTTATTCATTATTTCAACTTCATATTCATTCACCTTAACATTTTTTTGTAATAGAGAGTAAGGTTCCTTGATTTTCTTGTAATTTTTAAGAAAATTTAAACCCTTAACTTCAGTGCCCCTCTTAATAATTTCTTTATGTTAATGGATCTTTTATTTAAATTTTTTATTGACTCCATCTTTATTTTCAACTAATTAGAGCCATTTTGAGTAACTCATTTTAGGTTTCCTCTTTATTGCTTCAAATTATCCAACCTATCTAGAGAGATTTAAACATTAAACAATATTTTCGTGCAATATCTTCTCCAAAACATCACTTTCTTCTTCTATATGGGTGATATATTCTCACATACATTAAAATAATTTACAAAAAATGGATACACATTCTTCATAAATACTATGAAGAATTACACTTAATCTATCAGTTGATAATTCTTAAGAATTTGCATATTGATCATCACCACTTATGCTAGAATTTTCATCTTAAGGAATGTTTTTAAATGTAATAACACATATATCATGTTTTCTACAGGTAGGAAGGTCATCCATATTCTTGGTGTAAACTTTATCCACCTTCTCATTAATTCCCAAGACTAATATGCCTTTATTGTTAACAAGGAATAGAGAAATATATACTCCCTCTTCCATAGATAAGAGGGACTTCTTCATCAACTTTCTCTTCCCTTTCTTTTTCATGTTCATAATGGAATTGGAATATATATAATTTTTCTTAGTTATAACTGAATCTTCACTAAAACATCACTTTATTATTAACTCATGAATAAAACTAAAGTCTTAAAAAGAGAATAACTTCACTATAAAGAATCCAAAAAAGGTAAACATTTCCTCTAATACTAATTGAGAGGACCAATTTGAGATATTATAACACCAAGAGGGGGGTGAATCAGTGTTGGGTACTTTTTAAAAAAATTGTAACATTTTATCCTTATACCTCTTAGACATGTTAGGATCTTCATTCTCTTATTCTCTTTTCCATGTCACATGCATGTATATGAAAGAATTAATGATATCACATGATAATTTTACACAGTTCACTACTCAATAAGAGTAGCTAGTCCTTGGAATAGTTTAGAAATAATCATTACCACACAAATATTATAAAATAATCCTTTGTATGTGGTTACAACGAGTAGGGTATACACTTACACTCATGAGGAACTAAAAAAACAATCTAATAGCATGTGTTATACATCACTCATCTTGATCTTTATACTTAATACCAAGAAATTTATTTTTATTGAACTTGGATGGATCTATATATTGGCTCCTATTGAAGTCTTCTCCTTGTTGATAAGAATTTCGAACACCAAGAAATCCCTCCACCTATTGAGTCCTGTCACATGTCACATTTCTTATTTATTCTTCAACAACCATATTCTTCACTATGTTACTTGCACAACATCATACAAGAAACAACTCTTTATTCTTCTTAGTATCATAATTGATAGTTTCATTATATTTTTCTTCTATAAATCAAAATAATATGAATGTATTATACTAATGAAATGAATTATCTCAAACCTAAATGATGATCAACTGATATCAATTTGTCCAGTCACATTCCCTTCTCCCTTTGATCTCCCTTTCTTCAATAGTGAAAAACCAAATGTAATGAATCACCTTCTTCTTCTTTCTGAAATAAAAAACATCCATTATTATTATTAAATCAATGAATATCATCTCAACATAACATCATCACAATTCATCTACCCTGAATAATAATCTATATTTAAGTGGGAACACTCTATTCTTATTAGAAGAATAATAATGTGAAATTTTTTATTAGTGTCTTGATCTCTCTTTCATCTTCACAAATAATGATGAGGTTGTAAAAACCTATCACGTGTATCAAATATTTATCTTTCATGAGTTTTCACCATGGGATATAAGTACTTAATGAACATGCTTTACTTCCATGGAAAATGTTTCCTTTTCTGGATATCCATTCATTCCACATATATTTCATTTCACTAACATCCTTCCCTTATGAAGATCATTTCTACTTTGTAGATTGAATCTTCTTCCACAGACTGTAATCTCTTCCATGGACTGTCACTACAATCTATTCCAGCAAACTGTTGTGAGGAAGTATCACTATGAATTACCTTGCACCACATGGCGTGAGTGCTTCATAGATATCCTTCCCTTCCACGAACATCCTTTCTTCATGTAAAATCGATGACTCATGTACTATCAATGCTCCTCGGACCACCCTGTCTTGATGGACGACCTTTGCTTCATAGACCTCATTTTCTACTGCAGACCACTTCTGCTTCACAAATAGCTGATTCCCCATGAACATTGGATGGTTCATGGAAAAAATATTTGCTGCAAAAACTCCCTTCATTCCATATAATTACTCCCCTCAGGGGGGCTTTATCTTTTTATAGCTATAATTCCCCCACAAAACTCCTTTTGTATACTAACTTTGTGGAATGTCTTCACCCCTTTCATGGAATTTCATACCTGAGAACACTTTTAGACTTAGCTGAAATCTTCCACCCATGAAGATCTCTTCTAATAATATCCTGAATTTTAAATAATGGGATTATGGTCCATTATATAGGAAAATAAATCTACAAATTCCACTAAACTGATTTACCCAAATTTTCAATGTGTTAAAGCCTTCTTCACGGAATATGGCCCTTCTACAAACTATTTTCTATACAAGGTCCACATACCACCATTATTCCTTCATAATATCTAATTATATCCAAAAATATATCACCACATATCATCCATAAATGATGTACATCCCATGATCTATTGAACAACTACGATAAAAAATCCTCCCATGAACCATTTTCCCTTCGTAGTCTACGTAGCACTCTTCACAGTATGCATAGCTCTACTCTATGGAATCCCTCATTTGTTAATTTTACTTCATTATCCTTCATACATCATATGAAGTCCATGAAATTTCCATTTTAGTCCATGAAATTTTCTTTGTATAAATCCTTCCTTTTCGAAAAAACAAACTCTCTATTTTTTGGCTCAAAATTTGGAAAACATTAGGAAATGACGCCACCTTAAAATCTCCTTCGACAACACCATCCATACTGATTATCAGTCATGTAATTTCATTAACAACTCCATATATAATGATATATAACCTTTGATTTATCATCTTTATCATCTTCAGATATTCAATGGAATGTATTGTAACTTCTCTATCTTCTAGCAAAATCATTCTTTCCAATCAAACCTAAATACGATTGACTACAACTTTACTCCTAATTTCCATCCAAGGATTGTATCACATGTTATCCAAATAACTTATGATATTTTTAAAATAAAATTCATCAATGCATCATCATGTTTTACATGGGTAATTATTCATCAATGATATCCAATTTCATCAAATGAATTCATAATAATTCTCATGGCATCAACTTAAAACTCAATGTCTTTAAAAGATGTTTCCTAAATTATCATGACTTGATGAAATTTTTCAAGATCCATTTACTTTATAATAACTTTATCCTATTTACCACAATGAGATATTCATATCTCATTGAACACCATTCACATTTAGTTGACAAAATATACAATTCATACACAATGTGGGATCCACACAAGATTACATGATCTCATGTTCTATATGTTGTGATTCAATATGATTGTTAAAGTTCCATGCATTTTTATGTCATCATGTTATTTATTTTAAAAAATGTTTTATTATTTATTCCTATGTTTATTTCATTATTGGTATTTTTATATCTTCCCATTCATCTATATATTCCCCAAGTTATACTATGCAGATGTGGGAGCTCAAATGAATTTAGGAGATCATTATGGATGATTAATATAAATATGTTTTATTATATTTCCATGTTTTTAATTTTATGTACCTAGTATTCCAAAAAAACTATAGTCTACAGACCTTGTTTTGTATTTTATGGTTAATTATGTATAACATCATGTAATAATTTGTGTAAAAGTCTATGGTCTCTATAGTCAGTATTAGAGTACGTTATACTTATTTTTGGATATTATGACTAGAATATTTTAGTAAGAATCTTGGGGATAATTCTACAACCATGGTTCAACTTGATTTAAAATAAGGGAATCACAAGTTATGATATGATTTTCATTTAAAATTGTATCCTTATATGTTCAAAGTATTCAATCCCCCCTAATTGTACATTATTTTTTCTTATTTAATAGATGGAAATAGTAAAACTCATGCCTAAAATCAATGTTATAGGAAATTTGATGATTTCCCAAATGAAATTCTAAATATGTTCGGTATGGGAGCTCAAAAATTCATGAATGTTCTAGCACAACTTGCTCATGTTATGAATAATAACTTGAATTGTGTGAAATTCCCTTCTTGTCTTATGAAAGTGAATGTTCTGGTTAAATACTTTACGCAAAAAAGGCCACCCATATTTAGAGGATCTTCTAATAAACACATCACAGAATAGTGGATTAACTCTATTAAGAGGATATTTTCTATCATTCATTGCTTAGAAGAAGAGAAAGTTGTGCTAACGGTCATTTGTTTTGATGGGTAAGATTATTAGTGGTGAAAACTAATCAAGGAAATGATTTATAAGGTGGAAATTGATTCCATTGAATGGTATGAATTCAAGAAATATTTTTCAATAAATTTTTCCCATGAAATCTCTATCTTAAATTATATAGGGAGTTGCACATACTAAAGTAAAATAAAGATGAGTCTATTAGGGCATATGGAGAAAACTTCACAAGACATGTACGATATGTCTAGATCATTTTTCATTAACCCCAACACCAAATTAGATCACTTATTCATGGGACTAGAGCTGAGTCTACAAAAAACAATTGTGATATGAAATATTGATAGCTATGATGATATTGTCTGTTGTGCCCTTAATGTTTAAATTAATGTCATAGACTCTCATTGGTCTTGTGGGATTGAAGATAAAAATATGAAAAAAGAATTTAATATGGTATGATATACCGATAAATCTCATGATGGATAGAAAATTCAACATCCCACATGTCAAAAGTTTCAGAAGAAGATTCATGGGAACTGTCTCAAGGAATAGAGAGATACTTCCATTGTGGGAGAGAGGTACATTAGACTAATTTTTTTCGAATGGATATAAAGAATCACACTAATGTAGATGCATAAAAGAAGGCTCATATCCATACTGAGTATGTAGTGTAGTGCCTCAACTGCAAGGAACATTTGAATTATGCAAGAAAATTCCCAAATCCAAGGGTTGTTGGTGACAATCAACAACAACAATCTCGAAGGGAATAAGGAAGGGAATATGGTATCACTACTACTAAGATAGAGCCTGATAAAAATGTGGTGATATGTATATAGGTTATTCATTTAAAAATATGGAACAAATTATTTGATGATGGTTATATGCATTATTTCATATATTTTAGGTTTAGTAGAACTAATTAAACACCACATCAAAATATAGAGGTTTAGTTATCTTTGAGAGCAATAAATTGGGAAATTATTTCATCCAAATTATATAACTCCTCCCTGGTTAATGTTTTTAGACTAAACCTACCATAAAGTCTTGTTATAAATCCATTGGTATAGTTTGATTCAATATTTTTAATGGATTGGATATCATTATTCAAAGCTAAAATCAAATGTTGAGAAAGGGATATCACTTTTCACATCCTGATGAATCCTCAAATTCTGTACAATTGTAAGGAAGAGGATGAATATCTTTTGGAATCATAATCTCAGTTGTGGATATTATTGCCTTATGAGAATTAATATCAAACTAAAATGATAAAGATAAAGGATAGAATCATGCTCAAATACATTCCCATTGTGAGAGACTAAACTGATGTGTTCCATGAATAATTGTATGGTCTTCCTCCTGACTGAGAGGTTGAGTTCTTAATTGAACTTATTCATCGATCTCTCTATATATAAAATAATCCTTAGAGAATGGACACCATTGAGTTGGAATAACAAAATAAGTGGTTACAAGGTAATTTATACAAGGTTTTTATACACCCGAGTGCTTCACTAATCATTTATCTGGTCCTATTCGTCAAGAATAAGGATGGATCAATTCACATGTGCATTGGTTATCATGAGCCTAAAAAGATCACGATAATGAAAATATGTCCCCTAACACATATAGATGACTTGTTCAATCTACTACATGGGTCCAACTATTTATATAAGGTTGAAATTCAGTTGGGATATCACAAATTAAAGGTTAGGTAGGATGATATTCCCAAAATTGCCTTTCAAATGTTGTATGGAAACTATGAGTTCATAATGATTCCCTTCAGACTCAGTAATGGTCTCAAAATTTTCATGGAAATAATGAATAGAGTATTATAGATTTATCGATGATATTCTAATATAATCTAAAATCAAGGAGGAGCATGAGTAGAATTTGAATACTATTCTAAAGACTTTGTAATGGGAGAAACTATATGCAATGTACATTAAATGTGACTTATGGATTGATGAAATATCATTCACGGAACATGTTTTGTCTAGTTAATAAATATCTATATACCCTTCTAAAACAAATGAATTTGAGGAGTGGCATAAACCAACATCTATAATAGAGATCTACAGTTTCCTTGGTCGATCTAAGTATTAGTAACTATTTGGGAAGAATTTCATAGTATTTTCAAACCCACTAACCAAGATAACCCAGAAGGGAGTAATGTTTTTCTAGATAATTTAATGTGAAGAATGTATTGAAGAGTTGAAAAATAGGTTTATCATTGCACCAGAACTCACACAATATACAAGAGAGGATCTCTTTTTGGTATATAGTGACTCTTAATTGAAGGGATTAGGCTATTTACTAATGAAAAATGTTAAATTAATAGCCTACTCCTCAATAAAGTGGAATGTTCCTGATAAAAACTTTCCCAAGAATGATATGGAGTTGAAGATTGTGATATTTATGATGAAAATATAGAGGCATTATATCTATCTGGAGAAGTGAGAGATATATACTGATCATAAGAGCCTAAAAAATATATTCACACAATTGGAGCATAATATGTGCTAGTGAATATAGTTATATATCATCAATGATTAGGAATTCTTAATCCACTACCATATTTATAAAGAAAAAAATGTTGAATATTCTCTAAGTAGAAAGGATTTTACAACATTTTCAATGATTAGAATTGAGAAGGATCTAGTCTTCATAGACCTTCAAAGGATGGACATGGGAATCATTATAAAATTAAGGTCATCAATAATTTCTCAAATGATTTCTTAACCATCCATTGTGGAGAAAATAAAGTATGCTCTAAGAAATGATTATGGAATTAAAAAAAATGTGAAGGCTATCATAAATGAGAAATTATCAGAATTCAAAATAGATGAGGAATGATTTTTACGATTCAGTTCATTACTATGTGTATTTTCCAATATAATGAAAAAGAAATAGCTTTTGAATAACACACATAGCTCAAACTTCTCCATTCACCTAGTGAAAAAAAGATATATCAAGATCTATGAGATCACTATTTTTGGGACAACATGAAGAAGAATATTTTAGAAAATAAATCAAAGTGCTATATATGTTATCAAGTGAAGGCTAAAAGGAAAAATTATAAGGGGATAATGAAACCATTAAATATACCAACATGGAAATGGGAAAAATCACCATGGAATTTATTACTATACTTCCAAAGGCATCCAGATTAAATTATTATATGTGGGTTATTATGGATCTTCTTATAAAGATAAGTTACTTTTTCACAATTTGTGAAGAATTATGAATCAATCAACTTACATGGATATACATAAAATAAGTGTTGAGGATTCATGGATTACCACTATCAATTGTATCTGATAGAGATCTGATGTTTTACTCCATGTTTTGTAATAGTCTATAACATTCTCTAAACATCGAGTAGAATATCAGTACAACTTCTCATCCTCCGACTAATATCCAATATGATGGGACTATTCATATAATGTATGACATGTTGAGAGAATGTTCTATAGACTTGAATGGGGGATGGGACCAACATTTAACTTTTCTCAAGTTCTCTAAAAAAATTGTTTCCAATCAAGTATATAAATGGATCCATGAAAATCCGTTTATGGGGAAATATGCATAGAAATGACATGCTATGATGAAGTTCGTGAATTTAAGTTGCTAAGTCTTGAAGTGGTTAGAGAAATTTTAAAAAAGGTTAAAATCATTCAGTATCTCATCAAGGTAGTATAAAGTCGACAAAAGAGCTATACAGAAAATCATTAACGGGGTCTAGATTTTATTTTTGGAGATATTTTATTCCATAGTATATCTCCATGGAAGAGGATCATGAAATTTCTGAGTAAAGTAAAGCTAAGTCCCATGTACATCATCCTCTACAAGATTCTTGATCGTGTTAGAGCTTTGGTCTATCAACTCACACATCCACCAACAATGTCTCATGTACATTATGTATTCAACATAAACCACTTAAGGGAGTACATAACAAATACCTCACATGTGCTGAATTTAGAGGTGGTATAGTTGAAAAATGATCACTCTTATGTGGAGAAATTGTTGAAGATCTTGGATTGTAGATATAAAGTTTTACACAACAAGACTACTCACATGGTCAAAGTACTATAGTAGAACCATAAGTATGAAGTGGAAGCATAGGAACTAGCGGAAGTGATGAAGAAGAATTATCCTCACCTATTTTCAGCTTAGAATGTAAAACGATATTCCAAGGGTGAAAATTCATAAGGTGGAAGAATGTAACAACCATGAATTTTATAAAAAGAAGTTACCTTCTTATAGTTATCTCATATAGTGAAAATCACAAACATCATAGAGAGATACAAACAATGCATTATTATCATAATTAAAAGATGAATGAAAAATGATTTATATATAGAAATTAAGGAATCTATACATTTGGAATAGTAACCTAGTTGTTGGAATAATCCAATATGGGATTGCTCGACCTATGTCAAAGTACATACATTTACAAGAAACTGAAGTGACTCTATATAGAACAACCAAAGAGGGGATTATTTCCAGTGTCAAATGGAATTCATATTTCCAAGAAAATGTGTCCTCAAAACTATGAGTAAAGAAATAAAATAGAGAGGATTCCATAAGCATCAGAAATTGGGTTAGTCATTTATGATATGCTATGTACTAGGCTTGATGTGCCTATACATTAACTATGGTAGGAAGATATCAAGATGATCCAGGTGAACACCATTGGATGGAAGTCAATAATATCCTTAAGTATCTGATCTATACTAAGGATATGTTCCCAGTTTATAGAGGATATGAGTAACTAGTCATAAGAGGATATGAAAATTCTAGTTTTTAAACAGATCAAGAAGGCGTGAAGTCAAAAAAGGGGTATATATTCACATTGAATTGATGTTATGTGAGCTAGAAGAGCTCAAAGATGGTTGTGGTAATAGATTTTACAGAATATTATAAGAATATTGTCGATTTTTAAGAATTTAAGGGAGAAGTTTGGTTAAGAAATTTCATCTAAAATCATTATGTGGAATGTAGAAGGAAAGATTCCATAACACTCTATTGTGATAATGCTACATTGGTGGCTCTCGAAAAAAGACAAGCTCACATTAGCAGACGTAGCACATACTTCCAAAGTATCATCTCTTGAGTGATTTTTTTCAGAGAGGTGATGTTGTAGTGAGAAGTATTTAAATAGAAAAAATGTGGTTGAACCATTTACTAAAGCCTTGACTAAGCAAAAACATCATTATCATATGAGATATAGTGGACTGAAAGTGGAAGGCAGTTGGATCTAGTCCAACTGGAATTTGTTAGAGTTGGTGTCCTAAGAACCAATTATCTATAATTTGATTATATAAATATTTTTTGAGTTAAATATTAATATTAAACATCTTATTAAATATTGTTTATTATTATTCATGACTTTAATGTAATAATGTATTGGAGTATTTTTTGTATTGATAATGTCTTAGTAGTTCCCCTCTATAATGAGATCCATGAAGTGCTATAAAAATATTTGTAACATAGTTATTTGGTTGAAAAAATTACTATGATGGAACAAATAGTATATAGACCATCAAAAGTGAGTAACTCATAATCAAACAAGACTTTTTCTCATGAAGTATGCACTTGGTAATCTCCAAGATATGAGATTATGAGAAAAAACTAAGTAGTAGGAATTATGCATGTTTTGGTGTCATGAGATATTCCAATTTGTGAGCATTTGTAATGGTCTATTGACTTTAATATTATCATTAATGAATGTCATGACTCATGTAATTATATTTGATGACAAAAATTGACATTCCATATGTTGGTGGGAATTAGGGTACATTGGGTGCATCACAAATGACATATTATTAATGTATAATTCAAGGATGGATTTGTCCCATCCATCTTTATGAAAGTTGATATCAATACCCTTGGATTGAAATAGATCTGTCACCATAAATTCCATACCCATGGTGTAACGACGAGTTTATTTAAGATAGTCAAATAGTGATATATCGTGCATATAGGTTGATGACACCATCATGCAACCTTCTTGATAAGATATTGCGACAAAGGGATTATATGACACAATGAGAATTTATATGTTTTCATCATTTTTTTGACTTTAAGTTCTTTGTATTGGGTACCTTGACCCATTTCTAGATAGTAATATTGGACATTGGGCAAGATCACCTAATGGCAATGAGAAAAAATCCTAGAGGGTCACACAATAAGTGTTTCTATTGGACTCAATTAAATTCTATTTTAATTTAATTAATAGGAAAAAATATTATTCTAAAGACTGAGGAATAATGTCCTTCATGTTATTTTGATCTCATAAATTAAATATATATTTATTCACCATATTGTGAATAAAACATATATATTTATTTTATCGAATATTTAATAAATATTTATTTACTTGTTTGTGAATAAAATATTTATGTAACATAATAAAATATTTATTTTGGTATTCAATAAATTCAAGAGGAGTTCAAATAGACAAAGACTATGTCCAAAGATAAAATAATTATTTATGAGTCGGTAAATATTATTTATGCATTTTGCGCTGGTTGGTTCCCAAAAAAAATTATTATTATTATTATTATTATTATTACTACTACTACTACTACTACTTTGAATGGGATTTAATTAATGATTATAATTATATTTAATAGATTTTATGAAATTTAATTTTGTAACTGAAATCCCGGATCTATAAATAGACTTATAGTTCTATTATATAAATCATTCAAAACCAATTCCATGTTTGGGAATAGAGAATTGTTGCACACAAAGAATTCTCTCTCAACTCCATTTCCTCTATACCACTCAAAAATGAGAATCTCAAGAGAGAATTTCTTTAATAACAATGATTGAGAGATCAAGAACAAACAATGAAATACATTCGATTCACCATGCTAGCACCCAGAGAATGAGTGGGGTTTCTCAAAGACCATGGGAACACATTTGGATCACCAATATAAAGAGTCTAACATTGGATCTTCACAAGCGAAATAATGAAAATCTGGAAGGGATTTTTGTATGATAAAAAATAATCAATGAAGAAAATTCTTAAACCGAGGTATTTATTTATTTATATATTAAATAAATAAATTATAAATTTGATGTGCAAGATCTTTTCTCTTGGTTTCATGTAGTGATTATAAAAAGAAATTTTAATATATTTCTCTCCAATGAAACACTTATGTTACACCCAGAACAAACATTCTATGTAAAAAATTTGAGAAAGTACATGCCATATACCTACCATGTACTAAATTCAAAGATAGAATAGTTGGAAAATTATCTCTCTTCTAAGGAGCATCCATTAAAGATCTTGGATCATAGAGATAAAGTTCTATACAACAAGACTACTCGCATGGTCAAAGTAATAAGAGACATAAGTATGAAGTGGAAACATGATAACAAGAGGAATAAAAGAAGGTGATGTTACCTCACCTATTTTTGCCTTAGTATGTCAAATGATATTTAAAGGGTGAAATATCATAAGCGGGGAAGAATGTAACAACCCAGAATTTTATCGATGTAAGTTACCATCATATAATTATGTGAAACAGTGAAAATCACAAACATCACATATAGACACAAAAAATATTATTCTCTTAAATAAAATATGAATTAAATAAGAGTTATTTATTAAAATTAATCAATCTATACCTTTGTAATAGTAACCTGATAGCTTGGAATAATAATTTGGATATTAGAAGAGTAAAAAAATTATGAAAGTATAAATAAAATTTATTAATCACATAAATTAAATTATTATATATTTATATCACGGAATAAGAAAATAAGTGTTTTAAAAATAATAAAATAACTGTTGTTATTTTTATAAAGCATAAATATTTATTTACATGTTTATTATTAATATAAATAATTAAAATAAAATTTATTTTCATAAAATATATTCATAAATTAATATTTTGTTTTATTATAATTATAATCTAACTTTATGAGACCTTTATTAAATTTTCAATGTTTCATAACATTAGTTATAATATGAAAATCAGTACTTTTTTAATAAATGGTGAATTTAATTAAATATTAAATATATCATATTTTAAAAAATTATTAAAATGGAATCAATATTTTATATCTACATGTCAAAAAATAGTTGGAGTGAATTTTTGGGATTTTTCTAAAATATTCATATATTTTTTGAATAGGGAAATACTGTAATTTATGGTATTTAACATTATAAATAATTAAATGAATTTTTGAGTCATGTTTGAGTAATAGATACTATAAGTTCCCACTATCTAGAAATAACATGCTCTATTTACTCTACTTATCCACAATAATTATCATTTTTCATAGTTTTGAACCAAAATAATAAACAAATAAATAAACTAACCAAAAACACCCTTCTCCTCCCACTATAAATAGAACCCCTCACTACCCCTTCTTCTAAAAAATATAAAAACTTTAATATTGTATAAATTATACCCAATTACTCTACCAATATCCTTCCTCGTGTTCTATTCTTTTTTGTCTCACCAAAATACCACTTCCAAGAGCCTTACGGAGGATTCTCAAGGAGATGATATTCAAGAGGTAAAATCCTCCACCGTTCTATTTTATATTAATTCTTTATTCTTACTCATATGATCCCCCACTATAAAAAGTGACATGATAAAACAAGTATAATACATATAATTTAATTTTATTATGTTAATGGAATATTAATCATTAAATATCTTCTCTTCTCATTTTGTTCTAAAAATTAAAACATCGTCCATCATGTGTCGATTCACCATATTCATGGATGAATAATTTTATTTTTTCATTACCACCATCATAGATGGTGATATAACCATTATAATCGTTAAAAAATATTTTAAAAATTTATATTATAACTTTTTTTATGTTTTGTAACTAATAATTATACAGAATATTAAATAATAAAACATTACTAGTTCATGATGATAAAAAATCTCTAAAATAAACTAATAATTTTCCATCAATGTTTCATCTAACGAATCATCCTCATGTCAAAAAATAAAATGATATAAGGTAACATTTAAAAATATTTAATTATTTTATCACCATTTCATTCCACTACTAGTGTTTCACGTCCATTTGACAAGAACTTTTATAATTATACTTAAAGGAACCAACCATAAAACCATAAAACAAACACTCCCAGAATGATGAAATTAAACACTATAACTCGTCGAAATTTCCTTAAATGAACATAATAAAATTATAATAATTAAAATTTAGGTATAATAGGATATATTTTAAGTAATTAATGTATCTAATTTTATTATCTATGACATTAAGTGCATGTGTAAAACACATTCAGACATAAGGTAATGGATGTCTTCAAACCTCCAAATTACATTTGGGTTACACTTTCAATATCCTTACAAAAATTAATTTATTTTTTATTATTATATAATTTTTTAAACTATATTTATATGTTCTAAAATTTTGTATATAGAATAATTCATCCTTCTTTAATTATGAATTGCATGTTTAAAAAGGTTCTCATATCCATTCCTCCTGATAAGAAAGCCCGATTAAAGGTAAATTATGGATTTCTTACCAATTTTAATGTACAATATAAAAACTATTTTAAGCCACCATTATTTTTAAATAATATTTAATTTTAAAATGAATAAATATCTTAGTTAATTTATGGTTTTATATAAATTTTTTTTTCATTTGTCCCCTTTAAGGACACTTAAATATTTCCTCTTAAACCACACTAAAGTAGCTCATTTCTAAATTTTCTTAAACACTATTATTTCACATATTAACTTTATTTTGACATAATTTATCATTTTATATTTTTAGTTTCCATTATTAATTACCATTTATGATTTAAATCCATTCATTCATGTAATCCTTTATGATACACCCATTTTTTATTCCTTGTGACATGATTACGATACCCATTTCTTTACCTGGGTAACCCTTATGTTTAATTATTTTGTTTGATTATTCATGTGGAACACATATGATTTAACATGTTATGATGATTTTTCTTATGTATAACACCTATTAATTGGATACTGTTTAGTCTCATGAGGCCTCACTTATGGTATTGGGGAGTAGAGCTAATCCATTATAAGAATTTGTCCACCATGTGATGTAGTCTTGGTAGTTATCCTTGTATCATGTTTATGTCATGATATATGTTGATTCCAAATAATTTGGTTTCTATGATTACATGATACCATGTTCAAAATTTAATTATTCCTTATGATTATTCATGTTCTATTCATTTTTTATGTCAACATTTTATTCCTTATAGCACATCTTCAATGCTTTATTCCTATGTTTATTCCCTTACTATGATTTATAACTCATCCCATTAATCTATGTATTCGCCATGTTATCCTATGTATATGTATGATCTCAAAGAAATTTACTATCTAATTATTGGTGATTAATATAAATATGTTTTATTCTATTTCCATATTATTATTTTTATGTACCTAGAATTACACAGACACTAGACTTTGTGATCCTTGTTTTGTATTTGATGGTTAATTATAATTAAAATCATTTATTATTATGAATAAAATGATAGTGTTTATATATATATAATGCGTTTTTATGTGTTTTATAATGAAATTTAACATCTTTATAATCTATTCATATTTTTGTTCTTGGAAATTTCTTAATGATGGTTCCACCTAGATTTTTTCAGGTAAGCCCGATATAGATCAATTGAGGGGTGTGCCTAGATAGTTATATAATGAAATTGGTAATGATTTTGTTCTCTATTGAATTATATTGGAATATCTTAATATTTTTATTCTATTTTTAAGGGTTATTTAAGGGTATTTTTAATGTTCTATGAAGATGATGTTTACGGATAAAAACACGTTTTATCTATGATTGTGATGGGTTTATAGTGTTTCCTTTGATAAATATTAATATCACATGGCTCATGATTATTGATTTTGAGGAATATTTATTTTTTAAAATATCTAATCCATGTTTCATGATTTATTATTTTAATATTTATGGGTATGTTTTATTTTATGATTTTATTATTCACTCTGATTATTTCGACATACCCTTATGCACCTTTTATGTTCATTGATCACTATGAATTTTTAATGCATTAGTTTACCCTTACTGATCATTTTATCTCATCCTTATTAGGTTTCATTTTACATATATTACCATGAAATTATGTTTAATTAATTATATGTATAATTTTTTCATATAGATGATGTTGATGACAAATTAAGGATTATGAAAATCTAGGTATCATGGGAAAGATACTCTCTAGAATTCATGGATATTGTTTATGTACGTATTTTAATTAAATCTTTAAAACTATACGCTAAAATGGTCCTTTATAATGTAGGTAATCCAATTATTTCTATTGATATTTTATTTTTTGGATGTAAATAATTGGGTCACCTCCATTAGTATCATAGATTGAAATGTAATGTTTACATTTTCAACACTAGATCTGAGAGTGTGGGTTTTGGGCTATTATAGTTTATATCAAATGAATGTTTATATAATTTTGAAGATTATAATGTTATCATGTGAGGTTATCTTAAGAGTTTTGGATTCCATCATAGGTCTATAAGATTATGGATGATTATAAGTTTAGTGTTCTAGACAATCCATTTATGGTTTATGGTGATGAGATCACAATGTGTTTAATGTCACAATATGAGATGTTTTATTAGGTTTAATTATATTTAATGATTTTTATTAATGTGAAGTATTCATTTACATTTCTTTTGAATTAATACTTAAGTAATTGATAACCTTTAGGGTTTATAAAATCATAGATATTATGGTAATTATATGAAGAATGTTTTTTTCATTTAGATAACCCTGAGATTGGAAAATTATTTAGTTACTAAGAGATTAATGTTATTTCAGAAAAAGATCACCATGTTTTTGGAATGATAGATGAAAGGTATGAGATAAAATTTGTTATTAAAACACTATTTAATGTTGAAGTTTTTATGAATTATTTTGTTTGAACGTTGGGTGTTACTATTTAATTTTGATGATTAATGTATTATTTCATCATATGAAGGTTTAATCATTTTTTCAATTATCATACCATGTGCTATCCATATTAGTTTTTTAATGTCTAAAGGCAAATGTAATAGTGTGATTATCCCTTTTATAGTTATGTGGTCTTTAAAAGTTGAATTTATTGCTACATATATGAAAACATTATTGTTAATACTTATAATTTGGATAAAGAGATGTTATTTTTGTAGAAATTGACTGAAGGATGGAATTATAATAATAAAATATATATCCTTAGTATCTTAGTCTATATGGAAATAAAATTCCTTGCACTTAGGAAAAGTATCTTGAAACCAAAATGTTATTGTATTAAATTCATACAAGATAAATTAGATTGTTTTTTAAATCATCACATATTTATGGTATTTGGGAACATAATATTCCACTAATCATTCACCTATTTTTAATCAATGATGTAAACCACTCTCCACAATTATTTACCCTTTTCTTTCATTCCCAACTCCTTACATCCCACCAATGTTCTCTTTTTTTGAAACCATGCATATGTTATTACATATGACCCTCATACTTCCATACAATTTTATTAAGAAGATTTTTTATTAACCCTTTCTAAAATGTGGGTCTACAAAAAAGTTTTTTAAAATATCCAACCATTTATTATCAAGATAAATTTCAAATTTTAGGGATAAAATTTAATAAACGGGAGGATGTGACAAACAAATATTTTAAAAGAAGAGAATTTTGTTTGATAAAATAAATGACACAAAACACTTAAATTAGATGAGAATAAAACTCCTAGAGACATTATTATATATTTATTTTATATAAATTTAATATCTTATATATCTTTTAGTGTATATAACCCTTTGATATTTATGTTTAATAGCATATTCAACATGAAACACCAAGCTTAAACAACCCACATTATATATAAATGTTATAAACTGGCCATTAAATTGGAAGGTGTGATGAGTATCAAGTAATTTATGCTATATATATATATATCTATATACTACTCAATATAAATTATTGATAAATTTTTAGTAAATAATAAACCAAATTTTAATAATGTAATTTTATTCTAAAAAAATACGTTTTCTTCAAAAATTATTATTTTTGATTTTCATGATAAAATAATATAATTAATTTTTGGAACTTTTAAGAAGTTTATTTGATAAAATGAACATACTTTTTGAAATCAACATTTCAAAATTTTATTAGGTTTAATATTTTTTTATTTTTGAAACGAATGAATTTTTGAGGAATAGTTAAAAATATTGAATTTTAATTCTAAACTATCTTTTCATTTAAATTATTTATAAATTTAAATTATATTTTAAATTAGTTTTAATTTAAAATTAGTTAAATTATATATATTAATCTAATTCATGTAATTTTAATAAATTTCATATTGAAATTTGATAGAAAACTTTGTAATCAATTGAAAATTTTCTATTCAAAAACCCTCTTTCTCATCAATCTTATGGGATAAATTATATATAAAAATTTTATAATTATATGAATTGAATTTTAAAAAATGATTCCATATATTTAATCAAAATAATTTTTCTATATAATATGTTTAACTTAATTTTTGACCAAAATAAATTTTGAAAAAGCAAAAAATAATTACCGTAGTTAATCTAACAATAGATTACTAAGGAGTTAAACTAAAAAAGATAATGTTTAAAATGAACAAAACACTATTATAAAATCTATTTTATGGAGGTATTTAGACCTTATCCCTTAAATTATCATTAATGGTCCATTATGGGATCTAAATGCCATGAAACAAACATGCGTGGAATTCATTCTTTTCAAAATTTACAGGTGTTCTACTCACCTCACTTATAAAAATAAACCCACACATATCCTCTCTTCCCACATTCAATAACCATTGGTTCATACCAACCCTAACCAAATAAATTCATTAATTCCCTCTTATCCAAGAATCATTAGTTTTTCATAAATTTGACCAAGTAATTCCTTTGGTTTAAACCAACAAAATTTACCTGAATAAGAGGTAATGTCCTTAAACAAGAATCTAATTTTATTTCTTATTTAACCTCCATATATTATTATTATTTATCCATTATAATATATTTAATTTCCTGGATTTTTGTAAGGTGAGTTTTTTTAAGTTTCAGTTTATGTTTCTTAATTTGGTTAAATAAATGTTTCCCCATGTTCATGAGAAGTCTCAGGGATGTTCTGGGTTTTCGAGGCATGATAGAGGAGGTAAAGGGGTTTTATAGAAATATTGCATGGTTTTTAGATGGTTACTACAAACCATGTAGAGCATCCCAAAAAACTGTGTATCCTTGGATAAAGACTTGAACACATTTATCACATGGTTAAGCAAACCATGTTGAATTTCTAGGAAACAATGGGATAATGTGATTTTGGGAAAGTGGATCACACACAGTTTGTGCATGGTTTAGAAAACTATGTGGATAAAATGTTCAACCTAGTAATGTTGAGAAATTTACAAAATTTCCACTCTAGGATTTTAAGGATCACTCAGGATTTTTCTCCTTTCCTCTTCCCTAAACCCTAGTGACGAACCAAGGAATACCAGATCTCCCAAGGGTTATCCTCCATCATTCTTAGGTCATTTGGAGTGTCATTGGTTTTGTATCAAAGCTCAAAGTAATTTTAATATCCTCCTTGCTTCCTCTTCTCTATTAGGGATTCCATATTTCTCCTATATCCTTCTAAATCAATAAAACCCTCTTTTCTAGTGAGATATAGGTTGAGGATTCAAGGGTTGGTTGAATACAGATCTAAGCCCACGTTTGGGACCACATTCACCAACAAATTTGAGGTAGGTAGTCTATAATTAGCATCCCATAGTTTTGTTAATGATTTATGTATGTGTGTTGAGATCTTTCCACCCTCAAAGATAAAATCCATAAGCAAGTCTTCAAAATGAAATGGCTTGCTGATGGGGATAGAAATGCCACATTTTATAATGCCTTGCATAGAATTAGGAAATTCTGTGGACCTCTTTACTTCCTCAAAGACAATGAAACTCTCTTGGACAGTGAAGCAGCCATAGCTAATCATGTCATCTCATATTTTGAGAACATTTTTAATGGTTTGCCCATTAAAAAAGACCTCAATACTGGTATTATTCCTACTCTTGTTGATGAGGAAGATAACTGCTCTCTTTTGAGAACTCCTCTTGATCATGAAATTAAATCCACTGTATTTGATTTGAATCCTAACAATGCCCCTGGTCCGGATGGTTTTAACAATGGTTTTTATCAACAACATTGTGACGTTATCCATGCTGATGTATATAAGCTTGTCAAAACTTTCTTTTATCATGGTAGCCTCCCTCATGGTCTCAATTCTCAATTTCTTACTTTGATTCCTAAAGTTGAAAATTATTCATAAATTCATTTATTCCAGCCCATCGCTCTTATCAACAATATTTATAAAATTATTAATAAGATCCTGGCTAATCATCTCTCTCATCTTTGTAAAAAAATTATTTCTTGGAACCAATTTGGCTTCATTGAAGGTAGATCCATTCAGGATTGCATTTTTCTCGCCTCGGAATGTACCAATGTTCTTAATAAAGCTTCAAGAGGCGGATATGTTGCCATTAATATTGACATTAGTAAGTCCTTTGATACCATTGACTGGAATTTTATCTTCAAGGTCCTCCATCACTTTGGCTTTAATGAGGCCTTTATTAAATGGATTCATTCTTTGTTTACATCATCTGCCATTTCTGTCCTTGTCAATGGCTCCCCTAAAGGATATATTAAATGCACAAAGGGTGTCCGACAAGGTGTCCCTCTATCTGCCATCCTTTTTTCCATAGCAGAAGACTATCTTAGAAGACTTATCACTAATTTGGTTTATCAAAACAAGCTGAAACAGATACAAGTTGCTTGAGGCCTTAATGCCCTGACCCATCTTCTTTATGCGGATAACATCATCCTTTTTCTTAATGGGACAAATAGAAATATTATGAATCTTAAAAATGTTTATCTCATTGTGAGGAGGTTTCAGGTCAAACCGTTAGTTGGAACAAGTTCTCTATTTTCTTTGGTAAAGGATTCCCTGCTAATCGTAAAATCAATATCATTGAAAGCCTTAGCATTAAGGAGGGTATTTTACCTATTACTTATTTAGGTGTTCCCTTATTCTGAGGAAGGCCTAAAGCTATCTATTTCTCTTTGGTGGTGGATCAGGTTCTTCATCAACTTTCTTCTTGGGGGGGGAAATCCCTATCCATGGACGGTCAGATTCGTCTCGTCAAATCTACCATTATCTCCAAAATGGTTTACTCTTTCATGATTTATAAATGGCCTGCCTCTTTAATGAAAATAATTAATAGTAACATTAAAATATTTTTTTTGTTTGGAATCATTATTGATCGAAATCTTGGTACCATCCCTTAGTCTACATGCTGCAAACCACTAGAAAATGGGGGTATCATCATTAAGAATATAAAACTTTTTCATGAAGCGCTTCAAGCCAAGCTCACTTGGAATTTGATCAATCAAAATACTAACACCTATGAGTTTCTTCAAAAAAGATTTTTGGAAAAAATTAAAATAGATAACTTGAATTATTTTTGCTCCTCTATCTGGCCCTCCATCAGAGACTATTGTCACAACATTATTCATAACTCTAGATGGTTGGTCAGTAAAAACTCCTCTTTGAATTTCTGGCTCGATAAATATTTTGGCTCCCCCCCTGATCTCCATGTTATCTCCATACTCCCCTTCTGACAACATAAATCACTCTATTCAGGAGGTTATGAATGACCCTGATTCCAATCTTCCAGAGGTCATTATGCATGTGGTTAATAGTCATACCTTCTCCATTGAGAATGATTTCCTTGTTTGGGAACCTTCACATAATGGTATCTTGGATTTAAAAACATTCTACAATCATAATTTTTCTTTATCTGAATTCATTTTTGTGTGGATCAAACATTTTGATAATCATTGGATCAAGCCCTCTAGATTTATTTTTATTTGGAGGATTTTGCATAATCGTGTTCCTACTGATGTTTGCCTTCAGACCTTTGGCATCTAACTTTGTTCTAAATTTCATATGTGTCATCATCATAGATAGGATACCAACCATATTTTCCTATCCTGTGCTAAAACTGCTAATATTTAGAATTTTATTACTGACATGTTTGATTGCAGATGGATCTATTCTGACTCAATTCTCATACATCTGAAACGTTGTGTGGATCTTAACACCTCAAAGAAAATCAAGATCCTTTTCTTTGCTGCTGTTGCTGAGATCCTCCATATTATATGGTATGATCATAAGGATATTTTACATAACAGACACTCACTCAATCTTAATGCAGGTCATTTGAGAATTCTCACTGCTATCAGGGATGCTGCTTCCATACAAAAAGATTTTTGTAACAATTCCATTGAAGAATTTTTGATTCTCAGACATCTTCGGGTTGATAGCCTCTACAAAAATCCGTGTCAATCAATTGAGGTGTTCGGGAAATCCCCTATTCCTGGATGGATCAAAATAAACGTGGATGGAGATTCAAAAGGGAACCTGGGTCCAGCAGGTTTTGGAGCTGTCTGCAGGGATTATCTGGGCCACTGTCATGGGTGTTTCTTTTGAGGTTTCTCTAACGCCACTTCCTTATAAGCGGATATGATGGTGGTGATCCAAGATGTTGAATTTGTGCAAATAAAGGGTTAGAATAACATTTGGATTGAAAGCCACTCTACCTCCATCGTCCAAGAAATTTGGAATGACGTGGTCCACCTTTCCTGGCCCCTTACATCTCACTGGATGAAATGAATGGACTCTCTTCAGGAGATCAGATATATTGCCACTCATGACTACCGGGAAGCGAAAAAGGTGGTTGATACTCTTGCTAAAAAAAGTTTCAACCATTGTGTTACGTGGGTTGATAATCTGCCGGTTTACCTTCTTTCTCTCTATGAAAGAGATTGTAATAAAATCCCTTCTTTCAGACTTTTGTAGTTCCCTTTTTTGATTATTAATAAATTGTGCCTTGGTCTTTGACCAAGACATTACCTTTAAATTTTTTTTACATTGAGTATGATTTGGTAAATTGGGTGTCTAAATGATTACTATAAAAGATCAAGATCCTTATGGGATGTGCTGAGGATGAATCAAACGTTTTAGGGTCATCCATGGGGTGAACCGAACTTATCAGACCTAGGAATTGGTAAGGTTAAGTGTGAAATTTACATATAGTAATGTAGATCCATTTTTGAACTTGATAATATGTTTAGTTGAATTGTAAATTGAATTTTGATAGTTATGTCTTGGTTGGTAAAGGCTTAAGGGGTTGTTTGGAATGACTTAGTAAAGGGAAATTTTGTTTAATGAAGTTTTTTTAAAAAGGGTTAATAATTATGTTGAGTTTCCCAACTAAATTAGTATATAAGAAACGATGAACGTGTTATATCAGAAAATTATTATGAATTGAAGAACATGTGAATGGTTTTTCATAAGGGAGTTGAGGAATATACAGAATTGGTAAATAAATGGGAATTATAAGGTACACATAATAGGTTGACTGTGATAAAGGGGTTTTGCTAAGTTATAATAATTATACTTGAAAATAATAAGTATTAAATGCTTGTGAAATGATAAAAATTCTATTTGGGTTAATACATGGTAATTTTTCAATGTTGGTTAAGGTGTTGAAATATATTAACATACTTAATGGTTTACGACATAGAAATGGGAATTTGGTCAAATTGGCTTTGAAATGTAAACAAAAAATGTATTAATAGGGTATGGAATATTATTAGTTCTCATGTTGATTGTTTTGTATTATTATTCCCATTGATATTGGTTATGTTTTTTCTGATATTTTATGATTTATATATGTATTGGTTGTTTTTGGTTGTGATATGGTTTGTGTGGTAAATGGATGGATAATCATGTGGACATGGATTGAGGTGTGTAATAAAAGACTGGGGCTCCTCCGATGGGTTGAGTTAGACTGATGCCCTAACTCCACCCAAAATGAACAATTTAGGGAAGGGGACAGAGCTTTATTCCATTAATGGTTTTATTCCACCCAGACTAGGGCTTCAAGGTACAAATATTGTGATGTTGTGATGTGTTATCCCTAGTGATATAGTGATTTGACTTATTCCATTATGTAGAATAATAATATTAATTAACCTTGTGTGAATGATGTGATTTCCTAACCCATTGATTACATGATGACGGTGAACTAAATAATAAATAAGGTTCATATAATGAATTTGGTACTGTAGATAGTAATATCTAAATAGTGATTGTCAAAGGGTTGTCTAAAATTTCCATGATTTACTTGTAGTTTATTTCATAATTTCATCCATAATATGTTGGAATGTATATTTTGTAGACACTGTTTATCCTATTAAGTTGTACACACACCCTGCTTGGGCCATCACTGGGTACCTGAGCAGATTTAATACTGGCAGGTCAAGACAAGGGTCGTGGTCCTTGGCTAGGGAGTTGAGTTAGAAACGGGACATGCATGGATGAGGTTCCAAACATGGTGTTAGGACTATTTTGGGATTTCTACTATTTTTACTAGTTTGGGTTTTGTTTATTTAACATTGTAGCATGACATAAAATATTTACTATTGTTCGTGGTTTGTACACATTTGGGAAATGGTTATTTATGCATTTTCATTGATTATTTCATGATGTATCAGATGTTTTATATGTTTAATATTGTAGATTACTCTGACCAAGAGCGTATAGTCCTATCATGTGACTAATCTAGCCCTTTCTACTAGTTAGCAACCTCTGGAATACGAGGAGGTGCGATTGAGGTCATGTGATAACCCAACTTGGGGCACCGATTTAGTGGCATCTGGGTCGAGGATGTTAAAAAGTTGTATTAGATGAGCTATTTTCTCTTTATAACTTTTTTTGTATGGTAGGCAGTAGATTAGAAAAGTTCCAGGCTTTGTTAATTATCTCGTTATTAGGATTATAAAACCCATGTATGAGGAAATTCCAAGTCACCCATGGTGGGAATTGTTGTTCTTGATATTTTTTGCTACAGTTGAATGATATTTCACCATTACGTGATGCACATGTTGTGTGATTTTACTATTTTATTATATTTTTGTCATAGCCAAAATGGAATGGGGTTGTGTATTCACGCATCATTTGGGAACCTAAGGATATAGGTGTAATGCATCATGATAGGCACATATGAGATGGGTGTTCATGACATATAGAGTAGAACACATTTTACTTATTTTAAAAAAAACATAAAGAAAATGGTGCTTAATAAGGGTAATGAAAGTGGGTAAATATAAATAATTAAATGGATAGTTAATGAATAATGTGTATTAATAAACATTATGGATAGGTTAAAAAAATTGTTTATGGTAAATTGTTAAGATTGAATGGTTTCTAAAAGAGAAATATTTTCTGATGTGGTAGAGCTGTAGTTAATGAATTTTGCCTAATGAAAAGTGTAAATGTGTAAAAATACTGGCTATAACATGTTTTGAAATTATAATTTCACCTAAGAGAAGATATTCGTGTGTAAAAGAGGGAAATGGTTTAAATAGATGTTTGAGGAATGGTTTTTCATTAATTAATTTGGTTTTCCCCATGTTGACCATGACCCATTGTAAGAATAGTTGAGGGTAGTGGTAGAGATATGAACACATCAGTTGGAATAGTGTATGTGGAGTGGGTTAAGTATGGGAGGTTTTGTATTCAATTATTTTGGTCTATACCTATTGGAATTCCTTTGAGATTTTTGTTGATGAAAATGTTTAGGGGATATGAATCTGAGTAATTAAGGATGTTGAGAATTTCGGTTTGTAGAATGTTCTAATGAATGGACCATTAGGAGATCCTCATTGTCTCTTTAGTTAGCTGGTGGCCTTGAGGTCTTAATGTGTTTATTGGTAATGTGAATTTAGTAATCCTTGGGGGTTATAATTGTGTGGGTTGTACAATGGACATAAGAATGAGTGTCTTGGCTGTAGTGTCATCAGAGATGGGTGTTGTTGTGGGTGCTGCGACCCATATGGGTTCAGGCCTTACGAGTTGTATCTTAGACCATAAAGTGGGGGTCTTGGATCATGGTGTCGACTATGTGTATGATTACCTTTGGTGAGTAACCTATAGAAAATAGTTGCTTGGTGTGATACGTGCAGTGTGTATTGGAACGAGGGTGAGACTGTCATTCACAAACATTGATTCGTGTGTGACTCGATGAGTGTGAGAATCAATGGATTTTGTTCATCCTGACACCATTTTGGGGAACCGATATCACTCAACCTTCAAGGTATCCTTTGAGAGAGGTTGAATGGGGTTCTTAGTTCTCTTGGGTGTGTGTCATATGGGTGAATGTTAGACCTTGATAGTGGGACGTGGAAGATGTTGTCTAGTGAGGGTTTTCATTGAGGGATAACTGTAAAGGTCGATGATTTGGTGACGTGACTTGACTTATGGTGATGCATTGGTATTTTTTGAGAAGTCAAGGGTGACCTCATGGGAGGATATCCTAGTAATGCGGGTGCTTTGGAATAATATACATGGGGAATGCTTCAAAGGAAGGATTAATACATATGAGTACATTTAAGCTTTAGTAAATGTAATCACATGGATGGTCTTATTTGTATAAATGGTTTGGTTTCTGGGTGAGTTTTTGATAATTCCTTGGGACCCATGAGGATAACTAACCAAGAGGCATGGTTAGGTGAGTAATAAGATGTTGGGCTATGACAAGGTGGGGGTTGGCTTGTGGAAACTAAATTCTGTATGAGATTATTTGAAGGAAAGTGAGAAACCTTGAGGGCTTTAGGAGATCTAAATGTGGGAACCCACTAGTAGGTCATGATTTGAAATCATATAAGCATATGTCGTTCCTTGGGAAACCAAATCATGAAGCATGGTCATGTGAGAAACCGTTGATTTTATTATTGAGTAAAACCATAGTGTTTAATCGTTAAATTTCTTGGGATGCACCATAAGAACCCGAGTGGTGTGGTGGAAGTAGTACCATGGAAAACATTAGTTTATGACTGCTTGAAAGATGGCCATAGGGTGGTGGTGAGTCTAAGTTAGAAATCACGCTTGAGTGGTGGGAGGTTACATCAGAAATAAATAAGTTGGAGGTGGTGTTCTTTGATAACTTCTTAGTGTACCTCAACTAGTGAAGATCATGCCCAACATCTTAACATCATCCCAGGTACATTGAGAAGATCTGTCTTTATGCCTAGAAAATTGATGGTGTTTATTTTTGGATAAAGGAAACCATGAGTTTTACAGTCATGAGGGTGGTATACATGAAGTGGGATGGTGGGATACACACTATCGATGGTACTAGAATAGGTCCTTAGGATGGGCCTATTGTTGATGAACATCGTGGTTACCACCCATGGAAACTTGGAGTGGGCACTGATTGACATTTAATCTCATGTTCTGGGGGTGGATAGAAAACCATGTTTGAATTTTGTGATTTGGCTTATGATTGGGTGTGATACATGGTGATTGTATTATCATGTGGATAGAAATGGCATTGAAACTCATAAGGTAGGGAGTGATTAGTCAGTCCTGAATGTGGGGAGGATAATGTTGAGTTGATGTAGCGACACCCTGATGTTAATAAGTAAATGGTGAAGTGAACACTATGTCTTTTAGATAGGGAAATTGGGACTTGACTATGGTAGTTGATTGATCCAATCATTAGTTTGGGCTTAGGGGTTTTTTTTGAATGAAATTTTAAATTATTGTGTTTGGTCACCGAAGTGTGTGTTAAGATGTAACATTGGTTGGTGGAAAGAGAGGTTAGGTCCTATAACTCCAATGGAAATCAAAATTAGACTCATGTAAGTTCCCTTTAGTGGTTTTGGAATGCCTCAAAGTTAGAAGGATTCATGTACATGTGATGTAGTGTCATGTCAATGGTGAAACTAAGCATTCCAGGATGAGTCAACCAGGGAAAGTCGACTCGACTCAGAGAAATGGATGAATGTGGAGAGTGGTAAATCACATCTGGTGGATGCTTTGAAGGGAGATGTGTGTCTTATGTTTCACAATAGGCTTGAGTGAGAACATATCCTTCTTTATATGGTGTATAAATGTTAGGGGTGCTAGTCATTGGGAATGTTGTTTAAGACGGTGGAGCCTAATGGTGGTTTTTAGGGAATTGGTGCCTTGATTATGGGATTCTACCAGAAGTCAGGGAATCACCTTAGTGGGTGTGTTAGGTATGATGTAATAGTTGAGTTGTGATTCTAGTGGTCTTTCATCGATAGTGGAGGCTCCAAGTAACACAAGATAGTGGAGATAACCCTAGTGGATAAATTGTTGGTTGATGACGTGATCATAGATTTAGGTTGGAGGGACCTTCATGGACACCATTGGGTGAGTTGTCCCTAGTAGGGAGATTTGGCACGAGTTAAATCAGTCGAGTACCAGAGTTTTTGGGTTGCATTTGGATGTACAGTTGTGGAATGGGATCATCGGGACACTAGTCATGGATCAAATAAGGTTAGGAAATTTGATTGGGAGGATCATGTGTTTTCCTCTAGGAGATATCAGGTTTGGTCACTCGTATATTTTGGAAAATATAGTGAAATGATGCCAAGTGATTCAGTTCACGAGGTGTGTTTGGGACCAGACTGATGGGGTGCCTATTGTTTTCTCCACAATAATATAATATAGTGTGCGAGGTTTTCATGTTTTCTAAATTAGGAATTTTTGCCTAATTTTCCATTAATAAGTCTTAGTGGTTGGGTGCGGTTGAAGTTGTTGCCTCCTTGAGGAGTATCTAGTTTGTGTTAGGGGTTATGGTGAGGAAGTCTTGTGGGTCAAGATCATGCCTCAAGTCAATTTTTTTGGTAGTATTGTAATGTTTAATGCGAAACTGGAGAAATGAAAATGGATAGATAGGCCTAGTGGCATTACCTCTTGTTATGGAAGCTTAATGATGCTCGAGAATGGCGGATCGAGGACGAGGTGTTATGAAGTGAAGATATTGTAAGATCCCAGATTTTTGTATGGTGTGTGTTTCAGTTTAATATTCTTATGTTGGTTAAATATGTGTTTTCCCAAGTTCATGAAAAGAGTCAGGGGTGTTCTAGGGGTTTGAGGAATGAAAGAGGAGGAAAAAGGGGTTTTCTAGGAATGCTTCACGGTTTGCGCACGGTTAGTGAAAACCATGCGGAGCATCCTAGGTAACTGTGCATCCTTGGATAGAGGCATGCACACAGTTATAGAATAGATAATATAACCATGCCAAATTACCAGGAAACCATGGGAAGGGGTGATTTGGGGGGAATGGATCACGCGCAGTTTGCACATGATTTGAAAAACTGTGAGGGTAAACTGTGCATGCCAGTAAAGTTGAGAAATTTACAATATTTCCACTCCGTGACTTTAAGGAACACTTGGTATTTTCCTCTTTTCCTCTCCCCTAAATCCTAGTGACAAACAAAAACTTCCAAGAGCTCCCAGTAATGACCCTCTTTCATTCATAGGTCGTTTGGAGTGTCTTTGGCTGTCGATCGAAGCTCCGGGTATTTCTAATCTCTTCCTTGGTTCCTATTCTCGACTATGGTTTTATTCTTTCTCCTATCTCCTTATGATTATCTAAAACCTTATTTTCTGGTGAGATCTAGGTTGAGGGTTAAAGGTTTGGTTGAATACAGATCTATGGTCACATTTGGGAGTGAATTGGCCAATGGATTTCTGGTAAGTGTTCTACAAGTTATATCATATAGTTTTGTTATAGATTTATGCATGTTTGTTGAGATCTTTCCTCCATATTGTTTTATATTTGTTACCTTGAGTATGATTTGGTAAATTGGGTGTCCAAATGAATACTTCAACCCCTCACGGTCCTCGTGGGATGCATTGAGGATGAATCAAATGTTTTAGGGTAACCCATGGGGTGCCCCGACCTTATCAGACCTATGAATAGGTAAGGTAAAGTGTGAGATTGACAAGTGATAACGTATTTCCCTTGTTGAACATGCTAATATGTTTAGTTAAATTGTAAATGGAATCATTATAGTTATATCTAGGTAGGTAATAGATTAAGGGGTTGTTTTTAATGACATTTTATTGGGATAATTAGGTTAAATGAGATTGTGTAAAAAGGGTTATGAATTATGTTGAGTTTCCCAAAAGAATTAGTATATATGAAATTATGAATGTGTTAAATTGGAAGTGGATTGTAAATTGAAGAACATGTTAATGGGTTTGCATAATGGAATTGATAAATATGTGGAATGAGTAAATACACAAGAATAATGATGTACACCTAATGGGTTGAATGTGATAATGTGTTTTTTCTATGTGATATAAGAATTGTACTTGAAATTCATAAGTGGGAAATGCTTCTGAAATTATAAATGGGATAATTGGGTTAATACATGGTAATTATTGAATGTTGGTTGGGATGTGTATATTTATGGACATATATAATGTGTTAAGGCACGAGAATGGGAATTGGTTCAAATGGGATTTAAAATGTAAATGAAAAATGTATTAAGGGGTTATGGAATAGTATTAGTTCCTATGTTGATTGTTGTGTATTGTTATTTACCTTGATATTGGTTAGGTTTGTTTTTGCATGGTATTATTGTCATATATATTGGTTGTGTTTGGTTGTGATATTGTTTGTGTGGTTAATGAATGGATAAGCATTTGAACATGGATTGAGGTACCAGATAAAGGATTGATGCTCCTCCCACGGGTCGAGTTGGACTGATGCTCTTACTCCACCCACAATGAAAGGGTTAGTGAAGGAGACCAAACTATATTCCCCTAACAGTTTCTTTCCACCCAGATAGAGGCTTCAATGTGAGGATATTGTGATTTTGTAATGTGTTATCCCTAGTGAGATAGGGATTTTACTTATTCTCTTATGCATAATGATAAAATACATTAACCATGAGTGAATTATGTGATTTCATAACCCATTTATTACTTAATGACGGTGAACTAAATAATGAAAAAGATGCATATAATAAATTTGGTACTATGGATAGTAATAGATA
The DNA here is from genome assembly GCA_963277665.1 of Viscum album. NCBI lineage: Eukaryota > Viridiplantae > Streptophyta > Magnoliopsida > Santalales > Viscaceae > Viscum > Viscum album. Next base: position 1,244,379,870 of record OY728153.1, read on the forward strand.
CATAAACATTATCAACGAGTTTACCGAAATGTCTATTATATACATTCTATTTCTTTAATAATTTCATGCACTATCTATTAGACTGGATATTTTATAAACACCATAGGTGAAGGACTACTGAGTTGTACTCACACCCTGCTCGGGTCGCTGTTGGGTACCTGAGAAAATTTCATGCCTACAGGTCAGGATAAGGGAAAAGATGCTAGGCTATGGAGTTTAGTTATATATTGGACATTTATGGATGAGGATACAAACTTGGATTCAAGTCTGTTTTTAGTTTTCCACTATTTTTTTTATTTGGGGTTTTGTTCACATGGAATTGTAGCATGACATAATAAGTTTACTATTGGTTGTGGTTTGTAAACAATTGGGAAATAGATATTTATTCTTGTTCATTGATTTTTTAATGATATATCTATTGTTTTATATGTTTACTACTATGGTTTACTCTAATCAAGAGGATATAGTCTCCCCATGTGACTATTTTATACCCTTACTACTATTCAAAAACCTCTACTATACGGGGAGGCACGCTTGGTGTCATGTAAAGACCAGTCTCAAGGAACCAATTTTGTGGCACCCAGGTCGGGGATTTTACAAAAAAATAACATAGTCATCTCCCATATAATGATAATTTATTTTGTTAGTTTAATAACCTTTTTTATTCTCTACTTCCATAAAATGGTTTATGAAATAATCATTCGTGTGTACAATGGACCATCGCCATACAAACCAATGTCATTCATTTTTTGAAAACCAATACTCATGGTTGGGTATGATGATGGATCTAAAATGTATATATAAATATGATATTTATAACATAATTATAAATTTGGATCCATTATATCATATATACCTTTTTCACATTCCATTCCATTGGGTATACAATAATTTTTCTCGTCTGTATGACAGACTACCGCATCGTGAAGCGATGTGATTCATTTTTACTAATGATTTACATGGAAGATAATATTAATAAATTTTTATGATTTATCATAAATAAATTTTAAATTCATAAAATATTTATCATTCTAAAAAGAAAATATATCAATTTATTTCATTCATTTTCCCTCACTAAAAGATGATAATGTTGTTTATATACATTTGGAATACCGTATTCACAAAGCGATGTGACTCTTTTCATTTCCAAACCAAATGTATTATATGTATAAGTATATTTAAATGAATAATATGGTATTTTATTATTATTATGTAAATTTAATATATTATTTACCACTTTTCAATAATGATCGTTGAAAAATTGAACCATTACTCATGTATATGTACATCCTTCCATCTCCATGATCATAACATATTTCATTTTTAAAAAACATATTTCATGATTGATCTAAGAAATAAAATTGATAAATAAATATGATAATTATTTAATTATTTTTATTCTTTATATTAGAGAAATATATTATATTCATAATGATTATAACTTTTAACAAACCATTAATGAGAAAACAATGTTCTTTACACCCAAAACAATAAAAATAATGAATGATTATTAACATAAATGTAATAATATGTTATCATATATGATATTATAAATACTAATATGGTACTTTAATAAGTTAATAACATTTTTAAAACCACTATATCAGATGTTAAACCATATTCTTCCAAAAGGAAGTGAAGGGTAACATACTTTATCTCACTTTCTATTCATTGAAGAAAATTTTATTATTGTGTACCAAATTTATTTTATATGGTGTAAAGACATCACCATTGACATTAAATATCATGATTACCCAATAATTCATGTTATTTTATGTTTCAATTTTAATTACTTCAACCAATGGAATTTTACTTAAAAGTTACCAAGTGGTCAATAATTTCATAACTCAATTTCATTTCATTGAGTTATATTACTTCTTCATTGTCTTTGATATTCTAATATTATGTTCATAATGACATTTGATCATATTATATAATATTTCAACTATTGTTTATGTGTATTTATAGCAGATTGAAATAATTATTTCATTTATTAATTATCACTTTAATGTTATGATTTTTATGAGAGTTTGTTTAAAAATAAGATTTTAATTGACATTTTCTATACATCAGTTTCAATTAAAGGAAATTATTTGATAATATCTAATAAACCCATTTTAATTTTATTATATTATAGTAATTAATGATATTTTCATTTAATGGTATATTTTTTTCCACTCTTTGTTACTTAAAATAATTTCAAAAAGTTTTTAAGAAAAATCATTTTTTTTCTCTCTTTGGTCGAAAATTATTTTTACTCCAAAACCATGTTTTCTAAAAATGTTTTAATTTTGTATAATTATTTCAATGATTTATTAAATTCATTTTTATCTATTTTTGAAATTTATTAAAATTTATTGAATGGAATCTTCATTTTATTTTTCAAATATTTAGTGTTTGGATTTACTGATAATTTTTAAGGAATATTTATTTTAATGGGTATAAAATGAATAGAATTTCCTCCTATTATAACCAGTATTTTATTTGATTATTAATTTATAATTATTCGAGGATATTAAAATAGTAATGTTTTTTTTAAAATGTGATAAAATGATTTTTTCATAATAGAAAATATATTTTCCTCATGAAATGTTTTCAATGATTTTTAAATATTTCTTTATATGTTACCAATAATGTTTTTAGAGAAAATTATTTTTACATTATTTTTTGATTTTTTAGTTTTTAAAGAATTGATTTTTTTTCAATGTGAAAAGGTTATTTTACTCCAAAGTTCTTTAATGGTATTTTAATGGTATTCTCATTCATCAATTTTAAAAACCCTTATTGTTTCTTATGATCTAATGGGTTTATTTCATAATGATACCATCTTCATTATTTATCTGGATGGATTAAGATTCTTTCAAAGAGATTATTATAGAACTCATTTATTTCCCATGGGTTAATCATATTTCAAAGTGATTTTTAGGGAACTCATTTCTTTCCCACCGTTTAATCATATTTCAAAGATCGTGTTATGAAAGCCGTTTAGTTTACTAGATATAATCATATTATAAAAGGGATACTGGTTTCTTTATGTTTTTTACGATGACATGAAATTTTATTTACATTATCCATATTGTGGTTCATTGATATTAATTATATAATATGTGAACCCATATAGTTATTAGTGGGACTTATATATCTTAAATGATGTGTATTCCTAGATAGTGATTCAATGAATTGGATAATGATTTTGTTCTATAAAAGATTATGTTAGAAGGACACCTTATGGTTATTAAAATATTAAGGGTTCTAAAATAATTATATAAGTTTTCTATGACAATTATGTTCTATAATACCAACATGTTTTTTCTGTGATTTATATGGGTTAATAATGATTCATTTGATCAAGACTAATATCACATGGATCATGATTATTTATTCTGATGAATATTTATTTTGTTAAATCCTTATTCCATGTTATAAATTAATGATTTAGGAATTTATGGGTAAGTATTATTTTATGATTCTATCACACACAATAATTATTTCATTATACCTTTATGCACATCCTATGTTCATTTATGATAATCAATTATTAATGATTCCTTTTAACCTTACTGAGATTTTTATCTCACCCTTATTATGTTTCTTTTCCCCCATGTTATCATGAAATGTTGATGAATTAATTATGTTAATATTTTTTTCATATTGATGATGTTTATGACCCAATATGAAATACCAAATGCTCGGTATAGTGGGAAAGATTCTCTCTTCGATTGATGGGCATTGTTTACGTAAGATATTTGTAAGTGATCAAATTTTTTATATTGTATATTTCTAATTGAGAAAATTGAGTCTCCTCCATCAGTATTGAATCCAAAAATGTAATGTTTTTGTTTTTAGCACCAAATATAGAAGTACAAGTTTGTGTTTGTTATAGAGATACACCATGGGGAAATAATACTGAAAAGGATGTTTAGTATTAACATGATCTTCACCTAGTGTACAATAAAGAGGAATAAATACACACCTGGTTTGAAACTCTCAAGGACTGTTCCTTGATGATTCAAATGTTCTTTATAATTTATTATTATGGGTTTAAATAGTATTTTAAGATTTATTATATAGCTAGTTATATTAAAACAATAATGTGATCATGGATAAAATCAATTAAAATATAGATATTCATAAGTTTTGTTATGCATGTCATTTATGAGAGAGTTATTCTAAATTTTATGGTTTCCATATATACATTAACTAATTTATTTTATCTCATACCTCAACTTCATTTTATTTATTTAATTGTTTAATCCACGTGGAATTGAGTTAAAAATGGGTATTATGCACAATGTGATGATTATCCTAACAAAAAATCGAACAATATAGGATCTTAACTAATAAATATCATAGTTATTCCTAACAATCTATCTAGAGTTATGATTAACCATTTTTACCATTTTGAATTTACAAAATAACCAAATAAGAGTGAAATAGAGTTTCATTGAATTTTATCTGAAAATGTCTTTAGATGATAAAATATTCAAATTACAGTGTTTCCAAAATGTGGTAAGAAGAACCTAAGGAAATTCCATAAAGGAATAAGAAAATGATTCATGTGTTGAGTGGTTTTCTATCAAGTTTTTGATTTCAAAAAAGAAATGATGTATTTGTCCAATATAGTGTAAGGTATAAATCTACCAACTATTATATCAGTCACTCTTTAGTTATTTAAATACAAGGTTTATGGGCATTAGAAAAATTGATTCCCTAAACTAAGGGTTATAGAGGGTAATAGGTATAAGAAGCTTCCATGGGAATAAGGAAGAACATATGTGGTGACTACCATGGAAGTAAATAATTTTAATTAAGGTACAATTTTCCTCCACTTTGTATTTAAATATTTCTTGATGGATTATAGCTCTAGCCACTCCTATATATCCAAGAAGCTCTCCAAGGGCCCCAAATCACCACCCCAAGGATTTGATTATCATAAAAAACACTAGTTTCTTGTTTATTTCATCCAAAGTAAAATTTGGTGGGGATGTTATTTGGTAAAATTTAATTATTCTTATTTTATATGTATTTAATGTGATTTTATAAATTTAATATATTATTATACATAGATCCCATATCATATTTTGATATAAGGAAGTCACATTTCATATCATAGACCAATCTACAATCATCAATTTTTGTAATGATATCTATAAAATCTATATCGAGATTACTATATCTATATAGTTCTTAATACTCAACTGGAAGAAGAATTTCCTAATCTAACCCAAGTTAGTGTGGTTGATATTTTATTAAAAATTATATCGGAACTCATGACTATACAAAGAATATCGTCATCAGTTTTCATTTGTTAGTGAAATTAAAATTATGAGGGAAAAGTTTACTTTTGTGCATAAAATGTAAATCACTAATATTTTAGTATATATTTTCCTTTAATTAAATACTATATTTAATATATTTCCTCATCAAAAAAACAATGGTAAAACCAAAATCTTCCACATTTTTCAAAGAGAATATTATAAATATTATAATATGTTTGTTATAATGTATCTATTATGTCTTCTGATATAAATAGAGATAACCACATTTTTAAATATATATAGAATGAAAATTTAATTTCCTTTTAAATTCTAATTCAATGAAATTTTTTAATTAACTTGGCTGAATGATTAATAATTTCTTTTTATGCGGAAAAATATATTTTACTAAAAAATTAAATTTATTGTGATGTGAGTTTTATCATATTATGGTTCAATAATAATTTTAATGCAATTTATTGATAATATACAGAATAAAATGTGGTAAAATATATCCAATGGTTATTACAATGCATATAATAATTTCATTATATGATTAGTTGATACATTATTTCTAAAATTATTTTGTGTGCTTTGTTTAATTATATAAAAATCAATTTTTATCAGTTTTAGAAATTGAATCTAATGAAATGATTTAGATATTTTTAATCATTATATTAAAATTATTTAATAAATAAAAATAAAGATTGTGTTTAAAATTAATTTCCATAGTAATTGTAAAAGGATTATTTTGAAGGACATGTTATTACAAGTTTTTGAATAATTATTATCAAAGTTAATTAAGTGAATTTATTTTAAATTATGAAACAAATATAATTTTTATATATAAAATTATCGAGTAACACTCATTTAATTATTCATTGATATGACACTATACTAGGAAAACTAAATATTTTCAAGGGACATTTTTCTTAAAAAAAACTTTTTTCTATATATTATATATTTTAATTATGAATTTAAATTAAATATGTTTTAATATTTAATTATTTAAAATATATAATAAGTTGTGATTCATCACATTTAAATTTTTTAATAGGGGTCATCATATATTTTTAGTAAAAAAATAATTTCCATGGTTAATTCTTAATCAAGGTTAATAAGGGTTAAAATGAGTAATATGGCATGGATTCAATTTTACTATTTAAAAAGTCAAAAATAACTTATAGAATATGTGTGTTGGGTTATAAATTATATATATATTTCTCACCAATATTTACTCACATAACTCATCTAACTCATTTACGTAAATTCTTTCCCCACACTTACAATTCAATTCAATTGAAAAGTCTGACTTTTCCACCTAAAAAAGGAGATCACATCCAAAAACATAAAGACACACTAAAATTATATTTATCTTGAAAATATACCTAATAAAACACCACTATAATCTCTTACCATGTATTTTTATCCCCCTTATCCATGATTAATCATTAATTCCTCCATTTCTAAAGGATCATTCAAGAGAATATTCAAACTCTCAATGTGAGTACAAACCACTATCTAGCTTTCTTTCTGTAATAATTCTCATACACCCTTACCAAAACATATTATAACAATAATTATATAATTAAATTTGTAACATTATTATAATTAATTTTGTTACATTTATGATACACTTAGTATCTACCATCCTCCCTTCTCCTCAGAAAATGAAAATGTTATCCACGTATGTGTGCGGACAACCACCTTTTTGAATGACATGTTTTATTATTCCTAAAAAACATAAATGTATAGTTAAAAATGTTTATTTATTAAATATATATGTTATTTTTAACATTATTATGATTTTTAAATGATAAAGTAATTTCAACCTACTTTCTTTTCTCAAGAAAATGAAAACATTATTTTTATGTTTGTGGGGACTATCACCTCCATGGAGCGACATGTTTCTCTTTTCATCACTACCTTACATGGATGGTTCTAATGATTTTTTGTAAATATATATGATATTAAGGATTAATAAATATCATAAATAACATTATTAATGGATGAAACAGAACATAAAAATCATCACTAATTAATCTATTAATGTCAATAAATTACCCAAAACCAGTTCATTATGTATCCCCTTCTCGAAAATCATTCTAATATTTTACATTTAATAAAAATGGGGATATATAAATCATTTAAACACAAAGATTTAAATATTTATTATAATCCCATTATTATTATACTATTATCAAATAATAGAGTTTGATTTCACCATTATGAAACATGTGTGAAATAATCCAAATTAATAATATCTGATGATTAACATAAAAAACATATTATTAAAATATGGGTAGTTAATAATTATAATTTGGGAATATAAAAGTTAATATATAAGAATAAGGTTATGAAATAATTCAATAAGTTTTTTATGTTTGTTATATAGGCGGTCAAATCAGTTTCCCTAGATTTGAGATTAAAGATAAGGGTTTTTTCATCTAAATTTTGTTTCATTGAGATATGATATATATTTTCAACATATTTTATTTTTTAGTCTATATAATAACCATGAATTAATTATTAACATATTTATAAATAAACTAAAAGTATTTAAAAATACTAATTAGTTTCTATAACAAACTGAGTCTTTATGATATATTTATTTTTAAATAAATTCATTATCTTTAAAAGATTTCATGGCACGAAACACTGAGTTCTTGTTATGTTACACACAACACTATGTTTTTCTTTCATTACATGCAACACTCAATTTAGCTTGTGTTACACGTAACACCAAGTGTAAATGAAATGAGAAATATTATTAAAATATTATTATTTATTATAATATTTATACCATAGACATAAATTGGATGGTATGAATAGTACTAAATAAATTATGAAAAATATCATTATAATTTTATTTGTAATAAAATAAAAATCATTTATAAGAAAAAGAAATGTTTTAGAAAAAACTGCATCTTTTCTGAAAGATATATTAGTCATGATTTATGCACCTAAATTAAAACTAAATTAATAAAATTTATTAAATTCATATGAAAAATTAAAATTAGTTTTTAAAATATTAATACCAAAATTATCTTATGGTGAATTTGTAGGATATTTTTGAAAAGTTTCATTTTCTGATGAATAATGAAAAGTAATGAATTTGACTTGAAATTTTCCTTTTTGTTAAAAACATTTATGTTGCTAAATTATATATGTAATTGGGTTAAAAGTAAAAATAGATCAATTATATATCAATTAATCTAATTTAAGTATTTGGATTCATTTTCATATTTCATATTTATATAAAAATACTGTAGAATGTTAAACATTTTCTCTTTAAAAACCCACTTTCTCATCACATATGCTAGATTAATATTTAATTAAATATTTAAAATTATATTAATAGAATATTGAAGAATTTTTTCCATATTTTTAATGAGAATAATTTATAATTTCTGAAAAATTCATCTTAATTATTGTAAATAATAAATACAGAATGAAGAAAATTTAATTATCGTGGTTCAGGTAAAAATGGGTTTACTAGGGGTTAAACTAAAATGATAAGTGTCACATACATGAATTATTTTAAAGTTAAATTCCATTTAATTTCCATTCATGCTTTGTTTTGAGGGTTTCCCAACTATTTATGGAGGAATGGGTGAGTTTTTATGAATTAGGCCAAACCGTGAGACCAATTCCAGATTTAAAAATAAATTTTTATTCCTTTATAACTTATTCATTTTTCAACATTTTTCATCCATTAAAATTCCTAATTGTCATCCCCTGACATATTAACACCACCATATATATTTGGACCATTTATAAATCCATAATCATGGTAGATATGGGTTTTTATTTAAGGAATTGGGCCTGCCCGAAAGCCCATTTTCTGCATTAAAAATAAATATTAATTATTTAATATCTCCTTCACTATTTGCGTTTTTTCAGTGATTCCAACTCTCCCCAAGACCACTTACCTAAGGCGTGCCCCCATTCCCTCCTCCCACAATTTGGATCTCGATAGAATCGCAAAAATGGTCGAATAGTCTCTGAATTTCAGAAATCGTCCAGATTTGGAGAGGTAAATTGATCCTTTCATAACTCCTTCTATTATTACTATTTTCCCCCATTACAATTCCTACATTACCTTATAATTCTTTTTAGAATATCCATTAAATTTTTATCTGTTTTAAAATTCAGATTCTAGTCGATTTTGGGTCATTTTCTTCAGGATTGTTTTGGGTAAGTGATTCCTTCTTGGTTTCTTCCTTTTCCCTTAGGGTTTCCTCTCTCTTTCATTATGTTCTAAAATTTCCAAAAGTTAGGGTTTGATCCTAGGGTTTAATTTGGTGTATTTGTGGTAAAATATTGTGATCTATGTCTGAATTTATCTTCCTTGTGGTGCGGCGGTTGTGCGGTTGACGTTTTGAACCAAGTTTTGAGGGATTTGACACTTCCGGTAGGTGATTCTATGTGTAATAATTTCTAGACGAGTTAGTTTGCTTGAATTACTTATTATGCATTTTCATAATATGCTGTGTGTGGTGAAAATGTTGTTTATGTGTGATTTGGTTAATCATTTATTTTTATAGTTTCATTTTAGCTTTAAATTTGGTGTTTTTCATGTGTAACCCTTTGGGTATTGTTTGGGATTGTTTTATAACATATGAATTTGGTTTAATAAATCTTTTTTGGTATTAAAATTATTATTTGGTAGGGTATTAGTGTGCCACTAGGTCTTAAAGAGTTTTTTAATGGTTTAAGGTGTACAACTTTATTGTACTTCTTGAAAGTGATTTTGAAAACATGTGCGTTTCATGTGGATCTTTTGTGATATTGTTTGTGGTTTTTGTATAACACATGGGTGTTGTTTAATAAATGTTTTTGGGGCCTAAAATTCTGTTTTGAATTTTTATTGGTGTGATTTTTTCCTTGAAATATGGTTTTGAAATGGGTTTTATTTGAAAAGCTTTGGTACACTATTTAGAATTGTTTTATGAAAGTTTTGAGTGGTTTAATGATTTATGTAAGAGGTGAAACCATATTGGAAAACTATTTTGGATTGTTTATAATTTCAAATGAGACATTTTAAATGTGAATAGTTCTATTATGTGATTTTTATCATATTTTTAGGGACTTCATAAAATTGTTAAAGGATGTGTTGGATTGTGAAAGTCATGAAAAAAGTGTTGTGGGATATTTTGGTGTGAGTTTGATTTCAAAATGCATTTGAATGAAAAGTAGAATTTGTGACTTATGTGATGTACATGGGGATGTTTGGTTAATGTGTGATGTGGAAGTGATATCTACATGTGAAAACTATATTTCTTGGCTTGTTGAACACGTTTGAGCACAAAGGGAAAACCCGGGTATCTAGGTGGGTGGACGTGTACTAGTATGCTAGTGAATTCGTGGGGTTTGGCCTCAGTTTCACTTAGCAAGATTGATGCTTAAAACTCCAACTAAACTATGATGATGAAGATTGGGGACCACTAGGTTATTTTTATGTTCCCTACTAGTGTCTCATGCACGAGAACGAATATTGTGATGGTTACTCTCACCGAGATACGAGGTACCTGGGACCCAGAACGAGCTAGTGCCTAGGGGTTATTTCCTATTTCTTTTGCTCATTATTTACTTTGTACTTACCGTCGACATACGGTATAGTTGGATGGAAAATTCAGTAGTGTTGACATTATTTTTAAAAGTGTTTATTCTTAATGATAGCCCACTTGAAAACTGTTTTTATTCAAAGTTGCATCTTTTAGAAATTGTAACTAGATTTTCATGTTTTTGAAAACTTGCATGCTTTTCGTCTTTAAATGTTTATCACGTGGAATCTTGTAGTGGTGGTATCCTACCGGGCGTTGGCTCACACCCTACTTACACCCTTGGGTGTAAGTAGACTTGGTTATTTTTTTTGTCGCAGGTTGGGTACAGTTTTTTGTTCCAGTGGTTCGGGTTTCTAGCAGGTCCTTGGTGGTGAAGTCTTATGGAGGTGGCTTGAGGGTAGTGCCCCTTTCCGTGAGGGTTATTGGGCTATCCTTATTTGGTTTTGTACCTTTGGTATAGCCTTTTTGAGTTGTTTTAAGCTATTTAATTCATTTATGAATTTTTGTAAAAGATTGTTTGGTTTGAAAAATCCAGATTTTTTTCATTGGATTCTTTTGTTGTTTTATGTTTATAAACTCAGGTAAATCGTTCCCAATTTTCATTTTATGATACCTGGGCACTTTTTCCAACCCGTGGGGATTAGGAACGCCCTTCGGGCCTTGGCACAAGCCGGGTTTGGTGCCAGTTTGATGGTGACCAGATCCGGTTCGTGACAAAATGGTATCAGAGCAGGTTCGCTCTCTTTGGGTCATGTTATTTGGGGAATAGTCAGGATAATCTGGAGTTAGGATTTTTGGGACTTGGATTTTTTTTATGAGTAGTGTGGCTGATCACCACACCTCATGATAGGATTCAAGTCTCTAGGGGAATTCAAGACCTTTTGGATTACTTTGGTTTTCTTGGTTTGATGATGATTAGGGGAAATGAAAAGAGTGTTGGGTTAATGGTCTCAGTGAGCTCACAAGGCCTAGAAATCCATGTGATGCCGGGGATATTCCCTAGAACACTCTCTATGACAGTGTAGTGATTTGAATATGGCCGCCAACCATATTTTCAAGTCACCCATTGAAACTAGTTTCCTCTCACATTGTTTTGTGCTTTAGTTTTGAAATCTTAGCACTTTGGTTTTAAGGTGACTTGGTTTTAAGAAGCGTAAAGTTTTTTTGGAATGATTTTCAAATAAAGAGGGAATGGTTTGGTTTATGAAATGGTGGAACTGAATTTTCAGAATTGTTTTGAAATGTAAAATGGTGTGCTTACACCTATTTGAAAGCAAGAACTATATTGAATTCGGTTTTGAAAAGTGTTTCCAATAGAGATTTCTAAACAATCAGAGTGTGTTTTAATGGGATGAGATGTTTTGAAATTGATTTGAATATCTTGAATGTGAGTTATTTTCTAAATGGTTGTGACTTTCTGAAAATTTTTGTAAGATGTGAGTTGGGATTTTGATCTCGTGGTTAGCGGTTATGAGAAAAAAGGATGTGTTGGTTGACCGTTTTGGTTTTGAAAAGTGGAAAGAATTTTTGTTTTAACCTTTGGTATTTCCATTAGCGACCACATGCATGGAGTTATATGGGATGATGGATGGTTGATGGCACGACTAGATGAGTGCCGGGACGGATATGTGAAGGGTGTCTGGTGTGGCACAAAAACATGCATGTGTGAGGCCCATGGGGTACCATTGGTCGATACTCCTACTGCTGAACAGTTTGTTTTCAAAGAAATGTTTTTAAAGAAAAACATGATGTCTTGATGAATAGTTTGGGATGGTTTGTATTATGGGTTTTTGAAAATGTTGTTTTTGTGGGATGTTTGTTTTAGTCCAATAACCCCTCATATTTGAACTGTGTTTTGGGTTTATGTTTGGTCAGTAAGCTGGGTAGAAGGACCGGTTAGTAGTCTCCTCTAAGATATGTTTTGGGACACCTTTATGGTGGTTACCTTCATGTGTTTGGATTTGGTTTATGGTTTTTTTACCAACGGAACATCTTGGTTGGGTCCTTGGGTTCTCCCGTTGGATAAGGTACGCCCCCATTTAAGGTTAGTGCACAAATGAAGTGAAACTCAGATTGTTTCATTGTTGGAAAATCCTCCAGTTGATCAATGTAAGGAATCTTTTATTGAGATTTGTAGAATGAGTTTACACCATTTACATCCTTGGTTTTTTTGGATCCTCTTGTTGTGGAAGAGTGCTCGTGGATGGTTAAAAAAGACCTTAGCTTCTTAATCCACCTGATTCTTCAAAGGTGGAAGTTGTCTGGGGTTGTCAGTATGGATAGTGTCTAAGAGGGCCTCTGAGTCCTTCGTAGTCTCTTCGAAGAAAGAGTTTAAAATAAACTACCAGTGTGGGAAATATGGTCACGAGAAGATATTGTGGACAATTTATAGAATTATTTGTTGTTTGAGGATGTTGTATAAGGTCCCTCTCCATGCATTGTTTATATTAGTCGCAATGGTCATGTTCGGTGATGCCTTATGATGTCATGTGCTCGATTGACCGTATAGGTGAAAGTAGTGAAATCCTCTGAGAGTCCCTGTTATGTTGGGCGAATGTCTCCCTTGTAAAAACTTCAAAATCATCCATTTTAGAGGAATGTGAGTGTAGGTGTTCTTTACTTCTATTGTTTCTCACCTGAAGAAACATGGTGTGATGTGTGGGCATCTTCTTAGCCCTCGTTTTAGTGAAATATCGGGATATGGTAAAGTGAGTTTGGAATGTGTTATGTCTGGAAAACTTATCTGGGATTGCAGTATAGTTTTTGGTGGCACCGAAAGAAGAATTCTCATTCAGTGGGATTCCAAAGACTAACTGTGAGGCCGAAGATGCTTCAATCATTTGAGCTCCAGCCATAGGTCTCGGAGAGAAGCTGGCTCGTAGTCAAGAGAAATCATAGGGTCATTTAAACCCTTGTACAAAGTACTATCCTAAATATGAAAGATATGAAGTGTTTAAACCTATGGTTTCATTATCATTCTTCTGTTTTTCACGTTTGGTGGAAATAGGTGGAGGGCCTTATACCCATGAAATCTCCCAATTTCATTACCTCCCCCTTTGGTTTCCATTGAGTATTTGGAGAATAGTTGGAAATTTGGCTAGACAGGCTGAGCACATGGTTTGTGAACGATTAAGAGAGACTGCATGCCTAGAAGTCATGTAGGAATATTGATCTACATAGTTAGTTCACGGTTTCACAAACTGTGCAGACTAACCGTGCGACCTTCACAAATCTTGAAATTTCTGGGTTTTTATTGTGCCGGCACATGATAGTCGGTTAAGATGGTTGGTTCTTATGGTGGGGAGAACCACTATGATTCTCATGTATGTTCCTTCAGAAATTTTGAATGGAAGTATACCCTATGTACCAGGGAGTCCGTTCAGGTCTCCCCCTATTAGTGTCTTGTTTTTGTCTCAGAAAAAAAAATTATTGGTTGTCTCTTATGGTGGGGAGTGTATTTGTGTCCCCTCGTACCAGTAACTTACATTTATCCGTGGTCTTGGCTTGGTGTAGATAGTATTTTTCGGAGCTATCTAGATACCAAAATCTTTCTTGGGTAAAAATTGGGACTGGAGAGCACCCAATGGATTAGTTAAAGTAAGGTAAGTGTATCCTTGTTCAATGTTATTGTTCGTTTGAGTGAATTGCTTGAGTCTTATTCAGATAGTGTTTGAGGAGTTTTCTTTTGGGATAAAGTATGAACGTGATTGATCATTTCAGGAAAGTGGTATATGTTTTGGTTGTGAGAGTAATCTTTAATTGATCACTGGAGGTGTTTTGGCCTTTGGGGGTGAAACCTGGAAAAGGAGTACCTATTGGTTTCTTAGTTGGGTTTGGTTGTTGCTTTGTCCTTGATGTGAATTTTCGGAGCGTAAAGTTTTCATGGTGGGGAGAATTGTCACATAGATGACTTATTTTAAAGTTAAATTCCATTTAATTTCCATTCATACTTTGTTTTTAGGGTTTCCCAAGCATTTATGGAGGAATGAGTGAGTTTTTATGAATTGGGCCAAATCGTGAGTCCAATTCTAGATTTAAAAATAAATTTTGATTCCTTTATAACTTATTCATTTTTCAACATTTTTCATCCATTACAATTCCAAATTGTCATCCCATGACATATTAACATAAACATATTTATTTGGACCATTTATAAATCCATAATCATGGTAGATATGTGTTTTTATTTAAGGAATTTGGCCTGCCCGAAAGCCCATTTTCTGCATTAAAAATAAATATTAATTCTTTAATATCTCCTTCACTATTTGCGTTTTTTCAGTGATTCCAACTCTCACCCGAGCCCAATTACCTAAGGCTCGCCCCCATTCCCTCCTCCCACAATTTGGAGCTCGATAGAATCTCGAAAATGGTCGAATATTCTCTAAATTTGAGAAATCTTCCAGATTTGGAGAGGTAAATTGATCCTTTCATAACTCCTTCTATTCTTATTATTTTTCCCCAATTACAATTCCAAAATTACCTTATAATTCTTGTTAGAATATAAATTAAATTTTTATCTGTTTTAAAATTCATATTCTGGTCTATTTTGGGTCGTTTTCTTTAGGATTGTTTTTGGTAAGTGATTCCTTCTTGGTTTCTTCCTTTTCCCTTAGGGTTTCCTCTCTCTTTCATTATGTTCTAAAATTTCTAGAAGTTAGGGTTTGATCATAGGGTTTCATTTGGTGTATTTTTGGTCAAATATTGTGATCTATGTCTGAATTTATCTTCCTTGTGGTGCGGCGGTTGTGCGATTGACGTTTCGAACCAAGTTTTGAGGGATTTGTCACTTCCGGTAGGTGATTCCGTGTGTAATCATTTCTAGATGAGTTAGTTTGATTAAATTAATTATTATTCATTTTCATAATATGATGTGTGTGGTGAAAAATTTGTTTATGTTGGATTTGGTAAAGCATTTATTTTTATAGTTTCATTTTAGCTTAAAATTTGGTGTTTTTCATGTGTAACCCTTTGGGTATTGTTTGGGATTGTTTTATAACATATGAATTTGGTTTAATAAATCTTTTTTGGGATGAAAATTCTTATTTGGTGGGGTATTGGTGTGCCACTAGGTCTTAAAGAGTTTTTTTAGGGGTTTAAGGTGTAAAACTTTATTGTACTTCTTGAAAGTGATTTTGAAAACGTGTGCGTTTCATGTGGATATTTTGTGCTATTGTTTGAGGTGTTTGTATAAAACATGGGGGTTGTTTAATAAATGTTTTTGGGGATTCCAATTATGTTTTAAATTTTTATTGGTGTGATTTTTTCCTTGAAATATGGTTTTGAAATGGGTTTTATTTGAAAAGCTTTGGTACACTATTTAGAATTGTTTTATGAAAGTTTTGAGTGGTTTAATGATTTATGTAAGAGGTGAAACCATATTGGAAAGCTGTTTTGGATTGTTTATACTTTCAAATGAGCTATTTTAAATGTGAATAGTTCTTTTATGTGATGTTTATCATATTTTTAGGGACTTCATAAAATTGTTAAAGGATGTGTTGGATTGTAAAAGTGATGAAAAAAGTGTTGTGGGCTATTTTGGTGTGAGTTTGATTTCAAAATGCATTTGAATGAAATGTAGAATTTGTGACTTATGTGATGTACATGGGTCTGTTTGGTTAATGTGTGATGTGGAAGTGATATATACATGTGAAAACTATATTTTTTGGCTTGTTGAACATGTTTGAGCACAAAGGGAAAACCCGAGTATCTAGGTGGGTGGACGTGTACTAGTATGCTAGTGAATCCGTGGGGTTTGGCCTCAGTTTTACTTAGCAAGATTGACGCTTAAAACTCTAACTAAACTATGATGATGACGATTGGGGATCACTAGGTTATGGGTATGTTACCTACTAGTGGATCATGCATGAGAACAAATATTGTGATGGTTACTCTCACCGAGATACGAGGTACCTGGGACCCAGAACGAGCTAGTGCCTAGGGGTTATTTCCTATTTCTTGTGCTCATTATTTAATTTGTACTTACCGTCGGCATATGGTATAGTTGGCTGGAAAATTCAGTAGTGTTGACATTATTTTTAAAAGTGTTGATTCTTAATGATATCCCACTTGGAAACTGTTTTTATTCAAAGTTGCATCTTTTAGAAATTGTAACTAGCTTTTTATGTTTTTGAAAACTTGCATGCTTTTATTATTTAAATGTTTATCACATGGAATCTATTAGTTGTGGTATCATACCGGGCATTGGATCACACCCTACTTACACTATTGGGTGTAAGTAGACTTGGTTATTTTTTTTGTCGCTGGTTGGGTACATTTATTTGTTCCAGTGGTTCAGCTTTCTAGCAGGTCCTTGGTGGTGAAGTCTTGTGGAGGTGGCTTGAGGGCGGTGCCCCTTGCCATGAGGGTTCTTGGACTATCCTTATTTGGTTTTGTACCTTTGGAATAGTCTTTTTGAGTTGTTTTAAGCTATGTAATTCAGTTCTGAATTTTTGTAAAAGATTGTTTGGTTTGAAAAATCCAGATTTGTTTCATTGGATTCTTTTGTTGTTTTATGTTTATAAACTCAGGTAAATCGTTCCCAATTTTCATTTTATGATACCCAGGCACTTTTACTAGCCCTTGGGGATCGGGAATGCCCTTCAGGCCTTGGCACGGGCCGGGTTTGGTGCCGATTTGATGGTGACCAGATCCGGTTCGTGACAATAAGGGTAAAAATGACATATAAATTTTTTCAAAATATATTAAATAGATGTATTTAAACTATTTATCCTATAGGGTTCTACAATAGTCCATTTTAGACACTTTTTACATATAAAAAACTTGGGAATATTCAATTTGTCCCAAAAATACAAAGTGTGTCCTCTCCCCCACATATAAAATCACACCCCTATCCTCCATTAATAACACCCTAAATCCTCTTTTGTTCTACTAATAACTATGAAAATCACTGCAAAAATTCCCTCCTATCATAATAGAATCTTTTTTTGTCATAAAATTAACATTAGAAGGCCTTTGGTGGAAGCCTAAAGAGGATTCCTAAATAAGATGTAAAGTTTTTCATTGAGAATATTTATTTTATTTCTTTCTCCATCAAATACATTTATTATTAAACCATGATTATATAAAAACTATATTATATTATATATTAAAATATTTTCTTATTTTTATTTAATAACCTATATCATTTCCCTCTTCCATAAAATTGGTTATGAAATCATCATTCATGTGTGTGGTGGGCTATCCCCTCGTGAACCGATGTCATTCATTTTTTTATTATCACCACTCACACTTGGGTATAATGATGGATAATATATATATATATATATATATGATATTTAAAAAATAATTATACCTATATATTAATAATATATTATATACCCTTTTAAATTCAGTCCTGTTGGGGATACGATAATGTTGCTCGTGTGTATGGCAGATTACCGCCTCATGATGAGATGCTATTTTTTTCACTAACGCGGTACATGGAAATTAATAAGGGTAAAAATAATTAATATATATCGATATACATTACAAAATTATGATATTAATTATATATTTATAAGTTTTTAAATATAATATATCAGTTTTCTTACCTTTTCACTCATTGAAAAAGTGATAATGTCGTCCATGTGTGTTTGGACTACCATCTTCACGAAGCGTTGTGACTCTCCTTTCATCACCACACAACATTGATGAAAAAAATATGTATATAATATGGAATATATTATATTATCATAATTCTATAAATATAATATATTACTTACCATCATTATGTAATGATCATTAGAAAATGGAATGTTACACATGTGTACATAGGACCTACCATCATCATGATTGTTACATAGTAATTTTTTCATAATAATATTTCATTATTGGTGTTAAAATTATAACTTATTAATAAACAATATAATTATTTCATGATTATTATTCTGTATGTGTTTAAATAATTTTCCTTTTGACCATAGTTAACCTCCCAATATTGTTTTTGATACATAATCCATGTACGTTCAAAACATCTGATGTAAACTTAATTGATTATGTGATTTTATAGAACATGGTAATAAAAGAAATAAAATTAATAATAAACATGAATTTTTTTCTCAAGATGGTAAATAATTAACAAAATTTTATTATTCATGATGATAAAGACACACATAATGTATCATACTCAAGGTAAGGGTCTTCCTCCCAATTTCTTTTTATTGAGGAATGTTTTGATGTTATACAACTATTATAGTTTATAGGGTGTATGAACAGGACATTCAACATGTTATAGAATTAATTTATCTATTATTAATGTATTTATAGTTTTTTAATGTTTCTATTTATTTTACTTATGACTCTAACATTTCCTAAGTGGTATGGGACTTTTCATTTAAAACATTCTCTTTTAATGTTTTCCTTCCCACTCCTTCTCTTCCATGCCCATGTCATTAAAAATATTTTATAAAAAAATTTATATAGATATAAAATATTTATAATGTACATTTTATGTATCCTTTAAATTTATTTTAAATTATTTTCAAAATGAATATTTTTATATGTTTTGTACAATTTTTTTTTGAAAAATGAAAAAAGAATATCTTATTCTTAAAATAGAAGGGAAAAATTACATTTATACCATAGTGTCTATTATTTTATTTATTTATTCCCTTTAATAAAATTAACTTTTATTAAATTAAAACACCTCTCCCTCTCATTTTTGTGATTTGGTATTGAAAATGGTTTTCAAAGTAATATTGTTTTTTGGTATTGAAAAAACATATTTTTAAATAAAAATGATTTCTTATCTGAAAGGGTTTTTCTTATGGGTTTAAAATATTACTTCAATGGGATTTTTTATGGAAGTTATTTATTTATGATTTGGTATTTGAGAATTATATGAAATTGGTGATCCCTATATATCTTATATGAATGTTTAATCCCCATTATAGCTAATTGGTGGGCCCGATATATCTTAAACGAAGAGATGGGCCCCATTAAACCTCATGGAAAATGGGTGATCCCAATATAGGTGATATTAATGGTGGTACCCATTTAGATCTCCAATTAATTTATTATTTAATATATTGTAATTAAAACATATGATTATTCCAATTAAAAGGGTATTGAAAGGGTGTTATGAATATGATGCTCTAAGTCATCAAATATTATTTTTTATTACTTTATATGGGTTTTAGAGGATTTCATTGAGAAAAAATTTTTTTTTTTTCATGTGAAATTGTTTTATTTCAAATAGTCAAAGAAAATTGAAGATGAAGATAAATGTTATATGGTTTTTCCTATTTTTCACTGGAATAATGGTGTTATTTCATTTTAATGTCTCTTAGTAAGAATTTTGTGCTCATCTAACATTTATAATGTTTTCATTGGGCTTAAATATTGGTAATGAAAAGGAAGAAGTCAAGTTCTAAGTCATGTATTTTTCTTCTGAAAATAAATCATGTTTTACTATAAAAAGTCTATATTATAAGAAAATTTGATACTAATAGGAAGTGTCCCATTTTTATTTTATGCTTTGGTTATTTATGAGTTGTGGACTAATTATCTAAAAAATAAGCCTAAAAATATCCTTGAAGTGAAGGAGGGTAAATTATTGATTAAAAATAAAGATTATGTAATTTTTATAGTTGGTTCCTTATAGTTGGAATCAAAGGAAATTTTAGAAAACTTTATATATTTTGACCATTTTAATGTTATTCCCTTGGAAGATTTTACTTTATGGTTAAGATGAAATGATATAGAATTTTAAAAGTAATATGTTTCTTTATCTAAGAAAATTCTGTTCAGAATAGTTTTATGCAAAGGAACCAAAAAATATTTAGTGGAAATATAATAAGGGGAAAATATTCATATAAATGAGTATCTTGATATGGTTGAAATTGGAAGATTTTTTTTATATTGATGGCTTAGTTAACACATTCTATAAATGGTAGTGGTAACCATGCTGGATAGAAACTAGATCTACCATAAAGGATTATGTCTATAGTGGATAATTTTAGGAAGCAAAATCACCTATCATTTAATGATACATATATCCCAGTGGAAGCTGAAGGGTGGATCAATTCATGATAAAATATATTTGATTTCATGGGATGATCAAAATATCAAAAGGTAACTCTTTCTTTATATAATTTTCTATGAGAAATTGATCGGTGGTCATATTTGATAAAGAATACCATGGAGAAAGATGATCCTGATGCCATGGAATGGGATACATTTATGAATATTTTCCTTGTTAAATATTTCCCTAAGGAATTCCATCTTAGGATGAAAAAACAATTCTTGTAATTGAGGTAAAATAATGAAGATTTGGTGGATGTGTACAGAGAAAAGTTCACATGGATAGCTAGGAACATATTAGATTTTGTTCATGAAACTGATAATAAAATTAATAGATTTTTCTAAGTATTAAAACCAATCTTGTGAAAATCATTGTCCATATAAGAATTTAAATTTAAATAATGTTTTTTATGATGAAAATTTTGAGATAGAGGTTTTTAATACATATATTCTATATGATAAAAAGATTAAGAAAAAATCAAAGAGGTATGAAATAGAGATTCTGCCAACTAAGAAGCCAAGAGGTAGCCCCAAAAATGGTCCAAGTGGGGTAAAATACATTTTTTTGGAATTTATGTGAGGATCTAAAATGTTTTAGTTGTATGATACATTTGGACACATGGTTTGTGACAACAATGAAAAGAGTCTTGAACAATCAAAGAATGGGATAATAGATAGCTGGTCAATAGTGATATGTTTTAGCTACATTGTGTTGGGACATTATGCAAATTTTTTCTAAAAGTACTTATTCAGGATGAAATCATCATAATAAGAATAAAAAATGGATGGATAAATCAATTTCTACTTCTACAATTCAAGTTGGTTCATCTGGTGAATTGGTGACAAATCCAAGGAGCTGGGTATTTTTTGATGGTTATTCATAAACACAATGACTTAGGCACCCCTCAATTGATGTTTTATTAAATGAAACTATGTTTTGAGACATTTGTTTTGTTATAATAGATACCTAAGTATATTTTTAGGTGGAAAATTTATTTTCGTAATACTTCCTTTACATGTTATAGACATAAGTTTAAAGGTATTGATATCCTTTAAGATTAATAATATAGTTGATTAAATTTTCATAGATGTCATATAAGTTTTTTAGTCCTTGTAAAAATAGGATATATTTAAAACCATAGGAATAAGGTTATTAAATGATTAATTTTATTTATAGGATTCCATAATTGTTTTGTCATGTTATAGGAATTATATTAATATATATTATACAAATTATAACCTCCCTGTTGGTTGACAACACATCATATCCTGCAAGGCCACATGGATTAAAGCCATGAATGAAGAGAGATAAGTTTTTAGCACTATACATTGGACTATGTATTGTTATATATAATATTACATTGTTTTTAGTTAACCATTTTTTAAAATAAATTTTAATTATGAGCCACTTGTGTTACTTTTGAGGTTGAGAGATTTATTTATTTTATTATATAACATGTTCTAACATTTTTTATTTTTTAAAATGGTTAAAAATAGACTAAAAGTCTTCTCACTATTTCATATATCTTACAATCCATTAAAAGTGAATTTTAGTGCATTAGGCATGAAAAATAAAGTTTTTCAGTAACTGATGTGTTGAAAATTGATATAAGGGAACCAATGGATGAAATGGTGCTTATGAAATACAACATATCATGTAAGTATATTTCATTATATTCTTAGATTTTAAATGAAAACATAAACATTAGAAAAATGATATTGAAAAAAAACATTACCCCATTACATTCATATGAGTTGAATTTGATGATATTTTATATCATCACAGATTAATGGATTTGAGGACCTTAACATTCCATTGATCACCCACTTTCTTTTGAATGATAATATTTAAAACTCTCTATTAATCCTTGGGTGTTAGTATATTCTTCCATATCCTTGTTTTTATTTCCCACCTGTGTTATACAACATGGAAACCTTGTTATGTTATTATGATAGATGAACTTAATACATCTCATTATGTGTTATTAACAGTATTTTTATTATCTATTCTATGAGGTGGGTTTTTTTAGCAATGGTATTTCTAAATGTGATACCCTTGATTACCATGATCAATTTTAAAATTATGAGGAATCATTTTCATAAAGGGGGGATGATGTAACACCTTGAGACTTTACAATATATTAATTTTTAAATAAATTCAATGTCATTAATTGATTTAGTTTCATGATGTATTGATTTTATATTTTTTTATAAGGAACAATATGTATAGCTTTCATTACACACAACACCTAGTTTATATTGCATTACATGAAACAATGAGTTTAATTTAAATGTGAAATATTATTAAAATTTTGTTATTTAATATAATAGTTATAACCTAACCATTAAATTAGTAGGTATGAATAGTGCTAACTAAATTATAAAAAATATCATTATCTATTCATTAGAAAAAAAATTAGATTCATCTAAAATAAAAAATATATGTTTTATGAAAACATATATCTTCACTGAAATATTGACTTGTTGTGATTTAAGAACATAATTTAAAAAAATACCTATTTTTGAAAATTTAATTTAAAATATTTAATTGATTTTTGTAACCAGAATAGGAAATCAATCTTAGGGTGCATTTTTTAAATTCTTTTGAAAAATTTCATTTTTGATGAATATTGAAAAGTACGGAATTTTAATTGAAATCTTACATTTCATTTAAATTATTTATAATGATAAATTTTATATTTAATTTCTTTTAAAGTAAAATTAGTTTAATTATATATCAATTAGTCCAATTTACGACATTGAAATCATTTATATACTGAAATTTGATATAAAAACAATGTATACAGTTGGGCATTTTTACTTTAAAAATTTTCATTATATTCACATATATGGGATTAATTTTAAATTAATTTATTTCAACTCTATTAATTTAATTTGGAAAAATGGATTCAATACTTAGAATCAACATAATGTTTAATGTGAAATAATTTCAGATTAATTTTTCACCAAAATAAAAAGTGAATTCATTAAACATTATTTATCACAGTTAAGGTAAAAAATTGGTTTAGCGGGAGGTTAAACTAAAATTATAATGTATAAATTGACCAATAAAATTGTTTAAAAAAATTTCTACATATATTTTTACCATTAAAACTATAAGGTTCTAGAATGGTCCATTTGGGTCCCTTTCTAAAAATTAAAAACATGGGAGCACTAAATTCATTAGAAAAAAATCAAAGTGTGTCCTCTCCCCAACTTATAAAAGGGAATATTCTCTCCTCCCTTATCCATAAATTAAGTCCAATTTGTGTCAAAAAATTCCTACCTAAATAACTTAACAATATTCAATCTACAATCCTAGAATCCTTGTTTTATGAAGAAATCAATCGTTGGAAGACCTTTAGTGGAAACCTAAGGAGGTTACCCAAATTAGGGATAATGTTCTTCAACAAGCATCTTTATTTTATTTCTTTCTCCACCTCCTTTAATGATTATTTAATCATTTTGATATAATTACCATAGTATATTATTTATATTAATATTTTATTATGTAAATGGAATAACCAAAATCATTTTATTCTTCCATCAAATGGGTTATGAAATTATCATTCATGTGTGAGGTGGACTACCATATCACAAACTAATGTCATTCATTTCTCCATTACCACCCCTCTCAGTTGGGTATGATGATGAATCTAAAATTTATATTTGATATTTATAACATAATTATACCTATGGAGTAATTATATCATATAAAAACTATTACATTCCATTCTATATGGGATACTATAACATATCTAGTGTGTACGACAGACTGCTACCATGAAAAGTGATGTGATTTTTTTGAATAAAAAGTTATATGGAAGGTAATAAGGGTAATAATAATTAATATATGTGTAATGAACAAAAACATAGTAGAACAGATTTAATGCCTTACTTTTTTACATTGGTGTAAGACACAAGGAATTTCATTCCAAAGGAATGAATATTTTAGTAGTATTGTAAAACCAGATATATACTTGAACATTTCATTTCATTTGAAAACATAAAATACCACATAAATATTAATTTTGACATACAATTAATCCATTAGATTATCCCTAAATATCAATCATAATAAACTTCCTCACAATATGGGAAAAAATATAACATAATAAAGGGATGAGATCAAATTCTCAGCAAGAGTATAGATACAACAAAATCTATCATAAATTAGAAATAATGATTACTGGAAAGGTAGATAACTAAAAAACAATACATTTAATCAATAAATTGAATAGGATATGGCAACAATAATATATGACAAAATAATTCCATATATATATAACCACATGAGCTATAAAACTTAACCATGGATATTCAACTAATTGAATAATCACATAGAATCCAATAACTAAACTCATAATAATAGAATGCATAATGTTAGGAATCTGAAACAAATAATTATGTCTTAGTTCCACGAATCCAACATCATCAACACTCTATGCCAAGAATGTTATAAATGGGTAAGAACATTTCCAATGCCTAGTCTAGTTTGTCTCATGATGCCAACCGATGTAGCATGTGGCTACAATTGGTCCCACCCTTCACTTATAAATTCTAATAAATACATCACATGAAATGAGTGAATCATAATCAACATATACAATTTTATTGAAACTAGAATAAAAAATATAAATAAATTGTCCCATTAAGTAAACATAATCACAAACCATCTAGAGTAATATTGGTGAATGGTATCAAAATAGAAAGAAATAATCAATAACCATAAAATATGGAAGAAGATACCATAAGAGAAAAACATTAATGAAGAAAATTTTAAAAAAATGATATTAACATAGATAAAAATACATTATTAATATAATTGATTAATTATTGAGTAAAACACCCTTTTTAAATTTGAAAATAATTTATTTTAAAACCACTAAGTTTTTATAAAAGAATTTTTATTTTAAAATTACCATTTAATATTGTATAGTAAGAATAATAACATTATAGAAACATGAAAGAGGGAAATTATGTTCATTCCATATATTTAAAAATAAATTATTTTTGAAAAAGAAACATTAAAATAAGATTTTTAAAAGAAATCCCCATATAAATATAATTACATTGAAGTGAAAGTTAATCAACAGAATTGATTATGTGTATTATATATAAATCTATAATATACAAGTGTAACTACACAATATGATACCCAAAATTTATTTATCACATAATCTTATCACAATATAATCAAGAAGTATAATTTGAACCCAATGAATGGAAAATGAGTTATGGAATTTCTAACCACATTGTAATCAGTCGAACCGTATGATCCATAAATGTAATAATTTTTAAATGTATCAATTAATTTAATTAAAATATTTAGATTCATGATATTATATATCAATGTACAGTACATAAACCACACACAAGGAATATTTTGTGAATAAGGGATGTATCTCATAGAAGTAAATGTGAGATGATAAAACCCTTACCTCAAAATTCCCTTTTTTGTGGAAGTCATTGACCTCATGTATAATGGTTTAAAGAATGTTATTAATTCATTATAACACTATTTTAACATTTATAATACCTTATTTAATCCTTTTATAATTTCTTACCACCCATTCATTAATAATATTTCAGTATTTTTATTGTCTCGTGTGCATTCCTTTTATGGTTCCATGGTTAGTTCATATGCAAAAATTGGATTTTCTTGTCAAATATAAATAAACCTATAGAGGTAAAATTAAATGGTATTGATTTACTTATATAATTTATGTTCCCCATTTATATTTGTTTCTCTCATACCTGATGATGATTCATTTGATAAAATTCTAATTATTAATGTTTTATTTATTTTTTAAGGTGTTTTTTGAACGTCGTGAACTAATTTCATTTTATTTAATATTACACATATATATTTTCATGAACCTAAAATAAGTCATAATATACTTATTAAAATCTTATATATCCATAATAATATTTTTAGGACCATCCCTGATGGTGGTAATGAAAAACGAACAAAATCATTATTCATAGACAGGAGTTACCGACATAATTTGGAAAATATCTTTGTTTCTTTGAATAATCAGATGTAATAAATGGGTTAGATATAATATACTCTATTATAAAAGAAAATTTATAGTATATACATGATTCTGGAGTTTTTCTTCCATTGTGTATGAATGAGGTGATGGTAAATGAGAAGAAGGAATGAAATTTTGAGAGGTTCTTTGAGTAAATTACCTGTTGAATATCACCTCCTTGAAGGACCATTTGAGCGCCATTAATTTGGTATTTTGGTGATAATAGAATAACATGGAAAAGGGTAGAGTTAATTTTATATGTTATTTAAGATATGTTAGGATATTTAAGGATTGTGATGAGAAATGGGGCTATGAGGGCTGGTATTTATACTTGAGGATGGGTTGTTCTAAATGACTAAATAATGATTATTTTATAATTATATCCAACCAAATTGAGGTGGAATTAATTTACATGAATTTATATAATAATTAATGTTTTAAATTATATTTAGGTCCTATAAACACATCAAACAAGCATAATATGTAATATTGTTTAGGTATTTTAATCCTTTACCTTTTAACTTTTACCTGTCTCATTGTTTTTCCTATACCATGGTAAATATTTTTTTTACCATGGTATATTTTTTATGCATAGAAATGAAAATTCCCATAAAATATAATTTATAAATTATTATTACAAATATAAAATCCAATTTGAAATATTAAATTCACATAATTATAAAATTTAGTTTTAATATTAATCTCATAGATGAGACGAGAAAGAAGATTTTTAAAGTGGAAATGTTCAAATGATTAATGGGTTTTTATATCTAAATGAAATATAAAGATTATTTCAATGTACTAAATTGGATTAATATATTTATAATATACCTAAATTAACAAAAAACAAATGATAATTTATAACTTATCCATATAAATTATTTATATGAAAAGTGAGTTTTCAATTAAAATTCAATATTTTTCAATATTCATAAAAAATGTAACATCTAAGAAACATACTAAAAATATAACCTAATATAATTATGATATTTAGAGTTCGAAAAAGACATTTATTTTTTCAAATTAAATTTATAATAGAGTAAAAAATTTACTTTTAAAATAGGTGTACCATTAAAAGGTTGAAAAATAAGCTTTTAGAAAAATATAACTTTTATGCTTAAAATAGTCTTTGTTTCATATATTAATCCTATAAGTATAATTGGATGAATTTAAAAAAATTGCTTATAAAACATATTAATTTAATTAATATAATTCACTAATAGTGATTAATTTAATTTTCTATGACAAAATTTCATTATGGGAATAGAAAAAGTTTTTTATTAAAAACACATCCTTTATATTAAATTGGTTATTATTTTAATTTTCAATTAATTGGTATCCAATGAATTCATTTGATAAACATGTGTAAAAAATGTTTTTATAATTTAGTTAATCTTATTCATTCCTATTATTTTAATGGAAAGATTATAACTATAATAATTAAATAATTATGTTTAATTCATTGTTTAAGCTTAGTGTTTTTGTAACATAAGCTATGGAAGATATCAAATTTAAAAGGATACATACCATAAAATCATGGGGTGTTAAATTCTTCTAACCTTTAATAAATTTCGTCCTCTTAATTTGAAATGGCACTTAGAAAATCAAGGGTTGATACTAGAAAATTCATTTTTTTGTGAAACACACATAAAAAATTGGGTTAATAAAACATGATCTTAATAAGAGGGATAAGGAAATGCATAGGTCACTACAAAATTAGTGTTTAGAATATGATAAAATTTATTGGAAGTGAAAACCATAACATAAAAGTGACTTATTATTATTAGTTATTGAAGTAGAGTGATAAAGAACATGGTCATTAGAAAGTTAATAGTCACAAAATCACAAATTTGTGATTGGTTAAAAGACCATTGATTTATGGGATTTAAAAGTAAGCAGATAACTTTTTTGTTTTGAAATCCTATTCCTAGAGTTTATGGATCATTTAACTATAAAAATAAAAACTTGGTAAAGTAAACCTAATTGATTTTTCGCATATCCTAAGTATAATCCCATCTATTCATTTTTCTTTGATCCATCCACACTAAATTTGTTACAGTAGTAGATGGATTTTCAAGATGAAATTTTCATGGATAATGAAATTTTTTTGAATCATATAATCCAAAATTCATTCCTTATTCCTATAAATATTTACTAAAACCAAAATTGTTAGAACACATTTTCAAAAAAAAAAAATCCAAATTTCAACTTAAGCAATTATATTAGTACTTATTCATAAGACTCCTCAAAAATAGTTCTATCCAAATTCAAAATCAAAAAAAAAAGAAAGATGGTAAATAAACTCAAAAATCAAATAAGCAATAGATTCACCAAAGAATATAATGTATCTCGTATTTTCAAATTTCAAATATATTAATACCTTGATCACCTTAAAACCATAATGAATACATTCCTTCTTCTAATTCTTTAAAAAATGGGTACTGAAGTAAAATACCCATATATTTTATGATTCTTACAACCATAATATCATTGAAAAAAAATTTTACAACATAATTACTGAGTACAAAAACCTAAATAATTTAATTATTCTACTTTAACTTTAGTGACATTATAAGATTAAATATGATCCATTTGCTTCTTTTGGGGTATATTCCCTTGTCTCTTTATAAGGCCCCGACCTTAAACCTTACTTAATATTGAATTAAATGAATAATTCACATTGAGGATCTTTTCAGGTTTAGAGTTTTAGAGAATTAGGACATAACTATTACATCTCAAAAGATTACAACATAGAAACTTTTACTAAGTTTCCATAAAATAAAAACTCTTAAAAAGAAACATGTCCAGTTCCATGTTTTAGGTTGCATGACTTTCCCTTGATCCCATCCTTGACCCTATTACACGTTAAGTCCTTTGAAAAACATTTCAAAAACTTGGGATGAGCATAAAAAGCTCAGTAAGGGATTCACAAAGAATGAAAACTGTTAGTTTTTTTTCAAAACAACAAGTAAACCATGTATATTTTATCAAAGTAATACTTTTCACCTTTTCTAAGTAGTAAAAAAACTCTTCGCTGAATAAAAGTTCATTACTTACCCTTCTGTAACCAAAAGATTAACATAAAACCCATATAAAGATCACATAACATATAAAGGTAACTTGGGACATAAACATACTTAAGTGGAATAACCATAAGGTCGACTTACACACATATCACTTAATGGAATAGCCATTCGGCCGACTTCCATACATACTTAATGGAATAGCCATACGGCCGACTTCCATACCCAATGCATTGGAGGTTTTAACGTAACCACCCGTCCTGGTATTCACGGAACCACCCGTCATATGGTTTATCATGTAACCACCCGTAAAATGTCCAAGTACCATCATTACACATAAAATATTGAAAATATAAACATTTCAATAATAACATTTCATTTTCAATCACAATAAGTAATTCCAAGATATTGAATTAATCGATCCATTTTCAAAAACCGTTTAAAAGAGATTTTTGAATCAAAGTGTCCCATACCACTTTGAATATTTTAATGGAATTATAATTTTAAAACATTAATGTACATCTAAATAAATACTGAATTTTTTTTAAAAACATTGACATTAAAGATAAAGATTTAGAATAATTAATATTTAAAACATTTAAAACGATATTTTTGTTAAAGAGTTTTTAACAAAATGAGAGACTCTTGAATACAAATAATTGTGGAATAACATTTAATCCGAGCATTATAATATCATGAGAATGAAGGTATTCATGATATAATATGTCAGAGGACAGTATACACACCATATAAGAGTGAATTGGTGCATAACAACAATGAATTCTCACTGGAAATGTAAATTGAGATGAAATCCATTATAAAGATGGTATCCTTAAATTAAGGATAAATGTATCACATAATTATGTGTGAGAAATACAAATACACCGAATATAAGTGGATATTAAGTGTGTAACAATCATAGGTCATTCACACATATTCATAGGATGACATTTTCAAGAAGTACATGTTGAACCCAAAGAAATCGAAATTGGGTTAAGATGTTCCCTTGTAAATATTTGACAGCCTAACGGCATCACATCAAAATTCAGAAAAAGAGTTGATGAGAGATAAAAAAGGGTATCTCATAACTTGGACATAAAATTTACATCAATAAGGATATATGAGAACATATCCCAACATAACAATATGTGAATTAAAAGACCCAACAAAAGAAGTCTTTTAAAAAGAGGAGGGTGAAAGGTTCCCTTACCGACTTGGGTATCTTTCGAAACATACACCCCATGAAAGATGGAAAATACATCATTGATTTAAATACTCATAAACGAAAGTATATTACACAAATAGTAGAATAATGGGAAGTACATACACCACTCAAAGGAAATTGTGGCAAATGTAGCATAAATCTCACGAGAATAAAAGTGAGATGAAAAAAATCCCTTACGAAAACTCAGCAGCCTAACGGCGCCACTTAAAACTTCCAAAAATGGATTGATGATTTCAAATAGAGTATCTCATAATATTACAATAAAAAGTACAGCAATAAGAATATAAAAGAACATCCCCCATCATAACAAAGAGGAGCTTAAAATAAGTGACATAAATGAGAGTACTTAAAAAAAAGAGAGGTTAGATCTCTTACGAAAATTCGGCAGCCTAACGGCGCCCCTCAAAACATCCAAAATGGATTGATGAGATAAAATAGGGTCTCTCACCATATGAACATAAAAAGTAAAGAAGGAGTAATATAAAAGAACATCCCAATCATAATAAAGATGATCTTAAAAGGAATGACATAAAAGAGTGTACCTAACAAGAAAGAGAGGAGTAGGATCCCTTACCTCGGGTCCAACTTGACTCGATCATTCTTTAACATCCTGAATAATAAACTTGAGTTAATTTATACTTGCTTAAGAACCTTTTTCAATTTCATTATTCCTTTTATATCAATTATTGACATGTTATAAACATTATGTAATCATTTAAGTTAACAATGTTTGTTTTGTCGATATTTGGTTCTTAAGTCAAAAGTGGACTTCTTACAATTACATGTTGTTCGTGTGGTCAATGGTTCATTATATCCAGAATTATATTCATGATTTGGATATCATATATATCATATATATCCAGCATATACATGTATTTATAATATTACATAATCATTTAGGGGTAAGAAATGAAATGCACCGTTCATAGAGACGGTAAGCCGTACGTACGCATGAACGCTACTTTCATTTCTTTGTCATATTAATGGAATTAAAACTAAATGATAGGTATGTATATTTTAATTCCATAATTATATTCATCATTTATATGTAACATAAATTATATATATCCATTATAAATATGTACTTATAATAGTACATTACATTTGGGGATAATAAATGAAATGCACCGTTCATGGAGACGGTAAGCCGTACGTACGCATGAACGCTACTTTCATTTATATCTCATACATTAATGGAAAGAAATAATAATTATATAGAGGTATATTATAATTCCAGTATAACATCATAAATAATAACTTTAAATCCATCCTTTATACATCCCACATATGGCATTAACGAATCACATCACTTTGAGGGGGCAGTAGTCCGCACTTCCTTAAATGAAGATATCGCGTTTACCCATAATGGAAACCATAAAGGAATGCCATAAATGAAAAATACAGAATCTTAAGTAAAACATAAAAATATTATATATCATATATAAATATAGTGACATCTTAATGGCCACCTTTGAAGGTGTTATATGAGTGTTGAACAATCATCGTTTCGTGAGGCAGAAATTCACCATCCACGGAAACCGTATGTTCTTTAACCATTAGATGAAGGTGTGTGTAAGTGAAGCTCTAGTCTTACTTATAAAAACATCCTAGTATATTTAAGATACTGGAGTTGTTAAAAAATAAATTAATAAAAAGAGTTTAGGGGGTTGGAGAGGCAAAATAAAACAAAAGGACTCAAGTGAAGACATTACCTTAAAATCGGGTAACTCCTTTCGGTTTGAGCTCAAAGGCTTCCTTGGGAAGACTTATGCCCAAAGTGAGGCTTCAAGGAGTAATATAGGGAAGTGGAGAGACAAAATGGGCAGAGGTTTTCCGAGACAAAGGCTTTGGGAGTGTGTGTAAGGAGGTAGAGGTGGGGGCCTTTTATAAGAGGAGAGGTGGGGCACTCTTGTAAAGTTACAAAATGTTACTTTATTTTCAAAAGAGTTTCGGATTTTAAAGGTCCCACATTGATTTATTTCTAGTATAAGGTGATAAGGGTTCTAAATCAACTCATCCAATAGGTTTTGGACATGTGTGAGTCTTAGATATTACATTATCTTTCCATTCTAATTAAATCGTTAAATAATGAGGTCATCGCTGCATCATTATGATGTCATAAATAATTTAATTTATTTAATGTCTAAAAATTATAAAAAAATACTATGATGTAGGAAATATTTTTATCTTTCCAATGACTATTTATAGTAAAAACTATGACTTGTATAACCCCATGTAAAATTTTTTTTAGTAAAACATCTCATGTTTGTGTCATTTTTACTTTAACATTAAATAAAAAGATATTTATGTCATTTTCCAACCAAAGTGGCTCCAT
Source organism: Viscum album (assembly GCA_963277665.1). Lineage (NCBI taxonomy): Eukaryota > Viridiplantae > Streptophyta > Magnoliopsida > Santalales > Viscaceae > Viscum > Viscum album. The sequence goes on from OY728153.1 coordinate 1,244,413,330, forward strand.
GGGGTCCCCAAGTTGACCCATGGATTTTATTGGTCGGCCATGACACATCCAATTAGGGTAGGACATGTGTCTAGGTCATTTCATTTTATTAAAACATTATTCTTACCTTAAACTACACTAATGACCTCTAATCGCGATTTAAAACTTAATATGTTACTATTCACCAAAAAATTATTTTAATCCCATTGAACCAAATTTTACTTCTTAATGACAACCATGTATGTCGGATTTTTGAAATTCAAAACACAATGATGGAAAAATTTCATTTAAACGGAAAATCAGTTTTTATAAGTACCACTTAGTGGTTTCACTATTCGTCAAAAATTGATATTTTTCAGAAAATTACCAAAAGTTCACCCTAAGATATATCTGATATTCCGAATTCAAAAATGATGTCTATTTTAAAAAATTCAGCACATATAATTTGCATTAATTAATTTAATAATTAATTCCCGCTATCAAAACAAATAGCGTGTTTTTATGAAACAAAATGTATCAAAAGATTAACAATAGTTTAAGTCTGATTTCAAAGTGAAATTAATTCCAACGACAACTATTGGATTAAATGGTAAAAATATATTCTAATTTCACTTTAAAACCAATTCAAAAGTTAATCTAATCATATAAATAAATTAGATTAAAAGAGGTTTTGAATTAAAATACAACATTTTCACTATTCATTAAAAATTGAACTTTTTTGGAAAAATACCAAAAATTTATGCAAAGTAAACTTTGATGTCCCAATTCTAAAGAAGAATTTTATTTTATAAAATATAACACATAAAATTGTCAAAAAGTGTATTTAAAAGAGGTTTGCCATCAAAAGGCGGTTAATCGACCTTTTAAAGAATATTAGAATGTTTACGCTTAAAATTGGATTCATTTTCATTTTTTAATCCTCTAACATTTATTGTAAAAAGCAAAAATATTTAACAAACATATATAATAATTCTGTAGTTAGTTCTGTTCATTCCGGCCATTACAACGACAAGGCGTTAACTACTATTTAAAATAATATTATTTTATTATTAGAGTGCAATGTAAGATTCCCAAGAAACTCGTTGTTGCGTGTTGGGTACGCCATCGAGCATAGCATCCCCTTTAAAGTAATATTAATATTTTATTCAAAAATATAGATAAATATAAAAATGTCATATTATTTATTTACCTGGGGTGTTACATCCTTCCCCCCTTTTGGGAATTGCATCCTCGCAATTTTAAAATTGAGCTTGGAAACATCCTTGAAAGTCCCACATCGGAACAAGAGTCGGTAAAACAATTACTTTAAAATAAAGAAAGATAAGTACAGAGGTCACCAGAGTTAACCCATAATAGGATTCCATGTAGGAAAACATGGACATGGAAGAAAAAGAAAAGGGTCATGTTCTTGAGGGAGAGTGATAGTAAACATGTCTAGGAGAAAGTTAACCATAAGAAAATCACAAACTTGTGATGGGTTAAACGGTATTCGATTCCCCAGTAAGAAAAGTTAATAGAAAACATTTTTGTTTTAAGTTAATTTTTATTGAGGAATTTATTCATAAGGAAACATAATAACTTATCATGTTGACTTTCAACTTTTATTAGATTCCTTACACAAACTCATATTTTCTCCAAAAGAAGAGTATTTAGGAAGACTTTTCACATTAAGAGTACTATAATCAACTTATAGAGAGTCACCAAATCCAAAAAATAGAACTATATACTTCCCATGTATTTATACTTTAACCCAAACCAAAACCAAAAAGGTTAGTACAAGATCAGATAATCCAGAAAAGTATAACCCTTTATAAAAAGAAAATCTATTCTTAATCTCCAAAATTTGTCCAAAAAAACCCAAAGTTCAACGAGGACCATTCGATAATCAATTTGTCCATAAAATTATTCAAAGTAAACCAAACTAAGATTGAAACCCAAATATTTGAAGGATTTAGTCACATAGTCTTCCAAGTTAAATCGTAACATTTATCTCCAAACAACATCAGTTGCTCTTAATGTCTCGTATTGAAAAGTAATTAACCTAATCACATATCCTCCATGATAGGTTAATAAATTTCCATAGATAACCCAAAATCAACTTACTCTTAATTCCTAAAATCATCTAACTAAAAAGAATCAGTCAAACTAACCAAGGACTTCACGTAGTCCAGTGGTAGGCGATAAATACCAGTCTCACTTTGGTTGTGGGTTCGATTCCCGCAACTTTGTCCGACGCGACGGGTTGTCACATGGTCTGCGTGTTGTCCTTTTTCCAAAACTATATAATTTTAAAACATTCCCCAAAATGAGATAAAATCTTCAAAAATGATCATAACATATTTTAACCTCAAGTTTATCTCATGCCTTTCATTTTCCAGCATATCATATAATAACCCATAATTAGCTCAAAAGTAAGGATCATATAAACTCTAATGGTTACCTTTATAATTATTACCTGAACTTCCACATCGATTGGTCATATCGTACATGATGCATTACAGAACATACCAAGGTTCAAGTGGTTGATTATGAATCCTTGATAGTTGGTTTAGAACAACCATGAGTTTCCTCATTGAATCCCCCACTTTATCTAGTATCTTAATCAGAGAACCACCACAGTTTCCTTCAAACCTGTTGTCTATTTTGTGCCTGCTAGATCCATCCATTCACTAAAAATAGAAAGGTCAGTGTGAGTATATCAACAAAATCATCATGTACTAATGAGGAAGATAAACACTAAGATATACTTACTCATTCACTTTATCTAAAACGAGGACTCTTTCTGAAATCCTAACCATTATGGTAATGTCACTTATGCTTAGAGAATACCCTAACCTCTATAGTTATCTAAACCTACCTCTGATACCAACTATAAGGCCCCGAACATAAACCTTACTTAATATTGAATTAAATGAATAATTCACATTGAGGATCTTTTCAGGTTTAGAGTTTTAGAGAATTAGGACATAACTATTACATCTCAAAAGATTACAACGTAGAAACTTTTACTAAGTTTCCATAAAATAAAAACTCTTAAAGAGAAACATGTCTAGTTCCATGTTTTAGGTTGCATGACTTTCCCTTAATCCCATCATTGACCCTATTCCACATTAAGTCCTGTGAAAAACATTTCAAAAACTTGGGATGAGCATAAAAAGCTCAGTAAGGGATTCACAAAGAATGAAAACTGTTAGTTTTTTTCAAAACAACAAGTAAACCATGTATACTTTATCAAAGTAATACTTTTCACCTTTTCTAAGTAGTAAAAAAACTCTTTGCTGAATAAAAGTTCATTACTTACCCTTCTGTAACCAAAAGATTACCATAAAACCCATATAAAGATCACATAACATATAAAGGTAACTTGGGACATAAACATACTTAAGTGGAATAACCATAAGGTCGACTTCCACACATATCAATTAATGGAATAGCCATTCGGATGACTTCCATACATACTTAATGGAATATCCATACGGCCGACTTCCATACCCAATGCATTGGAGGTTATAACGTAACCACCCGTCCTGGTATTCACGACACCACCCGTCATATGGTTTATCACGTAACCACCCGTAAAATGTCCAAGTACCATCATTACACATAAAATATTGAAAATATAAACATTTTAATAACAACATTTCATTTTCAATCACAATAAGTAATTCCAAGATAGTGAATTAATCGATCAATTTTCAAAAACCGTTTAAAAGAGATTTTTGAATCAAAGTGTCCCATACCACTTTGAATATTTTAATGGAATTATAATTTTAAAACATTAATGTTCATATAAACAAATACTGAAAACCATTTTTAAAATATGGACATTAAAGATAAAGATTTAGAATAATGAATATTTAAAACATTTAAAACGATATTTTTGTTAAAGAGTTTTTAACAAAATGAGAGACTCTTGAATACAAATAATTGCGGAATAACATTTAATACGAGATTTATAATATCATGAGAATGAAGGTATTCATGATATAATATTTCAAAGGACAGTATACACACCATATAAGAGTGAATTGGTACATAACAACAATGAATTCTCAATGGAAATGTAAATTGAGATGAAATCCATTATAAAGATGGTATCCTTAAATTAAGGATAAATATATCACATAATTATGTGTGAGAAATACAAATACACCCAATATAAGTGGATATTAAGTGTGAAACAATAAGAGGTCATTCAAACATATTCATAGGATGACATTTTCAAGAAGTACAAGTTGAACCCAAAGAAATCAAAATTGGGTTAAGATGTTCCCTTGTAAAAATTTGACAGCCTAACGGCGTCACATCAAAATTCAGAAAAAGAGTTGATGAGAGATAAAAAAGGGTATCTAATCAATTGGAAATAAAATTTACATCAATAAGGATATATGAGAACATATCCCAACATAACAATATGTGAATTAAAAGACCCAACAAAAGAAGTCTTTTAAAAAGAGGAGGGTGAAAGGTTCCCTTACCGACTTGGGTATCTTTCAAAACATACACCCCATGAAAGAAGGAAAATAAATAATTGATGTAAATACTCATAAATTAAAGTATATTACACAAAGAGTATAATAATGGGAAGTACATACACCACTCAAGGGAAATTGTGGCAAATGTATCATAAATATCACGAGAATAAAAGTGAGATGAAAAAAATCCCTTACGAAAACTCGGCAGCCTAACGGTGCCACTTAAAACTTCCAAAAATGGATTGATGATATCAAATAGAGTATCTTATAATATTAAAATAAAAAGTACAGCAAGAATAATATAAAATAACATCCCCCATCATAACAAAGAGGAGCTTAAAATAAGTGACATAAATGAGAGTACTTAAAAAAAAAGAAAGGTTAGATCTCTTACGAAAATTCGGCAGCCTAAGGGCACCACTCAAAACATCCAAAATGGATTGATGAGAGAAAATAGGGTCTCTCACCATATTAACATAAAACATACAGTAGGATTAATATAAAATAACATCCCAATCATAATAAATATGATCTTAAAAGGAATGACATAAAAGAGTGTACTTAAAAAGAAAGAGAGGAGTAGGATCCCTTACCTCGGGTCCGACTTGACTCGATCATTATTTAACGTCCTGAATAATAAACTTGAGTTAATTTCTACTTGATTAAGAATCTTTTTCAAGTTCATTATTCCTTTATATCAATTATTTACATGTTATAAACATTATGTAATCATTTAAGTTAACAATGTTTGTTTTGTCGATATTTGGTTCTTAAGTCAAAAGTGGACTTCTTACAATTACATGTTGTTCGTGTGGTCAATGGTTCATTATATACAGAATGATATTCATGATTTTGATATCATATATATCATGTATATCCAGCATATACATGTATTTATAATATTACATAATCATTTATGGGTAAGAAATGAAATGCACCGTTCATGGAGACGGTAAGCCGTACGTACGCATGAACGCTACTTTCATTTCTTTGCCATATTAATGGAATTAAAACTAAATGATAGGTATGTATATTTTAATTACAGAATTATATTCACCATTTATATGTAACATAAATTATATATATCCATTATAAATATGTACTTATAATAGTACATTACATTTGGGGATAAGAAATGAAATGCACCGTTCATGGAGACGGTAAGCCGTACGTACGCATGAACGCTACTTTCATTTCTATCTAATACATTAATGGAAATAAATAATAATTATATAGAGGTATATTATAATCCAGTATAAAATCATATATAATAACTTTAAATCCATCCTTTATACATCCCACATATGGCATTAACGAATCACATCACTTTGAGGGGGCGGTAGTCCGCACTTCCTTAAATGAAGATATCACGTTTACCCATAATGGAAACCATAAAGGTATGCCATAAATTAAAAATAAATAAGATTAAGTAAAACATAAACATATTATATATCATATATAAATATAGTTACATCTTAATGTCCACCTTTGAAGGTGTTATATGAGTGTTGAACAATCATCGTTTCGTGAGGCAGAAATTCACCATCCACGGAAACAATATGTTCTTTAACCATTAGATGTAGGTGTGTGTAAGTGTAGCTCGAATATTCCTTATAAAAACATCCTAATATATTGAAGATACTGGATTTATTACAAAATAAATGAATAAAAAGAGTTTAGGGGGTTGGAGAGGCAAAATAAAACAAAAGGACTCAAGTGAAGACATTACCTTAAAATCGGGTAACTCCATTTGGTTTTAGCTCAAAGGCTTCCTTGAGAAGACTTCTTCCCAAAGTGAGGATTAAAGGAGTAAGAGAGGGAAGTGGAGAGACAAAATGGGCAGAGTTTTTCCGAGCCAAAGGCTTTGGGAGTGTGGGTAAGAAGGTAGAGGTGGGGGCCTTTTATAAGAGGAGAGGAGGGGCACTCTTGTAAAGTTACAAAATGTTACTTTATTTTCAAAAGAGTTTCGGATTTTAAAGGTCCCACATTGATGTATTTCTAGGATAAGGTGATAAGGGTTCTAAATCCACTCATACAATAGGTTTTTTACATGTTTGGTTCTTAGATATTACATTATCTTTCCATTTTATTTAAATCGTTAAATAATGAGGTCATCGCTGCATCATTATGATGTCATAAATAATTTAATTTATTTAATATCTACAAATTATAAAAAAATACTATGATGTAGGAAATCTTTTTATCTTTCCAATGAATATTTATAGTAAAACATATGACTTGTATAACCCCATGTAAAAATTGTTTTAGTAAAACATCTCATGTTTGTGTCATTTTTACTTTAACATTAAATAAAAAGATATTTATGTCATTTTCCAACCAAAGTGGCTCCATGGGGTCCCCAAGTTGACCCATGGATTGTATTGGTCGGCCATGACACATCCAATTAGGGTAGGACATGTGTCTAGGTCATTTCATTTTATTAAAACATTATTCTTACCTTAAACTACACTAATGACCTCTAATCGCGATTTAAAACTTAATATGTTACTATTCACCAAAAAATTATTTTAATCCCATTGAACCAAATTTTACTTCTTAATGAAAACCATGTATGTCGGATTTTTGAAATTCAAAACACAATGATGGAAAAATTTCATTTAAACGGAAAATCAGTTTTTATAAGTACCACTTAGTGGTTTCACTATTCATCAAAAATTGTAGTTTTTCAGAAAATTACCAAAAGTTCACCCTAAGCTATATCTGATATTACGAATTCAAAAATTATTTCTATTTTACAAAATTCAGAACATATAAGTTTCATTAATTAATTTAATAATTAATTTCCGTTGTCAAAACAAATAACATGTTTTTATGAAACAAAATGTATCGAAAGATTGACACTAGTTTAAGTCCGATTTCAAAGTGAAATTAATTCCAACGACAACTATTGGATTAAATGGTAAAAATATATTCTAATTTAACTTTAAAACCAATTAAAAAGATAATCTAATCATATAAATAAATTAGATTAAAAGTGGTTTTGAATTAAAATACAACATTTTTCACTATTCATTAAAAATTGAACTTTTTTGGAAAAATACCAAAAATTTACACAAAGTAAACTTTGTTGTCTCAATTCTAAAGAAGAATTTTATTTTGTCAAATATAACACATAAAATTGTCAAAAAGTGGATTTAAAAGAGGTTCGCCATGAAAAGGCGGTTAATCAACCTTTTAAAGAATATTAGAATGTTTACGCTTAAAATTGGATTCATTTGCATTTTTTAATCATCTAACATTTATTGTAAAAAGTAAAAATATTTGAAAAAAATATATAATCATTTTGTAGTTAGTTCTGTTCATTCCCGCCATTACAATAGCTAGGCGTTAACTACTATTTAAAATAATATTATTTTATTATTAGAGTGCAATGTAAGATTCCCAAGAAACTCGGTGTTGCGTGTTGGGTGTGCCATCGAGCATAGCATCCACTTTAAAGTAATATTAATATTTTATTCACAAATATGGATAAATATAAAAATGTCATATTCTTTATTTACCTGGGGTGTTACACTCTTGGGGAATTCATTTGTGTAGTGCCCGATATTCTTACATTGGAATAATTTCACATTTAATAATTATTTATTTCCTATAAAATCATTATAATGGTTCCATTTTTCCTACACATGAAACAAAATTAATTTTATTTTAAGCATATAACTTGGTATTTACTTCCAAAAGTATCACTTATAGAAAAATATATATTTCCCATATTCCCTTTATTCATCTCTTGCTCTATCATTATATTCATCTGTTATATTCCATCAAAGTCATATGACTAATAATTATTTCTCTATCTTGATAGAAAATTATACTATACCCTCACATAATGAGAAAGTTTAGAAGACTAGTAACCTTTAAGGAACTGGTTTGGTCCCATTAAAGAAACTATCAATCTTTCTCTTTGTATTATGTACATAGTTTGTAGCATTACCTAATAATTTTGTGAGATTCGCTTCATAGTTAAAAACATTATCATTATCCTTTAACTCATACTCAATAATTGTCTCTCCATATCTTCTATTTTATCATGAGGAAAATGTTTTTCTAGGAATGGTTGATTAAATTATTTTTATTCCATGTTTTATATTTACATTTCATACTTAGTGTTTTGAATAAATGACCACTATTAATATGCATCCCCAATGATATGATAAATTTACATGACAACATTATCTCTTTTATTATATCCCAATGTGAGAAATTTATTTTTTAAGGATCATATCCATTTATCAACGAAAAATTGATTCATTATTCCAACAAATGATGGTTGTTGTTGCCACATGATGTGGTCTAACATTTTTTTAGATCATGGTGTGGATAATTCTAATCCATATGGGTAATGTTATTTTTCATGGATCGATTCAATTTTCCCAATATTATAATATGTTCACCTCCATCTGCATCTCTAGCTCTATCCATATCTCCATCTCCAGCTTCATTATCTTTCCCAATAGGGAAGACCCTAAATGTATTACGTGCATTGATAGGGTTCATATTTCTTCTACTATAATCCATTTATAAATAATGGAATACACTATATTATATTATAACATTATGAAACATAGTGTATAATATAAAAAATAGTTAAATACTTAAAACAAATTAAAAATTTTATGAATACTGAATATCATAATGATTATAATGATTTCATTAAAATGGTCTTCTAGAATTATAAAAAAAATTCTATCATAGGGTTATGTTCCTAAATCTACATTTTCTTAATTTTAGTTCTTATGGTTTCTACTAAAATTTCTTTTATACCAACTATAATGATCCAAAATATAGTTTCCCATAATTGGTACCTTAAATTATTACAATTTTGTAAGATACAAGTAATTTCATCTTATAGGACTGAATATTTAGTATTTTCTGAAAATTATAGGCATTCTTGAATCTCACATTTGATTTGAAAACACAAAAAAAAACATCAAAATTCATTGAACACCCCATTAATTCCTTATATTATCTTTTCATATCAATAATAATAAACTTCTTGGAAACTTGGGAAAAAATAAAACATAAGAAATGAGTGAGATAAAATGATCAGTAAGGGTATGTATATAGAAGGAATATATCATAAATAAGAAACAACGATTATTGAAAGGTGAATAACTGAAACACATTCCATTTAATTAGTAATATGATCATGATAAGGCTTGAATAATAGATAATCAAATAATTCCATATAAATAATCACATGAGCTATAACACTTAACCATGGATATTCTACTAATCGAATAATCCCATGTAAATCATTAAATAATCACATTATTATGGAATTCATGATGTTGAACATATAAAACATACTATCTAGGATTTGTTCTAAGAATCTAACATTTTCTAGGCTTCGTTCCAAGAGTCTTATAAATTGGTAAGGCCTTGGCCGAAACCCAGACTAGTTTTTCTCATTAAACTTAATGATGCATCGAGGGTCCATAGAGGGCCCTAACCATAAATTAAGAATTACTATAAATTCTTTTGATAAAAATGGTGAAACATAATCAGTATATACATTTGTATTTAAACTATACTTAAAAGTTTAAATAACATTCCTCATTATGTAAAGATAATCTGAAACCATCCATAGTGATATTGGTGAATGGTATCAATAATATAAAAAGTTATCAATAACCCTAAAATATAAAAGATGTTATCATATGAGATCAACCTCAAGGAATTATATATTCAACAAAGTATTCCAATACATATGAAAATAAATTAATAAAATCATTGAAAAAATCATGATAAAAATAACCCTTTTAATTTTGAAAACATTTATTTTTAAAACCCTACACAATTTTAAAGGAAAATATATTCATTGAAAATAACTATTTAATATTATAAAATAATCTTCAAAACATTAATTTATCATGAAAGTTTGAAATTTAATTCATTCCATATATGTAAAAAAACATTCTTTCTGAAAAACTAAAATCTAAAATATGATTTTTAAAAGAAAGTCCCTTACAAATATCATAACATTAAATTAAGCATTAATAAAATGAATAAATTATGTATATTACCCATAATTCCACATAAATATTTTTTTAAATACAACATAATATAAAAAAATCATTTCTCACATAATCTTAGAAAAACATAATCAATAAGTATAAGTTTAACCCAATGAATAAGAATTTAGTCAAAAAAACATGTACCACTTTATAATCCGTGAAATTTTATTCCCTATAAAATTAGTAATTACATAATGAAACATTTAATATCATTAATAAATTGAGATTAATTACATGATATATCAAAATATAATTATTTACACAATACAGAAGGAATAAGTGGTGAATAATGCATATATCTCATAGAAGTTAAAGTGTGATGAGAAAACCCTTACCTCCTACTTCCCTTTAGTGTCGAGTTATTTAACATCCTATATAATGGTTTAAATATTATTAATAATCCTTTACAAAATTATATTCATATTTATAATACCTTATAAAATCCTATTATACCATCTTACCACCCTTTCATTAATAATATTTCATTCTTTTAATAATTTTGTGAGTGTTCATTTCATGGTACCATGGTCGGTTCTTTTGTTTATAATTATGGATTTTATTATCAAATGAAAATAAAAATATAGAATTGAAATTAAATTGAATTAATGAAATTCTATAAGTTTAAATTGTCTCTTTTATCATTTTTCTTTCATAAATTAGGAGTCTCATTTGATAAAATGTTGGCGATAAATTGTTAGTTTATTTTTGGTGGGTTTTCAGATCATCATGGAGTAGTTTCATTTTATTCAATATTAACTCTATATATTAGTTCCAAAATATAAAATAAGTTAAAATATTTTTATTGTATTATTATTTATCAATAATGATAGTATTATGACAAGCCAAGAAGGCAGTAATGGAAAAAATATCATTACTCACTGAGGCAATTAAACAACATGATTTGGAAAATAGTTTGGTTCTTTAAATAAAAGGAGGTAATAAAAGTGATAGATATAAGATATATCATTAGAAACATAAAATTACATTATATACATGATTATAAAGTTATTATTCCATGATGGGTATATTAGGTTATGAGAAAGTATAAGAAGACTAGAAGTTAAGTGAGGTGCTTTAAGAGAATTACCTCTTGAATATCATCTCCTTGAAGGACCCCTTGAGCACCATAAATTTGGTATAGTAGTGATAAAAGTAAAACATACACATGTTAATATAGGATAGTAGAGTTTTTTATAGATATTTGATGATATTGAAGGCTTTTGAGGATAAATGGGATGGTGATAGATGGTATTTATACTTGAGGAGGGGTGGTTTTAAGAGATTAAATAATGATTATTTATAATTAAAGCCAACCAAGTTGAGGAGGAATTAACTTCCATGAATTTTACATGTTAACTAATGTTGTAAAGTCTATTTATGGTCAAGAAACACATAAAACAACTATTAATTTTTTTTTGTTTTTAGGTATTTTAATCATTTACATTTAAACTTTAACCTATCTCATTATTTTATGTATACTATGGTAAATATCTATTTTTATTATAGTAACTTTTTAATGCCTAAAAATAAAAATGACCATAAAAACTAATCTATACCATATTATTAAATATATTAAATCCATTTTACCAAATTCAATTCACATATTTGGATTTGTTTTAAAATTAACCCCATAGACGAGACAAGAAAGTCTATTTGTAATACGAAAATGTTCAAAGGATTAACAGGATTTATATATAAATTAATAATAAAAATGAATAAATAAATTAAATTGTATTAATATATTTATTTCTGTAATTTAACTTTAACACCAATTATAATTATAATTTTTCTTAAAAAATTATTTAGATGAAAAGTCAGTTTTCAATTAAAATTCATTATTTTTCAGTATTCATCAAAATAATAAAAAATTTAAAAAAAAAAAATATCACCTGAATATAATTTTGATATTTTAATTGTAAATAATATTTTTAATTTTTTAAAATTTAATTAATAAAAGTGTAAAAGTTTAGTTTTATAATAGTTTCTCTATTAAAATACGCCAAAATTACCTTTTATAAAAACATTGATTTTTATGCTTAAAATATGATTTATTTATTTTCTTAATCTTATCATACTCATTGGATGAATTTAAAAAAAATTATTAGATATTAAACTAATAAATTTAATTTATTTCTTTCTCTAATGGTGGTTAAGTTAATTTATTTTGATAAAATTCTATTTTGAGCATAAAAATTGTTTTTTGATAAAAACAAAACATTTAAAATTAGTTAGTTTATATTTTAATTTATAATTAATTTGTAACCAATGAATTTATTTTAGAAACATGTGTAAAATATATTTTTATAATTTAGTTAATCTCATTCATTTCCTCCATCCCTTTGACTAGATGAATACTATCACAATTAAATAATACTATTTAATCGTTTTCTTAAGCTCAATGTTCTGTGTAACGTAAGTTATCGAATATATTAAATTTAAGAAGTGAAATAATGAAAAATATTTGGGTGTTTAAATATATGATATGCAACAAATAATTATGATATTAATGAATATTTATCTTTTGGTAAATATTATATATCATTTTCTTTATTACCTTTTCACTCACTAAAAAAGTGATAACTTCATTCGTGTATGTGTGGACTACCGCCTTCACGATGCGATGTTACTCTATTTTCATCACCACACCACATGAATGAAAAATATAACTATATATTATAGTATATATAATATTATGATAATTATTTGAATATAAAATATTATTTACCATCTTCTCATATTGATCATTGGAAGATAGAAATATTACTCATCGCTATGTAGGACCTACCATCTCCATGATGATAATATTGTTTATTATTCATAACTATATTTCAGGATTGGTTTTAAAAAAAATAATTTATAAAAATGAGAAAAAATATTATTGTTAATCTTGATATGTTTAAAAAAATTCATCATTGACCATAGACAACCTTCCAATGTCCATTTTATCACATAATCCAAATACGGTAAAAACATATGATGTAAATTTAATTAATTAAGTAATTATATAAAACATGGTAATAATTGAAATTAAAGTAATAATAAAGATAAAAAAATTATTAATAAAGTAAATAATTAACATAAGTTTTTTATCTAAGAAGATAAATAGACAAGTGATGAATTAGACTCAAGATAGGGGACTTAGTATCAATTTCCTTTCATCGAGGCATATTTTTATGCTATACACCTATAATATTTTTCAAGGTGTATATACATCCACATTGACATATTGTATCATGAATTTATATATTATAATGGTATTTATAGTTTTTAAAATTTTATTCTTTCATGGGGATAATTATTCAAATATTTCCAATGTGATCATGGTCTTTTCATTAAAAAATTATATTTTAATTTTTTCCGTCCAACTACTTCTTTTCCATTACCATGTTTTTAAAATGATTTTATGAAAAAAATTATATGGACATAAAATTTTTATAAACTAAATTTTATGCCTACTTTTCCTATATTTTCAAATTATTTCAATAGTTTTCTTTTTATGTGTTTTATATAAATCATTTTTGACAAACTTGAAATGGAATGACTTATTCTTAATGTATATTGTGACAATGACTTTTCCATTACCATGTACATTATTTTATTTCAATATTAATATTTAATATTTCATGTATTATTCAATGAAAAACAATTTTTTTTGTTTTGGGTGTTATGGTAGTGAAAATGTTTTTTCAATGAAAATTGTGTTTTGGTAGTGAAAATGGGTTTTTAAAAAATGGTATTTTTATCCGAATGTGTTGTTCATATGGGTTATATTGATTTTTTAAAAGTGATTTAGGAATAAATTAATTTATTCATGATATGTTACTAAAGAATTATATGAAATGGGTGAGCCTTATAGAGCTTATATAAAGTGTTTATCCCCATTATAGCTCACGAGTGAGTCTGATATAGCTTATAGAAATAGTTTAGCCCCATTATAAATTATAGAAAATAGGTGAGCTCGATATATCTTATATGATGTGTGATACAAATTATATCTCTACAATTCATTAGGTAATTATTATATTGTAATTCTTCTGTATGGTTATTCTAATTAAAAGTGTTTCAAAAGGGTTTTATGAATATGATTCTCTTGTCACAAAAAAGGGTTTTTAATTTCTTACTATTGGTTTTAAATTAATTATTTGAGAAAAACATGTGTATGTGAACATTTTTTATTTCATACACTCAAATAAAATTAAAGGTAAAGGTAAAAATTAAATGAGTTTTTCTATATTTTAATGGACTATTGTTTTTTGTTCTTTTTATTTATGTCTCATACTATATTTCTTGTACTTATCCCAAATTTAAATTTTATCACTGGGTTTAAGGATGGATAAGTTAATGGAAGATGGTTAGTTAGAAGTCACAGTTATTTTCCATGAATAGAATTCATTATTTGTTCAAAAAATTTTATATTATGGAAAAAAAAATATTTCCACTATTTTAAATTTAGCTTATAGCCATGGTTTAGAACAGACATTATAAGCCCAAAAATGACGGCTATAGTTTATAGCCACAGTTTAATAAAACATAGATAGTATTAGATTGTCTACAGGCTTTCCCATTTCATAAAAAAACAACCCCACCCCCTGCACACCCCCACTCACGTTACAACCACCCACCTCCCTACGAATCCCCCCACCAGCACTCCCCCTGTATCCCCTCCCCACTATAAAGCCCCCCCTCCACCCCCCTAGACAACCCCCCCTCACTGGACAGACCCCCTGGACAGATCCCCCCTCCTAAAAATACCCCATGGAAAGACCCCCCCTACACACCCCCACCCCCTTACGTAGCCCACACCACTTTGGACACCCCCTACACCCTTGCACAACCCTTATCCCTTGCACCCCCACTCGCCTTTTAGTAGCCCACCCCTACAAATCCCCCACCACCACTCCCCCTGTAACCTCCTTCCACCCTAAAAAGACCCCCTCCACCTTAAAATTCCCCCCACTCCCCTCGACACCCCTCCCTGGATAGACCCCCTTGGAAAACCCCTACCCTCCTGATAAAACACTATTTTATTGAATATTTTATTGATAATAAATGATATAATTTCCTCACATTGTGTTAAACATGTTTATTTATAAAATATTTGGGATTTGATCATTCATTTGAAAATTTGGTGAAAATTCCAGTTTTACCCTTAATAGTGCACTGTAGTATTTCGAAGATAAATATTTTTATGTTTATTATTTGAATTTGCAATTTTGTAAAAGTGTTCCTAACTTAATTATCTACAACTTTTATTCAGGACACTAAAGCTAAAGAGTTCATTTGGTTGTTGAAATTGGGCCATGAAGTCAAAGTTGGGCTGGGCTCGCCAGAATGGAGAAGGTTCTGTATTTGGGCCATATATTCTACATACGGGCTTGGATTGAGCCCAAATTTTTATGAAAGCTCGGGGACATGATGTGGAAAAAATAATCCTTCTGGAAGGCCGGCCAATTCACGGGTTTTGGTGGTCAAATGGGCGGTGCAATTTGGAATAAAATATTTGTCCGAATTTCCACATTCACACTTGAAACCACTTGTAACCTCTCCTCCCCTCCCCTCTATAAATTGGAGTTTTTCTCATTTGGAGGGGTTGGGACGTGCATTGGGAGATTGGAGGCAGAGGAGAATTTGTTTCACCCAAATTCTCCAACCATTGTAAGAGGGGTAGCTCTTGAAGCAAGGATCCCCTCATCGAAGCCTCCTTCTCTTCTTCATTTTGTAATGTTTTCATTTGTGTAATAAACTTCATTGCTCTTCTTATATTTCTTCTCTTTTCTTCTGTTTTGTTTAAATTTATTCTTCTCTTAATCTTCCTAATTGGTCTGGAATTCTTGAGTAGAAGCGTTATTGGGTTATACCCATTTTAAACCTTTGCACATGCAAAACGCTTCTACGATGATTACGCCACCCATGGAAGAGTAGTCTTTTAGTAATCGATCTATCTTCTACCCTCTTCATTTAATTATTTTGAATCAATGAGCTACTGTAATTCACTTAATATGATCCATGAATTGTGTTTTTAAATTGTAAGAAACTAAGCAAGCAATTGAACAATTAACACAAAAACACGCGAGGTCGGGATTTTGTGTAAATTGTGAGAGCGCGATCTTAATCGGTAATACAAGACCACACGGGATAAATTTGTAGAGTTCAAATATAATCCCTAAACACAATTCATCCTCATTTCCAGAATGGATATGTGCCTTAATTTACCACTGATCATAAGCTAATCTTAGAACATCAATCAAAGCAGGGTGCTGCGATTGCACGTTCCAAAGTTAGCCTAGGTTTAAATTCACATCATCTTTGTGGTAAAGTTAATTCTCGTAGGGTTCGGGATTTAACAAATTAAGGGATCATAATTAAGTGAATGTTAATTTAAATGATAATGATTAATAATAAAGTGAAGAGGTAGAGTTAGATCGATTACGCTTTTTAAATAGATTTCTAAAAAAACATCTTCTTGTTGTGTCATTTAAATTGAAATTCATTTAAAAACTAAAAACAAAAAAAATTATACAATCTTCTTCCAGCAAACTTCTTCTAGATTCATAAACTACAACAAACCCCAATCCTTTAAAGTAGTGTTTTTATTCTATTTTATTTTATTTTATTTTTTTAGAATACCTCTAATAAGTTGTTAAATTCACTTCCTCCTTTGAGAGACGACCGTGGTCAGCCACTCTGCTGCACTTAAGTACCCCAAATCACACTAATCATTTGAGGGCGCCCACGACAGCGCTCTTTCAAATTGGCGCCGTTGCCGGGGAGGCAAGTAATTATTTCAACCAATTAGAGGTATTTATTTTATTTTACATTTTAATTCTCTTCCTCTCTTCTTTCTTCCGTCTTTACCCAATCTGATTTTTTTTTCTCTTTCTTCTTCTTCTTTTATCTCTTTCTACTTCTTTTTGGACCATCAACTCAAACTTCTAATTTTTATTTTACTATGGTCCACATTCCTTCTTTTCATCTTTCATTGATTGATGACACGAACTAATCCCGAAGATCTCTTAGATCTTGACCCTGAGATTGAACGTAGCCTTAGGGCACGAATCAGACATTCTCAATCTACGGGAAGTTTCAACATTCAACCAGTTGGAGAATTACTCCAATATCAGAACATTGAAATTGGAATCAATTCAAATTCAACCATAAAACAAGAACCAATGGCTGGAAACAATGGAAATGAACTTAATAGAACCATTCGAGAATTGGCTGCACCTGATATTAACTATCAACCAAATTGTATTGCATACCCAAATCTCGAATCGGACTTCGAACTGAAATCTGGGTTAATTCACTTACTTCCGAAGTTTCATGGCCTCTCTGGTGAGGATCCCAATAAACATTTGAAAGAATTTAATGTGGTTTGCTCAACCCTAAAACCTAGAAATGTCTATGAAGATCAAATCAAACTAAGAGCATTCCCATTCTCACTTGATGGAGCTGCGAAAGATTGGATGTATTATTTACAACCCGAAGATGTAACCTGTTGGAACGATTTGAAACGTCTTTTCTTGCAGAGATTTTTTCCAGCATCAAGGACCACATCCATTCGAAAGGAGATATCGGGGATCAAGCAAGCCCAAGGGGAGTCAATGTATGAGTACTGGGAGAGATTCAAGAAGTTGTGTGCAAGCTGCCCACATCACCAAATCAGTGAGCAACTCCTCATCCAATACTTCTACGAAGGACTCACACCCATGGAGAGGAGCATGGTGGATGCTGCAGCTGGAGGAGCATTGGTGGACAAGACACCAGTAGCTGCACGATCATTGATCGACAAGATGGCCCAAAACTCCCAACAATTTGGTGATAGAGGTACACAACATGTTCGAGGAGTACATCAAGTAAGTCCTTCTTCTCTTGAAAGTCATTTGATTGATACTAAGTTAGAAGAATTGACAACTATGGTGAGGCAGATTGCATTGGCACAAAAGACATCTCTACCCCCTCCTTCAAGGCCTTGTGGTATTTGCACTGAGACAAGCCACCCAACTGACTGTTGCCCACAACTCCAAGAAACAGAAGATTGTGCAGAAGTGTTCCCTGGGAGACCATTTCAGCAGCAACAACAACAACCATATCCCCAAAAGAAGTTTGATCCAACATACAACCAAGGGTGGAAAGATCTAGCGGACATGAGGTATGGCTCTGGACAACAACAAAGGCCCCCTTTTCAACCAAACTTCCAGCAGCCTCCGCCTTACCAGCAGGGTTTCCAACAACCCCAAAGGAGATTTGAAGCTCAAACATCAACAAGTCAACAACAAGGGAATCATCCACCAAAGGTAGATTCTAATACTGATGATCTTTTGAAGCAAATTGTTCTTAATCAACAGAATGAGCTGAAGAGTCAAGGTTCGGAGCTGAGAGAGTTGAAGACTCAAATGAGTCAGATTGCCACCGCCCTCCATGAACTTGTGAGTAAGAATTCTGGAAATCTACCTTCCCAACCCACTCCAAATCCAAAGGGGAATGTTAGTGCCATCACATTGAGAAGTGGGAAGCAAATGAACGATACATCTGCACCTACCATTCCACCGGGATTCACCTCAACTTCAGAGAAGCCGCATTCCATACCAACTGATGAGAAATCCAAGGAGAAAGATAAAGGTAAGAAAAAGATTGATGATGTTCCTCCTAAACCCCTTCCTTTTCCAAACAGGGTTGTTCAAACCAAGAAGATGGCTGAAGAAGTAATGCAAAAGGAGGTTTTGGACACATTCAAGCGTGTGGAGATCAACATTCCTCTACTTGAAGCCATTAAGCAAATCCCAAGGTATGCCAAATTCTTAAAAGAACTTTGTACCAATCGAAGAGGGCTCAAGGGGAATGAGAGGATCAACCTTGGAAGGAATGTCTCAGCACTCATTACACCAACTCTAGCAATGCCAACAAAGTGCAAGGATCCAGGGACATTCACCATCCCATGTACCATAGGGGAGTTGCACTTCTCCGATGCTCTTTGTGATTTAGGAGCTTCCATAAATGTGATGCCTCACTCTGTATTATCTTCCTTGCAGGTTGGTGAGTTGAAGCCAACAAGAGTAGTGGTGCAATTGGCGAATAGAGCTACGGCATATCCAGCGGGAGTTCTTGAGGATGTACTTGTTCGGGTAAGAGACATGATCTTTCCAACAGACTTATATGTGCTTAACATGGAGGATGATCAGGTAAGTTCTCATGCCCCCATTATCTTAGGTAGGCCCTTCCTCAAAACTGCAAAAACTATCATAAATGTCAATGAGGGTACACTTTCCATGGAATTTGGGGATGAAGTTGTGATATTTAATGTTATGGATTCCATGAAGTACCCCTCTGAGGACCATTCTGCTTTTGTTATCTCCCATTTTGAACCACCAAATAAAAACTCCATAGAATTTGATTGTCCTATGCTTAGGGAGATTATGAGTATTGGTTCGAGTTTGATGTCTAAGAGCACTTCCGCACATGTTTCTGATACACAATCCTATCTTGGATTTGATTTTGATGTGGATTCATATTCTGATTTTGATCATGTTCACTCTGATTATGACATGGCTATTGAGTATGCTGATGGATTTGGTGCTTTATTCTCTGATTGTGATGATTTTTATTCTGATACTGATGTTCATTGTGCAGATATGTCTGTTGCATCAATTTCTCCATCCATACATCACCCACCTACATTGGAACTCAAGCCATTGCCCCCAAATCTCAAATATGCATACTTGCTCAGTGGTGATAGATTACCTGTCATAATTGCTAACAATCTCTCTTTTGAACATGAAGAAAAACTTTTGAATCTTTTGAGAGATAACATTAGGGCAATTGGTTGGACATTGGCAGACATATCAGGTATTAGCCCCTCCATTTGCATGCATAGGATTCTCTTGGAGGATGGGGCTAAACCGGTGAGACAGCCACAAAGGAGACTTAATCCCACCCTCCTAGAAGTTGTTAAGAAAGAATTTGAAAAATTACTTGAGGCGGGTATCATTTACCCTATTTCTGACTCACAATGGGTTAGCCCTGTTCAGGTTGTACCAAAGAAAACTGGTTTCACTGTTATAAAAAATGAAAATGATGAGTTAGTTCCTGAGAGAGTACAAAACAGTTGGCGAGTGTGTATCGATTATAGGAAACTAAATCAATCCACTCGTAAGGACCATTTCCCACTTCCATTCATTGACCAGATGCTTGAGAGACTAGCTGGAAAGACACACTATTGTTTCTTGGATGGATTTTCTGGCTATTTTCAGGTTCCCATTGCAGCAGAGGACCAGGAGAAGACAACATTCACCTTCCCATTCGGTACCTTTGCTTACCGGAGGATGCCATTTGGACTTTGCAACGCCCCAGGTACCTTCCAGAGATGCATGGTGAGTATTTTCTCAGATTTCATTGAGACCTGCATGGAGGTATTTATGGATGATTTTACAGTTTATGGGTCCTCATTTGATGAATGTATCTCTAGTTTGGGTGATGTGTTGCATCGTTGTATTGAGAAGAATCTGGTCTTAAATTTTGAAAAATGTCATTTCATGGTCGAAAAGGGAATTGTCTTAGGTCATATAGTCTCACAACATAAAATTGAAGTTGATAAATCTAAGGTAGACATTATTTCATCCCTCCCATATCCTACATGTGTGCGTGATGTTCGATCATTCCTTGGGCATGCTGGATTTTATCGACGCTTCATCAGAGATTTTAGTAAGATCGCTCTACCCTTATCTCGATTGCTTCAAAAAGATATTGACTTCAATTTTGATGATTCATGCAGGGTATCATTTGATGAGCTGAAGAAGTGTCTGACCACTCCACCAATCATACAGCCCCCACGGTGGGACCTTCCATTTGAGCTTATGTGTGACGCCTCCAACTTCGCGGTTGGAGCTGTCTTATCTCAGAGGGTGGAGGGACGTTCACATGTGATCGCCTATGTATAGAGGACACTAGATTCAGCCCAATCAAACTACACTACCACAAAAAAGGAGTTTCTTGCTGTCATATTTGCTTTAGATAAATTCCGTTCATATTTATTGGGCTCTAAAGTAGTTGTTTTTTCTGACCATGCATCTTTGAGGTACCTCCTAAAGAAGCCAGATTCAAAGCCACGACTTATCCGTTGGATGCTCCTTCTTCAAGAGTTTGACCTTGAGATAAAGGACAAGAAGGGGTCAGAGAATTTGGTGGCAGACCACATGAGTAGGCTTACTCACACACTAAAGGGTGACACCTTGGACCAGGTACCACTTCGGGACACTTTCCCCGATGAGCATCTCTATACCATCTCAGGTAAGCATCCTTGGTATGATGATTTAGTTAATTACATTGTTGGATCTGAAATCCCAGTAAATTTGAAGAAGCATCAAGTCCAAAAATTAAAAAGTGAGTCTAGGTTTTATGTGTGGGATGATCCTTACCTCTGGCGCATGTGTAGTGACTAAGTCATTAGGAGGTGTATTCCTGATCATGAGTTTGAGTCTGTTTTGCAATTCTGTCATACACTTGCATGTGGTGGACACTTTGGACCCCAACGGACAGCTAGGAAGGTTTTAGACTCTGGATTATATTGGCCTAGCTTGTTCCATGATGCCCATTTGTTTTGTAAGTCATGCTCTCGTTGCCAACACACTGGGAACATTTCTAGGAGACATGAGATGCCCCAACAACCCATACTATTTTGTCAGATTTTTGATGTATGGGGCATAGAATTTATGGGTCCTTTTCCTAGTTCATTTGGATTTTTGTATATTTTGGTTGCTGTTGATTATGTGAGTAAATGGGTGGAGGCCAAGGCCACCAGGACTGACGATTCTCATGTTGTTGTGGACTTTGTCAAAGCACAATTTTTTTGCAGGTTTGGAGTACCAAAGGCCATCATCAGTGACCAAGGGACACACTTTTGCAATAGGAATTTTGCTTCCCTCCTTCGAAAGTATGGGGTGACACACAAAACATCAACACCATACCACCCCCAAACAAATGGCCAGGCTGAGGTTTCAAATCGTGAGTTGAAACAAATCTTGGAGAAAACCGTGCAGCCAAATAGGAAGGATTGGAGCAAGCGCTTGGATGATGCATTGTGGGCTTATAGGACAGCATACAAGACCCCCATTGGTATGTCCCCATTTCGGATTGTTTTTGGGAAAGCATGTCATCTCCCCGTGGAAGTCGAGCATCGGGCATATTGGGCTATAAAGAAATGTTACATGGATTTGGACCAAGCTGGAATTCAAAGGAAGTTGCAAATTCAAGAGCTTGAGGAGATTCGACTATCATCATATGAGAACTCAAGGCTCTACAAGGAAAGATCAAAAGCAGCTCATGACAAAATGATCCAACAAAGGGAGTTTCATGTTGGAGAGAAAGTCCTTCTCTATAGTTCACGACTGAAGTTGATGCCTGGTAAGTTGCGTTCCAGATGGTTAGGTCCTTATATTGTGTCTAATGTTTTTCCTTATGGTGCAGTGGAGATCACACAAGAGGACACTGGAAGGAGCTTTACAGTCAATGGTCAACGTTTGAAGAGATACATTGAGGGACATCCTACTGATGCAGTGGATTTTATCACACTGCATGACCCCATCATCACTTGATCACATCAGGCTGTTCCTAACCCTTTCACTTTTATATTATTTGTCCTATTTAAAAATTCTGCATTTCATGTGCATATATCATCTAATGGGTTCACATTGAGGACAATGCAATATTTTAAGTGTGGGGGAGGGAACCTTTTAGTATTAGTAATTTCAATTGTTTTCCTGTTTTAAAAAAAAACCAAAAAAAAAATTGTATGTTTTTCAAAATTTGTGTGTTTATTTTACAATTTTCTGTGTGTTTTTGAAACTTTTGAGCTGAAATGATTCTCATCACCATTTTTAAATCCATATCAATAAGTGAAACAATTTACCCCTTGAAACTAAGCTTAAATGAATGCTGAAATGACTTTGTTTCATGTTCAAATATTTAGTAATTTCATGGAAAGTACACCGAATTTTGAATCCCATGCCACATCTCACTGTCTTTAAATTTGAAATCACTTTCCTGTGAGGCTTCTGAACCATTATTTTCATATTCTTTACATTCACCTCACTTCTTGAGAGAACCAAACCATACTTGATTTAACCAGAATTTGATCTATTCCTGTCAAAACTTGAGGGTTTGAGGTACTTGTGTTTAAATGATTGAGGCATTTGTTTGGTATTAAAGCCCCTATTTCAAAGAATCCTTTTTTATAATGGCCTACCTTGAATATTTAA
Source organism: Viscum album (assembly GCA_963277665.1). NCBI lineage: Eukaryota > Viridiplantae > Streptophyta > Magnoliopsida > Santalales > Viscaceae > Viscum > Viscum album. The sequence continues at coordinate 1,244,437,072 of OY728153.1, forward strand.
TCCTTGTATCCCTTAGAAGCCATGCACAGCCTGTTAGGTTAAGCCACATTACAAGCCAATTTTCCCTATCCAACCAACTCTTAAAGTGAAATTGCATAATCTAGTTGAGCTTAAGTGTGGGGGAAGTTGTCTTGGATTTTTCTACCACATTCTGTGATACTTTGGGTGGAAATTAAATTCTGAAGAGATGTGTTTGCTGCTAAAGAAAGTCATTATATTGAAAGCTGTGCCTTTTCTGGAGCTTTCATGACAAGTGAAGCTGTGCCTTTTCTGGAGCTTCTAATTGAGGTGGAAAGCTGTACCCATCTGGAGCTTTCAAGAAAATCATGTTTGAGAAGATTGACATTTTTTATGATGAAATGATGAATGGTGAAAACCTTTCATGACTTTTCATGATGATGGAGCTGAATTGATAATGTGGGTATTGAAGAGAAGACCATAATTAAGTGAAAATTAGATTAATGCAATTTTGCTTCAAAAGAGTCAAGCCCTCCTCATTCAGCCTCAGAGTTTTTCACATCTTAATCCTACCAACCAAAAGCCACAGAACAACCCTGAAAAGTCCTCATGATAAACATATGTCCTTGACTCACATCGGGTAGAGATGTAGGAATATATCAAGCCTATGGTGACCCTTGTATGAGTTTGGATGAGAAAGACATTGCAAAAAAAAAATTGATATTTGAGTGATGAGAGAAAATTCAAGCGAGGTAAGTGTTTTGTGCATGGGTGGATAAATGAAGTGGAAATATATTGAATGATATAAATGGAGAACTTGAAATAAGGTTTTTTATGAGGCATGATATCTTTTTTATTCTTGGTGTGAAATTGATTGATCTTAAAGATATGTGTTTTAAAATTGGTTTTGATTTGATATTGATGTTTACTTGATATGAGGTTTTGCCCAGGTGTGCAAAAGGGTAAGTGTGGGGGAGTTGATAAAACACTATTTTATTGAATATTTTATTGATAATAAATGATATAATTTCCTCACATTGTGTTAAACATGTTTATTTATAAAATATTTTGGATTTGATCATTCATTTGAAAATTTGGTGAAAATTCCAGTTTTACCCTTAATAGTGCACTGTAGTATTTCGAAGATAAATATTTTTATGTTTATTATTTGAATTTGAAATTTTGTAAAGGTGTTCCTAGCTTAAATATCTACAACTTTTATTCAGGACACTAAATCTAAAGAGTTAATTTGGTTGTTGAAATTGGGCCATGAAGTCAAAGTTGGGCTGGGCTCGCCAGAATGGAGAAGGTTCTGTATTTGGGCCATATATTCTACATACGGGCTTGGATTGAGCCCAAATTTTGATGAAAGCTCGGGGACATGATGTGGCACAAATCAGCCTTCTGGAAGGCCGGCCAATTCACGCGTTTTGGTGGTCAAATTGGCGGTGAAAGTTGGCATAAAATATTTGTCCGAATTTCCACATTCACACTTGAAACCACCTGTAACCTCTCCTCCCCTCCCCTCTATAAATTGGAGTTTTTCTCATTTGGAGGGGTTGGGACGTGCATTGGGAGATTGGAGGCAGAGGAGAATTTGTTTCACCCAAATTCTCCAACCATTGTAAGAGGGGTAGCTCTTGAAGCAAGGATCCCCTCATCGAAGCCTCCTTCTCTTCTTCATTTTGTAATGTTTTCATTTGTGTAATAAACTTCATTGCTCTTCTTATATTTCTTCTCTTTTCTTCTGTTTTGTTTAAATTTATTCTTCTCTTAATCTTCCTAATTGGGCTGGAATTCTTGAGTAGAAGCGTTATTGGGTTATACCCATTTTAAACCTTTGCACATGCAAAACGCTTCTACGATGATTACGCCACCCATGGAAGAGTAGTCTTTTAGTAATCGATCTATCTTCTACCCTCTTCATTTAATTATTTTGAATCAATGAGCTACTGTAATTCACTTAATATGATCCATGAATTGTGTTTTTAAATTGTAAGAAACTAAGCAAGCAATTGAACAATTAACACAAAAACACGCGAGGTCGGGATTTTGTGTAAATTGTGAGAGCGCGATCTTAATCGGTAATACAAGACCACACGTGATAAATTTGTAGAGTTCAAATATAATCCCTAAACACAATTCATCCTCATTTCCAGAATGGATATGTGCCTTAATTTACCACTGATCATAAGCTAATCTTAGAACATCAATCATAGCAGGGTGCTGCGATTGCACGTTCCAAAGTTAGCCTAGGTTTAAATTCACATCATCTTTGTGGTAAAGTTAATTCTCGTAGGGTTCGGGATTTAACAAATTAAGGGATCATAATTAAGTGAATGTTAATTTAAATGATAATGATTAATAATAAAGTGAATAGGTAGAGTTAGATCGATTACGCTTTTTAAATAGATTTCTAAAAAAACATCTTCTTGTTGTGTCATTTAAATTGAAATTCATTTCAAAACTAAAAACAAAAAAAAATTATACAATCTTCTTCCAGAAAACTTCTTCTAGATTCATAAACTACAACAAACCCCAATCCTTTAAAGTAGTGTTTTTATTCTATTCTATTTTATTTTATTTTTTTAGAATACCTCTAATAAGTTGTTAAATTCACTTCCTCCTTTGAGAGACGACCGTGGTCAGCCACTCTGCTGCACTTAAGTACCCCAAATCACACTAATCATTTGAGGGCGCCCACGACAGCGCTCTTTCACCTCCCTAGATATAACCCCCCGGACAGACCCCCCATCCTTCCTAGATAGACCCCCTCCTTCCCGAACAAACCACCCCCTAGACAGACCCCCCTCCCTTGATAGACACCACCCCCTCCCTAGACAGACCCCCATGAACACCCTCACCCCCTTACACACCCCCATACCCACTTCACACCCCCTTCCCCCTTGCACACCACCCCTTACCCCTTGAACACATCCCATACCCCCTTGCAAACCCACCTACCCCTGGCACACCCCCTACCCCCAACGCACCCCCTCCCTTTTACACCCCGACCCCTTGCACACCCCCACACCCCATCACCCTAGGATTTCTATTATTTGAGGGAAATAATGTAATCTAATTTAGATATGGCTTTAATATCATCTCTATAATGAATATACTTGTTTTGGATTGAATTTTGATATTTCAAGAGGTACTATTAAGTATCCCTAATGTCATTATAAATGAAAGTGAATGGAGATTTTACCTATTCCTAATTCATTTTTCTGACATGCATTAACTTTGTTGACATGATTTGAAGATGGATACCATAATGTTCCATTTTCCAAGAACTAATAATTACTTCCTTGCATCTAGGCATAATAATCCATTTATTGATGAAGTTAAAAGGAAGGGGATCTGGCCAAAATCTTCCTGTGAAAATATCCACCAAAACAAGATTATGATCCAAGTGGAATTTGTGAAGAATGAGTCTAAAGTCATCAATTTCTTCCTTCATCTCATCAACCTGGGAAAAAATCCATCCAATTTTATATATTCCCTACCATTTAGGGTGTATCTACCCTAGATGTAGCGTCATTTCAAAATTAGAATATCAACCATGCTAAATCTATCAGTATAAGTGCATAATTCATGAGATTCCATCCTATTGAAATGAAAACAGGTTTTTTCAATAGGCTATATAAAAATGTTAAAACAATCCAAAATATTCAAACTATGAGATATATAATCAGATATCTCATCCAAATCTTTCCAATGGTCTATTATTTTAATATAATAACTCAAGGTGAAAAAAGGATAAGAAAATCATAGTTCACTGAATGCCAATATCAACCGAGACATATTTATGATTATTAGTTCTAAATTGAAGGTTGATAATATCATTCTTTACGTTCCAGAGATGATCACCATCATATTCAAATGATTTTTTTAGAAAATAGAGTAATTAAGGGAGGAACACATAATGGAATTCAATCTATCATAAAATTTTTTTTCCAGAAAGACCAATCATCATAGGTATGTTGGGCACAACATAGTTAATTATGAAGGGGGTGTTTTGGTGATTGTGGTAAGATTATAATTTTTCTATGAGAAAATATGAGTCAAAAAAATATTTGAAGATGCTCGTGGTCTCTCAAATGAGAGAATAAGGGGTAAGGATTAAAATGGAAAACATCAATACAATAATTTCAAACAATCTATATAAGCATTGACTACCCTTGTGAGTTTTTGTAGATATCAGACCTCCATTGGAGGGATTTTATTATGAAACCATGACTTTTTTATCATTGAAAACAATTATCTTAACTAAAACTTACTCAAGAATTTCAATTTAATAGAAAAAATAAGAATTAAGAAGGCAACTGAATGTAATTTAAAACATTGTTGAAATAAAGAGGCTGGGAGAGGGACCCTACCACAAAGGATCCCAGCCAGACTCGGAACTTGACACTTTTATCAGTGACAAATATAATCTCCTCCATCCATCCTATGAACATATTCACCTTTACATATACATAAGTACACCCTAACCCCTCTATACATTTCGGCATGGACTTGAATACACATAAGAGGATCCTTATATATATTATCACATGTATTGTCTCATTATCACCCACACACGAATGCATTTTCCATATATATATAAAATCACACATAGCCCCTTATATTTAATCACACTACCATGAGTGGATATAAATATAATGGTAGAACCTGTTATATATATTCTTACTTATGCATACATGGTGTGTCTCCTTCACCAAGAAGCTCGAATCCACCTCAACGAGCTCCAAAACACACTAAAAAAATTTAGGAAACCCAAAAAACAAAAACAACTAATTAGAATTGGGACAATGAATAAAAATGGAAGAATCCATACCTGAATCTGATCTCAAAATCACTGCCTTTGATAGCAGTGGATTGACCTGACCTTATCATGAGAAATAACCTATAATGAAATAATGGGAAAAGAAGTGAGATATAAATACTTTTTAAATATATTTGATCGGTGTGTCATCTATACATTATAAATAATAGATGACCCTAATACCAACATGACCATAAGAACTATATTTTTGAAAATGTATATGTATTATAGTTTATCTATAAACATTAGTATCACCATAAGAATTTTCATTGAATTCATACCAAGATGGAAAAATGTTTTTCCTTTTTTTCAGACTACATCTCTTTGTAATGGAATGGGATGAAAAGAAATATTGAATTTAATTCATCCCTATGCTAAAAAAATCAAAACAGATTAAATATTTCCATTTCCATAGGAAACTTCATCATAAAAATCTTATAGAAGATTATTTTACAATAAAGAACATATTAATAGATGAAACAATATTCTGTATTGTAATTTAATTAAATGCACACAAAATAGTATGGAGGATAGTTATTAACCAATTCCCAATTGGATGAGGAGAAGGAAAAATGGGGTCTGAACCCTTTAAAATCATTAAGGGTATAAATGAAAATTCATTTTTTATTAAGTCAAACCATTGTGAGCTGTTTGATTCTCATTCATAAATGATCCCATGGATTTACCACCACACCATATTCACTGAACACCTCTTCAAGATGAGAGTCATCATTATCCCTATGAAAATTTCTACCAGGGATATTATGACATGAATCAATATATTCACTATCAACCCAATCTTCCAGATGTTAATGATAGTAATGAAATTCTTTTTAATAAGAAAAAAATAGAAAATCAATATTAAAGTAGAAAAGATATCATATGAATCCTAGTATGTAAAAAACCCCCATCACCAGAATGAGAATGATCTCATCCTTCCTATCCCTTGAAATTAGAAAGTCACAACTGACATTCATTGTGCATACTTTAGTGTTCAGCTAGTGTAGATTTATTCAGCTGTGGATGTTGCAGTGAAAAATATGATATAGGTCATATAATGTTCTAATATTATATTCCATTGGTGGAATTTTTTATCCAATGTCCATTAGGGCCTTCCAGTTGTTTAGGATTTTGGAACATTCAAAAACAAAGGCATCTTAAGAGTATACCTACGTCACTAATTACATGAAAAGGACTTACATTTCTTAGAAGATCGTGTGAAGAAATGTGATTTACTCTTGATACAACCACCCATTTTACAAGTCTCAATTTTATTCCTCTTTATAATACTGTAATTCCCCTCACAATATCTATCTATATGGAAAATATAAACCCGTCCCCAAGAACTCCAACAATAACTAACTCATCCATGATAGCCTTCTTCACCTCCACTATCTAAGATGGTAGGATAAATAATGACACTTTCATATGATAACTTGGATGGATAAATCTTCTAAGAAAATGATATTTTAGGAAATAATCTAAGGTAATAATGGGTAGATATTATACTAGTTTAGTAATGAAAAGTGTGTACTATTGAAAAAACTAATCGATATACTTTAGGAATTAAAATTCCCTTTCCCTTACCACTTTTACACTATCTGGATTATACAATTTCATACACAATTCTTTGATACCTCCTAATAAATTATCGGGTTATGGTTTTGAATGAATAGAAAACATCCCCTACTTCTAACTGGGACAATTGATCATAAAGAAATTAGACATGATATGGAGAGGATATGGGAGTTTAATAAGGTTTATGATTATAAAAATAATAAATAGAAACTATTAAAATATATTGGAACAATGCTATACAGATTATATAAGTGGAACGAAATTCCAAAATTATTGAACATATTCTCATGGTTGACCTCATAGAGTTAGAATAATATGATCAATCGATGGTGATATTGGTGGATCAGTTTTTTGAGGAGAATAGTTTTACCTAGTAGAGCTAATTTTGTTCAGTGTGTCAACTGTACATGACAAATGATACATAACTCTATAACCAAAAAATGAACAAAGAATATTCATAATGATATGTACAAACCAATACTAAATAACATGATCATTAATAAAGGTTTTTTGATCAAATTAAATCCAATTCTATTAAATACATACACCACAGAAGCATTGGAGTATTTTTATTCTCTATCTAGTGAGTATTCCATAATGGAGTAGGTTGCTTCACAATCAATGGGAAACATGGAATATATGAGGGAATAGGGAAACATTTTGACACCCCTTCAGTTGTTTTGTATTTTTTGACAATTTTTGTGAACTTTCCCAAGATGATTCTTTGAAGAGACGAGGACATTGATGGACACCCCTAAAGTGAGTTATACATGTTGATTCTAATGATAAGGTCTATAAATCAATGGAACTTTAATATTTTGAGGATAAGAGAGATTAGTTTGTTACATGAATGGAAAAGAAAGTCGAGGTGAGTTGCACCGGCACAGCCCCCCCTCCCCCCCACCTGCACCATCCCCTCCTGCACCAACCCCCAGCCCTAGCCCCCAAAACCTTCTACACCCCCCACATGCAGCCCCCCCACTGTGTAACATCCCAAACCTGATTCACTCAAATGTAATAGAACCTATATGGCTACATAAAATCAATAATGCCTCTCTGTATGTGAGAGTATACCAACTAAGAGTAAGGTTCTATGATGGTAATGTAGGAAGACTATACCATCATGATTATACCTACACATGGTGGAAATAATTAATAAAATAGAAGATCAGCTGTACACACAACTGATAAAGCATAATATCCATAATAATAATACTAAATAGTGAAATAAAATCATAAACAATAAAAAACCCATATCTAGTATCATATAAATAATACATCATGAGTGTATGATATACATAATTAAATAATATAAGGGAACTAGAACAATTTGAAAAATGCAACTTGTTATACAATAATTTAAATAAAGATCAAAAGCTATCTCAAATCACATTATGAGTATTGGTTCAGTCCTATTATCCCATACTCAATTATAGTATATAAAATAAAGTAATCATTGATTGATGTTTCCCTTTTTCCATGCATATGTCCATGGAGTTTGTTTGGGAACCAATTGGAAGCTTGAATTTGCTATGAGATAAACTCACTAGCCCCCCATCAAAGGTGTCTAGGAAACTATAACATGTGAATATACAATGAGTGGTGTACAATTAAAATGAATAAAGGAGATAAATAAATAAACCATGTCATTCATGTTTCCACATATAACAACCATATAAAAAACCCACTTCAGCCTATACTGGAATATGTCTAAACATTAATTAATTATTTTAAAATTCTGATATTTTCTTTGAAACTAGGCTCTTATATTGTAATACATACATAAGGGATAAATAACACCCATGAAATTTAAAAATGATTACAGGAAATAAAAAATTATCCATGTAAGTGAATCATTGACCAAATCCAAGTATGTTCTTTGAACGGGAATACACATCATAGAATTAATTTAATTTTCAATTTCAGCCAATCTGAGGCATTTAAGTTAGGTAACTAAAATATTTATTTAGTGTACTATAAACCCATCCCCCTAAAATTCAGTATATTTTAATCCTCATAGTAATTAATGTATCTTTAATGCATGATATAATTTCATTGTATCCAAATCTTATCTTTAGTAGTTCATATAGGGAACCCAAGTTTCACTCGATGCATAATGTAACATACTTCCCTTTGATACCATCCTTGAAATTCCATATAGGGAACCCAATTTTCATGTGGGGAATAATTTAAGACCACTCTCCATGTGATTTCATCTAATTAATTCTACCTAGAATCCATATATCACCTACATCGTAATGAAATTCCATTTATAATTTATTATATTTCAAATGATCAGTGATCACATATATGGTGTTTCACATCATAACACTTGTATCGGCCTCTCCATATCATGATGGAAGGTCATGGATTGAGGAACCCATACCATTTTACAATTCAATTGAATCAATTTCATCATTTAGTTTATGATGAAAATCCAATATATAAAAAATATGAACAAGGGCCTATGAATATAGTCTTACCATTTTACCTTTTTTAGATTCACACTATAATTCAATAATAGGGTCCAACTCAAGAGACCACAATTGGAGGTTCAATTTAAATTCAATTATATGTATTATGGTAAATTAAATGTGATTAAACCTAAGGGGTGGGTCAAATCAAGTTAAACTGTCTAGGATGAAAAATTTAGGTTTCTAGGACTATCATAAGCAACGTGATAACAATTCATTTGATTATTTTTGGAGTTTTCATTACGTCACATATAAATTGTGGTGTTTATAATGACAAAACATAATATAAAATCAATTAATTAATTTAAAAAGAACAATACCATCTACCATAGCATCTTAGTTTACTCCATATCTAGTATTAGCTTTAGATTCAAGAAAGAACATAAGAAATTAAAGAAGTTTTCAAATACCCTGATGATATGGCATATTATCTTGCATGTATTGTTCATTATAAATGGTGAAATTAATGAAAAAAATATTTAGTATGATTTATAGACCTACTAAGATATATCCAATGTGATTAATGATGGGTTATTTTGTTTTCGTGTGAGAGAGGAGGATTATAAACTATGTAGATAATTTGGAACTCGACTGAGTGGGAGGAGGATATTTTTCATGAAAATGGGATAAAAATAAACAATTTAAATTAAATATAAATATCAAAAAATTGTAATATCCCTTATATTTAAGGGTTTCAATGTTTTTCTATATGAATGGCCAAACCATGCACCAACCATGCACCAATACTATTTTATGGCACATAAATCTGTTATGGCTTTTCATAGGTTGAAGAACCTTGTGCACACTATATGAATCAACTATAAAATCCTCATTCACCAATTTTCATTTCTATGGGTCCTCCTATGCATGATTTTTGAAACCATTCATCTATATCTTAGGGTGCATGATTAAGCCACATAGTGACTATCAATCATCCCCCAACCATGGACCTTTGTTTTCTCTCTCTAAAAAACTAGATCTCTATTCTCCAAAAAATCCTTAGATATTAAAAAACTATTATTTTAACCCTTAAGAATGATCATATAGATAAATAATGGTTTAAAAAATTCAAAGGATCCATATTTGAAATTAAAATATGTGACCTTATAATATGATTCGAGTAGTTGTCATGAAGAATAAACGGGGGATGTGGACAAGAATTAAATAAATAGATATCATGGTATGCGATCCAACAAAGTGTGATAACATGTAGAAAGAATAAGAACAATATGAACTAAATGGAATCTAGAATATGAACATACCTTAGCATGAGAATAGTTAGTTTTTACCCAAGAATATGTTTATGAATAAAAAAATTCTTACATGCCGAACTGGTCCAAAAAACACTGTGAAAAATATTCTCTATTATGAAGAAACAAGGGTCGTGAGATGAAAATATTCTTGAAAAAATACAGGTGATGTTGAATCCAGTGTATTATGATGAAAATTATTCACTATAGAACTAGACAAGGAAAATCATGTTTTATATGGAGAAATTTAAGATTCTAACAAGGATGAATGCTTGAAACATCACAAGGTTGCCATGGGTTTTCCATGGGAAGGGATGCCACAATGATGACCTTCCATGGATGAGTTTTATGATGATAAGACAGTGTGATGTGGGAGAACATTACGATGTAAGTGATAAAATTATAAGGTGGACAAGTTTTTATGAGCTATTTGAGTTTCTCTATATAGGTAAATAGGTTTACCCTTATAAATCAAAACTGTTATATATATGGGGACTAAATGTCTACAATTTTTTAAAGGTATAACAATTCACCCTTATTCAATGAATTTCATTAATGTATGTGTAACTTTTTTACCAGGATAAAGATATTCTTCCATACTTTAAATATATATATATATATATAATTTATATAACTATATTTATGGACTCTAATATATAAAATATATAAAAAAATAGTAGGAAAATATTCTAAAATAACTATTAAACATTAATTTTAGTTACTAATTATAGAGACAATATTAAACAAAAACACAGAAAAATAAAACAATATAAAATAAAGTATATGATCACATTTTATCATATTAAAACATGTTTAAAACAATCAACCCATAAAAAGGTGATATAAAAATTAGGAAACATGATCATGAAAATGAACATCACAAGGGAAATGGTAAAAAATATTAAAAAAATTAATTTTTAATTTAACTAATAGATACAATTCATTTTCTCAGTACTATAAAATTTCTAATTAAATATGAATTAAATGAATTATTCCTAAACTTATATATTAATTTATAATGTAATAAAATTATTTGAGAAAAAATATTAGATAGATGTAACCATTAATTTTAATCAAAATTTAAATAATTAATTTAGGGGATTTTTTATTTTTTAAAAACATTAAAGAATATAAAAACAAAATTTTCATAATACATACATCCAAATCCATAAGAGAAGGTAAAATAATTTGAATTTATTCTTGAGGTTTACTATGAAATTATTGAAAATATTTTCCTTTTAAAATTAAATTAAAATAGATAATAAGTGACCCTAAAGTTTTGTGTAATGAAAATGGGAATAAATATTAAAGAAGACAGTTATGTGATCGACGATCTATCCGACGATATTTTGAAGAAAATGGACTTGAATAAAGAATTTCAGGAAATAATCATTCCATTAAAGTCCCAATTTAAAGAAGGAATACATCCCATGATATATTCTACTTCTAGTATAATGTTGATAGCTTCATAGTTAAAATAAAAAATAAGAAGATTAAAGAACAAAATTTCTGATAAAGACATTAAATAAAATGATGAAAATAACTCTAAAATTATCCTTGATATATATAATGTGTCTAATTATGAAATCTATAAAAAATATAAATTCCAAAAAATATATCTATGAGATTGTCCATAAAAGAAGGATGAACCATAGTAATAGTATTTCTGAATTATTGGTCACCTTATGAGAATGTGATTCAAATATCAAAATCTTGGGGATAATGGGATAACTATAACTATTCCTATATATAAATCATAGAGAGACTAAAATAGGTATGATTCTAGTAGATAATTATTTAATTTTCCTAAGAACCATCTATGGAATGTTATGTAATTGGAGGAATGAATGGAGAGGTAATGATTTCAAAAATAGGCAGTCCACCCCTATGAAATATGATGAAAGTGATTATCCGAGAAATAGACCTGTTAAACTAGACAATATTGTTTATATTTTAGAGGATAAAAATGGTCCTCAATAAGAGGTGTATCAGGAACCAAGATCTTAATAATCCCACCAACTCTTTGGTAATGAATCAAAACAAAGCTAGAATAAATCAATTAGTTGATCTAGACTTGAATGATGTGGAAATAAAGAATAAATCACTTATTGAATAATAATCAATGAATAAAATCATGGAAATAAAGGAAGAGCAGTGTGGAAGTAACCATTATCAATCCAATAAAATACATAAGATGATGATGAAATGTGGATAAATGTTGGGGGAAAAATGCACTACTGATGAAACTCAAGAAGATACCTGAACATATGTGATTGATTATGAAATTAATGATAATCCCAAATCAGATATACGGTTGGGGGTGAGTCATTGGGGGAGGAATCTGGGAGGGAGTCAGGGGTGTCGACCTCATCATTGGGGGTGTTGAGGGTTTTGGGGTAGAGCCGTTGGGAAGGAAGGGAGGAGACGTGGAGGCTGCTTGGAGCAGCTTCACTAGAGGAGGAGAAAGATCGTAGGGAGGAGGGTCCCGGTAAGGAGGTGATGAGGGTGTTGAGGGTTGTTGGGGTGGAGGAATCAAGGGGGGGGGGTGTCTGGGGTGTTGACCTCGGCGTTGAGGGTGTGTAGTGGGGGAGATCTTTCAGGAAGGATGAAAGGAGGTGGGGAGGCCGCTTGGAGCATCTTCGCTGGAGGAGGAGGGTCATGGCGAGGAGGCGTCAGGGCTGTTTTATAGAGGATAGATCAAGTGGAAGGGAATAAGGAAAGAGGGGTTAGGCTACAACAACAGATTTATGGAAATATGTGAGGTTGTAGACAAGGTTTTTTTAACATGTGGCTATATAGGTGTGGCTATAGATCAATATCCCAATAGTGTGCAAATTTACAATTTGTATTATATAGTTTTTTATGTATGAGTTATGTCTTAAATATATAAAACACTAAACCTAAAATGATCCAAAAAGTGAAAGAAAGTAAATTATTGCCTAAAAGTCAAGATTATGTAAAGATTAATACTAGATCCTTATAGTTTCTCTCATTTAATTTAGTTTGACACAAAGATTACAAAATCCAAAATGGTTTTCCTCCAATCAAATTTTCAACTAATGATTGTTATTAATGAGTTTACATATAGAGAAAATTCATGTGACCTATATATCTAAAATTTGGAGAATTTAATTATACATTGTATATTTTTTTACTTGTCCTCTCTCAATTTCAATTTACCTTAATAAATAATTCACTAGATTGAAGTTTGAAATAGAAACCAGCCCCACTTATTTTTTTAGTCGGGAATTTTCCTCATATATGTACATATTATTTGGATGATTTTATCGATTTCACTATTTATTATTCAATAATTTATTAATTTCATTTTCTTGGATTTCTAATTTCTTTTAAATACATTAAAAAAATTAATTTAAAATTTTCAACGTGGGTTTTTTTTTCAAAAATGTGAAAAGAACATTTTTAAATTTTAGTAAGTAAATATATTCTTTTATAACCACTATTCTTTATGAAGGATCATTGTCATTATTAGAAATGTGTTTTCAATTTATTTTAATTATTATCTATTTAAAAAAATGAAATATTTTTGTTTTTCATAAATTATATTTTTATTTTTTGAAGGTATTTTTTATTTTAAAATTTATTGTGAATGAATGTATTTTTAATAATGAATTATTTAGTGTTTTTATATCTTCTCTAAGAGTATTTCGGAAAAAAAATTTATATGTTATTTTTTTCCTCAAAACTCTTCTCATTTTTAAAGGGTAATATTTAAATATTTTATCAATATAAAAAAAATTTCTATTGAATAAATCATTTTATGGAATTTCTAAGTATTTCAAGAGGGATGTTTCTTCTTATTTTTCAAAATTGATTTATTTTATAATCATAAAAATAATTTTTATATATACTATATTTCATTTATGTTTCTTATGTTATAATTAGTATATTTTCTTATTTTCCCATCCTCCTACTTTCTATGTATGTATTATGAAATTTTCTATGGAAGATTTTATAAAACCCATATATTTTACACAGGTTAATTCAGTGATATTGAAATATGAATGCTTCTATGTTATCATGGAACACATATGTATGGTTTTCATTATATGAGGGGTTAGAATTAAATTATACATCCCTATAATATATTGAGTAATATTTTATTTCACATGAGATAATTAGGGTATATAAGTATTGATGATCACACTACTATGGTAATTAATAAGAGATGTCTGCTCTACTATTTTATGGGAATCAGGTAGTGATTCCTTCTCTATAATATTAATTGAATCATGAAGTGAATCTTACTACTTTGTGTTATGGGATTCCATATTTGATGCCTACTCGACTATGTTATGGGAATCATGTAGTGTTTTATACACCACTATGTTATGGGACTCCAAAAGTGATGTTTGGTCCACCATGTCAATGGAATCATGATGTGATATCTTGTCCACTATGTTATAGGAATATTTTAGTGAGACTTAATACAATATATTATGGAATAATTTATTGATTGTTTCTCTATGGTTTTATGATTTCTTAACATATATTTCTCTTACATTCATTTTTTTATTATTAATCATGTTATATTATCTTATGAATTATGTTATGATTAGATCGTTGTTTTATATTTTATAATCAATGTTAATTTTCATATGACCTTATAATATTATGTTCATGGACATTGATTATGTTCTCACACCCACATATTTATGCTCACTTATGATCATCAACAGATATTTCTTATTTTTAAACACACTGAACAGCTAAGAATAACACTTTTATATATTTCTATTACCATGGTTATAAATACAAATATATCATATAATAATTCTAGAAATGATTATATAGGGGTATTATTATAGAAGAATGTTAACAAGTTTTGTAAAATTATATGTTTTTCTATCAAATATTCAAAGAAATTAAGCCTTCAATTCTCAGGTTTGGGTAATTATTAAGAGATGTTGTAATTACATTTTGGATATATATATATGTGTGTATGTATGTATGTTTGGATATATTCATATCACATGGTATTAAAGAAAGTTGTAATAAATGTATTTTTATCACCAAATCAGGGAAGTTGGGTCTGGTGAATCTCACCAATCATTATTAAAAACCCTAAAATAATCATTTTTAATACATAAATGATCCTTATGAAGTAATTAATATTCAATATACTTGAAAATAGTTGCACTAGATTATTCTTACAAAGTAGTCATGATCCTTACAATCTTTTCAAGATATGGTCATTTTTCATGTGTTAATATTTTAAACTATAAATAAATAAAAATTATTTAAAAACATATAAAAATATATTCCAAATACATCACCTCAAAAATTATAATTTACTTATTTTGATTTTAAATATTATTCATGAATTGAAAACATAAGACCACATAAAAAATATATCCACTTATTCTTTAGAATCTTATCACATCAAATTCTAATTAGTGGAAAAAATATCCCACAATAATAAATATTCTTCATGATCATAATATATTATAAACTTTTTATTGGTATTAAAACATCCACCTCTAGATGTTTTTGAATCCTAAGAACATTAATTATTTTCTAACACAATTTACTATGTAAGGAATCATTGTTCAGTATTTCTATGTGCATGTCAGCAAACAAACTATAAGAAACAATAATATTCAATAATAATATCATGTGGTCCATAATATATATTTATTACATTAAAAAATTCATAGATCTTGATCCTTCGATACCATATGAGATATAATTTTATAATAATTACTTCATTAACTTTAGAAAACTATTCTTGAATCTATAAATAATAATTTTTTTATCCATACTCACCCAAAATGATTTATAAATAGAAAAATAATTATTTAAAGACCAATATTTTATCCCTCATAGATTTTCCATTTTAATAATTCTACAAAAATACATAATCCCCTTAAATAAAATATCCCTCCAATATTTGGTAAAATATATATCAATATATATTATAAAAAAATCAATCTCCAAAATACTATATAGTATTTTTAAATTCATAAAAGAATTAAAATTATGATATATATATATATTCTAAAAAAGTCCTCATAAACATTAATTATGTTTTATCATGGGTTATTTCCATATATTTAGCTTCATCTGATCTCGTGGTAAAAAAAATTCTTCTTTGTGTGCCAACATACACTTGTTTTTCCCAAAAATAATATTCCATCAAATTTCATCCTTCTATCATCATCATTTCCTTTCCAATTTATGTCTTTATATAAAAAACATTACCTATACTTTTCAACCATATTTCATTACATAATATATTATGTCTCTCAAATATCAAGAAATCCTCTTTGGATCCATGAAATAGTACACTTTTGGTGAACTATGATACCAGAAACATAATGTAATTATATAAACAATGTTTGAACATAAATTTATCAAGTATAATAAAAATTAAATTAGTTTCTATAAATTTATTTGGTAAAATTATATATCCTTTCACATATTTTAGTTGTTTATTTTCTAAAAAAATTGGTTTAGTTGTATTCTTTTAGTCCTCTATTCCAAATTTCGTTAAATATTCCAAAGAATACATCTCTTAAGAAAGAATGATGTTATCTTCCTCTTATAAAAAAATTAATCCCAATAAGTACTCATTTCTCTAAGCATTAATAATTAAAATATTAATAATTTAAAATTAAATTTCATCACAAACTCCTTCTTCATTTCTAGAATATATCATATCGCCCAAATAAAAAATTTAAATAATTAACACATAGTTATCATCATTAATGTACATATATTTTTTCACAAATAAAATTTTTAAATTTAAAAACATCAATCAAGTATCTAACTTGTAATAAAATGTTTTTAGTGCTTGATTTAGCATATATAGATCCTTAATTATCATGGAAATATAATTTTTTATCTTCACCAAGAACAAAATCACGAGGATATTCAATGTAGTCCTCCACTTATAGATATATAATGAGAAAGTTTTATTTTATATACATACATAAAATTGTGTACTTCAATTGTGTTTTATTGGAAATAAATATTTTATTGCTTGTAATTATTGTAAATGGTGTGGTGGTGTCACAAAATTAAATTCCTTCTACACATGAGTAACCTTATAACACTAATATAGCCTTCCTTTAAACAATTTTTCATATTTTATTTTTGTATAAACATCCAAATTATTCTAATGGCATTATTACTTTTAGGATTGGATACAAATTCCAATTTTTTTCCTTTTCTATCTAGTCTAATTCTTTATTCATAACATCAACACTCTCTTGATTCCCTAATGTTTCATTCACATATATTAGTTATCAATAGAAAATTGTGAGGTATATGTTGTTGTTCTCAATGTTTTCCTTGTATAAAACTATTTTCCACGTAATAAAATGTTATCTTGGATATATTCCATCTATCATAGTAATTAAAGAGATGATTGAGGTTTTTTTCATTATAATAAATGCATGAATCATAATATTCATTTTTCACTTATTCACCCAATCTCCCTTTGTATATGTGTCAAAGTTTACACATTAAAAACAGCAGTTTAGTGGGATTGAATCATAGTTGTGGAAGAGTTTCACTAAAATGAATCAGTGTTCTTTGAGACTTGGATGGATTTATTTACCTATTGTAAATTCCAAGTTCACCTATTCTCATTATATTAGTTATGTATCAGGGACCATTATGTGGGGTAATTTTAGTCCCCTGGTCGATTAGGAGTAATTCTCTCACTTCACTCTCTATTTATCATTTTGGTATTATATAAAGCTACGGTGATGATTCTATTCAGAAACAATTTTGGAATGTGTGATATGGTATGATGTTTTTGGATATCTCTTCCATCCTCAGATGTGATTTGGGTGATTCCAAGTTGATAATATAGGTCATGGGAGAGGTTGGATAGATCCCCCCATCATCTCTCCCCTATTTTCAAATATATTTAAATTTATATTCATCTGAAATGGGTAGTAGCTCAGTTGTGTATCTCGTATCATGGTAGATTATAGTAAATCTCATTCTTATTGAAGCCCAATCTCTTGGATATAGTTTTTTCAAGTTTTGGATATTACAGATTCTCTAAGGTGGAGGTCTCTCGGCCAACGAGACCCATCAATCTCAAACTGTCTCTAAAATTTACACAAATATTTGAATGGGGATGATATGGATAATTTTTATCCAAAAGGATGAAGAACATATATTCCAGGATGTAAATGGAATGAGGTTAGATCAAGGTCCCTTTATGATATGGAACTGAGTGATAAGGAAACATAATTGTAACTAATGATGGAATGTGAATAAGAACCCCATATGATTATGAGAATTGGGTCTATATCAAGAAATGGGAAGTAAGGTAACCTCATTTATGGAATCATTCTATTCTTAAAGGGTAAAAACAATTCCATGAAAGGACTACTCAAGCCAACGAGCCCGTACCCAAGTGGTAAGGGCTCCTGCTTGGCATCCAAGAGACCTAGGTTCAAAACCGGGTGGAGGCGAATTTCCTGGGGGTACTGTAGCAGCACTGTAGCACTTAATGTTCAGTACTATAGCAGCCGAAACTATTCTCCTGATTTGGGCCTTCGGGCCACCAGTTTGGGCCTACGGGTCTCCAGGGCCTTCGGGTCATCAAAGGTCTTCGGGCCACATGGCCTCTGGGTCACGTAAACCATAGAGTATCCTAGTTCACACAGAACAAGACCCAAAAGAGGATCAAAGCAACCGGAGTAGCAGCCACCAGATACAGAGCTAACCAGATTGGAAGAATGAGAGGGTATGGCAGCCGCCATCGGGACCAGGCACTGTGGAGTTTTGTACGGGGCAATGCTAGCCGATCTGTAATGCAAGGTGGGAGCTTGGTGATCAATGACGCAGAAAGCTGGGGAGGGGCAGTTCAAGTGGGCTGGGCCTACATGTCATGTCTTGGGCATGATATTCCTCTGGGCCTTCAGGTCATGTATTGTGGGTTTGTTGGGCCTTGTTCCTTGGGCCTACGGGTCATGTACAGGTTCCCCTTCAATTCTTAAAAGGGGTATTATTCATAATAAAATAAAAAGAAGGCCTTCGGGCCATTCGGGCAAGGAATACTCAAATTTATCAAAAAACATGGTGACTAGACAACCATGAAAAGATGAAAAAATCTAGGTTAATGATAATTCTATTAAAATCAACATGTTTATAAGAGAATCTTGGTAACTCGAGTAATACAGCTCCCACTCCCAGTGATAGGGCTAAGTAGGATCAATTTGGAATGATAATGAACTCGAAATCATTGATACAAACTCAAATAGATAGGGAAATTGTCCTATATCCAAAGATGGAATAAATTTTTAGAGTTACGAAGTGTGAAGACAAGGAGGTTGCTAAAAAAATAGATGTTCAGGAGATTCTCATTCATTCTAATAGTGATTAAAGAGTAATCCTTTAAGATAAATATTTTAAAAAAGGAACAACATATAATGTTTGAGATAATGATTCAATTTGACCGGAATAAAGAGTAGGTTTCTTAGACTAAAAAATAGAATCCGATTTTGTTATGTGGCTTTAATGTGGGGAATACTATCTTAGAAAAACACACACAAACCTAGAATAAGATATCCTATAACATCGAGGATATTATCAACGAAATTAGATACATGAAGGTAACCTCGATCCAATGTAGATTATATAGGGTAAATAAATCCAAATATTTTAATTTTATATGTAATAAACAAGTTATCTCATATATTTTTTTTATGTTTATTTTGGTATTGGGACTTTTTTTTGGTTTCCCACATTCCCTTAAATGTGATTTCCTAAAAAAATTAAATTGGTATTTATGGGATTCCAACCAATGTTTTGTTTTTAATACACGAGGGGTTCTAATAATACATAATATTGAGCATCTTATCATAATTTGGATTATAAAAATAGTGGTTTTAATTTTGAAATTCTTCCCTGACATTCTACATCAAAATGTACCAAGAAGTATAATGCTCTATCAATATGGTCCAAGCTATCTCTACCTCACTTTGATTTATCCATTTAGTAAAACCGTTTTTTATGGTTTATATGAATTACTAGGTTCATGGTGTATATCATCATTCTCAATATATGCTTCAAATATTACTTTAGTAAATTTGACACCATTATCTATTTAGGGATTATTCAATAATGATCTGAACACCATTTTAATACTTATTCTATAACTTTTAAAAAACATTATATACTTTGATTTATTATTTATAAACATAATTCATGTAATACTAGTAAATTTATAAAAAATTATCTCGGTTTTTTAATTACATATTTATAGTCCAACTAATGTAAATGTGATTTATATTCTCTGTATGTGATGTATGAATTACAAAATTCTTGGATGGGGAATTTCCAATCATCCAATTTTTTCATAGGGACATCCAATTTCTATCTCTTTTAAAAATATTTATTTCATGATTATTCTGTACTTGTGAAATCTTACTCATTTTTTTGGATTACATGACCATGGTTTTAGTGAAACAATTTAATTTCCAAATTTAAACCTAGGTTGCATCAATTTTTAGTATTTCTTACCTGGAACTAATTTTACATTATTTTCTTTTCTTTTGATAAAATTATTCTAACTTCTATTATATTCATCCAGAGCATATATTTTAAAAAACAATAGACCATTATCCTAATCAAATATTTGACACACACTTAGTATATTATGTTTCACCCAATGAACATATAGCGTATTTGTGGATTCCAACTCTTAATTACCAATAACTGTTTAATGAACTCCTTTAATCTTCAGTGACCCATAAATTCCAAAGGTCATGAAACCCTTTTAATTTATTATTATTTTAAGAAATTTAAACCATTTTTCATGTGTGAATAAAATATTCCATCCATAATCTCAAGAAATTATAATTTATATTCTTTCAGTGAAAATTCAAAAATAAAATATTTCTCTAATCCTTTGTAAAAAAATTTATATGATTATTAATTATTTAAATTTATACTCAATTGGTTTATTAGTTAAGTAATGTATTCCACATCAATGTGACATGGCTGATCACATCTTCCATAGACTTCTTTCAAAGGTTGAAATTTATTCTCAACCATTAGTATAATTTTTTTAAGTTGTTTATGGATCTTTCTTCTTTTCATCGTCTGATACTTTCTCAAGCATTACCTTTCAAACATATCATGTTAATAATAATAATTTTATTCAAACCAAAATAATCATTCTATGTTCCAAAAACCTCTACAATTCGATCAATATCAATAAAAATAATATTTACCTCTAAAAACTAATTTTTCCTGAAAGATACACATATTTATCCTTATTTTATTAACCATCAATACTAGAAACTTTTTTTAAACAAAATTTTTAGTTAAATCCCAATATCTTACCATTTATATTTGTGTTATTCACATCCTTATCCACATCACCATTTTTATTTTAATTTTACTTCCATTCAATGTTCCCATAATTCCTATATTTCAATTTGTCACTTTTTTCCCAAAAATATAATTTTATTCACCTATTTAATAAATTCATGATTACCACCAAAACTTTAAATATGTATTTCAATCTTTTAGTGTGATATTTTATATTAAAAATAATTTTCATGGTTTTATAAATTTTCAACACATTTTAAAACTATTTTCATTAAGGTTTCAACAATTTCATGAATTATATTCTTAAAATATAATTTGAACTTATAAGATTCAATCTTGGAACTAATCAAATTCAGTTGGATAATCTCATTCTCCTTATCCATCATTGTAAATCTATTTTACATATAAAATTTTATTTTATTCTCTTCATCAATAATTTTATTCAAAGTAACAATATCTTATAGATGCATAGATTTTAATTCAATAGGGGATGATTCTTTATTTAATTACTATTATATGTATCTCTTAAATATTTTATTCTTTTCTCCATCATCTAGATATTTTAACAAAATTATTTTAATTATAAGTTTAAAATGAATCCCATCAACATTTCTTCACCACTTAAAGTATCACTAATTTAACCAATTGTGATATTTTATTTGTTTACATTTGAAATAAGTATATTCTCATTAACATTGCTAGATGCCTCAACTTCTAGTTTATCATCACTACTTCTTTGTCTTCACATCTAGATAATAAATTTATTTTTTAATTTTAAAAAATTCATTCCCTTATTTGGAAAGGAAATTTTTTAGTCTTTATTGATTTCTTTTTAGTGAATCCTTTAGGTACTGTATCATCTACTTTATTTGATTATTATTCGTTGAGTCTTTGATATCTTGTTGGTAAGTGTCTAATGTCTCCAAAATTTCAACATTAGAGTGGTATTTCACTTAAACATTCTTATTACTCTTAAAAAACATATATAGATCAATTTTACGAGTTTCTCAAACTTCTCTTAAATATTTCCATCCTCATCAGAATATGAACAATCAAAATATTCTTCATGAACTTATTTATTATTCTTCTCTTTCTTGCAAAATTTATGGAAAAATTTATTTCTATCCATGGACTTATTTTTGAAAATATTTTTCTTTTATATCTCATATGATATAAGGATGCCCTCTAAGCCATCCAAACAAAGTGGTATCTTATCTCAGTCATCAATATCAAAAACTTTTGAATCAAACTATTCTATATAAATTCTCTAAATATTCTCAACAACATTTTTAGTATCCATATATTGACCAAAATCTCTTACTATGCCAAAAATTTCCTTAACTATTTCGAATAAATCATTTTTATTTTCATAATCTTGTATTTTATATCTCCATTAAAAAACCTACAAACACATAGTTTGGAATGGTTCACCTTTATCAAGTATCAACCCTTATTCAAACTATAATTTTATTTTTAAAATAATAATTTATTTTCTGATATTCACGTAGATTTTTTCTGGTTTATATTTTTTAAAAAATTTAGACATAACTCTTATGTAAAAAACCAATAGATTGAAATTTTTACACTTACTCTTGGTATCCATAATTTCTATAACACATGTCTTTTAAAATAAAACATAATACCTTTTTATGAAAAACCTGTATGATTTTAAACATGAATTATAATTTGTTCCCAATTATCTTTAAAGCCTACATAAAACATTTTAAAAATTTCGTATGGGAATAAAAATATCAGCAAGGGTATTGAAAAGAAAAATGAAACTCATTATTCTATTTTAAAACCATGATTTAATAAAATAGGATTTGACTTCAAATTAATTAACTCTAAAAATAAATAATCATTTACTTTCTTATGAAACTAGATTTACTGTTGAATGTTTTTTATAAAGGACTACATTGGAAAACATAGAAGAAAAATATTAATCATGATGGTTTCTTAGAAAAATTGAGAATTCATGAATAAAATTTATAAAAAAAAACCTTTTAATCTTAAAATGAATAATAATTTATTTTAAATAAAACACCACTAGATTTTCTTTCCAAATCAGTCAAATTCTATCAAAACTCATTAGCATGCATAGAAAATAAATATAGGTTATTTTGGCCACAACCTCCATAGAACCCTCCCAATAACCCTTAAATGTGAAATAACAAACATAGTCAAAATCCATCATAATTCTCTATAGAATATAATCATTATGAAATGCATTAAAGATCTATATCAGGCTCACCCATAATCATGAAATATACCAGCCTCACTTGTCATACTAATATATATCATTGTTACCCATCATTACAAGCTATATTAAGATAAACCATCATCATAAACAATTTCCAAGGACCGTTTTATGAATAAAATATTTTAATATGGAAACTTTTCATCATAAATACCTTAAAACAATTTTGAACCCATATGAAAGACAATTTTTGATATTGAAATACCCTTTCCTTTTAAAAACCCATATCCAAAAACTAAATACCTATAATAAAGGGGAGGATTTTTTTCTTGGTTCAACACATTGAATCATATAATGTTAGAAAAAAATTAAAATAGGGGTTGTAGTTGTGGGAATATCTGTTGATGTCGTATACATTAAAATTAATCATTCCTTTTGTCATTTGTAATGAAAGTCAAAATATTATGTAAAAGATTCAATTTCAAAAACATTTTTAGAAATATCAAAATTTTCATTTATAATTAATTAATACACATTTAAATATATCAATAAAATATTTTTTATTAATATGTACATAGATAAAAAATATTTAGAAATATCATCATTAAAAAAACTAAAAATGTGATTTTTAAGGACATTGTTCGTTACCTCGAGTCTGAATCATCACGTATGTTCTTTATCTTCCTAAATATTAAAAAACTATCTATTATAAAATTTATTAAGATTATTATTTTGATAAAATTATTAATTTTATGTTATTTATTATGATTGTATATTTAATTAGTTAATTAATTAATTTCTCATCAGATGTTTTGATGATATTCAGATCATATGAAAAAACTACATTGGTATGTTCACTATAGTAAAACTGGTAATTAATAAATAAAAATAGTAATTATAATAATTAGATAGATCTAGTTTTTATACAACAATTATTTTTTAAACCCAACCATGAAATATGGTTATTAAAAATGATCTACATCATAATTGTGGAGATGATGGGGTGTACGTATGCATGGGTACCATTTAAATTTTTCAACAAACACGATGTAAATATCCAAAAAGTTAATTTATCTTCCCATAGTGATTATTATATAAAAAATATGATAATATTTATTTATATAAACTTATATATAGTATCCATGATATGTGGTCATGAAAAATGATTAACATCGCTTCTTGGATGTGGTAATCCACGTGTATGCACAAATGACGTTGTCATTTTTCAATGGATGGAAATATATTAAAGTAGATGATATATTATCCTTTTAAAATGAATAATATTTCACTAATATATATATATATATATATTAAATTCATTATCCTAACCAACCGTGACAGGCAGTGATGAAAAATGAATTACATCCACTTGTGAGATGGTTGTCCCCCGTACACACGAAAAATGATTTGATTTCCAATTTTATGGAATAAAAAGATGAATATATGTTATTAATTTAAAATAAAAACTTATCAGTGTATGTAATATTGTTTTTTATTATTTAATCATGTTTTAATAATATTTAAAAGAGGTAGAAGTTGAAATAAAATAGAAACATCTGGTGAAAATAAATACCTCTTCTTCGAACATCTTCCATTGCTTTAAACATTATAAAAAGTAAGGTTTCCATTATACATAGACTAAGTCTTAAATAACATGGGTAGAGATTTTATTAATGGATTTAGGTAAGTATTTTTTGAGATATAGTGCAGAAAATATTTTTGAGATAGAGGAGGGTATACATGGAATTTCATAATTTATTGAATTAATATATATTAAGTTATCTGTAAATGTGGATCAAAATTCGTATAATTAAATTATATAATGGATATTGTTTGAAATAATATCATAAATACAAATTTCTAAATGTTTTGATTATTTTTTACGTAATATCATTGTTTTAACCCCCCCTCCAAATTAACTCATTTGGCAATTACGATGATTATAATATTGTGTACTCTTTAGGTGTAAAAAAATTACTATAAAATTAAAAAGTCCAAAAAATGGGCCAATATTAATATTTTAATCCATATTGAATTTACATTGATAATGATATGATTTCTATAAAATTTAAATCATTTAATTAATTATTGTATTTTAATATCATGAATTTCATTTTTGAATCTATTCACTTTATTTGATTTTGAGTATAACATGATAATAAAGGAATTAGAATATAATCCATTCACATATACCTAACATGTTATATTTATTATTAAATTCTTGAGAAACTATAACTCACCAATGAAATATTTATTTTAGGGTTTTTAAAAACATATACTGGATTTTCTACTCCTTTCACATGCACTATGTCGACGTTGTGTAAGAATTTTTGGGAATTATATAATCAATAAAAATTAGATATAAATTAACATAAAAATAATAATTTCATTATTACCAGAATAAACTTTTATATTCATTAAAAACTTATCTTTTTTTCATATGTTAACATATAAGGTAAATTTTAAATTAAGAGAAGGACATTTTTTATTTTTTGTTACTTAAAATATTAAAAATAAAACAAATCTAAAAGGAATAAAAAGTTTATATTTTTAAAATTTTGGATGATTATGAAAAAAATAGACTTTTCAAATGAAATAAATAAAACATTTTACTGAATTTTACGCCTTAATATATTATATTTAACCCTAATTAACCCATTTTACCTTTACAATGGTAAAATAATTATTTTTGTTACTATTCATAATGACAAAAAATAAATTGTGCATATTCATAATTTCTTTTGACTAATTCCAAACATTTAATACATTTTTTACGAATCAATTTATAAAATTTGAATAATTTAATTTAAAATTATACCCACAAAATGTGATGAAAAAATATTTTTCAAAAAAAAGGTTTTTATGTATATAAATGTTTTAATACCAAATTAAAGCGTATAATTTATTCTCAAGACCATAATTGAATTTTATTTAAAAACTAAGAATTAATTAAATTTTTAAAGGAATATGAAATAGTATTTTACATTGTATATTCTTGAAAATAAAATAATGGTTTCTATAAATGTTAATGTTTTAACTATTCAGTGAAAAATAAAACTTATTTTAAAATTATCAAAAAATATTCCTTATATAATTTTGAAATTATAAATTCAAAAAATTATGTTTATTTTGGGAATTAAAAATTCTCTAATTTTTAAATCAAGATTTTAAATGAAAACCTATAATATTGGAAAATTCAATTTGGTTGGAAATAATTATTTTTTCCTTTTAACTAAAAAACTACCAAATATTATTATAATGAATATAACTCTATAAAATCTAATTAATAAATGTTATGAGACATGAAAATGATTTTTCATAACAATACACGGGTTGTTACATTCTTCTCCCTTTTTGAAATTGTGACTTCATTTATTTATTTATTATTTAAATAAGCGATGATATCTCTCCATCATATATTTTTTGGATTCCCATGTTGATTCATCAATCATATTAATTTTCCAATAATCTTAACATGATGAATCCCCTTATTCCATAAAACTAACTCTCTATGGTCATGAATCTTAATAGGTTGCTTCTTATATGAATTTTTTTCTTCAAACTAAACTACTTGATGACTCAAAACATGATATTCATTTGAAACATATTTTATTGAAAACAAATAGAAAATATGTCATGTACATAATATAAATTATAAGCAAGGAAAATCTATAAGAATTTGATATAAATTTCATCAATATTTCATATGATGCAATGAACTGCCTTCTTGGCTTCCCTTTTTTTACTAAAAACAAACCACTTTTCCTTGGAGATAATTTTAGAAAAACATGATCACCTAACTTGAATGAAAGATATTTCCTCTAGTTATATACATGAATGTTTTAAATTCTTTGAACCTTCCTAATGTTTTGATGAATCATATTCAACTTCTCAACCATTTATTCTAATAATTCTAGTCCCAATAATAATATTTCTTCCACTTCATTGAAAAAATATATATTTTGGAATATCTTTACATATAATCCTAAAAGGATCCGTTTTTATAGAGGGATAAAAATGGTTTTTTATAAGAAATTCCAAAAAATAAAATTTAATGATCCCAACTTCCCTATAAATCATTTTAACAAGATATAAGCATGTCTTCTAAGGTATAAATCGTTCACTTGAACTATCCATCAGATTGAGGATGGAATCCCATGCTAAAGTTTAATTTAGTACCCAATAACTTATAAAGGTATTTCTAAATACTATATTTTAACCTATGATCCTAGAAAGATAATATAAATAGAGGAATACAATTTAACTTTACTATATCCTTAAGTTATGGTTTATAAATCTGATATAAATATATAGTATCCTGAATGGGAAGGAAATATGAATTTTTTTATCAATCAATAATAACCCAAATCACATTTTTACCTTAAGATGTCATTGTAAATACCACCATGGAATCTATAGATATATTCTCTTATTTCCACTTTGGCACTAGTAGAAGCTCAAGCATCCTTCTCAGTAATTTCCATTCTAATTTATCCTATTGAAAAGTCCAACATTTCTTGGTAAATTCAATAATATATCTTTTTATTACATCCCATCATTAATACTCTAGAAGGTTTTTATAAATCATAGTTCTTATAGGATATAAGAAAAATATAGAACTATGAGATTCAATCAATAATTGTCCACTTAACAGGTAATCACAAGGCACACATAATATTTTCCCAAATTTGATAACATATTATTCTTCGACATTATTCTATAGTAACATAAACATATTAATAGATTGTACCCATTCCTATAAATAAGTATCCTCTTTATAAGTTTTTTTAATTTTTTTTGATTAAGAATATTTTACTGACACATAAAACAAAATTTAGTAAGTTTTTATATTCATGATTTCTAGTCTAAAATTCTCCAAATCATGAAACAAATGGTTATGTTCCAAGGATAACATAGTTAATTTTTAATTTTATTTTTGAATCAAATAATAAAATACCTTTTTTACTTTTGGATAATAGTAATGAATCATGAATTTATAATACATAATTAGTTACAACAATATTATTTATCACATGTTCTACTTTTTCTGAGTGAATATATACTTCAATCATTTTTGATTAATATACATTTCAAAAATTATTCTTTAAAAACGATGCTTTAATTTTTTAAAATAAAACAACAAAGCAGTAAATTTATAATCATCTGTATGAAAATTAATCTCCTAAGGTTCTAGTTTATGTGAAGTATAATATATTAACATATCATTTTTTGTTATAACTCAAACAAGAAACTTTAAATAAGAATCAGTGATGTTGAAAAATTCACCATTTGAAGAGGGAGGAGAAAAAACTACATCATTCAACAAAAAAATTTCAATTCCTAGAAGTAATCATCACACTCATTTATCCAGAGGAATTAAAATACTTATAGATTTAACCTAGTTAGTGGGAAAGATATCCAGGTAACAAAACATCAAAAATAGCTTTCTAATAAAGAAAACTATAAATCTCTATGACATTTTTAGGCCTTGACCTTTCTTAAACAGCTTAAATTTCATCATGGTCAACATTTATGCCATATTTAGATATAATATTCTTAGGGAATGAAATAGGATGCAACCAAATTTCACACTTAATAAATTTTCTAGATAAATTATTATATTAAATAGTTTACAAACAATACTTATGTTATTTTAAAAATCCACATCAATTTTAGAATATACCAAAATATCATCAATAAATACAACAAAAAACCTACCAAAATTGTCCTAGAAAATTCTATACATAATATCCATGAATAAAGATAGTACATTATACAACCTAATGGTAATAGCAATAAACTTATAATGCTCATATATTGTCCAAAACACTATCGTCATATCATCTTCCTCCTCTACATTCAACTAACAGTACCCTTACCTGAGATCAATCTCCAAATAATACCGTGCTCCCAATATCTAATCAAACAAATCATCAACATGTGGAAAAGGATAATTATTATTAATAGTGATGTTATAAAATTATCTATAATAAATGAAAAGTATCATTGAAATATATTTCATTTTAGAAAATAAAATAGGAGTACCCCATGATGAAGTGTTAGGATGAATGAAACATTTATCTAGAAACTCTAGAAACTTCTTTTTCAATTCCAAAATATATACTTGAGACATTTATAAAGGGGTTTTTTAATTGGCACAAAATATGGAACTAAGTGATAGGGCTAAAATTAAAATTTGTTTTTATGTGTATTTAAATTATTTAATCCCCAAAAATTTAATAATTTGTGCATACTTGTATCATTTTCCTATTTTATAGATTTTTTGAGCTTAAAACTATAACATTCTTAAATCCATAAATTTATCTATTTTCAATATATTCTATTTTCATGAATAAAATTTTCTATATTAATCCATTTGTGAAAATTCTTTTATTTTAGGAACTATTTTCTCAAGGTATTCATCTTATTTAACTAAGAAAAGTTTTAAATTGATCATTATTAGGCTCAAGAAAATCTACCAATTTGGAAAATCATTTTTTAGGACATAATTGGTACTTCATCGATAAATGAGGTATAAATCATCCCAAATGTGTCAAAATGGTGTTATTATAAAATGAAAACATATATAACCTAAACCCTCATCTGCACATTAAAAAACAAACATAAATTATATCCTTAAGAATGTCTTTTAGCAAGTGTAACATGGGGATTCAGAAGAGTCTCTTTGAATAAAAAATGAGGACTTTCGTAAATTAGGTGTAAATTTTATTACAATTATAAATATTACATGGACATTTTAAGGTTAACATGGAAGTATCTATAGAACAAAACTATTAAATACCCCTAGTCTATATTCATCTAGGAAGATAGATAATTTGGAGATAACATTTAGGTTATAGAAACTGGAAAGAAAATTTGTCACCCCCCTTTTCCAATATATTTCAATCATCAAATAATTTCATTGAATGGTTATTCTGATGGAGTGAATTGTGTAAAATAATATATTCAATATAATATTAATTTTTAATAAATAAAACAATAAATTTATGGCTAAACTCCAGGTGGTGGTGGGAAGGGAAGACCCGAGGGAATTTCATTTTGGAATTTGTTCCTTTTAATGTAAAATCCTTTCATTTGAATTATCATCGATTTTTTTCTTGATTGAAGGTGATAAATTTCATTCATGGTTGAAATATCTTCTATTTTTCTCTAGATAATTTATCAAATTATTACTTTAATTTATTAGCCTTTTTATTTAAACTTCATTGGTTGAAGTCTCCCTGTTGAAAAAATCCAGTTCAATTAGTTTTGGTTTCTCAGAGGTATTTAGGAAATTATATCACTTTAATATGTTGATAAAACACCATATATGAAGTATTTTATGGTTTTTATGAATTATTGGTTTATAATGTGGAGAAATGATTTATCCATTTTATAATTTAATTAGAATACATTTTCAAACAATTATTATAGAAGTGTCTGAGGATTAGATCATATCCACTACTGATGCCTTTAACTCCTCTTATTTTGTCCACATTGATTATAATTTAGAATATATAACATTAATTTCTAGTTTAATATGTTTTTATACAATTTAAATTATTTTAACTCATTTCAATCCCAAATTTTAGCTTTTACATTAAATAAAAACAAATTGACAATGTGATAGTTTGACAACATAATGTCCAACCTCCTCATTAGAAAACCCCCTAGTCACCACTATGATGAATTTTAAAAGGGGAAATTATTTATTGGGGTAACATAATATAAAAACCTAAATCAATTTCACATAGCTTCCAGAGAGGATTCCTAAGTTGTTTCAATCTTTTTACTTTCTATGATATGAACCACTATTTTAGTGTCTTAAAAATGGATTTCTAAATAGACTACTCATATTATTAGCCATATTTTCAAAAAAAATTTAGAGTCTAATAAGGATGAATTTTTAAAATATAAATTATATAAAAATGATTTGATGCTCTACAAAAATAATTTCATGAACCAATAAAATATTTTTATGATCCAATTTTTTTTTCAAGAAGTTAGCAAAAAAATTGAAATTTTTGTCAATGCAATGAAGGAATTAAAATAATTTAAAGTTAAAAAAGATATTGATGAAATGAAAAATATTTTCCCACCCACATATGACATTGAAGAACATTTTTTGTGTGAATTGAATAATTAATTAGAATCTATTTTCAAAACATTTAGTGGAAAAAATTATTAGTGATTTACCAACTGATGTGTCTTTTGGGAATGTGATGTATTTTGATAATTATTGGGATGAACATAATGAAAAATAAATTACATGTAAAATATCTTGTTTTTAAGAAGAAAAATTAGAACCTTTATATCAAAAATTGGAAAAATAAGAAGATAAACTTGAGTCATTTATATTTGAAGAGAATTTGGAGGAACCTAAGATACTGCCTACTTTCAATACAATTGTTATCCACTCTAAAATAGAGATGGATCCTAAGAAGCCATAAGAAATTGTCCTAAATTTGGATCCAATTTTTTTTAGAATATTGTAATAATAACTTTCTAACAGTTTTTACCTATGAATAATTAATTCCTACTACTTGGAGTTGATTGACTTTCTAGATGATGAGGATTCAAAAGTTGATATTAAAGAGAGAATGATTTTCCTGAATTAAAAATTAATTGGTACACAATAAGATATTAGTAATGAGTTTTTTTCAAAGATGAAATCACTTTTGAAGATAAACTAGAAGATGATCCATATCCTGGAAATGAATTTCAACAACAAGTGGATGTTGTTTTTGAGGATAAATTTTGGGGAATTTGAATCTATATATTTTTCCCCTTACACTTTATTATTTTAATCACAATATCATGGAGGTGAGCATGATGAAAACTGATTTTTGGTGCTTCTACATGTTTTTTGAGATGAATAAGACAAGAAAAATATCATTTTTTGAGTTCATGAGTGAGAAACCACACCCACCTTTTAATTGAGTATGATCTAATGGAACAACCTGACTATGGGCTGTGAAATCTGATCACCCACATGGGGGGTTCATACGAAATATATTTTACCTTCTCTTTTATTTTATCTTTCTTTCATTTAATTAAATATATTTTTTGTTATTTATTTTTGTTTTTTATAGGTTTACATGTTATAGTTTTTTGGAGGTTAGCTCAAAGATGTAGGTGCTCAATATAAACCAAGTTGTTTCATTAATTACCAATTCTATTTACCAAGTATTAACATAATCATAATTATATTTTATTGTAAAAGAAAATATGGTTCACACAGAAATACCAAAAAACATGAAAACATGAAAATGAGTCATCCAAGATATAGGGGTCTGAAAATAGTAATGTCGAAGGGTGTCTTCTTCTATGAGGTTCACCACCTTAATCATTATAGAAATTATGGAAAGAGAGAAATAGGTCCTTACACCATGTCTCACCTTTGATGTAAGGAATTATACTACTTTTTCCATCATTCTAGTTATGAATGAAAGTCATAGGATTATTAATAAGACCCATGGAAATTCTAATACTGTATTCAGTTGACCAAGGGATAATACATGAACTGTGAATGGCCTTGTATATTATTATAAAATCCATTTTGACCTCCTCCAGGATGATATTCCATTGTCTGCATAAAAGGATTCATGTGAGCATCTCCATAGCCTCTTCTTAGAGGGATCCCACATTTCCAAAGAGCATTGCGAATACTATAATAACAGCCTAACAATGGTCTCGAGCCATGCCACCTTCCCTCATAGCACACATATCAAATGACAAATATTTATTTAATTTTTGTACTTAATAGGGGAGCATTCAGATATACATCATGGCCCTGATTAACATTCATAGTATATTTGGTGGGGGCCTACCAGCAAGGATTAGTCGGATAGAAGGTTCTCTTTCTCAGTGATTGATGATGTAGGTCAGATAGATCCAGAGGATTTTGGTTTTGATAGTTATAGCTCTTCCCATACATGAGGATCCATCAACCTGAGGATTGTTCCATGCCTACCAGATGTTCTAGGAAATTGTTAGGAGTACTAGTGTTTTATAATTCCATTCCTCCCTCACTATTTCGAGTCCCTATAACCAATACTCTAGAAAGTTAGAACCATATACACCAAGGTATAAAATACCTATGAATTCACCGAACACGCTCCATACCACATGATCTCAGACTCCTTCAACGAATATATTTTCCATTTTTTCTTCCCTTCTCTCCCTACAACATATAAACTTGGATACAAGGTCGATTCCTGTATGTTTCAAGTTTTCATCTATTATAAGTTCATGGTTTCTTATTCTCTATTAGATAAATTTAAACTTTAGATGTTTCCCCTTACACGAAACACCTCCCTTATCTATCCTCATAGTTAGGTGGCTTCGACACCCTTTTGAAAACCTTCATCAAGAATCAACCTAATGAGAATGTCATAAAAACACACATTTCTGGTTCATTATTCTTCTCAATGAGGTCATAAAATCCCATTGGAGAAGTACTAGAATAGGATTGATTAACATTTGGTGCATGCATGAATTCTTAAATGTAATATCTAGAATCCAGAGGCTAGGGAACTTGAGAATTTAACAAACCCAGTTATGATGCCAAAATGAAATATCCCCTAACCACAATGCATCAGGTATGGTCATAGGGGATGATATGTAAGGATGAATGAATGAATATAAATAATATGGTATTCATCTCACAATGCCTATATCTCTATGTTAATTCTTTTCCATGAACCTACCCCAAATCATCCACCCCTCAAGAACCTGTGATGCTAACTTTGCATGAATGTAATGGAGTGTGTTCCAAATGTTTTTCACAATGACACCCCCTCATTTGTACTCCTATCCATTCTTACCCATGAGGCCCAGTGATGATTTCCTTCCAAGTTATCATCCCTTATAAACAATTCCAGTATTTTATCAATGTGGGAGATTATTTCCTTCAAGAAATTAGTTTCATATAGAGCATGGATTTAGTTATAGGAACGAATTCTACTTAATAGAGTAATTTTTCCTCCAAAGGATAGGAAATGATTTTTTTAATTAAAAATTCTTGAAATAATCTTCTCAACAAATTTATCAAAATGTTTTGTGTAGAGCATGCATGATGAAATGGAATCACCCAGTTAATCAATAGGTAATTATCTCCCCTGTATGTCAAGGTCATTAGTGAGGGAGGAGATACGTTTGTCAAAGCACCTGCTAGAGATATAGAATCTACTTTTGGTTCAATTAATAATCTTACCACTCCACTTGAAATTGTATTAAATGAATTCATTGAATCCTTAGACTGATATCTTTCTAGAATCTAACAACATATGGTGTCATCAGTAAACATGAGGTGGGAGATGGTACACTAGCATTTCATGCATCAGTAAGGATGCACCCCTTGTAGGATACTCTTATTGGGGAGGTGACTAAGGATATTTTGTGTGATAATGAATATGGTAGAGGATAAAGTCTCTTCTTTTTTTAAACCTTAGATATCTTTTAAAAAACAAAAAAAATACATAGGAGAGAATTTGAGTGCTAAGTAGAACTAAAGCACCAGAACATAATATTAGTGACCTAGGAAAGAAAATACCATTCTATCAAAAACCATGATGATGAATATCCATTCAATTAATTTGTAGGTTTTTTCTATATACATATTAATTTCTGTGATTTATCCAAGGACCATTTAATTTATATCACTAATCTCTACTTAGTATAACGAAATCAACATTGGATAGTACTCCCCTTTAGAAACCCATGTTGTTCATCATACTTCCATTGAGGGATATTTGTGGAGACTCTTTTGTTTGTCACACAAGTGATCACATTGAATTTAAAATTACATATTCTTATCTGATAGTAATCATGGAAATATGAGGTGTCATTGATCTTGGTAATCAACACCAAAGTTCTAGCACATGCCACATTATAGAGACATAATCACATAAAAATTATTGAACTGCACTCATGATATCCCTCCTGATTAGGTCACTTGAATCCTTATAGAAGGAACTTAGGAAGCCATCTAGTCCTGACACACTCTCTGGGTTAATACCTTTCATATCCTGATAAAATCTTCTCCTCTTAAGGAATGGTTTAATAGAAAACATTATCACAAGGAGAGACCACATGAGGAACCATATCCAGAAGATCATAATATCCCCTCATAAATCCACCTTGCTTGCATGGGTTAGGATTGGAAAGCATAATTTTAAAATAAGATTCTATCCCACCTCTTTCTACTTCTATATCATGAGTATGTATTCCATATTTTAGTATAGTATTCAATTTAATGACATACTGCTTTTCACTGATGAAGGAGTTAAAATGTTCCATGTTTCAATCACTGTGACATAGAAATTTAACTCTCAATTGATCTTATTTCATCCATTCCGGAAACAGTATTATGTTGGATACAATGCCATTCTTATTAGAGAGATCCCAAAACATGGTCTCATCCCAATATCTTTCCAAACTGGTTTCTAGCTATTCAACATCCACCATATCACCTACAATGTCTTTGTAGTTGGGGTTGAATCATAATCTAAGATTGGATATATTCTTTGTGTATTTAAATTTTATTATGATGTAGGGTCTATGAAGTGCCCTAGATAGTCATATTCCATGATTCACTCACCACATCATGATAGTCGGGGATGTTGATACATTAGTGAGAGGATAAGGCGAATTCACCACAACCCTTCATTGGAGACAAAGAAAAAAAACAAGGAATGATTAGAAATATTTCTCACAATGTGCATTAACTTTTAATCTTGCTACTCATAGATGGCCTAGAAATTAGAAATATGGTGGTCTAGGCGACACAAGGTTCGGAGGTCCCCTTTCTGGTTGTTGTACCATATAATGAAATCACCTGTATACCCCATGTCAATAAGCCCACATTGATCCCTGAAGGAGATGAACATGTGTCTATCCTTCCTTAGGAAGTCTATTTTTACTTTATTTTCTTTTAGATAATCAACTACAATGATTTTTCAACCAATGAACCATGGGGACTCCCCCATATTAAAGGATCCAAGTTTAACCCATAATTATTCAAAATTGTGTAAATTCGTGAATAGACTACCTAATTATCATTTCTTAAGCATAAATTCTATCCAAAATTGGAAATCACTCTCCTATAAGGATTCTGAACTATTTTTTCATATTTATCATAATTATCTCATTTCATGAGTAAAGAAAATAATTCTTATAGTAACTAGAACATTTGAATTTTCATTCAAAACCCATGAGAAATAATGAACTTCTATTGAATTTTTTTGATATAATTATTGTATTTAAGAAACCTTTTTTAGGAGAATTCTTTTAAATTGGGCCAACCCTACACATTAGATGTTTTTATCACTTATTATCCAGTTAAAACCTATTAGGTTAGTTATTTTACATGAAAGTTTTCCATTTCCAACAAACTATAGAAATTTAAATCGAGTTCTTATTTAACT
The DNA here is from genome assembly GCA_963277665.1 of Viscum album. Lineage (NCBI taxonomy): Eukaryota > Viridiplantae > Streptophyta > Magnoliopsida > Santalales > Viscaceae > Viscum > Viscum album. The sequence continues at coordinate 1,244,474,103 of OY728153.1, forward strand.
TAACTGTGTGGGGGTAGAAGATGACTCATGTTATAATAAATTATTTGGTGATAATTTGGGTTTAAATTGGATTATTAAGATATTTTATCACTGATTAAAAAACAACTTTGATAAAAAAAATTAATTTCTAGAGTATTCAAATAAAGGATGTTGTGCCTTTCGGGAGCTTCCAATGAAAGAAATGTATGCCTATCTAGATATTCCAAGAAAAAAGAAAATACAAATTTACTTTTTTTCTAATGAAATAAAGATGATATGGGATCACCATGTGATTTTCATAGATGCCCACATTTTAATTTCCTACTTAGAAGAGTGTGGAGGAGGTCATACATGAGTGAAAATTAGAATCATGCATTTTTTCTTCAAAAGTTTCAAACCAACATTATTCAGCTTCGTAATGTTTCACATTTGAAACCCTTAAAAAATAAAACCATAGAAAAAAATATTTCTTCATGATGAATATAATTCTTTAAATCTATTGGGTGAAAATTAAAAAAAATATTCCATCATCTGGTGACCTTTTCATTTATTTGGATGTCAAAAACTGTGTTCAAAATAAAAATCATATTCTAAGAGGGAAAAAGGTGATGAAAGAATACTTGTAGATTAAAAAATGAAATAAATTAGATTGAAATAAATGAATATAATTAAGAATTTGGAAATAATTCCATTGAACAGGCATGAAATTTTGGGTGACCTGATTTTAGTCTTGTGAATTTAATTAAAGCGTGTATTGAATTTCTATTTAATTTTTTTTGAGTGCTCACTTTTTTAGGAGTCTAATTTCATAGTGTGGGGGAATTTTTAAAGTTGATATTTCTTATTTTTCATGTGTAATTTAATGTTTTAAACCCCAAAAATTCACTAATTTGATCAAATTTGTATCTCTTTTGGATATAAGGGATTTTTGGATCTTAAAAGAGAAAATTGATTAAATATATAAATTTAAATATTTTAAATAAATTATGTAATTTGAGAATAAACCTTTAATTATTTATCTAATTGTAAAAATTATTTTTTAGGAACACTTTTTTCATGGTATTCAACACCTCTTAAATTCATATGTGTTGAATTGATCATTTAGAGGACCAAAACAATTGCCCAATTTGAAAAACCATTTTTATAAATAATTGAAACTCTTTTAGTAAATGAAGAATAAATCAGTCCAAATGATTCCAAATGGTTTGATTAAATAAGGAAACTGTATAGGACTTAAGTCCTCACATCCAAAATAAATACCATGCTTAAATACAATCATTAAGATGGAATTTGAGTTGGTGTAACATGATTAATTTGAAGTGTCACTTCTAATAAAAAAAATAAAAATATAGTAAATCAAAGGTATCATTACTTAAATGTTGTATAATGACCCAAAATTTTTAAATTTGATATAAAATTCATTTTAGAACAAATTTATGGAAGGCCTCACAGTGATATTCAGCCATGAAGATGGAAAAGTTGGATCGAAATTTGGGTTAAAAAAATTAGAAAAACCATTTTTTACACGTTTTAGTAAATATATCCATCTTAAATTTATTTAAAGGGTTGATAATATTGAGGGTGTGGGTTATGGAGGAGAATATATGATATAGAAGATAAATTTTAATTAAGCATTCCATGAAGGGATGAAATCCTTGTATTGGTGAGAAGCAATGATTTGAAGGTGTGTCCCTTTTGGGTTGGTTATTTTCCTTATAAACTCTTTTCATTTATATCGTCCTAATATATATTTTCTTGATTTACAGAGGTATATTTATTTCATATTATCAATTTATTCTATTTTTATATGGATTTTTTATCAAATTATTATGTTAAAATATTTTTTTAATTAAACTTCTTTGAATGTGGTCTCCCCATTGAGCAAAATATTTTCAACTAGTTTAAGTTTCTCAAAAGACTTTAAGAAATTGGATCATATTCATAAGTGGATTAAACACATATTTGAACTCTTAATATGGTTTATATGATATATAGTAGTATAATTTGAGGACTATAGGTTTAAATTTGATAATGTAATTGAAATACATTTAGTGAAAATGATAAATGGAGTGATTAGGGATTGAAGCTTGTCCACTAAATCATCCTTTAGCTCATATTTTTCTATCTATATTTTTTTTTTCTAATTTCTAATATTTAACCTTAATTTATAATTTTAAACTAATTTAATATAATTGAAATCAGTTTCACACATTTCAATCACTACTTTTAGTTTTAACATATATAAAAATAACAATGTTATATTTTAACAACATAGCCTAAAACATCCCCATAAGACAACCCCATGGTCACTATTATGCTACATTTTAAAAGGATAAATTGTTGACTGGGGTAGCATGATTGAAAAACCCTCCAATAATTTAGTGTAATTATCAAGGCAGATCCCTATGTTGTGTCTATTTTTTTAATGTCTATGATTTCAATGAATAATTTAGTATCATAAAAAAATTAGATTTTTATAGTGAATAATTATATACTTGGTCTAATTATCTACAATTTTGGGATTCTAGTAGTGATATTTTTTGAAATATCAATTTCATGAAAATACATTCATTATCCAAGAAACTAATTACAAGATGTAACAAAATAATTTTCTAATTGAACAAAATATTCATGAATTTAGAAAAAAATAGAAATTATTTCCAATGATTTTTAAAAATTAAATTAATTAAAAACTCAAAAATATGATAATGAATTGAAAAATAGTGTACCCCCACTTTTAAAAAAAAAGTAAAATTGGGTGATTCGATAAATAAAACAGAATCTATTTTTTATAATTCAAAGTAAGAAATTATGAGTTATTTTCTAATTGATGTGCATCTTGGAAATGAAATTCATTTGAAACATTATTGGGATACAATTGTTGAAAATGAAATATCATGTTAAATCTCTTGTTTTGAAGATGAGAAATCTGAAATAATTTATCAAACATTACAATAAGATAACTAGAAATCCAATTTATTCATCATTGAAGAGAATTTGGGGGGACCTAGGACACACCTGCTATAAATACATACTTTATCCACTCCCAAACAGATTTGGAGCTTGAGAATACACATGGAAAAGTATTAAATTGTGATATAACTTTTCCAAAATATTTTGACAGTGACATATAAAATATTTCTCCTAATGAAGATTTAAATCCTACAGAGTTGGAGTGGAATGATTTTTATGATAAAGAGGATGTGAAGTATGATATTGAATAAATAGTGTATTTATAAATTGAATGTTACATTATTACATAAGAGGATAATGGTACTTAGTTTTTTTAAGAATATGTAATTTTTGAAGCTAAAAATGAAGATAAAAAACATCCTGGAATTGAAATTCAATATCCAGAAGAGGTTAGTTGTGAGGATAAATTATTGGGAAGTTGCTTATAAATTTTATTCCTTCATACACTGCATAATTTGAATTAAAATATCATAGATGGGGACCCTCATAAATCTTATTTTTGGATCATCAATATGTTTTCTAAGCTGATGATAATTGGATAAAAATATATTTTTTATCTCTGAGGAAGAAACTAAACCCACCTTCTGATTTGGGATGGTCTACTACAACTTCTTTACTATGGGTAGTGGACTCATATCCCCCACTTATAGGTTAATAAAAAGTATATTTTCCCTCCAATTTATTTTTATTTTTCTTCCATTTATTTCAATAAAATTTTGATTCTTTTCTATTCTTGTTGGTTTCTAAGTTACTTTATTTAAGAGGCTAGCTTATAGTTCATGCTTCTCAATAAAAACTATGTTATTTATTTCCTCCCACATGTATTTTTCATGTATAATCTACTTAATTTTTACATATTATATAAACTATTACCAATGAGTAAATTGTTAAAAATAATTATGGGGGAGGTTCATCATCGGTTTATTATAATTTTTTTGTTTAGGAATTTTTGTTTTTTCTTTTCAAATTTCTATTCTTTCATTCAAATATTATGTGTTTTATTTTAAAAATTTGGGTATTTTATTTCACATTTTGGGAAAATTTTAATCTTTAATGTTATATCCATAATGAATTGAAAATTTTTTCAATAAAAGGAACTGACGTGATTCATGGAACTAAACATAAATGATTGTTAAAATAGGTTGTGTTTCAAATTAAAAATTGTGTAAATTAATGAGAATACCATTAAATTTTAAATTTTATTCTCTAAATTCTATCAAAAATTGAAAATCACAATCCCATTAGTATTCTTATCCATTTGAGTATTATACACAATAATCCAATATCTTGAGTGAATAGTATAGATCTTCTTCCTTGTAATTTTTTAAAAATTGAATCCAACTTAAATTTCAATTCACCCAAAAAATATTCTTCAACATAAAAGTGGTTGGTACAACATTTTCCATTTCTTCAATCTTTTTTTTAGCATTAAAAATATAGATTTATTATAATGTAATTATTGTTTTAAAATTTTGAAATACTAAAAATACTAATAGCTAAACCAATAATGTCTAAACATACCTTTTAAAATATTGGGACCAACCTTAGGATGTTCCTTTTAATTATTTTTCAATAATTCTAAGAACCGGATGAACATCATCAAACATAAGAAGCCTCAACTATTATATTACATAATTTGAAAAAAAGACTTTGTAAAATAATGATTCATCCTAAAAAATTCATGGATCATCCTTACAAATATAACTGTCGTGCATACAAACACTCAAGTCAGTCATCTGAATTCACAAATGATACTTACGAAGTCATTCTATTATTATATTTTTAAAAATAACTGCACTCAATAATTTTTTTGAAGTAGTGTATGGTCCTTGAAAACATTTCAATAATTATCAATTTTCATGTACACATATATTTAATTTCATTGAGTTATAGATTATTTCAAAGCAACTACAAACTAATTTCTAGGACATAAATTCAAGTATTAAAGTTTATATTATTTGAGTTTGTTTATGCTTTTTGAATTAAAAAAACCAACAAAATAAAAATATCCACTTCTTCTTTAGATTCTCATAAAATTAGACTCTCTTTAAGGTCCAATAATCTCCCCTAATTAAAAATATTGTTTTTGATCTCAACATCTTCCAAAACATTTGTTGTACTTAATAGTTTTTATCATATAATGCCTAAAATTAGTTGAATTTTACATGAAACACCCCTAAATAATCCATTCATCTAAGGGAAATAAAATAAACTATAAATAAACCAAAATAAATTATTTTAATACAATAACACATGAATTATATTTCTTTTAAAACATTGTTAAATAAAAATTACAAAAACAAATTGTTCCAGAAAATGGGTTCATTAGGTATTATTGGTAGAAATAGGTCAAATGGATATCAATTGCATAAATAATCTTTCAGCTAACTACCTCATTCTAGTTAACAAGTGAAATAAGTAACATTTTTATCCTAAACTTAATTTAAAATTAAATCACTACTACTAATTTTTCATAAGAACAAAATATTTGTTAAATTCTACTTTTTCATTTTCAAGACAGATTTTGAGAGATTAAATAGTTGTCTAGATTTTATAATATATGCTATTAATTTATCTTATGTTTTTACTCATCCTTATACATTATCATTCATGATTATTTTTTCTACGGTAGATTTTATTTTTAATTTTAAATCATTTTACACTAGTTAAAATTAATGAACACATGCGATAATTCATATTACTATCATGGTTGGAGAGAGGAGGGGGTTATAAATCATGTTATCTTTACCTCTTAGATCCATATAGGAATGGATGTCAAAGATTATTAATTGTTTTATCAATATTATGGCCCAATATGCTTATTAATATAACTTTTATTTATGAACAACATGTCATGATTTGTTTCTTAGACAGATGTTATAAGTCATGTTTTTGTTTTCATTATTTAAATAGGTAAGATAACCAAGACACTCACATAGAATTATTATTATTCGAGTTGATATAAGATTCAAAATGTGTATTTTTCTCTAGGTTGTGTCAATTTTTATTGTTCATCATCATATATGATTGGTTACCTCTAATAGTTTTTGCAAATGTTTAGAAGCAGTGATGATAGGGCGATTGAATTAGTATGGCCTAATTTTTTACTTTTCACACAAATATTACCCATACCTCAATCAGGTTGAATAGATATTATTGAACCTATCTTTTTCACTCAAAAAATATCCAATGAAAAAAAATCACCAAAGGTAACACATGGTTTTATAAGGTTTATTTCATATTATAGAAGATTGTATCATTTTCCCTTGTACCATCAATTAATAATATTATATAACTCATATTTTATTTTTAAATACAATTTCAATGGGATGATATCACTGATAACCAATAAGAATTGAAATCCCACATTGAATATCAATATCTAATCTATTAAAATTTTATAATGAATAACATATTTAAATGGTCTATTTTTGGTACCGTGTTGATAATCCTAGTAATAAGAAAAAATATTTTAATAAATCCTCACAACAAAGGCATCCCATGAGCCTTAAGTTAATATTTTTTTAATATATTATTTGTCTTATTTTTGTAATATTTATCTCTTATATATTATCTATTTTTATAGTTTTTATCCCATAGATTTTTTTGTCATCAAAACTAATATCTTATACCAACATTTTGTACTATCTTCCCTATATCTAGTGTGTAATTGTGTTTGTTAAAAAACAATCACTTCTCGTAAATTATGGGAATAATTTTATCATTAAAAATACATGATATTTTATAGATATTGGATCAATTTTATTTCATAATTTAAACCATAATTGAATCACATTATAAATATTGGTTGAAAATAATGGATATTGAAGAAAAAATGGTAAGATAAAAATTTAATGTTATTGGTAATGTTTAGTCTTAAATAATCATTTAAATAATCCATCCACTCTCCTTAAATATTTTGGAAAATATCATATAGATATATTTAAAAATAAAATATAAATTTAAATGATTATGATAGTATTATAAAACCTTTAAATATGATTGTAAAATTTCACACATCTCCTATTTAATCTCATTCAACCTATATATCATCTTATATACTAGGTTCTTTGGGTTTTAATATCCTAAAATAGAAAAAAAAATTACTGTAATATTCTAAATCCTTTATAAATATGATTTCACCATCATATAATAATATTTTATGAATTATAATTTTGTGAAACATTTGAAAATTATTATTCAACATCACACAATGAAAATTCAATGTTACATCAATCAGTTTTCATGTGTTTCAATGTCAAAAATACTGTATGAATTTTATTTAAATATTATAATAAAACATTAAAATTTATATTCAACTTCACATTTTTATATAGGAATAAACATACATGGTATTAGTAATATTTTCATGAAAATTTATTTATTATTATTCATACAAGTTCCCTATTAGCCTCTAATTTTATTTCATCATATCTCATTAATAGTAATTTATTCAAAAATAAAATATTCTATGAATAGTATTTCATATATTCTATGTTGAATTCAACATATCATGTATCCTTCAAGGATTAATGTTCTATTTGAATGTATTCCAAAACTCTTCATTTACTCATGGATCATCATGTATTACATGTGAAGGATTTAAATCCACAAAACAATAATATCACATGTAATACAAATGTATCCTTATGATCCATCTAATATTTTCAAGTCCTTTAATAAGTGATATTTTTGTTTTTTCCTCTAAATGATCACTCACATTATAGAGTTATATTTTAAATATAGATTCTACGTACTGATTATCTAATATCAACATATAACAACTTTCTTATCTTGATATTAGTTTTATATAAATGTCTGGAACTCATTTAAACATTAATTTATTTCTTGTGTTATCATGACATATAATGAAAAAAAAATTATTAATTTTTTCAATTTAAAAAAAAATTAACATGAAATAACCATGAGAAATTTTATATCCTGTATCATATTTGTTATCAAATTATTCAATTATTAAATTATTACATATTTTAAACTCCATTGAGAATAATTACCAATGGAATAGCTATAAAACATATTCCATTTAATTATATAACCTAATAGAAATTAAATTTAAACTCCCTCCTTCTTTCAAGATTTTACCAATTTTTTTTGAAATTATTTAAGTTCTTTATCCCTATTTAACAAAATAAATAAATCAATATATAAGTAAGAGGTATATATTATAGTTCATAGGTTATTGAGTGGGGAATTTTTATGATTCATTATATTCATAGTTATTGAAATCAATATTTTGATAATTATTCATGAAAATATCCCTAATTTATTCATTAGTAACCACATACCCAAGTTTTTGCATGGATATTGTAACATTATATTATTAAAATGATATTGAATATCCATGTGATTTTTGTATTCAATATAGAATAATGTATAAAGAAAATTTGATTTCAATTAGGTTATCGACAAAATTATTAATAATAAATTAACCTTATTCTTTATGTTATCTTGTTTCTAATTCACGGAAAGAATTTATAAGCAATATTCTATGAAAATCACGTATTCATATTATATTTCATTAAATGTCATTAATGTTTTCCTCTTTTACAATTTTATCTTGTAATGATTTTTCATGAATGAATATTCTACCTGAATTGCAATTTATATCTTCTAAAATTTCTAAAAAATATGAATTAGTACATCTAATCAACCAGTTTTAATAAATACTTTAATAAATAAATCCAGAATCATTTATTTTATAGACATATTTCAGAATTAATTTTATAGGAATCATGTGTGACTTCTTATCAATACATTGAAATATTTTACAAAGATTCACTGTAATAATAATATTATTTATGAATGTTATAATATATTTGATTATTCCAAATATATTTTTAAATTATTTCCAATTAAAACACTGTGTGGTTACTACCTTACCTAATTTTACACCATTAGTGATAGGTGAAAATATTAATTTTGATAATTAAATTCTAAATTTCACTTATAGATCCTTTTTATATTTTCTTTGGGTAAGATAAATATTATTCTTCTCCTTCTTTAATTGAAGTATAAAAAAAATTAATTTCACTAATTATGGATATTTAATGAAAAAAAAATATTTATTTTAGAAAATTTAATTCTATTATACTCTTTGTTACCTATAAAAAATAATTTAATCTTAAAAAATAATTTAATCTTCAAAAATAATTTAATCTTCAAAAATAATTTCAATTAAATTAATGATACTCTTCTCTGTTACATAATGGTTGGTATTTATGGCTCTTTTCTCAAAATTCAAGTTTTCTAAAGCAACATTAGTCTTATAATACAATTACATTAGAGATATATTCAAAAAATATAGGTCCTTATTATATAATCATAATTTTTTTTCCATATTCATAAATAATAATACCCTTAGGTTGAAAAATATTAATATCTTTTTATAGCTCACAATCCATGAAAGAAAATTTTATATCCATTCGATGAAGGTTGTTGTTTTTTAAATGAAATAGTTTTGAAAATTATGATAGATTCATACCTTGAAAAAATAGATAACTTTTAAAAAATATATATTTCATTAACTAAGGAATATTCCCTGTAAACCATAATTTTTTAAATTCTCATAATTTATCCTTTTTAGTTGATTTTTTTTTGAATACCAACTTAATTAAAATTATATTTTTTAGTTTTATCCTTGAAATATGATTTAAAGTAATATTATCTCAATTTGAACCAATTATTCATTCACATCACATATTCATTAATTATTCCAAATTATATAATTAATAATTTTTTTATAAGATATCAATACAGCTTAGTAGTCATATTCTTATATTCCATTTTGGACTAGTTCTATTTTATCTCTAAGAATATTTTTACCTTGAAATTCATATTTAAAATTATTTTAATTATGTTTTGAATATTAAATAAAATGTATTGTCTTCATTTGTGTAATAAGAATCATTAATACCAATGGGTTTTTCATATTTTTATTCTTATTCTTTATATATTGATTTTTTTTTTCAATTTTATCATATTCTGTCTTCTGGTTATATTCTTTATAAAAAAGTTTTCACTATATTATTTTAAATGATTCTCAAATCATAATAATCCATTATTTTCTAAAAATTCTTTTTCCCATCCCAAATATACACCATTATTTAAGAAATATTCCTAAATGTGACTTCATTATTATAATGTCCTGGTTTCAAAATCTTCCTAGAGACACCCCTTACCTGGTTGGTTACATGGCCTCAAGCGCATTTCCCTGAATTTCAGAGGCTTTCGACTAGTAGCGAGTGCCTTGGGTGTGATAGTGGGGAAACTATTCCTTCATTGGAAGGGTAAAACAGTAGAAGTAAACAAATATATACAATAGAAGAAGCAATAGTAATGCCAAAAAACAAGAAACAACAGAAGACTGAAGAAATAAATAGCTGGAGCACATATATAAAAAAGATGCATGATACATATGTCTAGGAAAGTATCCAAACAAATCGCAATGCTAGAGTAAAAAATAGTACTAAACCCAAGTACAAAATAAAACAGATAAACAACTCCTTAGCATCATAATCCTCAACTTGGTCCCATGCTCTCCAGCTCCATAGTAGTCAAGTACCTGAAGTAGAACAGCACATGCCCTTATCTATACCTGCAGTGATATAATATGTTTGGTCCCAAAAGCATGGCCCAAACAGGCTGTGAGAATAAATCTCAGTAGGCAACCACTACAATATTTGTGCCTAATAGTCAGTGAATATATGACAGGTAATGATTAAAGGAAGCAGTAAACAAGGAAGTACTCAGCAATAACCAATCCACAGTTTCAATGCATTCAGTTCATATATCATGCAAAAACTAAACAAAGAAGGTAAAAAAATAGGCAACCCTATGGTAAGTACTCACATCCAATCCCCTCTGGTCCTACCTAGCAACACAAGCAAACATCTAAACACAAAAGGCAACCCTCTAGGAATTACTCACAACCTAACCCCTCTAGTTCAACCAAACAAGTACAAGCAACCCTCTAGTAAGCACACTCAGTCTACCCCTCTGGTTCAGCTTAATCATAGACTCTCTGAGGAAGAACTTACCATAAATTCCTCCTATATTCCTGTGTTAGAAACTAAAGGTGCTTTGGGGAAGCACTTACTTCACATTCCCCCTATGGCCCACATCAAGGAACTACATACACTCTGAGGAAGAACATACATCAATTACCCTTGTGGTCTCACATCGTAAAAGTAAACAGACACTCAGAAGAATCCCTTATGTCCATTATCCCTATGGTCTACTACACCAAGTTCCCACAGCCCTGTATAAGTCAAGAAAGCATAGCAGCGCATATCAGCCAAAGTAAATCTCAATAACTACTTGGCTAAATAGTATACAACATAACAACATGTCAAAGAAATAGTCACACCATCCTACAATACTAGGCATAGGAAAAATAATGCATCCTAATAGGATAAGTAGTACCAAAAGGTCATAAATAAAACATTCTTTGGAAAACACCTCGAATCCATAGAAAATAACTCTATTCACATTCAATTAACCTCTATTCAATCATACAAGCATAGCAGACAATTATCAAGGCTAAAATGGTAAACATGCGATACCTCGTTCATGGGTATTGGGATATTTTTCACATATATCTCTAAGAATTTCAATGGAAAGGCACAAACCACCTACCTCGGTGTTGTAGGATTGATATATGTGAACCCCAAGCATTGAATCGCCCAAGAACACTGTAGATTAACAAAATGCTAAAAATGATCAACCGAAGATAACTTGAGAAAGAGGAAGAATCAGGAAACGAATCTCTAGAAAAATTAAGATCTTACCAAGGCAATTCCAATGTAATCAACGACGGTAGATTCGGATAACAGACACTTGATCGGGGTATTGGAGGAAGATCACGACCTACGGGTTCTCTTAGATGAACTAGGTTAAGAAATACACAGTTCTATCTATTAGATGTGACCCCTGTAGGTTTAATGAAAAATCATACATGGAATGTACTTTAGAAGTATACAACATGTACTTGCCTTCACCGGCCTCTTCATTAGGCAGTCTCCATGTCACCACACATGTCCATGTGTACAATTATTACACGGCCTTCACCCAACTATCCACGGTAACTGAGTACACAGAGTGTACATATAAAGTACATAGAGTGTACTTAAAAAATTTCTAGAAAGTCCCCTTTTTCTCAAAAACAACAGAAAAAGAAAAACATACATTAAAAGAAGATATAAGTTCTTACAAACTTCCCCCTTAAAAAAATTCATCCCCGAATTTCGCTAGCAAGGTGGTGTAGAAGAAGAATCCCCAAACAACTCTGGCCACTATGATCGTACATCGGTCTCCCTCTCAAAAGTCTCATCCTGTACTCGTCCGTGCTGCCATAGCACTCATACCAGAGGAACAGATGGGCCACAGAGAACCTTCATACTTTGATTGTCAATCTGGATTGGATGCTCCTCGAATGATGCATCCACTTCCAACTCAACGTCCTCAGGTTGGAAGACATGAGATGAGTCTAAGAAGTAATGTCAAAGATGAGAAACATGGAATATGTTGTGTATAGCCTGGTACCGCTGAGGTAACTGCAACCAATAGGAAATCGACCCAACTCTCTCCAACGCCTCAAACAACCTGACATACCTCGAAGAAAGATTAGTGTATCTCATAATCCTTCTGTATCCCAACCTCGTTGTGACACACAAGAAAACCTGATCTCTGACCTCAAACTCCAGAGGTTGTCTCCGCTGATTATCATAATACATCTATCATGACTATGTAGTATCAATCCTCTTCCAAATCAACTCTATCTGCTCTGTGGTCTCCTAGAAAAGAAGAGGTCCCACCATAGCTACCTCTCCTAACTCCATCCATGATAAAGGTGATTAGAATGGCCTACCATACAAAGTCTCATAAGGTTCCATCTGAATAGTTTCTTGAAAACTATTGTTATAGGAAAACTCCACAAGAGGTATGTGATTCTCCCAATAACTTCCAAAATCAAGGATGCATTCTCACAGTATGTCCTCAAGCACCTAAATCGTATGCTCAGACTGACCATCTGTCTAGGGATGGTAAGCTGTACTCAAAAGTAACTGTGTACCCAAAGCCTTATGTATCCCCTGACAGACCCAAGAAGTAAAGTGTGAATCCCTATCTGAAATAATGGAGTGTGGAACCCCATGTAGATGTACAATCTCACAGATGTACAACTGTCCCATCTCATCAATATTGAAGGTCTCCATGATCGGAATAAAGTGAGCATCCTTCGTGAGTATGTCAATGAAAACCCATACTACCTCATTCCCTCGAAGTGGACTCAGTAAACCTATCACGAAATCCATCGTGACATTATTCCAATTTCACTTGTGAATGGTTAACTACTTCAAAATCCCTGTTGGTCGTTGATGCTCCGCCTTCACCAGCTTACAAGTGGAACACTTCATGAAGAAACCAGCAACATATCTCTTCATTCCTGGACATCAATATTGACGGTGTAGATCATGATACATCTTTTTGATGCTAGGACGCATGGCCCAAACTGAGGAATGATAGTCCCGCATTAGCTCCTCACGTATGTCTACTGAAACTCATAAGCGCCCCTAGAAATTCTAGAACTCATCCTCACCTATGGTCCATCTAGAAATAGGGTTCCATCCTACCACACTTTCCCATAGGACCAGGCCTTTTGAATCTAATATCTTCATCATTATCACTTGATCAAGCAGAGTAGAGGTAACAACTATAGAAGAAAGAAAATCCTACCCCTATCTATCATGCACCTCAAAATGCATCTCAGAGAAAAGATCCAAAAGTTACCAATCACTACTGGCCTCTTGAACTGCCTGTATCTGAGTACTCCTGCTCAACACATTATCCATTATGTTGCCTTTACCTTGCATGCAAGAAAGCTCAAAGTCAAAGGACTGAAGGTACTCAACCCAACTTCATTGTCTCAAATTCAGATCACACTGAGGGATGATGTACTCAAGACTTTTGTGGTCGGTGAAAACCAAAAAATGCTCTACTAGAAGGTAATGTCTTCAACAAGGTAAATCATGAACAACAACAACTAACTCAAGATCGAGCATTAGGTAATTCCTCTCATGTGGCCCAAACTGTCAAGACTTGTATGCAACAACTCCTTCCCCTTGCATAAGAACTGCTCCAAGCCTGATACCTGATGCATCACAATACATAGTATAGCTCTTTCCCAGCTTTGGAAATACTAGTATCGGTGCTGAAGTCAGCCTCCCTTTCAGATTCTATAAGGATGACTCACAAGAATCTAACAACAAGAATTTTGTACCCTTCTTAGTTAGACCCATCAGTGGCGCTGCTAAACATGAAAAGTTATGTATGAAAAGTCTATATTATCAAGCCATCCCTAAAAAACTCTACACCTCAAAGACGTTTTTCAGCTGCTCCCAGGAGACTACTGGTATCACTTTCTCTGGGTCTACTGTTACTCCTGTCTCTGAGATAACATGACCCAAGAAGTGAATTTGGTCCATCGAAAAGTTGCACTTTAAGAGATTAGCATATAAATGAAGCTCTCTCAGTGTACTCAAAATGATCTCAAGATGGGTAGAATGGTCATGTCGAGTGTGAGAGTACACTAAGATATCATCCATGAAGACCACCATGAAGGAATCCAAGTATGGATAGAACACTCGGTTCATTAGTTCCATTAAAACTACATGCACTTTCGTGAGACCTAACAACATAACTACATACTTGTATAAACCATACCTTCTCTAGAAGGCTGTAAGAGGTATATCAGATGGTCTAATGTGCAACTGATGGTTACCAGTTCTCAATTCAATCTTTGAGAACACATGGGCTCCTCGAAGATGATCAAAGAGATCATCAATCCTCAGTAAGGGATATCGGTTCTTGACCATCAACTAATTCATCCTACGATAATCTACACAAAGCTAGAAGGTACCATCTGTCTTCTTCGCAAACAGGACAGGAGAAACCCAATGAGAAGTACTGGGTTGGATGAAACCCTTTGCCTATAACTCCTCCAACTATTTCTTGAGCTCCTGAAACTCCGGTGTAGCCATCCTGTAAGGAGGAATTGACACCGGCGCTGCTCTTGGCATGAGCTCAATAGAAAAGTCTACCTCTCGCTCCGGAGGCAAACCTAAAAAGTCCTCTAGAAAGACATCCCCAAAACAATCTAACACTAGAGGAATATCCATATATGAAGTCCCCTTATCATCCAGATAAAGGCTAGCAATCTGGGCCGTAACTCCTCTCAACCCATGATGCTCGGGTCCCGCTCTTCTTGCCTCGACATACCATTTTCACTTATGAAGAAATGATCCACCCTCTGGTGATAGAAATAAAAAACTACCTATAATGGAACTAACCAGTCCATTCTGATAATGAAATCATAGCCTGTCATCTCTAAGACATAGAGGTCCCATAAGAAGTGACACCCACCAACCTCTAGAGGGAACTCCTTACACTGTAGCACACTAGCTGTTCTAATCCCCAACGAAGTGTATAGAATCAAGATATCTACAGGATAAAAGATGAAGAGCCCACAACTCTTTAAAACAAAAACAAATATAAAGATATGGGAAGCCCCTATATCGAAAAGAGAAGAAGCTAAAACTAAGGAAACTATGATTGTACCTAAAACTGTAGATGGACCCGGATCCTGCTCCTACTGGGTCTACTCCACTGAAAATGTCTGGCAGGTACTGTGGCCCTGTGACCCTGCCTGAAAACTCTAAGACATTCCACCCTTCTATCACTGAAGGCCTGGTGATTGACTACCACAGCGGAAACCTCCACCTCGGTCTGAATGGCTGGAAGAACCCCAATTCTCAGTATGATGAAAAACTGGGGGTGCTTCCCCTAAACATGGAGTCATAGAAGAACCTCTGTCACCAGCTTCTAGTAAGAAGATCTGATAGAAACACTGAATATGCCCTATCTTTCTATAATATCAGCAATCCACTGGGTCTCTCAGGCAATGTGGCCTCATATGCTAGTTATTCACGCACTGGTATCACACAACCTAGCTACCAGAAGAAGTGTCTCGCCTCCTTGGATCACCACGTGAAGACCCCCTGTGAGGCTTACTGATTTTAGTAGGAGGAATACTAACTCTGAATGTTGAACCGCCCTGGCTCGCAACTTCATAATCCCTCAGACTGCACTATGTGATCAGTGCCTAGTTGACGATAGAAGTGATGGAAGTCAATCCGAAAATGTTCACTTGAGATCAGAAGTCATGCCTCAGACCATCCTCAAACTTCCTTGTTAGGAATAACTCATAACCTCATGGAATAGGTGTGAAACACTATAAATTGGTGAAGCGAAAAGAATACACCAAAACAGAAAGAGTACCCTTCTTCAGACTCATGAACTCTCAGGATCGTTGGGCTCTCAAAGTCTCTGTATAGAATTAATCCTAGAAGGAATGATGGAACTCATCCCACTCCATAACCTATTGGCATCCCACCTGTGAGATCACATCCCACCATTTCTTGGAGGAATATCAAAGCATGTACATAGTGAGTTTCACCCTCCTCTCTGGAGGTGTCTCCAGATGCTTGAATATAGAAAGAATGGCTTCAAACCATGACTCTGTAGCCAGAGGTCCTCCATCCCCTATGAAGGTGGGAGGATGCTGCTACTGAAAAACACACGTCAGATCTTCCATAAATGGGGCAGGTTGCGGTACTCTGCAGAAGGTCTGCATGAACCTCATGAAGCCCTCTCGGAACTGTGCATCAACAACTATGTCCAAAATGATGGCTAGTACCAAGACTGGCACAACTGGATGATCTGTAGGTAGTCCCTGACTTTCCATGTTCGGTGTCTGATCACAACACGGTACCTGCCAGACAACCGGAGGACGTCTCAGTGTCATGACTCTGCAACGTCAAGCGCACACCTTAGATCAAAATTAAAAGGGACTAAAAATTATAATTATAAGAAGGGAACATGATAAAGAAAGCATTCAAGTTTTTCAAAACACAGATACACAACGTGTATAATACCTACACAACATGTTCCCTTAAGCCCTTCACATGGGCGTGTACTTCTGCCAGCCCTGGTTGTGTAACACCCCATACACACGACGTGTTTTCCTAACACACATTGTGTACTTGACTTATCTTTCCCTACTCGAGTCCTTCTACACAACTAAGCTACATGGTTCTCCTAGAAAAAGACTACATGGCGTGTTCTTTCCATACACGATGTGTACTAGATGAGCTTCACCAACCCATGTTATTAGTGACATGGCCGGTTACATAGCTGACTCTACATGACATGTTTATGGCAAACACGACGTGTAATTGGAAATTTTTCCAACCTGTGTTGTTCGTTACACGACTTGGTACTCGGGTTACACTACATAGCGTGTTCCAGATGGATGCGGTGTGTATTAAAAAAGACTCAACCGACCCCTGTTTTTAGTGACACGACCGACTACATGGCTCTACAACATGACATGTACATACAGTACACGACGTGCCCTACCAGAGAATCCAAAACCTATGTCCCCACCCACACAGTCTGAGACACGGTTAGCGACTACACGGTGTGTACATACAGTTTATGGCATGTACTTAAGAAAAACAGTTTCTTCCTGAACAGAAGAACACATTGCGTGTATTCATCATTACACGATGTGTATTCTGGGTTTTTTCAGATAGTAAGCCTTAGAAACCACCCAATAACCCAAAAAAACACTGAAACAAACATTAAAGTGCCAAATTATGATTAGTGAGGGCCCATACCCCCCCGAGAATCAAATCCTAACATCTTATGCAAGTCATAAACAAGGATAACAGTGAAATGATCCACCAAATTACGGTCTATGGGGGCACATAACACCTCAAGAACCAAAGTTTTGCATTCATTCAACCAAAAATTTCACAATTTAATACCCTATCATCAAAACATCTATAAAAAACATGCATATCAATAACAACATCTATTACAAAAACATGCAATTGATAATTCACCCTAAATAGCATTGAAAGAATTCATGACATGTGATTTCTAGCAAGTTCCTATATGATGCATGAGATTCCATACCCTCATCTCATCGGGTTGCAATAGAAATAGAACCTCAATAACATCAACAATAACAACACAAAACAAGTGAATCACCCAACAGTGAAAATCAAATCAACTATAAAATTGAAAAACCAGAAAAATTACAATAATGAGGTAGATTGGATTTTCCCAGTACACGGGTTAGATACTCCAGAGGATAGTTTATTACCAAGTACCAATTCCATCCTATCCCTAAATATATGCTCCAAATAGTAATTCAAGAAGAAAGAATTCCTCTGATAACACTTTGTAACATCCTGGTTCAAGAATCTGCCCAGAGACGCCCCGTACCAAGTTGGTTACATGGATTCCAATGCATTTCCCCGAACACCAGATGCTGCCGAATAACAGCAAGGGTCTTGGGTGTGATAGTTAGGAAACTATGCCCTCATTGGAAGAGTAACCCAGTGGAAGTAAACAAATATATACAATATCGGAAGCAATAGTAATTTCAAATAACAAGAAATAGTGAAAGACTGAAGAAATAAACAGCTAGAGCACATATATAAAAATGATGCATGATACATATGTCTAGGAAAGCAGTCAAAGAAATTCCAATGTTCGAATACAAAACAGTACTAAAACCAAGTACAAAAGAAAATAGATAAACATCTCCTCAGCATCGCAAGCCTCAGCTTGGTCCCATGCTCTTCATCTCCACAGTAGTCAAGTACCTGAAGTAGAAGGGCGCTTGCCCTTATCTATACCTACAATAATATAATTTGTTTGGGCCAAAAAGCATGGACCAAATAGGGTGTAAGAATAAATCTCAGTAGGCAACCACCACAAGATTTGTGCCTAATATTCAGTGAATATATGGCAGTTAATGAGTAAAGGAAGTAGTAAACAAAGACATACTCATCAATAACCAATCCACAGTTTCAATGCATTCAGTTCATATATCAAGAAACAACTAAACAATGCAGGTAAACACAAGCAGGTAACCCTCCGAGAAGTACTCACACCCTATCCCCTCTGGTCCTACCTAGAAAAACAAGCAAACAACTACACACAAAAGGTAACCCTCTGGGAAGTACTCACAACCTAACCCCTCTGGTTTAACCAAACCAGTACAAGAAACCCTCTAAGAAGCACACTTAGTCTACCCCTCTAGTTTATCTTAATCATAGACTCTATGAGGAAGCACTCGCCGTCAATTACTCCTATAGTCTCGTATCGGTAACTAAAGGATCTCTAGGGAAGAACTTACGTCAGACACCCCATGTAGCCTACGTCGAGGAGCTAAAGACAATCGAAGGAAGCACTTACGTCAATTCCCCCTGCGGTCTCGCATCGTAAAAGTAAACAGACACTTTGAAGAAGCCCTTACGTCCATTCTACCTATGGTCAACTACACCAGGTTCCCACAACCCTATGTAAGTCAAGCAAGCATAGATGTGCATATCAGCCAAAGTAAACCTTAAGAACTACTTGGCTAAATAGTATACAACATAACAGCATGTCAAAGCAACAGTTACACCATCCTACAATACTAGGCATGGGAAAAACACGGTAGCCTAATAGGTTAAGTAGTACCAAAAGGTCATAACTAAAACATGCATGGGAAAAAACCTCCAAAGCATAAAAAATAACCCTATTCACATTCAATTAACCTTTATTAAAGCATACAAACATAACAAAAAATTATCAGGGCTAAAACAGTAAACACACAACACCCCGTTGATGGGTATTGGGAACTTTTGCACATATATCTCAAATAATTTCAACAAAAAGGCACAAAACACATACCTCGGTGTTGTTGGATCAATATACATGAACCCCAAGCTTTGAATCGCCCAAGAACACCATAGATCTACAAAATTATAAAAATGATCAATCGAAGATAACTTGAGAATGAGGAGGAATCAAGAAACGAAGCTCTAGAAGAAGGAAGAGCTTACCAAGGTGATTTCAACGCAATTGACGTAGGTCGATTCAGATAACAGACACTCGATCAAAGGCTCAGAGGAAGATCGTGGCCATACAGGTTCTCTTAGACGAACTAAGTCGAGAAGTAGATGGTTCTATCCGTCAGATGCGACCTAGATACATTTAATGAAAAAAAAGAAAATACACGACATGTACTTTAGAAGTACATAGAGTGTAATTACCTTCACCGAACCCCGCATTAGTCTATCTCCAGGTCACCACACATGGCTGTGCGCACGATCGTTACACGACCTGCACTCGGCTACCCACGGTAACTGAGTACATGGTATGTACTCATAAAGTACACGACATGTACTTAAAAAATTTCCAGAAACTCCACTTTTTCTAAAAAATACCAGAAAAAACTTACCTGAAAAGAATATCTGGGTTCTTATAATTATCTTTCTCATTAATTTTACCTAAATTTTTACTTTTTATGCTCATCAATTATGGTATTCTATATTGTTTAAAATATCACAGTTTTAGTTTATTATTAATGAACATTTAAGACATTGTTTTATCATAATAAGGGATTATTGGGAATATATTATATATATTCATAGAATTAAATTAAATTTCTTCCCTTTATGATTTGAAACAATAAATTTATCTGGAATATATTTTCTCATCTACAAAATGATTAAATTATTCCTCCCAGGTACTCTATTTTTTAGGTATGCATAGATTAATATATTTATTTAATTACATGATTTTAAAAATATTAATCAATATAAGTATATGTATATTCCTTTCAATTAGTGAACATAAAATATTTTATGGAAAACCCATGATCTATCAAAACATCCCTTTTAAAAAATTTGAGTTTTTTAACAACTTAATTACTTTGCCAAAAAATTCACACTTTTCATCCATGTATAATCATAAATAAATGTTATTAAATATAATTCAAACTTTTTATCCTCATATGTGTTTATATAAATAAAAATAAATTAATTTTAATTTCCTTTTTTATTTAAATTTAGTTTCTTTTGTAACTTAGATAAACCAACTTTCACAAGTCTCATTAACAATGTCCTTTTTTCTTCTTCAATTTTAAGAGATACCTCTCAAACTTAAACATTTTAATCATTACTATAATAATTTTTCCACAGTGTATAATTATTTTATGTCATGTTTGTTGTCTCCTTAGCACTGAAATAGAAATTATTTTATAAATTAAATTTTCAATAAATTTCCATTTTTTTCTTTCATTTTTGGTGAAAAAAATTAAATTGTATCCTTTGTATGATGAAATTATATCTTAAAAATAATTACTCCACTTGTGTAATAATTATTTTTTATTTCACTCAATAAATTATGTTTCATACCTAGGAATTTATAAAACTTATTTTATTTAAAATTTTTATCTTTTATTGTGAAATTTCTAAATCCATTAATTTTAAATGCATTTTCAATACCCAAAGTCACTAAGATCCCACATTCATAGTAAATATCCTAATAGGAATTTAGGACACTAATAATATGTGGATAATAAACACTATCAAATATCTAGGAATTTTTCTTTTATTAATCCTTCAAATAATGCTCCTTGATATATGAATTTTACACTCTTTTTATTTATTTTAGATACATGACTTTAGAATATTTATTTTATTAGACTTGAAGAATTTGTAAGCACTATTTATAATTTTTGATAAATTTATTTCATATATTATATGATTTTTTAATTTAATTGGATCTTTTATGTATGTTTATCATATTCCTCACTCTAATATAATTTTTTTACCTTTGAATTGGATGAAATCCCATAAATTATAGCCTTTTTATTATTTATTTGACATATTATTCCAAGAATCATTGAAAATATTTTTTTAATATTTCAATGAAATATTACAATCATAAAATATTAGCTTTCACTCCCTATAATTTTTTTTATAAAAACCTGAGTCAACTGCCCAATAATATAAGACCCATGACTGATCTCCAAAATTCATCGAGTGGGTTCCTTGATTTATAATGATAGGAAACTATTATGAGGAGATACAATACAATCTTGATGAGAAAATTCATAAAAAAATTATATTAGAAATTACATGATAATGAAAATTTATTATTCATAAAAACCAAATATATATTTTAAAAGAATCAATAAATAAATATTGTATAAAAAATATAGAATGAAAAAAATGAATAAATGAGATACAACATGAAAAATGTAAACGAGAATCCCTATTTATACTATATAGACAAACTCAATCACATCCCTCAACAATCAATTCTCCTAGAGTCTATCTACAATTATTTATATAGATTTTTATTTACTTTTTTCAAGACCAATGAAATCTATCAGAATACCAAAATCTTTAGGAATAGGTGAGTAGATATTTACTCAGTATATTTACACCAAATCCCAATCAGGAAATCATGTCTGTGATTTAATCAAAACCATGTAACTAGTTCCATTTGAAAAAATAAATAAATATTTTTTGGAATAAAATTATATAAAGTAGTTTCATATAAATCCATGATAACATAAAAATTGAATTCACATCCATGATGAAATAATGGAAAATATTATCGATTAACTCATTAACCACTACTATTAATTTACCATATCAATTAAAAAAATCATGATAAATAATAATAAAAAATAAAAATAAATACACGAATATGATTATAACATCACATACCAAGGATAATAATATAGTTGATTACTTCTGAATTATTTTTTCTCCACCATATAAATTATAATTCATGGGAATTCAATTCTGATACTACCAATCATTACCTAAACCTTATATTATTTTACAACACTTTACATTCATTTCACATATGGATGATTTATTTATTTCATGTTAAAAAAATTTCATTCAATATTGACTTTCATTGTCAATTCCAAAAAAATAACCTATCATAAATTTAAATTCATGTTAGATAAATGAAATTATATTTTTTAATATATAATTTATTTTTTAAAAATATTATTAGTTTTTTCATTATTTGGTATAGTTTTATAATATACTATAACATTATTTCTAAATTGTTAATCCCTAACCACTTTCCTTCATAATATCCACCACTACCAAAAACTATTCATAGATTGATGGTGAAAATATTCATTTATTTCAAAATATCTCTAAATAATCTACTTCTACATAATTTACAATAATCCATTTCCAAATGAACATTTCTCATTATAATTACTCTAATTAATTACCCAATAAAAATCTTAATCTCTCTGGAATAGAATAATTTCCCTATTTCATTACACCAAATAATGTTTTCATTTTGATAATAAGAAATTTCATTTCCATCTATGAAATAAAAAAATATCTCATAATGAAATAATAAAATAATTATATGGTTCATTCCACTTTACCAAGGAATATATAGATTAAAATTTAATCTTAATAACATCCCCAGATATATTAAATGTACTCAAAAACAAAAATGTTACCATTATCCATACTATAAAACTTTTTATCATAAAAAATACCCAGGTTAATATATCATCGAAAAAGGTTCATCCATTATTGTCACATGTGTGATTCCATTTACTGCATTACCTCTTGAACCTAACCATGTTTCAAAAACACTTTAACTAAAGTAAAAATACATCACCTCAATAAATTCCATATTCTATTGGTAATTTAGACTACCATCTAAAAAAAATCTAGTTTTAAGCTAATATATTCCCATTAAATCATATGACATGAGTCCAATAGATAATTACTTAGTTATGAAATAAGTGACACATAGTTATGAACTACATACATTCATGGTAACTCCAAGTGACGTGAAATACCCTCAGTTTTATCAATGAGTCAAAATGGGCCAACATATTGAGGTTCCGTATTTCAAAATTCCCAATTAATTGATGTCTCATCCATAGAAACACCCAAAAATGCTCAATATCAAACTATAAAATTAAATGGATGTATTTAATGGTTATTATAATACTTTTTAACAATTACATGATATCATTAATATATTTAATATTAGATTAATACGTCCCATTACCTGTTGGACAAAGATATAGCCTATCACCTGTTGGAATATTCTAGTTTATAACATAAACCTCTCTCCCACTTCTGTCTTATATAAAAGTGATCATATTATTATTTCATTAAATGAATTAAATTTAATACTAAAGATACTTTTGTGATAAATACTAATGTTTTATTTCAAAATAATTCAAGTTTGGTGTAAATATATCATGGATCATATTTTCTATTAAACATCACAAAAATAATAAGTTCAGTACTAATGAAAAATAATAAAATCCATTTAATTGAAATTTTGGGACAACTAAAAATGATAATAATCTATTTTATTTTTTGTAATTTATTTATAGTAATTAATAAATAATATGGTCATTATATGTTGGTTATTAATTATTAACATTGGTAATATATCCATTAATTGGTTTCTATTAGAAATAGTTTATATTGAAATGGGAAATGAAAAAGAGTTAATTTGTGTATAATAGAGAAACTGTGGCTTTAAATAATAATTGCATACCTTATTAAGTATTTTTATTAGAGATTAAAAAGTAATTTAATTCAATAGAATTTTTTCTATATCACACTTAAGGAAAATTTCAATAATTTATGTTCAAGAAAAATATTCTATTGGAGAGGTTCAAGTTAGTAAAAAATACTACAAGATCAAAATTTACTGAACCACCTCATGGTAGTACCACCATTAAGCACCACACTCTTAAGGATTATTTTTTTATAATAATAGGTTATGTGTCTAAAGGTTTAGTTGATTCAACATAGATATTATTTTAGTAATAAAGTAGTGTTTAAATTGTTACTGTATTTTTATTGAATTTATCAACCTTATTTAAATGTTAAATTTCACATAATTATATGATTAATTAGTAAAATTATATTGAATATTTGGAATCATGACATTAAAACTAGGTAAGAGGAGTAGTCGGGCGATGTCTCCTTTCTCTCCCAGTGCTCCCCTCATATTCTACTCTGCGTAGGGTTTCATCCTAAAACCCTTTGTTGTGGGATCAATGGCTCTTTTGAGCATAACTAATTTTCCCCCTTACTGCCTCCTCCATCCTTCTCCCTACTTAAAAGTGATGATTTGGTTTTATCCTCCCTTTAAACATTCTCCTCCCATGATTTCATAGTGATGTTCTTCGGTGGAATACCTTTCAACTTTCTCGTCCCCTATTTCTTCCTTATCTTCTGCATCAAACCTTCACATTGGGTCTGTGATGGATGCAATGATCATAATGATTTGGCCTGTTTCATTTTTCCCTAGAATTTTGTCTCTAATAGTGTTTTCTATGACTTATGACTGTAGTTTTGGTTTTCTATTCGATTTGAAGGTGTTATGATGATGAAGATGGGGTTGGTGTTTCTGGTGCTCATTTTTTTATGCTTTGGGTGGATGATGGCTGGTGGTTTCCCCGGTTACCAGCTCTGTTATTTTTAGGGTGACAATGTTTATTGGTGGTAATAATGTGTTTCTCTTGATGGATGTGCATGTCAGATAGCATGGATCAAGTATCTCACAGCCCAAGGCATTTAGGTGGTGTAGTGATTGATGCAATTGATTCAAAATTTTAATTTAGTTATTTGTTATCCATGGTTTTTGATTCCTGTATTTGGTTTTATGCAAAGTGATGTATGGTTTTGTATTTGGAAATGTGAGGATGAAATATGAACTTAAAATGGCTTTTCATAAAAAAATATGGATTTGGAGAACATTAAAATCAGGTAAGAAGTTAATATTGGAATTGTTTCCAAAAAATGTGAAACATGATTAGAATTAGTAAAATCTTATAAAATAAAATGAAGACAAAATTATATATATATATAAATGGACTGATTCTCCCCATTTAGTTTGTTTTATTGATTAAGGCTAAAACAATTATATAAGATCATTAAGGGAGGTAATTGGATCATTTTTGGGAGTAGTGGAGTAGTTGTGATAACAAAAATATATAATATTCGATAATTTATTCCATGGGACTCCACTCACAAAACATATAGATACTAACTGATATTCTTATTTCTATGCAATCCAATTTTGATTTTTATCTTTATATTTCTCACTAAGAGTCACTCTTATTGGTCTCTCTTCATCCATAAATTGTTTTTTAGTTCAAATGGTCGGATCTAGGCTAATAAGATCAAAATAGGTAAATTTCTGTTTTCCATCTATTTAAAAAAATTATAATTTCATTGTAGTATCTTTTTAAATTTCAAATATCATATTAAAATATTGTTATAATTTCATGTTATATACTTCCATAATGATATACTTTTCCAGTATAATATCAAAATTCATCTATGTGGCATGAAACACTATATTATCTTGTGATAAAAAAACCCTTATGTACTCCAATTATTTGTCATTTTATAGATGTATTATTTCTATTATAGGGGGTTTTGTATGGAATTAAGATAGATATGTTGGTTGTTGACACCCTATCAGGCCCATGGTTGAATAAAATCATTTTTTTCATAAATTAAAATTTTCCATCTATGAATAATCAACCTGATGTTTCTCCTTCAATAAATTGTATATATATGATTAATATAAAATATGCGGGGTTAAATGGTATTAATTATTTAGAGGAATTATCCATAATTTTTTTCTTAGACCATTGAATGTTCATGTATATAATTGAATAAATTAATTGATAATCTTAATCTTTATAAGTAATTGAGAACTAATATTTCAAATTTATTACATGATAGGTGTAATTATTTAATCATTTTCAACTTAATAGTGAAAAATTCATGTATTCCAAAAAGTTTTTAACGTAATTTATCTAAAACAAACATTATAAATTACATTTCAAAGTAGTATTAAAATAACCTATGTAAAAATTAAAGCACATATCTTCTTAATTTTTTTATTTAATATCCATCATTGAATATTAGTTTTATCACATTGGATATTAATTAATTAACATGGAAAACCATTAAATGTTTAATAAAACATTATGAAGAGTCATTTTGGTATCATTATTTCAAACTCTAGTCTTTAGTTTTATCTCTCTTGGTGAGCACTAATCCTTCATTCATCGATATATTGGCATTGAATATTGTTATTCTTCAATCTAATGGCCTTTAATCTCCTTTAGTTGGAATTAATTGTCGTCGCCAACTATCACATGTCACCAGGAACAAGTTTTACACTCTCTACCCCTCCTTCCCATTTTTTATCCTACTAAATTATCTCCCTTTAAATATCAATTTATGGTTTTTTATGGTTTTTATATTCCATGCATCCAAGGTATCATTATTTGTATTTTTAGTTATAAATTTTCATTGTTGTCACCTAATGGTCACTATTTTTATTTTGAGTTATGATTATTCACACATCTAAGGGTTTTTAATTTATTAAATATTATTGTTACATTATGGACTAATTAAATGATTATATTATGAATTATTATTATAAATAATGTTATTTTGCTAATTAATTTGTTTTAAGGATTATTTTTTGTCATCATTGTAAATGGGTTTTTAAAGGTATAATGGATTATGGAGTTCGAATATGTAGTATTGATAATTTATATTGTTATTATAATATCAGTTTCATGATAAATTGTTATTTTTTATAAAATGATAATATTTAAATATTAATGAATTTATATTGTTTCTATCAAATATGTTTTCATTCTTTTATTTTATATATATTTTATGGTATTTTTTACTTTTATTTTAAAAATTAAATATGAAATTAAATTCCAAAATAAAATTACATATTATCAATTCTTGATATTTGATATAGATTATAATGAGTCAAATTAATATTACCACACTATGAAAAAATGATGAATATGATGAAGGTGTTGATAATTTTCTGGAATTTTCTAAATGAAATGTTCCAAATAATGACTTGTTTTTATATCCATGTTTGGAATGTTTCAATATAATGAATTTGAGATTCATATAACTCAAATATCATTTAATTATCCATAGTTTTAATATGATTTACAGTCCATGTATTTTCCATGGTGAAGATAGATATAATTAAATATTTATTGATGATGATGATTTTCAAGAAGATAAGTATAATAAACTTGATGAAATGATTCATGATATTAATGTAGTGGTAATTGGGAACGCACCAAAAATTGATCATTTATATAGTTATTTTGAAAACCCATATTATCTCAGTAGTGTAGAATTTATTTTTTTATCAATGCTTTTATGATATTTTACAAGATGATGAAAATTTATAGATTAATAAGAGTTTTAAAAAGATGTTATAGATATCAAAATACACACTTATTAAAGAAAATAATAGTCTAGATTCAAATTATAATGTGATGAAAATATTATGCCTAATGAGTTTGTGGTATATGATTATACCTTCCCAACTGAATAACTATGTACTATATAGGATGGAATATGAGTGTCTGTCATGGTGTCATAAATGAGGTCATAGTTGAAAATTCTGAATGAAAAATCACAAACTAATTTAGAAGTTACAAAGACTCTTACCGATGCAATTTTGTAACTTCAAATAATTCATCATTTGAAATATTTATTTTAAAATTAAAATAATGAAAAAAATGATAATATGAAATGAAGATGATAAGATATGTGAAATAAAATTACATCATAATTATGATTTTCCATAGTGTAAAAACATTTATCAAAAGTCTCCATCATTCCAAAAAGAACTCAAAAATCTTAGACATAGACTGTGCGCAGAAGGGATAAATCCATATCAATGTATTAGTATAAAACATATTTAATGGCATATTTTATTGGAAACATACTACATATTTCTTGAATGTCTTATGAAGATGAAATAAATCATGTTGACTATAATGATTTTGAGATGTAAACAATATAAAAATGTTATTGATGAATTCTTGTCCCCATAAATTAATTATTTGAAACTTTTATTGGAGGAATTTATTAGACAGTAGGATTTGTATAAAATGAAATATTTTCAACTACATGCAATGGTTGTATTGAATATTAATGACTTCCTAGTATATATAAAATTTTCTAGATATAGTGTTTAGGGGCATAAATCTTGGAATTTTGTGGACAAAAAGAATCATATTACCGACTAAAAAATGGTAGAAAAAAGTATAAATGGTTTATCAATGGTTTTTGTTTATTGATCACTCTAATAAAATATTAAAAAAGGAATTCAATCATACAAAAGAATTTGATGTTGACCCAAAATGTTTTTCATCGATTATTATTTTGATAGGATGAAAAACATTGATGTTATATTTGGAAAGGCACAAAAATCAAGTAATTTTAGAATTATTTGAAAGGACAGATCAATATTTGTGAGTTTAAATATTGGATATATCATGAGTTCAAACATAACATTGATTTCATGCATGTGTAGAAGAATATATATGATATTGTGATTGGAATATTGTTCAATATTAATGGAAAATATAAGATGATATGAATGAGTGATTAGACATACTCTCAATGGGAATATTCTTGCAGTTATCTCCCACTCATGATAGAATAGGGACATAATGGACTCTGTATTTTCATACATTATCCAATAGGGAGAAAATTATCTTTTATCAGTTTCTCCAATCTATCAAAATGTATTCGGGTTTTTCTTCAAATGTAAATTTTTTTGTCACTAAAATATTTGAAGTTGAAGGTCCTAAAATCTTAGGATTCTAGCATCATGTTGCAACAACTCCTACCAGTTGCACTGCACTGAATATTTCTTCTCTATGCTAGAATGACTATCATGAAGATGTGTTATTTATCATTTAAATATATAACAAGGTTATTTATATAATTTAATTGAAAAATATAGAGAATTATGTTGTTTATATACTTTATTAACTAAAAATGTATTTTCCTCATTTTTTATGACATGGTGAATTTAATTGTTCATTTTGTGTGATAAATAATTTTTTTAGAACCTTTATTACAATGTAGGATGTATAATATTTGAATATATTGAGGGGATATGTTTAGAATATATAATGACCAGCAGCCTACATTGTTGATTTTTTTTCAGAGGAGGTTAAATTATTTTTTCTACAAGCTACTTCTCTCCAATGGAGAACATTAGTTTGGCTACATCTCACCATGAATGGGTATATTATAAGGGAAAGGGGATATATATATTAAAATTGAAATCATTGATAGGTTATTAGATAATGAAGTTATATTTAAAAATATTTAATAACATGATTATGTTCAACCATAAATAAAATCTCATATTAATATCTTAAATCAATGGTATGTAAAAAAGATATGTGGATTTTGAATAAGCATAACAAAACAAATTCCACTATTAAAAGAGAGTGTACATTATAGATCAAATGCATCAGAAGCATTACGATGGTCAGTGGGTGTCCTAAAAATAAATTTGATACCATGGTCTAGGTGTGAAATTAATGGCCATACATTTTATATAAAATACCCAGATAATAAAACTGTAGTTCAAAATTATAGTGTATTAGTGTTAATAGAAGCATTGCATTTTTTAGTACTAAAGATAAAAAACCAATCTCCATGTATAGTGTATATTATGGGTTCATTGAAGATATTTGGGGGTTGATTATATTAAATTTTGAGTTCCATTTTTTAGCATGAAAATGGGTTATCAGTAACAATAGTTTCTGATAAAATTAATTTGGAATGACACTAGCTAATACAAATAGATTTCAATACAACGTTGACATTTTTATCATGAAAAAACATTCAATTTTTTTTTTCGATACCTCAAATATATAGTGGTATATCATTTTGGATAGAAGAAAATAGTATATTGGTGATGAAAAACTTTACAATGATCATCATTTATGTGATATCCCTACTACTACTGAAATATTAATAAAAAATATTGATAACCACGTCATAGAAATGGTTTTTTTTTCATACTGAAAAATCAGGAGGAAGGAGTATGAGAATATAATGCTCTAGTAATTTCATAATATAACAGGTAACATATATTTATTACTTGTTTTCATTTTTAATATTTATTAAAATTTTATGTTTTTTTGTTTAATTTTTTTTCTTAAAACACATTTTATATCTATAATGCTAAAAAATTATATATTTTTTAGTTTTGTTTGTTTTAGTTTTCAATTAATCAACATTATATATAATCATTGTATTGCTATTTATTTTTACTTCATTTTCTATTATTTAAATATAATTAAATTTTCCTTTTATATTGTTCATATTCTATTAAAAATATTAAGTTCTGAAATATAATATAATGAATATTTTTCAGTAAATGTTTTAAAATTATTGTTAACTACTCTATTGAATACAGTAAAGAGTTCTTTGTTTAGTATTTTTTTTGTTTTTTTGTACCATTTTAAAAGTTTTATTAATATTTTTATGTAACTATTGTATTTTTTTCTTTTATATATTTCATTTATTATATAATTGACGTTGTTATAATTTTAGAAAAATAATTTAACAAATAAAAATAAATAAAAATTCATTTTTTACATTTTATTAGATAATTTTATATTTTTTATTAAATTTTTATGTAACAATTGGATTTGTATATTTGGTATAATTTTTTTATTACTTTGATTTCCTACATTGATATACAAGGTAATATTAGAGCATTTATTGGAGTCACCTTAAGCTTCTCAAGAGTCCCATACTCAAATAACAATAGAGGAATCTACTCAACCTTCTACACTATATCCATATACTTCCATAGGTGAAAAGTAGAACACTAGGTTTAGAAAACATAATACAGATACTTTATAAAAATTATCAGTTCCTCATAGATGAGACCATTGGTTAAAAGTTAATTTTGATAATAATTATATTTTTGGGGTGTGAAAATTTAAAACAATTTAAGCCTTTTGTTGCATTGACTGTCTGAGACAAAGTGTGTATTTTGATTTGTAATGGGAGAAGTGTTAAAAAAGTGAAATTATCTAAATTATAGGAGAAATTTTTTGTCTGATCATTTATTATTATTTAACTTATCATTAAATTATTTAACTAATATAGGGGTTTCCCCCATATTATAATATGAAACATGATATACCTGACACTATAGAAGCCAATAATAAATTTTCAGATTTGGATTTTAGGTTTTGGAGTGATTACAAATCAACCCTCACATCATATCTCATTTTTTGGGAATGAATGAAATGAAACAATTTTGATATATATTGTTTTCAGGATGAAGATATATGGATGAAGTCTGCTAAGAGTAGACAGAAATGATCATTTTTCATAAGTGAAATGTTGGATTTTTTATGTTTTTCTTATATTAATGATCATATTAATTATTTAATTATTTTTATTTATAGAAAATTATGAGATGTCATCAAAAGATACAATTCAAAAAAATAATCCCTGAGTCCTTATCTTTTGGTGAGTATACATTATTAGAGTAACTAATGATGGTTGAAAATTTTCAAAAATTTTGAGATGAATCTTCAAGCTCAATGGAAGTTGACCATCCTTCCCCCCACCTACACATGAAAAAATTAAGTGGTCACTAATGAAAAAAGAAGGAAAATATATTATGGAATATTTGAGGGTTGTATTATAGAGCATTGTAATAATTTATTTAATTTATTTATGTTATTTATATTAATTCAAGTCTTTATATATTAATTAATTTTTAAAATATTTTTTATAGGAATTACTTGGGGACAATAACACATAAAGGACCTTTATACAAAATTTTAGGAATTTTATTTTATCTATATATTTGTAATGATTTAACAATTTGGTCACATACAAGGGTACTGAGAAGAATTATTGATAATGAATTTCTTTTTTCATACCAGATATTCTTCATGTGAGTATGTTTATAAAAGGAAAATATAGTCTTTATAAGATAAAGTTCAAGAGATGGATGAGATTATGGATGATATGTTGATAGACTTGGTATAGTCGATGTTTGTAGAAATGAAAAAAAATTTCAGGCTACAAATTACACTACTCCACCTCCACATACATATCATAATCCTCCATCTCTTCCTATTGATCCCACCCCTCCACCTACTCTTTCTTATCCAACTCCTACACTACCCCCTCTATAGTTTCTAATATATTTTGATTTATATATTGAGTATCTAAAAAATCATATTGTTTCATATGGAATTATAAATTATATCGGGGATATTTTTCATCATCAGTAGGAAGATATAAGGAATCTTAAGGTCACTAGGTAGGATATTAAAGATTTATCATAAAGAGTACCATTTTATAAAGATGTAGTTACTGTATTTGGATAAATTATTGGCTATTTTTTATATTTTCTAACTAAATTTTTCTAAAATAAATTTCTCATTTCAATATGTATAGATTATAACATTTATTTTATATTGGTGTTGTTTTTTGTAAACATTTTACTATTTATATATTTATCCATTTTTTAATAAGAATATATTAAGGGTAGAGAAATAATATATAGATAACAAAAAAATATAGGTGGTTATGAATTCAGATACTAGTTCTTTTAGACATAATAGATTATCAAGATATTTATCTTTTTTGTTGGATGTTTATGTGATTCCAATGGGTGATGACATTTATGGGTGTGTACTGACTGTGATAATTTTATAGAAATATATCATGTAGCATGTCACTAGTAATTTATTGGTCTTAAAAATGATATATGTATTTTCCATGTATGTCAATTATCATATATAATTTAGTTATTTTAATTTATTCAAAATTAATACATATTTTTGTTTTATATTTTGTATCATTATACACTTATTTATCAGTTTGATGTGATATATGTATAAGTATTTTTGGACCCATAATGTATTTATCCAATAGAGATGACAATTAAAGATGATTGAATAATAATATATATATTTAAAAGATTTCATAAAAATGTAATTAAGTGCTGGAAGATTCCTTTTCGTGAAGGGTATGGTACATATGCTTCTTCTTGTGTTATTTTAACTAACTTAATAACCACTAAAATTATATATTTTTTATATTTTTTTCCATTTTATGTTGTTTTTTTCTTTCTAAAGTGAGAAGTGATGTTGCTTTTACTTCAAAATACAAAATGGAATACAAGAAATTTTTTGTAATGTATTAAACAGATTCATTTTATTATTTGAATACTAGTATATTGTAATAAATT
This sequence comes from Viscum album, assembly GCA_963277665.1. Lineage (NCBI taxonomy): Eukaryota > Viridiplantae > Streptophyta > Magnoliopsida > Santalales > Viscaceae > Viscum > Viscum album. Next base: position 1,244,508,093 of record OY728153.1, read on the forward strand.
TTAAATTTATTTCATACATATAATTTTCAAATAGGGAATGTGATTACTTATTACAAAAAACAAGAAACAAGAGCACCAAGATAAAACATGTAAAAGAAATGATGAATTTTAAATTGTAATTTCTATATCTTGGATATAAGTGCATAAAATTATTTTTTGATTTCTAAAATTCTTTTGAAAAATAAATTTCCCTATCAATAAAGAGTATACAAACATGGATATTATATTCTATTATTGATGTTTGAAATTATTTCAACTAATACTATTACAAAATCCCAAATTTTTAGATTTTATTTTAAAATTATCTTTAATACATCTTATAATATAATTTCGAATAAATGTTAAGTTATTTTCATTAATTGGTATATTTTTGAAGACTCTCACTCTTATACTAAATAAGATCTAAATGACATTAAAAGTGAAGGAGTATAATATTTCAGAGGTTTTTTATATTTTATTTTACTTTCAATACATATTATAATGTTTGAATTTTAAATTGTAATGTTTAAATGGTTTGAATATTTGATTTTATTATACTGCAGAGTGATGTTTTTTTCTAAAAGTTTTTTCGATTTTTTTAATGTTTTGGGGCTATTTATGTGCTATTTGGAATATTTATCTTAATTATGTTAAGAAATATCATTATAGCATCTGTTGTTTTTATAACCAATGTGAAAAATTAAATTGATTGATTTATGAGGCCATTTTTATATAACTAACATGATAATCAAACCAACTCTATAGTTATAATCTAGTTTCTATGTATTGTTTTAGAAGCCAACATTATAAACAATTTATCATGTTAGTTACTATTATCAAATGTGATAAATATATTTAAAACATCACTTTCAATAATTTCATAATGTATCTTTTTTTAATTGATTCACTTGGGAAACCAATTTAAATTTCTATATAATTATTTTTTATATATAAAAAAATCATATGAGTTAAGATTAATTAATAAATTATACTAAATATTTTTATGTTTTTAATTCTTGAAAAAATTTCCATGTATTGTCTATGATATTTGATTATATGATGAAATACATTGGAATTTCTATAGATGGTTGGGTACAAGAATTATATAGTTCCTCAGTTAACTTGTATCTCTCTTGAGCAAAATAAGATAAGGAAATGGGACTATCCTTTCCCATTAAATATAATTTCTTGGCATATATAATCAATATTATGTTTATAATTCTTGACATCATGCATTATTATCATTTCCATAATTATAAGATAATTTAATATAATCTATGTGATTATATATTTCCATTACCATAAATGTAATATGTAATAATTATGCATTCAGTGATATAGAATCATTTTCTTATTTATTAACAGTATATTTTCATGCCATTATTATTTTATGTTTATTTTCGTTGTACATTATCCCTTAATGAGTGATGGATCTCACTAATTTTTATGTTTCCCATTTCCCTTGGTAATGAATAAGAATAATATATATGATCTTCTCTATGAATAAAATTAATGAATAATTATTTATACTTAAATGATGTAATATTACATATTATAATGAAATGATTATGTATGTAGTCTCTTAAAAGATAATACTCATTAATATTTTGTATTAAATCTCATTTAATATAATTTCCATGTAATATATAATCCATCATATTTTGGTAAATAGGAGTGGTGGCATTATAGATGGTATCATAGAAATGTTCAATAAAAACTTTAGAAACTTGATTTTAAACCAAATATATAGTGAAATAATATAAAAAAATATCCTTAAAAATGGTTTTTTGAATTTAATAGTGGTTAAAACGATTGCTAAATCATTTTTGGATAATTCAAAAAATTTGATAATGTACCAAGGTGAATCATTTTCCATTACTGAGAAGGGGGTATTGAATCAGTAGAGGGTAGATTTTTTTTTAATATAAATAAATATATGTGACTTGTTAGAGTACGATCCACTCAAAATAGGAAAACACAACCTCACACTATCACACAAAAAATGAAATAGAATGGACCACACAATATTTTTATAGTTCCGACCCAATGAGGAATCATAATCATTGTTCTATAGAGTTATTCCTCCAAACACAAATTCATTTCACTATAACCCCTTGTTAAATCATCTTAAAATCATTCATGGGGCACCTCACCAATCATTTCATGGGTTTCACTCAACATTACATATTCATGTTACAATATATGATAACAAAATGAATAAGATTTACAATTAAACAAGGTTAAATTCTCCAAAAAATAATAAGATCCACTTCCATGTTTCTATAAAATATGATATAATGAATCTCCCACAATTTATAGATTTATTACGCTTCACTATTATTATAAAACTCACATTTGATCTATTGATGATACTAGTTTCTTCATATGTTGATCACTAAAGAACCAAACATGGCTTCATATGGCTCTTCTTCTTATCTTTTATAAGACAAAATAATACTTCATGAATCCTCATTTCTCTCTCTATATATCTCTTTGAGATATATATTTTTTTACTCACACACTCTATATTTCTATCATTATTAAAATAATGTGTATTGGTATGTAACCATGATATCCACTCTCACTTTTCTGTTACAACATAGGGGACACACCTCACGATCTCTATTCTATTTCTCTTTTGTTACTCTTCATAGGTCGCAACCCATTATCTCTATATATTGATCATCCCATTGTAACGTCATGGTTCGATGTGCCGGCTAGTGGTGCCTCATACCCGGTTGGTCACATGGCCTCAAGATCATTTCACTAAATTCAAGAGGATTTTGACTAACAGTGAGGGAATTAGGTGTGATAGTGGGGAAACTATGACCTCATTGGTAGAGTAATGTAGCGGAAATAAATAGATATACAATAGGTAAAGAAGTAGTAACATGTAGTAAGTAAATAGTGGAATACAAAAAGAAATAAACAATTATAGCACATATATAAATGATGCAAGGTACATATATCATGGAAAGTATCCAAACAAGTCACAATGCTGGAATATATTACTAAACCAAAGTACAAAAGAAATAGATAAACTCCATCAGCATTGAAATCCTCATCTTTTTTCATGCTCTCCAACACCACATTAGTCAAGTACCTAAAGTAGAAGGGAGCTTTCCCTTATCTATACATGCAGAAATATAATCTTTTTGGGCCCAAAAGAATGACCCAAACAGGGTGTAAGATGAATCCTAGTAGGCAAACACCCAAATATATGTGCCAAATAGTCAATTAATATATATGTTAGGCAATAAGAAAAATGAAGTAGTAAACAAAGAAGTACTCAGAAGTAAAAAATCCTACAGTTTCAATTGCATTCATTTTCATATATCAAGTATGAGGCTAATCAGAAAAAAGTAACCCTCTGGGAATTACTCAAAGCCTATCCCCTCTGGTTCAACCCAACAAACATAGGAAACCCTCTTTTAGGCACTCACCGTCTAACCTATCTAGTTTAGATTTATCAGACTCTCTGAGGAAGCACTGACCATCAATTCCCCCTATGGTCTTGTATCGGTAACTAAAGACACTCTGAGGAAGCACTCAACCTCCAGTTCCCCCTGGAGTCTTGTAACATGGAACTATAGACAATATAAGGGAGAACTTAAATAAATCCCCCTATGGTATAACAATATAAAAGTAAACAGAAACTCTGTAGAATCCCTCAACATCCATTATCCTTGTGGCCTACTACACTAGGTTCCCATATCCCTGTGTATGTCAATCATGCACAACAATGTTAAAAAACCAAAGTAATCCTTAAGAAATAATTTTCTAACATCTTTCAAGAACTACTTGGTTAAAACAACTACAAGCATATAACAACATTAGATAAAACACTCCTTCCTAACAACACTAGGCATGGAAAGTAAGCTGCCTAACTGACAAGGATAGACCAAATGGTCAAAACCAAAAAAAACATGAGAAAACAAATCTATATCATTGAAAATAACCTTATTCACAATAAGAAAACCTCTACTAAGGCACACAAAGAATATCAGGCCTTAACATGGCTATATCCCTAAACACGTAATACCCTGTTCTTGGGTTTTGGGCACTTTTGCATGTAAAATTCAAAGACTAACTACGAAAAGGAACAAACCACCTACCTTAGTGTTGTATGATTGATATAATTTTCCATTTGCCCATGAATCGACATAGAACATGGTAGATCTACAAAAATGTATAAAACATTCAATAAAGGATATCTCATGAGAGAGGATAAATTAAGATATGAAGCTATAGAAGAAGGAAGAACTCACTATGGCGATTACCACGCTATCAACAGAGGTTGAATCTGATAACGGATGGTGGGTTAGTGGATCAGAGAAGAATCATCAGCCTCAGTCTCTCCTGGATGAGACGAGTTTTCAAGAAGCATTTTATGTGAAGGAAATGTGACCCTACTCCGATATAAAAATTAAAAGGAAAAGTACATGACATGTTCTTTAAAAGTACAAAGCATATACTTTCCTTAACTAGCCCCTGCTTTAGGCAGTCTCTAAGACACCCCACAAGGCCATGTACTCGGCTGTTACACAGCCAGTACACTGTCACCCTTGACAACCAGATATATGACATGTAATCCAAAGTACACAACATGCAATCCAAAGTACACGGTGTGTACTCCTTAAATTTCTAGATTCTTCTGTTTTTCTCAAAAACACCAGAAAAGAAAACCCATACCTGAAAAGAAAGTCTGGATTCTTACACCATAATCTCTATAATATCTATCATAAATTATATCTACATCATGGAATAAAGTTATTTTATTTTGTAATAAAATCATCATTTAATTCCACTTAAGACCTCTTGAAAAGTCACGAATCCCTCCCCATAAAGTGTACCCTTCCTGGGACAACAATGGGATAAGATAGATAATGACACCTGAGTCCTACCTCTATTAGGCCCTAGGTTGGTGACTAACACCCAGTGTATAGTAAACACAAAGATGAGAGGTATTACCCATTAAGAGAACAGCCGTGAAAGAAAGTGATAAGAATGACACCAATCATCTCCAACTCAAAACCCAATATAGAATAAAATCCAATGTACACATATGTAATGACCTATAAGAACTAATATAATGGAAGGGAAAACATTAAGTACCATAAAAAGGTAAGGAAAGTAGTGACCATGAATCCCAAATTTCTCTTGATAAACCCCTATCTAGTAGTAACTAGCTTGATCTCTAATATTCTACAACTGACCAGAAAAATAGTTTATATATACATAGGGTGAGTATGAGAGTATACTCAGTAGGATCCCCCGAATATATTCTTGTGTAAAAGTTAATGAATTTATGCTAAAGCACAATGAACAACATGTAAAACAAAATCTTCACCTAAACATATATAAAATGTTCTCGGCCTCACCCTGGATACTCTCACCAAGTATCGCATACAAAAACATACAATATAATAAATAATATCCAGGGTACCCCACTACTGCTTCCCTACTGGTTTTTCGCTCTTCCCTAATGTCGCACATCATTAGAAACTCCCTCCAAAAAGGCTTTCCCATAGACAGCTTGTGAAATCTCCACAATATGAACCTCATACATCACACCACCACATCCATATAACCAAAAGTAATCAGGTAGTTTTTGGGAGCCACAAAATCTTTTATAACATGTATCATACATTACCTATTATACCTCAATCCATCATATCCCATACATCAAGTAAGGAACCTCAAGACATCAATTATTATACACATTATACCTACAGTAGTCCTTAGAAAGTTGTATCTAGAATACAAGTGTGAAAAATAACCAAAATCCATTACATCCCTCTACACACATATATGATAAAAACTAAAAGTCATGCATACCATTACAAGTGACTACCAAGAGAAGAGAGAATGGAAAAATGGGGAACTCAGCCATCCATCCCCACACTAGGATGTTGGGGAAAACGACCCTCAGGGCTCAAAATCCCAGGAGTGTTAGTCACCCAAACTGATATGTTTGAGTAGTGTATAAAAGAAAAAAATTACATGGTATAATTTAGCTCACAAATTCACTATGGGCATAACCTAGTCTCAGACTCAAATATATCTAACGTCTCTTTAACTCCTAGCTGACACCGCTAAGACCAAATATCTTATTAAAACACAACCATTTAAAGAGATAGATTAAATTATTTTATTTCTTTTAATACTTTTCATATTATGTTAACTAATTCATTACCAATTACTTAACCAATAACAATTTCCACATTACATTTCATTACTATTACAAGAAATTTCCATTCCCTCTGTGTATAAGGAAGTAAAGGTCGTGTCTTCTCAAAAGTATAACCCTAGCATTGCATCCTAGCGAGATCCAAGCCAATGGGTTAAACATTTTTTTCATTTATTAACTAAAATATTTACCACATTACCAGGTACTATATGAAAACATCCTAAGATACTAAACAAGGTATATAACCAAGAACATTCATTTTCCTCAACCTGTGGGGAAAGGAAAAAATTAAATTAACAACTTGGTTATCAGAAAAATAAAAAATCCAAAAAATCATGCAACTTCTATATTAATGTATAATCTTGAAATCAACCCATTCTATCATCCCTGGTTTCCTCCCCAACACCCATATGCATATCCCAATGCATCCCACCATCACAATAATAAACTACTGCCACAAAAAACCAAGCCTCCCCAGCCTATATACAAGAAAACCCTTGGGGCTCAGCCGTCCCAGGCTCACATAACACCAGGGAATGCCCTCCCCATATACCATAACATCTGTCTAGGCTTAGTCATCCCAAGATCATGTCACATCATAAGCAGTAAGAAAAAAATAGAGAAATAAGGATCTTGGCCCTAAATCAAGGTATTCGGCCTTCACACAAAACGATCTCTCATAGCTCTACAACATATGGAACTTACCATTACAACAAAGTTGGAAACTCAGGCCCAACAATTCAATGTATATTATCTCACAACTAATTCTTAATCCATATTGAATTAAGTGATTCATTACTTATAGGTTCCAACTACAAGAAACCTAACCATTAAGCCAACAAAAGCTGTTACAAATTAAATATAAAATAAATTTGATCCATCTTTAATTATTTTACCAAAAAAAATTAACATGATTTACACAATTATTCAATTCAATACAACATGGAAGATTAATTAATTTAAACATACTCATAGTAATAAAAATACAACACATCATATTTATTAAACATGCCTCTATAATCATTGAGCCTATTTATTAAAATTTAATTCCATATTTATATTCTTTACCAATTCCATATGTTAATCCAAGAATAACAACCACAACTTAGATACCACACTATCTATAAAAACAAGATGCAAACCATTATGATGGAATAAAATATAAACATTGGGAAGTGATTGATATCAATTATTTAATCTGATTAAAGTAATTATTAGGTTAATTTCATTATGATATAAGGGGATAAATCGTGTTATCTCTATTATTTATTATAAATAAATAGATAATCAACGAATCCACTACCCCAAAAGGGTGATAATGTTCATCGCACAAGAATAAACCAATGCTTAAAATCCCAATTGTATCTTCTGTAAGAACTGCATCCACCTGAGGATGTTGTGCCATAGTCACACCAACCAATAACCAAATAAAATCATTAGAAACATGGAAACAAATAACCATCATAAGAAAAGTCAGACTAGGAAGAAACAAATTGAATAACCCTAAATAACTAAGGTATAACATACCTCAAATTGAATATGGATTGATGGAGGGAAGAAAGAGGTCGATCCTTGGAAAAGGTATCCCCAAAATGTTAAATAAGGAGTTATTAGGTCTCCTGTAATCGAGAGAGAGGTGTTTCAGCCATAGGTTTTGAAAAACTTGAGTGTTTGAAAAGGTTTAAAACATACATCATCATGAATTTACATGATTTTTAATCACCATTCATGTCGTATAATAATCAAGGTTTGGTTTCACAAAAAAACATATCCCCTTTTTATTTTTAAAACCTCGATTCATTAAACATCATGAAACACACTTTAATGTCATGTACCATTACACGACATGAAATCTGTTGGATCCAAGGTTATTCTTTTCTAGAAATTAATAATGCTTTGTTTTTGTTTCTAATCCTCACATGGTTGACCAAGTAATTTTCTAGATAGGTTCTTTTATAGTACAAAATTACAATAGTGTTGAATGTGGTTTCATTTCGAAGTGTTTACCAAATTTTTGGGTGAAAAATATTTAGGAAGTGATAGTATCATGAAGGTTTTTTTTAAATCAAATCATCATAAATATGATAAATGAATGGGTTTCGTGAAGTCTGGGTTGATGTTTGTGAAGTTGGGGAGCATCCCAATTGGTGACGACAATCTCTGTGATTATGAGAATTGGAGAATCATGAGAACATGATGGGTTTATGGAAATACTTACAAAAATGTTAGATATCAATGGAGAATCCCGAATAGATGAGCATCATGAAGATGTTTTTGAAATATCAAACAAAATTCTAGGGCTATTTGTCTATCGGGAATGGTTACGTCTATAAATATATGTCTATACCTAATTCATTTCACATGAATTTTTTTTGGGTGAATCTGGAATTTCTCTGATTTCATGAAGCTTGAGGAGCACTGTGAATTTGGGTTTTTATGAAACAATGAATATTGTGAAAAGAATAGTTAAGTATTGACTAATCAAAATTATTCTAAGTAATGGGTGCTTCATGATGATGGGGTCATAAAGGCTTAGTGAGCTTTGTGAAGATAGTTTGTTCCGTGAAGGATGTTTTCTTCCTGAAAGAAATGAGCATCGTGAATGAGCTTCAAGAATGACCGTATTGAACATCTGGATTAAGTGAATAGTTATTTTAAAGTGCATCAACTCAGGACATTGATGAAAGTATAGTATCATACTAGTCAGGGAAAAATAATTTGATTCTAATCTATTGATGAAACCTTCAATTTGATAAATAGTGTAAGACTTCACCCATGGCAGTGTGCATGGGGGAGGCGATGGAAGTGTTCTTAGGGATTCAATATACCATCCCTAAATTTTTTAAAGGTATTTTTTTTGGATTAGAGTGAATTTATATGAACTCTTTTATTCCACAACTACTGAAGATTAGTGAATTTATTTTATAACCGATGCATTGTCGATGTATTCTTCTTGGACTAGCCCCTAATATTGAAGCATGTAAAACTATTGTGATTCCAATATGCATGTGAATGTTTTATTACTGATAGAATATATAATACAAGTTTAATGAGTTACCACCAACATGGGAACAATATCTGTCACATTAAAAGAAAAGGTTGACACCTTAATTTACCACTCCCCTCTCAATGTGTTTCTGGTTCCAACAAGTTCTATCAGATATAAGGTTCACATATGTGGGATACACTATAGTAAAGAAAATATCTTTTAATGATTTTATTATCTTTCCTATATCAATAGTGATGTGTGGTTTTGATGAAGATATAGTTATCTATGATTAGAAATCAATATCCACCAAGACCATGATGAATAGGGAAATGAAAGATAAGATAAAGTTTAAGAAGTGCCTATTATCTAAAGAAGAGGTAGTATCCAGTTATCCATGCCTTTTGGATAATGAATATATACCAAGTATGGAATGTAAAGAGAACTTTGATTATGTTTTCACCAAATAACATAGAACACTTCAACCTCATATAAATCAACATTTTCATGTTATTAAAAGGTATGTGTTAGAACTTTTTAAATATTTCCTCAAAATAAATATCCTATAACAATTGGTGATGCTGATTATTCTACAAACTCATATGGATTTTTAATTTTGAGATGAAGAAATTATCTGTATCATATTATTGAGGAAAGTCTCAACATTGTTTTTATAATCATTTAATGTATGTAGGTTGAGATCACCCACTTGGATGGAGAAGCATATGCTATAGAAAAGGTCTTGTAAGTAAAAGTTCTAGAATGTTTAAATCTCTCTAGAAAAATTAAATTATTTTATGAAACTAATGGGGAACTAGAAATAAGTTCTCTGAAATACCTCATAGAAGTTTAAGAGAAAGAGGGATTCAAAAAATAATTTCAATAAAAGATATATGTGATTGAAGAGAAATTGATATATAGCATTGATGTAAAGGGATAGAAACTAGATGGAATATCCATGAAGATCAAGGAACTTGACTCTTTGGTTGAGAATATAGTGATGCTACTGGAATAATAAGTTATTACAATGAATAAGGCTTATGAATAAACAATGTCTAGGATTGAAGATCAAAAAATCATCATCAATATTAAATGTCTATATTTGGAATCCAAGTTGGTAAATCTTGAGATAATATATATTGATACTTTAAAAATGAAGAATATAGTTGTTGAGCTACATAATGTTCCTTGGAGGATTCTAAAGCTGAAATACCTCCAACAAGTGATAAGAATATAATGACATATTTTGATGATCTATATCAAGCAACTGAGAAGAAAAAAGTATCATCCATACCTACTTTTTAAATGTCTCTAAACTTATTATTATGAATATTTAATGTTTTAAGAAAAATAATGGACATGTATGGATGAAAAAATGTGATAATAACCCTACCACCATGGCTAAGTTTGATATGAAAAGAGTAAAAAATTAGGTTACCCACGAATAGCACAACTAGTCATTAAGATGATTCCAAAACCTTATACTGAATATATATAAGGAGATCAAGATTCATTGGTAAATTTACATGCATTATTATATTTATAAATTTTTCATTTGATTTTTTGTAAAATCCTTTAAATGAAGATGTATAAAGGAAGCCTATTTCAAAGGGAGAAATCCAGAGAAGAAGAAAAAACATCCAAATTTCTAGGAGAATCTGTATATTGCTAATTGATTTTGGAAGCTTGGTAACACCATTGATGTATGAAATGGTTGTGGAAATAATGTAGGTATATTCTTATCTCAATATTAAATGATTATTGATAGGAAAAGAATACCAAAATAATATTCTAAGTATAAAGAAGCTACATTAAGATGAAATCATAGGAATATTATTAACAAAACTTCTCCTATGATGATATCAAATAAGGAAGCTAAAAAGACCCTAGATTCTAAATCAATGAATTTTAAGGGTAGTGAATCCAAAATAACTACTATGAGTGATGACACTCAGACAAACCCATTTGGATTCATGAGTTCCTAATGACATGTTAGTTATTTGTCCAGAATATTTTGAAAGAATGAGGATGCTTGAAGATGCACATGCCAAGCATAGTGTAGAATGAAAAGAAAAGCTTCAATGTGACAAAGAGAAAGAGCATGAGAGTTTGAAAACACAATGAAAATCATGTCTCAAAGAATTTTTGTGTGAGATATGCATGAAATCTGACCACATTGCAAAAGGATGTTAAACTTAAATACCAGAACAAGAAGTATCCCTTAGGATGTGTAATAATGTATCATCCATGATGGTTATTAAGAATAAATATTCTCCACACAAATTAGAAGATAATATGAAGAGATCCAGGTCACAAAAAAAAATCAGAACATATGTTCTAATTTTCAATCATGAAGACTAGATCAAATGGAGCCACATGGTTTAGAAGACCATCTCATCCATGCAGTTCATATTGATGAATCAAGGAGGATATAACTTATTTTGCCCATATTTTTTGTATTCTATTCGGCTTATAATCCATGGAATTTTAGGGGATTAAAGTCCTCAAGGGGAGAACCTGAAATGAAGATAGGGATATGAATTACTGATATCCAAGGTGAAAAAGTCACCATCTCTCAATAATTATTCAATTCAATGTTCAAATATAGAAATGACGGTGGATCATTTTTTGATGAAGATAAAGATGTTCCATTCTGTATAATTAAGATATAGAATGTACCATCATGGATTGATCTTATTTATCGTATCATGTAGAACAAGTGTTCAAGAATATTATCCTTGGTGATGTTGTGAAAGTTGTCCAATGTGGATAATAACAAGTTGAATAACCATTCGAGTGTATTCTCCATGATTAAATCTATTAAAATTCATTCTTGATGAAATCCACCTATATGAAGATGCTGAGAAGTGTTTCCATTTATTGGGGGAATCAAGAATGATGAAGAGGCTACCAGAATCATTATTTTAATTATTATCAAACATGATTATTCTAGAAATTTATTGAAGATCATGTTGTTGGAAAAGAAGTTTTAGGTTGAATTTCCATAATTTTTTTTTCACATTTAGTATCTTCATCCTTGAATGAGATTGAATGACAATTGAACTTGAGTACATGTTTTCTCATCCCATTAGTTATTATGATTAGTGGACATGGAACAAATTCCAATGAAGAAGGAATTTATTTTGATGAAATATTTTCATTGATAACAAGATTGGAGTTGATAAGGATTTTACATTCAATGGAAATTCAAAAAGGATAAAATGTTTTTCATATGGATTCCAAAAATAGAATACTTAATTGGAATTCTTAAAGAAGAGTCTACATCGACCAACCAATGGTATTTCTTATTAGAAATGATAAACCAAAGGATTATAGACAAAATAAGGCCATATATGGTCTTAAGTTGACACTAAAGGTGTGGTATTTTGGTCTAGATTTTTATACAATGAAGCTCAAATTTAAAGTAAGAGGTGTCGACCATAATCTCTATGAGAAGAATTCAAATATCAATTTATGGTGTTTTTATACGTGGGTGATATTATATTTGCTGGAAGTAGGTAGAATTCAGAAGAATAATTTTCTAATAACCTAAAATAGGAATTTGAGATGTCTCTGATTTGTGAACTAACATAATTCTTAAGGATACGAGTGATTCAGAGGAAATACTACAATTTTATTTCTCAGAAAAAGTATGAATGAGAGTTGTTGAAGAAATTCAATATTCTTGAATCCAAACCATTGTATACTATGATCTTAGTTGAGAAAAACTAGGAAACACAAGGATGGGACATCAGTACATCCCACAATGTATAATAGAATTATTGGAAGCTTATTATACTTGAGTGCGACACAGTTAGATATTGCCTTTTCAACATTCTTAGTAGCTCTCATTTAGAGTAATACAAAGGAAGAACATTTGATGTTAATAAAATTACTCATGAGGTACATTCAAGGCACTCACAATTATGGATTATACTTTGCAGCAGGAAAAGTTAATGAACTATCTACATTTTATGATGCCAACTAGGATAGAGATATGGTAGACAGAAAGTCCACAAGTGGTGGGGAATTATTTATTGGAAATAAATTTTTAGGATGGTTGAGTAATAAATAGGAAAGTACTTATCTTATTACTACTAATGTAGAGTATATCTTTACTACAAAGGCTTGTACTCAACTATTGTGGATAAAGAAACAACTGATTGATATTGGTGATGAGGTGAAACAACCAATGGTGATTCACTATGATAAAAAGATCAAGATTGATCTTAAGAATAATCATGTTCCACATTATCATATGAAACATATTGAAATCAACTATCACTTCATCAAAGAAAATATTGAACAATGAATTATTAAAATGGATCATGTTGGAACTAATTACCATGTGGATAACATTCTCACCAAGTCATTGTCAGCACATGTGTTCAAGAAACATCATTTGAACCTAGATTTTAAACCACCTCCTAGTGAAGGAGGAGGTTATGGTTATTCCCATATCCCTAGATTTTTGAACTATATTAATCTGTTTGTCAATATGATGCATGTTTGGGGGAGAGATATGATCTTTGGGGAGTGTGTTTTGATCTCTACATGTATAGATATTGGTTCTTTGGGTTTATTTCCACTGGGGGGAATGGAGAAAAAAAATTAAATTGTAAAAAGGAGGAGGATTAAAATTTGATTATTTTATGGTTACATGAGAATGGAGGACGGAGAAAGTAGTTGCATGTTTTTGACAGACTATGTAGTGCTTCTATGACACAATGAGAATCTGGTGTTATGAAGAAACAGATCATGGAATGCAATTCTTGGACATATATAACAATTCTAAAAAATGAGAACCCAATTCATTATTCCCCTCTTTTTTTCTTACAGTAAGAATTTCTTGTGTAGACTTATAGTGTTGGATTATTTCCTTCTCTCATATCAGGTTTTGATAGCGATTGGGGATACATTTATTTTTTCTGTAGATTTCTAATAAACCCAAAGGGGGGATTGTTGGAACCATATATATTATTTTATATAAATGGTGTATGTTTCTTTAAACAATCATATGGTTTACAAATTAGTTTTTAGGCAATTTTACCTACAGTACAGGCTTCCAACATTGTTGAAGGTGGCGTCATTTCCTAGTTTTTGAAAAAATTCTGGGATCATAATCTGAAGGAAGGGATAACATCATGAAAGGTTGTTTTCTAGAATCATATCATCAAAAATCTAATAACAGAATTTATTTTTTGATTATTGGGTTGACATTCTTGAATTTGTGGAGCATCACGATCGGTGACAGTTTTCTCTGTGATTATGAGAATTGGAGAATCACATGCGTGTGATGGTTTGATATAATGCATTTCTAGAACGTTAAATATCAATGGGGAATCGTGAATGGAAGAGCTCCATGAAGATTTTTTTTAATGATCTTAGAAATATGATAGATGAGGTAGAGAATCGAAAATGGTCCATCCTATAAATATAAGGCTACCCCACTTCATTTCACATGAATTTTTTTAGGGAGAATCCAGAATCACAATGATTTCACAATGCTAGGGGAGCTCCATGAATCTGGGTTTCTATGCGTGTTTGACCATCATGGAAAGAATAGTTATGTCTTGACCGATTATAATGCTTCTGAGTAATGGGTGATTCATGATTATGGGTTAGTAAATGCTCATTGATCTTTGTGATGATAATTTGTTATGTGAAGGCAATTTCCTCCACGAAGGTAATGAAATTTGTGAAGGATATTTGAGAATGGAACTATAGAACATTTCGAATAATTGAATGTTGAGTTCAATGTGCATCATATCAAGACATTGATTTAATAATATTCCTGTTATAATCTAGAACAAGGACTTTAATGACAATCTATTGAGGATACCTTCATGTCAATAAGCTGTGTAAGACTTCACCCAAGGCAGTGAGCTAGGGGATTCTACAGAAGTTTTCTGAGGGACACAATGTGAAATCTCTAAAATATTGTAAAGGTATAGTTTCTAACAAATAGTTAACATGTATGAAATCTTTTTTTCCAAAATTGGTGATGATTATTGTATTTTGGTATGTTTGGCACACTGTTGGTGTAGGTTCCTTAGACTAGTCTTTAGTGATGAACCAATTAAAACTATTGTGGTTCCTTATGGAATATGAATGATTTATTGCTGATAAAATCCATAGTAAATGATTAATGAGTTCCAACCAATGTGGGAACAAGATCTATCACATTAAAATAAATAGTTTACACCAAAATTCACCCCTCCCCTCTCAGGGTGTTCAAGTGTTTGATAAAATATCTCTACTTATAGATTTTACCAGTGGAGTTCGTTCAGACTTCCTCCAAATCTCCTCCAAGTATATCAGTCTTGAGAAATGTGAAAAGGGTCGATCTATGTGGATCTAAACCCATGCATTAGATACCTCTCAAAAACATTCTCTTCCTTGAGAATTCAAAACCTACCCATGGAAGAAACATAAAAGGGTCATCTGAATAGCCACCCTATGAGATATATCTCAAGGCTCTCGCCACCACTGTATATCAACCACCTCATAGAGGGAATAGTGTAAAATCATGAAATTGTAAAAACCATATAATAACTACTCTCTTTGGGGATATACCTCTCAAAGAGAGTAATCCAAAATAAGAAACAAGAGAAATCCATCTCATAAACCATAAAATGTATACAATCACAAAATGAGTATCGTTACAAGAGAAGATATAAACATAAAAAACCTCATGGTATAGAGCACATATCTGTGATGCACACTCCCAGGTTCTCTTCTCCACGTCCTTGTTCTGCCACAAGATATTAACCAAGGGGATAACATGCTCTTGTAATACCTTCTCATTACGGTCCTGGATCTATACAAGAAGATCCTTGAAGGTTACATAATTATAAAAATTGATCTCTCCCCAATTTATGATGTGAGATTTTCCATAAAGATAACAATGGAGCTGAGATACCTAGAAAAAATTATGTATCTTGAAAATCTGCATGGGATGTTCTATCTGATATGTTGCGGATCCAACATGAGATAACACCTCAAAATTCCCAAAACATTAGGGGGAAATATTACTCTCATGACCAAAATTCACTTCCCATGTTGGATAATCACCTTTAATAACACCAGATCCCAATATTCTTACTTCAGAGGTATCCTCCTATGATCATTGTAAGATTTATGATGATCATATACTGCCTTAATCCTCTAAAAAATCACCTGAAACATTTCTGTTTTATTCTTTACCAGTTCTGATCTGAGAACTGCTCACTCTCTGGACCTAGTCCATCACAATGGAGAACATCAAGATCATACATATAAATATTTAAATGGTGATATATTGATCGTGGAGTGAAAACTATTGTTGTAATTGAACTCTATTAAGAGCATGTGACTTATCCACATACCTTCAAAATACAACACATAACAATGAAACATGTATTCAAGAGTTTGGATTTTCTGGTCTCTCTAAACATCCTTCTATGGATGAAAACTAGTGATAATTAATAGTAAATAACTAAAATCATTTTGGAGACCTCTCCACACTGAGGAGGTAAAAAGAGTATCTTGATAAAAAATGATCTTCCTTAGGGCTCCGTGGAGTCTCACCACATCATGCAGATATTGTCTCAATAAAACTTCCACTGATATCAACTCCTTGATCTCTATAAATTGGGTTTGTTTCATCAAATGATAAAATACGAAAAATATATATTCATATACTCCTATGCTCGAGGTAAACTAATTAAAAAGTACATCTTGATGTACTACCACTTTCATTGAATTACATCTAATGACTGGAGCAGATCACTAGGAACACAATGCTTGGTCTTCACCTTCGGGTAGACCAAAGGTAATGAATCAAACTCTGTAACAACATGCTTCCACCTAGTACACAAAAAAACCTATCAAAGATCTGTACATCTTTTTCACCCGAGGATGTACCACCAAAGGAAAACTATATAACTCTCTGAGAACCATCTCATGCATCTCCAAAGGAATGAAAAAACTTCCCTGAAACAACACTCAGTGATGTTCATCCTGAGATCAACCATCAATGGCCTCACCATATAAAAATTGGTCTCTCTAAACCTCCACATAAAATCCCCCCACTGTAATTCCTCCACCTATTTCACTATAGATGACCACATCATCATCTAAAAAATAAAACCTCTTCCCCCAAATTCTCTCATATTTAAATGCAATACTGAATGTTCTTCCATCACTCTTTAGGAATCACCTACTTCATGCACCACATCACTATTTAACTTCATACTTAGTGCATTAGATACATCATTCCACTCTCTAGGTGTATATAGAATATCAACGTTGTAATCCTTTAAGAACTCTATCCCCAAACACTAACGCAAGTTCTAGTCACATTGAGAGAATGCAAACATCATGATATTATAATCATGAAGACAATTTTTTTCCCTAATGAGATAATTTCTCCCCAACATCAATGAAAAAGATTCCACATACAACTCGATATTGTGGCTTCCATAGTTATGATCATGGGTATGTAACAGTTGAAACCCATAAGAAATGACTGATCATTACTGGATCAGAACACAACCCAATCCAATGTGCAAAGAATCATATAAAACATAACATTGAACCCCTTTCATTTGAATACAAAGAATGGTGCACTGACCAAATTCTCATTTAGATACTGAAAATCAATTTGAAATTGATCTATCCATAAGAATGTCTGATCCTTTATGGTCAATGATGTTTGAGGAGTCACAACCTGAGAGAAATCAGATACAAACCTCCTATAATAGCCTACAATACTAAGGAAACATCCCACCTATACCACTATATTGGGGGATTCCCAAGAAAAAACTTTATATATCATTGATGGATACTCAATTACTCTATGCTGGGATACAATATGCCCTTATAAATGGATTTCTTGGGCCCAAAAATCACACATTGGAATGTTTCCAAACAATTGCTCACACGGAAGAACACCTAAAATAGAATGAAATTGCTCTGCATGATCCTCTTTCTATGACGAGCACACACTAATGTTGTTAATGAAAACTTCCACGAAAATGTCATTGAACTCACTGAAAATATTTTTCATTAACCCCACGTACACATCTAGATCATTCGTTACACCAAACAACATCACAACAAACTCATAATGCTCATAAAGACTATGGAAATGATTCGTTGGGATATCCTTATATTTAACACTCATCTAATGATTTCATGACCACAAATCAGTATTTGAGAACCAAATTTCACCCTTTGTTTTATTAAATATATCATCAATACATGAAAGAGGATTGTGGTTTTTCACTATCACATGGGCCAACATATGATAATTGATTCAAAACCACAAACTAATATTAGCCTTCTTCATAAAAAAAACTAATTCACTCCATACTAACACACTTAGACGAATAGAACCACAATAAAATAGACCATCAAGCTATATACTTAGATCCTAAAACTAAAAAGGTGACATTCTATATAGAGACAACAAGATTAGAGAAATGCATGTTTGTACATTAATACCTAACTCAATATCTTGGTGAGGGCGTAATGCTACAACCTATTCTATAAATACATCAAAGTACTCTTATATAGCCCATGGAAATGCTAATTTATAAACCTCTGGAAAACTCAGCATCATCAAAACCATAAAGGATGACAAGGACAGAATGCACCTCTAACCCATTTGAGGGTATCTCTCACCAATAAACACAGTTGTCTATCTATTACCATCAAAGAAAACAACCTACCTCCTGAATAAATCCACAAGAGCCTTTACTGAATACAAATAATCCATGATAGGTATGATTTCATATGAAAATATTTATAAACCTAGGAAATATAACCTTTATTAGTGCTTCCCCACCACTAGCTCAAATTTTTTACATACACCAAAAAAGTCAGATCGACCTCCAATTTTCATAGTAAAAACCAATGGAATTATGAGCCTCTCTACCTAAATTCCCAATGAATGGACAAGAGAATGTGATATAAAGGAGTGTTTCACTCCCAGATCAAACAAGTCATGCACCCAAGTAGAAAAAAATTAAATGGATACTAAAAAAACATCTATCTCGCCTGGAGATAGTATTGAAAATGCATGAAGATATCCAAGACCTACTCCATGGCCTCTTTGACCATTCTGAATACCACCTCTATTACCAAGCTCTACTCTATGTGGAAGGAGAGAATCCTAAGGCTATTCTATTCTTGCCACTGTATACACTCTTCTAATCCAAAACAAGACAAACATGATGCTGCTGCTTTTTTTTGAACTACCTCAAAAAACGATCCTGAAGCAGAACAACTGGAACCTGCTAACTACTCATAAATTTTGGGCACTCTTGCCGCTGATAACCCTAACCTCCACATGAAAAACATGCATCTAATCCCTCATCATAGTCCTGAGATCTGCCACCTCTAGATAAACTATAAATTTAGGGTTGTTACTTACCCCTATATGATTAGAATCTCTTTT
Organism: Viscum album; assembly: GCA_963277665.1. Taxonomy (NCBI): domain Eukaryota; kingdom Viridiplantae; phylum Streptophyta; class Magnoliopsida; order Santalales; family Viscaceae; genus Viscum; species Viscum album. The sequence goes on from OY728153.1 coordinate 1,244,527,689, forward strand.
TTCCTGAAAACTAGGATCCTTGTACCATAGCTCTACTTCACGAGGAATCCTGACGACTCCCCTCTCATGATGTTCCGATTCTTGATAACATCCTCTTAATGACCTTTTATCTCACCAGCACCTTAAAATACATCTTCAATATAAATTGGGAGACATGGAGCTATATATCATGATACAAAGACTCCTCAAAATGCCTCTCCCCATCCACCTTATCTAGAAATGGGTCCAAAGAATATTGTAGAAGGTTCCTAAAAAGGATGCAGAACTCTCGCACACTAGATCTCCCCTATCGAAGTGTAAGTAGCTCTTAGAGATTGGATGCATTCAAATTTGAAGGACACTAAGCTCTGAACATGTCTCGAAACTCCTCCCATGATACTTTGGACTCCGTAAAATATTTGAGAAATAAGAACCTCCACTTCCTCTATTCCACATAAAGCATCATCACAACTGGAATTATCTAGTGCTCCTTTCGAGAATGGATCAAACTATAGGCTATCTTAACCTCCTCCAATGAGTCTTCTTTGACTACATCTGAAACATGACCCTCGTAAATCTGTATACATTTGAATTTAAACCCTTAGAGTGTCCTCCTATATGTGTTGTTGTTGTAATCCTCTACAATATAGTGATCTACTGGAAAAACCTACTAAACAGCTTCTATGTGAACCTAATAAGTACGTCGGCCTGGATCCATGTATGAAAAATAAAAAATAGTTAGATATTCTAAACCTGGATTATGGAAGACCTTAATATTAATTAATTATTTTCTTTTATTAATTTTAGGTTAACCTGAACCAATGTATACCCATTCAAACCCTAGATAAATGAATAAATATGCATGATCTTTTCATAGTTTTCTACCCTACATCTAGTATCACCTCATTTAGTAGAAATTGTAAGAATAATATTCTCTGCAAAAGATCATGGGTGGTGGTGGTTAAATACCTATTTCTACATCAGTCTCCATTGTTTATAATGATTGCAGAATATAGATGACACTATTTCCCTACCATCCCCTGCAAACTCCTCTGTGCCTAACTCAAAACTCTATCATATCCTTCAAAAAAAAACTTAGATACCACACTTTCAAGACATGTTCTCAACAAAGTGTGCCCCTTATAGGACGAAAATGAATTAATAGAGACAGTAACACTTGATTACATCCTCTATAAGGCCCCTGGTTGGTGACTACCATCGAGGGTATACTAAACACAAATAAGGGATGCATTTACCTCTAAGAGAAAGAATGTGAAAGAGAGAGATAATACACACCAATCACCTCTTACTTATACTTAAATAAAAAAGAAAACATGAATTAAAAATATGTATTAACATGAAATAACTACTATAACTGAAGAGAAAACTTGAAGTACCACAAGAAAAGTAAGGATAATAGTGACAATGAAGCCCAAAAAACTCCTCCTATACCCCAAGCTAGTAGTAACCAAACTGATATCCAACCTACTAAAAATGTCTTGAAATATAGTTTAGATATAAGTAGGGTGAGTATAACATATACACATTAGGATACCCCCTAAATCCTCTCATAAAAAAGGTAAATAATGCATGCAAAAGAACAATGAACTACAAGTGAAACTAACTTATCACGTAAACATGTTTACTATGTTCCAAGTCTCACCATGGATACTCTAACCAAGTATCTCATACAAGCGGATATAATATAATAAATAATATATATCAAGGCTACCCCACTTACTCTTCCCACTAGTTTTTCTATCTACCCCAATGTCACACATCTTGAGCATCTCTCTAAAAAAATCTACCCTAAGGAAATCTAGGTGAAGTTGCACAACATGCATGTCGTGAAACACAACACCACATTCACATAACCAAAAGTAACCAGGTAGTTTTTGGGAGCCACCACAGCCCGTATAACCTATACCATACATAGCGTATTATACCTCAAGCCATTAGATCCCATGCACTGAGTAAGGAACCTCAAGACATCATTACCTATAGATGTCATACCTAATGTAGTCCTTAGAAAAATATATCTAGAATACATGTGTGTGAAATAACCACAATCCATTACAACCGTATACACATGTATATGGGTAAAAATAACCTTCGTGCATACCAAAAAAAGTAACTACCAAGATAAGATAGTGGAGATAATGGGGCAGTCAACCATCCATTATCCCACTAGGATGTTGGGGAAATCACCCCCCAGGGCTAAGAATCCCCGAGGTGTCAATCTCCATAACTGGTAGGGTCGAGTAGAATATAAAAAAAAAACAAAAATTACATGATATAATATATATCACAACCACACTATGAGATTAACATGGACTTATACTCACATGCAACTAACATCTCTCAAACTCATGGTTTCCACTACTATGACCAGATATCCTATGAGCACACAACCATTTAAATAACTACATTAAATTATTTTATTCATTTTCATAGGTTTTCATTTACCTTAATTAAATCATTAACTAGTAATTAACCATTAAAATTTTCCACTTTATATTTCATTACCATTACAACAAAGATCCCCCCTATAGGTATAAACAAACTATGTCCATGGCTTCATATAATTATTACCTCTACACTATATCCTAGAATGATCCAACCACATGGGATAAAAATATAATAATTTATTAATTTCATTACTTTAAATAATACAAGTTACTCTTGAAAAATATCATAAGATACTAAAAAAGGTATAAAACCAAGAACATTTATCTGCCTTAAGAAGTGGGGAAAAGAAAAGAAAATAAAAAAGTAGGATGTTCATCAAACAGACAGTTGATTCAAATAAGAATCAAATATTCATATAAAAAAGTAAGCCTAAAATCAACCTGTTCAGTTTTCCATGATGTAATCTCTGACACCAACATGCATATCCTGATACATCCAATCATCACAAGTGTCAGCTCCTACCACAAAAACAAGGACTCCCCACCCCATACACCAAAACAACCCTCCAGGCTCATCCATCACAGAGTCTTATCACATCCTCGACACCCTTCCCCATATACCACAACCACTATCCAAGAACGTCCATCCCAGACTCACGTCACATCACAAGAAGTAGAAAACAATAGCAACAAGGATATAGAACCTAAACCAAGGCATTCACCCTTCACACATAACAATATATCTAAGCTCCAAAGAATAAATAAATCATCCTTACTATAAATCATGAAACATGGGCCATATAACTCATTATATTTTATCACATAGACGATTATTATACCATCTTGAATTAACTGATTCATAATTTATAGGTTCCAACTATGGGAAACCTAACTAATAAGTCAGCACAAACATTCACAATATAATAAAACAATTAATTTAACATCCATATAATTATTTTAACAAAAATCACTAACATTCATTACAAATTTATTCAATTCCATTAACACATAGAGGATAAATCCATTTATACATGCGTGTATCATTAAAACTACAACACACCAGAAACACTAAACCTTTCTCTTTAATATTTCATCCAATTAATTAACAATTAATTCCATCTTTTTTTTATAATCAATTACACGTGATAATAAAAGCATAAAAATAATAGAATATGTACCGCACTATCTTAAAAAATGGGTGAACTATTATCATGGTACAAAATAGAAAAATCACCATGAAATCGATACCAATTATTTAATCTTATTCAAGTAATTATTATGTTAATTTCATTATCATCAAAAAGCATAAATAATTATAGCTCTATGATTTCACATAAATAAATAAATAATCATTTAATCCCCTACCTATAAGGGGTGTTGGAATTATTCACATGAGAATGGATCAACACCACAGATCCTGATCGACTCTCCCACAAGAACTGCATCTATCCTAGGATGTCTCACAACAACCGCACCAACCCAAAAAAAAACTCAATTAAAAACATGGAGATCAAGAAACATCAAATGAAAAAGTGTAACTAGAGGAAATGGTTTGATTACACCATAATAAGGAAGGTAGCAAATACCTTATATTGAATACAGATCGAAAGAGGGAATCTAGAGGCCGATCCTTGCCAAAGAAATCCCTAAAACATTGAAGATGAGGTTTTTAGGTCATTTGAAATTTTGGGAGAGGTGCTAAAACCATAGGTTTTGACAAACATAAGTAGATTAAAATGTTAAAAACATATACAATTGGAGATTTATATGATGTGTAATCCCCTTTCTTTTCATGTTATCTGTAGGGTTTGGTTTCCACTGAAAAACACATCACCTTTTTTTGTTTAAAACACTAATTCATTACACATCCTGAAACCCATTTTAATGTAATGTAACATTACATGGTGTGAAATATACTTAATTCTATATTTTAGCATCTAAGTCCCTCCAGACTTCCTTCAAGACTCCTCTAATCACCACAGTCTTCAGAAACATGAAAATAGTCAATCAACACAGATTTATGCCCTTACATGCATTCTTCATCGAAATATTATAGAATCATTGATTGAAAACAAAATTTTATGATTATGAAAGTATAAAAAACCATAAAAGTGTTATCATAATTAATTCTTACTCATTTTTTTCATGTTTTGTAAACTATAATAAATTTAATACATACATAAAAAACATTCAGAATTAGATATATAATGAACAAGAAGCTAAGTAGTAATAATAAAAAAATCATCTATATAGAATATATCCTTTATGAGTCGTCATTTGGATACAACATAAATAATATATGACATTATTATTGTAACTCATTCATTAAATTCACTAAAAATGGATAAATATATTCTAGAAACATCTCTGTTGATTATTTGGCTATATGAAACATTCAGTTACATGCCTGAATCGACTATCTAATTTTCTTATGTAGAAGATGTAACTAACATGACCCTATTAGCCCAGATTTAGTTCCATGCTCTATTAATTTGGAATATATACATGTAATAACATCCCAAAAAGCCAAATAGTTTATCATTTTCATATATTTAGATACATACAAGATACCCATTTTACATTAGGTATATAAAATAAAACATAATACATAAAAATATAAAATATTTAGGATCCTTGAAAACTTATTCAAAGGATTCATATTTATAGCCCAAGGAAAGGAAAAAATTAAGGATAAGCTCAAATTCTTAGTAAGGGTTATGTACAAAGGAATCTACCATTAATCAATAAGAATAATCAATATTCTATATTAAATAACTAATCACAAATTCCATTTAACCAATATCTGATAATAAAGTGAATTCAGATATGATGTCTTAGATAAAATCACATGGATAATGATAATTTAATTCTAAATTATATAAATGATTAATTATTGGACATCATATTTAAGGCACATGAAATATTTAGACCTTTCACAAGATAGTTTAAAACCATATGTAAAAACTAATTTAATTTGGCCGACATATTTTTATCATGGGACATGTCGATGGATCGAGGAGATATATAAATTCTAGGAACCTAAAAAAATTTATTATCTAAATAATTACTCAAATATAAAATAATATATTTTATTTATAAAAAATGTGATTTATCAAATATGTATATTGTGTAATGGATAATTATTTATCAATATTTTCCCAAAAAATAAAATAATATTTAAAGTATAAAACTATACGTAAAAATGGTATAAGATTTAGTAAATAATCATATCCATCATAAAATAATATGGACACTGAAAAAAAAATATAGTTTACAATGGAAATTTATTATAATATGGTTACTATTTCAAGAGAATGTTAACAATCACCAAAGGAAGTGAGCTTGAATAAAAACTTTTACCACATTATAATTTTCAATTCAAATCCATTTGTATGAGAAAATTCAAATTAAAACTTCACATTTCATGAATTATTAGTGAATCATGATATTATATTTATGAAAATTAGTATATTCACCACATAAAAGTGAATTGGTGCATTAAAACAAATAAGTCTCAATGGAATGTAAATTGTGGGAAATTACCTTACCTCATGCTTCCTTTTCATTATAAAATACTTAACCTGCAATATAGTGGTCTTAAACATGTTAGTAACTTATAAAAATAACATATTAATATTTATAGTATCATATATTACCATTTTATATCATCTTATCAAAATTTCATTAGTAATCGTTCATTGTTTTCATTATTGTGGGTGTTAAATGCGTTATTTTCTTATGCATGTTTTGGTATTAAATATCTGGTTTATTCAAATATTATAGAGTTTAATCATATCCATAAAAATAATAATGATATAATTATAATATTTATACATAACATATAATTTTAATTCCAATCAGAAAATATTGTTATGATAACAGAGTCACATCTCTTCATGAAGGCAGTAGTCCACACATACATGAATGATGTTATCATATTTTTAGTGTAAAATGAAAATGATATATATTATATTTCAAAATGATGAATAATTAATTACTATAATAACCATGTCATTTATATCACATACAATCATTAACATTATCCTTATCACCTTCTATGTAAAGTGTTAGTGAAAGACGAATCACATCGTTTAGCAGGCCGGTAGTCCGTTGTACACACAAACGATGTTATAGTATCACCTATGGAATGGAATGTAAAAAAGTATATATGTGATATAATAAATAAATAGGTATTAATATGTCATAAATATCATATATATACTTTATATAAATTATCATACCAAACCTTCATAGGTGGTAATGGGAAAATGAACCATATCGATTCGTGGGGCGATAATCTTCCATACACACAAACGATGATTTTATAACCCATTTGATGGATGTGTGTCTCATTGTAGGTATAAAAAATAATATAAAAACATCTAATTTAATGTATGATATTGAGTTTATTATATAATCATAGTATAATAAGAATTTATAGATGTGTAGAAGAAAATAAAATAAGGATTCTCATTGAAGAACATAACCTCTACTTCGAGTATCCTCTTTTGAATTGTACTAAATATTTAAAAGGATGCCTTTCTTCCAAAAAAGTCTTCTATGATGAGGTTATGGAAGATTTAATGATATTTTTAAGGTATTTTATGATACAAATGGATTAATATGTGTGGATAAGTTAGGGGAATTTATAGTTGAGGAGGAGTGGAACTTTTTTAAATACCCAAAATTATTCCCAGTTGGGAGTTCAATATTACCTCATGTTTCCCTAATATTGATAATTAATAGGTTTTAAGGATTATATGGTCTATACACACCTCCAACACATAATTAAACACATTTTTTAAACATTTTCCTCTTTAACTTCAATATTTTCTTATTTTTACCATTTTGGGTTTTCACAACGATAACAAGTATTCTAACCTAGGTAATTTATCCATTATAACAAAATCAAAGTGAAAAATATTATATAATTTAGAAACACTTATTATAAAAATGATATCTAATTTATAATGTATAAATCCTATATTTGCTGTATATTATTTTAAACATAAGCACAATTAGTGTCAAAAAACCCCTCTTTAATCTTAATAGTGTTAACAAGTATTTTTCTATTTAATGGTAAATATAGTCATTTAAATAGAATAATTGGTCCACAAATTGACCATATTTTATATTTATTAATATATAAAAATATCTATAGTGAATTTATTCTTTTTTTAATTTTAAATCAATTAATAAAATATTATTTATTATAAAATAACATTAATGTCATTTTTGATAGTTTTCATTTAACATGAATTTAAAAATATCAAGGAAATAGTGGAATTAAAATATATTATACTAAAACCTGTATAAAATTATATATTCATCTAAAAATTAAATGGAATACAATGGTTTATTCAATTTACTTCAATTTTCATATTTTTAGTATCATTTATTTTTTTATTAACAAGATAAATATTGAGTTGGTGTTTATTAAGAATTTTAAGTAATTATTCCATGTCTCAAATTAAAGTTAAAAAATTATGATAAAAAATAAAAAATTATCTTTCAAAATAATATCTATAACTATACCTATGTATTTATTTTACCTTTACCCAATAAATCATTTTTTAAACTAATCATGATAATTAATTTTTAATGCATTCACTATTCACTTTGTTCAAAAATTAAGTTTACCTTATTAGAAATTAAATGTGATTATTATTCAAAACAAGAATTCATTTTTTACAAATTTAATACAAAGATGTGAGAAAATGTAATTTAAAATTACTCCTTCCGACGTGATGACAAAGTAGGTTTTTTAAAGTAAAACTGTTCAGAAGATTATAATTTTTTATATCTAAATTCAATATGAAAATGATTCAAATGACCTAAATTGGATTTATTGATAAAAAATTGGAACAAATGTTACTTTAAAAGAAATTAAAATTATTATTTAACACTATAAATTATTTAAACTAAATGGTAGTTTTCAATTGAAATTTAGTATTTTTCACTATTCATTAAAAATGAATCGTCTTATAAAAATTACAAAACATCACCCGATTATAATTTTGGTATTATATATTCCAAAATGATATCTATTTTTTAAAAAATATTTCTAAAATTGTTAAAAATTAATATTAATATATGTTCACAAACCACAACTATGTTTAAATAAATGAGTAAAACGTTTTCATTTAAACCTAGTGATGCATGCATTGCAATATATAGACGAAATTAATATTATTCTAAAATAAATATAATGTATAGTATTGGGGTGTTACATTCATCCCACCAAATAAAATTTCTCCCTTTACATTTCTTGGATATTTACTTCTAAACATACCAGGGTTGTTCTTCTTCATGATATCGTTTGATTCCCATATTGATTCCTACATTTCATGATTTATCTAAAGTGACTTTATTTGATGAGTCTTTTTATTAGTCAATATTTTCTATCTAGTATCTAAAATATGGATGGGTTCTTCATAGTAAGATAGACCACATTCCAATTATAATACATCATAAGTGAGAACATCTGTTTGGTATGGCATGTACTTCTTTAATAATAATACATGAAACCCATCATTTAATTTTTAGATATTTCATGGAATATAAAAATGATAAGAAATAACTATAATTATTTCATAAATTTCAAAGGGTTCGATGCACTTGAGCCATAGTTTCACTTTCTTACAAAACCATATGAAACCCTTCCATGGAGGTACTTTCTAGAAAACAAGATCTCCCACATGGAATTTCAAATATTTCCTTTAATTATCTGTATAAATATTTTTTTTATACTTTGAGATGCTTTGTCATGAACCTAAATACCCCTGACCTTTATTGTTGTCTCTTCATCTTGTTTTCTTATAATGTGTTTCATTGAACCAACTTCCTTCAAACAAGTTGGAGTAAAAAATATATGGCCATATATTTCTTCATATGGCGCTATTTGAATACTTGAATGAAATATATTATTATAGGAAAACTCTATCAAAGGATCATAATGTTCCCACATAACAATAAAGTAAAGTTACCGTGACCTAAGAATCTCTTCCATTGTTGAACCTTCCTTATGGAATGTCTATCAGTTTAAGGTTGGTAGGTTGTTCTAAAATAAATCTCAGTATTAATATACTTCTGAAGGCTTTTCCATAATTTTTATGGGAAACTCATATCACAATTAGAAACAAGTTAATTATGTGTGATGTAAAGTCTTAAAATTTCATTAATATAGATCCTTTCAATTCATTCAAGTGGTAAATCCTCTTTTATGGGAAGTAAATATGCTGATTTGGTTAGGAGATCAATATTAACCCATATTGAATCATTTTTTCTAGGAGTATTTTGTAGTCCTATGATAAATTCCATAGTAATTTCATCTCATTTCCCCATCAGAAAAGGATTATATTGCATTAATACTTTAGAATGTTATCTTATGGATTTCACTTTTTGATAAACTCAAAATCTAGATACATAATTAGTAATTTCCCACCACATGTTATCCCACCAAAAATATTCCCCCAAATCCCTATACATCTTTGTGATACTATGGTGTATAGGGAATTTTGAGCTATGAGGTTCATCAAAAAATACAATTTTTAGATCAGGTATATGAGGAAAAAACAATCTTTTTCCAAATTTCAAAATAACATCTTCAAAGTTCAAGTCTACTAACTTCTCATAATTCATAGATTTGATTTTAATCTATGGGTTTTCATCATCAAATTGAGAACATTTTCAGTTTTATAATAAATACAGTTTCAAAATCATTTGAAAATTGATTTATGTCTCCCCTTCTTAAATAACTCCCATATCCATATTTACTAGATCTATGAACCTATAATCACTCTATACCCCCATTTGAGTCATAACTCCATGATCTTACCTACTCAATGCATCCACTACCTAATTTTCTTCTCTTGTATGGTAGTGTATTAATAATTAATAATTCTTAAGTATCTCAATCCATCACCTTTTCCTCATGTTGAGAACTTTTTTGATAGGATAGATTTTAGGCTTTTAAGATCTATGTATATTTCACATATTTCACTATAGATATAATATCTCTATATTTTCGAATCAAATATGATTTTTTTCTAACTATAGATCTTAGGTTGGATAGTTCTTTTCATGATTCTTCAATTTCATTAATGATTATATAATAACTTTATATATTTTTAGTAGAACACAACCAATTCTTTTCTTTGATGCATCATTCTATATAACAAACCCATCACTTCCAGATGCTAAGGTCAAAATAGAATCATTGAACAACTTCTTATTTAGTTCATCAAAACATTATTCACATTCATTTTTTCAAAAAAACATTACCTCTTTATGTGTAATAATTGTTAATGGGTAATCCTCATAGGAAACATTCTAAAGGAATCACTGATAGTAACCTATAAAACCAATGAAACTACATACCTTAGTTATGTTTTTTTGTATAAGTCATTATTTTAATTCCTTTATCTTCATAATATCTACCCATATTCCAACTTTGGAGATAATATGGACAATGACATAAACTTCTTGAATTTCAGAATCATACTTACTAAATTTTCCATATAAATCATCCCTTTTAAGATTCTCTAGAATGATTTATAGGTGATTCTCATGGTCCTCATAACCTTTATAATGCACCAAAACATCATCAATGAATATTATAAAAAAATCATCATGATTTTCTTTGATAACTCTATTCATTAGATCCTTAAAAACATAGTATTAATTAGTTAATCCAAATTGAATCACTATAAACTAATAATTTCCAAATGTAATTCAAAATATTGTCTTAGGAATGTATTCCTTCCCTACCCATAATTGATGAAAACTTTAATGAAGGTACATTATTGAAAAATGTTAGGCTATATGAATTTGATCCAATAAGTCATCAATTCATGGTAGAGGATAATTATTCGTTATCAATATAGAATTGATAACTCTTTGACCAATGAAAAAACTCATGGACCCATATTTATTCTTTATAAATAATATAGGGGATCCCCATGGTGAAACACTAGGTTGAATAAATCCCTTATCACCTGAATCATACAATTGTGTCTTCACCACCACTAATTCTATAATGGCCATTCTATAGGGATTCATGATATTGGTCTTTCACCGATGATTAAATAAATGGAAAACTCAACTTCACACTCTATGGGATTTCTAGGAAATAAAACGTTATATTTCTGTAAAATATGTACATCATTAGTTTGAAGTTTACCTTCTTTATCCCTAGATTTTTTCCCTTTTCTTCCCTAAGAATCAAATTTAGTAAAGATACTGGGGGTGGATCAAGATGATACTCAGGCGATGAAGTATCTTATAAAAAGATTGGGAATTCTACATCTTCCTCACAAATCATAATATTCTTCTTCTTGAAATAAATTTTTCCATAATACTTTAAAATTCAGTTATATGAATGATTATATCAAATTCAACTAAATGAATTCTAATAAGGTTAGAAATTAAATCACATTTACGAGTCATAATAAGGAGATCATGAAACAACCTTGTTACAATGAGACATTCATTAGAAGTTTTGACTGATAAATCCATTCTGAAATTAAATAGGAAATGTGTAATTGTCCTGGAAAATAGGGTAGATATAAAAGATTGTGAGGATCTATAGTCAAATAATGCATTAGGTAAATTTGACTGAAAATTCATTTTTTTTATTTTTGAAAATCACTTTTTGGTTATGTGAGAACCCACCAAAAAAATCACTTTGAGGCTATGTGTGAACTAGCAGATCATTACAAGGATCCATTGGCGGACTGAACAAAGAACCCTATCCAAGACCAAACCCACCCAAAACACCACGAAAATATGCATGATCATATCTTTGATGCTAAGTGATAATAAAGCAAACAAAAACAAACATAAAACCCACAATGGAACAAGACACAATAAAACCACACTCAAGAGCCTTTAAGACCAGAAGTTTCATCATTAAATCCACCAACACCATCACAATTTTCCAAAGAAACCTTCGAATTAGTCCATAGTGGGGACATGTGTGAAGGGTAAGGCCAAATGCGCAGAGGAGAATCATCAATTGGTGGAACCAAACAAAAAAGGAAAAAAAAAAACAGGGGAGATCAGGTGAGGGAATTGCTCAGCCCCGAGCTTTCCAGGGGTCACCCTTTTCGACCTCATACTGACCCAGGAAGAATACACAAAACATGCCTGATCCGACCTTGAAGCAAACTGAAAGTGAACATTAAAGAGAGGAAATTGTCGGAACCAAGAATTTCAACATCGGCCATCCACATAGGCATACTAACGTAGGAAAACAAACAACAATGCCCCAATCCAGAACACCACAAACCACGCTGAAACCTCCAAGGCTGACCACCACCAATATCATCGGCACCAAACATTCCTGCATAGAAATGAAGAAAATGCTCTCAGAAAATGCTAGAAAGGGTTTCACCAATAGGGATTGCGACCCTAGAAAACCGAAGGTTGACCACATCAGTGCTTTGTTGATGGTGGGTGGATTCACCGAAAAATCCCGACCGCATCACCAATGTTCTGACTACGAGACCCATTCGAACCAAGCCAATACGAGGAGCACTGTCTGAGACCTCCACATCAGTCATCAGGGCAGTGATAGCTTTCGGGGTTGGGGGTGAGCCTCTGACACCTCCGAACGTGGAAAATACCAGATCTAAATCTCTTGATCTAAGAGTAATGGGTGGCACCATCGTCACTGATAGCACCGGGGAGAAGACACAGGGTCGTGCATCGAGCGAGGGGGAGTAGGAAACGATCCGAGCTGGAGTCTATATCCGATCTGCATTGTGCGAGGAAGAATCTGGATGGGGGCGGGATGAGAAGATAAATATGGGAGGTATAGGGGTGGCATCACTGAGGCGGGGATCAGTGCATTAGATAAATTTGAATATTGGATTAAAGTACAGGCCACCATGTCATTAGGTACATCCCCCCAGTTGTAGTGATCGCACTTGGCCTCCTCCATTTGGCTTCTTTTATAGTGGATTCACTTGTGGCTTGGGAAATTTGTTTTTGTAGTGACTCATCTCTTTAAGAATAAGGCATTGAACCTTATTGATTTATTTCCTCATCCATTCATGATCATGATGACCCCCAATCTCCAAACCTATAAAAAAATCTCAATCCCATCAACCTTTTTCCAAGTTGATTCTTGTAACACCCCATGATTTCATAGTACATTATCTCTTTAAATTAGTTTAATAACTTAGTTTCACGCAACACTAACTTGGCTTGAGTTATACACAAGATTGAGTTTCTTAAAAACAACACATTAGTATTATAATTTTTTAAACGATATATTTATTTATCAATTAAATATTGTAATATGAATAGTACAAAATAAAATTTTAATTCTATTAAATTTTTTTTAACATAAATAATACATATTTATAATGAGATGTATAAGTTTTCTTAAAATAGTTATATATTTAGAAAAACTATTTTCTTAAAAGAACTACATTATATATCCTTTTATGAACAATAATAAAAATAATTATTAATACTCTTAAATACTTAATTTAGTAAAATAGACATCATTTTTGAATTAGGAATATAAAAATTAGCTTAGGGTGAATTTTTTTTTCTGACAACATTCAATTTTTTAGGAATAGTGAAAAATTCTACATAGTACCTAAAAACTAACTTTTTCATTTAAATAATTTTTTAAATTAAAATTAATCTTAAAGTAAAAATAGATTCATAATAAATATATTAGTCCAGTGTAATTAATTTGAGTCGTTTTATAATAAGATTAGATATATAAAATTTTATTGAACTTTTTAACATCTTTTACCCACCTTCTAGGCACATTTGCAAATTTTCATAATTTTTTTTATTGCTTCTGTTTATTGAATTTAAAAAAATATGATAGGCACGATTTTCATTAGAAAGTAAATTTTTTTTAAATAAGATGAACATAATATTTGGTGAATAGTGACTTTTGAATTTTATTTAACACAGTTAAAAGTAAATTGGGTAATTAAAGGTAAAAACAATATTTTAATAATATTAAATTACCCTAACATATGTATTATTTATACTGTATTAGTGTTTTTCAACCAAAATCTCCCTTAAGACAAAAATATGATTCTTTTTTATCCACTTGAGTTATATTATGACATTTATTATATTTTATTTAAAGAAGGGTTAAAAGTGTTAAATTCAAATTTTAATAACTAAACCTATTTTAATATAGGGTTATACATAACATAAACATTACTATAAATATTCATTAGAAATATAAAAATATTTTCTACATCATGATATTTTATTTTTAATTTTTATACATTAAATAATTAAATTTATTTATGACACAATGATGATGTGGTAATTAACTTATTAATGGAAAATTATAATAAATAATATTATAAATGTTAAAATAAATATGATTTGAAACTTTTGATGACATAAACTAATGTTTTAGGTGACTATGACAGTTTAGGATTGATTCATATTTTTAAGGAATCATGTTTCTATGACTTTTACAAAAATGAAACTATTAAATAGTAACAAAATTGACATAAATGATATTTTAAAATAAATACTATTTTATTAAATAATATAAAATTGTTAAAAATATATGGTTCTTCCAAATAACTTGGATAGTGGTAAAATTTCATAAATGATCTTCTTTAGTTTCTTTTGTCAAATCGTAGTAAATATACTAACCTTGTAGTATAAAAATACAAGAATACATGGTAAGAGTTAAACTATTTAACTAAGGGTTAAATATGAAAGATAAGGTTAATATGATGAACTAAACATGTATAAAACCTATTGGTAAAGAGGATTTAGAACCCTCCTTATCTTATCCTATAAATAAATCAATTTTGAGCTATTAGAAACTGAAATTTATTTTATAATAAAGTAATATTTCAACATTTTTCCTAAAGTGCCCCTCACCTCTCTTATAAACGGGCACCTCCATTTATCTTTAATTCACACCTCCAAAGTAATTTTTCATAGCCAAACCCTGCTCAAATCTTCTCTAAACTTCCCTAAATTAAAAATATAGGCTATAACTTGATCATAAATCCAACCATTGGAGCCGTTTTGTTCAAATAAAAAGGAAACACCTGAAGAAGTGGTAATTATTTTATCATATATTTCAAAGTTATTTTCTTCTTATAATTTATCTTCCATTGTTGTTACCATAATAAAATAAAAATTCAGTAACATATACATTTTGAGATGTTATTATAAATATTTTTCAACTATATTCAATATTCTGTCAATCCTATGAATGATAAAGTCACTATGTGTGCGTACGTATGGATTACCGTCTCCACGTCGTGGTGTAGTTTGTTATTCAACACTACATTATTTGTATGGGTATAATAATGAGTATAATTAATGTAAATACTTAATATAAAAAAATAATGATTATTTATATATAATATACCATCCAATTAAATACCTTTCCACCATCAATAGATTGATATTGTCGCTCATGCGTACGTACAGCTTACCGTCTCCACGACGTGATGAGATTCATCTTCAACTATCACTATTATAGAATTTATATATATATATATATATTGATTAAGTATGGGATATATGGAATAATATATATTTATGTATAAAAATATATATATTTACTTACTTCCATTTTATATGATAAGAAAATAAAAACAACATTCATGTGTATGTACGGACTACCGTCTCCATGAACGATGTTTTCATTTCATATATCTATCTATTATAAATATTTATATTTTAAATATATATGATATATATAAATCATGTTTTATAGTTTCTAAGTATTAAAATCATGATCTACGTGATATGATCTTGAATAACAAAGTAAAACACGTATGATAAACAAAGTGATTATTACCCAAAATATTACTTTAACATGGAAATTATTATTAAATAGGGAGTATAAATCCATAAATGAATCATATATGATATCATAAATATAAATTTGGTTCTAGTTTAATTTAATAACATACTATGGTCATTATACAGGAGTTTATAAATACCCTCGACCGGAGGAATGTACAAGGTAAGGGTTAATCTCACAATCTAGTTATTATTTGAGGTTGTTGATGTATAAGTATCGACCGTGACATCTTTATCATCCATGTCCATGTTTTGAAAAATGTTTTCATAATCCTTTTTACTATAATCCTATAGATGTTTAAAGTAATTTTTACCTATGTTTGTATTTTTATTAAATAATTTGAAAAGAGTATTTTAGTCATTTTCCAAGTGAGGTACTTTAGGAAATTTTCGACAAATTAACAAAAAAATGTGTTTTAACTTATACAGTACGAGCACCTATTTTCTTCTGTTATGCTGCCTTACCATTTTTGACCTTACCTTACAAGTTTATAAGGTTATTTTGAAAATAAATGTTTTATTTTAATATTTCATTTTTTTAAAATGTTTTAAAGGAAAATGGATATTTTCCTCAAATATTTTTAATGAATTTATTAAATTATTTTCATGTATGTCAACATACTCTATTTTACTTTATGTTTATTTGAAGTTGATTTATTATAATACAAATCTTCCATATTCTATTAAAGGTTTTGTGATAATTTTAACTGTAGATGTGCTAGTTTTATACCATTAATGGTTTAGAGTTAAATAATAAACTTTTGTATGCTTATTTTAATACGAACGTTTATGTTATGTTTCACGCTTTTCATATGAGGAATGAATTGGACTAGTAAGTGACTGGCATGGCCCGCTATAGCCCCTTGATGCATTGGTAGGTCTAATGAGAAAAACTAGTCTTGTGGAACAAGGCCTTGACGGAATATTTGTGAATGGCCTTGGAACAAGGCCTTGACGAAGTAGTTATTATGTCTAGAATTATGCATTCCCTCATTATGAAATTAGTTATTACATGTGATTATTATACTAGTAAAATATCCATGTGCATGGTTATATGGTAATGTTTGACATATTTCTACCATATTATGTTCATGTTTTATGTTTAATAAGATGCTGTTTTTATTATACATATTTCCTTAAAAGTTTATAGATTCTGATAAATTATTTACCCTTACTGAGCATCTGAGCTCCCCCATTTTTATTTTTTTCTTTTCCTTGGATACCAAGAAGTGAATTGTGATTGATATATAGGGTTAATATAGGGGAGTAATGGCATCCTAAAAGGATTATCAATTTTGTATTTTATGATATAAATTTTAATGATATGTTCTTCTATGTAATTTATTATCCAGGACTACCAAACTAATCTGCCCTTCAGGACTTGATTCCTTGTAATCATGCTAATATATTTTAATATTGAACTAACTCTAGGTTTCTGGGGTTAGGGCGTTATAGTTGGTATCAAAGGAATTTTAGAAACACCCTTGGTAATAGATATATAAAACATAGATTAGGGATCATAACCCTAAGATACAAATTGAGGATAAGTACAGAGGAACCCCCTAGAATTTGGTTAAAGTAGGGATTAAGTGGAAATTCCAAGAAATAAATACTTGTATAGATATTACGAGTGGACATGGCTCTGACACGGATATACCTAGCTATAAAAACTCTTACAAGGTTTTCTTGGATTGAATATGGGTAACTTGGTATGTGATAATAAGACTTACTACACACCTAGTTTGACACTCCCAGGGGATATTCTTAGTATAATTAACATTTTCATTAAAAATCATTATGAAGGATTTATGATTAAATATGTCCAAAAAGAATCAAATTTTTTGATTATGATATTAAATATGAATAATGTTTTTCAATTTATGCGATGTATTTCAGTAGTTTAGAATCATGCATTATGATTCATAACCTAATATACTGCATGACATTGTTTAGAAATGGAACCTGGTAGAAGCAATAAATACACCACCAATGAACATGTTCCAAAGAGTAAGAATGATCCTATCATTCATCATATTAAGCCAACATTTTTAAGGGAAATGGACTCTCATGTATTCATATCAAATGAATAAATCATATCATGTGTTGATAATATAAGTAAACAATTATTTGAGCCCTATAGCTTTAAAGGGAAGCCAAAGAAGAAGAGGATGGTAGAGATAATGATAGATAAAGGGAAGAAGGGAAATAATTTTTTTTTCTCATAAGTGATAACTATGGAAAGAATCACTCTGGTAAGTTCTTGAAAAGATTGGGTGTTTGTTATAAGTGTGGAGAAAAGGGTCATCCAGGAAAGGAATGCAAAGGGAACAAAGAAAAGACTAATATTCATTATTTCAACTATAGTGAAATGGGGAGTTATTCAAATAAATTTCCTAAGTGTTAGTAAATATATCTCAGAAGAATAAAAGGGATGAAGGTCAAGCATAAGCTATTACTACAATAAATGTGGAATAATTAATGTGTTTTTGTTTCTAGAATTAATAGTTATGGCATTTGAGTATTGTATCAATGATATATTTGTTATATAAACTATGGAAATAAATAAGGATGGTACTACATTACTATTTCATTGAATATTTGAGATTGTATGGTACTATGAAAAGTGACTCAATAACAATTTAAACTTTTTGGAAAATACATGGTTGAGGGAAACATAAACCTTAATATGGTCATGATACTGAGGTAGTAATTTTATAATAAGAGATGATTGATTTGGATAAATTATATTGGATATTCATGAATAACTTGGAACTAATTAGTTGTTTTATTATTCCATCATTGTTGGAGTTTACAACATTTTTGGATTTAAGGATTATATCTTGTAATCTATAAGGAATAAGGGATTATGGATGTATTCAATAAGGCTTTATGATAATTCAGGGTGTTACCATGTTTTAAGAGAATACATGATGAAGGTATTCACATGTTATTAAGTGGGAAAAACAGATCTTAACTATGATTAACTCCCATAAATTTTTTTGGACTATGAGTTTGGACGCATGTATTTTGGATAAGTATAAAGGTTGGAAGGAAGTAATTTGAGCACTTGATATTTTGTTTGAGGTTAAAATATAATTTATTGGATACTTTGACCTAATATTTTGGATCTAAGTAAACATATAGAGAAATAAGGAAATACTTGTGGAACTTATGATTTATCAAATGCGATTCAGGCATGAAAAAATCATTTTTGAACATTCATTTCCTAGATTAATAGATAAAGTGAAAATAGGTCGAAGAACAACATAATGACGAGATTATGATTATGACAGGTAATGAAATCAAGTATTTTTTTGAGTTTTTATCTTGATAGTAAATTAATCCCTCCTCTTCAAAAAAAAGTATATAAAAAATGAGTTATCCTAATACCTTATGTTTTGTTGAACCGATGATACTTTAAATCATTATATATTTATGGCTTTGAGGCCCTCAATTTTTCATTTATTGGTCACTTGTTTTTGATTGATGACCTCAATCACTCCCTGTAAATATTTAAATTTTTCCTAAAATTATGTGTCTCTAATTTCCAACACTGATCTTATATTATAAATCCTAATTTGGTGGTGACATTTTCATTTTCATTTCCATATTATTAAGACGAAATTTTATTAACCTGATTTTCAATGTGGGTTATCCAGAATGTTTTTTTTTCCGATTTTTGACCTTTTATTTTCGAAGAACAATTTCAAGTTGTGAGGACTCAATTTATTAAAGGAAGGGTTAATGTATGACCCCATGATTTCATCGTATGTTATCTCTTTAATGTAGTTTAATAGCTTATATTGCACATAACACATACTTTTCTTGAGTTATATGCAATATTGAGTTTCTGTGAAATAACATCTGTCAAATGGCCTGAAGGCCTTCATTTTTTATTGATTTTGATAATCCACCTCTTTAGGGATAAGTTGGAACCCTTACTATTCCCGTAGGCATAAGTATTACATGGATCGTAGGCCTTATAGGAATTCATTTCCCATAGGCTTCAAACATCACATACAACCCATACTAACTACTTGGAACTGATCCTCCCCAGCATCTTCATCATGAAATCAGCTCTCCACCTTCGCATGGCTGTTTGGAAAGGCTATCCCATGCATGCTCAGGCTTTTCCCGATGACAGGTGCCATACCCTCTCATTATTGCAATCCATGTAGCATCTTCTGTGGTGAACGCTCCTTGCTCATCCTCCTATAGAGATTGTTCCTTATAGGTTGTCTGGTTTTCATCTACACATAAGGTGAACCAAAGGCCTTAAGGTGGACTGAAGGCCTTATAGGGCTCGGGGACCAAATTGGCTGCCCGAAGGCCCACACGGAGGAAAATTCCCAGCTGCTACAGTGCCAAAAAGTGTGTGCTACAGTCCACTACAGTACCTGCTACAGTACTGCACAGTCTCTGCTATAGTACCTACTATAGTAATGCTACAATAATGCTACAGTACCCTCCAGAAATTGTTCCTTCTCTTGGATTTGATCCTGGGTCACCTGGATGCACTTTAGAGTCATCATCAACCGGGCTGAGGCTCATTTACTTCTGCGAAACAACACATTTGTATTATAATTATTTAAATGATATATATATTTATCAATTATATATTATAATATGAACAATAATAATAAATTTTGAATGTTATTTATAAATTTTTAACACAAATAAAGAATATGAAATGTATAAGTTTTGTTAAAATGGTTATATATTTAGAAAAACTATCTTCTTAAAAGAACTATTTTTTTTTCATTTTTTGAACAATAAGAAAAATAATTTTAAACACTCCTAAAAATTGAATTTTGAAAAATAGACTTAATTTTTTAATTCAGAATATCAATATTATCTTAGGGTGAATTTTGGGTACTTTACTAATAACATTCATTTTTTGATGAATAGTGAAAAATACTACATAGTACATAAAAACCAACTTTTTCATTTAAGTAATTATTTTTAATTAAAATTTATCTTAAATTAATAAAAGATAAATAATAAATATATTAGTAAAACGTAATTCATTTGAGTTATTTTATAATAATATTAGATATATAATTTTTTATTGAACTTTTTAACGTACTTTAGCCACCTTCTAAGCACATTTACAAATTTGCGTAAACGTAATTTTACCACTTTTTTGAATTGAATTTAAAAAATAAAACAAACACGGTTTCCATCAGTATGTAAAATTTGGGTCAATTGGATGAAAATAATTTTTGATGTACAATAACTTTTGAATTTTATTTACCACAGTTAAAAGTAAATAGGGTAATTAAAAGTAAAAATAATATTATAATAACATAAAATTACCCCAACACATGTCTTAATTATATTGGATAATTTTTTTTGACCAAAATAAAACATGGGACAAAATTTTGATCCTTTTTGATCCACTTCGGTTAGATTATGACATTTATTATATTTTATATAAAGAAGAGTTAAAAGTGTTAAATTCAAATTTTAATAACTAAACCATTTTTAATATAGGGTTATACATAAGAAAAATTCAACTGTAAATATTAATTAGAAATAAAAAAATATTTCCAACAACATGGTATTTTATTTATAAATTTTATTCATTTAATATATAAATTTATTTATGACACAATGATGATCCAATAATTACATTATTAATGAAAGATTATAATAAATGATATTATAAATATTAAAATAAATGTGATTTGAAAATTTTGATATAATCAAATAATTTTATAGGATAATATGACATGTTAGAATTGATTCAATGTTTTCAAAGAAATCATGTTGTTATCACATTTACAAAAAAATCAAGTATTAAATAGAAACAAAATTGACATAAATGATATTTTAAAATACTATTATTTTATTAAATAATATAAAAGTCATAAAAATGTAAGGATTTTCCAAATAAAATGTATAGTATTAAAATTTATTAAATTATCCACTTTAGTTTCGTTTTGAAACTTATAGTAACTATATTAACCTTATATTATACAAATACTAGAAGACATGGTAAGAGTTAAAATATTTAACTAAGGGTTAAATCTAAATGACAAAGTTAATATGATGACCTAAACATGTATAAAAATTATTGGTTGAGAGGATATAGACCCATACTCATCTTATCCTAGAACCAAATCAATTTGTATCTTTTAGAAAATGAAAATTATTTTATAATAAATTAATATTTCAATATTTTTCCTAAAGTGCCCCTCACCTCTCTTATATTCGGTAAACTCCATTTCTTTTTAATTGTCACCTACAATTAAATTTTTTTGGCCAAACCCTACCCAAATATCCTCCCAAATTTCCTAAATTCAACATAGAGGTCTTACCTTGAGAATAAATCCAACCTAATGATCCATTTTGATCAAATCCAATGAAAACACTTAAAGAAAAAGTAATTATTTTATCACCACTTTCAAAGTTATTTTCCTCTTATAGTTCCTCTTTCATGGTTGTTACCACAATAAAAGAAACACTTCAGTACCTTCTACATTATGTGATATTATTATAAATATGTTACAACCATATTCATTATTCTATCAACCGTATTAATGACAAAGTCACTATATATGCATATGTACGACTTACCGTCTCCACGTCGTGGTGTAGTTTATTATTTAACACTACATTATTTATATGTGTATAATAATGAGTATAATTAATTTAAATAATGAATATGGCATGATAATTATTCTGTATATATAATATATTGTCTAATTAAATACAGTTTCACCACCAACAGAATGATATTGTTGCTCATGCATACGTACGGCTTACGGTCTCCACGACACGATGAGATTCATCTTCAACGATCACCATTCTAGAATTTTTATAATAATATATATTTATTAAGTATGAGATATATGAAATAATATTTTTACTGTATTAATATATATTTATGTAGATAAATATATTTTTTTTACTTACTTCTATACTATATGATAAAAAACAGAAACAATATTCATGCTTACGTACGGACTATCGTCTCTATGAACAATGTTTTCATTTCATATATCAATCTATTTTAAATATTTATATTATGAATATGTATGATATATTAATCATGTTTTATATTATGTAAGTATATAAATCATGATCTATGTGACATGATCAAGAATAACATGTTAAGACACATACGATAAATAAAGCGATTGTTACCCAAAATGTTACTTTATCATGGAAATTATTATTAAATGGTTAGTATAAAGTCATAAATTAATCATATATGATATCATAAATATGAATATGGTTCTGGTGTAATTTAATAAAATACTACGGTCGTTATATAGAACGTTAAACGTACCATCGACTAATTGAAATTACAATGTAAGGGTTAATCTCAAAATCCCTTTATTATTCGATGTTGTTGTTGTGTAAGTATCTACTGGGAAATCATTATCATCCATGTCCATGTATCTAAAACTATTTTCATAAAATGTTTTACTGTAATACTATGGATTTTTAGAGTCATTTTCACCCATGTTTTACTTTTTATAACTTTTTTTAAAGGAATCTTTCAGTCATTTTCCAAACAAGGTACTTTATAACCTTTTCAACAAATTAAGAAAAGAATGTTTTCATAACTTATACAGTGTGAGCAGCTATTTTACACCATTATGTCTCCTTACCACTTATAATATTCCCTTACAATTTTACATGGTTATTTTCAAAATAAATGTTTTATTTTAAAATTACACTGCTTTTACATGTTTTATTGTAAAAGGGATATTTCCTCAAATAGTTTTAATGAATTTATTAAATTATTTGCATCTATGTCAATATCATTTTTGGGATTTTATTCTTGTTTGATGTTTATTTATTATTATATAAGTCTTCTATATTGTATTTAAGGATTTTTGATAATTTTAACTATGGATGCCCTATTTTTATACAATTATTTGTTTACTGTTAAATTATTAAAATTCTATATTAATGTTTTAATACGAATGTTTATGTTATTTTCACCCTTTTCATATGAGAAATTCATTAGAGATAGTAAGTGATGGGTGGGGACCTCTATATCCCCTCAATGTATCGGTTAGTCTAATGAGATAAACTAGTGTCTTGGAACAAGGCTTTGACATAATATATGTGAATGGTCTGGGCACAAGGACTTGATGTAGTAGTTATTATGTCCGACATTATGCATTCCCTAGTTAAGAAATTAGTTATTACATGTGATTGTTTGACTATTAGAATATCCATGTTAATGTTTATATGGTAATGTTTGACTTATTTTTACCATATTATGTTCATGATTTATGTTTAAAAGGCTGGTGTTTTTATTATACATCTTGCCTTATAAGATTATAGCTTCCGCTAAATTATTTACACTTAATGAGCATCTGAGCTCACCGCTTTCTATAGTTTTATTTTTCCAATATTATATGAAGTGAATTATGATTTATATGTGGGGTTAAGATATGGGAATAATTAAATCCTCAAAGGATTATATATACTATATTTTATGTTAGAAATTATAATGTTAAGTTCTTGTATGTAATCTATTTTCCAATACTGCTAAATTGATTAGTCCTTCGAGACTTGATTCCTTGTAATAATTCCAATGTATTAAAATAATGCACTAGATTCTGGATTTTGGGGTCAGGGTGTTACAATTCGTCCCACAGTTTTCACTAGTATTAAATTATTGTGTTTTCTTATTATTATTTCACAAATTCCCTTTTAAGAGTGTTTGGAAGAACTCTTCTCCTCTTCATTACCATTGAATATATATGATTTAGAGAATTACTTCTCTATTTTGATGGTGCATAAAACTATTTCATCATATGATGATATAGTTTGAGAGACCAGTTCCCTCTGGAGAGTCATCTTAAGTCCTTCAAAGAAATGGTTAATATTTCATTATTATTTTTTGATATTTTATGTATCATACTAATATAATCTTATATAGGATGCATCATACTCTAAAACACATTCCTCACCCTTTTTCCTTTATCTGAGGAACTTTATCTTCATTTTAATTTATTCCTCCTGAGGGAAATATTTTAAAAAGAATGTCTCATTAAAAGATTTCCATTACATGAGGTTTATTTTCTCTTTCTCCCTAGTATTCAACATCAGTGACCACCATTGATCGACAAATCCTTTGAGACAATATACTTCAAGTGTAACATTTTTCTTTCCATCGCATCCCAATTCTATAAAGATCTTATCTATAGACATAATACATTGTTTAACTACCATTGGATTAGTATTCACACTATATTATGGGGGATTATAGTGCATAAAGTGATCCAAATTAATATAGTATCTCTGTAGAATAGGTTGATACATCTAGGAAATGTTATCGGTCATAAAATGATTTATCATCCATAATATATCCATAATTTTCATAGTTCCAATACGAACTACATTGGCCTCCTCGACAGGGAAATCTCTACATTGTCTGTGAGTATTAATACCCTACTTCCTTGTAGGAACCATTTATTTGTAATAGAATATACTAGATTAGATAATAAAATTATTAATTTTAAATCATAATGTAAAAGTAAAAGTATGGTGTAACAATTAGAAAAAATAAAAATATTTGAATTATTAGTTTCAAAATCACAACCATGGTTTCTTCAAAGAAATATTTATTTTAGAATCCTTAATAATTGTTTATAAAGAAAATGTGACTTATCCTATGTTTATTCTCTGGGATTGTCAATATTTGTTAATAGTAAGGCCCATTCTTTGGTACCGGGTTACACTTGAGTGAATCATGACACACCCTTTTAGAATTATTACCCCTAGGTACCTCTATTATAGAACCACATCCACTTGTAGTATCCAAATAGGGATGTATTTTCTAGGAATATCCAAATAATAACTTTCTCAATAAAACATTTGGATGTTCATCTTTACTTATCCTCAATGTATATCATAGGGTTATGTTCCCTAATATATGTTTTCCAAAATCTAGTTCCCAAGGATTCTACTAAACTTCCCGTGAAACCAAATATACCTACCCTCACCCTAGTTGCCCATAACTGATGGTTTACTATCTTACATTGTAATTGATAACATAAATCCCATCCCAAAGGGTCGAATAGTTTAGTAGTTTTGGATAACTAGATACACACATGATACCCATTTTACATATAGAAAAGAAAATGAAACATATTTCATAAAAAATAAAATTCCTAGAATCCGTGAAAAATCATTCAAAGGACTACTCTTCATAAAAGAGGGAAAGGAAACAAAATAAGGGTGATCCAAAATTCTTAGTAATGGTTACGTGTAGCAGAAGATATCATTAATCAATAATCATAATCAATATGGATAGGTAAAAAATGAACACACATTCCATTTAATCGCTAATTGAAAATAAAATGAATCTAGAGATAATATCATATAGAAAACATCATCAACAATGATAACAGAATTCTATCTGAATTAAATTCTTAATTATTGGACATCATTCATGAGGCACATGAAAATATCTACCATAAAGACATTTCACAAAAGGGTTTAAAACTACTCATTGAAACCCATATAATTTTCCAAACTTATTTTTCTCATGAGACCTATCAATTAATCAAGGATCTATATAAAGTCTATTACCCACTCATCATTTCCAATCCAAATCATTCCAAATATATCAAATATCTGATTTAGTTCATAAACAATTTTCCTTATCAAATATCTATATTGAGTATAGAATACAGATGTATCAATATTTCCCAAATAAATAAAATAACCTTAAATGTAAACACTATATCTTAAAAGGTACATAGTTTATGAAATAATCATTTCCATCATTCAAGAATAAGGATATTTAAAATAAATATAGTGGATAATAAAAAAATATTACAAGAAAGTGATTGTTTTAAGAGAATGTTAACAATCACAAATTAAAATGAGATTGTATGATAACTTTTACCATTTGGTAATTTCCAATTCAAATCCCCTTAGAAGTGATAATTCAAATTTAATCTTAAAATAAAATTTAGTTTGAATTAATCATGATATACATGTCATAAATAATTATATATACCATATTAATGTGAATTGGTGCATAAAAAATAATCCTCAATAGAGTGTAAATTGATATGAAATCACTAACCTCACACTTACTTTTGATTGTACATTATTTAGCCTCATATATAATGGTTTTTAATTTTTTATTAACTTATAATAGAAATATATCAATATTTATAATATCATATATGATCCTGTTAGAAAATATTAGTACCCATTCATTAATAATCATTCATTAGTTTTATTGTTTCAGGTGATAATTTCCATGTTTTCTTATGCTTGTTTTATCATTAACTATATAGTCCTTGCACATATTATAGATATTCAGAATGTCTAGAATAATAATAATGATTATAAATAAATTAAAATTTTATGATCAATCATGAAATATGGTCACAAAAAGATATTCTCATCACTTAGTGAAGGTTGTAGTTCACACGTTCACGAATGATGCTATCATATTTTTTGTGTAAAAAGAAAATAATATATATTAATTTTTTAGAATAGTGAATTATTAATAAATATAATAATTATTTTAATTACATAACTTATAATAATTAAAACTATCTTTATAAACTTCTCTAAAACGTTTTGATGAAAGGTGAATTACATCACTTTGTGAGGCGATCTCAACTGTACACATGAGTGATGTTATTGTATCACCTAAGGAATGGAATGAAAATGTATATACATGATATAATGACTAAATGGGTGTGATTATTTTATAAATATAATATATATACTTTATATACATCATCATAACCAACCTTGAGAGGAGATAATGGAATGACGGATGATATTAGTTCTCCAGGCGGTAGTCCACTGTACACACGAACAATGATTTAATAACCCATTTAATAGAAGTATGTGTGGTTTTAGGTTTTAACCTTATCTTAAACATATAATTATATTGAATATATTTAATTTATTATAAAATAATTTTTTAATAGGAATTAAATGAGGTGGATAAGGAAATTAAATAACGATTCTTTTTGAAGAACATTTCCTGTTCTTCAGGTATCCTCCTTAGCTTGGTATTACTTTTTTCAAAAGACGGATTTATTCCCAAAAATGGATTCTGTGTTGAGGTTAGGGAAGTAATAAATTGACTTGGGTAGGTTTTGTATGATCCTATTAGCTTGAGAGGTGTGGAAAAGTTAGGGGATTGCGTTTCCATTTATATTTGAGTAGGAGTGACACTTTTATAAATACAAAAAAGTATTCACTATTGGGAGGTCAATCAATACTTAAGTGGCTCTAATATTTATAATTAATGGGGTGAAAGAATTATATTGTTTATAAATACCTCCAACACATAATGAAACATATTTTTTACCATTTCCCCTTAACATCTATGTTTCTCTATTTTTACCATTTTTGTTTTCACTATTATTACTAGTTTTCTAGCCTAGGTAAACTATCATTTAATTATAAATAAAATTGAGAAATATGTTATAATTTGGACCCAGAAATACTATAAATGATTTCTAATTTTTAATTTTAAATCCTATGATTTTTTTTAAATTAATTTTAACATTATCTCACATAACGTGCAAGGGAAAAACTTTAACCTTAATCACAAAACTTGGTTTTTACTATTTAATAATCAATATAGTCATTATAATATATCTATTGGTACATTTGTGGATGATATTTTATATTTAATTATATTTAAAAATAAATAGACAAAATATGTGATTTTTATTAATTTTAAATAAATTAGTAAAATATCATTTATTATAAAATAACATTATTTTCAGTCTTGACATTATTTATTTAATCTGAATTTAAATATATCAAGACAATTATATAATTAGAATATATTATGTTACCCCCTATATAAAATTATTTTTTCACTTAATAAATAAATTTAATATAATAATTTATTCAATTTACTTCACTTTTTATATTTTTAGTATGAGTTATTGTAATTATTTATTAATTAAATAATTAATGAGTTGGTGTTTCTTAAGAACTGTATATAATTAGTTCATCTCTAAAATTTAAGGATTAATTATTATAATAAAAAATATATATATTTCAAAATAATATCTGTAACTAAACCTATGTTTTTTATACTTATCCCAAATCTTTATAAATATTAAAAACATAGAAGGTTATTTTTTGTCTTTTTATTTACATAACATATTATATAGGTCACTTTCACGGATATGTGTCCCAAAAATTAATAACATTATATAATAAGGTCATAATAGTCATTAAATGTATATAAAATGGGTTATTGAAAAATTGGTAGGTCATTTTTACCATTATTATCATATTGCAACACCCAAGAAATCCATTTTCACCTTAACCATGGTAATTAAATATTTTTCGTTTTACTATGTACTTTGGTAAAAAATTAAGATTAAATTATTAGAATTTCTAAAAAAATGATGATTTAAACTATTGAATCTATTTTTCTAAAATTAATTCCTTTATGTTTAAAAATTTAATCTAAAATTAATTTCGTACATGTGATGAGAAAGTGGGTTTATAATGTGAGAATGCTCAAAAGTTTACAATGTTTTTATATATAAATTCAAAATAAAATTCTATAAAATGAGCTTAGTAGGATTAATAGATATAAAATAGAACTAATTTTATTTTAAAACCAATGAAAAATATAATATAACACTATAAATTATTTAAATGAAGAGGTCGTTTTCAATTAAAATTCAGTATTTTTCACTATTCATAAAAAAAATGAGACTTCTTAGAAAAATACCAAAAAATTAACCTACGATAAATTCTGTATTATTTTTTCAAAAATTAAGTTTATTTTATAAAATATAATTCCTAATATTGTGGAAAAAAATTATTTTAAATAATATGCATAATGCGCAACTATTTTTAAATAATAAAGTATCATGTTTCATTTAAACATAGTCTTTTGTGGATTGCAAGCTATCAATGAAATTAAATTTATTCTAAAAGAAATATATTGTAAAGCCTTGGGTTGTTCAAGTAGAAATGAAAATTTTAATCACCTACATTAATTTTTACTTCACAAATCATCTATTTGAATCCATTATGCACTCAAAATCAATAAGAAACTCTTCATCCATCCTCCATCACTTCTCAAACAACTTTCTAGAATCATGAAACATTATTCCATGATTTATAACGTCCCAAATACCATATCATTAATTGTTAGGAATAAAACAAACCTTAATAATGTTTTTTATCAAAAAGAAAAACCAGAACTCTGCATGAACTATTATATCATTGGGATTCCACAAACCAAGCCACAAATCCATGGGGTTATTCAGTATCCCCCTTTCAATTTATTTACCACAATTTATGAAACCCCTAAATTACCATGAATCAATAATTTTTTTTTAAAATCACATTCAATATCAAAGAAATGTATCCTGACACCATACTTTATGAAGATTTAGTGTTTTGATATATTTACTTCTCTCATTAATAAGAATGTTTAGGACAAGTTACCTAAATGACTATCATATCAAAAAACATTAACTCCCTATATTTACATACACTCCACTACAATCATTAAACACCCAATTATTCACAGAACTCTCTCCCCCTTTGTAAAAATAATATAAAGAACCATAGAGGTTTCAGAGAAATCATTAATCAACAACATGGAGAAGGATGAACATGAAATATTATCCTTATCTATAAGAGTATCTCACATGGAATATATTTTTTAAAGATGTCCTCATTTTTTTATGTGATGAAAATAAATAAAATTTTTAATTTCACCTAAAGTCTCATTTTCATTAGAGAAATGGCATTTAATATCATTATACTTATACTGAGACCGTTGAACTAGATTTTTTGATAGATCAATCGTACATTGATAAGGATAATATTTCATGTTCATCCTTCTCCATGTTGAATCTTCATCTATAAAACCCGTGAAACTCCATGCGTAGTTCCCAAATAATCAAATTAATCTATACTAACGGTAAATGAAATATTCTTATTATTGTACAAGTTAACACATCTAACTCAAAGAAACAACACACCACATAATGTGGACCTACGATCTGATAGTCACCTTTCCAATATGCATTAGTGTAAGCAATAAATACATGATTGAAAAATTCATCTATAGAAAATGCCATAATTCATTATGTAATTAAAATAACTCATAATTCATTTAACTTCAAGAATGTTTCACACATTTGTTTTCACTTTTACACCTCTCAAAATATTCACCATATATAAAAGATCGTGTCCTGAAGATGTGAGATATAAATGGATACCAATAATGCTTATAAATATCTACAAATCAACCTTTTTTCCCTGATCATCATTACAAAGAATTATTCCAACTAATACAGTTCTAGAAACCCCCTTAGCATCAACAATTTGAAAATTTACCAATAATTATTTGGCATAATTTTCATGTGAAATAAATAAATTTAGAGTTCTACTCAAAATGTAAGTGTAGAAAATTGTTTAATTATCCTAATATGGACATCTGAAATTGCATCAACATATTCTTTGTGAATTCATCATGTATAAAATTGTTACTACTGTGAATATTTTTTGGTCCACATATATAATCTCAAACTATATGTTTTAGAAATGCTTCTCCATGTATAATTTGATGTAAATATCGACTTTGGTAAACCCATTTTTTTCTCAAAATCCATCATGTTTAGAATATGATGTCTATATATCCTATTTATATTTTTAAAAATAGTTCCTTAACATATAAAAAATTATTTCATAATTTTCAATAATTAAACATTCTAGTTGTCAAATAAATTCTTTTTCTTTGAGGTATCCATTAAAAAACCCAAAATTTTCATCCATTTGAAAAAACTTCTAATGCTTATGAGATTACACTACCAAGAAAATAATTACTATCTCATGTCTATTAACCAATGAAAAAGCCACTTTAATGTCTATTCCTTAAAAATGAGAATATCCTTTTCAAACTAAACACGGGTTTTTCCATTTTACTTATCCATTCTCATTCATTTTTTTAAAAACTAATTTGATATCAATCAAATTTTTAGATTTCAATCTAGAAACATGTTTTAATGTAGTGTTTGTATCAATTTTATTTTTTTATAAATTAATTTATTTTACACATTTATCATGTTTAATGTCATTATCCAATGTGATATGTTCATGTTGTGATACAAGAGTTTTTTGGTTCCCAAATATTAGTTTTTTGTTTGAATTTGTGTATTTTTATCCCAAAAAATATTCTAATTGTCTACATGCTTATTAAAATGATAAACTTATTTTTTTACCCCTATAATCTCTTCAATTTTCTATAGAACAATATTAGTTATAATCAACTAGGTTCTGTTTTATTTTAGTAACTTTTCCATGAATTTCTCTTGAAATATAATCATGGATTTAGGAAAAATACTCTAAAGATTATTGAATATGTTTTCTTGTTTTAAAATATTTTAATTAATAATTTCATCTAAAGACTCAAAAAAATTTCGGAAATATTATATTTTAGGATTAAAATCCATTTACATTACATAATTCACCCATAAATACCCCATCACCATCCTTTTCATCAATCTTTTCCAAACTTCTTCCATTGATTTTAATATATCAATGTTTTCTAATGTCCTTGAAATAATTCACTATAGGATTCTTTTGGTATCACATAGAATTGGGTGTAGATTGTTTTTTAGGTTTCCTGATAAATCTATTCTGAATATTCACTATAATACACACCTATTATAACTATAAGTATTTTAAAACAACATTCTCAACAAGCATTTTTCTCTCTTGTCCATAATTCCCCTATTCTTCCTCTCTGCAACATCATTCAATAGTGGCATGTAAGGTTTGACATATTTTGCTCTGATTCCATGTTTTCTAATATAATTTTCAAATAAAACACTTTTTGACTCTTTCCTATAATCATATATCGGTTTTTTGATACACAAGAAAATATATTTTCACCTTATGTGTAGTATATTTTAAAAATCCTAAAAACTTAAAACATCTTCTTGATCAAGAAAACATTATTTATATGATTGGATTAAACTATTGATGTAATGAATTAATGGTTACATTGAGTATAATTTTATCTCATGGTCCCACAATGTTCTATGTGGACTAATTTAAATAGTCACGCGGAAGTAATATTCACCTTCTTATCAGTCTTTTATGTTATATTTCCATTCTTACATGTTTCATTGATTGCATCATGATCTCTTTTTTTATGTTTGGAAAATCTTTTACTACTTCATGTTTCAAATATTTAATATACTTCATTGATC
The DNA here is from genome assembly GCA_963277665.1 of Viscum album. Classification (NCBI taxonomy): domain Eukaryota; kingdom Viridiplantae; phylum Streptophyta; class Magnoliopsida; order Santalales; family Viscaceae; genus Viscum; species Viscum album. Next base: position 1,244,561,101 of record OY728153.1, read on the forward strand.
ATGGTTTCCAAGTATTCTATTCCATAACATCTTCTCATATTTCATTCTCAAGTAACAAGTACTAGAAGGAACACCAATAAAGAATAAATTTATATTAGTTATACTTCATTGGGATATCTTTCTTCAATCACTTTTTATTTTAATGATGAATGTATTTCCCTTTAAGGTAACCTAATTCTTATTATTTCAAAGTTGGCTAACTTTAAACATGTTCTGTTTTATCCCTTCAATATAAAGAAAATAATATAATTTAACATTATCATTTTTATTTTAGTTGTTACAAAACCATTGATTTTCAACTATGATTCTTTTCAAAAAACTACAACACCTCCTTAATGTTTTAAAAAAATCATCAAAATTTTATCATTGCCAATCATGTGAGAGGAACACCCACTTTCAAGTATTTATTCATTTTTCTTCATGATTTATTTAATCGAAACTTCTTCCAAGCATGACTTTAATTCATTCTACACTTGAAATACATTATATTTATCATTAATAGAGAAAAAACTGGGTAAGAACATCATAAAACTCACTACCCTATTTCCATTTTGAACATAGCTTCCACATAACTCTTCAAGATAATCAATTCTATTTTTTGTTGTCAAATTATAATAAGTTTCCATCTCAGGATTCCTTTTTCTTGATTCTTATTACTTCTCATTGAAACTAATCACCTTTGTTTCATTCCTTCTATCAGGTAAATACATCATATGCAAACATTCATATTTTATATATCTTAATTTTACACAAAAGAGTAATAACCTTGAAATAAAATTTTTCATGAAAACCCATAGTTTTCTCTAGAAATGTTCTATCAAGAATTTGATATTAGATGAACTGTTTAGGACTGATTTTTTTTATGATTAGGAAATTAATTTTCATTTAATATTATTATTTTATTAGGTACAATTTTAGGAAATTTTCTCTATTTTTATTGATCCAAAATTTAGAAAAATAATTATTTAATCATTCACTATTGGTGTTAATAGCATTCGAAATAGATTTTACAGATAAAGAATTTTACAAAACTCTTTCATCAGTATTAGAATATTATATCCTAAAATCAATAGATATTTTTAATTCCTTATTTATATTTTTTGGGTATTTTGTAGATTTAATAAATTTTGATTGTTTTATTGATAATTTATTAACTTTTACATATAGTTTTTCTATAATATATTTTATCACCTTGTCATATTACACTACCTATAATATGGGTTTTTTATTTTATTAAAAAAATCTTCTCTTTAGACTTCTCACCTTTCAAATCAACCAGTTTCATTTACCCTTTTATATAAATATTATTCTCTTTCCTGATTATGTTGTTTTGTTTATGACATTCCTCAAGTTCATATTTGGGAATTTAATCATAATCTATTAGTCCTAGGTAATATTCATAACTATTAGATGAATCAATTTGTTTTCAACATGATCTTTAAAGTTCATAAATCTCTATTGAGTTTATTCCTATGAGTCACTGGATAATATAATATTAGTTTTATATTCATTGGTAATCAAGTTTCCTCTTTTGTTTCTATGAAATATCTTCTTAATTACACTAATATTTCAATAGTCTTTATAATTTTTACTCCACTTATATTCTTATTTATTTTCATCATTTTCAAATTCATAATACAAATTTTTCTTATTTTGAAAATTAATTACACATTTTCTCAGACAATTAAATTTATATCATCTACCAAGGAATTTAACTTTGTTCACACTATTAGTCATTTTAAATATTTTAGAAATGAATGAAATGAATCTTTGATATTATTTTTCATTCTCATAATCACTTGACTCACATATTCATCATTTAAAATTTTCAAATTTATTTGAAATCTAATGGCCATATCATATATCAATTTTATTATGAATGCCATGATTTTTTACATTTCATTATTAATGATAATATTGTATATATCATTAATATAAATATCTTATCTATCATTAAATGATTAAATTTTTGTGTCAAATATATCAAGAAAATTACTCATCAATTTTATAGAGTTTTGGAAAGATTATTTTTTTCAACAAATATTTTAATACTACATACAATTTCATTGACTTGAGTTAATAAATCATCAACATGTTCATCTTATTCCATTTTTATATCTTCAAATTTGTGTATCCAAATACATATCTTTGTCTATTGGACCTTTTCATTATCATCTTAATTTATCTCAAACTTTTCCCAGATTTCATTTTTAGTTTATAAAACCATAATGATAGTGTAAAATGTCTCTCATAATGACATGTGAATGCCATTTTTTCAGTTTTACATCTAATTTCATATTCCTCTTGTCAGCATACAATATCTCAATATAATTTATGAATGGTGGAAAACCCCATTTTGCTACATCGTGAACTTATATTCTAATAGATAAAACATATGGAAACCTCAAATTCCTCCAAATATGATAACTTCTCTCTTTAAATATTGGTACACCCCTTCTATTAAATGTATTTAAATTATACATATCTCATATAAAAATTTCTTGGATCCTACCGATGTAACATACTCTTATGCCAATTTACTTTCTAGGTCAGATTTGTTTCCTCCACTAAGAAGGAAAGGTTGAATCATTATAGTTTTTTTTACAATTTCTATTAAATATAAATAAAATATTTTATTTTTTAATGTGAGATTCACTCTAAATATTAAAAATTATACTCATATGATCAAGAAGAAAATGAAAAACTAAAATAAAATATAGTTTTTACAAGGTTTAGATCCAATGAGGAATCCTACTCCATCCCATAACTAGTTATTCTCCCTAAACATGGATTTGTTTCACTATAACACCAATTAAAATCATCATAAAACCCTTCATGTGGAATCCCACCAAACATGTTAAGATTCACACCCAATATCACAACTTCATGATACTATAAAAAATTGATTACAAAATGAAAAATATTTTCGAATAGACAATATTGTTTTGGAAACAAAAGATAGAGATCAACTTCTATGATAATCTAGAATATCCATGAAATAATCATATCTAGTGCATACTTGTATTGAACTGCAAATATATTCTCATACTTACATCATATCTCTTGAAGACATGAGTGTCATCATGTTTGTATTTCTATATAAATAACCTTGTCTTTGGAATTACCTTCTTATTTTATTTTCTAACACAATATAATATTTCATAAAACATTATTATGGTATCTATTTCTCTCTCTCTCTCTCTCTCACTCTCTTGAGATATAAACTATACTTCCCATGACCAATCTAATTATTTTATGATAAAATGGAAATTTATTTTTATAGAACCATGATCTCCACTATCACTATTTGATTACAATATAGGGGAAACACCCCATGATCTTCAAACACCCACTCTCTCTTGTTAAACCGAATAGGGCACAACCCTTGATATCTATATTTTGATTGTCCTATGATTTCTATATCATCTCAAAAAAACTATATTTACATCACAGAATAGATTCATTTTATAGAATACTTAAATCCTTATTTAATTATCCTTAAAACCAACTACAAAGTCATTCAAAACATTCTAATATCATGGATTAAAAATAAAAATCCTATAAGAATGGAAGTATTAAAATATTTTCAAGAATATTTGAAATTTATTCTTCCTCGGAATATTAAAATTCTTGAAACTAGCACAAATTCAATCCATACATAGAATGTATTTAGAATCATCTATGCCATGAAAACATTACTACGTGGTACTAAATATAAATCACTTATGTAGAATATTGCCTATGTGAGTCTCTATTCAACCACATCTTTAATCACATATATCATTCTTTCCCATAATTTGGACATGTGAATCATTTATATACTTCACTAAAAATGTCTATGTGAATTCTAAAAATGGGTATGTTGATCCTTGGGCTACATAACACATTCAGTTATGTGGATGAATTGTCTGTATTACTTTCATATATAACATAAATTTCTTTGTGACTCACATAAATTTTTAATTCACTATTTGGATAAGTTAATATAGTACATAGTCAAAATAAAAAAGAACCACTTCAAATGACCTCCATCACATCCCAAATCAATTTGTATCTTCATAAAACGTTTTTCTATGATTTTTACATCGCTAAAAACAAGATCATGAATCTTAAAACTTAATGATAAACAATAGAAATGTATTCAAAAACAAAACAACCCAAACCCAAACAGAACTATGGTAACTTTAAGATTTCACCAACCAGGACACAAATCAATGGGGTTCTTCAACTGTACCTATTTTCACATCAGCAATTGTTTGATATTGTTTTATCTAATTTGTTTTAGAAAAAATAATTCACGGAGTTCAATCCTGTTTAAAAGGATTTGAAAACCCCACCACTAAATATATCAGCAGTTTATACCAAGTCAATAACATTTCCCCAAATATATAATATTTTGCATCTATTTATACCAATAATCCAAAAGTGAAACATTTTTAAAATGTTATACCGCATTTTTATATGGTATTATCAAACTTAAAATAGTTATTCATAGTTAACGCACTAAAAAATATGGTATAAAAAATAAAAAATGCATAGAAACCCCTAACACACACCACCCATAAAAAAATAGATACACATCAAATAATCTAACCAATATAATGTAATAGTAAAAGATATTTATATATTTTAACATAAAACAACATTACTATAAAACATTAGAATTTAAAAAATGTAAACCATTATGTTAATCGGTAATATAAAATTTTATAAACATTCCAAACACATTACTCTCTTTCTTCTCTACCGCGATGCTTGCCATATCTATTCCTAGATGAGTCATATTGGTCATCACCTCTTTCCTATCTTCCATCATATATTTTATGTATTTAATGTTGTTAAATGAATATTAGAAATTAAAATATTATAAAAATGATAAATATAGTTAAAATTAGACTAAAATGATCCAAACATAACTAAAAAAAATAAAATTAGGAAAATATGAAATTAGGAATTCTAAAATAAACTTAACTAAGTTGAACTAAAAAAAATTAAAAAATTTTAACCACGGTGAACTAAAATGATACAATATAAAATAAATTTAACTAAAATTTCATAAGCCAGAAAATATAGACTCAACTAGAAAATAGTTAATTGATCCAATGATAACCCAAAAAATAAATCTAAAATAAACAAAAAATTTGAAACGAATTAAATTGACCTAAATCAAATAGATTAAATTAAATATGACTATATATAAAACAGATGGAATCAAATTATTCCACACTAGATCTAAAATAGTCAATATAAACAAATTAGACCCAACCTAACCTGACTCAACTGGGAAAAAATTAAACTTAACCAAAACAAACTTTACCAAACTAAACAAAAAAAAAATCCAAAAAAGAATAATCCAAAAAATATTTGAATTCAATAGAGTGGAATAAAAAATTCTAAGATGAATAGAATATAACCAAAAAATATAAAATAAAATTTAACAATATTGATGTAAATATACACCATTTGTAAAAATATAAACCGGATTAATAGAAAATAAGACCTAGATAGATAATAATCAAGTAAATTAAAATAAATTACTAAAAATTTATTTTTAATTATATATAACATATTCAAACAAAAATAACTTAAAATAACATAAGTCACAAATGATGAATAAAATTGGGCCAAAGATAATCAGTCTAAACCAATATGGCCTTGAAAAACCAATAAAAGACTAATATGAAACAAATATAATCAAAGTAAATCGATTAGAACAAAAATAAACTAAATTACCCAGAAGTAAATAAAACATAACAAAAATTATTAAAATAAAGCATAAACAAGTTCAGAAGAACACTGATGTATCAAAATAAATGATTAAAAATTCCATACTCCTAATTGTATCCAACCAAATTAACCAAACATGGTCTAATATATCATAATAAGATAAAAAATTAACTCAATTGAATATAGAAAAATATAAATTAATTGAATGGATTATATTTTTATAGAATTTAAGTGGAACAAATAAATCCAAAATGAACAGATATAAAAAAATTACCTAAACCATATAAATAAAAAGAACTAATATTGCCCAAATAATTCAAAAAAAATCTTATAATATTTTCTATTAAATATGTTTATGTGTGTTAAAAAAATTCTATTAAAAAAATAAATTAAGTGAATTATGGAATAATTAGTGAAATAATAAAATTTCTCTATCATGGATCCCCTATCAGTGTCACTATTTCTTCAGTGTTACAATCTGTCATCCTCTGTATCATAGTAGATGACACAATATCTAATTATTTTACTCTCTCATATTATGTCATAATATATAAATCCTAATATATAATAGTATTATTAAGTGCTTTTGGATCATCAACATATATACCCCATTATAGATGACATCGACGAAAAAGATATATGTGACTTGCTAAAGAATCATGATGAAGATGGTCCATAACCCATACCCCTCACATGAACATAATGTTAATTTTATAAAAAATGTTATATAATATACATTGAGGATACTAATGTAGAGAGTGATGGTTTAAAATCCCACACTTCTTCAAGTTTATTCTAAAATATAATAACATTATTAAATTTTAAAATTAATATAATAACAAAAAATGGTAATTGAAATTTCTTAGATCAAGGTTTGGTATAGGTATATTCACATAACTTTCATCTTTTTTTTCTAACATCAAACCACATACATGTTCTTCCAATAGAATGACCTTCCTCTTTCTCCAATATCATAAAAATATATAAATGGAATTTATAAAACTTATATTACATGATTGGTATAGATATATATTATTAAAAATTAAATGGTATCATGCCATTTCAATTCCTAGTGAAACTCCTTGACCTGTCTATGTTGATAATTAAATGATTCTCATGATTATAATAATTTCTCATACAGTGAAATGAAAATAATTATATATAAATAAATATCTAAATGTCGTTAAGATAATTTCATTAACATATGAACATATAATATATACATGGTGTGATTAATCCTGATAATAATGAACAAACATCTTTTGCAGGTCCCTAGGAATTTCTTTGGGGACCTTCTCATATATATTTAAAAATAATAATAATATTTTATTAAATTCAAGACACATTCCTATTTAAAATTTTTCATTTCTTTCTTAAGTTTTTAATGTCCATGGATATGAAATAACATCAGAAACATCAAAATAAATCAATATATGAAAATAAAATACATATAATCCATTATATTAATAACATAATAAGAAATATTATTCAATTTAATCATATTAGAATAAAAATGTAATATATCACTTTTATATGACTATCATACCACTCATTATTCAAGGATAATGGAATATGACACCAAAAAAATAAGGAATGGGGGGATAACTCCTCACATTCCTTATATCCAACAATATTTCCATAGATACTAATTGAATCCCAAATGGGTACCCCGTATAAGTCAAATGGGATGAATAACATTAAGTCTATGAAATTATAAAAATATATCATATTGATGTTTGTCTCTATTATACTGTTATTTTTATTTTTTAACATAGATATTAATTAATTAGAATTAATATTTAAGAAACTAATGTTATCACATTGTTATACATATATATAATAGTGACATATCAGTAGCCTCTTCCTGGAAATTGAATTCCCTTACATCCTCAATAGTAGGTGTACCTATGAATAAAATTATAATTGGATAAGATAATATAGTAAAAAATATATAAATGTTATGTGAAACATTTTACCTATTGTAGTATAAATTGATAAATTATCCTATACTCCATGCGTACTCTATGTATCAATAGTATGATAGTTTTCCTATAAAATTAGTGGACCATGTATAACATTGGAAAACCTACTGTCATGTACTCTTTTTCTATTATTGATAGTACAAGTAAAACGGATTTCCTAAGAATTCATTAGCCCCTCTATAGCATCGGTAGATCGTCTATCATATACTCTGAGTATACCAAGCTTAGTAAGAGGAAAATGGTTTCCTCTGAAACTGTTGGACCTTGTGTTTCCTAAGCAGATTGAATTTATTATACTCATGGAATACTCTATGTTTCATGTTTAGGATGACTATGATGTGTCATATAGTGTTTTTCATATCAAAACCACGTTGACTGTGACATTATTTAAAAAATATGAATAAAATAACAAATTATAATAAAAATATAATTCAATTAAAATTCATCACATTCCTTTTTATATAATTTAATATTAAAATATACTTCATCTTTGGTTTTACAAGAAGTTTTCAATTTGTTTTTAATGTTACCATAATCTTCCATTTTGAATATTACTTTCCCTTCATCATCATCCTAACCATACCTCACAATGCTTATAGACCATATGTAACTATCCAATAATACATGATTTATAGTGAGTATTTCATTACATAAATTCCCAATACCTTTTAGGTTTTTAATTTTTGAGAATTTGGACATGATATTAATTGATAACTTCCATTTATTTATCGTAAATGGACATTTGTTCTACTAAATTGAGAACTAATTTTTCCATAATAAGTGTCCAATACCCCCCGTAAATGCTTTTCACATATTACACTCCTAGAAATATCATGTGTAATAAGTTTATTAATAAATTGGGTAAATGGAGGTATAATAAGGGTGGGATCGAGTGCTCGATAAGGGAAATCATATACTAGAATAATTCATAGAATAAATAGGGCCTGAATAATATGTTATAAAATTAACAATATTTAAATAATTTTATATAACTAATCACATGATCTTGAAAAAAATACACAGTTAACAATATAAATAAACACATCTATAAAAATAACTAATTTTATAGTGATTGAAAAAATAATATAAAAATTATCAAGGACTTATTCAGAGACATTACATACCATAAATTAATAATTTCAATAAATCTACTTTATATAAATATGAAATCAAATAAAAATAAATTAAATGGTTATCATACACCAAATACCCAAATTAGTTTTTCTCATGAGAACTATCGAGGCATCGTGGGGCTATTTTGATCCCCACCTACCACTAATTAAATCTAATGTATTAATCATATAATGTAATTAATAAACTATAGAATATATAACTAACAATTTTTTGTAATCAATAAACATCTATATTGATGTTAAAAAATTATAATAATTGTCAATATTTCCCTATTCGATTAATGGAATAACTCTCTATGTAAGAAACCCGTAAACTAACAGAATATAGAGTAATGGGTATATAATTAAGTAAATAATTTCCCCAATCATTAATAGAATTATATGATCATAATATATCTTTGAAAATAATGTGTATGGTGTTATTAAGTTACATCTAAAGTGTAACATAATAACATTAAAGGATGTTGACATAGATAAAAACACCTTCTTAATAAAAACACTTCAAATGATATCGAATTATAAGTGATCAAGAATTATATTTTTAAATACCATGAGATTAATCCCAAAAACTGAATTAAAATATTTAGAAGATAATTCATCAAACATAAATATAAAGGAGGTAATTTTTTTAACCCAAATAGGAAAATGGAAGCCAAATCATAAATGTGTTTTTATAAAAATATTATTGTTATAAAATTAGAAAGTTATGAGTAACTTTGAAACCCTATTTTATAATAGATACCATGAACAATGATTTTTAAATACCAACTTAAAAATAATCCAAAAAATAGATCCTTGAAAACAATATAATAAGTTTCTATAGGAAATTTTGAGTTAAAGAAAAAATATGATCATTAAAGGGAGATCCTTTTTATGATTTTTGCATTACTATTTATGGAACCCACATCAAAAAAGGATAATATAACTTTCACATTGAATGAGAAAATAGGAAATGTGAAGATCAAAATTGATAACACATAATTGGTTTTATAGATATAAAAGATAATATCAGTGTTAACAGAAAACATGGATGTGGAAGATAAAGATCTTAATTGGGAAGGATGAGAAGTATTCTTAACCATGTTATGATTTTATCAGAATGAAATTCATCATTAAATAAAATAAATATTTAAAATTCATTTTATCTCCATATATGAAGATAAAATAAATTTTTAAAAAATTAGGGTTGAATAACAAAAGTGTGGAATAAAAAAGTTAGATTAAATATCATAGATCAAATGAATAAGTTTTGAGTTATCAACGTAATTTATTCCTTAAAAATAATTTCATTAAAAAAACATCATAAAGAGTGGGATTTTAATTTAATTTTTAATACCCTGAGTAAAATATAGTTGTGGATATTATATATCCAATATAATGTGTATACAGTATTTCAAAAAAAATGAGGTGCTAAAAAACATGTCTAAAATAATCATAATTGAGACAAAACACCATGAAAAAAATCATAATTAATGTAGTGTGTAACAAATATAAATGTACTACTGTGAAATAAAATTTTTTCCACTAGAAAGAAATAAGATGTTAAACATAATAAAATCATAGGGAAGAACATATCTAACAAATAGTAATCCAGTTCAATAAGAACAATCACTCCTCTATGAATAAAAAACGAGTTTATGAAAATGTTTACCTCTTATCCCACTTATCCAGACATGATCTAACCCCATATATGAAAAAAATTACTCTATTAATAAAATATTTATGAACCCAATTTATAACTATAAAATTTTATAAGTTTCATTTTTATCATTTATTAAAATTATATTTTTAATTATATTTTCTTTTCTTCATTGGATGTTGTTAGATTTAATAGTTTGTTTAGTACTAGTTCCATAATGGTGGTTTGAATTATTATTTAAATATTATATATTAAAAATTCTGATATAATTAAATGAATAGGAATATATAATTAATAATTATTTTTAATCTTTTAATTTCATTTCATATGAATTTTAGATATGATTGAGGATGATGAAGTTAATGAAGATCTTGTTTTGGTAATTTTTCTGAATGATGTGTGTTGTCTTAAAAATGGATAAGATATTACCATTACCATTATTAAATAAAAATCAAATCATTACTCAATTATTATTTTTCCAATACTACAATTTTTATGTTTTCTTGGTTACCCACGATATAAATTTATACTATTGTTCATATAGGTTATTAAACCAACCAAAACAAAAATATGTTATAATATATAGACGAGTAAGGTTAGGAAAGTGATTCCTTTGGAATAATATATAAAAATGATATTATTAATATTTTAATAAAGTTATGAATTTATTTTAATATATTTAGGTACATAAGATAATACTAGAGTTAGAAATGGAATAAATCAATTTTCTTGAGGAAGTGGTCTGTATGGACACACGAGAAAAATGTTCATTTTCCAAGGATCTAGAAGAAGTCAAGGAGTGTATTAAAATATTATGACATTAATAATGTTATAAATATAATTTTAACCTGATAAATATAATTTCATAACAATCCATTTATGATGGTCGTGAAAAATCAAGTACACCATTCATGGAGGAGGTAGTTTGCACATGCACATGATGAATTATTCATTTTCTGAATGGTTTTGGAGGAAGTTAGGAAATGAATATTTTATTATTATAATTACATATCATAAAATTGATAATAATTATGTTTCTATAACCTAATTGATATAATTTAATTAATGGGGGAGAAGAATAAATAAAAATAAGAGTACTCATTTGAGACCATTACATCTCCCTTCATGTGTTCAACTGTGGGTAACACCTTAAAAGTCTATAGATATGAATTTTCGAAAGAAAGAAATTTCTAGGACATGGTTAGTGAGTTTATGGAGACTATGGATGTTTATTTATTAATATAATTCATTATAATGAGTGTAAAAATAGGGTTAAAGTGATCTCTTTTATAGGTGAAGGGAATGGACTTTCTGTAAATATAACTTTCCAATATAACAAGAGGTATTGTTTCAAAACAAATGTGGAGAAAAAGTGGGAGAAATGGGGAGGGGATTATTTAATATCTATAATCCCAAAAAATTAATTTTTACACATTTTTTTAAGTCCTTTACTCATAAAAGTTTTCTCATTTTTTAATTTTTGGTATTTACCATGATAATTAATTTTTACATAAATAATTTATTATTAATGCATAAAAATAAAAATGGGAATTATTTTATAAAATTTAGATACTAATTCCAAAAAATTAATACATTTTAATAAATAAAATTTATTTGTTTAATAAAAATAAATTTTAACATTAGTGCATGCAAAACATAAAAACATGTTTTTAGAAAAAAAATTATATTTTGAAGCATAAATGTTATTTTAAAAAAAATTATCAATTTTGTTAATTTTAATGATAGTAATTGATTAACTAAACAACAGAGTTATTTTACATTAAAATAAATCCAAGACCTAATTTCTCCCAGCTAAAATACAATTTAAAGAAGAAGACTACAAAAGTTTTTTTAGAAAAATTTTTCTTAATTTTTAAAATGTATAACATGGGTTTAATAAATCAAATAAAATATTTATAAATTTATAATTCCACACCATAAAGAATTTTATTTCATTTAAAAAATTTTATATATTTTTAATTTATATTTACTTCTAGATATAGTCATAAATTCAAGATTTTTAATAAAAACTATATTTTTTAGTAGTCACCTAATAAATCTATTATTGAATAAAAATACCAAAACTTAATCCTAGGGTATTATTTTTATTGTTATTCTTGAAATGAATTTAATTGAGTCAAATTAAAATTTTAAAATTTAACATCTAAATTAAAATATTAGGAATATTATTTTTATAGGAAAATAACTTTAAAAAAATAATTACTATTTTTGTTATTTTTTATAATAATAATTAGATTGATTTTAATATATTATTTTATATTATTTATAATATATAAAATTTAATTAAATAAAACCCATAAAATTAAAATATTACAAAAAATATATTTTTAAGAATAATATGATTTTATTAATTTTATCACTACATTAGTAAATATACGTTATTTTTCTTCAAAATTAAAAAATGAGAAGATTATAAAATACATTGGATTAGTAAACTTTAAAAATAATAATTAAATTTTTATATTACCTTATTTTTTAGTTACATAAACCCTCAATATCTCTTCATAAGATCGAATTATAAAGTAAGCTTTAGTGTTAGTCGTGAGTGGTGATTTTTCTAGATGGGATTTCATGGAAATTTCTACATACTTAAACATGCCTCGTATAAAATATCACTAATGCCATAATTATTTTAGTTTATATTTTTCGAGGTCTAGGGAAAATACTAGTCAATGTACCTCCTTTCCAAGGTTATAAAAATAAGCTTCTTAAGGGATACCTCTATAAGACACTCCTATTTCATTATTCTTATCATCATTAGTTACATAATATGGTAACTTCTTTTAATAAAAAAAAATTTAACCACTATATTATAATGGTAAAATTTAATAGTTTTAGTTTAATGTATCACATTTGTGTCATATTTCTTTTTTGTTTGTAAAATAATCTATTAAAATAATATTCATTCAAGGAAAATATGTAGTGAAATTTCAAATCATTATAGGGAGGTCGATGTTTGAAAATTTTTATGGGAAAGTAATAAAATTTTATGTATTTTAGAGGGTTCACTATCATAAATGTATTCAAATTTATAACCCAAAACATACATGTATCTTTGATTAATTTGAAGAACAACACCCCATAGTTCATCTACTATATCATCAACACAATATACTATTTTTTGTTTGAAAAAATATATGGATTATATTCTTTACATTCACTAGTATCTATCAACCAATAAAAGTTAATAAAAGTCAATTTTAATAATTATTTCCACATAAACCTATTTATATTAACAAATTTTATTTTAATGATACAAAAAAATTTTACCCTAATATTTTAACTCAAATATATCAATAAAATTTCATGAATAACCCCAATTAGAAACACTAAATATAAAATTTTACTATTTTTGATCCATCCTTACAATATAGAGTGTCACGATCCAAGTTTGGTCACCATCCGAACCGACGCCTGACCCAGTCCGCAACAAGGCTTGAAGGGTGTTCCCGATCCCCATGGGATGGAACAAGCGTCCTGGTATCAAAATGAAACTTGTGAATTATTTACTTGAATAAAAAAAATTTAAATTAATCAACCAACAATATAAAATAGACCAATGATGAAAGTCACAACCAAATGCACCATTAACCCAAAGCCAAAATTTGAGTTGCATATTTAAAATAGAAAACCAAACAAGAGATACCACTTGGTAGGGTGACCAAAAACAAATACAAAAAAACCTCTACCTGGCAAGAGCACCCCACCCTCAAGCCATCTCCTCAATGCCACACCAAGAATTCTGCTAATAACCTGAACCACCACTCCCAAATGCTGGAACCTTACCTGTATCAGACATAAAAAACTCTACATACACCCAAAGGTGTAAGTAGGGTGTGAGAAATTTTCCAATAGGAGGACGCTAAGAAAATATTCCATGAACAATAATTAAAAGGAAAATACATTTTCAATGATAAATAAAGGAAAGTAAGAAATGCTTAACAATGTTAATGAAAATAGTTTTCATGAAATGACCTTAAAGAAAAGCAGTTTAAAGCAAACATATGTTGTTGTAGTAACTCAAGTGACAAATCATGTATTATTGGTGTTTGAAGAGTAATTGAGAGAACCAAAATATTGGAGAGGCCCTGTGGGTACTAGTAGGGAGTGGGACCCTAGGACGTCGTGTATTGGTGAACAATGGATTTGAAACCATGAACCTCAGAAACCATGGATTAGTAATCACGACCCTCAAAAAATGTGGCTTAGAAACCATGACCCTCAATCATTCATATGTTTAGTTAGTGTTTCAATCATCAATCCTACCATTGAAACTGGGCCAAGCCACCTTTGAAACACTAGCCCTCTAGTCCGAGTTCCCCCAGCTAATACACCATGCTTCCCTCTTTGTGCTCATCAAAAATTCAAGTTCACATCACATGTCACAATAACACTTAAGATCCAAACAGGGTGCTTACACACAAAACACTCCATCCGAACACTGATACACTCTTTTAAAACCATACACACACAAAAAACTTTTTAGAACTTAACCTGTGATTCTTTCACATTAAACTAAAACAACTGCATAATTTTATAAAAATTCTTTTTATGATTAAGAAAAAAACTAAGAAAAATTATTAAACACTTTCCAAACATGTCGCATCTTTTTGTAAAAGGGAAGAAAGTCACTCAAAAACCTTTTCAAAGAAAAAATTATCCTAAATCCACACCAAAACCAAAACTGCATCATCTGCACTTCCTAACACACATACTACAAGGTTTAAAAAACCATGATAAATAAATCAAAGTGGGTTTTTAAAATGAAAATGGACTCAATCACTTAAACACACTTCTAATAAGTTAAATAAGAAATTAAAACATAATAAAAAATAATATCGCAACATGAAAACTAATTGACAAGGTTCTTAGTTAACTAAACAAACATCCAAATGATCATCAGATAATATTTTTTCCTGGAATCACCAACTAATGTGTCATAAGATTCACAAAATTGGTGCGCAAAGACCATTTCATGCCAATGTAGCTCAAACAGACTCAAATACACCCTAAAAACAACGCATCATGAAAAATGCATCAATATTTAATAAATTGCTACTAAAACATGACTAAAACATCACAAAAAATAAAGGGATGAATAAAAAAGACTCTTCACCTATAGTAAGGGGTACGAGAGGTCGGCCGGAGATCGTTGGGGGTTGTCCGGGCTCGCGCGGTGTTGGAAAAACAAAGGGAGAGCTGATGAAAAAAGGTGTAGCCAAGGGAGGGGGTTTCCAGAGCTTTGGAAAAACTAGGGGTGGCATGTGAGGCTGGAAAAAGGTGGGGGTGGACCTACCGGGTGAGTTTTAGCCAAATAGAAGTCAACTATTTTTGTGAGAAGGTTGTGTGGGCTAGGGCTTCGGCGCAAGGTTGGGTGTGAGGCTGGTCCGGTGAGACTAGAGAAGGAGGTTGTGGATTGTGGTTGGGTGCAAGATAACAAGGAGGGATGGGGGTCTCGGTTACTGGATAATAGAGGGTGCGGTGTTGGATGGTTGTCTGGAGAAGGGATGATGTGTGGCATTGGTGGGGCAAAGAGAAGAGGGTGGATCGCTGGTGCGGTATTTGGCCAAGCATGTGGTGCGGGAGCCGGTCTGGTGAGAGGAGGAAACCGAATGCAGCTACTAGGGTTTATGCAGACCAGGTGGGGGTGGGGGGTGGATAAATAGTTTTGCGATGGGAAGAGAGAGTGTGAGGGAGAGGATAAATAAAATGAAAAAAATTAATAGAAAGAGAGGATAAAAAAAGAAAAAAAGATAAAAAATATGGTGGAATAGAGGCCCATAAAAAACCAAATCTAATGTAAAAAAATTGAGAATTTATATTAATAATGGAATTAACAATAATAAAAATACTGTTGATGTTAAAAAAATAATTACGTGCTTAAAACATCAATAATAAAAAGGGACACCCACATGTCGGGTAGGATGCACGACTTTTCCTATGCCCTTCCCCCACGTTGGGCATTATCAAACCAAGGATCACTTACCAGTGAAAAAAGTGAACCACACATGTCAGACTCAACTTCATTTATTAGTGAAAAAAGTGCATGACTCATGTTGGGCTCGTCCCTCATTCCAACAATGAAATTATTAAAATGGAAAATAAAATTATGCTATAAAATTTAAAATTAAAAACATACCTCGATACGAAGTCCGGGTGTGACAACTCTCTCCATCATGGAAACGTTTCTCCATAGGAAATTCAATTAAAAGACTGATAAGAAAATATAAATGGGTACTTCTGCTCAACCCTTAAATTCCACTCCCAAGCCTCATGCTCATCATTCCCATGTTTCCAAATAATTCGAACCAAGAGAACAAACTTCCCATAAATCACATTATACTAATAATACACTATTTGCAGTGGCCGCTCAAACACTGATAAGTAGGGCTTTGTCCCCAACTTCTCCCAATTCAACACATGTGATGGGTCAGGAGTATACTTTTCAGTTGGGAGACATGGACTACATTATGAATATATGTTACTTGATCTGGTAAAGCTAACTTGTATGCCACATTGCAGATCTTCTTAGTAACATTAAAAGGCTTAACATACCTCAGGGTCATCTTCCCCTACTTTCCCAAGCAGCAGTGACACAGGCGATGGGCCACCCTCAAGAACACTCTGTCCCCCACTAAAAACTCAAGATCTTGATTCCTTTTATCTACATAAGATTTTTAGTGACTCTGAGGTATCAATAACCATTGTCTAATCAAGTTGAACTTCTCAGATGTCTCCTTAATAATGCTTGGTCCTAAATGTGAGGTCCCACCTACCTCCGTCCAACACAATGGAGACCAACAAGGTCGACCGTAGAGTGCCTAAAATGGTGCCATTATAAGAGTGGATTAGTAATTGTTATTATAAGCATACTCAGCCAATCCCAAATAGATATCCCATGAACCTCCACAATAAAACACACATGTAAAAATCATGTCATCCTGAATCGGATTTTTCTACTCCATTTGGCCATTCGTCCGAGGATGGTATGCCATTATCATCTTAATCTGTGACCCCAAATACTTCTATAGACCTTACCAAAACCAAGAGGTTAAGCAGGGATCCCTGTCAGAAGAAACCGATGACAGCACACCATGAAGTCTGACCACCTCCTCAACATAAAAATGGCCCAGATCATCCACCTTCATTATATCTCCGATCGGGATAAAGTGATATGACTTGGTCTGACGATCAATCACTACCCAAATAGCATTCCTCCTCAAATTTGTATGAGGCAATCCAACATTGATGTCCATGGGGACCTCGTCCCACTTATTGGTAGGAATGGGTAATGGATGAAGTAGAACAAATGGTCTCTAATACTTTACTTTCACCTGATGACAAGTGTAGCATCTCGATACAAATTTGGCTATGTCCCATCTCATACCCGGCCACCAGAACTAGTGACGAACATCTAAATACATATTGGTAGTACCAGGCTAGATGTCGCACTAAGACTGGTGGCTATCCTACATCATCACATTCTTCAGGGATAGCAAAACCAATTCCCGACTCCTAAAGTATAAAATCTCTTTAAAATTCAAATACCACTCTACAGAAGCCTCCCCACCATGAAGAAATTGCACAGACCACTGAAATAGCTCATCACCAGGCTTCTCATGATGAATCAATTCTAGAAGGGCATAATTCCACTGAATACTGGCCATGAATACACCTCGGATGTGCTCTTTGGTCTCCAAGTGCATCTCGGTGAAGATCCCCATAAAAGTCCACTCATCGTTGTACTTCTTCAACGCCTGCACTGGTTCCTTTCTACTCAAAGTCAAATCCCAATAGATACTTGATCCTGTAGCACTGCCTCAGATCAAGACCCTTCTGAGAGAAGATGTAGTCTAGGATCTTATGGTTAGAATAGACCACAAATTTCTCCCCAAAGAGGTAGTGCCGCTAATTCTCCAAGGCGTGCATCACCGTTGCCAACTCCAAGTCATGAGTCGAATAATTCTTCCCATGCAGCTAAAGATAGCGAGAACCATAAGCCACCACATGATTATGCTTCATGAGTACACACCCATGTCTCATACCTGAAGCATCACAATAAACCATATTTCCCATCCTAGACTCTAGTAAGATCAACTCATGTGTGGTGTTCAACTGACACTTCAACTCCTCAAATCATTCCTTGTATTGAGGGGGACCTTCATAGATATTATTTTTGGATCGTCAATAATCTTTTTGAGTTGATGATGATTGGATAAAAATATTTTTTCTTGTCCATGAGGATGAAACCACACCCAGCTTCTGATTAGGGATGGTCTACTATAACTTCTTTACTAGGGGTAGTGAAATCATATTCCCCACTTGCAGGTTAATAAAAATTATATTTTCCCTCCAATTTATTTTTATGTTTCTTCCATTTCTTTCAGAATTTTTTTTGATTCTTTTCTATTATTATTGGTTTCTAAGTTACACTATTTTGGAGGCTAGCTTATATTTCATGCTTCTCAATAAAAACTATGTTGTGTATTTCCTCCCCACATGTATTTTTCATGTATAATATTCTTAATTTTAAGATCTCATATAAACTACTACCAATGATTAAATTGTTAAAAATAATTGTGGGGGAGGTTCATCATCTGTTTATTATGATTTTTTTGTTTAGGAATTTTTGTTCTTTCTTTTAAAATTTCAATTTTATCATACAAATCTTGCATGTTTTATTTTAAGAATTTGGGTATTTTATTTCACATTTTGTGAAAATTGTGATCTTTAATGTTATATTCATCATGAATTGAAAATTTTTTCAATAAAAGGAACTAACATGATTCATGGAACTAAACATAAATTATTGTTAAACTAGGTTGTCTTTCAAATTAAAAATTGTATAAATTTATGATAATACCATTAAATTTTAAATTTTATTCTATGAATTTATCAAAAATTGAAAATCACAATCGCATTAGTATTCTATGCCATTTGAGTATTCTACACAATAATACAATATCCTGATTGAATAGAATAGATCTTTTTCCTTGTAATTTTTTAAAAATTGAATCCAATTTAAATTTCAATTCACCCAAAAAATATTATTCAACATAAAAAGTGGTTGGTACAATATTTTTCATTTCTTGAACCTTTTATTTTCATTAAAAATATATATTTATTATAATGTAATGATCATTTTAAAATTTTGAAATATTAAAAATACTAATATCTAAACCAATAATGTCTAAACATACCTTTTAAAATCTTGGGACCAACCATAGAATGTACCTTTTAATTATTTTTCAACAATTCTAAGAACCTGATGAACATCATCAAACATACGAAGTCTCAACTTTTATATTACATAATTTGAAAAAAACCTTGTAAAACCATGATTCATCCTTAAAAATTCATGGATCATCCTTAAAAATGTACCTTTCGTACATACAAACACTGAAGTCAAACATATGAATTCACAAATGATACCTATGAATTCATTCCATTATTATATTTTTAAAAATAGCAGCACTAAATAATTCTTATGAAGTAGTGTATGATCCTTGAAAACATTTCAATAATTATCAAATTTTCAAGTATAAATCTATTTAATTTCAATGACTTATAGATTATTTAAAAGCACCTATAAACTAATTTCAAGGCCATAAATTCAGGTATTAAAATTTATATTATTTGAGTTTGTTAATACATTCTGAATTAAAAAAACCCAACAGAATAAAAATATTCACTTATTTTTTAGATTCTCATCAAATCAAACTCTCTTTAAGGTACAATAATCTCCCTTAATTAAAAATATTGTTTTTGATCTCAAGACATTCCAAAACATTTTTTGGAAATAAATGTTTTTTGATCATATAATGCCTAAAATTAGTTGGCTTTTACCTGAAACGCCCCTAAATAATCAATTCATCTAAGAGAAATAAAATATAGTATAAATAAACCTAAATAAACCATTTTAATTCAAACATAGATGGATTATATTTCTTTTAAACCACTTTTAAATAAAAATTACAAAAACAATTGTTCTACAAAATGGGTTCATTAGGTATTATTGGTAGAAATATGTCAAATGGATATCAATTTCATAAATAGTATTTTAGATAACTACCTCATTCCAGTTAACAAGTGAAATAAGTAACATTTTTAGCCTAAAATAACTTTAAAATTAATTTAATTCTACTACTTTTTCAAAATAACAAAATATTTGTTAAAATCTACCTTTTCATTTTCAAGATAGTTTTTGAGAGATTCAATAGTTGTATAACTTTTATAATATATGTTCTTAATTTCTCTTATGTTTTTCCTCATCCTTAACCATTATTATTCATGAGTATTTTTTCTATGGTTGGTTTTATTTTTAATTTTAAACCATTTTCCACCAGTTAAAATTAATGAATACAAGCGATAATTCATATTACTATCATGGTTGGAGAGAGGAGGGGGTTATAAATCATGTTATCTTTACCTCTTAGATCCATAGAGGAATGGATTTCAAAGAGTATTAATTTTTTTATCAATATTATGGCCCGATATTATTATTAATATAACTTGTATTTATGACTAACATGATATGATTTGTTTCTTAGATAGATGTTATAATTCATGTTTTTGTTATCATTTTTTAAATATGTAAGACAACCAAGAGACTCACATAGAATTATTATTATCCTAGTTGATAAGGGATTCACAATGTGTTTTTTTCTCTAGGTTGTTTCAATTTTTATTGTTCATCATTATATATATTATTGGTTCCCTCTTATAGTTTTTACAAATGTTTAGAAGAAACGGTGACAGGGGGATTGAATCAGTGTGGCCTAATTTTTTACTTTTCACACAAAATTACCCATACCTTAATCAGGCTGAATGGATATTCTTGAAACTATCTTGTTCACTCAAAAAATATCCAATGAAAAAAATTAATCACCAAAGGTACCACATGGTTTTATAAGGTTTATTTCATAATATAGAGGATTATATCATTTTCCCTTATACCATCAATTAAATATATTATATAACTCATATTTTATTTTTAAATACAATGTCAATGGGATGGTATCACTGATAACCAATAAGAATTTAAATCCCATAATGAATATCAATATCCAATATATTAAAATACTTATTAATGAATAACATCTTTAAATGGTCTACTTTTGGTATTGTGTTGATAGTCCTAGTAATAAAAAAACTATTTTAATAAATCCTCACAACGAAGGTATCCCATGAGCCTTGAGTTAATATTTTTTTAATATATTATTTGTCTTATTTTGGTAATATTTATCTATTATATATTATCTATTTTTATAGTTTTTATCCTATAGCATTTAGTGTCATAAAAACTAATATTGTATACCAACATTTTGTACCATCTTCCCTATATCTAGTGTGTAACTGTGTTTGTTCAAAAACAATCACTTCTCATAAATTATTGGAATAATTTTATCTTTAAAAATACATGATATTTTATAGATATTGGATCAATTTTATTTCACAATTTAAACCATCATTGAATCACAATATCAAAATTGGTTGAAAATAATGGATATTGAAGAATAAATTGGGAAGTTGAAAATTTAATGTTATTGGTAATGTTTATTCTTAAATAATAATTTAAATAATACATCCACTCTCATTAAATATTTTTAAAAATATCCTATAGATGCATTTAAACATAAAATATAAATTTAAATGATTATTATAATATTATAAAACCTTTGAAAATGATTGTCAAATTTCACACATCTCTTATTTAATATCATTCAACCTATATATCATTTTTTATACTAGGTTATTTGGGTTTTAATATCGTGAAATAGGAAAAAAATTATTGTAATCTTATAAATCCTTTATAAATATGATTTCACCATCATATAATAATATTTTATGAATTATAATTTTGTGAAACATTTGAAAATTTATATTCAACGTCACACAATGACAATTCAATGTTACATCAATCATTTTTCATGTGTTTCAATGTCATAAATAATGTATTAATTTTATTTAAATATTATAAAAAAGCATTAAAATTTATATTCAACTTCACATTTTCATATAGGAATAAACATACATGGTATTAGTAATATTTTCATGAAAATTTATTTATTATTATTCATACATGTTCCCTGTTAGCCTGTAATTTTATTCCATCATATCTCTTTAATAGTAATTTATTCAAAAATCCAATATTCTATGAATAGTATTTCATATATTCTATGTCGAAATCAACATATCATGTATCCTTCAAGGATTAATGATCTATTGGAACATATTACAAAACTCTTCATTTACTCTTGGATCATCATGTATTACATGTGAAGGATTTAAATCCACAAAACAATAATATCACATGTAATAAAAATGTATCCTTATGATCCATCTAATATTTCCAAGTCCTTTAATAAGTGATATTTTTGTTGTTTCCTTTAAATTATTACTCACTTTATAGGGTTATCTTTTTAATAGAGAGTCTACGTACTGATTATATAATATCCATATATAAAAACTTTTTTATTTTGATATTAGTTTTATATAAAGGCCTGTAACTCATTTAAACATTAATTTATTTCATGTGTTATCATTACATACAATGTAAAAAAAATTATTAATGTTTTCAATTTAAAAAAAATTAACATGAAATAAACATGGGAAATTTTATATCCCGCATCATATTTGTTATCAAATTATTCAATTATTAAATAATTACATCTTTCCAACTCCATTGACAATAATTACCAATGGAATAGCTACAAATCATATTATATTTAATTATATAACCCGATAGAAAATAAATTTAAACAACCTATTTCATTCAATATTTTACCAAAAAAAGTCGGAAATTAATTAAGATCTTTATCCCTATTTAACAATATAAATAAATCAATATATAAGGAAGAGGTATATGTTATAGTGCAGAGGTTATTGAGTGGGGAATTTTGATGATTCATTATATTCATAGTTCTTGAAATCAATATTTTGATAATTATTCATGAAAATATCTCTAATTTATTCATTAGTAACCACACACCCAAGTTTTAGCATGGATCTTGTAACATTATATTATTAAAATGATATTTAATATTCATGTGTTTTTTATATTCAATATAGACTAATGTATAAAGAAAATTTTATTTTACTTAGGATATCAATAAAATTATCAACAATAAATTAACCTTATTCTTTATGTTATCTTGTTTCTAATTCATGGAAAGAATTTATAAGAAATATTCTATATAAATAACGTATTCATATTATATTTCATTAAATTTCATTAATTTTTTCATCTTTTAAAATGTTATCTTGCAATTTTTTTCATGAATGAATATTCTACCCGAATTGCAATTTATATATTTTAAAATTTCTAAAAAATAATAATTAGTTCATCTGATCAACCAATTTTAATAATTCCTTTAATAAATAAATCCAGAATAATTTATTTTATAGACATATTTCAGAATTCTTTTTATAGGCATCATGTGTGACTTCTTATCAATACATTGAAATATTTTACAAAGATTCACTATAATGATAATATTAGTTATGAATGTTATAATATATTTGATTATTAGAAATATATTTTAAAATTATTTCTAATTAAAACATTGTGTGGTAACTACCTTACCTAATTTTACACCATTAGTGATAGGTGAAAATAATAATTTTGATTATTAAATTATAAATTTCACTTATAGATTCTTGTTATATTTTCTTTGGTTAAGATAAATATTATTCTTCTCCTTCTTTACTTAAAGTATAAAAAAATTAATTTCACTAAGTATGAATATTTAAATAAAAAATCATTATTTATTTCATAAAATTTAATTCTATTATACTATTTGTTACCTATAAAAATAACTTAATCTTCAAAAATAATTTCAATTAAATTAATGATACTCTTCTCTATTACATAATGGTTGGTATTTATGGCTCTTTTCTCAAAATTCAAGTTTTCTAAACCACCATTAATCTTATAATACAATTCCATTAGGGATATATTCAAAAATATAGGTCCTTATTATATAATCATAATTTTTTTCCATCTTCATAAAGAATAATACACTTAGGTTGATCAATATTAATATCTTCTTATAGCTCACAATCCAAGAATGGAAATTTTATATCCATTTGATGAAGGTTGTTGTTTTTTAGATAAAATATTTTTGAAAATTATGATAGATTCATACCTTAAAACAAGATATAACTTTTAAACAATATACATTTCATTAAAAAAGGAATATTCCTTATAAACCATAATTTTTTTAATTCTCATAACTTATCCTTTTTTATTGAATTTAGTTTTTAATACTAACTTATTTCTAATTATATGTTTTAGTTTTATCCTTGAAATATGATTTAAAGTAATATTATCTCAATTAGAACCAATTATTCATTCATATCACATATTTATTAATTATTATAAATTATATAATTAATAATTTTTTTATAAGAGATTAGTATAGATTAGTAATAAAATTATTATATTCCTTTTTGGACTAGTTCTATTTTATCTCTAATAATATTTTCACGTTGAAATTCATATTTAAATTTATTGTAATTATGTCTTAAACATTAAATAAAATGAATTGTCTTCATTCATGTAATAAGAATAATTAATACCAATGGGTTTTTCATATTTTTATTATTATTCTTTAAATATTGATTTTTTTTAATTTTATCGTATTTTGTATTCTGGTTATATTCATTATAAAAAAGTTTTCACTATATTGTTTTAAATGATTACCAAATCATAATAATCCACTATTTTCTAAAAAGTCTTTTTTCCTTCACAAATATCCTCCATTATTTAAGAAATAATCCTAAATGTGACTTCATTAATATAACTTCCTAGTTCCGAAAGCTTCCCTGAGACGCCCCGTACCCGGTTGGTTATATGGCCTCAAGCACATTTCCCTGAACGCCCTAGGTTGCTGACTAGAAGCGAGGGCCTTGGGTGTGATAGTAGGGAGACTATTCCCTCATTGGCAGAGTAACACCGCAGAAGTAAACAAATATGAACAATAGCAGAAGCAATAG
Organism: Viscum album; assembly: GCA_963277665.1. Taxonomy (NCBI): domain Eukaryota; kingdom Viridiplantae; phylum Streptophyta; class Magnoliopsida; order Santalales; family Viscaceae; genus Viscum; species Viscum album. The sequence goes on from OY728153.1 coordinate 1,244,586,600, forward strand.
TAATAACATACAACAAGAAATAGTGGAAGACTGAAGAAATAAATAGCTTGAGCACATATATAAAAATGATGCATGATACACATGTCTAGGAAATTAGCCAAACAAATCACAATGATGGAATACAAAATAGTACTAAACCCAAGTTCAAAAGAAAATAGATAAACAACTCCTCAGCATCACAAGCCTCAGCTTGGTCCCATTCTCTCCAGCTCCACAGCAGTCAAGTACCAGAAGTAGAAGGGTGCTTACCCTTATCTATACCTGCATCAATATAATCTGTTTGGGCCCAAAAACATGGCCCAAACAAGGTGTGAGACTAAATTCCAATAAGAAACCACCAAAAGTTTTGTGTCTAACATTCATTGAATATATAGCAGGTAATGAGTAAAGGACGCAGTAAATAAGGAAGTACTCAGCAGTAACAAGTCCACAATTTCAATGCATTCAATTCATATATCAAGCAACAGCTAAAAAAAGTAGGTAAACACAAACAGGTAACCCTTTTGGAAGAACTCATAGTCTATCCCCTCTGGTCCTACCTAACAATACAAGAAAATAGCTAAACACAAAAGTTAACCCTCTAGGAAGTACTCATAGCCTAACCCCACTAGTTCAACCAAACATGTACAAGAAACCCTCTGGTAAGCACACTCAGTCTACTCCTTTGGTTCAACATGAGTATAGACTCCCTGAGGAAGAACCTGCTGTCAATTCCTCCTATATTTTCTTATCAATAACTAAAGGATCTATGGGGAAGCACTTACGTCACATTCCCCCTGTAGCCCACTTCGAGGAACTAAAAACACTCTAAGGAAGCACTTATGTCAATTCCCCCTATGACCCCTCATCGTAAAAGTAAACAGACACTCTGGATAAGCCCTTACGCCCATTCTCCCTATGGTTTACTACACCAGGTTCCCACAGCCCTATGTAAGTCAAGAAAGTATATCAGCGCGTATTGGTCAAAGTAAACCTCAAGAACTACTTGGATAAATAGTATACAACATAACAACATGTCAGAAAAATAGTCAAACCATCCTATAATACTAGGAATGGGAAAAACAATGCATCCTAACAGGATAAATAGTACCAAAAGGTCATAACTAAGACATACATGGGTAAACACCTCCAAATCATATAAAATAACCCTATTCACATCCAAATAACCTCTATTCAATCCTACAAACATAATAGAAAATTATCAGGGCTAAAACGGTAAACACGCAGTACCCTATTCATGGGTATTGGGCACTTTTGCACATATATCTCAAATACTTTGAACGGAAAGGAAGAAACCACCTACCTTAGTGTTTTAGGATTGATATACCTGAACCCCAAGCTTTGAATCTCCCAAGAACACTATAGATCTACAAAACACAAAAAACACTCAACCAAAGATAACTTGAGAAAGAGGAGGAATCAGGAAACGAAACTCTAGTAGAAGGAAGATCTTACTGAGGAGATTCCAATGCAATCGATGATAGTCTATTCGGATAACAGACGCTTTATCGGGGGCTCGAAGGAAGATCACAGTTGTACAAGTTCTCTCAGATGAACTAGATCGAGAAGTAGACGATTCTATCCATCAGACGCGACCCCTGTATATTTAATGAAAAAAAGAAAATACATGGTGTGTACTTTATAAGTACACAACATGTACATTCCTTCACTAGCCCCTGCATTAGGCAGTCTCTTGGTCACCACACATAGCTGTGTCGACGATCGTTACCCGGCCTGCACCCGGCTACCTGCGGTAACCGAGTACACGACGTGTACTCATAATGTACACAGAGTGTACTTAGAAAATTTCCAAAAACACTTGTTTTTCAAAAAAACAACAGAAAAATATAAAAAAACATGAAAAGATGATACGAGTTCTTATAAACTTCCCTCTTAAAGAAATTTGTCCCCGAATTTTCCTATCAAGGCGGTGTAGAAGAAGAATCCTTGAACAACTCTGGCCACTACGATTGTACATCGGTCTCCCTCTCCCAAGTCTTATCCTGTACTCACCCATGCTGCCATAACACTCATTATAGAGGAACATACTGGCCATGGAGAACCTTCGTACATTGATCAACAATCCTGATTGGATGCTCCTCTAATGATGCATCCACTTCCAACTCAACGTCCATGGGTTGGAATACATGAGACAAGTCTGAGAAGTAACATCTAAGATGAGAAACATGGAAGACGTTGTGCATATCACAATACCTCTGAGGTAACTGCAACCGATAGTTAATCAACCCAACTCTCTCCAACTCTCTCCAACACCTCAAACGACCCGACATACTTTGGCGGAAGCTTACTCTATCTCATAATCCTCTTGTGTCCTAACCTCGGTGTGACACATAGTAAAACTTGATCTCTGACCTCGAACTCCAGAGGTCATATCTTCTGATTAGCATAAGACATCTGTCAAGACTATGCAATAGCCATACTCTTCTAAATCAACTATATCTTCTCTATAGTCTCCTGGAAAAGACGAGGTCCCAGCATAGCTGCCTCTCCAGCCTCTAGCCATCATAAAGGTGATTGGCATGGCCTATCATACAAAGCCTCATAAGGTTCCATATGAATAGTTTCTTGGAAACTATTTTTGTAGGAAAAATCCACAAGAGGTATGCACTTCTCCCAATAACTTCCAAAATCAAGAATGCATGATCACAACATGTCCTCAAACACCTAAATAGTACGCTTAGACTGGCTATCTGTCTGGGGATGGTATGCTGTACTCAAAAGTACCTGTGTACCCAAATCTTTCTGTAGCCCCTACCAGACCCGAGAAGTAAATCATGCATCTCTATCTGAAACAATGGAGTGTGGAACACCATGTAGACGTACAATCTCACGGATATACAACTATCCCATCTCATCAACATTAAAGGTCTCCATGATTGGAAAAAAGTGAGCAACCTTCGTGAGTATGTCAATGAAAACTCATACTGCATCATTACCTCAAGGAGACCTCAGTAAACCTATCATGAAGTCTATCATGACATCATTCCACTTCCACTCAGAAATGGTTAACTACTTCAAAATCCATGCTGGTCATTGATGCTCTGCCTTCACCTGATGATAAGTGGAACACCTCATTATTAAACCATCAACTTCTCTCTTCATACCTAGCCACTAATATTTATGGTGTAGATCAAGATACATATTGGTGATGCCAGGATGCACCGCCCAAACTGAGGAATGACAGTCTCGCATCAGCTCCTTGCATATGTTTGCTGACACCAATATGCACCCCTAGAAACACAAGATCTCATCCTCACCTATGGACCATATAGGAATAGAGTTCCCTCCTGACATAAATTCTCATAGGACCAGGCCTTCTGAATCTGATAGCTTCATCATTCACACTCGACCAAGAAGAGTAGAGGTAATAACTACAGAAGAATGAAAAGCCTAACCCTATCTATCGTGCACCTACAAATGAATCTCAGAGAACAGAGCCATAAGTTTCCACTCACTACTGGCATCCAGAACTTCTTGTATCTGAGTCCTCCTACTCAACGCATCAGCCACTACATTACCTTTACCTAGCGTGTAGGCAAACTCAAAGTTAAAGGACTGAAGGTACTCAACCCACCTTCGTTGTCTCAAATTCATATCACACTGATTGAAGATGTACTTGAGACTTTTGTGGTCGGTGAAAACCAAAAAATGCTCTCCTAGAAGGTAATGACTTTAACAATGTAAATAATGAACAAAAATAGCCAAATCAAGATCATGCGTTAGGTAATTCCTCTCATGTGGCCCCAACTGCCGAAACCCATACACAATGACTCCTTACCCTTGCATAAGCAATGCTATATGACCAATACCTAATGCATTACAGTACATAGTATAACTCTTTCCTGGCTCTGGAAATACTAGTATCGGTGCTGAATTCAACCTTCCTTTCATCTTCTGAAAGGATGACTCACAAGAATATAACCATAAGAACTTTGTACCCTTCTTAGTTGGACACGTCAGTGGAACTGCTAAGCGTGAGAAGTCCTGTATGGAATTTCTATAGTATCCATCCAACCCTAAAAAACTATATACCTAAAATATGTTCTTCAGATTCTCCTAAAAAACAACTGCTCTCACTTTCTTTGGGTCTACTGATACTCCTGTCTCTGAGATAACATGACCCAAGAAGTGAATCAGGTCCATCCAAAAGTTACATTTGGAGAGATTAGCATAAAACTGATGCTCTCTCAGTGTACTTAAAACAATCTTAAGATGGGTAGCATGTTCATGTTGAGTGTGAGAGTACAGTAAGATATCATCCATGAAAACCACTACAAAGGTATCAAAGTATGGATGGAACACTCCATTCATCAGTGCCATAAAAACTGCAGGTGCGTTCGTGAGACCGAACGACATAACTATATACTCGTATAGACCATACCTGCTCCAAAAAGGCTGTAAGAGGTTTATCAGATAGTATAATGCGCAACCTATGGTAACCTGATATCAAGTCAATCTTTGATAACACCCGGGCTCCTTGAAGATGATCAAATAGATCATCAATCCTCGGTAAGGGATATCAGTTCTTGACCATCAATTGATTCATCCTCTGATAATCCACACAAAGCCAGAGGGTACCATTTGTCTTCTTCGCAAATAGGATAGGCGAACCATAAGGAGAAGTACTGGGTCGGATGAAACAATTTACCTGTAACTCCTCCAACTATTTCTTGAGCTCTTGCAAATCTGGTGTAGCCATCCTGTAAGGAGGAATGGACACCGGTGCTGCTTCTGGCATGATCTCAATAGAAATGTCTACCTCTCACTCCAGAGGAAAACCTGAAAAGTCTTCTAGAAAGAAATCCTTGAAATGATCTACCACTGGTGGAATGTCCACATGTGAATTCCCCTTGTCTTCCAGATAAAGACTAGCAATTTGGGCTGTAATTCCTCTTAACCCATGATGCTTAGGTCCCTCACTGCTCACCTAGACATCCCATTCACCCTTATGAAGAAACGATCCACTCTCTCGTGATGTGAAACTCACCCCATGGTGATAGCAATCTAAAATTTCCTGGAAGGGAACTAACCAGTCCATTCTAAGAATGAAATCATAACCTATCATGTCTAAGACATAGAGGTCTCATAAGAAGTGACACCCACCAACCTCTAAAGGGCACTCCTTACACTGTCGCACACTATCCATTCTAATCCCCAACGAAGTGTCTAGAATCAAGATATCAAGAGGATAAAAGATGAAGAGCCCAAGGCTCTCCACAACAGTAATAGATATAATGTTATGGGAAGCCACTGTATTGAAAAGAGAAGAAGCTAAAACAGAGGCAACTAAGATCGTACCTCGAACTGTAGAAGTTCCCAGATCCTGCTCCTACTGGGTCTGCTCTATTGCAAAAGTCTGGCCTATACGACAACCCTGTGACCCTACATGCCCAATCTGAGCTGGTCCACCCTGCTGTCGCTAAATTCCTGGTGACTAACTACCATGGCTGCAACCTCCACCTTGGCCTGAACGGCCGGAAACCCCCCAGTTCCCAGTATGATGAAAAACTGTGGGAGATGCTTCTGAACACAGAGTCATAGAAGAACCTCTATCACCAACTACTGGTAAAAAGATGTGATAGAAACACTGAAGATGACCCATCTTTCTACAATATCGGCACTCCACTGGGTCTCTCGGGCAATGTGGCCTAGTATGCCCGCTCTTCCCGCACTGGTAGCACACCACCTGGCTACAAGAAGATGTATCTCGGCTCCTTGGATCACCACGTGAAGACCCCCTTCGGTGCTTCCTGTTATCAGTGGGAGGAATACAAACTCCGAATATCAAACTACCTTGGATCTCAAGTCTAAAATCCCTCAGATTGCACTCCGTGATCAGCACCTGGTTGATGATAGAAGTGATGGAAGTCAATCAGAAAATGTTCACCTGAGATAGGATGTCATGCCTCAGACCATCCTCAAACTTCCTTACCAGGAATAAATCATCACCTTTTGGAATAGGTGTGAAATGCTGCAGCTTGGTGAAGTGAAAAGAATACTTCATAACAAAAATATTACCCTTCTCCAGACTCATGAACTCTCAGGCTCGATCGACTCTCAATGTCTCCGGATAGAAGTTATCCTAGAAGTCATGCCGAAACTCATACCACGCCATAACCTACTGGTATCCCACCTGTGAGATCACATCCCACTATCTCTTGGAGGAATCCCAAAGCATGTTCATAGTGAGCTTCACCCTCCTCTCTGGAGGCGTCTCCAGATGCTTGAAGATAGAAATAATGGCTTCAAACCATGACTCGGCAGCCTGAGTTCCTCCTCCTCCTATGAAGGTGGGAGGATGCTGCTGCTGAAAAACCCTTGTCAAATCATCTATAGATGGGGCAGGATGTGGTACTCCGTGGAAGGTCTACATGAACCACATGAAGACCTCTCAGAACAGTGCGTCAGCACCTGTGTCCAGAATGATGGATGGTGCCAAGACTGACAAAACTGGAGGATCTGTAGGTAGTCCCTGACCAGCCATGTCCGGTGTCTGATCATAGCCTGGTAACTTCCAAACAACTAGAGACATCTCGGTGTCATGACTTTGCAACATCAAGTGCACAACTCAGATCAAGATTAACAAGGACTAAAACATACAAGTATAATAAGGTAACATGAGAAAGAAATCATTCATGTTTTTCAAAACATGGATAAACGGCGTGTATAATACCTACACAACATGTTCCCTTATTCCCTTCACATGGGTGTGTGGCTTTACTAACCCAGTTTGTGTAACACCCCATACACACAGTGTGTTTTCCTAACACATGGTGTGTACTTGACATCTCTTTCCCTACTCGAGTCCTTCTACATGACTAAGCTACATGGTTCTCCTAGAATAAGACTACATAGTGTGTTCTTTCCAAAAACAGTGTGTACTAGATGAGCTTCACGAACCCGTGTTGTTAGTGACATGGCCGATTACATGGATAACTCTACATGACATGTTTGTGTCAGATACGGTGTGTACTTGGAGATTTTGCCAACCCATGGTGTTCGTTACACGACCAGGTACTCGGGTTACACTACACGACCTGTTCCAGATGGACGCGACGTGTATTAAAAAAGACTCAACTGACCCGTGTTGTTGGTGACGTGACTGGTTACACGGCACTAAAACACGACATGTACATCTGGTACATGGCGTGTCCTACCAGAGATTCCAAACCCCGTGTTCCTGCCCACACAGTCTGAGACACGGTTAGAGACTACACGACATGTACATATAGTAAACTTCATGTACTTAAGAAAAATAATTTCTTCCCAAACAAAAGAACAAATGGCATGTATTCCTCATTACACGATGTGTATTTTGGGATTTTCCGGACAGTAAGCCTAAAAAAACGCTCCAGAACCTAGAAAAACACTGAAACAATCATTAAAGTGCCAAGTTCCGATCCTTGAGGGCCCATACCCCCCACGAATCAAAGCTTGGCATCTTATAAAACTGATAAACAAGTATAACAGTGAAATAATCCACCAAATTACGGTCTGTGGGGGCCCATAACACCCCAAGAACCAATGTTTGGTATTCATTCAACCAAAAATTTAACTATTTAATACCCTATCATCAAAGCATCTATCACAACAACATTCATATATATCACATCATCTATCACAACAATATGCAATTGTTAATGCACCCTAAATGTCATGGTGAGAATGCATGAAATGTGATTTCTAGCAAGTGCCTACATGATTCATGAGATGACATACCCTCATCTCATCGAGTTGTAACAGAAAAAGAACCTCAATAACATCAACAATAACAACACAAACCATATGAATCACCCAACGGTGAAAAGAAAATCAACTATCAAATTTTAAATCCAGAAAAATTACAATAACGAGGTAGATTGACTTTTCCCAGTACACGGTTTAGAAACTCCCAGGAACAGTTTACTACCAAGTACCAATTCCATCCTATCCCCGACTATAGGCTCCAAAAAGTAAGTCAAGAAGAAATAATTCCTCTGATACCACTTTGTAACATCCCAATTCTAGAAGCTTCCCAGAGATACCTCGTACCCAGTTGGTTACATGGATTCAAACGCATTTCCCCGAACACCAGAGGCTTCCGAATAGCAGTGAGGGAATTGGGTGTGATATTGGGGAAACTATGCCCTCATTGGCAGAGTAACACAATGGAAGTAAACAAATATATACAATTGCGGAAGAAATAGTAATGCCAAAAAACAAGAAACAATAGAAGAATGATGAAATAAACAGTTAGAGAACATATATAAAAATTATGCATGATAAATATGTCTAGGAAAGTAGTCAAACAAATCTAAATACTGGAATAAAAAATAGTACTAAACCCAAGTACACAAGAAAACAGATAAACAGTGCCTCAACATTGCAAGCCTCAGCTTGGCCCCATGCTCTCCAGCTCCACAATAGTCAAGTACCTGAAGTAGAAGGGTGCTAGCCCATATCTATACCTGCAATAATATAATCTGTTTGGGCCATAAAGCATGGCACAAATAGGGTGTGAGACTAAATCTCCATAGGTAACCACCACAATATTTGTGCCTAACAGTCCGTGAATATATGGCAGGTAATGAGTAAAGGAAGTAGTAAACAAATAAGTACTCAGCAGTAACCAATCCATAATTTCAATGCATTTAGTTCATATATCAAGAAATAGCTAAACAAAGCAGGTAAAAACAAACATGTAATCCTTTGGGAAGTACTCACAGCCTATCCCCTCAGGTCCTACCTAGAAACACAAGGAAACAACTAAACATAAAAGGTAACCCTCTGGGAAGTACTCAAAGCCTAACCCATCTGGTTCAACCAAAGTAGTACAAGCAACCCTCTAGGAAGAACATTCATTATTCCCCTCTGGTTCAACTTAAGCATAGACTCTTTGAAGAAGCACTCGCTATCAATTCCTCCTATAGTATCATATTGGTAACTAAAGGCACTCTAGGGAAGAAATTAAGTCACTTTCCCAATGTGGCCTGCGTCGAGGAACTACAGACAATCTGAGGAAGCACTTACATCAATTCCCCATGTGGTATCACATCCTAAAAGTAAACAGACACTCTGGAGAATACCTTACATCCATTCTCCCTATGGGAAACTACACCAGTTTCCCATAGCCCTGTGTAAGTCAACCAAGCATAGCAGTACATATTGGCCAAAGTAAACCTTAAGAACTACTTGAAAAAATAGTATACAACATAACAGCTTGTCAAAGCAACAGTTACACCATCCTAAAATACTAGGCCTGGAAAAAACAAGGTATCCTAATAGGAGAAGTAGTACCAAAAGGTCATAACTAAAACCTTCATGGGAAAACACCTACAAATCATAGAAAATAACCTTATTCACATTCAATTATCCTCTATTCAAGCATACAAACATAACATGCAATTATCAAGGCTAAAACGGTAAACACACTGAAGAACCTTTGTGGTGTTTTGTTTAACAAAGTATTGTATTTGTTGACAACTAATATTTTTGTTGAATATTTTTGTTGAGTTATAGAAAGTTGAAGTTGCTGGTTGCTGAAGATTTATTTAAAAAAGATTATATTGAAGAATAAGAAGTCAGAAGTTAAGAAAGTGTCTCAAACTTTTTAATTATAATCAGACAATGCTTTGCTGATCTTAAAGTTCTCAAAGATCATGAAAAGTTTCATGATAAAATATATTCAAGAAATGGTGAAGAGGATTGAGGTTTTTCACTAAGAACAATTCTAAAGAAATTCATAACCAGTTTTCCCGAACCAGTTTTCTTGAAACAGTTTTCCTGAATCAGTTTTCTTAAACCTGTTTTCCTAAACTAGTTTTCCTGAACCATCTTTCCCGAACCAGTTTTCCTAAACCAGTTTTCTAGAACCTATTTTCTGAACCTGTTTCTTGAACCAGTTTCCAGAATCTATTTCCTAAACCTAAAATTCGGAATTTTCTTCCTGAGCTAGAAATTTTGTGTCTACTTCCTGATCCAGAAATTCAAAGTCTACTTCCTGAACCTGAAATTCAGAATCTACTTCCTGAGCTTGAAATTCAGAGTCTTCTTCCTAATCCAGAAATTCAAATTCTACCTCTTGAACCTGAAATTCAAAGTCTAATTCATGATCTAGAAATTCAGAGTCTACTTCCTGAGCTAGAAATTCTAATTCTAGTTCCTGAACCTGAAATTCAGAGTCTACTTCCTAAACCTTAAATTCAGAGTCCACTTCCTGAGCTATAAATTCGGAGTCTAATTCATCTTCTAGAAATTCGGATTCTACTCCCTAAACTTGAAATTTTAGAGTCTACTTCCTAAACATGAAATTCGGAGTCTGTTTCCTGAACCTAAAATTAAGAACCTATTTCATGAACCTGTTTTCCTGAAAAATATTTCCTGAACCAATTTTCCTGAACCTGTTTTCCAGAACCAGTTTTCCTGAACTAGTGTTTCTGAACCAGTTTTCTTGAACCAATTTTCCCGAACCAGTTTTCCTGAACTAGTTTTCTTAAACTAGTTTTCCTAAACCTAAAATCAGAACCAAGATCTAGCCTTATCATTCTAAGGAAGAATGAAGAGTTCAAGAAAACCCAAATTTCAGCTTTGCATAAATCTCGAAGAAATTTAAGGAGATTTGAAGAAGTCAAAGATTGAAGATTAAATGCGAGATATTTGTGGAGTTTTTGAGATTTGAGGAAGAAGGGAAGATTTTCAAGATTCCTGCATTTGTTTTCTGAGCTGCCTATAAATATGTTCTCAAATCATTCGTTCATTTACAACATTAACAAACGCGGAAAAGGCGGAGCGCTGGAGAATTCTAAGTGAAAAGTTTATACCATCTTGAAGAAGTTTCCTTGAGTTTTTGAGAAGAATAGAATCAAAATTATCTTATCTTGCTGAGAAGATCAGTTTTAGAAAATCGGATTCAAGAAATCGGATTGAAGATTCAGAGTGAGCACTTGTACGGAATCATCTTATCTTGCTGAGAAGACTAGTTTCAGAAAATCAGATTCAAGAAATCAGATTGAAGATTCAGACTGAGCATTTGTGGAGTAGTTTAATAAAGTTATTATTATTTTGTTTGGCTTATTTTTCCTTCAAGGAAACATTTTAAGCTGATTGATTCAATATAATATTTCCTATCGGGAGATAGAAGGTGTCCAATGGGATTTGGCATAAGATGTATTCACTTCTTAATTATAGTGGATTTCCATAGACCCACGGGAGTGGCTATGGAAAGGACGTAGGTTCTCTTATTGAGGCCGAACCTTGTAAATCTTGTGTGCCTTTATTGATTTACCTTTCTTGCATGCTTGAGTTTCTTGTTAAAGTTTTATAAGGAAATAAATCCTAACATGTTGCAATGGTTAAGTTTCTTAAAGTTTTGAAACTTATAAAAAGTTAAACAACTGATTCAACCCTCCTTCTCAGTTGTTATTCGATCCTTGGAACTTCAAGTGGTATCATAGGGAGGTTCCTTTATTTAATCCTTATCATGAAGAATATCAATTCTGTCAACAGTAGATGAATTCTGATGTTCGATGTCAAGAATTATCATGGATAGAAAAATAGGACGATTCTTTATCTCCTATCTCTTGGCCTTGAAGTTGTTGATGCTACTACTATTGGCTTTCCACCTATTTAGAAAAATGCTACTATGACGTTTGGTGATAAGAGAAACATAGAAATTTATGGAAAGGCTAGAAATGCAATTCTCATGTCCTTATTAGAAAATGTTTATCAGAAGGTGATGGGTCTCACAAAATCAAAAAGCATGTGGGACAAGATGGAAAGTGTTTTCGAAGGAAACACAAAAGTCAATAAGGCCAAGATACAAATCCAGCGTAGTAAGTTTGAAGACATCAAGATGAGAGATGGTGAAACAATTGATGAATACTTCACTAGAGTTAATTAAATTGTATGCAACATCAGAGGATTCAGAGAAGACTTGGAAGATTCTACAATTTTGAAGAAACATATGAGAAACTTTCCAGATAGGTTTGATTCCAAAATTTCTACTTTAGAAGATAAGGATGATTTATCTCTTGATGAACTGCATAAATTTCTTGTTGCTTATGAAATGAGGAAAGCTCCAATATTTAAGAATAAGATAAAATATGAAATGGATTTTGAAGATATGAGAAAGATAAAAATACAAGATGATGATGAAGATGATCCTTGTGAGTCCTTTGATAAGGAAGATGAAGAGTTGAATGAAAAAATAATGTCTCTCATATCCAAGAACTATTGAAGAGGAAGAGGAAAATATGGAGGGAAACGTCCTCTCAAATGTTTTGAGTGTGGTGGAATCAGAAACTTTTCTATGAATTTCCCTAAGATGAAAGTTGAATAATATCAAGATGTTTTTAAGGAGAATCCTCTATGGAAGAAGTATAATAAGAATGAAAATGAAGAGAATAATTCTAAAGAACTCAAGAAATTTTTTTATGGAAATAAAAGAAGTATGTTGAGCAAGAAGGTTTAATCCAAATCATCTGACAATGATTCCTCAGAAGATGAAATCAATGAAAGATTCAGAACCGTTATTACAAAAGTTGAGAAAACAAATGTTTCCTCAGAGAGTGAAGAAGGTGGTGAAGAATCTTACAGAGAATATCAACTACGATCCGAACTTCTGGCATGTCTTGATAAAAAAAAATCTCTCAAGAAAGAAATTCGTGTGATGAAGAAAAATCATGAAGAAGTTCATGATGGAAGTAAATATTTCACCAAGAAGAAAGATTAATACATTCAAGAAATTTTATGTCACAAACTTAAAATTTCTTAACAAGGAAAGATGATTGAAGATCTTAGCAAGAAGCTGGAAACTAAAAAAGAAGAGGTCAACAAGTTGCAATCAAAAGTTATTGAGTCCGAAAATTCCCTAATGAAGACGAATGAAAACTTCCACAAAGCCATTGAAGTAAAAGCTAAGACTTCCAAGATTGCTGGAAAGGCTTACCATGAGAATCAAGTGAAATATTTTCCTATCAAAAAATAATGTTTTATCTACTTCTTCTAACATTTCAGGTTATGGAAAAATTATTTGTAAATCTTGGGTGGAGAAAGGATTAGAGAAACCTATCAATCCTAAAAAAGTAAAAAACTCACTCAATATAAGAGATGACCTATATCCAGAGTTTTCTAGAGTTGAAAGAAGTTATCAACCTCAACAAAATTTCTATAAATAAATATAATTATTTAAAAGAAAATCAAGATTTGAGGGCTATTGCTGGTGTTGTGGAATATATGGGCATAGAGCTTATAACTGTTGGCACAATTTATCTCTACCTGGAAGAAGGTTTGAGAAAAATGGAAGAAATAGTGAAAGAAGAATGAATAACTTTTTGTACTCACAGAAAGTTAAAAAGGTGAATTCTCAAGATGTCAGAAACATTCCAAAAAACAATCAATTTGAATGTTTAGAAGAAGTTTGTGGAAGATGTGATCAGTCTGGTCATCATACCAAACAATGTATGACAATCCTTCTAGAACAAGTTTATTATGATAATAAATAAAAGAGAGGTGAAAATAATAAGGTTGATGATAGAGATTTTGTTGTTGAGATAGCTTTGAAAGAAAGTAAGAGGAACAAAACATGGATTCTTGATAGTGGTTATTCTTTACACATGGCAGGTGATATATAAATCATGGAACATGTTGAATGTCATGATGGAGGAGAAATTACTTTTGGCAATGATAGTTCCTTAAAAATTAAGGGAATCATAACAACAAATATTAGAGAAAAGAAACTGAAATATAAGTAAGTCTTACTTGTTGATGGGCTAAAACATAATATACTTAGTGTAAGTCAACTTTGTGATGATGTAAAAGAAGTTATCTTCAGAAATGATTCTTATATCATCAAAAGTGTAAAAAATGGAAAAGTTATTACAAAAGGATAAAGAACCAGTGGGAATCTCTTTCAAATTGGAGAATCAAATAAATCTTTTTATTTGAGTGATAAAGATGAAAACAAGTTGTGGCCCCACAGACTTGACCACCTCGGGCAGAAGAACATGAATAAGATTTATAAATATGATGCTATTCGGAATTTTACCAAACTGAAATGAAGAGATGAAGATGTTTGTATTACTTTATAGAAAGTAAAGATGACTAAAAAACGTCATAAAAGGGTTGAGATTCAATCCAACAAACCACTTGAGCTTATTCATTCCGATCTATGTGGGATGATGAGACAACAATCATCAAAAGGAGATTTATACTTTATCACTTTTATTGATGACTTAACTTGGATGAAAAACATCATGTTCATGAAGCATAAGTTAGAGTCTATTGAAACGTTTAAATTATTCAGAAGATATGTTGAGAAAGAATTGGGATCTTCCATAAAGAAGTTGAGAACAAATAATGGTACCGAATTCACAAGAAATTATTTTGAAACTTATCTAAGGAAGCATGGTATCAAACATTAGTATAGTGCTCCCTATACTCCACAACAAAATAGAGTAGCAGAAAGGAAAAATAGAAGCTTGGTGAAAAATGGAAGAAGTATGGTATCAAAATACAAAATTTCAAAATTCTTTTGGAGAGAATATATTAGCACTGCTGTAGATGTTCAAAATAGATACTTGTTGAGACTGGAAATCAAAAAGATTCCTTACGAGATGTTTTATAATAGAAAACCTTTTTTAATTAATTCAATATTTTTGGAAGTCTATGCTTCCTCAAAATCAAAAATCCGGACTTAGGAATGTTTAATGAGAAAGCTGATGAAGGAATATTTATGGGTTATTCAATGAATGGAAGAAGTTACAAATGCCGAAAGAAAAGTTTACAGAAGTTCGTGGACTTATATGATGTGAAGGTAATTGAAAATCCAAGTTCCTTCACAAAATTTGTTAAGAATACTGAGGAAGATAAATCATAGAATCCCTAGAAAAGTGATAGTGACTTAGATAAGTCACATGGGGAAGAAAGTGATGCTGGGAAAGTAAATTTGAGTTTTCCTACCTTACAAGAACATATTGAATTTGAAAATATTATTGGGGATCATAAGGCTCTAGTTCAAACAAGAAAAAAGTTAAGATTAGAAAATCAGACTTCCCATATCTCAAAAGTTGAACCAGAATCAGTTTCAGAAGCTATTCAACATAAATAATGGGTGGATTCTGTGAATAAAGAACTGGATCAAATTGAGAATAATGAAACATGGGATATTTTTCCAAGACCATAAAATAAGAATGTTATCGAAACCAAGTGGGTGTACAGAAATAAATTGAATGAGCATGGAGAAGTTACAAGAAACAAAGAAAGGATTTTGTGTAAAGGATATGCACAGGTGGAAGGTGTGGATTTTGATGAAACTTTTTCCCCTGTTGCAAGATTAGAAACTATTCGAATGTTTCTTGTAGTAGTTTCTCATCAGAATTACTAGGTTTATTATATGGATGTAAAGTCAGCGTTCTTAAATGGTGAGATCAAGGAATAAGTTTACATTAAACAACCTTGTGGGTTTTTAATTGATGAAGATGAAAGTAAAATTTTCAAATTGAAGAAATCCTTGTATAGGCTGAAACAAGCTCCACGAGCATGGTATTTGAAGCTTGAAAATTCTTTGATAAAGATGAACTTTTCTAAAGGAAAGGTTGATAGCAACTTGTATGTTAAAGATGTTGACTCCGGAACCTTAATTGTAATCGTTTATGTGGATGATATAATTTTTTATGGAGATAAAGAAAACAGCTGTGAAAAGTTTTTTGAAGAGATGAAGATAACTTTTAAAATTTCAATGTTGGGAGAATTGACTTTCTTCCTTGGACTATAAGTTCAACAACAAGAAAACTACATTTTATTATCCCAAGAAAAGTATTCCAAGGAATTGTTCAAGAAGTTTGGGATAAAAGAATCAAAAGATGTTTCAACCCCTATCTCAGTGAGCACAATGTTGAGCAAAGATGAGTCAGGGAACAATGCGATTCAGAAATACTTTTGAAAGTTGATATGAAGTCTTCTTTATCTTACAGCCTCAAGGCCTAATATTGCTTATGATTTGACTCTCTGTTCGCGGTATCAAAGTAATCCAGAAGAATCACATATGTTGGCAGTTAAGAGGATTCTGAGACATGTTAAAAGAACAACTTCACATGGGTTGTTATACAAGAGAAACAATGAGATGAAGTTTCATGGTTATATTGATGATGATTGGGCTGGTGAGTATAATGATAGAAAATCAACATCAAGAGGACCATTTTTCTTAGCGAAATGTTGTGTGAGTTGGCACAGGAAGAAACAAAGTTCAGTAAATTTTTGTATATCTAAATCCGAATATGTTTCACCTACTCAGGCTTGTACTCAAATGATGAGGATGAAAGTTCAGTTGGAATATTTTAAAGTGAATGTTTCTAAACCTTGGAAAATACTCTGTGATAATCAAAGTGCCATTGATGTTTCCAAGAATCCTGTTCAATATTCAAGATCAAATATTATTGATATAAAGTATCATTTTTTAAAAGAGAAAACTGTTTTTGGAGATGTCTTGATGGAATATATTTCAACAAAGTATCAGATTGCTGATATTTTCAAAAAAGCAATGTCAAAGGAAAGGTTTGCTGAACTGAGGCTAAATATCCATGGTCAGCCTCCTCCCAAGACTTCTTAAAACTCAAAAGGAAGTCTACCCATACTGTGCTTTGAATTATTTTGAAAAAGGGAGAGAATAAGTTTTCTTTTATGAATCTAAATTTGTTGTTATCATATAATGGGGGAGAGAGAAAGAAAAATGAGAGAGGAAAAAAAGTGAGAAAGAGAAAGATAAATGTTGAGGGGGAGTTTGAGTAAGGTGAAGTTTATCTTTATATCGCCGAAAAATATTCTTGTCACTGAGGGATGGAAATCCTTCAAAAACATTACTTTATCCAGTAGTGTGGTGTCAGGACACTCTTTTTGAAAAGGCTATGTTTTGTTAAAATTCAAGAACTTGAGATCTAAAATTTTTGAGAGGTGAAAATTTGTTAACAAGGGCTGCCAAAAAATCCAAAGAGGGAGATTGAAGAACCTTTGTGGTGTTTTTTTAACAAAGGATTGTATTTTTAAACAACTAATTATTTTTTTAAGAATGTTTTTTGAGTTATAGAAAGTTGATGTTGCTGGTTGCTGAAGATTTCCTTAAAAAATATTATGTTGAAGAATAAGAATTCATCAGTTAAGAAAGTGCCCTAAACATTCTAAATATAATCAGATGATGCTTTTCAGATCTTAAAGTTCTCACAGATCATGAAAAGTTTCATGATAAAAGCTGTGGAAGAAATAGTGAAGTTGATTGAGGTTTTTCACTAAGAAAAATTCTGAAGAAATTTAGAACCGATTTTCTTGAACCAGTTTTCCTGAACCAGTTTTCTTGAACCAGTTTTCCTGAACCTGTTTTCCTGAACCAGTTTTCCAGATCCGTTTTTCCTAAACCCATTTTCCTGAACCAGTTTTCCTGATATAGTTTTCCTGAACATAAAATTTGGAATATTCTTCCTGAGCTAGAAATTCAGAGTCTACTTCCTGAGCTAGAAATTCGGAGTCTACTTCCTGAACCTAAAATTCAGAGTCTACTTCTTGAGCTAGAAACTCAGAGTTTACTTCCTGATCAAGAAATTCCAAGTCTACTTCCTGAACCTAAAATTTAAAGTCTACTTCCTAATCTAGAAATTTGGAGTCTAATTTCTGAGGTATAAATTCAGATTTTACTTCCTGAACTTAAAATTCTGAGTCTACATCCTAAACCGGAAATTCGGAGTCTACTTCTTGAGCTATAAATTTGGAGTCTATTTTTTGAGCCAGAAATTCAGAGTCCACTTCCTGAACCTGAAATTCAAAGTCTACATCCTAAACCTAAAATTTGGAGTTTGTTTCCTAAACCTAAAATTCGTAACCTGTTTCCTGAACCAGTTTTCCTGAACCAGTTTTCCAAAACCAGTTTTCCTAAACCAGTTTTCTTGAACCAGTTTTCCTGAACCAGTTTTCCTGAACCATTTTTCCTGAACCAGTTTTCCTGAACCAGTTTTCCTGAACCAGTTTTCCTGAACATATTTCCTGAACTTAAAATCAGAACCAATATCTATCCTTATCATTTTGATGAAGATATGAAGTGTTCAAGAAAACCAAAATTTCAACTTTGCATAAATCTCATAGAAATTTAAGGATATTTGAAGAACTCAAAGATTGAAGATTAAATGCGAGATATTTGTAGAGTTTTTGAAATTTGAGGAAGTAAGAATGATTTTAAAGAATCCCGCCATTGTTTTCCGAGTTTCCTATAAATATGTGCTCATATCATTCATTCATTTACAAATTTTACAAATGTGGAAAATGTAGAGCATCAGATAATTCTATGTTAAAAGTTCCTACCATCTTGAAGAAGTTTCCTTGAGTATTTGAGAGGAAGAGAATAATAATTATATTATCTTTTTGAGAATATTATTTTCAGAAAATCGGATTCAAGAAATCGGATTGAAGATTCAGATTGAGCACTTGTGCAGAATCAACTTATCTTGTTGAGAAGATTGGTTTTAGAAAATCAGATTAAAGAAATCAGATTGAAGATTCGGAGTGAGCATTTGTGTAGAATCTTAAAAAGTTTCTTATTATTGTGTTTGGCTCATTTTTTCTTTAAGGAAACATTGTAAACTAACAGGAGTCAGTATAATCTTTCCTATCAGGAGATAGAAGGTGTCCAATGAGAGTTGGAACATGCTGTATTCACTTCTTCATTATAGTAGATTTCTATAGACCCATGGGAGTGGCTATAGAAAGGGCATAGGTTCTCTTATTGAGACTGAACCTTATAAATCTTGTGTGCCTTTCTTGATTCTACTTTGTTTCATGATTGAGTTTCTTGATAAATCTTGATAAGTAAATAAATCCTAATAGGTTTCAAGGGTTAAGTTTCTTAAACTTTTGAAACTTATAAAAAGTTAAACAATTGATTCAACCCCCCCTTCTCAGTTGTTATTCGATCCTTGGAACTTCACACGCAATACCCTGTTCATGGTTATTAGGCACTTTTTCACATATATCTCAAATAATTTCAACGAAAAGGAACAAAACACCTACCTTGTTGTTGTAGGATCGATATATGTGAACCCCAAGCATTGAATCACCCAAGAACACCATAGATCTACAAAATGATAAAAATGATCCAGTGAAGATAACTTGAGAAAGAGGAGGAATTCCGAAACGAAGCCCTAGAAGAAGGAATATCTTACCAAGTTGATTCCAACGCAATTGACGGTAGTCAATTCAGATAACAGATGCTTGATCGGGGGCTGGGAGGAATATCGCAGCCATAAAGGTTCTCTCCGACGAACTAGGTCGAGAAGTAGACAGTTTTATCCCTCAGACGCGACCCCGATACATTTAATGAAAAAAAAGAAAATACATGGTGTGTACTTTAGAAGTACACAATGTGTACTTGCCTTCACCAGTCCCCACATTAGGTAGTCTCCATGTCACCACACACGGTTGTGTGCACAACCGTTACTCGACCTACACCCGGCTACCCGTGGTAACCGAGTACATGGCGTGTACTCATAATGTACAAGACGTGTACATAAAAAATTCTAGAAAATCCCTTTTTCTAAAAAACACCAGAAAAAGAAAATAATTCCTCAAAATAAGATCCAGGTTCTTATAATTATCCGTGTCATCAATTTTTCATAAACTTTTACTTTTTATGCTAACAAATTATGGGATTCTATATTGTTTAAAATATCACAGTTTGGGTTTATTATTATAGAAAATTTAAGGCATTATTTTATCATAATAATGGATTATTGGGAATTTATTATATATCTTCATATAATTAGATTCAATTTCTAACCTTTATGATTTTAAATAATAAATTTATCTTGAATATATTTTTTCATCTAAAAAATGATTCAGTTATTCCTCTCAGGTACTCTATTTTTTAGGTATGTATAGAGTAATATATTTATTTAATTACATGATTTTAAAAATATTAATCAATATAAGTATATGTATATTAATTTAAATTAGTCAACATAAAATATTTTGTGGAAAACCCATGATCTATCAGAACATCCAATTTAAAAAATTTGAATTTCTATACAACTTATTTATTTCCCCAAAAATATCACTCTTCATCCATGTCTAATCAAAAATAAATGTTATTAAATATAATTAAACCTTTTTATCCTCATATGTGTTCATATAAATCAAAATAAATTAATTTTAATTTCATTTTTTATTTAAATTTAGTTTCTTTTGTAACATAGATAGTCCAGCTTTCCCATTTTACAAGTCTCATTAACAATGTCTTTTTTCCTCTTCAATTTTGAGAGATACCTCTCAAACATATTCATTTTAATCATTAATATAATAATTTTTATATTATTTTTATGTATTTTATGTCATTTTTATTTTATCCTTAACACTAAAATAGAAAATATTTTATAAATTCAATTTAGAATAAATTTACATTTTTTTCTTTCATTTTTGGTGAAAAAAATTAAATTGTATCCTTTGGATAATGAAATTATTTCCTAATAAAATTACTCCACTTGTGTAATAATTATTTTTTATTTATCTCAATAAATTATTTCTCATCCCTAAGAATTTATAAAACATATTTTATTTAAAATTTTGATCTTTTATAGTGACCTTTCCAAATCCCTTAATTTTAAACGCATTTTCAATACACAAAGTCACTAAGAACCCACATTCATAGTAAATATCCTAATAGAAATTTGGGACACTACTAATATGTGGATAATAAACACTATCAAAGATAAAAGAATATTTCTTTTATTAATCCTTCAAATAAAGCTCCCTAATATATGAATTTTAAACTTTTTTTATTTCTTTTAGATACCCAACATTAGAATATTTCTTTTATTAGTCTTGAAGAATTTGTAAGAACTCTTTATAATTTTTAATAAATTTATTTCATATATTTTATGATTTTTTAATATAATTGAATATTTTATGTATTTTTATCATATTCTTCACTGTAATATAATTTTTTTACCTTTGACTTGGATGAAATACCATAAATTACATCCTTTTTATTATTTATTTGACATATTATTCCAAGAATCATTGAAATTTTTTTCTTAATATCTCAATGAAATATTACAATCATAAAATTGTATGTTTAAATTTCTATAATTTTTTTTATAAAAACCTGACTCAACTACCCAATAATATAAGACCCATGAATGACCTCCAAAAGGCATCGAGTGGGTTCCTTGATTTCTAATTATATGAAACTATTATGATGAGATACAATAAAATATTGAATAGAAAATTCAAAAAAATAACAATATTAGTAAATATATGACAATGAAAATTTATTCTTTATAAAAACCAAATACAAATTTTAAAAGAATCATTAAAATAAATACTGTATAAAAAATGTTGAATGAAAAAAATAAAGAAATGGGATACAACATGAAAAATGTAAATTTGAAACCCTATTCATACTATATAGACAAACTCAATTGCATCCCTCAACAATCAATTCTCCTAGAGTCTATATACAATTATTCATATAGATTTTTATTTTCTTTTTTCAAGACCAATGAAATTTATCAAAATACAAAAATCTTTAGGAATAGGTGAGTAGATATTTACTCAGTATATTTACTCCAAATCACTATCCGACAATCATGTCTATGATTTAATCAAAACCATGTAACTAGTTATATTTGAAAAAATAACTAATTTTTTTTTGAATAAAATTCTATAAAGTTGTTTCATATAAATCCTTGATAATATAAAAATTGAATTCATATCCATGAGAAAATAATGGAAAATCCTATCGATTAACTCATTAATAACTAATATTAATTTACCATATCAATTAAAAAAATCTTGATAAATAATAATAAAAAATAAAAATAAATACATGAATATGATCATAACATCACATACCAAGGATAATAATCTATCTGATTACTTCTGAATTAATTTATCTCTATAATATAAATTATAAATCATGGAAATTCAATTCTGATACTACTAATCATTACCTAACCATTATGTTATTTTACAAAACTTTACATTCATTTCACATATGCATGATTTATTTATTCCATGTTAAAAAAATTTCATTCAATATTGATTTTCATTGTCAATTACAAAAAAACAACCTATCATAAATTCACATTCATGTTAAGATAAAAAAATTATATTTTTTTAATATATAATTGATTTTTTAAAAAAATTATTAGTATTTACATTATCTAGTATAATTTTATAATATACTATTACATTCTTTCAAAATGGTTAATCCCTAACCACTTTCCTTCATAATATCCACCACTACCAAAACCTACTCATAGATTGATGGTGAAAATATTCATTTGTTTCAAAATATCTCTAAATAATATAATTCAACATAATTTACAATAATCAATTTCCAAATGAAAATTTCCAATTATAATTACTCTAATTAATTACCCAATTAAAATCTTAATCTCTTTGGAATAGAATAATTTCCCTATTTAAAAACATAAAATAATGTATTCATTTTGATAATAATAAATTTATTTTCCATCTATGAAATAAAAAAATATCTCATAATAAAATAATAAAATAATTATATGGTTTATTCTACTTTACTAAGGAATATATAGATTAAAATTTAATCTCAAGAACATCCCAATATTTATTAAATGTACTCAAAAACACAAATGTTACCATTATCCAAACTATAAAATTTTTTATTAAAAAAAATAACTAGGTTAATATATCATCAAAAAAGGATCATCCATTATTGTCACATGTGTGATTCCATTTACTGCATTACCTCTTGAACCTGATCATGTTTCCAAAACACTTTAACTAAAGAAAAAATACACCACCTTAAAAAATTCTCTATTCTATTGGTAATATAGAATACAATGTCCAAAAAAATCTAGTTCCAAGTTAATATATTCCCATTAAATCATATGACTTGAGTCCAATAGATAATTACTTAGTTATGAAATAAGTGACACATAGTTAAGAACTACACACATTCATGGTAACTCCAAGTGATGTGAAATATCCTCTGTTTTATTAATGAGTCAAAATGGGCCAACATATTGAGGTTCCATCTTTCAAAATTCCCAATTAATTGACGTCCCATCAACGGAAACACCCAAAAAATGCTCAATATCAAATTATAAACTTAAATGGATTTCTTTAATGGTTATTAAAATAATTTTTATAAATTCTATGATATCATTAATGAATTTAATATTAGATTAATACGTCCCATTACCTGTTGGACAAAGATAGAGCCTATCACCTATTGGAATATGCTAGTTTATAACATAAACCTCTCTCCCTATTTTGTCTTATAAAAAAGTGATCATATTATTATTTCTTAAAATGATTTAAATTTAATACTAAAGATACTATTGTGATAAATACTAATGGTTTATTTCAAAATAAATCATATTCTATGTAAATATATCATTAATCATATTTTCTATTAAACATCACATAAATAATATGTTCAGTACTAATGAAAAATAATAAAATCCATTTAATTGAAAATTTGGGACAACTAAAAATGAGAATAATATATTTTATTTTTAGTAATGTATTTATAGTAATTAATAGAGAATATGGTAATTATATGTTGGTTATTAATTATTAACATTGGTAATATATCCATTATTATGTTTCTATTTGAAATAGTTTATATTTAAATGGGAAATGAAAAAGAGTTAATTAGTATATAATAGAGAAACTGTGGTTTAAATAATATTCGTATACCTTATTAATTATTTTTATTATAGATTACGAAGGAAGTTAATTCACTAGCATTTTTTATATATCACGCTTAAAAAAATATCAATAATTGATGTTCAAGAAGAATATTCTATGGGAGAGGTTCATGTTAGTAAAAAAATACTACAAGATCAACATTTACTTAACCAACTCATGGTAGTATCACCATTAAGCACCAAACTCTTAGGGATTTTTTTTATAATAATAGGTTATGTGTCTAAAGGTTTGGTTGATTCAACATGGATATTATTTTAGTAATAATGTAGTGTTTAAGTTGATACTGTATTTTTTATTGAATTTTTCAACCTTATTTAAATGCTAAATTTCTCATAATTAGATGATTAATTAGAAAAATTATATTTCATATTTGGAATCATGACATTAAAATTAGGTAAGAGATGTAGTCAGGCGATATCTCCTTTCTCTCCCGGTGCTCCCCTCATGTTCTGCTCAGCGTAGGGTTTCATCCAAAAACCCTTTGCTGTGGGATCAACGACTCTTCTGAGAATAACTCATTCTCCCTCTTACCACCTCCTCAAACTATCTCCACACTTCAAAGCTATGCTATAGTTTTTTCCTCCCTTTCAATGTTCTCCTCCCCTGATTTCATAGTGATGTTCTTCAGTGGAATACCATTTAAATTTATCCTCCCCTATTTCTTCTTTATCTTTTCCATCAAACCTCCATATTGGGTCTGTGATGGATGTAAATATCACAATGATTTGATTTGTTTTATTTTTTCCCTAGATGTTTGTCTGAAATAGCGTTTTATCTAAAGTTCGACTCTAGTTTTGGTTTTCTATTCGATTTGATGGTGTTATGACGATGAAGAGGGTGTTGGTGTTTCTGGTGCTCACTATTTGATGATTTGGGTAGATGATGGTCAATGGTTTCCCTAGTTATCGGATCCGGTGTTTTTAGGGTGACAATGATTATTGGTGGTAATAACATGTTTTTCTTGATGATTATGCATGTCAGATAGCATGGATTAAGGATCTCATGGCCAAAGGCACTTAGGTGGTGTAGTGATCGATGCAGTTGATTCAAAATTTTAATTTAGTGCTTTGGTATCCATGGTTATTGATTCCTGTATTTGGTTTTATGTAAAGTGATGTATGGTTTTGTATTTGGAAATGTGAGGATACCATTTGACCTTAAAATTGTTTTTTCATAAAACAAAAATATGGATTTGGAGGACATTAAAATTAGGTAAAAAGTTAATATTGTAAATTTTTGCCAAAAATTGTGAATCATCATTAGAAGTGGTAAAATCTTATAAAATAAAATAAATATGAATATATATATATATATATATAAATGGACTCATTCTCCCCATATAGTTTGTTTTATTGATTTAGGCTCAAATCATTATAGAAGATTATTATGGGAGGTAATGGGAGCATTGTTGGGAGTAGTGGAGTACTTGAGATAACAGAAATAAATAAAATTTGATAATTTATTCCATTGGACTCCACTCACAACACATATAAATACTAACTGATATTATCATTTCTATGCAATAAAATTTTGTTTTTTATCTTTATATTTATCATGAGGAGTCTCTCATATTGGTATCTCTTCATCCATAAAGTGTTTTTTAGTTCTAATGATCGTATCTAGGATAACATGATCAAAATAAGTAAATTTCCCATTTCCATATATTTACATAAAATTATAATTCCATTATAGCATCTTTTTAAATTTCAAATATCATATTAAAATATTAGTACAATTCCATGTTATATACTTCCATAATGATATACTTTTCCAGTATAATATTGAAATTCATCTATGTGGCATGAAACACTATATTATATTGTGATAAAAAACCTGTATTTACTCTATTTATTTGTCATTTTATAGATGTATTATTTCTATTATAGTGGGTTCTGTACAGAATTAAGATAGATATGTTGGTTGTTGACACCCTATCAGGTTCCTGGTTGAATAAAATCAAATTTTTTCATAAATTGAAATTTTTCATCAATAAATAGTCAACCTGATGTTTCTCCTTCAATAAATTGTATATACATCATTAATATAAAATATGCAGGGTTACATGATATTAATTATTTAAAGGAATTATCGATAATTTATTTTTTCTCAGACCATTGAATGTTCATGTATATAACTGAATAAACTCATTGATAATCTTAAGAATTATAAGTAATTGAGAACTAATATTTAGAATTCATTACATGATAGGTGTATTTATTTTATCATGTTCAACTTAATAGTATAAAAATCATGTATAACGACACGTTTTTAATGTACTTTATCTAAAACCAACATTAGAAATTACATTTTAAAGCAGTATTAAAATAACTGATGTGAAAAGTAATGCACATATCTTCTTAAAATTTGTTATTTAATAACCAACATTGAATATTAGGTTTATCACATTGGGTATTAATTAATTAACATGGAAATGCGTTAAAATTTTAATCAAACATTAGGAAGAGTCATTTTGGTATCATTATTTCAAACTCTGGACTTTAGTTTTATCTCTCTTAGTGAGCACTAACCCTTCATTCATCAATCCATTGGCATTGAATATTGTTATTATTCAATATAATGGCCTTTAATCTCCTTTAGTTATAATTAACTGTCATCTCCAAGTATCACATGTCATCAGGAACCAGTTTTACACACTCTACCCCTCCTTCCCACTTTTTATCCTACAAAATAACCCCCATTAGATATTAATTTATGGGTTTTGTTTATTGTTTTTACATTCCATGCATCCAAGGTATCATTATTTGTATTTTTAGTTACAAATTTTCAATGTTATCACCTTATCCTCACTATTTTTATTTTGAGTTATGATTATTCACACATATAAGGGTTTTTAATTTATTAATGATTATTGTTACATTATGGACTAATTAAATGATTATATTATTAATTAGTATTATAAATAATGTTATTTTACCAAATAATTTTCTTTTAAGGATTATTTTTTGTCTTCATTGTGAATGGGTTTTTAAAGGTATAGTGGATTACAGAGTTCGAATATGGAGTATTGATAATATATATTGTTATTATAATGTCAATTTCATGATAAATTGTTATTTTTTTATGAAATGATAATATTTAAATATTAATGAATTTATATTTTTTTTATCAAATATTATTTCATTATTTTAATTTTGATATATTTTATGGTATTTTTTATTTTTTATTTAAAATTAAATATGAAATTAAATTTCAAAAAACAATTACATATTACCAATTCTTGATATTTGATATAGATAACAATGAGTCAAATTAATATTACCATACTATGAAAAAATTATGAATATGATGAAGGTGTTGATAATTTTTTGAAATTTTCTAAATGAAATGTTCCAAATAATGACTTGTTTTTATATCCATGTTTAGAATGTTTCAATATAAAGAATTTGAGATTCATATAATTCAAATATCATTTAATTATCCATAGTTTTAATATGATTTACAGTCCATGTATTTTCCATGATGAAGATAGATATAATTAAATATCTATTGATGATGATGAATTTCAAGAAGATAGGTATAATCAAATTGATGAAATGATTCATGATATTTATGTAGTGGAAATTGGGAACGAGCCAAAAAATGATCATTTATATAGTTATTTTGAAAACCCATATTATCTAGGTTGTGTAGAATTTATTTCTTTATCAATGTTTTTATGATTGTGTACATGATGATGAAAATGGATAGATTAATAAGAGTTTTAAAAAGATGTTATAGATATCGAAATACATACTTATTAAAGAGAACAATCATCTAGATTCAAATTATAATTTGATGAAAATATTATGCCTAATGATTTTGTGGTATAGGAATATACCTTCCCAGCTGAATGACTATGTACTATATAGGATGGAATATAAGTGTCTTTCATAGTGTCATAAATGAGGTCATCGTTGAAAATTTTGAATGAAAAATCACAAACTTATTTAGCAGTTACAGAGACTCTTGCCAATGAATTTTTGTAAATTCAAATAATTACTCATTTGAAATATTTATTTAAAAATTAAAATAATGAAAAAAAATGATAATATGGCATGAAGATGATAAGATATGTGATATAAAATTATATTATCATTCGGATTTTCCATAGTGTAAAAACATTTATCAAAAGTTTCTTACATTCCAAAAAGAATTCAGAAATCTTAGACATAGACTGTGCGTAGAAGGGATAAATACATATCAAAGTATTAATAGAAAACATAGTTAATGGCCTATTTTATTGGTAACATACTACACATTTCCTGAATGTATTATAAATATGAAATATATCATGTTGACTGTAATGATTTTGAGATGTAAACAATCTAAAAATGGTATTGATGAATTCTTGTCCCCATAAATTAATGATTTGAAACTTTTATTGGAGGAATTTATTAGACGGTAGGATTTGTATAAAATGAAATATTTTCAACTGCATGCAATGGTTGTGTTAAATATTAATGACTTCCTAGTATATAGAAAATTTTCTAGATATAGTGTTAAGGGGAATAAATATTATAAAATTTGTGGACAAAAAGCATCATATTACCTACAACAAAATGGGAGAAAAAAATATAAATGGTTTATCAATGTTTTTTGTTTATGGATCACTCTTATAAAATATAGAAAAGGAATTCAATGGTACGAATGAATTTTATGTTGATCCAAAAACGTTTTTCATCGATCATTATTTTGAGAGGATAAAAAATATTGATGTCATATTTGGAAAGGCACAAAAATTAAGTAATTATAGAATTATTTAGAAGGACATATCAATATTTGTGAGTTTAAATATTGGATATATCATGAGTTGAAACATAACATTGATTTTATGCATCTGGATAAGAATAAATATGATATTGTGATTGGAATATTGTTTAATATTAATGGAAAATCTAAGATGATATAAATGAGCGATTAGACATACTCTCAATGGGAATATTCTTGTAGTTATCTCCCACTCATGATGGAATAGGGACATACATGACTCTATATTTTCATACAGTATCCAAGAGGAAGAAAATTGTCTTTTTTTAGTTTCTCCAATCTATCAAAATGTATTAGGGTTTTTCTTCAAATGTAAAATTTTTTTGTCACTAAAATATTTGAAGTTGAAGGTCCTGAAATCTTAGAATTCCCGCATAATGTTCCAATAACTCCTACCAGTTGCACTACACTGAATATTTCTCCTCTATTCTAGAATGACTATCATGAAGATGTGTTATTTATCATTTAAATATATAACAAGGTTATTGATATAAATTAATTGAAAAATATTGAGAATTATGTGGTTTCTATACTTTCTCAACTAAAAATGTATTTTCCTCATTTTTTATAACATGGTGGATTTATTTGTTCATTTTGTGTGAGAAATATTTTTTTTGGAACCATTATAACAATGTCGGATGTATAATATTTGAAGATATCTGAAGATATTGAGGGGATATATTAATAATATATAATGACCAGATGTAACACCCTGAGATTTTATCAAAAATATTCTTTTTAATTTAATTAATGTCTTGTTTTGTACTCTACACCAAAAGGAGCTTGCTCAACACGCAACCTTGACTTGCCTTGCATTACACGCAATCACGACCTTCCTCGATAGCGTGTGTAGTACGCAATACCGAGTTTCACTAAACAATGATATGCTATTAAAATATTATTAAAACTAGCCGTTATGAATAGTAATAACCACCTTTTAAAAATTTAGAAATTTTATCTCTCAAAATGGACTTCATTTTTGGATTTGGAGTATCGAATTTAGCCTAAGGTGAAATTTTGGTACTTTTCGGATAACTTTCATATTCTGATGAATAGTGAAAATTACTAAATTTTAATTAAAAACAACTTTTTTAATTGAACTAATTAATAGTGATAAATTATTAATTTGAGTGGTTTTAAAGTATATTTAGAATATATTTTTACAATTTAATAAAATTTTGGTCATTGGATGTAATTTCACATTTAAACCAGACATAAACAAGTGTCAATCTTTTGATAGTTATTTTCTCTTAAGAACACGCTATTTGTTTTGACGACGAGAATTAATTTTTAAATTAATTAATGCAACTGATACGTTTTGAATTTGGTGAAATAGACATCATTTTTGAGTTCATAACATCAAATATATCTTAGGCCTAATTTTTGGTATTTTTCTGGAAACTTTCATTTTTTGATGAATAGTGAAACCACTAAGTGGTAGTTAAGAAAAATGAATTTTTCATAAAACGTAATTTTACCGCTTCTGTGAGTGGAATTTCAAAAATCCGAGAGACACGGTTGATGTTAGTAAGTAAAATGTGGTTCAATGAGATGAAAATAATTTTTGGTGAATAGTAACTTTTTACTTTTATTTACCACGGTTAAAAGTAAATAGGGTAATTAAGGGTAAAAATGATATTATTATTACCCTAACACATATACTAATTCTATTGGACAAGTGTAATTAGACCAAAAACAACCTTATGAGTAACATATGACCCTTTAGGCCCACTTGGATTAGATTAGTACATTTATTATTAATTTATTTAAAGAAGGGTTAAAATAGTTAAAATCAAAGATTAATAAGTATATCATTTTTAATATAGGGTTATACATAAGATAAATTAGATTGTAAATATTCATTAGAAAGATAATAATATTTCCTACATAATGATATTTTATTTATAATTTTTAGACATTAAATAAATTAATTTATTTATGACACGATGATGATGCAGTAATTACCATAATAGTGAAAAATTATAATAATTGATATTATAAATACCCAAATAAATATAATTTGAGCCTTTTTATGAATTACACTAATTTTATAGGTTAATATGACATGTTATTATTGATTTAATCAACTTTTTTCGAACTAATCATTCTGTTATGATTTTCACAAAAATCAATTACTAAATAGTGTCAAAATTGACATAAAATAGTTTTTAAAACAAATATTATATTATTAATTGTTATTTTATTCCTAAAAATCTAAGGTTCGCCCAAATGACTTAGATAAGGTTATATATATTAATAATAAACAACTTGGGGTTCGTCTGACTGCTTATAGTAAGTTTATTAACCTTATAGTATAAGAACACAAGAAGACACGGTAAAAGTAAAATTATTTAACTTAATGTTAAATCTAAATGATAAGGTTGAAATAGGAACATAAACTTGTCTAAATTCTATTTTATGAGAGGCTTTCGACCTATCCACACCTTATCTTTGAAATAAATAATTTTGGAGCTATTTAAAACCTAATTTGACTTTATAATAAAATAATAGTTTTAGTTATTCCAAAGGTACCCCTCTCCTCCCTTATAAAAGGGCACCTCCTCCCCCTCTTCCTCACACCACTTTGAGCCTTCAAGCTCGGCCAACACCTGCCTATTTCTCATATCCACTTCCGTAGAAACATTCTAGAGGTTCTGGTCTTCTTCAAAGACCTATTTTAGTGCCCTAAAAGGAGGTCTTAAAGAAGCACTTCAAAGAAGAGGTAATGTCCCTTACCGATTCTTTCATCTTTATTTCTTCTTCCAATTATTCTTCTTTAGTTGTTTCATTATTAAGTAATAACATCAGTATCACTCATATACTGATATGTTATTATAAGTATTAAACAACCCTATTTCACCATCTATCCATCCTACGGAAAAAGAAATCACCGCGCGTGCGTACGTACGGAATACCGTCTCCACGCCGTGGTGTAATCTATTTTCCACCACCACCTTACTTGGATGGGTATAATGGTGTAAATAATGACTATATATGACTATTATAAAGTGACATTTATTCTGAAATAGTATACATACACTCCAATACAATTCCACGATCATAGGAACAATATCATCACTCGTGCGTACGTACGGAATACCGTCTCCACGATGTGATGCGACTCATTCTACATGATCTTCATTGCATAATGATTATATAAATGAATTGAATGAATTAATATGATATATATTACAGTAATACCATTCTGGAAATGAGGTATCTATAACCTAAAGAGAAGAATAAGAATTTATTCGACAAAACATGCATAAGAACAAAAAGTAATAAACACCCGAATAACAAGTAGTAATGAAATATTACTAATAAGAAGCTAAGAATATGACCATATATGATATCATAAAAATAAGTATGATTCTGGAATAAGACAGTAACATTATTTAAATCATTATACAGGAGGTTTGGACACTTACGAAGCAAATCAGACCTAAGGTAAGGGAAATATCACAATCTCATTTTTATCCGAGATTGCTTATACTTTGGTATTTACTAGGGTGTATTTTATCATCCACATAAATGTTTCCTCAATATATAATATTTATATCCTTCTAAAATAGTTTATATTCAATTTTACCCTTCGGTGAGTTTTTAGTAAAAGATATGAAAGGAATCTTTTGTCGTTTTTTGTACGAGGTACTTTTTGACTTTTCCGACAAAAGTACGAGAAGAATGTTTTTTTTACTTATATGACATGAATTGATTTTTAAAACATTATTTCCAAGAAGATTGCTTTAAAAGTTTTTCAAGTATATTTTTAATCAACTTCTTTTAGTTTAAAATTTTATGAAATGTTAAGAAAGGAAAAGTGTTTTTAAAGTAGAAAGGATATTTTCCTCAAGAATGGAGTTCAAGTGTTTTATCAAAATTATTTTCCATATAAGATAATAAAGGGTTATATTTCTATCCGTATTATTACATTGATTTGATTATATTGTGATGGAAATATTTTTATGAATTTCTTTATCTTATATGAATTATTTTATGATGTCATGATGTTTAAGAATCCCATTTTTTTTATTACATGGGTTATGCAATGATGTATGATTTATGATTTTGTGGCACACATAAGAATGGTATAATTATGAGATGGGTGGGACCTATATCTACCTCCAATTAACTAGGTAAAGATTTTATATCTCATGATATAGACATGGCTGGAACTGTAGGTTATACCGGTTCAGTGAAACAGGACTGAAACGAGGAGTGAAATCGGTTCAGAAATGGACTTTGTCCACTAAGATAGTCTTGGCAATGAGTATTGACTAATAAGAAATGATTATCTATGATTATGTGTGTATGCCACAAAGTTTCATGTTTTAAGTTATGATTATTGGGATTTCATTTCACTACTATGATTTATCCCATGTTATGATATTATGATCTTTTTTGCAGGTTAAGATTTCCAAAATGTTATGTTCTTATGAATATGATGTGATTGGTTCTTCTTTTGTTTACCCTTACTGAGAATTTGAGCTCACCCTTTTATGTTTTCTTTTCCCCAGGATATAAAGAAAGGTTTTAGGTAAGAAAAAAAGGGGAAGATCTTTAGGGGAGATGTTGAAGATCTTTCACCATGATTAGAAGATTACGTTCCGAGTTTCCAAAGACACTAAACTATTACGGTCCTTGTGTGTGTGTTTTTTTTATGTAATAAGTATTCCGCAAAAGTAATGTAATGTCCTTGTACGTTAAGCTTTGGGTCTCTACAGTTGGTATAAGAGGAAAGGTTTAGTCAACCTTTGGAAACTAGGATGTGAAAACGTTAGTGAGATCCCTAGAGATATTTATAAGGTACTTCTAGGGATGCCCCTAAGGATAAGTATACGTATAGGATATAGTCCTAGAACTATGGTAACGAACTTAGAATTTAACCTAAGATGTTAGATATTGAAGTTACTCCCCCTTTATTATGATTTTTCCTCTAACACTATTCTTTTTGGGTTTTAGAAAATG
Source organism: Viscum album (assembly GCA_963277665.1). NCBI lineage: Eukaryota > Viridiplantae > Streptophyta > Magnoliopsida > Santalales > Viscaceae > Viscum > Viscum album. The sequence goes on from OY728153.1 coordinate 1,244,620,065, forward strand.
GCTGGAAACAAGATGATTCACGATAATGGAGGATATTATGGATAATGGAATGATATTCTTCATGAGAAACCAAATGAAATGGGATTTGGAAGTCCAACCATCATTGTTATGCTGAATCAAAAATCTCATAATATGATCAATAAACTCAAATTTGCTAAGTTTCCTGACTCGGCTAATAAGAGAAAGATGGAGTTTCATGATGATCATAGAGGAAAGAAAGTTCAATTTCCCCTATGTAAATCATGTGGGAAGAGGCATTGAGGAGAATGTTTCAAGGGAACTGGAAGATTATTTGGGTGTGGAAAGGAAGGACACAAAGCTAGTAAGTGCAAAGGAAAAGGTTCAGTTAACACTATGGATGAGGATAATGGTATTGCTATGACATCAACAATGGTTAAATGTTTTAAATGTGGAATGTACGTGCATTATGAAAACCAATTCCCTAAGGGAAAGTCTCATGAAGAGAATCCGTACGACCGCATGAGTAGTATTTATGTTGATGATGATGAAGAGACTACAAATGATATGTAAGTTGAAAGAATTTTTGAAGCTCAGTCAATGGTTTAAGAAGGTAGTGGAATGATTACATGTTTATCAAGTGTAATGTTGTATAAGTAATCTCATGGTACTATGGAATAAAGAGACATCTAAGGATTGTTACACTGTTGTCTTTCCTTGAGTTTTGAAAGTGTATGATTAATGGTACCAGTATCCATTAAAGGATATTCAGATATTTTTGGAATATAGATGATATGCGCATAATGAAGGGATAAGGAGAAAACTAAATGTTTGATAGTATTCATGAGCTCATGACTGATATTAGGAGAAGGTTATGTAATGGATTGAATATATAGAATTTTTGGATTTTGGTATGTGGAAAGAGTTAACTTTTGACAGCATTCATGTTTTCACTAAGGTTTAATGGGTATTGATTTTTCAAGAGAATACATGGTTAAGGCCTTAGAATGTTTGGAATGTGACCAACAAGACATATCTCATGATATAAGGGGATCAACGATGGTATTAACATGCTTGTTATATGGACTCTTTGGTAATCGGTTTCACTATAATATGAGCTTGGACCGAATTATTTTAGATAAGACGAAAGATTGGAATTGATTATGTTGGAAATAAGTTAGTATTATTTAAGGATATAGCTTTTGATATTATATAGTTTTAGAAAAAAAGGACAACCTGCAGGATGGGCGACAACCCATCGCGTCAGACAAGGCTGTGGGAATCGAACCCACAACCGAAGTGCGACTGGACTTTATCACCTACCACTGGCCTACAAGAAGTCCCTGTTTAGTAGATATTAGTTTTATTATATTAAGTAGTATGATATATGGAGTATAAGTCCATTTTAGGAACCATATATGATTAATCTCACTATAGATGGACTTATGTATTTTTTGATAACTTTTCTAACCTTTTGTTTGAGACAGATGGAATGACCCATCATTCTATCACATGATCTGCTAACACATCACGAATGACAAATTCAACTTCATTTCTTTAAGAGATGAAGTGGAAATTTTCCAAAGAACGACCAACGGTGAGACTATACTGAAATCATGAAAGTATTTCTTCTAATTCCAATTTCATCAACTTTAGGGAGATGATCTTGAAAACCAAAAATGTTTTCCTTGTGCTCTTATATCTGATGAATCAGATGGTACCTTAGATCGTCACAAATTTATGGCTTTGTGATTGCTGGTGTTTCCATAGCCATGTTCTCTACCACTCTCCATCAGAACATGATGGTTAGATTTCTCTTCCATATCCATATTTTCACCTATGTGGAAACCCAGTGATTAGTTTATTTGGGTAACCGTTACGTTTCATACTATTGTTTTTAAAGATTGGTTTTGGTATTCCTTTTTACGATGTGGGTTTCTATTAAAGAAACTTTCGAGTAGTAAACCATTTATAACCCCGACGAATTTCGAGGAAAAAATTCATTTTAAGGGGGGTAGAATGTAACACCCTGAGATTTTATGAAAAATATTCTTTTTAATTTCATTAATGTCTTGTGTTGTACGCTACACCAAAAGGAGCTTGCTCAACACACATTCTTGACTTGCCTTGCATTACACGCAATCGTGACCTTCCTCGATAGCGTGTGTAGTACGCAATACCGAGTTTCACTAAACAACGATATGCTATTAAAATAATATTAAAACTAGCCGTTATGAATAGTAATAACCACCTTTTAAAATTTTAGAAATTTTATCTCTCAAAATGGACTTCATTTTTGGATTCAGAGTATCGAATTTAGCCTAAGGTGAAATTTTGGTACTTTTCGGATAACTTTCATATTCTGATGAATAGTGAAAATTACTAAATTTTAATTAAAAACAACTTTTTTAATCGAAATAATTAATAGTGATAAATTATTAATTTGAGTGGTTTAAAAGTATATTTAGAATATTTTTTTACAATTTAATACAATTTTGGTCATTGGATGTAATTTTACATTTAAACCAGACATAAACAAGTGTAAATTTTTTGATAGTTATTATCTCTTAAGAACACGCTATTTGTTTTGACGACGGGAATTAATTTTTAAATTAATTAATGCAACTGATATTTTTTGAATTTGGTAAAATAGACATCATTTTTGAGTTCATAATATCAAATATAGCTTAGGCCTAATTTTTGGTATTTTTCTGGAAACTTTCATTTTTTGATGAATAGTGAAACCACTAAGTGGTAGTTAAGAAAAATGAATTTTTCATAAAACATAATTTTACTGCTTCTGTGAGTGGAATTTCAAAAATCCGAGAGACACGGTTGATGTTAGTAAGTAAAATGTGGTTCAATGAGATGAAAATAATTTTTGGTGAATAGTAACTTTTTACTTTTATTACCACGGTTAAAAGTAAATAGGGTAATTAAGGGTAAGAATGATATTATTATTACCCTAACACAAGTACTAATTCTATTGGATAAGTGTAATTCGACCAAAGACAACCTTAGGAATAAAATATTACCATTTAGGCCCACTTGGATTAGATTAGGACATTTATTATTAATTTATTTAAAGAAGGGTTAAAATAGTTAAAATCAAAGATTAATAAGTATACCATTTTTAATATAGGGTTATACATAAGATAAATTCGATTGTAAATATTAATTAGAAAGTTAATAATATTTCCTACATAAATATATTTTATTTATAATTTTTATACATTAAATAAATTAATTTATTTATGACACAATGATGATGCAGTAATTACCATAATAGTGAAAAATTATAAGAATTGATATTATAAATACCCAAATAATTATAATTTGAGACTTTTTATGAATTACACTACTTTTCTAGGTTAATATTACATGTTAGTATTGATGTAATTAACTTTTTTCAAACTAATCACTCTTTTATGATTTTCACAAAAATCAATTACTAAATAGTGTCAAAATTGACATAAAATAGTTTTTAAAACAAATATTATATTATTAATTGATAATTTATTCCTAAAAATCTAAGTTTCGCCCAAATGACTTAGATAATGTTATATATATTAATAATAAACATCTTGGGGTTCTTTTGGCTGCTTATAGTAAGTTTATTAACCTTATAGTATAAGAACACAAGAAGACATGGTAAAAGTAAAATTATTTAACTTAATGTTAAATCTAAATGATAAGTTTAAAATAGGAACCTAAACTTATCTAAATTCTATTGGATGAGAGGATGTCGACTCATCCCCACCTTAGCTTCGAAATAAATCAATTTGGCGCTATTTAAAACCGAATTTGAATTTATAATAAAATAATAGTTTTAGTTATTCCAAAGGTACCCCTCTCCTCCCTTATAAAAGGGCACCTACTCCCCCTCTTCCTCACACCACTTTGAGCCTTCAATCTCGGTCAAACCCTACCAATTTCTCATATCCACTTCCCTAGAAACATCCTAGAGGTTCTTGTCTTCTTCAAAGACCTATTTTAGTGACCTAAAAGGAGGTCTTAAAGAAGCACTTCAAAGAAGAGGTAATGTCCGTTACCGATTCTTTCATCTTTATTTCTTCTTCCACTTATTCTTCTTTAGTTGTTTCATTATTAAGTAATAACATCAGTATCAATCATATACCGATATGTTATTATAAGTATGAAACAACCCTATTTCACCATCTATCCATCCTACGAAAAAAGAAATCACCGCGCGTGCGTACGTACGGAATACCGTCTCCACACCGTGGTGTAATCTATTTTCCACCACCACCTTACTTGGATGGGTATAATGGTGTAAATAATTAGTATATATAACTATTATAAAGTTATATTGATTCTGAAATAGTATACATACACTCCAATACAATTCCACGATCATAGGAACGATATCATCACTCGTGCGTACGTACAGAATACCGTCTCCACGATGTGATGCGACTCGTTCTACATGATCTTCATTGCATAATGATTATATAATTGAATTGAATGAATTAATATGATATATATTAAACTAATACCATTCTGGAAATGAGGTATCTATAACCTTAAGAGAAGAATAACAATTTATTCGACAAAACATGCATAAGAACAAAAAGTAATAAACACCCGAATAACAAGTAATAATGAAATATTACTAATAAGAAGCTAAGAATATAACCATATATGATATCATAACAATAATTATGATTCTGTAATAATTCAATAACATTATTTAAATCATTATACAGGAGGTTTGGACACTTACGAAGCAAATCGGACCTAAGGTAAGGGAAATATCACAATCTCATTTTTATCCGAGATTGCTTATACTTTGGTATTTACTGGGGTGTATTTTATCATCCACATTAGTGTTTCCTCAATATGTAATATTTATATCCTTATACAATAGTTTATATTCAATTTTAACCTTCGGCGAGTTTTTAGTAAAAGATATGAAAGGAAACTTTTGTCGTTTTTCGTACGAGGTACTTTTTGACTTTTCCGAAAAAAGTACGAGATGAATGTTTTTTTACTTATACAACATGAATGGATTTTTAAAACATTATTTCCAAGAAGCTTCCTTTAAAAGTTTTCATGTTTATTTTTAATCAAATTCTTTTATTTTATAATTTTATGACATGTTAAGAAAGGAAAAGTGTTTTTAAAGTAGAAAGGATATTTTCCTCAAGATTGGAGTTCAAGTGTTTTATCAAAATTATTTTCCATATAAGATAATAAAGGGTTCTATTTCTATGCCTATTATTAAATTGATTTGATTATGTTGTGATGGAAATATTTTTATTAATTCCTTTATCTTATATGAATTGTTTTATGATGTCATGATGTTTACGAATCCCATTTTTATTATTACATGGGTTATGCAATGATGTATGATTTCTGATTTTTTGGCACACATAAGAATGGTATCATTATGAGATGGGTGGGACCTATATCTCCCTCCAATGAATTGGGTAAAGATTTTATATCTCATGAGATAGACATGGATGAAACGGTAGGTTATACCGGTTCAGTGAAACATGACTGAAACGAGGAGTGAACTCGGTTCAGAAAGGGACTTTGTCCACTAGGATAGTCTTGGAAATGAGTCTTGAATAATAAGAAATTATTCTCTATGATTATGTGTGTATTCCACAAAGTTTCATGTTTTAATTTATGATTATTGGGATTTCATTTCACTACTATGATTTATCCCATGTTATGATATTATGATCTCTTTTGCAGGTTAAGATTTCCAAAATGTTATGTTCTTATGAATATTATGTGATTGATTTTTCTTTTGTTTACCCTTACTGAGCATTTGAGCTCACCCTTTTATGTTTTCTTTTCCCCAGGATATAAATAAAGGTTTTAGGTAATAAAAAAAGGGAAGATCTTTATGGGAGATATTGAAGATCTTTCACCATGATTAGAAGATTACATTCCGAGTTTCCAAAGACACTAAACTATTACAGTCCTTGTGTGTGTGTTTTTTTTATGTAATAAGTATTCCGCAAAATTAATGTAATTTCCTTGTACGTTAAGCTTCGATTCTCTACACCAGAAGCCTCCATTGTTGAAAATTATATTTCTGAGATGGTTGAAAGTTTTTTCTACAAGCTACTTCTTTGCAATGAAGAACATTAGTTTGGCTAAATCTCACCATGAATGGGTATATTATAAGGGAAAGGGGATACATGTATTGAAACTAAAATCATTGATAGGTTATTGGATAATGAAGTTGTATTTAAAAATATTGAATAAAATAGATAATTTTCAACCATAAATAAAATCTCATATTAATATCTTAAATCAATGTTATGTAAAAAAGATATGTGGATTTTGAATAAGCATAACAAATCAAATTCCATTATTAAAAGAGTGTGTACTATATAAATCAAATGCATCAGAAGAATTACGATGGTCAGTGGGTGTCCTAAAAATAAATTTGATACCATAGTCTAGGTGTGAAATTAATGGCCAAACATTTCATATAAAATACCAGGATAATAAAATTGTAGTTTAGAATAATAGTGTATCAATGTTAATTGAAGCAATTAATTATTAATTTCTAAAGGTAAAAAACCAATCTCCATGTAAAGTTTATATTATGGTTTCATTGAAGAGATTTCGGGGTTGATTATATTAAATTTTGAGTTCCATTTTTTAACATCAAATGGGTTATCAGTAACAATAGTTTCTAAAAAAATGAATTGGGAATGGCACTAGCTAATCCAAATAGATTTCAATACACTTTTGATATTTTTATCATGGAAAAACATTCACAATTTTTTTCGATCCATCAAATATGCAGTGGTATATCATTTTGGATAGAAGATAATAGTATGTTGGTGATGAAAAACCTAATAATGATCATCATTTATGTGATATCCCTACTACGATTGAAATATTAATAAATTTTTTTGATAACCACGTCATAGAAACAGTTTTTTTCATACTGAAAAAATCAGGAGGATGGTTTATGGGAATATAATCTTCTAGTAATTTCTTAATATAACAGGTAAAATATATTTATTACTCGTTTTTATTTTTTTAATTTATTAAAATTTTATATTTTTTTGTTTATATTTTTTTCTTAAAACACATTTTATAGATAATATGATAAAAAAATTGGATTTTTTTAGTTTTTTTTGATTTATTTTTCAATTAATAAAAAATAAATATAATCATTGTATTTCTATTTATTTTTACTTAATTTTCTAATTTTCAATATAATTAATTTTTCCTTGATATTATCCATATTCTATTAAAAAATTTAACTACTTAAAAATAATATAAAGAATATTTTGAGTAATTTTTTTAAAATTATTGTTAACTACTCTATTGAATATGATAAAGAGTTAATTGTTTAGTATTGTTTCATTTTGTTTGTATCATTTTAAAATTTTTATTAATATTTTTATGTAACTATTGGATTTTTTCCTTTATATATTTCATTTAATCTATCATTGATGTTGTTATATTTTTAGATGAATAATTTAACAAATATAAATAAATAAAACTTCATTTTTTATATTTTATTAGATAATTTAACATTTTCTATTAAATTTTTATGTAACAATTAGATTTGTATATTTGGTATAAATTTTTTATTACATTGATTTCTTACATTGATATACAAGGTAATTTTAGATCAGTCATTGGAGTCACCTTAAGCTTTTTAAGAGTCCCATACACAAATAACAATCGAGGAATATACTCAACCTTCTACACCAGATCCATCTACTTCCACAGGTGAAAAGTAAACCTCTAGGTTTAGAAAACATAATATAGCTACTTTATAAAAATTATTAGTTCCTCATGGATGATACCATTGGTTACCAGTCAATTTTGATGATAATGATATTTTTGGGGTGTCTAAATTTAAAACAATTAAGCCTTTTGTTTCATTGATTGTATGAGACAAAGAGTTTATTTTGATTTGTAGTGGGAGAAGTGTTAAAAAAGTGAAATTATCTAAATTATGGGAGAAATTTTTTTCTGATCATTTATTATTATTTAACTTATTATTAAATTCATTAACTAATATAGTCTTTTCCCCAATATTATCAGATGAAACATGATATACCTGACACCATAGAAGCCAATAATAAATTTTGAGATTTGGATTTTAGGTTTTGGAGTGATTTCAAATAAACCCTCACATCATATCTCATTTTTTGGGAATGAATGAAATGAAATCATTTTGATATATATTATTTTCAAGATGAAGATATATAGATGATGTCTGTTGAGAGTAGAACAAAAGGATCATTGCTTATAAGCGAAATGTTATATTTTTTTTTTAATTTTTCTTATATTAATGATCATATTAATTATATTATTATTTTTAATTTATAGAAAATGATGAGATGTCATCATAAGATACAATTCAAAAAATATAATCTCTGAGTCCTTATCTCGTGGTGTGTATACATTATAGGAATAACTAATGATGGTTGAAAATGTTCAAAAATTTTGAGCTAAATCTTCAAGCTCAATGAAAGTTGACCATCCTTACCCCCACCTACACATGAAAAAATTAAGTGGTCACTAATAAAAAAAAGAAGGAAAATATATTATGGAATATTTGAGGGTTTATTATAGAGAATTGTAAGAATTTATTTAATTTATTTATGTTATTTATGTCAATTAAAGTATTTATATATTAATTAATTTTTTAAATATTTTTTATAGGAATTAATTGAGGAAAATAACACATAGATGACCTTTATACAAAATGTTAAGAGTTTTATTTTATCAATATATTTAGAATGATTTAAAAATTTTGTCACATATAAGGGTACTAATAAGAATTATTGCTAATGAATTTATTTTTTCATCCTAGGTATTCTTTATATGAGTATGTTTATAAAAGGAAAATATAATCTTTATAATCTAAAGTTCCAGAGATGGATGAGATGATGGATGATATGTTGATAGACTTGGTATAGTCGATGTTTGCAAAAAAGATAAAACTTCAGGCTACAAATTACACTACTGCACCTCCACATACATATCATAATCCTCCATCTCTTCCTGTTGATTACACCCCTCCACCTTCTCTTGCTTATCCAAATCCTACACCACCTCCTCTATAGTTTCCAATATATTGTAAGTTATATATTGATTATCTAAAAAATCATATTGTTTCATATGGAATTATATATTATATCAGGGATATTTTTCATCATCAATGGGTAGATATAGAGAATCTTAGGGTCACTAGGTAAGATATTAAAGATTTATTAGAAAGAGTACAATTTTCTAAAGCTAAGGTTACTGTATTTGAATAAAGTATTGAATATATTTTTTAATTTTCTAACTAAATTTTTCTAAAATAAATTTCCCATTTCAATATGTATAGATTATAACATTTATTTCAAATTGGTGTTGTTTTTTGTTAATATTTTACAATTTATATATTTATTTGTTTTTTAATAAGAATACATTAAATGGAATGAAATAATATATAGATAAAAAAAAAAATAGGTGGTTATGAATTCAGATACTAGTTATTTTTAGACATAATATATTATCATGATATTCATCTTTTTTTGTTGGATTTTTTTGTAATTCCAATGGGTGCTAACATTCATGGGTGTGTACTGACTGTAATGATTTTAATAAAAGATATCATGTAGCATGTCACTATAAATTTATTTTTCATAAAAATGATATAAGTATTTTCCAGGTATGTCAATTATCATATATAATTTAGTTATATTAATTTATTCAAAAATTAATACATATTTTTGTTTTTTTTGTTTTGTATCATTATAGACATCTTTTTCAGTATGATGTGACATATGTATAAGGTTTTTTGGACCCAAAATGTATTTATCTAATAGATATGACAATTAAAGATGATTTAATAATAATATATATTTTTAAAAGATTTCATAACAATGTAATTAGGTGATGAAAGCTTCATTTTCATGATGGGTATGGTATATATGTTTCTTATTGTGTTATTTCAATTAACTGAATAACCACTAAAATTATATATATTTTTATATTATTTTCCATTTTATGCTATGATTTTCTTTCCCAAGTGTGAAGTGATATTGATCGTACTTATAAATAAATAATAGTGTGCAAGAAAATTTTAGAAATGTATTAAACATATTTATTTTATTATTTGAATACAATTATATTATAATAAATTTAAAACTCATTTCATACATATCATTTTCAAATAGGAAATGTGATTACTTATTATGAAAAACAAGAAAAAAGAGCACTAAGATAAAACATGTAAAAGAAATTATGACTTTTAAATTGTAATTTCTACAATTTGGATATAAGTGCATAAAATGATTTTTTGATTTCTAAAATTCTTTTGAAAAATAAATGTCCCCATCAATAAAGAGTATACGAACATGGATATTATATTCTACGATTGATGTTTGAAATTATTTCAACAAATACTATTATAAAATTATCTTTAGTATATCTTATAATTTAATTTCGAATAAATGTTAAATTATTTTCATTAATTGGTATCTTTTTGAAGACTCTAACCCTTATATTGAATAAGATATAAATGACATAAAAAGAGAAGAAGTATAATATTTCAGAGGTTTTTTATATTTTATTTTACTTTTAATACATATTATAATGTTTGAATTTTAAATTGTAATGTTTAAATGGTTTGAATATTTGATTTTATTATGCTGTAAAGTGATGTTGTTTTCTAGCAGTTTTCCTTTTTTTATATTTTGGGGCTATTAATGTACTATTGGGAATATTTATATTAATTATGTTAAAAAATATCATTATAGAATCGATTATTTTATAACCAATGTAAAAAATTAAATTCATTGATTTATGAGTTCATTTTTATATAACTAACATGATAATAAAACAAGCTCTTTGGTTATAAGATAGATTCTATGTATTGTTTTAGAAGCCAACATTATAAACAATTTATCATGTTAGTTACTATTATCAAATGTGATAACCCTATTTAAAACATCACTTTCAATAATTTCTTAATGTATCTTTTGTTAATTGATTCACTTGGGAAACCAATTTAAATCTATATATGATCTCTTTTTATATATAGAAAAATCATATGAGTTAAGCTTAATTAATAAATTATACTATGTATTTTTTTTAATTCTTGAAAAATTTTCCATGTATTTTCTATGATATTTGATTATATGATGGAATACCTTAGAATATCTAGAGATGGGTGGGGCCAAGAATTATATAGTTCCTTTGTTAACTTGTATCTCTCTTGAGCTAACTAAGATAATGAAATGGGACTATACTTTCCCATTAAATATAATTTCTTGGCATATGTTATCAATAGTATGTTTATAATTCTTGATATCATGCATTATTATCATTTCCATAATTATAAGATAATTTCATATTATCAATGTGATTATATATTTCCACTACCATCAATGTAATATGTAATCATTATGCATTCAGTGATATAGAATCATTTTTTATTTATTACCACTATATTTTTTATTCCATTATTATGCTATGTGTATTTTCATTATACATTATCCCCTACTGAGTGTTGGATCTCACTAATTTTTATGAGTCCCATTTCCCTTGGTAATGAATACGAATAGTATATATGATCTTCTATATGAATAACATTAATGAATAATTATTTGTACTCCAATTAGGTGATATTCTATGTTATAATGAAATTATTATGTATGTAGTCTCTTAAGGGACACTAATCATTATTCATTTTTATTAAATCTCATTTAATCTAATCTCTATATAATATATAATGAATCATATTTGGGTAACTAGTGGTGGTGGTATTATAGTTGGTATCATAGAAATGTTCAGTAAAAACTTTAGAAACTTGATTTTAATCCAAATATATAGTGGAATAATATAAAAAAGTATCCTTACAAATATTTTTTTGAATTTAATAGTGGTTAAAACCATTTCTAAATCATTTTACGATAATTATGGGAATTTGATGATGCGCCAAGGTAAATCATTTTCCATTACTGAGAATGGGGTATTGAATCAGTGGAAGGTATATATTTTTTAATATAAATAACTATATGTGACTTGTTAGAGTATGATCCACTCAAAATAGGAAAACACATCCTCACACTATCACACAAAAAATGAAAGATAAATGACCACACAATATTTTTATGGTTCAGAACCAATGAGGAATCATACTCATTGTTCTATAGAGTTATTCCTCCAACCACAAATTCATTTCACTATAACCCCATGTTAAATCATCTTAAAATCATTCATGGGGTACCTCACCACTCATTTAATGAACTACACTCAACATCACATATTCATGTTATAATATAATAGATGATGACAAAATGAATAAGATTTCCAATTAAACCGGGTTACATTCACCAAAAAATAATAAGATCCGCTTCCATGTTTCTATAAAATATGATATAATGAATATCCCACAATTTAAAGATTTTTTATCCTTCATTGTTATTATAAAACTCAAATTTGATCTATTGATGATACTAGTTTCATCATATGTTGATCAATAAAGAACCAAACATGGATTCATATCGATCTTCTTCTTATCTTTTCTCACAAAAAATAATAATTCTTGAATAATCATGGATATCTTTGTTTCTCTCTCTATATCTCTTTTTGAGATATATATTTTTCTACCCCCACACTCTATATTTCTATCATTATTAAAATCATGTGTATTAGTATGTAACCATGATATCCACTGTCACTTTCCTATTACAACAAAAGGGACACACCTCATGATCTCTATTCTATTTCTCTTTTGTGACACTTAGAGGTCATAACCCATTATCTCAATATATTAATCATCCCATTATAACGTCCTAGTTCGAGGTGCCACCTAGAGGTGTCCCATACCCAGTTGGTCACATGGCCTCAAGCCCATTTTTCCAAATTCAAGAGGATACCGACTACCAATGAGGGCCTTGGGAGTGATAGTGGGAAAACTATGACCTCATTGGTAGAGTAATATAGAGAAAATAAATAGATATACAATAGATAAAGCAATAATAACATTCAGTAAGTAAATAGTGGAATACAGAAAGAAATAAACAATTGGAGCACGTATATAAATTATGCATGGTACTTATATCTTGGAAATCAGCCAACCAAGTCACAATGCTGGAATATAGTACTAATCCAAAGTACAATGGAAATAGATAAACTCCAGTAGCATCGCAAGACACATCTTTTTTCATGCTCTCCAACACCACATCAGTCAAGTACCTGAAGTAGAAGGGAGCTTGCCCTTATCTATACATGTAGAAATATAATCTTTTTGGGCCCAAAATCATGACCCAAATAGGGTGTGAGATGAATGCTAGTAGGAAACCACCCAAATATATGTTCCTAATAGTCAATGAATATATGTGGCAGGAAATAATCAAAATGAAGTTGTAAACAAAGAAGTAATCATAAGTAAAAAATCCTACAGTTTCAATTGCATTCATTTTCATATATCAAGTAAGTGGTTAATAAAAAACAAGTAACCCTATGGGATGTACTAAAACCCTATCCCCTCTGGTTCAACCCAACAAACACAGGAAAACCACTTAGAGGAACTCACAGTCTAACCCATCTAGTTCAGATTTATCAAAGACACTATGGGGAAGCACTTACCATCAATTCCCCCTATGGTCTTGTATCAGTAACTATAGACACTCTGAGGAAGCACTCAACCTAAAGTTCCACCTATGTTCTTGTAACATGGAACTAAAAAAAATCTAAGGGAGCACTTACATCTACCCCCTTATGGTATCACAACATAAAAGTAAATAGACACTCTGGAGAGTCCCTCAACATCCATTCTCCCTATGGTCTACTACACTAGGTTCGCACATCCCTGTGTAAGTCAACCATGAAAAACAATGTTTAAAAACCTAAGTAATCCTTAAGAAATACTTGGATAACATCATTCAAGAACTACTTTTCTAAACAACTATAAGCATATAACAATATTAAATAAAACACTCCTTCCTAACAACACTAGGCATGAAAAGTAAGAAACCTAACCGGTAAGGCTAGACCAAACAGTGAAAACCAAAACAAACATGGGAAAGAAATATATAGCATGGAAAATAACCTTATTCACAATCAAACAACCTCTAATAAGGCACACATGGAATAACAAGCATTAAAAGGGCTATATCCCTAAACACTCAAAACCCCGTTCTAGGGTTTTGGGCACTTTTGCACCTAAAATTCGAAGACTAACTACAGAAAAGAACAAACCGCCTACCTCATCATTTTACGATCGATATACTTTGGCATTGGCTCATGAATAGACCTAGAACACTGTAGATCCACAGAAATGTCTAAAATTTTCAATAAAGGATATCTCATGAGAGAGGATAAATTGAGAGATGAAGCTCTAGAAGAAGGAAGAACTTACTGTGGTGATTCCCATGGAATCGACGAAGGTTGAATCAGATAACAAATGGTAGGTTGGTGGATTAGATAAGAATCATCATCCTCGATCTCTCCTAGATGAGACGAGTTGACAAGAAGCATTTTCTATGAAAGAGAAGCAATCCTGGTTTGATATAACAATTAAAAACAAAAGTATATGACATGTTCTTTAAAAGTACAAAGCGTGTAATTTCCTTAACTGGACCCTACTTTAGGTGGTCTCTTGGACACCCCATAAGGCCATGCACTCTTCCATTACACAGCCAGTACACGGTGACCCGTGAAAACCGGATACACAATGTGTACACCAAAGTACACAAGATGTAATCCAAAGTACATGGTGTGTACTCCTTAAATTTACAGATTCTCCTATTTTTCTCAAAAACACCAGAAAATAAAACCCATACTTGAAGATAAGGTCTGGGTTCTTACACCATAATGTCTATAATATCTATCATAAATCTTATCTACATCATGGAATAAATCCATTTTATTTTATAAAAAAAATCATCATTTAATTCCACTTAAGATCTTCTACAAAGTCATGAATCCATCCCCATAAAGTGTACCCCTCCTAGGCCAACAATGGGATAAGATAGATAATGACACCTGAGTCCTACCTCTATTAGGCCCCGAGTTGGTGACTAACACCCAGGGTATAGTAAACACAAATATGGGAGGTATTAACCATTAAGATAACACCTATGAAAGAAATAGATAAGAATAACACCATTCATCTCCAACTTAGACCCCAATATAGAAGAAAATCCAAAGTACACATATGTAATGACCTATAATAACTAATACAATGGAAGGTAAAAAACTAAGTACAATAAAAAGTTAATGAAAGTAGTGACCATGAATCCCAAATTTCTCTTGGTAAACCCCTAGCTAGTAGTAACCAGCTTGATCTCTAATATTCTCCAATTGACCAGGAAACTAGTTTATATATACATAGGGTTAGTATGATAGTACACTCAGTAGGATCCTCCTCTGAGCTTCTTGTACAAAAGTTAATGAATTTATACTAAAGCACAATGACCAACATGTAAAACAAAAGCTTCACCTAAACATGTATAAAATGTTCCTGACCTCACCATGGATACTCTCACCAAGTATCTCATACAAGAAAATACAATATAATAAATAATATCCAGGGTACCCCACTACTTATTCCCCATTAGTTTTCCACTCTTCCCTAATGTCGTACATCATGAGCATCTCCCTCCGAAAAGGATTTCCCATATGCACCAGGTCAAAGCTCCACAACATGCACCTCATACATCACACCACCACATCTACATAACCAAAAGTTATCAGGTAGTTTTTGGGAGCCACCAAATCGTGTATAACATGTATCATACATCGACTATTATACCTTAATCCATCATATCCCATACATCGAGTAAGGAACCTCATGAAATCACTTCATATACACATTATACCTATAGTAGTCCTTAGAAAACTATATTCGGAATAAAAGTGTGTAAAATAACAAAAATTCATTACATCCCTCAACAAACCTATATGATAAAAACTTAAAGTCATTCATACCTTCACAAGTAACTACCTAAAGAAGAGAAAAGGCACAAATGGGGAACTCAGCCATCCATCCTTGCACTAGGATGTTGGGGAAATTTAACCTCAGGGCTCAAAATCCCAGGAGTGTTAGTCACCCAAAATGATATGTTAGAGTAGTGTATAAAACAAAAAAAAAATTACATGGTATAATATAGCTCACAACATCACTATAGTAATAATCTAGTATCAGACTCAACTATAGATAAAGTCTCTCTAACTCCCATCTGACTCTGCTAAGACCAGATATCTTATTAGAACACAACCATTTAAAGAGATAGATTAAATTATTTTATTTCTTTTAATACTTTTCACATTATGTTAACTAATTCATTACCCATTACTTAACCCTTATCATTTTCCACATTACATTTCATTACGATTAAATAAAGTTCCATTCCCTCTGTGTATAAGGAAGAAGAGGTCGTGTCTTCTCAAAAGTATAACCTTAGCATTGCATCCCAGCGAGATCCATTCCCATGGGTTAAACTTTTTTTTCATTTATTAACTAACATACCTACCACATTACCAGGCACTATATGAGAACATCCTAAGATACCAAACAAGTTATATAACCAATAACATCCATTTTCCACAACCTATGGAAAAAAAATAAAATAAATCAACAACTTTGTCATCAGAAACATAAAAAATCCAAACAAGCATGCAACTTTTATTTGAATGTATAATCTCGACATCAACCCATTCTATCATCCTTGGTGTACTCCTCAAAACCCATATGCATATCCCAATGCATCCCACCTTCACAATAATCAACTACTACCACAAAAAACTGAGCCTCCCTACCCTATATACAAATAAAAACCCTTGGGGCTCAGCCGTCCTAGGCTCACATCAAATCGGGGCCTACCCTCCCCATAAACCACAACATCCTTCTAGGCTCATTCATCCCAAGATCATGTCACATAACAAGCAGTAAGAAACAAATAAATAAATAAATCTCTTGGTTCTAAATCAAGGCACCCATCCTTCACACACAATGATCTCTCATAGCTCCACAACATATGGAACTTACCCTTACAGGAAAGCAAGAAACTCATTCCCTACAATTCAATGTATTTTTTCACAAAAATAATTCTTTCTCTATATTAAATTAAGTGATTCATTACTTATAGGTTCCAACTACAAGAAACCTAACTAGTAAGCCAACACAAGCTATTACAAGTTAATTATAAAATTACTTTGACCCATCTTTAGTTATTTTACCAATAAAAATTAACCTGATTTACAAAATTATTCAATTCAATTACAACATGAAAGATAAATTCATTTAAACATACTCATAGTAATAAAACTATAACACATCAGATTCATTAAACATTCCTATATAATCATTGATCCTATTAATTAACATTTAATTACATATTTACATTCTTTACCAATTACATATGTTAATCCAAGCATAAAAACCATAACATAGATACCACACTATCTATAAAAACAAGAGGCAAACCATTATTATAGAACAAAATATAAACATTTAAAAGTGATCGATATCAATTATTTAATCTGGTTCAAGTAATTTTTAGGTTATTTAATTAAGATTAAAGGGAATAAATCGTGTTATCTCTATTATTTCTTGTAAATAAATAGATAATAAACGAATCCACTACCCCGAAAGGGTGTTAATGTTCATCGCAAGAGAATGAACCAATGCTAAAAACCCCAATTGCATCTCATTTAAGAACTGCATCCACCCTAAAGATGTTATTCCATAGTCACACCAACCAATTACCAAAAAAAATCATTAGAAACACGGAAAAGAAGCACCATCATAAAGAAACTAGGACTAGGATGAAACGAATTGAATAACCTTCAATAAATATGGTATAGAAAACCTCAGATTGAATATGGATTGATGGAGGGAAGAAAGAGGCCAATCCTTGGAAAAGGTATCCCCAAAATGTTAAATAAAGAGTTATTAGGTCTCCTGTAATCGAGAGAGAGGTGTTTCAGCCATAGGTTTTGAAAAACTTGAGTGATTTAAAAGGTTTAAAACATACATCATCATGAATTTAAATGATTTTAATCACATTTTATGTCGTATAATAATCAAGGTTTGGTTTCACCAAAAAATATATCACCTTTTTATTTTTTAAACCTCGATTCATTAAACATCATGAAACACACTTTCATGTCATGTACCATTACACGACATGAAATATGTTGGATCCAAGGTTACTCTTTTATAGAAATTAATAATTCTTTGTTTTTGTTTCCAATCCTCACATGGTTGATCAAGGAGTTTTCTAAACATGTTCTCTTAAATTACAAAATGACAATAGTGTTGAAGGTGGTTTCATTTTGAAGTGTTTACCAATTTTTTGGGTGAAAAATATTTAGTAAGTGATAGCATTATGAAGGTTTTTTTTAAATAAAATCATCATAAATATGATAAATGAATGGGTTTCATGAAGTCTGGGTTGATGTTTGTGAAGTTGGGGAGCATCCCAATTTGTGATGGCATTCTCTGTGATTATGATAATTAAAGAATCATGAGAACATGATGGTTTTATGGTATGCTTTTCAACAATGTCAGATATGAATGGAAAATAATGAAATTATGAGCATCAAGAAGATGTTTTTGAAATATATAAAAAAATTCTAGGGCTCTATGTCTATCGGGAATGGTCAAGGATATAAATATATGTCTACCCCTAATTTATATCACATGATTTTTTTGGGTGAATCTAGAATTTCTATGATTTCATGATGCATGAGGAGCTCTACGAATATGGGTTTCTTGGAAAGCATGAATATCTTGAAAATAATAGTTAAGTATTGACTAATGAAAATTATTCTGAGTAATGGGTGCTTTGTGCTGATGGGGTCATAAAGGCTCACTGAGCTTTGCAAATACAATCTATTCCATGAAGGCAGTTTTCTTCCTGAGAGAAATTAACATTGTGAATGAGCTTCATGAATGATTTTATTGAACATCTGGATTAAGTGAATGGTGATTTCAAAGTGCATCAACTCAGGACATTGATGAAAGTATAGTATCATGATAGTCAGGGAAAAATAATTTTATTCTAATCTACTGATGAAACCTTCAAATCGATAAACAATGTAAGACTTCACCCAAGGTAGTGTCTATGGTGGAGTCAATGGAAGTGTTCTTAGGGATGCATTATACTATCCCTAAAATTTTTTAAAGGTACTTTTTTTGGATTAAAGTGAATTTATATAAAATATTTTATTCCATAACTACTAAAGATTAGTTGATTTATTTTATAACTAATGCACTGTTGGTGTATGCTTCTTGGACAAGCACTTAGCAGTGAACTGAGTAAAACTATTGTGCTTCCTTTCTGTATGTGAATGTTTTATTACTGATAGAACCTATAATATAAGTTTAATGAATTATCACCAACATAGGAACAAGATATGTCACATTAAAAGAAAAGGTTGACACCTTAATTTACCACTCCCCTCTCAAGGTGTTTCAGGGTCCAACAAGTTCTATCATATCTAAGGTTCAAAAATGTGGGATACACTATAGTAAATAAAATATCATTTAAAGATTTTAGTTTCTTTCCTATGTCAATAGGGATTTGTGGTTTTGATGAATATCTAGTTATATATGAGAAGAAATCAATATCCACCAATACTATGATGAAGAGGTAAAATAAAGAGAAGAGACAGTTTAAGAAGTGCCTATTATCTAAAGAAGAGGTTGTATCTAGTTCTCCATGCCTTTTGGATAATGAATATATACCAAGCATGGAATGTAAAGTGCACTTGGATGAAGTTTTCACCAAATAACATAGAACAAATCAACCTCATTTAAATCAACATTTTCCTATTATTAGGTGGTATATGTTAGAACTTTTGTAAGATTTCCTCACAATAAATATCCTATAACAAGTGGTGATTTTTATTCTTCTACAACCTCACATAAATTTTTAATTTTGAGATGAAGAAATTATTTGCATCATGTTATCGAAGAAAGTCTAAATGTTTTTTATAATATTTTAATTTATGTAGGTTAAGATCACCCACATGGATGGAGAAGCATATGCTATAGAAAAGGTCTTGTAAGTAAAAGTTCTAGAATGTTTAAATCTCTCTAGAAAAATTGACGTATTTTATGAAACTAATGCTGAACTAGAAATAAGATCCCTGAAATACCTCATAGATGGTTAAGAGAAAGAGGGATTCAAAAAGGGACTTCAATAAAAGATCTATGTGCTTGAAGAGAAATTGATATATATCATTGATTTCGAGGGCCTAATACTTGATGGAATATCCATGAAGATCAAGGAACATGACTATTTGGTTGAGAATAAAGTGATGCTACATGAAGAATAAGTTATTACAATGAAGAAGGCTTGGGAATAAAAAATGACTAGGAATGAAGATTAGAAAATCATCATCAATATGAAATGTCTAGATTTTTAATCCTAGTTGGTAAATCATGTGATGATATATATTGATACTTTAAAAATGATGAAAATAGTTATTGAGCTACATAATGTTCCCTGCTAGATTTTAAATCTAAAATACCTCCAACAAGTGAAAAGAAGATGATGACATATTTTGATGATCTATCTCAAGAAACTGAGAAGAAAAAAGTATCATCCATACCTACTTTTTTAATGTCTCTAAAATTATTATTATGAATATTTAATGTTGTAAGAAAAATAATGGACATTTATGGATGGATAAAGGTGATAATAACCCCACCACCATGGCGAGTTTTGATATGAAAAAGATTAAAAATTTAGGTTAACCACAAATAGCATAACCAGCCATTAGGATGATTCAGAAACCTAATATGGAATATATATAAGGAGATCAAGATTCATTGGTAAATGTACATGCTATAACAGATTTGTAAATTTTTCATTTTATTTTTTGTAAAATCCTATAAATGAAGATGTATAGAGGAAGCCTATTTCAAAGAAGGAAAGCCAGAGAAGGAAGAATAAACATCCAACTTTCTAGGAGAATCTGTATATTGCTAAAAGATTTGGGAAGCCTGGTAACATCTTTGATGTATGAAATAGTTGTGGAAATAATGTAGGTATTTTCGTATCTCAATATTAAATGATTATTGATAAGAAAGGAATACCAAAAATATATTCTAAGTATAAAGAAGCTATATTAAGAAGAAATCATAAGAATATTATTAACAAAAATTGTCCTACGAAGATATTAAATAAGGAAGCTGAGAAGACCCTGGATTCTAAGTCAATGAATTCTAAGGGTAGTGCATCTAAAATAACTACCATGAGTGATGACACTCAGACAAACCCATGTGGATAATCCAAACTATCTACATGAGTTCCTAATGACATTTTAGTCATTTTTGAAGAAGATTTTGAAAAAATGAGGATGCTTGAAGATGCACATGCCAAGAATGGTGTATAATGAAAAGAAAAGCTTCCATGTGACATAGAGAAAGAGCATGAGAGTTTTAAAACACAATGAAATCATGTCTCAAATAATTTTTGTGTGGGATATGCATGAAATCTGGCCACATTGCAAAAGGATGTTTAACATTAATACAAGAATAAGAAGTATCCCTTAGGAGGTGTAACAATGCATCATCCATGATGGTTATTAAGAATAAATTTCTCTACACAAATTAGAAGAGATCCAAGTCAAGAAAGCATAAATCAGAACATATGTTCTAATTTACAATCATGATGAGTAGATCAAATGGAGCCACATGGTTTAGAAGATCATCTCAGCCGTGCAGTTCATATTGATGAAGCAAGGGGGATCCAACTTATTCTGCTCATATTTTGTGTATTATATTTGTGCTTATAATTCATGTAATTTTAGGGGATGAAAGTCCTCAGGGGAAGAACCTAAAATGAAGATAGGTATGTGAATTCTTGATATCCAAGGTGAAAAAGTCACCATCTCTCAATAATTATTCAATTCTATGTTCAAATATAAAAATGATGGTAGATCGTTTTTTGATGAAGATCAAGATGTTATATTCTATATAATTAAGATAAAGAATGTACCATCATGGATTAATCTTATTTATCGTATCATGTAGAAAAAGTGTTCAAGAATATTATCCTTGGCGATGTTGTTAATGTTGTCCAATGTGGACAATCACAAGTTGAATAACCATTCAAGTGTATTCTCTATGATGAAATCTCTTAAAATTCATTCTTTATGAGATTCACATTTATGAAGATTCCAAGAAGTGTTTCCATTCATTGGGGATATCAAGAAAGATGAAGAGTCTACTGGAATCATTATTTCAATTATTATCAAACATGATTATTCTAGAAATTTCTTAAAGATCATGTTGTTGGAAAAGGAGTTTTAGGTTGAATTTCCACAAAATATTCTTATCACATTTTGTATCTTCATCCTTGAATGATATTGAATGTCACTTTAACTTGAGTACATTTTTTGTCATCCCATGGGTTATCATGATTAGTGGACCTGGAGAAAATTCCAATGAAGAAGGAATTGATTTTGATGCAATGTTTTCTATAATAACTAGATTGGAGTTGTTAAGGATTTTACATTCAATGGAAATTCAAAGAGGATAAATTGTTTATCATTTGAATTCCAAAATAGAATTATTAAATGGAATTCTTAAAGAATAAGTCTACATTGATCAACCAATGGTATTTATTATTAGAAATGATAAACCAAAGGATTATAGACAAAATAATCCCATATATGGTCTTAAGTAGACACTAAAGGTGTGGTATTTTGGTCTAGATTTTTATACAAAGAAGCTAAATTTTAAATAGGAGGTGTCGACCATAATCTCTATGAGAAGAATTCAAAGTAAGATCAATTTATGGTGTTTTTATACATGGGTGATATTATATTTTCTGTAAGTAGGTAGAATTTAGTAGAATAATTTTTGAATCACCTGAAATATGAATTGGAAATGTCTATGATTTGTGAACTAACATACTTTTTAAGGATACGAGTGATTCAGAGGAAAGAATATACTTTTATTTCTCAGGAAATGTATGCAAGGGAGTTGCTTAAGAAATTCAATATTCATGAATCCAAACCATTATCGACTATGATCTTAGTTGAGAAAAACTAGGAAATCACAAGGATGGGACATCGTTATATCCTGCAATGTACAATAGAATTATTGAAAGCTTAATGTACTTGAGTGTGACACAGTCATATATTTTCTTTTCAATATTCTTAGTATCTATCATTTAGAGTAATATGAAGGAAGAAAATTTTATGTTAGTAAAAAGACTAATGAGGTACATTCAAGGCACTCACAATTATGGATTATACTTTGTTGCAAGAAAAGATAAGGAACTATCTACATTTTATAATGCTGACTAGGATAGAGATATGGTAGACATAAAGTCTATAAGTGGTGGATAATTATTTATTGGAAATAAATTTGTAGGATTGTTGAGTAAGAAAAAGGAAAGGTCTTCTCTTAGTACTAATAATGTAGAGTATATCTCTACTATAAAGTCTTGTACTCAACTATTGTGGATGAAGCAACAATAGATTGATATTGGTGATGAGGTGAAACAACCAATGGTGATTCACTGTGATAAAAAGAGCAAGATTGATCTTAAGAATAATCATTTCCATAATTCTCATATGAAACATATTGAAATCATTTATCACTTCATCAAAGAAAAGGTTGAACAATGAATTATTAAAATGGATCACGTTGGAACTAATTACCATGTGGTTGACATTATCACCAAGCCATTGTCATCATATGTGTTCAATAAACATCAATTAAACCTCATTTTTCAACCACCTCTTAGTAAAGGAGGAGGTTATGGTTATTACCATATCCCCAGTTCGATGAACTGTATTAATCTGTTTATTGATATGATGGAAGATTTTGGGGGAGATACAATCCTGGGGGAGTGTGTTTTGATCTCTACATGTATAGATATATATTCTTTGTGTTTATTTCCACTAGGGGTAGTGGAGAAAAAAAAAACTAAATGGTAAAAATGAGGAGGATTAAAATTTTATGGTTTTATGGTTACAGGAGAATGGAGGACAGAGAAATTAGTTGAAAGTTTTGGACAAACCATGCAATGCTTCTATGACATGATGAAAATCTAGTTTTATGAAGAAACAGATCATGGAATGCAATGCTTGGACATATTTAATCATTCAAAAACATGAGTACCAAATTCATTATTCCCCTTCTTTTTTCTTACAATAATAATTCCTTGTGTAGACTTATAGTGTTGGATTATTTTCTTCTCTTATATCAGGTTTTGATAGCGACTAAGGATACAATGAATTTTTCTGCAGATTTATAATAAACCCAAAGGGGGGGGGATTATTAGAACCAAGTATATTATTTTATATAAATGGTGTATGTTTTTTTTTCAATAATCATATGGTTTATAAATTAGATTTTAGGAAATTTTTCCTACAACATAAGCTAACAATAGTGTTGAAGGTGGCGTCATTTCCTAGTGTTTGAAAAAATTCTGGGATTATAATACGAAGGAAGGGATAACATCATGAAGGGTTGTTTTATAGAATAATATCATCAAAAATATAATAATGGAATGTATTTCTTGAATATTAGGTTGATGTTCTTGAATTTTTGGAGCATCACGATCAGTGACGGTGTTCTATGTGATTATAAGAATTGGAGAATCATGAGCGTGTGATGGTTTGACAAAATACTTTTCGAGAACGTTAAATCTCAATGGGGAATCGTGAATGGGGGGGAAATATGAAGATGTTTTTTAATGACCTTAGAAATATGATAGATGAGGTAGATAATCACAAATGGTATATCCTATAAATATAAGTCTACCCTCACTTCATTTCATATGATATTGTTTAGGGAGAATCCAAAATCACTATGATTTCACAATGATAGGGGAGCTCCATAAATCTAGGTTTCTATGAATGTTTGAGCATCATGGAAAGAATAATTAAGTCTTGATTGATTCCAATGCTTCTAAGTAATGGTTGCTTTAAGACAATGGGTTAGTAAATGCTCATTGAGCATTGTGAATATAGCTTGTTATGAAAAGGTAGTTTTCTTTTACGGAGGTAATGAGAATTTCAAAGGATATTTGTGAATAGAACTATAGAATATTAGTATTAATTGAATGATGAGTTCAAAGTGCATCATATTTGGACATTAATGCAATCAAATTCTTGTTCTAGTCCAGAACAAAGACTTCAATGGCAATCTACTGAGGATACCTTCATGTTAATAAGCTGTGTAAGACTTCACCCAAGGCAGTGAGCTAGGGGAGTCTATGGATGTTTTCTGAGGGATGAAATGTAAAATCTCTAAAATATTGTAAAGGTATAGTTTCTAACAAATAGTTAATATATATGAAATATTTTATTCCAAAATTGGTGATGAATATTGTATTTTGGTATGTTTGGAACACTGTTGGTGTAGGTTCCTTAGACTAGTCCTTAGTGATGATCCAATTAAAACTATTGTGTTTCCTTATGGAATGTGAATGATTTATTGCTCATAAAATCCATCATAAATGTTTAATGAGTTCCAAACAATGTGGGAACAAGATCTATCACATTAAAATAAATAGTTTACACCCTAATTCAACCCTCCCCTCTCAGGGTGTTCGAGTTTCCAATAGAATCTCTCTACTTACAGATTTTACCAGTGGAATCCATTCAGACTTCCTCTAAGTATCCTCCGAGGATACAAGTCTTGAGAAATGTAAAAAGGGTCGATCTATGTCGATCTAATTGCATGGATTAGATACCTCTCAAAAACATTCTCTTCCTTGAGAATTCAAAACCTACCCATGGAAGAAACATAAGAGGGTAATCTGAATATCCACCCTAGGAGATATATCTCAAGGCTCTCACCACTACTATAGATTAACCACCTCACTGAGGGAATAGTGTGAAACCATGGAATTATAAAAATCATATCATAACTATTCTCTTGGGTGATATACCTCTCAAAAAGAGTAGTCCACAATAATAAATAAGAGAAATCCATATCATAAACCATAAAATGTATATGACTACAAAATTATCAGCGTTACGAGAGAAGGTATAAACATCAAAAACCTCATGGTACTGAGCACGTATCTAGGACGCACACTCCCAGGTTCTCTTCTCCACATCCTTTTTCTTCCACAAGACATTGACCAAGGGGGAAACATGCTCTTGTAACACCTTCTCATCATGGTCCAGGATCTCTACTAGAAGCTCATTTAAGGTTACATAATCATCAAAATTTATCTCTCCCCAATTGATGATGTGACATTCTCAATAAAGATAAAAATGGAGCTGAGATACCTGGAAAAAATCATGTATCTTGAAAATCGGCATGGGATGTTCTATCTAATATGTTGCAGCTCCAACATGAGATAACACCTTAAAATTCCCAAAATGTCTGGGAGAAATATTACTCCCATGACCAAACCTTCACTTCCCATGATGGAGAATCACCTTTAAGTGCACATGATCTCTCACTTTGTACTCTAGAGGTCTCCTCCAATGATCATCATAGGATTTACGATGATCCTATACTGCCGTATTCCTCTCGAAAATCACTTGAAACATTTTTTTCATATTCTTTACCAATGATGACCTGATAATTTCTCACTCTATGGCCCTATTACATCACAATGGAGAACATCAAGATTATACATACAAGGATTTAAATGGTTCCATATTGATAGTGGAGTGAAAACAATTGTTGTAACTAAACTGTATTAAGGGTATGTGCCTTATACCCATACCTCCAAAATACAACACATAAAAATGCAACATATATTCAAGAGTTTGGATTGTCTGGTCTCTCTGAGAATCCTTCTATGGATGAAAACTATTTCTAGGTCATAGCAAATAACTAAAATCATTTTGGAGACCTCTTCACACTGAGGAGGTAAAATGGATATCTCGATAAAAAATGATCTTCCTTGGGGCTATGTGGAGTCTCACCACATCCTGTAGATATTGTCTCAATAAAACATACACTAATCTAAACTCCTTGATCTCTATAAATTGGGTTTGTTTCATCAAATGATCCATAACAACAAATATATAGTCATATACTACTATGCTTGAGGTAAACCAATAAAAAAGTATATCTATATTTCCTACCACTTCCATTGAATTACATCTAATGACTGGATCTGATCACTAGGAACTTAGTCCTTGGCCTTCACCTTCGAGTAGATCAAAGTTCATAACACAAACTCTATAACTACATGCTTCCACCCAGGACATAAAAAAACCCATCAAAGATCTGTACATCTTTTTCACTTGAGGATGTACCACCAAACGAAAACTACGGAACTCTCTGAGAACCATCTCATGCATTTCCAAAGGAATGAAAAACCATACCTGAAACAAAACTCAGTACTTTTTATCCATAGACCAAACATCAATGGCCTCACCATAAAAAATTGGTCTCTCTAAAACTCCACATAAAATCCCCCCACTGGAATTCCTCCACCTATTTTACTAGAGATTACTGCATCGTCATCTAAAAAATAAAACATCTTCCCCCAAAATCTCCCATATTTAAATGCAATGATGAATGTTATTTCATCACTATTCAAGAATCAATTAATTTATACACAACATCACTATTTAACTTCCTACTTAGTGTATTAGATAAATCATTCCAGTCTCTAGGTTTATATAGAATATCAAAGTTGTAATCCTACAAGAACTCTATCCACAAACACTTACGCAAGTTCTAGTCACATTGGGAGAAAACAAACTTCATGATATTATGATCATGAAGACCAAAAAAAATTCACTGATGAGATAATGTCTCCCCAATATCAATGAAAAAACTTCTAATTCCAACTTGGTATCGTGGCTTCTATAGTTA
The DNA here is from genome assembly GCA_963277665.1 of Viscum album. Classification (NCBI taxonomy): domain Eukaryota; kingdom Viridiplantae; phylum Streptophyta; class Magnoliopsida; order Santalales; family Viscaceae; genus Viscum; species Viscum album. Next base: position 1,244,647,792 of record OY728153.1, read on the forward strand.
TGCTAATGGGGATGTAACAGTTTGAACCCATAAGAAATGACTGATCTTTACTGCATCCGAACACAGCCCAACCCAATGTGAAAAGAATCATATAAAACATAAAATTAAACCCCTTTTATTTGAATACAAAGAACTGTGGACTGAACAACTTCTCTTTTAGATACTGAAAGTCAATTTGAAACAGATCTATGCATAAGAACGTCTGATCTATTATGGTCGATGATGTTTGAGGAGTCACAACCTTAGAGAAATCAGATATGAACCTCCTATAATAGCCTACAATACTAAGGAAAATTCACACCTATACCACTATATTGGGGGCTTCCCAAGAAACAACTTCATATATCATTTATGGATACTCAAGCACTCCATGTTGGGATATAACATGCCCCAATAAATGGATTTCTTGGGCCCAAAAATCACACATTGGAATGTTTCCAAACAATTGCTCATAGTGAAGAACACCCAAAACCGAATGCAAATGCTCTGGATGATCCTCCTTAAATTATGAGAACACACAAATTTTGTTAATGAAAACTACCACAAAAATGTACTAGAACTCATTGAACATATTTTTCATTAACCCCATGAACACATATAGATCATTCGTTACACACAACATCACAACAAACTCGTAATTCTCATAAAGACTATGGAAAGCATTCGTTGGGATATCCTCATCTTTCACACTCATCTAACGATATCCTGACCACAAATCAGCCTTTGAGAACCAAATTTCACCCTTTGGTTGATTTAATATGTCATCAATACATGGAAGAGGATAGTGGTTATTCACTATCAATGGGACAAAATATGATAATCAATACAAAACCACAAACTACTATCAGCCTTCTTCACAAACAAAACTGATGCACCCCATAATAACACACTTAGCCAAATAAAACCACACTACAATAGACCATCAAGATATATACGCAGCTCCTAAAACTAATAAGGTGACATCCTATATGGAGACAACAAGATTAGAGACATGCACGTTTGTTGTTTAATACCTTACTCGATCTCTTATTGAGGGTGTAATGCTACAACCTCTTCTGTAAGACATCATGGTACTATTATATAGACCAAGTAAATGCGGATTTATGAACCTATGACAAACTCAAAATCATCAGAACCATCAAGGATGAAAAGGATAGAATTCACCTCTAACCCATTTGAGGGTATCTCTCACCAAAAAACACAGTTGTATCTCTATTACAATCAAAGAACAAAACCTGCCTTTTGAAGAAATCGACAAGATCCATTACTGAATAAAAATAATCCATGATAGGTATGATTTCATATGGAAATATTTATAAACATAGGAAATCTAACCTTTAGTAGTGCTTCCCCACCACTAGCTCAAATTCTTTACAAACACCAAAAAAGTCATCTCGACCTCTAATTGTCATAGTAAACACTAGTGGAATTATGAGCCTCTCCATCTCAGGTCCCAATGCATGGATAAGGGAATGCGATATAAAAGATTGTTTCACTCCCAAATCAAAAAATTCATGCACCCAAGTAGAAAAAAATTAAAGGGATACTAAAAAATCATCTATCTCTCCTAGAGTTGGTAATGAAAATGCATGAAGCTATCCAAGACCTACTCTATGGCCTCTCTAACCATTATGAAGACCACCTCCATGACCAAGCTATGCTCTATGAGGAAGGGTAGAATCCTGAGGCTATCCTATTCTTGCCCCTGTATACTCTTTAGTAATCCAAAACAAGAAAAACATGATGCTACTACCTTTTTTTAAACTACCTCAACAGAGGATCCTGAAGTAGAACAACTAGAACCTGCTGACTACACATAAATTTCTGGCACTCCCGCCACTGATGACCCTGACCTCCACATGAAAACTATGCATCTGATCCCTCAACATAGGCCTGAGAGCTTCCACCCCCAGATAAACAATACATTTCGGGTTGTTACCTATCCCTAGATGATTAGATACTCTTTTGTCCTCACAACTAGGATCCTTGGACCATAGCTCTACTTCATGATGAATCTTGATGACTCCCCTCTCATGATGTTTTGGTTCTCGATAACATCCTCTTGATGACTTTTTATCTCACCAGCACCTTAAGATACATCTTCAATACAAATTGGGATACTTGGAGCTATATATCATGATACAAAGCCTCCTAAAAATTCCTCTCCCCATCCTCCTTATCTAAAAATGGGTCGAAAGCATATTAAAGAAGGTTCTTAAAATGGATCCTAAACTCTCATAAACTAAATATCCCCAATATGAAGTGTAAGTAGATCCTAGGGATTGGATGAATTCAAATTAGAAGAAGGAAACTCAGCTATGAACATATCTCAGAAGTCCTCCCATGAGACTTTTGACTCCTTGAAATATTTGAGAGATAAGAACCACCAATTCCTCACTTCCCCATAAAGCATCATCACATCCGATATTATCAAGTGATGCTTTCGAGAATGGGTCAAATTGAAGTCTGTCTTAACCTCCTCCAACCAGTCTTCTTGGACTACATATGAAACACGACCCTTGTAAATTTGTAGAATTTGGAATTGAAACCTGCAGAGTGTCCTCCTATATGTGTTGTTGTAATCCTCTACTATGTGGTGTTCTACTGGAAAAACCTGCTAAACAACTTCTATGTGAACCTAATAAGTACGTCAGCCTGGAGCCATGTATGCAAAACAAAAAATAGGTAGATCTCCTAAAATAGGATTATGGAAGACCTTAATATTAATTAATCATTTTCATTTATTAATTTTAGGTTAACTTGACCCAATGTATACCCATTCAAACCCAAGAAAAATGAATAATTATGCATGACCTTTTCATAGTTTTCTACCATACATCTAGTATCACATCATTTAGTTTCCATTATAAGCATAATCTTCTCTAAAAAAGATCATGGGGGGGGGGGGCTAAATACGTATTTCTACATCAATCTCCAGTGTTTGTAATGATTGCATAATATAGATGACACTATTTACCTACCATTCCCTACAAACTCCTCTGTTCATATCTCAAAAATCTATCATATCATTAAAAAAAACTCAGATACAACACTTTCATGACATGTTCTCAAAAAAGTGTGCCCCTTATAATAACAAAATGAATTAATAGAGACAGTGAAACCCGAGTACTTTCTCTAGAAGGCCCTCGGTTGGTGACTAGCATCGAGGGTATACTAAACACAAATAAGGAAGGAATTTCCCTCTAAGAGAAAGAATGTCAAAGAGAGACATAATACACACAAATCACATCTTACTTATACTTAAGTACAAAAGAAAATCTGAATTACAAATATGTAATAACATGAAATAACTACTATAACTGAAGGGAAATCTTAAAGTACCACAAGAAAAGTAAGGATAATCGTGACAATGAAGCCCAAAAAACTCCTCATAAACCCCAAGATAGTAGTAACCAAACTGATATCCAACCTATTAAAAAAACCGTAAAATATAGTTTAGATATACATACGGTGAGTATAACATATACACATTAGTATCCCCCTAAAGCCTGTCATGGAAAAGGTTAAGAATGCATGCAAAATAAAAGTTAACAACAAGTGAAACTAACTTATCACGTAAACATGTTTACAATGTTCCAAGTCTCATCATGGCTACTCTCACCAAGTATCTCATGCAAGAGGATATTATATAATAAATAATATCAAGGCTACCCCAATTTCTCTTCCCACTAGTTTTTATCTCTGCCCTAATGTCACACATCTTGAGAATCTCTCTAAAAAAATCTATCCTGAGGAAATATAGGTGTAGTTTCACAACATTCATGTCGTGCAACACAAAACCACATTCACATAACCAAAAGTAACCAGATAGTTTTTGGGATCCACCACAGCCCGTATAACCTATACCATACATATCATATTATACATCAAGCCATTAGATCCCATACACTAAGTAAAAAACATCAAGACATCACAAACTATACACGTCATACCTAAAGTTGTCCTTAGAAAACTATATCTAGAATAAATGTGTGTGAAATAACCACAATCCATTACAAAAATATACACATGTATATGGGTAAAACTAACCTCTGTGCATACTAGAACAAGTAACTACAAAGAGAAGAGAGTGGGGCCAATGGGGTAGTCAACCATCCATCCTCCCACCAGGATGTTGGGAAAATCACCCCCAGGGCTAAGAATCCCTAGGGTGTCAATCTCCAGAACTAGTAGGGTCGAGTAGAATATAAAACAAAAAATATTACATGATATAATATAGCTCACAACCACACTATGGGCTTAACCTGGACTCATACTCACATACAGCTAACATCTCTCAGACTTCTGGTTTCCACTACTAATACCAGATATCCTATGACCACACAACCATTTAAATAGAAACATTAAATTATTTTATTCATTTTCATCAGTTTCTATTTATGTTAATTATCTCATTAACTAGTAATTAACCATTAAAATTTTCCACATTATATTTCATTACCATTACAACAAAGATCCCCACTCTAGGCATAAACAAACTGTGTCCATGGATTCATATAATTATTACCTCTACATTACATCCTAGAAAGATCCAACACCATGGGACAAAAATATATTAATTTATTAATGACATTACTTTCAATAATACAAGGTACTCTTGAAAAATATCATAAGATACCAAACAAGGTATAAAACCAAGAACATACATCTTCCTTAAGAAGTGGGGAAAAGAAAGAAAATAAACAAGAAACCTGTTCATAAAACAAACAATTGATTCAAACAAGAATACAATATTCATATCAACAAGTAAGCCTAACATCAACCCATTCAGTTTTCGATGAAGTAATCTCTGAAACCAACATGCATATCCGGATACATCCAATCAGCACAAGTGTCAAGTCCTTCCACAACAACAAGGACTCCCCAACCCATACACAACAATATCCCCCCAGGCTCATCCATCCCAGGCTCTTATCACATCTTGGACACCCTTACCCATATACCACAACAAATATCCAGGATCATCCATCCCAGACTCACATCACATCACAAGAAGCATAAAACAATATCAACAAGGATATATAACCTAAACCATGGCATTCAACCTTCACACATAACAATATATCAATGCTCCAAAGTATAAAGAACTCATCCTTACAAGAAATCATGAAACTCGGGCCCTATAACTCATTATATTTTATCACATATCTAATTGTTATTCCATCTTGAATTAACTGATTCATAATTTATAGGTTCCATCTATGGGAAACCAAACCAGTAAGTCAGCACAAACTGTCACAAAGTAATAAAACAATTAATTTAACATCCCTATAATTATTTTAACAAAACTCACTAACATTCATTACACCTTTATTCAATTCTATTAACACATGGAAGATAAATTCATTTATACATTCTTGTATCATTAAAACTACAACACGCCAGAATCATTAAACCTTTCTCTTTAATATTTTATCCAATTAATTAACAATTAATTCCATATTTATTTTATAATCAATAACACATTCTAATCAAAGCATTAAAATAATAGAATATGTACCACACTATCTTAAAAAAAGGTTGAACTGTTATCATGGTACAAAATAGCAAAATCACCATGAAATCAATACCAATTATTTAATACCGTTCAATTAATTATTATGTTAATTTCATTGTCATAAAAAATCATAAATAATGATAGCTCTATGATTTCACATAAATAAATAAATAATCATTTAATCCCCTACCTTGAAGGGGTGTTTACATTCTTCACACGAGAATGGACCAACACCATATATCCCAATCGACTCTCCCACAAGAACTGCATCCATCCTAGGATGTCGCACAACAACCACACCAACCCAAAACAAAAAAAAAAACTCAATTAGAAACATGGAGATCAAGAACTATCAAATGAAAAAGTGGAGCTCGAAGAAATGGTTTGATAACACTACATGATGGGAGGTAGAAAATACATCAGATTGAAGATAGATCGAAAGAGGGAATCTAGAGGTCGATCCCTGCCTAAGAAATCCCTAAAACATTGAAGATGGGGTTAATGGATCATCTGAAATTTGTGGAGAGGTGATAAAACCATACTTATTGACAAACTTAAGTAGATTAAAATGTTAAAAACATATATAATTTTTGATTTATATGAAGTGTAATCCCCTTTCTTTTCATGTAATCTGTAGTGTTTGGATTCCATTGGAAAACACGTCACCTTTTTTTAGTTTAAAACACTAATTCATTACACATAGTGAAACCCATTTTCATGTAATGTGACATTAAATGGTGTGAAATATCCCTAATTATAAATTTTAGAATTTGAGTTCCTCTAGACTTCCTTCAAGCCTCCTCTAATCACCTTGGTCATTAGAAACATCAAAATGGTCGATCAACGCGGATTGATGCCCATATATGAAATCTTCTTCAAAATATTATAGAATCATTGATTGAAAATCAAATTTTAGGATTATGAAATTATAAAAAACCATAAAAGCATCATCATAATTAATTCTTACTCATTGTTTTCATGTTTTGTAAACTATAAGAAATTCAATCCATACATAACAAAAATTTGGAATCAGATATATAATGAACAAGAAGCTATGTAGTAATCATAAAAAATGATATATATAACACATATACTATATGATTCATCATTTCGTTAGATCATAAATAATATATGACATTATTATTGTAACTCATTCATTAAATTCACTACAAATGGATTAATCTATTCATGGAACATATCTATTGATTATTTGGCTATATGAAACATTCAGTTACATGGCTGAATCAACTATTTAATTTTTTTAAGTAGAAGATGTAACTAACATGACCCTAGTATCCTAGATTTAGTTCCATGATCTTTTAATTTGGAATATATAAATGTAATAACATCCCAAAATACCAAATAGTTTATCATTTTTATAGATTTAGATACATACAAGATACCCATTTTACATTAGGTATATAAAATAAAACATTTTACATAAAAATATAAAATATTTAGGATCTTTGAAAACTCATTCAAAGGATTCATCTTTATAGCCTAGAGAAAGGAAAAAATTAAGGATAAGGTCAAATTCATAGTAAGGGTTATGTACCGAGGAATCTATCATGAATCAATAAGAATAATCAATATGGAATTGTTGGAATCCTCATGTATTAATCATGTTTTAATGATCACAAATCCTATTACTGCTAATTAATCTCAATCCTAATTGCACATCTTGCTAATGCTCTTCAGTCTCAATAATAACTACACATCATGTTTGAATGATAACAAATTTTATTGATGTTAATTACTCTCTTTATTATTTACAAGTCTTATGCATGATCACAAATATCACTTATATTATCAAGCCTTTATATTTATGTTTCAACTTCTCTTACTCTCTAATGATTAAGCTTAAACCATATTATGCATATTACTGTTTAAGTATAAATACAGATATTTGTCTAAGTATGGACACACCGTGAAGGACACACCGTGACCCAGATACTATGAAGGACACACAGTGCCCTAGACACCATAAAGGACACACCGTGACCCAGAAACTGTGAAGGACACACCGTGACCCAGACACTGTGAAGGACACACCGTGACCCAGACACCGTGAGCTACACACCGTGACATGAAGACACCGTGAACCACATACCGTGAAGACTATACCATGAAGAAAACACCATTTACATAATCATTGTGACACCGTTTCTTAACTTTTTTTCAATATTATTTAAATAATTCTAACGGAAATATTTGATGTTTTTAATGCAATTAAAGTTATTTTATGATAGTTGTTGGCATGTCAGGAAACCGTATCTCGTACCTATGAAAAGTGAATTATTCCTACTGCCAGAATGAGTGGAATATAAGGAAGATTAAGATGCAGTACACGTGTAAGTGGTGAAGCAAGAAAAGTGTGATAATACAACAAGAAGAAATCACATACACCCAAGAGCACTGTGTTGAACAAAAAGAACAATCCTGATCAAGAAGGAGATTGCAAGACTTTCCAAGAAATATCATGAGTGAAATCCAACACCACTGAAGAACACACAATGAATCAGGAGATCATTTTCACTCCTGTAGAACATAAGCTAAACTGCGACACTCTGTTTTTCAACAGAGAAACTAGAGAAGGACTAAGAAGCAATTCTGCTGAATCCAACGAGTCCAGAGCTGCATTTCTAATCACTAGAGCTTTCTAAACTCTTATCTATTATCTCTAAGTTATTTGTTTATTTACTTTTGAGTAGTGTGGTGTACTCTTTATATCTCACACACACGAACTGGAGGATATCAAAATCCTCACTCTAAAACTCTTTACTCTTGTTTACCCACGTCAAATGTGGAATATGTCTTTATGTGGCTTGATCTCTATTTTTTTTCCCAAGAAGAATAGTGGTAGAGGTCCCTGTGTGGCCTATATAGTTGTGTAAACTGTTGTTAACCCTGATCCAGTGTGTGGATAACATTTATATAAATTTGAGAGGACTAAGTCTTGGCTTGAGGCTGGACCTCTTGTTACATCTGATGTGCATCTTTAGTTTAAGTTTAAAGTATACTACATATATCTTTTATACTCCGCTGTTATTACTTTGAAATAAAAAACTATTTTAAAGCTAATTTGATAGTTAAATTAGCAAGTGTTTACACTTATTGTAAATTAGTAGGTTAGTTTCAAAAGTTAGTATGATCTTTTGGTTAAATTAACTGAGACCCAATCAATCTTTGAGATTCTAAGTGAACATTTACAATCTGTATAAATTCACTACAGTTTAACTTGTTTTATAAATTGGGGGATTTTAAATAGACAGTATTTTTAACAGAAATTTTAATTGGAACTCAATTCACCCCCCTCTTGAGTATCTACTCCGGCCAACATTTGGTATCAGAGGTTGTTTTTGTTTAATGATTTTTGAAATACCTTGTTTTTCAACTGTGATTTTAGCTGCATCCTTAAAGATCTTAAATTTATGTTAGTTCTAAATTTTATCTCTTTAATTATACTTTCTAAAATCAAGTTATGGACAATATACTAGAGGGTGTTGCTACTAACATGACACCTTTCTTCAATGGTACAAACTATGATCAGTGGAAGTTTAAAATGAAAATTCATTTAGAAAGCATGGGTTTTTATATTTGGACTGCTATAGAATCTCAATATAAAATTCTAGAAACTGAAAGAACAACTTGGGATGAACCTACAAAGACTGCCTACAATAATAATTGTAAAGCTATGAATGCCCTGTACTATGCTTTAGGAGATGAAGAGATTAACAGAATTTCTGCTTGTAAAACTGCTTTTGAAATATAGGATAGTTTAGGTGTTTCTCATGAAGGAACAACCAATGTTAAAGAAATGAGATTGAATAATTATACTATTAAATATGATAATTTTAAAATGAAAACTGATGAAACTATTTTTGATATGTATCTCAGGTTCAATGAGATAGTCAATACAATGAATTCACTCGGTAAAGCTGTTCTAGTAAAGGAACAAATTATGAGGATACTGAGATGTTTACCAGACTGATGGAGAGGGACATCTGTTTCAATCAGAGAGTCATGTGACATTGCTGCTCTACCTTTCAAAGAACTCATTGGTAAGCTTATGATGTATGAGGAAGAACTCAAGGTAAATAAATAGGAAGAGGATGAACCAAAAAGGAAATCAGTGGCTTTCAAGACTACTGCTTCAAAGAACAAGGACAAAGAAAAAGATCAAATACAAACTGATAGTTCAACAAGTAAAAGATCAGACTCTGATAGTGAGGTTGAAATGGCTCAGATAGCCAAGAGGTTTAAGAAATTTTATAGGAAGAAGAGATTTTTCAGAAAATCAAATTACGAATGAAAGTATGATAATAAGGGACATTGGAAGAAGGACTGGAAAAATCCAGATAAAAGTGATGAAGTTGTTTGCTATGAGTGAAAAAGAAAAGGACACATTAAGGTAGACTGCCCAAAGCTAAAATTCAAGAAGAAATATGATTACAAGGACAGTAAGTACAAGAATTCTATGAAGGCTACCTGGAGTGCTTCTGAAGACAGCACAAGTGAATCTGAAATGTCTGATTCTAAAAAGAATCGCGCCAACATGTGTTTCATGACAAACACATTTGAGGTAATCTTAGATACTTATGTTTTAAATTCTTAATATTCTGGAGATGTTGTAGAATCTGATTCAGATTCTAAAAACATGACTAGTAAGGAATTATTTGAATATTGTAATATGCTGGAGGAGACATGCAATGAACATAAGGACAAATACAAATCATTAAAGAAACAACATTCTCTCACTACTACTGTTAAAAATGAACTTACTATTGAAAAAGAGAAGAATGCTCAACTGTTAAAGGAAAATACTGAACTGAAAATGTCAAATGAGAAACTTATAAAGGACTTAGAGAATTTCACAAATGTAAAGGATACACTAACTCAAATGCTAGGAATGAAAGTGGCACCATAATACACTACTAGAATAGGCTACAAACATGGACAAAGATAGTTTACTAAGAATAGCTTTATTCCTAAATTTGGACAGAATACTACTAGTTTTAGTTCTAGAAATCCATAAGCGTAAACTAGTTATTCACATAGTTATAAATCAAATAGAGTTTATCTTTCAAAATCTATTGATTTTGTAAATTATATGAGACCCGTAAGAAAAATTTGGGTACCAAAATCATTGATTGCTAACCTTTCTAGACCCAAAAAGATCTGGGTACCAAAATCATACTATATCTAAAACTGTTTTGTCGGAAACCTTCTTGAAGAGTTCCCATAAGAAGACATGGTATTTTGACAGTGGATATTCAAGACATATGTTAGGGGATTACTCATGTTTCAAGAGTTTAATAAAGTTTGATGGAGGCTATGTCACCTTTGGTGATAATTCTAAAGGAAAGATCATCGGCCTAGGAAAAATTGGTAACACTAATTCAATTTTAATTTCTAAAGTTTTATTTGTTGATGGACTGAAATATAATATGTTAAGAAGTTCTCAGTTGTGTGATAACGGTTTTAATGTCAAATTTGAAAATGATTTCTGTAATGTTTTTAATTCTAATTTTTTTTAGTCTTTTATACTTTAAGAAATGAAAATGTTTATGCTGTTGATTTAAATTTATTATCTAAACAAAATGTTACCTGTTTAAATGCCTTTCATAAAGAGTCATGGTTATGTAATAGGAAATTAGGACAGTGAAATATAAACTCACTTAGAAAACTAACTAGGAAGAACTTAGTTAGAGACTTACCCAAACTTGAGTTTCCAAATGGCAAAGTGTGTAATCCCTGTCAAAAGAGAAAGCAACACAAAATCTCTTCCAAACCAAATAAAGAAGTCTCAACTTCTCAAACTCTTGAGTTGGTTCACATGGATCTATTTTGACCATCTAGAGTTTCTAGATTAAATGGGAATCACTATGTCTATGTCACAGTAGATGAATTTTCTAGATATACTTGGGTATACTTCTTAGCTCACAAAAGTGAAGCTTGTTCTTATTTTGTTAAATACTCCAAGTCTGTAGAAAACCTTAGTGGACTTAAGATTAAAACTCTAAGAAGTGATCATGGCCGTGAGTTTGAAAATCATGAATTTGAATCCTATTGCTCACATAATGGCTATAATCATACCATTTCTACTCCTAGGACACCTCAGCAGAATGGTGTAGTAGAAAGAAGAAATAGAACCCTGGATATAATTGCTAGAACTATGCTTAATGAATATGACCTGCCTATTTACTTTTGGGATGAAGCTGTGAACATAGCTTGGTATATTATTAATATAGTATAAATTAAACCAGTTCTTAAGAAGACCCCATATGAGTTGTGGAATAATAGAAAACCTAAAGTTAGTTACTTTAGAGTCTTTGGCTGCAAAGTTTTTATTCTCAATACAAAAGATAATCTTGATAAGTTTGCTTCTAAGAGTGATAAAGGAATATTTTTAGGATATTCTTTAACCAAAAATCCTATAGAGTCTTTAATAAAAGAACCAAATGTGTGGAAGAATCAGTTCACATCATGTTTGATGAAACTGATCCACATGAGCCTAAAACCTCATTTGATAATCTTGAGGAAGATTTGAGTACTCTGAACCTTAATGATAAATCTAAAGAACCTGCTGTAAAAACATCCAGTTCTGGAAATATTCCAGAATCTGCTGCTATGGAACTCGAACCTATAGATGAACCTGAAATTTCTAGTCCTACCTTTACTAGATCAACTAGAATTCTAAAGAATCATCCTTTGGATGCTGTTGTAGGAAATTTGATAGAGGGACTCAGACTAGAGATTCTCTTAGAAATCAGGTTGAACATCAAGCCTTATTGTCACGACTTGAACCTAAAAACATTATTGATTCTATTAATGATGAATTTTGGGTAATTGATATGCAAGAAGAACTCAATCAGTGTGAAAGAAATAAAGTGTGGAATCTTGCTGAAAGTCCTAAGGACACATTCACCATAGGCACTAAATGGGTGTTTAGAAATAAAGTAGATGAATCTGGAAACATAGTTAGAAACAAACCTAGGCTAGTTGCACAAGGCTATAGTCAAGAGGAAGGAATTGAATATGAGGAGACTTTTGCTCCTGTAGCCAGATTAGAAGCTATTATGATTTTACTTGCTTATACTGAACATCTAAATTTCATACTATATCAAATGGATGTCAAGAGTACATTCTTAAATGGATATATTGTTGAGAATATTTTTTTTGAACAACAACCTGGATTATAGCATCCCGCCTTTCTATAACATAAACTTTCATTACATTACACAAAACTGAGGATCTTTAAGGTCTAGTGTCTTGGAAACCAGGAACATAAAACATTAAAACAACATAAAACATTCTTCTTAAACACTTGAAAGGATTATTCTTATGTTCATCCTAGGTTCATTACTGCATCTCATAACCTGGGGACATACATCAAAAGAAAGGGTGAGCAGAAGGCCCTGTAAGGGAAACAAGAGAAACATTTTACATGTGAACTTGATATACTTCAATAAGGACATGAAAAGAACTTTAAGGCATGAGAAAGAAATCATGAGGCATTTCATAATAAAAATAACATTTTTGATAACTTGAAGATGTGGCTACATCATTTAACATAGAAAATCATGAACATATCACCAAGGTCCATCCCCAAGGTGTCATTTGAAAATTACCAAGGTTATTCACCAAGGTATCATGAAAATTGTAATCTCTAGTGGTTACATCATTACCCAATGCATTGGAGCGCTATCGGGGCGCACCCTTAAATTTTCCTTTATTGTCATGTGAGAAACATATATCATCATCAAACATTTCATAAATAACCCATATAGCATAAAATAAATGGGTTTCGTTTCATAATCATAACGTTTTAAAAACTACATTAAAGACATGATCTTTACGTTACTTTAAACCCACGGAAGGGAAAGTGGGTCTCATGTATGTAAATCCAAGTATTTAAAATAGAACATTTTGATATATATGTGAATACCCTTGTAGAAATAAGAGCTTTGAGTATTCACTTTATAACACAAAATAATTTTGAGAAAAGAGAGAGGCATTTTTGAGACGAAAATTCTGCACCATAACGGCTATGTTTTGGGGTTTTAGAAAACATTGAAAAGAGAGGGGACATGGGTCACCCACTCATAAATGATCCATAAAACAGTAAGGGGGAAGAATAAGAAATATATATGGACATGTTAATGAAATTTGAAGGACATACCATTTGAAATGAAAAACATGGAAGGAAGACAAAAATTAGATTTCTCTTATGAAAGTTCGGCAGCCTAACGACGTTACTTAAACTTCAACAAAAAAATGATTTGAAAAGATCAAATAGGGTCTCTCATCATGTGAAAATAAGAGTTAAGTATGATAGATATAGATATAATGCCCCAATATAATTAAAAAGGAACTTGAAAGACTTGACATGAAAGTAGACTTTGAAAAGAATGAGAAGGGTGAAAGAATCCCCTAAAAATTCAGCAGCCTAACAGCGTCACTTAAAACTTTGAAATACTGAATTGAAGAGATCAAATGGGGTCTCTCATGATATGAATATAAGAGTCCAGTATGATAGATATAGAGATCATACCCCAACATAACAAAAAGGAACTTGAAATAATTGACATGAAAGTAGAACTTCAAAACGAGAAGGGTGAAGAACCACTTAAAAATTCGGCAGCCTAACGGTGCCACTTAAAACTTCAAAATACTGAATTGAAGAGACAAAATGGGGTATCTCATCATATGATAATAAAATATCAGTATAATAAATTTAGAGATCATACCCCAATATAATAAAAAGGAACTTGAAATACTTTACATGAAAATAGATCTTGAAAAATGAGAAGGGAGAAAGAATCTGTTACAAAAATTTCGGCAGCCTAACGACACCACTTAAAACTTCAAAAAATGAAATAATGAGAGTAAGAGGGGATATATCATTATATTAAAATGAAAAGGGAAGTAAGAGGAGTATAAAATAATATCCTCCAACATAAGAACATGGAGCATAAAAGGAATGACATAAAATAGATTACTTGAAATGAAAGAGAGAGGTCGGATCCCTTACCTTAAAACGTGACTCTTGAAACTCAAAGGTTTGGACCTTGAGGGCTTGGGGGAACCTTGGGAGGACTCCTTGGGAGGTAAGGAGACCAGAACTTCGTTGGGGGAGAGTTGGGAGTGAAAACTAAAGGAGGAAAGGGTGGGTATTTATAGGGAAAGTGAGGGGACAAGGCAATAATGGCCAAGGGACACCTCATTAGTGGTTTTGGCAAAACCATGGGCTTGCCCATGGTATTTTCCCATGGTATTGGACACTTGGGACACCTCATACCTTATCTTACTATTCATAATTCGACTATATTGAATATATACTTAATACATCATTTAATGATGTCATTAAACACTCGTAACTTAAAAACTATACTTTCACTATTCATAAAAAATTCAACTTTCTCAGAATAATCCCAAAATTTCACCATAACCAAATATAAATGTTATGATTTCAAAAATGAAATCCATTTTATAAAAATAATTTTCTAAATATTTTTAATTTAATTTTTAAATAAAAACCCTATTCATCGAGAATTCATTTTTTTCAGAAAAATCCCCAAAAATTACCTTAACATAATATCAATGCTCTGAGTTCAAAAATAAAGCCATTTTTATAAAAATAATTTTCTAATTATTTTTAATTAAATTTTTAATTAAAAAACACTATTCACCCGAAAAAACTAATACTTGAATAATAATTTATGAAACCATTATTTAACCATTTTATTGAATCACATTACTTAATCAAGGTGCCTAGATTATATTAATACTTTCTTTAAGTGAGATTACTAATCCATTTGGACACATTACTAATCCTAATCATAGAATCACTATTCATAATTTACTATTCATCAAAAATTAAGTTGATCTTATTAGTCTCTAAATGTCATACTGAACATAATTGTAGAAGACCATTTTTCGAAAATCATTACACATTTTTAATTATTTAAGGTTTACACAACCATTTTTAAAATATCATTTTTCTAAAATTCATCAAAAATATGCATATTATATTTATCTGGTCATTTGAAAATTCATAAACTTCATCACAAGAAGAAATCCCAATTTTTATTTAAAACAAAGGATTACACAAGGCAGTTACAGTCTCCTAACATAGCCCCTTATCACACCAGCATAGGACCTAAGTGTAAGGTGTGCTAAGGTGAGAGAATCCGAGGGAGGCTTGGCCAGCATCGCACGAGTAGTAATTTCTATCAGTTTGAACTTCTCGCGAAGGCGATCCCATTCTAGCTTCACATGATGAAGTTCAGCTTGGGTTTGGTCCAGAGCAAATCCCAGTGGTGCTACCTCCTTCCCAAGTTCTGTTAGATGGGCTTCGATCGGTCCAAGACTACTGGGTGAGGCCATCGAATCTTCTTTCTATATTAATTAACCAAGATTGCTTGTATTTAGAGACAATAGTCAAAACGTTTAGTTTCCAGCGGTCATATTGACCAATGGTCAAATAACAATCAAAACCCAATAGTCTCATTTTAATTATACTCATGTTATCAAATGAAACATTTTTGTTGAGTATAAAAATAAAATAAAATAACACATAAAATTAGGAAACAAGATTTATTTAAAAATTTCAGGTCGTTACAATCTTCCCCCCTTAAGGAATTGCGTCCTCGCAATTTTTAAAATTAGGTTTTGAAATTTCATTGAATGTCCCACATCGGAAAAGGAGTCAGTAAAACTATTACTTTAAAATAAAGAAAGGGAAGTACGAAGGTCACCCGAGTTAGCCTACACTAGGATTCCATGTAGGAAAATATGGACATGGAGGAGAAAACAAAGGGTTATGTTCTGAGGGAGAGTGATAGAGAACATGATTAGGAGAAAGTTAACCATAAGAAAATCCCAAACTTATGATGTGTGTAAACGATCTTTGATTACCTAGTAGGAAACGTAAACCAACAATGTTTTTGTTTTACGTTCCTTTTCATAATTTTGAGGAATTCATTTACAACATAGAACAAGAACATAAGGAAATATATCTACCTTCATGTAGAGTTTCACCCTTTAATAAGTTTCTACCAAAACTAATCTTTTCTCCCAAACGGTAAGCACTCAAAACTACTTGGTCTCATCAAAACACAAGAATCATCTTCTAGAGAATCACATAATCCACAAAATATTAACTATCTATTTCTTCTATCTTTAAACATTATCAAAAACATAAAGGGTAAGGTTAAACAACTCTTCAAAAAGGAAGAATCCCATAGGAATGGAAACTACTTTTAAATATTCAAAGCTCCATGGTACTACCCAAAGTTCATCATAGACCATCCCATAAATAACGGTCCTTAAAATTCCTCAAAATAAAACAAACTAAGATTGAAACCCAAATACAAGAAGGATTTGATAACATAGTCTTCCAAAATAAACTTCATTGTTCATCTCCAAACAACATCAACCACTCCTAACATCTTATAACAAAATTATCCAAACTAAACATATTTTACCCAAGATAGGTTAATCATTCCCATAAGTATCCTAAATTACTATAAGTCCACCATAAATTTATCGATTCTTCAAAATATAAGTCAACCTTACTCCTCAATGAAAATACCATAGTAATCTATTTACCTCGATCATATAGGGTCCCTAAAATAGTGAACGTATTCCAAAATAATAATCATCTTTTAATCCCCTAATCACCTCTGTCATATTAATACGACAATCGTCGCATTTCCTATCACATTGGTTTTTGGGACATGTTCTTCCATTTCCCGCCATTAACTAAGAAAAGAAACTATAATTAGGGGATTATTTACTTAGCTAATAATCATGAAAAGGAAACTTTAAGCATAAAAGGATAAACATGTAGAATAAAAGTATATCCTAAATTGTGATCCCCTAGGTTCCAATCTAGGTTATCCATGATCATATATTCTTCTGTGAATCCTTATTTTGTTTTATCCTTGTTCCTTTAATAATGGTTCATACAAAGCTTATGAATTTACCAAAGCATATCCCCCGGGAGTGTCGTAACCAAGAGTGCAGCAAGGCCCATTGTCGTGTACCAGTTCCCGTTAAACTCTAGCTCAAAGCGGTGTTTTCGGGTTTTACCTCTATGTACATCTGTGCCAGATCCACCTCTACCTGCTCGTATCCAGACAGGGATGTATTTGCTTGGAAACCCCTTACTCAATACTCACCAAAATACCAGGAAGATTTCCTATATTTAAACTTTTCTATAGAGTTCTTCCTAGATTTTTCATATCCTAATTTCCACAAATAACTAAACCATCCTTTAATACCAACTATAGCATCCCGCATTTTTATAACATAAACTTTCATTACATTACACAAAACTGAGGATCTTTAAGGTCTAGTGTCTTGGAAACCAGAAACATAAAACATAAAAACAACATAAAACATTCTTCTTAAACACTTGAAAGGATTATTCTTAAGTTCATCCTAGGTTCATTACTGCATCTCATAACCTGGGGACATACATCAAAAGAAAGGGTGAGCAGAAGGCCCAGTAAGGGAAACAAGAGAAACATTTTACATGTGAACTTGATATACTTCAATAAGGACATGAAAAGAACTTTAAGGCATGAGAAAGAAATCACGAGGCATTTCATAATAAAAATAACATTTTTCATAACTTGTAGATGTGGCTACATCATTTAATATAGATAATCATGAACATATCACCA
This sequence comes from Viscum album, assembly GCA_963277665.1. Classification (NCBI taxonomy): domain Eukaryota; kingdom Viridiplantae; phylum Streptophyta; class Magnoliopsida; order Santalales; family Viscaceae; genus Viscum; species Viscum album. The sequence continues at coordinate 1,244,666,002 of OY728153.1, forward strand.
AGGTCCATCCCCAAGGTGTCATTTGAAAATTACCAAGGTTATTCACCAAGGTATCATGAAAATTGTAATCTCTAGTGGTTACATCATTACCCAATGCATTGGAGTGCTATCAGGGCGCACCCTTAAATTTTCCTTTATTGTCATGTGATCCACATATATCATCATCAAACATTTCATAAATAAACCATATAGCATAAAATAAATGGGTTTCGTTTCATAATCATAACGTTTTAAAAACTGTATTAAAGACATGATCTTTACGTTACTTTAAACCCACAGAAGGGAAAGTGGGTCTCATGTATGTAAATCCCAGAATTTAAAATAGAACATTTTGATTTATATGTGAATAACCTTGTAGAAATAAGAGCTTTGAGTATTCACTTTATAACACAAAATAATTTTGAGAAAAGAGAGAGGCATTTTTGAGACGAAAATTCTGCAGCATAACGGCTATGTTTTGGGGTTTTAGAAAACATTGAAAAGAGAGGGGACATGGGTCACCCACTCATAAATGATCCATAAAATAGTAAGGGGGCAGAATAATAAGGATATATGGACATGGTAATGAAATTTGAAGGACATACCATTTGAAATGAAAAACATGGAAGGAAGACAAAAATTAGATTTCTCTTATGAAAGTTCGGCAGCCTAACGGCGTTACTTAAACTTCAACAAAAAATGATTTGAAAAGATCAAATAGGGTCTCTCATCATGTGAACATAAGAGTTCAGTATGATAGATATAGATATAATTCCCCAACATAATTAAAAAGGAACTTTAAAGACTTGACATGAAAGTAGACTTTGAAAAGAATGAGAAGGGTGAAAGAATCCCCTAAAAATTCAGCAGCCTAACGGCGCCACTTAAAACTTCGAAATAATGAATTGAAGAGATCAAATGGGGTCTCTCATCATATGAACATAAGAGTCCAGTATGATAGATATAGAGATCATACCCCAACATAACAAAAAGAAACTTGAAAGAATTGACATGAAAGTAGAACTTCAAAACGAGAAGGGTGAAGAACCACTTAAAAATTTGGCAGCCTAACGACGCCACTTAAAACTTCAAAATACTGAATTGAAGAGATCAAATGGGGTCTCTCATCATATGATCATAAAAGATCAGTATGATAAATTTAGAGATCATACCCCAACATAATAAAAAGGAACTTGAAATACTTTACATGAAAATAGATCTTGAAAAATGAGAAGGGAGAAAGAATCCGTTACAAAAATTTCGGCAGCCTAACGACGCCACATAAAACTTCACAAAATGAAATAATGAGAGTAAGAGGGGATATCTCATTATATTAACATGAAAAGGGAAGTAAGAGGAGTATAAAAGAACATCATCCAACATAAGAACATGGAGCATAAAAGGAATGACATAAAAGAGATTACTTGAAATGAAAGAGAGAGGTCGGATCCCTTACCTTAAAACGTGACTCTTGAAACTCAAAGGTTTGGACCTTGAGGGCTTGGGGGCACCTTGGGAGGACTCCTTGGGAGTTAAGGAGACCAGAACATCGTTGGGGGAGAGTTGGGAGTGAATACTAAAGGAGGAAAGGGTGGGTATTTATAGGGAAAGTGAGGGGACAAGGCAATAATGGCCAAGGGACACCTCATTAGTGGTTTTTTGCAAAACCATGGGCTTGCCCATGGTATTTGCCCATGGTATTGGCCACTTGGGACACCTCATACCTTATCTTACTATTCATAATTCGACCATATTGAATATATACTTAATACATCATTTAATGATGTCATTAAACACCCGTAACTTAAAAACTATACTTTCACTATTCATCAAAAATTCAACTTTCTCAGAATAATCCCAAAATTTCACCATAACCAAATATCAATGTTCTGATTTCAAAAATGAAATCCATTTTATAAAAATAATTTTCTAAATTTTTTTAATTTAATTTTTAAATAAAAACACTATTCATCGAGAATTCATTTTTTTCAGAAAAATCCCCAAAAATTACCTTAACATAATATCGATGCTCTGAGTTCAAAAATAAAGTCATTTTTATAAAAATAATTTTCTAATTATGTTTAATTAAATTTTTAATTAAAAAACACTATTCACCCGAAAAAACTAATACTTGAATAATAATTTATGAAATCGTTATTTAACCATTTTATTTAATCACATTACTTAATCAAGGTGCCTAGATTATATTAATACTTTATTTAAGTGAGATTACTAATCCATTTGGACACATTACTAATCCTAATCATAAAATCACTATTCATAATTTACTATTCATCAAAAATTAAGTTGATCTTATTAGTCTCTAAATGTCGTACTGAACATAATTGTAGAAGACCATTTTTCGAAAATCATTACACATTTTTAATTATTTAAGGTTTACACAACCATTTTTAAACTATCATTTTTCTAAAATTCATCAAAAATATGCATATTATATTTATCCGGTCATTTAAAAATTCATAAACTTCATCATAAGAAGAAATCCCAATTTTTATTTAAAACAAAGGATTACACAAGGCAGTTACAGTATCCTTACATAGCCCCTTATCACACCAGCATAGGACCTAAGTGTAAGGTGTGCTAAGGTGAGAGAATCCGAGGGAGGCTCGACCAACATCGCACGAGTAGTAATTTCTACCAGTTTGAACTTTTCGCGAAGGCGATCCCGTTCTAGCTTCACACGATGAAGTTCAGCTTGGGTTTGGTCCAGAGCAAAGCCCAGTGGTGCTAACTCCTTCCCAAGTTCTGTTAGATGGGCTTCGATTGGTCCAAGACTACTGGGTGAGGCCATCGAATCTTCTTTATATATTAATTAACCAAGATTGCTTGTATTTAGAGACAATAGTCAAAACGCTTAGTTTCCAGTGGTCATATTGACCAATGGTCAAATAACAATAAAAACCCAACAGTCTCATTTTAATTATACTCATGTTATCAAATGAAACATTTTTGTTGAGTATAAAAATAAAATAAAATAACACATAAAATTAGGATAGAAGATTTATTTAAAAATTTTGGGTCGTTACATGGATTCTCAAACCCTCATTTTCCAAATCAAGTTTTCAAATTATCAAAAGCATTATATGGTTTAAAGAAAGATCCAAGAGCTTGGTATGATAGATTAAGTATTTGTCTAATTTCTAAAGGTTTTACAAAAGGTATAGCTGACCCTACTCTTTTTATAAAACAAATTTATAAAGATGTTTTATTTGTACAAATTTATGTAGATGATATTATTTTTGGATCTTCAAGAAATTCCATATGTACTAATTTTTCTAAAATGATGCAAAATGAATTTGAAATGAGTTTAATGGGTGAACTCAAATTCTTTCTTGGATTTCAAATCTTTCAAAATGATGATGGAATTATTTTAACTCAAAGTAAAGATACTATAGATCTTTTAAAATGTTTTTGATTGGATAGCACAAAACGTAGTGACACTCCCATGAGTACCACCTGTAAGTTGGATCTTGATGAGGATGGTAAATCTGTTGATCAAACCACTTATAGCGGAATGATTGGAAGTCTACTCTACCAGACTGCTAGTCGTCCGGATATTATGTTTAGTGTCCGTATGTGTGCTCGTTTTCAAGAAAACCCTAAAGAGTCACATTTAAATACTGTAAAGAGAATTTTTAAATACCTCAAGCATACTCCCAATTTAGGACTGTTCTATCCCAAAGGACAATCATTTGAACTAGTTTGTTATTCTGATGCTGATTTTGCTGGATGTAAGATAGATAGAAAAAGCACCTCTGGAACATGTCATCTTTTAGGCAAGTCACTAGTATCATGGTATAGTAAGAAACAAAATTCTATTGCATTATCTACTGTAGAAGCTGAATGCATAGCTTTTGGATGTTATTGCGCGCAAATTTTGTGGATGAAACACACATTACTAGACTATGGATATCAATTCAGACATGTCCCAATAAATTGTGACAACACAAGTGCTATTAATATTTCTAAGAATCCTGTTTCTCATTCTAGGACAAAACATATTGATGTATGAAATCACTTTTTGAGGGATGATTATCAAAAAGGTGATATCACTTTGGAATTCATTGGTACTAAATATCATCTTGATAATATATTCACTAAACCATTAAATTCTGAAAGATTAGACTACATCATTCATGATATCGGTATGATTAATCATAAATAGATATCTTATTGATCTTAATACTTTACTGTATTTTACATTACGGTTTCGTGACTCACTGTTTTACAGTTACTGTTTCATGCTTACGGTCTCACAGTTTAACACCTTGTACTCATGGTCTGTCACTTAACTGTCTCACCGTGACTGCATAGAATGGTCACTATCTCACCGTGACGACCACTAACTGTCTCACCGTGATGACTATTTTTCATCACACCGTAATGCCTACTCACGGTCTCACCGTGAAAATTATTTATACTCTTATTTTAACTCGTATCACGGTAATTTTTATTTCACTACTATTTGATTTCCCACGTTTTTGTTTTTATGACGTTTGAAATTCTCAAATGATAAAACTTAAGGGTTTCATTTGATTCCTTAACCGAACTCTCTCCTGAAACTTATCATTCTTGAAAACCTTCTATTTCCTCTCGCCCAAACTTTCAGTGGATACCAAGGATGAAGCGTCCATCTTCACCCTCATCTGAGAAGCACTGCTCTAAGAAACATAAATGGATACTGAGGATATCTCCCAAAGGACCTCTAAACCCAAACTTGGTAAGCCGTACTGTTGTACCTGAAAAAACAGTTTTCCCTGAGTGGGTGTTGTCTAGAAAGTTGTTAGTTTTGAACGTTTTAAGAGAACAAGGATGGATTGAATGGTTCTCTGGACAAAATAGATAGATTTATCCAACGATGGTATCTCAATTATACCGATTTGTGAAGTTTTCCCTTGATTTTGGAGAAGGCTTTACAGTGACCACCTGGATCAATGGTCAAAAGTGTTCCTTCTCTTCAAGGCTGTGGGCTGCATGCCTAAGAATTCCACATGAAGGATTTTGTGAAGATTACCAGAGAGACCCTCCTCCATCTTCTGATATCTTCAATCTGGAGAATGCTTTGGAAAGTCTAACTGGAAATGACACCAATTGAAGGGCCATAACTGCTGAATTAGATGGGGAGACTAGACTTCTTTTTAAATTTATTCAGAATTTGATTAGTTTGAGAAAAGGGGATTTTGATCTAATAAAGTATCATGATGTGTTCCTGATTCAATTGTTGAAGAATGGCCACAAGATCAACCTATGCAAGTATGTTATTAAACATATCCGTGAGATGATCAATGTCACTTCCAAATCCACCTCCTTGTTTTACTCAAGGATGATTTCAGCCATGTTAATTACCAAAGGGATGGTTGGACTTAATGAAGAAAAGTTAGAGGACTTTGATTTCTACTTATCCATGCCAATCATCAGAAGAATGAAGATAAGCTGGAACCCCTGGAAGAATGAGTGGGTTGAGGATAATGATCAACTCTATAAAAAGTTTAATCCTGTTGATTATCCAAGAAGACCTAAGAATCTATCTGATCTTGGTTTGGAACCTGATGAAGTGGATGAGTATTCAGAAGAATAAGAAGAAGAAGAGGAAGTAATAGCTGAAGTATCACCTAGAGAAGAAGCTGGAATACCTTCAATGGAAACAGTTCCTGTTGAAAAAGAAAGGGTTGTTGTCCCTGCTATTATCCCTCCTAAAATACCTCAAGGAGAGGAAGTTGCTATTGGTTTGAGAGAAGAGGCAGCTCCTACTTCTAGTGAGGATTTCAATCTATAAACTCATCATCATGCTGTAAGAAAATTGGTTTTTCCTGATTCAGAATAGCAAGCAACCATAGAGACAGATCCTATCGAATAGGATCTCCCTATTGAGAAAGAATCAAGTCTGGAAGCTCAACCAGTGGAACAATCAATTCCTGAGATAATTCCCTCTTCTGAAGATAGGATGGAAATTTCCTTTTAGCTGGAAAGTCAAGGGTTTTCTGAAGAGATTAGAGATGATCCTGTGGATCCTGATCATGTTTCTGAGCCTATATTCTCTGAAATGGAAGCACAATTTCAGGGGGAGGAACCTCAAAACCTTGAGATTATGGAAGTTGGATCTGCTGAAGCTTCTCAACCTACTGTCACATATTCTGTGTACACTCGGTATGAGTTCCCAAGAATTTATGATGTGAATGAGTCACAACAAGTGACTACAACTGGAATGGATCTTTCTTCTCTGTTTCAACTGAAGTCTTTAGCTCATCCAGAACAAGTACCAGAACCAGAGCCTCAATCTAAATCAGAACTTGTGTCTAAAGATGACTCTGAACTGCAACCAGAACCCGAACCTCTACCTTTACCTGCAACCTTACCCGAGCATCACTCTTTTGTAACTAAGGATGATTTTAATGTCTTTTGAGAGACTATCTTGGTTGGTGTTGAGAAGATTTTATGCACTCAACCTCATCCTATGACTCAGTTAAGTTAAGAAGATGCCTCAATTCTACTGGAAAATATTATATTGCATATTCAACCAAGGATGATCCATCAAATTCAAGAATTTAGGGTTGAAAATCGGTTGATTAGTACTGATGTTGTAAATTTGAAAGGTTTAGTGGAAAACCTGCAATCATATCTGTCTTCAAGATCAGATCATGTGCCTGCTCCTGCTTCTGCTCCTGCACCTGTTGATGCTTCTGCTGAGCCAACTGATTCCACCATTTCTAGGGAAATTGTGTCTCAAGTGCATCCATATCTACTATCTTCTGATGAGATGATTTGAAAAACACACACCAAGATTCTGGAACGTATGGGGGATCTTGTAGAAAATCTGAATAAACTCATAGTTGAGTACACAGGATGCCTGCAAAAAGATCTCAAACAGCTCAAAGTTCTATCTGAAGATGTAAAAGCATCTCCTGCTTCAGGTCAACCTTCTGTTCCTCATTTGGATGATTCTCTACTGAGATCCATAATCAAAGAAGAACTTTTGAATGCCTTAAGTGTCTTGGATCTATCTTATTTGTCAGAAGTGGTTAAGAACATCGATCAAGCATTGAACTTGGTTAGAATTCCTTCTAAGATAGCCAATGATTCTCAACAGGAGATCACTAAGAAAATAGATTTTTATCTCTCCCAGATTTTATCTAAAAGTGATATGAAAGATCACATTAGATATCTTGTGGAAAATTTGAGAATCCCTCTGGTAACTCATGCTTTTAAAAATCAAGTTCATAAACTTACAGAGTTCACCAGATTGTTGGACAATTTGACGGAGAATAAGGATGATTTTGAAAAGGCTATGCAATATGGTGGTGAAATCATTACTGATTTCATAAATATTCTAATGCCATATCTTTATGTGCAGAGTACTGTTATAGTTTCTCCATCTAGTGCACCCCTTAGACCTAGTCTACCTGCCTTAGCCTCAACTGACATGTCAGTCAGCCAAGCTCTTTCTCAGATCCGGCCAGTCATTCTTGACCAACCCCAGCCTAGATCTTCTATTGCTCCTACTTTGGCTCCATCTGTTTTTAAAGGTCCACCCTTACCCTCTTTGTCTACCACATCTATGCCTTCTTTTACTTCAGCACCGGCTCCTGCTGCTGATAAAGTCAATGAAAAGGTCGATCCCTGAAGACTCCAGGGACTATTTTCTTTTTGATGGGATGTCTCTTGTTGTTTAATGGTTTTATTTCTCTTGTATGTTTTATTCTGAAACTTTTCAATGAAAAATTCAGTGTTTCCCTCATTTCTCTCTACTTTTTGATAATCCCAAAAGGGGGAGAAACACTAAAAGTATCATTACTATAATGAGATATGTTATTATCGAATCTATTATTCTCTAATTTTTTCTATTCTAATATACTAGTTTCTTTAATGTTGCGTTTCATTTATATTTTGACTATACATGATTTGTGATCATCAAAAAGGGGGATATTGTTGGACTCCTCATGTATTAATCATGTTTTAATGATCAAAAATCCTGTTCCTGCTAATTAATCTCAATCTTAATTGAATATATTGCTAATTCTCTCCAGTATCAATAATAACTACACATCATGTTTGAATGATAACAAATTTTATGGATGTTAATTACTCTCTTTATTATTTAAAAGTCTTATGCATGATCACAAATCTCACTTATATTATCAAGCCTTTATATTTATGTTTCGACTTCTCTTACTCTCTAATGATTAAGCTTAAACCATATTCTGTATATTACTGTTTAAGTATAAATACAGATATTTGTCTAAGTATGGACACATCGTGACCCAGACACCATGAAGGACACACCGTGACCCAGACACCGTGAAGGACACACTATGACCTAGACACCGTGAAGGACACACTGTGACCCAGACACCGTGAAGGACACACCGTGACCTAGACACCATGAAGGACACACCGTGACCCAGACACTGTGAGCTACACACCGTGACATGGAGACACCGTGAACCACATACCGTGAAGACTATACCGTGAAGAAGACACCATTTACATAATAACTGTGACACCGTTTCTTAACTTTTTGTCAATTTTATTTAAATAATGCTAACGATTATATTTGATGTTTTTAATGCAATTAATGTTATTTAATGATAGTTGTTGGCATGTCAGGAAACCGTATCTCGTACCTATGAAAAGTGAATTATTGCTACTGCCAGAACGAGTGGAATATAAGGAAGATTAATATGCAGTACACGTGCAATTGGTGAAGTGAGAAAAGTGTGACGATACAACAAGAAGAACTTACATACGCCCAAGAGCACTGTGCTGAACAAAAAGAATAATCATGATCAAGAAGGAGATTAGAAGACTTTCCAAGAACTTTCATGACTGAAATCGAACACCACTGAAGAACACACGACGAATAAAGAGATCATTTTCACTTCTGTAGAACACAAGCTAAACTGTGACACTCTGTTTTTCAATAGAAAAACCAAAGAAGGACAATGAAGCAATTCTGCTAAATCCAACAAGTCCAGAGCTGCATTGCTAATCACTAGAGCTTTCTAAACTCTTATCTATTCTCTCCAAGTGATTTGTTTATTTACTTTCGAGAAGTGTGGTGTACTCTATATATCTCACACACACGAACTGGAGGATATCAAAATCCTCACTCTAACACTCTTAACTCTTGTTTACCCACGTCAAATGTGGAAGAGGTCCTTGTGTGGCCTGATCTCTGTTTTGTTTCCCACGAAGAACAGTGGTAGAGATCCCTGCGTGGCCTGGAAAGTTGTGTAAACTATTGTTAACCCCGATCTTGGGTGTGGATAAAATTTATATAAATTTGAAAGGACTAAGTCTCGGATTGAGACTGAACCTCTTGTTACATTTACTGTGCATCTTTAGTTTAAGTTTAAAGTATACTATATATATCTTTTATACTCCGCTGCTATTACTTTGAAATACAAAACTATTTTTAATGCTACTTTGATAGTTAAATTAGAAAGTGTTTACACTTATTGTCAATCAGTAGGTTAGTTACAAAAGTTAGTTTGATCTTGTGGTTAAATTAACTGAGACCTAATCAATATTTGAGAAGCTAAGTGAACATTTACAATCTGTATAAATTCACTATAGTTTAACTTGTTTTATAAATTGGGGGATTTTAAATAGACAATATTTTTAACAGAAATTTTATTTGGAACTAAATTCACCCCCCCTTCTTGAGTATCTACTCTGACCAACAGGAATATTAAATAAATGAACACAAACTCCATCTAACCAATATCTGAGAATAAAGTGAATTCAGATATGATATCTAAGATAAAATTTCATGTATAATGATAAGTTAATTCTAAATTATGGAAATGATTAATTATTGGACATCATATATAATGCACATGAAAACCTTTGACCATTCAAAAGATGGTTTAAAACTATAAGTAAAAACCTATTTAATTTGGCCAATATATTTTTATCTTGGGACCTATAGATGGATCGAGGGGATATATAAATTCTAGGAACCTACCAAAATTTATTATCTAGATAATTACTCAAATATAAAAAAATAAATTTAATTCATAAACAATGTGCCTTATCAAATATGTATATTGTGTAATGGATAATTATTTATCAATATTTTCCCAACAAATAAAATAATATTCAAAGTAAAAAACTATATGTAAAAATGGTATAATATTTAGGAAATAATCATATCATCATAAAATAATATGGATTTTGAAAAAATATATAGTTTACAATGAAAATTTATTATAATAGGGTTATTGTTTCAAGAGAATGTTACCAATCACCAAAGGAAGTGTGATTGAAAAAAAACTTTTACCACTTTATAATTTTCAATTCAAATACATTTCTATGAGAAAATTAAAATTAAAACATAACATTCCATGAATTATAATCGAATCATGATATTATATTTCCGAAAAGTAGTATATGAACCACATAAAATTTAATTGGTGCATTAAAACAAATAAGTCTCAATGGAATGTAAATTGTTGAAAAATCCCTTACCTCATACTTCTTTTTCATTATACAATCTTTAACCTCCCATATAGTGGTTTTAAACATGTTGGTAACTTATAAAATAAACATAATAATATTTATAATATCATATATTGGAATTTTATATCCTTTTATCAAAATTTCATTAGAAATAATTCATTGTTTTCATTGTTGTGGGTGTTAAATGCCTTATTTTTCTTATGCACGTTTTGTCATTAAATATCTGGTTCTTTCAAATGTTATAGAGTTTTATCATATCCATAAAAATAATAATTATATAATTATAATATTTATACAAAACTTATAATTTTTATTCCAATCAGTAAATATTGTTATGAAAATAGAGTCAAATCAATTCATGAAGGCAGTAGTCCACACATACATGAATGATGTTATCATATTTTTAGTGTAAAAAATGACATATATTTTACTCTAAAATGATGAATAATTAATGACTATAATAAACATGTCATTTATATAACATATAATTATTAAAATTATCCTTATCACCTTCTATGTAAACTATTAGTGAAAGATGAATCACATCTCTCAGTGGATCGGTAGTCCGTCGTACACACAAGAGATGTTATTGTATCACATCTGGAATGGAATGTAAAAAAGTATATATGTGATATAATAAATAAATAGGTATAAATATGTTATAAATATTATATATATACTTTATATAAATCATCATACCCAACCTTCATAGGTGTTAATGGGAAAGTGAACCATGTCGATTCGTGGGGTGATAATCTTCCATACACACAAACGATGATTTCATAACCCATTTGAAGGATTTGTGTCTCATTGTAGGTATAAAAAATAAAATAAAAACATCTAATTTAATGGATGATATTGAGTTTATTATATAATCATAGTATAATATGAATTTATAGATGTGTAGAAGAAAATAAAATAAGGATTCTCATTTAAAAACATTACCTTTTCTTCGAGTATCGTCCTTTGGATTTTACTAAATATTTAAAAGGATATCATTCTTCCAAAAATAGATTCTATAATGAGTTTATGGAAGAATTAATGATATTTTGTAAGTTATTTTATGATACAATTGGATTAATATGTGTGGATAAGTTAGGGGTTTGAGTTCCCTTTTATAGTTGAGGAGGAGTGAAACTTTTGTAAATACCCTAAATTATTTACAGTTGGGAGTTCAATATTACATCAAGTAGCTCCAAGATTGATAATTAAAAGGTTTTAAGGATTATACGGTCTATAAAAACCTCCAACACATAATTAAACACATTTTTAAGCATTTTGTTCTTTAACTTCTATGTTTTCCTATTTTTACCATTTTGGATTTTCAATACGGTAACAGGTATTCTAACCTAGGTAATTTATCCATTAAGACAAAATCAATGTGAGAATTATTATATAATTTAGAAACACTTATTATAAAAATTATATCTAATTTATAATGTATAAATCCTATGTGTGTTGCATATTATTTTAAACATAAGCACAATTAATCTAAAAAAACCCTGCTTTAATCTTGACGGTGTTAACAAGTATTTTTCTATTTAATGGTAAATATAGTCATTTAAATAAAATAATTGGTCCAATAATTGACCATATTTTATATTTATTAATATATACAAATATTTGTGCTGAATTTATTCTTTTGTTAATTTTAAATCAATTAATAAAATAACATTAATGTCATTTTTGACAGTATTCATTTAATATGTATTTAAAAATATCAAAGAAATAGTGGAATTAAAATATATTATAGTAAAACTTGTATAAAATTATATATTCATCTAAAAATTTAATGGAATAAAATGGTTTATTCAATTTACTTCAATTTTTATATTTTTTGTATCATTTCTTTATTTATTAACTTGATAAATTTTGAGTTGGTGTTTCTTAAGAATTTTAAGTAATTACTTCGTGTCTCAAATTAAAGATAAATAATTATGATAAAAAATAAAAAATTATATCTCAAAATAATACATATAACTATACCTATGTCTTTATTTTACCTATACCCGATAAATCATTTTTTACACTAACCATGATAATTAATTTTTAATGCATTCACTATTCACTTTCGTTGAAAATTAAGTTTACCTTATTAGAAATTATATGTGATTATGATTCAAAACAAGAATTTATTTTTTACAAATTGAATAAAAAGATGTGGGAAAATGTAATTTAAAATTACTACTACAAACGTGATGAGAAAGTAGGTTTTTTAAAGTAAAACTGTTCAGAAGATTACAATGTTTTTATATCCAAATTCAATATGGAAATGATTCAAATGACCTAAATTGAATTTATCGATAAAAAATTGGAAAAAAAGTTACTTTAAAATAAATTATAATTATAATTTAACACTATAAATTATTTAAACTAAATGGTAGTTTCAATTGAAATTTAGTATTTTTCACTATTCATAAAAAATGAATCGTCTCATGAAAATTATAAAACATCACCCAATTATAATTTTGGTATTATATATTCCATAATGATTTCTATTTTCTAAAAAAATATTTCTAAAATTGTTAAAAATTTATATTAACATATGTTCACAAACCACAACTATGTTTAAATAAAAGAGTATAACATTTCATTTAAACCCATTGATGCATGCATTGCAATATATCGATGAAATTAATATTATTATAAAATAAATATAGTGTATAGTATTGGGATGTTACATTCATTCCACCAAATAAAATTTCTCAATTTAAATTTCATGGATATTTGCTTCTAAACATATGAGGGTTGTTCTTCTTCATGATATCGTTCGATTCCCTCATTGCATCATGCATTTAGTGATTTCTCTAAAGTGACTTTATTAGACGAGTCATTTTATTAGTCAATATTTTCTATCTAGTATCTAAAATATAGATGGGTTCCTCATAGTAAGATATATTGTGCTCCAATTATAATACATCAGAAGTGAGAACATCTGTTCGGTATGGCATATACTTCCTTAAAAATAATACATGAAAAACATCATTTAATTTTGAGATATTTCATGGTATATAAAAATGATAAGAAATAACTATAATTATATCATGAATTTAAACGTGTTTGATGCACTTGAGGCCTAGTTTCAATTTCTTACAAAACCATATTATACCCTTCCATTGAGGTACTTTCTAGAAAACAAGATCTCTGACATGGAATTCCAAATATTTCCTTTAATTATATATATAAATATTTTTTTCATACTTTGAGATGCTTTGTCCTGAGCCTAAATAGCCCTAACCTTTATTGTTGTCTATTCATCATGTTTTTTTCTAATGTATTTCATTGAATCAAATTCCTTCAAACAAGTTGGAGTAAAAAATATATGGCCATAAAATAAATCTCAGTATTATTATACTTCTGAAGGATTTTCCATAATTTTTATGGGAAACTCGAATCACAATTAGAAACAATTTAATTATGTATGATGAAAAGTATTAAAATTTCATTAATACATATCTTCTTAAGTCATTCAAGAGGTAAATCCTTTTTTATGGGATGTAAATATGCTGATTTGGTTAGGAGATCAATATTAACCAATATTTCATCATTCTGTCTAGGAGTATTTTGTAGTCCTATGAAAAATTACATAGTAATTTTATCTCATTTCCACATCAGAAAAGGATTATATCTTCAATGTTCATGCCTACTAACTTCCCATAATTCATAGCTTTAATTTTAATCTAAATGTTTTCGTCATAAAATTGAAAACATTTTCAGTTTTATAATAAATATAGTTTCAAAATCATTTGAAAATTGATTTATGTCTCCCCTTATTAAATAACTCCCATATTCATATTTACTAGATCTATGAACGTAGGATCACTCTACACCCCTATTTAAGTCAGAACTCCATGATGTTACCTACTCAATGCATCCACTACGTAATTTTCTTCTCTTGTATGGTAGTGTATTAAGAATTCATAATTCTTATGTGACTCAATCCCTCACCTTTGCCTCATGTTGAGAACTTTTTTTGACAGGATATATTTTATGCTTTTAAGATCTATGTATATTTCACATATTTCCCTGTAGATATAATGTCTCTATTCTTTCGAATCAAATATTATTATTTCTAACTATAGATCATGGGTTGGATAGTTATTTTCATGATTCTTCAATTTCATTGATGAATATATAATAACTTTATATTTTTTTAGGAGAACACAACCAAGTCTTTTCTTTGACGCATCATTATATATCACAAACCCATCACTTCCAAATGCTAAGGTAAAAATAGAATCATTTAACAACTTCTTATTTAGTTCATCAAAACATTATTCACATCCATTTTTTCAATAAAAAAACATAACCCCTTTATGAGTAATAATTGTTAATGGGTAATACTATTAGGAATAATTCTAAAGGAATCAGTGATAGTAACCAGTAAAACCAATGAAACTACATACCTTAATTATGTTTGTTAGTATAGGTCATTATTTTAATTACTTTCGCTTCATAGTATCTACCCAGATTACAACTTTGGAGACAATATGGCCAATGACATAAACTTCTTGATTTTCAAAATCATACTTTCTAAATTTACCATATAAATCATTCCTTCTAAGATTCTATTGAATGATTTATAGGTGATTCTCATGGTCCTCATAACATTTATAATACACCAAAACATCATTAATGAATCTCATAAAAAATCATCAAGATATTACTTGAAAACTCTATTCATTAGATCCTTAAAACATAAGATGAATTAGTCAATCCAAATTGAATCACTATAAACTACTAATTTCCAAATGTTATTCAAAATATTTTATTAGGAATGTATTCCTTCCTTACCCAAAAATGATGACAACTACAATGAAGGTCCTTTATTAAAAAATCTTAGGCTGGTTGAAGTTGATCCAATAAGTCATCAATGCAAGGTAGAGGATAATTATTCTTTATCATTATAGAATTGATATCTCTTTTACCAATGAAAAAACACATGGATCCATATTTATTCTTTACAAAGAATATAGGGGATCCCCATTGTGAAACACTAGGTTGAATAAATCCCTTATCACCCAAATCCTACAATTGTGCCTTCACCACCACTAATTCAATAATGGACATTCTATAGCTATGATTTGATATTGGTCTTTCACTGATGGTTAAATCAATGGAAAACTCAACTTCATGTTCTATGGGATTTCTAGAAAATACAAAATTATATTTCTGTGCAATATAAACATCATTAGTTTGAATTTTACCTTCTTCATCCCTATATTTTTTCCCTTTTCTTCTCTAATAATCACATTTAGTAAAGCTACTAGGGGAGGATCAAGATGATACTCAGTTGATGAAGTATCTTCTACAAAGATAGGGAATTCTACATCTTCTTCACAAATCGTAATATACTTCTTCTTGAAATAGTTTTTTTATAATACTTTAAAATTCAGTCCATAACATTGATTATAACGAATTCAACCAAATGGCTTCTAATAAGGTTAAAAATTAAAGCACACTTACATTTCATAATAGAGAGATACAAACAAAACCTTGTTACAATGAGACATCCATTATAAGTTTAGACTGATAAATACATTCCTAAATTAAATAGGAAATGTATAATTGTCATGGAAAATAAGGTAGTTATAAAAGAGTGTGAGGCTCTAGAGTTAAATAATGTATTAGATAAATTTGACTGAAAATTCATTTTTTTTATTTTTGAAAACTACTTTTTGGTTAAGTGATAACCCACTAGAACAAATCACTTTGAGGCTATGTGTGAACCAGCAGATCATTACAAGGAGCCATTGACAGACTGAACAAAGAACCTTGTCTAGGACAAAACTTCCCCAAAACACCATGAAAACACGCATGATCATCACTTTGATTCTAAGTGAGAACCGATCAAACAAAAACAAAAGTAAAACCCACATTGAAACAAGACACAATAAAACCACACCAAAGAGACTTCAAGACTAGAAAATTCATCATCAGATCCACTATAACCATCCCAATTTTTGAAAGAAACACTCAAACCAGTCCATAGTGGGGATGTGCGCGAAGGGTAAGTCCAAAAGAGCAGAGGAGAATCAAAAATTAGGGGAGCCAAACCCAAAGGTGAAAACAACAAATAGGGGAGATCAGGTGAGGGAATTTCTCAGCCCCTAGCATTCAAGGGGTCGCCCTTTGGGACCTCGTACTAACCCAGGAAGAAGACACAAAACCTGCCTGATCCGACACTGAAGAAAACCAGACGTGAAAATTTTAGAGAGGACACCGTTAGAGGCGAGCATTCCTGCATCTGCTATCCGTATCGGCATACTAACTCAGGAAAACAAACACTAATGCCCTAATTCAGAACACCACAAACCATGTTGAAACCACTGAGGCTGACCACCAACAACATCATCGACACCGAACATTCCTGCATTTAAATGATGCAAATTCCCTAGGAAACCTCAAGCAAGGGGTTCTTCAATAGGGATTGTGACTCCAAAAAACTAAAGGTTGACTGAATCGTCGCTCCGTCGAAGGGGGGGAGATTCGCTGAAGAATCCCGACCGCATAACCAATGTTTTGAATTTGAGACCCATTCGACCCAAACCAATGCGAGGAGCACCATCTGAGACCTCCACATCGGTCATCGGGGCAGGTGGAGGATTTGGGGATGGGGGTGAGCCTTCAATGCCTCTGAATGAGGAAAATCCTAGATCTGAAGCTCCCGATCTAGAAAGAAGGGGTGGAACCATTGTCGCCGACAGTTCCGGGGAGAAGACACGTGGTCGTGCGTCGAGCAAGGGGGAGCAGGATACAATCCGAGCTGGAGTCGATGTCCGATCTGCATTGCGCGAGAAAGAATCCGGACGGGGGAAGGATGAGAAGCCGAAGAGGGGAGGCATATGGGGGGTGGTGCTGTGGTGGGGGTCAATGCATTAGATAAATTCGAATATTGGATTAAAGTACACGCCACCACGTCATTGGGTACATCCCCCTCAGTTGTAGTGACCGCACTTGGCCTCCTCCATTTGGATTTTTTTATAGTAGATTCCCGTGTGGCTTGGAAAATTTGATTTCATAGTGACCCATCTCTTTACAACTATGGAATTGGACTTTATTTATTTATTTCCTCATCCATTCATGACCATGGTGACCCTAATCTCCAAACCTATAAAAAATCTCAATCACATCAACCATTTTCCAGGTTGATTCTTATAACACCCCATGATTTCATAGTACATTATCTCTTTAAATTAGTTTAATAACTTATGTTTCACGCAACACTGACTTTTCTGGAGTTATACGCAAGATTGAGTTTCTATAAAACAACACATTAGTATTATTATTATTTAAAGGATATATTTATTTATCAATTAAATATAGTAATATGAATAGTAACAAATAAAATTTTAATTCTATTTAAATTGTGTTAAAATAAATAAAAAAAATTTATAATGAGATGTATAATTTTTGATAAAATGGTTATATATTTAGAAAAACTATTTTCTTAAAAGAACTACTTTTTATGTCCTTTTTTGAACAATAATAAAAATAATTTTTGATACTCATAAATATTTAATTTGGTAAAATAGACATCATTCTGGAATTAAGAATATCAAAATTAACTTAGAGTGAATGTTTGTTATTTTTCTAAAAACATTCAAATTTTGATGAATAGTGACAAATACCGCATAGTACATAAAAACCAAATTTTTCATTTAAATATTTTTTTTAATTAAAATTAATTTTCAAGTAGAAATATATTCATAATACATATATTAGTCCAATGCAATTCATTTGAGTCATTTTATAATAAGATTAGATATATAAAATTTTATTGAACTTTTTAACGTCTTTTACCCACCTTTTAGGCACATTTGCAATTTTTTATAAAATATAATTTTACTGCTTCTGTGTATTAAATTTCAAAAATATAATAGGAACAATTTTCATCAGTAAGTAAGATTTTGTTTAATAGGTTGAACATAATTTATGGTGAATAGTGACTTTTGAATTTTATTTAACCCATTTAAAAGTAAATAGGGTAATTAATGGTAAAAATAATATTATAATAATATAAAATTACACTAAAATATATCTTATTTATATTGTATTAGTGTTTTTAGGCCAAAATATTCCATGGGACAAAAATATGATTCTTTTTTATCCACTTGAGTTATATTATGACATTTATTATATTTTATTTAAAGAAGAGTTCAAAGTGTTAAATTCAAAATTTAATAACTAGACCAATTTTAATATAGGGTTATACATAACATAAATTTGACTATAAATATTCATTAGAAATATAAAATTATTTCCTACATCATGGTATTTTATTATTAATTTTTATACATTAATTAATTAAATTTATTTATTACATAATGATGATGTTGTAATTACCTAATTAATGAAAGATTATAATAAATGATATTATAAATGTTAAAATAAACGTGATTTGGAAATTTTGATGACATAAACTAATGTTTTAGGTGAATATCAAATTTTATGATTGATTTATATTTTTATGGAATAATGTTTCTATGACTTCTGAAAAAAGAAACTATTAAATAGTAACAAAATTGACATAAATGACATTTTAAAATAAATTCTATTTTATTAAATAATATAAAATTCATAAAAATATATGGTTCTTTAAACTAACATGGATAGTGATAAAATTTTATAAATGATCTTCTTTAGTTTATTTTGTGAACTTATATTAAATATATTAACCTTGTAATATAAAAAAACAAGAAGACATGGTAAGCGTGAAACTATTTAACTAAGGGTTAAAGCTGAATAATAAGGTTAATATGATGACCTAAAAGTGAATAAAACCTATTGGTTGAGAGGATTTGGACCCCTCCTCATCTTATCCTCTAATTAAATCAATTTCTAGCTATTAGAAACTGAAAAGTATTTTACAATAAAGTAATATTTCAACATTTTTCCTAAAGTGCCCCTCACCTCTCTAATAAAAGGGAACCTCCATCTCTTTTTAATTCACACCTCCAAAGCCATTTTTCTCTGCAAAAACCTGCCAAAATCTCATACAAACATCCCTTAATTCAACACAGAGGCTATACCTTGAGCGTAAATCCATCCTTTTTATCTGTTTTGTTAAAATCAAAAGGAAACACTCGAAGAAGTGGTAATTATTTTATCATCTATTTCAAAGTTATTTTCTTCTTCTACTTCCTCTTCCATTGTTGTTACCATAATAAAATAAAAAATTCAAAAAAATATACATTTCTGATATTTTATTATAAATATTTTGCAACCATATTCATTATTCTATCAATTCTATGTATGACAAAGTCACTATGTGTGTGTACGAATGGCTTACCGTCTCTATGGCGTGGTGTAGTTTGTTATTCAACACTACATTATTTGGATGGGTATAATAATGAGTATAATTAATGTAAATAATTAGTTTAAAAAGACAATTATTATGTATATATAATATAACATCCAATTAAATACCTTTTCACCATCAATAAAATGATATTGTCGTTTGTGCGTACGTACGGCTTACCGTCTCCACGACGCAATGAGATTCATCTTCAAAGTTCACCATTACAGAATTTATATATATATATATTGATTAAGTATTGGATATATGGAATAATATTTCTATTTGAATAATATATTTTTATGTATAAAAATATATATATATTCACTTACTTCCATATTATACAATAAGAAAACAGAAACAACGTTCATGTGTATATACAGACTACCGTCTCCATGAATGGTGTTTTCATTTCATATATATATATATTTTAAATATATATATTTTGAATATATATGATATATAAATCATTTTTTATAGTTTGGAAGTATTAAAATCATGATCTAAGTGATACGATCATGAATAACAAGGTAAAACACATACGTTAAACAAAGCGATTATTACCCAAAATATTACTTTAACATAGAAATTATTATTAAATGGGTAGTATGAAGTCATAGATGAATCATATATGATATCATTAATACAAATATAGTTCGAGTTTAATTTAATAATATACTATGGGAATTATACAAGAGGTTAAATGTACCCTCGACTAAAGAAATGTATAAGGTAAGGTTAATCTCACAATCTCATTATTATTTGAGGTTGTTGAAGTATATGTATCCACTAGGACATCTTTATCATCCCTGTCCATGTTTTGAAAAATGTTTTCATAAATATTTTTACTATAATCTTATGTATTTTTAAATTATTTTTACCCATGTTTGTATTTTTATTAAGTGTTTTGAAAAGAATATTTTAGACATTTTCCAAATGAGGTACTTTATGACCTTTTTGACAAATTAAGGAAATAATGTTTTCTAACTTATACCGTATGAGTGGCTATTTTATTCTATTATGTCACCTTACCATTTTTTATCTTACCTTACAAGTTAATAAGGTTATTTTAATAATAAAGGTTTTATTTTAATATTTCATTTCTTTAAAAAAATTTAAAGTAAAAGGGATATTTTCATCAAAGAGTTTTAATGAATTTATTAAATTATTTTCATGTATGTCAACATCCTATGTTGGATTTTATGTTTAATTGAAGTTGATTTATTACAATACAAATCTTCCATATTATATTAAAGGTTTTGTGATAATTTTAACTATAGATGTTCTATTTTTATACCATTAATGATTTAAAGTTAAATACTAAACTTTTTTATGCTAGCTTTAATATGAATGTTTATGTTATGTTTGATCCTTTTCATATGAGGAATGCATTGGACTAGTAAGTGACTGGCAGAGCCTGCTATAACCCCTTGATGCATCGATAGGTCTCATAAGACAAACTAGTCTCATGGAACAAGGCCTTGATAGAATATTTGTGAATGGCCTTGGCACAAGGCCTTGACATAGTAGTTATTATGTATAGAATTATGTATTCCATCGTTATGAAATTAGTTATAAAATGTGATTATTTGACTAGTAGAATATCCATGTACATGTTTATATGGTAATGTTTGACTTATTTTTACCATATTATGTTCATGTTTTATATTTAATATGATGTTATTTTTATTATAGATATTTCCTTAAAAGTTTATAGCTTCTGATAAATTATTAACACTTACTGAGCATCTAAGCTCCCCCCTTTTTATTTTTTTCTTTTCCTTGGATGCTAAGAAGTGAATTTTGATTGATATATATGGTTAACCTAGGAGAATAATGGAATCCTAAAATGATTATCTATTTTGTATTTCATATTATAAATTTTAATGATATGTTCTTCTATGTGATTTATTATCCAAGACCGCCAAACTAATCGGTCCTTCAGGACTTGATTCCTTATAATCATGCTTATGTATTTAATTATTAAACTGACTCTGGGTTTCTGGGGTCAAGGAATTATAGTTGGTATCAAAGGAAGTTTAGAAACACCCATGGAAATAGATATAGAAAACATAGATTAGGGATTATAACCCTAAGATAGAAATTGAGGATAAGTATAGAGGAACCTCGTAGAATTTGATTAATGTAGGGATTATGTGGATTTTCCCAAAAATACATCCATATATGGATAATACAAGTAGACCTGGCTCTGACAAAGATGTACCTAGGGGTAAAAACTCTAACATGGTTTTCTAGGACTGACTAGGGGTAGCCTGGTACGTGACAACGAGACTTACTACACACTTAGTTTGACACTCATAGGGGATATTATTAGTATAATTTACATTTTCATTACAAATAATTATGAAGGATTTATGATTAAATATGTCTGCAAAGAATCCAATTTTTTGATTATGAGATTAAATATGATTTTTTTTCAATTAATGCTATGTATTTCAGTATTTTAGAATCATGCATTATAATTCATAACCTAATATAGTGTCTGACATTGTTTATAAATGGCACCTGGTATAAGGAATAAATACCTCACCAATGGACATGTTCCAAAAGTAAGAAGGATCCTATCATTAATCTTCTTAAGCGAACATTTTGAAGGAAAATAGCCTCCTATGTATTCCTATCATATGAGGAAATCATATCATGTGTTGATAATATAATTAAACAATTCTATGAGCCCTATGGCTTTAAAGGGAAGCTAGAGAAGAAGAGTATGGCAGAGGGAATTATGGATAAAGGGAAGAAGGGAAAGAATTATTTTCTCATATGTGATAACTGTAGAAAGAATCACTCTGGGAAGTGCTTGAAAAGATTGAGTGTTTGTTATAAGTGTGGAGAAAAGGGTCATCAGGGAAAAGAATGCAAAGGGAACAAAGAAAAGACTAATATTCATTGTTTCAACTATTGTGAAATGGGGATTTATGAAAAAAAATTCCCTAAGTGTCAAGTAAATATATATTATAAGAATCAAAGGGATCAAGTCAAGCATGAGCTGTTACTGCAATCAATGTGGAATAATTAATGTGTTTGTGTTTCTAGAACAAATAATTATGTCATTTGAGTGTTGTATCAATGATATATTGGTTATATTAATTATGGAAATAAA
Organism: Viscum album; assembly: GCA_963277665.1. Taxonomy (NCBI): domain Eukaryota; kingdom Viridiplantae; phylum Streptophyta; class Magnoliopsida; order Santalales; family Viscaceae; genus Viscum; species Viscum album. Next base: position 1,244,688,882 of record OY728153.1, read on the forward strand.
TAAGTATGGTACTACAATACTATTTCATTAAAGATTTGAGATTGTATGGAACTATGAAATGTGACTCGATATCAATTTAAAATTTTTGGAAAATAAATGGTTGAGGGAAAGATAAACCTTAATATAGTCTCGATACCAAGGTAGTGATTTTATAATAAGAGATGATTGATTTGGATAAATTATATTGAATATTTATGGCTAACTTGGAACTAATTAGTTGTTTTTTATTCCATCATTGTTGGAGTTTACAACATATTTGGATTTAAGGAGTATATTTAGTATTCTATAAGGAATAAGGGAGTATGGATGTATTCAATAAGGCTTTATGGTAATTCAAGGTGTTACCATGTTTTAAGAAAATACATAATGAAGGTATTCACATGTTATTAAGGGGGTAAAAGAGATATTAGATATGATTAACTCCCATAAAAAATCTTGGACTATGAGTTTGGACACATGTATTTTGGATATGTCTAAAGGTTGGAATGAAGTAATTTGAGCACTTGATATTTTGTTTGAGGTTAAAGTATAATTTATTGGATACTTTGACCTAACCTTTTGGATCTAAGTAAACATATAGAGGATTAAGAAAATACTTGTGGCCCTTATGATTCATTAAATTCTCTTCAGGTGTAAAAAAATCATTTTTTAACATTCATTTACTAGTGTAAGGGATGAAGTGAAAATAGATCTAAGAACAACATAATGACAAGATTATGATTATGAGATGTAATGAAATCAAGTATGTTTTTTTTGAGTTCTTATCATGATATTATATTAATTACTCCTCTTCAGAAAAAAGTATCTAAAAAATTTGTTAACCTAATACCTTATTTTTTGTTGAACCGATGATACTTTAAATCATTATAGATTTATGGCTTTGAGGTCCTCAATTTTCCATTTATTGTTCACTTGTTTGTGATTGATGACCTCAATAACTCCCTGTAAATATTTAATTTTTTCCTATAATTATGTGTCTCTAATTCCCAATAGTGTTCTTATATTTTCATCCTAATTTGGTGGTGACATTTTCATTTCCCATTACCTCTTATTAAGACTAAATTTTATTATCCCAATTTTTGATATGGGTTATCCACAATGGTATTTTCGATTTTTGACCTTTTATTTTTGAAGACCAAATTAAAATTGAGAGGAATCAATTTATTAAAGGAAGGGTGAATGTAAGACTCCAAGATTTCATAGTATGTTATCTCTTTAATATAATTTAATAGCTTATATTGCATGCAACACCGAATTTTCTTGCATTATAAGCAATATAGAGTTTCTGTAAAACAACATCCATCTAATGGACCGAATGCCTTTATTTTTATTATTGATTTTGATAATCCACCTTTCAAGGGGTGAGGTGAAACCCTTACAATGACCATAGGTGTAGGTATAACATGGCCCGCAGGCCTTAGAGAAATTCATTGCCCATAGGATTCAAACATTATATAATGCCCAGAATAACTACATGGAACTGCTCCTCCCCAAAATCTTCATCATGAAATCAGATCTCCACCTTCACATGGCTGTTTGACAAGGATATCACATTCATGCACAAGCTTGTCTCGATGGCAGGTTTTATACCCTCTCATTCTTTCAATCTGTGTAGCTTCTACTATGGTGAAATCTCCTTACTCATCCTCCTATAGAGATTGTTCTTTATAGGTTATCTAGTTTGCATCTGCATATAAGGTGGACCAAAGGCCTTGGGGTGGACTGAAGTCCTTAAAGGGCTCAGGGACCAAATTAGTGGCCCAAAGGCTCAAATATAGGCAAATTTCTGGCTACTACAGTGCCAAATAGTTCCTTCTACATTCCCGCTACAGTACCTACTACAATACTACATAGTTCCCGCTATAGTGACTGCTACAGTACATCTATAGTACCTGCTATAGTAATGCTACAATACCCCCAAAAATTGTGCCTCTGCCTAGATTTGATCCCGGGTCACCTGGATGCACTTAAGAGTCCCCACCAATTGGGATGAGGCTCATGTGCTTCTGCGAAACAACACACTTGTATTATAATTATTTAAATGAAATATTTATTAATCAATTAAATATTGTAATATGAATAATAAAAATAATTTTTAAATTATATGTACTCATTTTTAACATAAATAAATATTATTTATAATGAAATGTATAAGTTTTGTTAAAATAGTTATATATTTAGTATAAATATTCTCTTAAAAGAACCAATTTTTTTTTTCATTTTGTGAACAATAAGAAAAATAATTTTAGACACTCCTAAAAATTGAATTTTGAAAAACAGAATTCATTTTTTAATTCGGAATATCAATATTATCTTAGGGTGAATTTTTGGTATTTTATTAATAACATTCAATTTCTGATGAATAGTGAAAAATACTACATAGTACATAAAAACTGACTTTTTCATTTAAATAATTATTTTTAATTAAAATTTATCTTAAATTAAAAAATAATAATACATATATTAGTACAAGGTAATTCATTTGCGTAATTTTATAATAATATTAGATATATAAAATTTTATTGAACTTTTTAACGTACTTTACCCACTTTCTATGCACATTTGAAAATTTGCAGAAAACGTAATTTTATCACTTCTGTGAATTGAATTTCAAAAATCCAACAAACACGGTTTCCATTAGTATGTAAAATTTGGTTTAATTGGATGAAAATATTTTTTTATGGATAATAAGTTTTGAATTTTATTTACCATAGTTAAAAGTAAATTGGGTAATTAAAAGTAAAAATAATATTATAATAATGTAAAATTACACCAACATATGTCCTAATTATATTGGATAAGTGTTTTTCGAAAAAAAATCAAGCATGGGACAAAATTTTGATCCTTTTTGATCCACTTGGGTTAGATTAAGACATTTATTAAATTTTATTTAAATAATATAAAATTCATTAAAATATAAGGATTTTCCAAATAACATTTATACTGTTAAAATTTCATAATTTATCCACTTTAGGTTCGTTTTGAAACTTATAGTAACTATATTAACCTTGTAGTATAAAAATACAAGAAGGCATTGTAAGAGTTCAACTATTTAACTAAGGATTGAATCTAAATGACAATGTTAATATGATGTCCTAAACATGTCTAAAACCTATTGTTTGAGAGTATATATACCCATACTCATCGTATCCTAGAAATAAACCAATTTGGAGCTATTAGAAAACTTAAATTATTTTATAATAAATTAATATTTCAATATTTTTCATAAAGTGCGCATCACCTCTCTTATAAAAGGTAACCTCCCATTATTTTTAATTCTCAACTACAATGAGATTTTGTTCATGCAAAACCTACCCAAATCTCCAACCAACTTTCCTAAATTCATCCTAGAGGTCTTACCTTGAGCATAAATCCAACCTAAGAATCCATATTTTTTTTCAAATCCACGGGAAACACCTGAAGAAGAAGTAATTATTTTATCACATATTTCAAAGTTCTTTTCTTCTTATAGTTTTTATTTCATGGCTATTACCATAATAAAATATAAACTTCAGTACCTTATACACGATGATATGCTGTTATATATATTTTACAACCATATTCATTATTCTATAAAACATATGAAGGAAAAAGTCACTATTCCTTCATATGTATGACTTACTGTCTCCACGTCATGGTGTTGTTTGTTATTTAACTCCACATTACTTAGATGGGTATAATAATGAGTATAATTAATGAAAATAATGAATATAACATTCTAATTATTCTGTATATATAATATACTGTCCAATTAAATACCATTTCACCATCAACTGAATGATATTGTTGCTCATGCATACGTATGACTTACAGTCTCCACGACACGATGAACTTCATCTTCAACGATCACAATTCCAGAATTTTTATAAAAATTTATATATTGATTAAGTATGAGATATATGAAATAATATTTCTACTATATTAATATATATTTATGTAGATTAATATATGTTGTTTACTTACTTTCATAGTGTATGATAAAAATTGAAACAATGTTCATGCATATGTACGGACAACCGTCTCCATGAACAATGTTTTCATTTCATATATATATCTATTATAAATATTTATATTATGAATATATATGATATATGAATCATGTTTTATATTATTTATGTATGTAAATCATTATCTAAGTGATATTATCAAGAATAACAAGTTTAAACATGTACGATAAAGAATGTGGTTATTACCCAAAATGTTTCTTTAACATGGAAATTTTTATTAAATGGTTAGTATAAAGTTATAAATTAATAATATATGATATCATAAATATGAATATGGTTATGGTGTAATTTAATAAAATACTATGGCCGTTATATAGGATGTTAAACGTACCCTCGACTAATAGAAAGTACAATGTAAGGGTTAATCTCAAAACCCCTTTATTATTCAATGTTGTTGTTATGTAAGTATCTACTGGGACATCATTATCATCCATTTCCATGTTTCTAAAACTATTTTCATAAATTTCTTTATTATAATCCTATGGATGTTTATAGTCATTTTTACCCATGTTTGACTTTTTATAAACGAAATTTAATGGAATATTTCAGTCATTTTCCAAACAAGGTACTTTATGACCTTTTCAACAAATTAAGAAAAGAATGTTTTAATAATTTATACGGTGTGAACAGATATTTTCCACCATTATTTTTCCTTACCACTTTTAATATTCCCTTACATGTTTACAAGGTTATTTTAAAAATAAATGTTTTAATTTAAAATTCCACCAATTTTAAATGTTTTATTTTAAAAGGGATATTTCCTTATATAGTTTTAGTGAATTATTTAAATTATTTTCATCTATGTCATTATCCTTTTTTAGATTTTATGCTTGTTTGAAGTTGATTTATTATGATACAATTCTTCCATATTGTATTGAAGGATTTTTAATAATTTTAACTATGAAAGTCCTATTTTTATACAATCCTTGGTTTGCTGTTAAATTATTAAAATTTCGTATTCTAGTTTTGATACGAATGTTTATGTTTTGTTTCACCCTTTTCATATAAGAAATGCATTAGACATAATAAGTGATGAGTGGGACCTTCTATAACCCCTAATTCATTGGTTAGTCTCAGAAGACAAACTAGTGTCTTTAAACAAGGCCTTGACATAATATTTGTGAATGGTATTGGCACAAGGCCTTGACGTAGTAGTTATTATGTCCGACATTATGCATTCCCTAGTTATTCAATTAGTTATGACATGTGATTATTCGACTAGTAGAATATCCCTGTTCATGTTTATATGGTAATTTTTGACTTATTTTTACCATATTATGTTTATGTTTTATGTTTAAAAGTTTGGTGTTTTTATTATACATCTTTCCTTAAAATATTACAGGTTTCAATAAATTATTTACACTAACTGAGCATATGAGCTCACCGCTTTCTATAGTTTTATTTTTTTGAGAATCTATGAAGTGAATTATGATTGATATGTGGGGTTGAGCTATGGGAATAGTGGAATCCTCAAAGGATTATATATTTTGTATTTTATGTTTTAAATTGTAATGTTAAGTTCTTATATGTAATCTATTTTCCAAAACTGCTAAATTGATCAGTCCTTCGTGACTTGATTCCTTGTAATCATTATAATGTATTAAAATAATGCACTAGATTCGGGCTTTTGGGGTCTGGGCATTACAATTCATCCCATATTTTTCAGAAGTTGTAAATTATTGTGTTTTCTTATTCTTATTTTACAAATTCCCTTTTAAGAGTGTTTGGAAAAACTCTTCTTCTCATCATTCCCATTGAATATATATGATTTAGAAAATTACTTCTCTATTTTGACAGTGCATAAAACTATTTCATCATATGATGATATAGTTTGAGAGACTAGTGCCCTCTGGAGACTCGTTTTAAGTCCTTCAAAGAAATGGTTAATATTTCATTTTTTTTCATATTGTATGTATCATACTAATCTAGCCTTATATAGGATGCCTCATACACTAAAACACATTCCTCATCCTTTTTCCTTTATCTGAGGAACTTTATATTTATTTTAATTTATTCCTCATGAGGGAAATATTTTTCAAAGAATGTCTCCTTAAAAGATTTTCATTACATGAGGTTTATTTACTCTTTCTCCCTAGTATTCAACATCAGTGACCACCATTGATAGACATATCCTTTGAGACAATATACTTCAACTGTAACATTTTTCTTTTCATCACATCCCAATTCCAAAAAGATCTTCTCTATAGACTTAATCAATTGTTTAGCTACCATTGGATTAGTAGTTTCACTATATTATGGGGGATTCTAGTACATAAAGTGATCCAACATAATATAGTATCTCTGATGAATATTTTCATACATCAAGGAAATGTTATTGGCCATATCCAAATTTATCTTCCATAATACATCCCTAATTTTCATAGTTCCAATACGAACAAGATTGGCCTCCTCGGCAGGGAAATATCTACATTGTCTGTGAGTATTAATACCCTAATTCCTTGTAGGAACCATTTATATGTAATAGAATATACTATATTAGATAATAAAATTATGAATTTTAAATCATAATATAAAATTACAAATATGGTGTAACACTTAGAAAAAATGAAAACTTTTGAATTATTAGTTTCAAAATCCTAAACATGGTTTCCTAAAAGATATATTTATTTTAAAATCCTTAAGAGTGTTTTATAGAGAAATTGTGATTTATCCTAATTTTATTCTCTAGGAGTATCAAACTATGTTAATGGTAAGGCCCATTATTTGGTACCAGGTTGAAATTGAGTGAATCATGACACACCCTTTTAGAATTATTACCCCTAGGTACCTCTATTCCAGAACCACACCCACTTGTAGTATCCAAACAGATATGTATTTTTTAGGAACATCCAAATAATCAGGTTCTTACTAAACCATTTGGATGTTCATCTTTACTTATCCTCAATTTATATCATAGGGTTATGTTACCTAATATATTTTTTCCAAAATCCAGTTCCCAAGAATTCCACTAAACTTCTCGTGATACCAAATGTAACTACCCTCACCCTAGGTGCCCAAAACCGGTGGTTTACATTCTTACATTGTAATTGATACCATAAATCCCATCCCAATGGGTCTAATAGTTTAGTAGTTTTGGATAACTACATACACACATGTTACCTATTTTACATATGGAAAAGAAAATGAAACATATTTCCTAAAAAATAAAATGCCTAACATCCATGAAAAATCATTCAAATGACACCTCTTCATAAACTAGGGAGAGGAAAAAAAATAAGGGTGATCCCAAATTCTTAGTAATGGTTACATATAGCATAATTTATAATTAATCAATAATCATAATCAATATAGAAATGTAAAAAAATGAACACACATTCCATTTAATCGCTAACTGAAAATAAAATGAATCTAGAGATAATGTCATATAGAAAACCTCATCAATAATGATAATTGAATTATATATGAATTAAATGCTTAATTATTGGACATCATGTATGAGACACATGAAAATCTCTACCATAAAGACATTTCACAAAAGGGTTTAAAACTACTCATTAAAACCCGTATAATTTTCCCAAATTATTTTTCTCATGAGACCTATCAATTAATAAAGGATCTATATAAAGTCTATTACCCACTAATCATTTCCAGTCCAAATCATTCCAAATATATCAAATATCTGATTTAATTCATAAACAATTTTCCTTATCAAATATCTATATTGAGTATAGAATATAGTTTTATCAATATATCACAAATAAATAAAATAACCTTAAATGTAAACACTATATGTAAAATAGTACATAGTTTATAAAATAATAATTGAAATCATACAAGAATAAGGATATTTAAAATAAATATAGTGGATAATAATAAATTATTACAAATAAGTGATTGTTTTAAGAGAATGTTAACAATCACAAATGGAAATGAGATTGTATGATAACTTTTACAATTTGGTAATTTCCACTTCAAATCCCACTAGAAGTGATAATTAAAATTAAATAAAAAAATAAAATTTAGTTTGAATTAATTATGATATACATGGTAATGAGGAATTATATATACCATTTAAAAGTGAATTGGTGCATAAAAAATAAGCCTCAATGGTGCGTAAATTGGTATGAAATCAATTACCTCACACTTACTTTTGATTGTACATTATTTACCCTCATATATAATGGTTTTGAATTTTTTATTAACTTATAATAGAAATATATTAATATTTATAATATCATAAATGATATTGTTATAAAATATTAGTACCCATTCATTAATAATCATTCATTAGTTTTATTATTTCGTGTGTTAATTTCCATGATTTCTTATGCTTGTTTTATCATTGACTATATATTCCTTGCACATATTATAGGGTTTCATAATTTCTAGAAAAATAATAATGATTATAAATAAATTAAAATTTTAAGATCAATCATGAAATATGGTTACGAAAATATATTCTCATTGCTTCGTGAAGGTTGTAGTTCACACATTCTCGAATGATGCTATTATATTTTTTGTGTACAAAGAAAATAATATATACTATTTTTTAGGATAGTGAATTATTAATAAATATAATAATTATTTCAATTAAATAACTTATAATCATTAAAATTATCTTTATAAACTTCTATGAAAAGTGTTGATGAAATGTGAATAACATTACATCGTGAGGCGGTGTCCACTGTACACACGAGTGACATTATTGTATCACCTATGGAATGGAATGAAATATTATATACATGATAAAATGACTAAATATGTGCGATTATGTTATAAATATAATATATATACTTTATATACATCATCATAACCAACCATTAGGGTAGGTAATGGAATAACGAATGATATCAGTTCTCTAGGTGGTAGTCCACTATAGACATGAACAATGATTTCATAACCCATTTAATAGAAGTATGTGTGGTTTTAGGTTTTAACCTTATCTAAAACATCTAAGTATATGGAATAAATTTAATTTATTATAAAATAATTTTATAATATGAATTAAATGAGGTGGATAAGAAAATAAAATAACGATTCTTTTTGAAGAGCATTTTCTATTCTTCAGGTATCCTCTTTAGGTTGGTACTAAAGGTTTCATAGGATGGATTTCTTCCTAAAAATGGATTCTATGTTGAGGTTTGAGAAGTAATAAATTGATTTGGGTTGGGTTTGGATGACCCTATTAGCTTGAGAGGTGTGGAGAAGTTTGGGGACTGAGTTTCCTTTTATAGTTGAGTAGGAGTGACACTTTTATAAATACACAAAAGTATTCACTATTGGGAGGTCAATCAAACCTCAAGTGGCTATAATATTTATAATTAATTGGGTGGGATTATGATATTATTTATAAATATCTCTAACAGATAATGAAACATACTTTTTAATCATTTCCCCTTAACTTCTATGTTTCTCAATTTTTACCATTTTTTTCGCTATTGTAACTAGTTTTCTAGCCTAGGTAAACTATCATTTAATTATAAATAAACTTGAGATATATGTTATAATTTGGACTCAAAAATACTATAAATTATTTCTAATTTTTAATTTTAAATACTTGAATTTTTTAGATTAATTTTAATATGATCTCACGTAACGTGCAAAGGAAAAACATTAACCTTAATCACAAAAACTGGGTTTTTACTATTTATCAGTCAATATATTCATTATAATATATCTATTGGTAAATTAGTGGATTATAATTTATATTTAATTATTTTTAAAAATAAATAGACAAAATATATGATTTTTATTAATTTTAAATAAATTAATAAAATATCATTTATTATAAAATAACTTTAATTTTAGTCTTGACATTTTTAATTTAATATGAATTTAAATATATGAAGACAATAATATAATTAGAATATATTATGTTACCACCTATATAAAATTATTTATTTAGTAATAAAATAAATGTAATATAATAATTCATTCAATTTACTTCACTTTTTATATTTTTAGTATGAGTTATTGTAATTGTTTATTAATTAAATAATTACTTAGTAGGTGTTTCTTAAGAACTAGATATAATTATTTCATCTCTAAAATTTAATGATTATTTATTATAATCAAAAAACTAATTTATTTTTCAAAATAATATCTGTAACTAAACCTATTTTTTTATACTTATCCCAAATCTATATACATATTAAAAACAAGGAATGTTATTTTTTGTCTTTTTATATACATAACATATTATATAGGTCACTTTAACGGATATGTGTCCCAAAAATTCATAACATTATATAATAAGGTCATAAAGTTCATTAAATGTATACAAACTGGGTGATTTAAAAATTGGTAGGTCATTTTTACCATTATTATCCTATTTTAACACCCAAGAAATCCATTTTCACCTTAACCATGGTAATTAAATATTTTTGATTTCACTATTTACATTGGTAAAAAATTAAGATGAAATAATTAGAATTTATAAAAAATGATGATTTAAACTATTGTATATATTTTTATAAATTTAATTCCTTTATGTTTAAAATTTTAATCTAAAATTAATCTCATATATGTGACGAGAAAGCGAGTTTATAATGTTAGAATGCTCAAAAGTTTACAATGTTTTTACATATAAATTCAAAATGAAATTCTATAAAATAAGCTTAATAGGATTAATAGATATAAAATAGAACTAATTTTATTTTAAAACCAATTAAAAATATAATATAACACTATAAATTATTTAAATGAAGAGGCCGTTTCAATTAAAATTCAGTATTTTTCACTATTCATAAAAAAATAAGACTTCATAGAAAAATACCAAAAATTCACCCTATGATAAATTCTATATTATTTTTTCAAAAATGAAGTTTATTTAATGAAATAGAATTACTTAAATTGTTATTTTTTTTAAATAATATGCCCAATGCGCAACTATGTTTAAATAATAAAGTATCATGTTTCATTTAAACCTGGTGTTTCGTGGATTGCAATATATCAATGAAATTAAATTTATTCTAAAAGGAATATATTGTAAATACTTGGGTGTTCAAGTAGAAATGATAATTTTAATCACCTACATATATTTTCCCTTCACTATTCACTTATTTGAATCCATTATGCACTCAAAATTACAAAAAACCTCTTTATTTATCCTCCATCACTTCTCAAATAACTTCCTAGAATCATGAAACATTATTAAATGATTTATATAGTCAAAAATATCATATAATTCATTGTTAGACATAATAATAACATTACAAATGTTTTTTATCAAAAAGAATAACCAAATATGAACATGAACTATTATATCATTGGGATTCCACAAACCAAGACACAAATCCATGGGGTTATTTAGTACCCCCCTCTCAATTTATTTACCATAATTTATGAAACCCATAACTTACCATGCATCAACACAAAAAACAAAAAATCACATCCAATATCAATGAACTATATCCAAACACCACACTTTAGGAAAATTTAGTGTTTTGATATATTTACTTCTCTCCTTGATAAGAATGTTTAGGAATAGTTCCTAGAATGACTATCATTATCAAAAAACATTAACTCCACATATTTACTTACATTCCACTACAATCATTAAACACCCAATTAATCACAGAACTCTCTCCCCCTTTGTAAAAATAATATAAAAGACCATGGAGGTCTTAGAGAAATCATTAATCAAGATCATAGATAAGGATGAACATGAAATATTATCCTTATCTATAAGAATATCTCATGTGGAATATATTTTTGAAAGATGTCCTCATTTTTTTCTATGGTGAAAATAAATAAAAAATTTATTTCACATAAAGTATCATTTTAATTAAAGAAGTGACATTTAATATCATTATACTAATACTGAGACTGTTGAACTGGATTTTTTGATAGATTAATTGCACATTGATTATGAAAAATATTCTTTGATGGTATATTAACCCCAAACCACAAATATAATAGTTAAACCTTCATCCATAAGACCAGTGAAACTCCATGCACAGTTCCTAAATAATAAAATTAATCTATACTAACAGTAAATGATCTCTCCTTTTTATTTTACAAGTTAACACATCTAAATCAAATAAAAAACACACCACATGATGTAAACCTATGATTGGATAGTAACCTTCCCAATCTGCATTAGTGTAAACAAGAAATACATGATCGAAAAATTCATCTGTAGAAAATGATATAATTCACTATGTCACTCAAATAACTCATAATTAATTTAACTTAAAGAATTCTTCATACTTTTTTTCACTTTTATACCTCTAAAAAGATTCACCATATATAAAATATTGTGTCCTGATAATGTGATATATAAATGGGTACCAATAATGATTCTAAATCTCTACGGATCAACCTTTTTTCCCTGTTCATCATTACAAAACATTATGAAAACTAATATAGTTCTACAAACCCCCTTAGCATCAACCATTATAAAATTTATCAATGATTATTTGGCATAATTTTCTTGTGAAATAAATAAATATAGAGTTCCCCTAAAAATATAAGTGTAGAGAATAGTTTAATTCTTTTAGTGTGGAGATCTGAAATTGCATCAACATTTTTTTTGTGAATTCACCATATATGAAATTGTTACTACTATGAATATTTTTTGGTCCACATATATAATCATCATCTATATGTTTGATAAATGCTTCTCCATGTATAAGTTGATGTAAATAGTGACTTTGGTAAACCCCTTTTTTTCTCAAAAGTCATAATGTTTAGAATATGATGTTTATGTATCCTATTTAAATTTTTAAAAATATTTCCTTATCATATAAACACAATTTTTTCATCATTTTCAATAATTAAACATTCTAGTAGTTAAATAAAATCTTCTTCTTCAAGGTCTCCATTCAAAAACTAAAACTTTTCATCCATTTGATAAAAATTCTAATGCTTATGAGATTCCACTACCAAGAAAATAATTATTGTCTCATGTCTATAAACCAATGAAAACGTTTCTTCAAAGTGTATTCCATAAAAATGAGAATATCCTTTTCCAACAAGACATGGGTTTTTCTATGTTACTTATCCATTCTCATTATTTTTGAAAACTAATTTGTTACCAATCACATTTTTAGATTTCAATCTAGAAACAAGTTAAAATTTAGTGTTTCTCTTAATTTTATTTTTTTATAAATTAATTTATTCTACACATTAATCATGTTTAATGTCATCATCCAATGTGCTAGGTTCATGTTGTGATACAAGAGTTTTTTGGTTCCCAAATATTAGTTTCTTTGTTTGAATTTCTGTATTTTTATCCCCAAGAATATTCTAATTGTCTACATGTTTATTAAACCAAAAAAACTGATTTATTCACCCCTATAATCTCCTCCGTTTTCTATATAACACTCTGAGTTATAATCAACTAGTTTTCATTTTATTTTAGTAACTTTTCCATGCATTTATCTAGAAATATAATCACATATTTATGAAAAATACTCTAAATATTATTGAATATGTTTTCTTGTTTTAAAATATTTTAATTAATAATTTCATCTAAAGACTCAAAAAATTTCTGAAATATTTTATTTTAGCATAAATATCTATTTACATTACATAAATCACCCATAAATACCCCATCACCATCCTTTTCATCAGACTTTTCCAGACTTCTTCTATTGATTTTAATATATCAATGTTTTCTAATGTCCTTGAAATATTTCACTATAGGAATTTTTTGATAGCACATAGAATAAGGTGTAGATTTTATATTAGGCTTCAAGATAAATCTATTCTAATTATTCACTTTAATATACACCTATTATAATTATAAGTATTTTTAAACAATATTCTCAACTAGTATTTTTCTCTCGTGTCCATAATTACCCTAGTCTGCCTCTCCGCAACATCATTTGATAGTTGTGTGTAATGTTTGATATATTTTTCTCTGATTCCATGTTTTCTAATATAATTTTCAAATACAACACCTTGAATACTCTTTCATATAATCATATATCTGTTTTTTGATAAACAAGAAAATCTATTTTTCACCCTATGTTTAGTATATTTTAAAAATCCTAAAAACCTAAAACATCCTCTTGATCAAAAAAACATTATTCATTTGATTAGATTAATCTATTGAAGTACTGAAATAATGGTCACATTGAGTATAATTCTATCTCATAGTCCCACAAAGTTCTATATGGGCTAATTTAAATAGTCATGTGGAAGTAATTTCTAACTTCTTATCAGTCTTATATGTTATCGTTCCTTTCTTACACATTTCACTGGTTGCATCATGATCTGTTTTCTTTATGTTTAGTAAATCTTTTATTACTTAATGTTTCAAATATTTAATAAACTTCTTTGATCATGGTTTTAAGTCTTCGATTCCATAACATCTTATCATATTTCATTCTCAAGTAATAAGTACTAGAAGGTACACAAATCAAGAATAAATTTATATTAGTTATACTTCATTGGGATATGGTTCTTCAATCACTTGTTATTTTAATGATGGATGTATTTCCCTTTAATATAACTTAATTCTAATTATTTTAAAGTTTTCTAACTTTAAACATTTTTTTATCCCTTTAATATAAAGAAAATAATATAATTTAACATTATCATTCTAGATTTGAGTTGTTACAAAACCATTTATTTTCAACTAGGAGTAATTTCCAAAAACTACAACACCTCATTAATGTTTTAATTTTTGTTTCAAAATTTTATCATCGCCAGTCATGTGAGAGGAACCCACACTATCAAGTATTTATTCATTTTTCTTCCTGACTTCTTTAATTGAATCTTCTTCCAAGCATGAATTTAATTCATTCTACACTTGAACTACTTTATATTTATCATTAAGAGAGAAAAAACTAGTTAAGAACATCCTAAAACTCACTACTCTATTTCCATTTTGAACATAGATTCCACATAACTCTTCAAGAAAATCAAATCTGATTTTTGTTTTCAAATTATACTATGTTTCCATCTTAGGATTCCTTTTTCTAGATTCTTATTTCTTATCATTGGAACTAATAACCTTTGTTTCTTTCCTTCTCTCAGGTAAATACATTATATACAAACATATATATTTCCTATGTCTTAATTTTACACAATAAGATTAATAACCTTGGAATAAATATTTTCATGAAAACCCTTAGTTTTCTCCAGAAATGTTCTATCAAGAATTTGATATTCGATGAACTGTTTAGGTATGATTTTTTCTATGATTAGGAAAATAATTTTCATTCAATATTATTATTTTATTAGGTACATTTTTAGGAAATTCCACTCTATTTTTATTGATCCAAATTTTATAAAAATAATTATTTAATCATTCACTATTGGTGTTAATAGTTTTCGAAATAGATTTTATAGATAAAGAATTTTAAAAAATTCTTTCATCAGCATTAGAGGATTCTATCCTAAAATAAATAGATAATTTTAATTCTTTATTGATAATTGTTGGGTATTTCATAGATTTAATAAATTTTGATTGTTTCATTGATAATTAATTAACTTTTAAATATATTTTTTCTATAATATGTTATATCAGCTTATTATATTACACTACCTATAAAATGGGTTTTTTATTTTTTTTTAAAAAATATCCCCTTTATCCTTATCACCTTTCTTATCAACCGGTTTCATTTTCCCTTTTACCAAAATAATATTCTCTTTCATGATCATGTTTTTTCTGTTTATTACATTCCTCAAGTTCATCTTTTAGAATTTAATCATAATCTATTAGTAATATATCATATTCATAACTACTACATGAATCAATTTGTTTTCAACATGATATTGTATGTTCATAAATTTCTATTGTGTTTATTCTTATGAGTCACTGGATAATATAATATTAGTTTTCTATTCATTGGTAATCATGTTTCCTCTATTATTTCTATGAAATATCTTCTTAATTCCACCGACATTTCAATAGTGTTTATAATTTTTATTCCACTTATTTTATTATATATTTTCATCATTTTCAAATTCATAACACACATTTTTCTTCTTTGGACAATTAATTACATATTTTTGAATACAGTTAAGTTTATATCATCTACCAAGGAATTTAACTTTGTTCATACTATTAGTCATTTGAAATAATTTAGAAATGAATGAAATGAATCTTTGATATTATTTTTCTTTCCCATAATCACTTAACTCACATATTCATCATTTAAAATTTTCACATTTAAATGAAATTTAAAGACCATATCATATATCAATTTTATTTTTAATTCCATGATTTTTTAAATTTCATTAATAATGAGAATATTGTGTATATCATTAATATCTATATATTATGTGTCATTAAATGATTAAATTTTTGTGTCAAATCTATCTATAGAATTACTCTTCAATTTTACAGAGTTTTGGAAAGATTATGTTTCTCAACAAATAATTTAATACTTTATAAAATTTCATTTACATGAGTTAATAAATCATCAACATGTTCATATTCTTACATTTTGATATCTTCTTATTTGCATATCCAAATATATATCATTTTCTATTTTACCTTTTCATTAACATCTTAATTTACCTCTAAATTTTCCCAGATTTTATTTTTAGGTTATAATACCGTAATGATAGTGTAAAATGTCTCTCATAATGACATGTGAATGCCATTTTTCAATTTTACATCTACTTCCATATTACTCTTGTCAGTATATGGAAACCTCAAATTTCTCCAACTATGATAATTTATCACTTTAAATATTTTTACTCCCCTTATATAAAATGTATTTAAATTATACATGTCTCAGATAAAAATATCTTGGATCCTACAGATGTAACATAATCTTATGAAAATTTACATTCTAGGTCAGATTTGTTTCCTCCACTAAGAAGGAAAGGTTGAATCATTATAGTTTTTTACAATTTCTGTTAAATATAAGTAAAATGTTTTATTTTTTAGGGTAATAATCACTCCAATATTAAAAATTATACTCATACGATCGAGAAGAAAATGAAAAAGTCAAATAAAATATAGTTTTACAATGTTTAGATCCAATGATGAATCCTACTCCTTCCCATAACTGGTTATTCTCCCTAAACATGGATTTCATTCACTATAACACCAATTAAAATCATCAAACAACCATTCATGTGGAATCCCACCAAACATGTTAAGATTCACACCCAATATCACAACTTTACGGTACTATAAAAAATTGATTACAAAATGAAAAATATTTCCAAAAATACAATATTGTTTTGAAAATAAAAGATAGAGATAAACTTCCATGATAATCTAGAATATGAATTAAATAATCATATATAGTGCATACTTGTATTGAACTGAAAATATATTCTCATACTCACATCATATCTCTTGAATAAATGAGTGTAATTATTATTTTATTTCTATAGAAATAACCTTGGCTTTGGACCTCCCTTCTTATTTTATTTTCTTACACAATATAATATTTCATAAAAAAATATTATGGTATCTATTTCTCTATCTCTCTCTCACTCTCTTGATATATAACCTATACTTCCCATGAACTATCTAATTATTTTATGATAAAAAATAAATTTATTTTTATGGAACCATGATCTCCAATATCACTCTTTTATTACAATGTAACCCCATGATCTTCAAACAATCACTCTCTCTTGTTACACTGGAGAGGACACACCACTTGATATCTATATTTTAATTATCCTATTATCTCTATATCATCTCACAAAAATTATATTTACATCATAGACAAGATTTATTTTATAGAATAATAAAATAATTATTTAATTATCCTTAAAAACAACTACAAAGTCATTCAAAACATTCGAATATCATGTATTAAAAAAACAAATCCTATAATAATGGAAGTATTCTAATATTTTCAAGAATCATTGTAATTTATTCTTCCTTAGAATATTAAAATTCTTGATACTAGCACAAATTAAATCTATACATAGAATGTATATAGAATCATCTATGCCATGAAAACATTGCTATGTGGTACTCAATATAAATCACTTATGTAGAATATTTTCCTTGTGAGTCTCTATTCAACCACATATTTAATCACATATATCATTCTTCCCATAATTTGGATAAGTGAATCATTTAGAAACTTCACTAAAAATGGCTATGTGAATTTTAAAAATGGGTACATTAATCGTTTAGCTACATGACATATTCTGTTATATGGCTGAATTGTCTATATTATTTTCCTATATAACATAAATTTCTATGTGACTCACATAAATTTTTAATTCACTATTTGGGTAAGTTAATATAGTTCATAGTCAAAATAAAAGAGAACCACTTCAAATGACCTCCATCACATCCCAAAAAAATTTGTATCTTCATAAAACCTTTTCTATGATTTTTACATCCCTAAAAACATGAGCATGAATATTAAAACATAATGATAACCAATAAAAATGTATTAAAAAACAAAACAATTCAAACTCAAACTGAACTATGGTAACTTCAAGATTTCACCAACCAAGAAAAAAATCTATGGGGTTCATCAACTCTATATATTTTCACATCTGTAGTTGTTTGATATTGTTTTCTCTGATTTGTTTTAGAAAAAATAATTCACGGAGGTCAATCATGTTTAAAGGGGTTTGAAAACCCCACCACTAAATATAACAGTAGTTTATACTGAGTTAATAACATTTCCCCAAATATACAATATTTTACGTCTATTTTTATAAATAATCCTAATGTGAAACTTTTCTAAAATGTTATACCACATTTTTATATGGTCTTAACTAACTTAAAATAGTTATGAATTGTTAAATTACTAAAAAAAATCATATAAAAAATAAAAAAATACATAGACATCTCAAACACACACCACCCATAAAAAAATAAATACACATCAAATGATCTAAATAGTATAATGCAATAGTAAAAGTTATTTATATATGTCAACATAGAACAACATTACTATAAAACATTAGAATTTAAAAAATGTAAACCATTATATTAATCGGTAATATAAAATTTTATAAACATTCCAAACACATTACTCTCCTTCTAATCTTCCACGATTCTTGCCATCACTATCCCTAGATGAGTCATATTGGTCATCATCTCCTACCATCCATTCATCATATATTTCATGTATTTAATGTTTTTAAATAAATATTAGTAATTAAAATATTCTAGAAATGATAAATATTGTTAAAAATAGATTAAAATGACCCAAACATAACTAAATAAAATAAAATTTGGAAAATATGAAATTAGGAACTCTAAAATAAACTTAACTAAGTTGAACTGAAAAAAATTGAGAAATTATAACCATGGTGAACTAAAATGATACAAGATAAACTAAATTTACCTAAAATTTCAAAGACTAGAAAATATAGACTCAACTAGGAAAATAGTTAATTAATCTAATAATAACTGAAAAATTTAATCCATACTAAAAAAAATGTGAAATTGATTAAATTGACCTAAATCAAATAGATTAAATTAATTATGATTATATATAAAACAGAATGAATCAAATTATTCTAAACTAGATCTAAAATAGTCAATATAAACCAATTGGACCCAACCTAACCAGACTCAACTGAGACAAAATTAAACTTTACCAAAATAAAAATTACCAAACTAAACAAAAAATAAAAATACTAAAAGGAATAATCCCAAAAATATTTGAATTCAATAGAGTGGAATAAAAAAATATAAGATAAATATAATATAACCGAATTATATAAAATAAAACTGAACAATATTGATGTAAATATACACCATTGGTAAACATATAAACAAGATTAATTGAAAATAAGACCTAGATAGATAATAATAAAGTAAATTAAAATAAACCACTAAAAATTTATTTCGAATTAAATATAACATATACAAACAAAACTAACTTGAAATAACATAAGTTTCAATTGATGAATAAAATGGGGCCAAAGGTAATCAATTTAGACCAATATGGCCTTGAACTACCAATAAAAAACTAATATGAAACAAATATAATCAAACTGAATCGATCAAAACCAAAATAAACTAAATTTCATAGAAGTAAATAAAATATAACAAAAATTATTAAAATAAAGCATAAAAAACTTATGAAGAACAGTGATGTATCAAAATAAATGAATAAAAATTCCATAATCCTAATTGAATCCAACCAAATTAACCAAATATGGCCTAGTATAACATAATAAGATCAAAAGTTAACCAAATTGAATATAGAAAAATATCTATTAATTGAATGGATTATATTTTTATATAATTTAAGTGGAACAAATAAATCCAAAATGAACAGATATAAAAAAATTACATAAACAATATAAATAAAAAAACTAATGTTTCCCAAATAATTCAAAAAAAATATTATAATATTTTCTATTATGTATGTTTATGTGTGAAAAAAACTCTATTAAAAAATCTAATTAAATGAATTATGGAATAATTAGTGAAATAATAAAATTTTTCAGTCATGGATCCCCTATCAGTGTCACCATTTCTTCAGTGTTACTATTTTTCATCCTCTTTAGTAGAGTAGCTAGAACAATATCTAATTATTTTACTCTATCATACCATGTCGTAATATATAAATCCTAATATATAATAGTATTATTAAGTTTATTAAATTTATTATGTGGTTTTAGATCACCAACATATATACCCCATTATAGATGAAATCGATGAAAAATATATATGTGACTTGCTAAAGAATCATGATGAAGATGGTCCATAACCCATACCCATCAAATGAACATGATGTTAATTCGATAAAAAATGTTCTATAATATACATTTATGATACTAAAGTAGAGTGTGATGGTTTGAAATTCCACAATTCTTCATGTTTTTTATAAAATAAAACAACATTATTAAATTTTAAAAGTAATATAATAACAAAAAAGGGTAATTGAAATTTCGTAGCTCAAGGTTTTAAATAGGTCTATTCACATAACATCCATCATTTTTTCTAACATCATACCACATACGTGTTCTTTCAATAGGATGACCAGCCTCCTTCTCCTATATCATAAAAATATGTAAATAGAATTTATAAAAACTATATTACATGATTGGTATAGATATATATTATTACAAATTAAATGGCATCATGCCATCTCCATTCATAGTGAAACTATTATACCTGTCTATTTGGATAATTAAATGATTCTCATGATTATAATCATTTCTCATATAGTGAAACGAAAATAAATAAATATAAATAAATATTTAAATTTTGTTAAGATAATTTCATTAAAATATGAACATATAATATATACCTGGCGTGATTAATCCAGATGATAATGAAAAAACATTTTTGCAGGTCCCTAGGAATTTCCTTGGGGACATTGTCATATATATTTAAAAATAATAATAATATTTTATTAAATTCAAGACACTTATCCTATTTATTTTTTTTTATTTTTTTATTAATTTTTTTTAATGTCAATGGTTATGAAATCACATCAAACACATCAAAATATATCAATATATGAAAATAAAATACATATAATCCATTATATCTATAACATAGTAAGAAATATTATTCAATTTAATCATATTTGAATAAAAATATAATTTATCACTTTTATATGACTATCACACAACTCATTATTCAAGGATAATAGAATATGACACCCAAAATATAAGGAATGGGGGGATGCCTCCTCGCATTCGATTTATCCAATAATATTTCCATAGATACCAATTGAAACCCAAATGGGTACCATGTATAAGTTATGTGGGATGAATAACATTAAGTCTATGTAATTATTAAAATATATCATATTGATGATTGTCTCTATTATATTGTTATTTTTATTTTTTAAGATAGATATTAATCAATTAGAATTAATATTTAAGAAACTAATGTTATCAAATTGTTATACATATATATAATAGTTACATATCAGTAGCCTCTTGATGGAAATTGAAATCCCTTACATCCTCAATAGTAGGTGTACCTATGAATAAAATTATAATTGGATAAGATAATATAGTAAAAAATATATAAAAGTTTTGTGAACCATTTCACCTTTTGTAGCATAAATTGATAAATTATCCTATACTCCATGCATACTCTATGTATCAATAGTATAATAGTTGTCCTATAAAACTACTGGACCATGTATAAAATTGTAAGACTGACTATCATGTACTCTTATTCTATTATGGATAATATGAGTAAAACGAATTTATTAAGAATCCATTAGACCCTCTATAGCATCAGTATATCATCTATCATATACTCTAAGTATACCAAGTGTAGGAGGAGGAAAATGGTTTCCTCTACAACTGGTGGACCTTGTGTTTCCTTAGAAAATTGACTTTACTATACTCATGACACACTCTATGTTTCAAATTTAGGATGAGTATGATGTGTCATCAAGTGTTTTTCATCTCAAAACCACGTTGAGTGTGACATTACTTAAAAAATATGAATAAAATAACAAATTATAATAAAACTATAATTCAATTAAAATTTATCACATTACTATTTATATAATTTAATATTAAAATATACTTCATATTTTGTTTTATAACAATTTTCCACTTTGTTTTTAATGTTATCGTCATCTTCCATTTTGAATATTACGTTCCATTCATCATAATCCTAACCATACCACACAATGTTTATATACCATATGTAACTATCTAATAATACATGATATATAGTGAGTATTTCATTATATAAATTCCCAAGACCTTTTAGGTTTTTAATTTTTGAGCAATTGGACATGATATCAATTGATAACACCCATTTATTTATCGTAAATGGACATTTTTTCTACTAAATTTGGAACCACTTTATCTATAATAAGTCTCCAATAACACCCATAAACTCTTTTCACATATTACACTCCTAGACATATCATGTGTAATACATTTCTTAACAAACTGGGTAAATGGAGGTTTAAGAAGGGTGGGATCGAGTGCTCGATAAAGGAAATCATATACTAGAAGAATTAATAGAATAAATAGGGCCTGAATAATATGTTACAAAATAAATGATATTTAAATAAATCTATATAACTAATCACATGATCTTGAAAAAAAATCCATAGTTAACAATATTAATAAACACATCTATAACAATAACAAATTTTATGGTGATTGAAAATATAATTTAATAATTATCAAGGACTTGTTCTGAGACATTACATACTATAAATTCATAATTACAATAAATCTACTTTTCATCAATATTAAATCCAATAAAAATAAATTAAATGGTTATCATACACCAAATACCCAAATTTGTTTTTTTCTATGAGACCTATCGATGCATCGTGGGGCTATTTTGATCCCCAAATTCCACTAATTAAATCTAATATATTCATCATATAATGTAATTAATAAACTATAGAATATATAACTAACACCTTTTCATAATCAATAAAAATCTATATTGACATAAAAATTATAAGAATTGTTAATATTTCCATATTCGACAAATGGAATAACTCTCTATGTAAGCATCCCGTAAACTAACACAATATAGAGTAATGGGCATATAATTAAGTAAATAATTTCCTCAATCATTAATAGAATTATATAATCATAATATATCGATTAAAAGAATGTGTATGTTGTTATTAAGTTACATATAAAGTGTAATATAATAACATTAAAGGATGTTGACATGGATAAAAACACATTCCTAATAAAAACACATCAAATGGTATCAAATTAGAAGTGATCAATAATTATATTTTTAAATACCATGATATTAATCCCAAAAAATTAATTAAACTATTTAAAATATAATTCATCAAACATAATACAAAATAGGTAATTTTTTTTAACGCAAATAAGAAAATGGAAGCAAAATCATAAATTTGTTTTTATAAAAATATCATTGTTATAAAATTAGATAGTTATGAGTCACTTTTAAACCCTATTTTATAATAGATATAAGGAAAATAAATTTTTAAACACCAATTTAAAAAGAATCCAAAAAATAGATCATTGAAAACAATATAATATTTTTCTATAGTAAATTATGAGTTAATGACAAAAATATGATCATTAAAGGGAGATCTTTTTTATTATTTTGGAAATACTCTTTGTGAAACCCACATCAAAAAAGGATAATAGAACTTTGACATTGAATAAGAAAAAGGGAAATGTGAAGATAATAATTGATAACACATAATTGGTTTTATTGATATAAAAGATAATATCAGTGTTAATAGAAAACATGGATGTGGAAGATAAAGATATTAATTGGGAAGGATGAGAATTATTCTTAACCCTGTTAGGATTTTATCAGAATGAAACTCATCATTTAAGAAACTATAGATTTAAAATTCATTTTATCTCCATATATGAAGATAAAATAAATTTTAAAAAAACTAGGGTTGAATAACCCAAGTGTGGAATAAAAAAGTTAGAGTAAATATCATAGATCAAAGGAATAGGTTTTGAGTTATCAACGTCCTTTATTCCTTAAAAATAATTTTAGTAAAAAAACATCATAAAGAGTTGGATTTTAATTGAATTTTCAATACCTCGAGTAAAATATTATTGCAGATATTATATATCCAATATAATGTATACAAACTATTTCAAAAAAATGAGGTGCTAAAAAACATGTCTCAAATAATCAAAATTTAGACAAAACACAATGACAGAAATCATAATTAGTGTAGTGTGTAACAAATAGAAATTTACTACTGTGAAATAAAATTTTTTCCACTAAAAATAAATAGGATGTTAAACATAATACAATCATATGAAAGAAAATATCTAACAAATAGTAATAAATTTCAATAAGAACAATCACACCTCTATAAATGAAAAATAAGTTTATGAAAATGTTTACCTCTTATCCCTCTTATTCGAACATGATCTAATCCCATATATGAAAAAAATTACTCTATTAATAAAATATTTATGAACCCAATTTATAACTATAAAATTTTATAAGATTTATTTTTTATCATTTATTAAAATTATATTTTTTGTTATATTTTATTTTCATTATTGGATGTTATTAGATTCAATAGTTTGTTTAGTACTAGTTTCATAATGGTGGATTAAATTATTATTTAAATATTATATATTAAAAATTCTGATATAATTAAAGGAATAAGAATATATATTTTATAATTATTTTTAATCTTTTAATTTCATTTCATATGAATTTTAGATATGATTCAGGATGATGATGTTAATTATGATCTTGTTTTGGTAATTTTTATGAACGAGGTGTGTTGTCTTAATAATGGGTAAGATATTACCATTACCATTATTAAAGAAAAATAAAATCATTACTCAATTATTATTTTCCAATATTACAATTTTTTATGTTTTCTTGGTTACCCATGATAAAAATTTATACTATTGTTCAAATAGGTTGTTAAACCGACCAAAATAAGAATATGTTATAATCTATAGATGAGTAAGGATAAGAAAGTGATTCCTTTGGAATAATGTAAAAAATGATATTATTAATATTTTCATAAAGTTATGAATTTTATTTTAATATATTTATATAAATAAGAGAATACTAGAGTTAGAAATGGAATACATCAATTTTCTTGAGGAAGTAGAATGTATGGGCACACGAGAAAAATGTTCATTTTCCAAGGATCTAGAAGAAGTCAGGGAGTGTTTTAAAATATTAAGATATTAATAATTTTATAACTATAATGATAACCTATTAGATATAATTTCATAACAATCCATTTATGATGGTTGTGAAAAATCTAGTACACCATTCATGGAAGAGTTAGTTTGCACACACACATGAAAACTTATCATCTGAGAATGGTTTCAGAGGAAGGAGATAAATGCATATTTTATTAGTAGAATTACATATCATAATATTGATATTAATTATGTTTCCATAGATTAATTGATATAAAATATTTTATTGTGGGAGAAGAAGAAACAAAAATAAGAGTACTTGTTTTAGACCATTACATCTCCCTTCAGATGTTCAACTGTGCGTAACACCTTAAAACTCTATAGATAGGAATTTTCAAAAGAAAGAAATTTCTAGGACATTGTTAGTGAGTTTATGAGAGACTAGGGATGCTTATTTATTAATATAATTCATTATAATGAGTGTAAAAAGAGGGTGAAGGTGTTATCCTTTTAAAGGTGAAGGGAATGGACTTTCCATAAATATAACATTCAAATATAATGAGATGTATTGTTTCATAATGAATGTGGAGAAAAAGTGGAATAAATGGGGAGGGAATGATTTAATATCTATAATCCAAAAAAATTAGTTTTTACACATTGTATTAAGTCTTTTACTAATATAATTTTTTGCATTTTTCAATTTTTGGTATTTACCATGGTAGTTAATTTTTACCTAAATAATTTATTATTAATGCATAAATATAAAAATGGTAATTATTGTATAACATTTATATACTAATTCCAAAAAATTAATACATTTTAATAAATAAAATTTATTTGGTTAATAAAAATTAATGTTAACATTAGTGCATGAAAAGCATAAAAAAATGTTTTTAGAAAAATAAGTATATTTTGAAGCATAAATGTTATTTTAAAGAAAAAATTATCAATTTTGTTAATTTAAATGACAGTAATTTATTAACTATACCGTATAGAGTTATTTTACATTAAAATAAATCCAAAACATAATTTCACCTAGCTAGAATACAATTTATAGAAGAATACTACATAAGTTTTATTAGAAAGATTTTTCTTAATTTTTATAATGTATAACATGGGTTTAATAAATCCAATAAAATATTTATAAATTCATAATTCCACACCATAAAGAAATTTTTGTTCATTAAAACATTTTTATAAGTTTTTAATTTATACACACTTCTAGATATAGTCATAAATGCTAGATTTTTAATAAAAAACTATATTTTTTATTATTCACCTAAGAAATATATTTTTGAATAAAAATACCAAAACTTCATCCTAGGGTATTATTTTTATTATTATTCTAGAAATGAATTTATTTGGGTCAAATTCCAATTTTAATATTTAACTTCTAAATTAAAATATTATGAAAACTATTTTCATAGGAAAATAACTTTAAAAACAATATTTACAATTTTTGTTCTTATTTCTAATAATAATTAGATTGATTATAATATATTATTTTATACTATTTATAATATATATAATTTAATTAAATAAATTTCTTAATAATAAAATATGAGAAAAAATATATTTCTAAGAATAATATAGCCTTATTAATTTTTTCACTACATTAGTAAATATAAGTTATTTTTCTTCAAAATTAAAAAAATGAACAGATTATAAAATACATTGGATTGTTAAAATTTAAAAATAATAATTAAATTTTTATGTTACCTCATTTTTTAGTTACATAAACACTCAATATCTCCTCATAAGTTCTAATGATACAGTAAGCTTCAATATCAGTCATGAGTGGTGATTTTTCTAGTCAGGATCTCATGGAAATTTCTACATACATAAACTTGTCCTATAAAGAATATCACTAATACCATAATTATTTGAGTTTAGATTGGGCTAGGTATAGTGAAAATACTAGTGAATGTACCTCCTTTCCAGGGTTAGAAAAATGTGCTTCTTAAGGGATACCTCTACTACCCACTACCTTTTCATTATTCTTATAATCATTTATTACATATTATGGTAACTTCCTTTAATAAAAACAAATTTATCCACTATATTATAATAGATGAATTTATTAGTTTTAGTTTAATGTATCACATTTGTGTCATAGTTCTTTTTTGTTTATAAAATAATCTATTACAATAATATTCATTCAAGGAAAATATGTAGTGAAATTTCAAATCATTATAGGGAGGTTGATGTTTGAATTTTTTTATGGGAAAATAATAAAACTTGATGTATTTTAGAGGGTTCACTATCATAAATGTATTCAAATTTATAACCCACAACATACATGTCTCTTAGATTAATTTCAAGAAAAAAACCGCAAAGTTCATCTATTATATCATCAACACAATATACTATTTTTTTTGAAAAATATATGGATTATATTCTTTACACTCACTAGTATCGATCAACCATGAAAAGGTAATAAAATTTAATTATAATGATTCTTTCCATATAACCCTATTTATATTAACCAAATTTTCTTTTAATGATACGACAAAAAATTTACCCTAATAATTTAACTCAAAGATATCAATAAAACTTCATGAATAACCCCAATTAGAATCACTAAATATACGATTTTACTATTTTCATGTAATACTTGCAATATATAGTGTCACGAACCAAGTTTGGTTCCCATCCAAACCGAAGCCTGACCCGGTCTGTGGTAAGGCCTGAAGGGCGTTCCTGATCCCCATGGGCTGCCACAAGTGTCTGGGTATCAAAATAAATTTTGGGAATGATTTACTTGAATAAAAAAATT
Organism: Viscum album; assembly: GCA_963277665.1. Classification (NCBI taxonomy): domain Eukaryota; kingdom Viridiplantae; phylum Streptophyta; class Magnoliopsida; order Santalales; family Viscaceae; genus Viscum; species Viscum album. Next base: position 1,244,717,094 of record OY728153.1, read on the forward strand.
AAAATTATTCAACCAATAATATAAAATAGACCAAATCTGAAAGTCACAACTGAACGTGCCTTTAACCCAAAACCAAAATTTGAGTTGGGTGTTTAAAACTGAAAACCAAACAAGAGTTACCTCTCAGTAGGTTGACCAAAAACCAATACAAAAAAACCTCCACCTGGCAAGACCACCCTACCCTCAAGTCATATCCTTGATGCCGCACCATGAAGTCCAGTAATAACCTAAACCACCACTCCCAAATGCTAGACCCTTACCTATATCAAACATAAAAAACTCTACTTACACCGAAAGGTGTAAGTAGGGTGTGAGAAATTTTCCAATAGGAGGACACTAAGAAAATACTCCACGAACAAGAATTAAAAGGAAAATACATTTGCAATGATAAATAAAGGAAAGTAAGATATGTTTAACAATGTTAATGAAAACAGTTATCATGAAAAATCCTTAATGAAAATAAGTTTAAAGAAAACATATGTTTTTGTAGTTACTCAAGTGACATATCATGTATTATTGGTGTTTGAAGAGTAAAGGAGAGAACAAAAATATGGGAGAGGCCCTATAAGTAATAGTAGGGAGTGGGACCCTAGTACGTTGTGTCTCGATGAACCATGGATTTGAAACCACGACCCTTAGAAACTGTTGCTTAGAAACCATGAACCTTAGAAAATTTCACTTAGAAACCACGACCCTCATTCATTCATATGTTTAGTTACTGTTTCAATCATCAATACTACCATTGAAACTGGGCCAAGCCACCTTCATAACACTATCCCACTAGTCCTAGTCCCCCCAACCTAATACCCCATGCTTCCCTCTTTGTTCTCATCGAAAATTCAAGTTCACATCACATGTCACAATAACACTTAAGATCCAAACAAGGTGCTTACACACAAAACATTCCATCCGCACACCGATACCCTCTTTTAAAACCATAAGCACACCAAATTTTTTTTATAACTTAACATGCACTACATTCAAATTAAACTAAACCAATTGAATAATTTTATAATTAAGCTAACAAATAGGAAAAATAATTAAACAATTTCCAAACATGTCAGAAAATTCTGTAAAAGGGAAAAAATCACTCAAAAACCTTTTCAAATAAAAACATATCCTAACACCATGCTAAAACCTAAACTACATCATCTTCACTTCCTAACACACACAATACAAGGTTTAAAAAACCATGATAAATAGATCAAAGTGGGTTTTTAAAATGAAAATGGACTCAATCACTTAAACACACTTCCAACAAGTAAAATGAAAAATTAAAACTTAATCAATAAAAATATCGCAACATGAAAACTAATTGACAAGGTTCTTAATTAACTAAACAATCATCTAAATGATCATCAGATAATATTTTTTTGCGGAATAACCTACCAATGTGTCGCAAGCTTCACAAAATCGGTGCACAAAGACCATTGCATGCCAATGTAGCTCAAACAAACTCAAATACACCCTAAAAATAATGCATCATGGAAAATGCATCATGGAAAATGCATCAAGATTTCATCAATAACTACTAAACCATGACTGCAACATCAACAAAAATAAAGGGATGAACAACAAAGGACTCTACACCTACAACATTGGGTTCGAGAGGTCGGTAAAAGGTCATTGGGGGTTGTCTGGGCTTGCGCGGCATTGGAAAAACAAAGGGAGAGCTTATTAAAAAAGTTGTAGCCAAGGAAGGGGGTTTCCAGAGCTTTGGACAAACTAGGGGAGGCACGTACGGCTTGAAAAAGGTGGGGGTAGACCTACAGGGTGAGTTTCAGCCAAGGAGGAGTCAGCTATTTCGTTGAGAATGTTGTGTGGGGCAGGGATTCGGCGCAAGGTTGGGTGCGAGGCTGGTCCTGCGAGAGTGGTAAAGGAGGTTGGGGATTGTGGTTGGGTGTAAGAATACGAGGAGGGATGGGGGTCTTAGTTGCTGGAAGAGAGAGGGTGTAGCCTTGGATTTTTATTTGGAGAATGGATGAGGTGTGGTGTCAGATGGGCGAAGAGAAGAGGTTGGATCAATAATGTAGGATCTAGCCAAGAATGTGGTACTGGAGCCGGTCTAGTGAGAGGAAGAAACCAAATGTGGCTACTAGGGTTCACATAGACCAGGTGATGGGGATGAATAGTGTTGTGATGGGGGGAGAGAGTGTGATGGAGAGGAGAAATAAAATGAAAAATAGTAGAAAGAAAGGATAAAAAACATTAAAAAATATGGTGGAAAAGAGGCCCATAAAAAACCTAATCCAAGGTAAAAAAAGGATAAATAAAATTGAAAATTTATATTAATAATGGGATTAATAATAATGAAAATACTATTGATGTTAAAAAAGAGCATTACATGCATAAAACATCAATAATAAAAAGGGCCTCCCACATGTCGGGCATGCTACACGACTTTGCCCATGCCCTTCCCGTGCGTTGGGCATTGTCAAACCAAGGATCACTTACTAGTGCAAAAAGTGAACCACACGTGTTAGATTCGACTTAATTTATTAGTGAAAAAGAACATGACTCATGTAGGGCTTGGCCATTATTCCAACAATGCAATTATTGAAATGGAAAATAAAATCATGGGATGAAATTAAAATTAAAAACATACCTCAATACAAAGTCCAGGTGTGACAACTCTCTCCACCATGGAAACTTTCCGTCCAAGGAAATTCAATTCAAAGCCTAATAAGAAAATATAAATGGGTACTCCATATCAACCCATGAATTCTACTCCCAAGCCTTATTCTCGTCATTCCCATGTTGAAAAAGAATGCGAACCAAGGGAACTGACTTCTCACAAAGCACATTCTCTTAAGAATACAATATCTGCAGTGGCCTCTCAAACACTGATAAGTTAGGATCTGTCTCTAACTCCTCACAATTCAACACATGTGATGGGTCTAGATTATACTTTTTTTGGTTGGGAGATATGGAATACATTGTGAATAGATGTTACCTGAGCTAGTAAAGCTAACTTGTATGACAATTTATCGATCTGCATAGTAACATCAAAAGGCCCGACATACCTCGATGTCAGCTTCCCCTTCTTTCCCAAGCGGCATTGACCCAATCGAGGGGTCACCTTCAAGAACACTCTTTCCTCTATTGAAAACTCAAGATCTAAATTCCTCTAATTTGCATATAATTTTTTATGACTCTGAGATATCAATAACCATTGTCTAATCAACTTGACCTTCTCAGATGTCTCCTGAATATGGCTTGGTCCCAAAAGTGAGGTCTCGCCTACCTCAGTTCAATAAAAAGGAGACCAACAAGGATGACCGTAAAGTTCCTAAAAGGGTTCGATTCTAAGAGGGGATTGGTAATTTTTATTATAAGAATACTCAACCAATCCAAAATGACTATACCAGGAACCTCCAAAATTAAACACACATGCGCAAAGCATGTAATCCTGAATTGTACATTCTTACTACGTTTGGTCATTCGTCTGAGGATGGTATGTAATTATCATATTAATATGTGACCCCAAAGCCTTCGGTAGACCTTCCCAAAACTGAGAGCTTAAGTGGGGGTCCCTATTAGAAGAAACTTCTGACAATACACCGTGATGTCTGACGACCTCCTCAATATACAAACGGCCCAGCTCATCCACCTTCACTGTATCAATTATCGTGATAATGTGAGATGACTTGGTCAGACGATCAATCACTACCCAAATAGAATTTCTCCCTCAAGTTGTATGAGGAAATCCAACAATGATTTTGATGGTGTACTCACCCCACTTCTAGGTATGAATGGGTAATGGATAAAGCAGAATATATGGTCTCTGATGATTTGCTTTCACCTGATGAAAAGTTTAGCATCTCGATACAAAGTCGGCTATGTCCCGTCTCATACCTAGCCACCAGAACTGGCGACGAACATCGTAATACATCTTGGTAGTACCAGGATTGACGAACCACTAAGACTAGTGGATATCCTACATCACCACCTTCCTCAGGGATAAGAGGACCACTGCACGAGCCTTGAACCAAAAAACTCCTTAGGAAAAAATACCACTCTATAGAAGTCTCCCCACCATAACAAAACTGCATAGACCACTGAAATAACTCATGACCGGGCTGCTCTTTCTGAATCAATTCTAGTAGTGTCAGAGTCAACTTAATACTTTCCAAGAATGCACCTCTACCATTCTCCATGGTATCCAAGAGCATCTAGGTGAAGATCCCCATCAAATTACACTCATCGTTGTACTTCCTCAACATATGCACTGCTTCCTTTCTGCTCAAAGTCAAATCCATATAGATACTCGATCCAGTAGCACTGCCTCAGATTGAGATCCTTTTGAGATAAGATGTAGGCTAGGATCTTAGGGTTAGAATAGACCAAAAATTTATCCCCAAAGAGTTAGTGACGCCAATTCTCCAGGGCATGCATCACTGCTGCCAACTCCAAGTCATGAGTTGGATAATTCTTCTCATGCAGCTAGAGCTATCAAAAACCATAAGCCACAACATTCTTGTCCTGTATGAGTACACACCCAAGTCTCATACCTAAATAATTACAATAAACCATATATCCCATCCCATACTCTAGTAATATCAATACATGTGCGGTGTTCAAATGATGCTTCAACTCCTAAAAGTATTCTTGGCATTGAGGGATCCATTCAAACTTCACCCCTTTCCTGGTGGGTGTTGTCATGGAGGAGGAAATCCATGAAAAATCATGAATAAAATTCTTGTAATAACCTGCTAGGGCAAGAAAAATTCTAATCTCAAACACATTCCATGGCTATTCCCATGACATCATTGCATTGATCTTCTCAAGATCCACTGAAACCCCTTGTTCTAAGACAACATTCCCTAGAAACATCACTTCCCTGATCCAGAATGTGCACTTAAAATTTTTTGCATACAAGCGATGATTCCACAAAGTTCCCAAAATGATCCGCAGGTGATGCTCATGCTCCTCCTTAGATCAATAATAAACCATTAAGTCATCCACAAATACCAAGACAAACGAGTCCAGATATCAGTCGATCACCCAATTCATTAGTTCCATGAAAACTATAATTTAATTATTCAATCTAGATGGAATTACCATGTACTCGATGTGACCATGCCTACTCCAAAAAGCTGTCATTGGGATGTCTACTTCTCTCACCCTGAGTTGGTGGTAGACCAATTTCAAGTCTATTTTGGATAACCACTTTTCCCCATTCAATTGGTCCAACAAATCATCCATCTAGGGCAAAGGGTATTTATTTTTTATGGTTACCTTATTCAATTTTCAGTTATCAATACACAACCGGAGGGTTCCATTGGCCTTCTTCATGAATAAAAATAGGGCAGCCTTAGGAGAGATGCCCGAGCGAATGAATACTTTGGATTACAAATATTCCAGTAGTGTCTTTAATTCCCTCAATTCGGTGGGGGCCATGCGATATGAGGGAAGAGATATAGGATGTGTTCTCGGCGCTAACTCAATTGAAAACTCCATATACCACTATAGGGGTAAGCCTGAAAAATCATCTGGGAATACCTTTGGAAACTCATCCACTAAAAAAGGTAACCCACTATGAGAAGTTCCATTTCCGTCGTTTAGTGCGATCGATGATAAAGGATAAGAATGATTCCATAAATAAAGAATTGTGGTCCTCCATGAACCAATTTTTCATTCCCCATGAAATACCTTAGGGCTCCCATAATGTGCCATAAAACTAACCCATCACATATAGTAGTCAATATGTGCTTTCAAGTGCACCAGTTATTCCAAGCTGAGGATCACTTCAAATAGTTACATATCATGGACCATGAAATCCCACTCCATCTCGACTCCTAACATAGATATCACACATGATGAACACTTAAGGACTTCCTTCCTCTTTTTCCCCCAACGGTGTTACCAAATCCATGGAAAAAGATAATAGTTAAGTTGGTATTCATTGCAGGTTCACAAGATGGGAAGATATAAAGGAGACTGAAGCACCAATATCAAATAAAACAGTAGCTATAGTAGATGCAATCATAATCGTACCTTGAACAATCGAAGGTTCTACATCATATCCCGCTGGTTCCTAATCCACAGTATAAAGATGCCAGGTCCCTTTCTAGGAATGGCCACTCACCTGAGGCTCTGACCTGATCTGGATCTTCCCTGAAGATGATCTGGTCTTACCACCATGACCAATGTACTAAGATCTCGTCGTCCTAGTTGGATATGAATGAACTGACACCCTCTAGAATCCACAGATCTTGTCTCACTCTAGTAAGGGCGTATAGTTCGGAAAAAGTGTTGTAGATGTCCCCAACTCCACACCCATGGAAAGGTCTGGGAGGGTATGGACATGCAGGTCGGATGTGCCCTACCCTTCTACACTGATGGCACACAACGGAACTCATACCAGAAAAAATATATGAGGTCTGCTTGAAGGAATTGTGTGACCTTCCACCCACCTTCTTTTCTTGCGCATCATGCTTCCTCTACTTCTCAGATGAACTTCCACTTCCAAACCCTGACACTGATCCAGGAAACCATGACTTTTCTCTTTGATCAATCTTGACCATGCAAGAATGATCGACCACTTTGGCATAAGATCATAGCTTGAATAAGAAAACCATAGAGTCAATTTCTGGTTGAATACCCTTCTTGAAATTCAGAGCATTCCAAGACTCATTTAAAATAATCTAAGGCACATACATCACTAGCTCAGCAAAGCGGTTTTCATAATCCAACACTGTCTGATCCCCTTCTAAAAGATCCATGAAATCCATGAATATGGAATAGTCTAGGAACTCAGGACAGTACTGCTCGTTAAAGATATCTTGAAATTCTTCCATCTCATCTTCTCATGTGTCCTAGCCTGAATCTGTGATACCCACCACATGCGACTCAGACCCTCTAACTGAAATGAGTAACACTTTACCCCGACCTCCTCTGGTGTGTCATGGAACTCAAACATATACCCTATAATTTCAGGACATTCCTCTACCTCTTGAGGTTCTGAACTACCTTAGAATGAAGGAGATTTTTTTCTTCAGAAACACCTAAGCTTTATCCTTATGGGATCCAGACTCATCTCCTCTAGCTGGAATATGATCGGGAGTGGGATTCACCCATTGTCCTAAAGCTTGAACAACTCAGACCATAGCTTCTTCCAATCTATGATCAAGTGGTGATGGATAAATATATGTGCCTTCCTCCTATGGGTGCAAGTAAGCTCTTCGAGGAGGCATCCTGCTGTAAGGAGCAACAACCATAGACAGAAAATCATTAATATATAATTTCTAATGAAAAATCAAATTTTTATCAAGGACACTAATCATCAACAAACCAAACATGTAAAATAGACATCATGTCCAAACCACTTCTCCCACATCCGATGTCCATGCACAGTCTGTAGCCTACACGTTTCACCTGGAAGAATAGTCAAACAAGCATCCTGACACCCCATGGTTACTCAGGGTCTGTCACGAGGTGTGCTGGCTAGGCACCCTAATCACAAATTTTTTTTGAGCCCCAATAGTCTTAGCTCCTGTCTAACCAAACTCAACCCAAATAAAATAACCCAAATAGAAAAATGACCAATTTTATACCATTTTTTCATGAACTAAGTCAGGTCATCATCTGAACTGATGCCCGACCCAGTCCACAACAAGGCCCGAAGGGAATTCCTGATCTCTATGGGCTTTCACAAGTTACCTAATACCAAAATAAAACATGGGAATGATTTACCCAGATAAAAAAATGTAAATTAATTAGCTAATATTATAAAATAGACCAAATATGAAAGTCACAATCAAATGCACCATTAAATAAAAAATAAAATTTGAGTTTCAGGTTTAAAACTAAAAACCTAACAATAGATAACACTTGGTAGGGTGACCAAAAACCAATACAAAAAAAAAACATCCAACTAGCAAGAGGAAACCACCCTCAGGCCATCTCCTCAATGCCATAAAAATAATTACACTAACATCCTAAACCTCCACTCCAAAATGGTGGACCCTTACCAGTATCAGGCATAAAAAAATCTACTTACACCCAAAGGTGTAAGTAGGGTGTGAGAAATCTCCCAGTAGGAGGACACCAATAAAATATTCCATGCCCAAGCATTAAAAGAAAAATTCATTTTCAATGATAAATAAATTAAAGTTATAAATTCTTAACAAAGTTAATGAAAAAATATTTCATGAAACGACCTTAATAAAAAGAAGATTAATGAAAACATTTGTTTCTGTAGAAAATCACGTGACATATCATGTATCATTGGTGTGCGCATAGTAACCTCGAGCACTACAATATGGGAGAGGCCCTATGGGTACTAGTAATGAGTGGGACACTATGATGTCGTGTCTCAGTGAACTGTTGATTAGAATCGATGACCCTCAAAAAATTTGGCTTAGAAACCATAATCCTCAGTCATTCATATGTTTAATTAGTGTTTCAATTGTCAATATTTCCAGTGAAACCAGGCCAAGCCACCTCCGGAACACTAACTCACTAGTTCTAGTCCCCCCACATAATAACCCAAGCTTCCCCCTTTATGCTCATCAAAAATCCACATTAACATCACATGTCACATTGACACTTAAGAGACAAACAAGGTGCTTACACACAAAAACATGCCATTTGCACACCGATACCCTATTTTAAAACCATACGCAAAACAAAAATTTTTTAGAACATAACCTATGCCGCTTTCACATTAAACTAAACCAGCTACATAATATTATAGAAAAAAATTTTATGATTAAAAAAACAACTAAGAAAAATTATTAAACAGTTTTTAAACATATTGCAAAATTTTGTAAAGGGGAAAAATGTCACTCAAGACCCTTCTCAAAGAAAAACATATCCTAACACCACGCCAAAACATAAACCGCACTACCTGCACTTACTAACACACACACTGCATAGTTTCAAAAACCATGAGATATAGATCAAACTGGGTTTCCAAAATAAAAATGGATTCAATCACTTGACACACTTCCAATAAGTTAAATCCACAATTAAAACTTAATAAAAAATAATTTCACGACATGAAATCTATTTGAAAAGGAGATAAATTAACTAAACAAAAATAAAAATGATCATTAGATAATATTTTTGTGTAGAATCACCTACTTGTGTGTCGCAAGCTTAACAAAATTGGTGCACAAAGACCCCTGCACACTAAAGGTGCTAAAAAAACTCAAATAAACCCCAAAAAATCATCATGAGAAATGGATCAGGATTAAACAAATCTCAACTAACCCATGACCGAAACATCAAAAAAATAAAATGATGAACAATAAAGGAATCTGCACATACAGAGAGGGGTCTGAGAGGCCGGTCAGAGGTTGATGTGGGCTATCCGGGCTTGCGTGGTGCCAAAAAAAATGTAGAGCTGCCAGAAAAGGTCACATCCCAGGGAGGGGGATGCCAGATATTTGGCCTAACCACAAGGAGGCACATGCAATGAGACAAAGGTAGGGGGTAGAACGCCAGGGTGAGTTCCATCTGAGGAGGAGCCGAATGGTCTAGCGAGAAGGCTGTGTAGGGTAGGGCTTCAGTACAATGCTGGGTGCGAGGTTGGTCCTACAAGAGTATCGAAGGTGGTCGGGGATCATGGCAGTGTGCAAGACTGCAAGGAGGGGTGGGGGTCGCAGCTGCTAGAAAAGAGAGGCTGTGGTGTGGCTTAGCTATTCAGAGAAGGAAGGATGTGTGGCGTCAGCTGGGAAAAGAGAAGAGGGTGGATCATCGGTGCGGGGTCCAGTTGAGCAAGTGGTGCGGGAGTTGGTTCGGTGATAGGAGGAAACTGGATGCAGCTGCTACAGTTCACACAGACTAGGTGAGGGGAGAGGATGAACAGTGCTACAATGGGGAGAGAGAGTGTGAGGGAGAGGATAAATAAAAGAAAAAAAGGAATTGAAAAAAAGGATAAAAAAAGATAAAAGAAAAAAAAGATAAAAATATGGTTGAATAGAGACCCTTAAAAAACATAAACCAAGATAAAAAAGATAAATAAAATAGAAAATCTATATTAATAATGAGATTAAAAATAATAAAAATACTATTTATGTTAAAAAATAATTTTTTACTTAAAACCTCATTAATAAAAGGGTCACTCGCGCACCGTCCAGGCCGCACGGCTTCGCTCGTGCCCTGCCCATGCGTCGAGCATTGTCAAACCAATGATCATTTAACAGAACAGAAAGTGAACCGCACATGTCAGGCTCAACTTCATTTATGAGTGAAAAATGTGCATGACTCATGTCATGCTCAACGCACATTCCAACAATGCAATTATTAAAAGGGAAATTAAAATTATGCGATAAAAATTATAATTAAAAACATACCTCGATACGATGTCCGGGTGTGACAGAGAGTATGAAACGTTTGTCCATCAATATTTTAAGCATTGATCCTCCAAGAATTCATCATATGTCAACAATATTGTAGAATCCTACACCAGATTCCACTTAATTGTTCCTTGAGATAGTGGTCAAAAGACCTAAGGCATTCCTCCTTGAGTTCCAAAGGATGCAGACTTTTAGTGAGGGACTAGGGAGTGTCTGTGGGGTGACTATTCCTTAATTTATCGATGTAGAGTAAAATATTATATACCTATTATAATATAATAATAAAAAGAAGAATTAATAATACCTAGTATACAACAATTTAACAAATACATAATCATTCAAGATAATAAATAACTAGTGGAAGCTAATAACAATAAGATGAAAATGATGATCATGGTATTATTGCTGTACAAAATTATACATGGGATTTATGGAATACAATAATATAAAACAACCTATCAAATATAAAAAAAGATAAAAAAATACTATAATAATAATCTCAATCATAGGCTTAGTCCTCTACCCCTACTCTTTCCTAAAGCTGTAAATCAATCAATCATTTTAATCTAATCACTTCCTTTTATCAATACATGCTATCATAAAGTCTACATGGGTAGCAAAGGTGGCCCAAGAAGGGTGTAATATACAATCCCAAAAGGACAACACTAGTGATGCCTAGATCAAATCAGTATGTGCATCATGAAATGAGAAGTGTTCCATGTAAATAAATGAAAAAAGAAATAAATAATTTAAATACTTTGGGCTAAGTTCAACTTAAAAACCGATCCAATTTACCTTTTTTGTTCTAACACAAAGTGTCCAACTAATGGATCCTATAAAGGTAGAGTGAGTGGAAAAATACGTGATAAGTTAGACTATCTCCAAGCTTTTGATTGGGCATGGAGGACTCACCCCTACATTTTCTAGAACCAAGGGATAATTTCTTGTTTTAAAACATAAAATTACTCTTTAAATTCAATTAACCTTTTAAATAAAAAATTTGGAGTCACCATGATCTCATATATGGTAATTCTTAAAGAACTCTATGTATCGCCTGAGGGGCTTTCTATATGTCCAATGCCAAATTTTTTCATTCATGATCGCCCAAGAATGTTTTCCTAGGTGTCACCCAAGGAATAGTGTGATAATTATGAAGAACTATCCTTTGAGTCCATACTAGGTATCACACGTAGGGTCTCAATTCCCTCTCATGTAGGAGAACTAGTGTCGCACATCTCAAGGTAAAAAGCAATAAGGATTGACGATACCATCCCAGTAATGGATAGTGTCTTCCCCAGAGTATTTTCAAAGATTCAAAAATTTTAACTACAAGGTACATTGATAACATCTAATGGATCATTAATTTCAGACCCATTGTGTCACCCATGCAACTATATGGGGATATAGATATGTTAGAAAAGTAATACCATTTAGATATGAAAACATTGATGACATGATTTATCATGGTGGTCAAGGAATTTAGATTTAAACCATTTATAGTGTAAGGTGTAAGGAATAGGCAGATGACCATTTCACTTAATTTGATTATTTAATTTATATCAATATGTATTGTCACTAATTCAAGGTTCATTACATTATTAAATCCAATGTTAACAATTAAATATATCAATTAATATGTGGCCACCCTTAAGGAATGTTTAGACTATCCAAGTAAAGAGAAATTAAGGATCCAAGGTATTGAACAACCATTGGTTGGCATAAAATCAAGGAGATCAAACCAAGGGGTTTATTTTTCACCATCTTAGGTCACATTTTGGATGGTAAGGCATTTGGTTTAATTTAATTTAAAACATAAAAGTGATGTCAGAAAGGTCTAGACCATAGAAAAACTATGAATCCCATAAAATGAAATGAAACTAGTGGGAAAGAACTAGATGAACTACCTTATCCTCACAGAACTTCTCTCATAAATCTTCGACCTAGGTTGGAAGAAATTAGAGAAATTTTCAAATGCCCTAAAAATGGGGAAAATGAGTTGAATAGTGATAATGAAATATATGGGAAGAGGAAAATGAAATAGAAGAGAGAGGATTGATGAGATTACTGAGACATATATGATGTTTCCAATGGATCTTGATTTAGAACATTAAACTAGATGTTATCCTAATCCTTAGGCTGAAGGATAAGGGGGCTCATGGGAGGGAGTATATTTCTTCTACTGGATAATAGATAGTAAAGAGTAAACTGTTTAAAATAATAAAAGAGGGTAAAAAATATAAATTACCCCTAAAAAACAATAGCCCACAGTTTGACCGTACGGTTGGCCAAACCGTGCACCAACCATGCTCTAATATCTTCATAAAATGGGTGCCATGCATGGTTAGCCACATTGTTTTTCAAATCATACACAAATCATGAAATAACGATCTTTCACTAAACTCTACAATCTCATAAGGCCATGATCCTAGGGTAACATGGATTCAGAAAAAATATGCGACCCCTAGGTCCCCATTTTCTTCTATCGCACTGTTCAAGGAAACCATGTGGGTTTGAAGGCATAATTTATACCAACTATGTGGCCATGTCTATCACTTTCAATTTCAGGCCTTCGATCTCCAAACAAGCCCCAAAATCCCCTCAAACCTCCTTGAGTCCCTTAGAACACATTATTATCACCATAAAATTAATTTCAATTGAAATAAAATTGTTCATAGCTTTGGAGAAATCTAGGATGTTACAACCTCCCCTCCTTAAGAAAACTTTTCCTCGAGTTTCCCTTCTAAGGGTGGTAAGACATCATATGAGAAGAGTTTTTACCACTATGCATGTACATTAGTTTCCCATTCTAATGTATTATTCTGAAACTATTTTTACACCAAATAAATTATACCATCAAAGCAGAACTTCCTCAAAGATAATTCATGCTCTGATCCACAATACATATTGGATGCTCCACAAAGAACACATCCTCCTCTAGCTCGATATCCTTGAGGTCAAAAAAATGATATGGGTTAGGATGATTCTATAAAAGATTTGATATGTTGAAAATTTTGTGCATTGTAAAATAAATTTGAGATAATATTAGCTGATAGGCAACCGGCTCGAATCACCCCACTATCTCGAAAGGCTCAAAATAACTAAGATATAAATTTCCCCTTCTTCAAATTCAACTGTGAACTAGTCTAGGTGGTACACATAATAATACCTATTGTCCCACATCAAAATCCAATGGTCTAATATGACAATTAGTATAAGGATTTTTCCTATACCTAGTAATAGGCATACACTTCTGAATTATCCAGACATTATCTAATGTCTCTTGAACAAGATGAGGACCCAGTAGAACTACACCACCCGACTCCATCGAAGATAGAGTTGAAATAAATGGCCTATCATAAAGGGCCTCATATAGAGATGTATGAATTGTTTCCTGGAATATGTTTTTTAAGTAAAACTCAGACATAGGAATATGTTTTTCCCATGAACCTCCAAAATCAATGATGAAGGCTTGAAGAATATACTCTAACCCCCAAATTTTCATCTCAGACTACCCATCGATATTAGGGTGATATGATGTAATCAAGAGGACATATGAACCCAATTCACTTTACAAACCTTTCTAAAACCATGAAGTGAAACCAGAATCTCATTTTGATGTGATAGAATGGGGTACACCCTGAAGTTTCACTATCTCCTGGATGTAAAGACATCATAGGTCGTCAAAAGAGAAGGTATCCAAAATTGATATGAAGTGTGAAACCTTGATCAACCTTTGGATGAAAAATCATACCACATCACTGCATTGAGGTGATCTCGACCTGACTTTCATGAAATCCATTATGACATCATTACATTTCTATTATAGAATGGATATAGGTTTTACAAGACCAACTAGTTGCTAGTTCTCTGCCTTCACCTACTGATAAGTGGAGCATTGAGTGATAAAACCTAATGTATACCTGTTAATACCTGGCCACTAATACTGAGGGGTGATGTCTTCATACATCTTAGTTATACTTGGATGAACATCCAATGAATCAGAATGAGATTACCTCATAAACTCTTCTTGTATATCAGAAGGAACCCAAATATTCCCATGGAAGAGTAAGGTCTCACTTCCATCAACATCCCAATGAAGAGTTAGGTTCTCACCAGTGACACTTTCCATTAGGATAAGGCCTTATAAATATGATATTTACCTCATTTGTACCAACTCTATAAGAGAGGATGTCCCATCCAAAGATGACAAGACTAGTTTTCAATGTTGTTTATGAACCTCTAGGTGCATTTCAAAAAATAGACCCATCAATGGCCACTCAGTAAAAACATGGAGGCTTTAATCTAAGTCTTCCAGCCTATTTAGTCATCTATGAATCTCTTTTCAGGCTTGTAAGAAAGATCAAAGTTAAAAAATTGTAGTTATCCCACCCAACTAAGTTTCCTTAGATTTGATTATCACTATGTGGAGATGTACATGAGATTTTTATGATCCCCCAAAAACAATCTTCTCAACCAAAAAGTCATTACTCTAAAAAAAATATCATGAACCACTACTACTAGTTTGATGTTCAATATAGGATAGTTATTCCCATTAGGCCTCATTTGGAGAGACCCATATTCTATGACTTGATCAACATGCATCAAAACTGAACCTAGTTTTATTCTTGAAGCATAAATGTAAATAGTATAAAATCTTCCTAGATCTAGAAGAATAAGGATCATCACTAATGTGATTATTACATTTAACTATAAAAAAGAACCCTAAAACACCAATCCAGGTGAATTTAAAAACATTCTTTGTCAATCCCTAAAAATATGCCTATAGGAAAGAGATGTACATGTTGACTTCCTTGTAATAACCTGTTAGTCCTAAAAAACTACATATTTCAAATAAATTATAGGTATTTTCCAAGGAAACCATGACACTCACCTTATCTGGTTAAATTAACACTACAGCCTCAGATAGGATATGACCCAATAAGTGAACCTTGACGATCCAAAAGAGGAATTTGACGAGGTTCACATATAGTTGGTTCTCTCTTAGTTTTTTCATCAAGATCTCAAGAAGACTAGCATACCCGTTCTTAGTGTACGAATACAGTAAAATATCATTTATAAATACCACCACCAACGAATCAAGGTACTTGTGGAAGACCCAATTCATCAAATCCATTAAGGCTTTGGGTGAATTTTTTTAGTCCGAATGACATAACCATATATTTATATAAGACATACCTTCTCTAAAATGATGTACATGGTATGCATGATGGCATCACCCAATCCTGACGATAGCTTGACCATAGGTCAATCATGGAGAAAAATGGTTCTCTTTAATATTGGTTGAAGAGGAAGTAAATATGCGGAAATAGATAATGGTTCTTCATCGTGAGCTAGTTTAATCAGAAATAATCCATTCATAATTTGATGTTAACCTCATCCTACTCAGTGATGATGACTAGTGATCCCCAGAATGATGTATTGGGTTGGATAAAACACTTTTCCTCAGGATATTAGAGATAAATTTTGAGTTACTGGATCTTTATAGGTTCCATCCTATATGGTCTATTGACATAAGTGACGCACCTAGAACAACATCAATGGGGTGCTCGATATCTCTATTAAAAGGTAATATTGGAAATTTTTAGTGAAGATATCCCTGAAACATTCCACCACCTGAGTAAATTATATAAGTTACATTCCCTGACCTCTCATAAAGAGACTGCCCATATGGCATATTACACCTTCTAGCCTAGTACGCTTTTGTTCTTGCTCGATTTTCATAGATATTCCATTTTACTTTGTATATATGTACTACCATCAGGTGATGTGAAGGATACCCAGTGGAAATAAAAATCCACATAGGCTTGATAAGTAATGAGCATGTCTATATCAAGAATAACATCAAAATTTTTCATCTCAATGATTATGAAACTTCACATAAAACTGTACTCACCTTTTTTAAGGGGCCACTCAATTCACTAAAGTATAACCTCTTCTATAACCTCTAACAAAATATCAAGATTCATAACACCAGTGGAGTACTCTATTACTAAGACCAGACTTACCATAGTTGTAATAGATTGATAATAGTGTGATGTACCTATATCCAACAAGTATGATACTAAAGTAGTGTCTAACAGAATAGTACCTATAATTGTAGAAGGACTTGGACTCTTATCCTGTCACATATGTTGAAATATAAAAATATTTCATGAACCGTGACCCTGATATTCTTCTTGAGTAGCCTGAGTAGGTCCACTCTTCTTCTATTGAAGATCTAAATCCTGACTACCTCTTCCTCAACCACCTCCTCAGCCCAAGAAGCTTATAGAAGACCAGATTAATGCTTGACATGGTGACATTGATCCTTCACCTGAAGGATATGGTTGTCAAGATGCCTGACCACTTAGAACCGGAGTAAAGGATTCGTTGAAATTATGGAGGTGACCGATCCTACTACAAGACCAGAACTCAATTGCATTTTTCATACACTAGGTTTTGTTTGGGTTGGTCTACCACAATGGTGACACAAAACATTATTGTCAGATCATTCCACCTAACTACTTCTACGCCCTGTGTGTACCCTCAATGTGTCACTTCTTACTGGTGGATAAACCACCGAACTTCCTAGAAGCTGAAATGCCATGTTCACATCTTCTAATTCCTCTAGTTATCGTTCAATGAAGAGGGCTTGATTCACTATCTCTAAACTAGTGGTCATCTAAAAGATGTTCACCTGTGAGTGGATACCATATACAACCCCATCATCAAAATGGCTCATAGTAGTCAATTAATCATCAAAAAAGGCCAGTGTGTAATGTGGAAATTTAGTGAATCTAGATATGTATTCTACCACTGACATGATGCCTTGATAATGGTGCATAAATTATCTAGCATGATCAATTTTAAGGGCCTGCAGGAATAAGTAGTCAGAAAAGAATTTCTGTAATTCCACGTAGAACATACCATAGTTTCAAATTTCTTGACTAAAAATATCCAACCAATTCCTGGAAGAATCATGTATCATAGATTTCATGAGCATGGCCTTCTACTTTGGAGGCATCTCAATGTTTCCAAAGATAAAAGACATATCCTCCATCGATGACTCTATAGAATGAGGTTTTCGATCCTCCAAGAAGGTGAGAGGATGATACTTTTAGAACCCCATGGTCAGTTCTTCCATAGAAGGTACATGATGGGGAGCAGCCTATACTGATTACATAATGTGAAAGTATCTTTTTAAAAACAGAGCATCGACCCCTAATGAAACATCTAGAGGAGGTGCCTCAAGTGGAATAACATGAGGTATCACCTGTGGCTCAAGACCAACCACCTGATGAGTATGCTAATTTCTACTCTCCTGACGTACAACATGAGTACTTTATGGCTGCATAGACCTGAAATTTATATAAACACTCCACAAATACAATTTATAATAGATATAGAAAGTGAAAGAGTAATGACAGGCATTGATCTATCATACTGAAGAAAAATACCCCTTTGCCCGCTTCTAGTGTAAGGTTTGGGTGATAAGAATGAGTGACAAGAGGATCATAGGACACACATTCTATTACCCACTACTAGTTTAGTTCAGGTTCAAGGTCCCACATTTCTCATATAAAAAGGGATATTTCATTTTAAATGTTGGATTCACTTTTATTTATATATTTTTTAAAATTGCCTTTAAATTGTTGAATTTGAAGGATCATCACATCCAATTTATAAGGGATCATACACCATTTTAATTGAAATATGGAACCCACTTAATCCTAACCATAACATGTTCCATCCTAGGTGACCGATGTCCATAGATCAATATGCCACAATTGGATACATAATCATTTTCTTTAACCTATGAAGGAAAACACTGTTAGGTTAAGGTGGAATATTTATGTTCTAATTATGTTTTCTTAGCCTTAAAATGAATTATCATCACATTTCTATATAAAACAAAAATGTCACTATAAGTAATCGTAATAAAGGCACAACATCAATCACATCTAAAATAGGAAATGCACACAGAATGTAAATATCGAATGGAATAATGCATACTATTTTAATCCTAAGGTGACTAGTATGATGCATTCTTTTAGTTCGCCCTCATTTCATCATGCCAAGGGTAAAGAAACATTTTAGTAAAATCAATATCAATAAAATCATAAGGCATGTGATTCAAACAATAATTAAATCCATGAAACAATAACAACACAATAAATAACTCCATTTACCCATCTCAGGTAATATGGGTTTCCCCTATAGGTGGGGTAGCTACTCATATTCATCAGATAATTACCAAAATTCCAATAATCCTATTATCT
The DNA here is from genome assembly GCA_963277665.1 of Viscum album. Classification (NCBI taxonomy): domain Eukaryota; kingdom Viridiplantae; phylum Streptophyta; class Magnoliopsida; order Santalales; family Viscaceae; genus Viscum; species Viscum album. The sequence goes on from OY728153.1 coordinate 1,244,735,677, forward strand.
TGTACAACCCCAAAATGTAATACAAAATAAAAAAACCTATGATACCACTTTGTATCATCCCACCCTAGATACTACATAATTGTGCCCCGAGATAGTTACCACAAGACCTCAAGCGCACATCCCCAAACACCAAAGGCTACCGAATAGAAGTGATAGCCTATGGTGTGTCCATGGGGAGACTATTAACTCATTTATAAGAGTGGAGTGTATTAGTATATTCATATTATAATATAAAAAGAAATATTAGAATCAATAGTATAAGTTAAACAGCAGGGGAAAAAATTCATAATCATGGAAGATAATAAATAACTAGCGGAACCTAATAACAAGTGGATAAAAAATGAGAATCGTGGTACTTTAGCTATTAAAAAGTCTTCAAGGGAGTCTTTTAATAGTAGAATATACAAAATTATAACCAAAATACGAATAGATAATAGCTTTAACAAGAATCATTAACATAAGATCATTCATATTCCCCCAAATCCACCACAAAGTTATAGATCAATCAAGCATCAAAATTCAATCACTTCCCTATATCAATACTTGTAGTCCTAAAATATTTTTGGGTAAAAATAGAATCCCATGAAGGGTGTGTGATATAATCTCATTAGGCCACTACTAAGGGTTTATAGATCAAACCAGTACATATTATAAAATGATTAGTGGGCCATAGTGAATAAATGAAAACAAAAACAAATAATTTAAATACATTGGACAGATTTACAATTGGACATTCATCTAGTTTACCTACTTCATCCTAATATAATGTGTTTAAAACAAGGAATCCTTTAAAGGAAGAGTTAGTGGAAAAATATCTTAGAAGGTGGATTGTCCACAATCTTTTTATTGGGCCTAGAGGACATAACCCAATGTTTTGCAGAACCAAGGGAACATTTATTATTTGAAAACAGTTTGTTAATTTATAAATTCAATTAAACTTTTAAATAAATAATTATGAATCACCTTGATCCCCTTAATGGTTATTATTAAATAACTCCATGTACTTATTGAGGGGATCAACATATATCTAATTCTTAAGGAGTCTGTCCAATGTACCCAAAGAATGAAGTCCCAAGTTTCACTCCTGATATGGTGTGGTAATGTCAATAACTAAACTCTGAGTTTGTACCTAGTATTGAACATTGGGGCCTGACTCTATCTCATGTCATGGTACAAACATCATTGTATCAAGCCCATGCAAGGGGAATCCCCAAGGGAATCAGTGTCACTTATCTGGAGGTAAAAAAATAACACTCAGTGAGTCCATCCTATACATAGCTAGTGTCTCCCCAATAATGTTTAAAAATCATTAACAAATATAACTATAAGTAACATTGAACCCCTCCAATTGTTCCATCATTTGGGACCCATTGTATCACCCATCAAACAAGATAATGATATGGATTTTCTATAATATCCATTCCACTTAAATAATTAAGAATTTAAAACATGGTTTAACAAGGTGGTAATGGAATTCAGTTTAAACCCATTTGTGTTGTAAGCTGGAAGGCATAAGACATGTTCATTTCACTTAATTTGACCATTTCATTTACTACATGAGTTATAGGGTCAAACTAAAGGTCTATAACCTTATTCAATCCAACTTAAAAAACTCAAGGTATCAGTTTGAAGCGACACCCCATAGGGGATCTTTAAACTACCAACAGTTAGGGAAATTAAGGCTCAATAGTGAATCACACATGTTGGTTTTCTTAAGATCATGGAGATCAACCCATGGGGTTGATTCATCACTAGCTCGGGTGACATTTTCCATCTTAAGGCATTTAGTTTAGTTTAATTTAATAATTTTGAGGTGATTCTGAATTATTACCTATTTAGATATAATGGTGAATCCCATAAAATTAAATGAAACTGTTGGGATTAACTAGACCACCTACTATCGCCTTTTAGATCTTCCCTCCTCCAGTGTCATCCTTTGATTTGATCTTGGTAGGATGAAATCATAGAAAACCATAAATTCTGTAAAAATGGTGAAAATGAGATTGAAATGAGATAGAATAACAGATGGGAATAAGAACTTGAAATATAAGGGAGACGACTTAGGAGAATATCGTGGTGGATTTGATGCTTTTAATGGGTCTTGATTCCGACCACAGATCGAGAGGTTATCCCAATTCCTCGGTTGATGGAGGAGGGATATCAAGGGAGGAGATGAAACTTTAGCCACCGGAGAAAATAGAATAAATAAGAAAAGTTTTAAAATAGATAAAGAAGTGAAAATGTAAATTCATCCTAAAAAAAGGGTACATGGTTTCTCTGAAAGGTTTCCAAACTGTGTTCCAACCGTGTGCTAAGATTTGCTTCAAAGGGGAACCCTGTTTAGTTAAGCACACAGTTTATCTAACCATGTGAAAACTATGAAAAAAATTCCCTGTCACCATGTTGTACAATATATAATGGTTTTGCACCTGGGGTTTCATGGTAGTAGACAAACATTATTCCCCCAGGTCTACAATGTCTGCTGCCACATTATTTAGGTAAACAATATGGGATGGGCTGTACAATTTCTACTAACCCGGATTCAGAGTCTGCCTCTTGCAATTTCAGTCCTCCCATCTCCGAAGGGCCCCTACAACCCTCAAAACCACATTGAGTCCTTTATACAACATTATTATGGATAAATAATGGAATTTAATCCAAAATAAAATAGTCCATTCCTTTGGAAAATCTTGGATATTACAATGAGTTAAAATTTTCAATTCCTCTAGAAATTCATCTTGAATATCAGTTTCAATGGGCTTTTTAAAATTAATATAAAATATTGTCATTTAAAATATTTTTTTAACATATTCAAAAAATATATTAGATTAAGGGAATAAAAATTTTAAAGCTAATTATTAATTTCATTATTAACCAATTATTTTATCTCTAACTCATTTTTAGTTATAACCCTATGACTTTTTTTATTTATTACATCAATTCATTAATATATGGATAAAAAATATCAATATTAAGTAGAACATAAATGTGGGGTTATTATAACATTAAATATTTAAATGAAAATGAATATAAATTTCAAAATTCTCAACATAATGTTGAAATAATTTTTGATATACTATTTCCCTGGGAATGAATTATATTGTCATTAATTTGACTTAATTGAATATTATCTATAATAAATCAAAAGGTTAAACACTATTCAATATGGAATCAATTTAAAATAGATAATTCTAGTTGAGAATTATTGTTCTCATATGGCTTCAAATTTCCGAGACACATAGTGAAGAAAAACATGAAATTAATAATTAATCTTCATAATTATTAAAAAAACCTATTCTTTTTTTAAAATAAAGATAAAATTAAGTATTGATCTATGGGATACATTCATGGGAAATGTATAGGTCTATAAAGATTATATTTTTTTGAACAAATACACAATCAAATGAATCATGAAAAAGAAAAATTAGGAAGGAAAGATCATCATCAATTAACATTGTGTTCATACAGTTCTTTCCTAATATTTATCCAGCATAATTTGGAATAAAGTATTACCACACCCCTATATGAAGGATTTTAAATTCCATTTATAAATAGAACTATTTTTTATAATAACAAATTTTATATTTCCAAAGGTATCATCTATTTTATTTGTCACTTTCATATTTTTTTAATCACTGAAGGAATACATCTTTTTAAAAAAAATTCATTGAAAATGTTTCTACTTGGTACATACCAATCTCATTTTTCTACATATCACTCACAATATCCAAGGCTTATAATTCCTTAAAAGAATTTTGATGATATTTAGTTTTCAACTACTCATTATGAATTAAATATATATATATATATATAATTATCAAGCACATTATTCTAAATGATCCTAACATCAGGATTATAATATAACTAAATTAAGTTTCAAATATGAAGGATAGATAAATATGGACATTTTATTCTATTAGTCTATTCCACTTATATATTTTCGAGTTTGAACATTACTTCCACCTTGATTTAACTATATGTAATTTTAAATTACTGTAATGTTGTTGAATAATTATTTCAAGATCTATGAGTGGGATAATAACATTAGTAGAGACCTTAATCAATTTTTCCATTCATCCCCAGTTTATTAACCTATAATTGATGTGATATATCAAAGAATCGATGATGAAACATGTAACACCACTTCAAAATATAATTCAGTCATCAAGGATCAAAATAAATGTTACAAATAGGATATGATAAAAAAGTGTGTATTTTAACCAAACAAATCCCTAGTCCATGGATCATTAAGAAGGGGGTTGAATGAGTTGTATGATTTTATAATTTCCTTCATCCTAGAATAAACCATTTGAACTTATTAAATTTTATATTCTCTTAAAATTATTACACATCCTATCCCGCATTAAATGATAATGAAAATAATCCAAGATACAAATGTGTTTATAATGTTTGATACCAATGTGGAAACTTAATCCTTTCCATGACGAATCACATTGATCCTATTATATAAACTATAAAATAAAAGTGAATGAAATGATCTAACCCCCATAAATATACTTTTGTATCTTGATATGAAATATTACTGGTTCCAATATGTTACACCATTTTATTATTTTTCTTTGTAGAAAATGTAATATTGAAACCTTAAAATATTCTCACAATGAAATATGCCTTGAATAAGTCTTCAATATTTATTTGGTTGAAAGGTATATTTATTTCTTCCAAACTAGTACTTCTTAAATAATTTTTATCCTAATTTTTAAGATAATGATTTCTGTGTTTAAAAATATTCTTCATCCATTCTTAATTTTAGGAAATTTTTGGTTAACTTCACCTTTAGTTTTTCTTATCTCTGTATTTTAAAAAACATAGTAATGTGTCTCAAAGGATCATGCCTCCTTATATACTCATTAATATCATGAAAAAATAGGAGATAAATATAATTTTAACTCCAACAAATTGTTTGTTTAAAAATTTGTTTAAGAACCATAAAAGCATCTTAAAACATCAAAGTTAACTTTATACCTTTAAAAATACTTTTCCAACTCTTATTTTATAATATTCCTCAAAATCATACAAGAGTTATAAAGTTTATTTGGTAAATTAATATCTCTAAAAAATGGGAGATAAATATAATTTGAACTCTAAAAATATTGTATGTTTATAAATCTGTTTAAGAACCTTCGAATCATCTTAAAACATCAATGTTTACTTTATACTTTTAAAAATACTTTTCAAACTCATATTTTCTAATATTCCTGAAAATCATACAAGATTTATGAACTTTATTTGTTAATACTAAACATTGACCATCTAGATCAACATTTTAACTATTACATAGCTTAAAAAATTAAATTCCATCTAAAATATTTTAATATAATTTCTTCATATGTAAATCAAAAATTTATTTTGATCTTTGTTTTAAACTACTTCCAATTAGACCATTTTTTTTCTCTACTAAAATATTATTTCACTCAATTTTTTATTAATATTGGAACTCCTTCTATATCTAACCCGCTTTTCCTTCTTTTGTATTCTCCTCTTTCTGACCATAATTCATCTAGATTACATCTTCTGACATATTTTTTTCTACTATATTTACCTTAGTTGGTCCATCCATAATTTTTTCTAGTGAACTCTATTTTTGATAAATAATTAACTCAATATTATTTTAATTATATAGTAACTCAATATTAATTTTATTATTAAAGTTTTTTTATGATCAATTATTCCATGTTTCTTCTTATACTAAAACCATAGGTGTATTCTTATTTCACCTTTGTTCTTACAAAAAACAATCTTTAGCACCAGTCTTTGTTTGGTTCAAGTATTGGATCATACAAAATTCTCATTCTATTGAACCGAAAACTATACTACACATAGAATAATCCTTAAAGAAATTAAAATAATATATTCATACAAAACAAATTCATAGATACAATGTTTAAAATAGAAACAACAACATTAAAAAATAAAACTAAAGGTTATTCATTACCCCCCTTTCGAATTTTTTAAAACACTATAAACTATTATCTTAATTTTTATCAAATGAAATACTTTTTCATAGAAAGGTGTTATAACCTCACAACTCTAGATTAATAAAAGTGTGTTAATGAATTTCACCCCTCATTGGTGAAAAGTTTTAGGGGAATAATATTGATATACCCCCCAATAATCTTCTATATTTAAACTAACATAATATTGTCTCTCCCATTCAATGATAATATAGATTCATATTCAATAATAATAAAGTTCAAGTTTTTAATTAATCTATACCATTTTCAAAATAAATAAAAGATAAATAAGGGTTACTCAGTAACTTTATTAAGATAGTATTGGAGGATAAATATTTTGTTTCATCCTCAATTATAAAAATATTTCCATCATAGTAGATTTGGTGAATATATTATCAATTTTATCATTTATTTTAATTTACTAAAATATAAATCTCCATTAGAAAACTTGTTCCTTGATGAAATGATATTTAAAATAAATGTGCTTAGATATATAATTTTCCATTTCTTTTTTAGATAGATCGATTTTAATTTTATTATCATAAATAATTTTCAATGGTTTTTTGAAATTCATGCTTAAATCTTATAGCTAAATTTTTATCCACATAATTTTTTTACAAGCTTGGTTAGAAGAAACATATTTTACTTATGTTTTTATCAAGGTAACATAATATTATTTTTAATATATCATCTTAAAAAACATTCTCACAAGAATAAATTTCCTCGTTATGTTGATTTTTGATCATTGAAATATCTAACCCAACTATCATCAATGAAATAATGTACCTGTAACATATTACTCCATATATACACGAGGCCATAATTTGATGTTTCTTTAATACACCTAAGGATTATTTTATTTTCCATAATTATTGATTACTTCATATCACTATCATATCTTAAACATAATGTTACAAAATAATCAATATCTGGTATTGATGTGTTAAGATAAACAAGACTACTTTTTTATTTTCTAAAAGTCCTTCCAATTCATGATTTTCCTATATTTGTCTATTCTCGTTATCACACCGAAAATAATAGGTCTATTATCTTTATTTGATTCATTCGTATGAAATTTCATTAATATTTTTTTGGAATAATTTTCACTTGAATGGATGTTTTATCTTCCATTATTTTCAACCGGAAGTCCCAAAATGAAATACAACACTATGAGCATTGAAATCTCAATTATGATCTTTATTTTTTTCAAATGTTATTCAAAAAACATTATCCCTATCATAATAAACAAATATATCATCAATTTAAATAATAACTACTATAGTACATGTATTCATACCTTCAAAAATAAGTTACTATAAACTTTTCATATAAACATTTTTAACTTCTTCAAGAAACTATCATGTTTTGAATACTATGAATGAGGTCCCTATATCAATACATATAAACTTTCTCTAGTTATTACACCATCATTTCATTATTATCAATTATAAACCCATAAGGTTTGTCAAAAAATACTTACTCTTCCATTTAAAGATCCAATAATGATAACTACACATTCAACTAAAATAATTTTTAATTTTGATGGGAGGAAACTACTAAAAACATCCAGGTGGTTTCATGACTTACAACGAGAGGAAAATTTCCTTCAAAATCAACTCCTTCCACCTATGAGAATCCCATTAAAACAAACAAAAATTTATTATTTTATGTTTCTCCATTTTTATAGAGGTTAAATCTCAAAACCCATTTTTTCTATAACATTATATCTTTATGGTAATAGAACAATATCCCATATATCATTTTTTTAAATTTGATCCAATACTTCATTAATTGAATTTAAAAATTATTTATGATTAGCTACTTTTAAAATGGATTTTGGTAACACTAGTGAGATAAGTGACGGTTTAATTTCAAAAATATTTTTTTTCATCTTGTATGAAATAAATATTCCTATTTTATAATGATATTATAAGGTTAAAATTGTTATTTTAAATTACATAATTTTATTTTTTCCCTTATTTTTATCCTCATAAATAGACTGATCAGAATCAACATGAACATGGTTTAGACTAACCATAATCTTCCTTCTCAATAACTTATTTGGAATTTATCATTATATCTTCTATTAAACAATCTAAATATTCTTTAACAACATCAGATATTCTGGACTTATTTTTAATGGAATTCACATCAAAGAAATCAACCAACTCATATAGTCATTTTTATATCACTTGTATATTATTCTTTTAGAAGAATATCCCATGAAAATAATTTCATCTATTATTTAATCAAGTTTAACTAAATGTGCATTTTTAATATTTATTAAGAACAAAAACAGAAAGACCATAATGTATTTCACTATAGGATTTTTACTATACAACATCTAATAGAGAGAAATTTTTTCTAATTAAAGAAAATATCTATTTTGAACATGTATAAAAATACGTAAAACATTACTTTAGAAGAACAATATATGTTTATATTCATTGAGAATGTTTTTTCCTATATTAACTAGACTTCTATTTTCCTTTTTTTTCTAATCTACTCTGTTGAGGAGTGTAGGGATCACTATACGAGTCTTTAATTTGATGTTTTATAGGTAGTACTTGAAATATTACATATGTACACCTTTCCAATTTTCATTATAATATTTAAAATCTAAACACCCATCTCTTTCTCAACTTCACTTATAGAAATATCAAACAACTCCATAGACTCTAATTAATCTATCATGAAAATTATGTTGGTGATCTAATTGAAATCATCTATTAGAGAAATAAATTTGTAATAAATCATTATGGATTAATGTATAATTATCCCATAAAGGTTGGAATGTATGAGCTCAATCAGTCTAGGGGCCTAAATTTAAACTTATGAATTCTACCAACTATTCCTATTTTCATGAAAGTTATGAAAATGAAATAATATCTCAAATTCATTTTTGGTAAATATCTTATGAAATATACCATAGAAACTGCTCTCATAATTTTCATTAAAAGCTGACAAAGTATCCTATTCAATAGCTTGTTTTCATTCTCAGTACTCAATTAGAAAGAATTACTAAGATCTCAAATCTGGAATAGATTATCTCTGGTACTCTCTCCTTGTGTAAAAAAAATTCATTCATTAAAAAATAAAATTTTATTTATATATTTTATTAAGTAACTTCATTCCCATTATTACATAGTTTTATAACAATCTATAAGTAGTGTATATCCCTTCAGAAAATAGAACTTCATTTGACAGTAACTTTTTACCTTTAATTTTAGCCATATCAATTCCTATAAATTTTAAGGAACTTTCATTTAAAATGTATATTTTCTCTCTCTTATATTATTTAATGATTTTAATGTTTATCATAGTACCAATCTTATATGAGGAACATTAATAGTCCAGTATCCATGGTTTATTCCTTTTGATATCCTTTAGAAAAATCTCAATATTAAAATAAATTTCTTCAATATTCCTTTTCCTATCATCAAAATATTTTCCAATGTAAGTAACTTACCCCTGAAGTGTTTTCATGCAATCTTTAGTATAGTGACTTAGTTAATCAGACCTTTCACAAACCTCTTATAAGCAGTCGCTCCTATTCGATTCATGCCTACACCTAGAGAGAGAAATGTTATTCCAACAATTATATTATTTATGTCCTAATTTCCCCAACCCCAATAATATTCATTGAACCACTATATTATATAGTAGTATGACTTTTCCTTGGGATGATTTTTTTAATTCTATGAAACATACACCAAATGATTTACCCTTTCATGAATAATCATTATTATATGAGTAATTTTTAACTTCTATTATTATGAAATATTTCTCACATCCTTTTAAAGACCAATAACTACCATTATTGGTTATTAAATACGTTTGGTTTGTAAAATCATTTGAATTTTTTAATTTAGTGGATGTAAATTTCTCATATTTTTTTGGAAAAGTTCTTTCAAAATATTGAGATGTTTCTTCCTTCACCTATGAAGATTTAGGAAGATTATTTTCATTCTTACACAGCGAATTTTTATCTTTGATACATCTTTATTATGTCTTACATATCTCCTATTTCATATCTATATATTTTGTTTTTAATATATTTCATCATTTTCCCCTATTCCACAACATTAATTTGGAGGTTTTTAATTTCCTCTATATACACAAATATTTTTGGGATAAATTATTCTTTTCCGTTATTATAAATCCCACATTCTTTCTGTAACATAACAAATTTTTTCTTGGGTTTCATGTTGTGCTCGATGCATTCCTCCAGTTTTGATATAATAATATGTTCCAAATAATATTTTTGTTCTTAAACTTCTTTATTTAATAAAATATATTCATCTCTTGTAACATGATCTATGATGGTTTTATTTTTTATTGATAACTTTTTCTTCTGATGATATTTTTTCAGTGGGGTCATACACTTCCTTTAAAATCAATATATCTATTTTTTTCAACTAATGAATTTTTTATTAAATATAGTGAATTGTTTAATTTCCTTATATGTTTTACCCCACTTTATTCTTTGAGTAATATTTTAATGACTTCATTATCATATTCTATATTTATATTATTTAGACAGTTTATTTCAAAATTTATAACCCCCCACACCCAAAACATTTTAGTTGGAGTTTTACATTGTATTTGAATCTTTATTTCTTGAAATTCTTAGATATGAGGAACATAATATTATTATAATCACCATTATGATCTTACATATCTTTTTATTCACATTATCCCATTAACACAACTTATGGATCTCTTGTTTCAACCATCCTCGTAGTATCATAATCCATTTCCTCCTAAATGTGGTTTTTGAGTTTTGGATATTTCATAATTTCATATAAAAAATTGATACGTAGTTGATTAATAGATAAGTTATCTATATCTTCTACTATAGATACTTTTGAAAAAAACCCATCCAAAAATTTCCTCATTGTTATTTTAACAATATTTAATAGTCTATGAGATATTTGAATTATATAATGTTTCTAAAAAATTAGTTAACACAAGGTAAGTAATCATCAATAGTTATTTCTTCTCCCATCATTATATCATTAAAAATTATTCTCCATAATTGAATCTTCTCATCCATCACTTATAAAATTCCATCAAGTATGCATTCACGTTTGTCCCAAGTTTCCTTCACTATCTGGAGATACAAAACATTTATATAAACATTGGTGGATAAGGAGATTATAAAACTATACCAAGAATTTCCATCAACCAAAAATTCTATTTTTCAGTAAATGACATAGAATAATCTTTAGACATGGATAGAAATCCTATATTATCTGTATCAGTCACCTCCAACTAAGAGGTAGAATATAAGGTATCATTTCATATTTCTATATAAGGTATTATTTATTGTTCAATGTAGGAATACCTATATTGTAGGTTGTTTTGACATTATCCATATTAAATTATAAATTGATGTTATAGAGGCAACATCTAATTAATATAAATTGATGTTCACGTGAATGTATTGACCATTGAGAATGGGGTGAAACAGTGGTAATATTTTATAGTTTTGTTCCTCATGAAGTTATCCTCTTCAACTTATTAATTTCTTGATACTCTCAAATATATAACTCAACCACACCCATATGAAGTGATAAAGAAAATAATGAAAGGTAACAAAGTTTTTATAAGGTTTGGTTTTAATTTGCCTACCTAGTTCACTGCATTTTAACTCACATTAATCCGTGGATATCCACTATTTGATATAAGTTACTATAAATGAGCTAACTCCCATTAATCTCTCTCAATCACTCAAAACGAAACATTACTAGTTTACACAAGTTACAAGATTTTATTATATTTGTTTTAATATAATATAATATTATAACATTGAAATATACTAACTATAAACACTATTTAGCATAAATTTTATAGAATTTCATTTATCTAAAGCTATACTTCCAATCTCTCATCATTTCACGATTCTTGAAAATAAAACATTCTTCTCAGAAAAAATATTTCTCAAATGATAAATCTTTTTTCACCCTTATAATTTTATTATATAGGTCATTGACCCTATCATCAGTGTTTCTTCACACCATAATATTCAAAACTGAACAATAAGTCTCAAATTAACAGTCCTCTTTTTATAATCAAGAATATCACAAAAAATTACGAGATACATTGTTTTTAAACACCATAAAAATTATACAGCCACAAATTGGGTTAAGTCCCATAAATATTTCTAGGAACATCATAGTAAACATAAATCTCAACAAAATTCTATGAAAAGTCATCTTTTTAATCATCAATAAATTTTTTATAGAATAATGAATTATGTTTCATTAATATTGATAATTTATCATCTTTCTCAGCATCATCATAATTATTTTACTTTATAAAATTATAAATTTTATTTGTAATCTTCCTATAAATATTTTTCTCATGTAAACAGTAATTGAATTTTTAACTTTGTTCCACACAACATCCATTTTTTCACCATCATTTTCTTAAATAAAATATTATTTTACAGAACTTTTTACTTAGAAATGAATGTACTACATACATTTCCTCAACTGTTTTATTCATTATATTAAAGCTTTCTTCCAGTATTGTTTCTAATATATTTAATTATAGATATTTATTTTATCAAAATTTACTTTAATTACACCATCTAATATTTATTATATTCAACTTTAAATTTGATAAATCAATAACTCACTATACTATAGATAATTTAGAAATTAAATATTCTTTTTATGTCGTAGCTTATGCAGTGAAAAAGTCATCAATGGTTATTCTGATAATTAAAACTATAGTTTTATTCTTATCTCACTTTTATACTTCCAAATATCAATCCACAACACCATCCTTTATATAGTTTTAGTAGTGAATTATACATTATTATCCATTTTTAACTTAAAAATATGCTATATATAATACTGTATTTCAAATAACTCTCAATTATTCCTAAAAATAGAAAACATTCATAGAAAAAAAACAAACAATAAAAAAACATTTCAATATTAAGGAAATGGATATTCAATAACATAAAATCATTGGTACAATCATGTATATTTCTAAAATTGAGTCCAAGATTTATAATTTCCTTTCATAAAATGATGTTGGTATCTTAGCATCCATAGATAAATAATAAAACAATTCCAAGACCTTGTAAATTACTTTATTTATATTTCAATATAGAGACATGTTATGGGACAAAATCAGATAAAAAAAGATAAATTTTAAATAATTGGAAAATCCTTTATATAATTTCAAATTTATATATCTTATTAACTCATAAAATGAATTTTTTTATTTAGTAAACTTTCCCATTATATTATTCTCCAACACATCATCAATTAATATGTTATCATATTTTTAGGATTCCCTATAATTCTGAAATCATCATTAGCATTTTTAACATCGACACATAGATCAACTAATGTGTTACTCACTTGATGGTGTTGTCCTGCTGTGATGAAATCTTCATTCATCAAGATCATAATTTCATTATCTAACATTGAGGCATTAACCTATTCATTTCGATTTTGATAATAACTATTATAATATGTTATAAAATTTTATTCTAAATGGAAATTTCATTGAAAATATTTAATAGGATCTTGATTTAATATAAATTTCTCAAACCCATCATCTTTCCTTAAGTGTCATTTGAATTTACATTTATGACATGTATATTTTATTTTTCCATCCTTGGATCTATTTTTAATTAAAAAATCAAAATAGGTATCTAAACGCTTAACATATTGGGTTGTTTTTCAAGATAATGTAATCCAAAATTTATCCATATGCAATTGATTCTGAACACATTTAAATAAAATCTATAGTTATATAAATATATAGTAATAAAAGAATATATTTTACTTAACAATATATTATAATCTTAATTTTTAAAATTTAAAAATATTGTTTTATTGAAATTGAAAATTAAAACTAAAATTTAAAATCCAATTTTTATATAATAATTTTAAATAAAAATATAAAATAGAAATCTGAATTCATTATGTTACACATTTTAAATAAATATCTATCTACTTTCTATGGTCGAACCACATCATTCTAGAATCAATAATCCACTTTACTGAATTTGACCTTATACTCACCCAATCCCTAATATGGTTATTCTAATAAACTAAAACCTATAACCTCATATCTCATAGTTAGTAATTCAAGAATTTATTTTCTTAATAACTACCTCTTTTTTTTTTGTATCTTTATCAAATATTGAATTTTTTTTGGTTAAATGATATAAATTACATTAATAACAACAACAATAATTTAATTCTTATTAACATGAGATAGTTTATCCCATATATATTTTTTAAATGGAATAAAAATTCATCAAAAAAATAGATTTACTCTTGTATTCAGTGGGGGTATCCCAATTAAAGGTATTAAAAAAAAAGTGGTATAAGTTTTGGGAACTAATATTTATCATTGATGTTAAATTAAAGGAATCATGTTTATGTAATTTCATATGGGATGGACCATAAAAGTTTATAATTTAAATAATAAGTTATTATATTAGTTTATTTTCATAAATTAACCAAGTTCTTGAGAGAAGGGGAGGAATGTGAATTGATCTATTTAATATTATCAAGTTTAAAAGGTAGAAAATTGAATAATGATAAAACATTTAAATTTATTCACCTTTAATTTTGGTTTTAGTCAATATTTAATAGTGACTTCAAAAATCCTTCTAAATATTAAAAACAATTATATTTAGATATACTATTATGGGATCACAAAAAATTTAATGAATATTTCAAAATTAAAATAAAATCATTATATTTATTATTGATATATCTAGGTCAATGTCATGGGGGTAGGGAGGAGTGGAAGTCAGTGGTGGAGGAGTATGTGAGTGGGGGTCAAAGAGACAAGGGTATGTATGAGCATAAGTAAATAGTGGAGTAGAGGTCATTAATAGTGGAGTGTAAGAAAGGAAAAGGTGACGTTTGAGGTATTCAAGAGGGGGAGATAGATGAGTGGTGATCGGTGATAGTGGAGGCACACGTGAACTTGGGGGGTTATGGATCATAATGGAGGATGAGTGGGAAAGGAAAATGAACTGATTTTTTCTAAAAAAACATATATATATTGTAAATAGAAATTACAGTATATATTATTTAGAGGTTGTTTTTATAAAACTTTTTATTGAATACATGATTTTTTAATTCTTTTGAATAGATCCATAATAAAATTTATATTCATATGTTTTTTTGTTTTAAACTGCTAAATATTTATTTTTTTATAGTGAATGTATATTTCACCACTATAAAATTCATTATTTCATAAATCATTAGTTAATTATTTCTAATTATCCTATGAAATTTGTTTGAAAATTTAACTAGTTATAAGGAATCAAAACCAAACCATTAATGAAATAAAATTTGGGGATATTTGTAATAATATAGTGAATAGAGTAAATTATGGTAATAAATAAATTATTTCTATTCCATGTCTGTTAACATTGGTTATAAAAACTAAACATTCATTAAGAAATTAACTAGTTAACCTTCAATAAGTATTAAGCACTTCATATTTTTTAGTTAGAAAAAACCCCCATCATTTTGTGGGTTTTACTGATCTGATAGTGGTAGAGAAATGAATAAATTCTCTAGAGAATATATTCAAATCATTGGCATGTAATGAGGAAGAAAAAATAACAAGGTTGTATATAATTTAAGGGGAGGTGTTGAAAAATAGTGGTTATTCATTAAAATTTATCTTATGGGTAGGATATTGAAAACAAATCAGAGAATGAATTTACAGTTATTTTTCTACAAAAATATTTTACACATGAGAAATGTGCTTATATTAAAAGGAAATTGAAATATTTTTTAAAAAAGGGGAAATAAAAAGTGGATTGCTATAAGGATAATTTCACAAGGTTTGACATGTATGTTCTAAATTATCTATGTAATCCTACAAAAAATATTCATCACTTCATTGATGGTTTAAATAAAAATCAATAATGATTATTAGTCTCTCAAGGATTTTAATATATGGGGAGATAATAACTTGTGTTATCAATATTGAGGATTATTTTGATAAATAATTCATTTACAGAGGGATATATGAGATGAATTGGTTATCCAATTTCCATAGTGAAATAATCATAAAAAAAGAAAATATAGAAATATAAGAGTTCTCAAAACATAATAAGTGTTAAAATAATCAAATCAAGGTATGCTTAAAGGGATTAGTTGTTTTCTTAAGATTATAGGATAAAGTTCATCAGTATCACGAGTCTAAAAGAATGTGATAAGTGATCAATGTGAAATATGTTGGTTATATCAAGTATCTAAAGAGGGTTTGAATTGAGTACCCAATAAATATTTCTATTAAAAATGGAATATTTTAAAGCCCCCAAATGTTTAAAAAAAATAAATTTTATCAAAATAAATAGTTTGATATATATATTAATATTTATAAATATTTATATAAAGAATGATTAGGTCTTAGGTGAATAATATATATGATATTATGGAATCCTATGAAATCAATTTAAGTGATAAAAATAATATATGAACATGAATTAAGATAAACTATCAAAGTATATATATTTTATTTATAGTTAAAATATCTTTCAGTTTTAAATAGAAAATAAATAAAACAAAATTAAAACATACATTGGAATGATGAATATAATAGGTTAAGACTTAAGTTGAGACATATTCATCTCCAATTGGTGATCATCAACCACCAAGAAGTTTATATAAAATAAACAAGATGATAAACAACCTAAATTGGGTTTTATAATAGTTTATAATTTTCTAGGATACACACGACCTCTTGCATAGCTATGCATGGGAGTAAAAAGAAACAAGACACACAGAGAAATCTACCACTCTTATTCGTGGGAAAAACAAATAAGAAAGGTGTTTGAGAAGATATCAAGTATCCCATAGTTTGGTGTAGGAGACAATGAGTATGTGGTAAAGCTGAGTAAGCACGCACACTTCTAAAAATGTAATAAAACTAGAAAAAATCAAGAAATATAGGATTATAGAGTTTATAGTGATCAGTATATTTCAATGAAGATTCAGACTCTTGAGTTGAATCAACATTGAAGCATGAGTCTAATTATTTCATAATCTTCTGAAATAATATAGTGTCACTAACTCTTGTTTTCTGACAAGCGGAAGGCACTTGATGTGATGAATCATTTTGGATTCCCAGTCAATTTTTTTTATAAGGTGAGCTCTAAGAATGTTTAGGTAGTTATATCTCTCAATTTTTCATTAGTTTTCATCTACCATCACTACTTATACTTTTAGTTTTCATGTATATCATTTTTTTATGAGGGAGTGTTCTGCACTTTTATCAATATCTACTGTAAGCAGAATATCCAGAATAACTCTTACCTCATACTGCATAGCTTGAGCCTATCTTCACTGCTCTATGTCGATCATTTATAATATAAGAATTAAAATATTAAATATCATTAACTTCAATAAAAATATCAGTAAGAATAAAATTATTTAAAAAGATATGCAAAGAAAACTTTTTGGTTTTCATATATTAATGGTGTCTTAGACTGGCAGTGTCTTGGACTTGCAGTATCTCATTCTAGTGGGGTATCACTGACAGAATGACACTAGTGGTGTCTCACTAATGGTATTACACTAGTGGTGTGTCACTGATGGTATTACGCTGGCAGTTTCTCACTAACGGTATACCACTGGCGGTATGATACTGCTGGGGACTTATACATTGCCAAATTTCAACTATGATGGTAGCATCTCAACAATCGGTGTATCGTCTGGTGGCGTCTTAGACTTATCTGAAATTCTATGATTACGGTACACTATCAGTGGTGATTCAACTATAAGTATCTCATAATTAGGAATATTTTCATTCAAGTGGTATAAAATCCTAATGGTGTTTCAACCAATGGTTCCATATACATTGTAATTATTTCATTCTAATGATATGATAATATGGTGGTGTGATATCCTATAGGTGAATCATAGTTCGTGAGATTTAGATGCTGTAGGTGAGTCATGGACAATGTTTTCTCGAGTTAGAGGTTCCAACCTCAATGGTGTCTTGTCCTTAGTCAAAGGTTTCACCTATATTAGAGTACAAAATACAAATAGAGAAACATGAAATTCATTAATAATATCATAATCACGATTTTTTTTATCATTAAAACAATGAGGTCAACAATCTCCCCCTTTTTTATGATCATAAATCATGACATCTATATTATTAAAAAAGTGTAAACATGATATGGAAGGTATCATAAATTAGAATACACCGTTCATTAGTAAGAGCATATTGTATCAAATAAAACATAGAAAAAAGTAAGAAAAGAGTAAGTATCAAAGATTAGTGAATTTAATGATTAAAAACTTATAGTATCAAAGATAATATAGAAACAATATTCTAATAAAGTATAAATTTCATAAGAAACTAAAATATTACATAGAAAATTAAAATATTCCAAAATTATCCACCTTTGGGGATTATCAAAAATGTAATGAAAAGAATTATAAAGATGCGGATAATAAAAATAGAATAAGAAAGATTATAGACATTTAAAATTATTACCAAATAGATTCTACAACCAAGGTCTCATCAAATACAAAATGTCTATTACAACAAACAAAAAGGATCAAGATTTAGTTGATGGGTTTATTGGTGGTTCACCTTTAACCATGGCCTGTTCTGGCTTATATCCAAGGCAACAATATTAGATAAAAGAAAAATATAAGGAACACCATCAAAGAGTCCATCTACAGTCCATAAATGATCCTCCAAAATCATAACTTGCTAGATTTTACTTAGGGATTGGGTTGAATACATTAGCAAAGGCTAGAAATGAGCTGGAAAAGGTGTTAAGGGGTCTTGATAAACTCTTGGAATAAGAGAAAAATGAGGACTAATTGGAATGGATTCCTATCCAACCACTTCTTTGACATGAACATGAATATAAAA
The DNA here is from genome assembly GCA_963277665.1 of Viscum album. Taxonomy (NCBI): domain Eukaryota; kingdom Viridiplantae; phylum Streptophyta; class Magnoliopsida; order Santalales; family Viscaceae; genus Viscum; species Viscum album. The sequence continues at coordinate 1,244,754,543 of OY728153.1, forward strand.
CTTCATGATATTTATGAAATCTATTATAATTTGGAGACTCATTTCTAACAAACTGAAAAAATATGCCATCTCTTCCATTAAATGGTTCAATACTAGGGTCATCTTCTTGAACTGCAATATTTTTTACTTGAAAGAATGTGTCATAGGAGGCATATGAATATTCTCATCCTATATTTTCAAATCAGCATCCATTCCATGATTAGGTATACTGAGAGAGATAGAAATTGATGTACATAGTAACAATCTCTCTCTTTGTAATCATATCTTGGGTATACTTTCTGATCATCATATGATCATACTCAGTTATTTTCTCATTAATCCTTATAATTTCTAAAGGACTGATAGGTTATCCACTTGAGGGACCCATAGAGGTAATTTCTAATTTCTCTCTATCAACTGATCGGATGACATCCACATCAAGAATGGGAGGATGAGTAAAAACAACAATATAAGCATCAGTAGAGGTATCCTCAGGACTTTTAAAGATTCCATCCATGTAATCTTCAAACTCATATCACATTTATTCATAAAAATACTTGAGAGACTCTATTTAACCACTTATCTGATTATTCAAAATTTCTATCTCATAAATTCGATTCATATTATTATGTAGGGAATGATAAATAACAAACTCAAATATGTACCTTGTATCTTTTTCATAGATATTATTCTCCTGGGGTGTCATATTATTTATCTTAAATGAAAAATTAGACATTAACAACTTTTAAAAGGAATTAAAGTCACTTTTAATAACTACATCAACTTGAATAGTTGATGGAGAATATTTGGGTCTTGGGTTTCTGATAGAAGTGAAATTTTGTAAAAGGCCTGCAAAATCTACTAATGTTATCAAGGATCCATTATGATAAATTACAGATTGATCCTCATGTATTAAAAGCATTGGTGAACTTCTATTAAAGTTGACACATTCTTCAAACATAGGATCAACCGAACTTCTAGAAACATCATCTCTAAAGACTTAGTTTTTTTGTGTAAGACTTTGGAATATTCATAAGAATTATTTCAGAGCTAGGTGATGATATGGTGCATGATTTCGGGGCCAGATGTTTCCATAATTTATTTCATTAAAATATTAAATTCATATTTATTACACACATGTTTTTTTCATAAATAATGTAATATCTCTCAAAAGTCTGATATCATCGTAACTCATAGACCACGGTTGGGTCCAAAACTTGTTGTTTACCCTAGGTACGACAAAAAATGAGTCAACTCAAAACATTTAGACACCTCACTCATTAGAGTTATTATTAAGTTAATTAATTAATTTATTAATCCCTTAGATCTATTTAATGTAATTATTGGTTATAATTTAACCATTAAGGGATTTTGGAAAGGGTTATCTCATTATTTAATTAACCCACCAAATAATATCTCATTATTTCTCCCATTGTAAAATCAACGACAAACCATTGACGGATTGCGAAGCCATTGTAGATCTAGGAAGTTCGGAGTGTGGAAAACACAATGATAATTGGCAGGCATGTTCACTGGCAATGAATGAATCAAAATCCAAGTGGGAATATTTCTTTTGGATTATGTATCCCTGATTGAAAAAGTTAAATTATTAAAATTTATTCATTTTTAATTAAATTTTTCTTCAACCTCAAGGTTGATGGACAAACAAACAAAGACATCGATCGATCTATTCTTGGGTGTCCTATTTCTAATCCTCCTAATTATTTGTGAATTAATCATAAATTTTTCTTTTTGACACATTGAAACAACAATGATTTGTTGAGAGGGTCACGGATCTGTGTACGTCTATGTCCAACGACCACATATCTGTGATTGTTCTGTGGTTTTTGGTTGGAATGGGGGAGCAGTGGCTTTCCGAAGGTGATTTGGCTTCATGTGACCTGGAGGTGGTATGGTTGAGGTGGAGTAGGCCAGAGGTGGCGACGTCTGACAAGGACGGTGGTGCGGTGGCTCGTGAAGGCTTCTAAATGAGGCATGTAGTGTAGTGGTATTGGGAGTGATGTACCTAGGTGGAAGGAAGTAGGGAGGTTCATGTGGGTGTCAGCATGATAGAGCAGGGTAGCAGTAGGTGGCCAGTTCGAGTGAGGTAGGGGTGATGGTGGCCCGACAAGCAGCATGTGGCGGCACGTACAGAGGCGGAAACAGTAGACTCGGTAGACCTGGTGTCTTCAGGGATACTGGCGACTAGGGCTCACAGGGGAGAGGGAAGCCTAAGGGGGAAAAGAAAACTGAATAATAATAATAATAATAGTGTTTTTTTTATTATAAACTTTTTTAAACCCCCATATCTCCCACCCGGGGAGTCGAATTCATGCACCTTCTATGGTAGCATTACCCTGTCCATGAGATGGTATGTTAACCCCATTTTTGGATACCTTTCTCCTCCCCAGGGATTAGGTCTTTAAAACTCCCTAAAATAATAATAATATTATGATTTTTGAATATTTATTTGAATGTAAATCCTATAGAGAGTGGTTGATTGAAATTTCATCTGCAGCAGCACAGACCAATTTTTGAACACAGTCATTTCTAGATTAAGATTGGTTTCCTTTTTCAGGTGTATGGCTTGGGTCCATGAAACACCTTTGAAACCTTAGATTTGATAATATTATTAAACATTTTACCCAACATAACTCATGCATACATAGTCCAATAAATGTGTTGTCAGTAATGATGTGACCCTAAATTTGAGGCGAACACTTTGAGAGAAATATTTTGATTTTAATTTAGGATCGAGTTGTGGGACCCATGATATTCCATTCGAGCTTAATGCAAAAAATATAACCTTTTAATCAGATGTCTGATTAGAGATAATTAATGGACAATCTTATGCGCTTTTCAGTGAGGATTACGATGGTGTGATCTTTTTGGTTATCTGGGACCTCCCAAATTTCTGCTCAATGTGATGTGTGGAGCCGTAATAATCATCCCATTAAATGTGGAATCATGATATAAATATCAGTGGAAGATCCTTTTGATGTGTTTGAAGAGAATACACAGCTTAGGTCATCACCAACTCTTGTGGGAGTGTAGAATATGTTTTGAAGATATGCAATCAATGATTCTTGGGCCATTTAAGGAGGCATATTATTGATATTAGTTTTTTTCCCTGAGGACCATAATGATCCTCGTTCGCTCATCATTATTTTCTCAAGATATTCCATTTACTATGGGAGTACACTAGCATGCCAAGGGTTACATGTACAGAGTGTAGTACCTGAGGATGGATAGGTATATGAGCAGGCAATAAGGTGTGTACACACATCATGAGGGCCCTATACATGGTGTATACCTCATTAAAAATCTTCTACCTATCACATCAACTTCTTATGGACATGTATTTTTTCCTTCGAGTATCCTATCCTGAGTGTTTCTTCATGTAGAATGTGATGGTTACCTTCATAGTGGATTTCTAGATACGGTGGAGGTATTCTGAGAATGAAACTTATTAAAGATATGTTCGATGACGACAATGATCAAGAAGGATCACTAGTGGCTTCTTCTAAGTGGAACCCCCATATCAAGTAGGGTGTGTGTCCTCAATGAACTAGAGTGGAATCCCCTTATGATACCAAGGAATGTTTCCTCGACCATTAGAGTGGAACCCACCATCAACATGGGTGAAGGTCCTCCACCATCTAAGTGGACCCCCATCGGATATGGAGTGGTTCCACAGTGATTAGGGTGGAACCCACATATTGTAATAGGGAATGGGTCCCCATGACACTAGAGTAGAAACCACCATCAGTATGGGCTCAGGTCCTCTAAAAATACTACCAGAGTAGACCCCCCATGATGTGCTAGGGTGTGGTTCCTCCACAACATTAGAGTCAAATCCCCCATCCGTAGGGGTGTGGGTCCTCTACGACTACTATCAAAGTGGACCCCCCTGACAAACTAGGGTGTGGGTACTCTAATTAGAGTTTCTTCAAAATTATTTTTGTGGCACAATGATGATACATGGTTTGACGTGCCTTTGAATCAAGAGAAATATAGACATTTTCCCCATCGGGATGCATCCTTGTGGCACAAACTAAAACCATGTGGGAAAGTTAGTGCCACCCAAAGTGGATAGTATAAAGGCATGGTGACTGATTCCCTTAAAAATGTGTGTCTTGGTAAAACAAATGAGGTGTTGGGAATGGTTGATGGACTCCTGTAATTGATGGGAGATCTTTTCCTAGGATGAACTGTTAGGTGGGGATCCCCTTACTCTTTCATTTATGCTTCTTTGACTGAGCATATATATATCATCCTTCATTACCCACTCCTTGGGTATAGTTAGTCTTCTTCCATGAGAGGTGAAGACACACAAGGTATTCCATGTGCCTTATGTGTTTATCTTCTTATGTTTGGATGACGTGGTTGGATGAATATACTCTCCTTCTATAAGTAGTAAATAATTGATGGAAAGTTTATCTTCCCACCATGTCAAGTTCCTTGTGTTGGAAGAGTTCACTTTCACTCTCTTGTTGGGTTAAGATGTACTATATTAGTATACCTTGTTGTATTTAATACTTCCTTATTCAGTTGTATCTTTTATTTCTCCCCCTTCACCCTTTTTGGGGTGTTCTACTAGGTTTGAATATACTCACCCTTGGATGGGCTTTTCCCAAGACATGACATGTATTTAAAAGACAATTGATAGGTTGATCGTGACTTCAAAGGATATTAGGGATAAAAGGTTCTTGGAAAGTGTATGGTGGTCATAACTTGGGATCTAAGAGCTGATATCACTCAGTTATTTTAATTTTCTTGTTTTTCAGGTTGGGTGTGGTTTCTGGTTGGGTGTGTATTTTCCCCTTTACATTCATCTTGCATTGTTGTAATCATTTACTGTATAGAGGTCCATTCATGATTTGTTTACTTTATAGTAGTGTTACATGTTTTATTTCTTTTCCTCTTTACTTTTTCCAAGTTTTGGATGTGTTGAAGTGTATAGGTGTTTAGGAAAAATCCTCCGTATGTTTAGTGTGCCTTCGGTTCTTGTCACCACCCCTTGACTATGGAGGTGGGCTTAGGGTAGTTATGGCTCATGATATGACTTGGGTAGGGTTGTGACATAGTGGTATTAGAGAAAGATCATTCCTTGGGATAGTTTTTGGAAATTTCCCCATAAAAAGGATTGGTTGGGTTTAGGGAAATAGTGTCAAAGTGTCTTGATAGTGGCTCTTAGGCCAGGGGGTCCTGGGATGGTACAGGGAGCCAACATATCCATTCACCAGACCCTGATTACCCACTTGTACACTTGAAACCCTGAGACATTTTTTGTAGGAAAAAATGGTGAATACATCATATGGTATTTAGTATTTGACTTTCCTTATAATGAACCATAATTTACATACATTGTTATTACTTCAGAATTTATGCATACTTATTAAAACAGATAACAAAACCATGATAGGACCATATAGGTATAGTGTCTTTAGAAACTGGGAAACATAAACAATTGGTTCATAAATCATCTAAATTGTCTCCCATTTATTTCATTATATCTAGAGTCCATTTTTCCATATCCTACTTAATACCCTTATTCTTGACCTGGGCTAAAGAAAACATACAAAGGGTGAGCTCAAATTCTCAGTAAGGGAAAACAAAGGAAATATCAATCATATCATATTCATAAAAACATAACATTTTTGAAAATCTTATCCTGCAAAAGAGATCATAAAATCATGACATGGGATAAATCATAGTAGTGAAATGTAATCCCAATATTCATAACATAAGACATGAATGTTTGTGGAATAAACACATAATCATAGAAAATCATTTCATATTAGTCAAGACTCATTGCAATGACCTTCATAGCGGACAAAGTCCATTACTGAACCAAGTTCACTCCTCATTCTAGTCCTATATCACTGAAACAGATTAAATTTTCGTTCCAACCATGTCTATCTCATTAGATATAAATCTTTACCCAATGAATTGGAGGGAGATATAGGTACCACCCATCTCATAATGAAACCATTCTTATTTGTGCCACAAAATCATAAATCAAACATCATAGCATAACCCATGTAATAAAAATGTGATTCTTAAACATCATGCCATCATAACATAATCTATATAAAAGAATTCATAAAAATAATTCCATTATAACATAATCAAATCAATGTAATAATATTGATAGAAATAGAACCCTATATTATCTTAGATAGAAAATAATTTTGATAAAACACTTGAACTCCATTATTGAGGAAAATATCCTTTCAACTTCAAAAAACTTTTCCTTTGTCAACATGACCTACATTTTTAAACTAAAAATATTTAATTGAAAATAAACATAAAAACATGTAAAGGATGCTTCATGGAAATAATGTTCTATGAAATCATAAAAATTCATTCATGTCGTATAAGTTAAAAAAACATTCTTCTCATACTTTGGATGGAAAAGTCAAAAAGTATCTCGTACTAAAAACGAAAAAATTATTATGTTCATATATTTTACTAAAAATTAACCAATAGGTAAAATTGGATTTAAAAAATTGTAAGAGGATAGAAAAAATATTACATATTGAGGAAACATGTATGTGGATGATAAATACGCCCCAGTAAATTCTGAAGTATAAACAATCTCACATAAAAATTAGATTGTGAGATTTTCCCTTACCTTAGGTCCGATATGCTCTGTACGTATCCAAACCTCCAGAAAAATGATTTAAATAATGTTATTTACTTATTCAAGAATCATATACATTGTTATGATATCATATATGGTCATATTCTTATCTCTTTATTAGTAATATTTCATTGCTACTTTTTATTTGGGTGTTCATGGATCTGTGTTCTTATGCCTGTTTTGTCGAATAAATCATTATTCATATTTTTTGGTTATTGCTACATATTTTAAAGAATGGTATTAGTATAATATATATCAAATTTATTCATTAAATTATTTTATATAATCATGGTTCAATGAAGATCATGTAGGACAAATCACATCGTATCGTGGAGACGGTAAGCCGTAAGTATGCACGAGCGACAATATTGTTCCTATAATTATTTAATGGTATTGGAGAGGATCGTAGAATATCTACGAATTAGTATCATGTTATTATAGTCATATATAGATATAATTTACACCATTATACCCATCCAAGTAAGGTAGTGGTGGAAAACAGATTACACCACGGCGTGGAGATGGTATTTCGTACGCACGCACGCACGCACACACGCATGGTGATTTCATTTTCCGTAGGATGGATAGAAGGTGAAATAAGGTTGTTTAATATTTATAATAACATGTCAGTATATTATTTATACTGATGTTATTACTTTATAATGAAACAAATAAATAAGAGGAAGTAGGAGACGAAATACATTTGAAAGAATCGGTAAAGGGTATTACCTCTTCTTCGACGCACCCCTTCTAAACCTCCTTATAGGGAACTAAAGATGGTCTTTGAAGAAGAACCAAACCTCCATTATGTTTCTAGGGAAGTGGATAAGAGAAATAGATAGGGTTTGGTCGAGCCTGAATGCCCAAAATGTTGTGAGGAGGAGAGGGAGTAGGTGCCCTTTTATAAGAGAGGAGAGGGGTACTTTTGGAAAACTCTAAAATATTAATTTATAATAAACTCAAAACCACTTAAAAACCTAAAAAATTACTAAAATTGGAAGATTAGATGAGATAGGGTTTTAATCTCACCAACCAATAAAATTTAGACATGTTGGGAATTTATTTTAAACCTTATCAACTTGCATTATCCTTATTTAATTTATTTAATTTTATTTGTGGTAATAATATTCTAACTTTTAATTTTTTATAAATAATTACTTATGTGTTGTGAATATTCCATAATTGGATAGTTAATGAAATTTTAGACCATATAAATTTCAATTTATAATTTTTAAATATTTTTGTGATTTTTCAACAATTTTATAATATGTTATTTTTATAAAAATAACAATAGTGTCAATTTTGACACTATTCATTTATTTTAATTTAAATAAATCCAATGAAAAGATATATTCAAACCAAAATATTTAATAAATTTTTAAAAAATCATATTTATCTAGAAAATTTGTGGAGAACATTAATTAGTTCATATAATATTTATTTTAATATTTTTAAAACCATTTATTTGATATTTCAATCAATAAAATAATTTCTACATCATTATTATGTCACCATTAATGATAATTATTTAATCCCTAAAAATTATAAATAAATTTACATAGTGTATATAATTTTATTATCTCTATGGAGACTATTTATATTTGAAGTTTTTTGAGCTTTATAACTAAATTAAAATTATTACACTTATAAGATATAAGAGAGTGACATGTTGTCACTTTCTTTGGTTTTAATAATAGTTATATCATTTTCAGGGTCAAAAGTCCATGAAATGAATCTATTCTGACCCTTAGGTGATATGGTTCAACTTTCATTCATCCAATAGAATTTTTTCAGGTGTTAGGCTAATTTATAATCTTATTTTTACCCTTAATTACCCGATTTACCTTTAACTGTTGTAAATAAAATTTACCTTAGTTACTATTCATAATGTCTAACAATAAAAAGTATCCGATTAAAATAATTTGTACCTACAATTTCCAAATATGGAATCCATTTTTCCAAATTCAAAATACAGAAGTTGTGGTATTTAATTTAAAATTAATCCGGCTATCGAGAAAACGTGTTTTAAAAGTTAAAACATTGCAAAAGATTGAAATGTTTTTACCTATGAATGCAATGTAAAATTAATGGAAATTAAATAAATTATGTTAAATGGTAAAAATTTATTCTATTTATACTTTTAAACCATTAAATTTTATCATTTAACCATATAAATTATCTTTATGAAAAACGAAGTTTTCAAGAAAAATTTATCGTATTTCTACTATTTATCAAAATATGAAAGTTATCAGAAAAGTATCCAAAATTTATCCAATCTAAATTTTTATATACTGATTCAAAAGAATAATTTTATTTTGTAAAATTCAATTTATAAACTTGTAAAAAAATATATTTAAAATGGTTACGCCATCAAAAGGTGGTAAAACTGCATTTTTCAAAAAATACTTCTTTTATCTGAAAAATTAATTTTGTTCTCATATATCATTATAGAAACTATGTAAGATATATTATAATGTTATAAAATTCAAAATTTGGTTAATACTATTCATAATAGCTAGTTCATACTATTATAATAATATATCATTGTTTAGTGAAACTCGGTATTGCGTACAACACAAGCTATCGAGGAAGGTTGCTCTTGCGTGTAACGCAAGCCAAGATAGTGTTATGTGTAGTGAAAGATTTCTTTAGTGATGTGTATAAAATATGACATAATATATATATATATATATATATTTCTCATAATATTTCAGGGTGTTACATTCTATCTATCTTAAAATGAATTTCGCCCTCAAAATTCGTCACTTCATAACAAACAGATGAGGATACCTCTCCCTCATCATATCCTCAAGTTCCCATGTAGCTTATTCTAATTGGTGGTTCCTCCATAAAACATTAACCAAGAGAGTGGTCTTGTTTCATAGAAATTTTTCTCTATAATCCAGAATCTCTATCGGCTGTTCTTCATAAGAAAGATCTTGCTCTAGCGGTAAAACTTATGAGCATAGTACATGTGGAAGATCAAGTACGTAATTTCTCAAGAGAGATACATGGAACACATCATGAACTTGAGAGAGATTTTTTGGAAGTTCCAATCGATAATCTAGCTTCCCAACATGATCCAATATTTTGAAAGGACCGATATACCTAGGGATCATCTTTCCCTTCTTTCCAAATCTCATTACTCTCTTCCAAGGAGATATTCATAAGAACACATTATCTCCCACTTCAAACTCTAGGTTTTTTTTCAGTTGTCAACATAACTTTTTTTTGACTCTGAGATACTCTTATGTGTTGTTGAATAGATCTGATCTTTTATGCCATCTCATCAACAAGATCAGATCTTAATAGCTTTCTTTACCCAACTTCATCCCATCAAGTTGGAGTTCAACATTTATTTCCATAGAGAGCTTCATAAGGAGCCATATTAATACTGGAGTGAAAGATATTATTATAAAACAAATTCCACCAATGGTTGCTGTTGATCCCAACCAACTTTGAATTCCATAGAAAAATCTCTCAACATGTCTTCCAAAGTTGGAATTTTCCTCTCAGCCCGACCGTCTGTCTGAGGATGATAGGAAGTGCTGAAACTCAACTCTGTATCTATAGTATGCTGAAGACTTCTCCAAATATTTGAGGTAAACCACAGATCCCGACCATATATAATGGAAAGTGGTACTCCATGCAATCTTACCACTTATTTTACAAATATCTTAGCAAGCTGATCAAGAGATAAATCCCCTCTAATAGCAATGAAGTGTGCCAACTTCGTAAGACAATCAACTATAACTCAGATAACATTATTGCCTTTGGATGTTTTGGGAAGTACAATGACAAAGTCCAAAGTGATGTTTTACCATTTCCATTCGTGCAAGGGTAATGGTTGTAAAATCCCTTTAGACTTATGTCTCTCAGCTTTAACTTGCTGACAAACCAAGCATCGAGAAACGTATTCAGTGATATCTCTTTTCCTATTATCCCACCAAAAGTACTCTTTCAGGTCCCTATACATCTTTGTTATTCCAGGATGAATAGAGAATGAAAAACTATGAGCCTAATCCAGAATATCCTTCTTTAATTCTTGTATGGTAAGAATACAAACACGGTCCTTGATCCTTATTATCCCATCATAATCATGGTTGAATTCAGAAACATTTCTCACCTTCTTTTGAAGCCTAACATCCTCCTTATGCACCTCTTTAATCTTCAATTGTATCGATGGTTGAACACTAATTTGAGAAAGATAATATATATCTCCTTTCATTAAAATTTCATGATCCATCCTTTTTAAGTCCATAAATATTGGATCCTTTGTGATCCTCATCATGGATACGCTAGCATGGTCTTGTCGACTTAATGCATCTTCCACCCCGTTTACTTTCCCTGGGTGGTAATGAATTGAGCAGTCATAATCTTTATTCAGCTCCAACCATATTCTTTAGCGTATATTCATCTCCTTTTGTGTGAAAATATACTTTAAACTTTTATGATTAGTATAAATATCACACCTTTCCCCATAAAGATAATTCCTATAAATCTTTAATGTAATAATTACCGCACCTAACTCCAAATCATGAGTTGGGTAATTTTTCTCATGGATTTTCAACTGTCATGATGCATAATCTATCACCATATCATTTTCCATGAGAACAAACCCCATCCCCTTCTTGGATGAATCACTGTAGATCACAAAACATTCTCCACTACCAGGCAGTGTGAGAACAGGTGCACTGGCTATCCTTCTTTTTAGCTCTTTTAAATTCTCTTCACATTCCTCCATCCAAAAAAACATAACTCCTTTCCGAGTCAATTTGGTGAGTAAGTTAGATAATCTTGAAAAATATTTCACAAAACATCGATAATACCCAGCTAAACCAAGAAAACATCGGATTTCAGTTACTTTTGTTTGTCTTGACCATCTTTCAATAACCACCGTTTTTTATGGATCTACAGATATCCCCTCTTTTGGTATTATGTGACCCAAAAATGAATCTTTTTGAAGCCAAAATTCACACTTAGTAAATTTTGAATAAATCTTATCCTTTTTCAAGGTCTTCAATACAATTCTTAAGTGATATTCATGTTATTACTTGTTATTTTAATAGACCAAAATATCATCAATAAAGACTACCACAAACTAATCAAAATAGTATCTAAAGACTCTATTCATTAGATCTATGAAGATAGCAGGGGCATTAATAAGACCAAATGGAATCACTATAAACTCATAGTGTCTATAACTTGTACGGAAATCCGTCTTTGGTATATCCTTTTTTGGCCCTTAATTGATGATACCCTGAATAGAGATCAATCATGGACCTGTATTGAGCTTCGCATAGTTGGTCAAATAAGTCATCAATGCGAGGAAGAGGATATTTGTTCTTGATAGTGATATTGTTAAGTTCTTGATAATAAATGCAGAGTCTCATTGATTCATCTTTCTTCTTAACAAACAGAACAGTTGCTCCCCAAGGTGATGCATGATGACATATGAATCCCTTATCAATATTCTTTTGGAGTTTCTTCTTCAATTCCTGCAACTCAGTTGGGGCCATTCCATAAGGTGTCTTTGAAATGGGCACAACACCTAATATGAGTTCTATTGAAAACTCTACTTCCCGATTTGGTGGAAGACCAGGAAATTATTCTAGAAAGACATAATCAAACTTCCATACAACGGGATTATTCTTAATTGTGAGTTTCTCTTCAACCATTTGAGATAAATAACCTTCATTTATTGGAATCAATTTCCATAAGATGGAAGAAATTTCCACTGGAAGGTTATATTCATACTTGCATCGATAGATGATCATTGATCGATTAGGCATATGAAATGTGACTTCCCTTCTTTAGAAATTTATATGAGCTCCATATAAAGAAATACAATCCATGCCAAGAATCACATCAAATTCTACTATAGGAAGGATCACAAGATTTGCAGGAATCACTTTCCCACAAACTTCAATCGAAGAAGAATTGTAAACTTTTGATGAAACTGTTGTACCATTAGGAGTTATAACAACTAACTAAAAAGCTAATTGTTGTGGTAGTATAGAAATAAACTTATAAAATTGTTTAGAAATAAAAGAGAGGGTGGATCCAGAATCAAATAAAACATTTAAAACATTTGAGTGGATGGTAAGTGTACCTTTAACCACTTCGTTATCATACTCCACATCGCCGATAGAAATTGCATGTGACATTCCTATGTCTTTGGCCTTAAGAGTTTTTTGATATCAATCATCATCAACAAACCTTAGATTAGTGCATTGATTGGCATAATTACTCATTTCCTTACACTTGTAACATTGAAGTGTAGGAGGTGCATTTTGTGTAGCCTTTTATTTATTCACATCACTAGACATATTTTTCCCATAACTATGACATTCAATTACCCAATGACCATCTTTTCCACACTTAAAAATTTACTTTTCCCTTTAAGAAAATTCCCTCCATGTTTCTTTCCACACATTGACCATAATGGAAAACTCATCTTCTATTCAGTGTGTTCTTTTGATTTTCCTTTGAATTCCATTTTCCTCTTCTTATCAAACCCATATGACTGATGGTTTACTCCAATCTCCATCTCAACCTTGAGAGCGCATCGAACAATTTCCTCATAGCTATTGAAGTCCCTTATAGCTAATGCCCATCAGAGACTTGGTTTTAAGCCACTAAAGAATCAATCGATCTTACTCTCAGGTTGGATAATAATCCCAAAAGGGTACCTTGCAAGCCTTATAAAATTTGTTTCATGGGTACCAACAGATTCATCATAATTTTGCTTCAGTTCAAGAAACTCCATATCCATATTTGTTCGAAGAATACGAGGGAAGTACTTATTGAAAAAAAGTTCTTGAACTAGTCCCATTCCATGGACTCAATTTCATCCCTTTGCCTTGTATTCTTGACAAGATTCCACCATTGATCAGATTCACCTTCCAAAAGATATATTGCTAAGATGACATTATCATGTTCAGAACATTGAAGGACAAAAAATATAATTTCAGTGGTACTGATCCATTGTTCAGCAACTAATGGATCTGAAGAACCGCTAAATGAAGGTGGACGCTGCCTCATGGGTGATTCAACCGAATTTTGCTCCCTACTTTTCTCGTTTGGAAGTCCTACATGATTCATAGCTTGAGAAAGTTTTGTGACCATCTCTAAAATATTTTTCATTCTATCTCCCATAATGTTTGGTTGCTCAGGGGGACAATCATTGCATTGACCATCGCATTCAGCATTAACATGGTTCCTTCAGGTTCCAGCCATTGACTAAAACCAAGAATCATAGTGTGAGAAACACTAATTACAATAGGAAAACCACATAATCAAGAATAAAATTTCACACTTTGGGTCTTAACATAGGTTATTCATGGTCATTTCAAAAAATAACTAAGATTGTGTTCAATTCTAGACATATCCTCAGGGTTCTTACTAAGGCTTTCATATCCTAGTTTCCAAAGGACGACTATACCTTTTCGCTGATACCAACTATAACAACCCATAATTTAAATACGTTGTTATTACATCTGAATTGAAGCATACTTATTACAACACATAACAAAACCATGATATGACCATATAGTTATATTGTCTTTAGAAACTGAGAAACATAAACAACTGGTTCATAAATCATCTGCATTGTCTCCCATTTATTTCATTACATCTAGAGTCCCTTTTGGAAAATCATACTTAATACCCTTCTTCTTGTTTCAGGGAAAATAAAACATACAAATGGTGAGCTCAAATGCTTAGTAACGGTAAAAAAAAAGGAAATATCAATCATATCATATTCATAAGGACATAACATTTTGAAAATATTATCCTGCAAAAGAGATCATAATATCATGACACAGGATAAATCATAATAGTGAAATGTAATCCCAATATTCATAACATAAGACATGAAATTTTGTGTCATACACACATAATCATAGAAAATAATTTCATATTTGTCTAGACTCATTGCCAAGACCATCATAGCTGACAAAGTCCATTACTGAACCGAGTTCACTCCTCGTTCCAGTCCTGTATCACTAGACCGGATTAACGTTCCATTCCATCCATGTTTATCTCGTAAGATATAAATCTTTACCCAATACATTGGAGGGAGATATAGGTACCACTCATCTCATAATGAAACCATTCTGATGTGTGCCACAAAATCATAAATCATACATCATAGCATAACTCATGTAATAAAAATGGGATTTTTAAACATCATGCCATTATAACATAATCCATATAAGATAAAAAGACTTCATAAAAATAATTACATCATAACATAATAAAATCAATGTATAAATAGGGATAGAAACAGAACCCTATATTATCTTAGATGGAAAATAATCTTGATAAAACACTTGAACTCCATTCTTGTGGAAAATATCCTTTCAACTTCAAAAACATTTTCCTTTGTCAACATGTCATACAATTTTAAACTAAAAGATGTTAATTGAAAATAAACGTGAGAAGTTGTAAAGGATGATTCCATTGATATAATATTCTATGAAATCATAAAAATCCATTGATTTCGTATAAGTTAAAAAAACAGTCTTCTCATACTTTGGCCAGAAAAGTCAAAATGTATCTCGTACTGAAAACGACACAATATTCCTTTCATATCTTTTATTAAATATTCACCAATAGGTAAAATAGGATTTAAAAAATTGTAGGAGTATAGAAATAATATTACATATTGAGGATACATGGATGTGAAGGATAAATATGCCCCAGTAAATTCTAATGTATAAACAATCTTCGATAAAATTGAGATTGCAAGATTTTCCATTACCTTAAACCTGATATGCTCTGTAGGTATCCAAACCTCCTATATAATGATTTAAATAATGTCATTGAATTATTCCATAATCATATACATCAGTATGATATTATATATGGTCACATCCTTATCTTCTTATTAGTAATATTTCATTGCTACTTTTTATTCAGGTGTTCATTGCTTTATTTTCTTATGCATGTTTTGTTGAGTAAATTCTTATTCCTATTTTAAGGTTATTGATAAATAATTTATAGAATGGTATTAGTATAATTTATATCAGATTTATTCATTCAATTAATTTATATAATCATGGTTTAATGAAGATCATGTTGAACGAATCATATCTCACCGTGGAGACGGTAAGCCGTACGTACGCACGAGCGATGATATCGTTCCCATAATTATTGAATGGTATTGGAGTGGATGATAGAATATCTCAGAATTATTATCATTTTATAATAGTCATATATAGTTATTATCTACACCATTATACACATCCATGTAAGGTAGTGGTGGAAAACAGATTACACCACGGCGTGGAGACAATATTCCGTACGTACGCACGCGGGGTGATTTAATTTTCCGTAGGATGGATAGAAGGTGAAATAGGGTTGTTTAATATTTTTAATAACATACCAGTATATTAGTGATACTTATGTTATAAATTTATAATTAAAAAAATAAATAATAGGAATTACAATAAGAAATAAATTTGAAATAATCGGTAAAGGATATTAGCTCTTTTTCGATGCACCTCTTCTAAACCTCCTCTTAGGGCACTAAAGTTGGTCTTTGAAGAAGTCCAAGACCTATAGTATGTTTCTAAACAAGTGGATAAGGGAAATAGACAAGGTTTGGCCAAGCATGAAGACTCAAAATGTTGTGAGGAGGATAGGGAGGAGGTGCTCTTTTATAAGAGAGGAGAGGGGCACTTTTTGAAAACTCTAAAATAATAATATATAATAAACTCAAACCCCACTTATAAACCTCAATAAATGAGTCAAATATGAAGACTAGATGATATAGGGTTATAATTGAATCAAATAATAAGATATAGACATGTTGGGAATATATTTTTAACCTTATCAACTTGATTTATCCTTATTTAATCTATTTAATTTGATTTGTGGTAATAATATTCTAAATTTTAAATTATTATAAATAAATACTTATTTGTTGTGAATTTTTCATAATTGGATACTTTATGACATTTTATACCATATAAAATTCAATTTAATAATTTTAAAAAATTTAGTGATTTTTAAACAATTTTATAATATGTTATTTTTACAAAAATAAAAATAGTGTAAATTTTTACACTATTCATTTATTTGAATTTAAATAAAATATAAACTAAGGATATATTAAATTAAAAATGTTTAATATATTCTTAACATATCATATTCATCTGGAAATTTTTTTGAGAACATTAATTATTTTATATAATATTTATTTTAATATTTTTATACCATTCATTTGATATTTCACTCAATAAAATAATTTCTACATCACTATTGTGTCACCATTTATGATAATTATTTAATCCCTAAAAATTATAAATATATTTAAATGATGTAGATAATTTTATTAGCTTTCTGTGGATTATTTATATTCGATGTTTTATGAAGTGTATCACTAAATTAAAATTAGTACACTTATAAGATATAAGAGAGTGACATGTTGTCACTTTCTTTGGTTTTAATAATAATTATATCATTTTCATGGTCAAAAGTCCATGAAATGAATATATTATGACCCTTAGGTTATATTGTTCCACTTTAATTCATCCAATAGAATATTAGCAGGTGTTAGGATAATTTATAATCTTATTTTTACCCTTAATTACCAGATTTACCTTTAACTGTAATAAATAAAATATACCATAGTTACTATTCATAATGTCTAAAAATAAGAAGTATCCTATTAAAATAATTTTAAAATACTAATTCCAAATATGGAATTCATTTTTCTAAATTCAAAACACATAATTAGTAGTATTTAATTTAAAATTAATCCCACTGTTGTGAAAATGAGTTTTAAAAGTTAAAACATTGCAAAGGATAGAAATGTTTTTACCTATGAATTCATTGTAAAATTAATGAAAATGACATATATTATGTTAAATGGTAAAAATATATTCTATTTATACTTTAAAACCATTAAAATTTATCATTTAACCATATAAATTATCTTGACGAAAAAAGTTTTTTAAGAAACATTTAGCTTATTTTTTCTATTCATCAAAATATTAAAGTTATCAGAAAAGTATCAAAAATATATCCAATATAAATTTTTATATCTTGATTCAAAATAAAAAGTTTATTTTTTAATATTTAACCTATAAACTTGTCAAAAATTATATTTAAAATGGGTTCTCCATCAAAAGGCGGTAAAACTGCATTTTTTGAGAAATACTTCTTTTATCCAAAAAATTGATTTTGTATTCATATCTCATTCTATAAAATGTGTAAGATGAATTATAATGTTATAAAATTAAAAATTTGGTTAATTATATTCATAACAGCTAGTTTATAATATTATAATAATATATCATTGTTTAGTGAAACTCAGTATTGCGTACAACGCAAGCTATCGAGGAAGGTTGCTCTTGCGTGTAACGCAAGCCAAGCCAATGTTGTGTATATTGAATAATTCCATTGGTGTTGCGTATAACATAAGAAATAATATATATATATATATATCATAAAATTTTAGGGTGTTACATTCCTTCTTGATTTAGCTCCCCATTTTCATTGATATATATATATATATATATATATATATATATATATATTCTTATCTAGTCGTGGTACTCCTTGAAAAATTTCAGGATTCCTACGCCATGATAGCCATCCCAGATACTAGCTCTTCTTTGTGAAGATGACCCTATGAGCGAAGAGGCCTCAGTTCAGCGTCCATCATGTTATGCCATTCCTCCAGGTGGGTAGGTAGAAGCACCTCCACCTGTTGAGTAGTGGATCATCCCACCAAAGTAGGATGAGAAAAATATGCTAGTTCCAAGTGTCAGATACTATTGAGGTTCCATGGAAAGATAGACCCCCAGGAAGAATATGATTGTTTAGAGTTTTTTTCCACATTTTTAGACTTGTTTGGAACCTGACTGATTTGATGGTGGCATTGGAAGATGGTCTTTTCTATGGAGAAGTTGGGTGTTGGTGGAGACTAGTTACTCAGATTCAGGATGAGTCGACACTCTCATGGGAAGACTTAGAAGTAGTGGTTTTGTGAATAGTAATACCCCTCATTCTTATGTTAAGTTAGGATCCATTAGCTTTTTTAGCTTCAGTAGTGAGGGATGACTCTATATGAGTATGAAGCTAGGTTCACAGACCTTATGTGGAACTCTCTCAACATGATCAGTGATTGCTACTTCTAAGAATAGAAATTTTATCAGGGAATCCATAGTGATATTTAATCCACCGTAGTGCCCTTGTGAATTCCCACCTATGCTGGGGTGCTAGTTCGGTGGACAAGTTAGAGAGAGATTTATGTCATAGGGATACCAGATAGCTGGTGCTAGTAGTGGGTGAAATAGAGTTGAGACATCTGTAGTAACTATTAGACATCCGTCAATATGATCTCGACATAGGAGGTCTCTCCAAGATTGCAATCATGCACATGGTCAGGGATAGTGGATATGACTAGGACAACCTGAATAGGAGTGGTTCTACACATGTGATGGGCAAGGTCACATGACATGTGACTAACTTATGATATGTGTTGGGGAATGCAGACAGATAGAAAATGGGCCACCATGACAGAGACAACTGCATGATCATGGATCTCCTAGGTGGGAAAAAGGTGTTCCATAGGGTGGTAGAGTTGGAAGAGGAGTAGGAGGAGCTATGGGTGTTGGATTCTAGTATGAAATCCTTCCACCACCATTGGGCGATGCACCTCAGGACCAAGTAGCTAGCGGCCAGGGCCCTAGATAGCAGCATGCATTTGATATCTGTGACCCCGCATTGAATGAGATGATAATATGGATGCTCTATGTCCTTTCAAACTTCTATAGTATAAATCTTTAGGCATTTTTTTGAGGTACTTTTTTCTTTCTATTCAATTCTCGACGTTCAACCAGGGTGACACATGGTGTTTTTATAATCCTACGTCGGTGTTGTGAGATGGAGTCTCAAAGATGGTCATGGAATTTCTAGTAGAGTTCTTCTACATGGAACTTTTCTCTTGGGATGCCACTAGTGGGAGTTGAAGAGTTTATAAGTTGGTGTTACTATTCTTCCAAGAGAGGCTAAGACACGTGGGGCATGCCATACGTTTTATGTGTCTACCTTCTAATGGTTGGATGAGTCTACTCACCTTCCTATTTTTTGGTACCCTTGCATCCTCAATGTCAACCATGATACAGTGATAGGAAATTATCAAAAATAGGTCAAGGAATTTTAGACCCCATGGACAGAACTACGTGACTCCCTACCTAGAGCTAGTAGTGGTAGTCTTCTCCAAGGGGGTGTGGAGGCACTACATTTTGTACTATATCGACTGTGAGATATTGCGTGACCAGATATCCTTAGGGGATCCACATGATGTAATTTTATGAATAAGGGAATCACATCATCCATTTTCAAGGATGGTTGGAGATTCTAATCAAATTATTAGAAGTGGTGATAAGGGAGTCTCACACTTCTCCTTTGTCCATACATCCTAGTGTAGGGAAGAGTCAGGTGAAAGGTCAATATCCCCACCTATTTTCTTACTTTGTGAATTTCTATGAATAAATTTTTTGAATAAGGGAATGATAAAGAGAGTCTCTTTTTGTTGTAAGACTCTAGAATATTACTATGAATAATTTCAGTTCTAGGTGCTAAGAAGATGCACGATTCGGATGCCTAGTGTTCCTGAAATTAATTTTATTGAAATATTAAATATATTTTCATTCTGTTCATGTAGATTTTCAGAAATAATGGAATATCTCTCAAACATTTGATCAGATTGGAACTCTGAGACTACGATTGGGTTTGAAGCATGACATTTACCCTAGGAATGACATAAAACGGGTTGACGTGGGATGTTCATACCCCTAGATCATTGGAGGTATTCTTAAGTGAATAAATTTATTAATTAATCCCTTAAACCCATTTAACCCATGTATTGGTTATAAATTAACTATTGAGATATTTTCTAAAGGGCTATCTCATTTTTTAATTAATACACTAATAAACCTCTCATTCTTCCTCTCTTTTTCAAATCAACTATAAACCATTGAAGGATCAGGAACTCATGGCAGATCTGAGAAGATCAGAGCATGGAAAATGCAAAGATTGTTGGCAGGCATGTTCATTGGTGATGAATGGATCAAATCTCAGTAGGAGTGTTTCTTTTATATTTTGTATCCCCAATTAAAATCCTTGAATTTTTGAAAATTTATTTGTTTTAAATTTCTTCAATCATAAACCTAAATGTCGATGGCTAGAACAACACAACCATTGATCGATATATTATTGGATTTCATATTTTTCTCTTCCTCATTCTTCAAGCAATTTTCGTCAATATCTCTCTTTGACATGTTGAAACAATAAAATTATTTTGAGAGGTTCATGGATTTTTGTATGTCCAGGTCCAATGATCACATATCTATGATCATTTCAAGGTTTTAGGTAGGAATTGGGGTGAAGTGGATTGCTAAAGTTGCAGTGGATTTATGTGATCTAGAGGAAGCATGGTTGACACATAACATGATAGAGGGGAAGGCATCCGACGAGGTTGAGGCAGTCAAACGAGACCAATGGGGAAGCGACTTGTAGAGACTTCCAGAAGAGGTATGTGGTTTGAATGTCCAAGAGGAATTGTTTTAATGTGGCTGGAAGCAGCGTGGTATAGGCTGGTGTTGGTGTGGCAGTGAAGGGTGGTGGCAAGCAGCAGGTCTGGGCGAGGTTGGGGCGATGGTGGCCCGACAAGCGGCGTGTAGAGGAACGCCCAAAAGTAGAGGTGGTAAACCCGGTGGATGCGGTGGAATCGGGGATGCAGTTGGCTTGGGTTCATAGGGTAATTGGAAACCTAAGGAGGAAAAGAAATATGAAAATAAAATAAATAAAAAATATTATTATTATTAACATATTTTAAACCCTTATAACTCCCACTTATAGAGTTTAATTCATGAACTATATATGATTGCATGACCATGACCTTTAGAAGGTCATTTTATAATAAATTTTGGATACCTTTATCCTCCCTAGGGATTGGGACTATAAGAGCCCTAAAATAATAATAATACTATCATTTTCAAAAGCTAATTTGAATGTAACTCCTTTAAGGATTATATGTTTCAAGTTTTCTATATAGAAACATGTACCTGTTTTTTAAGAAGGTTGTTTCTAAACCGAGGTTTGATACCTTCATCAGGTTTTTGAATCAATTCCATGAAACTCCTATGAAACATTATATTTAATTATATTATTATATTTTTGACCCACCATAACTCACACATGCAACATCCAATAGATGAACTGTCCATGGTGATGTGACCCAGAATGTGAGCCAGATGATTTGAGACTGATATTAGGATTTTAATTATGGAAGAGGCATGTGCCCCATGACACTCCATTCCAGCATAATTTAGAAATATATGACATTTTCATTATATTCCTGAATGGGTAGAATGAATAACGAATACAGTGCACTTTTCTTCAAGTATTGTAATGGTGTGATCCATTTAGTTATTTGGTGCCTCCCAATTTTTAGCTTGTTATATGTGCAGAGCCTTATTCAAGATCCCATTAAATTTGGAAACATGAATAAAATATCAATGGGAGATACATTGATGTGTTTGAAGAAAATACATGGCTTAGATCAGCACCAGATCCTGTAAGAGTAGAGAAGATATATGAACATATGTGGTCATATATTCTAAGGATTTTTGAGGAGGCATGTCAGTGAAATTACATTTTTTCCCTTATAACTAAATGAGCCTTGTGCACTCATCAGTATTTTGGCCAGATTTTCCATGTACTCTGTGAGTATACTAGTATGACAAGGGGTACATGTGCACAATTTATTACCTGAGAATGGCCAGCTACACTGCTATGCGACGAAGTGGGCACACACATTGTATAGGGACCATATGAATTTTATACCTCTTTATGGATATTCTACCTCTCTTATCCCCTTTTTTGGAATCGAATTTTGGCCCATGATTAGCCGATCTTTAGTGATTTTACTTGTATAAAGTTATTTTTTCCTCTGTAATGGCTTTCAAGATATGATGTGAGGTGTTATGAGTGTGAAGGTTATTCAAGTGATATTTGATGACGTTTGTGATCAGGTAGGATCACCAGAGACTTCATCCGAGTGGAACCCCTTATCGAGTATGAAAAGGGTCATCAATGACCTAGATTGGAACCCCCTTATAATTCAAAGGCATGGGTCATTGACCATTAGTGTGGAACCCCCCCATAAACATGGGTGGAAGATCCTCTACCCTAAGAGTGGACCCCCCCCCCCAACAGATAGGTCATGCTTCATAACAATTAGGGTAAAACCCCATATTGTAGGAGGGAACAGGTCCCTATGACACTAGAGTGGTACCCTCCATCGTCAAGAGAATGGATCCTCTATAGCTACTACCAAAGTAGAACTCCAATAATGCACCAGGGTATGGATCCTCAACTACATCAGAGTAAAACCCCCCATTGGCATGGGCATGGGTCCTCTATGAGTACTATCAGATTGGAACCCCCCTGACGCACTAGAGCGTGGGTCATCTACTTCGAGTTTTTTCCCACTCATCTATGTAGCATAGTGATGAGAAATTGTTTGACGTACCTTTAGACTCACAAGAAAGAGCCACATTTTCCCCACCAAGATGCATCCTTGTAACGTGGACTAATACTATGTGAGCGAGTGACTGCTTCCCAATGTGGATAGTATCAAGGTGTGCTGAATGAGTCCCTTCAAATTTTGTGTCCTAGGAAGATTCATGAGGTACTTGGCATCATTGATGGACTTCTAGAACTAATGGTGACACTTTTATTGGGATTATCTTTGAGATAGAGATCCCATTACTCTCTCATTTAGGATTCTTTGACAGAGAATATATGTATCTTCCTTTAGGTACCACTCCTTTGGTAAAGATACTCTCTTTCCATGAGTGGAAAATATTCATGGGGTATTACATGTGCTTTCCATGTTTAGCTTCTCGTGTTTGGATGAGTCCACTCTACTACTATAGGTAGCAAAGAATCAATGAGAATTTCTCTTTCTCACCATGCCAAACTCCTTGTGCTAGGATGAGTTCACATTGACTCTCTTGTTAAGTTGAGTTGTACTCCCTTATTATACCTTGTTCTATCAACTACTTCCCTCTTTTTTTGTATATATTACTACTCCAACTTCACACTTTATGACGTTCTAATGGGTATATATATACTCACCCCTGAATGAAATTCAACCACCATGTGACATGTCTTTTGAAGATGATAGAATGGTTGTAGATGATATAAAGGTTAACTGTGACTTGAATGGAATAAAAATCCTATTAAATTTCTTATCTATTAAATAATAGTACATGACATTAATTTCTTTACAATTACTATTTTAAAATTATTTTCTTGCATCATCCTAAGTGATTCTAGAAAATCAGGTATTACAGATTCAACTTCTATAACAAACCAATTATCAAAACACATTCCCTGTATGTGCATTTTCATCTTTATTTTCCATTGGGAATAATTTTCTCCATTGATTAAAGGAGGTTTGTTGGTAGAAAAAACCTCTTGAATATTATCCATATTAATAAACTAAATTTAGAACTAACATCTATCTAATATTATTAATGTATAACCAAAATAACACATAAAACAAGTTTTAAAACATTAATTAAAAAGAAATAAATCTCCACGGATACTAAATGTTGGTCGGAGTGAGTATCTCAAGAGAGGAGTGAATTGAGTACCCAATAATTTTTTTGTTAAGAATGTATTATTTTGAAATCCCTCAAATGATTAAATATGAGAATTTTTATCAAAAAATAGTATAATATGTATCTTAATATTATAAATTTTTATCTAATGTTTGATTATGTATCTTATGAATAATATATATAATATTGTTGAACCCTTTGAAAATAATTTACTTGATCAAAATACAATACGAACATGAATTAAGATAAACTATAAAAGTATAAATATTTTATTAATGTTACAAATAATTTTTATTTTAAATCAAAACAAAATAAAAAAGATTAAAACACATATCTGGAATATGAATACAATAGGCTCATTCACAAGTAGAGACTTAGTCCTCTCCACTTGGTGATCACCCACAACCAAGCATTTTATATAAAATTAATAATATGATCCAAAACTGCGATTGGGTTTCTATAGTAGATTACAACATTCTAGGTCACACACGGCCTATTTCATAGTTATTCATGGGATTAAAAAATAAATAGGCTACACAGAGACCTCTACCACCCTTTTCCATGGGAGAAATAAATAAGAAATGTTTTTGAGAAGATATGAAGTATCTTATTGTTTAGTGGAGGAGACATTGTGCTTGTGGTAAAGAAGGATAAACACACACTTCTAAATATGTATTGAAACTATAAATAATAGATAAATCTAGGAGTATAGAGTTTCTAATTTCTTGGAATATTGAAATGAAGACTGTGACTCTTGAGTTGAATCAAAAGTGAAGCTTGAGTCAGATTCTTTTGAAATCTTCAAAAGAAATAGTATTGAAAACACTTGTTTTCTTACTAGAGGAAGGCACTTGATGTGATGATGAAGTTCAGTATCCTAGATGATTTTTTATCATCAGGTGCACTCTAAGTATGTTCATGAAGTTTTACCTCTCAGTTTCATATTATTTTCAGCTTCCACTAATTCTTATTATTCTATTTTCATGCATATATATTTTTTTCATGAGGGAGTGTGCTGCACTTTTATCAGAAGAAATAGTAGAAAAAATAATATCTAGAATGGTTGTTACCGCATGATATGTATCCTAACGATATCTTCAATTCTATTTTTAAATCATTTATGAGACAAAAATCGAATCAGTAAATATTAATAACTTCAATACAAATACTAATTCGAATAAAATTATTTAAAAAAATAAGTAAAGGAAAAATATTAGTGGTGCCTTATAATGGTGATGTCTCAGACTGGAAGTGTCTCAGACTTATAGTGTCTCATACATGCATTGTCTCACTAATGGTGTGACACTGGTAGTGTATCACGGATGGTATGACATTGGCGGTATGATACATGCGGTTTCTTATACATATCCAAATTTACACTATGTTTGCGATGTCTCAACTAGCGATGTCTGGTGTGGAGTTGTCTTATGAAACTCTCTTTTGATGGTATGATGTTATAAATACTTCATCTGTAAGTATCTCATACTTATCAATATTTTTTGGAGGCACGACCTACTGACGGTGCGTCATCCAATGGTGTCTCAGACTTTGTCAATATTTTAGTCGAACAGTATGATAATCTAGCAACGTGAGATACTGACACTTAATAAAACGTGGTGAGATGTTGATGCTGGCATTGAGTAATGGAAAATGGTGTCTTGAGTTAAATGTTCCCACCTCAATAGTGTGTCATCCTTAGAAAAATATTTCACATTTCCTAGAGTATATTAATCATATAAAGACAAATGACACTCATTAATAATATTAGAATACTTATTTTACGGTTATTAAAACTAGGAGGTAAACAAAATATTTTAGTTACACTGAGTTGGACCCTTACCCTAATCAATTCCTCAATATCTAAGGGAATATAACCTAAAAATAGCATAGAAATTCTAAAAAAATATGTGATTCTCGATCAACACATAATTTTTTTGAAATGAATTTCTGAAGATAATTTCCAATCACCCATAACACATTATGTAGATTTTTGTAAATTAAATCATTGGGCGGTACTTTGATTGAAATAAAGTTAAACTGGGCTACTAAAATTAGAATACATAAGGGTTTTCTAGTTAAAAATATAGTTATAATACCTATGGTGTGTTTTGATATAATATATTAGATGTATTATCTATTGAATTATAAATAAAAAATTTATAATGAAAAATAATCTATAAATGCTGATGAAATTATGGAATAAATTATATTTATAGGGGTTATTTCAACACTTAAATTCGATTAGGAACAACATTCAATTACAAATATTAATAAATCACTTGGGGAGTAATTGAAGAAATTTAATTAATGAAATAAAAGTTTGTTCTAAGAAAATATTACATACCTTTTGTAAGGAAATATATTGATTTATTTCAATATGAATTAATAATATTTCCTTTTTTTAATTGGTCAAATTATTTATTGATCTTATTTGTGATATAGAAACAGTATCTAAAACACTATTATGAGTGGATCAAGAGATATTTTTTGTGTTAAAAGAAGAAATCAAAAAATTTAATTGATTACAGGATCATTTATCCAAGTATTTTGCTATATGGATCATCTATATTATTTTTCGATAAGAAGTATGGTTCAATGTAGATATGAATGGATTATAGGGAAACCATGGAATTACTATAAATAACAAGCATCCAATTCAATGTATTTATATCCATTGGGATCAACATAAAGGGTAATAATACATTTTTAAGAGTATTCATCATTATTTTTATCATCATTACAATAATAATAAGTATTATATCCCAAAGACATGGTTTTGTATAATGTATGCTCATTATGAGATAACAATTTTTCCTTTTGAGTTAACAAATACACCTTTTATGATTATAGATTTAATGATTTGGTTATTCCAATATTATATTGATATGTTTGTGGTGGTATTTATTAATTAAATTCTCATATACTCTAAAATTTAAGAGGATCATGAAACTCATTTTAAAATTGAGTTTTAGGTTCTAAGGATAATAAAGTTACATGGGAAATTCAATAAATATGAGTTTTGCAGTAAGAAAATATTATTTCCTTGGAAATATTACCTCAAATGATTGTATATCCATTAATCATTAAAAAATATCTATTTTCAAGGAATTCATAACATCCCCAATGAAAACTAAAATGTGTAGTTTATTTGGATCATGTGAATAATATCAGTGGATTCATGGAAGAATTACTTGATTACATAATCTATTAACATTTTAGTATATAAGGGCATAAAATTCAAATGGATATAGTAAAGTGATATCAATTTGAAAAATTAAATAAGAAGTTGGTATATTTGTTTATAATATCTATTCCATATGTAAAATAATGGTTTATTATTTTCAATGATGAATCAAGTAAAAAATTTCATTTTTTTCCAATGAAAATTCCTATATTAGTGTCTTATGAATCTCTATATTTGAAACCAAATGAGAGAAATTATCTAACTCTTGATTTAGTGTTGGTGATAGTGATTATTTCTATAAAGATATAGATACATTATCTTTGTAGAGAGAAATTTTATATATATACTAACCATGAGAGTTTCATTACATATTTACACAAAAATTTATTAATATGATGAAAAAGGGATGGATAAAACTTTTCAAAGATTATTATTTTTCAATACATTATCATACTAGGAAAGAAAATTATATAGTAAATGCATTTAGTAGAAAAAACCATTGTATTTAATTCATGATTATCGTAAATAATTATTAAATTTTTTAGTATTTAATAAGAATGGACTTAGGTATTATAATGTAAGGGAAAACATAATTATCATTCTACATAATTACCCAAAATTATTTGTTGTATAGGACTAAGAAACCTCAAAATTATGATTAAAACCCATAAATTAATATGGACGATGTAATAAATATAATGTTTTCATAATTTAATATTGGTAAAGATTGAGTATTATTATATTGTAAAAGATTATGTGTTCCATAAATACCATAGGTGAACAATGATTTATTAGACACGGTATATATATTCACATTGTCAATACATCATTGTAGTAACAAGATTTATTAGGATATTTGAGATTGTTTTCTGGGAAAATATGAAGCGGTAGATTTCAAATTATATAACAAGATGAATATTATACCCAAAATTAAAGCCTAATATATAAATTTCAAAAGGGGTTATGAAACTTTTATCCATTCTAAAATGTAAGTGGGATAATATTTCTATGGATTTCAATATTGGGATTCCATATACATTGAAGGGGAATAATGTGATATGGTACATTGTAAATCATCATATAAAGTAATGTCATTTCCATGAAATTAGATAAGGATTAACTCTTGATCAGCATGATCGTTGTTATATAAATGATGTTATAAGACTGAATGGAACAGCCTTGGTAATAGTTTCAAATAATGAACCATCGTCACAACATTATTTTCTAGGATTCATTAGAAGAATTTAAATATATACGTTATTCCTAAAATAGCTTGTCGTCATCAAGTGGACAGATAGTCTGAAGTTAATATTGAAACCATTGAGATATGTGGATGTGAAAACCCAAGAAATCCAAGAAATAAATAAATCTTATTATTTATAATTATTAATTTTAATAATCCATATTCCATATTGTTTTATATGTAATTTTATAAAAAATCAATTGAAAAATAAATACATTTATTTAATTATATTGTAATTCATATATTGCATAGTTTTATTAAAAAATTAACTTTCTTGTTTTTAATAATTTAATTTTATTGATTGGAATTTATTTTTTAAATCATCATATAAAATAAATCTTGGGGTGACAACTTTCAATTTTTTCTCAAAAGACCGTTTTTAGTTAATAGTGAAAATATCATTTTTTTCAAAACTACCATTTATTTTAATTAAATAGAATAAATTAAAAGACTAATTATATTTTTTATATTTTTTAAATTAATATATTATCCATTATATTATACACAATATAATTAATTTTATATTAATCAAAATTTCATTTTATTTTTTCATAATTTCACTTTTTTTTAAACAACCCATTTTTAAGAGAACTTTTTTTCAATGTTTTTTGTGAACTTATATTAAAATAAAATTTTTCACATAATTTAAATTTAATATTTAAAAATAAATATCATATTTTTAATATATAATTTTAAATTAAGTAAAAGTTTCAATTTCATTTTTATTCATATTGAATAATAACCGTGGTAAGTTGTTGTCCTGGTGATAAAGGAGAAAACTCTTTAATTAATGTTAAACAAAGTGATAATGACACTTCCTTTTGTATTTAATTTTATTGTATGATATTATTTGGAAAATTAGATCCTTATGTTTTAATAGTAATTTATTTATTTTCACTTTCTCATGATTAAGATAATTATAATATTTAAAAGCTAAAAATAATTACAAGAGTGTCACTCTCATCACGTATAAATGGGAAACTCTTCTCCTCTATTTTTTCACATACTATGAGACTTTTATTTCAACAAATACCTACCCAAATACCTTCTCAAATTCCCTCCTCACATCTTATATATCCTTTTCACTCCAAAATACAAAACCTATAAGGCTAATAGTGTAAGCTAAAGGTGGTTTCTCTTATATGAGCTATACCTCTTAACCTAATGTTTTCATGTATATTTATTCTTATAACTCCTATAAATATTATTTTACCATGATGATATAACAAAATAATTATCTTAAATGTACTAATATTTTATAATTAGGATGTAACAACCCTTTTAATTACTTTTTCCATCCTATTGGAAATGAAAACATCGCTCGTGGGTAAGTGTGGACTACCACCTCCATGAAACAATATGTTTCGTTTGAACTCACTTCATCATATGGTTTATCATTATTATGGATTTATAAAATATAGATAATATTTGTGAAATAATTATAAATATTTGAAGATAATATTTTATGTACCTTCTTGATATTTCATCTATTATAAAATGCTAATGTTGCTCATGCCAATATGTGGACGACCACCTTAATAAATAAATATGACATGTTTTTAATGATCGTGTAACATGGTTGGTCATAAGAATAAAAAAAATTAATAAATTTGAATTTTTTAAAATTTTTATTAATATTAAAAATTCTAATATTATCCAACTTATATATTTTTCACCCTATAAAAAAGAAAACATTTTTCATGTGTACGTATGGACTAACATCTCTTTGACATGAAGTGATTCATTTTTAATGACCATCATATATTGATGTTTATAAAAGTATATTTAATATATAATCATATTAATTATGACATGTTTATGATTTTGGATATTATGAAATAATGACAACTTTGACAATTAGAAATCCACCGACATTATTTTGAGGTTATAAAATAAACGACCCAACAACGATCGACATCAACTTAGTAACTAAATATATAATTTTACTAATTAAAATATATTGAATAATAGGAAATAAAATACCTGAAATGTTTTGGTAATAATATATAAAAATAATGTAATTTCATTATATAGGAGTTAGTTTAATTATTTTCCAATATGGGACATGATGTAAGGTATTTTCTTTAAAACCATGTTTCAAATTTTTCCTTTAATTTTTTTTCTCATTCATGTCGATGTTCATAAAAAATTATTATGAAAGTTATTGTATAAATTAAAATGATTTATAATGGTTTTATTCTAGTATGTTTTACTTTATTAAAAAATGAACAAAAAGAACCTTTTTAACAATTTTCTTTTACAACACACATTAGAAGTTTCACAAAGTGATAAAATAGTGTTTTGGTAACATTTACCACACAAATAACCTTTTCCTAGAATCATAGTTATTATTAGTTATCAAGATTCATATAATTTGTTTTATAATTTTTCAAAAAAAACTATTACTCAATTGATTTAGAATTATTTAACAAAAAATTATATTGAAAATGGGTTTTCATTTTATTTTTATGAGATAACTGAATGTATTGTTTTTATGGGTTAAAATGTGTTTTTCGATGTTTTTATGATAAAAATACAATATTATAATCGTTTTATTGATGATATATAACTCAAATGTTATATATGATGATTATTGAGACAAATATATCTCATTAAAATAGGAAATCCAAATATAGATATCTCATGCATTAGGCGATGAAAAGTACTCAAAGCAGAAATGTGAGGGAGATAAACTGGTAGGTTGATCCTATGGAATTTATAGGATATAATTTATTCTATAAGAGGGTAAAATTAGTTAAAATAGACTAAATATGATTTTCCATGGTTCCTAAATGTGTTTTCAATACATTTTATGAGTGTCAATGAAACTTTATTTGTTTCAAAAAAGCCTATATGAGCATTTAGAGGTGAAATGATTATTCTTCAATAAAAGTTTATCGTGATATATCATGTTTCTCATGAAACCATAATAATTTTACTATGCTTCTTAATGGTTGATAAAGGGTTTCTTTGAGAAATGTTTTATTTAATAATGTGGTTATGTTTATTTATATGTTCAATGTTATATTATGAAAAATAAAAAAAATCAAGGGTTTTCATAATTTTTTTATGGACTATAGGGTTTACATTACTTATATATTCCTGACCATGCTTTATTTTTATCATCAATTGTATTTAAATATTTTTCATAAAAACTATGTTTTTGTAGAAAATAAAAAATGTTAAATATTACTTTTTTGGGGACTCATCTTAAAGGATATAAAAGCGAATTGAATGAAATGGTTTTTTAAATTTAAGAATTTATTTTTTTAGAAAAAATATACAATATATAGAAAATTTCCAACATTTTATGTAACTTTTTTCCTAATTTACTAAAACTCCATACCTAAATAGTTTCTAAAAATGTATAGAAGATAAACACTTCTTATAGATCCTACAATTATAGGTAAATTATTAGGAAGGATATTCTAGTGGATCCATATTTGATAAGGTAATGAATATTCAATAATTCTGAAAATGAGTTATTTGACATAGATGTTAAGGTTAGGGTGTTTATAA
Source organism: Viscum album (assembly GCA_963277665.1). Classification (NCBI taxonomy): domain Eukaryota; kingdom Viridiplantae; phylum Streptophyta; class Magnoliopsida; order Santalales; family Viscaceae; genus Viscum; species Viscum album. Next base: position 1,244,786,762 of record OY728153.1, read on the forward strand.
AGGGAATCACCCCTTTCTTGAATGTTTGAGGGTTCATAGGTTAAAGAACCCTTAATGAAATTCTTTTAAATATCATGTGGTACAAAATAAGTTTTTATAATAAATTTGACATGGATATGACATAAAACATATATTTGAAAATACTAGTTTCAACCAAGGTAGATGTTGAACAAGATGTCTGTAAGGTTTGAGTGTACAGAAGATCCCTAAGACTCAATGATATTTTTTAGTTTTTAATTCGTAGAGGTGTTAATTTTGAACCATGCATTAGGAGGAAAATTCAAATGTCATAATTCCTTGGCCAATCGTAATTACATATATAATGATTCTTAAATATGGTCAAAGGAGTCACTAGCATGTATTATGAGCTTGAGTTTTGAAGAGCAGGTTTTGGAAAGATCAGTCATGGGAACACTGTAATAACATAGTTATTGTTAACTGCACAACCCATTAATGAAGCTTGATATGTATAGGTGTGTGATTTAGATAGCCATATTTTGGAGTTCACGGAAACACTGAAAGTTTCTACATAAAGCTAAAGATGTATTCTTATAGTTGATTAATGGTTTCTAAACCCTTCATCATAACCATGTTTAATGGAATGTCCTATATAAATATTTATTCATGGTTGGTGCACAGTTTGGAAAACCTGGTATCCAAAACATTCTCTTATTTAAAAGTGATAATGTTTTAAAAAAATATTCACTCCTCACTCATATAAGTTTTAAGTCTCATTTTTTTTATTTCTTATAGGTATACCTCTTTTAAACTCTCCCTTATTCCTTAGATTAATCCTGAGATATTTTTATTTTTATTAGACTAAATAAATTGTCACCAGAGGCATTGAGGAGCTAGAGGTGTTTCTCTAACTCCACCTACCTCTTTTTTGGTTTTGTTCCTTTTTCTATGGTATTCCAGAAGTTTTAGTTTATTTACCATATTTCATGATGTTTTTCTAGTTTCATATTTTCTCCCACTTCATGTCAAACAAGAGGAAAATGTTGAAAAAGTTGTCTTATCCCAGATTGAGGTAGGTGTTTCCTATTAAGTTAATTCATAGTCTAAAATTTTTGTTCTATTTCTTTTATTAGTGTGGTCATGTAGAATTACTGGGCATTGAAAAAATGCAATATATTAAAATGTGTTTTATAAAATTTTAACACCATTTTATCATGATTGGAACCTTTTGAAGGGAACCCTTATGAAATAACGTTATAAATGTGTATAACCCTGAGTTTGGAAATTAATTTTGTTAAGTGTGTTTATAAAAAGTTACTTCAATTTATAAAAAGGACCTTTATATTTGAGATTCTTAATAAGTTATTTATGAATTTAATCTGTGGTTCAAGAATATAATTTCTTAACCATCAATATTAAAAATGGAATTTTAAAATTGAATGGATAAATGAATTGGTGATTATAAATAAATCTTTTTATGAAATGAGAATGCAGTTACATAATCGATTGGCCAATACTAATGAATTTTATTTATTTTAGAAGCTGAATTGGTAGAGGAAATATATAATGGGAAGTGTTTATTGATAGGACTATTTCTTTAGGATAATTTTTATAAACAAGTTCTATTAATAGGACACAAGGGTTTTGTTCTAGAATAAAAGTTCTACATATTGGAATTTTTTTATTGATAAATAAGAAATTAAGAAATAAATGTATTTTGGTATGAGGATAGATGGTAATTCCTTAGAAGGATTATATAGAGTTTATATGAACTTGATTTTATATAATGATGTGATAAGTCCCTGAATTCTAAATGGGGAATTAGATGATTATCGGAGGGTGGTGAAACCTCTTTATTCATTGAGGTTTGATGCTATGAGATTCCTTGAGTGAACCATTGGATTCTGCTAGATTCAATATCATGAATTCCATGGGGTGGATCACCCATGGATTTAAGTGATGTATATATTTATTAAATTCCATGTATTAATATCATGTATTCTTGTGTGGTTGATGGTTAATGTTGTAGGATGTGGAACCCATATTCGAATAGGTTATATTGAATGTAATGTAATTGGAATAATCTAGAGATTCCCATTAGGTCATTCTTCTAAATGTTAAAAATGGTTACTTGAGGATAGATTGGATATTTAATTAATATATAATAAAAAGTGTAACCCCTCACTTGGATTCACTATGGACCTATTGAGAGAGAATTCCTGGGGAATCCATGTAGGTTCCCTCAAGTTTCTATGACTGTGGTTTTCTTGGTTGTATACCTAGACACTAGCTGATTCATGATGTATATTATGACAAGAGGCTTAGTAAATTTGGAAAAGGTAGATAAAACAGTTTTGTAGTGTCACCATATACTTGGGGATTAGTTATTTTTATTAATTTAATATAACTTTTCAATATGATAATGATTAAACTGATAAATTCGTTTACTTTTTAATTTATTATTTTTAGAGCACCTTTATGCACTCTCTTATAAATGAGTTATTTTGAATACATCTTTCTTGGTGGTATATTAATTTTTATACATAATCTTCTTGAGCCACCAAGGAACATGCGTACCAAAGAATAAGTCTATTTTGTAATAGGTTTAGGTTAGGGAAAGTGCCTGAATTTTTTAATTATTTACCATGACCTATGTAGAACTCAAGTTTTCAAGTAAGTAATGATTATTTTTAGTATTTTGGTTATATAATGTTATTGGGGGATGTTTTTGAAGATTTGATGGAGTTTTGGAATGTTTTTGTGCTTTTATTAGGGTTAATGGTTAGTTATCTATTTTTTGAAACTATGAGACACCTACAAGAATCTGTACACAATGAGATAGGGGCTGAGGAGAAGGCGCATGGGCTGGCGCACAATTTTTCCAAATAGTGTGGATGTGTAGAAGAAACCATATATCTTTGTTAAGTGGTATTTTTTACATATTTCACCTCATTTTATAATTGTTCAATGCAACTATTTGAGCCCCCCTTGAGGTATTGGAGAGTAAATAGTTTGCGCACGGCTTTCCTAACAGTGTGTCTGACCCTGCACAGTTAAAAAACAAGATCCACTAATTTTTTATCTTGGTTTTGATTAATAATTAAACCCTCATTTTATAATATATCCCTAAAAAGATATTTTCTCCTCTCAATGGTATTATATACATCTCCCATAAATCTAGAGGTGATCTGAATTAATTCTCCTAGTTCGTTGAAGCCAGATTCTCACAGTAAGAATTCGTTTTTGGTAGATTATTTTGGTTTCCTTAGATCTACTTCTCCCTCCCTCTCCTAGTATCTTATATCTATGTATAATTTTTATAAATATATATAAGGTATGTTATTCCAAATATTATTATATTTGTTTATAATATATGTTAGGGGAAGAGATCTAAGGTGGGTTTTTGTGGAGTTTTGACTCGGATCTGTGGACATTTTTCGTGTTATTTATCATTTTCAACAAATTCCAGAGGTAGGTGGATTCACTATTGACTACACTATTTTGAATATGAATTATTGATTTAATTTTTTTTTCTTGAAATATTATTTGAAATTGTTGTGAATTTTCAAATTGGAACCCACTATGGTGACAATTTATAAAATTGTAGAAATTGGGTGTTTTGTGGAAAGTGAAATTCATAAACTGATTTAACAATTGTGATTTTAAAATGATTATTTGGTTATAATTCATGTAAATGTGTTTTAAATAAAGGGTTGGTTGTATTGAAATTTATTTTTGAATGTGTTTTAAATAAAGGAACGGTTTTACTGAGATTGTTGAAAAGGTTTCTCTGGCCTTGGTTTTTGGTATGAGGGTAGCATGTGTTCATGTGAATTTTGTATAGATAAGGGTCTTAAGTACTCTCATAAAAATGTTGGGATAGATAATGGAGTAAAGTACGCCCATAAAAAGGGTTCACTAAGTGATTTATTAGTGAAATGATGACTCACTAATCACAAGTCTTGGGAGTTCCATCTTGCATGCATGGTTGGATGTGTGGGTATGTCGAATGGAATGGATGAGGCCAAAATGGAATTTTTAAAATTAGTTAGATCATATTTTGGATCCTTTTCTTATGACATGATGTTGTTTTGAGAAAACTATGTCACTGTGGAACATTTTTATATATTCATATAAACTATATTAGAATTTTTTTATATAAATTGTTTTATATAATCATGTAAACATGTTCTATCCTAGTGGTGTGAATAAGGATGTCATTTGGGTAAATTTAAATTAGTTTCATTACACACCCATACTTTGTTACTTTGGTGATTTTTCATATATTATTTATCAAGACATGGTAAATAATAAATTATCACATATATCTAGTGGTGCATAGTGATACTTTGACTGTTTTGTGGAATGGAGCACAGAGAATATTAGAGCTTGAAGATATGTAGGTGTCATTGAGTTTGTTGGTTTTTTCTTCCAATATGTACATCTACATTTTGTATGCCTCTGTTACGGTACTTATTTGAATTTATGTTTTAATAAAAATGGAAGTACTTTGAGTTTTTTACACTTATTATCGTACATCATGTATTAGCCTTTTGTTATGTCTTGTTTTGTTGGTTGTTCATTTTAAAATGGAAAATCATCCCCCCATATGTTCATGAATATCTTGGAAGTTATTTTTAGGCTTTACCATATTTGGGATGTTACATAAGTCCAAGTAATTTCCTTCTGCCTTCCTATGACAATGAGGAGGGGAAGGATGTTACATCTTTCATTGAGTGCGGATAATATTACTAGGCATAACTTAGGACTATTTTAGGGATCATTTTAGTTATATTTTATTTTTTGGTCATTACCCTTGTTTGTGAACATCCCATGGGCGATGAGTTATGGAATGTATAGAATTACAGTTTATTGTAACATTTTGTTACTATAGATATTTTTTCTTCACTTTCCTTATCCTAGATGTGATGTTTATCTAGAATTATTATTATTATTATGTCATGTTGTTGTTCTTATGACTCTAATAAGTGGGTATAACCTCTACACCATACCAACATACACTAAATATTCTAGTCAGCAGCCTCTAGCATATAAGGAATCATTCTTGTGGCCATGTAGATTATCAGTTCTAAGCAGTTGTTTAGAGGATTCCAAGTTGGGGAATTGTGAAATAGTATCAGTGGTTTTTTATTTTGTCATACTATTTATCCCTTGTAGACAAGACACTTGGATTGTGTTTTGAATTGGTAATAAGATCATGACTAAGAGTGATGGACACATGCATAGGAAAAACCATAAGTTTCCTGGGATGACACTTATTGTTCTAGAATTTTTAAATTATAGTTCCATTGGATTTTAACCTTTTTTGAAGTACTTGAATTATGATGTTTTTATTTATTGGATATATGCTCTTATCCATATATGGAAGGATATTTTGTCTATTTTCATTCATCATTTCATGCATGTAAGTATTAAAATGAGAGGCATCATGCTGAGGAAATTAGTTTTAGATTTCTATTTCATACTTTTTATAGCTTCTATTTTCATGGGATTGTATTCACCTAATTATATCTATATAAATTATCTCTACATATGGTCAATACTTATTGGAAATAAGTGAATTTGTGTTTAAAATCTATGTAGAATAATATATGGTATCTTTCATATATTTCTATGGTGGAATCATAATTGACCAATTCCTAGGATGGTTTCCTAATATATAAGAATATATAATTATATTGATGATAGTCTTGATTTAATAAAAAATCAGAAAGAATCTAATAATTAATTTTCCCACATATCATGTGAATGGAATTTTATTTAATGAATCCATTGAAACATTAATGTTTTTATAGCCTGAATAGAATGAAAATATAATTTCCATAAAATGTAAATAATTTTTTTGATTATTAAATTGGTTAAATAGAGTTCCAGTAAACAAGATATAAATTATATTCCTATGTATCTTTTAAATGGAACATTATTTAATTAGGACATGATAATATCAAAATAGTGATAAAACACAGAAGTGTTAAGAGTAAATATTGGTTTTAAAACACTATGAACATTATGCCTTCTGTAAATAGAAACTCAATAGAAAGTGTGATTTTTATTTTAATTTATTATTATGTTAAATAAAATAATTATAGGAAAACTATAATGTTTTTCCCCTCATAGACTGTGAATGAATTCTATTTATCCAAAATTTCTTATGAACTCGGTAAAATAGAAAATACTTAATAGTGTAAACATGAAAAATGGAAATCCATAATTAAATAAAGTGACATATAGTCCGTAAGAGTATAGTTTAACCCTAGATGGGGGGGGGGGTTAGAGGGGCTAGAGTGAGACTCGTTTGTGAGAGGCCTGAGTGGGTTGATTGGAATTCTAGACGTATTTTTACTTTGAGAAAAATATGAGTGTTATCTGATGATTTATGGCATTGTGTTTTTTGGTTTAGAGTATAGGAGTAAAGTCCCACTAACCCTTGGAAGCATCTCTAGTTTAGTGATTCGGTGTCTTCTGACCTTCACGGGTAAATCATGATAGTGTATTTCATGACCCTATTAGATTCTATGTGGGGGGAGATATGTAGATTTCTTGGTTTATGTGTTTAGTGAATTTCTTGTGATGCAAAGTGATGAGGTAGTTGTGGGTGAGAAGCTATGGTGTTTAGGGACTTATGTCTCGTCTAGTTTGAAATGGTAGGATTGTTCAGATGCATGACCATAGCAGTTTCCCATGTTCTTAGGAATGAAGTGATTGTGTATGTAGGCTATTTTGGGTTCTATAAATGGAACATAGGATTACATTTAGTTGTCCACATAAACATGAAACATGGGAGGTGTCAGTCTTATACTACAAAGAAATCATGGAATTATATAATTTGTTAAATTCAGATGAAATGAGAATTATATTTCACTTTATTAGTCGTACAAGCTAAATATTGGTGATTCTTGACTCATGGGATGATTATTTTTGTTTTATGAACTCGCCATACTTGAGTGATACCTTGGGTCATAGTGGAATCGTATGGTGTGTTGGTGAGAACTATTCATTTAGATGAACTTTTGGTGATGTTTAGGTTTTGTAAGTTATGTGTGAGGTGTGACTTGGGGTATACCATAGGTTAATTGATACCTTAGATTTGTCCCGAAATGGTAGAACCTTGATTGTTCGTGCTTGGTTTCGAAACATGGGGTATTATGGAATGTTTATTTGATGTCATGGAAAATTCAAATTTTCAATGAGATTTGGTTTTTCGACAAGGGAGACATTGTTCCCTTGTAGTTTTAGAACAATACCTATAGTGTTCGGTAATGTGTTGGACCTTGTCATAAGTTGTGTGCCTTATTTTGAAGAGGATTGTTGAACATACTCTTGGTTATGTATGGTTTCCTTGTGTAGGATCCAGGATTGTGGTTTAATAAAGTGAGCCTACATTGGTTATAATAAAACCGGTCCTGCATCAATCATGCTACTATATCAAGAAGTTAAGTAGTGTGACCTATCTTTATTCAAGGGATATAAGAAATTTTCACTAGTAATATGGGTTATCATAGAATTTATGATCAATGAGAGGCCGTGTGAGAGAAAACGGTCGGTGACCTTGATGACATGTTGTGGATGTGGATGTATGAGGCTTGGTTGGAACATGAAAAGTTTCTTAGTTTGGTGAGAAGGTGATGGTTTTCAATAATTTTTTGTTACATATTTGATCCAAGAAGTGAATCCTGATCAATTGTTGATAGGATGGTGACGGTGGATCAAGTGGTGTTCACTATGTGTGGTACATGTATGATATATCGAGGGTCAGTGATCAAGGAGTAGTATAAAGAGTCTGTATAATCAAGAGAACATCATATGTTAGGGAGAGTATGGCCCTAATTTTAATTATTCTTGATGATTTCCTTTGATGGAGTTCAATGTGTAGGGAATGAATGATTTTTTGGTTTCGAATAATGCTCGTGTGTTAGAAGGTTTGGCCTTATCTGCTCATAATGTTGGGTAATGGATGATATGTGGATTGTGAAATTAAGGCGTTAACCAAGTGTAATGAATAAATGGGAAGTCCATTAGTGGGAATCATTATGATAGTGTGGGTATTTGAACCTCATACTGTAAAGGCTATGGGTGTGGGGGACCAGACTATCAATGATTATGATGGGATCAGATGCCAGTGGGAACATTATTTAAATTTAATTAAGAATCCCTAATAAATTATAGAGGTGATTCCTTAAGTTATTATTGAGTTATGTAGAGTGATATATGGTATAATAGTGTTGTCCAAGCATTATTCGGTGTGGTGACATATTGGTGGTCAGGTGAGAGCATGTGGAGTAGTATAAGTTAATAGTGTTTTGACCATGGAATTACACTAGGATGGTTGGCGTTATATCTTGGTGTGTGATTGGGATGACCATAAGATACCTGTGTAGTAAAGGGTATCATGTTAAATAATTAAAAAGGTGCATCATTAGTTGAAGAATAATGTTCTTGTATATGGTTGGTCAGAGGTTGTATGACTGTCTTTTTTTTGTGGGATTCAATGCGGGGAGTTTTGTATCACATAGGGCTTGTTCATTGAGATGTAATGAACCTTTCCTGGAGTTTTTTGAGGATTATAATGAAAGAGATGTCGATTTAGCGTTGTTCTATTAATGTAGGGGTGTATCTGTTTTCATTCATAGTTGTACATGATAGTCAATATTGATATTGACCTGCCCTCTTGTGCATATTAAGTTTTAGTCTTCTAGGAACTATAATGAGTGTGTCAGTTGGCCACTAAGAATATTATTTGAGAGGTAACATATTATGGTTTAAGGAACTGGGGTTTAGAATCACCTCTTTGTAAAAGTCCAATAATGGGTAGTTCTATAGGCGAGTTAATTCATAAGATGATTACATGGAGGTGTCACAAGATAGACAAAATCCATAGAGCATCACCATAGTGTTTGATGTGAAATGAGAGTATAATAAAAAAAAATTATTAGTAATAATTATTTTTTGAATGATCATGTATTATATTATAGATAATTCTACTCATGCAACCCATTGAAAAACAAACAACACTTTATGTCCTTATTAAATAATGATACATTAGTCAAAACTAAACCAATTAAAATGTTAAACATTGCAATGGGAAAATAGATAAAATAAGAGAATTAGAATGGAAAATTTTTGAACATTCAAATCTATAAGGATTTTCTCCCCCATGAATAATTCTAAAGAAAATAATATATTATTATTAAAGTAATCAATATTTTAGAAAATGAAAACATATATAACCTTCCAAGGAATTATAGTTAATAATGTTTAAACAAATGAATAGCTATTTATTGGAGGTGATATGGATGATGGTCAATATGACTATTTTTCACTATGATCATTGGTAATAATTTTACCCTTATATTTAGTGTTTGAAACAATATAATGAAAAATGGAAATTGATGAATAAAGGAGAATCAATGGCCTCAACCAATAGAGTAATTTATTTTGAAGACCATTTATCGGAACATAGGAGGGAGGTATCATCATTATGGTTCACCCTTGACAAACCCCAAGAAAATATTCAACAAGTGAGGCTCAAAATTAATTGACTATAGGAGAAGTTCAGGTTAGTGGAGATCACCACTAGCTAAATATTATCTGAGCCACCCCATGGAACTACCATTATCGCACACCATAATATTTGGGCATATGTAGGTGTAATAAAGAGTTATGTGTCTAGAACTAATTATCATAAAAGTGTAAATTTCAATTTATAATTTGAATGATTAATTTTTCAATCTAATTTTGAGTATTATTTTGTTTAATAAAATAATAATGACAATAATATGAATTTGATATTTTCATTTTTGGATACAAATAAAATTTTATTTTTAAATCATATATACACATTTATAATAAAGTAAATTATTAAATATAAAGTATATATTCACGAAATATCATTTGAAGACACTATTATTTAAAGACAGATTATAATATAGTTTTACAATAGGTTAATAAATTTTTATATGTGTCATAAATTTGACAATCATTAAACTGTTATTTTTCAATAAATAATTAGTAATAAATTAAAAATTAAAATTCTCTAAATTTGAAACTTATTTTATGAAAATAAACTTCATATTTTATATCATCAATCAAAAATATTTTGTGGTGAAATTTTTAAATTTTTTTGAAATACATTATTTTTTAGTGAATAGTACAAATAATATTTTTTATTTTTGGAATATTTAATGACTACATGTATTTGTAATAATTATGTAATAATCAAATAAACATACTCTATGAAAAATATTATATTATTTTATTAATATTATATATTTTAATATATTTAATTTAATTTAAAAATTGAAAAATGACTTTCTAACATTTAAAATTAAAATTATGATTTTAAAAACTCTATTTTCTCAAAAAATTGATTTTCCTTATACAATGTAATATTAAAAAATTTATTTTGGTTCTTAATATATTAAAATAATATAAAATATACCTCAAAGGTATAAAAACATGATCAATGACCCTGATAAATCCAATGGTTTTTTTTATTTTTTTAGAAACATTGAATTCCAAGACTTATATTTAGAAATTATTAAAAAATTACTCCTCTATTAGAATAAATACTGACCCATCACCAAATATTATCCACTATAAATCCTTAATCCATAAATTCCTGGTCATTTTACTTATCATAGAGTACTTAAAAGGTTACCTAATGTCCTAAAGGTTATATTCTTGAGTTTTATGAAGCAGTAATTCAAGGTAAGGAAACACTCCCCATCCACTTTTTCATTCAGGTGCATAATTTTTTAAATATTTTCTAAATGTTGGATTACTATAATTTTATACAATTTTATATTATTAGATAAAGGTCGATACATGCATGCTTCATCTCCTCCCACGATGATGCCATAGATCTGATGCAGACGAGTTCTTCTCGCCCCTCCCGATCGAAGGGGGGAGTTTCGTGGATGATTCTGCTGGATTAGGGTTATCCCCTCTTGCCACACTCACACCCTGACTCAATTCTTCCTTTCCTAAGGATTCAACTCTCCCTGAAAGATCCACATCTATTCCAAGAGGCACTGCAACTTTCCCTTCTCCTGACAAAGATTAATAGTATCACAGATTTATGCAAGATAACCTTGGTCGCCCGGTTTCATCCTCAACACCTACCAGTTGATGAGTTAGAGAGATTCATCTTTGAATCTTGGGAGTTATGAGTGAAATTTGTTGTTGGTCTACTTGATCGGAGCCATATAATGACACAATTTGGTTTGGAGGCAGACTTGATTGATGCGTGGTCTAGGGCCCCTCAAAAAAGCAATAGATCTAATGTATACATGTTTCATTGGACTTTTGATTTTCATATGCGGCAAGACCCAACAAAAATCATGACTTGGGTAAGCCTCCCTAGCCTACCTCTTTCTTTACAAAATCACTCTATTTTATGTGCAATCAGAAATATGATTAGCCGATATTAATGTTTTGATTGTCAAACTAAGTCTGTCTGCCACCCAATTTATCCACGGATCTATGTAGAGGTTGATGTATCATGATCACTGGTGGGAATTTTTTGGATCATGGATAGGAAGGAGTTCCATTGGAGACATGAAGTCTTCTTTGAGACATGCATCCACTATTGTGTGTCATGCTGTCGATTTGGTAATCTGAATTTGGTTAGTCGCAGTGGAAGATTGAATGGCAGTTCACAGGTGGTAAAAAGGAGAAGCACTAATGGTGGTAATGCCTCTATATATACTCAAGTTCTAGGCATAGTCAATTTTGAGTAATCCTTGTTAGTGTGATGGAGTGAGAATAGAGGCAGGGGTTTCTATGGGGATCCTAGTATGAGTGTTGGCCCATGAGTTTTTGATGAGTGGGGTGATCATGTAGGGATCCCTTACCTCGTTGATGCACTATTTGGTACAAGCATGTTGTGGGAGGTGAAGAAATATGAATTCTCATATGTGAATATTCATGCTTCTATAATGAAGGAGGTTCGAGAGTCACTAAATCTAACAGTGAACTATGTATTTGAATGCTAAAAATGTGAACTTGGTGTTGGGGATCTGGCTTGCTGGGGGTGCTAATGTCTTTTTTCAAGTGCAACCAGATTCTGGCAATCCAATCCATGTGGAAGGAAGAATGGCCAAGGGCATTCATGTCCCAGGTGGAGAGGTACTTTCTGACAATAGGTTTGCGGGCTTGGAGTAGGAGGAGTCACCCATAGTGATGGATGATCCTCAAGTACTTGAAGACTTGAAATTGAAGATTGGTTCCTGTAATCAGGAAAAGGCTACATAACATGTTTTAAAGAAGGGTCACTTGATGACTTTGTCAATGAGGTAAACCCTCAATGCCTTGCTTTGATTGATTATAGTAGGATATGCCAGTTGATTGGAGGAGAGTCTCTGATAAACTCAAAAGGCATCTTGGCAATGAAATATGTTGGTTGCAAATATTTGTCTTTGTGAATATCAATAATAAATGGGGGAATGTCTTTGACAATAATAGGTAGAATGGTAGAGGTGTTTAAATAACTTCTTATAGCAATATTGTTCAAGGTGAACAGAAGAAGATGTCTGAAAGTGAAGGATCTTTGACCGCTCCACCTAAGAGGAGGCCAAGAAAGTACAATTCTTAATTGCCGAAGCCGGTATCCATCAGGTTCTTATCCAGGATGGATAGAGGGGATGTCCCTAATTCTAAAAAGGGTCATGTTAACAAAAAATCATGTAAAGAGAAGCTCTATGTGGAGTAGCTAGAGATTAGAAAGAAGTATGCTAAGGTATTGAATCCAAAAGAAATTAACTCGTAGTGGGAATAAACTACTGTGGAGGATGCACCTTACTATAGATGTGGTAAGGATTATGATTACTATGATATGTAGTAGCTCTTTTCTGTCTGGAATTGATGTTTGGATACAGTTGAGTGGTATGTCTGTACTCTTTTTTTCTTACTATACTTTTAATTTATTTTAATAAAGGGACAGAGGTCTTCCTCTGACTACGCATTCCTGGTATATTACTGGATAAATTTAAAAATATTGTTTTAGAAATGGTATAAATTCAACCCCTCCAATTATTCCATTTCCTTAACCCATAATTTATATAGACATGATGCAGAATTCATTCCTTTAATTCCTCACTTTCTCATGAAATTAATAAATTTTTAAAACCCAAGACATATTCTTAGCTACAGGTATTCACCAATATGTAAATATAATTTATTTATTTAGGTATCAAGATGAATTAGAATGGAATTCCCTTTCCATGGGTTAAAATGATGTAATGTTCAATTCTTTAAGAATATATGTACATAATAATTTTATATGAAACCTATAAAAAATTCTCAAATGCATATTAATGAAATGATTCATTATTATAAATTTGGATCACATGAATTATTAAATATGAAATTTAATCCCTGATAGCACTCATATTCATTGGGTATGGATTTAATCTATAGAGATGACATGTTTTATGACAAAATGGTGAATAATCATGCTAATTATGATTGTAAGAACTTTTATATTATTTTCAGGTATGTTTTTCTTTTCCAGTTGTTTTTGAGAAAAAGTGGAGTTTCTTGAAATTTTTGGAGTATATGCTGTGTACTTTTAAGTGCACGCCGTGTACCCAGTTGCTTTGGGTGACCGTGTACTATCCATGTAACGGTCGAGTACATGGTTGTGTGTGGTGACCTGGAGACCACCGAAAGTAGACACCGAAAATGGCAACTACATGCCATGTACTTTTAAAGAACACACATTGTACTTTTTTTCATTAAACAGGTTGAGGTATCGTCTAATTGACAGAATGTTCTTCTTGTTTTCATGTCTAGTCCAGGAGCATCCATACGACCATGGATCTTCTCTGATCCTCAGAATCACCTTCTATTCTCCAAATCGACCACCATCGATTGTGTTGGAATTGCATCGGTGAGTTATCTTTTCTTCTTGAACATCATCTTTTGATTTCTTCTCTCTCGTGAGTTTTCCTTGGATGAACATCTTAATAGTTTTTTGTATATGTATGGTGTTCTAGGTAGATTCAAGGATTTAGGTTCACGTATATCAATCACACGATGCCGAGGTAGGCGGTTTGTGCTTTTTTGTATTTAGTCTTTGAGTTATATGTGAAAAAGTGTCCAATACCCATGTTCAAGGTATTGTGTGTTTATGGTTGTTAGCCCTGTTATTACCTGCTATGCCTTTAGTTCTTGAGTAGAGGTTTTATGATTGTAAATAGGGTTACTTTCCATGCTATGGATGTGTTTTACCATGATTTCTTGATTCTGGTCGTTGGGTCTATCTTGCCTATTAGGCTTATTTTCATTCCACGCCTAGTATTGTTAGGATGGAGTGACTATTATCTGACATTCTATGATATGTTGTAGATTGTTTATCCTCGTATTTATTGATGTTTAATTTGGCTTCCATGTATCGTTTGTGAACAACTGAATTACATAGGGCTGTGGGAACCTGGTGTAGTAGACTATAGGGAGAATTGATGTTGAGGTATTTTCCAGAGTGTTTGTTTACTTTTACGTTGCGAGAGCGTAGGGTGGATGGATTTAAGTGATCCATAATAGTATTTGTAGTTTCCTTGATATGATACATAGGGGGAATTGTACTTTTAGTGCTTCTTTAGAGTAACTATTTGTTATCAATACGAGACCGCAAGGGGAATTGACGGTGAGTGCTTCCTCAGAGTGTTTTTCTACAGCTGATCCAGAGGGGTTAGAATGTGTGTACTTCCCAGAGGGTTGCTTGTGTTTGTTTGGTTGAATCAGATGGTTTGGGCTATGAGTACTTCTTAGAGGGTTACATGCTTTTGATTAACTGCTTACATAATAAATGAAAATGAATGCAATTGAATTTGTAGGATTTTTACTATGTGTACTTCCTTGTTTACTGCTTCAATTTTTTTATAGCCTACCATATATATTCATTGACTGTTAGGCACATATCATTGGTCGGCTGCCTACTGGGATTCATCTCACTCCTTATTTGGGTCATTCTTTTGGTGCCAAACTGATTATATTATTATAGGTCTACATAAGGGCAAGCACCCATATACTTCAAGTACATGATTTCTGTGGAGATGGGGATCATGGAGCCAAGATGAGGCCTGAATTGCTGTGGGGCTATTTAATTTATTTTCTTTTATACTTTGGTTTATTACTTTATTCCAACATTGTTATTTGTTTGGCTACTTTACTATACATATGTATCATGGATCATTATATATATATGCTCCAATATTTTATTTCTTCAGTCTTCCACTATTTACTTATTACATGATTTTACTACTTCTGCTATTGTAAATCTATTTTACTTTCTCTATGTTACTCTACCAATGTGGGCATAATTTCCCCACTATCACACCCAAGGCCTTGGATTCTAGTTGGCAGCCACTAGTGTTTGGGGAAATTTCCTTGAGGCCATGTGACTAACCGGGTATAGGGCACCTCTAGGAGGCTCCCAGAACTTGGACGTTACAAAGTGGTATCGAAGGAATTATTTTCTTATTGACTTAATATTTAGAGAATATATCTAGGGATAGGAAGGAAATAGGTACTTGGTAATAAGTTGTACCTGAGAGTAGCTAACCCATGTACAAGAAAAATCTAATTTACCTCGTTATTTCATTTTTTCTAGTTTTTCAATTTTACAGATGATTTGATTTCACCATTGGGTGATTCACATGTTTTGTGATGTTATTGTTGATAATATTGAGGTTTTATTTCTATTTCAACCTGAGGAGATGAAGGAATTCCATCCCATTCATCATATAGGCACTTGCTAGAGACGAAATGTCATGAATTCTTTCCATGCCATTTGGGGTGCATTAGTTATTGCATGTTGTTGTGGTAGAGGTTGTACTTGATATGTATGCTATTATGATATATGCCTTTATAGAATACTGACTTTTTGATAAGGTATTTGTTTGTGTACAGTTTTGTTTGAATGGATGCCAAACTTTGGTTCTTGAGGTGTTATGGGCCCTCATAGACCAAAATTTGGTGAATCATTACTCTATTATGTTTATATATAACATGTATAAGATGTGAAGAAAATATTCTTGGGGGGTATGGGCCCTCACGGATTGGAATTTGGCACATTAATGTTCGTTTCACCATTTTTCTGGGTTCCATATTAGTTTTTTAGGCTTATTGTCTGGAAAAACCCAGAATACACGGTGAGTAATGATGAATACATGTAATGTATCCTTCTATTCAGTTAGGAACAATCGTTCTTAAGTACACACCCTGTACTGTATATACACGTCATGTAGTCTCTAACCATGAAACTTGTTGTGTAAGAAGAGACATGGGGTTGGGAAATAATGGTGGGACACACCGTGTACCGGAAGTACAGGTCGTGCTATGTAGACCATGTGTCCACCCATGTGACCAATGACACAGATGGATAAAACACAAGTTATACATGCCATGTCAATCTTGAACACGCTGTGTAGTGTAACCCATGTATCTGACCATGTAACAAACAAAACGGGATGGTGGAGACCTTCTTGTACACGTCATGTCTGGGATAAACACACCGTGTATAGTGATCTGTGTGTTCACCCGTGTGAATAACAACATAGGCAGTTGAAACCTAAGCTATACACACAATGTCCGTTTGGAAAATGCCACGTAGAGTGAGCTAGGTAATTGGTCATGTGACTAACAACACAGGTCGGTGAAGTTTGTCCAGGACAAGTTGTGTCTGGAACTAACATATCATGTAGTCTTGTTCTAGGAAAACAGTGTGGCTTATCTGTGTAGAATAACTCAGGTAGGTGATGAGGATTCAAGTACACATCACCTGTTAGGACACGGCCCCGTTTGTATGGGGTGTCACACGACATGGGTTGGAAGAAGTACATGCCCATGTGAAGGCTTAAGGGAACACGTTTCTTATGCATTATAGACATCATGTATCCATGTTTTGAAAAACATGAATGATTTCTTTCTCTTGATCCCTTTTTATGCTTCTAAGTTTTAGTCCCTATTAATATTGATCTTAGGTGTGTGTTTGACCTTGCAGAGTCATGCCACCAAGACGTCCTATGGTTTTCTACCAGTTATAGGATAGTGATCAGACACTGGATATGGCTAATCAGGGACTACTTGGAGATCTTCCAGTTGTTCTTGTCTTGACACCAGTCGTCATTCCAGACATAGGTGCTGACACATAGTTATGAAATGGAATTATAAGGTTTATGCAGTCCTTCCAAGGAGTACCAAATCCTTCCACTTCAATGGAAGAGTTGACACATGTTTTTTAGCAGAAAAATCCTCCCACCCTCACAGGGGAAGGAGGACCTCTGGCTGGAGAGTCATGGTTAAAATCCATGATTTCTATCATCGAGCATCTGGAGACACCTCCATAGAGGAGGGTGAATCTCTCTTCGTATATGCTTTGGGATTCCTCCATGAGATGGTGGGATGTGATCTCACAGGTGGGATGGCAGCAGGTTATGGAGTGGGATGAGTTCCAACATGCCTTCTATGACTACATCTACCCAGTGACTTTGAGAGCCGATCGAGACTGAGAGTTCATGAGTCTAGATCAGGGAACTCTTTAAATTATGGAGTATTCTTATAACTTTACAAATCTGTAGTTCTTCATGCCTATTCTAGGAGGTGATGAGTTATTTATGGCAAGGATGTTTGAGGATGGTCCCAGGCATGACATTCGATCTCTGGTGAACATCTTCAGGTTGACTTCCATCACTTCTACAGTTAACTAAGCGCTGATCATAGAGTGTAATATGAGGGATTTTGGTGTTGTGATATTGGGCGGCTCGACATCCGGGGTTAGTATCCCTCATATTTATGGCAAGAAGTGTCGTAGGGAGTCTACGTACGGAGAATCAGAAATATGATAGACTTCTTCTAGTGTCTTGGTGTTTTGCTACCAGTGCGGTAAGATCAGCCATACAAGACCACATTGTTCGAGAGACCCAGTTGAGTGCCGATCATCTGACAAGATGGACCATCTTTATCACTTCTATAAATTCTTCTCACCATCAGCTAGTGATAGTGATTTTTCTATGACTACCCATTCAGGAGCAGCACCACCAGTTTCTCACCAGTCTGGGAACTAGAGTTCTTCCAGCTATTTAGGCCTAGGGGGGAAGTGAAAACCCTGGTAGTTAGTCGCCATGATTTTAGCGATAATAGGGTGGATTAGCTCAGGTTGTTCAGGTTGGGTCATAGGGCCATGGTGCAGGACAAACTTTTGTAGTGGATCAGACCCAGTAAGAGCAGGATCCCAGAACCTCTATAGTTAGAGGTAGGATCCTAATTGCTTTAGTTTTAGATTCAACTCTTTTCGATATTGGGGATTCCCATATCTTTGTTTCTGTTTCTATTGTGGAGAGCCTTGGGCTCTATATCTTTTCTTCTACTGACATCTTGATGTTGGACACCTCGTTGGGGACTAGAATATCTAGTGTAAGTCAGTTCAAGGAGTGCCCTCTAGATGTTTGTGGGTGTCACATCTTTTGGGACCTCTATGTCTTGGAGATGATGGGATATGACATCACTCTTAGAAAGGACTGGTTAGTTCCCTTTCATGTTATTTTTGACATCTATCATTGTAGGGTGGGTTTCATGTCACCAGAGGGAGGATAATTTCTTCATAAGGGTGAGTGGGATGTCCAGGCGAGTAGGGTAGGACCCGTGCATCATGTGTTGGGAGGAGTTACAGCCCAGTTTTCTAGTCTGTATCTGGATGGCCAGGGGACTTCACATATGTACTTTCCTCCAATGGTAGATTTTTTCAGGGATATATTTCCAAAATAGATTTTAGGTTTGTCTCCAAAGTGATTGGTTGACTTTTTTATTGAGCTTGTTCTAGGAGCGACACTGTTGTCTATTCCTCTTTATAGAATGGATACACCGGAGTTGTAGGATCTCAAGAAGTAGTTGGAGGATTTGAAGGAAAAATTTTTCAGCCAACCCAATACTTCTCCTTGGGGGTTGTCTTTCCTATTTTAAAAGAAAGTGGATGGTACCTTCAAACATTGTGTGGATTATCGGAAGTTGAACCAGTTGACAATCAAGAACCGATATCCCATGCCGAGGATTGATGATCTCTTTGATCAGCTTCTAGGAGACCTGGTGTTCTGGAAGATTGGCTTGAAATACGGTTATCATCAGTTGTGTGTTAGGTAATTAGGGATACCACTTACAATATTTTATAGAAGGTATATTCTATACGTGTATGTGGTTTTCCATTCAGTCTCACGAATGTGCCTATAGTTTTCATGGAACTGATGAACCAAGTGTTCCATCCATAATGGGATTCTTTTGTGGCAGTATTTGTGGATGATGTCTTGGTGTACACTCCCAATCGACATGGCCATGCCACACATCTTGAGATTGTCTTGAGTACACTGAGATAGAATCAATTATATGATAAGCTCTCAAAATTCCACTTTTGGAGGGACCAAATTTACTTCCTCGGTCATGTGATATCAGAGACAGGTGTATTAGTAGACCCAACAAAACTGAGAGTAGTAGTTTCCTGGGAGAAAACAAATAATGTATTTGAGGTATGATGTTTTTTAGGGAAGGCTGGTTACTACAAGCATTTTATACATGACTTTTTTACGCTTAGTAGCACTACTAACAGGACTGACTGAGAAGGGTGTGAAGTACTTGTGGTCAGATTCTTGCAAGTCAGCCATTTAGGAGCTGAAAGGGAGGTTAACTTTAGAATTGAAACTAGTATTTCCAGAGCTGAGAAAGAACTATACTATGTACTATGATCCATCAGGTATCAGGCTAGGAGTAGTGCATATTCAGGGAGAATAATTCGTTTCGTACGAGTATTGACAGTTGAGGGCACATGAGAGGAACTACTTGGAACACGATCTCAAGCTGGTTGCAGTTGTTCATGCTTTACACTTTTGGAGAAATTATCTTCTGTGAGTGAATTTTATGGTTTTAACAGACCACAAGAGTCTCAAGTATATCTTTACATAGCATGATCTGAATTTTAGACAACAAAGGTGGGTTGAGTACCTTTAGTCCTTTTACTTTAATCTTTCCTATACACCTGGGAAAAGAAACTCTGTGGCTAATGAATTGAATAAGAGGACTTAGATACATGTAGTTTAGGAGGCCAGAAGCGAGTGGTAGCTTATGGATATGTTCTCTGAGATGAATTTCTAGGTGCATGATAGTTAGGGGAAGACGTTTCTTTCTTCAATGGCTGTTACCTCTACTCTACTTGATCGAGTGTGAATGAGACATGTATCATATTATGAAGTCTTGGTCATATGGGAGAGTGTGTCTGGAGAGGACCCTTTTCCTGGATGGACCATAGGAGAGGATGGGATCTTGCATCTTCATGGCTGCGTATGGGTGTCAGTAGACATTCACGTGGAACTAATGCAGGACTTTCCTTCCTCGGTTTGGGTAGTTCATCCTGGTGTCACCAAGATGTATCGTGATCTACACCATCAGTATTGGTGGCTAGCCATGAAGGGAGATGTTGTAGATTTTTTCATGAGGTGTTACACTAGTCAACAGGTGAAGGTGGAGGATTAATGATTAGTAGAGCCTTTACAGAAGTTATCCATTCTCAAGTGGATGTTGAATGATGTCATGATGGATTTCGTGATAGGTTTGTGGAGGTCGCCTCGAGATAATGATGCATTATGGGTTGTCATTGATAGACTCATGAAGGTTTCCCACTTCTTTCTAATTAATGAGACCTTCAGTGTTGATGAGTTTGGTGGGTTGTACATCTGAGATATTGTAAATTTACATGGAGTTATGCACTACATTGTTTCAGACAGGGATGCCCATTTTACTCTTCATGTCTGGCATGGACATCAGAGGGATTTGGTTACATAGGTACTTCTGAGTATAGCTTAGCATCCCCAGATAGATGGCCAATATGAACGTACGATTCAAGTGCTTGAGGACATGCTTCGGGCATGCATCCTGGATTTTGGAGGTTTGTGGGAGAAGCACATACCTCTTGTAGAGTTTCCCTACAATAATAGTTTCCAAGACACTATTCATATGGAACCTTACGAGGCTTTGTACGATAGGCCATGCCGATCACCCATATGCTGACTGGAGGTAGGAGAGGCAACTATGCAAGGACCTTGACTTTTCCAGGAGACCACAGAGTAGATATAGTTGATTCAGTAGAGGATGGCTACAACATAGTCATGACAGAAGTCTTATGATGATTGATGAAGATGACCTATGGAGTTTGAGGTCAGAGATGATATTTTCATGCATGTCACACCGAGGTTGGGACACAAGAGTATAAGGAGACAGGGTAAGCTTTCACCAAGATATGTCGGGCTATTTGAGGTGTTGGGGAGAGTCGTGATGGCTGGCAATTGGTTGTAGTTACCTCAGAGGTACTGAGATATGCATGACATCTTCCACACTTCTCAACTCCGACGTTACTTCTCAGACCCACCTTATGTTTTCCACCCCTAGGAGGTTGATCTCAAGGTGGACTCCTCATTTGAGGAGCATACTATCCATATTTTTTATCGATGTGTGAAGGTTCTCTGTGGCCCATATTTTCTTCTCGTACGAGTGTTAAGGAAGCATGAACGAGTATAAGACGACACTTGGTAGATGGAGGCTGATATACGATCGCAGTGGTTTGAGATTTTTGAGGATTCTTCTTATACGCTGCCATACTATAGAAATTCAGGGACAAATTTCTTTAAGGGGGGAAGTTTGTAAGAACCCAGATAATCTTTTCAGGTATGTATTTCTCATCTGGTTTTTTATAAAAAGATGAGTTATTGAAAATTTTAGGAGTACACGTCGTGTACATTTAAGTACATGTCGTGTGCTTTTAAGTACACGCCATGTACCTGGTTTCCACAGGTGATCGTGTACTAGCTATGTAATGGCTGAGTACATAGCTGTGTGTGGTGATGTAGAGACCGCCTAAAGTAAAGGCCGAAAAAGTCAAGTACACACCGTGTACTTTTAAAGAACACGCCTTGTACTTTTTATTTTCCTTAAATGGGTCGGGGTCACGTCTAATTGACATGACATTCTTTTTCTTAACCTTTCTCATCTGAGAGCATCTGTATGACCACAAATATTCTCTGTTCACCTAACTCGCTGCCCGTTCCCTGAATCAACCACCGTTGACTATGTTGTAATCACATCGGTGAGTTCTTTTTTATTCTTGAACATCATCTCTTGATTTCTCATCTCTTGCGAGTTGTCCTTGGTTGAACATCTTAAGCATTTTTGTAGATCTATGTAGTTCTAGGGAGATTCAAGGCCTGATGTTCACAAATATTGATCTCACGATGCCATGTCAGGTGGTTTTGACCTTTTCGTAGTTATTCTTTTAGTTATATGTGAAAAAGTGCCCAATACCCTTGTTTGGGGTATTGAATGTTTATGGTTGTTAGCCATGTTAATTCATGTTATTCCTTGTGTGCTTGAGTAGAGGATTTATGATTGTAAATAGGGTTATTTTCCATGGTATGGATGTGTTTTCCCATGCATGGTTGATTATGACCATTTGTTCTAGCTTTCCTATTAGGCTACTTTGCTTTCCATGCCTAGTATTTTTAGGGTCGAGTGAATATTATCTAACATGCTATGATTTGTTGTAGATTGTTTAGACATGTAGTTATTGAGGTTTATTTTGGATTCCATGTATCATTTGTACATGAATAACTTACAAAGAGCTATGGGAACCTGGTGTAGTAGACCATAAGTAGAATTGACACTGAGGGCTTCTTTAGAGTGTCTGTTTACTTTTACATTGCGAGACCATAAGGGGGATAGACGTAAGTGCTTCATCAGAGTGTCTGTTTTTTCCTCGATACATGACATAGGTGGAATTTTATGTTGAGTGCTTCCTTAGAGTTCCTATTAGTTAACTATATGAGACCACAATGGGAATTAACGGTGAGTGCTTCCTCAGAGTGTCTTTGCAAAAGCATAACCAGAGGGGTTAGACTGTGTGTACTTCCCATAGGGTTGTGCTTCATTTTTTTATTACTTACCATATATATTCACTGACTATTTAGCACAGATATTTTGGTGGTTGCCTATTGGTATTCATCTCACAACCTTTTTTGGTCATGCTTTTGGGCCCAAATAGATTATATTGTTGCTGGTATAGATAAGGGAAATCTCCCTTCTACTTCAGGTACTTGATTGTTGTGGAGTTGGGGAGCATGGGACCAAGCTGAGGCATGCGATGCTATGGACCTGTTTACTTTATTTTCTTTTTTACATTGGTTTAGTAACGTATTCTAGCATTGTGACCTGTTTGGATGCTTTCCTAGACATATGTATCATGAATCATTATATATATGTGCTCCAATTGTTTATTTCTTAAGTCTTATGTTGTTTACTTATTGCATGGTTTTACAAATTCCTTTATTGTATATCTATTTTACTTCTACTGTGTTACTTTTTCAATTAGGGAATAGTTTCCCCACTATCACACCCAAGGACCTTTTTTTTCAGTAACCTTTGGAATTCATGGAAGCCGTTTGAGGCCATGTGACCAACTGGGTACGGGGCACCTCTGGCCGGATCCCGGAATTGGGATGTTACAAAGATTGAAAACGCCTTGGTGATAAAACAATGTGATATTATTATGAATGTATCATTTTTATGTTGTAACAAAATTCCCATGTTACAATTCATGATCTATCTATTGTGATATGCCTAATTTTCTTATTCTAATTCCTTATTAATATTCCTCCTAGTCATGTGATAAATATCTCTTTTGTTTATTCCCTTATTAGTATTTATTCTCATGACTTTAATTTTATGTATGTACCTAGAATATGATATAAAGTAAAAGTAAATTATGACAATCCTATGAAGAATCATTTCAAGTTGATTAGAATACTATTATGTTATTCATGTATTATATTTCTATCTTCCGTGAATATAATTCATAAAAGATCATTATTATTATTAAGTGTTGTACTATATAATGAATATTTTATGTATTAAAAAGGTATGATTTCATTGTTTCTATCAGAGCACATATTAGTTATTTGTGGAAATTAGGGTTAAAAAATTTAATAAGAAAACTTTGAATAATTATAAATATTTGAAATCTTCTTGGAATTTAGGTGAATTGTTAAGTGATTGGTTTCAAAAAATTAAATCCCTCTCAAAATAATACAAGTTGAGGTGGATTTAGAGTTGTCATAAAAAGAGATAGTGATCTAAAAAAATGTGAATTGGGAATTGAATAAATCATCACCATCTACTTAAAAATTGGAATTGTTATACACCTATTTTGACACTCCTTGGGGATATGTTTTATTAATAACGTTCTTTTTATGAACAATAATGAAGGTTTTAAAAAAATATTTTTTTTCAGCACATTAAAAGAATAATTTTTTTATTAATTTTGTTTTAGGACATAAAGTGAATTTAGAGTCACATGATTATAAAAGTGACACATTTCTCACAAATATTTTATTCTTTTAGAAAAATAGTGGGAAATAGGAGGAACCAAATAAATGATATGTGTAATGGAAGTTTCACTAATAACAATCCTAACATGATGAATGATGGAATGGAAAAATTCACAAGGATGATGAATCAACACTCTTGGGTTATGAATAATATCATAAATCAGGTTGAGCATCCAAATTCACCTTGAATGTAAAATCTGGAGGACAAGACCTTCAAGCATTAAGAAACACATTCCTTTAATGGAAATGTTGATCCATTAATTGTCGAATAATATATTACCTCAATAAAAAAGATATTATTTTAATATATTGTTCAGATATAGATAATGTTACCTTGGTATTATACCGCTTATAAGGATAAGTTGATCAGGTGTGAACACTAATTAAGAAAAAAAAACACTAGAGGGGATATTGATTCTATGGAGTGGGAAAATATTAAGTGAATTTATTTCAATAAATATTTTCCTTGATTGATGAGAAAAGATGGAGGAGGAATTATAAGAGCTAAAACTGATGGACAATGAATCAGTGGGACATTATGAAATGAACATTACTAGACATTATCAATACAATTTCGTATTTTTATGGATCCAGAGGGAATGTTTGATAGGTTATTTACAAAATTGAGACCCCATATATGCAGGAAGAGAGAAAATAGAGACTATGGAAGATATGGAGAGATAGTGTGGAGTGATATAAAGGTTGAAATATAGTTTTAAGTGACACAATGTCCACATAAAAAATTTTAAAAGAAGATAGTAATGAATCCATAAACAATGAATAAATTTTATCATAGAAGATAAGGAACGAAATTCAAACTTCTCACATGCCCCAAATGTGGGATGAAGGATTTAGGGAACATCTGGCTCAGGATTGGAAAGTATAACATGTTTGGAAGAGATGGAAATATATCTTGGAACTTTTTTAGTGATGTAAATTCACAAAAATATAAATGAAAATGACCAAGGGAGCATGGTATAATCATAGAATGATGTTCAAAGAATCAAGTTTGGATAGATTAGTCAATTTGAAAATCAATGTCCAAATCAGAAGATAAGAGAGGAAAACAACCATCAACAACTATATTGGATAAAGGAGAAATACAATTATTCTATAATCACAATGGCTAATTTAGGGGCTATAAATAATTTGAGGAAGGTACATCCATTGTTATCTCAAAGATAGAATGTACTTTGGATGAATCTGTACATAAGAATTTCGCTATTTCTTCAAATTTTTAAATAATTTTGATTCAAACATAGAACATATATAAGTAGAGTTATCTATTAAAACTCCAAGAATATTTACAGTATCTTATAAGGTGTATATAAATTCTAGTATCAACTTTGTTGAGTATAATCTCATAAAAAATATAGTATTTATTCCCATGGTGGAACTCGATACTACAGTAGAGATGGAATATTTCACAAAACATATTTATAGTATTAGATAAATAAGAAAAGAAATTTCATTGGACTTGAATATAAAACATATATTTATTTATAAAGCATAAATATTATAACCTAAACTCTGTATATAGGATCCTCTTATAGACTAATTGAAGGAATTTATTTGTAAGAATATGAAGAAAAGGAATGTATAAACATAAAAAATTTCCCCATTATTAAAAAACACATTGATGTATTTCTTTAAGAGATAGAAGGAACACCCCCACAATTTGTGGTGGAATTATCTATTGAACTGATACCTGGATCAAATAAAATATCAATACTCCTATATAGAATGGAATTTGTTAATTTAGTGTAATTAATGATGAAACATCAAGATCTTTTTGGAATAAATTTATTTTGACCAAGTGTGTCTCCTTGATGATCACCTGTTGTCATCATAAAGAATAAATATGGATCAATGTTTCTATTTATTGATTATAGTGAAATTAAATAGATTACAGTGAAGAAAAAAATATCATTTTCCATGTATTTCGGATTTTTTCATCCGGATTCATGGGGATCAATTATTTTATAATATTGAACTCTGATTAGGTTTTCATTGATATGGGTGAAGAAATAATATATCCCAAAGACTTAATTTAATAGAATATATGGGAAAAATGATTTTTTAAATAATCTACTTGACTAATTCCCCTTACATATTTAGGGAATTGATGAATAATTTCTTCATATATTACCTTGATATATTTTTTGTGGTCTTAATTGAAGATGTTATTATATATTACAATAGTCATGAGAAGCATGAGGATATTTTAAGGATGATATTAAAAACTATGAGGAAATAGAATCAATTTGGTAAATTCAGTAAATGATATTTATGGTTATAGAAAGTGTTATTTTTTAAGAACTTCATGAGTACCGAGGGAATAGTTTTTGATATTACAAAGACAAATTCCATTTATTAGTGTTGATTTCCTACTATTGTAACATATAATAATTGTTATATTAGTTAATCAGGAATAATAAAAGGTTTTTTAAATTTTTTATATATTTCTAATCTAGTAACCATGTTAAATCGAAATGGAGTGAAGTTTATCTAGATAAGGTAGTTTGAAGAAAGTTTCCATGAACTGAATAAGAGGTTGGTTAGTGAACTAGTGCTAAAATTACCCTCTAATTAGAAATAATTTATCATTTATAGTGATTCATCATTAGAAGTACGTGGATGCGTACTCCAAAAAATGTAAAAGTGATTTCTTATGCATAATGATAGTTAAATCCTCATAAAAATAACTATCCTACTCATAACCTAGAGTTAGCTAAAGTCATCATTATCCTGATGATATTGAGGCACTATATTTATGATAAAATGTGATATATACACAAACCAATAATTGTTTATGTATATATTCATATAGAAGGAGATAAATATGAATCAGTAAAGATAGTTAAAGCTAATCAAGGACTATGATTTCTCTATTAACTACCATCCAAAAAATGAGAATAAAGTAGCTGATAGTAGTAGAAGGAAATAACCTATAACTCTATCTATGATACATATTGATAAAGACCCATTATTCATTAATTTAAAAAGGATGGATCTGAAAATAATTTTTTTCTAAAATACATACTACCTTTCCCAAATGTTCTCTCAACTATGTGACCAAGAGTGGATCAAGGAGGCATAAAGGGATGATTAAGAGGTTTAAAAAAATGATGTAGTAAAGTATAAGAAGGTGTATAACTTCCAAATTTATGAGAACTATTTCATTTGGTTTATAACTGGACTTTGTGAGCCTCTATCACCTGAGATAAAGAAAATGGTATTGGATCATGCACAAAAACTCATCTATCTCTATCCACCTATAAAGTACCAATAGGATATGTGATCTTCAAGATCACTTATGGTAGGAAAATATAAATAATAAGATCAATTAATATATCTCAATGTAATGGGTATGTAATTAAGTGAAAATAGTGTGACAAAAGTCAAAGGGGATAATTCAACCATTTCTTATTCCCATATGGAAATTAGATAACATAGCCATAGAATTTGTCAATGGTATTCCAAATATTTCAAAAGGAAACAATTACATATGAATTATGGTGGATATACCCAGCATGACTGATCACTTAATCTCTATTTGGTAAGATTTATCTCTTGAAAAACTCTCTAAGACATACATAAAGGATGTGGATATGTTGATTGGGGTACCAATTTAAATTTTTTATGACCATGATCTGAAGTTAACTTATAAATTATATAGAAGTATTCAACATTATATAAATACATAATTGAATTTTAATATTGTGTATCACCCCCCCAAATAATTGTACAATCCAAAATTTCCTTTTAGACACTTCAAGAAATACTAATATTCTTCTCAATAGAATTTAAAGGTTGATGGGATAAATATAACGCATTAGTTGAGTTCTCATATGACAACATCTTATAATCATGTAATCAAATAAATCCATTTAAAGATCTATATAGGAAGTAATATGGTACCCCAAGTTTTTGGGATAATTTTGGTGATAGAAATCCATGTGTTCTAATGTTTTTCCAGAGATGACAAAAAATGTTCATTCTATTCAATATCATATAAAAGATTCTCAGAGTTGTTAGAAAAGCTATGATAACAACTATTTAAGTGAAACAGAGTTTTATATTATAGACAATGTTTTCCTTTCAATATCACAATTTATGAAATTAATGTGGTGTTTAACGAAAGTAACTCTTAGCCCTAGGTACATTGGCCCCTTTGTGATCCTTAATTTATTTGGAACATTAGCCTATCAGCTATACCTTCAACCAAAAATGACTCTATTTTATGATGTATTTCGTGTATCATAACTGTGAAACTGTATACCTCATCCCTCATATTTACTAAATCCAATGGCGGTACGATCATAAAATTAAAAAAATTATGAGGTGAAACTGGTTAAGATCTTGGATTGCAGAGATAAAGTTCTATGCAACAATATAACTCACCATGTCAATATGTTGTTGAAGAGCCATATATATGAATAGGAAACATGGGTACTAGAGGAAATAATGAGACAAAAGTACCCTCATAAATTATCAACAAAGAATTTGAGTCAAACTTTTAGGGGTGAAATTTATTAATGGGGGAATAATTTAATGACCCAGACTTCTTTAGTGACTATTATTTTCTGAATAATTTCATTTTATATTATATATAATTAATCTCATAAAACATATTTAAATATGAAAGAAATTATATTATTAATGATGAATGTTAAATTATTCATTAACTAAACCCATGAAAATCATATAAATTAAAATGGGATGAAAATATATAATATAAGAAAAGTAGAATAGGAAAATATAGATCTTTTGAATCTTTAAGGATTGTCACCCCCACAAACAACACTATAGAAAAGAAACAAAATATCACTCAACAAACCGACGTTTTTTAGAAGGAAAATAGATAGAGCAATCATAGGAATTGTAGTAACTAATATATGATGACATGAAACTATATTTATAGGGCATCATCTAACCACTGGAAATATGACTAATGTGAACTATGGATGTTGGTGATAACATTACTGTTAGATATATTTTTTATAAATGGAAATAAAAATTGATATTTGATGCAAAAATAGATAAATGATGGCCTCACCTAGTAGATTACTTCCCTTTGAAGATCATTATTACTAACATTGGTGGGAGGTATCATCTTTAAGAAAAACCCGTGACCTATCCCATGTAGGGCGTCAATATGTGTGGCACAAAAATATCAACAATAAAATAAGATCAATTAGGTAGAGATCACTACTTTGTTAATGTTAGCTGAACAACCACATGAAACTACCATTATCATACACTATACACATAGGGAGTATTCTAGTGTAATATGGGGTTATGTTTTCAAAACATAGTATCATATAAGTTAATTTTTATTTTGAAAAAGTAAAATAGTTATTTTTTTCAATCTTGTTTTTAATATTATTTTTTGTTAAAAATTATAAATGAAAATAATAGGAAATTGATAATTTAATTTTTGTATAAAAATAAAATTATATTTTCTTAAAATATATATATTATTTCAATAAACTCAAGTATTATATATAAATATAATTTTTATGAAAAAGACTTTTAAAACCCTATTTATTAAAATATTAATGATAATATAATTTTATAATATCCTAATAAATTATTATATGTGTATGAAATTTTATTATGTCATAAAACCCTTATTTTTTGATAAACATGGAATTTTTATTTAAAATATAAAATTATCATATATTGTAAATTATTTTTAATAAATAAACATTATATTTCATATCCTCAAATTGAATTTATGTTATGGTGAATTTTCAACAATTTTTAAAAATGAATTATTTTCATTGAATGTTAAAAATTCATTTTTATGTTTTCACCATGGTTTATGACTTCATATATTTGTATTAATGATTTAATAATTATTTAAATAGAATCCATGACATAAAATATGCTTTTTAGTATTATGTATTTTATTGGATTTAAAGGATTTCTAAAACCTATGAATGGACTTCTAATGACTCAAATACAAATTATGATTTGAACACTTATATTTTATGGAAATAAAACTTTTCCAAGTAAAAATGTAATATTTAAATTTTGATTTCGTTTATAAAATATTAAAATACTATAAAAATGAGTCATTTTCTGAAAACCATGAACAAGAACCACAAGAACGAAAATGGGTTTTCATTTTTATACAACCTATAATTCCATGACTTGTATTTAGAAATTATTAAATAATTACTCCTCTTTTACTATAATTCCCCATGCATCCCCAATTCCTCTCCAATAAAAATCCATAATCCATGATGTTCAATTAATATTAAATCCTATTTATTCCCTTTAAATTTTCCTTAATTCCACAAGGATTAATCCTCATGTTTTTTGAAGAAAGTCTTCAAGGTTAGGGAATTCTCTACTTCAACTTTTCTATTCAATGACATCTTTTATTTTATTTTTTCTAATTGTTGGATTGCAATCCCTTAATTCCCTTTAATATTATACCATTAATTCAAAAATAGTCTTTCATAAATGTTATACCTTCATCACCTACTATTATTACATTTCATTAACACACATTTCATACAGTTGTGATTTCTAATTCATTTCATGAATTTCTCTCTTTCACATAAAAAGTTTTTATATTTTGATAACCAAATCCATTTTTTATTATACCTATATTCACCCACATTTAAATATAATTTATTTATTTTAGTATTTTTATGAACAAAAACCACATTAACATTCCATTAGTTTAAAATGATATAATGTTAAATTATTTAGGTTTTTATATATGGAATTATTTTATATGAAAATCATTCTTTACTATTCATGGGTTGCTGATGAGTTGATTTATTTTGATCGGTTTGGATGACATGAATTAATATATATTAAGGGTGTGACATGATATCTCTCTAATTAACTAGGTAATGAATTTATCTCTAAAGATTTGTTTTTTATGATAATTTTTTTGAATAACATTGGTAATTTTAATTTATGCCACCTTTATGATAAACATTAGTGATATGTTTATGACTGTATAATTTTTATATCTTATCCACATTTAGATGTTATGATTCATGATATATCTATTAATAAATGAATCATTTTCTTGTACTCATTCATTTTTTATATGCCTCATTTTCAAATGCTAAATATGTATTTTGTTTATTCCTTATTGGGATTTATGCTCACCCCTTTTATTTGATGTATACCCCCATGATGTGATATGTAGTGAAATTAACATAGGATGACACTATTAGTAATACTTTTAAGTGTTTTACAATGTAATGAATTTTTTATATCTTAAAATCATAGGATTCCATATACGGTGTTGGAAAGAGATTAGGAGGCTTTGTTTATTATATTGGAATAGAATTATGGAATCACATGTGGTGTTTAGGAAAGGAACATAGTCAGTGGGAATCAATTAGATGACATGCATTTGTAAGGTGGTGTAGTTCCATGAGCACCAAGACTTCTTGGTGATAAGAAGTTCTATGTTGTGGAGTTTTTAATGCATGAATGTACATGTGGTCCTTGAGTCTCAATGGGAATTTTGATTATTTGTTTGTGGGGGAACGATTTTTTGAAATTTTATTTTGGAGGAAAATTTGATTCTTAGAATATCTTGTACATTTTAATTACACATGGAATGACACGTGAGTATATAAAAATGAGTCATGGGATTATCTTTGGGGGTCAAGGTTTGAAGTTTTATTTTTTGGGAGAGCATTAAAACATGAAAATTTATTACATGATTAGTGCTAACCATGTACCACAACCTTGAATACTGATATTTATTGGTAGAGGGTGTATTTCACTATTATTAGGTCTCATAGTAATTTTGTGTGTGTCTATAGAAAGATTCAGATGTATTCTCATTTTTGGAACATCGTTTTTATACTATGCATCAAAACCATGTTAAGTGGAGTTACCTATATATTGGGTTAGGATTGGTTAGAACATGGTTTGGAATACCATGTGTCCAAACTATTTTCCTATTTAAAAGTGGAAAATCAAAAAATATAACCTCTATCATTTTCTGTTTTAACACCATTTTTTCAGTTTTTGGCCAGCATACATCTTTCATGACCTCCCTTCTTCCTCCCCTTCTTCAAGATGGATTTTACTTGTTCTTGTTTTGAATCAAGTGTCGTCAAAAGAGTATGAGAGAAAAAAGTATGTTTACAACTCCTCCAAACTCTTTTTTGGATTCAATTCCATTTGAGTTGTTTTATGCGAGTTTTAGGTAATTTTCTATATTTTTAGAGATTTTTTTTTGTTTTTTATTTCCACCCATTTCAATTTAAACTATAAGATAAAATTGAATCAGTGGGATTTTCTAAGAATGATGTAGGTTTTCCTATTAAATTAACCCATTATATCAAAGCTTTATTTCAGTTCATAAGTAGAGAATCGAGGATGAATTATTGGGAAGTGAAATTTTTTAAATGTAATATATCAGATTTTTTTGAATTTGTAATTACAATTTATCTTGCATTGAACCTTAGTAAGAAAAACCTTTGTGAATAACATTATAAATGTGTTATATGTATAAATGGGATTTTAAAGTGGTGATGTGTGTTTATAAAAAGTAAATGTAATATGTTAAAAGGATCATTATATTTAATATAGATAAAATCATATTTTTTAATTGAACCAATGGTTGGGGAAAATAATTTCACAACCATCAATGTGGTGAATGAAAATATAAATTTCAATGGAAAAATGTAATGGTAATTGGAAGTGCCCCATTTGTGAAAGAAAAATCGGTTTAAAAATTTCTTACCCTATGGTAATTAGTTTTAATTATTTCAGAAATGGAATTAGTAAAGTTAATATGTAATGTGATGGATTTATTGATTGTATTGTTTCTTTGATTATATTTTGATAAAAAAATTCAATCGGTAAGACCTTGGGGTTTTGATCCTAAATAATGATTTTCCCTGTGGGAAATTTTTTTCTTTATAAATATATAATTGATAGGTAAATTAATTTTGGTATGATGATAGATGGGAATTACTTAGATGGATTAATTGGATTCTATATTGACTTCATTAGTGTATAATTCTATTAACAATCTTAGGATTTCAGTAGATGACTCCGATGAATGTTGGGGGTGTGATTACAACCTCATATTTATTTATGGATGATGATATGAAATGCTTCGCGTGAGATATTTGGTTCTGATAGATTCATTACCATAACTTCCATAAGGTGTAATGCCCTTGGATTTATGTAATTTCAATATTTATCAAATTCCATTGATTAACATTATGAATTACTATGATGTATTATAGTAAATCTTGGTGCACGAGCTCCTATGATTTGGAATTTTTATGTTGAGTGGAATGACTTATGTGTAAGATGAGGATTCCAATTAGGTCATGATACTGAATTTCAAGGATGGTTCCTTGAGTTTATACTAGTGATTCAGTTTATCATATTTTCTAGGGATACCCCACTATCAGATTCCCTATGATCATTTTTAGGTAATACTTGGTGGGGCCATGTGGGTTCCCTCTAGTTATTACAACTTTAGTTTTCTGGTCTGTATACTTGAGAACCAGTTGATACATGATGTATATCATGACCAGAGGCATGAAATTTGGGACAAAGCAGGCATAATGGGTGTTAGGAATCCCTGTGGAGTCGGGCATTGATGGTCATTTTACAAATTTTATTTAAATTGTTAATATCATAATTGTTAAAGTATTAAATTGGTTAAATATGTAATATCTTATTTATATCACTCCAACATGGAATATTACATGAACATGTTATTTTTTGGATTTCATTGGTGGTTTACTATTATGTTTTACACACACCCTTCTCAAGATGTTAGGGAATATTTTTAATTTAGAACAAGATTGTCTATTTTCTTATTTAGGTTTGGGAAACTGCACAATGTGCTTGATTCTTTGGAATAGTTTTCATGTAGTATTTTTGTGAGAAATGGAATGACAAGAGACCAATTTAGGGTTCTATTTAATTCAATTTTATTTTTATAGTATAATCCTTGTATGAGATCCTCCCACATGCTATTAGTTAATCCATGTATGATTTTAGTCATTATAATTTCTTTTTGTTACTTTAGATATTGATGGAACTTGTAATGCCTTATTTTCAATGATCATATATCCTTATTATTACATGTGTATCATACCACTGTTATCGTGACACTAATAAGTGGTTATAGTCTCTCTACCAAAGCACCTTAGACCCACAATACAAGTTAGAAGGCTCTGACGTATGGGGAGGCACACTTGAGGCTATGTTTCATCCCATCCTAGAAAACAAATTTAGTGGCTCTAAGATTAGGATTTTACATTTTAAAACATGTAAGACATTACCATGGTTATCCAAACTAAATAGGGGTGATTTTTTTCATCAATCCATGTGCAGAGGAGTTGAAAATATATTTCTCATGCAAGGAACATTCAACAGGAAAATTAATTATATGTTCTATTACATCATGAGAATAAACATGCCAATTGATGTTATTTAGGTGGATCTATTTTATCAACAAAATTGAGTCAATCTCAAAAAATAATTTAAATATTTCTCCCCTCCATGTATTTAGGGTGCCCTACTCAAACATTATAAATAATTGTGTTCTATTTTCATTACATTTTCAGTTTGTGTTCTCTAATTTTTACAAAATAATCATTGGGGGAAAGAAATAGTCATGATCACTTGAATTCCATGAAATTTCGGATCAAAATATACCCGTATTATAATATAAATATAATAATAGTTTCCACTCCATTATTGTAATGGAACTATATAAAGTCTCACATGGAAAGATCTTTCAGACCCTATCATGTTAATTTGAAGTTACAAAAAGAAGTTTATTTGCTCCAAAACTCATGGAAGAGACATAAAAAAGGAAATTTCCATCAAAAAGGATATCCTCATCCCGCAAAGTAGATATAATATTTATTCTAACAATGGAAATAAAGATCATAAATTCCATTTAAGGGATCATTTATTCTTGAAAATATCACTATGGAATTGGGTTATGTGATTAAGAATGAAATATAAGATAATCCCAAGATACATTGATTAGTTTGAAATATTAGAGTATGCATAAATTATGAAATATGTTTTATCCATGAAAAAAAACCATTCTCATGTATATGATGTCTCCAACATGTCACTTTTAGGGATGTATATTCTAGACACTTCAGAAGTTATTATACTTAATAATGTTTAATTGTATCCTAATTTATATATCCAATAATAATTGATTTAAATTATATATACAAGATAGTAGGTTCAGAGAAATCATATGAATCGACTTGTGAATATTATTTTGAGGAATCACTAACTATTGTCAAATACATCAGAACCAAAGGATGTGATGATTAAGACTTATTCACAATTATTCATGGATTGATTTATAATTTAGAGGAAGGAAATATTATGTGGTGGTAATATGATACCCAATATAATCTTTTAATAAATAAACTTATATTAATTACAAATAATATGAGTATAATGTAAATGTATCATGGAATGTATTCTAAAACAGAATTTCTGTCTAACACCCCTAGTTTTATGTATATGATATTTCATTATTTTTTAGCTATGTTGTTCATGGGATTCATCTTGGGATGTTTTTTTAGTGTTTTGGGTGAGTTTTGGTAGGTGTTTGGAGGGTTCTCATTTATTGGTAATCATTCAAATTTTCCTAGGTAATCATATGGTGTTATTAGGATAACATGATGTTGAATAGTTCTAGGGCACAATTTTTACAAATCATTTAGGTTCCCAAGATAAACCAAGAATTTGGATATTGAGGGGAAAATAATTATTTAGGCATGTTTTTTCAAACCATGTAACTAACCATGTGAGTTGGGGTTCTGTAGAAACTTTTAATCATACGTTTAGAAAAAGGTTTCAAAAATCATAATAATAAATCATGAAATGTAAATTTAATTATTTGAAATTCTAAGCTTAACTTTGTTAGACACCTAAAACCCTCATTTTAACCCCTATCAAGATCTCTAATTTTACTCATCATCTAACCATACATAGAGATTCCATTTGATCTAGAATCTAGTTTTAAACAATTAAAGTAAGTTGGATCATTTGAATAAATGGAATGTATTTGTTTTTACTCTTTCTTGTTAGATGTTATCAACCCCTCTCATATATAATGTTAAATATAATCAAATATGTATAGTTATATAATCTATGATGTGTTTTTATGAGATATTCATTGGATATATTATAGGAAATAAGTCTTGGTCCATGATCTAGAGGTTCCATCATGTAGTTTTTTGGTTTTTTTACCATTTTATGATATGTAGAATATCTTTATTCTCTACTCATTCTAAAAATAGATTCCCTATAATGTTTTTCAATTTATTAACATAAAAGGAAATTGGTTTTTTATTTTTAGAAACTTCTTTTTTCTATGGTTTCAAATTTATGGTTTGGTTTTAATGAAATAAATATATTTTATTAAATGTTTAATGGGACAAATTGATTTATATTAGATAATGGGAGTGAGATCATGGAATATGGGGTACTTTGGGTGTGTGTGTCTGTTCATTTTAATTATATGTGACTCTTAGAGGGTTTGGTGCCTGACTGGTGGCACCGTGAGAATGGTCACTTAGTGTTGACTTGGTAGATTAATGAGTAACCACTCATGGGTATAGTAATATGACCATGAATGAATTTGTGTGTGTCTTTAATGGATTGGGTTAGTATATTCTAAGTAGTATTTATGAAAAAATTGTTTTTAATTTAAATTTTTTAAAATTGGTAAAATATTCTGATGTTCCTATCATTTTTGTAAGTAATATTTTAAATTTTTAGATAAAATTTTCTTATCCAAATGGTGTTAGTTGGGAAGTAACTTGGTGAAATCCTATTTGGTATGATGAATCATCCCCTAAAGATGAACTTTGGTTTTTATTCATAGATTCTTCTCTATAAAACTCTTAATAGAATGGTTTTATGACAACCCTGCTTTTCATTACAACTTAAACATGCTTTATTACATAAAACATCACTTGATACAACAAAGAAGATCGAGAGGTTTAGTGTCATTGGGGCTTAGGATCATTAAATAAAAACTTTAAACTTGAAATACAACATCCTTATTGAAAACTTCCTTTACATGACCACTACATTCCTTCGTACTTAGCATTGCATGGGATAACCTGAGGACATGTATAAGAAAAGGGTGAGCTATAAAGCCCAGTAAGGGAGTACATAATGAATAACATGAGGAGTACAATACATGTTAGGCAATAGGCATATCAATAGAGAATAAGAGAGACATGAACATAAAGGCATGATAAAGCATGATAATCATAACATGGAAATGTGGCAACAACACTTAACATTGAATTAGCATGAGCCAAGGCTCATTGCACATGGAGCATGAGTAAACCCTCATTGCACTTGAAGCACGAGTAAACCCTCGTTGCACTTGAATTATCATGAGTCAACACTCATTGCACATGACATATCATGATACTATACTTTACCCAATGCATTGGAGCGCTATCAGGGCGCACCCTTCTTAAACATTTCATTTCATGCATAAGTGTGCCACATGGATGAAAAAACATGGATTCATAAAACATAATCATTTATTCCACGATAAAGGAATGTGGAATTCATACATGAAACTTTACAATCAATAAGTAAATGTGCATAAAGGTGAATACCCTTGATGGAGAAATGGGCATGGTATTCACTACACAATGATATTGGCTGAGAAAATCGGTGTGATTTCGGCAGCGTAACGGCGTGACATAAGAATTCATAAAAAAGGCTGATGAGAGAGAAAGGGGTTCCTCATCATATTTACATGTAATGGACAGTAATAAGGTCATATAGATACATGTCCCAACAATTTAAAAGGAATTTAGATTCATGATACAAAAGTATTGCTTGAATATAAAAGAAGAGAAAAAGGTTCCTTTCGGAATTTCGGCATAGTAACGGGTGTACATGGGAGGCATTTAATGAGAGAAAAAGGAGTCTCCCATCATTCAAACAATAAGAGGGCAGTATGGGAGAGGTGTGAAACCATACCCCAACATTCATAAATGAAATTAAAAGGGCAATAAAACTTAAAGAAAATTGACAAAAATGAGAAAGGAAGAAAAACCCTTACTTGGAAGTGTGCTTCCAAAGGATAGAGAGAGGCTTGTGAGAGGCTTCTTGGGAGATTGGGGCACCTTGAGAGGATTCTAGAGAGAGTAGGGCAGAGGTTGGACGAACTTCAAGGGCTTTGGGTGAGGAGAAAGTGGGCGCTTGGGTGGGTTTATATAGGAAAGGTGAGAGAATTCTTTATTATTTAGGTTTGGGACCCCTTATATTAAAATTAATCCAAACAACAAACCATCCCATGGTATTTGCCCATGGTTTCTGGAAAAGGAAAGAGGAAAACAATATTTTACAAGTCCAAGGTCCTAAAGTATTAAAAAATTAGGGTTTCTTATGTGGAGGTGAGTCACACTCCCATGGAAATTAATTTAAAAAGGCAAAGTGTTGAATAAGTCTTGAGGGCTCCATTAATGCTTTGAAAAGTGAGTCAAACAAACCCAAAACCTCATTATTTTAATGATAAAACACATATTGGCCGAACATAAGGATTATGGTATTTTATTACATCACCATTGGGTCATTATGATGTCATAAAAGACATTATATATTTAAATGGTATTTAATTTTTACCCAAAAATTTGACTCTCAGAAAATTATGAAAAATTCACCGTTGGATAATTTCGACGTCCTGATTCCAAAAATAATATTTATTTTATCTAAATAATTTTCTAAATATGTGAATTTTCACTTTTAAAATAAAAACCGACATTTATAAAAAATTCACGGGTTTTGACAGAAATGGCTTTCAAACCATAATAAAAATTTTAATTGCATTCATAAAATTATAAGATCATTTATATTTAATAAAAAATAATTTAATATTAATAATAATATTTTATTAAAATATTATTTAATCAAAAATCCTTTAATTTAATAAAATATAATTCTTAATTAAATAATAACTAAAAACACAGTTTGTACTTTAAAAACTAATTACAATGTATCAAAAATTACTAGAAATTATATTCATTATTATATACAAAAATAATGTACATGAACATGGTGCTACTTATTTGTTACATAACCCCTTAAAATAGCCGCATAAGACCTAAGGGTAAGGTGTGCGATGGTGACAGACTCTTGGGGTTGCTCGGATAACATTGCTCGAGTGGTAATCTCTATCAACTTCCATTTTTCCCGTAGATGATCACGTTCGAGCTTGACTTGATGAAGCTCAGCTTGGGCTTGGTCAAGGGCAAAGCCCAAAGACTCCACCTCCTTTCCGAGCTCCGACAAATGGGCTTCGTAAGGGGCAATTCTACTGGATGAGGCCATCGCTTCCTTTGTCTGAGTAGAAAATTGGTTCGTTAAAGCCTTATATTTAAACTACCTAGATGATCACTGTTCAACGACTATAAAAGTAACGGTCACAAATCTTAACGTAAAACTTAAAGAAGTTGACATCTTATAAAAACATTTTTCATAAAGAAACATTTAACTGGGTCAAGAGGGATTTTCCATTAATGAAACTTTGGGTCCTTACAACATTCCCCCCTTAAGAAATTTCCCCCTCGAAATTTTCCTTTTCCCACACTAAAACAAATGTGGGTAACTTAGCTTCATTATATCCTCCGACTCCCAAGTTGCTTCTTCAAACTTGTGGTTTCTCCACAACACCTTGACGAGGGGCATTGTCTTATTTCGTAGAACTTTTTCTCTACGATCCAAGATCTTCACTGGTTGCTCCTCATAAGAAATATCGTCTTCTAATTGTACCACCTCAGAAGAGAGTACATGTGAAGGGTTTGGTATGTACTTCCTTAAGAGGGATACATGGAAGACATCATGCACCTTGGCCATAGTAGGTGGAAGTGCTAGTCGATAGGCCACAGCCCCAACACGATCAAGAATCTCGAAGGGGCCGATGTACCTTGGACTTAACTTCCCTTTCTTTCCAAACCTCATGACCTTCTTCCACGGAGATATGCGTAAAAACACCATGTCTCCGACTTTAAACTCAAGGTCTCGTTGACGATTATCTGCATAACTCTTCTGTCGACTTTGGGCTGCCTTGATATGCTGCTGAATGGTTTTCACCTTCTCCACCATTTCTTCGACCATTTCTGGTCCAAGCAGCTTACGTTCACCGACCTCATCCCAACATGCCGGTGTTCTACACCTTTTCCCATACAGGGCTTCATATGGTGCCATTTGGATGCTCGAGTGGAAACTATTATTATAAGAGAACTCAACTAGAGGAAGATGTTGATCCCATCCTCCTTTAAAGTCCATTGAGCACGCTCTCAACATATCCTCAAGTGTTTGGATAGTCCGCTCGGATTGGCCATCAGTTTGAGGATGATAGGCCGTACTGAAGTTCAGTTCAGTATTCAGAGCATGTTTAATACTCTTCCAAAACTTAGAGGTAAATCTTGGATCTCGGTCAGACACAATAGATAGTGGTTCTCCATGCAACCGTACCACTTCCCTGATATATATCTGTGCCAGTTGATCCAAAGAGAAATCCTCTCGAATAGCAATGAAGTGTGCAGTCTTTGTAAAACGATCCACAATAACCCAGATTGCATTGTTGCTTTTGGATGTCCTTGGAAGTCCAATGACGAAGTCCATGGTGATGTTCTCCCATTTCCATTCTGGTATGGGCAATGGTTGCATCATCCCCTTAGACTTCTGCCTCTCTGCCTTCACTTGCTGACACACCAGGCACTTTGATGTATATTCAGCGATCTCCTTCTTCATATTATCCCACCAAAAGTTTTCTCGGAGATCTCGATACATCTTTGTGCTCCCTGGGTGAATAGAGAAATTTGAACTATGTGCATCATCCAAAAGTTCCTTCTTCAGCTCCGAACTTGATGGGACACATATTCTTTTCCCAAACCGCACAATTCCTTCTTCATTAACATTAAACTATGAGGATTGTCCCTTTTTGATAGCTTCCACTTTTTCTTGGATTCTCGCATCATCCTTTTGAGCATCCTTTAACCTTTCCAAAAGAGATGGTTGAGCAATCATTTGTGAAAGGATTGATGATGTTCCCTTCTTTATGATTCCCACGTCCATATTCATCAAGTCTAAGAAGATTGGATCCTTCTCAATTCTCATCATTGATAGAATTGCTGGATCCTTTCTACTTAGGGCATCCGCCACCTTGTTCGCCTTCCCAGGGTGGTAATGTATTGAACAGTCATAATCCTTTATGAGCTCTATCCATCTTCTCTGACGCATATTAAGCTCTTTCTGTGTGAATATATACTTAAGACTCTTGTGGTCAGTATATATCTCACATTTCTCTCCATAGAGAGAATGCCGCCGGATTTTCAAGGCAAAGATCACCGCCGCCAACTCCAGATCATGCGTTGGATAGTTTCGCTCATGGATTTTCAACTGTCTTGAGGCATAGGATATCACTTTATCATTCTGCATCAGCACACATCCTAATCCCTTCTTCGAAGCATCACTGAATACCACAAAAAGCTCCCCACTTGTGGGTAAAGTGAGCACAGGTGTAGTGATAAGCCTCATTTTCAACTCCTTGAAGCTTTCTTCGCATTCATCACTCCAAGAAAACTTTACTCCCTTTCGAGTTAGCTTGGTAAGAGGGTTGGACAATCGTGAGAAGTTTCTCACAAATCATCGATAATATCCAGCTAACCCCAAGAAGCTACAGATATCAGTTACCGATGTTTACCTCGTCCATCCCTCAATTGCATCTGTTTTGGAGGGGTCCAAAGATATCCCATTGCTTGTGATGATATGGCCCAAGAATGAGACCTCCTTCAACCAGAACTCACACTTGCTATACTTTTCATAGAGCTTCTCCTTGCGCAAAGTCTCCAGTACAGTTCTTAAATGCTCCTCATGGTCCTCCTTGGTTTTGGAGTATATTAGAATATCATCTATAAAGACTACCACAAATTTATCTAGGTAATCTCTAAAGACTCTATTCATCAAGTCCATGAATATTTCTGGAGCATTGGTGAGTCCAAAAGGCATTACTATGAATTCATAGTGCCCGTACCTTGTACGAAAAGCAGTCTTGGGGATATCTTCCTTCTTCACCCTTACTTGATAATATCCCGACCGCAAGTCGACCTTAGAGAAGTATTGTGCTCCACGCAGCTGATCAAACAAGTCATCGATTCTTGGGAGAGGATACTTGTTCTTTATCGTGATTTTGTTAAGTTGACGATAATCGATGCAAAGCCGCATTGATCCATCCTTCTTCTTGACGAAGAGGACTGGTGCACCCCATGGTGATGCACTTGGGTGTATAAACCCTTTATCCAGATTCTCCTATAGTTGTTTCTTCAGTTCTTCAAGCTCAACCACAGCCATTCTATATGGAGTCTTGGATATTGGTAGCGCCCTAGGTATAAGTTCAATTGAGAACTCAACATCTCTTCTTGGAGGAAGACCAGGAAGTTCCTCGGGAAATACTTCAGCGAATTCCCTCACAATAGGCATTTCTTCAAGGGTGGTTTCTTCCTTGGACTCAATCATCTGAGCCAGATATGCGTGCTCATAAGGTAGTAATATCCATGCTTGAGATGATGGATCTAAAGGAGATTCATCTTCCTCCTGACACTTGTAAAGAATCGGGGGTCGATTCTCCATATGGAGTGTGAATTCCCTCTCCCGACAATTTATGTTGTCTCTATATAAGGAAAGCCAATCCATGCCAAGAATTGCATCAAATTCCACCAAAGGTAGTATGA
The DNA here is from genome assembly GCA_963277665.1 of Viscum album. Classification (NCBI taxonomy): domain Eukaryota; kingdom Viridiplantae; phylum Streptophyta; class Magnoliopsida; order Santalales; family Viscaceae; genus Viscum; species Viscum album. The sequence continues at coordinate 1,244,829,915 of OY728153.1, forward strand.
CGAGGTTCGCCGGGAAATTCAATCCACAGATTATAACAGGGGAGGACTTATACTCATGGGATGCAATGATTGCCCCATTTGCCGTACTCACCGACATCTTTACTTCCATGATTTGTGGTGGTGCAGGGATTGTTCTACTAAACTTTTGAGATATAAAAGAATGCGTAGAACCTGAATCAAAAAGTACGTTCTCTATTCTTGAATGAATAACTAGCGTACCTGTCACCACTTCGTTGTCGGGGTTCACTTCGGCAGAAGTGATGGCAAAAGCTCTTCCTTGCTGTCTTGGAGGTTGTTGATTGCCTCCGATAACCCTTGGATTAGGGCACTGATTCGCAAAATGACCCGGTTCTTTGCATTTGAAGCATTGAACAACGCGTTGAGGTTCGAATGGAGCGTTCCTCCCCTCCGTCGCAGCCGCGGGTCCTTCTTGCTGACAGTTAACAGCTAGGTTCCCTTCTCTTCCACACTTGAAGCATTTTCTTGTCCCCCTAAGGCAATTTCCAGGGTGCTTTTTTCCACACTTTTGGAAAGTGGGGTGCTGGAATTTCTTAGCGCCGTTGGATTTATCCATCGGACCACCAGCATTGAAGTCCACCTTCCGCTTCTTGTCCCCATGATACCCCTGTGATTCTCCGATCTCCATTTCAACCTTGAGGGCACATCGGACAATTTCCTCATAGCTGTCGAAGTCACGGATCGCTAATGCTTTCCGGAAGCTAGGCTTCAGCCCACCAAAGAAGTGGTCAACCTTGCATTCGGGGGTAACGACAAAGCCGAAAGCATATCGTGCAAGCCTTGTGAAGTTTACCTCGTACGCTCCCACAGATTCCTCATCTTTCTGCTTGAGGGAAAGGAAGTCCCTTTCCATCTTAAGACGGAGGGTGCGTGGAAAATATTTATCGAAAAACATCTTCTGGAATACCTTCCATTCCAAAGCCTCGATCTCCTCCTCAGGCTTCGTATTTTTGATCAACGTCCACCATTGATCAGCTTCACCCTCCATACGATAAGCTGCTAGGAGAACCCTCTCTTTTTCAGAGCATTGGAGGATGGAGAATATCTTTTCAATGGATTTGATCCATTGTTCAGCAATCGTGGGATCGGATGATCCACTAAAAGTAGGAGGCCTTTGTCTCATGAAGCTGTCAATAGCAACTTGTTCTTTTTTATGGGGGGTTGAACGTTCCTCTTGACCAGTGTTTCTATTCAAAACTTGAGTTAGCTGAGAGAGAAGCGTGACAAAGTTCGCGATTCCCACTCCCATTGGATTGGGTATCTCATAAGTACAATCATCACACTGATCTTCACAACGGTTGTTAGCCCGAGTTCTCCTATTACCAGCCATTGGCTGGAATAAAAGGAAAGTTAGGGGTAACACATAAAGGGTAATCCAAAGACAAAAGTTGATGACTTATAAATAAACTTTAATCTCTTTAACTCATGAGTCTATAGGATTCAATCCAGGCTTTTCATGATCTTCCTTCTAACATATATCCTTAGGGGCATTTTTCCCTTAATAAGGGTTCATACTGAGATTGTGAATTTATCAAAACATATCCCCCGGGAGTTTCGTAACCAAGAGTGCAGCAAGGCCCGTTGTCGTGCACCAGTTCCCGTTCGAGTCTAGCTCAAAGCGGTGTTTTCGGGTTTTACCCCTAGGATACATCTGTGCCAGAGCCGCCTCTACCTGCTCGTATCCAGACAGGGATGTATTTGTTTGATAAACCACTTACTTAGTATTTACCAAAACTTAGGGATGTTTTTATTATGATTAGTCTTGTATCTAAGGCTTTACTAGGGTTTCCTAATCCCAAAAATAACTAAACCCATCCTTTGATACCTACTATAACAACCCTGCTTTTTATTACAACTTAAACATGCTTTATTACATAAAACTTCACTTGATACAACAAAGAAGATAGAGAGGTTTAGTGTCTTTGGGGCTTAGGATCATTACATAAAAACTTTAAACTTGAAATACAACATCCTTATTGAAAACTTCCTTTACATGACCACTACATTCCTTCGTACTTAGCATTGCATGGGATAACCTGAGGACATGCATAAGAAAAGGATGAGCTATAAAGCCCAGTAAGGGAGTACATAATGAATAACATGAGGAGTACAATACATGTTAGGCAATAGGCATATCAATAGAGCATAAGAGAGACATGAACATAAAGGCATGATAAAGCATGATAATCATAACATGGAAATGTGGCAACAACACTTAACATTGAATTAGGATGAGCCAAGGCTCATTGCACATGGAGCATGAGTAAAACCTCATTGCACTTGAATCACGAGTAAACCCTCGTTTCACTTGAATTAGCATGAGTCAACACTCATTTCACATGACGTGTCATGATACTATACTTTACCCAATGCATTGGAGCGCTATCAGGGCGCACCCTTCTTAAACATTTCATTTCATGTATAAGTGTGCCACATGGATCATAAAACATGGATTCATAAAACATAATCATTTATTCCACGATAAAGGAATGTGGAATTCATACATGAAACTTTAAAATCAATAAGTAAATGTGCATAAAGGAGAATACCCTTGATGGAGAAATGGGCATGGTATTCACTACACAATGATATTGGCTTAGAAAATCGGTGTGATTTCGGCAGCGTAATGGCGTGACATAAGAATTCATAAAAAAGGCTGATGAGAGAGAAAGGGGTTCCTCATCATATTTACATGTAATGGACAGTAAGAAGGTCATATAGATACATGTCCCAACAATTGAAAAGGAATTTAGATTCATGATACAAAAGTATTGCTTGAATATAAAAGAGGAGAAAAGGGTTCCTTTCAGAATTTCGGCATAGTAACGGGTGTACATGGGAGGCATTTAATGAGAGAGAAAGGGGTCTCCCATCATTAAAACAATAAGAGGGCAGTATGGGAGAGGTGAGAAACCATACCCCAACATTCATAAATAAAACTAAAAGGGCAATACAACTTAAAGAAAATTGACAAAAATGAGAAAGGAAGAAAAACCCTTACTTGGAAGTGTGCTTCCAAAGGCTAGAGAGAGGCTTGTGAGAGGCTTCTTGGGAGCTTGGGGCACCTTGAGAGGATTATAGAGAGAGTAGGGCAGAAGTTGGACGAACTTCAAGGGCTTTGGGTGAGGAGAAAGTGGGAGCTTGGGTGGGTTTATATAGGAAAGGTGAGAGAATTCTTTATTATTTAGGTTTGGGACCCCTTATATTAAAATTAATCCAAACCACAAACCATCCCATGGTATTTGCCCATGGTTTCTGGAAAAGGAAAGAGGAAAACAATATTTTACAAGGCCAAGGTCCGAACTTATTAAAAAATTAGGGTTGCTTATGTGGAGGTGAGTCACACTCCCATGGAAATTAATTTAAAAAGGCAAAGTGTTGAATAAGTCTTGAGGGCTCCATTAATGCTTTGAAAAGTGAGTCAAACAAACCCAAAACCTCATTATTTTAATGATAAAACACATATTGGCCGAACATAAGGATTATGGTATTTTATTACATCACCATTGGGTCATTATGATGTCATAAAACACATTATATATTTAAATGGTATTTAATTTTTACCCAAAAATTTGACTGTCTCAGAAAATTATGAAAAATTCACCGATGGATAATTTCGACGTCCTGATTCCAAAAATAATATTTATTTTATCTAAATAATTTTCTAAATATGTGAATTTTAACTTTTAAAATAAAAACCGACATTTATAAAAAATTCACGGGTTTTGACAGAAATGGCTTTCAAACCTTAATAAAAATTTTAATTGCATTCATAAAATTATAAGATCATTTATATTTAATAAAAATTAATTTAATATTAATAATAATATTTTATTAAAATATTATTTAATTCAAAAATCCTTTAATTTAATAAAATATAATTCTTAATTAAATAATAACTAAAAACACCGTTTGTACTTTAAAAACTAATTACAATGTATCAAAAATGACTAGAAATTATATTCATTATTATATACAAAAATAATGTACATGAACATGGTGCTACTTATTTGTTACATAACCCCTTAAAATAGCCGCATAAGACCTAAGGGTAAGGTGTGCGATGGTGACAGACTCTTGGGGTTGCTCGGATAACATTGCTCGAGTGGTAATCTCTATCAACTTCCATTTTTCCCGTAGACGATCACGTTTGAGCTTGACTTGATGAAGCTCAGCTTGGGCTTGGTCAAGGGCAAAGACCAAAGACTCCACCTCCTTTCCGAGCTCCGACAAATGGGCTTCGTAAGGGGCAATTCTACTGGATGAGGCCATCGCTTCCTTTGTCTGAGTAGAAAATTGGTTCGTTAAAGCCTTATATTTAAACTACCCAGATGATCACTGTTCAACGACTATAAAAGTAACGGTCACAAATCTTAACGTAAAACTTAAAGAAGTTGACATCTTATAAAAACATTTTTCATAAAGAAACATTTAACTGGATCAAGAGGGATTTTCCATTAATGAAACTTTGGGTCGTTACAGGTTTCATATTTCACTAGTGGTGTCTCTTCCTGATGTTGCCTATAGTTTATGATTTTGAGTTCTCTTATCATTAGATACTAGAGTGGTGCCACTTTAGTGTCAGGTTCATGCAATATATTATTTTCGTTTTGTTCTAATTTATTATTTTTTATGTTACTGTGTTATCAATGTTTTTTTCTTTTCAATTATATTATTATAATTAGTTTATAATATTGTCTTAATTGGTGTTTTTTAATTTTTTTTAATAAGTTATGACTACTTAAAAAAGTAAAATCATCGCCTAATGTTTTTTTAATCCCTTGGAATTTATTTAATGAAATTGGTGTCTGGAAAATGTCACCTATGGTTAGTGGATACTTATTCATTCCAAGTCTATGTCTAGTATCAGAATGTTATAAATGGTATAATTATTTTTTTCATCATAATAGGATGGTATCAAGGGTATAAGAAATATCATAAGTTTAAATGTATAACATAAAAAGATATAACTTACCTATTTATGTTGAATGTTATATTACCAGTGGTCATGGAACCAAAATTGTTCCACAATACATTTAGATGTATTTTCATCTCATCATCATGGGTTTAGACGATGAGTGTATTATATCACTTTCTAGTATTGAGGATTCCCAATATTACCACATTCCTAAGGTTGTGATTGATGCTTTTTTGGAAATTGGTTATAATGATTGTTCCTTTTGATTTTTTGGAATTATTTAACACTGAAATTATACTCTATGTGATGACTAAGTGGTGATTCATCCTTTTTAATGAGAAATGGAAGTTGTCAGATGATGTAAAAACCCACAATAAGAGGCTACCAAAAACATTTCACGAACCAAACCATATTACTAGACTAAGTATAACTCGAACAAGTCCTGACATGGCCCAAAGGGAATTATTAATCCACCAAAGTTGAAGACATAATAATAGTCATCCAAAATGAACATTGGGAACTATTTGTCCAAAAATAACCTATAATTAGGTGTCATGACTCGACCCATATTGGGGTTCGAGCCACAATCACCAAAAGCCCGCCTCCCTAGGATGGGGGCTGATGACTAGTGTCAAAGTGACAAAAAACTTAAAGAGGCCTTTGCCTAAGAACCTACACACACACATAGCCAACACAATGAAAGAGTGGAGAGGAAAATAAATCAAGGTACCACACTACTATAAAAAGGGAACCAAACATAAATGCATCAACCACTAAACAATACAAGTACAAGAAAAGTAAAGACAAATGGGGAAGGGGAAAAATACACACCCAACTAGAAACGTGCCACAACATGACAAAAGGTAAAAAATTAAACCATCTAGAAGATTCCCACTCCTGAATTCCAACCTACAAGCACCGCACGCAGTCCAAGCACCCTGTATCCTTAAGATCCTTTAATATCACAATCAACTTGTCCATCATCTGCAAGGGAAAACCAATTGCGGGAAAATCCAATGCAAGGGTGAGTATAAGAATACTCAGTAGGATGTCCTGAAGTCTCGAGGGAGCAGCAAGAGAGTTACTAATGAAGGGATAAGTAAGAGAGAACAAGGTACAACAAGAGTGAACTGAAAGAGTATTGCTTCACCCAATAGTAGATATGCTCGCTCAAAGAAACTCAAATAAGTTAGTAATGGGATCTCCATCTCATAGATCACACTAGGTATATTCCCATAGATATACCTAGGGAATCCACATATACTCATCTCATCCACAAAGAAACATAAGGCTCTGACGTCTAATCCATTACCCAAATTTCCAAAGAAGGCTCAATGCGTAACTCAAGGATCAAGAGTAAAGGCTCTATAAGATGGACATCCTTGATGACACCCATTTGAGAGATGTAATACATAAAGAACTACTCAACCATTCCTAATGGTACATCCGAATGTATGTGCTCTATTGGGAACTTTCTGCTAGAACCGCCTCTGGTGCCTAGCACTAGAGGTCTCGATGCCATGGTCTTGGGCCCGAGGTAAGGCTAAGGGAGCCCAAGTGAAGTGGCGCACTCCTCGACACTGTGTTTAGTTGGGGTAACATGGCTCTAGTCTAACAAATGATATTTCAGTCTCTCTAGTAAGAAGTGGACCGCACCTCAGTCTGTCGAGGGTGAACTAACTTATACTTCGGTATCAGTTGCATCAAGTGGAGGGGCCCACTCCTCGTAACTATGTCCCGAAGTTGAGGGAGCTCCATCACTCATGAAGGACCTGCTCCCCGTCGATACTCAAAGATGGGGGGAGTACTACTTTATATGTGAGTACCCGCACCTGACTCGGTAGGAGAGTACAAATCTGGTAGTTTTTGTTGTTGTGGGGGACCCGATCCCTAGTATGTCATGGGAGTACCAATCTGATGCTAGAGGACCCACACCCTGACATGATAGGGGAGTACCGACTCTATATGTAAGGACCTGCACCCTACCTGGTATGGGAGTACAACTCTGGTAGTTTGTTCACTGTGGGAGACCCTCACCCTAGTACGCCAGGAGAGTACTTACATAGGCTTGAGACCTTCACCCTAGCACAATAGGGGAGTGCCGAATCTTCCATAACCCTGTGTTAGGAGGTCCCGGACCCTGGTTCAATAGGGGACTACCTACTCCTAACATAGAGGACCTGCACCCTATTTGGTAGGGGAGAACCAGACTCTATGTGATTTTAGAATGGAGGAATCATGCCCTAGTCTAATAGAGGAGTCCCGAATCCAAATATAAAAAAACCATCTCAGAGTAATAAAAACTCACACTCATGACGTGGGGAGTCTTGTCTCTACCAGAGTAGAGGAGTAAGGAATACCCATGCATTGAGTCATCAAGGGAGTAGCCATCCTGACTCTCACTATAAGTAACACCCTAGTTCTTCTCCTCAGGTTATCAATCTTACCTCAACTGCCACAAAGTTCCCCAAAGAAGTAACCCGATGTTCTATCATGTTGTAAGGGTTCCAATTCAACATATGTCACATCAATCAGACACCCGGTCTTAAAGATATAGACATTTTAGTGTCGGGGGCCTGGTTGGATTTGGGTATGATTCAACCCAACCAACTCCAACTTTCTTTGAAAGTCATATAGCTTAACTCAAAAGGACCACTTCATCCTAAGGATTTTATCACTAGAGATGGTCCTTTATTTAGACACCGAATGAGGGAGATATATCGGATACAAGATCCCATATTATTATTATTATTATTATTATTATTATTATTATTTTTATTGGATGTTTCAGGGACCTGAGACATGAAACAGAATTTCATATTCAAAATTAGACATGAATCGACCGTCTTAATGTCGGGATCATGTTTCCACTAAAGACAAGTCAATGAGATGTCGCATGTAGGAATAATGGTGGGTTGAGGATTTAATAATAATATTAAATCTATTATTTCATGAGTGCTTCGGGTACCCAATCTAAAAACCTGAAAAAGACTTCCAATATTGGACTCAAAATGTCCATCGTGGAGTCCGGGTCGCACTAATGCTGATGGTTCGAGAAACTACGGTCGCACGGATAAGTTACAGATGAATTATGGTTTTATAACAAAAAATTATAATAACATTATTTGTATTATTATTTATGTTATTATTATTATTATTATTTCCTTATAACCAATATGAATTGAGATTCATACACAAGCGGTATCCATTTTTTTCCTACGTGTAGTGACTCCCCCTTTATTATTTATATTTATTTTTCTTTTAAATTTATTTCCTTTCAATATCTTTCTCTCTCGAATATTCTCCTCCATTCAAATTTTCCCCTCCTGTCAATCGTAGTGGACATCCCTTCACACGGATGACTCTTCTAGAAGATCTGCCACCTCTGTCCTACTACCATCCCAGCTTGCTGCTCGCACCATCGTACCACTTGCACCAGCTGTGCCAGACCGCCCTGCTCTACCACGTTGTCCCGTTGACCAGACTGACTAGCCCTTCCAACGTCGCTCTGTCGGAAAACCGCACTCACACTGGCCCGGTCTTCTACACCGCCCCAAGCCGCTAGAGACACTTAGCGTGCCACTAGAGTTTCCTCAAACATTCGATGTACATCACACCGACTACCTATCCCAAATCCATGTGAGACACACTAAGATTGCACCGCCAAGTCACCCCATCCACAAGCCACTACATCTTCATTCTAACCCTAAATATTGTGATGATCGTAGATTTGCGATCCTCAGGCCGAGATTTCTGCGTTCGGATATCATACTCAATTAATCATTGAGTTTTTAGAAATTTTAATTATTTGGAGATAAATAATGTGAGAAGAATGAAATAGAAAAGGGCATGGTTTATTTTTGGATTTACGGTCTTGTTTGTTTGGGAATCATCATTTACAATAAAGAACATAAGTAATTGACAAATATATATTCATCATACTTCAAGAATTTAAATTTCAAGATAAACAAGGAGAAATTGATTCAACCAATTGTTTTTCAATACATGAATTAATTCATTTAATTCACGTTCATCATGAAAATTCAACTAGGGTAAAGAATACACAAAGATAAATCCTACCTGAAATGGTTCAGTCACTAAAGATGAAGATCACACTTGAGCAACATTCAAGAGAAGCTGTTGCATTTGATACTCCAAGTTCTGCATTGATCCAATATTTTCCTTGTCGTCCATCATCGTTCATCAATAGGAAGATGAGTAGAGGGGAGGAATGGAGGATTTGTCATCGTTGGCCAAAATTAATTATGAGGCCAACCCCTCTAAAAAACGAATTTATAACATCTCGCTTGGTTAAATAAATTAATCATATAATTAAATAAAAAATTATTTAATTATTTAATTAATCGCCCATTCTCATACACATTCCAAACTCCCAATGCCAAAAAAAATTATACTCTACCTGGGGTATAAACTATGTTATGAGTTCATCAGTGGTCTTAGTTTTTTCATCTGAGTTCCTATTCAAGAGATATTTTTTATTGATATACTAAATGAATAAATTAATAATTTAATTTATCCATTTAACACCCCGCCAACGAATGAGAGGTCCAGAAATCCAGAGCTAACTTACTTTATGTCGCACCTAGGAAAAAAATTGTATTATGAACCCAAATTTGGTCTCATATTTTTGGTCTGATCAACTGTTTAAGATATATCTCAGTTTATTTAGATAACTACGTGAATACATAATATAAAAACATGTTACATTTTTATAAAATTAATTCTAGGCACACCGGGCCTCATAATTTCATGACGTCTCAGCACCCAAATCTTTAAATATTCTTAAAAATATTTCAAAGACTTATTAGGCCAAAAACTGAGTCTCTAGATTATTCCCTCCATCAAAACTTTCTTCCTTGAGAAGAAAAATTAGGGAAACCACTCGGGATTTGGAGCCCACGCTTTTCTCTCTTGCTCCTAGGGAAAATTGTACATTTCTATCTGCCAAAATAATGTCGACCAAAGGGTTGGTCCATCCTCAGAAGGCTTTCATATGTTGATGACGTGTGTAGGAACACACACATATCTTCTTAATTGTGACACATGTAATATGTCGTGCACCCACTCCAACTATTTGGGATAAAGCAAGGTGGTATGAAACCATGCCATCTCCATGCACATTCTCTAATGACCTGATAGAACTTAGTGTATAGTTTTCCTCTTTTGTCTATCCACTACATCCCATGTCACAACCGGAATCAACATTTTTTGCTGGAATAGAGTCTCATGATTCCCTCCTTCAGAAAATTCATATGGGGAAACACCTATGGATGTCTAGTCCCATAGGATTTCACAGTCAATGAATCAATACTGATACTATCTTACATTCTTGAGAAGAGATATATTCAATGTTGTCAACTGAAATAATCTTGTACCCCCATGTTCCCCCAGGTTCGGTTGCATGGTAGTTTACTACTCTGAAACTTCCCACACTAGGTGAGTTTGGGACTTCCCGCACTTCCCACAAGGGAATCTACTGAACAACTACACCTTGAGTGCACAAGTCTAAGGTATTTTTCCACCATGCTTCCAATTTTATTTATAGGTCCCATATGACCATGTTCCAGAGATTGATCATGAGAAGATCTCTTAAATTAAGATCTCATCGTCTGGCATCTACTAGCTGCAAAAGATGTCTCAGCTCTGTTGCACTCACTGCCACAACCAGGTGTATGGCGTTCTTCTGATACAAATCTCTCTATCACCAATTTCTACTCCAGCACTCCAATATAGGTGGGGATGCATAAGGGAACTAAGATAGCAAGAACCTTTCTACGGAGTCCCTGCTCAAACATCCATGCTCGAAAGTAGCCATCATAGATCATGTCCAGAGAGTATTCCGCAAGGTTTGTGAACCTAGTCACATACTCCGTCCCCATCATCCCTCCCTCACGTAACTGGAGGAGCTCCTAAACTCGAATGGATCACAAGTAGAAGGGTTAGAAATCCCCAAAAAATAGTTACTAGTATCCTGGATGGCTTTCATCATGAAGACATCCTGAATTTTATCAAGGTGTACCGCAGTCAGATGGGAATATCTATATATCATCAATGATGGGGAGATTAATTGAGAAGGATAGTAAAAGACTCAATACTATATGATGCATGTACCATTTTCCACTACAATAGGTGTATCAGAGTGACGAGTCGAAAAACGGGTAATCCGGGTCCTGGTGAATGGATATGTCGGCCACTCGTAGCATCACTGGACTCCCTAGCCTGAGAGCCACTCTCGAGAAACTTCGACACTGTTTCCCTAAATCCAACCAAGACCACTATAGGAAAACTTCTTAAAAACGTCACAAGGTTCGAACCATGACTCTGATATTGTTCATGTAGTGACAAAGTGGTATCATAAGAAAAGAAATCAAGGTACCACACTACTATAAAAAGGGAACCAAACATAAATAAATCATTTTCAAAAAAGTACGAGTACAAGAAAAGTAAAACTGAAAGGGAAAGGGGAAAAAATACACACCTAACTAAAAAAGTGAAACCACCCAGTAATAGGTGAAAAATTAAAACTGGAAGAGTCGCACTTCTGAATTCCATGCTACGACCACCGCACGTGGTCCAAGAACCCTGTATCTCTAAGCTCCTCTAATATCACGATCATTATGTCTATCTTCTGCAAGGTCACAACAAATACGGGAAATTCCCAAGAAGGGGTGAGTATAAGAATACTCAGTAGGATTCCCTAAAGTCTCAAGGGAGTAGCATGAGAGGTAATAAAGAGGGGATCAATAAGATAGAATAATGTACAACAAGATTGAATGGAAAGTTTACAACTCCAGCCAATAGTAGATATGCTCACTCAAAGAAACCCAAACAAGAGAGTAAGGGGATTTCCATCTCATAGCTCACACCAAGTATATTCCCATACATATACCTAGGTCATCCAGATACATTCATCTTCGCCAGAAAGAATCTTAAGACTCCGACCTCAAAGCCATTACCTGGATTTCCAAAGAAGGCTCAAAGAGTAACTCAAGGAAACAAAGTACACACTCCATGATATTTCCATCCATGATTACACCTATATGAAAGATGTTCTTCATCAGGTATAACTCAACCATTCATAATGGTACATTTGAAAGGATGTCCTCTATTGGGAACTTTTTTCTAGAACTGCCTCTAGTTCCTGACACTAGAGGTCGCACTGCCATGGTCTTGCGCATGAGGCAAGGCTAAGGAAACCCAACTGAAGAGGCCGCCTCCTCAAAGCTGCATTCAATTGGGGGAACACATATCCAGTTTATCCCATGAAATCTCAGTCACTCCAGTACGAAGTGGAATGCACCTCAGTCCATCGAGGGAGCACTGACTTCTACTTTGGTATTTATTAAATCAAGTGGAGGGTCCCACTCCTCGTAACTATTTTATGTAGTCGAGGGAGCTCTAACTACCAATAATGACCCACTCCCTGTCACTACTCAAAGATGGGGGAGTACTACTGCATATGTGAGGACCTGCACCCTACTTGGTAGGGGATTAAAACTCTAGTAGTTTTTTTGTTGTGGGGGACCTTCACCCTAGTACTCTAGGGGAGTACCGACCCCAGGCTAGAGGACCCTCACCCTGGAATGGTAGGGGAATACCGAATCTATATATGAGGAACTGTACCCTACCCGGTAAGGGAGTACAACTCTGGAAGTTTGTTCACTATTGTGGTCCCACACCCTAGTACGTCACGGGAGTACCGACCCCAGGCTAGAGGACCTATACCCTGGCATGATAGGGGAGTGTTGAATAATCCATAAAACTATGTAAGGAGGACCCGTACCCTAGGTTGAAAGGGGAGTAACTACTCCTAACATAGAGGATTCACACCATACCTGGTAAGGGAGTACCTGACTCTATGTGAGTAATGTATAGAGGACCTGCACCCAATTCCAATAGGGGAGTACCTACTCCAAAGATAGGAAAACCATCTCAGAGGAAAAAGAACTCACACTCATGATACGGGGAGTCCCATCTCATCCAGAGTAGAGGAATAAGAAATACCCATTCCTTGAGTCACCAAGGGAGTATCCATCCTAACTCTCAATAAAAGTAACACCCTAGTTTTTCTCCACAGGTTATTGGTCTTACATAAACCACCACAATGTTCCATAAAGAAGTAAACTGATGATCTTTCATGTCATAAGGCTTACAAAGCAACAAAGGACTCATCAACCAGACATCCGATATTAATGTTATAGACATTTTAGTGGTAAGAACCCGATTGGATTTAGGTATGATCAAAACCATCCAAACTCCAAATTTCTCTGAAATTCACATGGAGTAACTCAAAAGGACCACCTCTTCCTAAGTATATTATCACCACATACAGTCCTTTAATTTGACATCATATGAGGGATATATGTCGGATACAATATCCCATAATATTATTATTATTGGGTATTTCATGGACCTGAGCCATGAACCATAATTTAATATTAAAAATTAAACATGAATCGACCATCTTAATGACCGGATCACGTCGCCATTGACGACAAGTCAATCAGACGTCACACATAGGAATAATGGTGTGTTGAAGATTTAATTATAATATTAAATTTATTATTTCACGAGCGCTTCAGGTACCTAATCCTAAAACCTGAAAAAAGAAATCCAATATTGGACTAGGAATGTACCTCTAAGAGTCAAGGTCACACTATCACTGACTGTTCCTGAAATTGAGGAGACACTGTTAAGTTACAGATGAATTATGGTTTTACAAACAAAAATAATAATAACATTATTTTATTTTATTTTATTTTATTGATTTTATTTTTTTTCCTTATAACAAATCTCAATTGGGATTCACGCACTAGGTGTATCCCTTTGCTGCATGCGTGTAGCGCCTCCCCCTTTATTCTTTTTATTTATTTTTCATTTAATTTTATTTCCTTTAAATTTATTTCTCTCTCCAATCTTCTCCTTTATTCACGTTTTCCCCTCCTACAAACCCTAGCGGCCAGCCCTTCACGTTGTCGCCTCTTCTATCTGATCTTCCGCCTCCGGCCTACCATAATCCCAACCTCCTACTCACCCCTTCATACTGCATGCACCAGCCGTGCCGGACCACCCTGCTCTACCACATTGTCCCACTGTCTTTACCGCCTTTCCCTGTTGACCTCACTCCACTAAACAACCCCACTCACACCGGAACAGTCTTCCACACTGCCCTGAACTACTATAGTTGCTTAGCATGCAACCAGAGTTGCATCAACCAGCTGTTGTAGGTCACACTGACTACCTCATTAGGAGCCACACCAGACATGCTAGAATCGCACCTCCATGTCGCCCATTCTGCGGGCTACTACATCTTTATTATATCCCTGAAAATTGTGGCGATCGTAGATTTGCGGTCCTCATACCAATATCTATGTGTCCGTATGTTGCGCTCAATAAAAAATTGAGTTTTTATCATTCTTTATTATTTGGATAAATGAATGCGCAAAGAATGAAATAGAAAATGGCATTGTTTATGTACAGATCAATGTCTCTGTTTGTTTGGGCATCTTAGTTCAGAATCAAGAACATAAGGGATTGAAAAATATATATTTATCATACTTCAAGAATATCAATTTCTAGATAAAATAGGATAAATTTATTCAACCAATTGTTTTTCAATACATTAATTAATTTATTTAATTCACGTTCATCATGAAAATTGAACTGTGGTAAGGAGTCTATAGAGATAAATCCTATATAAAATGGTTTGGTTACCGAAGATGATGATCAAACATGTGAAATGTTCAAGAAAAGCTGCTACATTTTCCGCTCCTTGTTCTGCATAAATCCAAGATTTTCCTTGCCGTCCTTCATCATTCATCAATGGGAAGAGGAGGAGAGGGGAGGAAGGAAGGGTTTGTCGTCATTGGAAAAAATTAATTAGGAGGACAACCCCCTCTAAATAAGGAATTTATAACATCTTGATAGTTTTACATAAATAAATCAAATAATTAAATACACAATTATTTAATTATTTAATTAATCGTCTAAGTTGGCACACATTCCAACCTCCCAACGCCGTAAAATGATATACTTTGCCTAGGGTAAAACCAATGTTCTGAGCTCATCTGTGGTCTTAGATTTTTTATCTGAGTCCCTATTCAAGAGATATTTGGGTTTGAGTTATTAAATGAATAAATGAATAATTTAATTTATCTATTTAACAAACCTCTAATGAGTGAGGGGTCCGGACATCTCGCGTCGACTTATTTTATGTCACGCCTAGGGGAAACACTCTGTTCCGGACCCACCCGTGGTCTCATATTTCCGATCTAATCAAACATTTAATAGATATCCCATTTTCTTTAGACAATCTCATGTGTACGTAACATAAAAACACTTTTCATTATTATAAAACTAATTCTGGGCACACTGGGCCTCCAAATTTCATTCCATCTCAGTGCCCATCTCTGGAAATATTCTTACAAATATTTCAAAGTCTTATTAGGACAAAAACTAGGTCACTACATTAATTGATAAAATGATTAAAAAATGTCAATATGGAAAATAAAGGCAAATGAATAGAATATACAACGTTAGAAAAAAATTCCTCAGATATAAAAATAATTGAATAATATAACAACTAAGAAGAAACAAACTTCATGTGACCTAACAGAACCTCTAGAACCCCACTCCATGATAAAAAACATATCCTCCATCACCCTAGGGTGTTTTTTCCTTACCTTCATCAGAAAAAATATGATATGCATACATTGAATGGTGTTTTAAGGGTGTGATTTAAATATCCTAGTAGGATCCCATAATGTTTTCATAAGTAAAATTTATTAAATAAAATAATTTAATCATGTAAAAAAAGATAATCTATGATATACAGTTTTAAAAAATTGAATATTAATCATTGATAATCAACCCTTTCACAATTTAACAAATCATACAACAAAATAGATTTAAAAAAAGCATAATATTTCCAAAAAATACTTTTAAAAGATTATCAACAGAGATAAAAAGTCCTTGAATTAAAAAAATTCCATATAAATATAATAAATATAAATCATGAAATCACCTACCTTGAAAAACATGAATTATAAAATCCCATGTAAATATAAAACATCATGATGACCATATGGTCTTATGAATAAAGAAGGGATCTTAAAATAATAATTATCAAATAAGAGTCTTAAAAACATCATCCATATAACAATAGTATAATGATATGTTACTTTCAAAAATTATTCTTAGAGAGAAAGTAATGATCAATATATATCAAGAAAAAGCCAATTACATAATGGATTTATAATGATATAAATTAGATCAATTCAAAAATCATAATTCTATCATCAACATCCCTCATCTAAGGATCCATTCATAGAGAGGAGATCATATAGAAGATCAATAAAGATTAAATAATTTTAGGAACATGCATTTGAAAAACTATATCTAACACCCAAATATTCATATAAAACAACCTTTGAGATGTAAAGAATCTTTAAAATCTATAATTGGAGTCTTCTAGCTTGATATCATATTAGACAAAAACAAAAATGATCCAAATTAGCTGAGTTTCTATACATGAGAAGAAAATTCTATGAAATTAATTCACCTTACATGATTTGGATTAAAAGATTATCAAACTATATTCCAACCAAGCTCCCATTTCTGGGATACTATAATAGCTACCTGGTTTGGCCACATTGTTTGGAAAACCATATGCTAACTGTGAAAACCTCTATTTTACCATGTTTTATTTTTAGAGGGAAGGCCACATAGTATGGACTAACTATGCGCCAAACCATCTATCCGATTTTATAACTCCAAAAAAAATAGTGTATTTTCTTGGGTAGAACAACTTGGTTTTACCAAATCATGAAATAACCATTCATAATCCTTGAAAACTCTAAAAACATAAAACATTCACTAAAAACATCATGAGAGATGATCCAAATCAAATTTGATCAAAAAAATAAATTAAGTAACTTATTAAAACATAGGTGATATTATAATTCTACTGATAATATTAATTCCCCCCCCATAAATCTATGTATAAGAAGGTTTTTCCCTTATCAGATAAGGCTAATACTCCCATATCAATGTATCTCACTTCCAAGTCTCTTTAAAATTACAGTCGTGCTGATAAAGAGGTAGATAATTACCATGTATAACATTCACTTTAGAATCAAGAACATAAAGTGGTTTCTTAATAACATTTTTCTTAGGTTTTGTATTGAGATATTTTCAATTGAAAAAAAGGGATAGTTCTTTGTGACATAATTTGAGTAGAGGCACATGGTAGAAATTGTGGACCTAGGAAAAATAATATGGAAAATTTAATCGATTAGAAAAATTTCGATGTTGTTCAAAATTATCAAAGGGTCCCACGTACCTAGAAGTGTGTTTTTCTTTCTTTTTAAAGTGTTAATGTACAAACATGGCATTGTATTTTGAGAAAACCTAATAACAAACCATAAATACTATTTGACTTCAATTTCAATCTGTATACATTTTTATCAGCTTTGATACATTACCAAATGTTGGTAAACCTTCTATATCTTTATCATTGTATCCAAAAAACATGGTCCAATCAAGGAAGCTTTGACAACCAAGAGATGTTATAACTACTAGGATGTCTATACAAAACATAAAGGGGTTCTATTCAGATGGAAAATATGAAAATATTATTTTAATAAAATTATACGAACACCAAAATGATATTCCAAGAACCTATGATGTCCAAGACATAGGCATAAATTATATATTCTAGAATGTAGTTATCCCATTATGTCTTCCCATCTTTCTATGGGTGATATATTATGCTAAACCTAACCTGATCACCCATTTCTTCATGGATATTCTTCTAGGACCCTAAGGTAAAATTAGGTTATATGATTAAAAAATTCCCTTTGTAATTCCATAAAATCATAAAATCTCTTGTACACAAAACAATCCTTGGTCCTCCACTTTTGTGGTGTCATGAATTGAAACGAAATGATCGAATTGGGTAAACTAATTTATCACCACCAAGATAGAATTATTACCCATGGGATTTAAAGCTAAATAAATAATGAAATCCATTGATATTTTTTTTATTTCCAAATTTTCAAGGGAAGTGTCTAAAGAAAAAAAGGTCTTATATTGATCATCCATAATTTATTTTCACGTATATCCATGGGAGAAAAAGATAGCTATATTCCATTTCATATCATACCAAAAAAAGAGACTCTTAATTTATAATAAATCTTTTTGGTCCTAAGGTTAAAATAAACAAGAAATGATGAAAATGTCCCAATATATCTTTTCTTGTAGATGAATGAACAACATATCGACCACTAAAAAAATGATACCCTATGAGGAAAGAGAACACTCACTAATGTTCTCCCCACCATATATCGAGTCCATAATAATTCTAAATTCATCATCATTTTTGTGTTCTTAAAGTATCATCTTAATATGAGATAATATCACATGAAAACACTTTAGAACATTACAATAATCCACTTCCCTATGTCCCATGTGAATCTGAGTAAAAAGTTACATAAAGTTCTACTCATCATTTTATTTCTTAATGGACTGATAAGGTAACTTCATGTAAAGAGAATCAAAAAATATGTAACCTTTTCTTTGTACATATGAAAAGTCAATGTTGAACGACTATAGATATTAAACCCAATAACTCTATCAATTGTTCAAATATTTTCTAGTAAATATATACCCTAAATATTTATAGTTGGATTAGATGGAAACCCCTTCCCTAAAAAAATGTAATGAAAACTCATGAGGGAATACACAACCACAACAAGTTCCAAATCAGAAGGGGGATAATTACACACATGAGAATAATGTTGACATGGGACCTAATCTACTACATGATCTCACAATATAAGGACTCGACCCTAACATGAAACTAATTATTACATTAATAATAATATCATTGAAGCACCTCTATTAAATTTGGAATATGATTTGAGATCAGTTTCTCTCATAAAAGGATATCTGAAACTTCTCGTTTTGAAAAACCTTCACCCCTTTCTGTGTGAGAGTGGTAAAATGTAAAGCATGATTTTTAAAATCATTTACAAACCACCAAAAATATCCCTCCAAACCCAAGAAACTATGAAACAAATAGAAATTCCATATTTCATCCTATGAAATTAAATCCATCATATTTTTCAGGTCAACTATTACACAGTGTTATTTGATCATGTGTCCTATGAACATAACATCATAACTCTAGAATTGGTAATTTTATAAGTTATCATAAAGATAGTGATCCCTAAGATTCCACATATACGCCTCAAGTGACAGACATGATCTTCTTCAGTCCTTGAGTGCACTGGGATTTCATCCGCAAACACCATGATAGATATTATGATATAATATTTTAAAATATAGTTCATTTTCTCCATAAATATTGTAGTGGAATTAGTTATACCGAATAGAATCACATGGTACTTGAAGTGGCCATAATTTTTTTTAAAATTTTCTTTAGAAAAATTGACTACTTTATTCTAATATATTGATACCCAGACCAAAGATAAATATTTGAAAATCACATTTCACTTTTCAACCGGTCAATAAAATCACTAATATGAGAAAATTAATATTTTTTCTTGACATTTTTATGATTTATCTAATGATATTTGAATCATAAATGGAGAGTTATATCATACTTATTATAAAAAATAAAGGGTTATTCTAAATGTTACATGCATATAAGGGTATAACGTGAGAAGTCATTAAATAACACTTCGAAAAAATCAATAAATACCATTTTATTTCTACCATTTTAGTATTCCTATTCCAACTTGAATATATATAAAACAAATTATCTTACTTTGCATTGGTGGAGATCTCATATCCGGAATGGACATTGGATCTTATTCTCCCTAAAAGATATGATATCACATATTAGATGCAATGAAGAATAAAATATTTTGATAACAATCAATCCAAACACTTTTATAAATCAACTAACTAATATAGATAATCATATCAAATATGTCTAAGTGAGAACCATGAAATACCAAACTAGATGTATGCCACACAAAATGAAAGAGTATAAGGGATAATGGAACCCCTTATCATTATTCTATCTTAAATGCATCAACAATTCCATGATGAATAACATATGTTTTGTTTGATGTTTTAGATGATACACTATATGAGTTGATATAACTAGGCCTAAGGATATTCTCTAATGTAGAATTAATATAAGTTGTAACTCTCACAATTGTACGACCCATATCAACTTCTACTAGAAACTCTTCAACTACATGTGACTAACTCATTATGGAATTCTATGGCTATAAACCCATAGTTTTTAAATAATTAGATACAATATAGATAATTATGTTTCCAAAAAGTATATAAAAGATCATGGAAATGATATATCCTAAAAAATATTCTCTAGGTGACCATGATTCTCACTTGAGTTTCAAACCTTTGGAGGCATGGGAAAAAATTACTTGATGTGTTCTATCTACCAACACCCATAAAATTTCAAGATACTAACCAATGATGATGTTTTAAGAAGATGCCTCTGAGAAGAACCATCACCTTTCCCTCCACAAAACTCACTTTACTTCGTATCTCCATTTTAGGAACCCCTAGAGCCCCCACCAAAGGAAAGAGGAACTCCAGTCAATCCTGACTTACTATCCAATCCAATATTTACCTTTATTTCTCTTTCCAACAACTCAAAATATGTGATCAATGTTAACATAATATGTTACGGTTGGATATTTTCTCAAAAATCCGTCTAAATTATCTAAAACTTCTTCTTCTCCTTAGAAACAACCTCATAAAAAATTGAGATCTTGATGAAATGATTAGAAATAACCATAACTAATTAATTCATTTTCTCAAATTTTCAAATTCCATAGATTTTTACATTGTCATATATTTAGAGTATAAGTAGTGGGAAAATATGGTATTAAATCCTTTACATTCTAATCCCTAGTACTTCTTATCTAATAAAATCAAGTCCCAACACCTTACACTCTAATATTTATTCTTAATGATGACACACATCACTTTGATTGAGTTAAGAGTCTCTAGGAATTCAAAAATACTCTCAAGATTTCCAAAACCAATCCACTTCCTAGCATGGGTTATTCAACCCATGTAAATATTCTGGTTTCTAGCCAAAATATTTTTGGGCCTAATTCCATTCCCTATTCCTTTGAGACACCCATATAAAGAATAAATGACTGTTTTACCATAGGGTCCATTTCTTAAACAATATCCATGATTAATTCAATCATATTCTAATCAAATAGAGGATTTCCCTACCAGGGTTCATTGGCATCACCCTCCTCAGGAAAATATGTAAGTCTTCTAGTGGGAATAGTACAACACATCAACTAAAAAAGATATATAATAACATGATATCCATGACTAAATTATAGTTTATAATAACATAAGACAACTAGATTTATCCAAAGACATACAAAAGAAATATTTAGATAAAAACTCTCTAAATCACAAATGAAACATTTCCCAATAACCTATACAAGATTAAGGCTCATCACAATGAGAGATGGTCAAGAACTCACTAGTAACTTTCTCATTAGGTCCCTATATTCCAATTTCCAATCTACCATGACATCCTAAAACTCATACCGACATTAACAAATAGAAAACGAACTATTAGTACCAATTTTTCAAGATTCATCCCAGATTAAAAAACTAACCAAAACCTGAACCAATAATGACCTAGGTCAAAGGGAATTACCAATCCACATGGGATTGAGACTATCTCCTGACCTTCAAAAATGATTATTGGAAACAATTTATCCCTAAAGAACATGTAACTAGTTGATATAAAGGTATAAAAATTGATGTTGTTCTAAAAAAATAAATAAGAAAAAAAGATACCATGTTAGAAAAAAAAATTCCAAGATAACAAAACAACCAAATAATGCATGAAATAAAAATAACCCAACTCCACGTGGCATAAAGTCAACTCTAAACATCCACACCATACTAACAAAAAACCCATCACCACATTGTTTCATAATTTTAATACCTACATCAGATAAAGAGAGATCTATATAACACCAACAGAATGAATAGTGTGTAATAAAAAAGAGTCCATTAATATCCCATCAATTGTTTGATAAGAATTATTTATATAATATTCAACTTATTATCAATTAAAAAAAATATTCATGATATACTATTTTGAACAATTCAATTTGAAACATTGATAATCATCCTATAAGGACCCAGCCTTAAAACATTACTTAATCTTGAATTAAATTGAATCATTCACATTGAGGTTCTTTTCAGGTTTAGAGTTTTAGAGAATTATGACATAACTATTACATCTCAAAGATTACAAAGTAGAAACATCTACTCAGTTTCCATTTTTTCACAAAATAAGAACTCTTGAACAAAAGAGTCATATATAGTTCTTGTTTTAGACAGCATGACATTTCCTTGATCCCATCCTTGATTGTATTCCACTTTATGTCCTATGGAAAACATTTCAAAAACTTGGGATGAGCATAAAAAGTACAGTAAGGGTTATAACAATATGGAAAGAAAACATTAGTCCATGTACACATACAAATCAATGAAATCATACTTTACTCATAAAACATAAGCACTTTAAGATACCTCATTAAATCATATGATTTAGGAATATCTCATAGAATTCATAAGACATAAAGGTAAATTGAGGCATTCATAACATTCTTATGTAGGGATTAACCCTCATGGTTACGTTTGGAATACCCAGCACAGTATATTACCTAAATCTCTTCAGAGAAACCTTAGCGTTTAACTCCTTCGTGTTACCCAATGCATTGGAGAGCTATATTAGGCTCACCAGCCCTTAGTTTATCACGGAACCACCCGTCTTCATAAAAAATGCCCAAGAACCATAACATAATCATTGCACATAACTTAAGAATAAATGAAAGATAAAATTCCCACATTGCAATAACAATATAACATTTTAATATATTGAAATAATAAATCCATTCTAAAAATCATTTTCAAAACCATTTAAAACATTTAATAAAGAGATTTTTGAATCAAAGTGTCCCATACCACTTTGAAGATTTTAACATTTTAAACCATTAATATACATATAAATAAATCCTTAAAACCATATTGAAAACATGGATATTAATGAGAAATATTTATATGAATAAATCATTAAAACATTTAAAATGATATTTTAGTTAAAGGGTTTTTTAACAAAATAAGAGACACTTGAATACAATAATTGAGGAATAAAATTTAATCAGAACATTAAAATATCATGAAAATAAATGGACTCATGATATAATATTCCAAAGGACAGTATATACACCATATGAGAGTGAATTGGTGCATAACAACAATGAAGTCTCAATAGAAATGTAAAATGAGATGGAATCCCTTTTAGAAAAGGTATCCTTAAATTAATGATAAATCAATCTCATAATAATGTGTGAAAAATATAAATACACCCAATATAAGTGGATATTAAGTGAAAAACAATCAAAGGTAATTCAAACATATTCAAAGGATGACATAATCCATAACTACATGTTGAACCCAAAGAAAACGAAATTGGGTTAAGAAGTTCCCTTGGTAAAATTCGACAGCCAAATGTCGTCACTTTAAAATTCATAAAATTAGTTGATGAGAGGGAAAATGGTATCTCATCACTTGGAAATAAAATTTACATCAATAACGATATATAAGAACATATCCCAACATAAAAATATGTAAATTAAAAGACATAACAGAATAATTATTTTAAAAAGAGGAGTGTGAAAGGTTCCCTTACCGATGTGGGAAACTTTCGAAATGTACACACCATGAAAGAAGGGTCACACAATGAAGATGTAAATACACATAAACGAGAGTATATTATACAAATAGTAAAATAATGGGCAGTACATACACCACAAAGAAGTAAATAGTGGCCAATGTTGCATGAATCTCACGGGAATAAAAAGTGAGATGAAAATCCCCTTATGAAAATTCGGCAGCCTAACGGCGCCACATAAAACATCCAAAAATGGATTGATGAGATCAAATAGGTTCTTTCATAATATTAAAATAAAATTTAAAGCAAGATTAATATAAAAGAACATCCCCCAACATAATAAATAGGATCTTAATGTAAGTTACATAAAAAGGAGTACTTAAAAAGAAAGAGAGAGGTAGGATCCCTTACCTCAAGTCCGACTTGTCTTTTCGGTTTCTTTATATTCCTGAATAATAAACTAGAGTTAATTTATACTTTCTTAAGAACCTTTTTCAAGTTAATTATTCCTTTTATATCACTTATTACCATGTTATGAACATTATGTTATTATTTAAGTTAATAACGTTCTTTTTGTCGATCATTGGTACTTGAGTCAAAAATAAACTTGTTATAATTACAAGTTGTTCATGTGGTAAAATATCCATTATATCCAGAATTATATTCATGATTTAGATATCATATATATCATATATATCCACTATATACATGAACATAACATTTAAAGGTAAGAAATGAAATGCACCGTTCATGGAGATGGTAAGTCGTACGTACGCATGAACGCTACTTTCATTTCTATTTCATATTTAATGGAATTAAAAATAAATGATATATATATATATATATATTATAATTGCAGTATAATATATATGTTATATAGGTCACATACGTTCATTAATTTCATTCTTTATACCATCCATGTATTTCATGAATGAGTCACATCACTTGAGGGGGCGGTAGTCCACACTTGCTCAAATGAAATTATCTCATTTTCTCAACATGAAGATCATAAAGGTATGTTTTAAATGTAAAATATAGAAGCATAGAGAGGAAATAAATATAATATATATCATAAATAAATATAGTTCCATCATAATTGCCACCATGAGAGGTGGTAGGAGAAGATAGAACAATCGTCATTTCATGAGGTAGTAATTCGCCATCCATGGAAACAGTATGTTCTTTAACCATTAGATGTGAGGTGTGTGTAAGTGTAGCTCGAATACTTCTCATAACAACATCCTAGTATAAAACAAAATTACACAAGTGAAGACATTAACTTTAAATCGGGTAACTCCTCTTTGTTTGAACCAAAAGGGTTTCTTGAAGAGCATTCTACCAATGGTGAGGCTTCAATGATGAAGAGAGAGATGTGGAGTGATGAAATGGGCAGGGTTTGGCCGAGCCAAAAGCTTGAGAGGTGTGGGTAAGGTGGTAGAGGTGGTAGCCTTTTATAAGAGAAGAGGAGGGTCACTCTTGGAAAGTTATAAAATATTACTTTATTATAAAATGATTTTCAGATTTTAAAGGTCCCAAAAGGATATAATTCGAGGATAAGGTGATAAGGTTTCTAAATCCACCAATCAAATAAGTTTGTGACAAGTGTAAGACTTATATTTGTCCATATCTTCTCATTTTATTTAAATCGTTCATTTATGAGGTAATCACTGAATCATCACGGTGTCCTAAATAAAATAATTTATTTAATGTCTAAAAATTATAAAAAAATATCATGATATAAGAAATATTTTTATATTTATAATGAATATTTATAGTTAAAAATATGATATGTATAACCCCATGTAAATATTGTTTTCGTAAAACAATACATGTTTCTGACATTTTAATTTTAACTTTAAATAAAAAGTTATTAATGTCATTTTCCAACCAAAGTGGCTCAATGGGGTCCCCAAGTTTACCCATGGATTGTATTGGTCGACCATGACTCATCCAATAAGGGTAGTACATGTGTCAATGTCATTTCATATTATTATAACATTATCTTTACCAAAAATTACACTAATTACCTCTAATCGCGATTAATAAAACATAAAAGTTACTATTATCCAAAAAATTATTTTAATCTCATTGAACCAAATTTTACTTCCTAATGATAACCATATATGTCAGATTTTTTAAAATCAAATCACATAAGTGGTAAAGTTTCATTTAAACGAAAAATAAGTTTCTTTAACTACCACTTAGTGGTTTCACTATTCATCAAAAATTGAATTTTTTCAGAAAAATACCCAAAATTCACCCTAAGCTATATTTGATATTCAGAATTCAAAAATGATTTCTATTTTAAAAAATTAAAAATATATAAGTTTCATTAATTAATTTAATAATTCATTCCTGTTGTCAAAACAAATAACGTGTTTTAAGAAACAATATCTATTAAAATATTGACACTAGTTTAAGTCCAATTTCAAAGTGAAATTAATCCCAATGACAACAATTGGATTAAATGGTAAAAATATATTATAAATACACTTTAATCTCAATTAAAAAGATAATATATCCATATAAATAAATCAGATTAAAAGGAGGTTTTTAATTAAAACGCAACATTTTCACTAAAAATGATCATTATCGGAAAAATAACAAAAATTTACACAAGGTAAATTTTGATGTCCAAATTCTGAAGAAGGATTTAATTTTGTCAAATAAAACATATAATATTTTCGAAATTATATTTAAAAATGGTTCTCCCTCAAAAGTCGGTTAATCGTCCTTTTAAAGAATATTAGAAGATTTATGCTTAAAATTGGATTCATTTGCATTTTAAGCCTCTAACATTTATTGGATAAATGTAAAAATATTTAACAAACATATGTAATAATTTTGTAGTTATTTATTTTCATTACCCCCATTACAATAGATAGGAATTAACTATTATAATATTATTATATTATTAGTGTGCAACGTAAGATTTCAAAGAAACTCGTTGTTGTGTATTGAGTACGCCATCGAGCATAGCATTCCCTTTAAAGTAGTATTAACATTTTATTGACAAATATTGATAAACATTAGAATGTAATATTATTTATTTACCTGGGATGTTACATCCTTCCCCCCTTTTGGGAATTGTGTCCTCACAATTTCAAAATTGGGCTTGGAAACTTCATTAAAAGTTCCACATCAGAACAAGAGTCAGTAAAACTATCACTTTAAAAGAAAGGGAGAGAAGTACAATGGTCACCCGAGTTAACCCATAATACTATTACAAGAATGAAAATATGGATATGGAGGAGAAAAAAAGGGTCATGTTCTGATGTGGAGTGATAATAAACATGTCTAAGAGAAAGTTAACCACAAGAAAATCACAAACTCGTGATGGGTTAAATGGTATTTGATTCCCCAGTAGGAAAAGTTAACAGATAACATTTTTGTTTTAAGTTACTCTTCATTGAGGAATTTATTTTTGATCTTAACTAAATCCTAATGAAACATACTTACTTGTCACATTGACTTTCAACTTTTACTAGATTTCTGACACAAACACATATTTTCTCCAAAAGATGAGTTTTTAGGAAGACTTGTTCACATTAAGAGTACTATAATCAACTTCTCGAAAATCACCTATTTCACAAAAGAGAACTATATACTTCCCATGTATTTAGATCTTAACCAAAACCAAAACCGAAAAGGTTAATACAAGATCAGATAATACCCAAAAAGGATAATCCTTTAAGAAAAATATATTCTTAATCTCCAAAATTTGTCAAACAATACCCAAAATTCAACAAAGACCATTCAATAAACATATATCCATAAAATTACTAAAAGTAATAAAAACTAAGATTGAAACCCAAATCTCTGAAGGATTTAATCACATATTCTTCCAAGATAAACCTTAACATTTATCTCCAAATAACATCAGTTACTCTTAAAGTATCATACTGAAAAGTAATTAACCTAATCAAATATCATCCATGATAGGTTAATAATAACCATAGATAACCCAAAATCATCTTACTCTTTATTCATAAAATCATCTAACTAAAAATAATTAGCCAAAATAACCAGGGACTTCACGTAGTCCAGTGGAAGGCGATAAATACCAGTCGCACTTTGGTTGTGGGTTCGATTCCCGTAGCTTTGTCTGACGCGACAGGTTGTCACACGGTCTACGTGTTGTCCTTTTTTCCAAAACTATATAATTCTTATAACATTACCCAAAAAGAAATAAAATCTTCAAAAATAACCATTACATAATTTAACCTCAAGTTTATCTCATGTCGTTTATATTCCATCATAACATATAGTAACACCTAATTACCTAAAAAGTAAGGATGATATAAACCCAAATGGTTAACTTTATAATTATTACCTGAACTTACACATCAAGTTGGTTCTCTCGTACATGATGTATTAGAGAACTCACCAAGGTTCAAGTGGTTGATCATGATTCTTGATAGTTGGTTTAGAATAACCATGAAATTTCTCATTAAATCCCCCATTTCATCTAGTCTCTTAATCAGAGAACCACCATAGTTTCCTTCAAACCCATTGTCACTTTGGTTCCAGCTAGATCTATCCATATACTAAAACCAAAAAGGCCAGTGTGAGTATATCAACAAAATCATCATGTACTAAAGATGAAGATAAAAACTAAGATATAATTATCCAAGTTATCTCAAACTCATTCCAACTTTCATAAATAAAAAATACTCTATCTAATATAATGACCATTGTGGTTATACACAACCCATCACTTATGCTTAAACAACACTCTATCCTATAATGTTATCTAAACCGACCTATGATACCCACTCTAAAGACCCAACCTTAAAACATTACTTAATATTGAATGAAATTGAATAATTCACATTGAGGATCTTTTCAATTTTAAAGATTTAGAGAATTAGGGCATAACTATTACATCTCAAAGATTACAAAGTAGACACATCTACTCAGTTTCAATTTTTTCACAATAAAAAAAATCTTGAGCAAAAGAGTCATGTCTACTTCTTGTTTTATACAACATGACATTTCCTTGATCCCATCCTTGATCGTATTACCCTTTAAGTCCTGTGGAAAACATTTCAAAAACATGGGATGAGCATAAAAATCCCAGTAAGGGTTATAAAAATATGGAAAGAAAACATTAGTCCATGTACACATACAAATCAATGAAATCATACTTTACTCATGAAACATAAGCACTTTAACATACCTCATTAAATCATATGATTTAGGAATAACTCATAGAAATCATAAGACATAAAGGTAACTTGAGGCATTCATAAAATTCTTACGTAGGGAGTAACCCTCATGGTTACATTTGGAATACACGTCACATTGTATATTCCCTAAATCTCTTCAGAGAAACCTTAGCGTTTAACTCCTTCACGTTACCCAATGCATTGGATAGCTATATCGGGCTCACCCGCCCTTAGTTTATCATAGAACAACCCGTCTTCATAAACAATTCCCAAGAACCATAACATAATCATATCACATAACTTAAGCATAAATGAAAGATAACATTCCCACATTGCAATAACAATATAACATTTTAAGATATTGAAATAATAAATCCATTCTAAAAACCATTTTCAAAACCATTTAAAACATTTAATAAAGAGATTTTTGAATCAAAGTGTCCCATACCACTTTTAATATTTTAACATTTTAAACCATTAATATCCATATAAATAAATCCTTAAAAACATTTTCAAAACATGGATATTAATGAGAAATATCTATAAGAATAAATCATTAAAACATTTAAAATGATATTTTAGTTAATGGGTTTTTTAACAAAATGAGAGACACTTGAATACAATAATTGAGGAATAACATTTAATTAGAACATTATAATATCATGAGAATAAATGGACTCGTGATATAATATTCCAAAGGACAGTACATACACCATATAAGAGTGAATTGGTGCATAACAACAATGAAATCTCAAGAGAAATGTAAAATGAGATGAAATCCCTTATAAAGAAGGTATCCTTAAATTAAGGATAAATCAATCTCATAATCATGTGTGACAAATATAAATACACCCAATATAAGTGGATATTAAGTGTAAGACAATCAAAGGTAATTCACACATATTCAAAGGATGACATATTCCATAACTACATGTTGACCCCAAAGAAAACAAAATTGGGTTAAGAAGTTCCCTTGATAAAATTTGACAGCCTAACGACGTCACTTTAAAATTCATAAAATTAGTTTATGAGAGAGAAAATGGTATCTCATAACTTGGAAATAAAATTTACATCAATAAAGATATATAAGAACATATCCCAAAATAAAAATATGTAAATTAAAATACATAACAAAATAAGTCTTTTAAAAAGAGGAGTGTGAAAGGTTCCCTCACCGATTGGGGAAACTTTCGAAACGTACACCCCATGAAAGAAGGGTCATAAAATTAAGATGTAAATACCCATAAATGAGAGTATATTATACAAATATTAAAATAATGGGTAGTACATACACCACAAAAAATGAGATAGTGGCCAATTTAGCATGAATCTCACGGGAATAAAAAGTGAGATGAAAATCCCCTTATGAAAATTCGGCAGCCTAACGACGCCACATAAAACATCTAAAAATGGATTGATGAGATCAAATAGGTTCTCTCATAATATTAACATAAAATTTAAAACAATATTAATATAAAATAACATCCCCCAACATAATAAAGATGATCTTAAAGTAAGTTACTTAAAAAGGAGTACTTAAAAAGAAAGAGAGAGGTAGGATCCCTTACCTCAAGTCCGACTTGTCTTGTTAGTTTCATTATATTCCTGAATAATAAACTAGAGTTAATTTCCACTTTCTTAATAATCTTTTTCACATATATTATTCCTTTTATCACTTATTACCATGTTATGAACATTATGTAATTATTTATGTTAATAAAGGTCGTTTTGTTGATCATTGGTACTTGAGTCAAAAATAAACTTGTTATAATTACAAGTTGTTCATGTGGTAAAATATCCATTATATCCAAAATTATATTCATGAATTAGATATTATATATATCATATATATCCAGTATATACATGCACATAAAAATTAAATGTAAGAAATGAAATGCACCGTTCATGGAGACGGTAAGCCGTACGTACGCATAAACGCTACATTCATTTCTATTTCATATTTAATAAAATTAAAACTAAAAGAGATATATATATATATATATTATAATTACAGTATAATATATATTTTATATTTGTCACATAAGTTCATTAGTTTTATTCTTTATACATTTCATGTATTTCATGAACGAGTCGCATTACTTTAGGGGGCGGTAGTCCACACTTCCTCAAATGAAATTATCGCATTTTCTCAACATGAAAAGCATAAAGGTATGTTTTAAATGTAAAATATAGAAGCATAGAGAGGAAATAAATATAATATATATCATTAATAAATATATTTCCATCATAATGGCCACCATGAGAGGTGGTAGGAGAAGATAGAACAATCATCGTTTTGTGAGGCAGTAACTCACCATCCACGGAAACAATATGTTCTTTAACCATTAGACAGAGGTGTGTGTATCTTTAGATCTAATAATTCTCATAAAAACATCCTAGTATATTTAATATACTAGTGTTGTTATAGAATAAAGGAATAAAAATATTTTAGGGGTGTGGAGAAGAAAAATAAAACAAAATAACACAAGTGAAGACATTACCTTTAAATCGGGTAACTCCTCATGGTTTGAACCAGAAGGGTTTATTGTAGAGAATTATGCCAAATTTGAGGCTTCAATGATGAGGAGAGGGATTTTGAGATATTAAATGGGAAGGGGTTGGCCGATCCAAAGGATTGAGAGGTGTGGGTAAGGTGGTAGAGGTGAGGGCCTTTTATAAGAGAAGAGGAGGGGCACTCTTGGAAAGTTATAAAATATTACTTTATAATAAAATGATTTTCGGATTTTAAAGGTCCCAAAATGATATATTTCTAGTCTAAGGTGAAAATTTTTCTAAATACACCCATCAAATAGGTTTTTGACAAGTTTAAGACTTAGATTTCACCCTATCTTCTCATTTTATTTAAATCGTTCATTTATGAGGTAATCACTGCATGATCACGGTGTCATAAATAAAATAATTTATTAAATGTCTAAAAATTATAAAAAAAACTATCATGATGTAGGAAATATATTTATCTTCCTAATGAATATTTATAGTAAAAAATATGACTTGTACAACCCCATGTAAAAATTGTTTTAGTAAAACAATACATGTTTGTGACATTTTAATTTTAACCTTAAATAAAAAGTTATTATTGTCATTTTCCAACCAAAGTGGCTCCATGGGATCCCCATGTTGACCCATGGATTTTATTGGTCGTCCATGACTCATAAAATAAGGGTATTACATGTTTAAAAGTCATTTCATAGTATTATAACATTATCTTTACCTTAAATTACACTAATTACCTTTAATCGCGATTAATAAAACCTAAAAGATACTATTCAACAAAAAATAATTTTAATCTCATTAACCCACATTTTACTTCCAAATGAAAACCATGTATGTTGGATTTTCTAAAATCAAATAGCAGAATTGGTAATGTTTCATTTAAACGAAAAATCAGTTTCTTTAACTACCACTTAGTGGTTTCACTATTCATCAAAAATTGAAGTTTTTCAGAAAAATACCAAAAATTAACCCTAAGATATATTTGATATTCCAAATTAAAAAATGACTTCTATTTTAAAAAATTCAAAATATAAAAGTTGCATTAATTAATTTTATAATTCATTCCCGCTGTCAAAACAAATAGCATGTTTTTAAGAAACAATATTTATTAAAAGATTGGCACTAGTTTAAGTCCAATTTCAAAGAGAAATTAATTCCATTGACAACCATTGGATTAAATGGTAAAAATATATTCTAAATAAAATTTAATATCAATTAAAAAGATAATCTATCCATATAAATAAATCAGATTAAAAGGAGGCTTTGAATTAAAATGCAACATTTTCACTAAAAATGATCTTTATCGGAAAAATAACAAACATTTACACAAAGTAAATTTTTATGTCTAGATTATAAAGAAGGATTTTATTTTGTCTAATAAAACATATAAAATTGTCAAAAGTATATTTAAAAAGGGTTCTCTATCAAAAGGAGGTTAATCGACTATTTAATGAATTTTAGAAGATTTATGCTTAAAATTGGATTCATTTCCATTTTAAGCCTCTAACATTTATCGGATAAATGTAAAAATATTTAAAAAAATATGTAATAATTTTGTAGTTATTTCTGTTCATTCCCGCCATTACAATGTCTAGGCGTTAACTATTATAATATTATTATATCATTAGTGTGCAACGTAAGATTTCAAAGAAACTCGTTGTTGCGTACTGGGTACACTATCGAGCATAACATTCTCTTTAAAGTAGTATTAACATTTTATTCACAAATATTGATAAACATTATAATTTAATATTATTTATTTACCTGGGATGTTACACATCCCCTTTCATGATTTAACAAATCATACCAAAAAAATAATTTCAGAGCATTTTTATAATCATTCCGAACATAATTTTCCAACATTGTCAATAGAGAAAACAATCCCACTAGTATAAAAAATTATAGGTTAATGGGGATCCCCATAATAGTATCATGATTATTACTCCATGTGGAATTCACATTAACCTAGTGTAATAGGTTTATAGGCGAAGAATTTAATCGTGAGTTAATATCCATGCGACAACTTAAGAAACGTGTTGTACACATTAACCTAGTAGAATATATCTAGGTAAAAATATTCTATCCTAGAGGATGGGTTCTTTCCTCATCATCAATCACATTCAAGATTTACACATTTTATTTAAACATGAGAATTCCATCTTTTCAAAAACACAATTAGTACTTTAAAACTATTTCTCCCATGAATACCTAGGTAGAAATCCATTTTCACAAAAAATTTCAAAGAGAACCCATTTTCTCAAAACAGTTTTCATGAATTTAGAAAACCCATTTCAAAATCATTTTCCATGATATTTATAGAAACCAAATTTTTTATCAATATAATATATAAATTCAATTTGTAAGAAAGAAGGGTTTTATAATAATTCTAAATCCGGAAACCGCCTACCAAAAAAAACATAAAATAATAATTATCATGGATACACAATAATCTATTATGATACAAGGATCTTAGTAATTGTAAAGTTATCTTGAAATAATAATTCTCAAATAAGAATCTCTAATACATTATCTCTAGAATAATGGGAGAGGGATAATTCACATACCATAATGATTTTCAAAGAACACACTGATCATTGGGGATCTTAATGGGAAAACCAAATTCCACAATAGATTTCTATGAAACCCAGTTAGATCAAATCACAAACCATAACATCAATTGACTCGATATAAATTTCTATTAATAGATAGAATAGAGGATCTTAAATATTAAGGAAGAATGAAAATGAACAACACATACCTTTTTTAAAAAAAAGATTCAAACCCAAATATCCATTAAAAACCACCACTGAGATGTAAGTAATCACTAAAATCTTCAATTGGATTCTTTAAAACCGTGCTCATATTCTACCAGAAAAGAAATGAGCCAAAATGGGTTAGTTTTCATCTTGTAAAGAAAATTCAGATAAACTGATTTTGGACACATTTTTGTAAACACTATGTTCTACCCATAAAAACCCTACTATATTAAGTCGGATATTTAGATGAGAATGTCCCATGTTTTAGAATGACCATTAACCAAACCATGATCCCCCCTATGGAACTCGAACAAAATTAGTTTGGTTTAATGGGTAAACTCACATATTTTTACCTAACTATCATCCAACCATGCATAGGCCTATAAAACTATACAAACCTCCAAAATTCATGGAAAATTACCCAAGAGATGACACAAATAATTAATGGTCAAAAATAATTAATGTGAGTACCTAATGTCCAAACCATGGATTCTAAAAAATGTGGTGGAACTTGGTTTTTACGTGAACCAAAATATCATTCAACTAATTTTCATGATTTTAAATATTTTGATATGGAAAATAAAAATGGAAAACCTCAACAAGTTGATAACTATATGAAATTTTGAAAAATAATCTACCATTTTTTGGGGGATTAAAACCTAAAATATTAGAAGTTTGGATCAATTGAATAAACAAAATCATTGATTTCCATGGAACCCTAACTAATATAATGATCAAGTCTTTAGTCTACATACTTTAGGATATTTTTTTTCAGATGGTGGGTTTTAATTTTCAATGATAGATTTTACTAAGCCCTTTTGTAGGAGGGGTTTGAAGAATTCTTCAAAAAACAATTATACTTGCACTCCATCCAGATATCCAAGATAATAAAAATATTTTATCATAGTTAATAGAGTCTATAAATGATGGAATACAAGTATATTTTTATGACCATTGTTTATTTTTCACTAGAAGTAAATTATAGTGAATCCTAGAAGGAATGAATATTTGAGTCTGGGATGTGACCAAAAATTCATTCTAAGATTGATTTCCTGTTTATAAAAATATATAAATAGATGTTTTATAGATCAATAGTGGTGGATAAGGATATAATTTCATATTATACTGGGAGAGGTAAATTTATCCCGATAAAAGGTGGTAAATCTAATAATATGAATTACATAAAAGGGAAACATGCATACAAGAAGGAAGAACATCATAGAATAATACCACATGATCATTTAACATTCCTCCAAAACCTACTATAAATCATTGATTTTCTAATATTTTTTTAATAGTATAATAAGTCATATTGTCCAATAACACCCAAATCATGACCTATATGTAATTATATGCGATATATTTAATATTATATCTCTAACACTAAAATGTTTTTTGTTGAAAATACATCTCAAATATATCTGATATATTATTCTTAGACTAGATGATCACACCATAATATGTATATCCATCAGAATTAAAAAAATAGTCTGATGCAAACAACACCAAAGTCCAAAAATTTTGCAACCATAATATGGAAAAAATGAACAAGGGGGACAGAGTAAGCAACATTATGGTGCTAAATAGATGATCATTGTGGATTATTCGGATCCTTATACTATATAAGGTACCATTGTACTTAACTCAACCATTATAAATTCTCTAGTTGATACTGGTGCATCCCACTCTTTTATTTCTTCACAGGTTGTTAATCAAATGGGGATTCATATCAAGATAACACCACATGTGATAAGTTTCCAGACACATCTCAGGATGCAACAGTGAAGCTGATTTAAATGTGTATCTTATTCAATAAAAATTGATGGAGTCTAGTTTGTTCGGGAATTTTTTGATTGAAAAATGGATATGTTTGACTTAATATTGGGAATGGATAGGTTAGTATATCTTAATGTCTATGTCAATTTTTATGGGCAGTGAGTTACTTTTATATCTCTAGATGGGATGGGGTATCCCTTTAAAAGTGTTTTAAATGATAATTATAAAAAATAAATTCCTTTAGAACCAGGGGTTAAAACTATTTTCTACAAATTATCATTGATCAATTTGGGGATACTAATGTAATAAAAACTATAAATTTTCCTACCACCGTGAATCATTATTCTAATGTCTTTCCAAATGATTTCACTAGTTTTATACTTGAAAGGGATGTGAATTTTTTTATTGATATTCTTATAGGAAAAAAGTTGAATTTCACTACCATCATATAGATTTACACCAATTGTAATGACTGAGTTGGATGTAAAATTGGATGAATTTGAAATTAAATTATTCATAAGACTGAGTATATTTCCTTGGGTTTCTCAGGTTCTTCCTTTTCAAGAAGGTAGATAGTCTATTATGACTCTGAGTTTTTTTATCATAAACTGAATCTGGTTACAATAAAGAATATATATCCTATTACTTAAATTTATGGCCTTTATGATCATCTCATGGGATCACAAATATTCTATAAAATTGATTTATTTTTGGGAATCTCAAACTCTGAGTTAATAAAAGTATAGTCTTAAGAAATCTTTTAATATTCAGTATGATCATGTTGAATATGTGGTCATGAACATTGGTCATTCAAATTCACTTATATTTTTTTGGAATTCATTAATTATATCATTTAGTGATACCTAGAATCTTTCATTGTTGTATACGTGGATAATATTATAGTATATTCTTTAACCTAAAAAGACCATGAGGAATATTTAGAGATTATTTTTAGAATTTTTCAATAGAACTGGTTATATGATAAATTCTGTAAATAAGAATTCGTAATATAAGAAACGTTTTCCTTGGACATGTTATTTTTGAAAAACGAATATCATTTCTTCTTATAAAGATAGATTTTATTTAATATTAGAAAAATTCAAGGAACTTATTTTAGATTCAAATATTTATAGGCTTATAAGTTTACTATCGTTATTTATTATGGGGCTTCTCATGATTTTCATCACCTATGAAAGTGAACAAATGAAATGGAACTCCATTTAATTAGAGTGATGACTACAAAAAAGTATTCTTATAGCTTATAGAGACACTCAATTCATCACCAATTTTTTTCTTTCCTGAACTTGGGTATGATTATGTGGTTTTCTCTACATTATATGGATCTGAACATGTATGTATTCTCATGAAAGCATATCATGTCATAAAATATGAATTACTATAGTAGAGAATCTATGAAAAGAGTTATCTATCCCATGAAATTGTATTATAAGTTGTGGTTCATAGTTTAAATACATGGTATAATTATCTCTTTGGAAAGAAACGTATTGCGTTGATAGGCGAAAATATTTTGAAACACAACTTTTCATAAAGGGTTATAAACCTATAATAAAATTATGGAATATCTCTAGTTTTTTACCTTGATGTTGTTTATATGCCTATAAAATGGAATTTAAAGGAATATTATTTATTTCAAAATTCATAAAACCAATTATTCAAATAATATAATGATCAATGGAAATTTATTTGTGTCATAGCATATATGAAATTGGATTTCATTGAAAAAAATTAAGTTAGAATTTTATATCTAGTAAATCTTATTCCTAACTTGTTTTTATAGGTCATGGGTGCTAAAATATTATATTCTAGTTAACTAAAATGTAACACCATGATATTTTTTTGAAATATTTATCTTTAAATAATTTTATTTATTTGATAGCATGTGTTTCCAAAAACAACAAGTTCAAATCAACTATGTAATATTATTAAAATATTACATTTCCATTTTTATCTTGAAATTAATTTGGCATGTATGAATTTTAATAGCTAATTTATGAAAAATATAT
The DNA here is from genome assembly GCA_963277665.1 of Viscum album. NCBI lineage: Eukaryota > Viridiplantae > Streptophyta > Magnoliopsida > Santalales > Viscaceae > Viscum > Viscum album. The sequence goes on from OY728153.1 coordinate 1,244,867,828, forward strand.
GGTCTATATAATTATAAAATAAATTCATTATTATAATTTAAAAAAATTAATATAAAAGTGATATTTTTTCTGAATTTGTTTCTTCATACCATGAAATTTATATCAAAATATTAAATTAATCCTTATTAGTGAATGATTTTAATGATATATATAGTTTATTCATTTTATAAAATTTTTCAAACATAAAATATATATTCTCATAAGCTTATGATAAAAATACATCTCGTTTTTTGACTAAATATATATATTTATCCTCTAAAAATAGTTTTTGTCACTTTTTTCCACTTAATTTAAAAGTAATTTTAAAAAATTATAAGTTATGAATTGGATAAAATAAATAAATTATTTATAATCATTAGTTTAAATTTTTTTAATTAATCCCCTTTTATTTTTGGCTAATATGAATAGTAGCCATGTTAAAATGTATCACCTCGATAAAGGGTAAATCAGGTTAATATTGGGTAAAAATAAGTGATAACGCTATTATTATAGCTAAAAATCTTCTTGTATGAATTAGATTTTACCCTTAAATCTTAAGGATCAAAGTTTATTTACATAATGAACACTTCACAAATATAATGACTTATATATTATTTAAACCAAAAGGATGTGAAAAAATGTCAATCACTTAGTTATAAAGATTATTTATGTGTTCATATAGGGACAAAAATTAGTTATGAGGGAATATTAACAGTAATTTTTAACCAAATGAAACTATATTAATGATGGTTATTTATTTATAATATTTATTATTTAAATATTTACCTTAAATACTTATACAATGTTGATGTAGTAATTATTCAATTAGTAGAAAAATAAAATAAATGATACAAAAAAATAATAAAACTAACATAATATGAGATATTTAAGATGATCCAAAAATTATATTGAGTAACATGACACATTTAGGATATAATAATGTATTTTTTTTATTATTTATTTAATGTTTTTAATGTCAATGTAATGAATAGTATCAAAATATTTAATAATGATATTTTATGGGATTATTATTTTACTAAGTTAATTTAAAACCATAAAATTACTAAATAGTAATAAATAGGATAATATATGGTATAAAATGTAATAATATGTGAATTTATTATCCATTTTTATTAATTCTATCTATAATTGTCTTATTATATTGTAATATTTTGAAAAAGTTCAAAAGTGCCCTCACCTAAATTATAAAACATGCTTCCTACTTCACTTAATTACTCTAATTATAGCCTTATATCTCAACCATACTATTCCAAATTAATTTTCCCACTACTATCTACACATTTTATAGGTACTGGTATTTCCAAAAGACCAACTCTAGAGCACTTTAGTGGAGATATAATCAAGTTGTTTCGAAGAAGATGTAATAGCTCTAACCAGTCATTTCCTTTTTCTACTCTTATTTACCTCTTCTAAATATATTATATTCATAATAATAAAATATATTTATTATAATCAATATTATGAAAATTTATAATAATTATTTAAACACCATTATATATCGTCTTTCTCCCCAAATAATTATTGAAGGTATCGCTCGTTCATAAATACGACTTACTTACTCCACATATCGATACAATTCATTTTTTATGAACAAATTTTATGGATGAGAATTATGATGTTTTTAATTTTTATATAATATATCTATGAAATTATTCTTCTTCATTAATTATAATATCCTTTTTACCTTTTCATCACCATTTTTTTTGGAAATGATATCATTGATCATGTTGCGTATTGACTACTATCTCCACGATGTGATGTGAATCATTTTTCATTTATATTTAAAATGGATGGTAATAAGGATGAATATTAATAATAAATGTTATATATAATACATACTTATTATTATTTAAAGTTGAATTATTATTTACCTTTATTTCATTCCATTATCTGAAAAATGGAAACAATGTTCATTTGTTTGTGTGGACTACCGTCACTATAAATGGTGTAAATCATTTTTCAATCACTAATTTTGTGAATGATTAGAAATATGTATATAATTAATATTTATTAATTTTATACCATTAATAAAATTCTTTAAATTATGGTGATATGATCAATGTATAAGTATCAGGACTACTGAACCAAAACATGCTTTGAAAACAAAGTAGTTACCACTTAGAACATTGATTCTAATAACAAATTATTAATAAATTTGTTATCAGATGTTATAAATAAATAATACATGGTATAATATATATATATATATATCTTTATCTAATAAATGTATAATAAATCCAACATTATTATATAATAGGTTGGAACATGAACTATGAAAAGTGATACTTGAGGAAATCGATTATTTCAAAATCACAACATTATTCAGGATTATTTATGTTTATGTCTACACCATGGAATATTTTTTTCCCATATAAATGTTATCTAAATATGTTCCTGAAAAATTATTACTCCAATAAAAAAATTAAAATTATTTTCAAACATATTTGAATTTTTACAATTTATTTTGGAAAGAATATTTTTTTTGAAATGAGGTTCATTGTGAACATAAGGAAAACAAAATACTTAGTGAATGTTTTTAAATTATAGAAAATGAGTGTATTTTACTATATTCATGATTCATCAATGATTTTAAGCTTCTATCAAATGTTTATAAGGTTTTTAGAGAAAAGTTTTCCCTTTATAATTTGTAATCTTTCAAAAATAAGTTATTTCAAAATGAAACGGTTAGTTTTCAAAAGAATTATTTTCAGTTATCTTTAAAAATATTTTTTCCATCCAATATGACATCATTTGATGTTAATTATTCGTTTTTTAGGATATAATCCAAGTATAGAATTATTATTATTTCTATGTATGGTTTATTTTAATAATGAAAATATGTTTATGAAATCTATTTCTTTTCCATGGGTTATGTTATATTGAAATGTTTATGAAACCCATTTATTTTCAACGGTTCTGATTTAATGAATGATTGTTTTTTATATTGGAAAAAATATGTATGGTTTTATTTATCTGACATGTGGTAACAATATCTCTTTCCAATGAATTTGGTAAATAATGATATATAATGAGATAAATAAGACTAGAGTGGGGAGTAAACCCACTTAATTAAGGACCTTGTCCACAATGATACTCTTGGTAGTGAACTTTCACTACTATGATGGTCTGGGGAGTGAACCAATTCCATTATGATTGTCTTGGAAAACAACCTTGAATACTATAGAAATGATTTTTGATTTTTATATGTGTTCCAAAATTCCATGTCTTATGCCAATGTTATTCTCTCATGGCTCATGTTTCTTTATGATTCATGTCTTATAAAATGAGAAGATTTATTCCATGACTCTTGATTATGATTTTTGATATAATGGGTATAATTTTGAAATAATATTTCCTTATTATCATTTTATGTTTGATATGTCCCTTTTTTACCCATACTCAGAATTTGATCTCACCCTTTTTTTATTTTACATTCCCCAATATATAAAGAAATATATTAACTATGATACGTCAAAAATAGTGATATTTATGAAGAAATATGTGGGATAAGAAGTAAATTTATTTTAAACCAGTTGTTTATGTTTCCAAGTTTCCAAAGGAACTATAGCTTTATGATCCTCAAGCATATATTTTCATAATGTAGTGAATATTCATCTAAAAATGTAATCTATGTATTAAAATATTGGGTCACTATAATTGGTATCAGAGGATGGGTTTAGTATCCTCTTGAATCTTCAATGAGAGAAATGGTATGGAAAAGTTAAAGTATAAGATAAAATATTAATGTTTTGATAATGATCATGAATGACCCTTGTTGAACCTATGGTTTCAAAAAATAAAGTATCAGGATTTATGAATAATATAAATAATTTTTCAGGATTATGTGGTTTTTCAGTTTTATTATTGTTTATCACACTCTGATTTATAGTTTTAGGCAATGGTTGGAACCTAAAGGGACCATGTTAATGTTGAATTCTATGAAAAATTCAATTATTATATTCATGAGAGACCAAATTTTATCGGAGTTGGAATATATAGTCCTGCTATGATGATCAAAAAACATTCTAAGGCTATGAATCATTTTGAGTTTTGAAATGATCAAATGTGGGAACAATATACTGTTGAATATTTCATGAGGTGGCATCTACCTTCATTTAGTGGGTCTTCTCATCCACTAGTGGTATAGTAAAAAATCAACACCATTGATAAAATAATTTCTATTCTTCATTCCTTGGGAAATGAAAAAATGTTTCTCGTATTTACCATTTAGAAGGAAAAATAGATCAATGATGGAATCATATCGAACGTTTGAGCCAATAAAAAGAAATTATATCCATAGAATTAAATTATTTTAAGAGGTTTCTCTTCAAAAATTAATTCCCTAATATTTTGTGTTGAATTGTATAGAATTAATTTCATGAGATGAAGAAATAGTTTTATCAATCCATTAGTACCTATGATGAAAATTTGAAAAGGATTTCAAGGTATGACTCTGGTTTAATTATCATTCCTGAGACAACATTTTATTGATTCTTTGGTGGCTTAAAACCAAGTTTCTGATAATAATTAGCTATAAGATACTTCATTACCTAGGAATAAGTTTTTCTATGTGATCTCAAGGTGGATATGGATATTATATTTACCCATCAATATTATTTTTTAGGGCCGAAAACCATTTCTTTTCATTAATAATGCTCAAGTTTGGTAGGACTGTAGGTTTAAATATTTCCTTCCTATACCACAATGGTTTCCTACTAGAAATGATGGTGAAAATAGGTGATAGTGAGGGGAATATACCCTCTATTGGTGATAATAATAAAATTTTATAGATAAATATAAATGTGAAATGAAAACCATAAAATGGCATGACCTATAACCCTTCATTTCAGAATTAATAACAAAAATCATCAATAATAAATAGATGAGCCAAATATACCATTTTCAAACTAAAACAACACTAAAATACCATTTATAGAACATGTATCCAATTCATTTTATATAAAAAGTAATAAAAAAGGGTCTCCATGGCTCACCTAAGTACATACATATATAATCATTATGATACAAGATTAAATTGAAATGTAAACACTAGATGATGTAAGAACCTGAAAGGTCCATTTCCATCCATACCATGATAACATCCCAACATGTTCACTAATTTCCATCTCCTGATCCTGAACCCTTACCTGATCACACAACCATAAATTATACATCTATCTTAAGGTCCCATATAGGGTGTCAAAATAAATCTTAGTAGCCCACCACCAAATTGTTCCTAACATACATCAATGAATAAGTTGGTGCATATAAATATAAATGAAAACCTCATGCACATCAATATAATTAATAGAAATCTGTTTTTCATAACATCAATAAGGAATATATACCCTTCTATGTCCATCACTATTATACCATATTCCCCTAGTTATATATACAGAATGCAATGAAATTTATTCATATATAATATTTTAGTGGCTTGGATCCTTATCATATAGCATAACGAATCCCCTGATGAGTAGGAAGCTAGAAATCTATTAGGCACCTCCTGTTAACCTATCACACACACCTCATTCCAACTGACACGTACCATGTCATAATCAAATAATCGGATTCCTATAGGCATACCTATAGAAAAAACTAGTCCCTTAGGCCTCTACTCAAAAAATCTCCATCGACTCAAATCCCAACCTCTCAAGAATATTGATGTGTATTGTAACGCCCCGACCCCAGCTACCCAGAGTCGGTTCATTACTGCGTAACATTGGCATGATCACAAAAGATCACGTCTCGAAAGACCGATTAGTTTAGTAGCCTTGGAAACACTAGATACATTCATAAATGTTACCTTACATCACAAAGTGAAAAACTACAATAACATAGTCTCCATTTTCCACACTCATATCCCCTTCAGACTACCCCTGCATGTCATTCCTATAATACTTCATCACATACTGGAAAAAATTAAAACATTGAAAGGGGTGAGATCAGATGCTCAGTAAGGATAACAATATAGCGGAAGCTTTCATCAATAAAAATAAACATTTAATGCAATGTATAAGTAAAACAAAAGCCTTTTAAACTTGAACTTCAACATAATATGACAAAAGTAAAATGAGATAATGCCCTTTACTTCTTCACATGGTTATTCTACTGGTCGAATAATCACATGCAATATCAATAACCACTTTCATGATGATGGAAGGCATAATGCCAGACTATCATAACCACGTAACCGAGTCCTCGTGCCAAGACCACAAATAATATTTTGTCAAGGCCTTGTGCCAAGACACTAGCTTCTCTCATGAGACCTTTCGATGCATCAAGGAGCTATAGCAGGCTCCACTAGTCACTTATTAGGTCCAATGCATTCCTCATATGAATAGGTTTAAACATATCATAAACCATAACATAATCGTATCACATAAAACATTCATAAAGGAAACATAAAATTTCCACATTTTAATCACAAGATATCAATACAACACATTGATATAATAAAAACACTTTCAAAACCATTTTCAATACCAAAATAAAAGAAAAGTAAAACATTGTATTTATTTTTATTTTTTTTTAAAAAGGTATGGGTTGTAGAGGAAGCTGAAACTCAAATAATGGTCACAGTGGAGGAGAAGTAATTGTCGCCGCATACGTACGACAAAAACATTCCCTTTTGTCATTTAGTAAACACTTCGTATAAAAATATTCCTTTTGAATAAACATAAAAGTCAAAGAGGTTTATACACCGTATAAAAGAAAGTTATCTATAAAACCAAATATTCCTCAATGAAAGGAGATTGAGATGAAGTCCCTTACAAAGATCATTTTTTAAATAAAATAGATCTATTATGTGTATTCACTATAAGTACACATAAAGAAAGTACAAATACAAGATATGACATAATAATATCATGACATAATTTTAAAGTAGGAGATTAACCGAAAAAATGGAAATTGGGTTATGAAGTTCCCTTACCTCATGTCCGACTTGACTCGACCGCTCTTTAACCTCTTGAATAATAAACTAGAGTTAATATATAACTGTTTAAGAACCTTTTTCAAGTTAATTATTCCTTTTATATTACTTATTACCATGTTATTAACATTATTTAATTATTTAAGTTAATAACGGTCGTTTTGTCGATCTTAGGTACTTGAGTCAAAAATAAACTTCTTATAATTACACATTGTTGATGTGGAAAAATATCCATTATCTCCATAATTATATTCATGATGTAGATATAATATATATCATATATTTCCAGTATATACATTCATTTATAATATCACATAACATTTAGAGGTAAGAAATGAAATGCACGGTTCATGGAGACGGTAAGCCGTACGTACGCATGAACGCTAATTTCATTTCTATTTCATATTTGATGGAATGAAATTATAATTATATAAAGGTATACTATAATTCCAGTATAATATAATGTATAATACCATTTTCTCCATCCTTTATACATCCCACATATGGCATTAACGATTCAAATCACTTAGAGGGGGCGGTAGTCCGCACTTCCTAAAATGAAATTATCGCGTTTACCCATAATGGAAACCATAAAGGTATGACACAAATGAAAAATACAGAAGCTTAAGTAAACCATAAACATATTATATATCATATATAAATATAGTGTCATCTTAATGGGCACCTTTGAAGGTGTTATATGAGTGTTGAACAATCATCGTTTCGTGAGGCAGAAATTCGCCATCCACAGAAACAGTATGTTCATTAACCATTAGATGTAAGTGTGTGTAAGTGTAGCTCGAATACATATTATAAAAAAATCCTAGTATATTTAGGATACTGGTTTTGTTACAAAGTAAATGAATAAAAAGAGTTTAGGGGGTTGGATAATCAAAATAAAACAAAATAACATAAGAGAAGACATTACCTTAAAATCGGGTAACTCTTTTTGATTTGAGGAAAAGGATTCCTTGGGAAGAGTTCTGCCCAATGTGAGGCTTCTAGGACTAAGATAGGGAAGTTGGGAGAGTATTTTTGCAGATTTCGGCCGATCCAAATGACTTGAAAGTGTAAATTATGTGGTAGAGGCGGGGGCCTTTTATAAGAGGAGAGGAGGGGCACTCTTGGAATGTAATGAAATGTTACTTTATTATACAATGATTTTAGGATTCTAAAGGTCCCACACTTTTATAATTCTAGGATAAGGTGATAAGGGTTCTAAATATTCTTATCCAATATGATTTTGACAAGTATAATGCTTAGAGTTTACATTATCCTTCCATTTTATTAATATCGTTAATTAATGAGGTAATCACTGCATCATCATGGTGTCATAAATAATTTAATTTATTTAATGTCTAAAAATTATAAAAAAAATATCATTATGTAGGAAATAGTTTTATCTTTATAATGAATATTTATATTCAAAGCTATGACTTGTATAACCCCATTTAAAAAATGTTTTAGTAAAACGACTCATGTTTGTGACATTTTTATTTTAACATTTAATAAAACGTTTTTAATGTCATTTTCCTACCAAAGTAGCTACATGGGGTCCCCAAGTTGACCCATGGGTTTTATTTTTCGTACATGACTCATCCAATAGGTGTAGTACAAGTGTAAGGGTCATTTCATATTTTTATTATACCATTTTTACCTTAAATTTCACTAATTACCTTTAATCGCGATCAATTAAACTTAAAAGTTACTATTCACCAAATAATTATTTTAATCCCATTGAACCAAATTTTAATTCCTAATTACAACCATGTATGTCGGATTTTTGAAAATAAAATCACAGAATTGGTAATATTTTATTTAAATGAAAAATCAGTTATTTAACTACCACTTAGTGGTTTCACTATTCATCAAAAATTGAAGTTTTTCAGAACAATGCCAAAATTTCACCCTAAGATATAATTGATATCCCAAATTCAAAAATGATGTATATTTTACAAAATTACAAACATTTAATTTTCATTAATTAATTTTATAATTAATTCCCGCTGTCACAACAAATAGCGTGTTTTTAAGAAACAATATATATCAAAAGATTGACAATTGTTTATGTCTAATTTCAAAGTGAAATTAATTATAATGAACACCATTTGATAAAATGGTAAAATTATATTCTAATTATACTTTAAAACCACTCAATATTATTATTTATCACTATAAATTATTTTTATTAAAAAAGTTGTTTTTAAGTATTTTTCACTATTCATAAAAAATTGAAAGTTCTTAGAAAATTACAAAAAATTCAACTTAGGATAATTTCGATATTATGAATACAAAAATGAAGTCCATTTTGAAATATAAAATTTCTATAATTTTAAAAAGTGGTTATTACTATTCATAACGGGTACTTTGATTAGTCGCGGTGTTTTAGAACTCGAACTTGCGTACAATGCAAGCTATTGCATTATTGAAAGAGAGGCGTATCATGGAAGCTCAGGGTGTTACATTCTCCCCTCCTTCAATAAATTTCATCCTCACAATTTGAAATTTTTCTTTGAAAATAAAAGGTTGAAAATAGAAAATACCTTTGTGGAAAACCCACATCGGAAATAAGGTTAATAAAATTTAACCTTAATAAGAGGGAATTGGAAATAAAAAAGTCACCACCAAATTATGATCTCGATAAGAGAACATTAGTGGAAATTAGAGACATATAATTGGAGGAAAAACGTAAATATTTGTAGTGAGTGACTGAGGTCATCAATCACAAACAAGTGTAAAATTGAGGGCCTCAAACCCTTCAATCTATGGTGATTTGAAATATCATCTGTTCAACAAATCATAAGGTATTATGATAACACACATTTTTTTTAATATCCCTTTCCTAAAGTTTAAGAATTAATTTATTCATAGAATAAGAGAGAGGTATATATAAATATATACTTGAAAAGGAGAGTTTCAACCTTCAACTAATTTCTACCACAAACTCATCTTTCCCTCAAAAAGATAATAGAACTCAAAAATATTATATTTATCCTAATCGTACAAGGTTCAAAATTTCAACACATACAATTTAGATTAGGAAAACTATTTTTTAATAATTAGGGACTTCCTATAGGCTAGTGGTAGGTAATAAAGGCATGTCTCACTATAGTTCTGGGTTCGATTTCTACAGCTTTGTCCGACGCGATGGGTTATCCCCCGACCTACAGGTTGTCCTTTTCCTAAAACTATAGTATTATAATATTCCAAAAATAATATTCAGAAATGTTTTAACCTTAAACAATACTACCCAAGGATCAACTTAATCCATTCCAACCTTTATAGTTATCCAAAATCCTTCTGTCCAACTCACAGTCCAAATTTTATAAGGAAGGTAAACATAATGAAGTTCCTTTTTTCCGCGTAACAACATGTGAACACCTTCATCATGTATTCTTTTAAAACACTGCAACATCCTGAATTACCATAAATCTTTATTGATTACCTTTATGATCCCTTATTCCTTATATAATACTAGATATACCTCTTCTATCCAAAAATGTATACAAATCATTAATCAGTTTCAAGGAAGTTAAGAATATCCAATATAATTTATCCAAATCAATCATGTATTATTCCAAAATCACTATCTCGGTATCAGAACAATATTATGGTTTATATTTCTCTCAACCATATATTTTCCAAAAATTTAACCTACTGTGGAGTCACTTTTCTTGGTTCCACACAATCTCAAGTCCTTGATGAAATAGTACTGTAGTACAATCCTTATATACTCCATAATCATTATAACCAGTACATCATTGATACAACACTCATATGACAAAATTATTTAATAACAACATAATAAATCTAATCATTCCTCCTCATCTGTGGTAGTATCATAACTTAATTATTATCAAATAAAATCATTTGGGGAATACTCTGATGATTTGGACATTGGTTTGCGTAGTGTCCCCAATCCTTGTAGATGAAGCATTTTACATTTGAAACCTTTTTCTTACCCTTGCAGTCACACACTTTGTGTCCTTTTTCTCTACACTTGTAGCAAACTCCCATTCCCTTCAGGCAAGTTCCAAGGTTTTTCTTCCCACAGTTATCACATATTGGAAAATTCTTCTTTTCCCTCGTCCCTTTATCCATCATTCTCTCTTCCATCCTTATCTTCTCTTTCTTCACTTCAAAGCCATAAGACTTAGAGAATTATTTACTTATCTTATTAACACATGATACTATTTCTTCATATGTTGAGAACACATGGGAGACTATTTCCCTTCTAAATGTTGGCTTAATACCACAAAAGATATGATCCTTCTTACTCTTTGGATCATACGTATTGATGGAGTTCAGATTCCTTCTATTGGGTGCCATTTCTACACAATGGCAGAAACTAGGATAGTTTATGAATTGCAATGAATAATTCCAAACCTGTAAAATAATTAACGTAAATTGAACGGTTTATGGATATAATCCATAATCATAAAAAATGTTTTCTTTGAGGAATTATATACTCATAAACCCTTCATAATGGTTTGTAAAAAACGAGAATTATCCTAAGCATATCCCCCGGGAGTGTCGTTACCAAGAGTGCAGCAAGGCCCGTTGTCGTGCAGCAGTTCCCGTTCGAGTCTAGCTCGAAGCAGTGTTTTTGGGTTTTACCCCTAGGTACATCTGTGCCAGAGCCGCCTCTACCTGCTCGTATCTAGACAGGGATGTATTGCTCGGAAAACTCACAAAATCTCTATAATACCAAAATTTTAGGAAGTTCTTCTATACTAATCCTCAAAGTCTATCTTTGGGTTATGTGCTCTAATCAGAGTTTATCTAAATCTAGCTTCCAAGGTTATTACTAAACTGCCTCTGATACCAACTGTAACACCCCGACCCCAGCTACCCAGAGTCAGTGCATTACTGCGTAACATTGGCATGATCACAAAAGATCAAGTCTCGAAAGACTGATTAGTTTAGTAGCCTTGGAAACACTAGATACATTCATAAATGTTACATTACATCACAATGTGAAAAACTACAATAACATATTCTCCATTTTCCACACTCATATCCCCTTCCGACTATCCCTGTAGGTCATTCCTATAATACTTCATCACATCCTAGAAAAAATTAAAACATTGAAAGGGGTGAGCTTAGATGCTCAGTAAGTATAACAATATAGTGGAAGCTTTAATCAATAAACATACACATTTAAGGCAATGTATAACTAAAACAAAAGCCTTTTAAACTTGAACTTCAACATAATATGGCAAAAGTAAAATGAGATAATGCCCTTTACTCTTTCACATGGATATTCTACTGGTCGAATAATCACATGCAATATTAATAACCACTTTCAAGATGATGGAATCCATAATTCCAAACTATCATAACCACGTAGCCAAGGCCTCGTGCCAAGACCACAAATAAGATTTTTTCAAGGCCTCGTGCCAAGGCACTAGTTTGTCTCATGAGACCTGCCGATGCATCGAGGAGCTATAGAGGGCACCACCCGCCACTTATTAAGTCCAATGCATTCCTCATATGAATAGGTTTAAACATATAATAAACCATAACATAATCGTATCACATAAAACATGCATAAAGGAAACATAACATTTCCACATTTCAATCACAAGATATCAATACAACACATTGATTTAATAAAAAACATTAAAACCATTTTCAATACCAAAATAAAAGAAAAGTAAAACATGGTATTTATTTTTCTTTTTTTAAAAAAGGTATGGCTTGTAGAGGAAGCCGAAACTCAAATAATGGTCACGGCAGCGGAGAAGTCGTTGTCGTCGCATACGTACGACAAAAACATTCCCTTTTGTCATTTAGTAAACACATCGTATAAAAATATTCCTTTTGAATCAACGTAAAAGTCAAAGGGGTTTATACACCGTATAAAAGAAAGTTGTGTATAAAACCAAATATGTATCAATGAAAGGAGATTGAGACGAAGTCCCTTACAAAGATCATTTTTAAATAAAATAGATCTATTATGTGTATTCACTATAAGTACACATAATGAAAGTACAAATACAAGATATGACATAATAATATCATGACATAATTTGAAAGTCGGTGATAACCCAAAGAATGGAAATTTGGTTAAGAAGTTCCCTTACCTCATGTCCGACTTGACTCGACCGCTCTTTAACCTCCTGAATAATAAACTAGAGTTAATATCTACCTATTTAAGAACCTTTTTCATGTTCATTATTCCTTTTATATTACTTGTTACCATGTTATGAACATTATGTAATTATTTAAGTTAATAACGGTCGTTTTGTCGATCTTAGGTACTTGAGTCAAAAATAAACCTCTTATAATTACACTTTGTTCATGTGGTAAAATATCCATTATCTCCAGAATTATATTAATGATGTAGATATCATATATATCATATATATCTAGTATATACATTCATTTATAATATCACATAACATTTAGAGGTAAGAAATGAAATGCACCGTTTATGGAGACGGTAAGCCGTACGTACGCATGAACGCTAATTTCATTTCTATTTCATATTTGATGGAATGAAATTATAATTATATAAAGGTATAATTTAATTCCAGTATAATATAATGTATAATATCATTTACTCCATCCTTTATACATCCTACATATGGCATTAACGATTCAAATCACTTAGAGGGGGCGGTAGTCTGCACTTCCTAAAATGAAATTATCGTGTTTACCCATAATGGAAACCATAAAGGTATGCCACAAATTAAAAATACAGAAGCTTAAGTAAAACATAAAAATATTCTATATATCATATATAAATATAGTGACATCTTAATGGCCACCTTTGAAGGTGTTATATGAGTGTTGAACAATCATCGTTTCGTGAGCCAGAAATTCACCATCCACAGAAACAGTATGTTTTTTAACAATTAGATGTTAGTTTGTGTAAGTGTAGCTCGAATACATGTTATAACAAAATCCTAGTATATTGAGGATACTGTTTTTGTTACAAAATAAATGAATAAAAAGATTTTAGGGGTTTGGATAAGCAAAATAAAACAAAATAACATAAGAGAAGACATTACCTTAAAATCGGGTAACTCTTTTTGATTTGAGGAAAAGGCTTCCCTGGGAAGAGTTCTGCCCAAAGTGAGGCTTCTAGGACTAATATAGGGAAGTTGGGAGAGTATTTGGGCAGAGGTTGGACAGGTAAAATGGCTTGAATGTGTGAATGAGGTGGTAGAGGTGGGGGCCTTTTATAAGAGGAGAGGAGGGGCACTCTTGGAAAGTAATGAAATGTTACTTTATTATACAATGGTTTTCGGATTCTAAAGGTCCCACACATATATAATTAGAGGATAAGGTGATAAGAGTTCGAAATATTCTCATCCAATAGGCTTATGACAAGTGTAATTCTTATATTTTACAGTATCCTTCCATTTTATTAAAATCGTTAATTAATGAGGTAATCGCTGCATCATCATGGTGTCATAAATAATTTAACTTATTTAATGTATAAAAATTATAAAAAAATACAATTATGTAGGAAATATTTTTATCTTTCTAATGAATATTTATTGTCAAAAATATGACTTGTATAACCCCATTTAAAAATTGTTTTAGTAAAACAACTCATGTTTGTGACATTTTTATTTTAACATTAAATAAAATTTTTTTAATGTCATTTTCCTACCAAAGTAGCTCCATGGGGTCCCCAAGTTGACCCATGGGTTGTCTTGGTCGGCCATGACTCATCCAATAGGGGTAGGACAAGTGTAAGGGTCATTTCATATTTTTATAATACCATTTTTACCTTAAATTTTATTAATTACCTTTAATCGCGATTAATTAAACTTAATAGTTACTATTCACCAAATAATTATTTTAATCCCATTGAACCACATTTTACTTCCTAATGAAAACCATGTATGTTGTATTTTTGAAAATCAAATCATAGAAGTGGTAATATTTTATTTAAATGAAAAATCAGTTATTTAACTACCACTTAGTGGTTTCACTATTCATCAAAAATTAAAGTTTTTCAGAACAATGCCAAAATTTCACCCTAAGATATAATTGATATTCCGAATTCAAAAATTATTTCTATTTTACAAAATTCTAAACATATAAGTTGCATTAATTAATTTTATAATTAATTCTTGTTGTCACAACGAATAGCGTGTTTTTAAGAAACAATATATATCAAAAGATTGACAATTGTTTATGTCTAATTTCAAAGTGAAATTAATTATAATGAACACCATTGGATAAAATGGTAAAAATATATTCTAATTATAATTTAAAACCACTCAATAGTATAATTTATCACTATAAATTATTTTGATTAAAAAAGTTGTTTTTAAGTATTTTTCACTATTCATAAAAAATTGAAAGTTCTCAGAAAATTACAAAAAATTCAACTTAGAATAATTTCGATATTACGAATACAAAAATGAAGTCCATTTTGAAATATAAAATTTCTATAATTTTAAAAAGTTGTTATTACTATTCATAATGGCTACTTTGATTAGTCGCGGTGTTTTAGAACTTGAACTTGCGTACAATGCAAGCTATTGCATTATTGAAAGAGAGGCGTATCGTGGAAGCTCGAGGTGTTACATGTATCCTCCAAAAATATAACCTTGGTAGCCCAAACTCTAAAATCCATAGGAATTGGGATATATTTCTTCCCAATAATCCTATCCCAACGACCTCAATATACAGTCAGCTTCAACCCCCAAATGAAGGTTTCCTCACCACCAAATGATGGTCCATAACCATATACATAGTTGTCTATGACATGCACGGACAACCTCACTAATGGCCAAAACTATCCTAAGTTGAAACTAATGGAGGTCTCTACCCACATAAGTGGTAAAAGACACCTCATCATCAGATTACTATCAATGTAAACTCAACTCCAATAGTGTTACATTGAGTAGTGGTATGTGGAAATCACCAAAAAGTTATATAATCCACATCATCCTAGAACCTTGTACCCCTATGACCATGTCACTAAACCTAATGGTCAACACCATATAATTTCAAATGGGCCATTCCTCTAACTTGATGACGTCATCACCTCTACTCGATGACCAAGTCACCCAACCCTATGATCAACATCACATTATATGATCTCAAACCTCTCCTAACCTGAAAAACCACATCGTCTCATCCAAATGGTCAATGCCATCTCAATCATCCTACCAATCCCATCGACTTCAAATGGAACCAAGAATATATATATATATATCAATTTAATTTAATGAACCTACAGAGCCTAACCTTCCCAAGTCATATAATACTCTAACCAGTCTTCTACAATTTGTAGTCAAGGAGGAGCATGGCCATATAAAATCTCATGTGATCAATTTTATAATAAAAAGATATTAATTAAATTATTAGTTTCTATCTCGGACAACCCAAAAGTTCACTCAAGAACACCCCCAAGGAGATAAATCAGATAGAAAACTAGAGACCACCTACCTCATACTATTAGATGTTTTATCATCTTGTTTCATCCTTTAACTCAATCCCATTATGAATAAAATTGGAATTTTAGATGAATGCCTTAAAAATAGGGTAAAATGGATCCCACAGATTTAGTTCACTATATAGAGAGATTATATGATAAGAAGGATATAGGATTTATGTTCTTTTTGATGCAGTTCCAATTAGACTAATGGTGATCAAAATAGAGCTTTGATTAAGAGTGGAGCTCAATGAAAAATGGAGAATAAAGGGAAAAAACCCCCTTGTTGTGTTGGGTAATTGAAGGAGAAGTAAGAGAAAGAAAATAAATATATGGCGGGGGAACATCGGTAAATTCGATTATTTAACTGCACCGAATAATTTGGCCATACAGTTTATATAATCACATGCTAACTGTGCAGCACCCACTGTCTAAGAACCACACATCATACAATTGGACCATATGGTTTTCCAAACCGTATGCCAACCTTTCCTGAATCTTCTACCTCAACTACATAATACCTGGCATGGCCATGTTCCCCCTATATATGTTTTCAAATAATTTCTATTAATGATAGATGTATTCATGGTTACACCTAGTATGCTACATGGTTTGTCTAAACTGTGCACCTTTATCAATGAACCCTAAAAATTTGGGTTTTCAGCCTCTGATGCACCCCAAAACCAGTCAAAACCCCCAAGGAACTTATCAAACATTAAAATCTAATAAAATTAAAGGCCTTTTTTTATTATATATACTCTTGTTATTGAGTTATTAACATAAATAAAAGTGTTTCTATGCTCACAAAACTCCAAAAAAATAAATGGTTTGAGGATTTCAACCCGCTCCAAAACACTGAGAAGTTACAATATCCTTATATTAACATAGATTTTCTTTGAGAGATAAATTATTAACTGCAGATAGTACAAAACATACTTTTTTCTTACAAAATACCCTAGTCTACCCCAATTATAAGTCACATGTCAGTTCTCTAAAGGTGCTCCTCACCAAATGAGTTACCTACTGCAGTCTCTTCCGGACCCAAAACAAAAAAATTTGATGGTCCATCAACCATCTTGGGACTCATAATCCATATTGTTATTCATTCTTACTATTTCACTTCATATAGTAATCAAATTATTATTATGTAACTTATTAAACACATCTATTCCAGTATCTCATCAGACTTCTGCATCATGCTCATGTCCTAAATTTAACCTAGGAGGTCATGCATCTAAAACGATGCCTAGAATTACATGTTACTCACTGAAAACCCACAAATACCATATATCATAATATACCCACAATCAGTTCTAGTTGCATTAAACTAAAATAAAACCATGTATCACATCGATTCCCAGGATACAATGCACCTCAAATAATCCATGCATCCCTTAATTCTCATAATAAATCTCAGTCATATGCACCTCATTAATATATATATTTATATATCATGAATCTCAACCCATGATGACCTACTACCAATCATATGGTTAGTATATAAACAACCCATGCACCTCGTGCACAAAAACCAAACATTCCATAAAAAAGGGCCATGGTAAAATGAGAAGTGTCTTGGTCACACCCATGACATACCTCTGACCGTAGTCAGCTCCCTGACCTTCTGTGTATCTAGAATCTCCACTATATGCACCTAGCCTAAATCTAAACTACCTTGGGAGTGTCCTCCCTCTGGATCTACACTATATATAGGACAATGACCCCACTAATAGGTCCCAATATCTCTGCCATGACCACCACATGTATCTGAATCCTGACTACTAGCTCCTAGTATCGCTCTCGTCCTGACTACATATCCTAATGTTGTCCTTGGTTCTTGATGGTAATCTATTCAAGAAGTCTTCCTATAAAACCTTTTGGGATACCCAACTTAGCCACATGTTTGGAACTCTAGTAGTTCCCAACAACACCATGTCTACATATGCCTTGGATGCCCATACAAGAATCACACCAATGATAAAAAAAACACTCCTCAGTGGCATTCTCATGTATCTAGCATGAATTACTTATTAGGTTTCCTCATAGTGTTACTGCCTACTTTCAGAATAAACACCACTAAAATTACTAAACACCATCACCATACTTGAGTAAGACTAGTCCATCACATTTTACTTGGTTATCTATGCCAGATTCATAGCCTCCGAGAATAAGGCTAACCGGAGTATGTTTATCTACACTCTAATGGAATTTTTAAACCATCCTCGAAACACCACACCCTTGATGCTACATCATCCACCATACATAGTAAAAAATGAGTAAAATATATGAAAGTATACACATAGTATGTGATAGATATGACTCCCTACTAAAGCTTCATGTAGTCACGATCTCTCTTCACCCTGATTGTTCTTAGAAAGAAGTGGTTGAAGAATTTGGTCTAAAACCCATTCTAGGATAGTCCCTTGTGTCTACAAACATTAACCAATACATCCCACTAGTGCTTTACTAGTCCTTTGAGAATGTATGTTGCTAGCTTCACCCTCTATCATGGGGATGCCTTGATCCAGCTGAGGATGGTATGCACAAACTCTATCTAGTTCTTAGCTACATGTGGTCCACCATCACCTTAAAATAGACATGGGTTCTATGAATAGAAACCGTTATTCATGTACTCCGTAGAAGGATATTCTCCCCTATCTACCCATACAATCCCTTGGATGTCATGAACCAAGATTAACCCGAGCTTCTCATCAATCCATGGTCCATAAAATTTCATTTCCCATGCTTTAACATATTATACATGAGTCTATACCCATGATTATACCTACATCTTGTGCTCAGCTTGACCTTCATGGGCCTCATCTCAGTGCTCAGGGGCCTCATTCCATTCACACTAATGTGGAACCATATCAGAGGCCTCTTAATTCTCCGCTAGAGGGGATCTAAAAGGGATTCCACTAAATACCAATCCAAGAAAACAAAAAAAAGTATAAATATAATGCAGATAGTGAAGGATGTAACAACCATCACAACCTCACTAAACTTGCACTCTCTAGTCAAAACCATGTCACATGATATTTGTCCTCATGGCACCTTAACCTCCCATATAAGAGCTATCTATCACATATAAATCATTCCTAATGTTCCCTCACGTTCCCATAATAGGGTCATACATCACATGTAAACATGATGTAGCTTAATCTGGGAAAATTTATTTAGCTTATTTTATGAAATTTTAAATAAATCACACTAACAATATCCTATCAAAACTAGTATCGTACATATCATATATATATATATATATATATGCATATTTCACATATCACACTGCATGACCCAAAGATATCAATGGAACACCATGATAGGGATGGCTAAGTAGAATTCCACCAATGAAAGGATAAACAGGAAACAATATTTAGCTCCCCTTGTTGACACATTAAAAAAACTGATCCATCTAAGCACAATACAATATCTCAATGACAAAAAAATGAAATTAATCATAGGAATATATATATATATATATATATCATTCTATGCTCCTTTCATGAAAACATAAATAATCACCCCTTTCCACATCGGGACAAGAGTCCATATCTCCTACCTTGACATACTGGACCGATTTTAACCTATCATAATATATAATATTCACACCCAAGTACACATTCGTTGTATAAATCATATCATCTATAAATTCACATAGGAGAACATCTTTTACCACCCAAAAAAGCATGGGTTTCCCAATATGAATGGGACTGAAGGAACATAAACACAAGCACTAAAACCAATTATGACCACATCCTAGTATTCGTCTTATTATATCACAAATAGTAATACAGCTAAAATAGGTGAAATAAACTCATGTAATAACATTTTTAGCACCTGACCTATTTTTTCACTCAAATTGTGCTGAGGAACGGTTTACCACTAGAGATTAAATGCACCTCCAAGTATGCCAAAGGATATCGACTATTAGTGATGGTGTAAAAAGGTGATAGTGGGGAGACTATAAACTCTTAGAGTGATAATAATAATTTTCCATAGATAAATATAATAGTGGAAGAAGGTCCATAAAATAACGATACATGTAACCCATCATAGCAGAAATAATTACAGAAAGAAGAATAAAAATAGTCAATCCAAACGTACCATTTTGAGAATTAAAAAAACCTCTAGATAAAATTTATAGAGCATTATTACATGTCAGGTCATACAAATAGTAATCAATAAGGGTTTCCAATGGTTGACCATAGTGTAAATATATATAAGAATAGTGATACAATAATAAACTCACAACTAAACTCTAGTTGATACAAGAACATCCAAGGTACCTCACCGTACATACCATGGTAACAACCCAAGATGATCACTAAGGTCTAACTCCTTATCTTGAACACTTTTTACCAAAATAGAATAATGTCTACACACATCCTAAAGGGCCTGTGTAGGGAATGTGAATAAATCTTAGTAGGCCATAGCTAATGTCTTCCAAACATTCATTATTGAATAAGCTGGTGTATCTAAATATAAATAACCAATACATCTATATCAATATAAATATCATAATTTCCTTATTCTTAATAGCTAGAAAGAAGAAATCCCTTACTTCCTCCCCCAATTTTAAACTATATTCCCATAGTTATGTATATGGAATAATGTGACATGTCTAAAAATATAAAACATCAGTGGTGAGGATCATTATAATAAATTCCAAGGAATCCTTTAACATGTAACAAGCTTGAGAGCCCTCAAAAACCTCTTTTAAATTTATCTATCAAATCTCATTCCAATAGACACCTACCATGCCATAATCAAATAACTAGCATTTTAAAAGAATTCCCCCAAAATATAACTGTTCCCACAGACCTTTGCTCAGAAAATCCCAATCTTCTCACGTCCCAATGTTTGAGGGAGATCGGTATCCGTTCTCCAAATAACAAACACTATCATCATAAAAGACGGTGCCATGGGGAACAATGATATTCATCCTCCCAATAATAAAAACCCCTCAACCTTAACATACGGTGATCCTAACCCCCAAAATGATGGTCTCCTCAACATCAATCGATGGTCAATCACCATCCACATGGATTTCTATGGAAATCACCTCCAACCTCACTGATGGTCAGCACTGTCCTAATTTTCAAAGAATAGAGGCCTCTACCCATACAATTGTTCAACACAACCTCATAAATTGAGTCCTATCTATGTGAACATAACTCCAATAGGGTTTTTTGTGATCACAACTAGTTTCAATCACCAACAAAGTACTTAAAACACATCATCTTGACACCTCATGCTCTTATGACCAAGTCGCTCAACCTGATGGCCAACACCATCTCATGTCACACAGGCCATGCCCATAACTTGATGACAACATCACCTCAACCTAATGATTATGTCTCCCAACCAGGTGATAAAAATCACCTCATATTATCTTGGTCCTGGCCCAAAATAGAGAACCACGTTGTAATATCTAGATCATCAAACCATATTTATCCTTAGGACAATCCCATTGAGTTCCGATGAAATTGAGAAAAACCAATATTTATATAATAATATTTAATTTAAAGAACCTGCCTGACCTAACCTTTCCAAGTAGTTCATATCTCTAACACAACTTATACCATAGGTTGTCAATAAGGATCATTCTCACAGAAAATATTATGTGATTAGTTTACAAATTTAAAGATAAGAATTAAATGATTAAGATTTCTCTCAGAAAACCCAATGGCATGCTCAAGAATGCACCCCCACCTTAAAAATTGAGAAAAATAAAATTTAAATTTAGGAAACACCTAACTCAAACTACTATATGTTATCTGGTCTGTTATCGGCCTCTAAATCAAGCTAATTGGGAGTAAAATTGGCGTTTTTGTCAAATGCTTTAAAAATAGGGTAAAACTGATCATAAGAATTTAGTTCACCATATGGAAACAAAAAAGGAGAAAATACGGTAGATAATTGAAGGTATTATCTATGACTTTCCGAAGATACTAATAGTTATGAAAATAGATCTTGGATAAGGAGTTGTTCTCAAATACTAAAGTAGAAGATAAGGAGATCACCCCTATTACACATGAGAAATGAAGAAGAAAAAATGTGCAAAAAAATAAATATAATGATAGGTAATTTTAATAAATTCTCATCTTTAAGTGACCTCATATCTTAGAAATGTGGTTTGGATAATGATGCACCAATATTACAACATCCACTATCTAGGAACCCCAACATACATGATTGGACTGCATGGTTTTCCAAAATGTGATCCAAACATGCATAAATCCTCTTCTACAACTTCATAATTCCCTACATGACCATACACACCCTACTAAATGATTTTTCAAAATATTTTTAATGTATATCTAAGGACACACTGTTACACCTATGAGGCTGCATGGTTTTTCCAAACCATGTGCCTCTGTGTGTGCACCCAAAAATGTTGGTTTTTGGTCCTCTGACACACCCGAAACCCACATGAAAACCTGAGGCACTCGTCAAGAAATAAAATCCACTTAAAATAAATGCATTGGGTCAATGGAACTATAATAATTTATTTCAAAAGATTAATAAAATATTTCATCTTCTCATAGAACCCCAAAAAATTCAAATAATTTAAGGATTTTGACAAACTCCAAAAACCTAGTACATTACACATTTGATAAGAATAGAAAATATGAATTCAAAAGAAATTCTAAAAACCATGGAGAAAATAATATGATCTTTCCATTATTCTATTAGCATGGGAGGAAACATGGAGAGATTGTATTATAAGGATTAGTAAATTTTCCATGTGATGAAAGGAGGTTTATTGGGAAATTAAATGTCGAAGTGATGGGAAGAAGTTATCTAATGATTCTGATGGAGATAAATCTATATAGAATGCACTTTCCATGATCCAATACAAAATATTCAAGGAGTATGGTCATTATTCCAACCATTAAAAGAATTCGATTTTTTTAGGAGCATCATCAAGAGCCTAAAAATCCCAAGGACAAAGAGAGATCTCATATGATCACATATTCCGAACTGGGTTATGTGAATGACATGGTGCAAGATAAACTTTTTATCTAGTCTAGAATAGATAATGTCTCATTTGATTCTTGATCCATCCACTCTTTTATTTCTAAATAATTTTTTATGGCTATCACTATATCTCCTCAATAATTTTATATTCTGTTACCTAGAAAAATTCATTGATGAACAATGGTTTGACATTATGTTTATAGTTCTTCTATGAATGAAGTTTGTGGGAAACTGCTTCAATTAAATATTTTTATTTTACCTTTAGTTTAATTATATGTTATTCAAGGAATTTATTGGATTTATCTACATGGATAAATTTTTGATTTTTGATAAAGGGAAGTCAAATTTCATATTTAGATTGAACTTGTAATAATTTATCGATGCAAGGATAAATATGAACATCAAATGGGAATATATTCAATCTTTTAGTTCTAAATTCCTATACATGAATGTTATCTATCTCATATAGTAATGGTGAAACTCAACATTGAGTATTCACCTATAGTATGAGAGTTTTTTCATGTCATTCCCTATGAATTTCTATGGCTTCCACAAAAATTATGAAGTGGATTTTTCAATATAACTCATACCTAGTGATATACCTATTATGAAGACACATTATAGAATGCGTCTAATTTAGTTACATGAATTAAATAAAAAACACTAGAATAATATTTATAATGTATTCATACGCCCTATGACATCACCTTAGGGTGAACCAGTTCTATTTTTTAAGAAGAAAGATAGGTAAATGAATATTTTCATGGATTATTGGGAGCTTAATGATGTTAAAATCAATAAAAAGTGTCCTCTCCCCCATATTGATGACCTAATTGATCAAATAAGTCGATATAAATACCTTTCCAAGATAAATCCTCATTATGGATATCAACAATTGAGGTCAAGAAGAAAGAAAATCCAAAGAAGTCATTCGAAACAATGTATACACACTATGAATTTATAGTGATTCATTTTGGTCTTATTAATACCCCATCTATCTATATAGATAAAATGAATACAGTCTTTATAGATGATCTTGATTGGTTTTTGGTAGTATCTATAGAATATATTCTTTTGTATTAAAACAAAATTGAGGTGAATGAATATCACTTGAGGATTGTTCTAAAACCCTTAATGTTGGACAATATTTATGGACATTTTACCAAGTGGGAATTTTGGATTAAAAAAGATTCATTTTTTGGTCATATAATCTCAAGTGAGGGCATATAAATAGATCTCTTAAAGAAAGAAGTTATTGATAAATGCTCTAGACCATCAATAGTGATTGAAATAAGTAGTTTTCATGGTTTGGCTTGATATTATTCAAAATCTTGTGAAATATTTCTCAATATTTTCTAATCCACTCACCATGTTGACTCAAAAAGTAGTAAAGTTAATATGTATAGAGGAATCTAAAGAGAATATAATGTAGAAGAAAATAAGGTTGGTTAGTTTACTTATCCTTACACTAACCTATAGTGGATAATGATTTGTAATTTATTATGATGCATCAAAGAAGGGGTTGGGATGTTTTCTCATGAAAAATGATATGGTGATAGAATATTCATCATGCCAATTGAAGGTACCATAGAAAAATTGTCTGAATATTGAATTTCATTTCGATACAAATTTGTTTTTCATTAAATAAATGGAGGCATTATCTATATGAAAAAATTTGTGAAATATGTAGTAATCACCAAAGGTTAAAGTGTAATTTTACTCCAAAATATTTGAACATGAAACAAAGAAGATGGTTAAATATGATTAAAGATTTTTATAGATTAATACATTACCACCCTTGGAAAGCGAACAAGGTGGTTGAAGCTTTGAGAAAAAATGATTGTTCTTGATTTTATATGATGAGGATTATAATAGAAATCATATATGTACATTTTAAGATGATGGATCTGGAAATCATAATGGATGGGGAGAAATATTATCTACCTCAAATAAATGTCCGACCATCTATCTAAGTGAATATTAATGATATTTAAAAAGAATATGTAAAATTTCCAAAGAAGGTGAGAAATGTTCTCGAGTATAAAATTGATTAGGATGGGATAATAAAGATTAAAAACCATTGATGTTTCATAATCAAAATATATTTTAATAAGGTTAGATTTTATGGTTCTCATAGTTAATCATTTTCAATTAATCTTGGAATTGAAAATATATTTAAATACTCAAAATAGTATATTTGGTGGGATTCCATAATGTGATATATTACAAAGTATGTTTCTTGATGCATGGTTTTTCGGTATGTTAATGTAAAGAGACATAATTATAATGGGATTTTACAACCATTAATGTTACCAAAATGGAAATGGGAATGCATCACCATGGATTTTGTTACCAGACTCCCCAAAGCATCTAATGGCCATAATGATACATGGGTTATAGTTCATCATCTTATGATGCTGGGAAACATTGTAGCTATTATAGAAGATAACTCCCTTGACCATATTTCCAAAAATATATATAATCGAAATGTTGAGATTTCATGGAGTACCAATTTCTATTTTATCTAATATGGATATGAGGTTTACCTCCATGTTCTAGAAAAGGATTCAGCAGGATCTAGATACATAGTTAATTTTCATCACAACTTATCATTGTTAGATAAATGGTCTATCTAAGAGGTCTATTAAAACTCATTAAAACAAGTTGAGGTGATTACCAATAGATTTAAAAGGGGTTTTGGATCAAGACCTTCATGGGTTGAATTTTCTTGTAACAATAACTTTTACACTAGTGTTCAGATGGAAACTTATAAATCCCTCTATGTTAAGAAGTGAATATATCCAACATATTGGAATGAAGTTGGATAAAGAAATCTATTGGGACCTATTCTAGATAAGGATATGTAAAAATATGGTTAGATCCATTCCAAAACACATAGGAGCATCTAATATTAAAAAAGATATGTTGACAACCACCGAAAATATGTAGATTTTGAAGTGGGTGAGAAGGTATTCTTATTAATATCTCCATGGAAGAGAGTAATAATATTTTTAAAGAATTTAAATCTAATCCCTAGGAATATCGATCATTTTGAAATTATTTATTATATCTGGATTGTATCTTATTGATTGGCACATCCACCAAATATCTCTCTAGTTCATGGTATGTTCCATGTATCTCTCCTAAGGAAGTAGATTCTTGATCCTTCACGTATACTAATATCATAGGTATCACCACTGGAGAAACAAATTTCATATGATGAATAACCGATATAAATTTTTAATTATAGAGATAATGTTCTATGAAATAATACCACTCACCTAGATAATGTTTTTTGGAGAAAACAAAAAAAATGAGGAGGTTGTGTAGGAAATTAAGGATATGATAAAGTAGAGGCATCCTCATAATTTTTTATCAGAGTGATGAATTTCAAGGAAAAATTTTATTTTAAAGGGGGTAAAATGTAACAACCTTATATTTTTGAGAAATATTTCTTTATAAATAATATTTTATTTCAATATCTTATATTTCATGATACAATGAGTTCAAAAAAACCACCAAACATTATAAAAAATTACATTTCCATTATTTCCTAGATGTTTGATTGGAGATTATGAATAGTAATACATAAATTATGAAAAATATATTATCTATAAATTTTTAAATAAATTCATTATTAGAAATGAAAACAAAAATTATTTCAATATTAAAGTGATTTTTTATGAAAAAATGATTTAAATATAAAATGAATTTTATAACAATATATTAAATTAATACCTATTGGGGAATTATTTTAATGAAATTTATATATTAGTTACTTGATGAAATATTTTAATCATTAAAAAATATTCCCCTAAGCAAAGGATAATACAAAATCCAATTTTATTCCTAAATATGTATTTTTTACCCAAAAAACGTTTTTATCACATGTTGAGAAATTACATTAAAACTAAATTCTTCCATTTATAAGTTTTGAGTTAGATAAAATTAATTGCATATTTAGATTCACATGGTCCAAATTTGGTAATTATGCCCAATCTATTTTTAGTCGATATGAATAGTAACCATGATAAATTTATCACCACAAGTTAATCTAGGTTAAGACCAAGTGAAAAGGCCATAGTTAGTCATCTTAATTATTAATGTATGAATTAAATTCTAACATTAAAAAACATTATTCTAAAATGAGTTATTTAATGGACACTTCTCTATGAAGATGACTTATGTATTATTTAAACCAAAATTAAAGGAAAAAATTTGACACTCTTGGTTTTAAATATCATTTATGTGTTCACATAGGAAAAAAATTAGCTATGAATGAATCATAATAGTAATTTTGTGCCTAAAGAAATTTTATTTAAGATAGTAATTTATTTATAATTTTTATGAATTAAATAATTTCTCTAAATTCTTATATACCATTAATTCAATAATTAATCAATTAATAGAAAAATTATATGAATGACATTAAAAATATTTAAAGTAACCTAATTTGAGATATTTAAGGTGATCCCAAAATTATATAGAAGTACATGAAATTTTTAGGATATAATAAAATAATTGTTGGAATTTTACTTATTGTCTTTATATTTTTAATGTCAAAGGAATGGGTTGTATCAAGATTCAAAATAATGATATTTCATGGGGTTAATTTTTTATTAAATAATATAAAAATAATAATCATCATAAATAATAACAAAAGTTGTAATATATGGCTAAAAATTTAATCCCATGTTCATTTATATTCCATTTTCAATCATTTTTCTCTAGAATAGTCCAGTTATATTTTAATATTTAGATAAATTCCAAAAGTCTCCCTCACCTCAACTTTAAAAGGGAACTTACTCATTCACTTCATTTGTCACGACCCGTCCCTCAAGGCCCATGTCATGACTACCCCAACCCCGCCTTCCATAGGCCATGGGATGGAAACTAGCACCAAAAAGGCATATCCCTAAAATGGGAAGGCATTTCCTTTTAACCTGTACAGACACATAGTCAAAGAAAACAACAAGAAACAACCATGATGTAAACTACTATAGTAAAAGCGTGTTGAAAGTAAAGGGGCCGGAATACAAACCCAACTAAAAAATACATGTACAACTGAAAAGTAAAAATACAACTGAAACATGAAAAACATCTCCTGGACTATCCACCGAGGATCCTACCTGAAGGGTAGGTACAACTCATGATCATTTGTTCCAATGTCACATCACGCCAAATGGTCCAACTCCGAGCACTATCCTGTCCTGGCTCCCTCAGCCTCAATCAACGTTGTACGTCATCTGCAAAAGACACAACAAGGTATGGGTTTAGCCCGTGCAGGGGTGAGTATAACGATACTCAGTAGGGACCCCGAGAGCCCCTTAGGTCTCCCAGAGTTCTACAAACGAAAAACCACAAAGCAAAACCTCAATCACAAGAACCAAGCGATAAAAATCAACTCTACTTAGGTATATGACCATATATATACCTAAGTTATCAAGATATACTCATCTCATGCATGAGGGAATAATTCCACCAAGGTAATACAACAAATGTAGAAGTACCACACACATAACACCATGAAGACAGTAGTACCACACATGTAACACCACCAAGATAACACCACGAAGGTAACACAATGAAGGTAACACCACAATCTAGAAGTACCACATAGGTAACGCCACGAAGATAGAAGTACCACACCGGTAACATAATGAATATATCACTGTGAAGGTAAAGACTCAGCTCACACTAGGTATAACTTAATTACAGAAGTAAAAATGATTATTCGTAAAGATAGATCATCTTATTCTGTCAAGAATCACTGCTTTTGACCCACACAGGATCGATTGGTAATAACCCCAAAAGACCCACTCATGATCTGAATCTCACAGGATCAGTCTGTGATTACCCACATAGGATCACTAAGCACTAACCGATATAGAATTTGATAGATGCTGACCTATACAGGATTGATAGATGTTGACCAACTTAGTATCAATGTTTTTTCTTTATGTTACATCCATCCACGAGATTCCTGCAGGAATCAAGATTGATTCGGATAGGATCCATGCCTCAAGCTATCGGTCATACCTGAACTGACATTAAGTTCCAAAAATAAGTATCCCAAAGGGCAGCCATGTCGTAAGGGTTCCAACATGACAGATGACATGTCGATCAGATGCCCAGTCTGTGAGATATGGTCACTTTTGTAAAAAAAAGGTGAGGTTGGATTCAAGTCTGATCTAACCTTGGTCTCACATCAAACTCATACAAATCTCACTCAGAGTATCTCAAAAGGACCTCCTTGTTTCTAGGTTCCTTATGTCAGAGACAACACATCAATCAGATGCCCAGTTTGTTAGTTATATTCCATTTTGTTAAACAAGGGGTGATCACACCTCGGTCAATCCGAGCTCAGTTGGGCCCACTAGAATATTCTAAAAGAACTGTTCTCAAAAGGGGTCCAAACACCACTGACGACGTGTAAACTGGACACCCGGTTTGTCAGTTACAAGTGTTTCATTATTCAAGTACCAGTTGGGTCTTGGCTCTGTCCGACTTTGTCAGACCGGCCCGACGTAACTTGTCCTTAGGTCTACCTGACCCCTCTCGGATCCGGACCACTAAGGTTCAGCCTGATTCACTAGTTATGGCCCATCGGGGTTGGCCTAGTTCGGTTCATAGGCCCAGACTACGGTTGGCCCGACCCACCAGCGTTGCACACTATTCTGCGGGTCCGACCCGCTTGGACGGCTCGTGCCGGCTCGGTCCGCTAGAAGGTGGACCACATCCTTTATTGGCCTCGTGGTTGCGGGGATGTTTCACCCAAATGGTGGGGGTGCTTCCACACATCATTAACTGGTCGGCCAACCAGGTTTCTTTAATGTAACACGATGTGGGCCGCTTCCGCCAGCAGGCACTGCACTTGTCCTGCGCGGCCTGCGCGGGTTCGCCGCCATGTTGCGCTGTCATGTGCCACCTTCTACCACCAGTGGCCAGTTTCTGTGCATCTTCTCTGGCCACTCCCAACAAGGTGAATGTTGATTTCTTCCATGGGTCACCAGATGTTCTCCGGTGTCCGTTCTTGGTACCGTATGCACCTAAAACTCTTCCACATTGCCTCTGACATAGCGTTATCCGCTATTTCATGTTTCCAATGATTTGGAAATTGTTTCCCTGAAGTTAAAACTATGAAATAAGAGGTGGAGGGTCTGGACCTTGTTTTTTCGTCCCACACCTTCCGCGTTAAGGTGATAGAAAGCAAGAGAGGATTTAATTCATCAAAAAAAAACTTCGAAATAAACCCCCTACTTTAATACCTAGCTACAACCACCCGCTTGAATAAACAGGACATGGATCAACCCATTAGTAGGTAGGTCCACATTTGTTATATTTTTCATGAATGGAAAGAGTGGGAACATAAAAGCACGTAAACCCCCCACCTTGGAGTTCTTTGGAGACATCACAATGGTGGAAGGAGAATCTGTGCTTGATGACGACGTCAGTGTTCATCATCCCCAATTCGATACCTCTGTCATTGTTGTCCAAGATTTCATTCCTCATCGATGGAAGATACCACAAAACCTCCTCATAGGTTTCTCCCATCCATCTGAAAGCTTACACCTTAAAATGGCTGTCGGGTCTTGGCCTGCTAGGTACCACTAGTTGCCCCACAAACACATGGTCCCCACCCTAAGGCCCACCTAGGTTCCAGAACGGGTCATCTAACTTATGAAAATACCCAAAAGAATACACATGTCCTTTATAGTGTGCTTTGTCCTCACTCAAACACACCCTAAGAAATGCCCCAAAAGGTCACCCATCCTGATCACTACTCCAGGAAAAGCATGCTTAATTGTGGAGTTCTAATCAGGTATTCTCCCAAAAAGGAAGGTGCACCTTGTTGACATGATTCATATCATTTAGTCATTTTAATCTTTATTATTATGGCATGTTACATACACTTCCCCTTTAGAGAAAAATGTCTTTATTGTGGGATCTACATCTCAACCCATATAGTGTACCTCACTTAAGGCTGGGTACCAACTCTAATACCAAATGAGAGAACTGGGCCCCAGTGATAGCACAACCACCCGACCTTAACATGGCCATTGGTTCCTGGCCTTCCAAGTGCCACCTGTTTCCCTGCAGGCACATGGTCTCCACCATAGGGCCCACCTACGTGCCCGAACTGGTCATCTGACTTGTGATAGTCCCCACATGCCAACACATGTCCTTTCTAGTGTGCTTTGTCCTCACTCAGACACACCCTGGGAAAATTCCCAAAAGGTCACCCATACTAATCAATTATCCAGGCCAATCACGCTTAAATGTGGAGTTCTAATAAGGTAGGATCCCAAAAAGTAAGGTGCACCTTGTTGACATGAGTTGTATCATTTAGTAATTTTACCCTTTATCATTTTGGGGTGTTATATAATTACACAAATTTGAGCCTTATATATCTTAAATAATCAACCAAATTCTCTTATCCACTTCAATATACACATTTTATAGGTGCTGGTATTTCCAAAATACCAACACTAGAGCCCTTTAGTGTAGAACTAAAGCAGTTATTTCAAAGAATATGTAATCACTCTAACCGATCACTTTCTCTTTATACTCTTATATTCCTCCTATAAATCTATGATATGTACTGCAAAATAATAAATTAAATATCATAAATAATCTTAAATTTTATTATTATTATCAAAACACCATTACAAACCCTTTTTCTTATCAAATTAGAAGTGAAAGTATCGCACATGCATATCTACAACTTACTCTCTCCGTGTTGTGATACAATACATTTTTCATCACCATGATTTATGGATGGAAGTTATGATTGGTTTAAGGTTTATATATTAAATATATATTAAATTATTTAACTTCTGTAATTATAATATTTTTTCAACCTTCTTTCCATCCAATATTTTGGGAAATAATAAATTCACTCGTATATACCTATGGACTACCATCACCCTCATGTGATGTGATTACTTTTTCATTTATATTTCAAACGGATTTTAATATGGTTGAATTTTATGAACATATATGATATATAATATATAATACATTATAATAATTCAATAATTTTTATTTATTATTTATCTTTCTTTCATTCCATCAGTCGAAAAATAGAAACATAGTTCGTGTGCATGTATGGCCTATCATCTCAATGAATAGTGTAATTCATTTTTCTATATCCAATTTTTAAAAATTATTATAAATATTAATATAATTAATATATATTATTTTTATAACATTATTTACATTCTATAAATTAGAGTAATATGGTAAAGGTATAAGGGCCAGTACTGATGAACTAAAACATTCTTGGAAAATGAAGTAGTTATCACATAGAATAGTGATATTAATAAAAATATATTAATAATTTGGCTATATGATGTTATAAATAAATTATAAATTATAAATTATATATATATATATTCATGGAAAAATTTTATAATAAATCCATATTTATTAAACATGAGGTTTGAATATGAACAATGAAATCCAATACTTGAAGTAAGGGGTTATTTAATAATCCCATCATTATTCGGGTTTTTTTTGTTTAAGTAAGTATCAACTAGGGAATATTTATCTTACATGTCCAAGGTTTCTAAAATTTATTTCTATTTTTTTAAAATTATTCTAAAATTGACTAAAATCATTTTCGATAATTTTTTAATTTTGAAAAAAATTATTTTTAAGGATTATTTTTTCATTTTATAAATGAAACTCTTTGATTTTTCCATCAATAATACTGAAGGAATTTTTTTAACATATATAGACTGAGTTAATTTTCTGACCATCATGATGAATCAATGATTTGAAGATTAAATCACAAGTTTAAAATATTATTTTAAAAAAAATCCATAAAAGTACATAGATTTTAATGAAAGTTATTTTAAAATAGAAAGGTTAGTTTCATCAAGAATTATTTAAAGTGATCTTTAAAAATCATTTTTCTATCCAAGAAGAAATCATTTTAGTTTCTAAGGGTTATGTTATGTTGGAATGTTTATAAGACCCATTCATTTCCCTAGGTTGTGATATGATGAAAGTTTTTTATTCTTGTTTCACACATATGTATGGTTTTCATTATGTTATGGGTGGCACCTATATCTCCATCTAATTAATTGGGTAAACAATGACATCTCATTAGATAAATAAGACTAGAATGGGGAGTGAACCCTGTTTAGGAAGGAACTTGTCCACCTTGATAATCTTAGGAGTGAACCTTGAATTCAATGATGGAATGGGGAGTGAAATAATTCCACTATGATGGTCTTGGAAAATATCTTTGAATATTAAGGAAATCATTTTCTATTATTATGTTTACTCCAAAATTCCATGTCTTTTTCCAATGTTATTCTCCCATGGATCATGTTTCTTTATGATTCAAGTATTGTGAACTTCCAAGATTTATTCTATGACTCAAGATGAACATTTTTTATATGTATGGTATAGTTTTCTATTTTTATTCCCATTTTCTTATGTTAGGATTAATATCTACCATATTTACCCTTACTAATCATCTGATCTCACCCTTTTATTTTGATTCCTTTACCCATGATATGAAAAAATGTATAAAGTATGATGCATCAAAAAGGTGCTAGTTCTAATGAAATAATTGGGTGATGAAGGAGATAATTTCCTAACTAATTATTTATGTTTCTTTTTTTCCAATGGAACTATACATTTATGATCTTTAGGTGTGTATTTTTGTAATGTAATGAATATTCATCTGTAATATGTAATATCGTTGTATGAAAAGTTTGGGTCACTATAGTTGGTATTATTGGACGGGTATAGTTAAAATTTAGAATATCGAGTACGAAAAATAAATTCATAAGTCTATGTTTAGGATAAGATATTAACGTTTTAATAACGATCATGATTGAACTAGTTGATACATTATGTTTCATAAAATACGGTGTCATGATTTAGACATATTATAATTTGTTTTCATGATTATGTGATTTTACACTATGATTATTGTTTATAAAACTAGGATTTATGGTTTTACTTAATTTATCGAATATAAAGGAATCATATTAATATTGAATGTGATGGAAAATACACTTATTATCATCCTTATTAATAGAACTTTATAGAAGCTGGATTATAGAAACTTGTTACTATTGTGAAAAAAATTTCTTAGGATATCCATGATGACGAGTTTCCAAATGATCAATGTTGGGAACAATATACAGTTGATTCTTTCTTGTGGAAACATCCACCTTCATTCATTGAGTCTCCTGGACCACTAGTAGCAAAGTGATGGATCACTACCACTAAGAAAATATTTTCTATTCTTCAATTCTTAAGACATGAGAAATTATTCTAATCGATTTATCATCTAGAAGATGAAGTATATTATTAGGGGAATCTTACCGAGAATATGAGGAAAGAAGAATAAATTTAATCTATGTAATGTGATGAGTTTAAGAGGATATTATTCAAAATTACATCCCTAAAATTCTACATACAAATATGGAGAAGGGAAATGTTTAAATAAAGATAAATAAAAATTATTCCATTGGAACATGTAAGAAAATTTTTGATAGGCTTGCATGGTATGCCTTTGGTTAAATTATTATCCTTTAAAATAAAATTGATCAATTATTTATTTGCTTAAAACTAATTATTCTAAAGTAATTTTCTATAATAGAATTCATTAACTATGAAGAAATTTTTTTATTTCACTCATGGTGGAGGTGTATATGGAGATTGGAGTTACCCAATAATTTCTGGTTTTCATAAGAAAAGACAAATGTATTTGAAAGGAAATTCTAAAACCCATGTACAAAAACAGACAATCATTCCTTCATGATGGTGTATGGAAAGAAACATGTGGTTAATTGTTATAAGTGGAATGGAAAATGTCTCAATTAATTAAATTAAGGTCATTTGAAAATTGATTTCTAAAGTGATGAGAAGAAGGTAGATAATGATATGAATAGAGAGAAAGTGTCATGGAATCCACCTCAAATCCTCCAATACTAATGATATAAGGATTTTAGACATTATTCCAACCATTTCATGGAACTAATGGATTTTTATGATCATTTTCAATATCCTATTGAGCCCAAATATAAAGGGAAATCTCATTCGATCACAACTACTAAAGTGGGTTATTAGAATTACATGGTAAAAGGAGCACATATCATCCACTCCATAATTG
This sequence comes from Viscum album, assembly GCA_963277665.1. NCBI lineage: Eukaryota > Viridiplantae > Streptophyta > Magnoliopsida > Santalales > Viscaceae > Viscum > Viscum album. Next base: position 1,244,903,285 of record OY728153.1, read on the forward strand.
ATAATTCTTTATTTGATTCTAGACACACCCACTCTATTGTTGATAAGTAATTTCCAAATGGAATAACTATATCACCTTAACTGTTATATATTGAATTATATATGAAAACTCCTAACGCTATAATGGTCTTGTCTCAGGATTATAGTTCTTCTCTAAATTGATTTTTTTGGAAAGTGTTTCCTGTAAATCTTTAATTCTCCCTTTAGCTGAATTATATGTGATTCGTGGAATAGACTTTATTTCCTTATTTATATCCCAAATTAATATCTATGTATGGTAAGTCATGTTTTATATTCATATTGAACCTATAATAATTTATCGATGCAAGTATTAATATGAACATCTAATGAAAATTACTTCTATCTCGTGGGTGTTAATTATTAAAATATAGGGTTATCTATTTCATAGGGTTTTAGAGAATCACAAAATTTAGGATTCACCTATTTTGTGAGAGTTTTTTGATGTATTTACAGAAGTATTTTCAGGTGTTCTACTAAATCATAAAGTTGATTTCCTAATAGAATTCATAACTATTGATATGCCTATTTCAAAGACTCCAAACAATGGATATAATAAATTCATAGGAATTAAAGGATAAACACTATGAGAATCTTGATAATTGATTCATATACCCTAATACATCACCTTGGGGTTCACCTATTTTATTTTTAAATATTAGAGATGGTTTAATTCTTATTTTTATTTATTATCTGGAGATTAACATAATAAAAATCAATAACAAGTATCATCTCCTGCATATTGATGATATAATTTATCAATTCCAACGACTCGATGTATTTTTGTGATTCAACTTCGTTCTATATATCATTAATTGAGGGTTAAGAAGGAGGATATACCCAAGATGGAATTATGAACAAGGCATGGATGCTATTAATTTATATTTATGCCTTTTGGTCTTACTTATTCCCTATATATCTTCATTAACCTAATGAATATAGTCTTTATAGACTATCTTGATCCGTTTTTGGTAGTATTTATAGAATATATTAATGTATATTAATTAATAAATTATGATAGTGGAGATCACTAGAGGATTTTTTGAAGGCCCTGAATAAGGAAATGCTTTATAAAAAAGTTACCTACTATGAATTTTGGCTTCAGAAAGTTTCATTTTTAGCTAATATAATCTCATGTGAGGGTATATATATAGATAATTTAAAGGAATAATTTATTAGGAAGCGGCATATAACAAATACAATGATGACAATATTTAGTTTCCTTGGGTTGAAAGGATATTATCGATGTTTTTTGAATGAATTTTCATAACTATCTAATCCAATCACCAAAGTGACTCTGAAAGGAGTTAAGGTTATATGGATAGAATAATGTAAATAGAATTTCTTAGAGATGATAATACGGTTGGTTAGTACACTTTTGCACACACTAACTTTTAGTATATAATGGTTTTTGATCTATAGTGATTCATTAAAGAAAGGGTTGGGTAGTGTTCTCATGAAAAAGTGTATTGTGATAGATTATTCTTCACTCCAATTAATATTCCATGATAAAAATTATCCAACTCATGATTTCAAGTCAGCTAAGGTAATTTTTAAATTAAATTTATAGAGGTATTGTCTCAATGGAGAAAGTTGGGAAATATATAATGATCAAAAAAGTTTAATGATTATTTTAAAAAAAAAATATTTGAACATGTGATGAAGAAGATTTTTGGAGATGATTAAAGATTACGACTTCTCAATACATTACCACTATGCTAAAAAAACAAGTTGGCATATTCATTGACCTGAAAGGATCATGCTAGAGTATCTATGATAAGGATCATAAAATAAATAATATTTATGGATTTACGAATGATGGATATAAAAATATAAATAAGAAGGGGATAATTATTATCTAGCTCAAATGAATGTTCAATCATCTATCCAAGTGATGATTAAATACGTGCAAAAGTATTAGGTTGAGCTAAAAAAGTTGGTGAAAAATGTTCCTGAGTTTAACGTTGATTTTTAGGGAATAATAATTTTCATGAACCATGTATGTGTCCCACCCAAAACATATTTTAAAATTTATATATTAAATTGTAATCATAGTTTATTTTATTCTATTCATTTTGGAAGTATAAATATGTATAAATAATTGAAATAATTTTTTTGATGGGTTGGAATAAAGATATATATTTTATATTATGTTCTTAAATGCTTGTTTTTTTACTAATATAAGGTTGAGATACAAAAGTCACTACAACAAAATAGGGTAATAGTGATAGTTTATTTGGAGCGGTTTCAGAAACCACTATTAATTTTTTTCAACTATTTATCTTCAGTTATTTAAAATATGACACTAAATATTTTGATTTAAACAAAAAAAAACTCTACCGTTATCCTCAATCATACCATCTATAATCCTACCACTCTCCCCCAATCCCCCAATCCCTAGCCCTATCCCCCTCTCCAGAACCCATTTAACCTCACAGTTGTTGTCTATTGCACCTTGTTGTTTTCCCTCACCCCTTATTCCACCTCTCTACTCCTCCCTCTCTCCCTCAAACCCCCCTCTACCCGAGTACAAGCCATATCCAAATCTATCATTGCACGTTTCCACCTCCCCTATTTCACCTCACTTACACCCCCCGTTTGGTGATTCTTGATCCTTAAATTCTTTAATTTTTTTGTGTCTCAACTTTAAGGGTTCATTGAGTTATGGGATTTTATAATTATTATAATTTAATTCTGTATGAATATTAATTTTAAAATTAGTTTCTTCCATTTTTTGGATGGTTGAATTTATCTAATAAAATATAATATACCATTTAAAGAAATTGAATGGAAAAGGGGTGCTTATCCTGTGATTTACATGATTCCATGTTATTTTTGGTATATTTATGCTTCTTGGTTGATGTTGTTTATTTGAGAAAATATTCTTGTTTACATTGTGATGTTATGATCAAGTCCCATAATTGGTTAATCACTTAAATAAAATAGAAAATTGGTTGTATAGATATATTGGATTTTTTTGACATTATTTATTCCCTCACTGAGAGTTTACTATGTAAAGAATTATTCAAAGAGGTTTTTTAATGTGATTCTTAATTTATTTATATGTTTTACCAAATTTAATAATTGGGTAACTACTTATATTTAAATATTAATTAGAATGTCTAAAATTATAGAACACTGATATTAATATATGCGCTCTATCAAATAGTTTCATAAGTTTTAAAAGTTTCAATCATTAATTTCTATCCATAGATAATAGTGTTCAATATTTTAACATATTCCACAATGGGGTTCCAAATCAAAAAAGTTATTCTTCGAAAGATTGATTTAAATGATTAAAATGATATTGATTGGTTACTTATAATATCATTATTATAAGGAATTTTTTTACATTATAGAATTATAAATATGATATTAATTGATTATAAATATTATATTCCATAATAAAATTAATTTTTAATAAAATTCATTAAAAGAGTATGTGAAAATTAAAGGTCATCCCTCACTTTGGTATTGTAAAACCGCCATAGTGAATGATTTTTTTAAAGTGTTTTAAGAAGGGGAAACTAATATTTATTTGATTTATGAAATTAATATATAATAATTCAACTATTTTCATATTGTTAATTTTAATGATCCCTTATATTTTATAATGGGAAAGATGAGAATAAAAATTAAAATAATCATATTTTGAATAATTCTATTTGAAAAAGTAATGGATTTTGAAAAGTGATTGATGAGAGGGAATTCATAATATATCAATCACAATATAACCAATATATGATAATACCATGTAATTAAAAAAATTAAAATATAGAAATATTGTGTGGATATGCTATTATAACTAAATAGTTCTGAAATAAAGGTTTAATATAAAGAACCATTACCATTATCTTTCAGACACCTTCATTAATAATCACATTGAATTAGGGTTTTATAATTTTTTTTGGAAATTTAGAGAAATTATTTTGGAAACTATTTCTCATTTACATAGATAATGTGATATTATTGGTGTCGGTTTTTAATGATGTTTTTAAATATTATTTGAATGTTTTTAGCCAGTTATATATGTTTTTTAAAATTTATTTTTCTTAAAAGGGAAATGTGTATGTTTTTAATACATAAAAGTTTAGTAGTTTTGAAAGTATACTCTTAATATATAATTTTGATATATTAATAAGAATTATTATTTGAGTTGAATGATTAATTTCAACATGTTTTAATGGATTAAATTATAACCCATGATAAGTTTGATAAACCAAAATATTGACATGAAAAAAGAGATATAATAGAATATATGTCTTCTGTTAAAAGCTTAATATTCATGGTAAAATATTTCATTCCTCTTTTGAGCATAGTGTTAAAATGGTTATTCATTTCTTTATAATAAAAATATTTAATTAATGTTATACATGTTTATTTTTGGATGATATGTGAGTTTTATAATTTTAGAACTTTTAGCTCAACATTTTCATTTTTGGGGATTCTTGTTATTACTATTTTCATTATAATTTCATTAATTTTTGTTAAATAGAATGTTAATGAGAATGGTTTATGGGGAATTGAGTATGATATTGAATCCTATTAATTTAATGATTAGAATGTTGGAATAAATATTATTCTTTTGTTGATAAATATGTTAAGTTCCATAATAGGGGAAATTAAAATTGTTTTATTGTTTGAAAATTTTGATAGGTTTTTATTAAATTATTTAAATAAGATGAATTACATGTAGTCCATCAGATAAAAAAATATATTTTATTTTAAATCTTGATAAAATTTTTAGGGTTTTTATTTTAGATAAAAACATATTACCTATTGGTAAAACATAAAATTAATATGGTTTTTATATGTTTAAAAAATAATTACATTATTTCTATAAGTTAGTAGTTTTGATTCCACATACATAATTCTCTATTTTTAATTACAATTTATAATCCATCTTACCTTATTTATAAACATGACACAAAATTTTTCATGGGTTTTAATTTTTTTTAATAAAGTGTTGGCATATTGTGATACATATGGATAAAAGATGGATCACATTATTGAGGAACACACATTAGTATGCTAAGGGTTTGGAAGAGTTTTCAGATTCTTCATTTTTTAATTCATCTATTTATGGGAGAATAATATGTTCATGTTCAAACTACATATTTATAATATGTTTGAATAGATATAATGTTTATGAACACTTAATATTGAATAAATTCCCCACTCAATATTTGTGTTGGATTGTACATGGATAATTAAAAATTATTGAAGGTTTGAGCACATATGTGAATTGAGAGAATGTTCTCTGAACCACATTGAAAATGGATGATTAAATTAAAAACCTTATAAACAATGAATATGGCATTTCCAGGAAAAAACATCAACATCAAAACATATCATAATAACTATTTTTCGATTCTATAAATAGCAATATGAAAAAGTGATGTTTTTGGACTATAGGAAAACCATATCAAGATTGTAGCAAATAGTTGGCTCTACCTCTATATTATATAGAAAAAATTTAAGAGAAATATACACTAATTATTAAAATGTGTTTGAGGTTTTAGTTGATGATAGAAATTATGTGCTATGTTGTGGGTGTTTGAAAATTTCAAAATATTATTTTTTACTGAAATTGTACCTTATAAAATGACTATGTGGAATGGAATTTTTATGTTATTAATTTCCTAAAGATAATATCATTGATTAATTTTATTATATGAAAAAAATTCACAATAATGTGATAAATTATAAAAAAATACATTCTTGTACCAAGGGTTATATGCTTTATTGAGGAGAGGATTCAAGAAAACATGATTACAAAAAATGTTCTTCTTATAAATGGAAATAAATGGGTGATTTTTGAAGTATAAATCTACATACTAATATTAATAAGATTAAAAGGAACACACACGAATTTTTTTTCATTACTTCCGTTCAAATCCTTGATTGTAATGATTATTCATATCATCAAAAACCACCGAGCACATGATGTAGAATTTTATAGATAATAAAAATGATTGGTTAATGTGAAATATAAGAGATTCATAATCCAGGAATACATTTGATTCATTACATCAATATTTCTCATATAATCCTTATAATGTGATTTTTGGAATGGTTTCTGATGGATTCAACCCATTTGGGACTTTGAGCACTAGTTATAGTATTTGGAAGGATGTTTTGATCCCTTACAATCTGCCTATGTGGATGTATATGCAAATAAATGTCTTTTATAATTTGTATTATTATTACTGAAAACCAAATTCCTCAAAATGATATTGTTTAATAATTGAAGCCTCCAATTGAAGAATTATTGGAATTCTGGATCATTGACTTGGAGACATATGATGCATCTTCGATAAAAATGTTCAAATTAGAAGCTTCTCTATTATGGACCATTATTGAATTCCCTCTACATGTGAATTTATCTATATGAAATAATTACATGCATTTGGATTGTCTTATTTTAACTTTTATTTTGATAATGAATGACTACCTTATAGTAAAAAACTATTCTTCTAGTGTCATTGAAGATTTATTGATGAATCTCATAGATTTCGATTGAAAAAGTCATAATTAAATGGTTCAATTGATCATAGACTACATCCAAAGTAATTGAAAGGTTCTAAAATATTGGCACAATAAATAATTTTTTAAATAGAATTTGTAAAGGTTCATCATTGGAATTGTAGTGGGAAATGAGTTTAAAGTTCATCATCAAGTGAAATCAGAACAAAAAATGGAATGAATAAGTATATCCTTCAGATTTCTATTTTGGGAAATTTATTTTTTTCTGAATAATATTGATGTTTTGCATATTGAGGAGAATGTTTTTCTAAATTTGATCTTCACATTTCATAATGAGCATGAAAATCAAAGGACTATCTCAATTCATAGAAGGACGTATAGAAAATGATCATTAAATGTTCTCTCTTGTGAGACGAGAATGTAAAGTATGCTCTCACAATTTTTTGAAAGGAAAATAGAGATAAACACAAATCCCTTAATATATTAAAACATATGAAGGAATTTTAGGGGTATTCAAGTAACATCCCAATGGGTGTTGACTTAAATAACCATAGTTTACATGAATTTAATATCCATGATTCACACACATTCTTAATGTAGGTACAACAATTGGCATTGCATAAATTATTTCCTTAAAAGGTTATTTCTTTTGTAATCAAATTTTATACATTTTTTAGAAAACTGTGTGAGAATAATTTGAAACCATATGAACTTTAAAACCTTCAAGAGATATTTTTATCGACACTTTTTGAAATGGAGATGATCTTTTCTTCGTAATTCTTTACTTTTAGGATGCATTTAACTATTAATTTGGTTGATAAAGCTAAATTGGGTGGACCTGTATATTTTAGATGGATGTATCCAATTGAGAGGTAAATTATTAGTATGTTTTTAATCATATAAAATCATTACTTGTAACTTCATTAAATGAAAAAATTTGTTTTATTTATTTTATTTCACATATATCTTGTGAATTTGAAGTCATACGTGAAAAATAAAGATCAATATAAATGATCTATTTATTAATGCTATTTGTAAGAGGGGTGTCTTAATTTTTTTAATATTATTGAATTATATTTTGATAGAATTAAATCTAGTTGGACAAGATGATTACACATTTAATCAATCTCAAAAACATGAGAAATAAAATATATTTCCTATTATTAGTTGATCAGTTAGGAGGGGCTCAAATGTTACACTGATAGAAATGGAATTATTAGATGCATATTGAAACATTATACTGAATAATGAAATTATAGATTCATTTATTATAGAACTAATGATACAAACAAAGATACAAATGATAATCTGAATAGAAAATGAAAAGTATATAAAAAAATCTATTAATATAGATCTTGTAGAATGATATATAACATGTGTAAGTTCATAAATATTGAAATCAATATGGATATTAGGTTAAAACATATATTTTTTAAATATAAAAAGGTATATTACTTATTTATATCATGAATATTGATATTCAAGTTGTGTTATAATAACATTTGTTGTTTCTGGAGTGCATTCCTCTAAAACAGGATAGAAAGTTTGACTCTTACAATATAAATGGCAGTAAATTTCATATAGGCAATCAAGTAGTGGCTTTGAAAAAACGAAATAGTGGTATATTTATTTTATTGGAAGTGGGATACTATATAAAGTTGAATGATAATATATAATTAAACTACCATAAGCATTTTTGAGTTGGTTTATTTAAATTAAATTGGGCTGATATTATTAGGGGTGCCAAAAGATATTCTGTGCAATTTGATTATTATAACTACTCTCACTTGATGGATGTTGGTGGCCATGAATTACATGATCCTTATATCTTATAATCATAAGAAAAAAATGGTATATTATGTCGAAGATGTTGCAGATAAAGGGTGGAGTGTATATTTTCATGTAAAACAAAGATCCTTGTATGTTATGGGTGATGAAGTGAAATATCTGACCTTGGAGATTGAATCTCATCAATAGTAAGAATTGAACTTATTCTCCAATCATGATATTGAATCTATTATTATTTCAAGGTTGGATGAAGTAGATGAAGTAATGACGGAGCATTAAAATGACATTATTGAAGTAAAAAATGATGGTATATGCAGTCATCCATTCATTTATCAGCCACTTATTTTATATGTTCATCCGTTAAATATATATATATATATATATATTAGTGAGTACTATACATATATTATCATTTCTATTTTTTATGCATGAGTTTTGTTACTACAATGGTGTCCCGTTAGATGACTCTAGATGATTATTTTCCTAGACGAGGTTTTTTCCATGCAAAGAAGAATTCAGTAATAGGGGGATCATATAAACAAACAAGATGAAAATGTTATCGTTCTATAGAATATTTTTATTGAATTATATCAAAAGATGACTAGATCTACCCTTGGGGATATTGTATCGATGGTAGAAAGTGATCAGGTAAATCACACAATTTCAAAATCATTTAGTACACAAAATTTTATTAGTTTTAAGTTTAAATTTTAATCTACAATACTATGTAATTTTAAATATAATTATCCTGAAGGTGTTGATAATAGGATGAGGATATGGAGAGGGAGAGGGTTTCAAGAAAATTTCATCAGGTAGTTATTACGGTTCACTTCGTATTTAGAGATGATGTCAATCTAAACTTATATCACTTTATGTATAATTATTTCAAAGGTTACAGTTACAACATTATTGATCCCATTTATTATCTTTTTTTCTTTATCAAGAGTAATGTAAAATTGTTAAATAAAAGAGTGATTCATATATATTATAAATGGGAACTTTTTTAATGGATTTTGGAGGTGGGATTGATATATTGTTTTATGATATATTCATTTATGTTTTTCTTTGGATGTTCTGGGGCCCAATATTTTTCAGTTGTACTTTTTTTTAAAGAAGTATTTAGTGGTGTTTTAATCAACTATAAAAGAAAAAAAAATTATTGGAGTTTTAAACTACAGATATATAATGTTGAGTAAAATTTTTTAGTAGTTTTTTTTAGAGGTGGTTTTCCCTCCCAAAAAAACATAGGGATATAATGGAGGTATGAACTACCATTATATCTATGACAATTTTTAGGAGGGAACACTACCTTTGAAATAAAAAAACCACCTCTAAGAAAACATTCTTCAATGGTTATTATAAAGTACCACTAAATTGAAGGAACTGACATGAGTTAGATTTCGATCCCAACTTTAGGATCTATTTTTTGGAAACTATTGAAGAAACATTTAGTGGTGGTTTAAAAGGCCATCATTATTTGATTATTTTCCAGTGAGTCTAAGGGGATTTATCAAAAAATTACTATACCTGAATGGAAATGGAAAAACATCACGATGCATTTTCTCTTCAGACTTCCTAAAATATATGAAAGAAATAATGTTTTAGGAGTTATTGTCAATCATATTACCAAGTTATCACACATAATTTTTTTCAAAGAAGAATTGTATCTTAATAAATTTCCAAATTATATATTAAGGACTTTTTAACATTTTATGGAGTCAAATTTACATTATATCTAATAAAGATATGAGGTTTACCCTGAATCTCGGGATAAGTATTCAGAAGGATCTAGATATAAAGTAATGTTTTATAAAAACTTATCATCCTTAATCAAATGGTTAGTCTGGGAGGGCAATTCAATCTCGATAAGAAATTTTAATATATTTTGGTGTGTGTTTTAAATTTGGTTGGCTTCAACACCTTACATTCTTATAATTTTCTTATAATAATATATTTTAATCCATCTTTAAGAAATACCCATATTAATTCATCTATGGTATAAGGTAAATATATAAAACATTCTAAAATGATGTTTGAGAAAGAAATTTGTTGGGACTTTATCTACGAAAGGAGATGTCAATGAAGGTTTGATCAATTGAACAATACATAAGATCATCTCATAATAATATAAAAAATTATATCAACAGTAATAAAAAAGATCTATTATTTGATGTGGGTGAAAAGTTATTACTATTAATATATCCTTGGAAAAGGGTGATTATATTTTAAAATAAGGTAGAGTTAAGATCTTGTTATATCAATCATTTGGAAATTCGTAATTGAGTTGGAATGGTATCATATCGATTGACACTTCCATTGAATCTCTATTAAGTTCATGATGTTTTCCATGTAACTTTTCTATGGATTAACATAACAGAAACTTCAAATGTAATAAAATAATAGGTCTTACCACTGGAGAAATATAATTCCTATGTATAACAACTTGTAGATATTCTATATTGTAAAGATAGTGTTCTACAAAACATGACCACTCTCCTAGTAAAATATTTATGATGACACGCCTACTTAAGGAGGATATTTGGGAACCTAAGGATGTGAAGAGAATGAGGTATCCTCATATATTTGTATATAAGTGGTGAATTTAAAGGTAAAAATTCATTTTAATTGGGGTATAATTTAACACCCTAATGTTTTTATGAAATATTTTATTTCTTAGATAACATGTCTTTCATGCACCAGTAAGATCAAATGAACCACGTAACATTATTAAAATTTCATGTGTTAATTATCACATAGCCATTATATTGGTGGGTATGTATTATAATAAATAAATTATGATAAATATATGGTCTATTTATGTATTAAATAAAATCATGATTATACTTAAAAAACAAAAATTATTTTAAAATAAAAGTGACATTTTTTTGAATAGAAGAAAATTGTTTTCGGTGTATAATAAATTTTATAGTAATATAGTAAATTAATCCCAATTTTTAAATAATTATAATGAAATGTATATATTGTTTAATTTAACAAATTTTTTAAACATTAATAAAATATTTTTCTAATCATATTATAATAATAAATCCAGTTGTGCAAAAAAATGTGTTTTTTACAAAAATGTACTTTTTGTCACACATTGGACACTTACATTAAAATTATTTTTTACATTTATAGGTATTTAATTTTATAGAATTAATTAAATATTTATAATCAAAAGGGTAATATTTTTTATTAACCACTACTATTTTTTGTGAGTATGAATAGTAAACATTATAAAATATATCACCTCTTTTTAATATTGGCTAAAACGAGTTGATAAGGCCATAATTATTCATCCTAATTATTATAGGATAAACTAAATGTGACCCTTAAAACATAATTTTGCTGAGTTATTTATTATACATTCTTCCATGAAATGACTTATATATTATTTAAGCCAAAATGAAATGACAAAATGTCACTCTCTTGTTTAAAAATATCATTTATGTAATTAAATAGGTAAAAAATTAGTTATTAATGAATATTAATATAAATTTTGAGCCTAATTAATTTAAATTAATGATGGTAATTTTTTTATAATTTTTGGCAATTAAATAATTACCATAAATGCTTACAAAATTTTGATGAAATAATTATTCAATTAACATAAAAATAAATTAAATGACACTTAAAAAATTAAAATTAAAATCATATGATTTATTTAATGTTATCCAAGAATTATTTAGATAACAATTTTCTGTTTTAGTTATAATAAATATATGGCCCTAATTTAACTTTTTTCTGGATATTTTTAAAGTCAACGTAATGAATACTATCAAAATTTAAATTAATAATATTTCATGGGATTGATATGTTATTAAATTATTTAAAAATTATAAAAAAATTAAATAACAACAATTGGTATAATAAATTATATAAAATGTAGTCCCATGTACAATTTATATTCCATTTCGAATCATTTTCTTCCGTAATAGTCTTATTATATTTTAATCTCTTGAGAAATTCCAAAAGTGCCTCTCACCGCAATTAAAAAAGGGTGCTTCTTCATTCATGTCACTAAAATACATTGAGAATTCTAGATTGAAGATACTATATAACAATATATTATCCAATTCAATATAAATATTTAAGAAGTTATCTTATTTCCAAAATACCAACACTAGAACTATTTATTGAAGATTTAAAGGATTTGTATCGAGGAAGAGGTAATCCCTCTAACTAATCACATTATTTTTCTAATATTCTATAACCCTGAAAAATTTTATGATATTTGTCAAAGAATAATTTAATAAATATCCTAAATATGATTAAATGTTTTTATGATTATTCAAAATTTATTTTACACCATCTTTTCCATCAAGTAAGAAGTGAAAGTACCACTCGTGTGTACATACAGCTTACCGTCTCCACATAGAGATACAATTAATTTTTCATTGCTATATTTTATGGATGGAAATTGTGAAGTTTTAACTGTTTACATTTGAAAAATAAATTAGTATTATACTTATATAATTATAATATAATTTCTACCTTCTTATCATCCAATCTTTAAGTAAATGGCAACATTGCCCATTTGTATGTATGGACTATTATCTTCATGATGGGTTGAGATTTTTTTTTCATATATATTTTACTTGGGTGGTAATATGGCTTAATTTTTATGAATATACATGATTTATAATATTTCATAATAATTATATAAAGTTCAGTTATTATTTACCTTTATTTTATTCCATCATTCAAAAATGGGAACAAAGTCTACACATATGTACAGCCTACAATGTCCATGAACAGTGTAATCCATTTTTATATCTCTATTTTTTTTAAATGATTATATATATTCATATAATTAATATATATTATGTTTATAAAATGATTAAAAGTATGTAAATTATTGGACTACAATCAATGTATAAGGATCCAGACTACTGAACAAAAACATGCTAGGAAAACAAAGTAGTTATCACTCATAATAGTGAATTTAAAATAAAAAATTTCATAAATGGGTGATAATATGTTAAAAATAAATTATACATGGTATGATTGATATATATTTATGGAATTAAATTTTTTTAAATACATATTAATTATGTAGTGTTTTTTAACATGAATAAGGAATGGAGAAACTTTTGGTAGAAGTTTATTTCAAAAACTCATCATTATTAGGGATTGATTTTATTTAATTCCCCAGGGAGGAATATTTATCTTACAAGTCCATTTTTTCTAAAAATAATATCAAATAGTTTTTTACTGCTCCCCAAAAAAATAAAATAATTTTTATGCTTGTTTTAATTTTTACAAAACAGTTTTAAAGGAACCTTTTTGTGATTTTATAAATGTGTTTCGGTTTGAGTTTTTTGACAGAAATACTGAAGGAACGTTTTTTCAAATTATATGGTATGAGAAGATTCTATATCCTTGTGATTCCCCAATGATTATAAGATAAATTTACAGGGTTATAAAGTTTTTTTAATATAAAATTGAGCATCATTATAAAAAATATTTTAAATTTTTATGGTTAGTTTTCTCCAGAATTATTCCAAGGGATATTTCAAAATTAGTTTTCAATACTAGATGACATACTTTAATGTTATTTATGATTTATTGTGGATATTATTTAATTAGAAAATTCTTATTATTTATCAAAATGGTTTAGGTTTATTCTTAATTGAATTTTATAAAACCTGTTTCTTTTTTATTGGTTTTGTTAGGTTGAAATGTTTTTGAAACCCATTTCTCTTAAGAGGTTCTAATATGATGAATGATATATGTTATTATGGCATAAATATGAATGATTTTCATATGTGATTGTTGGTGCCTATATCTCCTTTCAATTAATTTTGGAAATAATGATATCTCATGAGATAAACCAGACTGTAATGGATAGCGACCCAAGTTCTATAAGGAACTTTTCTACCATTACAGTCTTGGGAGTAATACTTAACTATTGTGATGATTTGGGGAGTGAACCCATTACACCATGATTGTCTTGGGAAAATATCCTTGTCTATTAAAGAAATTATTTTATGGGCTTATGTGTAAGTTAAAATTACATGTCTTATGGAAATTCTATTCTCTCATGTCACATGTTTTTTATGATTCATTTCTTATGATCTTCCAAGATTTTATCCATGAATCAAGATTATTATTTTTGATATGTAGTATATAATATTCAAATGTTATGACATTTTACTCATGTCATTATTTATATCTCCCTTTTTTAGACTTACAATGCATCTGATCTCACCCTTTTCTTATTTTTTGTTTATCCAAGACATGAATAATGGTATTAAGTATGGTACATAAAAAATTGTTCTTGTAATGAAGAAATAAGTGTGAGATATTGTAGATATTTTATGAACTAGTTGTTTATATTCCCATTTTCCCAAAGGAACTATAACTTTATGATACATATGTTTTTGATTGTTTGATGTAATGAATATTCATCTACAAATATTTAATATCTATGTACTAAAATCATTGGTCCTTATATAACAACAATGTAAAAAATCAATGGTGGGAAGACCATTAATAGATGGAAACAAGATGGGAACTCTATGTTGTTGTTTTTTTTGTGATCAAATTGGTGTCACACTGTATTGTAAATAATAAAACATTTCTTTTTATCAATAATCAAAATGGTTTTTTCATCCCGAAATTCAGAATATGTATATGTCATTGAAAACACATTTCTAGTGGGCTAGAATGAAAAGGAAAGTGGATAAGTTTTTGTTGGCATTCCTCCCTTGTTAACAGGTCATGATAGAGAACTAATGACTAAGTGGTATATTGAAATAATTAACCATACCAATCTATAATTGTGATTGAATATCTAGTTATTTTATTCACAAGTATACTAGGATTGGTTCGAAAACATGATTCAATATTGGTTATTCTGAATCGGCTTAAAAATTTGGATCACATCATCCCATTTCATAAATACAAAATGGTGGAATAATTGGAATGCTCTATATTATCAAGGTCATAATGATTCATGAAATACGTATTGTTGATCATTTTTTAATGAGATCATATTTTTAAATCTCTTATTTAGCAATCATTACAGTAATATTTGGCTACACATTTGACCATGATCACTGCTTATCATTCTCAAACACTTGGATAATTGGAATAGATGATCCAAATATTGGAGGACATTGTCAAATATTATTTAATGGAAATTGGATTCTTATTATTGGATCATATAATATCATTATAGTTCTCTTAGAAAAAAATTTATCTAGTCTCGATAAATATGGATCCTTTTGAATCGTCTTATGGTCACTCATATTGGTCACTACTTTTAGGTAATAAACCTTAGAAACTTTCTTATTTTGACATAGTCTTATTGAGGAGATGACTAAGAAAATTTAGATGATTAGGAAGAGTACAGTGATGAATCAGAGCCAATAGAAATATTATGTTGATTATTGTTTTTGGAAGCTATCATTTGATATGGGATGTCATGTGTTTTGAAAGTTTCCAAGACTGGGGTATCAAATTATTTGTATGAAAGGTAAATTGTCTCCTAAGTACATCATCCCTCTATAAATACAAAAAACATATTGGTGATGTGAATTATAGGTTGTCTTTACTTCCATGATTTAGATCCATACAGAATTTATATCTTGTATCTCAATTGAAGATGTGTCATCCTATTTCTGACCATATGATTCAATGGGATCATGTTGATATTGTAAAGACCGAAATTTTTATCAATGGAATTACCTTCTTATAATTATGCATTATAGTATAATCACAATATGAAGTATAATGACATATCATGACATGAAATACTATGTGACCATTAATGTCATGAACCATCCTCGGGGCCCATGCTGTGACTACCCCAAGCTTGCCTTCCATAGGCCAGGGGCTGGTGACTAGCACCAAAGGCATAAATCCCAAAAAAAGGGAAGGCATTGCCTTTATTAGTAAACAAAAACAATAGAATACACAATATAAGTAAGCACTAAGTAAAACTGAAATACAAAAATAAGTGTTGAAATGAAAGGGGCCAGAAATACAAACCCAACAGTAAGTACAATATAGCTGAAAGACTAGTACAATAGCAGTAAACTAAAGCAGCAACCAATGAGTCGTCCCCGAGAATCCCACATGAATGGTGGGTACATATGGTCTCCTCGGCACCTCGGGTCTGTCCGTCCGCTCCGTGTATGTCCCACCAAGTGGTCCACCTCCGGGTGTCGTCCAATGCCACAATCTTCCACCTTGATCAGCATTGTACGTCGTCTGCATCAAACACAACGTAGTGTGGGAATCACCCATGAAGGGCTGAGTATAACGACACTTATTAGGGACCCTGAGACCCCCAAAGGTCTCCCAGAATCCACGAAGGATAAAACACAAAGAAAGATTCAATCTCAAAGTATCAACCAACTCTACTTAGGTATATGCCCATACATATACTTAAGTCATCATTTCAGCTCTACTGCAATTCTCGAGCTCAAGAACAACCCAGTCCACACAGGAAAGAAGTCAATCACATTGATGATAATGATTGAAAGTCAAGACTCATCTCACATAGGTATACATCTTTCATAAAGTGATAAAGATGATCAGATGTAGTCACTAATTCATCTAAGATATCATATCCACATTGGATACTAGACCAGCTATGTTGTCGAACCCATGTAGGATACTAGATCAGCTACTCTGTCAGACCCACGTAGGATACTAGAACAGAAGTCAAATTGTCGGAACCACATAGGATACAAGAACAATAAACATCATCGTCGAACCCACAGAGGATTCCAGTACGGTAGTCATCGTCGTAGAATCCACGAAAGATTCCATTACGGTAGTCGTCATCGCAGAACCCAAGGAGGATTCCAGTATGGAAGTCGCCGTCGCTGAACCCACAGAGGATTCTAGTACGGTAGTCGTTGCAGTTACATCCAGCTCTAGGGTTCCCGCACATAGCATGCACGATTCTGGGAGGGTCCACTCCTTCAGCCAAAGGGGTAGATACATCAACTATCACGAAGTCCATAGTTGGTGAATCCCTAAGTTCTATCTCGTCAAAAGGAACCCGACGCGATAGAAGACACATCAATCAGACGACCGGTCTGAGAGATATTGGATTTTCTGTTCCATGGGTCCGGTTTGAAATACGCTTATTCCAAACTCGTCTATTATCCAAATTCTTCCAAAACTCACTTAGAGTATCACAAAAGGACCGCCACGTCATGGGGGTCCCAGTGCCGTAGATAGCGCATCGATCGGACGTACGGTCTTTGAGTTATTCACCTTAATGTGAAAACGGGCCTGACCCTTTAAGCCCAGTGGGATGGCGGGTCCGAGACTACAGAAGGTCAGACCGGCCCAGTGAATCACGCGGCCCAACCCGAAGGGCACGGTCCGGCCCGAAGGGGTGCGGCCCGGCCTAGCGCGGCGCGGCGCAGCGCGACTGTCCATGGATCGGCCGGCTCGCCGAGCGGCTCAACTCGAGGGGGCCTAGCGGTCCAGGGGGGCCCGCTTTCCTGAACTGGCGGCTCCAAGAGGTTCCACCCACCCAAGACGGTTGACCGAAGCCATCCACACTTCCTGGCACCAGCGGTCCACTTCGGCAAGCCGTGGTCCTTCTGCGCAGCACCTACGAGTGCCGCAGATTTTTCACCTAGTCGGCTGACAAGCCGTCTGATTCACTGCTGAACCGAGTCGCGGTTTCAGGTCGTGGTTCCTCCTCACGTGGCCAGAGCATGGCCTCCGCCTTTGATCATCACCTCTTACCGATTGTATATAAAACAAGAAACGTCAGAGGGTCATCGGGCCGGGTTTTTTCGGCCTGCGCCCTCCGCATCATGTGGTAACAATTGGCCAATGTCAATTTTGAAAATTAACCAAGAATGAGGTAAAATTTATTCACTCAATTAATATACAAATCCGCTACCTCGATAATTTACATCACATGTTGACGAGATGCCGAAGACGAGCGTCGTGGTAGATGGCGTCGTAGAGAATGGTGTTGTGGATAATAGATGTCGATTCTGTGGATGTCGGGGTGCGTCTGAGGTGGAAGCGACGTCTCCTCACTTGTTGCAGAGAAGTGGAAGGAAGGCACACTATCTCTCTTCGTGGAATCAGCATTATTAGTCAAAGAGGGCATCGTTCTTCGTGGAAGGATGAATCTATCTTCTAATTCCAAATGTTCCACCGAAATATTTGACAACCAAATATTAAAATGAGGCTTTCCCCTATTTTAACCAACTTGACATGCTATTTTAAAAAGATTGAAATCCACCCAAATTAATTAATTAATTTTTGGGGTATAAAATAATTAATTCACATAGTTTTCATATTAATGAACATGTTGAAGGTGGAGAGTTTAGCAATTAAAGGGGGGTTGTCAAGAATTAAACAAGGGGTTTAAGGTAGTTGAATAGAGTTATGGGGAGATGAAAGGTTGGGGCTCGTGTGGGCCCCACCTCACAAATATCCAGACATGAGAAGTTATTTGGGTGTGGGCCCCACCAATAACTTCCCCATGGGAGTAAATAACCAACTCTCAAAATAAAATTGTGTACCACACAATTTTATTTAATTTAAGATTAAACCCCAAAAATTAACTTTCAACCCGCATGTAACGCAACTGTGGTAAATGTCCCCTTAAGAGAATACTGGCATTGCGAGTTCATTGGTGTCCTTGGATTTCAATTCCACATACTGATTAAAAAGATAGAAAAACCCACACGTACATTTACTGAACGTACCCAAATAAAAATTCAGAAATTGATTCTGGGCACACCGGGCCTCAGAATCAAGTGTCGTCAGAAACCGCAGACTCGTAAAATTTCAAAGCATTTATGAAAAAAAATTCCTTGAAATTTCTATGTCATTACATTACTCCCACCTCAGGGATTTACATCCCCATAAAGCTACAACACACACTAGGAAAAGAAATGGGGGTACTGAGCTCGCATCTGAGCCTCTTGCTCCCAAGTGCTCTCCTGGAGGTTCTCGTGCTGCCAGCGAATGCGCACTAGAGGAATCGACCGTCCATGTAGGACCCGCTCCTATCGATCCTCGATCTCCACTGGGGCGTCCACAAACGTTTCCCCATCATTGATGGCTACCTCCCCATGATCAATGATGTGGGTCGGGTCATGCATGTATCTCCTCAACTCTGATACGTGGAAGACATCATGCAACCGGTGCAACTGATGTGGAAGGGCTAGGTAGTAAGCCACCTCACCTACTTTACTGAGGACTTGGAATAGTATAATGAAATGCGGAGATAACTTTCCACCCCAACGAAATCTTTATAGACCCCTTCAAGGTGAGAACCGTAAGAAGGCATGGTCGCCATCCCCAAACTCTAGTGGTCGTTGCCTCCTATCAACAAGGGACTTCTGTTTACTCTGTGCAATCTTCATCTTCTCCTGGATGATCTGCAAGATCTTCGTCATAGCCTGAACCATCTCTGGACCAACGAGTGCTGACTCCCCAAGGTCTGTGTAGCATAGAGGAGATCTGCAAGGTCGGTCGTACAATGCCTCGTATGGTGCCTTCCCGATGGTGGAGTGGTAGCTATTGTTGTATGCAAACTCCACCAATGGTCTGTGATCCTCCCATCTGTGACCAAAGTCAAGGACACGTGCACGGAGCATGTCCTCGAGTGTCTGTATGGTCCTCTCAGTCTGGCCATCCATTTGAGGATGGAAGGTGGTGCTCAAGCGAAGCTGTGTCCCGAAATCCTTCTATAACCCATCCATAGCTGGGAAGTGAAACAAGCATCATGATTGGAAAAGATAGTCGACGAAACACCATGAAGTTGTGTGATCTCTTGAATGTAGGGGCATCCCAAGCTCTCTACTGAGCCCTGCTCTCTGATTGTTAAAAAGTGGGCTGACATGGTGAGTCGGTCAACGATCACCCAGATAGAGTTGTTCCCTCTGGATGTATGTGGAAGCCTCATCATGAAATCCATTGATATCCTATCCCACTTCCACTCCGGGACCTCTAAGGGTTGTACCAAGCCTGCTGGTACCTGTTGCTCCGCCTTCACTTGCTGATAAGTGAGGCATCCTGAAACAAACTATGCTACAACCTTCTTCATACCCAACCACCAGTACTGTCGTCAAAGGTCCTGGTACATCTTCGCCACTCATGGATGTACCACTAGAGGGGAAGTGTGAAACTCCCTTAGTACTTCCTCCTGCAGTGCAACTGGTACCTTGGTATGTCCCCTGAAGAGGATTTTGTGCTCTCCTCCTTAAAAAAACCATCAGGCACCTGCCTTGTGGATATTTGAGCACGTCGTGTCTCATAGTCAGCATCCCCATGTTGTGCCTCTCTGACCCACTAATGGAGTAGAAGAGTGACTATGAGTGACTGTAGAAAGGCTGCTCCATCTCTATCCAAGAAGGATATCTACAACATGGCTAGCTGCTCTGTCGCCTCTCATAGTAGCTGAATGCAGGATCTCTTTCTGAGAGCTTCTGCTAGAACGTTCCCCTTCCCAAGAGTATAGACAATCTCAAAGTCATCGTCCTGGAGTAACTTGATCCATCGTCATTGTCTCAGGTTCAGGTACTTATGAAAAAATATGTACCTGAGACTCTGGTGGTCAGAGTAGACTGTAAAGAGCTCGCCCATCAGATAGTGCCGCCACATCATCAAGTTAAAGACCACTACTTCTAACTCCAGGTCATGGGTAGCTTAGTTCTGCTAGTGCTGCCTCAAATTCCGTGAACCATACGCTATCACTGCTCACTCCTGCATCAGGACACACCTGAGTCTGTTCCATGATGCGTCGCAGTATACTACGTACCCAACACCCTCCTCTGGTAGCCTCAAGATGGGCGCACTGGTCAATCTATGCCTCAGCTTCTAAAAGCTCTGCTGACATCTATCTGACCACACAAAGGGTTTCCCCTTCTTCATCAAAGCTGAAAGTGGTGCTGTAACTCTGGAGAAGTCTACCACAAATCTCTGATAGTACCCATCCAGACCTTGGAAACTCCGCAACTCCGTCATGCTCTTGGGTGGCTCCCAAGAAAGCACTGCCTTGATCTTCACTAGATCCACTACCACTCCCACATCTGAGATGACATGTCCCAAGAAGTGAATCTCTCAAATCCAGAACTGGAACTTCGAGAGCTTACCATAAATCTGGTGCTCTCATACTATATCCAGTACAACCCGCAAGTGGTAAGTATGCTCCTCCTCTGTAGTCGAGTAAATTAGTATGTCGTCGATGAAATCCATGACAAATCGATCGGGGTAAGGATAGAAGATCATGTTCATAAGACTCAAGAACACAACTGGTGCGTTGGTTACGCCGAAGGGCATAACCAAGAAATCATAGTGGAAATACCGAGACCTGAAGGCTATCTTCTACACCTCCTCATCTTGAACTCTGAGCTAGTGATATCCTGAACTGAGGTCTATCTTTGAGAACCAATGTGCTCTCTAGATCTGGTCAAAGAGGTCGTCAATCCTCGTGAGTGGTTACTTGTTCTTCACAGTCACCTAATTTAGGTGACGGTATTCAACACACTGTCGCAAGACCCCATCTGCCTTCTTGGTGAACAATATTAGAGAAGCCCAGGGAGAAACACCGGGTGGATAAATCCTTTTCCCTGCAAGTCCTCCAGCTATACCTGTAGATCACAAAGCTCAGCGGGATCCATCAGATTTGATGGAGTAGATATCGGTGATGTCTCGGGGTATAGGCCAATGTAGAAGTCTACCTCTCTGCAAGGAGGTAGTCCTAGAACGTCGTCAGGAAAAATGTCCTCATACTGATCCACCACAACAGGAAAACTCAAACTCCACATATCAACTGCTCCAAGGATGAGACTGGCCAATTGATGTGTGATCGGCTGCCCTCTCCTATGCGAAAGTCCATCCTATGCTGCAAAGGCTCCCTTCCCACTAGTGAAGGTGAGCATGCTTCCTTCTGTGCAGATACATTGAACTTTGTGCCTAATGCATTCGATCTGAGCATGGAATGTGGACAACCATTCAATACCCATGTTGATGTTGTAAGGCCTCGACGCTGCTACAAGAAGATCCCAGCCGAAGATCTCACCTCCTAGAGTAATCTCACACTCCCGGCACTAGTGTGTAATCGTCATTATGCTCCTATAATATTCTCTAACTATGAGGATCAAACCAACGACTCCATCAGAATCTCCGAGATCTGAACAAGGTTAGCAGAAATAAAATAATTACTTTCTCATGTGTCTATAAGTACAACAACAAGGGTGGAGTAGACACAAATAATAATTCGAATCATCTTTGGTACACCGTGGTCGTAAGCCTCCACTGCCTGGTGTTGAGCCTGACTCTATCCGCCGGCTCCCTATGGTCGGAGTGGACCTCCTGGTGGTGGTGGTGGTAGAGCCTCAGAATGTCATCCACCACCCCTTGCTCGACAGCTCCTCTACCACGTCCGCCTGCTCCATGCGGACCGCCACGGTCAACACTCTGCCTCTACCTGGGAGGTCCCTCTACTGTCTTCTTCTCATCTACATGGTGGGTTGGGTAGTCTTGTGCCATGTGACCCTGCCCGCTGCAAGCATAGCACTACCTCCTCCACATATAGCTGGCTCTATTTCAGGTGACCTGCACAACCGAACCTGTATCTTGAGGTCGCTCGCCTGATGGCCTGGTCCTCTTGGACCTCTACGACATCTGTCTACTGTCGGCTGTAGAAGACTTTTCTACGTGTCACCCTGTGGCGGGTCTCGTTGCTGGTATTAGTTTAGTGAGAAAGTTCTCCACAAGAACGGCTCGCTCCAGCACTCTTGCCTGCGTCAGAATGGTGAGGGAGATCATCGAACCCTGATCTTGTACCTCAGTCCCTGCTCAATGGTCTTGTCCCTAAAGAATGGGTCTCGTACCATGTCTGTGGAGTAGCATGAGAGGTAAGTAAACCTCACTGAGTACTGAGCTACTGTCGTGATGCCCTGCTGTAGGTGAAGTAACTCCTGAATCCGCACTACATGAAAGGTGGTGGGAACCAACTGTGAGTAGAAGAGACTCTCAATGTCTGTCCAAAGTAAAGATGCCTCTTCATGCACCTGGAGCATCAAGCTCCACCATCTACCTGTTGCTGTGTGTAGGAGACTCGTGGAAGGGATCACTATAAGGTCGGCTGGCATCCCTACCAATCTGAAGACTCTGATGATAGCCTCCAGCCACCCTTGGCTGCCTGAGCATCCTTCTTTCCGTGGAACCTAGGTGGTCTCTAATGATGAAACTTGTACAATGCACTCAGGAAGCGTGCACTCTCTGCTGCTGGGGCTGGTAGTATTGGTGGCTTAGTGGGTAGTGGTACCGCTGGTGCCTCCGCTGTTATGGGGCCCTACACCGAGGCCTTGTCACTCGGTGGGATGACGTCTCGTATGCGACTTGGAACCCTAGCTGGCTACCTTCTTGGGGCCATCTGGAAAAGAAACAGGTGTGCCACAATCAAAATAGTATACCTGGTGAGCTGACACAAATTAATCACAAATAAAACTTTTGAAACACACATGCAATCAGGGATTTCGTGCACTGAGTTAGAAATCAGGGGTCAGTGTCCTGGTGTTGATACATCGTCCACCGCACCAAAACTGGACTCCCTGGACAAGAAACCACAATCAATACTCTTAACACTATTTCTTCACAGAAAATAATGATCAGAGTTCTGAGTTCTACGGTAGAACTGACTCCTCTGATACCAATTTGTCACGACCCATCCTCGGGGCCCATGTCGTGACTACCCCAAGCCCGCCTTCCATAGGCCAGGGGCTAACAACTAGCACCAAAGGCATAAATCCTGATAAAAAGGGAAGGAATTACCTTTATATAATAAACAAACACAATAGAGTACACAACAAAAGTAAGCACTAAGTAAAATTGAAATAAAAAAGTAAGCGCTGAAAAGAAAGGGGCCGGAAATACAAGCCCAACAATTAATACAGTACAGCTGAAAGACTAGTACAATAACAGTAAAGTAAATCAGCAACCACTGAGTCGTCCACAGGAGTCCCACCTGAAGGGTGGGTATAGATGGTCTCCTCGGCACTTTGGGTTTGTTCTTCCACTCCCTGTACATCCCACCAAGTGGTCCACCTCCATGTACCGTCTAGCTCTACAAGCCTCCACCTCGATCAGCACTGTCCGTCGTCTGCATCCAACACAACGTAGTGTGGGCATCGCCCGTGCAGGGGTGAGTATAACGATACTCAGTAGGGACCCCAAGACCCCCGAAGGTCTCCCAGAATCCACAAAGGATAAAACACAAAGAAAGATTCAATCTCAAAGTATCAACCAACTCTACCTAGATATATTCCCATACATATACCTAAGTCATCAATCCAGTTCGGCTCCATTTCTCGAGCCCAAGAACAACCCAGTCCACACAGAAAAGAAGTAAATTACATCGATGATAATGATTGAATGTCAAGACTCAGCACACATAGGTATACATCTTTCGTACGGCGAGAAAGATGATTAGATGTAGTCATTGATTCATCTAATCTATCGGACCCATGTAGGATACTAGACTTGCTAAGCTGTCAGACCCACGTAGGATACTAGATCAGCTACTCCGTCAGACCCACATAAGATACTAGAAGAGAATTCAAACTATCGGACCCACGTTGGATACAATAACAGTAATCATCATCGTCAAACCCACAGAGGATTCTAGTATGGTTTTCGTCGTTGCCGAACCCACGAAGGATTCCAGTACGGTAGTGGTCGTCGTCGAACCCACAAAGGATTCTAGTATGTTAGTCATCATCGCCGAATCCACGAAGGATTCTAGTATGGTAGTTGTTGCAGTCGCAACCAGCTCTAGGGTTCCCGAACACAGCACACTCGATTATGGGGGGGGGGTCCGCTTCTCGAGCCAAGAGGTTAGATACATCAACTATCACGAAGTCTAGAGTTGATGTATCCCGAAGTTCCATCTTGACAAAAAGAACCCAACGAGACAGAGGGCGCGTCAATCGGATGCCCAGTCTGAGAGATATTGGGTTTTCCGTTCGAGGGGCCCAGTTGGAAATATGATCATTCCAAACTTTTCCATTATCCAAAGTCGTCCAAAACTCATTTAGAGTATCATAAAAGGATCGCCACATCACGAGGGTCCCAGTGCCGTAGACGGTACGTCGATCAGACGTGCGGTATTCGAGTTATTCACCTTTAAGTGAAAACGGGCCCGACCCGTTAATCCCAGTGGGTTGGCGGGTCGGGTCAACCTGGTTATTGAGGGTCTAACCCGGTAGAGGGCTGGACCGGCATGATAGAGCACGGTGTGTCCCGGCGTGGTGCTGGCCGGCTGGCCGAGCGGCTCGGCCTGAGGGGGTCGTGCTATCTGGGGGGGGTTCCTGAACCGGTGGCATCGCCATCCTAAACCAGCCGGCTAAAGCCGTCTGGTCTTCCTGTTGCAAGCGGCCCGCTTGGGCGGGCCGTGGTCCGGCTGCCCAGCACCTTGGGGTGCCACGACATATTCACCCGGCCAACTGACGAGTCAGCTGGTTTGCCGACAATGTGGCCCGAAGATGTGGGCTGCGGTTCCTCCTCATGTGGCTGACGCACGACAACCGCCTTCGATCATCACTGCTTCCTGATTTCAAATAAAACAAGAAACGTCAAAGGGTTGTCAGATCATGTTTGTTCAGCCCGCGCCCTCCGCGTTAGACAGTAACAATCGGCTAATGTCAATTCTGAAAATTATAAAAGAATGAGGTAGAATTTATTCACTAAAAGAATATACAAAACCTTTACCTCGATAATTGACGTTGCACATCATCGAGATGTGGAAGATGAGTG
Source organism: Viscum album (assembly GCA_963277665.1). Taxonomy (NCBI): domain Eukaryota; kingdom Viridiplantae; phylum Streptophyta; class Magnoliopsida; order Santalales; family Viscaceae; genus Viscum; species Viscum album. The sequence continues at coordinate 1,244,929,333 of OY728153.1, forward strand.
TCGCAGTAAATGGCGTTGCAGAGAATAGACGTCGATTCCATGGACCTCGAGGTGCGTCCGTGGAGGAAATGGCGTCTCCTCACTTGTTGCGGAGAAGATGAAGGAAGGCACATCGTTGTTATTAGTGGAATTTGTGTTCTTCGTCGAAGAGGGCATCATTCTTCATGGAAGGATGAAGCTCTCTCCTAATTCCAAAGGTTCCACTGAAATATTTGTCAACCAAATATTAAAATGAGGCTTTCCCTTATTTTATCCAAATTTCCATGCCATTTGTAAAAGATTCAAATCCACCCAAAATATTTAATTAATTTGTGGTGTAAAAAATAATTAATTCCCTGAGTTGTCATATTAATGGCCATGTGGAAGGTGGAGAGTTTAGAAATTAAAGGGTGGTTGTAAAGAATTAAACAAGGGGTTTAAGGGATTTGAAGAGAGTTATGGGGAGATGAATGGTTGGGGATTGTGTGGGCCCCACCTCACAAATATCCACACATGGGAAGTTATTTGGGTGTGGGCCCCAGTAATAACTTCTCCATTGGAGTAAATAACCAACTCTCAAAATAAAATTGTGTACCACACAATTTTATTTAATTTAAGATTAAACCCCAAAAATGAACATTCAGCACGCATGAAACGCAACTACGGTAGGGGTCCCCTTAAGCGAATATCGGTGCTGCGAGTTCATCGGTGTCCTCAGATTTCAATTCCGAGTACCGGTTCAAAAGATAGAAAACCCCACACATACGTTTACTGAACAGAGCCTAAAAAAACTTCAGAAATTTATTCTGGGAAAACCAGGCCTCGGAATCAAGTTCCGTCAGAAACCGCAGGCTCGTAAAATTCCAAAGCATTTATGAAAAAAAATTCCTTAAAATATTCGGGTCTTTACAATTAAACATAATTTTTCCACTTCTATGTTTTGAATTTTGAAAATTTGATATACATGGTTGTGATCAGTATGATTTTTTGAGTATAATAGAACAAAAATAATATTTAGTGAATAGTAACCTACCTTTATGAATAGTATTATGACCCATAGGAATATTAAATCATCAAAAATAATTGTAACTTTATCCATGAATGTATAAATAAAATTTAGACATCTTATAAGTAACAATATGACCACAGTAAAAGTATTAGTATTTTTTATAAGTTATAAATAATTAATTATAATCAATTAATTAATTTAAAAGAAAATTTATTTTTCTAAATTTTTTTCATAAATTAACAATTATATGTCTTCTAGTTTCAAAATAATTTTATAAAACCTTATGTAATTTTTGAAAGCATTATAAAATCAGTTTTAATTTTAAAAACTTTATTTTTCAAGTAAATGATTATTTTAATTAAAAATTAAATGATCATATTTTGAAAATTATTTTTAAAAAATGGAAATTATTTTTGGATTCTACACGTCAAAAAATAATTTGGTTGAATTTTTGGGATTTTTATGAAATACTTAAATTTTTAGTGAGTAGTAAAATACACTAATTTACCGTATAAATACAGTATAATTTAAATCCACTATTCTTGACATCAAAAGTTATGCAAGAACCCAAATATAGAACTAAAATTCCCTTTTTCAATTCCTGGTCATGTAATCATCACTGTTTCTTATCTTAGTGTAAATTAATAAAATAAGGATTAAAACATTAAGAAAACCCCTCTCCCCTGCACTGAAAATACCACCCCTCCCACCATCATTACTGCACACCTCTCAAGATTCAATCCTTATCTAAACACTACCCAAATCTCATACGTAGTCCCTCCCCCATGACAATGATCTCTTGGTCTCATCAAAAGACCAATCCTAGGTTCATTAAGGATGATTCAAGAGGTAATTCCTCTCCCTCTTTTCTTTCAATTTCCATTCAAATGTCATTTCTTTTCTTCTCTTATCCTCAAATTCAATTATCGAAATTTCATGATAACTCCAATATGATTGATATACAGGTATTATATCATCTTAATGTAATATTATTAATTATACTCATTCCTCTCACTCCTTATTAATTAAAATGAAATCATTGCACGTGATGTGTTAATTTACCTACATCATGGGTGACGTAATTCCATTTTCCTTAAACTCATACAAAGTAGTAAATAAATCCATAAAATGGTTTAAAAATGATTGTAAATTTTATTTTTATTATCCTTTTATGTTTTATAACAAACTTATTTACATGAAACTAAGTGATAAAATAAAATAAGTTTATTGTGGTCGAAAAACCTCCAAAATTAACCAAAAATGATCATCATTAAATTTTATCCAATGATTCATTCTCATGGTACATAAACAAATTCAGTATAAGATCAAATATATATATATATATATATTTAATTTCAAAAATATTATATTTTAACAAATCTGTATGTTTAACCACATTTCAAACGAACATTTGTTCATTAATACAAGGGAAATTTTCATAAAAGATAAGAAAATTAATGCACCGAAACAATGAATTTAAGCTTTATAAATCATACAAAGGCCCATCAAAGAACTTATTGAAACCCTTGAAAACCATATTAAGGTATGAATGGTTCTTGAAATTATAATTAAGGATTATAATGTCATTATAAAGGACATTAAAGTGAAGAAAAAGTTTAGATACCATGTAAAGGAAAATTCTTGAACCCGACATTCTTTCTTCAGGTTCTCCCTCTTTAAAGCCAGGTTTGGTGTGGGTTCTTCTTACAAATAATTTCATATTAATTATATTAAATTTTCTAGGATATACATGTTCTCTAATAGATTTCATTAAAAACCCAATTTTTTCCAAAATAACTCTTCTTTCAAATACCCACACCCTTTTTACTTCTTGAATATTGTTTCACTCTTCACTCATTGTTAGTGGTTCTATGTCAAGCATGATAATCCCTCTTTATTTTGGGGACCAATTTGTTGTGAAAGTATTCTTTATTTTGTGAAACCCATTTTTTATGAGTTATGTTAAGTGTATGTTTTATGTATTTTTCTAATGTGGCATGCATGATAATGTAAATATTATGATGTGATGGGTGTACTCAAAATTATATAGTGCAATATGAATGTTTGAATGTGATGGGTGTTCCTGGTATTATACAGTGATCCAATGAATTGGTTAAAATGATGAATCTCATGAGCAAGGGGGAATTATCTATGAACATGATGTTATCATTGTTCACAACTATGTGTGGTATAAAACCATGAAGACATGATGTTTTATTTTTTTATGAATTTCTACATTTCTAGTCTTTTATTAATGCTTCCACTCATGTTCAAGATCCTTTGACTATGTTGTGATTTTACCCACCCATTGTCATATTTTTCATATATATCCTCTTACTGGGATTTAATATCCCCCCTTTTGATGTATATATTTAGGTGAATATGTGTACTAAGTAGTTTTCAAAGGAAAATAAGAAGCTGGAGAAGAGTGGATTTAATAAATGTTTATGTTTGATATTGTAAATGTTATGTTTGGTCCCTGTTTTCCAAAGACACAAAACCTCTAAATCCTCATGGGGTAATGATAATATGTTGATTATATTTATAATGATGTAATAGGAATATAAGAAAATGTTGGGTCACTATAGTTGGTATCAGAGGCAAGGTTTAGTTAATTTGGAAATTAGGATTAGTAAACCCCAGAGAAAACCTCTAGTATTAAAATAAGAAAAAATAGGCACACAAGAATCTTTACATAAGGATCCCATAAGATTATATTTTAGTGTAAATTTCATATATAAAAAATTTATTTTTTCATGGATCGATGAATTATTTTTTGTTCTAACCATTTATATTTTTGAAAATGGTGGGAACCAGGAGAATCCAGACCAATAACCCATGTGAGGTCCAATGCAGTGATTTCTTGAATGACATCCCCAATGCTTTGGGATGTGGAGTTAAAAAAATCATGGTGATGTTTACCCAACTATCTCAGGTTATGAACAATAAGCCGAATAATGGGGAACTTATTCATTTACCAAAGAGGGAGAAACATAAAATCGAGTGTTTTATGTGGTAATGACCACCAACGTTTAGTGGGTCTTCTGATCCACTTGTTTTGGAACAATGGTTCAACTCCATGGTGATTTTTTTTTGTACATCACTATTTTGAGACGGATAAGGTGAAATTATCCATTTATTTTCTAGATAGAGAGGTTGATCAATGGTGTTCTTTGATTAAGAACACCAAGACAAGAGACAAAATTGAAGAGATAGAATGGGAAGACTTTAATATCATGTTTATTAACAAGTATTTCCCACTAAATCTTCATATAGGGATTGATAGAGACTTACTGGAGCTCAATAAAAAGAATGGATAATCTGTCACAACCTATGAAGTGAATTTCACAAGGCCTGAAAGGTACACTTTGGGTTTTGTTATTAAAAATGATACCAAAATTGATAAATTCTTTAGTGGATTAAAACCAATCCTTCTAAAGGATCTTTAAATTCGAGACATTGGGATTTATGAAGAATTTATTTAGTGTTCCCTCAATATGGACATGGAGTTTGGAGAATGGTATCATGGATATAGTGATATGAAATGAATGATGGAGTTTTAGGATGGAGGATCTAATGATAAAGGTGGGAAGAAAACTCAATGACCCACATGCCAAAAATGTGGAAGTTGCATCATGGTAACTTCTTGGAAGGGATGGGGAAATTCATCAATTTTGGGAAAGAAGGACACTATGCTCAAGAGTGTCAAAAATATATTGGAAGGAAGGAGAATGTAATGGAATAAAGGAGAGCACCACCCATGGTTCAATGCTACAACTGTAGGGAGCAAGGTCACTATACAATCCAGTGCACAAAACCTCGAGTTCTCTAGGGTAATCAGCGCCAACAGCCACAAAATCCAAAGGAACAAGGGAATGCTTATGCCACAACTACTTTATAAGTGGATAATGATAATTAAGTCGTACAATGTACACTTCCATTTCAACCATGAATTGAAAAAAGTATTTTTTTGATTCTGGTTCTATACACTACTTTATATCATCCCAGTTTTCTAGAACTATAGAATTAAATCCCAAAAACAATGATGTAGATATATTTATAAAAACACCAAGTGGTGAAATCATTGAAACCCAAGTGTTTGAATCTTATCATGTTATCATATGTGGGAAAAGTCTTCTAGAGAATCCTGAAATATATCCCTTTTTGGAATTCGATGCTATAATGGGAAAGGATTGGATCTTGTTATATAGAGCACATATCAACAGTTGGGAAAAAGAAATATATTTTAATATTCTGAAGCATCACATGCTCCTCTACAAATGCATGGATGATCATTAATCTTATTTGAAAAATCCCTCAATGGTGTGGGTGTTGATCTCCAATAAATAATCATATCTTGGCCAAATGTTTGAGTCAAAGGAAAGAGCCAACCTTGTGAAAATTCCCATCATGATGGAATACAGTGACATATTTTTATAAGAGTTACCCAGACATCCCCCAGATTGTGGGGAAGTTTTCTCAATATAACTCTTACCCGGAGATACTACTATCACAATGTTTCCCTCTAGGATGTCTCTTATAGAATTGGAGGAGTTAAAGAAGAAACTATAAGAGAATTTGGGAAAAGGGATCATACGCCCTAGAACATCACTTTGGGGTGCGCCAGTGCTCTTTATGAAGAAGAAGGATGGATCAATACATATGTGTATCAATTATCAGGAACTCAATAAGATCAACATAATGAAAAATTATCCTCTTCCAAGGAGAGATGTCTAGTTCGATTGGTTAAGAGGAACTCAATACTTCTCAAAGGTGGATCTTCGTTTTGGAAATCATTAGCTAAAGGTGAAGAAAGAAGATATTCAGAAGACTTCCTTCTATACATGGTATGGGAACTATGAGTTTCTGGTGATTCCCTTCAGACTTACTAATTCCCTTGCAATCATCATGGATTGGATGAATATAGTCTTTAGACATTTCCTTGGAAAATTTGTGGCAGTGTTTTTCAATGATATTTTCATCTACTCCAAGAGAAAGGAAGAACATGGAGAGTATCTAAGACCTATGTTGGATATTTTGAGAAAGAAGAAGTTTTACACCAAGTTTAGCAAGTGTAACTTTTAGATGAAGAATGTGACATTCTTCAGACATGTGATCGCATATGACAGAATTTCTGTGGGCCATTCAAATAAAAACGGTGATTGAGGAATGGCCTAGACCACCCAATGTCACAGAAATCTATAGTTTTTTGATTAGATAGGTATTACAGATGTTTTGTGACCCATTTCTCATGAATGTCAATCCTGCAAACTATTTTAATAAGAAAAGGTATAAAGTATGTCTGGTTTGAAGATTGTGAGGGAAGCTTCAATGAGCTGAATAGAATGGTGATCACTGCACCTGTAATCACATTACCAATGAGTAGAGATTTTTTTGTCATATAAAATTATGCTTTAAAGAATGTCTTGGGTTGCGTTCTCATGAAAAATGATAATGTGATATCCTACACCACACGGAAGTTGAAGATCCATGAGTAGAACTACCCAATGCATGATCCAGATCTTGTAGCTATGATTGTTTTCATGAAAATATGGCAACACAACCTTTATAGTGAGAATTGTTACATACATACTGACCACAAGAGCCTAAAGTATATATTCACACAAAGGATCTCAACATGCTTAAAATGTGATGCTTAGAGATAATCAAATATTATGATTTCATTATTCACTATCATAAGGGAAAGGGGAACAAGGTAGTTGAATCTCTATGTAGAGAAGAACCTGCTACTCTATCTATGTTACTGATTGAGAAATACCCTATCTTATTAAATATTAAAATAATGGATTTGGAAATCATAAGAGAAGGGGATACACCCTACTTTTCCCAAAGTATTTCGCAACCATCTATACAAGAGAAGATTAAGGAGGCACAAATAGATGATCTGGAGTTACAAAAGAAGGTGAATAGAGTAAAGGAAGGGAAGATACTTGAGTTCCATATCGAAAATGATAGTGTGAATCAGTTTAGAATGTGTGTTTGTTTTCCTTCATCACTCAGAAGAAAGAAGGAGATACTGGGCAATGCACATAGCTCAAAATTCTCTATCCATCCTGGTAGCACCAAGATGTACTGAGAACTCTGAGAACACTTTGGGTTAGGTAATAGTAAGAATAATATTGCAGAATATATATCAAAGTGAATTTTATGTCAGCAAGTTAAATAAGAGTGAAAAAATTCCAAAGGGATGATGAAATCATTTCATATTCCTATGTGGAAATGGGAGAATGTCACTATGGATTTGTCACGGATCTCCTTAAGACATCCAAAGGAAATAATTCGATATGGGTTGTGGTTGACTGACTCACCAAGACTACCCATTTTATCACTATTTAGGAATATCTCTCTCTCGAAAAACTAGCAAAGATACATGTGAAGGAAGTGGTGAGACTGTATGGAGTTCCTCACTTTATTGTCTCTGACCACGATCCAAAGTTCACATCTAAATTTTCAAGGATTATTCAACATGAAAAAAGTACTGAGTTAAATTTCAGCTCTTTTTATCAACCCCAAACAAATGGCTAATCTGAATGGACTATTCATACGCTTGAAGATATTCTGAGATCCTACTATTAAGAATTCAATGGTGGATATGATCAGCATATCCCATCGGTTGAGTGATCATACAAGAATAGCTTCCACTCGAGTATTTAGATGGCTACATATGAAGATCTGTATGGAAAGAGATATAGAACTACAACCTGTTGGGTTGAAGTTAGAGAAAGAAAGATAATTGGAACTGATCTTGTGAAAGAGATGATGGAAAAGGTTCAATTCATCCAGAAACATATCAAAGTTGCTCAGAGTCGGCCAAGGAAATATGTTGACAACCATCGAAGTGACTTGGAGTTCGATGTTGGAGATAAATTATTCCTTCAAATATCACCATGTAAGTGAGTCATGTGGTTTGGGAAGAAAGGGATGTTAATCCCAAGGTATATTGGTCCCTTTGAGATCCTTGACCGCATATGAGCCATGACCAATCGTCTTTCACATTCACCAAATATGGATCAAGTTCGTCATTTGTTTCACGTATCACTCATAAGGAATTACATAGCAGATCTTTCACATGTATTGAACTAAGAGGTGGTATAGCTATAAGATGATATCTCTTATGAGGAGAAACCAATGCAGATTCTGGACCAAAGAGATAACGTCCTACACAACAAGACAACCCATCTTTTCAAAGTGTTGTGGAGTAACCCTATGTTTGAAGAAGCATCTTGGGAACCAAAATAGGTGATGAAGGATAAGTACCCTCACCTATTTGTGTAAAAAAAAAATTCAAGGGTGAAATTTCTTAAGGGGGGAAGAATGTAACGACCCAAAGTTTTATCAATGGAATTACCTTATTATAATTATGCCTTATAGTATAATCACAATATGAATCATAATGAAATATCATGAAACTGAATACTATGTTACCATTAAACATAAATTTTTAACTTTTATGTTTTGAATTTTCAAAATCTGACATACACCGTTGCAATTAGTAAGATTTTTGGAGTATAATAAAACATTCATAATTTTTGTGAATAGTAACATACCCTTATGAATCATAACCCACCCTTATGAATAGTAATATGATCCTTATGAATATTAAAACTTCAAAAACAATAGTAACCTCACCCATGAATTTATAAATAAAATATAGACATCTTATAAGTAACAATATGACCACAGTAAAAGTATTGGTATTTTTTATAAGTTATAAATAATTAATTATAATTATTTAATTATATCAAAATAATTTTTTTTTCTTAAATTGTGTTCATAAATTGAAAATTCCATGACTTCTGGTTTTAATATAATTTTATAAGACCTTAAACATATTTCGAAAGCATTATAAAATCGTTTTAAATTTTAAAAACTATATTTTCAAGTAAATAATGTTGTTAATTAAAAATTAAATTAATCATATATAGAAAATTTTATTTGAAAAATAAACTTTATTTTTGGATTCTACGTGTCAAAAATTGGTTAGGTTGAATTTTTGGGATTTTTCTGAAATACATGAATTTTTGTGAATAGTAAAATACATTAATTTACTGTATAAATACATTATAATTTAAATCCACTATTCCTGACATCACAAGTGATGTAAGAATCTGAATATCACACTCACATGCCCTTTTTAATATTATTTGTCATGTTATCATCACTATTTCTTATCTTGGTGTAAATTTATAATCTGATGATTAAAAAATTAAGAAAACCCCTCTCCCCTCCACTATAAATACCACCCCTCACACCCTCATTACTTCAAACCTATAAGGATTAAATACATGCCTAAAATCTTCCCAAATTGTTTCCCTAGAACCTCCCCCACGACCAGGAGCTCTAGGCCTCATCAAAAGACCAAGTCTAGGTTTCTTAAAAAGGATCTAAAGGGGAGGATTCAAGAGGTAATACCTCTCTCTCTTTTCTTTTAATTTTTTTTCTAATGTCATTTATTTTATTCTCTTATCCTCAACTTATCATATCCAAATTTCCTGATAACTCTAGTAGGATTAATATACTTGTATTATATCATGTTAATGGAAAATTATTCATTATTCTCCTCCCTCCCAGTCCTTGTTAATAAAAATGAAATTGTTGCTTGTGATGTGTTAATTTACCGACATCGTGGGTGATGTAATTCTATTTTCCTTCAAATCCTACAAATCTATAAATAAAACCCAAAAATTGTTGAAAAATTATTCTAAAGTGTATATATTATCACCTTTTATGTTATAAAACTAACTTATTTTCATGACACTATGTTATAAAATAAAACATGTTCATTGTGATCGAAAAACCACCCAAATTAACCAAAATTGATCATCATTATATTTTATATAATTATTAATCCTCGTGGTACATAACCAAATTAATTATAATATCATTTATATCTATTTAATTTCACCAGTATTATTTATTAACAACTCTTGATGTTTAACTACATTTCAAATGAACATATGTTCACAAAAACAAGTGAAAAATTCATAAGAACTAATGAAATTAACACTCTTGAGCAATGAATTTATGTTTTATAACTCATCCAAAGGACCATGAAAAAACTTAGTGAAACCATAGTAAACAATATTCATGTATAAAATGTTATATAATTTATAATTAATGAATATAATTCCATTATAACGGACATTTAATTGAAGAAAGCGTTCAGATACAAGGTAAAGGGAAATTCTTGAACCCAACTTTCTTTCTTATGGTTATCCCTCTTTCACTCCATGTTCGGTATGGGATATTCTAAAAAATATTTTATAAATAATTCTCTAATTTTTTTTGGGATATAAATGTTCTCTATAGGATTTCCTGAAAAACCCAAGGTTTTTCAAAAGGACTATTCTTTCAAATAAACACACCCTTTTTACTTCATAAATATTGTTTCTCTCTTCACTCATGGTTAATGGTTCTATGTCAAGAATGATAAACCCACTTTATTTTTGGGGGAAAATGTTTATGAAATTATGATTTATTACATTAAACCAATTTCTTTTCATGGGTAACGTTATGTTCATGTTTTACATATTTTTTAATGTGGCATGCATGATAATGTAAATATTATCATATGACAGGTGTGCCTATAATTATATAGCATAATATGAATGTATGAATGTGAAGGCTGCACCCGTAATTATACAGTTCTCCAATGAATTGGGTAACGTGATGACTCTCATAAGTAAAAGGGAAATGATGCGTGAACATGATGCTAGCATTTTTCATAACTATGTGTGGTAGAAACCCATTAAGACATAATGTTGCATTTTTGTATGCATTGCCTCATTTCAACTATTTTATCAATGCTTCCTCTCACGTTCATGATACAATGCCTATATTGTGATTATCCTCACCCATTGTCAAATTTTTCATATCTATCCTATTACTTGGAATTTAGATCACCCATTTTTTATGTATATACTCGGGTGAATAGGTGTACTAAGGAGTTTTCAAAGGACAATAAGAAGTTGGAGAAGAATAGATTTAATAAATGTTTATGTTTTATATTGTAAATGTTATGTTTGGTCCATGTTTTTCCAAGACACTAAACCTCTATATCCTCATGGTGTAATTCTATTTGGTTTTTTATCTTTATAATGATGTAATATTACTATAATAAAAAGTTGGGTCTCTATAGATTTTATACTAGAAGCCACTTTTATAAACTTATCGATATAGATTTTGGATAAAAAATAACATTAATACATGGAAATAGTATTTATTTTGTGTTAGTTTTATGGTATCATGGTCAGATTTAGGATGGTACATAGGATAATTATTAATTTATACTAAAATAGTGGCCTGACCTCTTCAAAAAAAAATGTAAATCTCAAGTATTCCAAACAAATAAATCCAAATAATGGGGAGAATTTGACACCCCTAATTTGAGCAATGTGATGTTTTTAAATGTTTCTATAGCAATTATTTTTTTTATGGATTTATCGTGGTATGTTCTTGGGTGTTGTTGGGGAGTTTCGGTAGTCATTTAGAGGGAGAACAGTTGGTTCATGGTTATGATAAATCGTGCATATTTACTTAGGTTACCATGTGATAAGATTGGGAGGATAGGAGGGGTTCCCATGACTAGAATATAGTTTTTTCAAACTATTTTAGTTCATAAGAGAAAAATTTCATGTGGATATATAGGGTAAAATAACATTTGGTACATGGTTTACCAAACCAAGGGTACCATCCATTTGAGGTGTGGGTATGGAGATAGTGGAAAGATCGTGGATTGAATATGTTTTCCTAAAAAGTGATGCCTAGATATATGATGTGCATTTAATGTTATGAAAATTATATTTTGACTTAGATTTATCCTCATAACTCTTCATTTTTCACATATCCTCTTAGGATCTTGAACTCCACTCCTCTCTTAATAATTCTTTGTGATTCCATTTTATCTAAAAGTTGATGTTGATGGATATATGTGTATTATATCTCTAAAATCCATGGTAAGATTCAATTTCCTCTCTTTATCTATATATCATATAATCCACTCTCACATGGAATGTTGGATATAATAATTTATTGATAAATATAATATATATGATGTGTTTTCATGAGACCATCATTGGATTTAATGAGGAAAATGAATCTTGAGACTAGATATAGAGTTTGGGTCATGATATTCATCATTGTTTATCACCATTTTGATATAGGTGCATTCTCTATCTTCTCTTCATATTATATAACTATAATTATTGGATATTTAAATTCAAATTATTGAATTCCAATGAAAATGTGATCATTTTTTGTTGTAATCCAATTTTGTTTACAGTTTTAAATTTATTGGTTTCATTTAATGAAAGAAATATTTTAAATAGATTTTTTATAGGGATAAATTGATTTATCTAAAATTATATATGATAGAACGTTGTATATATAGTATGGTGTGTGTGCTCATTTTTGTTGGACATGAAATTTTATAGGCATGTTTCTAGACTAAATGAACTTACTGAATGATCACTAAGTGAAGACATGGTGGATCTATGAGTAACTACATATGAGTATGAGAATGTCACCTAGAATACATTTGTACGTGACTAATGGATTTAGTTTTGGTATTCTAAGATGTATTGATGGAAAAAATTTTCTATTTTAAAATTGGATAACTATTTTTTTGTTCCTATCTTTTTTATAATGTATATTTTAAATTATGATCAAACATGTTCGCGTCCTAGTGGCTTGATTAGAAAAGTATCTTAAGGAAATCCTACGGGATGTGATTACTCACCCCCAAAAAAGGAAATTTGGTGTGAATTAAGATGTTTAGTGATATGAAATAGGTAATTTAAAGGCCTCATATTTCTATAATGGTTCCCTTTGATGATCTTATCTAGATTTAGAGATTTGGAGTGGTCAAATTCATTTATTTTGGAGTTGTTCAACCTTGGTTCCAAATTCATGATTTATTTCCGTGCCATTTTGTTCTATTTTATTATTTATAATGATACATTAATATCGCTATTTCGGTGATTATTGTTTTGAGTTTTACTATTATACAATTTGGACCATATAATTTCATTTGGTTTTTTTTCTTTATAGGTTGCGGTTGTTTGAAATGGGAAAATCAACCCCCGATGTTTCAGTAATCCCACAACATTTATTTCTAGCCATTGGGGTCTTGGGGATATAACCTAATGTTATTGGAACCTAGGATCTTTGTAAGCCCAGGTTTAGGGTAAGCATGTTACATTATGACTATAAGAAGTACAATATAAAAAATTAGAAGTATTTATTGGAATGGAATGAATGAATTTATATAATTTAATAGTAAACATGGTCAATATATTACTATTGGTCATTATGAAAATTAATTATAGAGTTTTTATTAAGTTACCATTAGAATTATTTTATATTAATAAATAAAATAATGTATTAATAACGATGATGGTAGAGTAAGGGGATAGAAGAGAAGAACCCCTCCCTATAGATCTGGATGCATTCAAAAAATAATAAACCTTTGGATATATCCTTATTCATTATATAGAATGATTATATTGAGAGAATTATTTAAAAAAATTCAATGAATTCAAAAGTGGTGTAGTGCACTCCCATTGATACTACAAAACCAAATAATAATTTCAAAAAAGTGGTGAAATTTGCATCCAACTATAATCTTATGGATTTTAATACACCTCCTCGTTGGAGGATCCTAAATAATGGAAGGACATCACATGTTTGGTCCAACCAAGAAGCAGTTGAAGAGTGGGTGAACCTATCTAGGTACTCTATAATTACTTGAGTTCTCATGCCAAAAGGTCATAAAATATGAATGTTTAATGAGATCACTCAAAGTTTTTCGATGATATGGGGTTTTGAGGACTAGAGAATGACATCAATGGGGTAGGGATAATAACATTTGGTTTTCCCCTCTGATGAATGTTAATAAAGAGAATGGGGTCTTGGTTCAATATCCATGAAGCCTATTTTCTATGAATTTAGGAATGGTATTGGAATGTTGACCCTGAAAATATAAGGATCTATCATACGTAGATTTAGATTCCCATTTGTTGGTTGAATTTGTTTATTGTCATCCATAGATTCCATGGGATATAGAAACCACTATTATGAATCCCATTTAAATGGAAAATAAAATACATAACCCAGGATTTGGGAAATATGCTAGATTAATTGAGAGGATAAACATGTATAGTACTTTATTGGAAGATGTGGATCTCACAAGAAGGTATGAGGGAATCATACTTGAAATTTAATATGAAAGGAAGCCTAAGGTCTCCATGTGCTAAACATTCATTGTCCATCCAACTTATGATTGTAATAAAAACATAGAATGATGACAATGATTCAAGATTATTATACTTGATGAGTTAGGAAGGGGAAAAGTAATATTATAACTCATAACTCACATTAAAACCTGAAATCAGGACCCTCCAATATAGGTGATGTTGACAGGTTTGGTAATGGAAAATTGGAGCATACTTGAGTTGCGGGTCTTTGTCCTTTTGTACAGGACTTATCACCTTATGAGGATGAGGTGAATGGTTTAGAAAATGATATTATATTTCTTAATATAAATTTTCAAGCTGATGAGTTAGTGAAATATTTTCATGAAAAAATATACTCATGTCGTTTTATTTATGAGTGATTTTAATAGTATGGGTAGTGGTTATAATTCTGATGAAAACACATTATAATTGACTGAAAATTAAGTTTTTTATTATCAAAAAAACTGTTATCGAAAAGTGAGAAACCCCATGTTCATACAAGACATTCATTAAAGGAAAAAACATAGTTGTTAAAATAAAACTTGACCCTATTAGAATCCTTGTCCCTAAAACATTTCCAAGAAAGGGAAGTTACCGGTGTTGTTGGTGCATCATCAAGTAGGTCTTAAAAGTGAGACACGATCTTGTCCCAAACTTGCATGTATTCCTTCTATCGGATCTTCTCTTCATTTAAGCCTCTTATTAAAATTAGATTCAATTTTTATATCCACTCACTCTATTCACTATTATTATCCAAACGAGTCATTAAATTGTTGATAGTGACTAGATCTCATGAAAAAGATAAGGAAGTTGAAAGACACTTTTCTCAATATAATTCTAAGGCTCCAAATCAGAATATTGATCATGAAGATAATTCACAGGCTTGTCCAACAAAAAAAACACCCTCTGATGGATAGAATTCCATGAAATAGGACAAGACTTGTAAACTTTCTAATGATGCTAATTTGTATCGATAGTTTTCATAGTTTTCTTCATCCAAGGTTCCCAGAAGGAGGGTAACTATAGAGAAAAATCTTATAACAATTTATTCTAGAAATATGTTCACTCGATTGAGTGGGATCATCTACTCTGATGAGGATGAGGATGATTAACACAAATAAAAATTGATAATAGTCCAAATAATGATATTAATTAAGACTAACAATAAAATTATGGCTAAGACAGTGTAGTGGAAACTATAATGGAGGAAACAACAGCGAAAAAACTCAAAAATGAGGGGAAAAGTAAAAGGAAGTAAAGGGATATCTCACTTGAATTTTAAAAAAAAGGATGGCCTCTTATGAGGGTAAAATTCATCAAACAATCAAGATGGAATTGTCAAGGTCTAGGGAACTCCCAAATAGATAAAAACCCTAGACATTATATCATGGGCTATAACCAATAAATATTTGAATTGATGAACCAAACATGATTTTTGAGTGTTGGAAATATTTCAAGTCCACTTCTCTTGGATACAAGTTTATATCCTATAATTAAATGTTTCTAATATGGATCATCTATGGATTCTCAAGCATGTAAGAATCCAAATTTTTACATGCAAAAAGAATGCGCAGAACATCTCTATTTTATTCAACACCTCATATGGAACTGTATATTTTTATTTTTATATGCATACTCATCATACATTTTAAGAATAGTGGTATATAGGGATTCTAGGGTTCTATATGAAAATTTGGATCACAAATGGGTGATACTGGGAGATTTGAATACTATTTAGAATTCAAAAAGAAAAAATAGGATCGAGCTTCAATAAAATATTATCCTTGGAGTTATCCTCCTAAATTGACTAGTGTATTCTTTTGGAAGTACCAATTTCAATGTTTAATTTACATGAAATAGGTATACCATAAATAGAAGACAACCAAGAAGTATTGAAATATTATTTATAAAAATAGAAGAAAAGAGTGTTTCATAGGAATTCTTGGGTATCACCCTAACTAAGAACCATTCAAACCCTAACCCCATCATTATGGAGATATCCACTAACAAAACAAGGTTAGTGCCTCTCCCATTTCATTTCAATAATGAATGGATATTAATTCTAGGATATAGGGAGATTATTTCGAAGGCATGGAAAATTAATCCTTTTAGAATCCTACTTCAAATAATTAATGTCATGTTAAATAAAACCACATAATTTCTAAGGTAATGGCGTATAAAATCAATTTCTATAAATGGTATAGAAATCAAGGATATTGAAGAAAAATTAGCGCATAGCCAAATTAGTAACCAACACCAGAGTTATCCATCTGGAGAGGAAATTAAATCTTATTCCAAACTATATTTTCTTTTAATAATTAAGGAAATACTACACTAAAATCATCTGAATGTAAAAGTTTAATGGATGGATATATGAACTCTAATTTCTTCCATAGAATACATATATAAAATAGAATACGAATACATAATAATACCATGATCATTGATGGATTTATTTACACATATGAAGATGGGATCTCAAAGGTAGTGGTGGAATATTTTTGGGGACTATATTTTGATGATGGAATGGGCAGGACACAAAAAATTATCAGTAACATAACACAACAAATAGAATAACATCAAAATCTAGATCCTATTTTTTCTCCTTCAAAATAGGAAGTCAAACTGGATATTTTCTATATCAATGTGGATAGTAAAGCTATTCTGGATGGTTTCAAAAACCAATTAATTTTTTTCTACTAGGTTATTTTGTAATATGATATGGCTAATGCAGATAGGGACTTTTTCATTCATGATTTTATGACTTATGGTGTCAACTGACACTTCATTCCATTAATTACCAAGAAATAAGGTAAAATTGATATCAAATACTTTAGGCTAGCCTCCCTCATTAACACTATACATAAAATATTTTGAAAGATCCTCCTAAGAAAGATGGGGGGATAGTTATAGATAACATCACCCCAATATAGTTTATGTTTTTTCCTGATAGAAGCATTCAAAACTTCTTATTCATGTAATTAAATTTTTTTAATATAGTGAAGAGAAAAATTTTGGAATGGAAAATTTCACTCAAGATTTACATTTCCAATGAATTTGATATATCAATGTGGAGATTTTTAATCTTTTTCCTTGGAAGATATGTGTTTTTAGATGATTTTATAATAATAGTCAATGTCATAGTCACCTTTAAAAGGCTATCTATTCCCATTAATTGGTAACCCAAGGGGTTCTTCTAATTCACAAGAGTTTTATGATATATATATCCACTCTCAGGTATATTTTTTTCAATTTCTGAATATTACATGAGATTATACATTACTAAAATTTTATATATTTGTATTTACAAAAGAATCAAAGCTAGAAGATGTTATTTTACCCCATAATACATCTTGTACGCTGATGATATTCCCAAATTTAGTAATCTATAGAGGAAAACCCTACACACAATCATACCCCCTATTCACATTATGAAGAAGTGGTCGGACAATGCATTAGTTGGAGAAAATACTTTATTGTTTTTAGTGATGGAATAAATATTGGAAAGAAACATAGGATCACTATAAGGCTTAGGTTAAACAAGTGATCCCCTCAATTTAACTACCTTGGTGTCCCTAATTTTGGGGAAAGGCGTGGATTCAATATTTTTGGAAAATTTTTAAAGATGTATTAACCAATTTGATAAATGGGAAGGGAAATCCATGTCTTAAAGGGAATAATGTGTCATGTTAACTTGTTTATAGCATCAATTTTTTATTACTTCTCTCTTTATAGGTGGCCAACAAGTTTCATTAATAAACGTTAAGGTTTGGTAAGGAACATAATATAGAATTGGTCAGTTCATGTGAGGAAGTTAATAAAAATTTCATGTAAACAATTAATCAAACCTGCTGAAATGGTAGGCCTTCAAATTAATTACCTAATGATTTTAAGTGATGGTTTTATTGGAAACATATCATGGAACCTTATGACATCTAATGACTCTATTTGGAAATTCTTATAAAAAATTTTCAAAATGAGGTTATTGGATGGATACCCATACTACCATGTATAATATATTTAGACATCAATCTAGAATTACCTTAATGAAAACATGAAGAACACAAAATGGCTGGTGAGAAGGAAGCCTAACCTTAACAATTGGAGCACTTTGTGGATAGATAACCCAATCAAAGACACTATCAATGTTACACTAGGAATATAAAAAATTTATATAGCTAATATTCTTCTACATATCAACATTGTAGTTGGGATTTTCCATCTAAAAAATACATTATATCTTTAGTCTTATGGTTTTATGGATAGGGATATTATGATATAGAGAACGAATAGAAATGAAAGTTTAGTTGTAAAATGTACTACCAGATGGAGTGTGAAGGTCCCCATATACCTCCAACATTGATAATAAAGTTAAAGGTACCTTTTATAAAACCCTAATTATTTTTTCTTCTTTTGAGGATCTGGAAAAATCAATTTCCCACACATGACCAATTAAAGAGAGTTGGATAATTACTAATTTTAGAATTCCATATTTTCTTGAATGATGAAAACAAATCACAACATATTTTTATGGATTATTGGTTTTCCAAAGATCTATAGAGGTATATTGGTAACTTTTGGCATCCATTTAAATACTAATTTATTGATAAAATAGTTCATCATGGTGATCAGTTCGACAAGACAGAGTGACCATATTGTAACCTTTTATTGACAACAACATCAGTCATTTCACCTTGGTGGTGGGAACAAAATTCAAGGCTCTTAGAAAATATGAAACCCTCCATGTATGCCAGCAGACATGAAATACAAAGGAAAATTCCTGCTTCTTAAAAGGTACAAATATAGAATATGAACAACAGCATTGAGTACCTAAACATTCTGAGAATTCTGGGTGTTTGGGGAGACCTTTAAAACCCCTGGTTCTTATTTCTATCTAACAGATCATCTAATCAAATCATGGAAAAAATATTCAATGTTGATGGGGGTAGACTCTATAATTTCAATTTCCTCAGGTTTTAGAGTTATCTTTTTCACCAATTGTGTCTTTTTAAATGGTTTATTTTATTATTATACTGGTATTTTATTTTCTTATGAATTTAAATTATTGGTTTTGATGCATCCTATAAAACCTTTTTCCAGCATAATTGCAACCCTTTTATGGGTGGAATATAATTCTAAAATTAGTGTTAGTGATTTGAAGAATAAATCGGGTTTGTTTCTTGTAAGATCCTACCTCATTGTATTTAATTCATGAATAATGTCAAGAAACTCAATTTGATTGCCTCTCATGTCAATAGGAAGTCCAATAAAGTGGTAGATGCTTTGTTAAAGGGGATGATTATTAAAATGAGCATGATGTGGTCTTTCAGAATCAATGATCACCATAAACCATTGTTGGATATAGATGTATGGAATTTTATTCACTAATTTTTTTAAAAACCCTTATAATGCATAATCTTACTTTCTTATTTTATCTAATAAATTTTGGGATTGGTTTTTTCCAAATCCTGGAACTTCTGGGTAATATAGACAGTGAAATTAGTTAATTGGTGTTAAAATCTGAAACCATGGATTTTAATGATAAGAATATCACTTATGACCTGTAATTAGAAAATCATGGTAATGAGGTAGCATCGAAAAGTTTTCTGAGGGATATGCCCATAAAAACATCAATAATTTGGGTTTGAGAAAAATTATTTATAGGAGAAGTTCACATAAGTAGAAATCAGTAAAACAACAATGTTAGCTAAACTAGAAGAAGACAACACCATAATTACACACCATAACCAAAAGGATTATTACATTGTAATAAGCCCTTATATATCTAGGTATTAAGGGGAATTTATTAATGAATTATTTTATCAATAAAATGTTGTTTACTCTGATAGCATATTTTTATTATTTGTATTTTTCTTATATAAAAGTTAAATTTAATATTATTAGTTGATAAAATTGAAAAAGGTATATTACATATTTGGAAATGGGGTTTTGAAGTTTGGTATATTTTGAAATTTAGTAATCCTAGGAAAAATTAAAATAGAATGAAAAAATGATGAAATACGATAAATATGATGTCATATAAATATATAATAATAACCAAATTCAGCTAGTTCAGTTTTATCTTCATAATTATGGAACTAAGAAATATTTGGGATAATCAAGGGATGTAATTGGGAACTATGCAAATTAATGGATCACTAAAGAAAGAAAAAAATTCTTTATTATGTGGGACACCTACTCACCACTCCTATAAATACCCACCACTATTCTCGTTTCTCCTTGCAAAAATTTCAATTTGTATCTTTAAATATCTCACAAGGAGTCTATCTTATAGTCATCTCTCTAATTATCCTACCCTATCCCATGGGGGTGTTGCCATAAAGATGGTATAAGTGAACATTTATAACTCTGTTTACATAATGAATCAAACTTGAGGTTTATTTACTAGAATGATTTTATGATGTTGAAGACAAAATACTAATTCATAGATTCAATGAAGGAATTATTTAGTACATTAAGGGTTTTGAAAAAATGTTTATCTTTTAAGAGGAAATTTATAAATATGAACCAAAGAAGAAAGGATCTCCTTTTGAATGAAGTATATATAGGGTCAAAGACATTAAATTATTTAAATTTTTCTGGAGCAATGTGGTGATGTATTATAAAGTTTAACTCCTTTTTTTTTGTTTTCATATGTTAAGGTTCTCAGTAAACCCCTAAAATAGATTTATTTCAAAATAAAATATTTATTTTTTAGTCAGTCATATCCTATAAGTTTGAGACCCCATTTCAATACCATTACACTTTTTTCATAGTCGGTTATAATATAGAAATCCTCCTAAGTGGCACAAAATTATATATTGTATCAGGATCATATAAATAAATAAATAAATATATATATATATATTACATGTATTTATGTTATTAGGGATGTATTATTTATAATTCATAAATTTTTATAAGGAATCATGATGGTGATATTTTTTGTGGAGCCTCTATCAGGTCCCAAGTGTATCATACACAATTTTAGAACAACTTCACTTTTTCATCAATGTATGCCAACTTAGAAGAATCTCATTAAGTAAATTATATAAATAAAATTCATGTTATATATCTGTGATATTAGGAATATAATTTTAGAGGGTATTTATACATAATTTATTTATAATCCTTCCATTAAAACTTCATGCATAAGATAAACTAAACACATTTATCATCTCAATCCTTATAAGTACCTTAAAACTAAAATTCCATAATCTTTACTTGATACTAGTTCCTTTTAAAAATTGTGAATCCTAGATTATATTTTTCAGGGTAATTCACCATTAAATCTCTATATTCAAGGAATGGGGAATGTGGCTGACATATTCCTAACATCTTTTATTCTATACAGTAAAATATTTTAATATGGGATTCATTAAAAAATTCTACTAAGTATTTTTAAGTTATTCATTATACAACATTTTTCCAAGTATTACCTATAATAATTTATTATATGATTGAATGAATGTGTCTCTAGGACATAGGTGGGGCCTACAATTAAATATTCCCTACTACACTAGTAGGTCTCATGAGACAACTAAGATTGGGAAATAGAATCATCCTTACACATTATATATAATGTATTATCCCAAGGCATTGATGGTATGTTTTTTATGTTTGTAATTATATATTCATATTATTTACATCAATATGTGAATATTTAATTTCATTTTTGTGATAATTTATTTCCCTTATTATTGATGTATTATTTTATGCTTATATTTTGATTGATATGAAATTATTTATTTATATACTTCCATTATAATGTTTATTTCACTATTAATCTATGTTATCTTCCATTGTACGTTATCCATGACTAAGCATATTTTATCACCAATTAACTATGATTCCCATTTCCCTCGGTATTGTAGATGGATTCAATATATATTTGGTTCCATTGATAGCATTATATAACAAAGTTTATACTCAAATTATGTTATATGTTATGTTATATTATAATTTCTATGTATCTTGTTTCATAAATACAACTAATCCTTGATCATGGGTTTTTGATATCATGTAATATTATTACCATGAAGTAAATAACTCATCGGCTCAAGGTGACCGGTTCATGGGGATTTACTTTAAAAGGGTCTATCTGTATCAAATATTGATCATTGTTATTGTGATAAAATACCACCAAAGTAAGAATATTCCAATTATCTAAAAAAAAATTCACCCAAGAATAAAGTATGTCTGATAAAATTTATATATATTGTTCTAATTAATCATCATTCTAAAGGTTATATAGCATACTCAATATCAACTATGTACCCATTGCATTCTGTAATAATCTAAAAATTCATAATGTAATTTGAGGATCTTTATTTAAAACAATCTATGATGGTACTCCATGTAATTTTTCTAGATTATTCACATGAAACTTTCCAAATTCTTCCCCCATAAACATGTTTTAAATGAGTCATATATGATCTTATTCCATAAGTTGGTCGACAAAGAATTGAGTTTTTATAATTTCAGTAGTAAAACAACAATGAAATCAATCATAATACTCTCCCATTTTCATGTTAATAGAAAAATATTTAGAATTATAATAGTATAATTATTTTTAACCTTTATATATTGATAAATTAACCCTCAAAATACAAACCATGCAATTTCATTCTTTATTCCCACCCTTCAGAACTATCCTTTATTTTTTATTCCTCTCTACTGTTTCAGGATAAACTAAAAAAGAGGAGTTATGAAATTATTTCATACCATCTAATTTAAAATCGCAGGTGACTGACATATTATCCCTAAAATATACAATCAAATCAAATAATAGAAACCTCTCAGTAATGTTCTCCCTACTATTTAGGGAATCACTTATCTTATTATATTCCGCTTAAAATGTGTTTCCCACTTTTACCTAGACAAAAAATATAGAAATGAAATTAATTTGTCACAATACCATATGGAATCCCTACTCATGATACCAAATATGAATAGAATACACTAAACCCGTCATTTTATACTCATTCTTTTCGATTCCTTCACTACTTCAGTCTTCCTAACCAAGTAATCCACTGCTGTATTACCCTTTCCTAGTGTGTACTGTAACCGAAAGTCACAAATATTAAGATAATCAAACCATATCATTTTATTTATTTTGATATCTCCCTATGTGAAAATATACTTTAATATTTTGTTATTTTAATATACCTTAAGCATCCCACCAAACAGTTAATTCCTCCAACTCCTAAATTAATTATCAATCAACCTAACAAATAGTTATTCATTATATAGTTTTTTATATAGTTTTAACTATCATGAACAATATTTTAAATAACCTAAACTTTTATTGTACAATTATATTTAATTTATATCCATTTTATCTCATTTAAGGTGAATTTTGAGTTTGAGTTAGAACTAGAAGATTTGAAAGATTGGGAGAATGAAGAAAGGGACTGAAGGTCCTAGGGACAAATGGGTACCTGGTGAACTTATACCATGAACCCATTGGGGTAAAGAAGGGTTTGGTGGTTCATTATTGAACAACCAGGTACCTAGTATATTGTACCATGTATCTGATAGAAAATATGGAATATCCATTTTAAAGTGTGATTTGGTGATTTGAAACCATAAAATTAATACTAAAACTGAGGAGACTAATGAACTAATTACCATTTACTCTTATTGGGATCTATTTAAATATATCCCACTCCAATCATCCTCTATAAGTGGATCTTTATTCCACCTTGCATCTAGTAACATTTATTGGGTATAAAGGCTTAGAATAAGTATGGTAAAGCATAATCTCTCATATAAGATATCTATTATTCTTATGTCATGTTAGAACTATTATATTGTGTTGTATCTTCGAACTTAGTCTTGTTAATACTTTTATTTCCATTGCAGTTCTTCTAGTTAATATGCAATAGATTTTTATCCTAAGTGAATCAAAAGTAAGGTTATGGTTTTTCTTTCTAAATTCCCACTCTTTAAATGGGATATAATTAACGATATAAAACTCTTATCTATTGTGGTTTGTTCTAGAATGCAGTGGTATCTCTCCTCATCCTGGGACCTCAAAGTGATTGTATATAACTAAATAGGTAGGTGTATCCCTTATTACTCTATTTATCATATATAATTAGTATATTAATGATATAAATACAAGTAAACCAAATTAAAACTATGTTTTTAAAATTGATAATTGTTTGCCCAAATATTTGTTTGCATTAAGGTTTTTTTGTTAATATGGTCTAGTATTAAAATGATTGGAATGTTATGTTCATTAAATTTCATGTCTTGTTTATATTTTATGATTTCCTGACATTCCTTCCATATTTTCACATTTTCATAATTGTTAAAGGGGGTATATTTTACTTATAGATTGAAATCATTTATTTTTAAGTGTATTTTTGGCATGTACGATGTGCAATTCTTGCTCTTCATGTGATAAATCTAGATATTGTTTTAAATGATATTGGACATGTTGGAACATTTTTATATCATTGTGTATAAACTAGATCATGTGGACACATGTTGATAAATGGGGAGGTAGTATGGGATGAATCCTTAATTTCCCAATTTTTTTATTCTCATTCACTAATACTTAACTGTACAAGATACCTGACTTTCCAAACCTAGTATACACAATATCCATTACCTCGGGATGGGTTTATAAGACCCATAAGAAAAAAAACACATCTATATATTGGTGTATATTCATATATGAACATGGTTATCTTACATCAAATATTGAATGGAATCGGTACATAATCTCAAATACTAAATTGAGGATCGAAGTAGGTAGTTCTGGTAAGGAATCTTCCTGTGTTAGAATTTATTGGTAATTACTCAAGTTTAGGGTTGATTATTTGATAAATCATATAAATTATTGTATTTTATATTACTATATATTATTATTATTTATATTATACACTATATTACACCTGAGGTTATTGGGGGAACTGTCTACTAGATATTTTCATACTCACTCCCTACATTTTCCCTTATAGGATGCATGACAACCTATTTGTGTGAGACAAACATAAATGAAAGGCCCATGAGCATGGGATTGAGTTTCATGAGATATTTCGATTAAGGGGATATTTTTTTTTTGATTTCTGGACCACAGGGTGATGTGAGTGCTTTCCTTATTTCTATCTTGAAGAGGTTACATACATGACAGTTCAACTCTTGGGTCCTTATGACATGTTTGAATCTTACTATTTATGTATATATAATTTTTGTGTAGTTTTAACTAAATCATGTAATTTTTATTAATTTTTATACAGTTTTTGTTTTTTTAATAATTTCCATGTCATTTTATATATTTTTATCAGTGATTTATATATTCACACAATTCTGTTTATAGTTTATTAGATACATGTTGTAACCTATAGTAGTATGGGTATTTTCCCAGGAATGAATATACATGTGATTGGAACATAACACACAACTAAGTTTTGATAGGTTATTTAGTGATCATTTTATTTTTTATGAATTTTCATAGTTTCTTGATTGATCACCATGAGTGAATTTAAGTAAAAATATTGAATTTTTTGTTAAATAGGTAGGATAGTAAATTCTCTTTCATCTAGGTGTCATATTAGGAAGTAATCTTTGATTTTATGTCTATAATGTCATATTTAACCTTGACTTCTATTTTCATGATTTTTTGGTATGATTATGGTTGTCATTAAGTAGTGGAGAAATATTTTTTAAATGAATTATTATTAAAGAAAATAATTTAATTATGAGTTTAATGTATCTCCTGATGTTTTAATTTTTTTTAATAAAAATGATGGCAGTTCGAGTGATTGTGGAAGGTTGACGAGACTATAGAAGGATATACTTCAATGGAGGATGTAGGAGCTTACTGAAGGATAAACACATCACAACAATAGGTATGGTCCTTTAGCCGAGATTTCTATTTTAATTTTGAAATTTTGTCTTTTTTTATTATCTTATTCATTGAAATCACCAATGAGATTCGAGTATCTTTTCCTAGTATATTCATAGAACAAAATAAAATTTTAAATTTTTAAAATTGGTGTATAGATTTTATGTAACCATAGAGGAATAATTTAGATAAAAGGAACTCTCCTTGATTCAGATACATAAATTTCGAAATTAGACTGAGCCAATTTTGATTTATATACTACCTGATAAATGCATTCTATTTATTTACAAATCATTTAAATCAAGCCCATGGATTTTAATAAATTTGTGTGATAATTTTAGGGGTTTATTTAATTCTAAAAAAACCTAGTATGTTTCATTTATAGGACCTACTATATATCACTAATAATAACTCCATAAGTTGAATACAATTCTTTTGGTATAACTCGAATCATATTTACGGTTCAGTATAAATCTTTGAGAGGATTTTATAACTTCATTATCCTCTATCTAAGATTTATGGTACTTATATTTTCAACTAAAATGAATCAACCCCAAATATAGATGCAAGAGGCTAGAAATATGTACGGTTCGGTTTTTTTGTTCATTTATGGTGGTAAACCAAGGTCAAATCACTATGGGTGGTGGTAAATTGTGATAATCATGTTGGAGAATAAGGATCATGTAATTTTCTATCAAACATATAAGAATAGACCCGATCAACCATATTTTATCCAAAGAGAATCTTGTTTTAAGAAAGGAAACTCTGTTCACATAAATATCCAGTCATTTGATCAGAAGATAATGATCACACCATGTTAATCCTAGTGAGGGTAATGGGGTGTGTCTCTATGCTAATTTAATGTAAGCACATGATTATCAAATATTCATGATTTAGAAGGGAATGGGGGATAGAGGGGATACAATGTACTGGATGTGATATAACTTTTTAGGTGTTTTATGATTGCAATTCACGTATAATTGGATGACACTAACCGAACATAAATCATGGGAGGAGCGGGGTGAGTGTGGTCCATGAATGGGACTACCACACCAAACCTCCTAAATGACCAAATTCTTTTGTTGAACATGATGGTTCATTAAGGGTCAAAATTCAAACGGAAAAGTTACATTGGACTCCAATTATAATCGTGGTTATAATGTAACCATGTTTTTATAAATTGGGAATCATTTTTAGGAATAATTAATATAATGATACTTTAATGATTAAGAAAATTATTATTATTTAATATTAATAATTTTAAAAACCATTTAAATGATTGATTAAGGTGAATTATCACCTCTAGTCACTATATATTAGTTTTTTAGTGGAAAATACATAGTGGGATTCATAATTCTTGAATGAGATATTGATTTTTCCCTGATTTTATAATATAAAAATAATAATTATATAATAATAATATTTGAGGAAATTTTTTGGGGACAAATTTGAGAGAAAAAGTTAATTAATTAGCTGAGATAATTAACCACAAGGGGTGGTGAATGATTCATATTGTTCACTCTATGGTTGTGATATGGTGTTATAAAAAAAGGGGATACAATAACAAAATAATATAAATATTTCTCAGTTGATATGTGGACCACTCTTATTATGGTTATAATTTCACTATGAGATAAAAAAATTCTTTATTTTTAATATATATGATTGAGATCAATTGGAATAAGGCGAGGGAATGAAAATAACTATGGTATTGATAATATATGGTTAAACAAATAATGAATAAGGTTTTATAACTACTTAAATAATGGAATAAGGGATAATCAAAAGTGGTGGATTATTTAAGTGTGTTTCCACAAATAGAATTATGTATAGTTGATTGATTGACATAAAAATAATAATTTATATCATGATATAGATTGCAATTTATAGTAATAATAATTTTCGTCTTATATGACTAAATAAGAAATAATGATTGTGATGATAGATATTGTAAGTTAATAAAAAATAATGTGGTATTCTTATAAAACTGAGGCTTGATATTCCATCAAATGAAATGACATGATCATGAATGAGTAATAATTTTGTAAGGAACATATATAACCAGAAGATAGTGAGAAACAGTGATGTGAACATTGAATTATAAAGTTGTGGAAACCCTACGGTAAAAGGATTCATATATTATTGTATTGTTTATGTACATTATTTTTGAAATATTTAGTTTCTTCTAATTACTTGAAAACAAATTCTATGATGTTATTCAGATGTCCTATGTGTGATGTGTCTGGAGAAATAATTCAATAACAACACTTATCTTGTTTTGAAAAATTTTATAATCTATTTGATCTTAGAAATTAGACATATATTGTGGAGAATACAGTGGTTGGTTTTATACTAGGGGAGTCTAGTGAGAAAAATATGAGTATCTTAGTTTATTTTGTTGTTATTTTTTAGGTTTACATAATTATTCACCCCATGTATAATGTAGTCTATGGTGGATGGATTTTGATTATGATGAGTTATGGTGGTAGATCTTATTTTCATTAAAACTTCAAATAGGGTTTGAGTTGGAAGACAATAGTCATACTATATCTCATTCACAATTCTGGGTAGATACTGATATTGTCTTATACATGTATCAACATTCACTCACCAAATTATTTAGATGAGATAGATTATAAATTTCTAGGATATTGTTGGAGATGTGTATTCCCTACAATGCCTACAGTGTGTGATTGATGGAATCATGAAATTCCTCTAGTATCCCTCATGTGATAACATAATAAATTGGATTGGTGGAGATGTTTAATTATGCTACCATCTATGGTATAGGAAAATTATATAAATTAATTCTCCCAATATTTGATTCTCATTATCACCAATAAGTTTAGGGTTAAAGTGGACTGTGATGCACCTGCTACCATATATAATCCATGCTCGTATCTCTGGGGTTGGGAGTACCATATAGTAAGTAGAAACACTAGATTTGTTTATTTACACCCTAGTATACAATTATAAAGAATTATTTTGGGTGATATTAGTTTCCTCAACATCCTAGAATATATATGATGCTGGCTATAAATATGTATATTTACTTTATAAAAGACATGTATTTTCTCAAGAGCTTCTATGATATTTGGAGATATGAATTTTTTTCTTTTTCTACCAATGTAGTTGGAGGTATTAATTTCCTCCACCATCTCATGAATAATTTATATAGGTTGAATTAACATACTAGATTCATATAATGGGTTTTGAGTTATTATTTTGTTTCTTTGTTGATATCGTTCTTATTAGAAATGCCTGGTGATAGTTTGTTGTCAGTTGGTTAATCTATATGGTTCATGGGTATATCAGGTGGTTATGTTTGGAGATTTCAAATTTTATATACTTTTATTTAGAATGTTTCACATAGATAATTGATAGTTATGGTGTTGGCTCAGTACTTGGAATGACAATATTGAGTGTTTTTATACTCACCATTATATGTGAATGTATATTTTGTTCACCTTCTGCCAATGTAGAGCAGTAAATATGGGTGAAGGATAGTAATAGATCTTGAAGATTTATTATGGGTGAAGATTTTTTTTCGATTGGATATGATCATGATTATGGCCACTCTAATTTTTTCCTTATCTGGGATGGAATTTAATTGGAATGAGATAGATTTACCTAGTTATTCATATGTATCATTTCCAATATCATTATAGATTAATTTATTATGTATGCAACAACTATATTTTCTAGATGTATATTTCATGCCTATTATGGTTGATTTGGGTCTATGACAATTGTTGATATGTTATTTAGAGGCCATTCCTACCATTATAGGGTAGATGCTTCAAGGAAGGTTACTAACCCCATCCTAGAGGAGGAAGGATCAGAGAGTTAAAATACTGTTTTTTTATGATTTTATAGATTTATATGAGAGTATGATATATTATAGAGTTGGTAATTTGTGAGGTTAGTTGGGATATACTGTAAATAGTATTACTAAAGATATTTATTACTTATAGTCAGAATAGAGGACTTTGGAATGGCTATGGTGGTCGATGTATATCTAAGAGTTACTCTTATTGATGAAAAATGACTAATATAATAGTATATTAACTATGATGATAAAAGGGGGATCATGAATCATATATATTTAGGATATTATTTTCTCATT
The DNA here is from genome assembly GCA_963277665.1 of Viscum album. NCBI lineage: Eukaryota > Viridiplantae > Streptophyta > Magnoliopsida > Santalales > Viscaceae > Viscum > Viscum album. Next base: position 1,244,959,557 of record OY728153.1, read on the forward strand.
TCATGTTTTATTTGATTTAATCCATGAATATTCGATTTCATGTAGACTGGAGGGGGAGTTCTTGGAAACCTCTTCATTTTCCCTGAATGTGTGGTCAACATATGATCAAAGAGATAATGGGTATGTATTATCAATATTTGGATATTTTATTTTGTATCAGAAATTTTTACGGTGAGTTTAGGTAGAGAAAAAAATGAAATGATGTATATTAACTATGAAGAAATAAATTCTGAGGACCAGTGTAGACTCACACAATATTCATGTTATGTTGTAGTATTGATTTTCCACTAAATGATTGAGGGATATATTAATGTCTACATTGATAATGAATGTTCCTATGTTCCTATTACAAAATTTAGACTAGCAACCCTTCACCCAATGGCTTCATTCTAGGGGACCACAGTGGATTGATATGCATTGGTACCCATTCTTATTTTTCCACAACACATGGATTGAGAGAATTAGTTCTGTTGATACAAATATAGAGAAGTTTATTTCTTATAGTATATATATATATATATATTTGTATTTTAGGATGTGTATTTTATCTAATTCCAGGGTTCATAGACATAGGTATATGATATATGACTTTCATTCAGTAATTTATCAATAGGTGGGAATGAGTATTTCATCTAATATCTTGTTTTGTGTATCCATTATGAAGTTTTAATCTAGGAAAGCATCCATGAAGATGAGTAATTGAAACCTGGAACTCCCCCATGCAAGATTTTTTAGACATAAGGTACTTCTCCATTATGTTAGGAGTTATACGACTAGGTTTTCACTAATTAGATGTACACTTGTGGTTGTTTCGGTATATGGGATCCTTGTTATTAGAGTGTCATAGTGTAAGTGTGGTATTATCTTGGGGATTTTTATTATTGGACAAAAAAACACACACACACACATAAGGAATTGTTTTCATAATATGAATTATCATAGAAAAAGTCATTTCAAATTCTCTAAAGGGAAGTGAAAATTAAATTATTCCATGTTTCTAGAATATGGGACTCAATATAGGAATCTTCCATACTTCATATCATTGTATTTGAGTCTGTAAGATGATTTGGGTTCTACTTATATATCTAAATTTTTGATTGAGAGTCATGAAAGCATGGTAAAAGATATTGATTATGAGTCTTTCAATTGAATCATCTGTGAGATTCTTCTTTTGTTCGGTGATATTTAAGAGCATGGACCAATCAATTTCCCTAAATAATGAGTAAACCCTAACTAATCATTTCATGTTTGGAATAAATTCTTTATAAAGATAGAATGGTATATGTGGAAGTGAGATTCATGTATTCTAGTGTTAGTGTTACAAAAATGACTAGAATTGATGGATGATGTTTTCTCTATCATGGAAATGTGGATTTTTGTTCAATTATCATTCCTAGTGGTGCATGCGTGTTATGACTTCTTTTATCAAAGGATAATATAGATTTTTATGGAAATGTAATAATCATAATGTGATGGGATATTCAACTTAACATGGAAATATCTCATGGATATGACAGATGATTGAGTATATGATCTCATTGGTAAGATTATAATACATGTAATTCAATGATTGATTACTCGTATTAATTAGGGAGTGAAAAAACATACTAAATAATTATAGATGATTGTATTTATATAAATTTCAATCTAGAATTTAGTTATTTTAGGGGTTTTCTCCTTCAGTTAGGGGTTTCTTAGAGTTGTTGTTATATATAATATTTATATACCTGTTTTCTATTTTTAGGCCCTCTATTATTCCCTTGGAATAGGTATTTGAAATGGAATTCTACACAATCAGATATATGAATGAAAAAAGTCCTTAATATCCACCATAAATTTGGGATTCCTAAAAATCCTATCATATATGTATGATATATTTTTGAAAAAGTGAGAATGAATGCGTTGATAATGTACGTTCCCTAATGTTGGATTGTTTTATTATTAAGTCAGTTTCACCTCAAGTTAGATATACATCACAGTTTGATATAGGATAATTCTTAAGATAAATATATCAATAAGTGCTTACAAATTTTTATCATATCCTCCCATGAATATAGAAGGTCTTATGGTAATTTGGGTTAAATTCCCCACTAACCAATTTTTTTTTCATTATTCATTATATTTTGGATTCCTTGTTTCAAGAAGTAAGTTTTTTGAATACATTGATCATGTAGCCTATGGTTTTTATTTTTCAGGATGAAAAGTTTTAATGTGGGTATTATGTAATAATATAAGACTTTACTAAGTAATAACTTTACTTATTATTAGAATAAGATTTCCATGTCAGTGTTTATTCACTATTAAAGACTTCTTTTAATTTAGATGATGTTTTTGTGTGGATATATTCGTATTTATTCTTAAATATATGAAAATTTAAAATTTACCTTTTTTATCATGTTAGATTGAGAAACTCATTGTGCTATTAAGTATTGATTGTGGTGTTTATCCTTTGGTAGAAATTGTGTTATTTTTTTGTGGTCATGTTTTTTTGAAGAAGTGTGAATGTATTTTTTAATGTAATATTATTTAATATTAATTGATTTATTTATTATTTTAACCTAAGTCCACTTGAGTTGACCACACTTTATAAAATATGTGCGAATAACATTATTTTATGGGTGGATGTTGCTACAATAAAGGGGTAACCTTCTTTGGAGGTCTGAGGAGCTTTCCATATGATCGTTTGATCAAGAAAAATAGGTAGGGTTCCTTATTGAAAGTTTTGATTTTTATCTTAAATATATGTATTCTTGTTTAACTTCTTATTCATATAATTAATTGTTTTAATTCGAGTATGTTTTTAGCCTTAAGTAACAAATCATTCAACCCTTTGAAATTTTAAAAATTAGTTCATAGATTCCACATAATCATAGCGGGATATTTCAGAGACTAAAAAATATAATTGATTTAGAGCCCCTAATATAGGAATTAGATAAAGAAAATTTATATCGATGAAGTACTTGATTAAGGGATTCAAATTCCCATATAATAATTTAAATCTAAAGCATATATTCCAATAAAATTTAGATTTAAATTTTAGGGGCCCATTTTAATAACTATTTAATTACCCCCTCATATGAATAACTCATGATATTTATTATATATCATTATAAATTAGTCATTAAGAATAATATAATTACTTTTGGATCACTCCAATTAGAGTCATGGTTTGTTATATATCTTAGAGATAAGTTTCATATTTCTTCATATTATATCTAATATTTAAGGTTCATAGAGCTCAAATAGTGAAAAACAGATATTAGATTTAGAACAAGATGACTGAATAATCCAGGGTATGATTTTTTTGTGTTGAACTAATGTGGTTAACTGAGATTAATCTACCATTTCCATTTATCAATTGTGTGTGGGTGGTGAAGTGTTTTGGAAATATATTTTACCATCATATAGATGGGAAATGCACTATGTTAACTTCATTTTTAGTGGGATAGATTATTTTAATAATAAAATATATGAATAGTTAGTCATTTAATTATTTTATTGTATGGAATGGAGTGTACCACATCACCTCGAGTGAGTAGTTTAAGGCTTGTTTCCACACAAGTTCAAGTTGATTTCTCAACAATCCAATATATATGATCAAATGAATAATGGGGTATGAATTATTTCACAGGGTGGAGATCAAGAAGAACACTTGGGGAAACACATGGGAGTGGATGATGGAACCTCCCGACATTATAGACAATTATAGTGTATATGAGTTTAGGTGGGAGGTCCAAATTGGGCCTTGAAAGTAGCATTGAACTCTTACTTTGATCTTGGACTGCAAAGAATCAATTTTGAACGAAGAAAAAAATTGATGAATTAAGATATTAATGATTGAACGAACATGAAATTTTTTATTATTTAATAATAATAATTAGAAGAAAAAAAATAAATGAATACTTTATGATAATTTTTACCTCGAGACACAAAATGTATGTCTTATGAGTAGAAAAAACATATTGATTTTCATATTACTTGACTGAGAAGTTAGAATTTACTTGAGTTGATTAGTAAATATTATTAATAAATAATAATAATGTTTTATAAAATATTTTTTGGACATAGTTGAGATACTAAATTATTAAATTGGTTTGTTAATTAACAATTTGATTTAGTGAATTATTCTTTTTATCAACAGAGTGGTCATGATATCATGTTATAGAAAAGGTTAGATACTCATTTAATAATCTAATGAATTCTCAACAGATATATAGACAACTCATAGTGAGGTTATTAATCCAATATTAAATAATTAATTAATTTTTTTTATTATATAATAGTAATGGATGGGAATAATTTTACAGAATTAAAATAACAATGGTAATGTTAGTGGATGATTATATAAGGAATGAATGTGGTGGTTTAACTTCTTATGTAAAGGATGTAGTTTTAATCAAAAGTGGTAGCTTATTTATGTGTTTTATGAAAGAATTGAATTATACGGAGTTGATATAATGATATAAATTTAACCATTTATATCATGGTATATAATCAAAATGTTAGAGTAATCAATGTTGTCAATGTGACTGAATGTAAATGGATGAAAATGATGAAAGATATTGTATGTTAATGAAGAGAATGGGTTAATTTTATAACAATGAGGATATTTTTTCTCTCACATTGTGTTATGACATTGTGAATGAATAGAAATAAATTAATAATCACACATGACAGAAAGATAATGGTAAATGGTGACATGAACATTAAAGAATAAAGTGGAATAATATCTATGGTAAAATGATTCAGATAGTTAGACGTTCATGGTGGAACCTAGTATAATAAAAAGGAGTTATATATAATTCTTAAAACATAAACTCTTTGAGAAAAGTAGAATATACTTTCTTTAATCTGGCTATTGAAATAATTAAATAGTAACATTTATTTCTTATTGAATTCATGATCAATACTTATGAAATCAATATGTGGGGATATGTTGAGGAGGATACAGTGGATGGTTTACTACCTAGTTACTCTAGAAAAACTAATCCAAGGATCTTTATATTTTTTGAGATGATTGGTTCTTTTATGTTTAATTATTCACCTTGTTCAATGACACAATACATAGCAGATGGATATTGATGATAAGAGGATAGGGTGATAGATCTATACTACACTCATCCTTAGATTGGTGTTTTGGTGGGATGATTATGATTATAGATTGTTTTTTTCAAATGATGTTGATAGTTAATGATAGAAACTTAACAATGTATCTAATTTTACTCACTAACTCCATTTGATGAGATTTATCTGAAAAATCTAATAAAAGATCGAAGATGGGAATTTCATTGAACTCCTACAATATTTGATAGATGGAGAAAGGTAATTCTTCTTGTATCCTTAATTCTAGAACATGATGTATTGGTTATGCAGAGATGGTTAATTCTACTAACATCTCAGATACATTAATATTATAGGTAGTAATTAACTAAAGTGGTGATTCTCTTTATTAAGCAGAACTATTGTGTTGAGGTGGACTATAATGCACTCAATACTATCTATACTCCCCACCAAATAATATGAGATTAGATGTACCATATATTAATTAACAACCATGTAGACATTTATTTCCTCATATATAGTTGTAAATATATTTATCCTTTTAAATGTGTATTTTCTCTAGTGTCCAAAAATATATATACTTATTGGTGTGGAGGTGTTTATTTTTTCATGTGTTGATGTGTATTTCCTCCAATACTTATGAGATTCTTGGAGATACTTATTTCATCATGTTCTACCAATATATAAAATGGAGGAATGTATTTCCACTACCATATAAATAATAGTTCATATTACTTGAATTTCTGTTAGGGATTTTTTTAAGGGTTTTGAATTATGATTATTATTTATTTATTGACGACATTATATTTTTTAAACAAGAAAAATGTGAGTTATGGGTTGGAAAATCATGATAGAACATGTGTGTTAAAGTTAGACACATTATGTGGATTTTTATTGTCCTCAATTTACTTATGGATGTTTCATATACACTATATATAGTTATGATGTGATCTCCCTTCATGGGATGACCGCACTAGGTATTCTTATACCCACCCTAATATACACACTTCCATTTTCATAAACATTTTCCATGGAAACCAACTGATATAGGTGATAAATGATAATGGATCTAGGATATTGATTATTGATTTATATTTTTAATGGAGTAGAGATGATCATGATGATGGAAAAAATCATATTTTCAGTATTTGGGATGACATTTTTGGAGATGTGATGGTTATAGATTATGATTCATATGTATAAGTTTAGATCATGTCACATATTATTTTATTATATATTTCCATTATATATTATTAATATTTACATTTAATACAAATTAAAGTGATTTTGGGTTTTTTATTGTAGGTGATAAGTCTTTAATAGGTAAGGTATCCCACGATTGTGTGCATACCTCAACATTAGTTATTATCCCATATCATACTGGATGTGGGATCAGGGAGTTACCCTACCTGTAAACCAAGACAAGACATAACTAGTTCATGTAAGGTATTACCATGTATCAGTATGAAACTTCTTCAATTTCTTTCATATCTAAATTCTAAAATCGCTGGGTTTACTAGGATTGTAAAACAATTTTACAAAATAATCAAAACAAAAGAATCCCAAGAACTAGGATATCTATGAAAGAATGTGAAACTATGTGTAAATACAAATCAAATAAACTAGTATACATTCCTTTCACCATATATCTTCTACCACATCATTATCTACTATGATCTTGAGGGTGATTATTAAAAAGAATCTAATATACAACCCTCTCCATGGTGTCCCCACAAGATAAGATGAATCCCCCGTTTCATGGGTGATATTCTTTATCCTTCCATGATTTTCAAGAATCTAACAAGACAATGGAATGAGGAAGAGTGAGTTATGGTTATTGGATAATTGACCAAGATCCATGGAAGATAATATTATATCCAATAAATTTATTTTTCTTGTTTATATAGAGGTTGAGACTAATCATGATCTACTACATTCATTTACTCAGGTGTTATAATGCATGTGTTAATGAATTTGACCTATTATGAACTAATGAAATTAATGAAATGACCCTTTATGAATTTTATATTATGAAATGTATTGATAATGGTATCTAATGGAAAATATTCAGACATTAAACCATTTAATGTTCTACTATCATCCTATAAATTAACAGACCGTAGAAATGAGTACAATATAACTTATAACATAATAATTGATACACCCAAATCATGATTTTTTAATTTTCATTGAATAATTGGCATAATCACATATGGTCTCTCTATATATAACCCAATTATATAGGATATAATACATACATACGCTTATTTAAGGAATATCTCATTAATCTCTCACTTTTATTAAATCCTCATAAACATTGTTCTATTTCACCTTATATCATATCATATAATGTAATGATTAAAATAATACCTAAAAAATCATTTTGTATATCATAAAATGGAATTTTGAAATTCTACCGTCAATGTCACTTTTTATTACCCCATATGAAATAACTTGTGAATACCCAGCCAGAAGAATTTTTTATAGTCTCTAAAAAACTTCTAAAAAGGGATATATGTTAGAACCAATCCGCATTCAGTGAATAATAAATTTTGACCCCATTATAGTATTTACAAAAAATATGAATCTTCATATCTAAAAATTTTTGTAAAGAGTTTCCTATAGCAATGAATCAATGTTACATAAGATACAAATGGAACTAGAATGATCTTCAACAAACAAAGGTATCTCTATACCAATTTCTTTTATATGCATCGTAGGCAATCATTCATTCTCATATGATTTATTCTCCAAAACATTTTGTGACTATGGGACATGGTGTATATCAATATCTTATAGACAAACCATATGTCCTTAGTTATATGAGTATAGACTCATATGGTCAATGAATACATCATATATATTTAACTTTGTTTAGGATAACATAAAAAACCACTCACCTGATAGACAAGAACATCATATGTAATATCATGTTATGATTATTATCTTCCTCATAATATCTCAATTTAGGTCCCAGTTATAATACTCTTCATACATGTGGACAAATCCAATATTTGTTATGATTTAGATGATTCCAAGTTCATCAGTATACCCAATGACCAATATGTTTGCAAATCCACAAGGAATACAAAATAAATTTTCCAAATTCTAATGGTTATCATGCTGGGTACCTTAATAACTTAAGACATTGTGGTATCCAAATAGGAATAATGTGACCCTAATATACTAAATAAATAGTGTGTAACATTCCATATGGTATACCTCATGGGAAATCTAGTGCAAAAATCACATTTCATGCCTCCTGATAATATCATGTATCTCGATATTAGAATCATACCAATGTTAAAAATAAAATTTATTTATAGCATATAGTAATACATGATTAACATTTGTTATTGTTAACTCAAAGTATTACATTTAAAGATTAATTGTCATTTTACTTCATGAAATGTATATCAATATGAAAATATATGCAACCAACATGAAAGAATAATAAATTATAAATTGATTATTATATAACTTGATACATTTCAAAATATTAAACTCCATTGAGAATACATAACAAAACCATAAAAATTCACTTATATTACATATCATATATGATAGACTACCAGATTAAACTTTTATTTTCTACACTTTTAGTGGTTTTTCAAACACATTATTCCTCTATGTAATTCTTTCAACATCAATATATTACCTTATGAAAAAACCCTATCACTAAAGTATTTATTCAATAATATCTATAGAGAAAGATAGTTTGAATAATAGTGAGAAATATCAATCATATTATAGATATTTAACAACTTTATCATATTAAAACTCATTAACTCCATAACAACAAATGTGTTCGATCTTAATAACTACCTTTTTCTACATAAAACACTTTCAAAATATATCATCATCATTTTGGAACACATTACTCCAAACCTTTCCTTGAAATCTTTTGGTAACTAATGTATCTCTATAAATTAATATTTTACTGTTATACCCAAAACATTTTAGAACATTTATGTAAAATTGACATTATACATTGACTGTTATAATCTTTTATTTTTCAAATATAATGTTTTTAATTCTAAAAATACTTACCTAATCACTTAGTCACTATATGTTTTTTAGGATACAATTATATGATACACAAAATGTTTTGTGTTTGTAAAATAACCCTTATTCCTTTTAGTAGGAATATATAATAAAATAATTTATTACAACCATATATTATATAGTATTTAACATATGTGGACAAATTTTTTAAAATGATGATTATTCTATAAAACATTCCACTAAAGATGGTGGAATCATATACCTCATATTTTAATAAACATTATGATAGTCACTTTTTTCTTTGATAAAAAAATTCATCATATTTAGGTAAAATTATATTAACTGAATAGACTATCATATCAAAATAGTTTTTTCATATTCTATTATCTGATTTTATAGCCATAAATTTTGTAATCACTTCAAATTTTATTATCATACAACCAGGATATAAAGAATCCTCATAAGACTTATGAAACTAATAAAATTGAGAATTTTCGAACTCTAGAGTGAAATAAATATCAACCTGAGTTTAATGTTTTTTGAAAATAAAAACCAGAAACATAATGTACTAAATTTTTAACCATGATAGATCTAGAACCTAATTATTAATGTCTTCTATAGAACTACATTCAACATATCAATACCAAAAAACAAAATATTTTCAAAAAACAAAACATAATAGATAACCCCCAAAGATATTGTAGGATTCAAACCTCCAAAGAAAACATTTATTACATGGGCACTTAATAGTCCATTTCAAAATTGAGTGTGGATTTGATGTTAAAAATGATAAAAAAATACTTCAACACTTTATATATATATAGAAAATATACTATAACTATTCAGATTCATGTGATGATTTTTCTAATTGTGATCATATAATTATCACTATTTTCGTATTCCCTATATATATAGAAAATATTCCATAACTACTGATTTTTATTGATTATCATTACTTATCACTAATTACTAGTAATTTTTAATAATTACATATAATTTTTATTAATAACTGCTATTTTTTTAGTAATTTATTCTAATTACCATAAATTAGAAATATTTACTATAAATTATTACTAATTTTCAGAAATTATTTCTATTTAACAATAATATTTTTTAATTACCAATATTTTTTAATTACAGCTAATTATTATTAATTACCTATAATGTTTAGTAATTGATGTTAATTTTTAAAAATTATTACTATTTTTTACTAATAACCATTAATTTTCACAAAGTAGAGCTAATTGTCACTAATTTTTAAAAATTCATTATAATTATCACTAATTTTTAGTAAGTACCACTATGTATCATTAATTCTTAGTTATTGTCACTAATTTTAACTAATTACGACTATTTTTTTAATTACTACTAATTATCGTAATGTTTTACTAATTACAACTAATTAAAATAAATTACTGCTAATTATTACTAATTACTCTTATTATTAATAATTATAGCTAATTTTTAGTAATTGCTGATAATTTTTACTAAGCTCCATTTATTTTTAGTAAAAACTACTAATTACACCTATTTTTTAATAAGTACAACTACTCACCACTAATTTTTACTATTTTTAACTTATTACTACAAATGTTTTCTAATTACTCATAATTTTTAGTAATTATGGATATTCTTTTACTAATTTCCACTAAAATTTAGTAATTACTTCTAATTTGTATAAAATACCACAAATTTTTACTAATTAATGCCAATTTTTCCTAATTACAGCTAATTATTTCAATTTAATGCAAATTTTTACTTAGTACCACTAATCTTTACTATTAACTACAAATTATTACTAAGTGATTCTAATTATCACATTTTTTACTAAACACTATTAATTAAATCTTATTTTTACTAATTACAACTAATTAGTAAAAATTCAGGCTAATTTCTTAATAAGTATTACTAATTTGTACAAATTACAACTAATTTTTACTAAATACCACTAATTATAACAATATTTTACTAAATAATTCTAATTACCATTAATATTTTCTAATTACCACTAATTATTAAAAACTCTCTCAAATTATTTCTTAATGACTCTAATTTTTATTAATTATTACTAGTTTTAACTATGTTCTGCCCATTTTTACCAAGTGTTGCTAATTACTGATAAATTTTACTATGTATTGGTAATTACAGCAAATGTTTACTAAGTTTTAATAATTATCGCTCACTTTTTAGTAATTACATTTGATTTTCAATAATTACTGCTAATTTTTACTAATTGCTGCTATTATTTTGCAATTACCACTATTTTTTAGTAATTAATGCTGATTTTTAGTAATTACAGATAATTTTTACCAAGTACAATTATTGGTTTGTAATTACCCCTAATGTTTACTAATTTTAGCTAATTTTTATTAAGTACTGCTAATTATTGCTTTTTTTACTATGTACTACTAATTTTTATTAATTATTGGTAGTTCTTTGTAATTAGCACTATTTCTTTGTAATTATCACTAATTATAAATAGTTATTACTAATTACTGATATTTTTAATAATTACTGGTAATTTATTTAATTACCTCTAATTATCACTATTTTTAATAAATTATCGCTAATTAATTCTAAATACCTCAAATTTTCACTTATTTTTTTTAAATACCTCTAATCATCACAGATTTTTACTATGTATCGCTAAATACTACTAATATTTAGTAACTATCACTGATTTGTTTTCTAATTATTGCTATTTTTTGTTAATTACCTGCAACTATCGATCATTTTTAATAATTATCACTAATAATTACTGATTACCATTAATTTTTAATAGTTGCCACAAATTTTCGGCAGTTACCTATAATTATCACTAAGTTTTACAAAATATATCTAATTATTACTATTTACAAATAATTTTTTGTAAATATCGACAATTTTTACTCATTTTCGCTAATTTTTAGTAATTATTGCTAATTTATAATAAATACCATCTATTTCTAATAATTATAGCTGATTTCTAATAACTATCGTTGATTTCTAATAATTCCCCCTAATTTCTAATAATTTCCCTTGAATTGTAATTATTATCACTGATTTCTATTAATTACTTCCTGATTGTAGTAATTTTCACTAATTTTTACTAAAACTAAGTACTTCTATTTAAATATAATTACTATTACTTAAACCTAATTACTAGAAAATAAACTAATTAATATAAAATAAAACTAATTTTTTCGGATTAATAAAATAAATTACAAATATTATAAATAACTAAAAATTAAAAACCATATATAAATAACTTCAAAATAGATTTCTTATCAAATGCAAAACTGAAAATTTTTTCCCCTGTAAAATTTAAAACATTTAAATTTTTAAGAAGAAAAAGTGTATAGTATAGGAAGAGAATATAGTTCAAAAGATGAGATAATGAAAAAACATTGGGTAGGGCGAGGTATTATAACACTCGTATGTTTTTTTGAAATATTTTTCTTTAAAAAATTTTAATTCTTCAGTATCTTTCATTGCACAATATCATGAGTTTAAATGAACCATGAAACTCCCTTAGAATAAAATTATTGCTATAGCCTAGATGTTAGTTTAGCTGTAACACGTATAACTAACTTATGAAAATGTATTGTGAATTCATTGGCTTCCTATTATTTATGCAAAAAATAAAATAATAAGATATTTATATTTTTGAGTGAATTTATATTAGTAAAAAAATTAATGAGATATATATGCTATATACTTAATAAAATATTTTTGATAATCACCCACTGTATATTTTAGTTAAATAGAATGAATAAACCTTATTTAATGTATAAAATCCTATATTTTTCAAAAAGGCAATTTTACACCTTTGAATTGAGAAAACCATTTAAATTAATATTATGAAACATTAATAATTTTTACATGAAAACATAAACATTTTCTTGGGATGTGAAATATAAAATCCTACCTTGGATGAAATTGTAATATTTTTCAGATAACTTTCAAAATCTGATGAATATTAATATACATTAAATTATAATTTAAAGAATCTTTTTTATTCAAAATAATTATATGGTTAAATTATAATATTGAATGTTTTTATGTTTAAATATAATATATTTTTATCATTCGATATAATACATGTCAATAGCATTAATTTGATGTTGAATTCAAATGTAAAAACAATTCAATCTTTTAAAAAGTTTTTTCTTTTAAAACTCATTCTCTCTTTCTAACAATGGGATTAATTTTTAATTAATTATTTAAAATTATTTGTTTTGAATTTTGAAAAATGTAATCCATATTTGGAATCAATAGTTCCAAATTTTAAAAATAGTTTATTTCATTTTTTTTCTTTACGAATAGTAACTTCAATAGTTTTTATTAATACAGTAAAAGGGTAAAACATGTAATTAAATATAAGAATACTATTATAAAACTACCATAAAACTTGTCCTAATATTATTGGATGAGAAATTTCCAACCAAGATAACCCTTGGGACAAAAACTATGCCTTTGGAAGCCGCTTGGCTATGATTGTGACAGAAATAACTTTTAATTCAAAGTAAATGGAAATATGTTATAAACATATATCATCTTACTAAAATATTATAATATGGGTTTATATAAGTGATATATTTGACTATAAGTAGTAATTAGAAATATAAAATTATTTCCTACATCACAGTAAATTATTTATAATTTTTAGACATTTAATAATTAAATTTAATTATTACAAAATGATGATGCATCGATTGATTTATTAATGAAGGAATCAAATAAATGATATTATAAATATTAAAATAAATATTATTTGACATAATTTATGGTATCCATGATAGTTATTGTTGAATATGACATGTTATATGACTATTCAGTGGTTTTTTTAGATGTTATCTCTCTTTATATTTTATTTAAATTCAATAAAATGAATTGAGTAAAACTTTACAAAATTTATGTTTTATAACAATAATTAATTATTAAATTATTTCAAAACCCTAAAAATATTTTAAAATCACAAAGTTACTACGATAAGGTATAAAATTTCATTAAGATACGCTTTATTAGAAATTGAGACCATTTAAAAAAATTTATAGTCTCTTAATACTTAAAATGTTTTTACCACAATTAAAATTAAAAGAAAATAATTATGGGTAAACTAAAAAGGTAGGAATTAAAATAAAATAAATACATGTATAAAAAATATTTTATGATAGTATTTTTAATTATCCTCATATTATATATAACATATTTATATTTGGAAGAATTTTCATTAAAAAATTAATTTATATAAATTTAATATTTTAAGAATATCGAAGGGTACCCGTCACCTCAATTATAAAAGGGAACCTCCTCCCTCACCTCTTCACTTCAACTTGAGCCTTAAATCTTGAACATAACCTACTCTTTTCCCTTATAAAATTAATTATTGACATTATAGATATTTTTTTCTTCTTCAAATACCAACTCTACTGCTCTAATAATATATTTAGAGGAAGAACGTCGAGGAAGAGGTAATCTCTTCTACCGATTCATTCACACTTCTTTCTTCTTATATTTCCTCTTAATTAATTTTTACATTATAAACTAATAACATTAGAATCACTCATACACTGATGTGATATTATAATTATTAAATAACCATATTCCACCTTCTATCCATCCTACAGAAAACAAAATCACCACGCGTGCCTACGTACGGCTTGTTGCCTCCACGATGTGGTTTAATTTGTTTTTCACCACCACCTTAATTGGATGGGTCTAATGAAATAAATAATAAATATATAGGATTATAGTAATATTATATGGATTTTTAAATATTATACACCATCCACTTCAATACCATTCAACAATTATGGGAATGATATCTTCGCTCGTGCCTATGTACAACCAACCATATCCACAATACGATGTGATTCAATCTAAGAGATCTTCATTAAACCATGATTATATAAATAAATGGAATAAATATATATGAAATATATATTATAATAATATCATTCTATAAAATATATAACTATAACCTAAGAAGTAGAACATGAACTTCTCTGAAAAAACATGCATAATAACTTAAAGCAGTTAATACTAGAATAATGAGTAACAATGAAATGTTACAAAAAGATAGATTATAATATGATCATATATGATATCATTATGTAATATGTAAATAACATTATTTGAACATTTAAATAGGAGTTTCTGATACTTACAAATGATATTGGACCTAAGGCAAGGGATTGTTTTTAAATCACATTATTATCTGTGATTGTTTATTAATAAGTATTTATTGGGTTATATTTATTATCCACATCCATGTTACCTAAATGTGTAATATTATTTATATTATTATAAAATTTATGAAGGATAATTTTACCCATTGGTGAATTTTTATTAAATGGTATGAAAGGAATATTTGTTTGTTTTTTGGTATGAGGTGCTTTTGGACTTTAATAGAAAAACTGTAAGAATATCATTTTTTACATTACATGGAATGAATGGATTTTTATGATTTCATGACACCATATTCCCATGATGCATACCTTACATGTTTTCATGTTTATTTTCAGAAAAATTTGTTTCTTTTAAATCTTTTTGTGTTTTGAGAAAAGAAAATATTTTTGAAGAAGAAATAATATTTTCCTCGATAATTAATTTAATGTGTTATATTAAAACTAGTTTCCATCTGAGATGACATTATTTAAATAGGGTTATGTTTATATACATATTATTACTATGATATGATGATTTTTATGATAGAATTATATTTATGAAATCCAATTATTTTACATAGATTATGTTTTGATGGAATGATGTCTAAAAACCTGTTTTATTCCTTAGGTTATGTTATGATGAATGATTCATGTTTTTATAGAACACATAAGAATGATTTAATTATGATATGGGTTGGACCTATATCTCCTTCCATTGCATTAAATAAATATTTATATCTCATTTGATAGACATGAATAGAATGGAAAGTAAATGTGGTTTATTAATATAGGGTTGAAATGGCATGTAAACTCAGATCAGTAATGGACTTTGTTTTATATGATGGTCTATACAATGAGCCCTGACTAATATAAATTTTTTTTCTATGCTTATGTTTATGCCACAAAATATCATTTCTTATGTTATGAATTTTGGGATTACATTCATTGATTCTTATGAATGTTCATGAATTATCCCATGGCATGATATCACGATATGTCATATGTTGGATATGATTTTTGAAATGTTATGTTATTTTGTCTTATGATTATGATATGATTGATATCTTCAATATTTACCCGTACTGAGCATCTGAGATAACCCTTTCATATGTTTATTTTCCCCATGTAATGAAGAATGTTATTAAGTAAGATATGTCAAAAAGGGGTCTAGTTATTACAAAATAAGTGGGAGACAATGAAGATATTTTATGAACCAGTTGTTTCTGTTTATATTTTCTAAAGACACTATACATATATTGTCCTGTCATGGATTTTTTATATTTTTTAATGAATATTCATCAACATCTATGTTATATAAATTTATGTAATTCATGAGTTTTTATAGTAGGTATCATAGGAAAGTTACAATTAACCTTTACAAAATAGGATGAGAAAGCCTTAGTACGAGCCCTAAAGACATGACTATGTATAGGTTATAATCCTTGTGTTTCAAAAATGACCATGAATAACCTAGTATAAAACCTAAAGTATCCAAAATTGAAATTTTATTCTTGATAATGTGGTTTTCCCGTTATAATTAGTGTTTCTCACACTATGCCTTTAGGTTTTTGTCAATGGATGGAACATGAATGAACTGAATTAATGCTGAATGAAATAATAAATGCAATGATTTTCCTCCTAAGAAACAAAATGTTATGTGAGATAGAATGAAAAATATTGTAGCTATTCCCATAAAAAAATCTCATGCTATAAATCATACAGAACTTCCAAACGTGAAAAGTAGGGAACAACATTCTATTAAGCACTTCATGAGGCAACATCCACCTTCTATTAGCATGTCTTCTGATCTATTAGTGGTTGAACAATGGATTACTACCACTGAAAATATATTTTCAGTTCTCCAATTTTCAGAACATGAAAAAAGTCATCTTAATAATCTATCATTTGTAAGGTGACGATGATCAATGGTGGAACCTTATCATGAATATTAGTCAAATAGATGAAATTGAATCCATGGAATGGGATGAGTTCAAGATATTATTTTTTAATAAGTAAT
Source organism: Viscum album (assembly GCA_963277665.1). Taxonomy (NCBI): domain Eukaryota; kingdom Viridiplantae; phylum Streptophyta; class Magnoliopsida; order Santalales; family Viscaceae; genus Viscum; species Viscum album. Next base: position 1,244,976,789 of record OY728153.1, read on the forward strand.
TTTCCCATATTCATAGAAAAAATATGCAGAAGGATTCCTTTCAAATTAAGAAAAATTAATATGAATCCATTGGTACCTATGAAGTGAATTTTTGAATACTTGAAAGGTATGCTTCAAGAATTATTATCCAACATGAGAGTAAAATTGATCGATTTTTTAGTTTCTTAAAACAAACTCTCTGAAGGGAATTATCCCTAAGGGACTTTAATAGCTATGAATAAATCATTTGATGTGATCTCATGGGTGAGATAGATATTTGATTAATCTATTAGTCCTATGGGTTTCATAAGAGGATAATAGTGGAATTAAAGGGAAAATATAAATACCACACAGAAAATAATATGAGTTTTCCCTTATGCTCAATGCGTGGAAAGAAATATGAAGGAAATTCTCTTAAAGGTACTAGTAAATGGTTTTTGTGTGGAAAAGAAGTTCATCATGTAGTTGAGTTCCAAAGTGATGGAAAAAATATGTATAATGATGTGAACAAAGAAAAGGATACACAGAATGCACCTCCCACACTTCAAGGTTACAAGTGCAAGGAAATGGGGAATTATTCCAATCAATGCCCTAATGAAAGGGTTATTGATAATGATCAACATTATCAAACTCTTAAGTCAAAATACAATGTCAAGTCACTTGAAATCACTATTGGTGATGTCGATTATGATAATGAAGTGGTTAAAGATACACGTACCATCCACTGAAATGTATCAAATTATTTATTTGATTCCAGTTCCACCCACTATTTTATTTCTGAATAATTTTGTAAGGGTATCTCTATATTACCTCAATAATTAGATGTTGAGTTAGCAGTTACATCTCTAATGAAAAAACAATCTCATTAAAAGATTATAATTCTTCTCTAGTTGAACATTGTGGGAAAGTGATTCCTGCAAATCTTGTGGTCCTTCCTATAGTGTAATTTGATATGATTATTGGCATAGATTGGACTTTTCTATATAGATCTCATATTAATTTATAAGGAAGAGAAGTCATATTCATATTCCAAACGAATTTATGATCATCTATTGATGAAAGGATGGATATAACCTTCCAGTATAATATTCTTCCATGTTATGGGTCTTGATTCTTATAAATCAAGGATATTTATCTCAAATGGTTGGGGAGAAACTCACGATTAAGAATATACACATTGTATGAGACTTTGAGGATGTATTTCTGAATGAATTTATAGGTCTTACACCAAATCATGAAGTTGAGTTTTCAATATAACTCATATTGGGTGCTATTCCTATTTCAAAAAAAAACATATAAAATAGCCCCAATTGAGTTTCAATAATTAAACAAGAAACTCCAAGAAAATCTTGATAAGGGATTCATATTCCTAGTACATCACCTTGGGGAGAACTTGTTCATTTTTTTAAGAAGAAATATGGGTCAATGAGACTATACCTTGGTTATCAAGTACATAACAAGGTCACTATCAAGAAAAAATATCCTCTTACCCACATTGATGACATATTCAACCCACTATTCAAAGCTCAATAATTTTCTATGATTAATCTTTATTCATTATATCATTAATTAGGTGTCAAGAAGGAGGATATAAAAATGGTTTCAATATGTACAAGGTATAGACACTATGAATTTATACTGATGCCTTTTGGTCTTACTAATTCCCTCACTATCTTTATGGATATAATGAATAGAGTCTTTAGAGACTATATTGATAAGTTTTTCTAGTATTTGTAGACAATATTCATGTCTTTTTTAAGTCTATGGAAGAACATGAATGTAACATCCCAGGTAATTAAAGAATAAATAATTTTCATATTTATTAATATTTGAGAATTAAATATGAATTTTAATTAAAAGGGGTTGCTATGTTCGATAGCGTACCCGATACGCAACGATGAGTTTCTTTGAAACTTACGTAGCACACTAGTAATATAATAATATTATTTTAAATGTTAGTTAACAAGTAGCCGTTGTACTGGCGGGAATGAATAGAAATAACTAAAATATGAATAGATATGTTTTTAGATGTTTTTACATTTACCCAATAAAAGATAAAGGCTTAAAATACGGAAAGAGTTCAATTTTAGGCTTTTATACTCTAATTTTCACTAAAGGTTCACTTATCACCTTTTAATGGTGAACCGTCATTAAATATAGTTTTGATCACTCTTATACATTCTTTTGGACCAAATAAAACTCTTATTAAGAATCGGGACATCAAATTTTACTTTGTGTAATTTTTGGTACCTTTCTGATAAAGTTCATTTTTTTTATGAATAGTGTAAAATGTTGCATTTTAATTCAAAACCTCTTTTTGATCTAATTTATTTATATGATTAGATTATGTTTTGAATTGGTTTTTAAGTAAAATTAGAATCTATTTTTACCATTTTATCCAATGGTGGTCATTGGAATCAATTTCACTTTGAAATTAGACTTAAACTGGTGTCAATCTTTTGATACTTATTGTTTTGTAAAAACACGCTATTTGCTCTGGCAGCGGGAATTAATTATTAAATTAATTAATGTGACTTATATGATTAGAATTTTGTAAAATAGACTTCATTTTTGAATTCGGAATATCAAATATAGCTTAGAGTGAATTTTTGGTAATTTTCTGAAAAACTTCAATTTTTGATGAATAGTGAAACCACTAAGTGGTAATCAAGCAAACTGATTTTTCAGTTAAATGAAAGTTTACCACTAATGTGTACTGAATTTTGAAAATCCGACATACATGGTTGTCATTAAGAAGTAAAATGTGGTTCGATGAGATTAAAATAATTTTTTGGTGAATAGTAACTTATTAAGTTTTTAATCGCGATTAGTGGTAATTAGTGTAGTTTAAGGAATAAATAATACTTTAATAATATAAAATGACTTAGACACATGTCCCAACCTCATTGGTTGTGTCATGGCCGACCAAGACAAGCCATGGCCTAACTTGGGGACCCCATGTATCCACTTTTGTTGGGAAATAACATAAATTACTTTTTATTAAATGTTAAAGTGAAAATGACACAAACATAATATGTTTTGCGAAAACAATTTTTAAGTGGGGTTTTACAAGTCCAAATTTTGATTATAAATATTCAATGGAAAGATAAAAAGATTTCCTACATCATAGTATTTGTTTTATAATTTTTAGACATTAAATAAATTAAATTATTTATGACATAATAATGATGCAGCGATGACATCATTATTTGACGATTTAAATAAAATGGAAAGATAAAATAAAATCTATAAACTACACATGTCCAAAACCAATTGGATGAATGGATTTCGATGCCTTATCACCTTATCCACGAATTCTATCAATGTGGGACCTTTTAAAACCGAAACACATTTTCAAATAAAGTAATGTTTCTTTACTTTCCAAAAGTGCCCCTCCTCTCCTCTTATAAAAGGCCCCCACCTCTACCTCATTTCACACACTCTTCAAGCCATTGGCTCGGCCAACCCCTGCCCATTTGCTCTCTCCACATCCCTCTCCTCATCCTAGAGGATTCCCTTTGGGCAGAATCCTTTCAAAGGAAGCCTTTAGGCTCAACTCAAAAGGAGTTACACTTTTTAAGGTAATTCATTCTCTCATGTTCATTTGTTTTATTTTGCTTCTCCAACCCCCTAAACTCTTTTTATTTACTTCTTTTGTAACAACACCAGTATCTTCAATATACTATGATGTTGTTATAAGATTTATTTGAGCTACACTTCCACACAACTACATCAAATGGTTAAAGAACATAAGGTTTCCGTGGATGGCGAAATTCTGCCTCCCGAAACGATGATTGTTCAACACTCATTTAACACCTTCAAAGGTGGCCATTATGATGTCACTATTTTTATATATGATATATAATATGTTGATGTTTTCCTTAAGCTTCTGTTTTTTTTTCATTTTGGGCATACCTTTATGGCTTCCATTATGGGTATACGCGATATCTTCATTTAAGGAAGTGCGGACTACCGCCCCCTCAAAGTGATGTGATTCGTTAATGCCATATGTGGGACGTGTAAAGGATGGATTTAATGTTATTATATATGATGTTATACTGGAATTATAATATACCTATATATATCATTATCATTTATTTCCATTAAAGTATGAGATAGAAATGAAAGTAGCGTTCATGCGTACGTACGGACTACCGTCTCCATGAACGGTGCATTTCATTTCTTATCCCCAAATGTAATGTACTATTAAAAGTACATGTATATAATGGATATATATAATTAATGATATATCTAAATGATGAATATAATTCTGGAATTAAAATATACATAAGTCTCATTTAGTTTTAATTCCATTAATATGACAAAGAAATGAAAGTAGCGTTCATGCGTACGTACGGCTTACCGTCTCCATGAACGGTGCATTTCATTTCTTACCTCTAAATGATTATGTAATATTTTAAATACATGTATGTACTGGATATATATGACATATATGATATCTACATCATGAATATCATTCTGAATATAATGAACCTTTGACCAAATTAACAACATGTAAGTATAAGAAGTCTATTTTTGACTTAAGAACCAAATACCGACAAAATGAACATTATTAACTTAACTGATTACATGATGTTCATAACATGGTATAAAAGGAATAATGAACTTGAAAAAGATTCATAATCAAGTAGAGATTAACTCAAGTTTATTATTCAGGAGATTAAAGAACGGTCGGGTCAAGTCAGATACGAGGTATGGGATTTCGTCTCAATCTCCTTTCGTTGAGGCATATTTTGTTTTATACACAACCTTCTTTTATACGGTGTATAAACCCCTTTGACTTTTACGTTTATTCAAAAGGAATCTTTTTATACGAAGCGTTTACCAAACGACAAAAGGGAATGTTTTTGTCGTACGTATGCGGCGACAACGACTTCTCCGCCGTCGTAACCGTTATTTGAGTTTCGGCTTCTTCTACAAGCCATTCCTTCTTTTTAAAAGAAAAATAAATACCATGTTTTACTTTTCTTTTATTTTGGTATTGAAAATGGTTTTCATAATATTTTTATATCAATGTGTGGTATTGATATCTTGTGATTGAATGGTGGAAATTTTATGTTTCCTTTATGCATGTTTTATGTGATACGATTATGTTATGGTTCTTGGGCATTATTATGAAGACGGGTGGTTCCGTGATAAACTAAGGGCGGGTGAGCCCGTTATAGCTCTCCAATGCATTGGGTAACGCGAAGGAGTGAAACGTTAAGGTTTCTCCGAAGAGATTTTAGGGAATATACTGTGATGGGTATTCCAAACGTAACCAAGAGGGTTACCCCCTACGTAAGAATGTTATGAATGCCTCAAGTTACCTTTAAGTATTATGATTTATATGATTTATTCATGTTTTTATGAGGTATGTTAAAGTGCCTATGTTTTATGGGTAAAGTATGATTTCATTCTTATGTATATATGAACTCATGTTTCCTTTCCATGTTTTTATAACCCATACTGAGTTTTTACGCTCATCCCAAGTTTTTGAAATGTTTTTCACAGGTCAAGGGAAAGGTACATGATAAGATGATAGAGTCAAGGATGTGTCAAGAAATAATCCATGTTTTATTTTAAATGTGTTTCCATTGATGGGAATGAAGAATACTATCTTTATGTAACCACTTTGTTTATATGTGGAATGTAATGCAAGTTTTATGATCTAATTCTCTAAAACTCTAAACCCGAAAAGATCCTCAACGTGTAATCTTGTAATAACTCAAGATTAAGTAAGGTTTAAGGCTGGGGCCTTATAGTTGGTATCAGAGGTCGGTTTAGACAACTTTAGGAGTTAGAAAAGTGTTAAATTATAATATGATTGAAATGATATAGCATTTACGGATTACCATGTTGCTTCGCCTAAGATATTTCGGTGTTCAGAATGGTTTTCCGCAGAGGAAACAAAGCAGCTATGTTGGGACGACATCAGGAGGAAGACAACCTTCCGAATCAGCATCCAGAAATGGTCGGAATTGGAACTGAACAGTTTGTTGCAGTAATGGCGCAGTTGACTCAGGCGATAAATGGCGGTGGTATCCATGCACGAGATCAGCCAGATCAACCGCAGAGGAACATGTCAGTGGTGGAACATTTCATGAGGCAACATCCACCATCATTCAGAGGATCATCTGACCCTTTGCAAGCTGAAGGGTGGATTAAAGCACTGGAGAAGATTTTTGATGTCATGGGGTGTTCAGACAATCAAAAGGTTAGTCTTGCTATTTACCGTTTGGAGGGTGAAGCAGATCAGTGGTGGTCTATGGTTAAAAATATCAGGGATGCCGATGAGATTGATGCTCTTGACTGGGATGAATTCAAAGGTATGTTTCTTGAGAAGTATTTTCCTAAGGCTGTTCGACTTAGGATGGAAAAGCAATTCTTGGAATTGAGGCAAGAGGAAGACTCAGTGGCTTCCTATGAAGAAAGGTTCACTCGATTGGCAAGGTATGCTCCAAATTTTATCCGGGACCTTGATAGTAAAATCAATCGTTTTTACTCAGGATTAAAGCCAAAGTATCGAAGGGAATTGGCTTCTCGTGAGTTTAAAAGTTATGAAAAGCTTGTTCGATGTGCTGAGAAGGTGGAAATGGAGTTTGCCGATGACCAAGTGTTCTATAACAACCAGCAGAAGAAGAGACCGAGGTGGCAGGAGAAAGGTAAGAATTCTTCAAAGAAGTCTGATGGTAAGAGAACTAAGTTTCCAGTTTGTGATAAATGTGGCAAAAGGCATGCTGGGGAATGTCTTCTGAATTCTGGGAAGTGCTACCGATGTGGTAAGATGGGACATAAGGCTCGTGATTGCACTGAAAAGGATCAAGGTGAAGGTAAGAACAAATTTGATTTACAGTTAGTGAAATGTTTTAAGTGCAATGAGATGGGTCACTATGCAAACGAGTGTCCGACAAGGAGCTTGAGTGATGGGAAGCAGTTAGACTACAAGCAGAAAGGGGTGGCAAAATCCTTTGCAACTACTTCAGCAGACGTCGGGCCATCTAATGAAGTTGTATCAGGTACTTTGTTTGTTTTTTCAGATTATGCCAGTGTGTTGTTTGATTCGGGGTCTACACATTCTTTCATCTCTGAAACCTTTTCTAGTAAAATGGGAATACCATCTCAAGAAATGACTCCTGAACTTTTGGTAAAAACACCTGGGGGAAGTGTCGAGGCAAAAAGAATTTATAAGAATCTTCCTATCCTTATCTGTGGAAAGAACCTACTTGCAAACCTTATTGTTCTACCTCTAGTAGAGTTTGATGTTATCCTGGGTATGGATTGGCTCTCTATTTACCATGCTAAGATTGACTGTAGAGCTAAAGAAGTTTCTTTTCAGAAAGACTTTCAGTTTGTTTACAAGAATGAACCATTACTTTTGATAACATATGAAGAGGCCGAGAAACTTGTAAAAGATGGAAATGAATGTTACCTTGCACACGTCGTTGAAAATAAAGGAACTGTTCAGATTAATGATGTGCCAGTGGTAAATGAGTATCCTGATGTTTTTCCTGATGAGTTGCCTGGAATAATACCAGATCGGGAAGTTGAGTTTACTGTTGACTTAGTTCCTGATGCTAAGCCAATTTCAAAACCCCCTTATCGAATGGCACAAATCGAACTTTTAGAGTTGAAGGAGCAATTGCAAGATTTATTAGAGAAGGGTTTCATTAGACCTAGTACATCACCATGGGGTGCTCCTGTTTTATTTGTTAAAAAGAAAGATGGTTCTATGAGACTTTGCATTGATTATAGAGCCTTGAATAATATCACTGTTAAGAACAAATATCCTTTGCCTCATATCGATGATTTGTTTGATCAGCTCCAGGGAGCTCAGTTTTTTTCAAAGATTGACTTGAGATCGGGGTACCATCAGCTGAAGGTAAAGGAGGCAGATATTCCGAAGACCGCATTCCGTACGAGATATGGCCATTATGAATTTGTAGTAATGCCTTTTGGGCTAACCAATGCACCTGCTGTATTCATGGACTTAATGAATAGAATTTTCCATGAGTTCTTGGATAAGTTTGTGGTTGTTTTCATTGATGATATTTTGGTGTTTTCTAAAAGTAAAGAGGAGCATGAAAAACATTTAAGGGTTATCTTGCAAACCTTAAAAGAAAAGAAATTGTATGGGAAATTCAGCAAGTGTGAGTTTTGGTTGCAACAAATTTCTTTCCTTGGGCACATTGTTTCTAAAGATGGAATAACTGTTGATCCTGCAAAAACAAAAGTTGTGGAAGAATGGCCAAGACCCACAAATGTAACCGAGATTCGTAGCTTCCTTGGTTTGGCGGGCTATTACCGAAGGTTTGTTAGAAATTTTTCACGGTTATCTAGTCCAATGACTAAGCTAACTCGGAAGGGTGTTAAGTTTATCTGGACAAAAGAATGTGATGATTGTTTTCAGGAATTGAAAAGAAGATTGGTGAATGCTCCAGTTTTGGAACTACCTTCCAGGAATGGTGACTTTGTTATATACAGCGATGCTTCATTGAAAGGACTTGGTTGCGTCCTAATGCAGAATGATCAGGTAATTGCTTATGCTTCACGACAGTTGAAAACTCATGAGGTAAATTACCCTACACATGATTTGGAATTAGCTGCTGTTGTTTTTGCTTTAAAAATTTGGAGGCATCATTTGTATGGGGTAAAGTGTGAAATATATACCGATCACAAAAGTTTAAAGTATATATTCACTCAGAAAGAGTTAAACATGAGACAGAGGAGATGGCTAGAATTAATCAAGGATTATGATTGTACAATTCATTACCATCCGGGGAAAGCAAATAAAGTGGCTGATGCTTTGAGTCGAAAAAGTAATTCTTCTTTAACAATGTTGCGGTTGGAACGTGATCCTTTGGTTAACGATTTGATGAACTTTGGCATGGAAGTTGTTGGTGCAGGAAGTCCTTCTGTTTTGTTTCAGGTATCAGTGAGATCTTCTCTATCAGATAGAATCAAGCATGCACAGAAGCAAGACAGTGAGTTGCAGAAAAAGGTAGAGCTGGTTCAGAAAGGTAAGTTGCCTGAATTCAACATTGATAATGATTGCGTTTTGAGATTTGGGAAGAGATTGTGTGTGCCTTCTGATTCACAGTTTAAGAGAGAGTTGTTATGTGAAGCTCATAGTTCTCCGTTTTCAGTTCATCCGGGCAGTACTAAGATGTATAGAGATCTGCGGGAGTATTACTGGTGGGATGGAATGAAAAGAGATATTGCTGATTTTACTGTGAAGTGTTTGACTTGTCAGCAGGTTAAAGCTGAGCGGCAGTTACCGAAAGGGATGCTTCAGCCTTTACCAGTGCCAGAGTGGAAATGGGAGAATATATCCATGGACTTTGTTGTTGGATTACCGAAGACGTCTCGAGGTAATAATGCAATCTGGGTTATTGTTGATCGCTTGACCAAGTCTTCTCATTTCCTTGCTATACGAGATACTTTCTCTCTTGATCAACTTTCCCGTTTGTATCTTAAGGAGATAGTCAGGTTACATGGAGTTCCTCTCTCCATTGTATCGGATCGTGATCCCAGGTTTACTTCTAACTTTTGGAAAGGCCTTCAGAAGTCGTTGGGTACTGAATTAAATTTTAGTACAGCTTTTCATCCTCAATCAGATGGGCAGTCAGAACGAACAATTCAGACATTGGAGGATATGCTACGAGCTTGTTCTATGGATTATCAGGGGAGTTGGGACCATCATCTTTCTTTGGTTGAGTTTTCATATAATAACAGTTTTCATTCCAGTATACAGATGGCACCATTTCAGGCATTATATGGGAAGCGGTGTCGAACTCCAGCTTTCTGGGATGAAGTGGGTGAAAGAAAGTTGATGGGACCAGAATTGGTAGAAGAGATGGCAGAAAAAGTTCAGCTGATTCAGAAACACATGAGAACAGCTCAGAGCAGGCAGAAGAGTTATGCGGATAACCGGAGGAAGGATCTATCTTTCGAGGTAGGTGATCATGTTTTTCTCAAGGTTTCTCCTTGGAAAAGTGTGATGAGATTTGGTAAGAAAGGAAAGTTGAGTCCAAGGTTCATTGGACCATACGAAGTTCTAGAGAGAGTTGGATCAGTTGCATACCGAGTGGCTTTACCTCCGAGTTTATCTCAGGTACACAATGTTTTTCACGTTTCGATGTTGAGAAAGTATATGCCAGATCCATCTCATGTTTTGAGTCCAGAGGTAGTTCAGCTGGAAGAAAACCTATCTTATGAGGAACAACCGGTCCAGATTCTTGACCACAGGGAGCAAGTGTTACGGAATAAGGTGATTAAGCAGGTAAAGGTTTTGTGGAAAAACCACATGATTGAAGAGGCAACATGGGAATCTGAAAATGCTATGAGGGATAAATACCCCCACTTATTTTGATAAGTGAATAAAATTGCGAGGACGCAATTCCCAAAAGGGGGGAAGGATGTAACATCCCAGGTAATTAAAGAATAAATAATTTTCATATTTATTATTATTTGAGAATTAAATATGAATTTTAATTAAAAGGGGTTGCTATGTTCGATAGCGTACCCGATACGCAACGATGAGTTTCTTTGAAACTTACGTAGCACACTAGTAATATAATAATATTATTTTAAATGTTAGTTAACAAGTAGCCGTTGTACTGGCGGGAATGAATAGAAATAACTAAAATATGAATAGATATGTTTTTAGATGTTTTTACATTTACCCAATAAAAGATAAAGGCTTAAAATACGGAAAGAGTTCAATTTTAGGCTTTTATACTCTAATTTTCACTAAAGGTTCACTTATCACCTTTTAATGGTGAACCGTCATTAAATATAGTTTTGATCACTCTTATACATTCTTTTGGACCAAATAAAACTCTTATTAAGAATCGGGACATCAAATTTTACTTTGTGTAATTTTTGGTACCTTTCTGATAAAGTTCATTTTTTTTATGAATAGTGTAAAATGTTGCATTTTAATTCAAAACCTCTTTTTGATCTAATTTATTTATATGATTAGATTATGTTTTGAATTGGTTTTTAAGTAAAATTAGAATCTATTTTTACCATTTTATCCAATGGTGGTCATTGGAATCAATTTCACTTTGAAATTAGACTTAAACTGGTGTCAATCTTTTGATACTTATTGTTTTGTAAAAACACGCTATTTGCTCTGGCAGCGGGAATTAATTATTAAATTAATTAATGTGACTTATATGATTAGAATTTTGTAAAATAGACTTCATTTTTGAATTCGGAATATCAAATATAGCTTAGAGTGAATTTTTGGTAATTTTCTGAAAAACTTCAATTTTTGATGAATAGTGAAACCACTAAGTGGTAATCAAGCAAACTGATTTTTCAGTTAAATGAAAGTTTACCACTAATGTGTACTGAATTTTGAAAATCCGACATACATGGTTGTCATTAAGAAGTAAAATGTGGTTCGATGAGATTAAAATAATTTTTTGGTGAATAGTAACTTATTAAGTTTTTAATCGCGATTAGTGGTAATTAGTGTAGTTTAAGGAATAAATAATACTTTAATAATATAAAATGACTTAGACACATGTCCCAACCTCATTGGTTGTGTCATGGCCGACCACGACAAGCCATGGCCTAACTTGGGGACCCCATGTATCCACTTTTGTTGGGAAATAACATAAATTACTTTTTATTAAATGTTAAAGTGAAAATGACACAAACATAATATGTTTTGCGAAAACAATTTTTAAGTGGGGTTTTACAAGTCCAAATTTTGATTATAAATATTCAATGGAAAGATAAAAAGATTTCCTACATCATAGTATTTGTTTTATAATTTTTAGACATTAAATAAATTAAATTATTTATGACATAATAATGATGCAGCGATGACATCATTATTTGACGATTTAAATAAAATGGAAAGATAAAATAAAATCTATAAACTACACATGTCCAAAACCAATTGGATGAATGGATTTCGATGCCTTATCACCTTATCCACGAATTCTATCAATGTGGGACCTTTTAAAACCGAAACACATTTTCAAATAAAGTAATGTTTCTTTACTTTCCAAAAGTGCCCCTCCTCTCCTCTTATAAAAGGCCCCCACCTCTACCTCATTTCACACACTCTTCAAGCCATTGGCTCGGCCAACCCCTGCCCATTTGCTCTCTCCACATCCCTCTCCTCATCCTAGAGGATTCCCTTTGGGCAGAATCCTTTCAAAGGAAGCCTTTAGGCTCAACTCAAAAGGAGTTACACTTTTTAAGGTAATTCATTCTCTCATGTTCATTTGTTTTATTTTGCTTCTCCAACCCCCTAAACTCTTTTTATTTACTTCTTTTGTAACAACACCAGTATCTTCAATATACTATGATGTTGTTATAAGATTTATTTGAGCTACACTTCCACACAACTACATCAAATGGTTAAAGAACATAAGGTTTCCGTGGATGGCGAAATTCTGCCTCCCGAAACGATGATTGTTCAACACTCATTTAACACCTTCAAAGGTGGCCATTATGATGTCACTATTTTTATATATGATATATAATATGTTGATGTTTTCCTTAATCTTCTGTTTTTTTTTTCATTTTGGGCATACCTTTATGGCTTCCATTATGGGTATACGCGATATCTTCATTTAAGGAAGTGCGGACTACCGCCCCCTCAAAGTGATGTGATTCGTTAATGCCATATGTGGGACGTGTAAAGGATGGATTTAAAGTTATTATATATGATGTTATACTGGAATTATAATATACCTATATATATCATTATCATTTATTTCCATTAAAGTATGAGATAGAAATGAAAGTAGCGTTCATGCGTACGTACGGACTACCGTCTCCATGAACGGTGCATTTCATTTCTTATCCCCAAATGTAATGTACTATTAAAAGTACATGTATATAATGGATATATATAATTAATGATATATCTAAATGATGAATATAATTCTGGAATTAAAATATACATAAGTCTCATTTAGTTTTAATTCCATTAATATGACAAAGAAATGAAAGTAGCGTTCATGCGTACGTACGGCTTACCGTCTCCATGAACGGTGCATTTCATTTCTTACCTCTAAATGATTATGTAATATTTTAAATACATGTATGTACTGGATATATATGACATATATGATATCTACATCATGAATATCATTCTGAATATAATGAACCTTTGACCAAATTAACAACATGTAAGTATAAGAAGTCTATTTTTGACTTAAGAACCAAATACCGACAAAATGAACATTATTAACTTAACTGATTACATGATGTTCATAACATGGTATAAAAGGAATAATGAACTTGAAAAAGATTCATAATCAAGTAGAGATTAACTCAAGTTTATTATTCAGGAGATTAAAGAACGGTCGGGTCAAGTCAGATACGAGGTATGGGATTTCGTCTCAATCTCCTTTCGTTGAGGCATATTTTGTTTTATACACAACCTTCTTTTATACGGTGTATAAACCCCTTTGACTTTTACGTTTATTCAAAAGGAATCTTTTTATACGAAGCGTTTACCAAACGATAAAAGGGAATGTTTTTGTCGTACGTATGCGGCGACAACGACTTCTCCGCCGTCGTAACCGTTATTTGAGTTTCGGCTTCTTCTACAAGCCATTCCTTCTTTTTAAAAGAAAAATAAATACCATGTTTTACTTTTCTTTTATTTTGGTATTGAAAATGGTTTTCATAATATTTTTATATCAATGTGTGGTATTGATATCTTGTGATTGAATGGTGGAAATTTTATGTTTCCTTTATGCATGTTTTATGTGATACGATTATGTTATGGTTCTTGGGCATTATTATGAAGACGGGTGGTTCCGTGATAAACTAAGGGCGGGTGAGCCCGTTATAGCTCTCCAATGCATTGGGTAACGCGAAGGAGTGAAACGTTAAGGTTTCTCCGAAGAGATTTTAGGGAATATACTGTGATGGGTATTCCAAACGTAACCAAGAGGGTTACCCCCTACGTAAGAATGTTATGAATGCCTCAAGTTACCTTTAAGTATTATGATTTATATGATTTATTCATGTTTTTATGAGGTATGTTAAAGTGCCTATGTTTTATGGGTAAAGTATGATTTCATTCTTATGTATATATGAACTCATGTTTCCTTTCCATGTTTTTATAACCCATACTGAGTTTTTACGCTCATCCCAAGTTTTTGAAATGTTTTTCACAGGTCAAGGGAAAGGTACATGATAAGATGATAGAGTCAAGGATGTGTCAAGAAATAATCCATGTTTTATTTTAAATGTGTTTCCATTGATGGGAATGAAGAATACTATCTTTATGTAACCACTTTGTTTATATGTGGAATGTAATGCAAGTTTTATGATCTAATTCTCTAAAACTCTAAACCCGAAAAGATCCTCAACGTGTAATCTTGTAATAACTCAAGATTAAGTAAGGTTTAAGGCTGGGGCCTTATAATGAATACTACATTAGAATTTTACCGATGACCTTGATAAAAGAGAACCTTTATGAAAAATTTACCAAGCGTGAATTTTGGATTCATAAAGCTTTATTTTTGGGTTACATTATCTCAAGAGAGGGGATATCTATGGATCCATCAAAAATAGAAGTTTCTGAATGTTTTCCAAGAATAAATATGGTAACTGAGCTCAAAAGTTTTCTGGTTTTGGCAAGATGTTATTGATGTTTTTTAAAATATTATTCACAATTTTCTAATCCACACAATAATTTGACTTGAAAAGGAATTCATTTCGTATGGATAGAGGAATGTGAAAAACATTTAAAAGATCTAAAAAGAAGGTTAGTCATTGAACCTATACTCACACGGCCACGTTGTGGAGAAAGGACTATGATCTATAATGATGCATCCAAGAAGGAGATGAGATTTTTTCTCATGAAATTTGATAAGGTGATAACTTATGCCCCATGAAAATTGAAAATCCAGGATAAAACTTACCAAACTAATGATTTTTAGCTAGTTGTAGTAATCACTGAATTAAAGATATAGAGCCATTATCTTTATGGTAAAAGTTGTGATATTTATACTGATTATAAAATTTTAAAGTATACTTTCACAAAAAAATAGATGAATATGTGCAAAAAATAATGGTTGGAGTTAATTAAATATTGTGACTACTCAATACGTCACCACCCAGGGCAAGTGAACATGGTATAATATTCTTTGAGTCGACAAGACCATGCTAGCCTATCCATGATGAGGATCAAAAAGATCGAATATTTATGGATTGGAAAATGATGGGTCTTGAAATTTTAAAGGAAGGAGAGAAATATTATCTTTCTTAAATAAATGTTGAACCATCTATACATGTGAAGATTAAGGAGGCACAGATGGAAGATGTAGAGAAACAAAATAATGTGAGAAATGTTCCTGAATTCAACCTTAATTGTGATAGAATAATAAGGTTCAGGAATCGATTTTGTATTCATCCCATGCCATAATTAAAGACAGATCTATTGGACTAGGCTCATAGTTATACATTATCTATTCACCCTAGAAGAAAAAAAGAAGTACAAGGAACTAAAAGAGTATTTCTAGTGGGATGGAATGCAAAAATATGTTTCCAAATATATCTCTCAATTAATAGTTTTTCTGTAAGTTATGGCTGAGAGACATAAGTCTAGGGTGATGTTACAACCATTACACATACCAGAATAGAAATAAGAAAACATACCTATAGACTTTGTCATCAGAATTACTAAAACATCCAAAAATATAACGCTATCTAGGTTATAGTTGATTCCCTTACAATTTCAGAACACTTTATTTCTATTAGAGAGTATTTACCTCGTGATCAGCTTATCATGATATATATAAACGAAGTGGTAAGATTTCATGGAGTACCACTTTCCATTATATCTGGTCAAGATCTGACATTTACCATGATATTCTGGAAAATTCGTCAGTGGGATCTAAATAAAAAGCTATGTTTCAACACTACATATCATCCTCATATATACTATCACTCTTAGAGGAAAATTCAAACCTTGGAATACATGTTGAGAAATTTCTTAATGGATTTAAAAGGTTTTTGGGATCAACACCTACCTTTGGTGGAATTTTCTTACAACAATAACTTTAACTCTAGTATTCAGATGGATCCTTATGAAGCCCTCTATGGAAATAAGTGCAGAACAACAACTTGATGGGATGATGTTGGGGAAATAAAGCTATAATAACTAGAAATTATCAATGAAATGGAAAAGCAGGTCAGATCTATTCCACAACACATAAGATAATCTCATATTCAAAAAAAAGTTATGCCGACAACCAAAAAAATGACCAAGATTCTGAAGTGGTTGGCAAATTGTTTCTTTAAATATCTCCATGTAAGAGAGTAATGATAATTTGAAATAAGATAAAGCTAAGCCATAGGTACATCGATCCTTTTGAAATTAGAGATCATGTTGGGAAGGTAGCTTACTGATTAGAGAATCCTAAAAATATCTTTAAAGTGCATGATGTGTTCCATGTATCTATCCTCAGAAAGTAAATATGTTATTCATGACATGTACTAAACATAGAAGTTATACCAATGGAGCAAGATCTTTCTTATTAAGAACAAACGATAGAGATTCGAGATCATAGAGAAAACGTTATACGAAACAAGATCACTCACTTGGTTAAAGTTTTATGGTGGAACCACCAATTTGAGGAAGCTATGTGAAAAATTAAGGATATGATGAGGGAAAGGTATCCTCATCTGTTTGTTTCCAAGTGATGAATTTGGGGGGGGGGTGGAATTCAGCTTAAGAGGGGTAAAATGTAACACCTTGATTTTTTATGAAATATTTTCTTTAAATAATATTAAATTTTCAATAGTTTTCATTGCACACAATCGTGAGTTTAAACGAACCATGAGACTCCCTTAGTATAAAATTTCTATTTTATCTAAGTTGTTAGGTTTTTAAGAATAAGTATAACTATATTTTGAAAATGTACTGTGAATTTATTGCCTTCCAATTATTTAGGAAATATATAAATCAATTAGATATTTTCAAGTGAATTACTATTAGTAAATAAATTAATGAGATATATATACTTTATATACTGAATAAAATATTTTTGATATTCATCCGATGGATATTTTAATTAAAGGGTGTGAATAAACCCTATTTAATGTATAAAACCCTATATAATTCAAAAGGGTAATTGTACACCTTTGAATGGATAACCCCTTTTAAATAGAGATTTTGAAAAATTAATAATTTTTATATGAAAATATAAATATTTTATTTTAAAAAAAAATATAAAAAATTACTTTGGATTAAATTTAAATATTTTTCTGATAACTTTCAAATAATGATGAATAGTAAAATGTACTAAATTTTAATTGAAAACAAATTTTTTCATCAAAATATTTTATATGATTAAATTATACTATTGAATGGACTTAATGTATAAATAGAATATATTTTTATAATTCAATAAAATTTATGTCATTAGAATTAATTTTACATTGAATTCAGATGTAAAAACATTTCTATCTTTTACAATGTTTTAGCTTTTAAAACTCATTCTCTCTTTTCAACAACGGTATTAATTTTAAATTTATTATTGGAAATTATCAATCTTGAATTTTGAATTTTTTTTAATCCTTAAGGCCAAATTATGTATATAGATTTATTTTATTTTGGGGATTTATGAATAGTAATTTCAGTAATTTTTATTAATATAGTAAAAGGGTAAAACAGGTAATTAAGGGTAAGAATACTATTATAAAAATACCCCAAAACTTTTACTAATCTTATTGGATGAGATATAGAAGACCAATATATCCCTTGGAATGATCATATGTCCTTTGGAAGCCTCTTGGGTGTGATTATGACACTTATAACTTTTACATTAAAGAAACGGAAAATGTGTTATAAACATATATCTTATTACTAAAACAATTTTAATATGGGGTTATATACGTTATATCTTTGACTATAAGTATTCAATATGAAGATAAAAATATTTCCTACATAATCGTACATTATTTTTAGTTTTTTTATTAAATCACTAAATTTAATTATGACACAATGGTGATATAGTGATTTCTTTATTAATGATGGAATCAAATAAATAATATTAAAAATATTAAAATAAATATTATTTGACATAATTATTGCCATAAAAAATTATATTAATATTAAAATTTATAAGACTATTAAATGGTTTTTATAAGTTATTTCTCTTTTTAGATTTTATTTAAATTCAATATAATGAATAGTGTAAAAATTGACATAATTGATATTTTATAAAAATAGTAAATTATTAAATTAATTGAAAAACAATAAAAATATTTTAAAATAACAAAGTAACTATTATAAGGTTTAAAATTTCATTAATCTTAAAATTATGGAAAATTTACCCCATATAAGTAAAATGTATAGCCTATTAATACTAAAACTATTTTTACCACAATTAAAATTAAAAAAATTAATTAAGGGTAAACCAAAAATATAAGTTTGAAAATAAAATCAATCAATAAATAAAATTATTAGATGGTAGTATTTAGAAATATAATCATATTATATTCTAAATATTTTAATTTGGAATCATTTAGATTAAAAAATAATATATATTAATTTAATATTTTAAGAATTTATAAGGTTTCCCCTCACATCGATTATAAAAGAGAACCTCGTCTCTCACCTATTCAATTAAATATGATCTTTTATGCTCGGCCATACCCTACCATTTTCCATTATTAAGTTCCCTATTTACATTATATTGGTTCGGTTCTTCTTCAAAGACTAACCCTAGTGCTCTAAGATGATATTTAGAAGATGAATGTCAAGGAAGAGGTAATCTCTTCTACTGATTCTTTCAAACTTCTTTCTTTTATTAATTCATATTCTTAATTTGTTTCATTATAAAGAAATATAATATGTATTAATCATATACTGATATGTTTTTATAATTATTAAATAACCATATTTCACATTTTATGCATCCTATGAAAAAAATCACCACACGTGCTTACATACGACTAACCATCTCCCGGTTTTGGTGTAATCTATTTTTCACCACCACCTTACCTGGATGGGTATGATGATGGAAAAATTATCCATATATGATTATTATAAAATTATACTAATTATATTATATTATATACCATCCACTTCAATATAATTCACTAATTATGGAATGATATCATCACTCGTGCGTACGTATGGCATACCATCTCCATAATGTGATGTGATTCATTCTACATGATCTTCATTAAACAATGATTATATAAATGAATAGAATGAATAAGTATGATACATATATATATATTATAATAATATCATTTGTCAAATGATATAACTATAACCTAATAAGAGTAACATAAACTTATCCAACAAAACATGCATAAGAACATAAAGTAGTTAATACTCGAATAACGAGTAACAATGAAATGTTACTAAAAAATGGATTATAATATGATAATATTTGATATCATTATAGAATAATTCTGTAACATTATTTAAATATTTATATAGGAGTTTCAGATTCATACAAAGGATATCATACCTATGGTATGGGATAATTTTGAAATCTCATTATTATCTGAGAGTGTTTATTCATATTTATTTACTGGGGTGTATTTATCATCCACATCCATGTTCCTAAAATATGTAATACTATTTATATTCTTCAAAAAAAATTAAGGTCAATTTACCCATTGGATAATTTTTATTAAATGATATGAAGGGAATCTTTTTACATTTTCAGTAAGATGTACTTTTTGACATTACCAGAAAAAGTACGAGAAGTGTTTTTTTAAGTTATATAGCATGGATGGATTTTTATGCTTTCATGACAACTTATTTCCATGATTCATACCTTAAATGTTTTAAAGGTTATTTTCAACAAAATTATTTTCTCTTATAATTTCAGGGCATTTTGAGAAAAGAAAATGTTTTTGAAAAAGATATGATATTTTCATGAAGATTTAATTTCATGTGTTATATACAAACTATTTTCCATATATGATGAAATTATTTAAATAGGTTTATTTTTATATCTCTATTATTACCATGATTTTTTCATTTTTATGACGAAATTCTATACATGAAATCCTTTTTTTAAATGGACTATGTTATGATGGAATGATGTTTAAGAAACCCACTTTATTCCTTGGGTTATTCTATGATAAATGATTTATATTTTCATTTCACATATAAGAATGATTTTATTATGGGATGTGTGGGACCTATATCTCCCTCCAATTCATTGTGTAAATATTTATATCACATGATATAGACCTGACTGGAATGGAATGTAAATCGGGTTCAGTAATACAGGGATGGAACGACAACTAAACTCAGTTCACTAATTGACTTTTTCCACTATTATGGTATTAGCAATGGTCCTTGACTTATATGAAGTTATTTTTATTTCTTATGTGTATAAAAAGAAATCTCATGTCTTATATTATGACTTTTGGGATTACATTAATTGATCCTTAGGAACCTTCATGATTTATCCCATAGCATGATATCATGATCTTTCATATGTAGGATAAGATATTGAAATGTTATGTTATTTTGTCTTATGATTATGATATGATTGATACCTTCATTGATTAACGTTGCTGAGTATCTGATCTCACCCTTTCATATTTCTCTTCTTTTCATGGAATTAGGAAGATTATTAAGTAAGATATGTCAAAAGGGCTCTAGTTATGACAATATAAGTTGGTGACAATAAAGATGTCTTGTGAACCAGATGTTTATGCCTCCAATTTTTAAAGAATCTATTCCTATATGGTCTTTTTATGGATTTGTTATATTTTGTAATGAGTATTATTCAACTTTGATGCAATATAAATGTATGTGAAGTATGGTTCATTATAAGTATATATTGGTTAGACTATTTTCAACGAGATTAATTGTGATGGGTTTATCATCGCAATTACTACCCACTATTAATAACACTATTGGTGATTAAAAATATATTTGTGATGGGACCTATCGCAAATAACAATAACAATGGAAGGTATTTTCAAAATTTTATGGAAGCCCATCTGGGGGAATTTCTATTCCTTGGATAATTATTTATCTATTTTGTACACGCAAGAATATTTTCACAAACCAAAAGAAGATCACCCACACATGGCAAGATATGAATATGTTTGCAAACTTTTTGGCCTCCTTGGCCACTTTTATTAATCCATGTATGGTTTTTTCCTCTAGTTACCTTTCCACTGAATGTGTTAATCTTGTAAGAGTTTATTCCATGGGGATCCATTATTTTAGGAATTTTGACTGTTTTTATAATCCTTATACCCCCTATAATAAAAATTTGAAGTTTTGGATGGATAGAATGTATTTGAAATTTTGGGTACATTCTCACCGCAAATACCTTTCCCATGGTTTGGTGTTATAGCCGCACCAAATGTATTTTCAAATGTCCAATTTTATCATTTAAAATAATTTTTGATTAAGGAATATTTAAGATGGGATTTTTTCCCATCCTAAATAGTCCCTTAATAAAGACTTTTTGCGATGGTCGATGGGGTCATTGCAAATTAACCATCTCAAAAGGCCTTTTTTCCCATAGTGAAAATTAAAAATATTATTTTATTTTGGTACAACATATTCCCCTTTATCATATCCATATATATAAATCATAAAACACTTCCTAGTATCCTAGGGAAAAATAAACATAAGAAATGTGTGAGAAAAGATGTTCAGTAAGGGTCTTCACATAGAAGAGGAAGCTGAATAATCAATAAATAATATGAAAAAATGATAATCAAATAATTACATACAAATTGAAAATAAGATAGAATCATATCCATTGATATAAAATTAAATAAAATAACCACATAGACATCAAAAATATATTTTATAATGATATAATGCATAATGTTATATTATATAACTTAAAGTTAACACCATGTTCCAATACATCTAAAAATATTCCCAAGGTCTTATGTCAAGGAATATACATAAATGGGTTAGACCTCATCAAAACACATTATCTAGTTTGCCTCATGAGATATACCAATGCATTAAATAGATATATAATTTCTTTACCCACATATCCATTTATAATCATAATTCATTCATTCAAAGAATAAACCATAGAACTTGATCAACATACCTTAAAATCAATAATAGTTTGTATAGGAAGAAATAACTTGTGGAAAATCCATACATTCCCCAAAATATGGTTATAAACAATAAAGAGAAGAAAATTTATGGTTTCATTATAATATAACCCTTGTAGAGGATATATAAAATATGGGGTTCCTGTTGTTGATGGATAGAAATACCATAACAGATTATTAAAATCATTATCGAGCAACATCCCAGTTTCATATTGGAATCCACTTTTTAAAACTAAAAAATCAAAGAATATTAGAAAAAAAAATTCTCTTTGAAAATAACCTTATAATTTTTTGTGGAATCTTAAAAACATTGAGCATCATAACAATGTTAAATTACATTCATGTCATGTAAGTCAAAAAGCAGTCCTTTCATACTTTTGTAAAATGGTCAAAAATTACCTCATTTAGAAAAAGACAAGAATATTCCATTTAAACCATTTTTAAAAAATAAAATTATGGTTAAAAATTTCATTAAATAACCATATTATAATAATAAAAACCTTCTTTAATTTTTTTTTATAATACTTCAATATGGATGACCAATGTATTTCAACTGAAGAGATAAATAAAATCGAATTTCCTTAAAATAAATATTTTTCTATTCATGAGTCCTTAAAGAGAGGAAAATAAAATGAAATCAAGTATTTTTATGAAACAACTATATGATAATATATTAATTTAATTTCTTGATATATAGATCATAATATTTCCTCATCATAACTTAACCATAAACAATCTTGATAAATAATAAAATTATAACATAGAGCCCTTACTAATTTCATAACATTCGAATCATAAAATCCATGAAAGAAGTAAATTTGGTTAGATATGTAAATCCCAATAACATTAATAAGGGGAATCATAAAATATATTAATGGTAAATATATACATCATATTAAAGAACAAGTAGTTAATATGGCATGTGTCTCACAGAAATAAAAGTGTGATGAAAATCCATTTCCGCAAATCAGATTTCTTTTATATGTGTCCAACATTCTTTTATAATGATTATTTATTTATTATCAATAAATTATGGATCCATATTAAAATATATAATAACATATATTATTTAATTATAATATTTTAAAAAAAATTTATTAAAATTTATTTGCTCAAATAATGGTTTAGGTAATAATTGTTTCACTTTTCACAAATGTTTTGGTTTTCTAGTTTCATTCCTTTAAATTTTATCATGGTTAAATAATATCCATAATTTTAAGAATTATATTAATTTCACATAAAATAATTTTATATTTATTTATTGTAATCGATAAAATATAGAGATAGAAAAAATAATTACATTGTATGTGGAGATGTTAAGTTATATGTTTACATGAATGTTCATTTCACTTTTCAATGGATGAAAAAAAAGAAATATAAATAATAATTAAACATTTATTAATTATTATTATGTTACATATATCATATATATTCATTAATTATATTCTTATTACTATCCATGTAAATCATAAATGGAAAACGGATCTCATCGCTTCCTGGAGGTGTTAATACACATGTATGCAAAAGCGACGTAATTATTTTCCAATGGATTGGAAGGTAAGAAATTTTATATGATATTTTAATAATATAATAATATTTATTTCACAAATTTCATATATATTCATTAATTCTAGATTTATAACCATCCAAATGAAATAGTGATGAAATGTGAAATACACCGCTATATGGAGATGGTAAGTTGTACGTATGCATGAGTGATGTTTTCTCTTTTCATATGATGTAAAAGAGAAGAAATATGGTTTTACATTAGTCATAAAAACATATCATAATATTGATTATACAATATATATTATCTTTGTATGGTTGCATTGCTTTAAGAGAAAGTATAAGAAGAGATAAACTTGAAGGACTCAGTAAATATGACTACATATTCTTTAATAGAATTCCATTATATATATTCTTAAGGGACTTATATTATGCATTTTGGAATGAAAAAAACCTCTATAACATGGATTAATATTTTAAGAAATGTAATTTTTAGGTTTTGGTCCATCCATATGGCTCAAAGTGGTGTAAATAAATAAAAGAAGTGGTGCCCTTTTTTATCGACGGGAGGGGAACTCATGAAACTTCATAAAGTATTAAAATATAATAAAGTCATTTTCTATCCCAAATGACTCCAAATATACACATATTATATGATAAAGTATTTTATATTTTAAATAGAATCATAAAAATAAATTTTGACTGGTTTAAGTGGTATTTTAGACATTATGTTTTTGTTTAACCTCTTAATTATCCAATTTAAACTTTATCTATGGTAACGTCTTTTCACTATTAAGAGGATTTAATTTTAAAATTGTATCATAAATTGAAAAAGGTTGAACCTATTTACAATATATTATCCATATTTTCCTATTTCATTATTTTTATGGTTTTTTTTAAATAAATAAATATTTTCATAACATATCGTTAATTTCAATTTTGACACTAATAATTTATTTTATATAAAATACATACAGACAATGTTGGAATTAAAACATAATCCCTTAAAATATAACTAATATTTCATATTAATCTAAAAAATTCATATAAAACTGTAACTCACTAAAATTTTATAACATTCAATATTTTTAAAAGAATTTATTTTAGTTTTTATTAGTTGAATAAATATTGATTCATCACTGTGTAAGCATTTAAGATAATTATATAACAAATAAAAATTATAAATAAATTACCCTATTAAATATAAATTTATTATTCTCATAATATCCATTTATAATCATTCAACACTTGTTTCTATCCCTATGTGAATACATAAGATATATTTAATACTAATATGGTTCTTTTATTAAAATATTATATTGGTAATTTTCATGGGAAAAAGTGCCTATTAAAAACATTTCAAGTCTGAGGTGATAAGGGTTGAATTTTATTCATCCAATTATAATTAGTAGGAAAATTATGACCTTATCACTTAGTTTTAATCTAGATTATCTGTATTTAACCTTACTGAGGTGATAAATTTTACCACAGTTACCAATTATAATGCCTAAAAATAAAAGTGGGTTATTTAAAAAATTTAATCTATCTGATTCCAAATATATAATATATTTTTTAAAATTAAATTACTAAATGTTTAAGAAAACAAATTTAAATTAAATGAGAAAAATGTGATAAAATATATTTTTTTCAAAAAAATGCATCTTATGTATAAAAATATTTGTAAATATGTTCCACTAAGAAATCGATTCTAATTAACCTAATTAGATTATTCATAATATAAGATAACTAATTTTATTTTTAAATAATTTTAAATCAAAATGAAACTTTGGAAACACATGAAACAAAAATACAGTTTTTGAATAAAATAAATGTTTTCAAAATTCACAAGAAAATCAATCATTTCAGAAAATTCCCAAAATTTTACCATAAGAAAATTTCAATATTATAATTTCAAAAGTTATATTTTTTTTATAAAATAAAATTTATATTTTTCTAGAAATTAATTATAACATTTCCTCAAAATAGTAATAAAAATCAGTTTTTGAAGAAATTATGTTCCTGAAGAATAAAATAACTTTACTGAAAATTGAGTTCTTATTTACTTAGCATTAATAAATGAATTTTTACTTTTTAGTTCATTTATATATATTTCATAATTTCATTGATAATATTCATATTGGACAATTCACTAGCTATTTTAGAATGGTTTTATTTAAATAATAATATTTTATGTTTTATTTAAGTTCAATGTTGTGTTTTGTGTATGTTATCAAGCCTAATTTTTAGCTTCTAAAATATCGAGGTGTTACATCCCCCACACAAAAAAAATTGTCCTTTAAATTTAATTTCAATTCTATTAAACAAGGGTTTTATATTTGCTAATTTATTTTTTGAAAACCCACATTAGAAAAAATATATTGATAAAATGTCCTCTTGAAATGAGAGAAAGAGAAATATGAAGGTCATGTGGAAAAATAGATCTAGTTTTAAAAAATATCAAAAAAAAATATTAGGAAGTAAAAATATGGACATAAAAGAAAAAACTAATGCTACATGACTAATAAATAGTGATTGAGGTCATGTTCATAATAAATTTAAACAACACAAATCCATATATCTATGATGAGTTAAATGTCTATTGATTCATCTGAAATGAATTTAAATGGATAATGTCTTTTTTCAAAGACCATTTTCTAAAAATAATAAATTATTTTAATATCCAAATAATTTACTCAAGAAAATATTCTTACTTGATTACCTTTGATTTCATTAGCATGATCTCATCGTTTGGTTATTCTGTGATTAATTTCCACTTTATCTTTAACACCAAGAAATGAATATTCAAGATGATTTTTTATCTGAAGAGTTAATATTAACTAATAATAAATAATAAGATCTATAAAATATTGGAAAGTTATTCCTCATATCTATAGATATTTTTTTGAACAAACACTGTTCACATAAGTTATTGAATACAATGAATTCATTTCTAAAACATTAATTATAAAACCCAAAGTCCAAATTAATACATTCAATAAATGGTTAACCTTTAGACCCTACCAAAATATGTTTAGGAAAATTCAAAATTAACTTATCATTATTTCATAAAGTATCTATTAATTTTTACAAACCAAATATTTGAATAATTTGATCAACTATTCTTTTAAAACATGGTATTGAACATAATTACTTGATTAAATCTCTCATAATTCCTTAAATAAAATATCATATCAACAAGAATATTTCATAAATCCAAAAATGCTGTAAAATTCATCATAAATTACTTTTTCTTCAAATCACTTACCATTTTCAAGGTCACCAATACTATCTGTTTTTCTTCTTCAATGTTACTATTCAATTAATTCAAACTAATAATTATTAAGTTAGAATAAAAAATATATTAAGGGTAATATTTTGATTATTTGTTTATTCTCTAAAAATATCACCATACCACTGAATTTCTTTTCTTGGTTACCAATTCTATTCAAGATCGTCTTTAAAATCAATAAATAAAAACTACTATAGTATAGTCCTTACACATTTCATGATTCTTATAACAAAAATATCATTGATAAAACAATTTTGTAACATAATTATCTAATCTAAATACACATGAGCTTTAATCATTCCTCTTCATCTATAGTAATATCTTCAGCTTGACCATGATCCCTTAGTATCTTCTGAGGAATATTCCATTCATTCTTATGAAATTATTTTCTGTAGTGACTCAAATACTTAAAGTTAAAATAATGAATGTTATAGGTTTATTTATTACCCATTCATTTTCATCCCTATTGGCCTTTCCCTCCACACATGATGCAAACTATCATTACCTTCAAAAAAGTACTATGGTGTTTCCTTCCTCAATTATCACATGTGGGAATATCATTCTTTTCCTTATTCCCCTTATCCATTTTTTATTCTTTTGGAATATTCTTTTATTGATTTTATTCAAATCCTTAAAACATGGAGAATCCATTATCTATCTTGACATAACATTACATAATATCTTCATAAGATGTGAATGTTTGGGAGACTAATTCTGTTTGAAGGATTGTATTTATCCAATAAAATTAATCAACAATCTTACACTATGGATTATGTATATATTCCAAAGAATTCCTTTCTAACCATGTAATGTTGGTTTTATACTTAGAAAAAAATCATATTCTCTTTGTCTCAAACTCAATAATTGTATTTCCATATCCACTCATTATTCAAGAAGAAAACATTTTTCAATGAAAGGTTCCTTAGAATACTTCCATTACATGATTATTAATTCTTCCTCATCCTTAGTCTTTTTGAATCAATGACAATCATTTATTTTCATCCCTTGATAGATGATAAAAATCCTTGATAACCTTCTCCATTTAATTACATGATAAAGAAATAAATAACATCTCTATGGAACATATCCATTATGCACCTACAAATGTATTTGTAGTCCAATTTAATGATGGGTTTTTCTAATACACGAAGCAGTCCAACATTTTTAAAATGTGTTGTGGATCATCATGTTGCACCATTCAAACCAGGTTATTGGTTATAACTAATTCATATTCTCTAATATAATTATAATTTTTTCATATCTAACTATATCTCTTGCTCTAGTTTCATTATCTTTCCTGGGATGGAAATAACTAAGTAGATTAAGCAAATTTATATGGTTTTCATTCCTTCCTCTATGCGCTATTTCTAAATAATGGTGAATACTAGATTAAATCAAAAAATTATAAACCATAATGTTTAATTTCAAGGAAGATGATACACTTAATATAAATTTAGATTTAAGGTATAATTAATCTCTTAATCTTATGTTTTTTCTTTATTAACATTCTAAAGCTCTGTCATAGAGTAAATTTCTATAATATATGACTTCTTAAATATAGTTCCCATTTTTTAAAATAAACTTCCTCTGATTCTGACTATAAAGACCCTAACTCCAGTAATAAGGATCCAGTGGTTACAATATTTTATTTTCATAAGATAAAAGTGACCACATCCCAGAGGATCAAATAGTTTATTTGTCTTGGATAACAAATCACATAATTGAGTTTCACAATGCTTTTGAAAACATAAAATACAACATAGTATTTTCATAGGAAATTCAATAGTCCAATTTAGCATATATGTCCATATCAATTATAAAACACATACTGGTATCCTAGGTAAATGAAACATAATAAATGGGTGAGGTTAGATTCTAAATAAGGGTTTTAATATAGTGGAAGCTAAATGAAAAATTAATAATATGGAAAATAGTAAATGATAATAAAATAATGTCATAAAAATAATTAAGTGAGCTTGAATTGTGTCCATGATTATCATAAATAATAAAATAAAACATGGAAATCAAAAAATAATTTCATAATGATGGGATGTATAATGTCGGACATCTGAAACTTACCATCGAGTCCTGGTAACAAGAAATCTATAATTGGTTCTAAGGCCATAAGAAAAGGAATCTATATAAATAGGCAATGCATCATCCAAAAAAAAATCTTGTTAGTCTCATAATACCTATGGATGTGTCATGGTATTATTTAATATTAGGCCTCACTTATCACTTATTAAGTCCAATTAATTTATCATTTTAATAAACAATGTAATTTAATCAACATGCCTTAAAATTTAATAATTATCAGTGTTAGAAGAAATAGAATAGGTATTATCAATACATTCCCTAGTCAAAAAAATCATCCACCATCCAGATAAAGAATAAGTATTGTATTACTACAACATATCCCCAATATAGCATAATTAAAATAAAGGATTATTGTAGTTTCTAAATATAAATACCTTAAAATATTATTAATTTTGTTTTCAGTAAAATACAATTTTCACTCATAATTATACTTTTCAAAAAAAAATTATAAAAAAATAAGTAAAGTAAATTCAAATTAAAATTGTGAAATTTCAATGGAATCCTCAAAACATTGATTAGTCATGACGTTGGGAAATTACTTTTGTATAGGATATCTGAAAAAACATTCCTTATGTACTTTTGTAAAAAGTTAAAAAGAGCCCCTCATTCAGAAAATACGAAGAGGATTCCATTTAATAAATTTTTTAAAAATTAAATTATGGTTAAAATCCATTTAAAATATCATATAAGAATATTATAACCTTTTTTAAAACATTTTTATAAGACATGGATATGGTGGATTATGGTTTTTCAATCGAAGATTGAAATAATGTCAATTTTCCATAAAAACATATTTTTAGCATCTTGAATAATTAAGGTGAGGATAATGAAATTAAAACATGTATTTTAATGAAATAATTAAAGGATAAGATCATTAATGGGTTTATTTAGAGATGTATCATAAAATTTCATCATCATAACTTAACCGTAAACAATCCTTTTAAATAATGAAATTAGAACTTAAAGCCCTTACTGATTTAGTAACATTTAAATAAAAATACCCTTGAAAGAAAGAATATTATATGAATATATAAATCCCAATAAAATTCATAATATTAAAAATAAAATAAATTCATGGAAATTGTGTACACCACATTAATGAAAATATTCTGAATATGGCAAGTGTCTCATTAAAATAAAAGTTGGACAAAAATCACTTACCACAGGTCTGATTTTCATCGTATGTGTCTGAAACTCATATTTAATAAATATAAATTTATTATACATATATTATATAATCATAATGATATATTTATAATAAAATATATTATTTACTTATTAGATTTTACCACCCACTTATTAATAATTATCTGTTAAAATCACAGTTTTGAGTAATAACTACTTCATTTTTCATGTATGTTTTGGTTTGGTAGTTATGACGTTTTCAATTTCATCATGATTAAATCCGTTATAAACTTTAAAAATTATATAAATATCATATATATTCATTATATGTGTATTTATATTAATCCATAAAGGATAAATATATAAAAATGATTTACACCGTTCATGGATATGGTAAGTTGTACTCACTCATGAATGCGATTTTTAATTTTTGATGTATTGAAACAAATAATAATAAACAATAATTAACATTTAAAAAATAATTATAATAACATTTATACCACATATATTGACAAATTATATCTTTATTACTATCTATGAAAAACACAAATGAAAAATGGATCATATCGTTTCGGGGACGTGGTAGTCCACACGTACACATGAGCGACGTTATCATTTTCCAATAGATTGAAAAGTATGTAATTATATGTTATTTTTTAATTATATGAAAATTATTGAATATTAAATATCATATAAATTCATTATTTTTATATTTATAGCCATCTAAGTGAAACAGTTATGAAAAATTAATTTCACCGCTATGTGCAATTGGGAAGTCATACATACCCACGAGCGATTATTTCACATCACATATGATTGAACATAGATGTAATATGGTTTTCCCAAAACCATAATAACATCTCAATATATTTAAAAATATTTAGATATTATATTATTAGGGTTAAAACAATTTAATAAGAAGTAGAATAAGAAATAAACATGAATGACTCGGTAAAGATAATTACCTCTTTTTTAGTAGTCTTCCCTTAGATATCAGCTAAAGGGACTTAGAGGATGAATTTTTGAATATTTAAAACATGTATAACTTGTATAAATATGTTTATAAGAGTAATGGGTAGGTTTTTCTCAATAAATATGGGCCAAAGTGGTGTAAATAAGTGAAGTAAGGGGTTCCCATTTATAAATAAGGGGAGGGGCACTCTAGGAATTTCTCTAAAGATTAAAATATCAAATAGTTATTATCTAACCCAAATACCTCTATTTGGAAAAATATTCTATTAAATTCTATTATAAAATTAAAATATAATCATTTAATAAAATTTGACTAGTTTTAAGTAGTATTTTAAACCTTGTCTTTTGGTTTAACTCCTTAGTCAACATATTTTACCCTTAAATGTAGAAACATATATTTCACTCTTATTAGGTTATAACATTACATACAAGGTAAAATTTTGATCGTATATGGATAATTTAAGAAATTTTATAACGCACTTTATCCAACTTTTCTGATTTCATGGTCTTTATTATTTTGATAAAATATCATTAATATCAATGTTGATCTTACTCATTCAGTTTAAAACAAAGGAAATAAAGATAAGGTTGTAATTATAATATAATTATTTAACACAATATTAATATTTAATATTCATATAAAAATTAATATCACACTATAAATCATTCAAATTATAAAACATTTATTTTTTTAAAAATCATTTATTTTAATTTTTTATTAATTCAATAAATATTGATTTAGTGTTGTGTAAGAATTTAACGTAACTATTTAGTAACTAAAAATTATAAATTAATTTCCATAATGAAAATAAGTTTATTATTATGAAAATATACATTTATATTCACTCATCCATTTTTCTTATATGTGAATAGCTAAGAGATATTTAAAATACAGAGAGTGACATTTTATAACTTTCCTAAAATGTAGTTATTATATTGATAATTTTAAAAAAAATGTCCATTAAAAAATAAAATTCAATATAAGGTTATTAGGGTAAAATTTCATTCATATAATAGTAATTACTATAAAAAATGTGAATTTTTCACTTATTTTTAACCTAGATGAACCAGATTTACCTTTTACCGAGGAGATAACTTTTACTACGTTTACTATTAATAATTCCTAAAAATAAAAGGGACCTATTTACCAAATTTCAACCCCCTAATTAAAAATATGGAATTAATTTTATCAAATTCAATTTAGATAAGTTTCATAAATTAATTTAAATGTAAACGTATAGAACGTGGTAGAAATTAGTTTTTCAAGAAACTGTCTTTTTATGCATAAAAATTTATTTATACCAAAAAAATCATGAAATTGATTACAATTAACTTAGTTGTGTCATTAATAATATAATATAATTAATTTTAATATAAAATTATTTTTAATTAAAATTAATCTTTTTAAATTTTTGAAATAAAAATATAATTTTTAGTAAAAATTGCTATCACTACTCAAAATATGGCCTTTATCAGCCCTAGAAAATGGCATTAGTAACACTAGAAAATCGAAATTAATCGAGGTGAAGATAGTGGGTCCCTTTTATCAGCACCCCGAAATGCACTGATAAAGGCCCCTTTTATCAATGCCAAAAGAAGCGCTGATAAAAAGTGTCTTTTATCAGCTCTAAGAAATTGCACTGATAAAGGACACCTATTATCAACGTTTATTTAAGTGCTGATAAAAAATTTAAAAAAATTTAAAAATAATATATAATGTGGGGGGAGATTTTAATAGGGCTTGACACCCCCCTTTATCAGTGCTAGGTGGAGACCCTTTCTCCCACTACACGCTGCCCTTGTCCACACAACCCCCTACCACATGCCTGTGCAACCTTGCTTCCACTAGAACTTGAACCTGAGACCTCCCCACTTGCGCGCGTGCACCATTACCACAAATAAATTTAGTTGTTTTATCTATTTAATGATATATATATATATTTGTATATATATAGTTATATTTATTTGTATATTATTATAGATTCATGTTAATATAAATTTATTTAGTTATATTAATACATATATATTTATTCATATATTAATATATATATATATATATATTCATATATTAATACATATTTTCTCTAATTATATGTATATTTTTAGTTATAATTTTTTATCCGTATATTTATTTGTATTTTATACATATTTATAAGATAAGTTTTAAATACATTTTTAAATTATTTTTTTATGTCTGTTTTCAAATGAATAAATAAATATGTACATACATATATATAACACACACACACACAGATATAAATACATATATATTTAAGAATTAATATATATGTGTGTGTGTATCTGAAAATCTCTAGAATTTTAAGACGACCATAACTTCCAATCCAGAATACTATTTCAACTCCAGAACTAGTAAAATTGAATAAAATGAAACGATATTTGATATGATGTGTGATACAAGCCTAGAGTACATCTAGATTAGAAGTTATATTTGATTGAATGTTAAAAAATATGGGTATCCCGACTAAAAACTCAGTTTTGGTGGCCTTATGAGCATCTTCTGGCCTCAAACAATGTGATAGAAGATTCCTTTGGATAACTAGCACGTAGAACTCATAACAGACTTCGATTTGATATGCTGTAGAGCTCAAATGGACTCCCGGATCAAAAGTAATATCAGTTTGAAGTTTGAGTTACATTTTCAACTTATTTTAGATCTTTTTCTTTTTTTCTTCAAATTATTATTAAATGATTATTAGTCGATGATAATAAGAAAATTATTAATTAATAAGATTTTATAAAATATTTTAATGTTATTTTCAAGAAATTTCTTATATATTAAATGTAATAGAATATGTATACTTATCTAAAACATATTTAAAAAAATTTATATTTTATTTAAATCAATATAAATATAATAATATATCAATATATCATTTTCCATGGAAATTTATTATTCATGAAATATACACATTATCAGCACAAGGAAAAATCACTGATAAAGCCAACCCTTTATCAGCACTACTAAAAAAATCACTGATAAAGGGGTCCCCTTTAATTGAGCTAAAAAATCACTTATAAAGGGGGTGCCTTTATCAGCCCTAAAAAAACTCTAATAAAGGGTCACTTTTAACAGCATTTTTTTGTGCTATTAAAATTTTCCTTTATCGGTGTTTTTTAGCATTGATAAAGGAACCCCCTTTATCGACACTTTTTTTAGCATTATTAAAGGGTGGTGCTATAGAACCCATATTTTGTGGTAGTGTATATTTCAGTATTCACTTAAAAATCAACATTTCCATAAACAAAAAACACCCTAATATAATTTTGTAAATATTATTTAAAAATGATTTTGTTTTTATAAAATAAAATTTATATATTTTTTGGAAATTAATAAAAATATTTGTTCACTAAAAATAAAAAAACCCCTTTTTGAAGAAATATATTTTTTTAAGCTAAAAATAACTTCACTTAAAATTGAGTAATTATTTCCCAAGTATTAATCGATGACTTTTTATTAAATTGAATAATTATTTCCTAAGTATTAATTAATGAATTTTTATTAATAAGTTTAATTATATATATTTAATAATTTGGTTATTGATATTCATATCCACCAATTCGTTGGTTCAGTTATAATGATCATTTTTAAATAATAATATTTTGTTGTTCGATTATGTTCAGTTTTGTGTATAGTGTATGCTATCGACCATGATTTTATTCTTTTAAAATAACAGGTTATAACAAGAATTTTTTACGAGTTGGAAACTATGTTTATTCTCCCATATGTGCTCCCTAAATTTTCACTATATTACGGTGTGAATGTTCAAATTATGTTGTGTATTTTTCGGACATGTAAAAAAGATGAAGATCTATAGAATTAGTTTTGTATAGAGATTTTTCATGAAGTTATGTTAGTCAATGTTTTTAGTGAGGATGTATCCAACCAAATAATATATTTGTTTAAGAAGAAAAAAAATAAGTTTTCAATGAAAAAAAATGGGATCAAGAACCATTGGAAGAACTCACCAAGACAAACATTTATAACTAGTATAATTTGATGAATTGCTTTTAAGGAAGTTATAGAAGTTTTTTGAAGGAATCAGAAAGCAATTACTATCAAATTTTCTAGATGGAATTTCTATAAAATCCCATTGAATTTATTTCTAACCGATTCAAATTTGTTTTACCACTACTACGTAATAAAGTGAAGAAGATGTGTTTTTCAAGAATAGAAAAAGTGGAGTTTGTACAAAAATCATAGTGACATAATTCTAAGCTTACTGGTGATGGTTTTTAAAAGTTGTTAAAAAATATTTATTAATTATTATTTTATTTGAATAGAACAAGAACTATTATTGTGATCATATTGAAATTATTTATTATGGATATTCCCTGCATGTGGTAACCACATAAATGGATTGTTTTCTAGTGGTTTCTATGGTATTCTATAATTTCCAAACCATGTTAAAGGCTAGATACTCTTGTTTAGTAGTAAGTATTTTATATTATTATGTTCCCATGGTTTTACTGATGAGTTTATTTTCAATAAAGTTGTAACTAATTAATAGTAAGTGAATGTTTTTTCATAAGTACAAAAAACATTAAAGAAAGAGATAACACATATTAACCCCCTCCCCCTTTCAGTGATCACATATATCCTTATTTTTCTATTAAAATAATTATCTTATTATCTAGTATATAATAGAATATAATGAATCATAAACCATGTGTCATGTAAAAAATTGTTTGTAAAAACTATTTATCAATAAGAAAACCTCTCATCATGCAAGATAAATAATATAACTATACACATCATTTTCAAATATCTATATAATCTTCATATATTCATTTTTCTTCAATTCCATGATTTGGCCACCCTTTTCTTTATTATTTGAATATAATCTATAAGACCCATCAGTATTTTCCACGGTTTGTAATTGATATCTATAATTTATATATATGGGATCAAATAACCTTCAAAACAATATAATAAACTTCTATAACACTAATATCAAAAATTTATATTCCATAGAGTTTCACAAACCTCTTCACATATCATATAAAATTACTTTATATAGAAACATTAATCATCCACCCAGATAAATCTAGGTTTTATTATCCTTGGTTATATAAACGAAACATTGTTAAAAATTCCAAATAACATACCTTCTTCTAATGTAACATTTTACATGCTTTAACTATAAATACAAAACCAAAATATGGACATAACATTCTCAGTTCATCTATCATTATCACTTTTTTGAAAATAGGGTAAAGATTCATCAAACACAATGACATTGTTGAAATATTTTTCATCATTGATAACAATTTGAATTTTTTTACCTAAATATAACATAATGAATCCTTTGGCCTAACCAATTATTTACCACACTCAATCATATTGATTATGCGAGCATAAAATAAATTTACATAGGTTATTCTGCTTCAAATTATTTTTAAATTGTATTTAAATCATTATATACCTCTCATTAGAATCTAGACTCACCTTTTGAACAACTTCATCACTTTGTTACTCATGAAGATATGGTTATAACACATAATTTTTTATTAATAAATTTCTTGTAGTTATCGGCCAATGGATTTTATTATATTAATATTATCCTTTTCAAGTATTAATATAAAATATATTTGTGATGATTATGGTGATTCTATTTATATACAACAGAATATTTTTCAAGATGAGTTCTATGTTTGACCTAATTTTAATAAGGTATTTTATTAATTGTTCTCCTATAAAAATGTTGACCCCTTTTTAACACATCATATACTTTAATGGAGAAATATCTATATTTCACTAAAAAATGTGTTATTCTTTGAGTTACTCATGCCACATTGATATTTAGGTGGGGAATAATCCCAAACATATCATATATGAAATTTAGATGGTTGTGAAATCCAATCACTGTACAATCCAACATATAGATAAACCCAACACCTTTAATGTGATATCACCACACATAGGGTTTTCTAGAAAAGTGTGAAAAAAATATCACAGTAGGATTTGGTTACCTAACATTTAGTGTTATAAATTTACAATATTTATTATAAAAGATAATACATGAGAACCTTTCATTAGTGAACCCTACCTAATTGAGTGATCGAGGTCCTAGAAAATTTCTTCTTTAGATGGAATCTAATGTGTAAAATTTTAATGGGGACTTAAACTCATCATCTTATAACTTGGTATTCCATTTTATACATATCCATGCAACAAAATATTTAGTTTGGGATCAAATCCCTTTTCTATAAAATTAACATAATCCAATCAAATTTATGTGTTACTCTTTACAAAAATCAAATATTATGTTACTCAAACCAATAAAATTCAATTATATTTATATTTAATCAAATGAATTATAAGAGAAAGGTTCATAAAACCATTTAATTTTATGTAAAAAACATAATTAAATTCTTAATTCATGTTCCAAAATTTATATAAGACAATTTTAAGCTAATTGAAAACTAAATCATTTTACATATCTAGAATATAACTCCTTATATTCATGAATGAAATCATAAAATTATTTTAAAAACTTAACCTAAAGTGTAAACATATATGATAATATAAACAATGTATATTTATTAATAATAAATGAGGGGATGATATTTTAAATAAATTAACAATTTAAGTATTTAAACATGATACATTGATCCAATAACGGTGAGGGGGAATTTACGGGTATAGTAATAGTACTGTAGCAGTTACTGTAGCAATAATTCATTGGTACTATAGCAGTCGGCACTATTCATTCGAATTGGGCCATCATTTCACCAATTTGGGCATACGGGTCTTAGGGCCTTCGGGAGACCAAAGGACTTTAGGCTACAGGGAATTCAGGTTATTAGGGCCTTCATGCCACTAATGGACTTTGTGCCATAGGGATTTAGAGCCATAAAAAAGACCAAGATGCAACTCTAGCAATCCATAGAGAAGCAGACCCAGATGGCGATTAAGAGAAAAAATAGCAACCACGAGAGCATAGCTAACCATATTAGATGAATGACAAGGTATGGAAATTTCCACTGGGACTAGACACTATGGAACTCAGCATGGGGCAATGCAAGTCGATCAACCATGTGAGGTGGGGAGCTTGGTGCCTTCAAGATGCAGATGTTGGGGAGGTGTTATTTCAAATGTGTTAGGTCTCGGGCCTTTATGTTCATGAATTGGGTCATGTACATGCATTGTGCCTTGGGCCTTCAGGTCATGTAAGGGGTCACCTTAAACCCTTAAAAGATTTATTATCCAAAATAAATAAAAAATAAGTCTTTCAGGCTATTTGGGTAAACATGAGATAAGTTATTTAGGAATAAGTCATAAATAAATCTAGTTTTAAACATTTTATAATTTGGAATTTTATTAGGGATAATACCTAAGTTAAATAAATATTCATATATTATATTTATTTCTTTTATGAACTCCATATTATTATTCATTACAAGTAATTTTCATTAAATATATGATGTTAAATGACATATAAACATTTTATATTTCAATTATTATAGCATAAAAATTACATAATCAATGTATCATACATTTAATATTACATAAACGTTGATAAACTTAATCTTCAAAAAAACATTTGATTTGGTTTAAATAATTACTAAAATATGGCTTATCAATTTTAAAAATTTAAAAGTTAAAATTATAAACAAATTATAATTAAATATATATTCTTTATTATTTTCCATTATTATGAAATTTATTAAAAATTTATAAATTTAAATCAAAATTTCATTATAAAAAATTATATCTAAATGATAATCCATGCTATAAAACTAGGAAAAGGAATTTAAATATTAAAAATTATTTTTTTGATATTTATTTATTAAATTATCCCAAAAAATTTGAATAATAAATTATAAATAAATCATTTATAAACACATTTATATATTACTAAAATATCATAATAAATTTTTATATTACTTATAAACAATCTAAAAATTAAAAAAATCCATACTTCATGAAAAAAACATTTTTATCTTCAAAATTATATTCAATGATATGCCAAAGTCATAGGAACTAATATGTTTCATATATAATAGTTAATCCATAGTGTCTAGATATTATGTCCAATGACTTAAGGACTTACATAATATTAAATTAGGACCTCATAAACACATGTCAGGTGACCTAAGTAATGAAAAGCTATCACACTAAACTTAACCCCACATGGTTTGGCATCCATGTAAGAGTAATACCACACAATGTTGGCCTATTTTAGATTAATATAAAAAGTATATGATACAATGGGTAGCAAAAACCTATAATATAGGGGATACATGTAAGATTAATATATCACGTGGGGACATATATAGGGTGAGAGAGTGTGACTCATGTTGCATTTATTCACAATTAATCTTACATAACCAATCATAGTCTATTATAAAGACATTGAGTGTGATTTATCACATGGGATAAATCAAAAACTAGTGAATTCATGTTTTATTAACCCATTTTGTGTCTTATGAGTCACAACCGATGATATGAATACATATTTAAGATGAATCGTGATGCTTATACAGGAATAAAATCATTGAAACGATTCATTGATCACATTGAGCATATGTATCATAAAATTCCAAAATGACTTTTGATATCGAATATACCAAAATGTGGGTAAGATGGTATATTTTTGAGTAACATGATTTGAAACATCATTTTAAGCATGGTTTGAAGAATATAAATTCACAATGTAGGAGAAAACCTATTTATCAGTTGTTTTTTCCAAGATATTTTCAACACGGATACTAAATGTTTTTCATAAAACAAATTAAAAGTTGTTTTTTATAGGTGTTTTAAAAAACCACCTATAATTTTTTTGATTTTTTTTAATAATTTTTTTAAAAAATTAAATTAATTTTTAATAGTGGTCTTAAAAAAACTTATGGGAATTAGGGTCTGATTTTTAAAAACCTTTGCAAAATAGGGCCAGTTTTTTTAAAACTCTCGTAAAATAGAGGTTGTTTTGAAACAACCACCACTAAATTAAAGGGAAAAAGGTAAAAAATAAAACTATTATTTGTAATTTTATATCATATATAGTTTATTATTTATAATTTTAGTTAATTATAATGTGTTGATTAATAAATATTTATAATTATCAGTTAATAATTATTTAAAAGTTAATACAAATGTTAAATTAGTGGAAAATCATACTTTGGTTTCAAATGACTATAAATTTTGATCTGAAAAGTCTTTTTTAGCTCCACAACAAGTCATATCGAATTTCTTGAAATGAACTAGAACCAAATTAGATTTATATTTTGTAATAATTAAAATGAAATAATTATTATATTTTTAATAAAAGATAGAAATCAAAATCAAAATTAAAACAACAATAAAATTTGATTCGGGTTTCTATTTGAGATCTACACTATAATGATCAAAAATCCTATTCAATATTTTTTTCAAGTTGAAAAGAGGCCCCCAAGGCCTCCAAAATTGAGTTTTTATTCAGGGTATCCCAATTTTTTAACATTCAATTGAATTTAAGTCTCATTTAAGAGGGTCTTTTTACCACTTTTTACTGGGGACTAAATTTATTCCCATGGATTACTTTTATATTGATATTGTGGTTTTGAAATTTTATTGTTTTTCATAATGTAGTTTTATTTATAATTAAATATATGTATATTTTCTTATATTTACTTATAATAAATCACATGTACAAATACATACTTACATAGAAATGTATTTTTAATCCTATAAACAAAATCAAAATAAATATTTCTTATTCATTTCATGTAAAATAAATAATTATCGACTTAGTTACATTATAAAAATGCATTAATATGTATAAATATACCAATACCAGTGATGTCATTTACATTAATATGCGTGTGTCAAAAAAATTATATTTAAGTGTATATTCTAATATATATAAATAAATACCTATACATATATATATATATATAGCATTATCATTAATTATAGAATGTAAAATAATTTACTCTAAAACTATATGAATATATATATATACATATATAAATAATTTTTATATATACATGTGAGTCTATATTGATAAACATATACATATATATATATATATATTCTAATATATCTAAATAAATATTAATATATATTATATTTAAATAAATTATGTAAATATATATTATACTCATTTGATGATATTTAATCTTCATTTATGAGTGTCTTCATATGTTTTTTATTTCATTTTTTGATTTTATTCCATTGATTTACATTCCTATTGATTTGATGGTGTTGCAATTATTTTGTTTTATCCTCTTTTGGTAACTTTTATCAACTATATATATCTATTTATCTACATTTTTTAATATTTGTGTATGTTTATATATATTTGTAAATATTTAAACATATTTATGTTTATATATTTTTATATCATATACGTGTAAACATATATA
This sequence comes from Viscum album, assembly GCA_963277665.1. Taxonomy (NCBI): domain Eukaryota; kingdom Viridiplantae; phylum Streptophyta; class Magnoliopsida; order Santalales; family Viscaceae; genus Viscum; species Viscum album. Next base: position 1,245,018,181 of record OY728153.1, read on the forward strand.
GAGGGATATTTTCACGACCCCCTCCCCACAAAGTGTACCCCTCCTGGGCCAGAATGTGAGAAGAGAGATAATGACCCCCGAGTCCCGCCTCCAGTAGGCCTCAGGTTGGCGACTAGCACGGAGGGTATAATAAACATACAAATAGGAGGCATTACCCTCTAAGAGAACACATGTAGAAGAGAAAGATAGAATAGACTCCAATCAACTCCAACTCAGAACTGAAATATAAAAGAAATCAAAGTAAATATATGAAATGTCATGCAAAAGTACTACAACTGAAAGGGGAAACTAAAAGTACCCAAACGAATGTAAAACGGCAGTGACCACAAGCCCGAACAGCTCCTCCTCCAAGCACAAGCTAGTAGTAACCAGCTTGATCTCAAACCTGCTCCAAGTGACCTGAAAAATAGTTTATATATACATAGGGTGAGTATAACAGTATACTCAGTAGGATCCTCCCCAAGCCTCTCATGCAAAAATAATGAAAGCAAGCTAAAGCCCAGTGACCAACAAGTGAAACTGACTCATCATCTAAACAGGTATACTAAGTTCCCAACCTCACCATGGCTACTCTCACCAAGTAACGCATACAAGAATATAGAATATAGTAAAGAATATCAAGGGTACCCTGCTACTATTTCCCCACTGGTTTTCCGCTTTTCCCCAATGACATACGTCATGTGCTTCTCTCTCCAAGGCTTGCCCACAGACACCTGGGCTAAGATCCACAATCTGCACCTCGTGCACCACAAAGGCTTTCCCGTAGACACCTGGGAGAAGCACCACACCATCCTCACAACCAAAAGCAACTGGGTAAGTTCTGGGAGCCACCACATCCCGCATAATGTGTATCATACATCCGGTATTATACCTCAAGCCATTATAGCCCATACACCGAATAGGGATCCTCAAGCCATCATAGCCTATACATGTTACACCTATAGTAGTCCATAGGATACTATATCCAGAATATATGTGTGTGAAATAACCACAAGCCATTACAGCCCTCTACACACATATATGGGTAAAACTAACCAGTGTTCCTACCATCACGAATATCTACCAAGAGAAGAGAGAGGGGTCAAAGGGGATAGTCATCCATTCAACCTCTCATCAGAATGTTGGGGAAAACACCCCCCCCCAGGGCTCAGAATCCCCGGGGTGTCAGTTTCCCTTACCGACTGGTTGGAGTAGCATATAGAAACAAAAAAAGTACAGAATATATATATAACTCACATCCACACTGTGGGAATTACCTAGTCTTAGATACAACTACAGCTAACGTCTCTCAGACTCCAGGCTGCTACTTCTAAGACTAGGTATCCTATAAGCACACAAACATTTGAAGAGATTTATTAGATTACTCCATTATCATTTTATCATTTCCACTGTACATTAATTAATTCTTTAAACATTAATTAAGCATGAACAATTCCACATTAAACTGAATTGGCATCACATTAAAAATCAACCGCTCCTTTTAAGATTCACATCAACTTTAAATTCAAGTATCTCCATCCCCGTGGATTTTCACCATTTAATCAAACATTCATTACAGAATTACTTTTCCATATTCTCAGGCATTCTAGAAAAGTATCATATGCTTCTAAACACAAAGGATGCTCAACACGGTGAGTAGATATACTACCCGTCGAGTCTTTGCCGCCTATAGAAAGAGCATAGACCCATTCTCCCTCGAGAAGTTAAACACGGAAAGCACATGGCATACCCCGCACATCTTCGCCTCCTTTGGAAGAAGGGTAAGCAAGACCAGCTGCCTTGAGTAGTGGGGAAAAGAAAAGAAGATAAACTTTCAACGAATCCACAAGCATCTAGCAACCACATCCATCCCATTCCATCACCCCTGGTGTCCTCCCCGACACCCACATGCATAAGCTGATGCATCTCGCCACCCTAGGCATCATCCACTGCCACAACCGCAAGTCCCCAAGCCTCCACACATCACAACAGCCATCCAGGCTCACATTACATCACAAGCAGCAGGAAAACAATAGTCACAACCATGGTCTCTTGACCCTTTAACAAACAAGAGGGTAAATTAGAACCCTTTTATAAATTCCCACACAATCTGTTCTTTAATCCATATTGAATTAGCAGATTTGTTATGCGTAGGTTCTAATTACGGGATACCTAATCAGTAAGCAATCACAATTAAATAACCATACTTACTTCCCTAATTTTATTATCCTCAAATTAGAACAACTACAACAACGGCAATAACCAAATTAATTTACATGCATCTTTATCTTTAGCCAATTAATTAAGAATTAATTCCGGCTTTACGTTCATTATCAATTTCTATCATGAACGAACAACAAATCAAAGAAATCATAGATATTACTCTATCTAGAAAAACATGACGCAAACAGTTATCACGGTATAAAGCAACAACATGCGATAAATCAATTCTTTTAATCCGGTTCATTTATTTAATTAGGTCAATTTCATTGTGATCGAAAGGACTAAATCATGATAATTCTACGATTGCACATATACAATTATAGAAGCCATGAATCCCCTACCTTGAAGTGTTCTCGAAGTCCTTTATCCACACAATGGGTCACAATCCTCCTCTCACGACAACTGCATCCACCAGAGGATGCCACAGTACAACAGTACCAACCAACCCCAAGAAAACCCATTAGAATCTTGGAAATTACATGGTATAATATGGATGGGAGAAATAAAAGAAGATGATCCCCAAAGGAATGAAGATAAAACATACCTTATTGGGAAGATTGACCGATATAGTTCGGTTGCATCCAAAACAGAGCAGAACCAATCCTAGGAGTAAAGATTGATTTTGCAACTCCTACAAGAATTATTGAAAGGTTCTAGTGTATCTTAACTGAGAACAAAGGAAAAGAAAAAGGGAGAATGATATCTCATCCCTTTTTTAAGATTTAATGGGGCGAAGTTTTAAGATCTGGTTAATTCTCCATTAAAAACGAATCGCATTAACCCAAGCAGTTTGACTAAGTAAATACATCCCGGCCTTAGGAATAATTAGTTTAGGATTCATGGCATTTGAAATGGCCTTAAGATCCCTTAAAATAAGGCTTTAAATGTATTTTACATTAAAGGAAATGTCAAAAGGGGCAAAACTGTAGGAATCTGGAAACACTGTTCACCCACTGTTACTGTACATGAAACCGATCTATGAAACTGATCTGTCAGACCGATCTGTTAAACCGATCTCTCAGACCCATCTGTGAAACTGATCTGTCAGACCGATCTGTGAGACCGATCTATGAGACTCATTTATGAGATCGATCTGTCAGACCGATCTGTGAGACCGATCTGTCAGAACGATCTGTGAGAGGGATATGTCATACCGATCTGTGAGACCGATCTGTCAGACCGATCTATCAGACCGATCTGTCAAACCGATCTGTCAGACCGATCTGTGAGACTGATATGTGAGACCGATCTCTCAGACCGATCTGTGAGACTGATCTGTGAGACCAATTTGTGTGACTGATCTGTCAGACCGATCTGTGAGACCGATCTGTCAGACCGATCTGTGAGACCGATCTATTATTGTTCATAAAACTGGAATCATTGTTCACAGAACTGGAAATTTGTAAAGGTGTTGGGGATAAGTCACCTTGACCTCCCGGAACACCTCCAACACCACATTTTCACAATGTAATGGACCAGAGAGGTCTGGTCCATTACATTAGACACCTCTCAAAACATTCTCATTCTCGAGAATTAAAAACCAACCCAGAAGAAAAGAGGGGTCCGAACAACCACCCCCTAAGATACCTCTCAGGGGAAAACCACCATGAGTTGTTCGAAAGCTGGAACAAAACTACGACATTTGAGAGTATGTAAACAAACAATCCATATCCAAACAATTCAATCATAACATCACATCAAACATACATAAATAAAACATGAAAGGTCTAAACATAAAGGAAACATCATTACATGAAAGGAGTTAAACATTAAACAAATCTAGGTACTGAGCACATATCTGTGACTCATGCTCCCATGTACTCTCCTCCATGACACCGCGTTGCAACAAGACACGAACTAAGGGGATAGAATGCCCATGCAACCCCTTCTCCTTGTGGTATTGGATCTCCATAGGTCGCTCCTCGAAGGTTGCATCATCATCAATATCGATCTCTCCCCAATCGATAACATGAGTTTCATCATGAAGGTAATGATGAAGCTGTGATACATGGAAAACATCATGTATCTGACTCATCTGAGGGGGAAGTGCTACTCGATATGCCACAACTCCAACACGAGGTAACACCTCGAAAGGCCCAACAAACCTGGGAGAAAGCTTACTTCCATGACCAAACCTTCGCTGCCCACGATGGGGAGTCAACTTCAGAAACACATGATCCCCAAAATTAAACTCTAAGGGTCTCCTTCTTTGATCAGCATATGATTTCTGATGATCATGTGTTGTTTTCATCCTCTCACGAATCACCTGAACCATCTCTGTTGTATTCTGCACTAGTTCTGGTCTGAGAATTTTTGACTCTCCGACCCCAGTCCAGCACAAAAGAGAACGGCATGGTCAGCCATACAAGGATTAAAAAAACGGCATACCAATGGTAGAGTGAAAAATATTATTGTAAGCAAACTCTACCAAGGGTAAGTGCTTCATCCATGAACCTCCAAAATCAAGGACACAAGAGCGCAACATGTCTTCAAGAGTCTTGATGGTTTGCTCTGTCTGACCATCCATTTGAGGATGAAAAGCAGTGCTAAGGAATAGTTGAGATCCAAAAGCATGCTGGAGACCTCTCCACACCCTGGACGTAAAACGAGGATCTCAATCAGAAATGATCTTCCTAGGTACTCCATGAATTCTCCCCACCTCTTCTAGATACTGCCTCGACAAAACCTCCACTGAGCTCGACTCCTTGATCGCTATGAAGTGGGCCGACTTTGTTAAACAATCCACTACCACCCATATAGCATCATGTCCTCCCGCAGATCGAGGTAAACCTGTAACAAAGTACATTGAGATGTCCTCCCACTTCCACTGAGGAATTACTAATTGCTGGAGAAGACCACCAGGAACACGGTGTTCAGCCTTCACCTTCTGGCAGACTAAACTTCGAGACACACATTCTGCAACCGTATACTTCAGCCCAGGCCACCAAAACTGACTCCTCAAGGATCGGTACATCTTCGTCACACCAGGATGTATTGCCAAGGGTGAACTATGTAACTCTTGGAGAACCGTCTTGTGCATCTCCAATGGAACAAAAAGCCTTCCATGATACAACACTCGGTGTTGTTCATCCTCCAACCAACCATTAGGGGCCTAACCACAAACAACTCTATCCCTCCAAACTTCCACCTCTAGATCACCCAACTGAGATTATTCCACCTTCTGCATCAGGGATGACTGCACCGTCATCTGGAAAAGACAACCTCTACCCCCAACTTCTCCCATATCAAGATGAAAAGATGATAGCTCTTCCATCACTCTCCAAGAATCACCAGATTCACGCACAACATCATTACGTGACTTACAGCTTAGTGCGTCAGCTACAACATTCCCTTTTCCAGGTGTATACGATATTTCAAAGTCATATTCCTACAAGAACTCCATCCACCGACACTGCCTCAAGTTCAAGTCACGTTGGGAGAAAACATACCTCAAACTCTTATGATTGGTGAAAACCACAAAGTTCTCACCAATGAGGTAATGTCTCCACAAATTCAGAGAAAACACCATGGCTGCCAACTCAAGATCATGGGTGGCATAGTTGCATTCATGGGGACGCAACTGTCGAGACCCATAAGAATCAACTGACCTCTGCTGCATGAGAACACAGCCTAGCCCCAGGTGTGAAGCATCACAGAAAACATCAAACTGGACTCCCTCCGCTGGAAGACAAAGGACTAGATCACTTACCAACTTCTCCTTTAGATACTCGAAAGCTGCCTGACACTGATCAGTCCATATGAACGCTTGATCCTTCCTGGTCAAAGCTGTCAGAGGAGTCGCAACTCGAGTGAAATTGGATACAAACCTCCTATAATATCCTGCGAGACCAAGGAAACTTCGCACCTCTGACACGGTCTTGGGGGATGCCCAAGACACCACTGCTTCTATCTTCGACGGATCCACAGCTACTCCCTGTTGGGACACAACATGCCCTATGAAACGAACTTCTCGAGCCCAAAACTCACACTTGGAAAACTTCCCAAATAACTGATGTTGGCGAAGAACTCCCAAAACGTCTCATAGATGCTCTACATGCTTTTCTTCAGATGTGGAGTACACAAGGATGTCGTCGTTGAAAACCACAACAAACTTGTCCAGGAATTCATGGAACATAGCATTCATCATCCCCATGGAAACAGCTGGAGCATTTGTCACGCCAAATGTCATTACAACAAACTCACAATGCCCATGATGATAACGGAAAGCAGTCTTCGGGATATCCTCATCCTTTACACGCATTTGATGATATCCAGACCGCAAGTCGATCTTTGAGAACCAACTTGCACCGTTCAGTTGATCGAATAGGTCATCAATCCGTGGAAGTGGATAGAGGTTCTTTATTGTCACTTTGTTTAATCGACGATAATCAACACAAAACTGCAAACTGCCGTCGGCCTTTTTCATAAACAAAACTGGCGCTCCCCACGGTGACACACTTGGCCGAACAAAACCGCACTACAACAGACCACCAATCTGAATACGTAGCTCTCGTAACTTATAAGGGGCCATCCTATACGGAGACATAGAGATAGGAGACGCTCCTGGCTGTTGCTCGATCCCAAACTCGACCTCTCATCGAGGGGGTAAGGATACAACCTCTTCTGGAAAGACGTTAGGGTACTCCTCTACGACCCTAGGAAACGCCAACTATTGAACCTCTGAAGAACTCAGCATCATCTCAGCCATCATGTATGATAAGGATGGAACTCATCTATGACTCATCCGAGGATCTCTCTCACCAACAAATACCACTTTCTCTCCATCTGCATCAAATAAAATGACCTTCTTCCTGTAGCAATCCACAATAGCCTGCACCGAATACAACCAATATATGCCGAGTATGACATCATATGGTTGTATTCGTAAACATAGGAAATCTCCCCAAGAGCGGTGTTTCCCCAACACTAGCTCACAGTCTCTACATACTTCAAACAAGTCAGCTCGACCTCCAACTGGCGTAGTCAACGCCAAGGGCACTGGAAGCCTCTCTACCTCATGTCCCAAATAATGGAGAAAGGTAGGTGATATGAATGAGTGTGTTTATCCTGAATCAAAAAAGGCATAGACCAATGTAGAAAACAAACAAAGAGTACCTCGAACGACATCTGGCTCGCCTGGGGCTGGCAACGCCAGAGCATGAAGCAGACCACAACCTCCTCCACGGCCTCTCTGACCCTGATAACGACCACCACCACAGCCGTGATCTTCTCTCTGAGGACGGGGAGCGTCATGGGGTTTTCCTCTGCCTGCTCCATCTACCCTCATGTGATCTAAAGCTAGTGCAACCTACTGCTACTGCCTCGACTGGAACTGCCTCAATGGAGGAACCTGGAGCGGAGCGCCCGGTGCACAATAACTGCTCTGAAAAGTCGGGCACTCCCGCTACTGATGACCACGACCACCACAAGAAAAACAAGCTCCTGATCCCTTGGAATAGCCTTGAGAGTTTCTGCCTCCAGAGAAAAGATATGGGAAGGTCTGGGACCTACCCCCAGGTGAATGGAAACTCTTCTTCCCTGAAAACTGGGATCCCCAGACCATAGCTTTTCTTTGTGAGGAATCAAGACGATTCCCCTCTCGTTATGATCCAGTCCTAGCCAAAGTCCTCTCCACAACTTCTGCCCTCGCCAGCACCTCAAGATACATCTTTAGCATAAATGGGGTGACCTGGCGCTAGATCTCGGGACGCAAAGCCTCCTTGAAATGCCTCGCCCTGGCCTCCTCATCTGGTAACAGGTCTGAAGCATATCATAGAAGGTTCCTGAAATGGATTCCAAACTCTCGAACACTGGAGCTCCCCTGTCAAAGGGTATGAAGCTCTTGGCGACTGGAAGCCTTCGCAGTCGAAGAAAGAAACATGACTCTAAACCTATCTCGAAAATCCTACCATGAGATCGCTGGCTCCTCACGCTCCCCGAGGAACAAGAACCACCACTGCCTCACTGCTCTACGCAGCAGCGTCACAACCAAGGACACCCAGTGTTCCTTCCGAGCACGAATTGAACTGAAGCCTATCTCGACATCCTCCAACCAGTCTTCTGTGACTGCATCTAAAAAGGATCCCTCGTACTTCTGTAGACTCTGGCGCTGAAACTCTCGGAATGTCTTCCTCCAAGTGTCATCGTCGTCAACCTCTACCCGGCGGAGATCTGCTGGAACAGCCTGCTGGGCATCTTCTGCGTATACCTGACGAGGACGTCGATCTGGAGCCATACCTGTAAAATAACAACTGTTAGAGCTCCTAAGCCTGGAATATGGAGGAATTGACATTAATTAATTAATTTTTTTGTTTTATTAATTTAGATTACCTATCCCAAGGTCTACCCATTCAAACATAGGCGCAAAGTATAATGATGCATGATCCTTTCCTAGGTCTCTACCCTGCAACTAGTATCACTTTGTTTAGTAGCCATCGTAAACTTAAAGGTCCGTGCAATAGATCATAGGGGTCCCTAAACGCCTATGTCTCTGCCAGTCTCCAGTGTTTACCCCACTTGCTAAACATGAATGACAACGTTGCCCTACCATCCCATGCATCCTCACCTGTTCCTAACTCCAAACTCCATTCTATCCCTCAACCAGACCTCTGATACCACTCTGTCATGACCCCCTCCCCACAAGGTGTACCCCTCCTGGGCCGGCAATGTGAGAAGAGAGATAATGACCCCCGAGTCCCACCTCCAGTAGGCCCCGGGTTGGCGACTAGCACCGAGGGTATAATAAACATACAAATGGGAGGCATTACCCTCTAAGAGAACACACGGAGAAGAGAGAGATAGAATAGACTCCAATCAACTCAAACTCAGAACTGAAATATAAAAGAAATCCAATTACATATATGAAATTTCATGCAAAAGTACTAAAACTGAAAGCGGAAACTAAAAGTACCCAAACGAATGTAAAACGACAGTGACCACAAGCCCGAACAGCTCCTCCTACAACCACAATCTAGTAGTAACCAACTTGATCTCAAACCTGCTCCAAGTGACCTGAAAAACAGTTTATATATACATAGGGTGAGTATAATAGTATACTCAGTAGGATACTCCCCAAGCCTCTCATGAAAAAGTAATGAAAGCATGCTAAAGCCTAGTGAACAACAAGTGAAACTAACTCTTCATCTAAATAGGTATACTAAGTTCCAAACCTCACCATGGCTACTCTCACCAAGTAAAGCATACAAGAATATAGAATATAGTAAAGAATAACAAGGGTACCCCGCTACTACTTCCCCACTGGTTTTCCGCATTGACCAAATGACATTCGTCCGGTGCTTCTCTCTCCAAGGCTTGCCCACAGACACCTGGGCTAAGCTCCACAATATGCACCTCGTGCACCACAAAGGCTTGCCCGCAGACACCTGGGCGAAGCACCACACCATCCTCACAACCAAAAGCAACCGGGTAAGTTCCGGGAGCCACCACATCCCGCATAACGTGTATCATACATCGGGTATTATACCTCAGGCTATTATAGCCCATACACCGAATATGGATCCTCAAGCCATCACTGCCTATACACGTTACACTTATAGTAGTCCATAGGATACTATATCCAGAATATATGTGTGTGAAATAACCACAAGCCATTAAATCCATCTACACACATATATGGGTAAAACTAACCAGTGTGCCTACCAACATAAAGATCTACCAAGAGAAGAGAGCGGGGTCAAAGGGGGGTAGTCAGCCATTCAACCTCCCATCAAGATGTTGGTGAAAACACCCCCAGGGCTCAGAATCCCCGGGGTGTCAGTTGCCCTTACCGACAGGGTGGAGTAGCGTATAGAAACACAAAAAGTACAGAATATATATATAACTCACATCCACACTATGGGAATTACATAGTCTTAGATACAACTGCAGCTAACGTCTCTCAGCCTACAGGGTGCTACTTCTAAGACTAGGTATCCTATAAGCACACAAACATTTGAAGAGCTTTATTATATTACTCTGTTCTCATTTTATCAGGTCCACTGTACATTAATTAATTTTTTAAACATTAATTAAGCTTGAAAAATTCCAAATTAAACGGAATTGGCATCACATTCAAAATCAACTGCTCCTTTTAAGATTCACATCACATTTAAATTTTAATATCTCAATCCCCGTGGATTTTCACCATTTAATCAAACATTCATTACATAATTACTTTTCCATATTCCTAGGCATTCTAGAAAAGAATCCTATGCTTCTAAACACAAAGGAGGCTCAACACGGTGAGTAGATCTACTACCCGTCGAGTCTTTTCGGCCTATAGAAAGAGCATAGACCCATTATCCCTCGAGAGGCTAAACACAGAAAGCACGTGTCATACCCCACACGTCTTCGCCTCCTTTGGAAGAAGGGTAAGCCAGACCAGCCACCTTGAGCAGTGGGGAAAAGCAAAGAAGATAAACATTCAAAGAATCCACAAGCATCCAGCAACCACATCCATGCCATTCCATCACCCTTGGTGTCCTCCCTGACACCCACATGCATAAGCTGATGCATCTCGCCACCCTAGGAATCATCCACTGCCACAACCACAAGTCCCAATTCCTCCACACATCACAATAGGCATCCAGGCTCACGTTACATCACAAGCAGCAGGAAAACAACAGTCACAACCATGGGATCTTGACCCTTTAACAAATAAGAGGGTAAATTAGAACCCTTTTAGAAATTCCCACACAATCTGTTCTTTAATCCATATTGAAATAGAAGATTTGTTATGCATAGGTTCCAATTACGGGATACCTAATCAGTAAGATATCACAATTAAATAACCATGCATACTTCCATAATTTGGTTATCCTCAAATTAGAACAACTACAACAACGTCAATAACCAGATTAATTTGCATGACTCTTTATCTTTAGCAAATTAATGAACAATTAATTCCAGATTTACGTTCATTATCAATTTCTGTCAGAATGAACAAAAAATAAAATAAATCATAGATATTACTCTATCAAGAAAAACATGAGGCAAACTGTTATCACGGTATAATGCAACAACATGTGATCAACCAATTCTTTTAATACGGTTCAAGTATTTAATTAGGTCAATTTCATTGTGATCCAAAGGACTAAATAATGTTAATTCTACGATTGCACATATACAATTAGAGAAGCCATGAATCCCCTACCTCAAAGAGTTCTTGACGTCCTTTATCCACACAATGGGTCACAGTCCTCCTCTCACGACAACTGCATCCACCGGAGGATGCCACGTTATAACAGTACCAACCAACCCCAAGAAAACCCATTAGAATCATGGAAATTAAATGGTATAATATGGAAGGGAGAAACTAGAGAAGATGATCCCCAAAGGAATGACGATAAAACATACCTTATTGGGAAGATTGACCGACACAGTTCGGTTGCATCCAAAACAGAGTAGAACAAATACTAGGAGTAAAGATTGATTGTGAAACTACTATGGGAATGATTGAAAGGTTCTAGCGTCTCTTAGCTGAGAAAAATGGGAATGAACAAGGGAGAATGATATCTCATCCCATTTTTAAGATTTAATGGGGCAACGGTTTAAGATCTGGTTAATTCTCCATTAAAAACGGATCACATTAACCCACGCGGTTTGACCAAGTAAATAAATTACGGCCTTAGGAATAATTAGTATAGGATTCATGGAATTTGAAAAGTCCTTAAGAGCCCTTAAAATAAGGATTTAAATGTATTTTACGTCAAAGGAAACGTCAAAAGGGGAAAAACTGTAGGAATCTCGAAACACTGTTCACCCACTGTTACTATACATGAAACTGATCTGTGAAACCGATCTGTCAGACCGATCTGTGAAACCGATCTGTCAGACCGATCTATGAAAGTGATCTGTCAGACTGATCTGTTAGACCGATCTTTCAGACCGATCTGTCAGACCGATCTCTGAAACTGATCTGTGAGACCAATCTGTGAGACCGATCTGTCAGACCGATCTGTAAGACTGATCTGTCAGACCGATCTGTGAGACGGATCTGTCAGAAGGATCTGTGAGACCGATCTCTCAGACCAATCTGTCAGACCGATCTATGAGACCAATACGTGAGATTGATCTGTCAGACCGATCTGTGAGACCGATCTGTGAGACCGATCTGTCAGACCGATCTGTGAGACCGATCTGTCAGACCGATCCGTGAGATCGATATGTTACTGTTCATAAAACTGGAAACACTGTTCACAGAACTTGAAATTTGGCAAAGTGTTGGGGATAAGTCACCTTGACTTCCCGGAACACCTCCAATACCACATTTTCACAATGTAATGGACCGGAGAGGTCCAGGCCATTACAGATATATATATTTACTTCTATTTACATACATACATACATATATATATGCAATTATATATCTGAGTGTGTTTATATACATATATATAACATAAATTTGTGTTTAAATAACAATTTAATATTGATTTATTAATTATTAACTATTAACTATTATTTTTTATTTTTTCCTTTATTTTTTTCTTATTTTTTATTTTTTATTTTTTATTGTACATTATTTATTACTTATCTTTTATTTATTCATTTTACATTATTATTTTATTATTTTATAATTATATTATTTATATATTATTTATTTGTTTACTATTTATTTATTCATTTATTTATAATTTATAATTTATTCATTTATTTATAATTTGTAATTTGTTATTTATTTATTAATACATTATTATGTAAACAATAGTAATTAATTTATTACTAATTTACGAATAATTTTCTGTTATTTAATCATTAATTTATTATTAATGAATTATTTATTATTTATTTATTATTTATTATTTATAATTTATTTATTTTTTATTTTAAAGTTATTAATTATTTCTAATTTATTTGTTTATTATTTACGCATTCATTATATATTTATTTGTTATAAATTAGTTGTTAATTAATTATAAATGTATTATTATTTTATTATTTTATTATTAATTTATTATTAATCCATTTTTAATTAATTATTTATTATATACTCATTATTCATTCATTATTTATTATATTCATAAATTGTTATCAATTATTTACTGTCTATTATTTATATATTTATAATTTATTTTTATTATAGTAATTCCTTTTTAATTAATTTATTATTTACACATTACTAAATTATTAAATATAAAATATAAAATATAAAATATTGTATATTGTATATTGTATATTATATATTATATATTATTTATTATTTATTATTTATTATATATTATATATTATATATTATATGTTATATGTTATATGTTATATGTTATATGTTATTTTTTATATGTTGTATATTATTTATTATTTGTTATATCTTACATATTATATATTTTTATTTATTATTTATTATTCATTATTTACTATTTAATATTTACTAATTATTACTCATTATTTATTACTAATTATTTACTAATTATTATTTTTTATTTACTATTTTTTATTTACCATTTATTACCAAATTATATATATTTTTATTCATTATTCATTTATATTTTATTTAATAATTAGTAATTTAAAATTAGCAATTATTAAATATTAATAATTAATAAGTAATTGTTAATTGTTAATTATTTATTATTAATTGGTAATTATTGATTATTCATTTTTCATTATTTATTAATAATTATTGATTATTCATTATTGATTAATAATTATTTAGTTTTTATATATTTCTTTGTATTATGTTTTTCTTCAATTAGTATATATATATATAAAGATATGAAATTCTATTTATTCAATACATGAAGAGTTTGATGGAGTGATAATGTTTTTGGAGAATAAACAAGAGGTAATGGGTTCGAATCTCACCAAATTTAGAATTTCTATATATAGTCTTATGCATAAGCATGTGAATGTGTATGGTAATATACAGTAATAAGTAAATAAATAAAATAAAAAATTAATTAATTAATTAATTTCAAAAATAATTAAATAATAAAATAATACAAAACAGTTGAAAAATGATTAATAGGCAGTTTAAATAGCCACTAATTCGTTTTCCTATGGTTTCAAAAACCAGTCCCTAATAGATTACTAATACACAATTTAGCGACAGTTTTCTAAAACCATCGTAGAATGATTTAGTGACGGTTTAAACTGCCGCTAAACGCCAATTTTGGGATAGTGTCATGGCCTTAATCTTATCACACAAATGAGTTTAATAGGATATTATAACTCTTCTACAATGTTGTAGAAACAATGTGAACCCAAGAACTAGGATCACATTGAAAGAAACTGGAACCATGTGTAAATATAAAATGAAAAAATTGTTATGCCTACCATTCATTCTAGATTTTCTACTTTTTATTCATCCACTATGAGATTGATGAATATCACTAAAGGGTATCAAATAGAATCACCTATCCCTGGTGTATCTATGGGATGAGATGAATTATCGATTGCATGTCCCCTTCAAAAACCATCACCCACACTATTATTAGTTAACACCCGACATTTACACCAGGCTCTTACAATTTGGAGGCAAACATAATGTTTTGTGATGATGTGATTCAAATACCATTATGATATTCATATAATGGTCATTACAAAATAATATCATAGAACACATTTAGTGATCTTAGCTATGGGAATTAATATCAACAAGAAGGTATGAACTTCGTGACTTAAGAAGTAAACCATAAATATGCCTAAACAATATAATTTTTGGATAATATTGTGTTACCATGGGTATTATTGAATTTCTTATTCTTTTTCACTTGATACTAACCTATCTATGTGTGTTTGATACATTATATTAGTCATTAATAGGTATTACCAATTTGTTTATCATGTTATGTCACATTTTTGAAATTTTCTAAATATATTATTATGATAAAAAATGAACAAATTTGTATCAATTAGAAAAAATAAATAAATATCATTTCTTATATATTTATTGTCAATTATTTGGTTAATAAGTTATAATAACTAATTATTCTTGATGATATCATACTTTTATGGGGTTGAAAATTATTAATTACTTTGTTATACATAATGCTTGTACTTGTTTATTTTAAATGACATCTTGAGCATATGAATTTTTTTTATAAGATGTATCATTATTTGATTAAAATAAAAAGTGTTTGACAATAATGAGTAATAATGAGGTAAGGTGTTAAAAATGAGCTACAATGTATGCTTTATCTTGGAGTTATCTCTTATCGGAAAAGATTTTTTATATTTCTCCTAACTTTATTGTATTGTATACACTCTAGATGACCACCTCCTACTATGAAGGAATGGGAAGGTGAGAAAAGACTATTAACTCAACATATATTTATCCCTTAATTCATGGAATTGATCAATAAATTTCACTAAGCAATTGTTTATGGATATCCTAAAAATTAGACAACAAGATATGATATTATAAGGGTTGTATAGTCCCACTATCCTTTAACTTTTTTGGTTGATATAGCTCTTTAAGATGATGAGGAGTTGATTAATCACTTCCATTTGTCTTTTCGGAGAATTAAAACCACATAACAACACCATGTATGGTTTCCCATCATTATACTATAATGGGAAGTTCATCGGTGTTGGGATATAATGATTGAGTTTTAGAAGCACCAAGGCCTCATCGGGGGAAAATTCAAAAACAATTATTTGATAAATTTTATGTAGATACCCTATGTTAGGATAAGTCTAAGGAGTTTATAATCCTTTATAAAGGTTCAATATATGTTACGGAATATGATGTTATGTTCAATGATTTACTTTTCATTACACCTCATTTGAGTGAAAATGAGCAGTCAATGGTGTGGGATTTTCATATAGGATTTCGTAATAATGATCAATCTTAGGTGTTTCTATTTAATTTTCCAACCTTATATGAAGTTGTTAAGAAGGACATCATCTCTAAGACCGGATCAATAAGAGGTTCAAAATTAGGTGGCCTTCTACCTAGCTAAAACGCTTGGGATAAATCCTTGATAAGTTACAATCATCGATGAGAGGAGGTGAGTATACATGGATCCCACCAGAGAAGATGGGGTGGTGTTATACCTTTAACACTGAACATGGTAAGACCTTCCATTTAGTGTCATAATTCTGGTTGATTATTCCACATTAAGACTAGTTGTAAACTAGATGTGATGTAATGTCATACATGTTGTATTTTGGCCATATATAGAGGATTTACTGATGAGGTACATCTAAAATTTTTGGGCAACAACCTCATCCATCCAAGGAATATTAGGCATAATCAGGAGTCTAGTCAACTAAAGGAAGTCAACCACCTTCTGGGTGATACCAATGTGTTATTCAAGGTTTATTAGCTATTTTTTATTCCGTTAAGTAGTGATTTTTACCTCAAGAATAGTATATGCAAGAAATAATTACGTATTCTTTAGAGAAACTTATATCCATCCCATTATTAGAGCCTTCTACTATTAAAGGTACAATTATGGTATCTTATACTATAGATTATTCTTTATATTATATCATTTCATCTCGTTATTTAATTTATGATCAATTGGCATTACTTTTTAATCTTAAATCGGAGGCATTGGATTTATATATATGTCCTCATACACATTCAGGGAAGTGGATCGAATTTTTTTTTAAGTGTCGATTCTATGCTATGGCAGTGGCATCCTTAGATCATTTCAAGGATTTTATGGTTCTTATTATGGATTACTTTTATTTAATTATTGGGATAGACTATTTACCAATGTTTTCAGTCAGCATTTATTTTTATACTGGGAGGGTATGCTTAAAATTTCATGTTAGTACTCAATACATTCTCAGTGGCGGGTGGGAGTTTTAAGATAGATAGTCAGACCATGATAAAGATAATGTAGGTGTGATCATTATTGATATAGTGAGTCTTATCCTCAATGTATTTTATTCCATGAAATGATAATTCATTCCACATATAGTGTATTTATGTCCTAACATGTTACATGGTGTCTTTTTTTGTCTATACCCTAAGAGATATATGGAATTTTCTATTAATTTGGTTCCAAAGACAAAAACTATATCAATTCCTTCATATCTAATAGAACCTACCAAGATAAAGAATTTACAGTGTTAGTTGGATGAGAATAAAGATAAAGGTTTTATTAGGTTGAGACCCACTCATTAGGGTCCCCCAGTCTATGTCTCCAATAAATCTAATTTCAGTCTACAATTACGGTTAAAATATTAGAATAAGAATCAAATAATGATAAAAAAATATTATCCCTTTAAGATAATTTATGATTTTTTATCAATTAAAATTGGAAAAGGTTCTCTAAAATTGAAAAAAATAATCTTTCCATCATCTTAAATTTTGGATGGGAGATTTTTTAATGAAATATTTTTGAAGCTAACACAGTCATTACATGTATTTTCTAACGTATATTGATCTGAATAATTCTCCAAATATGATTGTGTATTTATGAAATCTGGTTATTATCACAATTTAAAATCTGTTTTAGTATATTTTATGAAAGATATCCTTGTCTATTCAAGGACCTATAATTTACAACATATTCTAATCATTCTATACAACATATATGAATATAAGATATATGAAAATTATATAAATGTTACTTTTCTATTCAATAGGTCAATATTCATTTTCATGTCATCTCTAAAACTAATTTATCAGTAGATACTAAGAAACTACAGTCATTTATGTCTTGAAATTTCCCAAAAATCATCTTCAAGATCAAGGGTGCCCTCAAAAAAATATAGAATTATCCCCACTTTAAATTGGATGTTTAATTGTTTTCAACTCCTATGATATATTTTACTAATAATAGAGTTATGTGGGAGTCGTTTAACCAAAGTGAAGCAATTTTAAAAGATCTAAAGGATCGGTTTACCATGGCTCTTATTTTTATTTGAAAATATCCAAGTTATCGGTTTTATATACATTGTGGTGTATCATTCATTGTCCATGATTTTTTCATTATAACGAATCATCTAGTAGTGTAATATGTTTCTAGATAGATGTATTCTCATGAAAGGAACTAACCTTCCCTTTATTAGTAATTGGACATTATTGATCATGCCTTGATTTCTTTTAGGAAATACTTATATAGAGAACTTTAATTAGTGTTCATATACCATATGATATATATATATATATATATATATATATATATATTTTCTCAAAAATATTTGAATCGTATGAAATATCACTTGGAGAAGAAGAATCATTCATTCAATTTTGTTATCCAATACAGTCTTCGAAATGAAAACATAGTTTCTAAAATTATTACTAGGAAATTTAACCCTTAATTGGTATAGGAAGAAAAGTATTATTATAGATTGATTTCAGTGATGGATGAACTCCACAGGGATATGAATAAAGGTCAAAGTGGGATTAATTTACAATACATAAACCTTCTATTTACTATTGTGAAGTTTATCAATATGTCTTTGATATGTGATCCTAAATTTATCATTATTCAAGAGAAATTTTATGGAAAGGAAATCGTGGATGATTAGTTTCAAGATTCATTATCCTTAATGAACAACTATGGATGTCTTGTCATCCCAACTAGTATAATATAATTTTTATGAATGAATACCCTAACTCTCCAAGGGATGTATTCCCCAAAATCATGAAGATATATCATGACATACATCACCAGTTTTGGTTTCCTTGTATGAAGAAGAAGATTGTTTGGTTTTTTCTTAAATTTCTTACCAGTTATTAGTTAAAAACGAGTATCAAAGTTTTTTGGGTACAAACCAAAAAAATCATTTCAATTAGTAAATGACACTAGATCATGATATATTTCTAAACTATTCTACTAAGATCTTTTAAAATACATGATTTGTTTTGGGTTATTAGGGATTAAATGATTAAGATAGATCACATTATACTAATTAAATAAGAATCTTTAGTTAATAATCCTACTAAAATGTACTTTAAAGTATTCTAATGCTCTATTGTGTTCCATATATAATTTAGATCCTAATTTTAAATCATAGTTCTAAAAATGGCTATAATTAGATTTTTTTTTGAATATCAATATAAATATCACTTTTTACCGACCAATATAGGGATCGTTTGAATTATCCATTTGTATCATTGAATATAGGATTTGATCCCAAAATGATAATTTTAGTACTTAATGGGAAGCTCTTTTCTATTTGGTTGAATTATCTCATAAAAATAGGTTGAAGATAATGATTTAGATGGAACTATTTGAGGTTATTTTTAGGTAACCATGTCATTCTCTTATTTGTTAGATAGAAGTAGTTTCATATTTACTAATTGAACTTATAATAAACTAGGAGATGAATGAGAAGGTGAATATTATTTGAAAGTAGATTGTAACCAAAAAACATTTTCTAAATTCTTTAGTTGATCGTTGAAGGATACCCTTCATATTGAAATTTTATGACCAAATATTCAAATGGGTTTCATAAATATTCATTAATAGATGGATGGATAAATATTAGAAGTTATATATGATATATTTTAGGCCATAAAAATCATTGGGTTAGTGAAATAAACTATCTATCATCTTTATCTACCTTTAATATTCAATGATCTACACAAAACTTCTCATGTTTCCTAGTTAAGAAAGTATATTCTTGAACCAATGCATGTGATTAGATATTATTATATAGAGATTGATGTTGAAGTGTTATATATAAAGAATATAATATATATATCTTTTATTAGTGATAGAAGGTATTGTTGGTCAAGGTAATTACAATTTTTCAGGTTAAGTGGTAGCATAGAAAACTCCAAGATGAAACTGGGGAATGTGAGAATAAGATGAAGATAAGATTGTCAAGCTTATTCCCTTATAAATATAGTTAAAGAGTATTTGGGATGTTAATCTTGGTGTAATGGAGGTTGATGTGTCCACAAACTTTTAATTGTGGATTTATCTTTAATGTTTATCAATTTTACATCACTTCTATTGAATTTTGTTGTGACCATGAATGAAAAAGTTAGTCAGAACAAAAAAAATATGTGAAAATAGAGAATTGTATATGATTATTGTCTTGTATTTTTTAATACATAAATCATTCTTAACCTTAATAATTTCATGATATTTAATTTTATATCATTTTTTATTTGGTTTTGGGATGATTTAAAGAATAATAGATAAGTTTATATGTTAAATAATTGGGATTGGATATGTTTAAAGTGTAGGTGACATCACCAAATTGTGGCCAAACATGAAACAGGTATAGAGGTTTTCTAAAAAGAGAAAAATGGAATTAATACTTGAATCATGAGTATTTTTACAGGTCATGGTTAAATAATAATTTCAGGGACATATCATGTTGTAATTAAAAACATAACATATCAAGGACACAAGGAGATGACATATGAAATGGGAATTTCAATTAGATAATCAATTGAAATGTTTCTATATAAAAACCTTTTATGAAACATTAGGGTCAATGAGAATACATTAAATGACATACAACATGTCATAGTGAATAAAAATAAAAAATTGTTAGAAAAGAGTTGTATATTATGAGTGAATCTAATGATGTGGCACTATTTATGACTCAAGGGATATTAATAATTGATCTATACTATATCTAAGTGCATTAATGGTTAATATGAAGTATTATATAATCCAAAGGCTGAAAAGTAAATTATATAAGTTGTATATAATTTTATGTAGGTTGGTAGTATGAATTTTGTTTTGAAATTTGAATTTTAAAATAGAGAAAAGTTTGCAGTTGTGATTGAAAAATTGATAATGCGGATGTTTCATAGAATAGAAAAAATAGTTAAAAGAGTTAAAATAGGAATTAGTACATGAGAGTACATTTTTTATAGAATAAAATGATGAAAAAAGAAAGAAAAAAATAAGTGTTTTAATCCCTCTATGGGAGTATAATGTAATGGAAAACTCTATTATTATTGAAAAAAGTTTATTTTTCATTGATTTTTATGAGAGAACATTACACTATTGAGATGCATTTTTAATAACATGAGTTCAAGGATAAAACATAATCAGTATAATTCACATTAATGATACTACTAGACCATTTGTTATTGGGTGACTATAGATCATGACATGGATTAGCTACTCATTTTGAGTAGTGAAACATATGAAAATATTTTATTTACTCCATGTGTGTAAATTGGTGTTTGTGAAAAAAATTAATTCATTGAATTTAATTGGTGAAAAAATATTTTCCATAAAATAAATTAAATTCATTAATTCACCACCAACCCCTCTCAATGAATTCATACTAATCTTATAGATCCTTCATAAGTGCTATATATGAATTTAGGTTTACTTAAAATACTGTATATTTTTTAGAGTGTTAATAGAAACGATTAATTTCAGATATAATATTTGGTCCCTCAATTACTAGTTTGATGATATAAAAATATAATTTCATTAATATTAATGGCATTACCACTTTTAATTGAAAAAATATTATATATATAAATATCAGATACTATTATAATTTTTAAATCAGTATTAATGTTTTAGAGGCCACAACTAATGGTTTTATTCCTCATGTTTAAGGTTCTGATATTATGGCAGTTAATAGAGGGAACTTGTAGAAATATGGTCATGCATGAACATTTATTCTATCATCTCTTTAAAATAATAAATTTCTCAATATAAATGGGATAAATAGAGAATTTTTTTGATAAATTAGAAACTTTCTATATAAGAAATTTTAAAGTAAATAAATCCAAGCCATATGTTATTAGGTTAAACTAACAAGACCTAAATATGAATGATTAAGAAATAGTGGGGGACTTATTCATAATATTAAATAAATTTGTGAGCAACATAAGTGGTTTTGAAGAAAAATTTAAGGATATTATGGTTATTTAGAAGGTTATAGCAATTTTTTGGAAATGATAAATATAATAATCATGGTTCCTAAGACTGTGATCTAGGTTCACTACCATATGATTATCTAAAAAACATTATTATATTTTATGAAATATGGAAGGGAATTTTATTCACAAATAAGTCAAATTATTGTATGTAAATTAACTTTAAAGACTCAAAATAACAGAATTGTAAAAAAAAAGTTCATGAATATGGGGATTAAAAGAAGAAGAATATGTTTAAGTGTAATTTGATAATTTATTTACACACATTTCTAGATGTTTTATAATAATAAATATAAATTTTAGGGGAAAGCTTTTACTAAAGGTTTTCAAGTGTGTAGTTATTAGATATTTAGATTCAATTTTTACAAATATTAAAGGAGAAGAAAGTTGCAAAAATAATTGTAAAAATTTAAGTAGTTTCTCAATGAATAAATCTACAAAATCTGATAATTAAATGATTTCTTAAAATATAAATGGTATGAAATTTCCCTGACCAAACATGAGAAGATTTTTTAAAATTGGATAATAATGATTTATGTGAAGATGATGAGAAATTTGAGACTTCCAATGACGTTGATGTAAAAATATTTATTGATAAATTTAATTGGTAAGCGTTCAATAAAAATGAAAAGAGATATGTTAAAAGTTAAGAGTAATCCAAAATTTAGTTTTTTTGAGTGATAAATCAAGAAATATATTTCACAAAATCTGGTTTTAGAGAAGGTGACCAAAAATTAATATAAATATAATTAATTTTCAAGAAATAATAATTCTATTCAGGCTTATAAGGAGTCAAAGTTAATGAAGGATATTTATAACTTGAAGAAGTGTTTTATAGAAAATAATAATTTGAAATCCAAAATGGTATGAAAATTTAAAGTGGGTATACAGAGCATGATATTTCTAAATGAAAAGAGATAAATGATTAAAAAGGAATTATATAATTACAAATAAAACATTTAAAATTTTATTTATAATGTTTATAAAATATAAAATCATAAAAATTTGAAAGGTGTTAAAGCCTAATTAAATGATAAGATTCTAGTAGACCAAATAGTATATCATATAAAGGATGATACTGATTTAGTAATTGTTGGTGTAAACTCATATTCAATTTCACTAGTGGAGACGAAAAAATTTCTAGACAAATAATATGATTCTAAAAAATTTGGAAAATTGAAGAACATTAACTTATAGGTGAGAACTACTAAAATTAATGATCGAAAATGTTATTAAACTAATTCAAGAGTTTACATAAATTTGTTTGGAATATAAAAAAATATTGGATGAAAAAAGGATCCAAATTTGATATCCAGATCAAAAAAAATACATGTTAAAATATTTGAACAAAAAATTATTTTTAAATATAAGTATTATTTTAATGTTTATAGTTTGAAATTTTGCGATATTAAGAACATGGAAATAATACACATTTTTAATAAGAAATGTTATTATGATATTATACATTTTTTGATATAAAGATTAAAAAGGATTTAGTTCACTCAGAGGGTAAAACATCATAAATAATATGAACTTTATATACTAAAAATTAAGAATAAGTTCTAACCATTATGAGAGGTTTTAAAAGATGTGACCATTCAGGTCACTCTTCTGAAGAATATCACATAATTTTAGCTACCCAATTGTGGATGAAATGTAATGCTAAATAGTCTCATTAAAAGAAATAAAAATTGAAAATAGAATGTTTTTTTGTTTAAGATACACTTAAAACATTAAAAAATGAATGTACATGGATTTTAGAGTGTAGATTTTATTCAAAAATAATATGAGATTAAATATCATATAGCCGGTTGAAAAGCGAAAAGAAGTATTAGTGACTGAAAAATATTTGTTCTAGTCCAAGAAAATTTTATTTTTTGATAGTATAAAACAAAATGTTTTAATTTAATATTATATTTTTCATAAATTTAATGGTGTTTTGTTAAGTAAGTTAGATTTATTAATAAAGTGGTTGAAAGATGGATATGTATTAATAATAAAATCTAGAATATGTGCTACATTTTTTCAAATTGTTTTTGCTTAAAATTCATGTTACCAAATCCTAAAGTATTAAAACCAATTATGGAATAGAAGGATTATTCATATTGGATTAAATAACATGATAAATCACACCTGATAAGAGTATTTTCATTATGTGACTATAATGGAAAGTGAGAGAGATCAATTGTTCTCAATATTTTTAAAGGGGAATATTTTTAATTCATCTCATAAGAAAATTTATATTCAAACATCTCATCTATTAGATCTCATTCATTCAAAATTTTATGGACTTATGAGGAGGCAATCCAAAACAATTATATAGGTGTTTTATTTATCTTAAAAATTACATAATTAATATTACATGTATTATTTTTAGGTATAATAAGTCGGTGGCTCTAAAAATGTTCAATGGTTTTTTAATAAGTGATGAAAAGAAGTTTGGTTTCTTTATAAAGTGGATCCTTCCAAATAATAGTACTGAATATACATGTATAAAATCAGGATACAATATTTATAAGTATGAAATTCAATATAAACATAGTGCACCATACACCCCATAAGAAAATATTATCAATGAGAAAAATAAAACATTTTATTATAGATGGATTGTATAATGTTGATTGAGTGTGTTTCTTCTCATTATTTCTAGAGATAAGATATTTTTATGGAAAATTTTTCAAAACTAGTGTATGATTTTAAAAAATCAAAAATTTTACCATATGATATATATTATAAGAATTACACATGATTAAAATACTTATTATTTTTTAGAATCCATTATATTATAAAAGTTAAAAGATAAAATATTAGGAAGTTTGAGAAGAAATGAGTTGATGGTGTCATAAATTTATATCCTTTAAATTCAATGGGATATCATTGGTACCATAAAAATATAAGGAATATTATCGATACTATCAATATGAAGGTGTTGGAACACTCAAATCATAAAATCACACATCGTGAAGAAAATTGAAAAGGTTAATATGATGAATCTATTTTTTTTTAAAATGGTAATGGATTTGAAAATAATAAAATTAAGAAAAATTTAATAATGAAAAATATAAATATTCTATTTGAACTAATGAATAGAAATCGTTCTCAAAAAATCAAAGGATGATAAAAAAGGTATTCATCTAAAATATTTTTTAGAAAAAGTATGAATGGTTATTATCGAAAGAACTTTGTGGATAGAAACACATACCTCACTATTTTATAAAGTTAGAGTATGATATGTGAAATAGGATTTGGGTAATATTGAGTGGTTTTATACTATCAATGAGATGTTAGATAAGATAAACAATAATAAATCATGGGAGTTGGTACCTAAGACAAAAAACAAGAATGGTATCAGAACAAAGGGGGTGTTTTATAAGAAACTTAATTAAAGAACCCAATTAAAATATTAATAATTATTATATATTTTTTCAACCATTTGTGATGATTAAATTAAGTTTTTGAATATTTATTTATAATTTTTTTGGAAATTTTTTATATCAATTGAGATTTTTAGAAAAATAATTATAAGGTTAGGATGAAATTATATTTTTTTAAAGCTATAGAATTATAGGGAAATTTTTTTCTAAGTGATACATTATAAGATCCATTTTTTTAACTCAATGTGAGATTTTGGAAAAATTAAGAAAACATTATAATAGTATGTATAGAGTTCTTAAGTGTAATTTATGACTTCATAAGGTTATGTTGAAAATTTATAAGAGTAATTAATGAAATCAAAAAAGTTAATTTGGGACATCAGAATGGTCAGGGAGAATTTTAAAAGAGTAAGTAGTTGACTTTGGAAGAGTAACTAGTTCCGTTCGTAAGAGCTATTTCAACTCAAGAAATGAAAAATTAAAAAATTCAATGAGAGTTGAAAACAGAAATATATTAATTCATAAGAGTTATGGCCAACTTTAGAAAACTAATTTTCATATTAATAAAATTTATTTTTAATCTTGAATTGAAAATTGGAAAAAGGAAACGTGGGTTCTAAATATTCATTTAGGACTTCATATTAGCAAATTATTTATAATAATTTAATAATATATCCATAATAAGTTATTTAGGGAGAAGTAAATAATACAATAAATGCACTATTTTTTATTGAAATAAATTTCACTACATTTGAATAAAGAATTTGATTCATGATGAGAGTGATAAAAAAGATGAATTTTATTGTTTGGAGTCGATTTTAGTTTCAATATGACAAAAGTTTCATGAAATAATTCTCTATACACGAGAATAAGAATTCTAGCATCAATGATGTTAAAAATAGAAAACTTTTTATAGATAATTTAAAAGGAAAACATTTCAAGTATCACAGTGAATTAAATGAATATTAATAACTAATATTTTTAAATATATTCGAACTTAGAATATTTTTGAAAAACATTAATGAGATAATATTATACTTTTGAAAATCATGGTATATTTACATATTTTAATATAGAAATATTATTCAAAATATTCTCTATGAATAAAAATTATAAAATTAAGCATAGAATTGAAGTGAGAAATATTTATGAACTGGTATGATAACACATTGATATATTGTAGACCAGCTATATTAGAGAAGGTAAAAAATATTTTTGATCCATTTTAGACTATATTCATTATTGGTTTTGAGGTAATCCAATTCTATTATTAATAATCTTGAGTATTTATTATGGGGTGGATATAAGAAAAAGGATTTTCTGTCAACAATCATGCAAACTTTGATTGTTATGATTTATTAAGGATAATGTCTAGTGTGTAGGATATTATATCTATTCATCACTAGAATTTGAAAACCTAATTCATGAGTACATGAACGTGTTGAAAACTGGCGACTCTAGTATAAATATTACCCTTATTGTTGATTTTTTTCTATAAATATTAATTCATGTATTCACTACTTATCATTTAATAGAATAGTAAAACTAGAAGGTGTCAAGGAAGAACACTTCCACACTATTATAATCACCTAAAAATTAGTATAATAATATTGGTCTTGAAACTAAACACAATCCTTACAAGTATTAGGTACACACATTAGTACTGAACCGTATGAAAATATTTTTGCATTGTTTGTATTTCAGTATTGTTGGATACTGGTGAGAGAGAGGTATATAGAGAATAGTTTATGACCTTAATCCATCATAAGTGTCTTATTTAGAAAAATTTATAAACTATTACCATTAATTCACTATCCCCTTCTCATTAATTCTGTAACTAATTTAGGCACTTCAAGTTGTATAAAGGAAAACTAGGTTACCCCTAAGATCCTAACCAATCAAAGGTTAATCATAAAGAATATGAATTATAAAGATAATAGAGGTTTACTAATAATTAATTAGAAGAACTTCAATGTATATAAAAAAATAATACCTATATTTTATCATAATTATTGGAATTTTTTGATGACGTGGAAGTTGTTTTTACCCCCCTTGGAGATATTTTTCCATAATATTCATAAATAAGTCTAATTTGAATGTATATGAAAAATAATGAAATTATATTCTACCAGTATGTCTGATATAGTTTACACCAAATTAATAGTCCTCAAGATAGAAAATGAAATGTGTGAAAATATAGAGATAATATATAAAGGATAAGTAAAAACCAAAGGAGAAAATTGTAGATTTGGATAAAAAAATGAATACATTACAATAGATCAAGATGAGAAGATAGAATTTTAATATACCAAGGATAATAAGAAAATCAATCACATCAGATAACTTAGTGAAAATTTGGTAGATTATGTCACAACCCATCCTCAGGGCCCGTGTCGTGACTACCCCAAGCTCGCCTTCCATGGGCCAGGGGATGGCGAATAGCACCAAAGACGTAAATCCTGATAAAAGGAAAGGCATTGCCTTTATAAAAGAAAACAAACACCACAGAGTAAGCAACTGAAGTAAACACTAAGCAAATTGTAAAACAAACATGCTTCAAGTACAAGGGGCCGGAAATACAAGCCAAAAAGAAAGGTACAACTACAGCTGAATGTAAAGTACAAGAAAAAGACAAAACAACTGAAAGGTGACAAGATGCTCCTAGATTGTCCTCTGGCTTCCTACCTAAAGGGTAGGTACATATCTCCTCCTCAGCACTCTACGTCCGTCTGTCTCCTCCAGGTACCGACTCGTCATGAAATCCACCTCTGAGCACCGAATCGACATGATATCAACCTCTGGGCACCAACTCTTCATGAGATCCTCCTCCGGTTACCGTCCATCTCTATAAGCCTCAACCACGATTAGTGATGTCCATCATCTGCATCCAACACAATGAGGTGCGGGAATAGCCTGTGCAAGGGTGAGTATAACGATACTTTGTAGGGACCTAGAGACCCTCAAGTTCTCACTAAAACCAACAAGGATAAACCACAAGGAAAGATCTCAATAGATAACATTTACTTAGGTATATGCCCATACATATAACTAAGTTATCAAATAACCCATCTCAATAATGAGGTAAACACAAAGACCATTGAATCAGCTCAAACCTGGATTTTTATTCACGATGACGAAAAACACGGCTGTTGGAGAACTCCTCCTCTGTCGAGTGCAGTAGTCC
Organism: Viscum album; assembly: GCA_963277665.1. Lineage (NCBI taxonomy): Eukaryota > Viridiplantae > Streptophyta > Magnoliopsida > Santalales > Viscaceae > Viscum > Viscum album. The sequence goes on from OY728153.1 coordinate 1,245,046,703, forward strand.
TGTCACGACTCTGAGGTTTCACTCACTAACCTTAAACTTCTGAGGTACTCCTCCTGTCGAGTACCATGGTTCTTCCACCTCACAGAGTAGTGCTCCTCCTCCATGAGTCTTCCACCTCACACAGTAGTTCTCCCCCTCATAAACTTGAGGGGTTGACATGTATTAAAGAGGGAGAGGGTGTTTAATGGGGTGTTAGAAAATTTAAGGAGGTGGAGGCTCATTTGGTCCCCAAACCACTTCCTCACAACTTCCTTTCCCATAACTCATAAACCACTAGTGGTGTAATAAAAATATAATTGCAAAATAACTATATTTTTATTCCTCACATTTTTAACATATCATCCTAAGAAAACACAACTCCAAAAATGTCTTCCTAAGAGATTACCAGCACTATGGTTTCATTGGCGCCCTTGGATTTCAATTCTGAGCACCAGATCAAAATTTAGAAAACTCGCTCGTTCGTTCACTGAACGTACCTGAGATAAACTTCGGAAAATTATTTTGGGCTCACCGGGCCTTTGAATCATGCGCTGTCAGAAACTGCGTACTCGTATAATTCCAAATAAAATTAAGAAAAAATTTCCCTTGAAATTTACGGGTCTTTATATTACTCCCACATCAGGGCTTTACGTCCCAGTAAAGATACATCTCAAACTAGGGAAACATAAGAGGGTACTGAGCACGCATCTGAGCCTCCCGCTCCCAAGTGCTCTCCTGGAGGTTCCAGTGCTGCCACCCGAGCCGCATTAGAGGAATCGACCGTCCCCTTAGGACCTGCTCTTATCGATCTTCGATCTCCACCAGGACCTCCGAAAAAGTCACCCCATCGTTAAAGAGATGAGTCGGGTCACGCACATATCCCCTCAGCTGAGATATGTGGACGTCGTCATGCACCTAATGCAACTGAGGTGGATGGATCAAGCGGTAAACCACCTTGCCTACCCTATTGAGGACATAGAAGGGTCTAATGAAGCGCGAAGATAACTTGCCACCTTGGCCAAATCTCTGTAATCCACTTCAAGGTGAGACCCATAAGAAAACATGGTCACCATCCTATAACTCTTGTGGCCTCTGCCTCCTGTCGGCATAAGACTTCCGTCAGCACTGACCTGTCCACATCCGCTCCTGGATGACCTGAACGTTCTCTGGTCCTACAAGAGCTACTAAGATTTCTTCTTTTCCGATAAGAGAAATTCGGTCTCATCCCTTGGATGAACCACGTTTTTTTCCTAATACAGTCAATCCCGACATAGATGATACTAATCCATACCAAGGATAACATCGTAAGGCCTCGACGCTACTACCAAGAGATCCAACTGTTACTCTCGCCTCTAAGTGCTAGGCGCCATGCTTCACTACTAGCATTCTGCCGCTTGAAGAAGTCGTCCAGAACTCCTCCCCCTGGCCTCCTTTAAATAGGAGTGGTGGGTTCTTCCTTGGCACTCAAGTCATAAATGTGGGATTTATGGAATAGGTCCCCACTCAATTAATCTACTCCGGTGGAACATGAAAAAGAGAGGAAGGATCCTCATAAATTAAACATGTTGGCATTTAATTAAAGAGCACGATGACGAAAAAAATGGTTGTTAAAGAACTCCTCCTATGTCGAGTGAAGTAGTACTGTCATGACTCTAAGGTGTCACTCACTAACCTTAGACTACTGAGGTACTCCTCCTGTCGAGTACCACGGGTCTGCCACCTCACAAAGTAGTTCTCCTCCTCCATGAATCTGCCACCTCACACAGTAGTGCTCCCCCTCATAAACATGAGGGGTTGACATGTATTAAAGAGGGAGAGGGTGTTTAATGGGGTGTTATGAAATTTAAGGAGGTGGGGGATCATGTAGTCCCCACCCCGCTTCCTCAAAACTTCCTTTCCCATAACTCATAAACCACTAGTGTCGTAATAAAAATATAATTTCAAAACAACTATATTTTTATTCCTCACATTTTTAACATATCATCCTGAGAAAAAGAAACTCCAGAAAAAGTCTTCCTAAGTGATTATAGGCACTACGGTTTCATCGGTGCCCTCATATTTCAATTCTGAGCACTGGATCAGAAGTTAGAAAACCTGCTCGTTCGGTCACTGAACGTACCCGAGCTAAACATTGAAAAATTATTTCAGGTACACTGGGCCTCGTAATCAGGCGCCATCAGAAACTGCATACTCGTAGAATTCCAAATAAAATTATGAAGAAATTTCCCTTGAAATTTATGGGTCTTTATAGATTATACTAAAGTTAATATATTAATGAAAGAAAATGTAGACACTTTTGATCTAAAAAAAATTATCTTGGAAGAAAATGATGATTTATCTCTTTATGAGTTTCATAATAATCTTCTCAATTATTATATGAAAATTTGAGAACTTTTATAGTTAAAATTTTAAATATAATATTTATATTTAAATGATAGGAAGAAATTTAAAATGAAGGAGGAGGAAGTTTTAATTGAGTAATATAGTGAATCTAAATATGAAGGAGTAAATGTTAAAGCAACCCATAAGATAAACTTCCCATAATTATGAGTTTAATAAAAAGGATTGAACTCTCTTACACTTACAATATATTTTCGTTTCATATTTTATATAATTAAAAAAACCATTATATAAAAAAATAACTTCTATACAGTATACATTTTTTTACAAAAATGGGTTCACATGTTTACACTCTTGTTTCATTAATGAAACTTTTGATTCACTCAATATGCGTCACTGTTAACATTCATATTATTCTTATAAATCCTTGATCAATATGAAAATAATTACAAAATGTGGGATAATAAAAATAATATCATTAAAAGATATAAAAATAAATGAAAACTAACAGTACCTTTGAAAAACATGAATATCTATAATGTAGTTTTCGTCTTTAAAAAATCAACTTCGAGTTTAAATTATCATTTAAATACTTGTGAAATAAATTTTTACTGAAAATTTTTTTTATTAAAAAAATATTATTGAATGGATAATGTAATAATAATAATCATCATAGTTTTCTAGAAAACATGATAAGTCATGAAAATGTGTCATTGAAAAAAACCTTTCACCTTTAAAAGGTCAAAATATTTCCCATGTTCATAAAATCAATTTCATACCACATGAAATCAAAATATTTCCATTAAAACTAATGGAAATCCAATAAAAATCATGTATACATCATGGGACACTATGTGAGTTCTCAAACCCAGATGGCACTTAGAAGGTTTCCAAAGCCTAGTTGGTCACATGGTCTCAAGTGAATCTCCCCAAACACTAGAGGTCACCGAATAACAGTGAGGGCATTGGTTCAATCCATGGGGAGACTGTTACCTCATTACCATATTGTAGCACATCATATAATTATAAACATTGGTATGTAGTCAAAGTTGTATAATTAAATAAATGACACAACCAAAAGAAAAAAATCAATAGTAACTAAAATAACTTTAATAACATACAATAACTGATAATGATATATTCCATGTCACTAGAAAGATGAAAAAACATGGATACAAAGAAGTAATACATGAAAAACCAAATGTATAAAAGGAAATACATAAATTATACCATGAATCCTGAGTTAGAACTCGATCATCTACAACCATCTCCATCCAAGCACAAAAAACAGTCAACTATATGAAGCATTACACTTCTCTTTATCAACACCTACATACATGTAATATTCCTTGAGTAGTAAATGATGTATGAAGAGAGTGTGAGATAAATCTCAATAGGCCACCACCAATGGTGTCTATAACATTTGTCTTGTGTAAATGAAGTATAATAGTGTGAAAGAATTCATATATAATGTAAAGTAGTAGAATGTAAATAAATTATCAGTACCGACTTTATCCCTTGGCTAGTATCTGAACTTGTAACCAGTTCATCAATTATGTAATTACCAATTTATATTAACAGTTCATGTGAGGCATATCTATTACTTACATCACCTTATTATAGTACAAATAATGAAGGTTATGAGGTTTATCAATTAAACCATGATTGAAAAATAAATTAGAAGTGGTCCTAAGGTAATCACCATGAAAACCTAAACCATAGAAGACACTAACATGGTAGTAACTATGTCAATCTAAGGGGGTAATAGTGTAATCCAAGGATCATTGTCCATGGCATTCCCACAATAATATTTCTAACTGAGTCAAAGGAATATATCCAATGTAAAATTAAGGATAACTAGTGGTTGGTCCTAAAGATGTAACCAAGGAACCTCATGTCATGATAGATCCATGGATTGTATCTTAGCAATCCTGTGATAATAATTAAGGGATCCTTTGGTGTCATACTGGGCATCTAAATTTATACAAGGATCAGGTTCCCGGGTAGTTCTCACACAAGGAAACTTGCATCCTTGAATTGGAGTGATATCCGTGAGAACTGAAGGCATTCACTCAAGAATCAAAGAGGTAAAATGATTCAAGCATATATATAATGATTTCTAGGTATACTTCCATAAATATTCACCTAAAATTTAATTCACTAATAATAATTTAGTCATATGATATTTATTCCAATAAAAATTCAATTGGTTCAAGACATTCCTTTACATAGTTTGATAAGGCCAAGTATCAGGAAAACATTAAATTAAAACCATGTAAGTCAAGTTCAATTAATAAGATTCACTCCCCTTCCTTACATTAACATGGAATATTGTTCTACAAACACGCAACCAAACATTCATTTAAATTTAAAAAGGCCAATTCATATACATAAGTATGCTTTCTATAATATCATTCGAATGAATTACATAAATTTAGTCACATAACATAGGCCGGTCAAGTGGAAGTGGCAAGGTAAAATCTATTCATAATTTCATAATTCAATAAGAAATTAATGTATGGATCATTTCCATTACTGTGGTCAAGTTCGAACAGACCCAAATAGTGTCCCAAAAGTGTCAAAACACTAAAAACCAAATTATGTTATATTACCGTACATGGGGTGTTGCATGTTATTAATATAACCACCACAAACTAATCACATTTATGGAAAGAGAATACCACATGATTCTAATGAATATAATCATCCAATATTAATTCAATAAATAGAACTAGATGAAAGTGGTGGGACACAAATATCAATCCTAAAATAAATGAACATTAGGGATGAGTTATAGACCACCCACATAGTATTCGCATAACTCTACTCCTTCAGTATCAACCTCTAATTTTGCTTGAATCAGATTAGATGTCACAAATGAGAATAAGAACTCACACCTCGATAACTAAGTCGAGAGCAAGAGAAATAAATAATGGCTATAAAGGAATAAATTAAATACTTTTGTGCATCCAACATGACAAACAGATGTTCGGTCGGATCCTGGATAAAAGAGATATTTCAATCCCTAAATTAGGCCTTCATAGAGATCCAAAATCAGAGAAATTGATATTCATCTCACTAGAAATCAGATTAGGTAAGGAGGGGAATAATTATATCATTGAGGGTAGAATAGTAAAATTACACAAAAAATATCCTATGAATGGTTTGGCAACATGGTTTTCCAAACCGTTCACAAATCATGCTCATGTACTTAGAGAAAAGTGGCAACATGAAAGGTTAGACCACAATGTTTGAGAAACCATGTGCTAACTGTGTGATATGGATTTACTTGGAAATGTAGACCGTCTACACAGTTTAGAGTAATTGTGTGTCCTCCCCATAGAGTTTTGTATGACCATGTGATAGGTCCATTTTCTCTAAAATGTTCGGTCTCCAAATGATCCCCAGACACCCTTGAAACCTTTTTGAACTCATTAGGCATCCAAAAAGAGTTCATAATCCAGATTTAGACCGAACATTAAAGGATCTACACCTTAGTCAAAAACTATATTCTTACAATCTTCCCCCTTGAAGGAACTCATCCCCAATTTCACCTTCCAAGGGTAGTGAAACAATGTCTAAGGATTAATCTGGCCACTGAGTATGTTCAATGGCCTCTCACTCCCAAGCCTCATCCTATAAATGGTCAAGATACCAAAGAACCTATACCAGAGGGACAAACTAGTATCATAGTGAAATTTTTATCCTTTCAATAATTCATATAGGATACTCCTAAAAAGCATTGGCATCAATTTAAAATTCCTTGGCACGAAATGTATGAGATAGTTTGGCATGATAATAATGAAGCTATAAAACATGGAAGACGTCGTCCATAACACGATACCTCAGAGTTAGTAACCACCGATAGGATACCATCTTGACTTGTTCCTTGATTTCTAATGGACCTATATAATGTGGAAACAACTTACATTGCTTTTGTAACTATATATACCCTATCTTGAGAAAAACTAGTAGGAAAAAATGATAACTAACCTCAAACTCTAGAGCTCATTAACAATAATAAACATAAGATTTATATGTATACTGACCAGTATTCTTATTCTTCTGGATCAAATACACCTACTCGGAAGTCTCCTGTACAATCTCACGACATAGTTGGGATACCTCACATACATCTTGCCAGTTTAGAGGTGAAGGACATAGCCTACCATATAAGGCCTCAAAATGAGTCATCTGATTTTTTTCTAAAAACTGTTATTATAGGATAACATGGTGAGAGGGATATTCTTCTCCCAAGAACATCTGAAATTAAGGACACATGTTCAGATCATTTTCTCTAGAACTTGTATTGTCTGTTCCAACTTCCCATCGATCTAAAGGTGAATTTTTTTATTATAATCACATGTGTACCCATAACATTCTATAACCCCTTCCAGAACTATGATGTGAAATGAACATCCCTATCTGAAAAGATAGTAAAAGGGACCCCATGTTGTCTTATAACCTCATAAACATAATTTATTCATATCTCATCAATTGAGAATGTCTTCCAAATAGGAATTAAGTGGTCTGTTTTTGTTAGTTGGTCAATAATTACCCAAATATTGTCTCTACTCCTTTGTGACCTAGCTAATATGAATTTGAAATACATAGAAATATGTTCCCATTTTCATTATTATAGTTGAAGTGGTTGTAAAATATTTTAAGGTCTCTGGTTGTTTTACTTCACCAACTGATAGGTGGAACACATGGTGAAAAATTCTGATATCTAACATTTCATCCCAGACCACCAATACTAGCATCGCGTATCTTGATAAATTTTTTAGATTACTAAATGAACTAACCACTGAGATGCTTAAGACACTTACATCAACTCCTATATCATATCTGTATGAACCCATACACACCCATGAATACACAGGATGTCCTCTATATCTAAAAAATAATCTAGAGGTGGGTTATCTGCTGATATACTCTCAAGGAGAACCAGTCCCTCAAGGTCTGAAAATTGTTAGCCCTTCACCTTCTCTGGTAAGGAAGAGGTAAATTTCAAGGCTAAGTGGTTATGCTACTCATGACTATCCTGAAACTCTATATGTAGCTCAGAAAATAGTGTCATTAACTTCCATTAATCACTGGGTTCCCATACGGCTTTTTCCTGAGTTTTCAGACTCAACGCATCAGCGACTACATTTCCCTTTCTAGGCATATAGGCAAGCTCAAAATTTAAATATTATATCTATTTGGCCCATATTCGATATTTAATATTCAAATCATGTTGATAAAATATATATTTGTGCATATTTTGGTCCATGTACACCACAGAGTACTCACCCAATAGATAGTTTCTCCAGGAACATGAGGCATGGAAAACTAATGCTGTATCATGGTAGTGTGTTTGGTAATATTTCTCATGAGGTATCAACTACCGATATCCATATGAAACAACTCTATCCTACTACATCTACACTGCTCCTTGCCCGATGTCTGATGCATCACAGAAGATAATGTAAACTCTTCCATGCACTATAATAATTAGATCAGGTGCTGAGACAAGCCTCCCTTTTAGCTCCTTAAAGGATATCTCACATGCTTCTTACAATAGGAACACAAAACCCTTCTTTGTAAGGCTAGTATGAGGTGAATCATGGTTTCAAAATTCTCGTATAAAACATATGTAATATTCATCTAAACCCATTAAACATTGTATATCAAACACATTATTGGGTTTCTCCAAGGAAACCACCGCACTCACCTTCTATGGGTCAACATAGACTCCCAATTCTAGGATAATATGACCAAAGAAGTGATCTTTGTTGATCTAGGGGGGAACATAGAAATTTTAGCATAAATTTAATGCTCTCTCTATTTACTTGGAACAATATCAAGGTGACTTGAATGGTATCTATGAGTATGAGAATACACCAATATGTTGTACACAAAGACTAGGATAAAATAATCCAAATAGGGTTGGAACACCCTATTCATGTAATCCATGAAAATGGTGAGTCGGTTCGTAAGACTGAACATCATAACTAGGTACTCATAAAGATCATACCTATTATGAAAAGATTCATAAGGTATTTCTAATTTCCTGACACACACATGATGATATCCTAATATTAGTTTAACCTGAGAGAATACCCTAGCTCCTCAGAGCTGTTCAAAGAGATCAACTATTCGAGGTAGTGGATACTGGTTCTTTATTGTGAGATGGTAAAATCATCTATAATACACACATATATGAGTTGTTACATCCACATTATTATTGAAAATCATGGGGGAGCCCTAAGATGAAGTTCTAGGACATATAAAACTTTTGGCCTCTAAGTCCTCTAACAGTCTCTTCAGCTATTGGAGCTTAGTAGGTGTCATCCTATCTGGAGGAATGGACACTGGAGCTAATCCCAAAAAAATATAGATCTTAAACACTACCTCCCACTCGTGATATGAGTTAGAAAAATCTTCGAGGAAAACATACCTGAAATTATATACTATTCGAGGGAATTAATCTTAGCCTAAACCATGATTCTCTATGGATAGATTAGAAATCTAGGTGGTTACCCCACATAGCCCAGGATACTCTGGTCTAGATCTACTAACCAAGACCTCATACTAACCCTTATGAAGATAACCACTTCCCTCTTGTAATGTAAATGTTACCCTTTAAAAATATCAATCTACAAAGGTGTTTTATGAAACCAATCAATCCATCCATAAAATGAAATCGAATCCCATCATTTCAAGAAAAAAGAGGTCATGATAGAATGGGTAACTTCCTGCATCAATGGGAAAATCCCTACACTGGTGTATGCCCTCTGATCTTACCCCTAATAGTGTATCTAGTGTCAATAAACCATAGTAACACTGTATTTCCAGCCCAAGGATTTCCTTGATATATAAAGAGATAAACAAGTATGAAGCACCTGTATCAAATAAATCAGATACTATAGTAAAGACTACTAGAGTAGTACCTCATACTATTGATGTTCACATAGGTTGATCCCCTGGTATGGGATCTAATGAATGAAAATGACCCTATAAATGGCCCTATGAAATATCTATACTATAATGAAAAAAACTACTCTTCATGAACTGTTGTCGGTTAGGGTTCTTACTACCATGGACATGACCTCCTCCTTGGAAATTACTGCCACTACTTCTCCAACTCCTTGCCTGATGCAGTATAAAAGATCCTTCCCCTGAAGGTGGAACTACTAAGGTCCCATTCCACTAGAAGATGATGGAATGGTCCAACATAAATGACAAAGATTCCACATACGAACTCAATCATAACACACCAGTGGGTCTCTATCACATTGAGGATTTAGATGCCACATACATATGCACCGGTGACACACTACAAAGCTACCAAACATGGGTACACTGGCTACCACTACCTTGATGAGAAACATCAAGGGAATGCTTCTTACCAAGAGAAGAATTACTGGCATGACACGACACTGACCCTATATTCTCAGTACTATCACCATCACTCATGTATTTATTAGTGATAAGAGTCTCATTTACAATTTTAGAGAATATAGATATGGGAAGTACATTCACCTAAGTACAGATGGCATACTTGATCCCATCCTCGAATATTCTAGCATGAGAAATCCCATAACCATCTATAAATAGTGAAAAGCACTAAAACTTAGTGAAACATGATGAATACTACTTAACTGACATAGAAACCTACAAAATATGAAAAAACTTCCTAGATCTATCAAATCTTAGAATATGAGAAAGGAATTGATATTAGAAGGTAGTCGTGAAATCAACTCGTAACATGCCCGGATGGCAACCAGCCTCGGTAATCACATCCCACCAGTGCTTGGAAGAATCTCGCCGCATGTGAGTAGCAAGTCTACCCCCACCCCCACTCTGGAGGCCTATCCATATGCTCAATGATGGATAGGGTGGACTCTAGATATGACTCACTGACCTATAAAATGCCAACCCCAGAGAAGGTGGGAGGATGTTGTGGCTGAAACTCATGAGTCAGATCAGCCATCATTGGTGCAGCTCATGGAGGACCATCCATAGACATCATTAGATAAAAAAATATCATAGAATTAGTAATAAGTACCTAGATCTAGAATAGTACGCAGTGACTCAAATTGTAATCCTAGCCATAAGGTGGGTGACTCAGTGCCCCCCATGTCTGCAGCATGGTCGTTGACACCTTCCAGGCATATGACACAAGGAATTCATAGCAGAATTGTTCTAAAAATTCCAAGCACATGACTCCTAACATAATTGGAAGCGTAAAGATAGAATCACTAGAAAAATATGAACGTAATATTACTCAATACCAAAGGAACACTACCTAAAATACCCTCTTAGATAGACAGGTATCAGTAAGTGCTCGAATATTAGTTTTAGGGGTTCCAGTAGATGAAATTTCAATAGTACCTTGCCTCATCATTTATGGGAAACCATTTTGTTTCATTTAACATTTAATTACTAAGTTCACTCTTGTACCTTTCATAAACATGACAAGGTGGGATAAGGACCTGAAACCATTCCACTTTTATGTTTTTATTTTTGAGAACTTTTATCAAAGTTCTTTTAAAATGAGTAGTTTTTCTAGTGAATTAGGGAACATACTCCATATCACTAAGATTAATATACACTTGAATTTATAATAAAAGGATTGATTTGGTAAATTACTCATTTCATCCCATGAGGTTCCATAACACCTCATGAATTGAAATAGGCAATCACTCCACCACATCCCAAAGTAGCACAAGCATATATACAAGTAAGGCTCACTCAAAAATCGTAGGCATATCAGGAAATGTAAGTAGTGAAATGAAACTATATGGCATGAAAATATTCCTGAAATGTAAATTCTAGGTTAATATAATGATTCATAAAACAAAAATGAATTCTCTCATATCATCGGGCCAAGGATGAAATGAAATTATAAATTAGAATAATAATAAACAACTCAACACATCATGTGTATAAACCAATGGTGAAAGGATATAAACTATATTAAGAAAAATCATAACATTAATCATATTTTAGGCAACTCATATTTTACCCTAAACATGGGTTCGCGACAACCAAGCACGGATTATGGGCAACTCCCATAAATTATTAATCTTGTGACTGTTGTATTCAAATTTTAAAGAAATAATAGAACCCCTTTGATACCACACTGTGTTTTCTTGAACCTGGATTACACTTAAGAGGATACCCATGCCCAGTGGGCCACATGGATTCGAGAACATCTCCCCAAATTCCATAGGATTTCGAATAGTTGGGGGGTCCTAGGGTGTGTATGTGGGGAGACTATTCCCTCATTACCATAGTTTAGGAAAACATATTATTATAAATAGAGGTATGTAGGGGAAGAAATATAATTAAATAAATGTCACAATGGAAAGAGACAAATAAATAATAACTGAAATAACTAGAATAACATCTGTTATATGATGATTATGATGATATATGTCATGTTACAAGAAAGATGAAAAACATGAATACAAAGTAGCACGAATACATGAAATACTCAATTTATCAATGGATATACATAAAATATCCCAAGTATCCTGAGATGCAGCTTGGTCATCTTCTACCAAATCCATCCAAAAACAGAAAGCAATCAATTGTATGAAGTATTACACTTACCTTTATCAACACCTTCATACATGTAATCTACATCGAGTATGGAATTCTACCCGGTGAGGTTGTGAGATAGATTTGGCTACCTTGAAAGGAGTCTCTAACATGTATCCCGTGTAATAGAAATGTAATAGTGTCCAAGATTTCATATATATGGTAAATCAGTACAATCTAACTAAATATCAACTCCCTACTTTAGCCTTCGGTTGGTGTCTGAACATGTAATCTGTTCATTAATTAAGTAATTACTAATTATATTAATAGGTTACATGAGACATATTGAGCACTAGCATCACCTAATGATTTATAAATAGTGAATTTTCCAATGTTTATCAGGGAAACCATGATTGATAAATAAATAAAAAATGGTTACAATGTAATCAACAAGGAAACCAATACCTCAAGGTCCACTAACTCTGTATTAACTAAGCCAAGCTAAGGGGATAAGAGTGTAATCCAAGGATCATCATCCAAGTCATTACCCCAATAATATTTCTAACTATGTCCAAGGAATATATCCAAGGTAAAATGGGAGATAAGAAGTGGTCAGGCCCAATGATTTAAAGAAAGGAACCTCAAGTCACATTGTATCCAAAGATTGTATCAGAGGCATCCTGTAATAATAATGAAGGGATCTTATGATGTCACACTAGGCATCCAATGGTAGACAAGGATCGGGTTCTCAGGTAGGTCTCACCCAAGGAAACTGACATCCTTGATTTAGAGTGACATCCTCAAGTACCCAAGGCATTCCCTTGGGAATCCAGGAGCTAACACAAGTCAATCCTTCCCGTAAAGATGTCGAGGTCCAGGTGTATAAAGACTCACCTTAAAATTAATTCACTAAAAATAATTTTTTCATATGATAACTATTCCATTAAAATTTTATCTTGGTTCAACCCTTTCCTTTCATTTGTTATATAAGGCCATGTAGCATGAAACCATTTAATTAAAACCATGTATGTCAATTTGAATTAATAAGGTTCAATCTGTTTCGTTCCATGAACATGGAAAGTTTTTCTATGAACGTGAAACTAATCATTCATTTACATTTATTAATTCCAATTCATATACTTATGTATGCTTGTTATAATATCATTTCAATGAATTACTTACATTTAGGCACTTACCTTAGGTGGGTTAAGTGGAAGTGACAAGATACAAGATATTCATAATTTCATGATTCCAATGGCCATTAATGTATGGAATCTTACCGTTACTGTGGTTAAGCTCAAACACACTCGAATGGTGGATCAAAAGTGTCAAAACACTAAAAACCCAATTATGGAATATTACCCTATATGGGGTGTTGTGTGTTATTTATATAACCATTGAAAACTAATCAAATTTATAGAGATATCAGAGCCATACTTTTCTAATGAATACAATAATGAAATATAAATTCAATAAAAGGAACACGATGAAATTTTTGGGCCCCACACATCAATCCCAGAATCAAAGAACTTGAGGGATGAGTTATAGGTGACCCACCTAGTACTAGAACTACTATCCTCCTTAAGTATCAACCTTAATTATCATGGATTGGAGTAGATCTAAAAAAATATACAGACTCATGCCTTGATAACTGGGTTGAGAGAAAGAGAAATAGAGAAAGGCTAAAAATGAATTGAGTACATACCATTAAGCATCTAATGTGACAAACGGAATCTTGATCAGATATTGGATGAAACATATATTTCAATCCCTAGATTATGCCTTCAAAGAGCTCCAAAATGGTAGAAATGGATGTTCATCCCATTGTAAATTGCATTAGGGAAGAAGGAGGGGGTAATTAGACCATTAAGGGTAGAATTGTAAAATTACCCAAAAATTAGCTTGTGGATGGCTCGACTATATTGTCTTCCAAATAGTGTGCAAACCATGCATGGGTACCTAGAGAGAAGGTGGAACTCGCATGGTTAGGTCGCATCGTTTGATTAATCATGTGCCAACCATGTGATATGGCTCTTCCCAGAAATGCAAACTATCCACACGGTTTATACTAATTATACATTTTCCAGACATGTTTTACTCTAATCATGAGAGAGGGACATTTTTTCCAAAAAATTGGGTTTTGGGCTTTGAATGAGCCCCAGACACCCTGGAGACATTTTTAAACTCATTAGGCATCTCAAAAAGGTCCATCAACAAGAGTCATATCAAAATTTAAATGTTCCATAACTGAGTCAAAAATCAGGTTCTTACATACTATCCCAAATATTACCCTCATACGAACCCTTAAAATTGAATAACCTACCCCATTAATTCCAACATGTCTCTTATAGAGAACATATCATTACCCTATGAATTATACTTATATATTGTATTCACCTATCATAATTTGAAATATAAAAGTACTATAATAAAAATATTAAACATAATATTTTTTATTTCTAATATAAAACGCATAATAATTGGTATTTGAGTCCACAATCAAAATCACTTTTAGTTATCTCTTAAAAAACAATAAATATTATTTTCATTTGAAAACGTATTTAGACTAAAAATTCTCAGAACAATGATAATAGTCAATTTTATATAAAAACTAAAGAAATATGTCAAATAAAATTGATTATGAATAGTGTCTGTTATCGCAAGAAATGTATTCCATGTGGAAAAAGTTAAAAAAATATTTTTTTACTTTTCAAAAATAAAATTTACATTAAATATTAAAATTATCCATTTTTAAAACATTGTTAATAAAATAAAAAATTTAAATTTCCCTAAATATTATTTTTAATTCAAATAATAATATTATCAAAAAATCTAAACGAACATGGAAGTGGATGATAAAGTGTATAAAACATTAAATACATGGTTTTAAAAAAAACTCTCTTACCTTAAGTCCCAATTGGCCATGTATGTCTTTTTCATTCCAAAATAATTATTAATTATTAATTATTTTCATAATTAAATTTTTTTTCTTTTTAATTACTTTATAATTATTTGTTTTATTTATCCTTTTTTCATATTTTATCTAGCGACTAAATTTTTTGAGTTCATGTTGCACATTATGGGTTCATTTATTCCGAAATAGATTTGTTGTGTTAACCATGGTAAAATAGGTCATAAAATAGTTCCATATTATTTCAAGAATATTAATAATTAAAAAATAATATTTACTTATTAAAAAAACTTGTATAACCATACATTCAAGTTGGTGATAAAAAAATGAAACATATCATTCATGGAGGTGGTAGTCCACACGTGCATTCGAGCAACATTTCAAGTTTCCAACGGATGGGATGGATGAAAGTAGATAATATTTTATATTTAAATAATAATTATTATTTACTAAATTTAATATATATATATATATATTCATTGAATACTTATATATAATCATCCCTTTTAGAAGGTGATGAAAAAAGAGACACTTCGCTTTATAGAGGTGGTGGTCCTCATGTATGTATGAGAGATGATTTCATTTTCCATTTGATGGAGTAAAAATAGAAAATAGTTGTTCAATAAACTTTATAAAACTTCATTATAGTAATGATAATCATGTAATTATATTATTATGGTTAGAATGTATTTAATGTATGATTAAGAAGGAGGAGGTTTAGAGAGATTTATTATAATATATACCTCTTCCTTGGATTATGTTCTTTAAAAAAATATTCAAAATTCTTGTATTGGTGTTTTGGAAAGACCAAATGATATAGGGTGAGTATATGGATGTTAAAAATTTATTTTGGATGTTTTTTATCTAAATTTCTCAGTCTGTGTGGATAAGTGATGAGAGTAGAGGCCAATGTATAAGTGATTGGAGTGGAACTCTTATAATTACTCTTAAATTTAAAATGATATAAATATCATTATGAATGTAAAACGACAAAAAATAAAAATTTATTCAAATATAGGATAATATAGTTTATAAATCCACTCATAAAATAAAATTTAGACAACTTTTGTAGATATTTTAACCCATTACTCTTAGTTTAACCCTCTCTTTAACCCTTTTAACCTTTACTGTAGTGACTAAAATATACTATGGTAACAAAATTTGGTGTCTAAAAATAAAATTGAAATGATTATATTATTGGAATATAATGATTCTCAATATGAAAAAAAATTAAAATATTCAATTTATAAAGGTTCTAAAAAACATTTATTATATATATGCAAAAAATCAATAAAAAAGTTTATATAAAAATACATTTTAAGCATAAAAATGATTTTACACCAAAATAAATTATAGAAGTCATCCCTAAAACATTTATTATTTTATTACCAATAAAAGAAAAATAAGTGACCTTAAAATAGATTAAAACTAAATATTACATTTTTAATTCCTAAAAAAAAGAAAAAGTTTTGATATTTGATAATGTCATATTTTTCAATATTTAACTAAATTTTAAATATTTATAAAAACTCCAAAAAAACTAAGATAGTTTTGACATTTTGATATAAAAAATTATAAATCAAACTTTTAAATAAAACCATATAATAAATTTAAAACAAATATTTTTGGAAAAAAACTATTTCCTTTTTGACTGAAAAATAACATAAAATTATTATAGTTCATATAAATCTATAAAATCTAATCATTAATATTAATAAGACATGAAATTGATTTATTATTAACATACTATTTTTTCACATTCTCACCCCCTTAAATAAATTACATACATGGAATTTTATTCATTAATATATAGGTTGGAATGTTTTTTTATCACAGCCTTTCTGGATTCACTTATCACTTCTTCAATCATGTGGCTTTTCCATATAACTTTAACTGTTAGAGTTAGAAAATTATATAATTACTTCTCTCTATAATAAATAATATAACCTAGATTTCCAATATAAGAAATATTCTTCTTCTACTAAACTAATTTAGGGCTTAAAACATGATATTCATCATATATATATTTCCTTAATAATGATTCATGAAAAAATAGCATGTACCAAAGGTAAACTCAAAGGTAAGGTCACTCGATAAGAAACTGGTCCCACATTATCCCAAATTTCATAAAAAGCAATAAACCACAAACATAAATTTATTTTTTAGCGTAAATTTATCATGCCATTCAATATTATAATTTTAAGAAAAAATTTATCTCCTACCTCAAAAAAATATCTTTTTTTCTAGTTATTTGCATCACACTTATAGCTTCTCTGAGATTTCGACATATAGATTTGAATCTTCTTCATATATTCATCCATCATTTTTAACAATTTAGTTCCTTATAATATTCTCACCCTAACATCTCCCCAAAAAGTTGGAGTTCAAAACAACATTACATATAATGCCTCAAATGGTTTCATCTGTATATTGGAATAAAACCCATTATTATAATAAAATTTTACTAACGAAAGATTTTAATCAAAAATTACCAATTAATATAATCAAGAATCCAGTAGAATATTATCTATAGTACGAATTTTATAACATGAGTATCCATAAAATTGGGGGTGAAAATATATAATGAAACTTAACTTAGTACCCAATAGTTATAAATTACATTCCAAAAATTGTAACTAAATCCAGGATCACAAACTGATACAATAGATATAGGGACTCCATGTTAGCTGAATATCTCCTTAAGATAGATTATATGAAGTTGATCTAACATAATCTTTTCTTTAATAGGTATATAATTTAATGATTTAGTCAAATGATCAATAATAATCCAAATCCCAATATTACCTTGTGATGTCTTTGGTAAACCCACCGTAAATTCCAAGGATGTATTATCCCATTTCTATTCACAAATTTACACTGGATGATGCACCTCCTATTATCATTCATATTTAACCTCTTACAAATTTAAACATTTTAGGATAAAAATTAGTAATATAATTATTCATTCTTTCCCACTAAGAATATTCTCAAAATTCTATATGCATCTTATTTCTACAAGGATGAATAGAAAATGGGTAGTTGTGAGGTCCATTCAAAATTTGTTTTTAACCAAAAATTACTTTCTATAAAAAGATTATTTATAAATCATATGAAATCTTCTTTATCAATATTAAACTCGTTAATATTTACTTAAACAATTATATATTTCATGTAAAACCACAATCATCATTTTAATCCTTATTAATTATTTTTAACAAGGATAGTTGTATTGATACCTAATTCAAAAGGGAGTGGGTTTCTTCTTTCAGAATTTACAAAATAATTTTCATTAAATAATTAACTATTTAATCATATTTTAATCATAGAATGGTAAAGTATGTATTATCCTATTGACTCAAGGAATCCCCTACCTTTTTATCTTTACCTAGCTAATAGTAAATCATGAAACCATATTCCCTTATGGGTCCCAACAATCTTCATTTCCAGACATTAAAATATTTTTGGAGTGAATATATATTTCAAACTTTTATGATTCATATATACATATATAAATATATATATATATAACATTTTCCACTATATAGTTGTTGAATCTAAAAATTAAAAGAAAAACCAACTACAGTAAGCTCAATATCATGTGTTGGAAAATTATTCTTTGGGGGTTTTAATTAATGTGATGAATATGGAAATAAATGATCATCTTATATCAAAATACAACTAACCCCATTCAATTAAGAACCACAATAAATAAATAATTCATTTTTTCTTGCTGGAAAGGCTAAAAATAGTGAATTAACAATTATTATTTTTTATATATTGAAAATATTTATTGAATAACTGGACCAAAATAATATAAAACACTTTGTAGATATAATGGTTAGTGGGTTAGCTAGTTGAGAAATATTTTCTACAAACCATTGGTAATAACCCAATGGACTTTGAAAACTATATATCTTAGAGATATTATTTGGCCTTTTCCATTCTTACACCACTTTATTCTTAGTAGGATCAATTATAATTCCATATATTGTTAGGATATTTTCCTAAAATTAAATCTAATGCAACAAAAATTCACATTAACTAAATTTTCCAAATAACTTCACTTATTTTACTGTTTTAAGAACAATCCTTAGATATTTCCCATGATCCTTGTAAACTTTTGAATATAAAATAATATCATCAATAAAAACAACTAAAAATTATCCAAATAATCTTGGAAAACTATATCTATTAGATCTATAAAAATAGAAAACTCATAATGGGAAAACCTAATTCAAAATTTTATCCTAGATGTGGTTTCTTCCTTTAATTGAAACTAATGATACCCATACCCAAAATAAAACATTAAAAAAATACTGAGAACCCTAGATATTATCAATCAAATCATTAATATTACTCAATATATACTTTTTCTTTATAAAAATTTTATTGAGTGATCTATATTCCATAAAATGCCTCATAGAACCATCTTTCTTCTCAAAAAACTAAACTAGAGAACCCAAAGGTGAAATGATGGGGTGCCTAAAACATTTATCAAGTAATTATTCTAATTGATTTCTTAATTCCAACATATCCACAAAATCTATTTGAGAATGTGGTTTTGAAATTTTATCTTAGCATCAAGCACTAATTCAATACATAATTCAACCTCTTGATAAGGAAAAAAACAATGAAAATCATTAGTAAACACATCTAAATAATCAATTACTATAGGAACATCACTATGATAAATAATTTTTTGTTTTTTAGTGATATTTTGATGATAAAATTTACCCCCATATTTAATTAATTTATTATCTCCTTGATATGATATCATCGGTATGATGTCATTTCGATATACATTTTGAAACTCACTATGAAAATTAAATATGAACTCTTTAGTTCTATAATCTATAATAACAAGATAAACTAAAATCCAACCAATACATATATTCTAATCAAAATACACTATATTTTGGGCAATAATATTTATAGGAAGAATTATTCCATATATAATAATAGTAAACTTCTTATAAATCATTGTCTCTTTAATACTTTCATAGTAGTTTTTAACAAAATTTAAATATTTTTTTCTTATAGAGATATTTTTTTTATTTTAATATACAATTTTTAAGAAATAAAATACTATATAGATCTAAAAACAAATAATACATAAACATACTTTGATTAAATAAATAATGCACCATTAAAAACATCATTTGATGGTCCATAATATTCTAAGGTATTAATAAATGATTTTTCCACACCCTTCTATTTAATGTCATGATGATCTTCATCCTTGATACTTTTCTTTGAACATGAATTTTTATAATGTACCATCTCATTAACATTAAAAAACATCACTAATGGAGTTTGACTATTCATTTCTCTATTTTCATTTCACTTTTCTCTACAATCAGGAGTCAGATGTCCCCAAATAACACATCAGTAACACTTTTCAATTATCATAATATATTCATCGTTATTGATTTTACAAAAACATATAACAAGATTGATGAATAATTTTCTTACCTTCGTATTTTCTTGATTTATGCTTCCCCATAATTTTCCCCTTAATTATCTTTTTATCCTTATTATAAAAGTCGATAAACACCATTTTGACCTTCACTATAAATTGAATAATTTCATAACAATATGCAAACTCTTGAGTAACTAAATACTTTCATAAAAATGGGTTCCATAATGAGTAAATTGAATCAATTTTCTAGTCAGGATCCATAATAGAGTATAGTTCTTACCTGGTTAATATGTTAAAATCTTCTTTATTATCGGTAATTTAATCAACCTCCTTATACTTTAACTCCATGAATTTTTATTCCCCTCTATTTTGAATAAAATTTTAAAATTATTTCTCAAGGAAAATATAAATAAATTTTATCAATTCCAAAGAATCAATATTATCATTTTCCATAATATTTTTATCATATACCAAAATTGATTAGGTTTAAATTTGAAATTTGTAAATAGAAATAGTTTCCTTTTGATGCATTAAATATATAAGAAATTAAAGAATATTCTCCAATGAATTAATCCATCCTTCATATACTACTAGATTTGAGGATAAATGAAAATATGGAGGATGATCCTCATAAAATTCTCCAACATATTCATATTCTTCTTCATAAAATTTTGTGGCTCCCATGCTTGACTTCAACCTAACATTTTTATTGATTTTGAAAAGCCATCGTATAGAGGAAACCAAAAAAATAACATGGTGGTATAAATTAATGTAACCCTAAAGCATCATTGGCCATAAATTCCACCCCATCTTTTGGAAAATAACCCAAACAAAAGAAATAACACATGATTTGATTTTAGGAATTGATAAATGCCAAAAAAAATCCATTATGTTCCCCTCTTTCCATGTGTGGGAGACCTCCATATGATTACATATGAGTAGTTTAAATTTTATGATATTTTATGAAATGTTCCAAGGAACTTTTCCCATGCCTAAAAATGCTTTATACAGTATCATAGAGTTTGTCTCCATCGTCTTAAGATTGATCTGCATTTGATTGCAAATCTCCAGTCTGATAGCCAAGGCCAAAGCATCTTCTTGTAATACATCACCTCTTCCATATAAGGTGGCATACATTGCAATTATAGAGCCCCTCTAATCTCAAACAACCCCACCCCCACGCATCTCACCACTGAGTAGGGACCCATCCATATTGAGCTTGATCCCTGAGCTAGGAGCATGCCAACCGACCCAACATCCCCGCCCCAAATTTCTAGCATGATATTCATGTGAGAGATTGGGGATAATTGAGTTCACAGATGGTGCAGATTGACAATCGGGGAACAAACGAACTAGATCCAACAGATTATTTTTCATGTTGAAGATTATTCTTTCATTAGATCCTCAACTATTTTGTGATGAAAAAAATTTCTGGCCTGCCATATGGTCTAGCAACCTGTGATAAGAATGTAATTCCTAGACTTTGTCTCTGCCCCTTGAGTCTCTTCTCATCTATACCACAAGCTGAGAAAATCATCTTCCACCCCTTCAGAAGCATCCTAGACGAAGAAATCCCCAAAGATCATCCATACCCTTCTATCCCATTATCTGTCATAGAACAAATGTCACACTATTTTTTAGTTAGAGGACCTGTAGAACCAGCACCTAAAAGCCATCGTCACACCCATATATTGAAGATTATCATCAGTAGACAAGACTTAGTTCCTCAAACGCCACTACAAGAAATTAAATTTATATGTATGCTCCTTTCCCCTCAAATTCACCCCCACTGATCTTCATTTGACATGTCCCTCATCACATGTATGAAATACATGATGGAAAAAATACCCGACATCAAGCCTGTGAAGATGAGTTTATCAGGATCATCACTAGTAGCAATGTTGTTAAAAATAGTAATTTGATTCACATCAAGAATGGCCTGGATGAACCTAGGGTAACCACTAGCGACTCTAAAAGACTTGTTTAGGGTGTGGAAGCTTAGAATAATATCCAAACTACCTCCCAATATTACTACCAAAAATTGATTCTCCTTGTTCCCAATAACCCCTTCGAGGGATGTAGCAGAATCTCCATGTAAGGGTGAATCAGATTCCATATCCTAGATGGATGCATTCTCTAATCACACATGTTCAGTCCATATATGTCCTTTATAGTCCTACAAAGGGACCTACCTTCCAGAGCCTCCCACACAAGCATTGCATGAATCTCTTCCATGTTTGAGGAGACACTCCTCATGTTAATACCCCCTTCACGGAGAGGTCTTTCAAGACGTTTCCCTGACGCCTAATGATGTTTCCTTCCATCTTCCTATCCCATATGAAGGACACCATAATCTTGTATAGATTGGAAATCTCTCTCCTAGGAACCTGTAGGGTGGAGAGAATGTGCATGGTAATGGAAGCCAAGACACTATTCATTAATTTCATGTGGCCTCCAAAGGATAGGAATCTATTTTTCCAATTTTAGATGTGTCCCGAAATTTTCCTTATGAGTTTATCAAAATTATGGACCCTAAGAGATGAAGGACTAACCATAGCCCTGAGGTACTCAATGGGAAAAGATCTTCTTTCCATACTCAAGTTATTCGCCACATCCCTCTCCCTCTTATCAATGATCTTCTTAGTTGTATAAAAAATACTTTTCTCATTGTTCACCACCTACCCACTCCACTTGTATTATTCCCCTAGAAGCCCATTCAACCACTGAACTGACCATCTACTTCCATTGATAAATACAATTGTATCATCTATGAACATCTAGTGAGAGATACCCCTTGTAGAAGTCCTATTGTGGTAATTTAGAACTTTACCTGTGTTGTGTCCTTGATCACTATAGAAACTAAATGTATTTTGAGAGATAATGAAAATAGTTGGGGAAAAGGATCCCCTTGCTGGAGACCACATAAAACCTTGAAAAACCCAAACTGATTACCCATAAACAATGTTTAAATCCATGTCAAGATGAAGAATCATAAAAGAAGATCACCAGTCTAATTTGATAACCCCATGCAAGCCATGAATCTGGGAACAAATCCCCATTCCACCCTATAGTAGGCCTTTATCATGTCTAAAATTACCAAAAAATTGTCACTGAAAGATTTATTTTTGATGCCATTTACCATCTCTTGGACCACTCCAATTGCACCCTAAATTGAACTCCATTTAATGAAACCATGCTGTTATGAGGCCATCCAAGAATCTAGGTGAATATTAAGTATTTTGTTAAGAATGTGGGCCAGAATCTTGTACGGTACATTACACATACATATGGGTCAATACTGATCAAAGGACATGGGATGAAACACCTTAGGAATAAGAACCATCTTAGTTGCACAGGGAATACGTGGCAGATCCTCACCTGCAAAAAATCATCAATAACTCTCACTAGGTCCCCTTCAACAAAGTCCCATGTCTCCCAGTAAAATGATCCAGGGAATCCATCGGGCCCTGGTGAACTATTCAGGTTCAAAGACCAAATCACCACTTGAACCTCATCCTCATCTGAAGTCCTCCTCAGACCCCCATCAATGTCTTCTGAAACATAGCTTGGAATGCCCTAAAAAATCTCAGCAATACATATCAAAAACTCCCTGCCATAGTTGGGTTGGGAGCAACAAATAATGAATTGATATCCCCATTAACCATGGACCCTACCTCATCAAAGTCATTGGAGTAGGAACCATATTCTCTATGAATACTAGGCTTCTGAACACGTCAAGATTCTTTAATGCATGCATGAAAGTACCTAAAATTATGATACCCCTCACGAAGCCATCTGACTCTTGCTCCCTCTCGGGCCAACTGCTCCTATCTCAGAAGGGTATTAGTGAGATGATCTTTTTTTAAATCTAAGTTCATTAAACAAAAAGTCATCCCATTCTTGTTATAGAAAATTCTTCAAAAGCTCCACCTCTTTACTTAACCCAGTTAAGTCCTTATCGCAAGAAATAATATTCTTTCTCTAGTCATGAAGAAAGTTCTTGAGCCGTCTTAGATTATTGTGAAGAGAGATCCATAGATTCCCTCGGTGATGGAGATCCCAATATTCCCAAACTACATCGAAGAAACTAAGTTCCTCCATCCATAGATTTGGAAAACAAGACATAATCCTCCCTAGACGACCCTACTTCTAGAGAAATGTGGAGTGTAGAATGATAGGAATGATACTGAACTAGATCAACAACTTTGGAATCCGGGAACTTAACTATAGAAACCTCATTCATCAGGCCCTGATCAAGTCGACAGTAGGTACGTATCCCTCCGTGTTGGTTATTGCACCAGGTCAAACTTCTTCCCTCATAGCCCGCATCCAAAAGACATTTCTGGGCCATGAAAGAAATGAAATCCTGACTAGCATTACTAGGAAAAATCACCCCCCTTATTCTCCTTTAGGCATGCGATGATGTTGAAATCTCCCCCAATAATCCATAGGGAATCATCAGGGTTAACACCTTCTAACTCACTCCACAAATAATCTCAGTCATAGGCATTGTACTTGGAGTAGATGAATGATAAGAGAAACACTTGATTCCCAACTATAATTTTAGTGGTTAGTGACTGGTCTGATGGACTGATAAGATCAACGATCACATTTTCTTTCCAAAATAGCCATATATGGGAGTTGGGAGGATCCATGTGCATAAATATATGAATCCTGAGCCGTTGATCATACTCATTAATCTTTCTAGAGTTTTGTTTTTTTTTTGTGGCTCCCATGCTTGGTTACCACTATTTATAGTCTGTATTAATTGATTTAACACATACGCTAAAAACTCAATATCAATTCCCACCATTCCAGGTTATTAGTTTTGAAGAATATGATCCTCCTTTTCCCTTACTACAACATATTCATTATTTTGTCTATGTAAAATAATTATAAAATAGACACGGTATTATATTAATTTACATGGAAATATTCAAATAATATTTCATGATAATATAACTATAGGTTATTATAAACAAAGTGTTTTTTATAAAAACATCATGACCTCTAAATTTATCAAGTGGTTTTTGTCTAATTACAACTATAACAACTCATAAAATAAAAACCCATAATAATGAGTTTAATAAAAAAGATATAAATTTATTATATTTCAAGGATCTTTTAAGATTAGTGTTTTATAGAATTTGTAAAATCATAACATAATGAATTCGACACATCCACACTGTATAAATTTTTTCAGAAACAAATTCCTATAATGAAACTTTTTTAGAAACATTTTAATGTTCCTTATATTATCATTATTAATTTTTTTCATTTATTAACAAGGTCTATTTAGCTATTAAACTAGTTAATTTTACATTTAATGTTTTGGGGTCATTCATTCTAAAACAACTTTGTTGTATTGACCAAAGAAAAATGGGTCAGAAAATGGTTCCATAATATTTCAATAATATTAATCATTTGATAAAAACTTATTTATTTATTATATGTTATTTGAGAAAAATTCATGCAAAACAGTTATCAATATTAAAACACATCATTCATGGAGGTGATAGTTTGTACATGCACATGAGAAAAGTTTCCATTTTCTAATGGATGGGGTCAAAAAAAACATAGAGAAGATTTTATCTTTACCAAATCACAATTAATTTATAAATGTCATATATATTCATTATATCCATCTATATGACTATCCATGTTATGTGGTGATGAAAATTGAGATATATCACTTTGTGGAGGTGCTAGTTCAAACATACACGAAAGCAAAATTTTCATTTTATATTTTTTAGAAAAGTGGTAGAAAATAATTATCCCATTAAAATTATTACATTTTAATATATTAATGGTATAAATTTCAGTTTAGAGGAGGTGGAATAAGAAAGATAATTTAAAGATCATAGTTAGAACATATACCTCTTCCTTATATAGTCTTATTTGGAAAAAAATCTTAAGGATTATTGGATTAGTATTTTGACTTGGATAAGGATTTCAGGAAGGTATTTGCGTAGGGTTTTGTTAAGATAAAGTGATCAATGTTTATGTATAAGTGGGGATACGATTTTTCCTTTAATAAGTGAGAGGAGTGACACTCTTATAAATATGATTCTTTTAAAATAATATAAATCAAGGAAAAGTTTCAAAAAATGGATAATATTTCTTAGATAAGACCCCATAGTGATAAAATAAACTCATAAAATAAATTTAGGTTAGTTTTAGATATATTTTAAGCATTCTATTTTTTTAACCCCCAACCCACATTAACCCTTACTGTGGTGACATGGTTTTATTTTGGTAACATAATTTCATGACTAAAAATAAAATTAAACCTATTAAATAATTTGAATATTCTAATTTAAAATATAGAATCCAATTTATAATATTAAATTTATATGGGTTTTTAAAATTACATTTAATATAATTAAAAAAACTCAATGAAATACAGTTTTTAAATAAATTCCTTTTAAAGAATAAAAATGATTTTAGACCATTGAAGGATAGAATTGATCCCCAAGACATTTATTATTTTCTAACTAAACATTGGATAGTTATGTACCATTAATAAATCAACACTAAAAGGTATATTTTCAATACTTAAATAAAGGAAAAGTAATGGTAGTTGAGAATATATCATTTTTTACTATTCACAAAAAAATCAACTATTTCTAAAAAATCCAAAAAAACACCCAATGATAATTTTTAAATTAATACATAAATAATGAAATCCATTTCAAAAAATTAAAAATCTTGAATTTTTTGATTTTATTGTTAATTAAAACCATATAATACAAGGAAAAAAGATTAGTTGGATTCAAATTATTTCTTTTTATACTAAAAATTTACTTAAAATTATTATAGTGAAAATATATCAATAAAATATTTTCATTAATATTAATAATAAATAAAATTGATTAATTATTAACATAACCTAGGTTATCATAAAAGCTTAAGAACATACGTGGTTAGTGGCACTGTCTTCAGAATAATGAAATGGGAAAGGGTAAGTACAAGCATAAAAATTCACTTATGTTCTATAGATGTGGTGAAATTAGACACTTAAATACTTATTTTAAAAGAAAAAGGCGTGTGGAATATGATGAAGTTGAGTAGAGGACATAAAGAAATTTAACAATAAATTTTAGAAAATATAAAAACCTGCTAATGAAAAAAAAATTAAAAATGAAATAAGGGGAGCATGAACAGTAATAAAGAGAATGATTTCTATTATTCTATTAGTTATTATAAGTAATAGTATACTATAAATGTCATAAACTTTATGGAACATGTTGAAATATAATGAGATATAATAAGTAGTAATGATAAACAAGAAGAAACCTACATGGAGCTTGTGATAAAAGTTGAGCTTTAAGTGTGTCTTGAATAGAAAAAACACAACATAAGAAAGAAATAAAATATCTTAAAAAATAACTTCACAAGTTTAGTAATGACAAGGATAAGGTTAAAAATAGATAAAATGGTCAAATTGAGAATATCAATATTCTTTTAGTAAATATTTTTGATCTATAATGGATTATAAAAAAGTATAAAAGATGGTTATTTCGGAAGAAGAAAATGACATAATTGATTAAAGGTGACATAAGGTTGAGAATACACTAGTGAAAATGATAAATTTCTATGATAAATTATTGTATGTAAAGTAAACTTCGTCACAAAATACTGAAAAATATTGAACAATATTTCTGGTATAATCTCACATGTGATACTTTAAAATTGCATGTTTAAACTTCAATTATATGTCTTAAAAGAAAATATAAGAAATATTAGATTGGGAAAAGTCTATATAAGATATAATCTATTGAAAATAAACATAAAGTTTCTCTAAAAAATAAAAAATCTTCTAAACCTAAATAATAAAAGGATGGATTTGTACCAAAACAACATGCTGGAAGTGATAAAAAAATCCAAAGTTTCAAGGAAGAAGTAGGTTTAAGGGGTATTGTCAGTGTTATAGATTTTTTAAACATAAATAATACATTTTATTGTAATATATATCTTAAATAGAACCATATAAGTATATAATCAATTGGCGTATATCCAAATAATAAATTTATATTCCTTTTAAACAAGTAGATGGTGAATGAAATTTAATCTATATTGCCTATCCAAAATATTTTTGGTTGTCCTAAATTGTTCAGTGTGACCAATAAAAATATTGTGATGAATATTTCATGATTCTAATACGAATATAGAATAAAAAATATGATATAAAAGATTATTCTTATAGAGGAAACATGTATGAAGAGTAAATTATTATTAAGTTGCATCTTGAAGTTAACAGGAGGATAAATACAGGGATTCTTGACTGTGGCTTCCCATCCCATATGATAGAAGACCTTAAGAAATTAAAACATACTAAATAAAATGACGGTGGTTTTTTTACCATTGTAAATTAAATCTCATTAAATAAGAAAGGAATTAGCACAGCTAAAATTGAATCCTAGAAACTGAAGTCAAAATAGTTTTTTATGGATGGGTTTAAACAAGACTTACTGAGTGTGATTCATATTTATGATGAAGAAAATTATATTTTCCTAAAAAAACTGGCCTCGTAAATAGTATAAATGTGGTAAAATATTTTACTAGAGGTTATATAACTAATTATATCTCTTTTCAAATTAGATGACCAATTAATTATTTTTAAATGAGCTCTAAAGGTGAAAACAGGTTTTGTAATAGAAGGTTGCTCCACCTCTTTTAACGATTTAAAAAAAATATTTCAAAGAGAGATGTGGTTAATGACTTTCCTCATCTCAAGAGTGAAATATAAGACATCTGTGAAATCTAGTAAAAAATAAATATGACTCAATGATGTCTTAAGAGGGTTGAATTCCAGTCAACCAGGTCACCAGAGTTGTTACATAATAATTTTTGTTGGAAAATAAGGAACAAATCCACTCAAGGTGATCTTTATTTCATTATAATCACTATTTATTATACCAAAATTACTAGTGTGATTTAAATAAAATATAAATTATAATTAATGGAAATGTAAATACTTTTCAAGAGAATATTTGATAAAGAACTAGGGTTCTGTATCAGGAAACTCGTATTTGATAATGGTAGTGTGTTTATAAGAAAATAATTTGAGTCTTATCTTGAAAAATATGGACTCAATAAATAATATTATACTATTTATATACCCTAAAAATGGATAATAATGATGTAAGAATAAAATATTGGTAAATATGGGGAGAACCATGCTAACAAATTATAACATATTAATATTTTACATGGGATAGGTTGTATGCAAAGTATTGAATATCCAAAAGATGTTTTTGTTAAGAACAAGTTCAAATATAACAACATATGAGATATGTAATAAGAAATAAATGAATGAGGACTACTTAAAATTATTTCAAACTCCTTATTCAATGATGATATATAATAATAATCATGAAAAGATTAATGTGGAGGTCAAGGAAGAAATCATTTTGGGGTATTTATTCCAATGAAAGGGATAAAAATATTAAAACAATGTGAATTATAATGTATAGGACTATTATGATGTGAAAATAATTGAGAGTAAACTCAACATTGATTTTTTTAATGAATTGTATTTTGAATATTATGTTGCATATATTTAGAAGGTTCTAGGGGAAAATAGTGAGGAACATTCTATAAATGAACCACATGTTGTTAGTATTTATTCCAGGCACATGTGCCTCAATATGGTTGGTGGGGACTCTTCAAGTGCATCCACGAGACCCAAGATCAAATTCGGGAAAAGGTGTATTTCAGTGGTATTGTAGCAGTAATGTAGCATGCAATATAGTAGGTACTATATTAGGTATTGTTTGGTACTATAGTAGCCAGAACTATTCACCTTTGGGCCAATGGTTTGGTCCTTGGGTCCTTTAAGGCCTTCAGGCCACCTGGGCCATTATCTCAGTAAGGATTTTGAGCCTATTTACAACCTTTGGGCCACCTCAAGGCCTTAAAAACACATGATGTGTAGTCACAACTAGATATATTCTACAAGTAACAATCCCCATAAGAGGATTTAGAGCAGGTTCATTCACCAAAGATGAGCTATCAGATTTGGAATAATGAGAGGGTATGATAATTTTCATTGGTACTAGGATTATGCATCTATTCATAGGGGGATATCCAATCATCCATCCGAAGATAGAGAGTTGATCAGGATGCAGATGCTGGGGAGGGGCAGTTTCAAGTAATCATATTCTATATAAATTTTTCTAACACATTCTATTCATGTATTTTCATTAAGACTACGAGGCCTGTAAGGGTTCCCCTTCAACCCTTAAAATGAGGATCATCAAAAATGAATAGAAATTGAAGGCCTTATGGCCATTCAGACATTAATATTTACTTTTTTCATACTAGTTATGAAGAAGAGGCTGTCGAAGAAAAAAATAAGAAGAATCAAAAGAAAAATAATCATGTGTAAGAAGATAATATAATGGGAAACCATAATTGTCTAGTTTTTAATAGATGATTATTGACACTTGAAAAAACCTACTCTTATCTCATATATTGAACCAAAATTAGTGATTAAATACTTTAATAAAAAATAATTGGTTAAGGATATGAAGGAGGAGCTGGACTGAAAATATAGAAATTCCACTTTGGATCCTTTAATAGTAATAAGAATATATAAATGTAATTAGTACCATGTGGGTATTTTGGAATAATCTAAATGATAAGGTATAATTCACATAGAATAAATACAGACCAATTTGAAAGGGATACTCATAGGTTTTTAAGAGGTTATTTTAAAGAGTCATGATCTTTAATTAAAATATTGGAGGCCCTTATGATATTCCTAGATGTTGGAAATTACATGTAGTTGAAAATTTATCAAATGGATGAAAAATCTATTATCATGAATGGAGAGATAGAATAATAAGTCAATATTGAGAATCCAAAAGGATTTTGTTCTTGAAAATTATAGAATAATGATTTGTAAAATGAAAAAAACTCTTTATAGGCTAAAATATGTCTCCGTACCTTAATATTTGTTGTTATAATGGTTCTTCATAAGTATGTGGTACACAATGGTAATGGTGAAAATAAAATTATACATCAAATAAATAAATACAGGTACTCTTATTGAGATTTTATATGTTGATGACATTATTTTTGAAATATATTAAGAATGTTAATTTGAATAATTTTTGAGGAAAATAATGAATGAATTTGATATGTACATGTGGGTAGAATTAAGTTACTTTTTATGATTTCAAGTGATTTTCATAGAAACTTTTATTTATAAATCTCAAGAGAAATATACAAGGGATTTATTGTTGAAATTCTTCATGTGAGATTCCAAATCAATATCTACACCAATGAAAGTTATAATGATTTTTACTATGGATTTTTAAATAATAATTTTGAATCAAAGAGTGTTTAAAATAAAAATTAGTAATTATATTTATCACACTAATTCATACCATAAAATGTTGTTATGGTGAGCTTTTGTGCCAAATATCAATGTGATCTAAAATAATCACACTTGATGGATTCTAAGAGAGTTCACAAATAAATCAAAGGGAAATTTATTTTTTCCTTGTTATATTGTAATGTTTCACATGTGAATTTTTCTTGATTCACTCAGGAAATCTATGTAAGATATTTTGATGAGAAAAAGTCTTCTTTAGGTGTAATTTTTCTACTATGAAGTAGTTTTGTGAGTTAGAACTGTAAAAAATATAACTCGGTCAAATTGATCACAATAGAGGAAGAATATATTGATTCTACCAATGCCTTTACCAAGTTGATATGGTTGAAATAGTATCTTGAAGACTTTACAGAGAAGTTTCTAAGACCTCTCAAATTTTAATGTGATGAAAAAGGTTATATCGATCTCTCTAAAAAACTAGTAAAACATTAAGATCAAATCAAATAAAAATCACGTTTCACTTCATAAAATTGAAGGTTTTCAATGGTGATATTAAGTTAGAGTTCATTTCTACTCGATATAAATGTGATACTATTTTTACCAAGATAATTATCAAGGACATGCTTGAGTTGTTGAGGGTAAACATGAATATTCATCCATACCCCATCAATTTTTTGAATTTTAGGTTCCCCACTATGATTTGTATGTATTGAAAAATAGTGATAAGAGTCATAAACCTATCTCTTTACTAATAAGAATCTAAATATATTTTTTATAAAAAAAACGGGAGAAATTATTTGAGGAGTTTTTGGATTAATGGTGGGATAATATAAGTCACTTAGCCAAAATATTCTTATCACTGAGGGATATAATTATATAAAAGATAATTTAAAGACCCAGAATTTCCATCTAACTTTTTTCAAATTAAATTCAAAATTTACAAGTCTGCGAAAATTGATGGCACGTGATTCCAAGACCCGGAGTGCCCGTAATAAATTTCTGAACTTTTTTATGGGTACGTTTAGTAAACATGCGAGTGGGTTTTTATAACTTTTGATCCAGTGCTCGGAATTGAAATATGAGGGTACAGTTGAACTCGTAGTGCCAGTATTCAATTAAGGAGACTTTCACCTCAATCGTAGTAGGTTGATGGTGAAAGATAGTTTTTTGGGATTTTCTTGGAAAAATAAAAATAAAATTATTTATCATTTTATTTTTATTCTTGAAACCTCCCTTGTGTGTGTTATGGTGGTGGGGACCACCCAAGTATAAACTCCCAATTTGAATTCCTAGAGGTGGGTACCACCTAACTCGTCTTAATGGGGGACAAACCTCTCAACTCCCTCTTTAATGAGGAGGATCCTCTTGAACTTCCTCTACATTAATTTTTCCAACTTTTGTGTATGTGACAACTTAATTTCTTCTTAAGTTAAATTATATTGGCATCACTTTCCTTTAGGTTGGAAAAGGAGAGAGCTCTTTGAGGATTACTTTCTTCGAATGAAGAATGCCAATGATGAACTTCTTCTTCGAATGAAGAACACCAATGAAGAACTTCTTATTCGAATGAAGAACGCCATTGAAGAGTGTTCTTCGGAATCAAGAAAGAGGACGACGCATGAACCGACAATTGAGGAAAACACTGATGACACCGACGTCTATCTTTTCTCAATGATTCATCTTCTTCCTTGTGACCTCATCATCATCATCAAGCAGATGAGGTAGGTGTTTATTTCTGTATGATTTTCAATTCTCATGTACTCCCCATCTAATTATTTTGTGGGATTGGGAAAAGTGATTAACAAGGGTTGTGGGAATTGATGTTTTTAAATATCTTCCATACTCGTTCATGATTCATGATTACATTCATCCTCTTGTTACCTCTCAAATACAGAGAGTTCGGGAAAAACAAAACTATCCCATCCTCTCCGCAATTCTTGTGATGATATACGGTGTTCTTTACGATGGAGGAAGATGACAACCATAGTGGGTTTTTGGCACCGATGAGGCATGAGATCGGTGGTCGGCACCTCCACCGGCTGCGACAAAGGCGACGATGTAACGGGGCTTCCCCACCACCCCTGCCACCCCATGGCCTCCACGCCACCCAACATCCAAACCGCCCTGTAGATGAGCTAGCACCCCACGGTCGGGCCACCGTCCATGGCTGAACCCCCGCAGTCAAGCTGCCGCCCCACGGTCGGTCCGCCGCTCCGTGGCTAAACCCCCACAGCATAGTCTCTGCCCCGTAGTTGGGCAGCTGCTCCGCGGCCGAACCCCCAAGGCCGAGCCACCGCCCCACATCCGAACTGCCCACGGCCGAGTGGCCACCCCGCGGCCCCGTGGAACCCCTACAGCGGAGCCTCCCTCGTGGAACCCTCCATGGCAGAGCCGCCCCGTGACCCCCCACAACACCTTGCATCTTACTGGAATACTGAGTTTGGGATTTGATAGACCTAGTAGGTCAGTCTGCCTAGTGGGCCAGGTCGACCTCGGCCAGGTCGGCCCAGGTCGGGTTGGTCCGGCTGGGTTGGACTGGACCTGGACCCACTTCAACCCATTTTACTCTCTTTTGGCCATAACTTTTGAATTGAATGTTCGTTTGATGAACCGTCAGTGGCGCTGGAAACATTGGAGAGATATGATCCCTTTGTAATACCCAAATGTAATTTTTCACAATGATAGGGTATAGTTGGGTTGGATCGAGCATGAATCCAATTGAGGCATCGGGTCTAAAATGCTATTAACTCACAGATCGGGAGGCTAATTGACACAATGTCTTTTGTGTTGAGACCCCTATGACGTGGCGGTCCTTTGAGATACTTCTTCGTGGTACTTCATGGATGTTGGAGTATCGACCAGTGGATTGGGAGTAGACTCTCCCATAGATGATCAAGCCTAGTACGGGAACCCAGTAGCTGGCTATGACGAGAAGACTGACTAGTGATCCTGTATGGGTAAGCTCTTAGTGATCATGTGTGGGTCATATCCTAGGTATCCTATGTGAGTCAGCTCTTAGTTATCCTGTGTGGGTCAGCTCTTAGAGATCCTATGTGGGTCATCTCCTAGTGATCCTAAGTGGGTCAGCTCATAGTGATCATGTGTGGGTCAGCTCCTAGTGATCCTGTGTGGGTCAGCTCCTAGTGATCCTGTGTGGGTCTGCTCCTAGAGATTCTGTGTGGTTCAGCAGCAGAGCCTCTTAACTGAGTAAGATGATTTAGTATCTATAAAAAATAGTCCATACTAACGTACTTAATTTATACCTGGTATGAGATGAGTTCTTACCTATGTGGTACGTTCCTTTGTAGTTTTCCTTCGTTTTTTGAACAATTGAGCTTTGGATTTTGGGTTGGACCCTCGGTTTCCTCATGATTGAGATGGGTTTACATGATAACTTAAGTATATGTATGGGCATATACCTATGTAGGCTTGACATTTGACTTCATTCTTTGAGGTCTATCCTTTGTGGATTTTGTGAGAACTCGAGGGTCTCAGGGTGCCTACTGAGTATCATTATACTCACCCCTTCATGGGCTATTCTTGTACCCAGTTGAATTTGGTGCAGACGTCAGACATCGTTGATCGAGGCTGAGGGTACCAGGACTGGACGGAGCCCAGAGGAGGTCCTTACGATGAGTCGGTACATGGAGGAGACGGACGGACATGGAGTGCTGAGGAGGCTATCTATACCTACCCTTCAGGTGGGAACCTCATAGGATGACCCATCAGCTATCTTCCTTTTTGCTTCAGTTTACTTGTACTTTCATTTTCTTGTACTTTCAAGTTGGTCTTGTATTATGGCCCCTTTTACTTATTGTACTCACTTTGTTTACTATTCATTTTCCTTGTGTTCATATCTTGCTGGGTGCTTAGTTGCGTGTGTTTACCAGTTATAAAGGTGATGCCTTCCTAGTTTTAGGGATTATGCCTTTTGGTACTGGTTTCCAACCACTGGCCTATGGAATACGGGCTTGGGTTAGTCACGACACGGGCCCCCGGGGGACGGGTCGTGACAAATTGGTATCAAAGGAGTCAGTTCTACCACAGAAAATAGGACTCTGATCTGTATTTTAATGGCAATAGTGATTAGTGTAGTGAGTGTGGTTATCAGTTTAGGGAATCCAATGTTTGTGCGGTGGCCAACGTATCCATACACCAGGACCCTGACTTCTGATTTCTCACTCATTACACGAAAACACTGATTTTTTGTGTATTTTCCAAAGTTTTCTTTGTGATCTTTTGAGTCAGATCACCAGGTATAACTTATTAACCCTAACGGACCTATTTTTTTTAAGATTCCCCTATGCAGACAGCCATCTAGGGTTCAGAGAGTAGCATGCACTAATAGCCCACTGAGCGACGAGGCCTCGGTGCAGGGCTTTCTTCCAGTATAGGCACCATTGGAGGTACCAGCGGTACCATTACACGTTGGGCCACTAATTCCACCATCCCCATCAATAGATGGTGTATGCTGATTGAGATCATTTCATGAGTTCCAACACCAGAAGCCACCTAGATTTAGGAGAGAGATGGACCCAGAGGCGGTTGAGGATTGGTTGGAGGTTGTAGTGAGAGTCTTCCGACTGTTAGGGACACCAGCTGATCTCTTGGTGATCCTTGCCACCAGCCTTCTATAGGCAGCATTAGGTAGATGGTGGAGCTTGATGCTCTAGGTTCACGATGAGGTGATGCTTCTCTATGCAGATTTCGAGAGCCTGTTTCATGCAGAGTTTGTTCCAGCGACACTTCACGCAGTGCGCATACCGGAGCTACTTCATCTACACCAGGGTAACATGATTGTGGCCCAGTACTCGGCGAGGTTCACTGAACTCTCATGTTACTTAGCAGATATGGTGTGGGACCCATTCTTCAGGGTACAGACATTTAAGCAGGGACTCAGGTAGGAGATCAGGGCTTTGATGATCTCACTTAGCATCCCGATGCAGGTAGTGGTGTTAGAGAGAGACCTCCAACTAGAGAGTTTCCTTACTGAGAAATCACCAACAGCGAGACCCACTACCAGTCATCACATAGAGGAGTCATATACAACTAGCAGGAGAAAGATGACTCATTGGTCCAAGAGGACCAGACCTATAGGTGGACAACCACAAGATTTAGGGTCAGTTGTATGAGGCACTAGAGGCAGAGACAGCTATGCCAAGACCGGGTAGTATTACGCATGCAGCGGGTAGGGTCACATGGATCATGACTGTCTGACCCACCATATAGATGATCAACAGGAAGATGAAGTACCTCTCATACATAGATAGAGAGTCGACCGAGGAGGTCCGCAGGGAGCAGGCGAACATGGAAGAGGAGCTGGTCGTGCAGTTAGCAGTGGGTGATGATTTGAGATGTTACTGCCACCACCACCCGGAGGTCCACCCCGACCACAAGGAGTAGGTGGACATGGGAGAGCTCAGTTCCTTGCAGCTAAAGACTATGACCACAACACTTTGGAGATGATATGATGTATGATATGTGTCCACCATACCTTAGATGCAGTATTTTTAGACACAGGTGCCAGTCATTCTTTTATTACCACTACCATCATTCAGAGTTCAAAGATTCTGACGGAGTCGTGGCTCAATCCATACATCTAGAGACTCCTATGAGAGTGGATTTGACAATTACGCATTGGTTCTAGTAGTGTGAGCTTACTCTGAGAGGTGAGATCTTTGGTTGGGATCTCCTAGTAGTGGTGTCGAGTCCTTACGACATCATCTTGGGTATGGAATGGTTGTCTATAGTCCATGCTCAGATTAACTATATTAGGCGCAATGTGCGGTGTGTCCACATGTATGGGACCAGGTTTACCTTTATTGGAGATAAGGGAGCCTTTTTTGCATATGATGTACTTACCCGGAGGAGAGTGCAGCTGATCACTCATCAGTTGGCATGCCATACCCTCGGAGCGGTTGATGTGGAGAGTGTAATCTATCCTATAGTGGTGGACCAATACGCATATGTCTTCTATAATAATTTTTTGGGTCTACCTCCTCGATGTGAGGTGTAATTTTACCTTGACTTGTACACTGGGATGGAATCGATATCTACACGATCGTATCGGATGGATCCCACAAAGCTTCGTGAGCTGCAGCTGCTGCTAGAGGACTTTCAGGGTATAGGATCCATCTGGCCCAGTGTTTCCCCTAGGGAAGCCCTGATTCTATTCACCAAGAAGTAGGATGGGAGCATGAGAATTTCTGTTAACTATCGTCGCCTAAAACAGGTCACCATGAAGAACAAGTACCCACTTCTGAGGATTAATGACCTCTTTGATCAACTAAAGGGAGCATAGTGGTTCTCGAAGATAGACCTCAGATCAGGCTATCACAAGCTCAGACTGTGAGAGAAGGATGTAAAAAAGATGGCTTTCAGTTGTCGGTGTGGCCATTATGAGTTCTTGGTTTTTCCATTCAGTGTAACCAATGCTCCAGAAGTGTTCATGGGACTCATGAACATGATCTTTTAGCCATACCTTGATCACTTTGTAGTAGTATTCATCAACAAAATTTTGATATACTCATCTATAGAGTAGGATCATGCCTATCATTTATAGGTAGTACTGGACACACCCTGAGATCCCCATATTTATGGTAAGCTCTCAAAGTGACAGTTCTAGATCCGAGAGGTTCACTTTCTAGTACATGTCATATCGGAGGCCGGAGTTCAAGTGGATCAAGATAAGATTGAGGCAGTACTTTCATGGGATCTACCTAGGAGTGTGATGGAGGTACGGAGTTTCCTAGGTTTGGCCAGATACTAATGGAGATTTGTGCCAGATTTCTCCAGAGTTGCAACCCCACTATCAGTGTTAACGAAGAAGGGGAAAACCTTCATCTGGTCGGAGAGATTATATTAGAGTTTTAAGGAGCTGAGGCAAAGGCTAACTAGTTCCCCCAACATGAGTCTTCCAGAATAGGGCATAGGGTAGGTAGTCTACTGCGATGCATCAGGGACTAGAATCAGATCTGTCTTGATGTAGGTGTGAGAAGTGATCACATATGGTTCTTGAAAGTTGAGACAACATGATCAGAACTATGATACCCATGACCTGGAGTTAGATGAAGTGGTCTTATCCTTGAATATGTGGAAACATTTCTTTATGGGTGAGTTTTTTCCATTGTACTCTAATCACAATAGTCTCAAGTATATATTCTCTTAGAAGGACCTGAACCTGAGACAAAAAAGTTTTCTTGAGTTCCTCCAGGACTATGAATTCAAGATAGTATATACTCCTGGGAAGGGAAATGTTGTAGCAGATTCTCTCAGCAGGAGGACTGGTATACAGCTTCTAGGTGAGGCGACATAGCCACTGGCTGCTTTGCAGATATCCTTTGTTGATAGAGATAGAACAACTTTTCTTCAGTCTCTTACAGTCACTCCCCCACATCTTCAGTGAGTCAGGGAGGCGCAGCATGGGGACACTGACTACGAGACACAACATGCTCAGATATCCACAGGATAGGCACCTGAGGGATTTTCTGAAGGTGGGGAGCACATCATCCTTTTCAGAGGATGTACCATCGTACCAGTGTCACTTAAAGTGGATGAGTTGACGGAGTTCCACACATCCCCTCTAGCAATATATCCAATAGTGGAAAAGATGTATTGGGATCACCGACGACAACACTAGTGGCCAGGAATGAATAAAGTAGTTGCAGAGTTTATCTCTCGGTGCCTCACTTGTCAGCAAGTAAAGGCGCAGTATCAGGTACCAGCAGGCTTGGTTTGGCCTTTAGAGGTTCCAGAGTGGAAGTTGGATGGGATATCCACGGACTTCATGACATTAATTCCATTTAAATACAAGGTTCATGACTTGATATTGGTGATCGTTGAATGACTCACCAAGTTGGTCCACTTCCTACCAATCAAAGAGCAGAGTTCAGTAGAGAGATTAGGACACCTTTATGTGCATGAGATTATGAGGCTATATGGAGTACCCTCGATGATTTTCTCCGATCGTGATGCACGTTTTACTTCCCAGCTATGGAAGGGGTTGAAGGAGGCTTTTGGGATGCATCTTCGTTAGAGAACTACCTTCCATCCCCCGATGGATGGCCAGACTGAACGGACCATTCACACACTCGAGGACATGCTATGGGCTTGTGTCCTCGACTTCAGTCACAGTTGGGAAGATCAATTTACTTTGGTGGATTTTTCATACAACAACAACTATCACTCCACCATTGAGAGGGCACCTTTTGAGGCATTTTATGGGAAACCATGCAGATCACCTTTGTGCTAGACTGACCTAGGGGAGTCAGCACTAGTGGGACCAGAAATGGTACAGGCTACCACATAGAAGGTGTTGATCGTCCAAGAGTATATGAAGAGTGCACAGAGGATGAATAAGTCATATGCCAACATGAGAGGAATACCATTGGTGTTTAAGGATGGTGACCACGTCTTTCTACAGGTCTCACCTTGATGAGGTTTACTGAGATTTGGATGAGGTGGAAAGTTATCTCTGAGGTTCATCGGACCATTCCAGGTCTTGATTAGAGTTGGTGAGGTGGCTTACTACTTAGCACTTCCACCTCAGTTGCACAGAGTGCACAACGTCTTCCACATATCCCATCTGAGGAGATACGTGCATGACCCTTCTCACATCGTCGACCATGGCGAGCTGGATGTCGATGATGGGGAAACATTTACGTAGATTACAATATAGATTGAGGATTAA
Organism: Viscum album; assembly: GCA_963277665.1. Lineage (NCBI taxonomy): Eukaryota > Viridiplantae > Streptophyta > Magnoliopsida > Santalales > Viscaceae > Viscum > Viscum album. Next base: position 1,245,086,913 of record OY728153.1, read on the forward strand.
CAGGAGTGGTTCATTCATGGGAGTTCGATAGTTCTGGTGCATGTTCGCTGGGAGGATGGGAACCTCAAGAAGAATTCATGGGAGCGGGAGGCTCAAATTCGTGCTCAGTAACCCCCACTTGTTTTCCTATTTTTGAGTTGTGGCTTATGGGGACACAAAGCCCTGAGGTGGGGAGAATGTAAAGACTCGTAATTTCCATGTATTGTTTTTTAATTAAATGGGAATTTCATGAGTCCGCAAAAATTAACGGCGCGTAATTCCATGTCTTGGAGTGCCTAGAATGAATATTAGAACTTTTTTACAGGTATGTTTAGTAAACGTGATAACAGGTTTTTCTAACTTTTGAACTGGTGCTCGGAATTGAAATTTGAGGTCACCATTGAACTCGCAGCGCCGATATTTGATTAAGGAAACCTTCACCTTGACCATAGTAGGTCGATGGTGAAAGATAGTTTTTGGGATTTTTGTGGGAAAATAAAAATAAAATTATTTAACATTTTATTTTTATTCTTGAAACCTCCCATGTGTGGGTTATGGTGGTGGGAACCACCCGACCATAAACCCCCAATTTGAATTCATAGTGGTGGGGACCACCCGACCCCTCTTAATGGGGGAGAAACCTCTCTACTCCCTCTTTAATGAGATGGAGCCACTTGAACTTCCTATACATTAATTTTTCCAACTTTTTTGTGTGTGCCAACTTAATTTCTTCGTAAGTTAAATTATATTGGAACATCTTTTTCTTTGGGTTCTCAAAGGAGAGACCTCTAGGAGGATTACTTTCTTCGAACGAAGAACACCAAAGAAGAACTTCTTTTCGGAATGAAGAACGCCAATGAAATTCTTTTTCTCTAAATGAAGAATGCCATCAAAGAATGTTCTTCAGAATTAAGAAAGAGAACGATAAACGCACTGAAAATCGAGGAAAACAAAGAAGACACCGACGTCCGTATTTTCCCAATGATTTTTCTTCTTCATCACGGACTTGCCGACGTTATCAAGAGAACGAGGTAGGAGTTTATCTATATATGATTATCACTTCCCATGTACTCCCCTTCTAATTATTTTACAGGATTGGGAATAGAGATTGGAAAGGGTTGTGGGGATTGATGTTTATAAATATCTTCCATACTCATTCTTTATTAATGATTACGATGAGACACTTTTTACCACTCTAATTCGGAGAGTGTGGGCCAAACAAACATGGCCCTTCCTCTGTGTAATTCTTGTGATGATATGTGATGTTCTTTGCGACGGAGGAAGATGGAAACCGGAGCAGATTTTTGGCACTGATGTGGAACGAGAACAGTGAATGACACCTACATCGACCGCGACGAAGATGAAGGAGCAATGGCGCTGCCCCGCCAGCCCACGGCCTCCGCACCCTACGGAAATACCACCCACGGCCACAGCACCACTCCACCGCCGAACCACCTTGCAGCCGAGCCACGGCCCCGCGGTTGGGCCGCCGTCTGCCGCCGAACGCCGGCGACTGAGCCACCTCCCCACAGCCAGGCCACCGCTCTATGGCCTAACCTCCATGGCAGAGTAGCTGCCCCATGGAAAAGACCCCACTCTGTAGCTAAACCCTCATAGCTGAGCCGCCACACAGCAGTCGGACCGCTGGGCTACCGTCTGCGGTCGAGCTGCCCTGCGGCCGAGCCACCCCGTAATCCCTCGCGGCCCCTCGCGGCCCTCGCGGCCTGCCAGACCGCCCAGCGTGGGTCGGGCCGAACCCAAATTTTTTGGTCGCATTGTGGGACGGGCCAGACCTAGCGGGTCAGGCCTTTTCGGTCTGACTGGGTCAGACTGGACCCAGACCCACTTTGACCCATTTTACTCTCTTTTGGCCATAACTTTGGCATCGAACTTTTGTTTGATGAAGTGTCACCGGTGATAGAAAACATGGAGTGAGACAGTCCCTTTGGTATACCCCACTATAGTTTTTAGAAAAGGATGGGGTATGGTCGGGTTGGATCGAGCACAAATCCAACTGGGCCCTCGGGACTAAAAGGAAAATAACTCCCAGACAAGGCGTCTAATTGATGCACCGTCTGTTGCGTCGAGACCCCTATGATGTGGCGGTCCTTTGAGATAATTCTTTGTGGTACTTCATGTAAATTAGAGTATCGACTAGTGTATTGGGTAGAAGACTCTCCTAGAGACGAGAAAGTCTAGTGCGGGAACCCAGTAGCTAGCTGTGACGAGAAGACTGACTAGTGATCCTCTGTCGGTCAGCTTGTAGCCATCCTGTGTGGGTCAGATCCTAGGGAACCTTTCTGGGTCAGCTCCAAGTGATCCTATGTGGGTCAGCTCCTAGAAATCTTGTGTGGGTATGCTCATAGAGATCCTATGTTGGTTAGCTCCTAGTGATTCTGTGTGGGTCAGCAGTAGAGCCTCTTAATGGAGTAAGATGATTTAGTTACTATAACTAATCATCTCTACTACTGTACTTATGTTATACCTGGTATGAGCTAAGTTTGTACCTATGTGGTACTTTCCTTTTTGGGTTTCTTTCCTTTGTGGAACAGTTCAATTTTGTGATTTTTAGTTGGCCCCTATGTTTCCTCATGATTGAGATGGGTTTACTTGATAACTTAGGTATATGCATGGGCATATACCTAAGTACAGTTGGCAGTTGACTTCATGCTTTGAGGATTATCCTTTGTGGATTTTGTGTGACCTTGTGGGTCTTAGGGTCCCTACTGTGTATCGTTATACTCACCCATATATGGCTATTCCTATACCGTGTTGTATTTGGTGTAGACGTCGGACAGTGTTGATCACGACTGAGGGTACTAGGACAGGACGGTGCCCTGAGGAGGACCTTACGACGAGTCGGTACACGGAGGGGATGGACAGAATTGGAGTGCTAAGGAGGTGATTGGTACCTACACTTCATGTAGGAACCTTTGAGGATGACCCAGTAGCTATATTCCTTTTTTCTCCAGTTTACTTGTACTTTAAGTTTCTTGTACTTTCCAGTTGGGCTTGTATTCTGGCCCTTTTTACTTACTATACTCACTTTTTTTATTATTCAGTTTCCTTGTGTTCATATCTTATTGTGTGCTTGGTTGTTTGTGTTTATAGGTTATAAAGGAAATGGCTTCCCAGTTTTAGGGATTACTCCTTTCGGTGCTAGTCATCAACCCCTGGCCTATGGAAGGCGGGCTTGGGGTAGTAATAGGACGGGCCCCGGGGGACGGGTCGTGATAGATAATACTTTATTTAGTGGTGTAGTGTTAATATTTTTCTCCTTAATAATGGATTTTATTTGGGTTTTCTTGGAGTTAGTTGTTAAAACTGGAAAAAATACAAAGGGGGGTGATTTAAGAACACAATGTAATTTTTAAAGAGGGTTGTATTTAGTTTTTAACTATTCATGAATATAAAAATAATTTATTAAGGAATTATTTGTTTGGTTATTGAATATATTTTTTAATTCATTTTTTAAACAAAATTATGAAGAATTTGAGGATATTTGATATTTATTTTTAATGATTTAAAATTTTAAATAAAATATTGTCTGTGTACTATTTTGTAAGAGTTATTATATGACCTAGAGTGAGATTTTGGAAAGGAAAAAACCTAGGATAAGTAAGTTCAATGTTCATAAGATTAATTTATTACATGTGAATATAATTTTAGGATTCATTAGAGTTATCAATGAATTTGAAATAGAAATTGGGGACTTGAAAAAGTCTGAAAATAATTTTGAAGAGTAATTGAATGACTTCAGAAGGGTAACTGGGTGAGTTCGTAAGATTCATTTTGAAACTAGAATTAAAAAATAGATAAAGTCATAGAATGTTCACAATATTTATATAGGCATTTTTAAGATTCAATAATTTTTTTAGAAGATTAAGTGTTTAGTTCATTAGTGTCATTTTGACTCTTGAATGGAAAATTGGAAAAGACACGGTATGTTTGTAGGAGTCATATATAACTTCAATAGGAAAACTTTATTGGAAAAATTTTAAGATATTTTCATAATAAATTATTCCAGGGGTGGAAATATGAAGTTGTAAGATCTATTCTTCAGGATATTAACCATAGAAATACTAGAATTAAGGTTTTGATTCATTATAAGAATAATGAACAAACCAAATGATACCCCATGGAATAGGAATTATTTATGAAATGATAAAAGTCACTATGCTGAAGTACTCTATATATGAAAACATGTATTAAAACATGAAATAAATTGAAAATATCACAGATTTTTTGGTGATTTATAAGAAGGAAATACCATGAGTCTCATAGAGAATTAAATTAGGATTATTAACTAATATTTCAATGATATCTAATCAATAAATATTTTTGACTCATTTTAAATGAGATAAGTTCATGATACCAAATATATTAAGGGATTTCAATATTTGAATATAGAAATATTATTAATTATATTCTCAATGAATATAAATTTAGATAATTAATTAGTTAAGGTAAGTGATCAAGATATTAAAATTTCTCAACCAATGTTTTTTTTGGGTTACAGAACATTCATATCAAAGAAGAAAATTGAGAATATTGATCGGGGATGTGACTGCATTTACTGTAAATTTTTTAGGAAATTTGGATATATTTTTTGTTAATAAGAGGCATTCTTTTAAGAAAAAATAAAGCCAGTGTTTCTATATGTTTTCTCATGAAAAATTCCATTATTACGAATGATTGGGGAGGAATATAAATGTGTATGTAACTTTAGGAATACATAATTAATAGACAAAGACTTGATTTAAGAGAAAAAGAACTTTTTTAAGACTAGTGGTTCTAGTAAAAATGATTCCCTCATTAATTTTATTCCTCTAAAAGGATTTAGGTAATAATTTTACCCTTTCCTTGTACTAGCATTAACATCCCTAAAATATTCCGTTAAGAACACTATCCCTCTCTTATAATTACTTGAAAATTATATTGATAAAATATTTATTTGAACTCAACATAATATTACAAAGTATTAGTTACCCACATTTGGTTTTAAACCTATAATAATATTTTAGGTTTCATGAATCTTTTAGTATTTTTTCATATGAGTGAGAGATTGTTTTATAGCATTTGGATCATGTCATTACTACATCATAGGGGAATGAATTTATTAAATAGGTACTATTGATTCACCACCCCACCCCTTAGTTGTCCTATAACTAATTTATAGACTTCTTGAAATAAAAATATGAAGCTGTAAAAAACATATAAAGACTTGTGTGAAAAGGTTATTAAAAGGTGGAAGGAATTCATTTTCCAGAGTCTTTATCACTGGTTTCTATACTTAATTCCATTAGGATATTTCTTACTATTTCATTAAAAGGTGATACAGGAAATTTTAAACTGATATAAGGTCATCCTTACTAAATAGAGAGTTAGAAGAGGATGTTTACATTAATGAACCTAATAGTTTCCTTCTTGGTGAAGATGAAAGATATGTTTTTCAGGCTAAATAAAACTTTATATAGGTTAAAAATACCCTAAGAAAATGGTATTTCAAGTTACACATGTTATTAATGATGAAACAATTTAATAAATATTGAGTCTACCATAATATCTGTACTATAGAAGATGAATATATATTATTGATTATTATTGACTATGTCAATGACGTCATTTTTACGGAAATAAATAAGGTGTGTGTGAATATTTTTCATTATAAATGAATAAGTTATTTGATATTTCCATAAATTGAGAGTTAATATAAAGTTTTCGGCTTACAAATTTCTCTAGAGAAAGATCATATCTTTATTTATAAAGTAAAATATGTCCAAAAATGTCTAAATAAGATTTTAATGCAGCATTCAAACACAATTTCTACAAAACAATAACATGGGAACAAAAATTTTGAAATACTTAAAAGGAAAATAAGTTGACAAAATATAATTTTAAAATATTATTGAGAGTTTTATTTATTTTACATAGTTTATATATGATATAGTTTATTCAATTACATAATCTTATAGGTATCAAATTATACCCTATAAAGATTATTCTTAGCTATATTAACTGAGTAATGGATTATAAAATGAAATATAATAGTAATAGAATACATGAATTTTTCTAAAATACAGATGATTATAGGGTTGGAAATATATATAATAAAATATCAACATTTGGTGGACTATTATTTTTAGCTGAAAGGTGTGTATGTCAACATATAAAGAACAAAAATTATGTTGAAGATTAATATATCTGAAGTAGAAGATATGGATAAAAACCAAGATACAACCTAATGGATATGGAAGAGTACTCGATTGAAATATCTTCAGGTGGAATTATAATTTCCACAACTTAAGGGATTTGATAATCAAATATCTATCAATTTATTAAGAAATATGGTTCAAGGTTGAAATAAAATATCACTTCATTATGGATCTTCTTGAAATAAATGTGTTAAGGATGGAATGTTTTCTAGAAAATTATCAAATAGAATATTTATTTAACAAATATACGCCAAAGGATACATTTTAGAATTGTGGTTGACATCATGAGTTCATCCTCATTCCTTGTAAGGCTTAGGTATGGAAAAATCATACCCTGTATCCCTTGTTCTTTTGAATATTATTATCAAAAGGGAGAAAGAAAATATAAATCTCTATTATTTTTATTCATTTATTTCTTTACAATAGTGGATAACATTAATATTGGCTAGAATAAAAATATATGTTTTTAACCAAATAGAAAAGAGATATCTTATTTATTAGGAGCATATATTTAGATACTGTTTTTTAAATGGGAAATATATGAAGTTATAATTATTTATTATATCATGTTTAGTGATAATTTTTTCAATTTATAATTATATATTGGTTAAAGGAATATTTTTTGATAAGTTAAAGATGTTTTGGATTTTACTCTATGTTGATATAAAGAGTATCAATATTTCTTGTAAGTGCTGGATCTATGTTTTAATTTTTGGAAAGTTTGATTTTATTATTAAAAGTTGTGAATAGGGGGATTTAAGTCACTATTTATAGATAGATTGAATTTATTATCGAATTTTATTTCTTATTTAAACAATTTCACTCATGAATGATTATAATTACTAAATTATCATTCATTTCTTATTACATTGATTCTTAAGAGTGATTCATGTTTCATGGTTTCCAATAAAATCCAATGGGTGGTTTTTGAGATTATAAAAGAAGAAGTATTTAATAACATAAATGATATATAATAAATGAGATAATTGTACATGATTATAATGTTTTTTAATCTTAACACATAAACCATGTTCCAACACAAGTATTTCATGACATTTATTTTGATCTCATGTTTGTTCCATGGTTTTAGGATGATTGGAAGAACATGTAAAATGTTTAGAGTTTGAAGAGTGGTGTATGAGGATTTTTGAAGTACATGTGAAATCGCAATAAGAATTCCATACATAAAATGGGAATGGAGATTTCATGTTCATTGAAAAATTACAGGACTTTCCCATAACACTACCATTTTTACAAGATGTGGTTTGAGAGTAACAGTCTAATCATGACTTGGTGTAATGAATTACACCACATAACAAGAAAACATGGGTATTATCTCTAAAATGAACATTTAAAAAGTTGTTTTCTTATGTGAAATGTAACATGAAACACCATTTTGATAAAGTGTTCCTAAAATAACAGACAACACATTGGGGTGAAGGAAGATAATGTCATGGTCAAAAGAGAGTTCCAAATTTTGAGTGTTTTTGATTATGTGGCTCTATTGATGTCTCAAAGTCTACAAATACTGATTCTTTAGGATATTGAAGTACAAAAATTGTGAATAATATATCTTGTACGTTCCAAATAATTAAAATTAAATTCTATTATTTGAAATGATGTTAAAATAAGTTAGTATATAAAATTTGAATTTATGAATGAAGAAAAGGAAATTGTTATAAAATATTAAATAATAATATGGATATTTCATGGAATAAATAAATTAGTTTAGATAATGTATAATATGAAAAGTATTAGGAGGTTTATTATTATTTTATATATGTTAGAATAATAATAATAAATTAAAAAGTGATAAGAATCATTGTGAAAACTCATTTGAAGTTTATTCTAGTGGAATACTCTCTTATTGTTAAAAATATATATATGTTTTATTTGTTAGGAAATAATATATGTAACAAGAGTTCAAGGATAAACCAAGCTTATTGTAATCTATAATGATGATACAAGTGGTATTTTTTGTCATGGGTGACTCTAAGGATTATCTACCCATTTTGAGTTATTAGCCTTGTAATAATTTATTATACAATTTATGTGTGTGCATTATTTTTTATTATAGATATCAATTAATTCACTTTAATATGTGACCAAGGTTTATAAAAAAACTAAAAAGGAATTTAATGAATGGATTTTCCCAATTAATGAATTATAAGTGATCATAAAAGTTATAAAATTGTGAGTTGGAATGAAATTTTAAGAATCAAGAGAGGAATTAGAGAAATATGAAAAGGACCCAAGATATGGGGGACAATATGGTACATGTTGGACCTTTATCAAGAACTCAGTGGGGTGAAAGTGTTTTTAATAGATATATATTGATATAACAATTAAAAAGTGTCTTATACCTATTACCTAAAAGACACCATATAAAAATACATTTTATAAACTAAATTTTGTTCATTTCAAATACTAATACCAACATAAAAAATAAGGGGGTTTGAAAATTTCTTCTCATTTAACTCATTTGATCTCTCTCAATCCCATCCACCCTCTCCTATTATTTTTTATAAGTGTATACTTCTTCCCAATTAGTTTTATCTTCTTTTATTGGGTGTGCAGGCTTGTCATAAGAAAGGTAAATCCACATCACTCCTATAATATATCATTTTTGTTTTCATTCGTTACATTGGTAGTAGGTATAATATATTGTATCCTCATACTAAACATTGTGAATCCTTTTAATTCCTTTTTTCTTCTTCTGGTTAATCTTCGAAAGAGTCTTATCCTAGGTGAATCTATGTTAAAGATGTGTTTTTTCATTCTAAAATCACTCTATTTAATGTAAAGTGACCAAAATTCCTTAATCTATTATATAAAGTGGGTTTTTGGGGAATGTGGTGGAATATACCTTTTTCTTAGGACCTAAAATTGATTATCTATAATTAAATTTAAAGGTGTAATCTTTATTAATCTCATACTAATATAGAGTTAACCAGGTATTGTTATATGTCTAAGAAAACCTAATAAAAACCAAGAGTTAAAATTTATTAATGGTATTCCAAAATTTTTATTTGGATTATGAATTTTTTTATGTTACTATTGGTTTTTTAACATGGTTATAATTCTATGTTAATTGAATTGAATTCATTATTTTTATGTTATGATTTCTCAGCATGCATACTATTTTTTATGTTTTGTGATCCATGTAATCTAATATATTTACCTTTTATATAGGTTTTTCATTGTAAAAGTGTATTTATATCATAGACTACCGGCATTACATTCGGTTCATATGATTTTTCCTATTTTTTTTGTACACTGTATGGGATATGTTGGAACATTTTAACCTTATGGTATGACATGTGGGAAAATTTAAATAGGCTATAAATTCCTTGACTTGTTATACCAATTCCACTATTCTCAAAGGTATAAGATATAATACTTCCCTCAGTTGGTATAAAAGGTAACTTTTATGTTTAGACATGTCAATAGGATCATAAATCATTGAAAAATGAATTTATATAGTAATTGATACATATATACGTATATATATATATATATATCTCAGATACCCCAGTTTGTGTTTACCACTGAGAGGGAGATGAATCAGTGGTCTTATTTTATGAATTCCTCCTCTTTCGAACTCAAAATATTTTAATTATTAAGGTCTTGATACACTAAATATATTATCATAGTTTCACGTCACGTGTAGTAGTAAAAAGGAAAATCATGGCACATTGGATTTATAAGGTTTGTCTAAAAAGTCATACTCCCAAATATTATTGGTTTGTCTCTATAGTCATATATTCTCCACCACTAAAAAAGTTGTTATAAATAAGAAATACCTTAGTCATATAAATATAGAGTCCTTGTATGTTGCATCTTCTAATATCACACTAGAAGAAATAACTCTCCTCTTACATGTATGATCTAACAAATAATGATATCCTTCTTCTTTGGGCTCCTTCTACACAATTTGATGTTGATCTATCATCATGAATTGAATTGATCTACTTGTCTAGATATGTAACCTTCAAGTTTTTACATCCATGTATTATTCAAAAAAAGTTCACCCATCTTGCTTAACATCATTTCCTTCACATGAATTAGTTCCCCTCAGTACTTTGATTACTCTGGAATAGTAATTCACCTCCTTCTATAATGGTTTTTAACATCAAACTCCTTATTATTTCATCAATACAGAGATATATCATGCTCAATCTACTTCTCAATACTCACATAGTGTTAGTGATCTCTATCAATATTCACAAAGATATTTTCATTGGTACCTTATATATATTATATTAACTAAATATTGTGAATATAATTTTCCATAAGAATTATGGTGACACCATCAAGTCCCCGAGAGAATATTATCATCACATTCAAAACTTAGTTATCATTTGAAATAATTTCCATGATTTTAATAACATTAAATTATCTTATCGTGTCATTATTTAATCTCATTAAAATCACAGATAAATTCCTTTTAAAAAAATATAAATTTCAATCAAGAACCACCAGATGGTATTTGAATTATCTTTTCATTATCTTCTTCATGAATCTCTTCAGATTTGAGTTTATTCCATGTCGATATGAATCATATTGTAACACAATGTGTCCCATGTTGTAGAGATCCTTATGCTAGAACTAAATCTATTTCAAGATTTTATGGATTATCACAATAGTCACAAAGAGTGAATTATATTATATTTAATTCCATTTTATTCATATATCCAACTCTCATGTGATACATCAAGAATCCAACTATTTTATATACCATGACACAAATAAGCCTTAATTTATTATGAGGGATTGTCTCCCATAAAACTCTCACTCTTATAAGGTGAAGCTTGTAGTATTCCTATTTTTCCACATGATCTTTTCTATACACATTAAAATAGTGGTATTTCTATTTTAGAATTCACTTTGCTTCTCAATCCTCCATGATGGCCAAAATACTCACTGGAAATTTTCAATATTGTATTCTATTTTTTTCTTATTTCCCCAAATTAAAGTTTATACTTTTCTATGGAATGTATCTTTTTTTATTTTAGCTAGAATCACAACCTCTGTTATGATGATTAATTGAGGAAGTTCGGTTTCATCATCAATTGAAACTATTCTTTAGACTACTTAAGACATTAAAAGTTATGTGGGATTTATCATTCAAGTTGTAAATGAGAAATGTCATAACCGATCAAAAGCATACTATCATTTATCTCAAAGACATATTTTGAGGTGTGAAATTAGGAAAATTCACTTGATTTATAGAAAATTTATAGGATGGAAAATAACATATAATAATTGACTTAAAATGTTAATATCTACTAAAACTTCCTAGCAGCTCACATAGAAACACTTCAAATCAAAATAAGGATTTATTAATCATATCAAATTGATAAAAAACCCATCCAAATGATATCCTTTCAATAGATGGATGTTTTTTACTTTATAAAATACCTATCTTATCAAGCATCAAATATAATTTCATCTTACTCACTTTGTAAAACTAACAAGAGTTTTATAAACTCATTCGCAAATTTTCTAGAAAATTCATTAAACATCAGAACATATCTTTGTTTTCTATTCATCAAAATTAGAAGCCTTTTGTTTCCGACGCTTTCGTCGGGGTGCACGCCCATCCGTCCGTCCGCGGAGGAGGACGCGCTGCACTGTTGCCCTACATTCCCGCTTTCCAAAGGCGGGTGGCATTCGCTCCGTATTCAGGGACATCTTCTCCTTGATCGAAACGGGAAGATGGGATGTCGGTTCTTCCTTCCGTGGATTCCTCTTCAGAACTCGTCACCTAGTCCGGGTCTCCCTCATAGATTTAATATGTTATTCGTTAAACTCTTCCTAGTGCCATGTTTCCATGGACGTCGGTTAATTACACTACTTTTTTCGGGACATTCCAAAGGGTCCGGTTAGGGCAGCAACCTTCAGTCGGGGGAGTAGTCACGTTGAGGAATCAATAGCGTGTCTGGATGCTGGGGACCTGGCATATCTTTCTATTATCCCTGGTCACAGAGCTTCTCGAGGGCGTGGAAGCCCGAGGCATCCCGCATGAAGCGCGGGGAATTATATGCCATAGACACCTATATGAGGTTTTCCTTAGCTTCCTTTGTTTAACACAGGGTATGCCGTGAGTTTAACATCCAACGAAGACGGATCAACCTGATCAGAGCATTATCTAGAATGGATCGGATTGAGGGATTTCCCTTGAAGGGGTGCCAATACCGGGACCTGCCCATGGGCGGCTATGAAGAGGAGCGGACTGACATGGTCTCGGACCGACATGGTCTCACCGGGATATGACGGTCCGGGCGAGAATCAGGGTGGATGATGGATGGAAGAATGAATTGGAGGGGGAAATGAAATGGGACCATTGCAGGGGGCGACAGTGAAGTTGGGATTGAGCCTTGAAGAGGCTTCCTACGTATCCCCGTGGCAGGGAATCAAAGTCCGCGTAGTTCGGGATGGTTCCGGTGAACCGACATGAGGGTGGACCTTGGTCCGATGGGCATCATCAGCGAATTGACGTGAATGGGGAGGACCAGGAGGGTCCTAGTGGTGGTGGGCTTGGACCTTGTGGAGGCTTCCTACGTACCATGTCGTGACATGGATCAAAGACCACGTAGTTCAGGGGTGGCTTCATCGGCGAACCGACGTGAAGGTGGACCTTGGTCCGACGGGTGGTGGGCTTGATCCTCTGGAAGGCTTCCTACATACCATGCCTTGGCATGGATCAAATTCCTCATAGTTCAGAAGGGGATTCGTCAGCGAACCGACGTGAAGGTGGACCTTGGTCCAATGAGAGATGGGCTTGAACCTCGGGGAGGCTTCCTACGTACCATACCTTGACATGGATCAAATACCTCGTAGTTCAAAGGGTTTCATCGGTGAACCGACGTGAATGTAGACCCAGGGGTCCACTAGTGATGGGCTTGAACCTCATGAAGGCTTCCTACGTGCCATGCCTTGACATGAATCAATGTCCTCGTAGTTCATATTGGTCACAACGGCTTGTCTTCGGACTGAAATACAGTTTAACGTCATGCTGGACGAGAGTGAACCCTAATGTGAATAAACGATGGGCGATGGGCTTGAACCTTGTAGAGGCCTCCTACATACCATGCCTTGACATGGATCAAAGTCCCCATAGTTAGGAATGGTGGTGGGTGTCAGCGAACCTACGTAAATGAGGGACCTTGGTCCGATGGGAGATGTGCTTGAACCTCTCGGAGGCTTCCTACGTACCATGCCTTGAAATGGATCAAAGTCCTCGTAGTTCGGGTGGGCTTCTTCAGCGAACCGACGTGAAAAAGGAGGACCAGGAGGGTCCTAGTGGTGGTGGGCTTGGACCTCGTGGAGGCTTCCTACGTACCATGCCTTGACATGGATTAAAGACCTCGTAGTTCAAAGGTTTGTGCTGTTTAATGTCATGCGGGACAAGGGCATACAATTTAACGTCATGTTGGACGAGGGTGGAACTCGATGTGAATAAACGACCGAGTGGTGAGCTTGAACCTCATGGAGGCTTCCTATGTACCATGCCTTGACATGGATCAAAGACCTCGTAGTTCAAATGGTGGAGGTCGGGGTCGGTGCACACTCTAAGCCCACGTGAGTCATGCTCGGTGTGAGAAACAAGAGGTTGCAGGGACCTGATGATCACGTCGCGAAGGATGCGTCTGTGAGATGCGAAGAGGGACTTACGCATTAGGCGGCCCATGGTGTTGGTACTTAATCCAGGATGGAGGCTTGGAGTGCGGTAAAGCGCAGCGAAAGAAGTATTTGGGACCAATGATTGTTGGTGCCTCGTTCCCTATCACGCCCTTCACTTCCCTTGGTAGTGGGGAAGTACGGAGATACAGGGGTGTAACTATCCATTGGGGAACTAGGGTCGCCCTTCTCCTATGAACATATGCCACTCCAATAAGGAGGACATCATCCCTTGTAGAGGGGTGATTCCACTCTTTTGGAGACAGGTGGCGTAAAAAATGTTTGAGCTGGGGGGACCCTTCGTGAGAGGCACGAGTTCGGGTCACAGTTTAACGTCATGTGTTAAGGACGTGATGCTTGGCAGTTTAACTTCCTGCATCTCGGACGAGGTGGGTTCACTCTGCACCCCTAGGACTTACATAACCGGTACCCTCTTGTTCTTGGGGGAGGGACGGTACTGGAAAGGCCATGGTCAAGGGGGGTTGTAGAGCGAACCATCGAGGGGTACACGTTAGCGTGGCTATGTGATGAAGCAATAGCCGTTAGCGTGCCTATGCGAAGAAGCATTAGGCGAAGCAACACTATGAGTGGTATTGTACTTGGGACTTGGAAATCACATCGTGCATACCTGGAGGGTCGCACGGGAAGAGGAATTGACAAGAAAAGGAGTCTGCTTCGCGAAGTGGAGTGCCTTGGCCTTAGCATAGGGCATAGGTGTGAGTGGAGGGTGCTACGCGAAGTGGAACAGTATTCGCGAAGCACTGCCTCATGAAGAAGAGGTTCCTTGCGAAGCAGGTTGCTGTGAAGCAGTGTGCTTCGTGATGTGTAGCGATCCTGCCTTAGCATAGGGATCACTAGTACAGGTTGGGTGTTTTGTGAAGCATGAACGCTCCGCAGCTTCCCGGGTTCCCTTGGTAATCACCCTCCTTCGTGAATGCCCTTGAGCTTAGCGAAGGGAATCCCTCCCGGAAGAGGGGCTCAAAATGAGACAAAGAAAAGGCGTCACGCGAAGTATAAGTACCTCGCGGAGATCATGATTCCCGGGGGGCAAAGAGTGCTTCACGATTCGGGAGAGGAGAACCGAAAGGTCAGATTGTTCGTCCTCGAGACTCAGGGGGAGTCTAGTATTTATAGGAAAGGGGCGCCGTGAAGCAGAACTCGTGCACCGCCTTAGGTGCTTCGCGTCTCCCTCGCGAACGTCAAAGTCGGTCGCGGAGAGTTACTGCCTCTAGAGAATCGCGGTGGGCTCGTGAACGTCAAACTCATTCGCGGAGAGTTACCACCTCCGGAGCTTCGCCGCGGGCTCACAAACGTCAAACTCATTCGCAGAGATTTACCGCCTCCGTAGATTCGCGGCAGGCTCGTGAACGTCAAACTCGTTCGCAGGGAGTTACCACCTCCGGAGCTTCGTGAAACCACAATGCTCGGGGGTACTTTGCATCGGGGCTTCACGAGGCAGCGTCTGGGCAGTCTTTTCAGTCCCTTTTTGTTCGTGCAGTATTTAGGTGCCAAAAAATTCCCCCCTCAGACATGGAGCCGTAGAAGGCTGAAGGGTCGAAGTCTGAGGGAACATCGCCAAAATTGTTGGCGGTTCGCGATGCTCCTTCGTGAAGAGGGCTCGCGGTGCGGACCGGGGCCACGGGTCCGGAGGCGTCGCGATGCTCCGTGCGGGTGGGGCACGCCGCGATGCTCCGGGGTCACCACCTATAAATAGGGGGGTCGATCTATTTTGTCTTCAAGCAACCTTCTTGTCTTTTTGTGCTCTTGATTTCGCGAAGCTCCGCGTACTCCGAGACTGCTCTCCGCGAATCGAGTTTCGCGGTGAACCGCGGGTCTCCGACTCCGTGACTGCGCCAAGCGAACTGCTTGTCGACCTAGGTCCGACTTCGCGGCTTGTCCTCGCGACCGACCTCCGTGAGCCGGCTTCGCGATCCAGCTTCATGATCCGTTCTGAAAAAATTATTTTCTGAGTGCCGGAACTGAAATGGCCCATTGAGAAGCTGTATTGGGGGTCCTTGCAGATGCTACCCATCGGGATGAGATAACCAACTGTCCAGGCCTTGGGGAGATGGTCTGAAGCCATTCAGACCACGCTTCCTTGACAGATCTTCTATTGGAGGGTCATATGAATTATCCGCAGTGTAAGAAGCTGCCATTGTACGACTTCGGGTTGAGGGATGATGCCTTCATCCTTGAGGCGAGTAGGGACGAACCAGCTTGCTGGTTCAGGAGCACACCATGTTAGCACCAATGGTTCAGGGCAGCTAATGGTCATGTGTAGGAGGACGTCACACCCGTCACCGCTGACTGTATCTAAAACCATGTGAACGATATTGATGGGAAGCAACTGCAACCGGAGAAGTCCCCTCCTCTCTACTGTACCATGCTGAAGGCGGCTTTGCAGGATTCGAAGAAGGGATGGTCCGATGAGTGGGACCTGCACCAGGGCGGAAACTTTACTAATGACTGGGCCTAGGCCTACTGGGTAGGCGCCTCATGCGAGGAGTTTGGGGCCAAGCTAATGAGAGTGGGGTTATATGAGGCGGCATGGGCCTCCCAATTCCACATTTACCAACCGAAACAACTGATGCCATAATTACTTAGAATATGGTCGTCTAGGACCAATACCTTTCACCTACATCATGGGGAGGTGGGCATTAGCCTGTGGGATGTCCACCAGATTTCTGGGGTTCCGATCTTGGGGGCCATGTATGATGAGTTCCTCCCCGTCATGAGCGAGTGGGAGGATACAAGGCAAATGCCGCGACTAGCATCAGTGCTGATGGTACTCGTCCCTGGAGAGGACAAGGAGGCAGTGAGGGATGTCCACTTTAGGAGATGGTTCAAGTGCTTCCTAAATTTCCCATAGAATCGAGAGTTCCCTCTGAGGCCTTGAACATGTCCGAGGGCGGCCCAACGGGGTAAGGGGCACTTGTATTGGCGGGTCCTAGAGGAAAGCCAATGGAAGACTTGGGGTTTCAGTGTCATCACTAAACAACAACCGATAGTCCGGCTGGCAGCGTTCATCGCAGCTCTCATCTGCAGTTGGATCCTACCGGTGAGGGATACAAGCATGGGGGTGCGGCCCAGCTCGTTTATCATGGCGTCCATGTTTTCCATGGGGCAACGGGTCAATCTGGGGATTCCAATGCTTGCCAAACTGTACAGAATGCTACGGCACATTAGCGAGGGCAAGAATCCACCAAAGATATGCGGGCCCTTCCACCTCCTGAATGGGTGGATCACAACGCACATCAGGGGGATTTATGAGTATCCAAACCCTATTTCACCTCCGGGATCAAACTTCCGCCCCTCCATCCTGAATGCGGTCGGGAGCTTCCCGTTCAAACTAACCGTGCCGATGGTGCTGAACCGGGTTTGGAGGGCGGATTAGTTTAATTTTCACCCCTTCCCATTTCCAACGGGGATACTTACTGACGACGGAAGGGGAACGGAAGAACATCGGGCTTACCTCCTGGCCTTTCGAGGTGGAGTTTTGTTGGAACGAGTAGATCGTGAGCCACTCTGCGAACCGTACACCCTGTATCGGTTTGCAAGGCAGTTCTGGTGCCTCCAGCGGCTGACCCCGCAGGTCTAACGGGAGGTGTGTAACAAGGAGGACTCGTGTGTGATGAGGCAGTTGTGGCTCATGTTTACACGGTAATATGGGAAGATGAAAATTTCATTGCCTCCATCCACCACCGCATTCGGATTGGTGAGGGAGTATGCCATTAGTTGGGAAGCTGCTTACCCAGGGGAGATGCTGAAGCAGCCAACTATTCGGGTAGGTGACGGTGGGCCTCCTCTATCTCGAGTTCGGGGTCGGAGGGTTGCTAGGGCCTCTCGCGGTAGCGGGGCTGCCATGGCGGCGAGACCCGTATCGGTCGAGGGTGCGATAGCAGCGGCGAATCCGGTGATTCCGTAAGAGCATGGCCATCCAGAGGGGTGGCCATCGAGGGGATTTCGTAGGATATCCACTCAGGCTCCAGGGAAGCGCCTGCGTCATATCGAAATGGAAGAGGATGTCGTCTTCCTGGAAGCCTGGGACATTTGGGATGTCAACCGGCAATTCCTCAGCCCACCTGAGATATGGGCCCACCTGAATCGCCTTGGGATGGAATTACCGGGCATAGGCCCAGTCCGGGCTGGATTCATGGAATCTCCGGCGGAGGCAGAGCAATACTTGGACGAGTTGGAGGATTACGTTCACTCCAGTGGTGTCCCTCTCCTAATGACAGAACGGGTGAGGGTATCGTTGAATTGAACAATCCCCCCACATTTATCGGCTGCCGATCTGAGGGAGCGCTTCCCTCTTCCAGAAGAATCAGAGGACTCCTCTCGGGATGATGAGGCTGGAGGAGGGATCCCTTTGGATGAGGGTGAGGTCAGAGATCAAGGCTCAGATTCCGACGATCTCGCAGAGGCTCTCGAGGTTTCATTCTGAACTTCTTTCCTTATGGTCCATTCATGGGCCACTATGGACTTCTCACCGATGTTTGAGCTATGCAGGAGGAACTTGTTCGCAGGCCTCGTTCTCACCCCTCGACGGGTGATGATGCGGGACCTTCAGAACCCGCTCCTATGGTTGCATCCAGTTCCGTGTCTGGTGGGACCAGAGCACCCGAGGTGACTCTTCCGGAATCTCCAGACCTTCCAACAGTATATGGAGAGCCTCGCCTCGGGGTTCCGTCAGTACCGGCTCAAGATCAGCACCAGGAGGTCGATCTCCGTAAGTTTCCTCTATCAGTTTCCTTGTCGTCATATGTAGACTATGCCAACTAATGTTTATGTACCTCTCCGTCGTACAGTTCTTTGACTGGCGTGGGCTGATGCGACAAGACTAGTTGGGATGTCTGGTGGCGTCCCTCCTAGGGGCATGCCGGTGATGTTGGTGATAGTCCCCCCATCTCCTCAAGCTGCAACACACATCATCACTGGCGGTACCACCAGCAGGTTCGTGCTTGAGGTCATCGAGGTGGACTCCAATGAAGAGGATCAGCCGGTCGGTCCTAGTCCTGTCACGCCTGCTTCGGCGCCAGATGTCGTACTGGATTCAACACCAGATGTAGATCCTGCCGAGGATTTCATGCGGGCGTATCCCGCGTACGATACTGCCAATCGCGCAGACTGGGATGAAACGACCTCCGATGAGGAAGACAACAGCATAGTCTGCGGCCAGTCGTGGAAGCTAATCACACGCTTCATCAAGGACACCCCCAAGCGCAATGGATGGCTGAAATGGACAGACTCTGCTCGTGGTTGCGCGAACTGTGCGATGGGGGAGTGGATTCCCAACGTCCTCATGCACTCATCCAAGATCTTATGGATGAGAAGATCTGGGGGCATGATCGTGGGTTCAGCGTGGGCTGGCAGCAGAGGAAGGCGACCAACATCAAGAAGCTCCAGGAGGCTGAAAGTGATGTCCGACAGATGCAGACCCGGGCAGATGAGCTTCCAGACTCTCTTAATGCACAATCTGAGCTGATCTCACGGTTGAATGCCCTGCTACCAAAGGCAGAAGAGAATATGAGGCAGGCCTCTGGAAAGATGGCTGCCGTTCAAGCTGGCGTAGAGAGGGCCAAATCGAAGGCTGACGAACTGTGCCCCGCCGTTGTTGAGGAGGAGCGAGAGCTAAGTCAGTGGCAGCAGGCCTTGGATGCCACAAGCCAACGGGTGGCAGAGCTGCAACGCTCTTTTGACGGGGTCAACCCATCCATGGGGGGATTCGACCCCCGGGTATTGTAACAAACCAAAAACATTTTATTGGTACTTTCATGCTTCAATTTTTTCTTTCTTTCTTTTGAATGCCGTAGCGCCCACAATTTCCACTGTTTGAATCGCCTCGTTACATCCTTACAATGTTTTCGGGACGTTCGATGATAATTCCCCAAGCCCACGTGGGTCGAGCCTGATGTGAGAAACAAGAGATAGTTGCCTTCTCGTCCCACCTAACATAAGAGTGGAGACCATGCTCCGGGCATCTGGGATTCGGATTACCAGTTTGGATTTCCGAAATATGGGAGAGGCTTGATCGGAGAAGGAACTTTTCAGGATAACCGAATTAACGTTTCTTCAGAGTGCTCTTATGCACGAATGGTGCAATGCCAGGGGTGCTGAAATCGGTCCAAACAGAAGGAAATGGGAAGTGTGAATCATGATACCCAAGATTCGGAACACTGTGGGGATGGCATGACAATAAGGGGAAAACATTAACCATGGAGGAGAAGCCGTATCCTGACTGTGTTAGCCTATAATGGGGACAAAAATGAGGGTCAACCATTGACCATGTTCGAAACACGGGACCATGTCACAAATATTGTCGGTCAATCTTTCGGGACATTGACCAAGTAAAGTTGGCGGACCATAGGTCAAACATCCATACTGTTAGGGGGTCCTTCCAAACATGACCTATCTTCCAGAACATTGGCCCAGGACGGTAGGTGAGCCGATGCGGCATGAGACCAGGCCATTAGGGGGTCCCGTCAGACATGAAAGGGGACGAGGGTCCGAATAAAGGGCACACAAAGCATGGAATACGGAGTGATGGTTTGTCCGAACAGAATCCAACACTTAGGTAGTTACACCACCGTGGTGGGAGTACGCCAGATGGGCGCAACGGCTTGGTCATGGATCCTTCCTTCTTTGGGATAGGGCCTCTCTGGCGAGGGGTCCGACCAGGGGGCCAGAAACGGGAAGGATTGGATTAATGATTTTCATGGGCTGGACCCTAGGCAATATACTAGGGTGCCCCTACATATCCCTTGAGGATGGGAATCAAGCCACAAGTAGTTCTGGAATCACAGTGTAGTCATAGACCAATACTGACAGGTGATATCCTCTCTGGTAGAGGTTCTGGTGCATCCCATGATTAACATGGGGCATCCTGAACTTGTTCAGGGTAGAACTGCAGCTTAGTGTCATGCGTTGAAGACATATGGACTCTTGTAGTTTAACATCATACAATAGGACGTGGAATAAAGGGGAAGATCCCAGGGATCGTTTGGTGCGGTAGATATGAAACCGATGTGAATGAGGACTTGGAGTCCAAATCACACCACGTACCCCAGGAGGAAACTCTTCTGGTCGAGGGACCAAGAGTGAGAATTAGGCTGGGCCCGAAGCAAAGTGGTCGGGCATTCCTACGTACCCCATGAGGATGGGAATCAAGCCATACGTAGTTCTGAATGAGCAGTTTAACGTCATGAGGTACGAGGAGCAGCCCAACTGTGTTGGTACACATCCTTCCAAAACTACTAAGCCCACGTGAGTCGTGCTCAGTGTGGGAAACAAGAAGTAGTGGTGGGAATTTCCCGACACAAAAACGGGTAGGTTAGGGCAAAGGGATGCTCGGTAAATACCATCCCAATGACAATAAAATGATCATTTAGGGCACCTAGATGCCCGAAGAGAAAGAGCCGAGTATGATGGAATTACACTTGAACATGAGGAAGCGGAAATGTGTGAATCATGGCGCTCGAGATTCAGATCACGATGATGGCGGTGTGACGATGGAGGATAACTGTTGACCGTGGCAGAAAACCAGCATCCATATCGTGTTAGCCTAGAATGGGGACAAACAAATGAGGGTCGACCGTTGACCATGTTCGAAACACGGGACCATGTCACAAATGCTTCCAGAGATCCGTGGGGACGTTGGCCTGAAACAATTGGAGGGCCCTTAAGTCCAGCATTCATGGAGAGACCTTAAGCCTAGTATCCATGTCATTCGGGGGTCCTTTTGGATGTGGAAGAGGATGAGGATCCAAATAGCGAGCTCAAGAAGCATGGTCATGGGATGAGGAGGATGTCCCTAGGAAAATACCACACTTCGGGCTCTTTGTCAAAACACATCTGAATACAACAACGAGACGTATTAGATAGAGGGAGAAGATTCCTTTCCCATAGGTAGATCTTCGTTTAGGGTCGTAGAATTCGGACCATGGATGGGAGGAGACATAAGAGGCACATGGTGGAGTAACTCAAACTCTTGGCGTGAATGGGAATAGGGGGTGTGTGCGGTGCGATGAACAACCCGACGTGAATAAGGACACAATCCCATATCACAGTGCACGACCTCCTTAGGAGAGGTTTTTGGTCAAGGGACTGAAAGTAAAAGTTAGGCTGGGCCCGGGGGTAAGTGCCCGGGCACTCCTACATATCTCATGAGGATGAGAATCAAGTTGTACGTAGTTCTTGAAAATGTCTTAGTTTAAGGTCTTAGAGCTTGGACCATGAGTGGGTAAGGAAAGAAAGGGACACATGGCAGGGTGGTTACAAAACCTGACGTGAATGAGGACCTAAGTCCTACTTACCATGTGTTCTCTGGGGAAATGCTCGAGTCGAGGGACTGAACACAAAGGTTAGGCTAGGCCTGCGGGGAAGTTCCTGGGTGCTCCTACGTATCTCATGAGGATGAGAATCAATACACACGTAGTTCTTAAAGGTGACATGGTAAGGTATGAGTGCCAGGAGAAACAAAAGGGAGTGCGGGTGTGGCCCTTTCACTAAAAGAAGCGGAATTTGATAAATCTTGTTTTTCCTTTAAGGTGAGTGGTTTTTTTTGTGAAGAGACATGCCTAGAGTAGTAGGTCGTGGTGTCGCCACAAGAATCAAGCCATGATAGGCATTAACAAATGACATGGAATGTGACCAATACCCAACGTGATGTCCTCTATAACGAGGTCATCACAATGCAGTGCCGTTTTTCATCGTGCAGCCAGGACGATAATGTCACAGTTTAGGGTCGTATGATAGGACCAAACATGCATTTTATCGTCATGCAGCGCAGACGTATCAGAGAAGATGCTAGGAGGGGAACGTGTGTAGTGTTATAAAACAAAATTGATGGAGACATGATCCCACATCACATTGTACGCCACTCGGAGAGGGAGACCTTAGGCCAAGGGGCCAATATAGAGGTAAGAGGTGAAACAGGGGGGAGAGACTGGCTCCCTAAATGGACTGTTCCCGAAGATAGGGCGTTCGGGAGGTCCTACGTATCCCATGAGGATGGTAATCAAGCTGAACGTAGTTCTAAATGGATCTTAGTTTATGGTCTTAGAGCTCGGACCATGAATGAGAACAACTTCCCAAGTTAGCAAAGACGTCAAACCGATCCCTAAGCCCATGTGAGTTAAACTCAGTGTCGGAAACAAGGGGGGAATCCTCATCGCTATACTTGGGGTGTCCATTAGAGGGGAGTTGGTAGAGATCCTCGAAGGACACTTTTGACACGACTTGTTTCCCCAGCATGCAGACGTGCACGGAGGAAAAGTACCAAGAGTTCTGAGACTCTACTTGGACACGATAAAGTGATGAAGGGTGTGAATTGGGTACCCGCCATTTTGGGCTTAATGGATTGGCGTGGAGATAGAGGAAAACTGTTAAACATGGTGGAAACGCAGCATCCATATCATGTAAGCCTGAGGTGGTAACTACAAATGAGCATCGATCGCTGACCATATTCACAACGCGGGATTTTATCGATTTGTTTTCTGAAACCCTCGGGGGCGTTGGCCCGTAACGGTAGGAGAGCCCTTGGGCGTAGCATCCAGGCTGTTCTTGGGGGTCCCTATGGGTGTGAAAGATGATGGAATCCCTGATGTAGGGATACAAAAAGCCTGGAAAGCGGGTGCGGACGTGTCTGAGTAAAGCTTGACATTCCAGGTAATAAACCGGAGTACTCTTAGGCACATTGGTGAACCGCCAAAAAGGGATCGAAGAAATAGCTCAGGAGGGAGAGGTACATGGTGTGTTCATTACGGGACCGACGTGAATGAGGACATAATACCACTCTACACCACATAATCCTCTCATGGAGGAAGGGTAGGCCAAGGGGGCAAGATGGGATGAAGATTCCCAAGAGATGGGGCTGGACCCGAATCTTAGACATTCAGGTTGTCCTACGTATCCCATGAGGATGGGAATCAAGCCACATGTAGTTCTCTAGATGTAGTTTAACGTCATACAGGACGAGGGGGGGAGTAATATACCCCCAAACATGGGAGGTGTACTGTGCGGCGAATAAACTGACATGAATGAGGAAATAACCTCACACCACACCATACACTCCTATAAGAGAGAACCTGGGCCAGGGCCCGAAAATTCCAAGGGGCCTGATGGTTAGGCATTGGTCAGGAAGGCCTGACCCGCTTGCAGTTTATCATCTTGTAGTGAGGACGAGGGCTGGGGACCTGAAGAGGCTAAGGGGCCTGAGGCTGGGCCTTGTAAGGGAAGGCATACGACACGGTAAATGATCCCTACATAAATGAGGACATAGTCCCACACCACACCGTACACCCTGGGTAAGAGGTTTGGGAGGAGGGGCCCGAGAAGGCCAAGGGGCCTAAGGTCAAGCATCAGTCAGGAAGGCCTGACGGGTCTGTTGTTTAACGTCTTACATGAGGACGGGGGCCGGGGACTCGAGGAGGCCACGGGGCCTGAGGCTGGGCCTCGTGAGGGAAGGCATACGACATGGTACATGATCCCTACGTGAATGAGTACATAGTCCCACACTACACCGTACACCCCTTATAGGGGAATCGGGGTCGTGGTCCCGATCGCTAGCACCACCCAGGGGGAAGTTTGTCACTTCGGGATGTCGTAGAACGAATCACTGCACTCGATGTTTGGGACATCTCAGGGTGGACCCGAAGACCCAGGAAACTGTTGACCATGTTCGAAACACAAAGTTCCTTTGGTGACCTGATATGGGAGCAGTAAATGAGCATCGAACGTTGACCAAATTCTTATTGCAGGACTTGTATCAGCTTGTTGCTTGAAAACCCTTGGGGGCGTTGGCCCGTATCGGTAGGAGAGCCCTTGGGCGTAGTATCTAGGCCGTTCTTGGGGGTCCCTATGGGTGTGAAAAATGATGGAATCCCAGTCAAGGAGTGGGTGAAGCATAGCTGTATCCATCAGTGAAAGAGACAAACATCTCCAGGGGGATGTGCAGCCGGGTTGAGGCTTGCTGGATATGAGTTGGGGAAAAAGTGTGCACCCTGCCATATATCATGACCCGAGGGGAAGATTTTGGCTTTCGGGCTGGGCCAACGGATGAAATGACCGGGCGTTCCTACGTATCCCATTTGGATGGGAATCAATCCATACGTAGTTCTTGAAGTCCATGCAGTTTAGCATCATGCAGTGAGGATGTGGGAGGATAGAAGAACAAGAGAGGGCACATGGTGCGACCCTTACAATCCTTGTGTGAGTGGGGTTGTATGAGCAGGGCTAAGAAAGCCTACCCCCCGCTACACAAAGATCCTCCAAGGAAACTATTCCTAGGGGGGGTAGTGGAAGAGAAAAGCTTGGGGTTGGGCTCAAGATGAGGCGTCCGAGCATTCCTACGTATCTCATGAGGATGAGAATCAAGACACACGTAGTTCTTGAGATGCAGTTTAACGTCATGTGGGATGAGGATGCGTATAATTTGGGGATATGTAAGGTACGGCAGGTAATCCGATGTGAATGAGGACGTAGTCCCACACTATACCGTGCAATCCCGCAAGAGGGAAAGTTGGGGAAAACCAAGGGGCCTGAAGCCGGACCGTGGTCAGGGAGACCTGACCAGCTTGCGGTTTAACGTCTCATGGTGATGACGGGGGATGTGGGCCCGAGGAGGAAAAGGGGCCTAAGGCTGAACCTTGTTCAGGAAGGCCTTACTGGCTTGTAGTATAACGTCTTGCAATAAAGACGGGGGGAGATCTTAGTTTAAGGTCATAGAGCTCGGACCATTTTGCAGTTTATCATCTTGCAGGACGAAGATGCAGTTTAAGGTCGTGCATGACCTTACAGTTTAAGGTCGTGTTGGACCATAACTTGCAGTTTAAGGTCATGCGGGACCATAACGTGCAGTTTAAGGTCATGCGGGACCATACAAGATCAGGCGAAGTACCGCTTGAGGAACCTGGCATTGGTGGGAGGGGTTATGCGCTCTCCATCCGTGGTGAATAAGGAGTACGCCCCATTGGGGTAATCCTTATGGATGATATAAGGCCCTTCCCATTTGGGTTCTAACTTGGGCGGTTTCCTACCGGGAATCATTGGCGCTCGAAGGGCAAGTACTAGGTCACCCTATAGAATAGAACGGAGATGAACCTTCTTGTTGAAGGCCCTCTCTATCTTATCCTGATGCCTTTCCAGATTGTGTAGGGCACAAAGCCAGTTCTCGTACAGTGCTTCTAATTCAGCTAGACGGATTTCAGATACCTCATCGGATGTCTAGTGATCATAGACTGCAGTGTGTAACGATGGAAGCTGGATCACAATGGGTAGTACAGCCTCAGCTCCATACACCAGAGAATATGGGGTCACCTGGGTAGAGTTGCGAGTCATCATCCAATAAGCCCAGAGGGTGTAGGGGAGCTTGTCCGGACAACTCTTCTTGTTCTAACCAACCTTCTTCTGCAGAATGTTAGAGAGGGTTTTGTTGAACGCTTCGATTAGTCTATTTTCCTGCACATGGTAGTGGGAGGTATGGTTCGAACGAATTCCTCACTTGGAATACAATTTCTTTAGTTCAGTCGCTCAGAAGTTGGTGCTGTTATCGGTGAGGACGGCGTGAGTGACCCCAAATCAGTGGATAATATTGGAGCTCACCAAGTCGACGATGGAATGGGCCTTGACTTCTTTGAGCGGAACAGCCTCTGCCCACTTGGAGAAGAAATCTGTAGCAGTTAGGATGAACCTACACTGGAGGGCTATTGCCGGTGGATACTATCCCACTATATCAAGTCCCCATACCTCAAATGGCCAAGAGTACTTGGTGGGGTGGAGGGGATCTGGCGGCTGATGCAGGAAGTTGGCGTGAACTTTGAATGCATGGAATCTCTTGATATACCCAATACAATCGTGGATCATAGAGGGCCAGAAGTACCCGGACCTCCGGATTTGATGGTACAACTTCAGCCCGGCTTGATGGGCACCATAGGAACCGGCGTGAACCTCTTGCATAACATGAGGAATCTCTACTCCTTGAATGCAACAGAGGAGGACGCCATCAAATCTCCACTTATAAAAGATATGTTCAAGACTGGGGCCGCTCTGGAGGGTAAATTGCAGCGCGCGACGTCAGATTCACTCGCACTTGGCCCGATTGTCCGGGAGGCGACCATTTTGGAGATACTCGACAAAAGGTTCCCTCCAGTTGGAAGTGGCTTCAACCACTGTGTCTGAAGAACCCAGGACCCCTGACGTAGAGGGTCCAGAGGTGAGATGACTTACCCGCAGGCCATCATTGTCCTCTTGGGTGACGGGGCAATGACTCTCCGGTGTGCCACATGTATGATCAAATCGTCTTGCTCAGGTTCTGCGAGCGACGCGGCTATGCCAGCCAAGGCATCTGCTTGACCGTTCTGTGACCGTGGGACATGGGTAATCTCTGGTCGAGAAGAGAACTGGGCCATTAGACGGAGGGTGTACTCCAGCAATGGTACAAGCTCTGACTTACTAATGACGTAGTCGCCATTAACCTGTTTCATTACCAGCTCGAAATCTCCTTTCACATGTAGATGGGGCACATGGATCTCAAGGGACAACTCGAGGCCGGTGATGAGAGCCTGGTACTCTTCCTTGTTATTCGTACAGCCTTCTGACAATTGGAACGAGTATGGCATGACGGATTGTGCTGTAGTAATGATAACAATACCAAGGCCCACTTTGTTGAGCTTGGGATCGTTGAGCCACCTACCGGTGGGGCTCCGGGAGGCACCGTCGAAATGCATTTTCCAACACCGGACGACATGATCGACTGAGAGGATCATCTCATCAGAAAAATCCAGGTCCAGGGATTGATCCGCGAAGGTTGGATGAGCAGCTAAAAAGTCTTCCAACGCCTGTCCCTTAACGGCCTTCTGAGGTACGAACCTGATATCAAACTGCTGGATAATCACTGCCCACCGTGCTAGTCGGCCAATAAGCATGGGGTGGTTCCGGATGTACTTCAGTGGGTCTACCCGGGAGACCAATTGCACCTCATGGTGCTGCAGGTAATGTCGCAACTTCTACACGGTGAAGACGAGCGCAAGGCATCTCTTTTCGATAGGGGAGTATCTGACCTCCGTATCAAGAAGCCTGTGGCTGAGATAGTAGAGATTGTTCTCAGTACCCTCGTTATTCTTCTGGGCGAGCAGCACACCGAGGGATCTTTCCAGAGAGGTCACGTAAAGGACCAGTGGCTTTCCGGAGACGGTGGCATCAAAACCGGAGGTTGGAGCAGATACTGCTTGATTTCCTCGAAGGCGGTCCGACACTCCTCATCCCATTCGTAGGCATCACCCTTCTTCATGAGCAGGGAAAAGGGCTTACACTTGCCGGTCAGATTCGCGATGAATCGGCGTATATAGGCTAAGTGGCCTTGGAGGCCTCGAAGTTCCCGAATGTTGTTCGGGGAGGCATTTGGATGATGGCCTTGATCTTCTCTGGGTCGATCTCAATGCCTCTGTATCTAACAACAAAGCCCAAAAACTTCCCAGAGGTGACCCCGAAGGCACACTTCAACAGGTTCATCTTCAGGTGACGGGAACAGAGGAAACCGAACACCTTCTCAAGGTCTTTGAGGTGGTCCTGGTGCTGACATGGTTTGACCACTAGGTCATCAATGTATCATTCCACCAATGTTCCGATAATCAGCTTGAATATGCGGTGCATGGCCCTCTGATAAGTGGCACCTTCATTTTTCAAGCCGAAGGGCATAACCTGGCAGAAAAAGGTACCTTGGGGAGCCCTGAAGGCAGTGGACTCCTCGTCCTCGGGGGCCATCCGGATCTGGTTGTACTAGGAATACCCATCCATGAAAGAGAGAGCTTGGAACCCGGCCGTGGCATCAATCAATAACTCTGTCACCGGGAGTGGCAAGTCATCCTTTGGGCAGTGACGATTAATGTCGCGGAAGTCGATACAGACATTGATCTGCCCATTCTTCTTCCTAACTGGCACAATTTTGGCAAGACACTTGGGGTACTGGACTTGCTTAACGAAGTTGGCTTTGATAATCTTGTCAACTTTGGCCTCAACCATAGCACCATGAGAAGGGTTTATTTTTCTGGTAGGCTGCTTAAACCCACGATGGTTTGCTGGGAGGCCCAAACGGTGAATGGCTACCTGGGGATCTAGTCCTAGCATCTCGTTGTAACTCCATGAAAACACTTCACGGTATTGTTTGAGGAAGTCTACGTACTTCTGCCGCTCCACGGGGGACATAGCTGCACTGATCAATGTGGGTTTCGGATCATCCTCGCTACCAAGGTTCACCTGTACTGGTTAATCAACCATGGTAGAGACGCCTTCCTCAAAGGTAGGGGGAGCATCCTCTAGGTCTTCCTCTCCACCCATGGGGGGATTTCCCGCGACAGGAGGCACTTCTGGGCTATCAAAGCCTAAGGGGCAGCTGGTGCCGGTGTGGGTAGCAGTGGTCATCATATCAGGAGACTCACTCGCCATTGAGACCATAGCAATGAACGCAGTCAATCCTATCCCATCTGGCCTTCGGCCTAAGGGGCCACGTTTGATGATATCAAAGCAGTGGTGACGTGTCGGCCTGAGTCGGTTAATTCCAGCCCAGCAGAAGAGACACGTATGGCGCACCGCCATTGTCATAAGCTTGACACTCCGGTACCGTACAGGGGTAGGAGGTTCCGGGATCACCTGAGCCTAGTTGATGTAGGAGTACGAGGTGATTTTCCACCGTCGCTTGGACACGATTACATGACTTCCTTGTATACCCGAAACAACAAAACATTGCCCCATGTTGGGGGTCGTGGCCTCCAATCGGTGGATTGGGAGGATGTAGGCATCATCCATGCTTGCCCAGGGATCACTTGTGACCGGGGCGAGTTCATCCTCACTTACTAGGATATTCTTATCCTTACTATTGTAATAATCAACATCCAAATAGCGGGCCTCACAAGAGGTGAAAGGAGATATCTCTCCTTGAAGCATGCCTACTCGACCGTTGAGTGAGTATTTGAGACACTGGTGATAGGATGAAGGGACCGCTGCATGCAGATGGAGCCATGGCCTACCCATCAACGCGTTGAAGGCGGTGTCCTGATAGATGACCATGAACTCAGTGCTGGAAATTAAGCCACCAAACTGAGTCTTCAGGTTGATCTTTCCAACTAGGGTTTGCTCGGTCCTGTCATACCCCTAGATTCTGAGGTCAGAGGGAGTTAAATCACCTTCAGACAGACCCAGCTTTCGCAATGTCTGAGTCGGAATTATGATGATTTCGGAACCCGTGTCAACGAGGCAGCGGCAGACTTCCACACCATTGAAGTGTCCAGTGATGTACATCGGGCGAATATTCCCCTGTAGAAGAGGGTCCTCATCTTCACCAGAGAACGAGAAAACCGCCTGACATTCGGCGTTCTCAATTGTCACAGTATGGAAGGCTTCCACAGCTGCTACCTCCGTCTCAAACTAGAGGGGGCTCCTTAGGGCCTTGACAAGTGCCTCGCGCATTTCGGATGACAGGTGAAGGGCCTCGATGATAGAAAGCCTTGCCAGAATTTCGTCCAGGTGCTTCAGGACATCATACTTTCATGCCAAACGTGAACCTCTGCCTAGAGGTGGTTGTTCGACACTTGGAGGCATAGAGGGTCCTACCGGTTGAGCCGACGATCAGCTAGTACTGGGTACATCCTGCTGCCTACTAGTTGAAGCCTTGAGAGTAGTCGTCGGACTAGGATCGGACATCGGAGGCTGGCTTGCAGTCGGGAAAGACTGACTATGATACGAACGAGGCATCTCTCCCTGATCTAGTAGCACAAACGGTGGTGAAAGTAGAGGTGAGGGCGTCAGATGGGGTTGTGCATGCTGAGCTCTGCGCTGAGCCTGCTGTCTGGTCTTAGTAGTTTGCACAGCTTGGTTGAAAGTGCCCGCTGACGTACCTCAAGGGCCGGTGTGGTTGCGGTTCTGCTGACGTTGACATCGACTGGAAACATTGGGGAGGTTCACCTGGCGTTCCCCCTCGTCGGGAGTCATATAGGGCTTTACCAGCTCCACAGTGTTAACCGAAGCGTACCATTGGCTGTCGCTCGAGGAGTCATCCACCACTGGGCGGATTCTGGGAGGAATCCCCATTTCAGGGGGCATAATGTCACCGAGAGTGCGGGATGACGACGGCACCGGCGGGGCGCGTTTCTTATTCTTACGTCGTCGTTGCTTGCCTTTTTGGGAAGAGGTCGGCTGTGAAGATGATGCAGAGGTACCGGATACTTATTTTGAAGGTTCTGGCTACCTCTGGCACGCACGGATGATACCATGGGCACAAACGACATTTTTTTGAGCCATCCAGTCGTCGTATTTCCGGGATCCGCGGCTGGGAACGTACTGCCACTCGCCTTCGCTATCGCTACCGATCTCGGACCCTGCAAAGAAACCCGCCACTTGTGTTGGTGCCGGGCCCAACATGACTATGTTTTTGTTGACCTGGTCTTCAAGACAGTCTTTAAACACATAGCATTGCTTGAGGGTGTTCCCCAGAATCCAATGATAAGGACAGTAGTTGGGGTGATCGGTGAGATTCGCCTCTGCCGGCCTTCTGCACTCGGGCAGGCACGCAATCCCTTTCTCTAGAGCGCTTCAGAAGTAGCCAGGGACCTGATTTTCGTTGAACGAATAATTCTGGTGGCTTCTTTCCAGAGAGGGGGCACTGGGGGCCTGGCCCTGACGAGGGGCCGGAGGGTCCTTTTGAGGAGGCACTGCCTGATTATCTCGCCTAGGTGGAGGTGGTGCATTGCACGGGGGAACCTGTCAATTCTGAGGCGGTCGCTGCTGGACAGGAGCCTGTGCTTGAGGTGGAGGACCTCTGCGGGGTTGCGGGGATGGTGCCACTAGCAGTAATTCCAACTGCTTAGGGGCTTCTATTTGGGCCACCGCGGTGGGTTCGGCTCTGACGGTGCTCCTCCAAGATGGGATCATAGGGGGCAACGAACGTTCCTGACTAGCCTATTGCAGAGCTTCCTCAAGGCGCTGAGCCTTATCTGAGAAATATCTGAACCCTCCAGGGTAGTTCTGGGTAATCAGGGAGGGTACCAGCTCTGTTTTGACTTTCCCCACACACATCTTCAGTAATTTCTCTTGAGTCAGTGGCATATCGAGGGAATACGTAAGTCCCTTCCACCGGCCGATGAAATCTATGACTCACTCATCAGGCCTTTGCTTTCACTTGAAGAGGTCTGCAATGCTAGTCTTCCGCGTTGTGGAGCTGAGCTAGTATAGGAACTGCCAGCGGAGATCCTCCCAACTGGTCACCGATCCAATGGGGAGCTGGCTGTACCAGACGAATGTTGGACCATCCAATGTCTGTAAGAAACATCGGAGCTTGGCGCCTTCTTCCTGAGCCGGGGTCCCCAGCATGGGGCCACACCTGGAAGAAAAATGAGCCAAGTGCTGTAGCGGTCCCCTGTCCCGTTGAAGGGCGAGAAAGTGGGGTTCCCAAAACCCGGGGGTGCGGGCATATCATCCACCCACGCGGGATACGGCTTGCCATCCGATGGGACCGCCACCTGCCGTGTTTCAAACGCTTCGAGGCGGGCTGTGAGTGCCGCTATAAGATCATCCCGGTGGGGGTCCATGTCTTGATGGGGATCCCTAATCACAAGTGTGTTTCCAGGTTCTTCAACACGGTAGATGGCATCGGCAGCTCATGGATCAACTGGCGGAATGACCTGCGGGGCGACTGGGGGAACCCAGACTAGATTCTTCAGATAACCCCGTCGTTTGGGGGGGTTTGGAGAGACGTATCACGCCCTCTTTCCATAAGTTCTGGCTTCTTCCCTGTCTGTGGAAGTAGCATGATCAGGGCTTCCCGGAGGCATCTCACTGGGGGGAAGTTGTTCCTACCCCTGCTTCCCCGGCCTGGGATTACCATAGTCGGGTCGCCGCTCTACAGTGCGCTCAGCCAAGAGTTCGTCAACCAGCCTCTTCTTCTCAGCAAGATGTTGGCGTAACGTGGACTTCTCGGGATCTTCGTATGTTTTCTGCACAGAGGCAGACGGGTCAGAGTGCTTGACAGTTCCGACGTGCTCCTTACCCTTGCCGGTATTTCGACCAAGTACCAGCGACTCGGTGGGTACAGGGAGGCCTAGCAGGTTCCTCTGCTGATGGGAAACCCTCCCTGATGGGTCCAGCAGTGGCGGTACGCCCTCGGAGGGTAAGTCCCCATCAAGGAATTCAATCTCTTCTTCCTTGTCCACAATATCAGCCATGTGGACCGCGACCCCTCTCAAGGGCATGTCCTCGATGTCGCATAACGAATCGGGCTGTCGTCGGATAGGGTCGAAGAGGAGAGCGTTGTAGTGTCCCCAAACATGGACTTGCACATGGGGGGTATCTTCCCCGATGACTCTTCGGTGTACTTTGAAGCTCTGAACACATTTCTGTTGAAGGGTGCTTTGACGGCCTGGCGACTCAGGGTGCTGGGCCACAAGGAGTGAGGCCAAATCGATCAGGCAACATTGCTTGCTGATTTCTTCGAAGTGCTCTCGACTTCTTGGGTACACCACCCCCTCATAACGAAGGCGGAAGTGTGTCTCCCATAGGGTTTGACAAAAACACCATACTTCTTCTGGGCTAAGGGACTCTGGTGCGCGAAAGTTCAGTGCTGCCGTCGGCCAGAATTTCTCCAGGAAGTGATCCGCTGCGAGAATACTCCAGAAGCTCTTGGGTTCGGACTCGGGGTCTGGCCCTGTATCGCCCACCTTGTCAACCAGAGGCGGCTGAGGGACTGGTAGCGGTACCGAGGCAGACCTCTAGGATAGTAAACTCGACGGCAGAGAATACGACGAACGAGCTGACTGGCCGCCGAATTTCGGGCCATCCTCTGAAGAGTGAGGTGACCTGGCCACGATGTCACGACATGATGGGCTGATAGCCACAACTTCCGGCATAGGAGTCGCGGCTGCCGGCGATGGGTCATGTCATCGCTCTACCGTCATTGGCCCCCAAAATATCTCTCTGTGATCTCTGGTAGAGGTAGAGGGCGCTTCAGGTGACAATGGTGGTGACTGCACAGTCGAGACCTGCAGAATTTCCAGAATTTATTCTTCCTGGATGTACCTGCGGAGAGAGGTGGTAATCTGGTGGACCTCGCATTCCAAGAGAATGAGGCTAACACGCCTAGTTCCTGCCCCAGTGCTTGATATGGAGGAGCGGGGAGAAGGTTCCATCGCTGAGTCGCATTCCGCTTCAGAATCCGAGAAGTGGGCGGGTTTGATCTCCACCCGGGCTTTCCCAGGACTCTTCTTGTGGCGGCGACAACCCGCTCTCCTGCCTCGGGGTGTCTCTTTGGGATAGGGTTGATCCCTATCATGTAGTCTCGGGGCGGCGCTGGCGTCGTGGCGGAGAGGGCCCCCGCTCGAGATAGCCGATGTGCGAGGGGCACCAGGGCAAATGTCGAAGGGTACATGGGGAGGACCTACATGGACAACACCTATGTGGGCGGAGCCTCTGTTGTAATCGGTAGGAGCATGGGGAGGACCTCCATGGTCGATGTGGGCGGAGCGAGGCTGGCCTTCACTCCTCGAGTTGCTGGGGCGAGGAATACCTTCGCCCGTTGTATAGAGGACGTAGGGAGGGCCCCCACGTTGGAGAAGGACCGGATGGACAGTGCCTTCAGATCGGCGGTTGGGGGAAGGAGGATGGACTCCATACCCTGTATAGTGGGCGCGGGAAAGGTTTTTGTGCCAAGCATCACTGTCGCGGGGCATGTCTTCCTTTGGGATGGGGGTAGCAGGAGGCATACCTCCATGACGAGCTTCGGAGCGTGGAAGGCCCACGCTCTATGGAGTAGTGGTACAGGGAGGGCCTCCGTGCGTGGTGACATCACTGCGGGTTATTTCGCAGCGACCACCGCTCATTCCTGCAACCCGGAGAGTCAACCCAGCCTGCCCGTGGGGCGGTTGGGGTCTCGATCCTGGTTGGGTGAAGGAGTTCCCCTACTCAGTGTATGCAGGGACTCCATCATGCACGTCGGTGGTGGATCGGGCCACTGTAGCTGTTGACGTCGACACACCTAGGCGAGCGTCCTCAGCCCGGGCCCGACGCTGACGTCGGGTCAGACGAGCTGGCGCAGGTGGTGAAGGGGCATGGCCTGCCTGCTCTTCCTGTGGAGTTGTACAGCGGCGCTGACACGGACGAACGGGAGCCCTTGCCTGGATCCCTTGGGTCGGGACCCTGATCGGACCGATCCGGACGGCGCCCACCTCATCAACGTAAGGCGAGGAGTCGTCAAGGCGTTCTAAGTGGAGGGTGCTTCGCGAAGTGGAACAGTATTCGCGGAGCACTGCCTCGCGAATAAGAGGTTCCTCGCGAAGCAGGGTGCTGCAAAGCAGTGTGCTTCGCGATGTGTAGCGATCCTACCTTAGCATAGGGATCACTAGTATAGGATGGGTGTTTCGTGAAGCATGAATGCTCGGCGGCTGCCCGGGTTCCCTTGGGAATCCCCCTCCTTCGCGAATGCCCTTGAGCTTCGCGAAGGGCATCCCTCCCAGAATAGGGGATCAAAACGAGACAAAGCAAAGGCGTAACACGAAGTAGAAGTACCTCGCGGAGCTCATGATTCCTGGTGGGCAAAGAGTGCATCGCGATTCGGGAGAGGAGAAGCCGAAAGGTCAGATTGTCCTTCCTCAGGACTCAGGGGGAGTCCAGTATTTATAGGAAAGGGGCGCCGCGAAGCATAACTCGCGCGCCGCCTTAGGTGCTTCGCAGCGCGCTCGCGAACGTCAATGTTGGTCGCGAAGAGTTTCCACCTCCGGAGCTTCGCGGCAGGCTCGCGAATGTCAAACTCGTTCGTGGAGAGTTACTGCCTCCGGAGCTTCACAACGGGCTCGCGAACGTCAATAGTTTGCGGAGAGTTACCGCCTCCTGAGATTCACGGTGGGCTCGTGAACGTCAAACTCGTTCTTGGAGAGTTACCGCCTCTGGAGCTTCGCGAAACCGCAATGCCCAGGGGTGCTTCACGTCGGGGCTTCGCGAGGCAGTGTCTGGGCAGTCTTTTCAGTCCCTTTTTGTTCATGAAATATTTTGGCACCAACACCTTTACATTATATTGTTCCTATTTTATCTCCCATAATCAAATTCATACAAACCAAAAAATGTCATATATAGTAGAGAATTCATATGAGCTTCTCAAATTCATAAATGTGCATCAAAATTCATATACAGTGTAGTGAATTTTCATATTTCAAAAAATTCATACCATAGGATCCTAAATCAACATAAAGGATATCTCAAACTCTCATAATCATATCTGTTTAACTTAATATCTTTACCCATAGGTTCTTGACTATCTACTCTTAGAAACAACAATAATCAACCCCTTTTAAAATATTTACCATATTTCCAAGCCAGAATTCACCTTTGAATCTCAAATCCTAAATATCCTCATTTTTCAAAAATATTATTCAACTACTAATAGATTATTAATACACATTGACACCATCTTCAATCACCAAGAAATATACCATTATTGACAACTAATATAATTCAATCTAATGGGCACCAAAATATCTTACTTTGGATTTTTTGTCGGTACCACCACTTATATTTTTATATCAATCTATGTGATTCTATTACTACAAATTATTGATAAGAAATACATAGAAAATATGGGTAGATATTTATATAACATAAATTATTTTAAAACCATTTTATTCTCCCTTTTCTATATCTAAATAATAGCTTGTTCCATTTGAGAGAATGATGACACCACATGGTTTTGTTAGCAAAGAACATTTAGTTATTCAACTCTCAGTCTACATGGGCGAACTCGGTGTAGAAAAAAAAGTAATTTTACCAAGGTTGTGAATGATTTATATAAACAACTATATATATGATATCATTCTCAAAAAAAATTATTATAGGGGTTTTTTCAAAAAAAAATATTCAAAAGAGTGTAACCTTTACTCAAATAATAAAATCCATCAAAATTTTAAAGTGATAGATATATAAAACCCCTCTTATTCTCATATTTTTATAAAAAAAACTCCCCCTTTATAAAAAAACTCAATATAAACAAAAATAATGGTTTTAAGTGTGAATAGAAAACCACGTTATCCATTTTGTATACCTATTCATAACTTCTATATTCACTACATGATAGCTTCATCTCATTTTTTTCTCCACCTCAAGGGATTCAGTTGTCTCTTATTCAAGGTAGTTAGGGTACCTTGTGAGGACAATTTTATTTTTTGGTCTTAGTGGAATGCTTAGGGGGTTAATTGATCTTCCAATATAAAACTTTATTCATTAAAAATAAAAAATATTAAATACCATAATTAAAATTATATAATGTTTCAAAAATATAAAAGGTATATATAATTTGGTACTTTGAAATAGTTTCACAAGGGCCTGATAAAAACTCAATTAAAAAAATTTAAAAAAAATTATAATTTGAAACAATTTTAGCCAAACAATACAATATATATATATATATATATATCTCGATTTTAAATATTAACTACCTGATAAAATTTTTTAAACTCCGTTTTAAATTCACTTAGTTAAAATAAAAAAATAATTTATTTTGTGAATTTAAAATAATAAATTAAAAAAATTAAAAAACCAAGAAGAATTAAAACAAGGGGTTCAGTTCTAATCTTTAACCTAATCCACTGCGCTTAATAGTAATACAATTCTAATCTTATTTATAAATAATTAATAAACATATCCAAAACCTAGAGTTGTTTTTACATGTAAAACTACTCATAAGGATGTCCAGGATATTCCATGACTCTTTCATTGTCATATTTTGGAAATGCAAGTAAATAAATAATAGAAGGGAAATTTTAGTACTCTTATTTATAGTAAATGATAATTTCTAAGTGAATGTACATAAAATTAAATCATTATAAATATGTAAAATAAATATAGATAGAAATGAAACCAATAGAAGTTTTACTTAGATAAATCTATGATTGAATTTATTTGAGCATCAAGGTTCTCTTACTTAACTTATTATCTAGAAACCTTGGGGGAGAAGGTTAAAATTTAGTTCATCCCTTATCTTATTTTTTGCAATATCTCCCTGAAAATAGTGTGTCAATGTGTAGAATAATGATAGATTGATTCATTAAAGAATTAACTACATGAATGAGTGAGGAATCCACTTTCTTTTAAAAAGATATTCTATAATTATATATTAGAAGATAATAATAAAAAAGACCTTAGATTGAACTTGAAATATGAAATTCATCATTTTATTTAAATTTTTATAAAATTTAATAAAATATATCCATTAGATTATTTTATTGATTTTTCTAAATTAAATCATGTCGATATAATATCTCAAAATTTAATTAGACATGGTAACTTTAACTTGGTAGCCTAGGTAAGTCTCTTAATGTGGTCATTTGTCTGGTATACGGTGGATCTGACTCAGGATTAATCAAAATGTTTTGTAGGTCAATTTTTTTCTAATGATTGCTTCATCATTTAACATATGGTAAATTAAAAATTAAGAAAAATATGACTCAACCAGTTACAAAAAGTTGAAGTTTTTCTTGTAGTCAATCATATTTAGTCACATGACTTATTATGTGTAGTTTATGGGATTTTTTTTTGTAGCTTTATAACATAAAAATCATGACTGATATTGTAATGGTCACTCTACTATCTTCAAGTAGTCAATGACATCAGCATGTTCTTAATCAATTTTATTCTTTTGGTAGATCCAACACATAGAAAACTTTTGAGTCTTTATATTACTTAAAATCATATTGTATGGCTTCTTCTAATTGTTTATCAACTCAATCGGTAAGTATTTCATGACCTCCATACATATACAATTTTCACATTATTACCATAATAAATAGTTTAATGTCTTAAAACACATTATTAATTATAAACATAAGAAACGTGATTTGGGATCATTAAAATAAAGAATTACAAGACTAACTGAACAATATCCCCCTTTTATGATAAAAAATCATTGTGGAATAAATATTTAAATGAAATTAATATTTCATAGAAATTAGAACCAATTTTATATAAATATCAAGATGTGTTAACACATTCGTATCAATTTTCATTCATATTTCTCCCCATTTTTTGACTTTTAAAAAGTAATAAGAGTAAAAAATATTCAAGAATATACTTAAGAACATAAATAATAAAACATAATTTATTAAAGATAAGAACAAATTAAATTCATTAAATTGAGGTTAAATACATGAAAATAAGATATATGTTTCTTTTTAGATAGATTAATCACTATCTGAATTAGAAAAATTATCTCTATGTTTTTTCATTCTACTATAGATGGTTAAAGAGTCGGCTTAGGGGGGAATGTTCTATAATCATAACACTCATAAAAACTAGTTAGAGGTGTTATAAGTCATCGGAAATTTAGAATACCAATGGAGTAGAGGTAAGTACTGATGTCTCTAGAGAAACTAAAGAATATGATTGTCCAAGGGGTTTAATATGAACAAAAAAATGAAAAACTATAGTTGTTTGTGAAGCAAACATATAGGGTTCCATTATAAAAATCAACTCACCGATAAATTAAGAACCATTATCTATAGTCTTCAATAATGTCCTCTTCTCATCCAAAAAAAATCTTCAACATAGGTTCTAACACCATTATATAATCCACATGTTCCTTAAAGGCCCAAGTCATATGAGGCATTTTTTGTCTTGCAGCTAAAGACCTAAAAAATATTTAAAATTTATTTTTCATATGGATATTGGAAATATATAAGTCAAATTATCTCTTGATAATATTTATGTGACTTCAATATTTCAAGGAATTAGTTCTGATTAAGACATAATACTTATCATTACGTGTCTAGAAATATTAAAAATTAAACTAATTGGATTCAAAATAATCATCTATGTATGCTTTCATTTATTCTCCCAAAATCTGCCTTATGAAATATTCATTAAAATAATTATGAGAAGTTTAAATATGAGGAGGTTCACTAGAAGAAGATTAATCATTATAAGGTTTAAAAAACTCATAAAAAATGAGTTCACTTTGATCTATATGTAACTTCATAACTTGAATATTTTCATAGATAACTCCAAAATTCTCTTTTATCCTTTGAATATCCTTTTCTATATGTTCATTCCTACTAAACATTTTAGGTCATATATGATGTATAATAGATGAAACATTCACTAAAATTCATTCTTTTTTTTCTACCTAAATATTATATCCAAATTCCAAAAAATTTCCTTCATCATATTCCACAACATAGCCTTAAATTACTTAATATCATCACTTGTGATGCGGTTGGAATTAGAAGTAAGAGAATGTCATATAGTTAGTTCAGGACGAGAATTACATCCACCTATTTATTATTCCAATAGATTTATTATCTCCCTAAAGTGATTCACCCTACAAATTTCTTTGTCTTATTATGTCATAGGATTATTTCATTTGAAACATTACTTTTATCATTGTATTTTATCAACTCTGTCTCACCAGATCGAACTAGTTCCAACTAATCACTAGTAATAGAATCTACAGAATTTCTCATGAGTATAAAGAAAAAATAAATATCCATAAATTTTTCCACTATTTAGTTAAATAATTATTCCCTATATCTTCTAGATATAATAATAAATACCTCAATACTTTCCTCGACATCAATTTGATCCACCAAGGATCCTTCAGTAACAATAGGGCTAATAAGAATGAAAGGTGAAACTAGAATTTCTTGTTAACCATAAAAAGTTGGACTACCTCTATCATAATGATCATCACCATCATCATAAAAGTCTGATTACTCTATGAAAATAAAGAATCTAGGGTACTTCCCCAAATTATTTATTAGATTCTCATACATAAATCACTCTCCATATTTTTCTTCTATTGGATCATTCCTCATCTCATTGTATTCATCCCATTTTTCACTATCTTCTTTTATTTAAACTAAAGAAACACCATTATCACAAAAATCATCCTCATCATCTTAATAATTTGAAATCATTATTTCATTTGAAATAGATGAAGGCTTAGTTTCCTCATCATTTTAATCAAATCTTTTTCAATAAGAAGCAGTGGTTTGGGAGTGTACAATGATCCATATGACACATTTTGATCTCAATGAATTACTCTTAGAAAAATCTTAATAGATGGGCATCATTAATCTCTAATATATATCATAGACACCTCATTTATTATTTATAATAAATATTATCATATTTAGAGATATCAATATCCACCACTTATTCAGAAACATTAATAGAATAAAAACATTCCATATATAATTATTACCAATAAGAATATTCAACTATTTCATTAGGTTCAAAATATGGATCAGCGTTATCTATTATCCTGAATGTATGACTGACTGGATTGATCTTTTTATACAACTATTCATTATCTTCCACCCATACTTACCTCCATGGGTTCCAATTAAACTTCATTCTATTGAAGGTGGATTGATTCAAACATATCCTACAATAAGTTATAGAATTATTCTATATAACACCACAATATTTTATGATATATTTATCTTTCAATAAATTTTAGGTTTTTGGTAGCTTTCTTTACATGCAACACCGAGTTTAAATGAACTATGTTATAAAATTCAAAAATTATTATCAAACATGATTGTTATCTCCTAGATAATGAATTTTTGGGTATTAATATGACTAACTAAATTATAATAAATTATTTATTACAGATATATAAAATGAATTAATTAAATATAAGTTGTTTATAAATTAAAATAAAATCATTTTTATGTAAAAAAGAAATGTTTTTATTCAAAAACATTCAATTCATGCAATGTGATTTTTTTATCTTAATAAATTAAATTAATCTCAATTAATGAATGATATTTATTATAGTTATAGATAATATATTCAATAAATTATTTTAATATTCATCTAATGGTTTTTACTAGTAAATGAATTTTATTAAATTCAATTTTTTTATTAACAATGTATTTACCTAAAAATGTTTTTCATTGAACTTTGCAAGATTATTTTGATATGAATTTATACACTTTTATAAATTTAATTTTATAAAATAGTTTTTATATATTTAATTATCCTTTAGAATTTATTAATCAGTTCAATTTAATTTTTTTCTTCATGAATAGTAATAGAGATAAAATTTCATTACTATGGTAAATGGTAAAAGGGTTAATGAGGGGTTAAACTAAATATTTACAGATTAAATTAACTAAAAAACCTTTCTAGAAGATATTATATAATTTTATTTTATCATATAATAGTATTATCTTAGAATTTGGGTTTCTTTGGTAGTTCATTAACTCCAATACAAATTTATTTTATTTTAATGTTTTAAGTATTTGAAACAGTTCCACTCCCCTCACTTATAAATGGTAACCTCCTCTCCTCAATTGTTCACAACACTTAAGCCTTTTATCATGACCAAAATCTAAGAAAAAATATCCAAAAATCCTTATACATGACCTTGATTTTATATTTTTCCCAAAATAATAATCCAATAAGCCTTATAGTTCTTTTAAAGGTGGATACAGGAGGTATATGTTCTTACTAATATATTTCATGTTTCTTTCTTCTAAAACATCATCAAAATGTTCTATAACTATATTAAAAAGATTAAAAATATCATTACTGTAATTATATGTTTTCTTATTAATGATATATTCATTTTATATCTCTTTTCTCATCCATTGGAAAATAATAATGTCGTTTGTGGATAATTGTGGACTACAACATCCACAATGTGATGTGATTAATTTTTCATTTCCTCTTTACATTGATGGTAATAATGATATATTTAATGAATATATATGTTATTTATGATATAATTAATATTTGAAAGTTCAATTATTATTTACCTCTCTTTAGTTCCATATATTGAAAATTTGAAACATCACTCTTGTGGACGTACTCACTACAGTTTCCATGAAGTAATGTAAGTCATTATGTAAAGAACCAATTATATAGATTTCCATTTCATTTGGTGAATAATTATGTCGCATGAAAACTTATCGACTTGAGTAGAGAGTGAACAAAATTAAAAAATCAGCCATATCCACTATGATATTATTGAGAGTGAACCTTGACTAAGGAAATGATGGAATGGGGAGTGAAACAAATACACTATTGGACATTTTCCACTATTACAATCTTGAAATTTAACCGTGACTAAAGAAATTATTTTCTATTTTTATATGTATTCTATAAACCTATAAATTATTCTTCTGATATGTTCTCGTAGCTCATGTGAATGGAAAAACATAGGATCTGTGTGTTCACTTAGAGAGGGAGGGGTTAAATTGGTGATATTCTTTATTTATGTTTCTTAATTAATAAATAACCATCACCTCTGGTTGGTGAGAAATGACTCCACTGGAAAACAACATACTAGAACAACCATATAAATATATGTATGTACATGGTTCATTACTCAATAAGAGTATTTAGTCCATGGAATGGTTTGGATTTCATTGAAGACCACACAAACCACTAGAAAATAATCCTTTTAGTGGTCATAAAAAATTAGGTAATATCCAACACTATCTGTAACTATATTACATAGATAGATCATGTCATACTCACATAGATAAAATATATATAAATGTTTTTTAAAAATTGTATGAACTTTTACCAGTGGGATTTGGTTCATTTCCATTATGCTTCTATAAATATCTTCACATTTTCCTTTTATTCAGGTAATATCTTATTTTTTTCACTTTCATTCAGTACACTATGAATTAACTTCATTAAATATGGTAGCAGTTTGTACAGAATGGTCCATCCGGTAAGCTCTATCTAATAAGTTTCATTTGGTATACTCACTCTGGTTAAATTATATCTATTACCTTTGACACTAATCTATTATATTTATTTGTCTAGTGATACTTTACTATACTCATCAGATTCCTAATTTCAATGTTCTACTAATTCCTCTTAATATTTTTCATCTGATACCAAAATAAATGAAATATCTATTTGATATCTATTATTTCTGTGACATGGTTTTTGATTCATTGATAATAAAACATTCATATGAACCTCCATGAGCACCTCAATTATTCATCATATAAACCAATATGATCTTCAGGAAAAAAAATATTATAAACACTTGATGCATTATCTCCCATTAATATAGGTAAATATCCTTCAAATCATCAAGTTAAATTATGCACTTTCAAATTCAAAACTCCTACTCAGATTTTGAACATCCCACTCAAAATATTCAACAATATATGGATACATGAAGTTTAATTATTGGGTTATATAATCTCTAGATTATGTATTTTGATAGTTCTTGAAAATATGGATGTTATATAAGGATATCTCAGGCTAACCATAGAGACTAATATCCATTGATTACTTTGTTGGATACTACCAACACTTTATTATCGATTTCTCTTGGATATCAAATCTAACAACCAGATTGACTTAGAAGGGATCTAAGTTCATTTGAATTGATTAATGTGAATAAAATATCAAGGAGCTAATGAGAAGTTTGGTAAATACACAACTTCTCACACTACCATAGAGTTGAGTAGGTTTTTTGATATATATTGATGCATCATAGAAGGGTTTTGGATGTGTCTTGGTGTAGAATTATATGTTTTCCTATTTCTATTCTTGTATGGGTGATGGTAGTAATATCCCCTTAGAAATCAACACATTTATTTGAAATCACAGAAGAATTGCCTAT
The DNA here is from genome assembly GCA_963277665.1 of Viscum album. NCBI lineage: Eukaryota > Viridiplantae > Streptophyta > Magnoliopsida > Santalales > Viscaceae > Viscum > Viscum album. Next base: position 1,245,131,409 of record OY728153.1, read on the forward strand.
TTATAAAATTCTTAGGGTATAAATTACAAAAGTGGTAAGGTTTCATGGTCTACCACATTCAATTGTATTTCATTGGGATCTGAGGTTTTCCTCGAACATCTGGAGAAGTATTCAGCAGGATTTGAATATGGAGATGAACTGTAGTATTGTATATCATCTTTATATATATTATCATTCTAATATGGACATTTAGACACTATAAGATATTTTTAGGTCATGTGTTACAGATTTCAAAGGTATTTGGGGTCAACACATTTTTTGTGTCGAGTTTTCATTCAACAATAGTTTTCACTCAAGTATTAAAGTGGGTCATTATTAATTCCTTGGTAGCAAGAAGTACATATCTCCAATGCACTCAAATGAAGTTTGAGAAAAAAATATATTAGGACATTATCTTTCTTAAGAAATATAAAATAATGTTTGATCCATTCAAAATCACATAAGGGTATCTCAGTGCTAATAGAAAAGTTTTACTGAGAATCATCAGCGAGATCAAGAGTTGGAAGTTGGTAATAAGGTAATCCTTTGAAAATATTATTTTAAGAAGGATATAAGATTTGGAAATAATGGAAAGATAGAACATAGATATATTTTTCCCTTATAAATTATTGATCATGTCTGGAAGGTTTATTATCTCATAGTCATTCTAATGAATCTATTTCAAGTTCATAATTCATTCCACGTATCCCTCCTGAGGAAATACATACCTAATTCATCACATGTACTAAGCTCATAGGTCATGCCATTGGATCATGATATCCCTCTTGGAAGAAAATCAGTGGAGTTTTGGAATTTATTAGAGAAAGTGATGGGGAGAAATACCACTCAACTAGTGGATTTTTTGGTCAAATTATAAATTTGATAAAGCTATGTGGGAAGCAAAGGATGTGATGAGGCAGAAGTGTCCTCAGTTTTTTTTGGAGTGATAGAATTTAATGTGAGAAATTCTTATAAGGGGGTTTAATTTAACGCCCTAATATTTTAGGATTTATTTATATTTAAATTAATTTTATTTATTTGATATCATTTGTTTTCATGCAACATCGATTTTAAACGAGCCACATTATATAATTGAAATATTAATATTAAGTGTTACTATTATAGCTTAGTTGTTACATTAGATGTTATGATTATTACTAAATAAATTATGAAAATTTATTATTTACTCATGTATTAAATTAATTAATTTCATATCAATTGGATATTAATGAAAATAAAATTAGTAGAATGTATAAAAGGGATGTTTTTCTGAAAAACTGTTTTTATGCATACAATATGATTTATCGTAATAAATTAAATAAATATATATTGATTAATTATTTTAATGATTTTTTATAGTATATTAAAAAAAATATTTTTACATTCATCTAATTTATTTTACAATAGAGACCCTATCATTTTTCACATATTATTAATAAAATTAAGCATAATCAACCATCAAGTATAGGACAAGGATCTTAGATTCTAGTGTTCTATGAAGATTAGATACATATTTAAGAAGTATGAAACCCAAAAAATGAATCTATATAAAGATATACTAACTATATTTTAGCTCATATATCTAAATTGGATAACCTGGGAAATACATGAACAAAGGGGGTGATATAAGAATCCAAATAAGGGAAGAAATTTTGGAATAAATCATACCACATGGTTTGGAAGGCATAAGGTGGCGACATAAAAAGGCTTTGAACATTAATAAACATAATTAATAATAAAATTTTGGTTATGGGATCACATAATCATGGAATTATATAAATGTGTAAACAACATACATCATGGAATAATCATGAGTCAAGGATAACTTCCAAGACTATTGCACATGGTGGATGAAGTCCCATAAAGGAATCGGGTTCACACAATGTCCTAAAATGATGTCACATGAGACTAAATGTTACCCAATGAATTGGAAAACTATCTAGGTTCACCCATCATATATGTTCATGCATATTCTTTCCACATTATGAATCAGATATAATGGATAATGATAAGGGTTACGCATGGAAATAAATTGGTATCATAATAATGTCACATGGCGTATCCAAAGAGCATGTCATAATGGTGTATATGAAAGAATAGATTTAGAACATACTTGGAAATTAATAAGGTAAAATTTCCATAGATCATGATAAATAATTCCCAACTAAATTGAAAATATGTAAAAATATAATTTAAGAAACTTTAGAAATGAGTCACATTAGTGTAGTTTAAGGGAGAATATTAAAAAATCTCTAAAGAGGAAAAAGGGAATAATTATTTCTATAAAACCAGAATTGAACCAATATAGTTTTTTGTGATTAAAAAATTAATTTTAGAAAAATAATTATATATTATAATAAATTATTTAGTGTACATGAAAATGGTAATGAAATCGTGAACATCCCTTTAATCTGGCTTGCTTATCAGGAGGAATTGAGAAGGAAACCATATAAAACATCTGCTTCCCCATAAAATAAATAATAATTGAGATAGTTTCATATTTTTGGAACTTAAAAACAGAATTTAGGATGTGTACATAAGAATAATTAATAATTAAATTATAGTAGAGAGAAAAATCATAAGCTGAAGAAAAAAATAAAGGTTCAGAGAGAATCTCTTACCTGATGTCCAAAAGTGTTAAGTACTTTCAATTAATTTATTGGATAATCAAATTATATTTATTAATAATTTAATTTAGAACCTTTTTATGCATATTTTATTTATTATAATTTTATTATGGTCATTTGTGGTCATTTTGTTGAGTTATACTGATTAATTTTGTCGTTACAGGCGCATTTGTTTCATGGATTTAATGATTGGTTCCCTTGAGTTTTATTATGAATGTAATTGTCAAATTACATTAACTCTACATGAGTGAAATTATCAGGTATTAATTAACTTCCATAAATTTCAATGGTTCTATATGTAATGACCCGACTCTAGTTTCATGGAGCCAGTGACTTATTTTACCACATTAGCATATAAAAAAGGAATATGCATCCCAAAGGATAGAGTATTTTAGTAGAATTAGAAACAAGATACATACATAAGTTCAGAATTACAACTTGAAATGAAAAATATCATAGAAATTCCTTCTACAATATCCATAACTCATTGGTTATTTCTTTATATCATTCATAATAAAAATCATCATGTCCTAAGAATATGAAACCTAAGAAAGGGGTGAGATCAAATGTTCAGTATGGGTAAACAATATAGTGAAAGATGTTGTAAAAATAAACATTAGACATGTTGAATAACTAAAAACACATGCCTTTAACAATAAACTTGAACACATTATGGATGAAATAAGAGTTGAATAAATAATTCCATATTAAAACAAAATCATGGGTATACCACTAGGAGAATAACCACCGGAACCATCAATAATATTTTCATAATGAGGGAATTCATAGTTCAATACATTATAAACATGATGTCAAGGCCTCATTCTAAGACCATAAATAGTCATTTTTTCAAAGCCTTATGTCAAGACTTTAGTTTGTCTCATGAGACCTACCAATGAACCGAGGGGCTATAGAGGGCCCCATAGAACACATAATAAGTCCAATGAATTCCTTATATGAATGGGGATAAACATAAACAATATATACATTCATATTGAAACTAATATTTGAAATATAAATAATTTTCCTCAAATATTAAGCATAAACACTAACCATTCGGAGTAAATTGGTGAATGGTTTTATGATAGCACATCCACTTTAAAACTAATAAAAACCCATTAAATTAAATATGGTACATGATATCATAAAATATTAATCTATATAGTACATTTTAATAAACAATATTGTTGAAGGAGATGAAGAAACCCTTATAAAATCATCGAGTAATTCTTGAGATAAATATACTTTTACTTTGAAAAGAAAAGTTCTTTTGGAAATGTATTTTTACAAAAACATAAGTTAAGTAATATATTATTTTTATAATAAAATGAGTTATTTTATAAAGATAATTGTTTCCAAAAATAGATTATAGAGTTCCCTTGAAAATAGGTAATAATTTGAGAAATTCCCATGAATCTAGCTTGTATTACAGGAAGAATTTCTTAAAATTCCTTTTAAAACATATAACTCCCCATACATGTAAGAAGGATTATGGTTTGTACACATATATGGAAAATTTTCACAGAATATTGGAGGAGTAAATATGAATAAATAATAACATAATTGAGGTAATTATAGAATAAGAGTAACCTGAATGAAAGTGGTGGTTCGGTTAGAAAACCCTTACCTTAAGTCTGAATGTTCCGCTCTTGACCTTATGGTCCCGGAATACGAAATTAAACAAATTAATAACTTAATTAAGAACCAATTATCCATGTATTTATTTTATAATAATTTTTTAGTTCATTTATGTCCTTATCGATAAGTTATAATATTTAATTCTATTAATCTGGAGTGTTCATTTTCTGGATTTTCATAATCGGTTCACTGGTTTTTAAGAAATAAAGTTCATGTGGAATGGATGTAAATCACAAGAATTGAATTTACATATTATTTATGAATGTAATTATTTTTTAATGATCATTTATGTCATTCGGTTACGTGTAATGAGGATGCAACATTATATTAAACATTAATGAAAATCACTTAGATTATTTTAGAGGAATTTTTATTAGTAGGAACTAGTTTGGTCATCTGATTTAATATTTTTTACATATACTAGTTAATAAATATTAAATAGGTTATAATACATATATTATATCCAATTTCAACCATACAATGGTTTCATGACCATTATTTAAGGGTAAATTTTATAATGAAACATCGCCATCCACAAAGGTTGTAAATTGGCACCTCACGAATGATGATTTCATTTATAAAAGAAAAGAGAGAGAGTAAGGATATTGATGATGGTTCGTCCATTCACATGATATAATTTTTATTATATATTTGATACTAGATTTATCATCATAATTTGGATATAAGATGTTAGGATAGGATAACAACAGAAAGGAACATGAAATTAAATAGAAAGAAATAGAATGTGAATTTACCTCTTGAATCCACCTCCTTGAGAATCTCATTAAGGGAAGATGTTTTGGTATTTTAGAAAGACCAAGAGATCTTGGGTGTGGGGGAGGAGAATTTGAGGATATTTTATTATAATTTATACAAGGAAAAAGGCTTCAATGGAGTGTAGAGAAAAGGGAGTGAGGTGGGGTTTATAGTGGAGGAGAGGAGGGTTTTCCCATTATTTTACTCATTATTTAATTATTTTTCCAAAGAAAACCAATAGTCTTGATTCGTGTGGCCAAAAATAGTAATATGTGCATGTGAATGCAAACCAAGTGTGCTTAAATAATTAATTAATTCATAAATAGAGCATTTAACTGATAATTTTTATATAAGGTATTTTACTGTATTTCACTATTCCTCAAGAATTCATGAATTTTAAAAAAATCCCAAAAATTTACCCTAACAATTTTTCAATGTTTAGAATTCAAAAATGAACTCCATTTTTTAAAGTAATTTTATAAAGATTTTTAATTTAGTTTTTAAATAAAATCATACTTTATTCAAAAATTAACAATTTTAAAACTATAACTCATTTTATATCACCTTGAAAAATTAATCAAGATGTCATTATCTTATAGCCTTATTAAATTAAAAAAAAGATATAATTTACTATTTATAATGGTCATATTACTATGCATAAGGGTATCTTACAATTCACCAAAAAATCATGTTGGTTCTATCAAAATTCAAATAACTCACTTATCGCAACACTAGATGACTAGATTTTGAAATTCAAAACATAGTAGAGGAGAATTTATTTTTAATGGCTATTTTATAACAAATTGTTTTTTATAGGGACTCAGTGATTCATGCATTCAATATTAATTTTCAAAACCTTGGGGTGTTACAATCTTCTCTCCTTACAAAAATTTCTTCCTTGAAATTCAAAGAATATTACCTCAGAAAAAGATTTTGGTAGGTCTTCATCATAAGCTCCTCAGGATCCCATGTTACCCCTCTGATTTTATTATTTCTCCAAAGTATCTTTACAAGTAGAGTAATCAGATTACTCAACACCTATTCTTTTGCATCCAGAATCTATATAGTCTCTTCATAGTGTGATAAGTCAGGTTTCAATTCTATATCTTCAGAAGTGAGTACATGCATTGGGTCTTGCATGTACCTTCTCAGCAGTGAGACATAGGACACATTGTTTACTTTAGACAAGCTAGGTGGCATAGAAAAATGATATGCAACGTCTCCAATTCTCTGTATTATTTCAAAAGGGCCTATGTACCTAGGTCTCAGTTTCCTTTTCTTCCCAAATCTTATAACACTCTTTTAGGGAGATACTTTTAAGAAAACACGATCTCCCACTTGAATTTCCAAATCCTTCCTCCGATTATCCGCATATGTTTTTTGTCTAATTTGAGTTACTTTGATATGGCCTTGAATAGTCTTTACCTTCATTTGTGTTTCCCCCACAAGCTCTAGCTCCACAATCTTCCTTTCTTCAACTTCATCCCAAAAAAATTGGTGTACAACATCTTTTTCTTTACAGTACTTTATATAGTGCCATTTGAATACTTGAATGAAAACTATTATTGTAGAAACATTACACTAGAGGTAAATATTGATACCACTTACCTTGAAAGTCAAGTGAGCATGATCTCAATATTTCCTCAAATGTTTGGATCTTCCTTTCTGATTTCCCATCAGTTTGAGATGATAAGAAATACTCAAAATAAGCTTAGTATCCAATGAATTTTGATGTCTATTCCATAATTTTGATGTAAATTGAGGATCTTAATCAGAAACTATTTAAAGAGAAGCTCTATGAAGTCTTACAACTTCATTGATATAGAGTCTTGCAAGCTGTTCCAATGGAAAATACTCCCCTATAGAGAGGAAATGAGTATATTTTGTAAGCCAGTCCACAATTACCCATATTTCATTACTTCTTGGAGTTTTGGGTAATCCAGTGAAAAAATCCATAGTGATTTCATCCCATTTCCATGTTGGAATAGGTAGAGTTTTCATGAATCCTCTAGGTTGTTTTCATTCAGCCTTCCATTATTGACAAACTAAACATCTTTATACATAGTCATCAATTTCCCGCTTCCTGTTGTCCCACCATAAATGTTCCTTTAAATCTCTATAAATTTACTATTATCAGGGTGTACATATAAATTCAAGCTATGGGAATCTTCAAATAACTCCCTTTTATCTTAGGTATGGAGGGAACAAATAGCCTCTTCCCAAATTATATAATTTCATCTTCACATGAAAAATCATCCAACATCCCATCTTTCACAGTGTTAATTTTATTTTGAAGGTTATCATCATCAGGCTAAGAGATTTTAATCCTTTCTAATAAATGTGGTTGGGAAAAAAATTGAAAAATTAATGTTGTTTCACATTATTTGATAATTATCATATTCATCCTTATTAGATCCATGTACAAAGGATCCTTGTCAGTACTTATTTTTTTGAGAACTCCATGATCCTTCTTGCTCAATGCATCATCAACCTTGTTTTCCTTTCTTGGGAGGCTGTGTATGGTACAATAATAATCCATGAGTAGGTCGATCCATCGCCTTTGCCTCATGTTGATTTTTTCTGTGAGAATATATATTTCAAACTCTTATGATCTGTATATATCTCAAATTTTTACCGTAGACTTAATATCTCCATATCTTCATAGAAAATATTATAGTTGCTAACTCAACATCATGAGTAGGATAGTTTTTTTCATGAATTTTCAGCTTCCTCGATGCATTGGAAATTACTCTTTCATTCTTCAGACACAACCAAGTCCTTTCATTGATGCATCAAAATAGATTAGAAACCCACCATTCCCCGATGGTAGAGTTGGGATCGAAGCATTCACTAATTTTCTCATGAATTCCTCAAAACATTCCTCACATTGTTTTATATGTATGAACTTAACCCCTTTACATTTTATCTTGGTCATCGGTTTCGCTAAACAAGAGAAGTCTTGAACGAAACGTCAATAGTAACATGATAAACCAATAAAACTACGTATCTCGGTGGTGTTCATTGCAATAGTCTATTCTTTCATAGCCTTTGTCTTTGTAGGATCAATATATATTCTATCCTTAGTGACAATGTGGCCAAGAAAGGAAAATTATTAAAGAAAAAATTCACACACTCTAAACATCCCATATAATTTATTTCTTTTAAGAGTCTTCAGAATATTACACAAGTGATTTTCATGATCTTCATAGATTTTAGAGTATACCAATATATCATCAATAAATACCACCAAAAATTCATCAAGATATTCCTCGAAAAATCTATTCATTTGATACCTGAAAACATAATGTCATCAGTTAGTACAAAAGGCATTACATTAAACATCTAATGCTCATAGCTAGTTTAAAATTCTATTTTTTGAATTTCTTCCTTCCTCACAAGAAAGTGATGATATCCAGATCGAAGGTTAATCATTAAAAAATATTAATAACTATGATGTTGATAAAAAAGATCATCAATGCGAGGTACGGGATACTTGTTTCTTATTTTTATTGTATTGACCTCCTTGTAGTCAATGCACAACCTCAGGGATCCATATTACATTTTAACAAAAAGAACAGGGGATCGCCATGGAGAAACAATAGGGTGAATAAATTATTTATCACTCAATTCCTCTTGTTGTTTCTTCAGTTCAACCAATTCAACAAAGGCTATTATATAAGGGGTATTTGACTTGGGCCTTGAACCAAGAATTAAGTCAATGGAAAAATTAATTTCCCACTCTGGAGGATGTCCAGGAAAATCCTCTAGAAAGAGGTTACCATATTCTTACACAATAGGCACATCTTCTATTTGAACATTATTTTCATCACCTATAGTTTTACATTCTCATACTCCCCAATAATTGAAATCAGTAGTGCTACTAGATGTGGATCTAGAAGAGATTCAGATGGTGATGTTTTTTCTCTAAAGATAAGGGATTCCACATCATCCTCAAAAATTGTAACCTCCTTCTTCTTGAAATAAATTTTTGCATCATGGTTCAAAATTAAATCCATACTAAGGATTATATCAAGGTCAATCATGGGTATTATAATAAAATTAGTATATAAATCATGTTTATATTCCATAATGGGGAAATCTTGAGACAATTTTGTTGCAATGATACTTCCCTTAATAGTTTGGATAACAACTCCTTTATTAAATCAAATTGGAAATATCTAATTTTTTTTGGAAAAAATAGAAGATATGAAAGAATGTGATGATCTATAATCAAATAAAGCATTGTCTATGTTTGAGAAAATGATTAAAGTACCTACCACAAAATCATTAAGAACTTTAACCTCCTCAGTTGTGAATGCATTAGCTTGGCCATTCTCCCTTGGCCTTATTTGGGGAATGTTTCCATGATGCTTAGTAAATTCATGGGAATAATGCCCCATCTATATAAAATTATAGTATTTAATATTGGTATCTTATTTTTCCCCTTACAATCCCAATATAGGTGTACTTTTTCCCAGCACATATAACAGACTCCCATTCTATTCAAGCATATTCCAGGGTGCTTCTTCTGATAGTTACTATAGGATGGAAGTTCAACTCATCCCTTCTTCCCCACTTCTTTATTTCCTTTTCCAGTGTTTTTAGAGCCCTATTCTTCTATTGTTTTTCTTTAAAGTCATGAGAATTAGAAAATTCATTTTCATCTTGATGGCACTTGAGACTATATCTTCATATAATGAATAACTTTTGGAAACTATAACCCTTTAGAGGAATGGTTTTAAACCATCAAAGAATTGATCGATCTTTCTCCATGAATTACTTATATAGTCTGAAACAATCCTTTCTAGCCTAGTAAATTTGGATTCATACTCGGAAACATTTTTATCATCCTTCTACCTTATATTCAAAAATTTCCTTTCTATATCTGCTAGTTGTTCGTGGGGAAAATATTTTTCTAGGAATATTTCTTTAAAATCCATCCATTCCATCTCTTGTATTTTTTTCATCCTCATTTGTGTTTTGGATTAACAAACACCACTGATCCACATCACCTAATAGATGATAAGATTCGACGACAACCTTCTCTCCTTTATTACATCCTCATGCAAGAAATATCTTCTGTATGGAACTTAACCAATACTCAGCTACAAATGGGTTGGTAGTCTCATTGAATGATGAAGGATGTCGTCACATAAAGAGATCCAACATATCTCATCCATGTTGTGGATCAAGATGCTCTATACCGGTAAGGTTACTGATCATAACCTGAGTCAGTTGTCCAGTTATAGTTATAAGTTTCTCAACACCATCCATAGTTCTAGATCTAACATCATTATCTTGCATCAGAGGGAAACCCCTACATGGAATATGGATGTTCATGTGGTTTCCATATCTTCCCTTAGGGACCATTTCTAGATAATTTAATACACTATATTAGGTTAGGAATCATAATTTATAATCTTAACTTAGAAAAATACTTAGCATAAATATAAATCATATGCATGACTGATCCCATAATCACAAACTTGGTTTATTTGAGCATAATTTTACATTTAAATAATTCATAATGTCTTGTAATTAAAATGTGAATTATCTTAATCATATAACCTAGGTGTATCAAACTAGGTGCTCATTAAGGCTCTTTTTTGTGTACTAGGATACCCCAGGTCAAGCCTGAAACTTCTTATCAGAGTTTTCAGTCCAATGTACATCTAATCTAGAAACACATCCACTTATAGTACTCAAAAAGTGGTGTATTCTCTTAAAATATCCACATAATCTATTCCGTACCAAAAAATCCAGGATGTTCTTGTATGTTTATCCTTAAATACTATCTTAGGGTTTTGTTCCTTAATATAAATTTTCTAAATCTAGTTTCCATGTTTTCTACTAAGCTTCATTTGATACCAACTGTAAAGACCCAAACCCCATTGCACGCAGCTAGTGCCTCATTTTATTACATTGGCATATGAATAAGGAATGTTCATTTTGAAGGACCATGTATTTTAGTAGCACTATAAAAAATATACATACATAAGTTCACCATTGCAACTTGAAAAAAAAACAACATAGAAATTCCTTCGACAAAATCCATAACTCCTAGGTTATTTCTACTTGTCATTTATAATAAAAATCATCATGTCCGAAGAAAATAAAACATAAGAAATGGGTGTTCTCAACCACTCATAAAGGATAAGAAATATAGGGGAATATATCATAAACATAAACATTAGGCATGTTGAATAACTAAAAACACATGCCTTTAACAATAAACTTGAACACATTGCAGTAGAAATAAGTGCTGAATAAATAATTCCAAAGAAAAACATAATCATGGGTATTCTACTATTTAAATAACCACATGAACCATAAATACTATTTTCATAATTAGGTATATTGGTTGGAGTATTGTACTCAAGAGGAGGGTGAATTGAGTATCTATAAAAATTTCTATTTGAAAAGTATTCTTAAAAGGTTCCCCAATAAAAATAAATATAGCAAAGTTAATCAAAGTAATATGGTTATGAATGTTTGACAGTTTAAATAACTTCTCAGAATATTGATTAATTCTTAGTAATTTTAATATCAGTTATTAATATTAATTTTGAATCTATTCTAATATGGTAAAACAATTGTAGCTTCTTTCTAAAATTAACTATCAAAGTAAATTTAGTGATGTCTGAATTATACAGAAGAACAGAGAAAACTACATCAAAAAACATAGAATATATAAAACAAGTAGTTCAGTCTCAATATGAGACCTAGTCCACTCTACTTGGTGATCACCTATCACCAATTAGTTTATATTAATAAAATTGATCCACACCCTAGATCAGGGTAAACAACAGTGTAGAAGATATTCCAAGTCACACGGCCTCTTCTAAAGTTATTCATAGGTATAAACTAATGGTGCACACAGGGATATCTACTACACATATCTGTGGGAGTAAAAAAGTGTAAAAATAGTTGAGAGGAAGCATATCTTGTATCCTCCAGTTTAATGCATGATAACATGTGTGTTTTAATACAAACGCACACATACTACTCAAAAGATAAAAACAATACACAATTGAGAAAAAATGATTAGATAAGGTTAGTAGTGCTATGAGTTTTATTCAATGCAGCTCTGCACTTATAGGATGAAGAATATAAAAGAATCAAGACATCTTGCAAAAAATAGAGTATCACAAGTCTGATGCTCGGGTTTCCATTTAGATCTATCTCACGTTCTTCGGGGAGTTGGTATTGTGAATATGTTCTTGACTTTGATCTATGGTATCCCACATTTTTGGATTTGAGAATTCTTTGTGTGTTCTTCAGATGTATTGAGTTTCATGTGTCGGTTCTTTTCTCATGAATGATCGTGCTTCTTTGTTATTGCACATGTAAGTTTTTGGGCCACACTTTTCTTTTTATTCTTTGAGATCATGTGTTGGATCCAACATGATGCTTGTATTATACACCTTGTACCTCATACTATCTGGTGACAAGTCTATAGAGAAATATTAATTATGTTAATTCATCTAAAGACTCAAATATGACCTTTAGAAATTAAATTAAAGATGAAAAAACAAATTAAAGAACGGTGTCATCGTCTGTATGGAAATGTTTTCACTTGTAAATGGTGTCACCAAAAAATACTATCTTCTTATTTGACTTTTAGTGGTGAGAAAGTTATGATGACATAGTTGTATAGAGATCAGGAACTAGTAGCACCTATGCGGTGTTAGGATCATGGTGTCTGGTCCTTTTCCAATCTTTAAACTGTGTCTCAGCAAGGAATTGGTGTCACAGACTTGAACAAATTTGAAAGGAGTTTCAGTGTCTGGACACAGTGTCTAGGTCACGGTTTCTAGGTCACAATGTCTAGTAACGGTGTCAGGGTCATGGTGTATGGGTCATGGTGTCTGATCAGGGTGTTTGGGTCATGGTGTATGGGTCACAGTGTCTGGTTCACAGTGTTTGGGTCACGATGTTTGGGTCCTTTTCTAGAAAAACCTAACCAGTGGCAGACTCACGGTTTCTTTAACTTAGCCAAATATATGTATACAGATTTAAACATTGATACTCAAATAATGGATTAGAATTAATCATTTATCAATAAAATCCATTATAACAAAAATTATAAATATTATACAATAATAAAACATAGCACTTAAGATCATGGATAGGTTTATTTAAAGCATAAAGAAACCAACCATCTGTACACATGATTTTAGATTGATTAAATAGGATTAACAAGATTTATAAAATGTAAAGGATTTGTGATCATTAAAACATGATTAGCACATGAAGAGTCTAAAAATCTCCCCCTTTTTTATGATCACAAATCATGTGAGTGATATATCTATTCTTAGTGAATTTATCTCTCCCTTATTGTGCAGTTAGAGTGCATGTCTCTCCCCTTTTTGGGATTATCAAAGAGAGTATAGGAGTAAAGAAGAGAATATGTCAGAAGAGTTCCCAATGCATTATATGGATAAAAATGTGTCATTAAAAATAGTAGGCAACAAAAAATACAACAATATCTCTATAAAAATATAATATTCACTTTTCTTCATCACTGGATGTCTTCTATTTCCCCTTGCCAGCAATATCACTAGAATCCATAGGAGTAAGGTAAAAGTTGAAGAAGGAAGTGAACCAACTGATAGAGAAGGTAAAGGGATTCCTTCACAAATAGAAGGGGACAAGGTAGGTTTGGTAGGAGAATGAGGCAATTTTTGGTCAAGGATAATAGGTCTGATCTGACTCAAAGCCTAAGAGACAAACAAAAATGTAGAGACGAGGGAAGAGGATGAGAAGGTAAGAAAACTAGGTCTGAAGGGTGCATCTGTAGGAGCCAGAATGTCAGTGCTCTACACATGAAGATAAGGAATCAACAAATTGATTAAGTCAGTAATAATCTCACCAACATACTTCATTACTTTCTCAAATTCATCATTTTTTTTCAGGAACTTTTCCAACAATAGAGTGATATATTTGGGATTTTGGACTTGAGTTTTAAGATCTTGAGTGACTGGAGGGATTTTCAGATTCTCTACATTGTACTTGAAATGGTTTGTCATATCTTGCTTAGAGAAAATCCTTTTGAAGTAGAAATCCACCTTCTTAGTAATTTTTTCATGAGCATCATTTAAAATCTTGGAAATAATTCTCCCCAAATTGAGAACTATTTCATCATTCTCGAAAACCAAAAATAAAGACTCTTTTTCAAAGCCACTGGGCACATACTAATGTTCTTCCTTAAGAACCGTTCTGAGTAGATCACTATCCAAGGAGGGTTGATATGACTGTCCAAAGGTACTAAGAACTATATAAGATGAAGTAAGATACTTCAGTTGATTCCAAACTTTCTGCAGTTAACCCTTATACTCATCAATCTACTTATTAAGACCAATAACAAGATCACACATACCTTAAAATATTTTATTGTTTCATTCAGCCACCTTATTAGATAAGGAAGATAGATTAGGTTGAATCAGGGAGGAAAATTCATGTGAAACCTGAATACCAACATCATCAATAGGATGAGAAATAGGTTCTGTTCATGATTTCAGCACTCTCTGCATATCTTCAACCACACCTCTAAGTGACTTCACTTTCTCACATAACTATTTATCCTCAACTATACTTCTTGAATTTTAGGAAGCATCTTTGGGTGAATCTTCCATATGATCTTTTCTAACAATAGGGAATCATATATTTTACTCAAGTTTGTCACAAGAGTAGGTTGAGTGTTCATGAGATTTTCAACTCCAACCAACAAATTAGATTCAAGGGATTTCAAATCATCCTTACTTACTAAGGTAGATGGTTCTTGTGAATGTTTAGGGATAGAAGTTGAGATAGGATCAGGGTACTTTGCAGAGAAAATATCAGAGACATATTTCAATTGAAATACAGTAGAGAGGTCTATACCTTTAATTGAGACTTCTTGGGAATCATTCACATAAAACTATCTAGGGAATTTATACCATGTATCCATAGATATTGGATAAACTAGATTACGAATATCAATAGTTTCTAAATTCGGGTTCTTCTCTTCCTCAACATGTGCATATTTATTAGGACTAAGATATTTAGATCATTTATTTATTTCCATGATTTCATCCCTAATAGCCTCACCCAGTTCTTTTCTAGCCATCTGAAAAGAATTTTACATTCTCTCCTCTGCGGATGGGATAAACTCAAGAATAGTTTGTTCAACCAAATGATCCTCACAAGCATATTCTATCTCAAGAGAAAGATCTTCTTCTAGATGCTCCTCTAGAATCGCCTTTTCACTTACATTAGAAACATATTATTCTTTAGAAGCAAGTTGTTCTTCCATATCAACAATTTCTTTGGAAATAGGTATTTCCTTCTCAATTAAGACTTGAGGAGCTGTTTCACTATCTTTCTCATCCATTACAGTATTCATTGTAGGTGAAACAGCCTCTTCTTCTTCTTCCACATCAGAATAGTCAACGATTTCATTTGGTTCCAATCCAGGATCAGAAACTACCTTAGCTCTTGATGAATTATCAACCATGTTGAACTTTTCATAAACCATGTCATTATCTTCTACCCATTATTTTCTCCATAAATTCCAACTTATTTTCATTCTCTTGACTGTAAATTTTGAAATAAAAAATTCATAGTCCTTAATGACTTATTTATTTGGTCCAACCAACCCTTTTTCATGAAGCATAGTGTAGATTAACCATGAGTAGAGCGGGGAGGTTAACGTGGAGGTTGTCTTTATCAACTAACACATATGGAGTATAATATACTTGCATATGTTGATTTTGTGTCCATTATTCATAAGATGTATCAAAAATACATACTGATACTTGAGTGTAAAAAAGTATCTTTTTCTTGGACTGATTAGATTCTGGACAAACTTAAACAAAAGTCTGGTTACCCCATCTAACTCGGTAGAATTTTCTCTACTCTTTTTTCATTCCCAGTTAAGCTTCCCAAGGCTTATTACAAAACAAATATATCACATAGAGATGGAGGAACTACCTGGTAGTCCTCAAAAATACCCCCATGAGGTATCCTTAGACATACAACACATAACCTCAAAGAAAAGGTACATCTTTTTTCATTGATCCAGATTCTCAGATCAAAACCATCTTCTGTATCAAAAGAGAATTGAACAAATTGATAAAACTATAAAACTAGATTTGGTAATATTGATCTGTCCTTCTTTTGAATAATTCCACACATCCTTTCTGACTTAGTACTTTCAATACTAAATACTTACTTGACAGAAGCCACTTAGGGAAAATTTCATTTTTAGGTACAACTATTCTGTTCCCCATGTTCATATTCAAAGGACCTTCAGGCACTAACTTCGGTGCTATTTTCATCTTCTTATTTGATATTCGATTCTCAGGAGATGATGAAGATGGGAATTTAATTTTGGGCATTCAAAGAAGTTTCAAGAGAGAGATAAAGCTTGAAGGAGGGGTCACGGTTTGAGAGAAGAGAGCTCGGGTGAATAAAGGAGTGAAACTTCATTCATTTTTATCATTTCAGGATATCAAGCATCGCAAAATCAAAAGCATGGGAAAGTAAAAGAATAAAATAATTAATTACCATGATATGAGTTATAATATGTAAAAAATGATAAATTGTCTTTATAGTGATACCTTAATAGACTTTTACGGTGAGACTGGAACATGGTTTCCTGGTGAGACTGTAACTGGCATTCACGGTGATATTATAACTATGGAACTTCAAAAATATGTGACCGTATTGATTGATGTAGCAAATTTTAAGATAGTAAAACTATATAACTATTAGAGTTATACAATAATCATAAAACAATCACCTGTTAAACTGTAAACTGTGAAATAGTAAGCTGTGAAATAGCTAGTTGTGAATCTGTACACTTACTACATAAGATTTATCATTCCCAACTCATATATGATATAGTCTATTCTTGCATAATTTAATGGTTTGGTGAATATATGAGTAAGATAATATTCAGTTCCAATGAATTCCAATGTGATATCACCTTTTTTATAATGGTATCTCAAAAAGTGATGTATTACATCAATATGTTTTGTTCTAGAGTTTGAAACAAGATTCTTTGAGATGTTAATAACACTTGAATTATCTCAATTTATAGATACATGCTTGAATTGATCTCCATAATCTAGTAATTTGTGTTTCATCCACAAAATTTGTGCACAACAACTGCCAGCAGCTATCTATTCATCTTCTATAGTAGATAATTCAACAGGGTTTTGTTTCTTACTATACCATGATATTAGTAACATTCCTAAAATGTGAAATGTTCCAGATGTGTTTTTTCTATCTAAATTACAACCACTAAAGTCAGCATTAGAATAGATAACTAACACAAATGATTGTCTTCTGGGATAGAACAGTCCTAGATTGATTGTATGATTGAGGCATTTGAAAATTATATTAACAACATTTAAATGAGATTCCTTAGGTTTTTCTTGAAAACAAGCACACATACATACACAAAACATAATGTCAGGTCAGTTAGTAGTTAGGTAGAGTAGACTTCCAATCATTCTTTTACAAGTGGTTTGATCAATAGATTTTCCATCTTCATCAAGATCAAATTTACAAGTAGTACTCATTGGATTGTCACAACTTTTAGTATTATCTAAGGAAAAAAGTTTTTGAAGATCTCTAATATATTATATTTTATTTAAAATAATACCATCATTATTTTGAAATATTTGAAATCGAGAAAATAATTTCAGTTCACCCATTAAACTCATTTCAAATTTTTTTACATCATTTTAGAAAATTTAGTACATAAATAATTTTTTGAAGATCCAAATATAATGTCATCTACATAAATTTGAACTACTTAAAAATTATTATAATTTTATTTTATAAAAAGGGTATGATAAACTATTCCTTTTGTAAAACCTTTTTAAATAAGAAAATAACTTTATCTATCATACCAAGCTCTTGGAACTTGTTTTAAACCAAATAAAGCTTTTGATAATTTAAAAATATGATTTTGAAAATGAGGATTTGTAAAACCATGGGGGTTTCTCAACAAAGACATCCTAATATCAATACCCATTTAGTAATGCACACTTAACATCCATTTGATATAGTTTGAAATTTTTATGTGCAGTATAATCAAGTAGAATTCTGATGGATTCAAGTCTAGCTACTGGTGAAAAGGTTTCCTCATAGTCAATTCCTTATTCGTGATTATATCCTCGTGAAACCAATATAGCCTTATTTTTAACTATGTTACCAGCTTCATATACTTTATTTCTAAACACCCACTTTGTGCCTATGAGAAATGTGTCTTTGGGTCTGTCAACATGTTTCCAAAAATTGTTCCTTTAAATATAATTAAGTTCTTTTTACATAGGAAACACCAAAAATTCATCTTTGATAGCACCATTAATGTTTTTAAAATCATGTTGTGATAAGAAGAATTGATGTTCAACCTGATTTCTAAAAGAATATCTAGTTTTAATTCCTTTATCTAAATCGTATACAACATCATCTAAATCATTGTTATTAAGTGTTCTAACAGCTCTATAAAATAAGGACTAGTGATTTTAGGTTCTTTAATAAGTTCGGGTTCATTGTGAGTTGAATCTAAAGAATTTCCAGAACGGGAAGTTTTCACAGATTCCTTTACAGGATGGTTAGTGGATTTTAAATTAATTTCTAGATTTGATACATCATCCTATTAGTTCTATAGAGTGGTCTTAGGCTCATGAAGACCTGTTTCATCAAATTTGACATGGACAGATTCTTCTACACATTTAGTTCTTTTGTTAAACACTCTATAGGATTTATTAGAGATTGAATATCATAGAAATATCCCTTTATCACTCTTGGATGAAAATTTATCAAGATTTTCCTTAGTATTAAGGATAACGAATTTACAACCAAAAACATTGAAGTAGCATACTTTTGGGTTTTCTATTATTCCATAACTCATATAGAGTTCTTTTAAGAATGGGTCTAATCAAAACTCTATTAATAATATAACATGTTGTATTTACATCTTTAGAACAAAAATAAATAGGTAAGTCATATTCACTAAGCAAGGTTCTAGAAATCTCTTTCAAATTTCTATTTATTCATTGTAAAACTCCATTCTGTTGAGGTGTTCTAGGGGTAGATAAATTATGACTATAGCCATTTTGAGAATAGAAAGATTCAAACTCTTGATTTTCAAACTCACAGCCATGATCGCATCTTAAGGATTTAATTCGAAGTCCATTAGGATTTTCTGCACTATTGGAATATTTGATAAAATCAGAGCAGGATTCACTTTTGTGAGCCAAAAATAATGTTCATGTATATCTAGAAAATTCATCTACAAGAACATAAACATAGTGCTTCCCATTTAAACTAGAAACTCTAGATGGTCGAAAAAATCCTTGTTAACCAATTCGAGAGGATGAGAAGTTGACAATTCTTTCTTTGGTTTAAAGGAAATTTTGGGTTGCTTTCCCTTTTGACAAGGATTGCACACTTTATCATTTAGAAACTGAAGTTTGGGTAGTTCTTTGACTAAACTCTTTCTAGATAGTTTTCTAAGAGATCAAATAATATAGTTTCGTAGTCTCATATGGCAAAGATAAGATTCTTTGTGAAACACACTAAACATGAATCATTTTGAGAAACTAAAGATTCTAATTTAACAAATCATACATTTTCATTTCTCAATGCAAAAATTATTAATTCATTTTTATAATTAAAAAAAATTGCAACCATAATTTTACAATTTAACATGAAATCCATCATCACATAGTCCTGAAATACTAATGAGATTATATTTGAATCCATCAACAAAAAGTACCTTGGAAATTAAAAATGAGTTACTATTACCGATTTGCCCAAGGCCAATGATCTTTCCTTTGGAATTATCACCAAAGGTGACATGTCCACCATCAATTTTTATTAAATTCTTGAAGCATGAGTAGTCTCATGTAACTTGTCTTGAAAACCCACTATCCATGTACCATAAGATTTTATAGGATCTCTTTAAGAAAAATTCCTACAAAATAGTCAAATAAAAACATATTTTGGTACCCATATTTGTTTAGGTCTAGTAATATTAGTGACTAATGGTATAGGAACCCTCATATACCTCATAGGTTTCCTATAAGAATTATTCGAAGTGCATGAAAAATAAACTCTATTTGGTCCCCAAAAGCTTGAAACAGTAGAGAGTGTATCATAATTTGAACTAGCTGAATGTTTTCCAGAACTAGGAGTAAATCTGTATGTCCTGGACTTAGAAAATAAATAGTTCTTCTAATATTTATTTTACCGGGTCGATAGAAAATACCAGAAGTATATTTAGAAGCAATATTTTTACCTAGAATTTGTGAATAAGTATCTTTACCATTATTGAACCTTTAAATATACTTTTTCAATTTCTCATTATATAGAACTAGATCATTGTTTTCTTTGATTAATTGGGTATTTTTCTCCCTTTCAATAGTATTTTTAGATTTAATGGTTGAGGTAAGGGAATTTTGTTTCTTTAAATATTTTTATTTATCTTTTAGATCATTACATATCTCTTCACGAATATTACAGTACTCAAAAATTTCTTCATTAGATGAATTTTCAGAGTCACTCTCATCACCAAAATAGTAAGAATTGTATACAGGAGAATCCACTGTTACCTTAGATGTGTTTATCATAAAACACATATTGTCTTTGTTAGCATATTCATCATGTGAAGATTCCAAGTCACTTGAACAATCCTCAGAATCACTCCATGTTGTTTTCATTTCCTTTTTATACTTTTCATATTTGTTCTCATATTTCTTTTTGTACTTGAACTTGGAATAGTCACCTTTATATGTCCTTTTCACTTATATTCATAGAATACTATCTCATCAGACTTTTCACTTCTTCTCCAATATTTAATCTAGATTTTTTTACCACATCTTCTCTTGAAGTTATGATTTCTAAAAAATTATTATTCTTATAAAATTTCTTAAACATTCTAGCTAATTGAGACATCTCCTCATCATTGTCAGGTGTGGACTGTTCACTACTAGAACTTTGAACTGAGACTTCCAATTTCTCTTTCTCATTGTGTTTAGAGGTGGTGGTCTTAAATGTAATAGACTTTCTTTTGGGTTCATCCTACTCTTCCTTATTGACATTTATCTCCTCTTTATACATCATTAGTTTCACAATTAGTTCTTTTACAAGTAACTTTCAAATGTCTCATATCTCTCTAATAGAGACAAGGGTTCCTATCCATCTCTCAGGTATGCATCTGATAATGCTCATAAATTTTTCATTGGCAGTAACTTCTTTTCCAAGAGAAATCATTGTGTTGAGAATTTCATTGAAATTGAGATACATGTCAGAAATAGGCTCATCAGGTATCATTTTAAAGTCATCATAATTAATAGTAAAAGTATTAAGTCTCATTTTTTTCATACTGGAAGTTTCATCATGTGAAATAGACAAAATGTCCAAAAATTAATGGGCATTTTTACATGTATAAATTCTATTAAATTCAACATATCTTAATGAGAAATATAAAGCATTCATGGATTTTCAATTGTTATTGTATTCTGTCTTGGTTGATTCATCCCAATTGATTCTATCAATATCAGGAATCCTATACTCATCTATAATTGAAGACCAAATTTCAAAACCCATACTTGCTAAATGCATTTTTATTTTTATTTTCTAGTGATAATAATTGGTTTTATTAAGGAATGGCAGTCTATTTGTTACAACACTTTCCAATATATTATCCATAATAAATAAATACTTTGAAAGAGATATAAATTTAGAATTAACAGAAATTTACAGATCTTTAAAGTATAAATAAAAGCGTAGTTTAATAGGGTCAAAAAAAGTGTCTTAACAGGAATAACAAACACCCTCTCATACCAAATGTTGGTTGGTGTAGAGTACTCAAGAGGGGGGTGAATTGAGTGTATATAAAAAAATCTTTTTAAAAATTATTATTAAAAGGTTCCCCAATAAAAATTAATACAGCCTAGTTAATCAATGTAATCTGATTAAGAAATTTTGATTGTTTAAATAACTTCTCAAAGGATTGATTAATTCTCAGTAATCTAAATATCAGTTATTAATATTAATTTTTAAGCAATTATATTAAATCAAAACAAATATAACTTATTTCCAAGATTAAATATCAAATTAAATTTAGTGATATCTTAATTATACAGAAAAAAGAGAAAACTCAAGCAAACAACATAGTGGATAAAAAACTAGCGGTTTAGTCTCAAATTGAGACCTAATACACTCCACTTGGTGATTACCTTCCAACAAGAAGTTTATAATAATAAACTTGATCCACACCTTGGATCAGGGTAAACAACAGTGCAATGGACTATCCAAGTCACACTACATCTTCTACAGTTTTTTGTGGGTATAAAATAATAGGTCACACAGGGACCTCTTTCACACTTATCAATGGGAGTAAACAAGTGTACAAAATATGTGAGAGGAAGTATATCTTGTATCCTCAAGTTTAATGAAAGAGATAGTGGGTGTTTTTATACAAACACACACACACACTGCTTGAAAGCTAAAAAATGCACAATCGATCAAAAAATTCTAAGATAAGGTTAGAAGTTCTCTGAGTGTTATTCTATGTATCTCTGGACTAATAGGTTGAAGCGGATGTAAGAATCGGGTCCTCTTGTAAAAAATAGAGTATTGCAAGTCTTATTCTTCGGTTTCTAGTAAGATCTGGTTCATGTTCTTCATGGATTTGGTATTGAAAATATATTCTTGAATCTGATCTATGGTATCCTATATTTTTGGATTTAATAATGCTTTGTGTGTTCTTCAAATGTATTGAGTTTCATGTGTCAGTTATTTTCTCAATAATTCTTGTTCTTCTTTGTTATCATGTATGTTAGATTCTGGGACACCTTTTCTTTTTATTCTTGGAGTTCATGTGTTCAAGACAATATGATGCAAGTATTCTGCACCTCGTACCTTGTACTGTTAGTTGACATGTCTACAAAGAAATATTAATTATGTTAGTTCATTTAAAAGACTAAAATATGACCATTAGAAATTAAATTTAAAACGAAAAATCAAATTAAAGAGTGGTGTCACAGTCTATCTGGAAATGGTGTCACCTAGAAACAGTGCCTTCTTCTTTGCCTTTGAGCGGTGAGACAGTTATGATGGCATAGTTGTATACAGATTAGGAACCGGTAGCACTGATGTGGTGTTAGGATCATGGTGTCTGGTCCTTTTCCAAACTTCAAATGGTGTCTCTGTAAGGAACTGGTGTCACAAACTTCAACATATCAAAAACTGGTTTTGGTGTCTAGTCACGGTGTCTGGATCACGGTGTCTGGTCACAGTTTCTAGGTCACGGTGTCTGGTCATGGTTTCTAGGTCACGGTGTCTGGGTCACGGTGTCTGGTCATGGTGTCTGGGTCACAGTGTCTGGTCACAGTGTCTGGGCCACAATGTCTTGTCATGGTGTCTGGGTCAAGGAGTATGGGTCCTTTTCCAAAAAAACATAACCGGTGGCAGACTAACAATTTCTCAGACTTATCTAAATATCTGTATACAGACATAAATAGTGATGTTCATAGAATGGATTTGACTTAATAATTTGTCACGTAAATCTATTATAACACAAATTAAAAATATTTTCCAATAATCTAACATAGCACATAATATCTTGGATAGGTTTATTTATAGAATAAAAATCCAACCATCTATACACATGATTTGAGATAGATTAAACCAAATTAACAAGCTTTATAAAATCTATAGTATTTGTGATCATTAAAACATTATTAACACATGAGGAGTCAAACAAGGTAATTAATAATGTGAGACATCATAACCAAACTGTCAAGGCCTCGTGCCAAGACCATAAATAGTCATTTTGTCAAGGGAATTTACCAAGACCGCAGTTTTCTCATGATATCTACCCATGCACAGAGAGGCTATAGCGGGCCCCACCTAATAGTTACTAAGTCCAATTAATTACTCATATGATTTGGGATAAACATAAAAAAAACATATACATTCATATTGAAACTGATCTATGAAATGTAAATAACTTTCCCTGAATATTAAGCATAAACACTAACTATTCGATATAAATTGGTGAATGGTTTTAAGTTAAAACATCCATAGTCAAAATAATCATAAACCATTCCATTTAATATGGTAGATTATATCATAAAATATTAATCCCAATAATAAATATGAATCAACAAGAGTTTTGCAACATATTAAGGTACTCTTATAAAATCATCGAGTAATTCTTGTGATAAATACTCTTGTACATTAAAAAGAAGAGTTATTTTGGAAAAGTATTTATAGAAAACCAGAAGTGAAGTAAGGTATTATTTTTATTATAAAACGAGTTTTTTTAAATATAAAGGTATCCAAAAATATATTATATAGTACCCTCGAAAATAGGTAAAAATTTGAGAAATTATCTTGAATCGGGTCTGTATTGAGGTAAATTTTTTGAAATATCCTTTTAAAACATATAACTCCCCATATATTTAAGTAGGATTATGGTTTTTACACATATATAGAACATTTTCACATAATATATGAGGATTAAATATTAATAAATAATTATTTATTTTAGTTAAGTAGAGAATAAGAGTAACCTCAATGAAAGTGGAGGTTCGGGTAGAAAACCCTTACCTTAAGTCTGAATGTTATGCTCTTGAACTTATGGTCCTAGAATATGAAATTAAACTCATTAATAACTTAAATAAGAAACTATTAGATATTTATTTAGTTTATTATAATTTTTTTCTTTCATTTATGTCTTTATTGATAAGCTATAATATTGAATTATGTCATTCTGAAGTGTTCATTTTCTTTTTTTCTTAATCGGTTCAGTTGTTTTTAAGAAATGGAGTTCGTGTGGAATGGATATAATTATACAGACTTTAATTTACATATTATTTATGAAAATACATAGTTTTTAATTTTAATTTATATAATTTGGTTACATGTAATGAGGATGAATCATTAGATGAAATATTATGACAATCACTTTGATTATTTTAGAGGTATTTTGATTATTAGGAACTAGTTTGGTCATCTGATTTAATATTATGAACATATACTAGTTAATGAATATTAAATAGGTTATATTACATATATAATAGAATTATTCAACCATAAAAATGGTTTAATGACCATTATTGAAGGGGAAATTGAAGAATGAATCTTCATCGTCCACAAAGGTTGTAAATTGTCACCTCACGGATGATGATTTCATTTATAAAATAAAAGAGAGAGAGTAAGGATATTGATGATGATTCTTCACTTAAAATGATATAATTACATTATATATATTATAATTGATTTATTAGGGTCATTTGTACATATGAGGTGAGTATATTATAACAATAGAAATGAACATGAAATGAAATTGCAAGAAATAGAATGTGGATTTACCTCTTGAATCCACCTCCTTGAGAATCTCTTTAAGGGAAGGGTTTTTGGTCTTTTGGAAAAAACAATAGATCATGGATGTGGGGAAGGATCTTTGGAGTGTATTTGATCATAATTTATACAAGGCAGAAGTCTTCAGTGGAGTGTATAGAAGAGGGGGTGAGGGGGGTTATAGTGGAGTAGAGGATGGTTTTCCCATTATTTAACTCATTATTTTATTATTTTACCAAAAACAATTAATGGTGTTGATTCATGTGATCCATAATAATAATAAGTGAAAATGAGTTCAACCCATGTGTTCTTAAATCATTCATGAAGTCATAAATATTGTATTTAACTATTAATTTTTATATACAATATTTTACCATATTTCACTATTCATCAATAATTCAAGAATTTTAGAAAAATCCTTAAAGTTCACCCTAAACATTTATTGATGTGTATAATTTAAAAATGAACTAAATTTTTTAAAATAATTTTCTAAATATGTTTAATTTAATTTTTAAATAAATTCATAATTTATTCAGAAATTAACAATTTTAAAATGATAACTTATTTTATATTCCCTCAAAAAATTAATCAAGATGTCATTGTCATATAGCCTTATGAAAATAAAATAATAATAAGATTTAATATTAATGTTGTTTATATTACTATACATATTACTATTCACAAGGGTATGTTACTATTCACAAAATATCAAGTTGGTTCTATCAGATTCTAAATAACTTATTGATCGTAACTCTAGATGACAGTTTTTTGAAATTCAAAACATAGAAGAGAAGATGTTACGGTTAACAACTAGTTTATAAAAAATTGTTGATTTGTAGGGACTTAGTGTTACATGAATTCAATATTTATTTTCAAACCCTTGGTGTGTTACACCATATATAATTTTTTTTTACATGAGTTTTATTCATTAGATAAAACATTGATAAAAATTGATTATTTTATTTTGGCAGTTTTTACGACCATCATGATTTAGTATAATTTTATATAATAATATGTTTATATAATAATATGTTTATATAATGGTTAAAGAACATTAAATAGTTTTAAAAAAAATATTATAATCTTTTTTAGCCATTAAAATTGTTTTATGGTCAGACATTAAGGTGGTAATGGAAAATGAAAATGCATTATCCATGATGGCTGTAAATTAACACATCACAGACGATGTTTTAATTGTTACAAAAAAAGGAAGAGGGAAGTGATTCCATGATGAATTATTCCATTAATGAAGTAAATTTAAATTATATTAAATATAATGTATTTATCATTACAATTTGGGATAATTAGGTCAAGAGATGGTAAGAAAAAAGAAAATCAAAGAAAACGAAAGAGGATTTTACCTCTTGAACTTCTTCTCCTTGAAAACCTCCTTAGGGAAATTTGGTTTGGTATTATTTTGAGACCAAAGGCTCATAAACATGGCGGTATATTATCGGGAAGGGTATTATGCATAATTTTATGAGATTCAAGGCGTATAAGTTGTGGGTAGAATTTGTGGTGGGGGTTGTATATATAGTGGAGGAGAGTGGTGTTTTCTAATTATTTTGTTCATTTGTTTATTATATTAGGTTAAGAATATAAATAGGGTGGATTATTGTTACTAATTAAATTAACTTGTGCATATAAGTTTGAACTAATTTTCTTTCATAATAAATACACCATCCATGACTCAACAATTCATGTATTTAGGTTATACCATAAATTACCGTAATTCACAATTCACAAAAAATTCCACTATTTTTTGAAAAATCCCAAAAAAATCACACTAACAATTTTTCAATGTGTAGATTTCAAAAATGGACTACAATTTATTAAAATATGTTTTTAAATATGATAAATTTCATTTTTAATTAAAATCGTCATTTATTTTAAAAATGATAATTTTACAATTATAACTAATTTTATAACACTTTGAAAAATTAATTAATGTCTCAAAGAACTGTCCTATAATAATAAGACAAAAAATATATTAATTTGTAAATATATTTTGTGTAAAAAAATTTTATTTTAAAAATTTATATTATTTTTAAAATTATTAATAAACAACTATGTTTTTCAGAAATACCAACACTTAATTTATCATTTGTAAAACATTTATTTACTTATACCATGATATAAAAATATCATATTTTAATTTATCAGATACCTAAATTTTATTTATAATTTCATAGGCATGTTTAATATTCTATTATATATATTACTATTCCAAATGTTCATATTACTATTCCAATGGTCAAGTTACTATTCGATCTACATTTCTTCCTCAATTTATATAAAAACCTCTTATTTCATTAATTCTTAATATATAAAGTTTTATTGTGTTCTCTATGTGATTTATATGTGATTTATACTATATAATATAATTATAAGATGTCTTATTTCATTAATATATTTCTGGTTTGTTACATTTACTATACAAGGAATTGGATTAAATTCAGTTTTATGTTTAAAAATGTTATTTTATAAAAACAGGTTTCATTGTGTTTTGTAAAATTATTTTACAATGAATTACTTCCAATTGTATAAATTATGTATGATAAATTGGTTTTTATATTTTTAATAAACAATTCCAATTTTTTTAAATAATTCAATTTCATCTTTGGTCATTATGAATAGTAACTAAGGTAAAAAAATCATTACTATTGTAAAGGTTATGCCGGTTAATGAGGTTTTAAACTAAAAGGATAAATTATAAAATAACCTAAAAACTAGAATAGATCTTATTGTAAAAGTGTTTCCTGAACAAAAATTATCTTATATTATATTTTTTTTTTCCTTTAGTTCCACTGTAAATTGAAAATGGATTCAATATATTTTAATGTTTTAAGTATTTAAAGGAGTGTCACTCCCCTCACTAATAAAATCACACCTCCAAAAAACTATTCTTTACTCCACTTAATACATTTATATCGAAAATACTCTTCACAAATAATCTTCCAAAATAAATATTTCTAGAATTGAGGCCATTTTATTTCAAAAATATGCATCCATGAAGTTGTAATGTTCTTTTCAAAGGCGGATACCCGAAAAAGATATAAATGTTCTTACCGGTGATTTTCATGTTTCTTTATTCTTAAACCTACTATAAATGTTATGTCAACATATAAAAATTATGGGATCATTAGGTTTACTATAATTATATATTTTTATGTTAATGTTATATCCACTTTCTATCTCCTTACATTATGTTGAAAAATGTTAATGTCGCTTCTGCATGTGTGTGTACTACCACCTCCAGAAAGTGATGTGATTTATTTTTCATTTTATATTAACATGAATGTTAAAAAGAATATATTTAATAAATTAATATGATATTTATAGTATAATTATGATTCTATAATGTTTAATTTTTATTCACTACTCTTTTATTTCATCTATCAAAAAGTGGAAAAATAATAAGTACATACGGACTACCATATCCATGAAGTGATGTAAGTCATTTTTCATCACTAATTTCCACGAATGGTTATAGAAATTTATATATTGAATTAATATGATAATTGTTAAATTAGTGATATTATCTATATAATAAAACCATGATAAATTTTAAAGGATCTAAACCATTGAATAAAAATATGCATGGAAAACAAATAAGTTTTCACCAAAATGTTCTTTTTAATCAAAATTCTTTAATAAAACTGTAATTGGAAATTATAAAGGAATGATAAATAGTAATTTTTAAATTAATATTGTTCTAAAATATATTTATAATGAATCTATATTTATCATATAGGATTTTTGAACTCTTATTAAGAAATACAAGACTTGAGGTAAGGGTTTATGTTACAATCCCAATTATTTTCAGCATTATCTATGTTGAAGTTATATTGAGTAAAATTATATGATCCTTATATTTTAAACCATATATATATTCTTTTCATATGTATATTTATATAATCTTAATGTATTAGTATAATTTTCCCATCTTTGGTACATAAAATTATTAATAAAATGTTTTTAAAAAAAGATGACAGTATTTCCTCTTTGGTCAATAAACTTTTTAGTCCAAGTCTATGTTATTTAAAATGTATTCAAGATTATTATTTTATTTGAAAAATTATAATTTAAATTTTTTTTCAACCATATTTTAATTTTTTTAACGTTTTAAAATAATATTCCAATCATTTTTCTGAATGGGGTACATTTGAATTTTTACCAAAAGTTTTAAATTAATATATGTTTTAATGTTTACTACATGAAAAAAATTTAATATAGTCATGAATATTATTTTATTTGAAACATAAATTTCATTTGTATATGGTTATTTTAAAAATAATATATATATTTTTCAATATTGAACGAATTTGTATTTTTTAAATATATTTAAACAAAAGGGTATTTCCTTATTTTTAAGGAAATATTCAAATGATCTTATAAATGTATTCTCATATAAATTAATATCCTTTAAGGATTATTTTTCATAACAATGAATATGATATTATTATATCATGCACATTATTTATTAAATTTCTTATGATGATAATGATTAAGAATGATTTTATAAAACTCATATCTTTCCAACAATTAAATTAAATTGTGATGAAATCCTTATAAATTTTTTTTCTTTTTCATGAGTTAAACAATATTGAGATAATAGAATGTTTATGAAGTCCATTTTCTTTCCCTAGGATATAATATGATGAATTGATGAGTGTTTTTTGATCTTGTGGCATACATATTTATAGTTTTCAATATGTGATGTTTGGGCCTAAAATTATATATCCCTCCAATCTATTGGGTAAATAATGATATTTCATGAGATAATATATATTGGAATATAGAGTAAAAACTATTATGTAAAAACAATTATCCACTATAATAGTCTATGTAGTGAACCGTGAATAAGGAAATGATGAAATGTGAAGTGAACTCAATCCACTGTGAGACATTGTCCACTATAATAGTTTTGAAAGTGAACCTTGACCAAAGGAATGATTGTATAAGCTTATTTATATTCTAAAAACCTATGTCTTATGTTTATGATATGTTCTCATGGATCATGATTGATTATTTCTGATTCCACACTCTTATGAATTATAAAATTTTCATGAAAAATACATATACCATGATTCATAATTAATGATCTTTGATTAATTGGGTTTAATGTTCTTTAGTATGATCATGTGCATGAACTTGTATGATTTTGTTATGATCACATATGACATTGATTAATATCTCATATCTTTACCCTTACTAATAATATTATCTCACCCTTTCTTGTGTTTCCTTCTCCATTTCTTATGAAGTATGATTTTAAGTAGGGTATGTATAAGAATTTTACTTTGTAAGATTAACTTTTTGGGAGATGTTGAATATATTTTATGAAAATAGATGATCATGTATCTAGTATCCAAAGATACTAAACCTTTATGTTTCTATGGAATTTATTTTTACTTTATGTATTGAATATTAATTAAAAATGATTTAATATTTAATTATGTAAATTTGGGTTTTCCTCATCCACACCTAAAAGAACAAGTCATTTGATCTACAGTAGAGATGAAATAATATAAAATTATTCTAAAGAGATTAACCTAATGGATATCATAAATATTTTTTTCTATATATATATATAGAGATACTAATATAGACTAATATGCACACCATTATTCACTAAATATAAAAATTATAGGTCCTTGTAAATTATTATGATAAATTCTTATTTCACGTTATAAATTTGGCGTTGTTTGAACTTGACCAGTAGCATAAAATCTCCATCCAACTCCATAGAAATTGGAACTCTTGGGTTTCAATATCTAGTTATCTCTAGTAGATATAACTCATATTCAAAGGTTCCATGCCCCACTAGTTAATAACTCTATAAATCCTCCAAATTTGTATCATTTGGAACCGTCAGGAACTTTTTCCAGTTCTTTAATGTAAACATAGAATCTTTTCCATTCACTAGGTTTCAAATCTAGCACTTTTTCTTACAATTTTTAAAAATATAATTCATATATAATTCCATTTCTAATCTAGGTTATAAAGACCTTATATTCTCACTATAAAATTATGTCTATCCCAACTATAGAATCTCTTCCCAAACTAAAGACCTTATCAAACTCAACCAATTTCTATGCTGTCACCAACATATTCAATAGATTATGATTTTTAAACAATATAGATGAAATTGAGATAGATTTTATATTATTTTATATAGAATATAAATATATAAAATCCTAAACCATTCGTCACTTCACATGAATCATCTTGAATAGGTTCGAAAGGTTTGGATGGTATGGTTAGGGTTTGAGAGTGAGAAAGTGATCGAGAGAGTTCTATTCATTGAGAGAAAATGATTGGGATTTCATATCTATAATATTTTATATCATTTAATTCATTATATACTGATATAATAGAAATTAAAATAACCAAATTAAAATAATTATAATGAAAACTGGGAAAAAATATGACAGTCACGATAGCTTAACTAATTATGTGACATATCTTATGGAAGTATAAGGGATACATGGAAGGTTCGCATACTTCATGGATTGAATTATGGTAAATTAGGAGTATCATGCTTCGTTTAACTTTTTCATAACCAACCTTCATGGTACCTTAAAGGATCAACGTAGCTTGACCTACCTTCTGATCAACCTTGTGGCCACATGAACCTTACAGTCACTTGAGTCCTTTTAAATAGAATTACTACTAGATATAAGATTAAACTTGAGATAAAAACTAATATTAATTATTCATTCATAATTCATATATTATATAATTTTTTGTCTCTATATTCTAAGGATCTATAAATTTATTAGTGATATATTGTTCAGTGCTAATTAATTCAAGAGTGATATGCCATTTATGAAAATTAAAACTCAAAAAGTGATGTCTTATGTCAATATAATTTATTATAGAATAAGATAAATAATTTATATAAATTTTAATATAACTTTTGTTATTATAAATTGTAGTTAAATGTAAAAATTAATATCCATAGTCTAGTAATGTGTGTTTCATCTATAGAATTTGTGCATGGAAACTGACTATAACTATATACTCAGCTTCAGTGGTAGATAATGAAACTGATTTTTGTTTCATAATACCCAAAGGAAATGGAGGCTTTCTCAAAATTAATATGTAAAAGGTTTCTGTTTTATATAAAACATAAAACCACTGAAACCAATACAAGAATAATTAACTAATTAAAATAAAATTTCTATAGAGTAAAACACTCTATATTTTTTTACTTAGGTTATATTTCAGAATTATTTTAACAAAATTTTGTTTTGATTATATTTAGATTTTTTGAAGATGAGTATGCATACACACATCAGACATAATATAATTCAAGATAGTGGTAAATGACAGTGAACTCCCAAACACACCTATGTAAGTAGTTTAGTAAATAAAATTCTTGGTTTCATCCAAATACAATTAACAACTTCTTCTCATTATAGTATATCATTATTTAGGGCTACCATAACCAATGAATTTTAAAATATTGTTCATTTAATTTATTTTGTATAAAAAATTCCATCTTTATTTGTAAAAAATATGATGTCAAAAAATAATTTTAACACACCCATTAAATTCATTTAAAATTCATTTTGCAGCAATTTAAAAAATCTAATAAACAAATAATTTTGGGATGAACCCAAAAATATATAATCAACAAATATTATAGAAACAAAAAAAATCAATTGATGTTATTTTAAAAATATTTTAGGATCATCTTTACCTTTTGAAAATTCATTTAAAATTAGGAAATAACTAATCCTATCATACTAAGAACTAGGATCCTATTTTAAACAATAAATGTCTTTTGAAAGCATAAAAAATTATTTGGTATTTGAGGGTATTAAATTCATTTTATTTTTCAACAAAAACATACTTAATAATACAAATATTTAATAATTCACTCCTAAAATACATTAAATATAGTTTAAAATTAACATTTTTTATATAAGCTACCATTATTCAAATGGATTAATGTCTAGTTAATAGTTTAAAGTTAATATCATAATCTATTACTTCCTTATGACTATATACATATGAAACAAATATATATTTGTTTCTAAATATTATGCTATAATCATTAACCTCATTTATATACACTCATCTAGTTTTAATAGTGAAGTAATCATTGGGACTTTCAACTAATTCATAAACATTGTTTCTTTCCAAGTAGTTCAAATATTATTTCATAGCTATCACTTGGTTCTCATAATTATCTTCTTCATTAATGTTTTTGGGTTCAAACTGAGATAATAAGTCTTGATATTAAACCTGGATTCTAATAGAGGCTCTCGTTTGAGTTTATTTATCAAGATCACCTGTAATAGTATCAAAGGGATGGCATCTATGGTCCTAATAGTTCGAATATTTAAATTGAATTGTTATTATAAGTATTGTAGAAGTTTAGTAGGGTCAAGATGGTCTATATTGGGTGATTTTCAATTAACTCAATAGCAGATTCTGAGGTCTTAGTAGTATTATTAACATTTAGATTTGATGTGTCATCCTCAATATTATTTATATAATGATTGTATTCATATAGATTTATCTCATAAAATTTGACATGTAAAACTTCTTCTATAATCATTTTATTTTTTTATTGAAGACAATATATACATTATATTATGTTGAATATACGATAAATATTTTTTTATAATAGTTTTATGAAATATTTTCAAGATTATATTTTTTTAGAATAAAGTCTTCACATCCAAACACTATAATCAATTGACCTTTAGTATTATACCTTCCCAAAATTCATAAAGTGTATACTTTAAGATAGGTTTTTTCATAACCATGTTAATAACATAAATTTTTATATTCATAGCTTCAACCGCAAAGAAAGTTTAATTCATATTCAATAAGTATAGTCTGAATAATTTCATTGAGATTTATATTTCTCCATTTAATAGCCCCATTTTAAGGTGTTTGATGTGTAGATAAATTATGAGTATAGCCTTATTGTAAACATGAAGTCACAATGTCTATATTCTCAAATTCACATCCATGATCACTTCTCATGGTTTTTATAGTAATTTCACTATAGTTTTCCACAGCATTTTCATATTTACAAAAATAGGAAAGCACTTCTATTTTGTGATCTAGGAGAAATAATGGTGTGAATCATGAAAAATCATCAATAATCGCATAAGAATAATGCTTTCCACTTAGTATAAAAGCTATATATGGTCCAAAAAAATCCTTTTGAACCATTTATAATGGTTGATAGGTAGAAACCTCGTTCTTTAGTTTTAAAGAAACAATGTGTTTCATTCCCTTTTGCTAGTGCTTTTACACTTTGTGTTTTAGGAATTACAATTTAGGTGGATCCCTAACTAGTCATTTTATAGTAAGATTACTAAGTGAGTGTATATTTTAGTGTCCTAGACACTTATTACATAATTGAGATTTTATATTAATGGAATTTAAGTAGGAAAATAATTTATAAAATAATGAAACTAAATTCATAGAATATACTTTATTAATTCTTACGGTACTAAACACTAAAGCATTCTCAAAGTCGTAAATGTTTCAAGAATATTTTAAAATTTATCAGTATAACCATTATAAAAAATTGAGATATAATTATAAGGTTATATTTTAAACCATAAACAAATAATAATTTTGAAATAATAATAGTTTCAATGTTACTAATATTTATTGGACCAATTATTTTTCCTTTTTCATTCTAACCAAAAGTTACATATCCTCTATCCATATTCACTAAACCTTTAAAACATGAGTATACTCCAGTCATGTGTTTCAAAAATTCATAGTTAAAATAACATATAATTATTTTAGATCTATTCAAGAACTTTACCAATTCAAAATCAAAAAACAAATGACTTTTTTAGTAAACTTTTATTCATCCTAGAAATGTTAGTAATTAATTATTTTGGAATCCAAATATATTGTACATGTTTTTTTGAGACATAAAAAAATATTTAGATATAATGGTAATTTTAGGTCTATAGTAATATAAATTATTTCTATAATTTTTAGTTTCATTAGTTTTACAGATTAAAGAGCTACTTTTAGAGCTAAGAACAAAGAAATCCTTTTATAACAACCATTGTATTCTAGAATTATATCTGAAACCAGTATTAAGTTTTGATGATTTTAAACTACCTAACATTATATCCAAGGTATTTTTTCCATTTTTAAATTTTTAAAAATTATTTTTTAGTTTTTAATTTTCTAATTACAACTAATTATTCTCTTTTAATATGTTTTCATTATTTCCTTTTAAAAACAAATATCAATTTTAGTAATTGAATATAAATCATATAAACATTTTAAAAACATCTATTATCACTAAGAAATGGAAAAAAAATAGTAATACAGTTAATAGTGACCCATATAGTATCATTCTTCCAAAAGTTCTATTTGAGTCTAGTAAAAAATTAGATTGTAATATTTTTCCACTTCTTTATAGGGACAGTCATTGGTTGTATGACTCCCTTAGTATGTTTTCTTTCAGCCCCTTCTTGTTGTCACACTAAGCATCAGGACACATGGTCTGAAATTTTTCACTATATACCATCCCACTAGTAATGTTCCCATAAAAACCCAATTCTTTCTTTTTTTACATGAGTGTATGGAAAAATTGGAGCTATATGCTTTATATATTTGTTCCCATTTAAATAATGGTATGGTTAAAACACAAAAACATTTCCCAAACATCAACACTCTATCTTTATTCATGAATTCAACTAATTTACATTTATTTACTGATTTAATATTCCTTTTTAATTTGTCTCTATTTATCTAGGACTTCTCTATATTTTCTAGTATGTATGGTTTAGAAACTACTTAAAAAGTAATTATGGATCCCTTTTCTTAAAAATCACAATACGCATCTTTACTTGACCTCTATATATAGAATCCTTATAAATCCTCATTATTTTCATAACTCAATTTCCACTCCTACTCAATGAATTATCCACATTTTTCCCTTCCCAAGGTGGCTCCATGTCAAGAAATCATAATCATTGAGTAATTCCAACCATCTTCTTTTCCTCATGTTGATATCTGTATGGGATAAGATATTATTTAAACTATCATGATCTAAATATATCACATACTTCTCCATAGAGGTGATGTCTCAAACTTTTCAAATAAAATATTATAACTTATGACTCAAGGTCCTGAGTTGGATAGTTCCATTAATGGATATTCAATTTATTTGATGTATAGAAAATAACCCCATAATCCTAAAAAAGGAAACACTAAATTCCTTTCATTGATGATTCTCTAAAAATTATAAATCATTCCTTACCTAATGGTGGAATTAATACTAGTTCATTATTTATTATCCACATATGTTACTCAAAAGTTTCCTAATATTCCCTTTACCATGTGAATTTAAACACATTATGTTTTAACTTGGTTAATGATTCATCTAACCAATAATAATAATTGAAAAATCACCAATAGAAACCT
Source organism: Viscum album (assembly GCA_963277665.1). Taxonomy (NCBI): domain Eukaryota; kingdom Viridiplantae; phylum Streptophyta; class Magnoliopsida; order Santalales; family Viscaceae; genus Viscum; species Viscum album. The sequence continues at coordinate 1,245,168,203 of OY728153.1, forward strand.
TCTAAACATAGTAAATTTTGTAACTTAGTTGTTTTCGTTAGTGTAGGAAATTATTTTAATACATTTTTCTTTGAAAGGTCAACAGATATTCTATCCTTAGAGATAATATTACCATGAAAATAAAATTCATTGATTTGAAATTATCACTTAATATATTTTACATATAATTCATTTTTTCTAAGGATCTCCAGAATTATTTATAAATAACTCTCATGCAATTCATAACCCTTATATTATATCAAGATATAATTAATCAACTATAACACCCTAAACATTTTATGGTATGATTCTATTAAATACTATCTATTTATCACTGTGTGTCTTTGAAACAAGACTATGTTATTTAAGAGAAGTAAAAACCTATCCATTAAATATCAATTTTTTACTTCTATGTTATGAATTTTGATAAAGGGTAATTTAGAGTTGTGATCAGAAAGTCATTTTGAGTCTGATAGAACAAACATGATTTTTTTTTGAATAGTAAAATACCCTTATAAATAGTAATATGACACTTATTAATAGTAAATATTATTATTATTTTATTTTCTTAAGGTAATAAGAAAATAAGATCTTAATTAGTTTTTCAATGCAAAATAAACCTAATACCATCTTTAAGAGTGTTATTTTTTGAATTAACTATGAATTTATTTAAAAATTAAATTAATAATACATAGAAAACTATTTTTAAAAAATGGAGTTCATTTTTGAATTCTATACATCGAAAAATGGTTAGGGTAAATTTTTGGGATTTTTCTAAACTACATGAATTTTTTATGAATAGTAAAATACAGTTTTGAGTTTTCAGTAGTTTAATGACATCATAATGATGTAATAATTAAATATAAAAGTATGGTATACTTTTTTATAGTAACTTATGACATGATGTGTTCCATGTGGCTAAAACCATCGGAAAATACCATGGGAAACCCACGGTTTGGCAAAAACCACTAATGAGGTGTCCCTTCGAAATTATTAAAGAATTGTCTCTCTTTTTCTATAAATACCCACTCAACCATTCGTTTTATTTAATTAAAAATCCCACATTATCTATGTTATGGTGGTTTTACCTCTCTAGGAGTCCTCCCATAGTGTCCCTAATCCCCAATGTCCCATCCTTCTTGATCTAGGAGTTACTCTTCAAGGTAAGGGAATCATTCATTCTCTTCTTTAAGTCGACACTTCTTTTATGTTATCTATTTGAAATTACATTCTCAAATGTTGGGATTTGGTTTTATTTATTCTTATTACTATACTTTTGATTTTGATACTATTATATAACCTTTTTTTTCTCATCATTTTATTTTATGAAATTTAAAGCGACGCCCTTAGGCTGTTAAATTTCCATAAGGGATCTCTCAACTTTTCTTTTATTTTCAAGTTCATCTCTTTTATTTTTCTCTTCTCACCTCCTATTTCCAAATGATCATGATAAAATAAAATATCATATATATACTGTAATTATATCATGTCAATTTAATAACCATCATCAATATTCTTACTCACTCTTTTTTTTATTTTTATAAACGAAATCAACATCCATAAGGTTCCAATTTATAACCTTTGTGGACAACAGAGTTTTGTTCTTAACTTTCTCCCTTATTACTGGTCATTAAACCATTTTAATGGTAGAAATAGATAATAATATATGTTTTTTATCTCAATAATGTTCTAGAAGCATTACACACTCATGATGTGGAATAATAATACAAAACGAGTTCATTGAATACAAAACCGCCAAGCCAAATCCAAGCATTTATCAAAAACTTATAACTAATGATTCATCCTAAAGTATGTAACCTATAATCATTATAAGATCATTTATATCTATTTAATTTCACTAATAATATATATTAACAACTTTTTGTGTTTAACAACATTTCAAATGAACTTCCATTCATGAATGTAAGTAAACAAATCATGAAAACCAATAAAGAAACTGCTTCAAAAATAATAAAATTAAACCTCTTAAACCCATTAAAAGGGACATGAATGAACCTAAAAATGTTATAATAAATAAATTACATGTATAGGAGGTTCTGGAATTATTAATTAATGGATCTAAATTTGATTATTCAGGTCATTAAAACAAACGAAGAACATACTAGAGCAAAATGTAAGGGTTTCTCGTCTCACTTTATTTTCTGTGATATTTTCATTGTTCACCACTTATTTCTTGTATGTGGTATATGGGTACTGACATTTGATATATAATAACATGATTATATTTATATTCAAGTTATTAAATTATTAATTTGAGTTTTATTATGTTCTGGTCATATGATTTGACTGATTACATTACAGTAAGACACTTTGTCTCAACTGCTATCTTGTTCTGACTAACTTTGTATGGTGCAAATAATAATACTTATGTGGTGTACCTACTGACCATTTGAGATCACTTTACATTTGAAATTATATTTATATTAAATATCCATAATATCATATCATGAATATGTTTGTTGTCTAATTCGTATACCATTTTACATACGGCGTTTATTTGGAAATTTATTTTAATTATAGAAATATTGATGAATCTGTATACTCTACTCTATACGGATATTGAAAAGGTTTATTTATCTTGTATTGAATAAATGTATAAATAATTATATGGACATGAAGTAGTGGGTGGGGCCCTCTATATCCCCTTGATGCATTGGTAGGTCTCATGAGACAAATCAGTTGGCGACAAACCCTTCGAGTTTGTTTCCAAAAAACAGATGGGTTTCTACCCATTGAACTAAACCGTTTTTACGGTATTATGGATTCATGTTCTAGATACATGACATCTAATTAATAATACTTATCTTTATTCATTATCATTTATTATTATTATCCATGGTTATTTCACTATGAAAAAATCTACGGATGCAGTTTCATTCTCATTTTATTAATGGAATTAGTTTTTCATTTATTCACTATGCCATATTGATTGATTATGATTTAATTATTATCGTAATAATGCTTCCACTAATTTTAACCCTTAATGAGCATTTGATATCACCCCTTTCATTGTTTAATTTTAATGGGTGAAAAATAGGAGATCGTTTATTGAGTTCTTGTAGATGCAGTTTTTAGTTTCATTATGTGTTGTATTTTGTAAACTTTTCCAATGTAATTTGAGAAACATATATGTATCTAGTTTCTTCAAGACTACAAAACTGATTATTCCTTCAGGATTTTCATTCCTTATAACCATTCCAATATCACAAGTAATGTACTGGCTCCAGCTTAGAAGGTTCGGGGTGTTACATCAACACCACCAAAAAGTTATCACAATAATACTTAAATACATTATTCCTGAAATCTATACAGATAGAAGGTTCATTAGTTAATCCAAAATTAATTACATTAAACATATAATGTTTATACCTTATTCAAAATATTTTATTTGGTATATAATCATTCTTCACTCCCAGCTGGTGATAACCAAGTGGAGATCATTCTTTGAAAATTATTTTGGTTCTTGAATTTGATAAAATAATTCATCAACATGTGGTAACAGATACATGTTAATTATTTAAATGGAATTTATCTCTATATAATTAATTCATAATCACATACACACATCCTTCTTTTTATTTAATAAAATAGGGTCCCCCTTGGTTAAACACTTTGTCGTATAAATCCCTTATCACATAACTCCTAAAATGGTTTCTTCAACTCCACCAACTCTACTAGTTCTATTATATTATTGGTCTTAGATATTTGAATTTCAAAAGGAATGAGTTTGATGGGATAATCAAATAGACTCTTAGGTGGATGACCTAGTAATTCTTCGAAAAATAAATCAATGCATTTTTTTAGCATGGTTATATCCTTTATTCTAGTGATATTTTCCTTATTTATAAATTTTTCTTGATCTTATTTTCCATTTTATGGCATTTATGTCCACCATTAGTCTATATACCCCTTCATGATAGACCAAAATGATAAATTTTATCTTTTAAATACTTCTCAAAGTGCAAAGGGTCATCTCTAGAGAATTTATCTATTTTTTATCTACCAATAAATTAGTAGTTCCACTAGATGTTAGAGGTTTCTTTGGAATGAAGAAGATCAATATATTGACACTATACTGAATATCAGTAAAAAACTATATATGGGTGAGATTATTTATCATAACCAAGGTAAACTAAACTAATATGGTTATAATATAATTATCCTCAACTCCATCTTCATTGACAATCATAATGGGAACTTCCCCAGATTTTCTATGATTGTTGATATAGTTCTCATTCCTCATATTAGTCATCAACTCTCTATAATGGCATACACATAACTATCTCATGATATTTAATTGTAAAATACAATTCCTATTAATATTTCTGGGGTGTTCCCAAGAAATATTGGGGGGGTTTCACAGTACATGTTCAATCTAACTAGGTTCCTCTAATTCTAGTCCCCAAGGTTCCAAATAAACATTATTTGATGAAAATATTAACAATCTGAACTCTAGAAAGCTAGAGACCATATTTATATTACAATATTGATATAAAATAAATGTGTTCCCATAGTATTTAACATTATAAAATTCTTGTAATACTATATAGATATATACATTATATTTGAAAATATAATATATAACATGAACACAATGTAATAACATTATTATCAATTTAATAATGTCCCCTAAAATTACACATAGGTCATCTTCTGTGTTTTCTGGGGAAATGAAAAAATAAGGGTGACCTCATATTCTCAGTATAGACTAGCATAAAACATAATCTTTCATAATATAAAAATTGGATTAAGTGATATGGAAATAATAAATTCACAACATGAATCCATAATAAACTAAAATTGAGGGCACATTATATTATCGAAAATAAATGAAAACATGGATTAAAATAATCCATAGTCTCATACTAATAGACTGTATAAGATCATACAAAAAAACATGCTTTTTATTCCTTTTCATGAGACACTATCCTATTAGGGGAATAGAAATAAAAAAACAACATGTTTTGTCTCATTATACCTACCAATGCATCAAGGTGATATATAAAATTGAGCCACACAATTCACCTTATTAAGTCCAATGAATTCACCATAAGTTTCATCAAATCCTTTCATACCATTTTCTAACGAACCTATTATAGAATAGTTCCCTACAAATTAAAAAATTCCCCATTTAATAAAATAAATTGGGTTTTAATGAGAGCATAACTTAATCAACTTCAAATATATGGGGTATAATTTCACATGGGGAATCATTAATTCCCATAGGGTAACTGAATTTTGACATTTAAAACAAGAAACAAAAAACAATAAACTACATGGTAGTATAGTAATTTAATGTCTGAGGTTGAACCCACAAATATGGGGTTAAAGATAATATTAATTTAATAAAATAAACCTAAACTATTCTGATTTATAGAAATTAAATCTAAACTACTAAGAATTCGATTTGTGAACAATGTTGGAGAAGAAAATTAGATAAAGGGTGATTGAAAACATTGATTCCAAGTTCATGGGAAAAAAGGTATGAAATAATTAATAAAAATTATGTAGTCATTGGAATTAGGTCATAGAGAGTCCCATGGTTATGATAAATTCCATACATACAAAACTCTCCATTTCTCACGGTCGGGTACTTCATATTATAAATAATTGGTAACCAAAACCCTTATTAAATCATAGGGTAAGGACAAACCCAATGGTCAAGGTAGAATTATGAACCCTATACCTCACATTAAAAAATGTTATTCAATAAAATTAAGAAATGGTCATGCTTAAATAAATAAAGAAATTAAACCATTTTCCATACCCCACTCATAATGGTTATGCAAGAAGAATCAAGAAATAGATCTCAATAAAGGAATAACATGAAATCCCAATAAAATTTTCAATCAAATATAAAATACCTTATTTATTAAATCCTTGATCATCATGTAGTCCATAGTATAAAGAAATCACCTCCACATTCTAACAATGAGATGGTGAGAAAAACAATAAGAAAATTCCTATAGTAAATTAGAAGCCAGACTCCGTGGTGGGTTCACCTTAGTCCAATTTTGTCTGCCATCGAGGCTCTCTCTGATATATCCCAAGTGGTGTTGGAAAGGTGTGGTTTTATAAGGGTTTTGGAGAACCCCTAATCTATATTTAAATATCATATATATCTATTTTTTCTTTTTCCTAAAACATTAATGATGTGTAATCCACATTAGTAGTTAATTTTTTGTATCTTTCTTTGTCTCGAACATTCACGTCGTGTATAGTGTACGTGACTTGTAATGGTTTTTCACAGCATGTATTCATTCATGACTTTTCCGGAGAGGAAATTAATTCCTGATGAACTCATGTAAGATAACTAAATAAATGATATGTAAATGGATTCCTATAATTTCTACATTCTGCTCCTCTTTCTTGAATTTTTATTCATTGGGAATCAAAATTCTGATGTTGTGTCATGAGTGATGCTCACAAAGCGAAGTGTCTTTTAGCTACTAAATTAATATCTTTTTCTCATTTTAGAATGATAGGTTGAATCCTTACATAAAACATAAATCAATTCAAATGGTTAACATGTTAGAAAGAATAATCATTTAAATATAGAAATCAATTTCTTAAAACAGCAAAAAATACGTGCATGAAATACACATGTCAGGTATAATCAATGAAACATGAAGTAACCTTAACAATGAAATATATTGGAAAGGTTAATTTAATTTTGATGGGTTATCCATATAAGATACTGATTTTGTTTAATAGTTTCATTGGTATGAGACTATGGAAATGGTAGGAAAATATTTCATCTTGGTTTATAAAGATCATGTGAATGTTCCAAATAATATCACTCGAGAGTGTCTATCCAGGTGTGCATTCTTAAGCCCGCTCATCTTGCATCAGGGTGATGATTGACTCAATCCTCAAACAAAACTCATTGGGGTGGTTACCCCTAGTTTAATATATTCTGTACTTGAATCCATATTTCATTATCTATGATGGAATTTATTTTCAATAATACAATACACACTTTTACTTTACCAAAACAAAGGATCGTGGTTTCCCTAGTATAGAAATGGTTTTTTTTCACAGTGGTTTTTATATCTCTATAATCAAAATAATATGATTAAGGGACATAAATATTACATGTAAATAACTTAAATTTCATTGGTAATATGGTAATTTTATTCCATGGTGATTTATGTACAACACAAAATAAAATATGCGGTGAATATAATAGGAGTCCCAATGAATGAAAATTGAGATGGAAAAACCTCACTTATGGATTGTGTAGAAATTAAATCAAAACCAATTGAAATTTGGGGATTACAATTAATCTTAAAATACCACTAATAAAAAAAATTCATGATATAACTTCTCATCTAGGCATCATATATACCACATAAAGGAAATTAAGTTCAAAATACAATACTTGTCATAAAGAGAGGAATTTGAGATAGAAAAACATTAAATATTATCCTAAAAGACATGAAAATACATTAACCATCTATATCAAAAACATGAATATCATAATTATTTAATTTAAAACCTTAATCGTAACCATTTTCATTCAAAATCTTCATAAATAGTCGTTTTTTGCATGAATTTTTTTTCCACTTCTAGTGTTTATAATTTTCATTATTTGTATAAGATTTATAATAATAGTTATTGTATTCATTATTATTCAAAATTTCATCATTATTATGTCATTAAATTTAAACTTAGGTATTCTTTATTATAATTTATGATGTTTCAAATTCCATTCATTATTCGTTTAGTTTTATCCTTGAAGATGAAATCGATAACGAGCATGTTTCAATGATTCTGAACAATCAAAGGGGGTTTTCATAATTAATGAATTAAATACTAATAAAACATCTCTAGAACAAAAAACTCATTATTTGAAAATTTATATCATACTATACTAGTAAATAAGTTTCCATGGTCATGCATTATATAAAGGCATTGTTTGTTTCAAGTAGGTGGTTAAACAAACCCAAACATGAACATACCATGATTAATGGATGATTATGAGGATGTTTAGTTGTATTACTATTATATAATAATAATAATGATCTTATTTTGTGTTTATTATTTTGATATATTGTAATTATAAATAAATTATAAAATGAAGTAATGGATATGGTAATATTACATAATTATTATAAAATATTTTCCCCTTTATCACACTTTCTTTAAAAGATTAAATTAATAGTGAATGTGTATTGATATTGTTAATAATAATATATCAATGTTTTCATACTAGAATATTAATGATATTATAAAAAATATATTTCCTAATAAACCCATTCTAGGTACCATAAATGATTTTTGGTGATGAAAAAATCATTTGGATTCTCCTAGTGGTTGTACTTAGCACATACACACGAATATTGATTTCATTTTTATTAGTGGATGTAATAGATGAACATATAATGATAATACTATTAATATAGTAAAAATATAGTATATTATCGATAATAATATCATTATACTATTTTTGGTAGAATAAACTTTTATGATGATAAATAAGAAGAACAATTAATCAATTGATAATACTCACATCATGGACTTGAATTTGACTTCGAAGTATCCTTGGAAATGATTTCCTTATGCTAACTAAGGATGAGAAGAATATTTTTAAGGTGTGATAGAGTTTAGTGGGGTTTATAGTATAATAATTCCTATGAGATATTAAAATATAACATTAAATTAAAATTAAAAAATGATTTTATAATTTCAATATTAATCTTTGAGAGTAACACTTACATTTTCAATAATGTATGGTTACTATTCAAGGGTAAATGAAAAAAAATGGAAAAAATAGGAGTGGATAGTGATTTTGGGTTTAAAATCACCAAAACCTATCCTTTTCCAGATAGCATTGAGTTTTTAATGAATTTTTATTTTAATGTTATAACATATACCCTAATTTACATTTACCCAGGTAATTAATTTCAAACATTGGTAATTAATTTTTATAACAAAGATTAATATTGAAATTATTACCTAATTTTATAATTTTTATTTAAATTTTAAAATTATTATATTTAATAATATTTCAAAAGGTATGAAAAGATAATTTTAAAACAAATAGATTTAATCACGTAAAATAGTTTTTAAAATAATAAAATTTCTAATCTTTATATTTATATATAAGATAAAATTATCTTTGATACTGATTTTATTAAAATTAATCGATTTATTACAAAATAAGTAAAGTTTATGAGGATTTTTGGGAAATAAAAAATTAAATCTCCTGTGAAAATACATGATTCAAGGAAATGAATGAAAATCGATTTTTATTAAAGTCGTATTTTAGTTAGTTTTCAAAATATTGGACGTATGATTTATAAGTTCAAAGAATATTATAAAATGAATATTTTGATACCTTGAATACATATTTTATTACATAAAAGTTTTTTTAAATGTTTAGGTCATTTTTATATAACTATAATTTTATAAAAATTACAAGTTTCATGAAAATTGTGTTTTTAATTAAAACCCAACATTTTTAGAAAAAGATCTAAAATTCATACTAAGCCAGTTTTCATATTTTGTATTGAAAAATAATGTTTTTTTTGATCAATTTAAAATTATAAAAAATAAATTTTAAATAAATTCATAAATAAACTCTCTTTTGAGTGTTAATTGTATAATAGATCAAGATATGTTATTAACCTGATGCATTAGGGTATTGATTATTACAGTATGCCTTGGTATTCTTGAGAAAATAGTCATCCAGATTCCTCATATTCCAGTCCTTTACATTAACTATTTTCCCTTATCACTTTATTTATTTAGGTACTACAAGTATCTTCCTTATATAATGGACCTCATCTTTGAACTCCTTATTCTCCCTTTAAAATAATGATGTATCGAGCTGTCTCAGTTTCTCAGTACTTGCATAGTGTTACAGTGATCTATAAATATTAATTCCCATATTTTATTCTGTACCATATTTATTATATATTCACAAAATATTGTGAATATAATTTTATATATTAATTATGTAATCACTCTAATGTCGTAGATGAAATGAAATCTTCTCATTAAAATCCTAGGAACCATGTGAAATTATTTCCATGATTTTTGGAACATTAAATTATTCTAGTGTCTTGGTCTTGGATCTAATTTAAATCCTTGATAAATGACTCTCTAAAAACATCTAAATAATAGTTAAAAAACTCTATACATTATTTTGAATTACTTTGTCTTTATTATCTCTATGAATTTCATGAAAATTCAGTTTATTTCACATGGATATGAATCAAGTAGTAAAACAACGGGTCCCATAGTGTGGAGGTCCGCATGTTAGACCTCATTCTACTTCCTAATTTGAGGTATTATCAAAATGGTCACCATGAGTGAACTATAATTTGGTCCTCACTGTTTTTTATTTTTTATTACATATCTTATATGATATATAAAGATTCTAACCATGGAATATATCCTAGAATAAATGAGTTATCATTCATAATTGGAGATTATCTCACACAAAATGCTCACTATTATAGTGTAGTGATCATAGTCAAACAATTTTGTTATCATGACCCACTCCATACACAATTAAATGGATTTCTTGTTATTTCAAAACTCCATTTAATTAAAAAGCCTCCATGATGACCAAAATTCTTTTTGGAAATTCACCACAGTGTAGTCACCTTTGTTTTTCGATTTCATCAGCTTAATTTTTTTTAATATTATAAATCCTGAATCACCATTGACATCATATTGAATAAAAACCACCAATGTGAAGTTTTTTCCATGAATTTTAATTTAAACATCATCTAAAACTATTCTTGAAACTTTGTTAGACCTTGAAATTCATACAAAATCACTCATTAATGTTATGTGTATAGGTGGTCATACGAGCTCAATGACATTCCAGATTTTTTTTCAAACTCATATGCAATAGTATGACACTAGGAAGAGTAAAATGGCCCCTAGAAAAGTTATACACTATAACTAAAAGACCTAAAAAATTGTTAATTACTTAAGATATACTCAAACTTCCTAACACCATACACATAACCTCTTTGAATAAAAATATGGATTTCTTAATCATCTCAAATATACTTAAACCTCATACAAGGGATCACCCATAAATGGATGGATATTATTACTTTATTTAAAAAAAATTCCTTATCAATAATAACATCCAATTTAAATATCCTTACTCTCCAATACTAGTAAGAAGATTACAAAACCATCCACTAATTTTGTTGATAGTACATTTAGTATTATTACATTTCTTTATATTCCATGAAGATCACCTCATAAATCATAAAACTTAAAGGGATTTACCCTAAACCTATCAATTAAACCAAATTAGTTTCCTTCTCATATTTCATATTCTATTTTTCCTTCCAAAAATAATTCCATGAAAACCACCGAATTCATATGTGAAATTAAAGTCATATAAACACATAAATGTCTTATGCCTCCATCCAATGTCGCACGTGTTGTACTAAATTTGTATACATCACTTAATTAAAACTATAGGTTCCTTAATCCAACTCCAAGCCTTCTCAAACTCTCAAAATCATCACAATACACCTTAGAATGGTAATCCAAAAGATCTTCATTTCTTATTCACAATGGATTCATTAAAAACACATTTTGGATGATTTATAATATTTAATAGCTAGCCATTGACTTTTATAGTTAGGTTTCTATAAGATTATATTTTTTTCATTTTCAAGATAAAACAACTTTTTATAAGTGAGAAAAAATTCTTAAATGTGTGAAATTAGACTCAATGAGAGAAGCTAAACCATTCTAATAAAAATTTAAATTATTGGAACATTTCATCCCATGATGGCTCCAAACTATCATAAATTAAATACACTAAGGATACTTTTGAATAAGATCCTATAATAATAAAAGAATATATTCCCAAGTCTGGAATAAATCCACCATACTGATCTTTCCATCATTAAAATACAAATCCAAAAAAATATTTTCTACATCAATCCATTCTTATTGGTCTTAACTACTGTCAACACCAAGTGTTCTAGCACACATCATGTAGTAGTCTTCATTAGATTCATTAATAAGGAATTAATTTTATTTTATTACCTCAATGTAATTAATAAATTGATACAAATTTGTTATTTTATATTCCACTCCACCTTCCTTATTCTAACATGAATCATTCCTCCTCCCACTACTTCCAATGTGTATGTCTTTGTTTCTAGTATTCTTGTGTGCTATTTTTAACTCCTTAGCCTCCAATAATGTTTCAGCAGCTAATAAATTATATACACAAGATACAGAAATATTCAATAATAGCTGTTTATTTTTATCCATCCTCCTATATATTAATTGAGACATATTCTTCTTTAGACTCTCAAGCCTTCTCACCAAAAAAAAAAATTCACCATTGTAATTGGGATCTTCTTAACTTCATTCTAAAGATTATCTAAATTATATATTTCAACATATATTCTAATATATAATTAATTAACCACTCATGGTGACCTTCCATTCATTGTTCTATCATGGTCGACCACAGTGGTATCCTTAATAAAGAGGCCCTAGTTCTCTTTAAACTCAGAAACTCCAGTCTAGTCAAATTGATGAACACCAAATACTTTCTTTTCATTTCTATATTCTCCCCTTATGTTTTCTAGAAGACTTTGGATATTACAATTACATGGAGAAATAAACTTAGAAACAATTCTCTTCCTCACAAATCTTGATATCAAGGGTCTACAAAACATGGAATAGTCCTTGGGTTTACAACCTTGATTCCCTTGTTTGACAGATTATTCCCTAGATTCATTTCATCTATTATTCTCATTATTATTACTTGAATGAAAGAAGGTGGATGTCTTATTACCCTCCCATAATTGAAATTCTTCCTTTGGATAAACACCAGATCTGTTGGGTCCATCTAAGGATTCATCATGCCCTATTCTCCCTACATTGGATATCCTTGTGCTATCCAGCTTCTTCTTCTATTTTAGAACTGAAACTTTACATTCTTTGGATTAATTTTTGTTATTATATTCTTCTCTTAGGTGATTAGGTGTGTTTTGTAACTTATTATCCATTAAGGGAACCTTTACATAAATCCTTAAAGGACTATAATTTTCATTGTAGTCTAGTCTAAAGAAATATATATTAAAACCAACCTATATATTTTCCTAAATCTTACAAGTGAGATCAGAGTGCTCCCAGATGGTGAGAAAGATATGAAGACCAAAGAGGGGGTATGTTTTGTTCTTTTAAAAAATTGAAAAAAATAAAATTAATCCCAATTTTTTGATATGATTCAATATTATTCTATTCAAATATATTGAGCAATGTAAAATAAAGAAGAATAAAAAAGAAATTTTTATAGTGGTTGAGGGAATAGAAATCCCATAGTGCACTCCAACAATACAGTCACCATGATCTTAGTGATTTTCACTAAATTATTAATATTAAAAGGGACCTCTATAATTATATTTAGGTTGTTGAAACATTATAATAAGTTAGGTTTTTTTCATGGAACCTTGAAATATATAACTTTGCACATTATGCTGACACTCCTCCATGATTGAGTATAACAAGTCAACACTTCAATAGAATAATATTGATTGATTGAAAATAGTTTCAACTCATAGTTGTAGAAGAAACTATTTGATAATTGATATTCTTATTCAGTGAATAAAAATAATTATGAAATTACAGTATTAAAGAGAATCTCATTGCATGTGATCTTCAAAGAACACAGAATAAAATAATAACCTTTCACAATATTAGAACTAACTCACAATAGCTAACTATACCATATAGGTCTCCAAATTGTATTCCTAAAATATTTGATAAATGAATTTAGATAAATAAAAATATATCATTGTAAATATATTATATAGAAAAACTTCCACAATTTAAAAAATATATAACCAATGAAAAATAGAGTATGATATTTGATCACTAAAGTTTTTGAAAAAACATATCATTCTAACTAAATAAAAAGAAGAACTTATAAATATCATATCATTTATCAATATCGCATCTTCTCACATAAAAATCATTTGATAATAAATAATAACAACTGTATTATCTTGGTCAAAAATATCTAGGAATATTTCCAAATATATTGTGATATTAAAAACTATCAATATATTTGAGATTTAAATTTAAATCAATATTGAAAATCATAACTTCCCATACAAAGTATGAATAGTTTATTATGTTTTTTAAACATCTTGGAATTATTATTTCAATAGATTTATATGATATATTTATTTATGAAAAACAATTTCTTAAATCTCAAAAAATATCTTCAATTCAAACTTCATAGATGACTGATTTAATGCAGGGATTGCTCTGTGTTCTGGGGCTTCAAAGTGTAGTTCACAATGTACCATATATTCCAATAGTTGGGTTAACAAACCATATTATAGATACTGAAATTTATAAATCTTCTCAAAATTTATATTCCCAATCCTAATGTTTAACTTAAATTTAGGGAAAAAAGTATTAAATTTTATCAAAATTTATATTTACAAATATAACATTATCCTTAAAAGTAGGGTTCAAAATAGTGATTCTAGACTCCTCATAAATATCCACATTAATTGGAAAAACATTCACCCGAATTCCATAGGAAATAAAATAAATATTTTAGTAAATAGAAACATGAATTTTACTTAAAGAAGCTTCAATACTAAAACATATGAGGGTGTTTGTGAGAATCAAAATCAATTATAAAACAAATAAAATTGTTAGAACAACATTCATATTCCAGAAAATCTCCCCATTTTTTATGATTAAAACCCCATATAAATATAAAATTAGTAATATATATTTTAATTTCTCAATCAATATGATAGGGATTTATTAAATCAAACTGAAGAATATATATTTTATTCAAATTTCTTTTGGAATTTTAAACAGGAGTTACTAAAATAACTAATAAAAATAGTAAATAGTAATTTCGTGTTTATCGAAATATATCCAACTTTTTGTGATATAAAAAATCAGAGATATGGATTAAGATATATTTAATATAACATGAAACTATTATTGAATTTTATGTTTGGAAAATAGTCAATTCATTCCAAACATAGATTTTCTTGGACATAAAATAATATTAAATAGTTAATAGAATTTATGAGGCAATAGATAACATAATTTTAGCAAAATATTTTATTTTATTATATTCTATGATTACAAAAAAATAGTTCAAGGGGTAAAATTTAATGATGGTGTAGGTTTAGGATCTTATGGGGATGAGGATTCAGTGGTCAAGGAATCTCTAACCGTCTAATACATTTATTTTTACTCCTCCGTCAACTGATCAAAATTCAAATTCATTAGCTCACCCCATTCATTCATCAAAATCCTCAACTCTTGAATCATTTTTAGAACATATAATATATTCACTTTTAGAAAGTTCTGAACTGATTCTAATGACATTAAATACTTTTCTACTATATCACCAAACTGATTAACAAAACATCAAACATCAGACTCTATAAAGGTTAAAATTGTAAGTAGATATTTTTGATTGTCCAATAGAGTGTGTAGTGGAAAACTATCACATTATAAATATTGAATTATATCATTCATGAAGAAAAAAATAACAATAAGATAATTTTATATTCTTATCAAATTTAGAGATGTTTGTCCACCAGAAGTAGAACCTCTCTTATGGATTGAACTGGATCTCATGTTCTCAAATCGGTTTCCTAAAAACATATTCATATCTCTAAAGTTAGATTTTGAAACTAACTCAATTATGATATGACCAACTTAATAATCCATTTTCATCTTGAAAACATAAAAATCTATTATGAAAATTGAACTTTCCTTCAAATTTTGATGTTTGACCTGAGTTTATTAGAATTCTGTTTTGGAAAAATATGAAATTATCACATATTTAATGGTATTTTGAGAATTATCAAGTTCTGACATTATTCCCATAGATCAATATTCCATCTCATTAAAATTAATAACCATATTAATAGAAAATTAGTTAGTCATTTATTTAAAAAATTATGATGAATCTTTCTCTAGTCTGATAGAAATATCAAAAAATGAAACTAATTAAAGTGATTGAAAATAAAACACCTCACCTGATAGGGAGGGAATATCTCTGAGAGCTTTTGTGTCTTCACCAGATTCAACATCATTAGTCCATTCCAAGGAATCAATAAGAGAAAATGTCTCATCCCAAATCTGATTAATTATTTCCACTAAAAGGGTGCTTACATGGTAATCAGAACGAGCTTCAACAACAATCTAATATTTTACATGAGTAACCTACTCATCATGTTCTTAGACTATTTTCTCAGCACTTTATTTAGAAACTATAATTTGTTGATATACATATTTAGCAGTAGAAACTACAAACTGCTTAATAAGTGATTCCCTTCTTCATGGTTTTGAACTAAAATAGCTCCATTTTCTTCACCATAGGTTCTTCAAAAGGAAACTGAAGAAATGCCTCAATACTATAGGGGATAATCTTCCCTGTGATTTTTCACCTTCTTGTACTAATAGGAATTTCAGTTTTCCCAATAGAAAAATCTTCCAATACACCAACTACTTAAGTTCCTACAACTCTTCCTTCAACTACGGATTCACCTACTTCTTCAGTACCTCTCTTCATAAAACTAACAAAATTTAAATTTATTTTCTCCCCTTTAGTATGATATCCTATCAATTCTTCCACCTAAACTCTAATAGGAATAATATTTCCTTTAATTTTGATCCGAAAAAATCAAAACTTTTTGAGCATCTGAGTAGACAGACTATTACAATGGTGATATTTTATTCCAGTATAAATGTTATGAATCAATAATTTATTTTATAAAACAATAGAAATTAGTCAAATAAATTGATATAAATACATACTCATATCTATCTAGAATCAATGATTCATTTATCATATCATATATCTAATAAATTCTAATTTGATGTCTCTTAACATTATGATCATGAAATACATATTTGAAAAAATGGATTTTCTATAGAATCTTTACTCTTTGAACAACTGCAATCTGAATGAAATTTATCAAAACATTTTCATCTTCCTATAGATCCTTCATAAAAATATTTCTAATTTGGGAGTTCCCATATATAAAATAAATTATATCCTCTAACTTAAGTTCATTGTCCCTAATTGATCTCAAACTGAAATGAATCTCACCTTTATTAGGGAATTTACGAATTTGAGAAATTTTAACCATAAAAAGAGAAATATATTTTTCATTTACCTTTAATGAAATGATATCCTATAAATCTCAAAACCTAAACTAGGTGGTTTCTTGAAAATATTATACTTATCTTTCAAATATGTATTCTATATTTTTATCAAAAAACATGTAATCCAAAACATGAATGATTCAGGGTTTCTTCAACAACAAATTCTCCTCAAACAACCATCTAATGTCTACAACCTTTCCTCAAATATTTTTTCTTTTATAATTTTAATGCCATTGAATTTTCATTCCCCTTTCCCCAAATTCTTCAATTCTATTTATGTTGGACATAAAGAGAATTGGATGGTTCTAAGTTCGAAGATTAGGGTTTATGAGATATATTAAGAGATCGGGAGATTGAAAGGGTGTATGTCGAAGGTAGGAGAGAGAAGGGTTTTAATTAATAGTTTTGATCATTGTTTTTGTTTATTGATTAGAAAATACACTATAATTTTCACACCTAGGTTTTTATTTTTCACTTCATTCCAGTTATTGGTCATTTTCCTCAAAGCAGGGTGTGACATTTTTTTAATTTTGGGGCATCATTTTCTCTTTTCCTTATCCTATATTTCATATCTAAGTTCCTCTTGAATACACCCTATATTTCCCTTGAATTTCCCCCCTTTGTTCCCCTTGAATTTGGAGAAAATGATAACATTTTAGGTGGATAGAATAGGGTGCATGGTTTGTCCTCGTGGTTCGTTAAACCATGCAGCCAAACTGTGCTGCCCTGCATAGCTCATTAAAAACATTTTTTAATTATCGTTTTCCCCATCTGGAATAGACCAAAATTTTACCATTTCTTCCCCCATTGCGACCCTAAAATCCATTTGAGGTCTCAAAACTCCCCAAACCTCGCTTGGAATATATTTTTGAAGTGATTTTGGGTGGAGAAACCATTAGAACATTCAAGTATGTAAATTCCTTCATGGTATCTTCCATATTCCTTTGGTTTTCTTTTTTTTCATGAAGTTACCTTTTGTAAAACTGCTAGGGTTAGTACCTAGGGATTTATTTCGTGTTTCTTTGTTCAAATATTTTGTTTTAAGGTTCACTTCCATCCCTTTGTGGTGCGGTTGATGTTTTACACCAAGATTTGGGGTTTTGGAACAATGGTAGGTGATTCCATGTGTAATAATTTCTTAATGAGTTTAATTTCTTTATTTAATTATTTATTATGTTTCTAATATGTTTTCTGTAGTGAGAAAACTGTTTTCTCCAGCTTTGGTTGAGAATTTTATATTAAAGTATCATTTTTGTGTAAAATTGTGTGTTTGTCTTGTGTATTCCATGTTCTACCACATGAGGATATTTGATGGTTCATGAAATGGTTTTATTAATTGGTTATAGAGATTCTAATTCTTTTTTTATGTTATATTGGCATGAATTTGGTTTAAAAATAGGGTTTCTGGAAGGATTTTATGTGAAAATCTTGGTTACACTCCTTGGAATTGATTTATAACGGTTATAAATGGTTTCTGGATTTATGTAAGAGATGAAACTATGTTGGAAAACTGTTTTGGTAGGACTGTAATTTTGAAATAGTCTATTTTAATTTTAAAGGGATCTTTTGTGATGTGTACTATCTTTTAAATGTTTTAAATTTTTTTTAAAGTATCTTTGAAGAGTGAAAGAGATGTGAAACACGTCGTGGGATGTTTTGGTGTGATTATGGTTTCAGAATGAATTTGAATGAAAAAGGAAATTATGTGAGATGTCTGTGGTATGTTTTGAGTGTGTGTGATTTTAAAATTGTATTTAAATGTGAAAATGGTATTTCAAGTCTTGTGGAACTTTTTCGAGAATAAGAGTGAAAACCCGAGTATCTATGTGGGTGGACGTGTACTAGTATACTAGTGACCCCGTAAGGTTTGGCCCCTATTTCACATAGAAAGTTTTGACGATGAGAACACTAACTAAAATATAATGGTGATGATGATGGGGGACCACTAGGTTATGGTTATAATCCCAACTAGTTGCTCGTATGCACGATAATGGATATTTGTATGGTTACTTTCACCAAGATATGAGGTACTTGGCACCCACAATGAGCTTGTGCCTAAGGGTGTTCCCATTACTAGTGCTCATTGGACATTTTACATTCATCATCGGCATACAATGTGTATGTATAAAACAATTTGTTGGCTTGTGTATTTTATATAAAAGTATTGATTATTTAAAATAGCCCACTTGAAAACTAATTTTATTTAAAGTGGTATTTTCTAATGATTTTTACTAGCATTTATTGTTAACAAAACTTTCAAAATTTTTGTATTATAATGATTATAACATAGAATATTTTTTTGGTGGAATCCTACTGGTATTTTTATCACACCCTACATACACCTTTGGGTGTAAATAGACTTGGTAATGTTTGGTGTGGGTTTGGGTGATGCTCTTAGAACTGGTGGTCTGGGTTACTAGTGGTCCTTCATTGTGTGGTATTGTGGAGGTGGCTTGAGGGTGATCCCCCCTTGCCATGAGGTGGTTCTTGGGCTGTACTTTTTTGATTTTTTCTTTTGTGTTATAGTTTTTTTTAAATTATGTAATTCAATTCTGATTTTTTGTAAAGGATGGTTGGGTTTGAGAAAAAATCCAGATTCATTTTATTGGATTTGTTTGTTGTTTTATGTTTATAAACATGGGTAAATCATTCCCAAACACTAATTTATGAATCCCAGGCACTTATTCCAAGACATAGGGATTTGGAACTCCCTTCGGGTCTTTCCACGGACTGGGTCGAGTGTCAGTTTTGAAGGTGACCAGATCTGGTTCGTGAGAAAATGGTATCAGAGGAGGTTCACTCTCTTGGGTCATATTATTTGGGGAAGAGTCAGGATAGTTCGGGGCTAGGATTGTCAAGAATCGAAATTCTGATTATGAGTAGGGTGTCTGGTCCACACACATAGTGATGAGATTCATGTTTCCAGGGGAAGTCCGGTTTTTCTGATATCTTTGTTTCTCATGGTTCGTTGATGATTTAGGGAAATGAAAAAAGAGTTGGGTTGATGGTCCCAATGAGATCGTAGGGCTTGGAAATCCATGTGGTGCCTGGGATATTTCCCTATAACACTCTCTGTGATGGTTAAGTGACTGGTGTATGTCCTTTAACCATATTTCCATGTCACCCACCGACACTAGTTTCCTCTCATATTGTATTTTATCTTTTTGTTTTTGGAATATTGGAAATTTGGTTTTAAAATAAAAATTACTTGGTTTTAAGAAAGATGAAATTTTTTTGAAATGATTTTATAATAAAGTGTAAGTTGTTTCATATCAAAAAGGGTGGAAATGAGTTTCTATAATTTATTTGAAATGCTTAATGGTGTGTTTTCACCACCTCTCAAAACATAAATCATGTTAATGTGGGTTTTGAAAAAAAAATTCAAATATATTTTTCCGAACTATTAAAAATTGTTTCAAATGTAATAAAGTGTTTATGAATATATGTATAGAAGTTGGAGATGGGTTTTATTTGGTAACTACTGAGCATTTGAAAACCTTTATTAAATTTTAGAACCATTTTTTAAATTGAGAAGAGTTGATTTCTTAATTAAATGGTGATTTATGAAATAGAGTTTTTCATAAAATTATAAGTTTTGTGAAATGGGATGAAATGTTTTGAAATGGTTATACAAGGTATTGAAGTGAGTTTTTATTGAGTTATGGGTGCTTTTATAAATTGGTTTGTAAAATATAAATTGGGTTTTGGTTTAATAGTTAGTAGTTTTGAGAAAGGGAGAGTGTGGTTAAAATGTTTTGATTTTTAAAAGAGAAAAGGTTTGGTTTTGGTCCTTGCTGTTCTAAAGGGTGACCACATGCATGGGTTTATATGGGAATATGGATAGTTAATGGAATTAATAGATGAGTTTCAGGATGTATATGAGGTGGGTGCCCAGTGTGGCATGTAAACTTGCATTTTTGTGGCTCATGAGATACCATTTGTAAATGTGAAACCCACCAAAACTATTTTTCTTAAGAATTATGTTGAAGGAAAGTGTTGTGTTTTGATAATGTTTGGTTTGGAGGTGTCTATTATGAGTTTTCAAGACTGTTATTATGGGATTTTTTGAGTTCAACAACCCCTATTTTTTGAATTATGTTTTCTTTGGTGTTTAGTCGATAAGTTAGAATGAATTGTTGGTTAGTGGTCACATCTAAGAAAATGTTTGGGAGGACAATGTGGTGGCTACCCTCATGTGTTTGTTTCTCTATTTTGGTATGTTGTGACCAAATTAATAGATTGGATGGGTCATTGGTTTTTCTTGTTGGCTTGGGTATGGCCCCATAAAGTGTTAATGCATGACTGATGTGTGGCCCATAGTGATTCTCCATTAGATGATCCACCAGTTGATCAACATAAGGACTTTCTTCTTGAGCATTAGAGATTTAGTTTAGCCCTATACTTTTTTGATTATGTGGATCCCCTTGTAGATGGAGAGTGGTTGTGGGGGTTGAAATAGACCTTATTTTCTTAGGATTCTTGAGTCGTTGAAGGTTAATGTAGTTCAGGGTTGTCAGTGTAGAATGATGTCTTTAGGGGACTTTGGGTATTTCTTCAGTCTCATTGAATCAAGAGTTCATGTTAGGACACCGGTGTAGAAAATATGGACAAGAGTGGTTGTTATGGATGCTTTCTGGAATCATGTGCTATTTGGGAATTGGCATAAGGTCCCTCTCCTTGTGTTTTTTATTAGCCACAATGGTCATGTTCGTTGATGCCTTGTGATGTCATGTGTTCGTTTGACTATAAGGGGAAGCTTGTACAATATAATGAGAGTATCTATTTTTTGGATGTGTGTCTCCCTTCAGGGAATTCCAAATTCCTATGTTATAGAAGAAGGTGTTTATATGTGTCCTTTCATTCTGTTGTTTCCCATTCGAAGAAACAAGGGGTGACGTGTGTGCATCATCATAGCCCTTGTTTTGGTAAAATAATGGGTTAGGGTAACGTGAGTTTGAGTGCGTCATGTCTCATTGAGTCCATCTAATATCAATGTGTAATTATTAGTGGCACTGGAAGAAGTAGTTCTGTTTAGGGGTTTCTAAATCCTAAATGCGAGGAAGGAGATGCTTCAATCATCTGAGCTCTAGCCATAGGTTCTAAATTGAAGCTGGAATATAGTGAGGGGTAATCCTAAGATCATTAAAACCTTTGGATAATGTCATATCCTTAATATAAATTTTGGGAATATTTTAAACCTCTATTGTCATTGTCTTATTCCAGTTGTTCCCATTCTGTGGTATAGGTGGGGGGACCTCATTTCCATGTTATAGTGATATTTAATTTCATTCCCTTGGTGTTCCATTGAATTTTTAGAGAAAATGATGAAAATTTGGCAAGGTGGATTGAAGAGAATTGTTTTCCCGCAGTTTGTAGTAATCTTGCACCAACTTAGGAAAATGTATGATAGGAGACAATAACTACCACTTGGTCTCCACACGGCTATGTTCCTTAGCCCATGTAACCATGTGAAGCTTCCCATTTGGACAGAATTATATGCACTATAAGGACATGGTTTCCCAAACCATGCGGACTAACCATGCGGTCCTTCTAAATCATTAAATTTTGGGTTCTTTTTGTGTCATCCCATGCTGGTCAGGTAAGATGGCTGGTTCTTATAGTTGGGGGACCCACTATGTATCTCTTTTAAGTTCTTTTTGAAAATTCTAATGAATGTTTTCCCCTTATGTTGGGAGTCTGTTCGGTCCTCCCCCTGTTAGTGTCTCGATTCTATCTCAGAAAAAAAAATTGAGTTTCCCCTTATGGTAGAGAGTCTATTTGTGTCTCCCCATACTAGTAACATGATTTTTCCCTAGTTTTTCTCAAGAAATAGGTAGGCTCCTTCGGATTTATTTAACATCCAACTTCCTCCTTGAGTAAACATTGAGATTGGAGTGTACCCAATGGTTTTGTTTAAGTAAGACTATGATGACTTCATTCATTTGCAATGTTCGTTCTAGGTAAGTTGCTTGAGTATTGTTTGGATAGTGTGTGAGTTGTTATTTTTGGATATATTTTGAATGTTTTTTATTGTTCTTGTTACGTGGGGTCTGTTTTGGATGGTGAGAGTATTCTTTTCTTTTGTTTAATCAACAGGATTTGTTTAGCCTTTAAGAGGTAGGTGAATCATGGGAAGGAAGTCATTCTTGGTCTATCAATTGAATTTAGTTTTATCATCTAGATTTGATTTCACTTTTTGGGGGTGTAAATATTTATGGTGGAGAGAATTATCACACCCCAAGTTTTTAATTCTCATTTTGTTCTAGTTCTTGGTTATTTTCCTCAAAGCAGGGTGTGATGTGTTTTTAATTTTGGGGCATAATTTTATCTTTCCCTTGGCCTATCTTTCCTCCCTAAGTTCATCTTGAATCCCCATTATGATTCCCTTAAATTTCCCCACTTGGTTCCCCATTAATTTCAAGAAAATGGACAAGTTTCTGGTGGCCAGAATAGGCTACAGAGTTTGGCTACACGGTTTTATAAACTGTCCAACCAAACCGTGTAGCCATGTCTATCTCGTTAAAAACATTTTATAATTCCCATTTTCCCTTCTGAAATAAACCCAAATCCACCCATTTCTTCCCCATTTAGACCCTATCATCCATTTGAGGTCTTGAAGCTCCCCAAACATCCCTCGGAATTCATTTTTGAAGAGGTTTCTGGTGGATAAACCACAAGATCATTCAATTAAGTGAATTCATTCTTGGTATCTTCCATCTTCCTTTGGTTTTCTTTCATTTTCATTAATTTCCCTTTTTTCCAGCAACTAGGGTTCGTACCTAGGGTTTGATTTTGTGTTTCTTCGATCAAAAATTTTGGTTTATGGTTTGTTTACATCCCCTTGTAGTGTGGAGGTTGTGTTGTTGATGTTTCACACCAAGATTTGTAGTTTTGACATAATGGTAGGTGATTCCATGTGTAAGCATTTCTTGATGAGTTGTATTGATTGATTTATTTTTTTATCATGAACCTAATATGTTGTGTGTGGTGCGAAATCAATTTTTGGTAGATTTGGTTGAGCCGCAATTTTAAAGCATCATTTTTTTTCTAAAAATGTGTGTTTGTCTTCTGTATTCCATGTTTTACCACTTGGGGATATTTTATGGTTCATGAAGTGGTTTTATTAAATGGTTATATGGATTAAAATTGTGGGTTTATGTTATATCGGCATGAATTTGGTTTCAAAATTGGGTTTTAGAAAGATTTTAGGTGAAAATCTTGGTTACAAACCTTGGAATTGTTTTATTAAGGTTTTAAATGGTATCTTGATTTATGTAAGAGGTGAAAAAATGTTGGAAAAGTGTTTTTGGTCGGATTGTACTGTTTAATTAGTCCATTTTAATTTGAAAGGGATTTTATGTGATGTGTATTATCTTTGAAATTTTTTATAAAATTGTTTAAATTATTTATTGAGCTGTGAAAGAGATGTGAAACGTTATGTGGGGTGTATTAGTGTGATAATGGTTTCAAAATAAATTTGAATAAAAAGGAAATTATGTGGAATTTGTGTGGGAAGTTTGGTATTTCTATAATTTGGAGAAGATATTTAAATTTGAAAATTATATTTCATGGCTGGTGGAACTTGTTTGTGCAAAAGAGGGGAAACCTGAGTATTTAGTTGGGTAGACGTGTACTAGTTTTCTAATGATCCTGTAGGATTTAGCACCTGTTTCACGTAGTATGTTTTGTGATGACAACACTAACTAAATATAAGGCCGCAAAATTAAAACATTACTTAATATTTAGTTAAATAAATAATTAACATTTAGGATATTTTTAGGTTTAGAGTTTTAGAGAATTAGGTCTTAACTATTACATTACATCTCAAATATTAAAGATTAGAAGCATCTACTTAGTATCCAGTTTCTTTATAAAATAAAAACACATAAAAGAAAATCAAAATTATTTTTCGTGATATAAATATTCTAGAATTGTTTCTTTCTCTTACCCTTACTTATATCCTATGAAAAACATTTCAAAAACATGGAATGATCATCAAAATCTTAGTAAGGGTTATAAAATAAAGAAAGAAAACATTAGTCCATAAATACATACAAATCATATGATCATTAACATACCTTGTGAAATCATAAGATTTGTGAATAAAACATAGAAATCATAAATCATAAAGGAAACGTGTGGCATCAATATCATACTTACATTGTATCTTTCACATCTACAAAGGGAGTTACATTTTGAATACCCTTCATAGTATATTCCCTAAATTGGTTAGGATAAAAATTAATGTTTACCTCTGTCACACTACCTAATGAATTGGAGAGCTATCTTGGGCTCACCCTCCCTATCATTATCATGTAACCACCCATATACATAAATAGTTCCCAAGAACCATAACATAATCATAACACATAACGCAAGCATAAAAGAAAGATAACATTTCCACATTGAAATCACAATATATCATTTCGATATATTGACAAAGTAAATCAATTATTAAGACCATTTTCAATACCAAAATACATAAAAAAATTATATGGTATTATTTTCCTTTTAAAAACATTATATCTTGTTAAGGAACCCAAATATCAAATAATGTTTGCAGCGACGGAAAGGTCATTTTCACCATGTATGTTAAAAAGAAACATTCTTTTTGTCATTTAGTAAAACGTTTCATAGAGAAAAGATTTCCATTGAATGAAATTAAATTTAAAATGTTTTTTTTGTAAACCATGAAAAATAATGAGGTTTATATTATCAAAATATGCCTCAATGAAATGAGATAGATATGAAGCCCCTTAGAAATATTGTACCATTAAATTAACGATAAATCAATGACATAATTATGTGTGAAAAAATAAATACACCCAATATAAATTTATATTAAATTTAAAAAAATCATAGGCCATTCACACATATTCATATCATGACATAATCAAGAATTAGAAGTTTAACCCATAGAATTGAAATTGGGTTATGAAGTTCCCTTACAAAAATTCGGCAGCCTAACGGTGTCACTAAAAAATTCAATAAAATGAGTTGATGAGAGAAAAAAGGGTCCATCATAATGTGGAAATAAAATTTATATAAATAATTATATATAATAACATATACAAACATAATAAAATGCAAATTAAATGACATAATATAAAGAATACGTTGACTAAAAGAGGAGGGTGAAAGGATCCCTTATCTCGTGTTCGACTTGCCTCTTATGTTCCTTGTTCTTCCTAAAAAATAAAATTAAGTTAATTTATGCATGATTAAGATATTTTTTAATGTTTATTATTATTTTTATATCACTTATTACCTTACTATAATAGTTAGTTAATTATTTGAGTTCATATATGACATTTTGTCGATGTTCGGGACTTGAGTCAAAAATGAACTTATTATAATTACAAATTGTCTATTTGATCAAAATTCCATTATCTCGAGATTTGTAATCATGATTTAAATATCATATATATCATATATATATATATTACATTTATTTATAATATTCCATAACATTTTTATTTAAGAAAATGAAATGCATTGTTTATGGAGATGGGAAGTCGTGCGAACGCATGAACGCTACTTACATTTCTTTTTTTCATTTTCAAAGGAATGAAAACCAAATGATACATAGATATATTATAATTCTATTATAATATAATATTTTTATATAATTTACATAATTTCATTAATTCCCACCTTTATATGTATCATGTATGGCATGAACGAGTCATATAACTTTGGGGGGGGGGGCTGTCTGCACTTCCTCAAATGAAATTATGGTATTTGTAAAATATTAAAATCATAGATTTATGTTTTTAATGATAATTAAATAAGCATAGAGATAAACTAAATATCATATATATAACATAAAATTACATTTACATAATAATTTCAACCATGAGAGGTAGTAAGAGAATATCAAACAATCATCATTTTGTGAGGTAGTAGTTTGTCATCCAGAGAAACTGTATGTTCTATACCCATTGGACGGAGGTGTGTGTAAGTGTAGTGATAATAATTTCATAACAATGACCTAGTATATATATGATACTAGTTTTGTTATGTAATCAAATAAAAATAATATAATTTGGAGTGAATAAGTAGAATAATGGAAAGGAATTTTAGAGAAGACATTACCTCTTAAAACGTGTAACTCTCTTGGATTTGATCCAAAATGCTTTCATTAATTGACTTCAACCTAGTGTAAAGATTCTAGTAGGAATAGGTTAGATGTGGGGATCTTAATGGAGTATATTTTTGATGATACAAGGGGATTTAGAGGAGTCTGTAATGGGCTAGAGGTGGTTTCCTTTTACAAGAGGGAGGAGGGGATCTTTAAAAAAGTTTGAAAGTATTACTTTATTATAAAACTATTTTCGATTTCAAAAGGTCCAAAAGCAATTAAATTATAATATATGATAAAAATTAGTTTAAATAATATTATCCAATAAAATTTTGATTGGTTTTTGATATTTTTTAGTCCTTATATTTTTTATTTAACCCTTTTTTACTCTTACTGTTTTATCAAGCATTTAACACATTAAGAATCAAAATATTTACCAAAACATAAAAAATATCCAAATAAATAGTAATTAATAAACTTTAAGACTTATGATAACTATTTTATTAAATCATATATTTTTTTTAATTTTATAATATTTAATAAGTTATTTTATATTTTAAAATATGAATTATGTCAATATTGACACTATTCATATCATGCCTTTTTAAAAATCGATAACAACTTGATTGATTTGAAAAATAATAATTAATACAAATATAACATGTAACTATAGTTCATAAAGTTATTGGATGATATCAAAATAACCAAATTACATTTATTTTACCATTTATAACATCACTTATTTTAATCCATTATTAATAAAGAAAACACTACATCATTATTATGTCATAAATAAATTTATTTTTTTAATGTATAAAAATTATAAAAAAACCCACGATGTAGGAAATATTTTTATCTTTATAATGGATATTAATAGTCTAAAATATATCTTATATAACCTCATATAACAATTATTTTAGTAAAAGATACATGTTTATGATACGTTTTTCTTAACATTAAATTAATTTTTATAAAATTTCATTCTCACTTACAAGTGGCTCTATGGGGTCCTAAAATCGACTCAATGATGCCCATGGTAAGACATATTTCTTAAAATAGTGTTGGGACATGTGTTAGGGTAATTTAATATTATTATAATATTATTTGTTTACCCTTATTTACTAGATTTACTCTTTAACCATTGTAAATAAAATATTTACTGGAGTCACTATTAATAATGTCTAAAAAAAGATACATATTTACACAATTTGGACCCAATGATTCTAAATTTGAAATCCATTTTTTGAAATTCCAAACACAAAATTAATATAAATTACTTTAAAATTAATTATTGTTGTCAAAACCTAAAACTGTGTTTTTAAGAAGTAAAAACTACTAAAAGATTGACATGTGTTTATGTCGAATTTCAATGTGAAATTACTTTAAATGACAAAAATTGCATTAAATGATAAAAATATAATCTATTTAAACTTTAAATCCAATTAAAATTATAATCTAATCATATAAATAAATTATATTAAAAGGGAGTTTTAAATTAAAATGTAGTAATTTTCACTATTCATCAAAAAATGAACTTTATCAGAAAAATACCCAAATTTTACCCAAAGTAAATTTTTGTGTCCCTCTTTTAATTAATAAGTTTATTTGGTCCAATGTAACATATAAAAGTTTCAAAACTATATTTCAAATGGATTCCCCATCAAAAGTCAGTAAAACGACCTTGTAAGAATATTAGAGTTTTTCATGCTTAAAATCTGATTCATTCTTATTTTAAGCTTCTAAGATTTATTTGATAAATGAAAAGACATTTAACAAACATGTGTAATAATAATTTATTTAGCTCTATCCATTCTCACCAATACAATGTCTAGGTGTTAACTACCATTTAAAATAATAATATTATTATATTATTTTTCGGTATAACTCTAAGTTGTGTGCAACATAATATTTCAAAGAAACTCATTGTTGTGTGTTGAGTATGCTATTGAAAAAAGTCTCCCATTTAACATAAAATTAATATCTTATTAATAATTATTAATAGATATGAAAAGTTATTATTCTATATATACCTGGGTCATTACATCCTTCCCCCCTCTTGGAAATTGTGTCCTCACAATTTTAAAATTGGGCTTTGAAACTTCATTTAATGTCTTACATCAGAAAAGGAGTCAATAAAACTATCACATTAAAATAAAGAAATAGAATTACAATGGCCACCTAAGATAACCCATACTAGGATTCAATGTAGAAAAACATGGATATGGAAGAAAAACTAACTTTTAAGTTATGATGGAGAGTGATTGAAAACATGATCAGGAGAAAGTTAACAATAAGAAAACCACAAATTTGTGATAGGTTAAACGACCTCGGATTCCCCAGTAAAAAAATTAATCTAAAAAAAACAATTTAGGTTCTCTTTCATAAATTTGGAGAATTTATTTGTGTGCTTTACTAAAAAATAAGGAAATATATTTACTTTCCATGTAGATTTTCATCCTATAATAAGTTTCTATCAAAAACTCATCTTTTCTCCAAACGATGAGTATTCAAGATGACTTAGTCACACCTAAAGTGCTAGAATCAACTACTAGAGAACAACATTATCCAAAAAAGAAGCACCATATGTTTCCCATGTTTTTAGACATTAACCAAAACCATAATGGTTAGTAAAAGTTATATAATCCCCAAAAAGGATAATCTTTTATAAAAAAGAAATACTACTCTTAATATCGAAAATTCAATAAACAATACCCAAAGTTCCACAAATACCATTCAATACACAATTGTCCTTAACATTCTTCAACATAATCCAAACTATGTTTAAAATGAAAAATTCAGAATAATTTAATCACATAGTCTTCTACATTAAATCTTATGATTTATTTACAAATAACATTGACTACTCTTAAAGTCTCATACAGAAGTGTAATTAACCTAATCACATGTTCTCTATGGTAGGATAACTATTTCCATAAATAACAAAAATCTCTATATGTCCAAAATAAAATATATATTATTACCAAAATAATTCCACCATTACTCCTCAAATGAAATCCCAAATAAATATATTTTCATCAGGAATATAGTGTTCATAAATGAGAAAACGTCTTCCAAAATAACTTTTATCACTTAATCACCAAATCATTTTTTCTATGCTAATGATATCAATTTGATAAAAAATAAGATCTGTAACCAACTTATTATTGATCAATAAAATCATTTACCTAAAAATAATAAGTCATACTAACTGGGGACTTCACATAGGCCAGTGGTAGGTGATGCGCCATTGTCACTCTTCAGTTGTGGGTTTGATTCCTATGGCCTTGCCGAACAACACAGGTTATCACCCATCCTTGGTTATGGTGTCCACGTGGTTTCATCATCATCACTTCCATGTAGGTAGAAGGTCCATTAAGTGCAATAATTATTTATAGATCCTTCAAAATCATTTTATTCCTTCATCCAAATATACATTGTTCAACTTGGCTCGTATAGGTGTTCGTATAAAAATAGTTTTGTAAAATAATCATGTATGAAATATAATTTAAAAACATCTGATAAAAATTGATTTTTATAAAATAGTTGGACTGATTTTGAGTTGAAAATTATAATAAATAGTCTTTTTAAAATACCATAAGTATGTTTTGAGATACTATATGGTAAAAGAAAATATTAATAGGTTGTTCAAGGGTCTCCTTCTTCCGCACCTTTTCGAAATCATAATATTCTTCAAAATCTTGTGATATGGTAAAATATTTGAAAACTCCTTGGTAATAGTTACCTTTCTTGAAAATATGATAATATTGAGAAAACATGATTTGATTAAATACAACCCATAATCCAGGATGGTTTTGAGGTATTAGGGAGGTGTTTGATATCTCAAACAACTACTTGCATGTGAGTTGTACGCTAGAAAATGTTTCACAATCATCCGAACATGACTTTGAAATAATTATTGCAAGTATGTCATCAGGAAGAGATTGGCATGTTGTTTAAGATCCTTCTCCTTCCATTTGTAACCGACTTTCCTTTATCAGAAAATTTTATAAAATAAGAATTTAACTGAAAGAATAGACATAGGGACAAACCACATATTCAACAAAAAACCATAATACCTAAAGTTGTCTAAACCGACCTCTGATACCAACTATAAGACACAAGCATTAAAAATTACTCATTCTTGAGTGAAATAAATAATTAACTTTGAGAATATTTTCATGTTTAGAGTTTTAGATATTCTGGCCGCAACTATTACATTACATCTCAAATATTACAAATTAGAAACTTCTATACAGAATCCATTTTTTCATAAAAAAATAACTCTTAAAAGAAAACAATAATTATTTTCTTGATATAAATCTTCTTTAATTATTAATATCTATTACCCTTCCTTATACCTTGTGAAAAACATTTCAAAAACATGGGATGAGCATAAAAAGCTCTGTAAGGGTTATAAAATAAAAAAGAAAACATTGGTCCATCAAAAAAATACAAAATATAAGATTTTTAACATACCTCATGAAATCATAAAATTTATAAATAACACATAGAAATCATAAATCATAAATTTATCTTGTTGGAACCATATTATACTTACATTTTAGCTTTCACAGATACATAGGGAGTTACATTTGGAATACCCTTCATAGTATATTCCCTAAATCTCTTAGGGGAAACATTAATGTTTATCATTATCACATTACCCCATACATTTGAGAGCTATAACAGGATCACCTAACCTAGTTTTATCCTGAAAGAACCTGTATACATAAATAATACCCAAGACCATAACATAATCATAACACATAACAGAAGCATAATGAAAAAGAAAACATTTCCACATTACAATCACAATATATAATTTCGATATATTAACCAAATCAATCCATTATTAAAATAATTTTTAATACCAAAATACATAAACAATCGTTTATGGTATTTATTTTCCTTTTAAAAACATTACATCTTTTTAGGGAATCCAAATATCAAAATAATGCTTGCGGGGGCGGAAAGGTCATTGTCACCACATACGTTAAAAAGAAACATTGTTTTTGTCATTTATTAAAACATTTTGTAGAGAAAATTTTCTAATTTAATGAAATTAGAAGTCAACAGGGTTTATTATACACTATGTAAAATAAATAGGTGTATACTATTAAAATATTCCTTAATGAAAGGAGATTGAGACGAAGTCCCTTAGATAGATAATACCATTAAATTAAGGATTAATCAATGACATAATTATGTGTAAAAATATAAATACAACAAATATTAGTGGATATTGAGTGTAAAAAAATCATAGTACATTCACACATATTCATTTCATTACATTGTCAAGAAGTAGAAGATTAACCGAAAGAATTGAAATTGGGTTAAGAAGTTCCCCTAAAAAATTTGGTAGACTAACTACATCAATTAAAAATTCAAAAATTGATTTTATGAGAGAGAAAAGGGTCTATCATCACTTGGAAATAAAATATATAGAAATAAAGATATAGAAGAACATATCCAAACATAATAAAATAGAAATTAAAATATATAACATAAAGAAGTCTTTGACTAAAAGAGGAGAGTGAAAGGTTCCCTTACCACCTGTCTGAATCGTCTCGTATATTCCTTGTTCTTCCTGAATAATAATATTTATTTAATTTATACTTGATTCAGAACCTTTTTAATGTTTATTATTCCTTTTATATCACTTATTACCTTCATAGAACAATTAGTTAATTATTTGAGTTCATATTATACATTTTTTCGATGTTCGGAACTTCAGTAAAAAATGAACTTGTTATAATTACAAATTTTCCATGTGGTCAAAAGTAAATTATATCCGTATTTTTATTCATGATTTAAATATCATAAATATCATATATATATATATATTATATATATTTATTTATATTATTACATAACATTTGGATATTAAGAAATTAAATGCATCTTTCATGGAGATGGTAAGTCGTACATACGCATGAACGCCACTTACATTTCTTTTTTCCATTTTTAAAGGTATGAAAAACAGATAATACAAAAGTATATTATAATTAAAGTATAATATCATATTTTATATACATTACATAAATTCATTAATTCAATCCTTTATATGTTCCATGTATGGAATGAACGAGTCATATCACTTTGAGGGGGCGGTAGTCTGCACTTCCTCAAATGAAATTATCGTATTTATAAAACATAAAAAGCATAAAGGTATGTTATAAATGATAATTAAAGATGCATAAAGATAATATAAATATCATAAATAATTATAGTTCCATCATAATGGCCACCATGGGATATTGTAGGAGAATATTGAACAATCATTGTTTCGTTAGGCAGTAGTTCACCGTCCACAAAAAGAGTATATTCTATACCCATTAGACAGAACTTTGTGTAAGTGTAGTTATAATCCTTATCATAAAAACAACCTAGTATATTTTGGATACTTTTTTCGTAATGTAATCAAATAAAAAGAATATAATTGTGAGTGACTAAGTAAAATAATGGAAAGTAAATTAAGATAAAATGATTCCTCTTAAAACATGTAACTCTATTTGATTTGAGCCAAAAAGATTTTTTTAATTTCCTAATTACAAAGGTAATGATTCTAATAGAAATATGGTGATGTTTGGAGATTTTTTTAGTATATTTTGGATGAGACAATGGGATTTAGAGGTGTGTGTAATTGGTTATAGGTTGTGGCCTTTTATAAGAGATAGGAGGGTCTCTTTAGAAAATATTTAAATTATTATTTTTTTATAAAATGATTTTTAAATTAAAAACGTAAAAAACTCATTAAATTATAATATAAGATGATTATAAGTCAAAATAAAGTCATATAATAATTGGACAAGTTTTGGATATTTTTTTTTCCTTATCTTTTTTATTTAACCCATTTTTACTCTTACCGTTTTATCAAGCATTTAACACTTTGAGAATCCAAATAGTAAGAAAAACATGAAAACTAACCAAATAAAGAGTCATTAATAGAATTTCAAACTTCTGATAACTATTTGGTCTAATCTTAAATTTTTTGGAATTTTATAACATTTAATAAAATATTTTATATTTTAAAATGTGAATAATGTCAACTTTTACACTATTCATATCATGGCTTTTTAAAAATCCAAAAAACGTCATTAATAAAAATATAACATGTAAATATCATCTATAAAATTTTTGTATGATATCAAAACAACCAAATTACATTTATTTTAAAATTTATAATATCATTTATTTTAATCCTTTATTAATAAAGTAGACACTACATCATCATTGTGACATAATTAAAGTTATTTATTTAATGTCTAAATTTTATAAAAAAAATACCATGATGTAAGAAATGGTTTTATATTTATAATGACCATTTAAAGTCTAAAATATAACTTATATAACAATATATAAAAAATTAGTAAAAGATACATGTTTATTTTACATTTTCCTTAACTTTAAATTAATTTTTATAAAATGTCATTTTCACATACAAGTGGCTCCATGGGGTCCCCAAATTGACCCAAAGATACCCATATTCGAACATGTTTCATTCAATAGGTTGTGATATGTGTTAGGGTAATTTAATATTATTATAATATTATTTTTTTACCCTTATATAACAGATTTACCCTTTAATCATGATAAATAAAATATTTACTAGAGTTACTATTCATAATGTATAAAAATAAGAGTTACTTATTTACAATATTTGGACCTACTGATTCCCAATATGAAATTCATTTTTTCCAAATTCAAAAGATAGAAGTTATAGAAATTAATTTAAAATTAATTTATGTTGTCAAAACCAAAATAGTGTGTTTTTTAGAAGTAAAAACTACTAAAAGATTGGCATGTGTTTATATCCAATTTCAAAGTGAAATTACTTTAAATGACCAAAATTGGATTAAATGATAAACATATATTCTAATTAAACTTTAAAACCAATTAAAATTATAGTTTAATCATATAAATATATTATTTTAAAAGGTAGTTTTTAATTAAAATGTAGTATTTCTCTTTATTCATCAAAAAATGAAGTTTATTAGAACAATATTAAAATTTTACCCAAAGTAAGTTCTTATGTCCCTCTTATAATGAAGAAGTTTATTTTTTGAAATGGAACATATAAAAGTTTCAAAAATATATTTAAAAAGGATTTTCCATCAAAAGGGCGTAAAAGTACCATTTTAGAATATTTTTGTTTTTCATGATTAAAATCGTCTTCATTATTATTTTAAGCCTCTAAAATTTATTGGATAAATGAAAGTAAATTTAAAAAATATGTGTAATAATAATTTAGTTAGCTTTGTTCATTCTTTCCAATATAATGTCTAGGCGTTAACTACTATTTAAAATAATACTATTATTATATTATTTTTCTGTATAACTCAAGGTTGTGTAAAACATAATATTTAAAAGAAACTTGTTGTTGTGTGTTGAGTACGCTATCAAAAAAGAGTCCTCTTTAACATAAAATTAATATCTTATTTATAAATAGTAATTCATATGAAAAAGTATTATTCTGCAAATATATAGTTCGTTACACTAAACTATAATGATGATGATGTTGGGGGACCACTAGGTTATGGGTATCATCCCTACTAGTGGATCATGTGCACGAGAATGGATATTTGTATGGTTACATGAACTGAAATACAAGGTACCCAGGACCCACAACAAGATAGTTCCTAGGGGTGTTATCATTGCTTCTAATCATTGTATATTTTACACTCATCATTGGTATAAAATGTGTT
This sequence comes from Viscum album, assembly GCA_963277665.1. NCBI lineage: Eukaryota > Viridiplantae > Streptophyta > Magnoliopsida > Santalales > Viscaceae > Viscum > Viscum album. Next base: position 1,245,204,143 of record OY728153.1, read on the forward strand.
TTTCTAGAAAAATTTAGTATCTTGTGAATATTATTTAAAAATGTCGATTCTTTAAAATAGCCCACTTGAAAACTGGTTTTATTTAAAGTTGAATTTACTAATGATTTTTACTATCATTTCTTATTTACAAAACATACAATATTTTTTTCTTATAATGATTATCAAATAGAATCTTTTTGTGGTGGCATCCAACTAGGAATTGTCTCACACCCTACATACACTATTGGTTGTAAGTAGAATTGGTAATGTTTTGTTGCAGGTTTTGGTAAAGATCTTAAAACTAGTTATTTGGGTTTCTAGCGGTCTGCTGTCATGTGGTATTATGGAGGTGGCTTAAGGGTGATTCCCCCTTTCCTTTAGGTGGTTCCTGGTCAATCCTTTTTGAATTTTTCATTTGTGTTAGTCTTTGAGATTTGTTTTAAATTATGCAATTCAATTCTGAATTTTTGTAAAGGATGGTTTGGTTTGAAAAAAATCCAAATTCATTTAATTAAATTCTTTTGTTGTTTTATGTTTATAAACTGGGGTAAATCGTTCCCAAATACTCATTTATGATACCCGGGTACTTGTGCCAACCCATGAGGATCAAGAACTACCTTCTAGTATTTCCACGGACCGGGTTGGGTTCCAGTTTTGAAGGAGACTAGATCTAGTTCGTGACAGTAATAATTTTCTATTTTTAACATTCAAAATGAAATTTCCTGAAAAATAAAATATATAGATAAAAATATAAACTAATAAATTTATAAACCAAATAATTAATGAAAATAAAAATTTAAAAAAATCATAGAAAAGAAAATTATTTAAATAATTAATGTTAAAAAAGATAATTAAGGACAAGAAATTTAATAGTTATAACTCGCCATTAATAAAATCAAAACTAACAGAGGGAAGTGGTTTACTAAAAATAACTACAAGGTGATTATTTTTATTTACAAATTATAAATTTATATCCTCTTCTTGGATTTTATCTCTTAGAAAATTAGGTCTAACATCAATATTATTAGTCCTAAAGTAACTCATAGGATTTTTTGAAATATTATAGTACTAGAATTATCACATAAAATAGGAATATTATTACATTTAAGTTGAAAGTCTAGAAGTGTGTGTTTCATCCACAACAATTGTTCACAATAACTTCCAGCATTGATATATTATACCTCGTCTATTGATAATGCAACTAAATATTTTTTTTCACTATACCATAAAACCAAGGACTTTATTAAAATGTGAAAATTACCTAAGGTACTCTTTCTATATAATGTATACCCTCAAAATCAGTATCTAAATATGAAATTAAATTAAAATTAGATTTTTTTTGGAAAATATAAAGATAGAAAAATATTTTCTTTTAAATATATTAAAATCCTTTTAATATAATCAAGATGGGATTATTTTGTGTTTGATTAAAATTTGGCACAAATAGAAATAGAAAACATTATGCCTATTGTACTATCATTAAGGTATAATAACCTATTAATCATAAATCTGTATAACTAGTTGTCCAATGGTTTTTCAGATTCATTCGAATCTAGTTTTACATTTATACATGTGGGAGTTTCATAAATCTTAATATTATCAAGACTAAATATTTTCAATAAATCAATAGTATAGTTTCCTTAATTTAAAACATTTCTAATATATTTTTGTTACATTTTAAATCTAATAAAGAAATTAAATTCTCACATTATAATCATTTTAAATTCATTTTACATATATTTTGATAAATAATTACAAATATTTTGATTCATTGATCTATAAATAACATGATATATAAATTTTAACAAGTAAAATATAAAAAAAATAATGTTTCATAAAAATAGTAGGATTTTCTAATCCCACTAAAACCCATATTCATTAAATAAAAGAACTAAATCTTTCAAACTAATCTCATGGTTCTTGTTTAATGCTATAAAGTTCTTTAGTAATTTGAAAAATAAAATTTTATAGATAAAGGTTTTCAAAAACAAGAGTTTTTATAATATAATATTCCTCCACTAAATTACCATTTAGAAATTTATATTTTTCATCATTTTAAAATAATTAAACATTCATATGAGTTTCATAGGATAATAGGATTCTAATAGATTTTAGTCTTGAAACTGAGTAAAAAAAATTTTATAATCTATTCCTTACTCCTAGTTGTAACCTTTATCAACTAATATCACCTTATTTATAGTGATAATACCTTGATCATGTTACTTATTTATAAAAACCCATTTGGTTCCTACCGCTGGATGGTTTGAGGACATATCTACTAATTCCCAAAATTCATTTCTCTTAACTTGGTTTAGTTCTTCCAGCATTTCTATAATACAAATTTCATCATCTAAGACTACATCTATAATTATAGGTTCAAATTGGGATATGAAGGAAGAGAACTCATCTAGGTTTCTTACACTCCCTCGACTTCCATCTCCTTTATCTTGGTCTCTTATAAAAATCTCTAAAAGATAATCCTTTAAGGTTATTGGTTGTCATGGTAAGACACATTCAGGTTTCACAGTTTCAAGTTCTTCTAAACTAGATTGAATATGATCATATTATAATTTAATTTTAAAAAAATTTCAACATTAAAGTCTCAAGTTATTTAAAAAATCATTGACTTTATCTATTTATTTTATTGTGAACAAATATATCACTTTCAAAAAACATCACATGAACAAATTCTTCAATTATCCTTTACTTTTCATTAAACAATCTATATTATTTAAAAATAGTATAATATAAAATAAATATAAATTCATAAACCTTTATATGAAACTGACCATGGTTTTCGGTAGTGTTCATGATATAATCCTTGCATCCAAAAACATTATTCATCTTAAGGTTTTCTATTATTTTATAACTCATAGAGTGTCTTTTTATGAAAAATTATACTTAAAAATAAATTCCTGGTATGGAACGTTTTAATAATATACTGTAACAATCAATAGGTATGAATACTAGATTTATTCAATATAGTCCTCACCATCTCTTTAATAGTCATGTTTATTGGTTCTATAATTTCATTATGTTGAGGTGTTCTTAGAGTATAAAAAGTATGTTTAATACCAATTTTTTAGCATGTAACACCCCAAAATTCCAAAATAAGAACATTTTCTTCAATATATTTCATTAAAAATTACACTAGGCTATCTACTGTTAAACACAACAATGTTTTTTTCGATATTTTTCATTACACACAAGACCGAGATTTACTAAACAATAATATACTATTAAAATTATTATTTAATATATCGCCTAGTCATCAGAATGGAAGGTATAAATAGGATTAAATATCTTATGAAAATATACATTTTACATGTTTTTATTATTTATCTATTGATTAGTAATATAAAAACTCATTTAAAAAGAAAAATAAATATTCTCTTAAAAGATGTATTTTTCTAAGACGGATTAATCGCGCTTTTCCCACATAATTTAAAATTAATTTTTACCATATTTATAGGATTTATATGATTTATATGATTAAATTAACTTAATTATTTAATTCATAATATCAAAAATATTTTACAGTGAATTTTTTGGGATTTGTTGGAAATATTTCATTTTTCGATGAATGGTTAAAAATATTGAATTTTAATTGAAAACTTCCTTTTTGATTAATTTAATAATATTGTTAAATTAATTTTTGAATTATATTTTATTTTAAAAAATCAATTTTATATCAAATAATATAATTTTGTCCATTTTAATTATTTTCATGTTGATTTTTTGATTTAAAAACTTTGTAAACTTTAAATCATTTTCTTCATTAGAGACATGTTTTCTTGTCATGTTTGTGGGGCTGATTTTAAATTAAATTTTTCCAATTTTCAAAATTTAATTTGTAAAAATAGATTCCATATTTTGAATCATCAAATTTTATAATTTCTAATAATTCCAACTTCATTTTTTACCAAAATGAATTGTAAATATTAATTGTCACGGTTATGTTTAAAATGGATTTACTAGGTGTTAAACTAAGAATATAAGGGTTAAATAAGGCCTAAAAACTTTTCCAAAACCCATTATATGGAAATATTTACACATTATCTATTTAAGGTTCAATAATTCCTCATTTGGGAAGCTTTTGACATGTTAAAAACGTTGGTATGATTGAATCTTTTCAAAACATTACAAGTGTGCCACTCACCTCACTAATAAAAGGACACCCTCACTACTCTCTTATTCACACGTTCAAAACACTCTTTTTTGGCCAATAACATCCCAAATAAATTCCCAAATTCACTTCTACCATCCTATAGGCCTTATTTTGGGCCCAAATCCAAACTATTAAGACTTTAGTGCAAACTTAAGGAGGATACTCAGAGAAGAGTTAATGTTCTTAAAAAAGCATATTTATTTTACTTTATTCTAACCTATTTAAATTATAATTAAACCACGATGATACAATAAAATCAATGTATTACATAAATAAGGATGTTTTTATAATAATTTCATGACCTAAAACCTTCTCTACTTCTATCAAATCAGTTAAAGAATCATCATTCGTGTGTGTGATAGACAACTTTGTTACTAACCAATGTCATTCATTCTTCCATTACAACATTTTATGGTTGGGTATAATGATGGATATAAAGTATATATATGGTTTTTATAACATATTTATAAATTTTGAGTCAATATATCTTATATATCTTTTTACCTTCCATTTTGTAGGAGATGTGATAACATCGCCTGTGTGTACGGTGGCCTACTCCCTCACTAAAAGATGTGATTCTTCATTCACTAACGCTCTACATGGAATTTGATAAGGATAATTTTCATGACTATATTAGATATACATGACATAATTGTTATATTAATGACATATTTATCAATCGAGATGGATATTATATCATTTTATTTCTTACCTTTTCACTTTTTTAAAGACGATATTATCATTTGTGTACGTGTGGACTACCATCTTCAAAAATTGATGTGACTCTCTTTTCATCACCAAACCACATGGATGGTATATATAAGTATATAATATGGTATGTATGGTATTATTATCATTCTTTAAAGACAATATATTACTTACCTTCTTTCTGTAATGATCATTGGAAAATGAAAACGTTACTCATGCATACATATGGACTACCATCTCAATTATTGTAACATACTTTATTTTTCATAAAAATATATCATCATTGATTTTTAAAGGAAATTTTATCAAAAAATATGATAATTATTTCAATATTATTATTCTTTAGATGATATAAAGGTATAACATGTTTAGTAACCAGATCTTTCTTGATGAAATATACATGAGAAAATAAGGCAATTAACTACTAAAATAATGAAAATAATGAAAGGTTATTAATGAATGGGTAATAAGATGTTAAAAAGGGATCATATATGATATAATAAAAAATAATATGGTTCTGTTAAAATTTAATAACGCGTTTCAAAAAATTATAAATTATGTTAAATAATGTTCAATCAGAAGGAAGGGTGAGGTAATGGATTTCTTAACTAAATTTCCACTCATTGGGATAAAATTATACTTCATTAATTATTTCATAATAATATAAAGTGTGTAATGAATTTTATTATATTATGTTTTATTTTCAATTTTTATGCTTATTTATAGTTTATACAAATAATTAATTCATTTATTAATTCTCACTTCAACATTATGATCATTTTAAGGGTTTATTTCACAATCTCATTCTAATCGAGATTAATTATTCTTGAATATCAGTTGAGGTAAATTTATCAACCATTTATAATAAACCTAGTTAATTTTATTATTATTTGGTTATTCATGATATTTTCAAGTAATATTATTTTTATCCACTCTTTTTCATTTAAATTAATTGAGAAACATTTTTTAATAAAATCCATCTGTATTTCTCTCTTCGGTAAGAAATATTTCTTATTATGAAACCATGTCTTCTAAAAATGTATTTAACCTTTCAAAATGATTTATTAAAGGAATTTTCAACCATTTTTACATTTTACAATAAAAAATCGATGGAATTTTTTTTTTCAAAACAGTTTCATTTTTCTTTTAATGAAAATGTTACAGGAGTATTTTTTTAACATGTATGACATGTATGGAATTTTCCACAATAATGACCTCAAAATGTTTTGAAACATCCCTTATAATTTCTCAAGTTGATTTCCAAAAAAAATTATTTTGAAAATTCTTTATGTTTTAAAAATTGATTTTCAAAATATAAAGTTTATGTTCTACAAGAATGTTTTTAAATATCTTTTTATTGTATTTCTATTCATCAATGACAACAACCCTTTATTATTACTCTAATGGGTATACGTTGTATTGATACCATACTTATTGTTTTTATAGATGTTCTATGATCATTTTGACTAAGTAAATTATTGAAATTCCCTTTCTTGATTAATTATTGAAGTCATTAACTTTCCCTTGAAATATTCACTTTCTTACAATCATTATACATTAAATTTAATCTAAATATCCCCATTATTTATCATGAATATTTTTATTACTTAAATTTTATCTCATTTTTATATATGGTGTTTTACTTTGAATCTAATTTGATTTACTGAGGAAATATTGATAATTCATATCCTTTACTCAGTATGGATACATTGTTCATGAATTAAATCTATTATTAATTATATAAGGAATTGTTTGGACATAAAATACATCACTGTGTATAATTTATAGAAATACCCAAGATGAAAAGGTGGGTATCATGATACAAAATCAGTTGGTAAAATCTTATGAGTTTGTACCCAGTAGTTTTAAACTATCTTGTGAAGGTCTTGATAGTAAATATATAGTTATTCAAACTATATCAGGTTGTTCCCCGTTGTTTTAAAATTTCTTGTGAAAGGTTTTGATGGAAGGGGTATTGTGTGACTAAGATAGGACATGAAACAATTAATAATTGACTTTATTAAGAATTTTTCTATTATTATCCATGATATTTTCACTATGATAATATCTATAGATGCATTTCATTCTTTTTTTATTGATTAAATGGTATGTGGTTTACGTTATTTAAATTTTCATATTGATTATCCCTTATCTATTTAAATAAATAAAATGTGTGTTCATTTATTTAGCTTTCCATATTAATTATTACTTATATAGTTATTTAAATATAATTTGTGTTCAGTTATTTACCTTTCCATATTGATTATTCCTTATCCATTTATTTAAATAGAATAAATTCTCACTTATTTACCATTCCATTTGATTATGCTTATTGATTCATGGTAGCTTATATTGTACATAACCCTTATTGAAAATTTTAGCTCACCCTTGTTTTCTTATTACTAAAGAAATAATAAAGCGTACTATTTTTTATATGAAAGGATATAATGGGTGGAATAATATTATTCTAAAAAAATAAGTTTTAATTTGTGTTTACAAATGTAATGAAGGACACAATTATGTATCTAGTTTACCAAGACTACTAAACTATTCAGTTCTTTAGGAAATGATTCTTTGTATCTTATTCCAATTTGATAAAGTAAACATCAGCTCTGGGATATGGGGCTCTTCTTTATTATTGTTGGTATTAGTGGAAGTTTAGTACAAACCTTGGAAACTAGATTTTGGAAGACATGGATTATATAAAATAAACTTATGATAAAAATTTAGGATAAGTATAGAAGAACATCATAATGTTTTGGTAATGGAGAGATTATTAGTGTTTTCCAATATATAAATCCATGTCTGGATACTAAAAATGGACATGGATCTAGTATAGAGGTTCCTAGGGGTAATAACTCCAATAGGGGTGTATTGGCCTAGACTTTATTGTCACCTGGCGCCTAAAACAGGACTTACTATACACCTATTTTGACACTCTCAGGGGATAAACTTATGATGATTCTGATTTTATTTAAAAATAATTATAATAAATTTTAATAAATATTTACAATGAATAACCTATGATAATCATAAAGTTTATTGTATTTAAAATATGGTGTCTCAAAGGAATAAGAGAATTTTGTATGTGTCTAAAGGAAGGGAATAATGAAAATAATTTCTAAGGAAAATTTAAGAGTATGATGGAAATGAATAATTCTCGTCCTAGAGATATATTTATAGTGTGTTATCTTAAATGTGGAGATCCTAGAAATTATCTTTGTCAATGCACTCTTCTAAAGGAATACCTAAACTAAAGAAAGAAATATGTCGAAATAAAATGGATGAAGTATTTATGTTTTAGGTTTGTATTGGAAAACATAGTAAAAATGTTATTTAATAATTAATTTTATTTTAAGGATTTTCATAATAATTTTTTGGAAATGTTATAGGAATTATATTAATACAGTTTAAATAAAGGAAATCACATATGTTGGGTGACAACCCATCACATCTAGAAAATCAATGGGGCTTGAACCCATAACTGAAGGAAAATAATGGTTTAGTGCCTTCAATAGACTAATATTTTTACTAATTAATATGTCTTTATTTTTATCAAAATATTTGACAAGTAAATATTAAGGATGAACTAGGGGTGTTTCGGTTGACCAATGGTAATTAATTTATTATATTGGATAACTTGTTCTAAACATATTGGATTTAGAAAATATTTAGAGATGGATGAAAATTCATTTCAATCTTTTATAAATCTTATGATCCATTAAAATTTATTTTTAGTGATTTAGGAATAAAAATTTATTTTTATTATTCATTTCATAGATTTGGGGATGAATTAAAAATTGATAAAAGCACAAACAAATGATTAAATTGTTCTTACGAATTAGAAACATATCAAATAATTATATTTCTGTATATTAATATACAGTAAAAGAGTTTCTAAACTTTAGGAAAAGGATATTGAAAAAAAATGATATACTATTATATTCATATCTGTTGAATTAGATAGTCTATTAAATCATCAAAGATTTATGGTCTTGAGTCCCTTTACATTCCATTGATCATTCACTTTCTTATGATCAATGACCTCAATCACTCTCTATAATTGTTTACACTCTTTTTCTTGTCCATATCTTCACTTGAAACCATTTTTCTCCTACATAGAAACATAGTGATGTGCTATTCCATATGAATTTTGTACTTCCCTTTCTCTCCAATTAAGAGTATATTTTATTAACTCTTTTTACAGTCTGGGTTTATCAAAAATTGTACTTCCAAATGTCAAACCCCTGATTACCAATATCATGTTTAAATTGTGAGGCCACAATTTGTTTAAGGTGAGGAGAATGTAACACCCCAAAATTATAAAATAATATAATTTTCTTCAATATATTTATTCAAACCCAACACAAATTTATCTTCTATTACATGCAATAACAAGATTTTTTGATAACATGCATTACACCCAAGACTGAGTTTTACTAACAACAATATACTATTAACATTATAATGTAATATATTACCTAACTGATAGAATGGAGGGTATAAATAGGATTAAATAAATTATGAAAATATATATTTTATACATTTTATTAGTTACCTATTTATTATTGATAAAATAAAAATCATTTAAATTTAAAAGAAATATTTTCTAAGAATCTGTATTTTTAAGAAAGATGGATGAGTCGTTCTTTATACTCCTAATTTTAAACTAATTTTTACGAATTTTAAAAATTTAATTCATTTAATGAAATTAATTTTGTAATAATAATATCAAAATTATATTGTGGTGAATTTTTGGAATTTTTTAAAATATTTCATTTTTTAATGAATAGTGAAGAATGTAGAATTTTAATTGAAAAATATATTTTGTTTTAATTAACTTAAAATAATAAAATATATTTAGAATTAATTTTAAAGTAGAATATGTTCCATTTTATATCAATTAATCCAATTTATGCCACTATAATTATTTTCATATTAAATTTTGATATATAATCATTGTGAACTTTTGAACAGGTTCTCTTTAAAACCTCACTTTCTCATCACGTCTACAGGATTCCTTTTAAATTAAATTTTTTTACTTATGTGAATTAAATTTATAAAAAAATAATCCATATTTTTAATTATAATAATTTATAATATCTAATAATTTAATTTTAAATTTTTTTCAAAATGTATAGTGAAAATAGTAAAAATAATAATTACCATAGTTAAGGTAAAAATGGATTTACCAAGGGTTAAACTATAAAGATATGTGTTAAAAATGACCTACCAACATGAAAGACACTCATTGGTGGAAATATATCAAAATTATCTCTTCGAGGTTCTATAATGTCCCATTTTGGAATCTTTTTTTGATAAAAACATGTTTATGATTGAATCTTTTTAACAAATTACAAGTGTGCCACTCACCTCACTTATAAAAAGCCACCCCCACTACTCTCTTCTTCACTCATTAAAAAAAATTTGTTTTAGTAACTACCTAATAAAATAATTTCCCAAAATCACTATATCATCATAGAAGCCTTATTTTATCAATAAATCCATCTTATTAAGGATTTACTTAAAACCTAAAGAGGATACCCGAAGAAGAAGTAATGTTCTTCAATGAGCATCATTATTCTATTTCATTCTACAGATATTTAAATTATTATTAAGTTATGATGATATAATAAAATTTGTATATTCCATATACTAAGATGTTTTATAATTATTTAATAACCTGCAACTATATCCACTTCTCTCAAATGGGTTATGAAATCAACGTTTTTGTGTTTGGCGGACTACCGCCTCATAAACTAATGTCATTCGTTCTTCCATTACCAACTTTCATGTTTGGGTATAATGATGGATCTAAAGTATATATATTTTATTTATAAATTAAGTATTCCTTTTATTCATTATATCATATATAACCTTTTACCTTCTATTCCATTGGAGATACGATAATATTGATTGTGTGTATGACAGACCACCTATTCAAGAAGCGATGTGATTCATCTTTCACTAACACTTCACATTGAAGGTGATAAGGATAAATTTAATAATTATAAATGATATAAATAAAATAATTATTATTTTAATGAAATATTTATCATTTTTTAAAGATAATGTATCATTTACATTATTACCTCTTCGCGCACTTAATGATCATAACATCGTTCGAGTACTAGTGGACTACCGCCTTCACGAAGCAATGTGAATTTCATTTCATCACCACACCACATGGATGATATATATATATATATATAATTATATAAATGGTATATATGATATTATTATCATTTTTTGAATATAATATATTACTTACCTTCCTTCAATAATAATTATTAGAAAATGGAAACGTTACTAATGCGTAGGTACGACCCACCATCTCCATGATTGTAATTTACTTAATTTTTCATAAACATAATTCAGGATTGGTTTTCAAAGTATAATTTATATAAAAATGTGATGTTTATTACATGATTATTATTCTTTAGATGATATAATTATATGATATTTTTGTGAATCGAATCTTTCATGAAGAAACAAGAATGAGAAAATAATGAATTAAAAACCAAAAACAATGAAAATAATGAAAGATTATTAATAATTGGGTAATAAGATATTATAAAAGGATAATATTTGATATTTTAAATATTAATATGGTGATTTTATATGTTCATAACTTTATTAAAACCACTATATAGGAGGTTAGATAATGTTCAATCAAAAAGAAGTGTGAGATAAGGGATTTCTTAACTCAATTTCCACTCATTGGGTCTGACTTATATTTTATTGACTATTTCATGAAAAGATTATGTTTTTATTGAATTTTGGTTATCTTATGTTGTATTTAAACATTATTTATATATATTTATAGTTTATACACATAATCAATTCATTGATTAGTTCCCACTTCAATGTTAAGATCATTTTAATGTTTTATTCCATAATCTCATTCTAATGTATATTATTGATTATTAAATATATATTAAAGGTAATTACTTAAACATTTCATAATAAACCCATTTTATTTTCTTATACTCTATTTATTCATGATATTTACAAGTAATAGTACCATTTTTCACTGTTTAGTACTTAAATTAATCGAACAAATCTTTTTATGAAAATCCTACTTCATTTCTCTCTTCAGTAAGAAATCTATTTTCTTCTGAAACCATGTTTTATAAAAATTATTTAAAAAATTAACCTTTAAAAATTATTTAATAAAGGAATTTTTACCCATTTTGAGTTTTAAAAAAAATTAATGGAATCTTCTGTTATTTTCAAAATAATTCTCATTTAGCGTTTACCAAAAATGTGAAAGGAATATTTGTTTTAATGTGTATGGCATATATGGGATTTTTTACCATCATGAACACAAAATGTTTTTAAGATTCTTTTATAATTTTTCATTTTTATTTCCAATGATGTTTTTTTTAAAACTTTTTTATTTTTTAAGAACTTATTTTCAAAACAAAAAGATTATTTTCATAAAGAATGTTTTTAAATATAATTTTATAGTATTTCTATTCATCATTGAAACCAACCCTTTATTCTTACTCTAATTGGTATATTTTGTATTTATTCCATCCTTATTAATTTTATGGATGTTTTATAATCATTTTAACCAAGATAATTATTTACATTCACTTTCATGATTAATTTTTTTAGTCATTCACTTTCATATGATCTTTATACATTAAATTTCCCATAAATACCCACATTATTTATCAGGGATATTTTTGTTTCCTAAACTATATATCATTCCTACATATGATTTTTTACTTTTAAATTTATTTTATTTACTATTCAAATAATGATAATTTGTATTATTTACTCAATACAGATGTATTGTTCATGAATTAAATTGATTATTCCATATATGAGAAATGCTTTGGATATGAAATAAATTGGTGGGAACCATTTATAGAAATACACTAGATGCATCAGTAGGCCTTATGAGGCAAAATTAGTTATCCAAACCCTATGAGTTTATACCTATTAGTTTTAAATTGTCTTGTGAAAGGTCTTGAAAATTGAGATATAGTCGGACCAATTGTATTGTTTTACACCCAGTACCTTTAAAATATCTTGTGAATGTTCTTGGAGGTAGAGGTATCATATACCTGATACATGATATCCATTAATTTATAATTGACTTCATTAAGAATTTAGTTATTATTATCCGTAATATTTTCATAATTATATTATCTTTGGATACATTTCATTCTCAGTTTGAAGATTAAATGGCCTATTTTTTAGTTATTTATCATTCCATATTGATTATTCCTTATTTAATTATTTAAATATAATGTGTTCTTAGTTATTTAAATTTCTATATTTATTATTATTTATCCATTTATTTAAATGAAATATTTGTTAATTTATTTACCTTTCCATATTGATTATTTTTCATCCATTAATTTAAATGACATGTGTTTTTAGTTATTTACCGTGAAATTTTGATTATTATTTTTGGTTCATAATTGATTATTATATAATTAAACCTTACTATGAGTTTTATATCACCCTTATTTTTTATTATTATGAATCCATCAATAGTACTATGTTTGATATGTAAGTATTTAGAAGGTAGAATAATGTTATTCTTGAAAATAAGATTATGCTCTAATTTTTTTTCAAATGTAATAAATGTATCAAGTATGTATCTATTTTACCAAGACTAGTAAACTATTTTTTCCTTTGTAATGTTATTCCTTGTATCTTATTTTAATGTAATAAATTATACACTGGCTCCATGCTACTAGGTTTGAGGTCATTATAGAGAAAAAATAATTGAACTCTTGATTCTCAAAATCGCATCCATGATAACTTCTCAAGGAAATTATTTTCAAATATGTTTAATTTTGAAAAATTTTACAAAAAATAATAAATATATAAAAAACCTCACTTTTAAATTTTAATAAATAAACCTAGGTAATTCTTGAAAAATCAACAACAAAAACAAAAATAATGAATCTACCTACAAAGATTGCTTCTCTTGACGGTCTAAAAAATCCATATGGATAAGTTATAAAGTTGTTTATGCATAAACCTTGATAATAACTTTAAAGTATGAAATATGTTTTTTCCAATTTGGCATGCATTACAAAATCTAGTCTCATCAAACTTAAGACCCGGAAGATCTAAAACTAAATGTTTCTTATATGAATTATATATAAAGAATATATTAAAATATCAATGCCTCCCTTGATATATCTTGTATTTATTTATTTAAAATCATATTCAATTAAATTTATGTTTATACAAGTAACTAAGGCCCAGAGTATAGTCATTTTCAATTCTTAGTACATTAAACATAAATACAATTATCTTTAATGATAGAGCATGCATTGTTATAAAAATAAACTAAAAATACATAATCATAGAGTTGAGAAATTATTCTCATATTATGATTTATACCTTGAATGTAAATTAATTTATTATATAGGTTTGTCTTTGTATAACCAACTGATCAGTCTTCAATGATCATCCCTTTAGGATTGTCTATAATGGTAACCAAGCTTCCATTTACTTTAGAGTGTGCATGGAAATTTGTAAACTCACCACTCATGTGTCTTGGGAATCAACTATCCATGTATCATATTTCACTTTGTCCCAAGAAATTTTCACTAAAAAGTATCAAATAAAATCATCCTTTATTACAATAATTCCCTTGGGTCTAATGGTGTCAGCCAGTAAAGATCTTGGAAACCATACATATTTTATTTTTCTAAAATAAATGTAAGATAAATTTCTTAATATAAGTTTTTTACTTAAACAAATAATCTATGTATTTTTCATAAAGTATTTATTAGAATAATTGAATTAAATTTCACTTAAAAAACAAGTAACCCTACACATGATATAGTATATTCAGCTAGGAATAAAACAATTTCTATACAATTAAGGATTTTCACCATTACTTCCATTGAACATTTTTTCCTTTTTAAGAACATTATTTATAAGGATATTATTTAAATATTATTCTCCCTTTTTATTATACTATAAACACATTTAAAGTATACTATTTTATCTTGTAAATATTTAATTATAGTTTAATACATAATACAGTTTGAAGGAGACATATTTTATTTTTATTCAAATCAAGGTGCTTTTGAAAATGGAATAATTTTCAATAAAAACATAATTAGGAATTTTATTGAGTTATTTATTCTTATTTAAAAATGATTCTTATTTATCTTCAAGCATATAAAAATATTCAGTTAATTTATCACTTTTCCAACCTTCAAAATCCAATGAAAAATGGTAGTATGATTTTACCTTGTCTTCCATAGTTCTAAAGAACATCTTTGATATTGTATTTAATTTCTCATTTTTAAAATTATAATTTAAATAGTTTTTAGAGTCTTCATAAACACTCTATGTAGACTTTATAGTATTCTTTTATTTTCTCTCATAATAAGATTTTATTTTGGTACTTTTTTTCTTTCTTTTCCATTTTCATTTTTCGAAATTTAGTTGTAATAAATCCTGTCTAATATGCCACATTTTTTGGAATTCATAACACTGAACCTCTTTTAGTCTATGATCATTATTTATGAAATCATTATAAGACATATTTTATCCTCTTTTCTTCAAATATAATATATTAAATCTTATGGCTAGGTGAGTGTGTTCCTCCCTAAATTTTGAAAATTACTTAATTATATGATGATATTTCTACCTCCTTAATCTTATTTTCTATTTTATAAATACCATAATTTAAAAGAGTATTCTCCCTCTTGATCATTTTTTTTATTTTCATCTTCATCATGAATTTTATCATCACACGTCATTAATATTATGATCAATTCCTTCATTTATAAAATTTTATCTAGTGTGTATTGTTTGATTGAAGCATAAGTTCCATTACATTTTGAGAGTAAAACACTAAGAAAATTCAATTCCTAATATGGCTCTGGAGTTATAGTTCCCAAGGTAGAAACACCCTTATATATTTCAGTGAATATTCCATTTATTTGAGTAATTATTTCACCATTGTGAATCCTAAAACTATCAAACACTATCTTAGAAGTGTTATATCTAAGTGCCTGACATTTTTAGTCCCTTCATAAGGAATAAACATAGTATGAAAGATTTCATATGTAGTAACGCATTGATAAACATGATTAAATTCATTAGAATAAAATCCATATATGATAGAATTCATATCTCTTTAATTTACATCATATTTATATTCCTTTATAAAATCCCATTTTCTTAGTTCTATAAGGGTTTTATAAGGTTTGAAAATATACATGTAAATTTTAAACTGATATTCTGTAAATAAATGACCATATGATCTTTCCAACTTCCATAATTTTCTCTATTTAAATATGTAACTCTAATAACTAAAATTTATTCTTTGAGTTCATCCATAAACATTTTTTCTTCATATTGACCTTTAACTCAATATATCTAGGTATTAACAGAAATATTTATTAAACCCAACATTTGATAACAAATTTTAGTTGGAACGATGCAAAGACACATGATGGGGTTGAATTCTATTCTTTAAAGAACACCTGTGTAAATTAAAACTAATCCCCCTTTGTGATGTGAGGAGATATTATTATCTTAAAATATATTGAGTAATATAAAATTAAATAAGAATAACATAGTAATTTTATAGTGATTAATGGAATTATATTACCATAGTCCAATCCACCAATTCTTTATTCATGGGCATGGTGATTTTTACTAGACATGTCCATTTTACTAGAAACCTCCATAACTAAGTGTTGGTAGTTGACACCTAACAACAATTTATATTCATTTATTGGGACGCTTCATAGCCATGGATTAGTATAACAAACTAACACTCCATCATGAATTAGTAAAATAAATAGACACTCCAAATGAATAAGATTGATTTATTGAAAAATAGATTCACCTTAGAGCTACACCATCAAATTAGAAATGAAGAATAATATTCTTTATTAAATAAAAATCATTAATAAATTATAGCATCAAATAAATCCTTATTTAATATGATCTTAAAATAATATGGGAACAAAATAATAACCATTCAAAGTAGTAGGATGAACTCACAATAGATTATTATAATATATATGTCTCCAAAGGGTAGTCTAAAAATAATATGAAACTCAAATCAAATAAATAGAAAGATATCACAGTAGCATTAGTGGATAGAAAAAATTTTCTTCTATAAAAAGATAAATCCAATGAAAAATAGATTAGTATAATTATTGATCAAGCTTCTTAGAAAATAACATCATTCAAATTTAATATATAGAATCATATAAATCTCATATATTTCCTCAATATCACATATTCTTACACAATAAATCTATTAAGAATAAATAAGAACATGTGTTTGATCTTATCCAAACATAACCATAAATATCATCAGATAAGTCATGATATTTAAAAAGTGTAGCACATTTAAAATTTAAATTCAAATTATAACTAAAAATAATAACATCCATTAATAATAGTAATTATTTAATTTTTTCTTTAACAGCATTTGAATCAGTCTTTGAATGAATTTTAATGAGAAATTGACTCTAGTGAAGTCGTTGCTGAAATCTAAAAAAAATATAAATTCAAACTTTGAAGATGACTACTTTAACATAAGGATTACTCTATATATTGAATCTTACCAGGTATGGTTGAAAAATTACCAATTATTCCAAACATTAGGTTAACTAACCACACACAATATACTCAAGCATAGTGATCTACTCAAATGATAGGTTCCCAATTCTAATGATTAAATTAAACATATGGTAAAAAAGTATCAATCCTTAATAAGAGTTGGGTTCTCAAGCCCATAGTTTTTCTTAAACATAGAGTTCAAAATAAGTATTCTAGAATCATTATAAATATACATAATACAAAGAAAAACATCAATCATAATTTCAGATGAAATGATATAAATATTTCAAAAAATATATATTTGAAATTAACGTAAAGAAACATCATTAGTAAAACATATGAGGGTGTTTGTGAGCATCAAAATTAATGAGAAAACAAATGAAATAGTTTTATAAACATTTTTATACCCAAATATTCCCTAGTACAAATTTTTTCTTGAGAAAAATCTTGAGTTATATCAACCTTACATTTTTTTAATGACACAACATCAGTAATAGATAAAGAAATTATAACCACCTTTAATAGATCCTTATTTAATCCATGCAATCAATTTCAATTATTATGTACCCTATAATAAACTAAATATCCACTGAAGATACATATGGACTTAATTAATTCATAGAGGGGCTCAAATAGGATGCTCAATGATGAATTTTGTGCCTATAGTCTATCAAAAAAACATCATGATAGCCCTTCCCAAATATATCTCTTTTCTTGTCATGGCCTTCTTTAGGTAAATAATAGAGACACCTTCAAAATAAGTAACATATTCCCATCCAATAATATCAATGCCTTTTGTTGGTTCTTCCTCGCATATAGGGGCTTAAGGATGAAAGTTAATTCCCATTGATCCAAACCTATATTCCTTTTGAGGGTGAATAATATAATTATAATTCGAGAAAAAGTCCACCTATGAATGAAATATCACCTCTTCTTTATTATGATATTCCTTATCTATCTCTATCTAAAAAAATCACTATAGGTTTTGATAAATTGAATTCAACTATATTCTAAGAGAAAAGGTTTGAAAAATGGATTGAGACCAACTACTTGAGAACATAAATATTCTAATCATTCTTCCTAACATCATAATAATTAAAGGGTTTTTTTTATAATAGAGGTAACCCATGAATTCTTTCTAAATAGATGATGATGGGGCCCCTCTTTAAGTGAATATCAACTAATTTCTAAAATAGAAAGAAAAGAAATTCATTAAGGACGTGAGGGTGATGTACTGGGGAGAAACTAGATCCATTACCTTTTAAAATGGATAAGGATATTGAGTGGGTTTAATAGTCAAATGTCCCAACCTTTCTAATCCCATGATTTTAAGATGAAATGGTCTAAGGTGACGATTCTTGTAAAATCGGGCCATCAAAGAGTGATTGGGAAAGGATGTAGAATCACTGAAATCTAATAAAGATAAAGGTTTCATGGGAAAGCCTTTATCTATTAAAGGAAACTTGGGATGGAGCTTGATCATATGGAAGGCCTATAGATAAGATGGTAAAATAAAGGGAGTGAGAGATTGATGATAGAAAATCAAATGTTTCCCCCCTCCTCTTCAAATGTGGAGGGTTAGTTGAAGTGGTCATCACATTCAGGCCATTGAAAACCTATGGAGAGGTGGGAGGTGGGTCACGGTTCCCCATAACCATATACCATAAACATATCGAATTTCATGTCCCAAATCTCCGAATTTGTTCATTACCTCTGCCAACTCTGTAAGTATTCTTAACACTTATATATACCATCTTTAATCATTATGTAATCTCACCTTATAAACAAAAAATACAATTAAATATAATGGATATAATAATTTGGGTCCTTCCTCCTATGTAGGATGTCACTAATACATCATCTCATATCCTGAGATGAGGCTCGAAGTAGGTGGTACAAGTAAGTAACCATCCTATTTGGGTAGTTACATGAAATTACTCATGTTTGTGGTTGATTCTTCATTAAATTATATACATTATTATATTGATTAATCCTATATCTTTATATTTATGTTATCACGCACTCTATTTTCTGATAGGTTTTTTCAGGTGGGGTGACAACCTATTATGTATTGTTGTACTCACACTCTATGTATGCCCTTATGGGATGTCTATAGACCCTTTTTTACATAAACCCAATAAAGGAACATACCTTGATCATAATAGATAGTCAAAAAAGGATCATAGAGACTGGGAGATTATTTTTTGGTCTTTTGATGAGTAGACAAAAATATGATGTGAGGATTGTTCTTAGTAACTTTTGGGAGAGGTACCATAGATGAGATCACCACTTTTGTGTCCTTATATCATTTTTTGATCACATTATTTATTTATATACGAGTTTTGTGTAGTCACACACACCATGTAAATTTTATGGATGTTTTTACCATTGTTGTAAGTTTATGGATGTTAATTTTATGTTATACATTGATTAGATTTTTTTTATGTTTCCACCCACTTAAATTTATAGTTGATAAGATAATCATTGTAACTAATTCAAGGTAATTCACGACACAAATAATATAAAACATATTCAATTTATTTCATCTCTAAAGGGATAAAATCATCTATTATCCAATGACTATTTAATCCTTCGTGTTTAATTCAACCTCTAATAATTGTAAGGTTCACCGGAAGTGTCATTATGATGTGATTTTGATACCTTTTAGGTATTTGGGACATTTTAGTTAGATATATAAGACCATATTCTCCCCTTTCATAAGAAAACATCAAAACCCATCTCTTAATGCATCTCAAAATAAAAAATACTTCTTACCAATTTCAATAAAGTTAAATTCTAATATAGAAGTCAAACTTTTCTTCCTATTATAAAAGGATCATTTCCGATTTTATCTCCACCATAAATTCACAGCCTTTCAGGTCAAATTTTTCATTAGTGATGAAATGATTAAAATCCTTGATTTAATCATCCCCAATATCCATACAATCCAATTATATATCCAATTAATAGTGACTTGATTTATTTTAGAAGCATTTTATATTAATATAAATAAAATTTAAATTAAAAAATGACTGTAAAGAAAATATAGCCTTTTTTTATTTTTTATGATTACTTTTTTTCGAAAAAATTCGAATCCTAATAAATGTTTTTGTAAAGTTTTTTATTAAAATCTTTTAAAATTTATATGTTTTAAAATTCATCACTATGCTTAATAATTTTATAAATATTTATCCCTTTTCATGATTTATTTATCTTCAATTCTAATTTAAATTTCAAGAAAAATCTTTCAAACATACTAGTAAATAAGTTTAAGGATTAATTTATCAATAATTCTTTATAAATATATTTTATTAAATACTTTTATTACACCCATTCACTATCAATATTCTGAAACTTGGATAAGATTGGAAGCTTCAATCAGTCGGATCTTGGGGTATCAATCATATTTGAGACTTCAACTCACTTTCCATGTTTTATCATATTCAGATACCATGAACTGGAAGTATTTTTATTTTGTTACCCAATTCTTAGAAAAAAATAATATAACCAACATATCAAGTGATTTTATGGGTTTGTTGATTTTTTTCAAAAATAAATTCACTTTTATGTAAATTATGGCTCAATTTTTTAGAAAACAAATATTCAAAAATCCATTTTATACAATTTCTTCACAACATCTAGATTTTTTTAATTTTTCATTTTATATAATTATATTATTTAAAAATGTATATAAAAATTTTTGAAAAATAAAATATATAATTTTTTGAAGTAATGAATTCACAAGCCCTAATTTGAAAAAAATGTAATATCCAAAAAAATTCTAAATTCTTCCATTTGGGATTAAATTATTGTATAACCTTTGTGATAAATTATTTTATCATATTTTTTTTATTTTTTGATGACTAACATTTTGTATTATAAGGTTTTTTTTTGGAACTAGAATCAGTCCATATTAATGAGATTTGTAAGAAAGTTGAAATTAAATAAAGTTATATTTTTTAACTCATATAATTAGACTTGGGTCTATTGGAATTGGATTTATATCATCAGATCCAGAAGAATCAGATATAGAGATTATTGATTACTTGAAGTTTTCCTTTCCCATTATCAGTGAAAGAAAGATGTTGCTAAGTTAGAAATATTTGATTTTCTGAATGAATAATTCATATTGTTGATAATGATTTTTGAAAGAAGATTTTGAAGTTAGGAGTTAAAATTTTTTCATACATTCTAAACTAAATTAGACGATTATTTTATGGTTATTAAGTTCTCAAAAATATTGGAAACTCTCAAGATAATTATTTGGAAGAAATGGTGGAGTGGTTTGAATAATTTCAGAGTTGTGGTATAGAGTTTCCATCGTAATGGGAATTCCATTATTATTATATGAGAATAAAACAAAAAAATAATGAGCTGAGAAGGAAATAGATCCATAATATGATTATAATGAAACAAAATTCATAATGAGATGAGAATTAAACAGAATTCATAATGAGCTATGAAAAAAAAAGAATTTTTAAAGAGAAGAGAAAGAAACATTATTCATAATAGAATAATAAGGAAAGTGAATTAAATGTGAGATGAGAAGGAAATATAATTCATAATGAGCTCAGAATGAAACATAATTCATAATGAGGTCAGAAGAAACTGATTCGTAATGAGCTGATAAGGCAATAGGAATCATAATGAGATGAGAAGAAAATATAATTCATAATGATATGAAAAAATAAAATAATTAATAATGAGTTGAGAATAAAATATATTCCAAATGAGATGAGAAAGAAACATATTCTTAATGAGAATAAAAGGAAACAGATTCATAATGAGTTTGAAATTAAATAGAGATATAATGATCTGAGAAGGAAATATATTTGTAATGAGCTAACAAGGAAATAGATTCATAATGAGTTGATTACTAATAATAATAAAAGATAAAATTTCATAAGTTTTATAAATATTTTAAGAGTTCAAACTTGAAATTCAATTTTTCATAAATCTTGGAGAAATATAATGAGGATTGAAGAAGTTAAATTTTATGTTTAAATGTGAGAGTTTTTTAGATTTTTTAAATTTTAGGAAGGAAAATTTTCATGTTTCCTACTTTTTTTTCTATGTATACTATAAAAAAATTATTAGAACATCATTCATTGATACCTTTTCACATAATCGGAAAAGTTGGAGCATTGAAGAAATCAAGTGAAAGTCATTTTGGGCCAGAGATCTTGTGAGGATGATAAGACAGCTAAATGTTTGTTTACCAGATTAAGTAAGATCATATTGAGAAGATCAAATAGGGAAAGATTTTGTTGAGAAGATGAGTAGAGTTTGAGTAATTCATATTGAGAATGAATTCATTAGAAAAATTTCATCCAATATAGCATCATTATCTTGAGTGAATCGGATCCAGCATCATTGAATTGAGAGAATTGTATCTATCCAAATTGGATTGAGGATTCAGACTGAGAAATTATGGGGAAGTTTCAAAAAAATATTTATTATTTCATATGGATTATTTTTTATAAGAAAACCTTGTAAAATGATAGGAGTTGGTGTAATAATTATTATCAGTGGATAAAAGGTGTCTAATGAGTGTTGGTACAAGTTGTATTCACTTTTTCATAATAGTGAATTTCCATAGACCCATGGGAGTGGCTATGGAAAGTATGTAGGTTCTCACACATTAGGAAAACCTTCTAAATCATATGTAATTTAATTTCATTCCTACTTTTTTCATGCATTAGTTTTTACTAAAATTTGATAAATAAATAAATCTTAAGAGGTTTCAAGGGTTAAGTTCCTAAACTTTTTGGAACTCATAAAAAGTGAACAACTGATTCAACCCACCCACCCCACCCCCTTTATCAGTTGTTATTCAATCCTTTGGAACATCAATTAGTATCAGTGGGAAGGTATCCTTTTTAATATTTATCATGGATAATATCAATTATTTCATCAGTAGAGGAATTACTATATTTTATAGAAAAAAATCTTATGGATGAAAAATAATTAGATGATTCCTTATCTTATATCGCTTGGCCTAGAAGTTTTTTATGCTACTACTATTAGTTATCCAAATATTGAGATAGATTCTCATATGATTCTTTCTCGTAAAATAAATATTTAAGATGATGGAAATTATAAAATTCAATCCTTATATCTTTATCATATAATGATTATTATAAGGTGATGGGTCTCAATAATTCAAAACTTATGTGGGAGAAGCAAGACATAATTTTTGAATGGAATACTGATGTGAAGGAAGCAAAGCTAAAAATTTGGCTTAGTAAGTATGAAGACATCAGAATAAGATATGAATAAAATATTGATGAATACTTCATCATAGTAAATGAAATTGTTTTAAAAATCAAAGGATTTTGAGATTTCCTAGAAGATTCATCAATTTTGAAGAAAAATATACAAAACTTCCGGGACATGTTTGACTCTAAAATTTCCTCTTAAGAAGATAAGTATGATTTATCTCTTGATTAATTTAATAACATTCTTTTTGTTAATAAAATGAAAAAATTAATAAGGTTTAAAAATAATATAAAATATGAAAAGAATTTTAAAGCTAAAAGAAATATGAAAATCCAAGATGTTGAAGAAACTGATCCTTATGAGTTTGAATATAATGAAGATGATGGGTTTAATAATAAGATTGTGTATCTTATCTCAAAAAACTATTGGATTGGAAGAGAAAACTAAAGAGGTAAAATTTCTATCAAATGTTTTAAGTGTGGTAGAATCAGACACTTTTCAATGAATTTCCCTAAGAATAAATTTGCAGAATATCAAGAAAATTATGACGAAAAACCTCAATGTAAGAAGTGGAACAAAATTGATAAAGAAGAAAATTCATCCAATAAATATAAGTATTTTACTAGAAACAATATAAGTATGTTGAGTAAGAAAGTTGAATAAAAATCAACTGAAAAAAATCTTCTGAAGATAAAATTTCAAAAAAATAAAAAAATTTGTTATAAAAGTTAATAAAACAAAATATTCCTTAAATATTGAAGAAGGAGGTGAAGAATCTAAAACAGAGTATGAACTCAAAACAGAACTGGTTTCATATCTTGAGAAAAAAATATTTCAATAAAAAATCAAAATGATAAATGAAGATTTTGAAGAAGATTTTGAAGGAAGAAAATGTTTCATCAAAAAGAATGATGAATAAATTCAGGTGATCATAAGTTGCAAACATAGAATTTATATATAAGTAATGATGGTTTAAGATCTCAATAAGATGCTTGCAATTAGGAAAGAATAATTTAACATGTTTCAATCAAAACTTATTATGTTCAAAAGTAACTTGAGAAATATGAATGACAATTTCAACAATGATTTAGAATTAAAAGATGAGACTTCTGAAGTTTTTGAGAAGGCTCAATATGAGAATCAGGTGAAATATTAGCTTAACAAAATTAGTGTTTCATTTGATTCTTTTAACATTTTAGATTTTATAGAAGGTGTTGGGAAATCTTGGGTGTAGAAAATATGTGATAAACCTATCAAATATACAAAAGTAGATAGATCACTCAAAATATATTATGCACATTCTAAGTATATTAGAGCTTATAGAAACTACCAACCTTAACAAAATTTATATAACGAAAGATATTTATTGGATAGAAAACTGAGATTTGATGGATATTTTTGGTGTTATGGAATCTAGGGGAAAATGGTTTATAATTTTTGGCACAAAATATCTATAATCAGAATAAGGTTTGAGCAAAGTGCAAGAAATATTGAAAATAGAATGACTAACTTTCCTAACTTATAGAAAGTTGAAAAGGTAAATTCTCAAGATGTTTGAAACTTTCTAACAAAAAATAAATTTGAATTTTTGAAATAACTTTATGGAAGATGTGATATGGTTGATCATCATGTTGAAAAGAGTGGAATGTTTGGAATATGTTTGTGTAACTTGTCAAAAAGAAAAGATAACTAAAAAATATATAAAATAGTTGAGATTCAATCTACCAGACCACATGATATTATTAATTATGAATTATTTGGTTTGACGAGACATTAATTAACAAAATGAGATTTATAATTTATCAATTTTATTGATGATCTCACTGGAAAGAAAAACATCATGTTTATAAACCACAATTCAGAGTCTATTAAAATGTTCAAATTCTTTAGAAAATATGTTGAGAAAAGAAAGAGGGTTTCTATAAAAAGGATGGGCAGAAATAATAGAACTGAATACACAATAAATAATTTTGAATCTTATCTGATAAATAATTGTATCAAACATCAGAATAGTGCTCCCTATACTCCACAATAAAATGGAGTAGCATAATAAAATAATATAAGTTTTGTGGAAAAGGGATGAATTATGTTAGCAGAATATAATATTTAACATTTCTATTAGAGATAAGTTTTTAGTACTATTGTTCATAATCAAATTAGATGCTTATTGATATCAAAAACCAACATGAATCCTTATAAAATGTGGTATAGAAAAAACCCTTCATTGAAATACTACAATGTCTTTGGAAGCCTATATTTACTCAAAATCAAAAATCCATATTTGGGAAATTTTGATGAAAAAGATGGGGAATGAATTTTTATGGGTTATTCAACAAATGGAATAAGATACAAATGTTGGAAAAACATTAACAATAGTTGTTGGATTTATATGATGAGAAATTAATTTAAAATCAAAATTATTTATCAAATGTTTTGAGAATACAGAGGTAGAAAAACTAGATATTTCCTATAATAGTTAAAGTAAGTCAAAAGATCCTTATCATGATTAAAAAAATCCATGTGATGAGGAATGTTTAGTTAGGAAAGAAAATTTTAAATTTCATACCTTATAAAAACATGTTGAAGCCAAAAACATTAGTTGAAATTAAGAAGGCTTTAGTTCAGAAAAACATAAAGTTGAGATTAGAAAATTAGACTTCACTTATCTAAAAAGTTGAATCAGAATCAGATTCAGAAGCTAATAAACAAAAATAATGGGTGGATGCTATGAATAAAGAGTTGGATTAGATTGAGAAGAATGAAACTTGGAAAAAAAATTCTTGTACAGAAAATAAAAAAAATTAAAACTATGTGGGTTTATAGAAACAAGTTAAATAAACATGGATAAGTTTCAAGAAACAAAGAATATCTCTTTTGTAAAGGCTATGGAGTGTTGATGAAGTTTGGGCTCGTTTATCTCAGAGTTGGGGCTTCACTGACAGGCACTAAATCTCAATTGGGAGAGGTACTTTCTATATTGGTTTTCCATAAAAGGAAATTCAAAATGTTTCCTAGATTTTTGGACTAGTTTCACTAAAACGTGGTTACATCATGGTTCAACAGTGGGATCTGTTTACAATTCCTCTTGTTATTAAGAACACTTCCACCCAAACATGGAATCGAATTAGGGCTTGAATTGGTTTTTCTAGCATCCATCGGTTTTGTGGGAGGTTCCCTCTATTGTTGGTTGTCCAACTAAGGTTGAAAAAGAAACATGGCATCCTAGGTATGGTCACCTTTCTCATGTATTGGTAGAGATTGATTTAGATCAAGTTATAATTGACATAGTTTTCTTTGTTGCAGGTGATATTAAGTTAGAACATTCTATACAATATGAGTGGCTACCTACTTTCTATAAGTATTTTCTATGCATTGCCCATACTCCTGAGCAATGTTATTGAATTATGAAAAGTTCACTGTGTAATCCTTGGTCTATGCCCTAGATTAGTGTAAGAAGAAACAAGTTGAACTTAATGCTAGTAAGAAGGTTTTCAAGAGGAAGGATCCTCACAATGCTGGTATTTCCTCATTTGTTGAGGTTGTCCAACAATGTCTGCCAAAGCCTGATACATTTCAGTAACCTGCTAATGTTTTTGCTGTGTCGATGAATGGTGGATAATTGGAGCAGGATACCTTTAGAGTCACTAGTGGTCTAGATAACATGTCCTGGGATGGTGTGGATGAGGAGGAGGAAGGGAATCAATCTGAGCATGAGGCTGCTATCTAGAACAATGTAAATCAAGAGTTAGACCACGATGAACTAGCTTCTACTTGTAGGAAGGTTCATATAAGGATTTTGGATGCTAATGGATTCCAGCTGATAATGCCTAAGAAGCTGATGGAACATCCAACTATTTATGATGAGGTGTAGGTGGCTAATGTGCATGATCTGATAGTGGAATTGATGGTGGTAAATGCTGATGTAGGAGATGTTATTGTACAAAAGGGGGTTCAGGATGGTGTTCGGGTGGATAGAATTGCTTCTTTTGAGAAGTCTAGTGGTCTGCAAGGTGTTCTAGGGGGAAGGTCTGCTTCGATCTTCTGCATCAAAATAGGGTTCTTTTATGGAAGGATCTAACCCTACTAATATGGAGGAAATCACTACACCAGGTCATGTATAAGAACTTGTAAGATCTCCACCAATGGTTATGGATCAGGGGGGACTAATCTGGATGTCGTTTCAATGGTTGCATCTAATAATATGGCATTGCAAGGACATTAAAATCCAGCTTTCAATTTCTTTTCAATGTTAGAGTCTATTATTACTCCTGAGTTTGATTTTATTAATCATCAAGGACTCAAGAATGCAGGATTTAGTAATCAAATGTGCTCCTCCTTGACACCTTCTATTGTTGATGGTTTGGAGACTCCAAAGGATATGGACCAGCCTGTTCATCTGCAATCTTGTATAGTTGTGCATGACTCCAAGGATGTACAGGAGGCTCCTCAAGACCTGCATGAGGAGTCTCCTCATGGTAATGCTCACTAGGATGATATTTTCTTTATTAGGTCTGTTCATTCAAGGTTTCATGGGGAATAATCTCATTAAGAAACTGAATTGCACACTATAGTGGTTCTGAAGATGGATGATGAACCGGTGATGCAAAGGGGAAGAGGGCACTATCCAGCTAATTGGGGAGGCTCTCAGGGTCATGTTCAGCCAAGAAAAATGTAATAATTGGGTATCTGATGTGTATGTTTAGTTTTTTATATGGATGTGGTGTTTCACATGTAAGAATTTCTCCAGGTATTTTGTACTTCTACACTTTTTTTAAAAATCTTTGGGGTCATGGGTTTGGGTTTCTGAACCCATGGATGAGCGGCTTTTAGTAAATTTTTCTAAAGAAAAAGTTTATATAAACTTATATGTGAAATATGTTGACTCTGGAGCTCTAATTGTAATTTTTTATGTGGATTAAAAAAATTCTAGGGATAGATAATATGTTTTTAAAAAATTGGAAGAAACGAAGAAGAATTTTGAAATGTCAATGTTGGGAGAATTAACTTCCTTCCTTGTCTTATAATTTCAAAAAAAATCTTATCTCAAGAAAATTATATTAGGTATTTATTAAATAATTATTCGATAGAATAATCAAAATAAGTTTCGGCTCCTATTTCAGTGAGATCAAATAAAAGTAAAGATAAATCTTGAAAAAGTGTGAATCAAAAATAATTTCAAAACCTGATAGGAATTTTAATTTACCCTTTAGCCACAAGACCTCATATTGTTTATGTTTTTACATTGTGTTCTAGGTATCAAAGTAATTTGAAATAATCACATATTTTGGGAGAAGAAATAATTCTGAAGTATATCAAAGGAACAACTTCACATTGGTTGTTATAAAAAAGAAATTGTGAGATGATGTTTCATGGTTATACTGATGCTTATTGGGATGGATATTGTAATGAGAAAAATCAACCTCAAGAGAAAATTTCTCTTGGATTCATATTTTTTGAGTTGGCATAGTAATAAAAAATGTTTAGTAACATTTCACAATGTTGAATTCGAATATGTTGCAGCTACTCAAAATTATACTCAAATGTTGTGGATGAAAGTTCAGTAGGAATATTTAAAAGTAAAATTTTCAAAACCATTGAAAATATATTGTAATTTATATTTCTAATAATCATTTATATCATTCATGAACAAAACACATTGATATAAAGTTTTACTTTACAAAATATAATGTTTCTTTTGGAGATGTTTTAATGGAATACATTTCAACAAAGTATCATATTGTTGATATATTTACAAAAGAAATGTCGAAAGAAGGTGTTATGGAATTAAGGTTGTAACTTCATGTTCATCATCCTCCCATGTCTTCCAAAACCTCATTAAGAACTACCCCCACTGTGCATGGTATTATGCTAACAAAGGGGAAAAAAGTAACAACTTTGTAATTAGGTTTTACTTATATTTTCTCTAAATCTAAAGTTGTGGTTGTAATAAAAAGGGGGAGAGAAAAAGAAAAGAGATAGAAAGAAAAAGTGAGAAAAATAATAATAAAAGTAAGAAAATATAAAATTGAGGGGTAGTTTATCTTTAGTTAGGCTCAAAATTTTCTTACCACAGAGGGATGGAATTTTTTCAAAAGCATTACGTTATCTATTAGTGTATTGATAGGAAACTATCTTTTTAGTATGAATTATTCTATAACATAATTATATAATAATAATATATTATATTTAAATAAACATAAATTAAATAATAATATATTATTAAAAATAAATAAAATAAGAAAACTATTTTGATCGCATGTCTTAATAGATTTATCGATCCGGCCTTGAATAACTTCCCCCTCTAGTCAAATAATAATTTGTATTCTGAGAAACTTTTTCTTAGCTATATAAATTCATTCTTTCATTGAGAATTTTTATCTTAGTGTTTATTATTTATTAATGCATGTGAACATATTAATAATACTTATCATGTAAAATGTTATAAATTTTCATGAAACATTCCGTGTTTTAAAAGAACTATTTTGTGATGGAATGTCATGTTAATTATTGAAATTTTTTTGAAACTATTATTAAAATTTGTCCCAATATACACCTAATGAGCGGTTGAATTAGTGTATCTTGAAAAATTATTTTCATAGTTAAATTAAATTGGGTCTTATCCTCATTTTGGAAAAAGATAGCTTGAATCTATCTTAGAGACACAACCAAATGAAAAAAAAAGTAAATATCACAGAAATGAGGATTTTATTTGGTTCATCCATGATAAGCTATATCCAAGGTTCACATATCAATGATATGTTTCTATTCTAATTAACTACTACTTCAATAGTATCTGATTTTAATCTTTAGGATAATCCTACTACTCATCTAATGAGTATGGCCTAAGATCCAACTAATGTAATGTAATATCTATTTATACAAGTTCCCAATAAAATGAATAAATAGGTTTTATAATAATTAATCAATAAATAGTAATATAATTACAAAAATGTGACTTGAAATAAAATTATATTAAAAGGGGGAAGAGTTTCAAATATTAAATGCCAAATATGTGATTTGGAAATACCCATGTATTTTTATTTTGTAATTAAACTTCACATAGATAGAGAATTATTTTCATAAAAAATTAATTTTAATCTGGATTTAGAATATTAAAATTTGTTCATAAGTTAAATTTCATTTTCAGTCATAAAAAATACTATATCATGCTAAAATATAATTACCTCAGTAACGGGAAAAGGGTTATTTTCAATGAATGTTTTTATAAAAAGTTTCTAATCATTATCAAAATAAATTAAATTGATAAATTTTAAATAATGAATATAATTTAATGTTTTAATATAAGAAAAAATATATATTTAAACTCTTTTAAATAGTAATTTTTAGGAAATATGAATAAAAATGGTCAATATTTAAAAAAATCATTTTTATCCGAAAAATAGTTTTCTATATATATAATATTTTAATTTTTAATTTAAATTTTACATATTTAGATATTTGATTGGATTAAATAAATCCAAAATTTTAAATCACCGCATAAAAATTTTGTAGGAGGGTTCATCTTATATTTTTGGTAATAAAATATTTGATGTGGTAAATAATTAAACAAATTAATAACGGGTAAAAAGAGATAATCTAGCGTAGCATGAATTTTGTTAAAATTAGTTGATTCAAACACCCTCTAGAAATTTTTTAGGTTTTAATGTCATACCCAGATGTCTCACCAACCTTACCTTATATAGCTCACCTTTCCCCCATATGACTTCACCTTTACCCCTCACCAAGCATAAGTTTTCATGGAAATTTCCCTCACATTCACTGATAAAAGGAGATAAATTCCACCAATTCACACATAAATCACCACCCCAAAGCTATAGAAAATTAGTTCCATCTTATTGTATATCTAGACAATATCTCCACAGAGTTTATAAGTTTCTATGAAGTTTATCTCTTGCATTAAGAATCTACCCTCCAAGTATGGGTTTCTAATCCTCCTCATTCTTTTTTTATTGCATTTCTTTTTTTAAAATTTCATTTAAATTATTTTTCATATACTTATATACTTTTTATCCCAAGTAATTATCATCAATTTTATATAACATTAATAATATATTATTTATTTTCTCTCACTGTATCCTTTTCCTAAGTTGTTTTTATGTCAAAATATGGGTTCCTAACACCTTCCCTACCCTTATTTTTGTAATCATTCCATTTCCTTTTCTATTCAATGAGAAACATTATCATAATTCATTTATATTAATTAATTAATATATCATTAATTTTATACCACCATTTTATCTCATTACACTACTCTCATAATCTATTATAATTCTCAAACACTCCCATAACCCTTATACATCCAAAATTTTTGGTTAGGAAAAGATCATGTGGTTTCTTAGCCATAAAATCCATTTCTAGAAACAAATAAGTAAATGAAATATATAGAAAAATCACTTAAAGTTAATAACCCAAAAAAAAGGTTTTATCACTATTATCATTCCTATTACTTTGTGTAAAACTAGTGGACCTAACTACACACCTTATTTGGAACTCATAAAGGGATATGACCTTGATAACTCAAAATATCTTTACGAACCATAATGAAAGACTATATCCTATTTATACCCCTACACCATGAATTTACCCATTAAAATTATCATTACATTGATAATTTTTCTTTTCTTTTCAATTCAGATATCTTTTTTTATTGTGGGATTTTCACCAATGTAGTTCCTAGATCAGTGTTATATCACATATAGGGTTATGGTTGAATGATTTATCCCTTTAATTTTATAAATTATTTTGTCAAATTAAAACCATTTTAACTTTTAAGAGTTATCAATCCACTAAAATGTGTATTATAAACATAACTCATACGCAGAAAATATAATATGATAGATCACCACACAATATTTATAAGGTTCGACCTTAGTGTGAGAAATAACTCTTTACCATGTTTATTATATACCCCCCCCCCATCATCGATTCTATAATCAATTCAATATAAATTGGTTGCCCCCCCCCACATGCACAATTTTAAATGGTTATACCCCCAATTTACAAACTTCTTCAGTGATTGGTTATAACCCCCAATCCCAAGAATCTAACAGTTGGTTATTCCCCCTTAGGCACAAGCTCCATATTTAGTTTTCATCTAATGTAGAAATATGTTCTTAATTATATGTTATTTCTACATAATCTATTTAGATAAACTTATACTATGTACAACTTCATCATCATATTTAAAATCTATCTAAAAAATATACTAGTCCTGAAATATCCTCATGATCTTTAGAAAACCTAATCTACTCAAATATTTACTCTCCAAGAAATTTTTAGGAACTATTTAATTAGAACATATACATCTACTAATACTCCATCTAGTATTTTTTTCAGATACTCATAATTCTAGTGTGCCTTTATCCATTCCAACTCTATCTGATATAACTTATGGAAGATACATCCAATTCTCCTCTATCTGGTCTCATTTATCTATTACTCTATGTCTGGTATGCCTTGTTCTTCTGTGTTTCTATCTAGTATACCTCTTATTTATCAAAATAGATTCTTGGTAACCAACTCATATTTAACTAATGATACATCCCCTCAAGATACATTAACATGTTTCTCCAAATGAGCTTTAAAAAATTTATTAGCTCAAAATCCTTTGAAAACTAAGGAATAAATTTGGGATCCAACTTTGAATACCCCACTCAACTCTCCCTCTGATTGACCCCTTTCCAAACCTATATGTAAACTAGAGTCAATATTATTCATAAAATCTTCATCAGATATCTTCATCAATGAACACTTCAAATATTCCTGAAATTTTCAAAGAATTTATGAGAATTTAATGTACAGTTCAGTATCATCACAATAGTTGAATCTATAAAGATTTTTTAAAGTTCATCAAGTCTCTTTTCAGTGTATAAAATTTTATTTTTATTCATCTAAATAATGATTAGAGTTTAAAAACATGATTAATTCTCAATATAGTAATCTTCATATGTTCCTTTATCCATTGGGATTCAAATTTATCCATATTGTAATGTCACAAGTTTTTTTCTTTGTCTGGTACAACATTTTATTGTGATTCTTCACAAGTTACTCCATCCTAAGTTCTTCATCTAATGGATTCATGAAGTTATATCGGGTAAAATCAACTATCTCAATCTAGAACATTTAATAAAATTTTTATATCCAATCATCTTGGTCATCTTAACGTAGTCTGGTGACATCCTTTGGTTGGAATCACTATGTATTTGTTCGATCATTCTGTGTTCCAACATAATATTATAAATTCAGATATCAAAATTCATACAGCCTCAACTTCATGACTTCATAACTCTAACTTTTCATAGATATACTTTATATCTCAAACATTTTAAAGATAAATTTTATAACTCAAAATTTGTACAACTCAACATTATAAATATAAATTTTCTTATATGAACTTTATAACTCAGATTTTATACCAATTAACTTTATAACTTGAAATTTGTTCAAATAAACTTTATATATTCATAATTTTATCTTTGTATAAATAAAACATCATCTAGTGATAAATTCAATCTAATAATATCATTTTTTCAACATTATTATGTTGAACAAACACTGTTAGAATCATGATATTCTTTGAGTAATCATGATTTTTGAAACATTAAGGATCAGTAAATCATCACCTAACTTATTAATGTTTTTCTAAACTAATCATTAACTCTTATATCCAATAAAAACACATGTTGAGATATTGAAAATGAATACAAAAAATAACTTTGGTATAAAAATTTTCTCCTTTTGTTTATAATATTCCCAGACATCTTCATAGATAATTTGTGTGATCAATTATTTATCCCTCATATGTGAGTACATTTTATTTCTCTCCCTTATTAACAATAAAATGTAAAGTGGAAAAAATGGGTCATTTCAAGTCATCTTTATTCATTTTAGAATCCCAAAAATGTTACTCAAAATAATAATTGTATCAAATGAATTTCTAAATAAAGAACCCTTAATTAGATAACTCTAATCTTATGTGGGTGGACATAATATATAAAACAAGACTGTATAACCAAGGTGATAAGTGTTTTCTATAAACATTATTCAATATAATACTTTCCTAAGTCTTATTCCATCATCATTACATCAAGGGATATATGAGTTAGTTGTAAAAGATAAAACCATCACTCATCTCAATAAACGCATAAAAATAATTCATGTGCATAAAGCCAACTCCCCATGCATCACATATTTCTCAACAATCATCAATCCTCCATAATGATTAGTTTTATACAATCAAGGAATGTTCTAAATGTGAGATAATCATACCCCATTTTCAAATTTTCTCTCTATAAAGGGTGTCACTACATCCATAATCATGGTGATCATAATATTTCCTAATGTATATATCTTATTATTATAAAACTAATCCCTCACATAGTTATCTCCTATACTTCTTCTCCATCAAATCCATTCAATTTAATTAAAATAAAAATTAATAAAGAATACAAAGAGGAACCTCAATATTCCATATAGGTAACATTAAAAGTGATATTATTATATTAGTCTATAATTCCTCATATTATTCTTAGAACTATCATTTAATGTAATTTATTTATTATGATAAACCTTAAAATATTTCAAATTTTTTTTCTCCTCATCTTTTGAGTCTTTAGATTAAGTTGTTTTCTTCTGCTCAGTTTTCAAAGTTTCTTTAATCCCTTGATCTTGTAGTGTATTTTTCATGATTTCCATTAGTATGTTAAGGTATCCATATATATTTTAGTACCATTTACATCTTTCTAAAACTTCTTAAATTTCCTCATAACCTTCAAACCTCTAGTTTTAGATAACTTATCATAAAATTTATTCTCATATTCTGAAGCACATCTCTTATCTTTTTATTCATTAATATTTTTTTCAACCTCCAATATTCTATACTTGGATATTTGATATTTCTAAATAAAAATGAATTATTTATTTTCTTTCTTAACATTATTTAGTTCCTCAAATACCTTACTTAAAAATTTATCATTATTCACCATCAAAAATTTATTTTCTTCTTGTATTGATATCTTGAAATTTTTTACTTATCTAGTTATCATAGCTCCCCCTTTATTCATACCAATTTCCCAATTAATAAATATTAAACCAGAATCGGTGGGATTTTTGATTCAATACCCCAAAACACCAGAAATGACATATAACCCATGATATTTTAGACTGATGGTAGTTCTTCTAAGAAGTTTTTTTGGTGCTTCCTCTTTAAAACCAATAGGATTCTTTATTCTAGGGGGCATATTCTTGAACTCCTCTACTATATATTTATAGAATATAAATTCTCAAAAATCTTCATGGTCCTATATAATTGAGTTTTATACTTATAACATGAATTGATAGTATATTCATATGAAAATTGAGATTTTTTGGGCATAGAATAAACCTACCACTATTGACCCTTCCTCTGACTAGCTTGAGAAGATTCACCTTTAACCACAATTTCTTTAGTGAAGTCTTCTCTAATATTCATTAACTCAAAGACACGTTTATTTTTTATTTCAAAAATATTCATATTTCATCATAAATATTTCTTCATAATCATTTATCATCATATCAAATTCATCTACCTTCAAAATATTTTTATTCCTTTCCTCAAAAGAGTTGTTTCTTCCTTACCGAGATCCTCTTGTCTAGCTAGTTTTCCTTCGGGATCATTCAAATTATTCTCTAGCTCATTTACTTTTACATTACATTCCCTAATCTCATTATATTATTTCATGTACCTTTTAATATGCAAACAATTCTAAAAATCTATCTCCCTAGTTTCTTGAAGGAACTTTTTTTCTCCTTCTTCAGCTATGTAAATTTCTCTAGAGTTTATTCTAATTTTTATTTTAAAATTAATTATAGCACTATTATTTTTATTTCATCATAAAATATTCTTAATAAAGAATATTCCATTTTAAAACGATATAATATGTTTACCTAAACATTTGATTCACTTATGGATGACAACATATTCTACCTTTTCTGCCCAAAAAATTATTCTTCTAACTAGAAAACATTTTCTTATGTTTCTTTAACACATTTTTCTGAAGATTATTATTTTATTCATATTAATCATAATAACAAATAATATTATTTGTATAGCTACTTAAAAAATTTCCACTTTTACTGAAATTCCAACACATAAGATATTTTTTACCTTTTCCATTCTCAATTCCCTTTTTATATCTATTAAAAAGAATAGAAATTTTTTTAAATCCTCTTCATCCTCCATAGTATATGAATCCCTTGATTTCTCTTATAATTATTAATATCATAACTTCCCTTATATAATCTCATTAACAGATATTTCATACCTAGACTTCACCTTAAATACTTCTTCTAATCTCAATTAATATGTTATGAAAATGATATGAAGTTCATATAGAGATAGATAATCTAGATCAACTATATATAAAACCTTGGGATCAAACCTATCTAGAAAATTTCTCATTAGTTTCTTAACAATAATAGAAACTTCCAACCTCTCACCAAAACATATGATATTACTTATAGTTTCATTAACCCTTGTAAGGTACTCATTAATATTTTTCGTCATTTGTTATCTTGATATCATCAAATATTCTCCTTGAGATTTATAGCTTAGCCTCGGTGACTTTCACATTTCTTTTATAATTTCTTCACAAATTATCCTGCATCTCTTTAGCAGTTAGTAACACCAAAACTTTTGTA
The DNA here is from genome assembly GCA_963277665.1 of Viscum album. Taxonomy (NCBI): domain Eukaryota; kingdom Viridiplantae; phylum Streptophyta; class Magnoliopsida; order Santalales; family Viscaceae; genus Viscum; species Viscum album. The sequence continues at coordinate 1,245,241,485 of OY728153.1, forward strand.
TAATCCTTATTAGAGAGATCCATGAAAATGGAATTTTGATCTTTTCTATCAATTCCCATAATTCCATTAAGGAAATTAGTCATAACAACCACATTAAATAAAGGAAATACCACTATAATTGTGTCCCTAACTTCTAAGATAATAGATTGAAGGTCGGGTAACATCTTATTCCTTTAACTATAATAGTTATTTCCATAAAATATAGGAACGCTCATATTTTTAATTGAATTTATATTCTGAATCCTTTGTAGATAGATAGATATTTTATAGGAAACCTTCCCTCTAATGTCAATTGTAGTTCCTCGAACAATATAATATCACTAAGATGGGGAGGGTGTGAATCAATGATCACTTTATTTTTTAGAATTATGCCTAAAAATTAAGCCTTAAAATATTATTAGAGTTTTAAATAGACTCAAATATATCACACACCCTCATCTCATATACAATAAATTTAAAATATAGATCAGTATAAGATATTTTCAAAATTTAGCCTCAATGTGAGAACTTCATCCTTGCTATGTTGGTTATACCCTCAACATGGATTCTTCATTCAATTCAACATTATTTGGTAGTACCCATATAATTAAAAAAATTAGTAAATGGTTCTACCATCAATTACGAACTTATTTAGGTATTTATTATACCCCCCCCCCCAATCACAAGCCTCTTGTATCTGGTTATATCCCCTAGCCAGAAGCTTTTTATTTGGTGTTAATCTAGTATATAAAGATAATTTTTTCAAAGAGTATTTCTACAAAATAAAATTAGATAATTTTTTTCTATTTAAAACTTATTTAATATCCTCAATGAATCTATGTAAATTCTAGTGTTATTGAAACTTCATCTTGATCTTGGAAGACTTAAATCTATTGTAATGTAAAATGTCTAAAACTATGTTTAGAAATATTCCTTTAGAAATTGTACATCTGGTAATACTCTATATGGTATTCTGTGTCAAGTTCATGTCCATCTGGTGTGGCGATTTCCATTTCACCTCCACTTGATTTGACTTCAGGAATCTGATTTTAGTTCTTCATTGTCTAGTCTTATATGCCTAGTAATCAGTGTCTATTACACCTATTCCTATTATGAATATATTGGGTACACCTCTTATTCAACCAAGTAGATTGTTGGTTTGAAACTCATGCTGAACTAATAATATTTCCACTTAAGATACATTTGAACAACTCTATAAATTATCTCTCTTACTTTTATTGGATCATCTTCCACCCAATTGTTAGGAATAAACATGGCCTCTAAATTTGAATTTTTTTTCTAAAATCTTCCTTTAATTGACTACCTTCTAAACCACAATATAAATTGAATTCAACATTCTTCATCAAAGATTCCTTAAATATTATCATCAATGATATATTAAAATATTTCTTAAATCTCACCTAGATTTATGATTGTTCAAAGTATATATCAGTATTATCACAATATTTGAATATAAAAAAGTAGTTTTAAAGTTCCTAAATTCTCATACTAGTGTAAAAAATCATGTTTTTCTATACAAATCATATTTAAAGTTTAAAAACATGAAATATTTTCTATATAATAATCTTTATATTTTTCTCTTTCCAGTGTACTCCACATTTCCCCATCTCATAATATCACAATTTTTTCCCTCAGTTAGGGGCAACTTCATATAATGATTCTTTATAGGTTACTCCATCTGAATTTTCTTATATTATGGACTCATGAATATTCATTTGGTAAACTCAATTATATTTATCTGTAACATTGTAAAAAGTTCCTAAATCTGATCAACTCAACCTACTAAACTCATAATAATGAAATCCTTCATCTGGAATCATAAATTCTTTATATAACTAATTTATGTTTAATAATAATAGTATAACTTCAGAGATAAAATTTTGTATAGGAAAAACTCCATGACTTTATAAATCGATCATTTCACAACTCAACATTATAACTCAAACATTATAAAACTCAATTTTATATCTTTAACTTCTTACAACTTAAATTTGTAACTCCAAATTTATACAGATCAACATTATAACTTCATTATTCAAACCTTTTACACATTAAACTACATCTAGTGTTAACCTTAATCTGATAACCTAATTTATATCAATATTATTCTTTTGAAAAACCCATCTAGAATCTTGAAATTAATTGAGTAATCAATATATTGTAAATATTGAGGTTCAGTAAAGCATTGTCTGACATATTAAAATTTATCTAGACTATGAAACAACTATTATCTATAACATTTTAAGGTAACTTATCATAAATATGAATATTTTTAAATAGACAACAAATAAAAACAAAAAAAATGTATAATGACCTAGACATCCATATTGTTCCACTAACTATAGAAAGTATTGATATCCCTTATTCTTGTTATTCCAATATGGGTATTTATTAATCACTAAGGCTTACTGATTATGTATGGTATTGTTATTCATTTCTTTTATATAATGAATGAATTGGACTTAATAAGTGTGTAACTACATGGGCTCTATTAACCTAAAGCTGGTGTATACTTTATTACATTGGCATGAGATATAAGGAAGCACATCCTAAAGGACCAAATAGATTATTAGTCTTGGTAAAATAGATACACACATAATTCCAATATAGAATTTTAATATTAAAATTACAATATATTATTTTAGAATATCATTATTCCCTCAGGCATATCCTTGAATATCATTCATAGTACACTTCCAGGATTCTTGGGAAAGGAAACAAAATAAGGGTGAGCTCAATTTATTATTAATAGTTATATAAAGTGTAAGATATCATGAGAAAATGAATAAAACTAAATATGGAAAAATCAATAGGGAATGATAAATATCTAAACACACATTCTAGTTAATCAACAACTTGACTATCATGATAAGATACAGAATAATAAATATGGAAAGGTGAATAACGGAACACACTTTCCTTTTAAATAACTTGACTATCATAAATAGATAAGGTATAGTAAATATAAAAAGGTAAATAATTGAACTCACATTCAATTTAAATAACTTCATTATCATAAATAGACAAGGAATAATCAATATTTCAAGGTACATAACTAAAAACACATTCCATTTAACCAATAACTGTAAATGAAATGCATCCAAAGTAATATCACTATGAAAATATCATAGAAAATAATAATTGAATTATTAATGAAGGAAATTATTAATTATTTAACATCATTATCTAGAGTGTCATGATACATCTACTGGAAATAACATTCACAATATAGATTAAAACTATGGGTAAAAACTCATTTATTCCTAATGTAATGATTTTCATTGTGAGACTATTGAGGCATTAAAGGGATATATAATTTTCGGCCTCATATTTCACTACAATTCCAAATCACTCCTCACATATCAAATAATTGATTTAATTCCTGAACAATGTACTTTATCATCACAAATCTGTATTGAGTAAAGAATATAGATTTATCAATATTTCCCCAAATAATCAAATAAATTTCAATGTAGAAAACAATATTTAAAAATGATATATAGCTTAAGTAATAAATTTATCCATGAAAAATAATATGAATATTTTGAAGAAATTTAATGTCAACTAATCACAATAAAGTGAATATTTCAAAGAAAATTTGATCACTATAAAAAAAGAAATAATAAATTGAATTTCAATACGTTACTTATTCAAAATGATGATAAACCATCTATATAAAGATTATATACGGTGTAAACACCATATATTCCGAATTTTCTATAAGTAAAATAAAGGGTGGTTGTAATTTATGAATATAAATAACATAAAATTTCCATTAAAGACATTCTTGAGGAAAATATCCACTTTAATTTGAAAATAATTTAAAATATAAAATTGCAAAAAAAAAATTTGAAAAAAAAAATTGTTTTAAAATAACCATTGAAACATATAAAGAAATATTTAAAATATTGAGTTGTCATAATAGTTAGAAATTCCATATATTCCGTATACACAAAAATAATGATTTCTTTCCCATTATCGATAAAATCTAAATAGCCCTTTTTGGAAAAAATAAATATTCCTATGAATAAAATTTATAAAAAATATAGCATGGGTAAAAATTTCTATAGTAAATCAATCTAATAATTTATTGAAAAATAAATAAAACATGGTTTTTAAAAAAAATATTTTCAACTGAAGAGAGAAATGAAGTTGAATTTTATTAAAAATATTTTCTCTAAAACTACTCAAAATTATAAAAAAAGAAAATTGTATTTGATATAATATGTGACATTAAATAGAAAGATTAAACAAACCATGAAATATATTTCTTAAATTAAATCTCATCAATATCTTGAGTAATATGCAACCCTAAGTCTAAATAAACCATAATATAATATATAACATAGTCATTAAATTAGAGGGTATGAATAGTTGTAACTAAATTATGAAAATTATATTTTATAAAAATGTAAAAAAAAATTAATTGGTTTTATATTTATTATAAATAAAATAACATTTATTTAAAGGAAAAATAATTTTTTTCAACAAACACTATTTTTTCAAAAAGATGGTTTAATCATGCTTTGCATACATAATTTAAAATTATGTTTTACCAGTTTTAGAAAATTTATTTGACAAAATTAACATAATTTTCTCAATAATAATATAAAAATTATCTTAGGGTAATTTTTTGGTATTTTTATGAAATTTTTCATTTTTTGACGAATAGTGAAAAATACTGATTTTTATTGAAATTATCCTTTTAATTTAGATAATACACCATTTTAATTAATGTTTTAAATTTGTTTTAAATTAAAATAAGTTATATTATATTATAATTTAACTAATTTATTTCATTTAAATCAATTAAATATAAAATTTATATTTTAAAACTTTTTATACTTATGAATAGTTTCTCTTTGGAAACCCGCTTTTTTGTCGCGTTTGTGGGTATAATTTTAGTACGAATTCTTCTAATTATATTTATTGAATTATAAAAAATAGGTTCCATATTTTTTATATTAATAATATATATTATCAAATAAAATATGATTAATTTTTTACGATAATTAATTTTGAAAACATTAAAAAATTAATTATCAAGGTTAAGGTAAAACCTGATTTACTTGGGGGCTTAACTAGGAAGATAAGGGTAATTTTTCCAATGAAACTTTTAAAATTCCTATTTTATGGCCATATTTCCTTATTAACCTTTCAAATTTATAATCAATTACCATTTTGACTATTTTTTCCTATAAATAACATTATCATTTTGGATTCTTTTGGGAAATTTCCTTGTGATTTCCAAGAGGGTTTCCTTTCCCCACTTATAAAAGTTTACTAACACCCTTCACATATACACACATCACAAGCCATTTGAATTGACCAAACCCTTAAAAATCACATCCCCTACATCCCTATAAAATTTTGGATTGTTTTTTCTTCCCAAAATACCAGCCTATGGGTCCTTAAGAGGATATCCAAAAAAAGGTTTCTCTTTGAGAAGGTAATTGTCTTAACAGATCTGTCTCATATTCTTTATTCTCATTCCACCTTAAATTATGTATTAAAACTTACAATATAAAAACACCATTATATATCATAAACTAATATGTTAATATGGTTAGTTCATAATATTTATACATCTTCTCCTCTATCAAATGTGAAATGAAATCATTGATCATGTGTACCCTCACAAACTGATGTAACTCATTTTCTATCAACACGTATCATGATTTCATATAACGATGGATTTAATATATATATATATATAATACTTGTGTAATTATTTTACTTATTAATTTATAATATCATGTATAAATTTTTACTTTCTATTCCGTTTAAAATGAAATAACGTCGCTCATGTGTACAGCGGACTACAACCTCATGAAGCGATGTGATTCATTTATCACTTACTCTTTACATGAAAAGTAATAAGGAAACTTTAAATGGATATTTTTGATATATGTGACATGATATTTATTCTTTAATGTTAAAATATTACTCAATTTCTTACCCTTTCACTCATTAATGGAATGATATTTTTGCTCATGCTTACACAGAGCCTACCGTCTCCATGAAGCGGTGCGATTAATTTTCCATGGATAGAAGGGAAGAATTATTATAAAATAGATATATAATGAATAAATATTTTATTTATAAAATTAATATAATTATTTATATTATTTTTTTATATCTTATAAACAAGAAACATAACTTTCATGACAAAACGTGCATGATAAAATAATGTAGTTAACACCCGAAATGATGAAAATAATGAAATATTATTATAAAATGGGTGGTAAAATGGCATAATAGGATCATTTACTATATTATAAATATTAATATGGTTCTAAAATAAATTAATAATATGATTAAAACCATTATACATTAGGTTAAATAAAGTTCAACCAAAATTAATAGTGAGGTAAGGGACTTCATCTCAATTTCCCTTCATTGAGGCATATTGTAATGTTATGAACTTAGTTTATTTTATATGGTGTATATACTATCAATTTTACATTTAATATCATGATTACATAAAAATTAATTGTATTTTAAGTTTAAATTTTAATTATTTCATCCAATTAGATTTGACTTAAAAGTTACCAAGTTGTACGGAATTTTATAACTCAATTTCATTTCATTGGGTTATATTACTTCATCATTATCTTTGATATTCTAAGATTATGTGTGTAATGACATTTTATTATCTTATTTTTTATTTACACTTGTTTTATTTTAGTTTATAGTTGATACACATAATTTATTCATTGATTAATTATAACTTTAACAGTATGATCATTGTAAAAGTTTTTTCACAATCTCATCCTAATCAAGATTGTTGATTCTTGAATTTCAGTTGAAAAAAATAATTTGATCATTGTATAATAAACTAATTTAAATTTATTCTACTAATTTAATTAATGATATGATCAATTAATAGTAATATTTTTTCTACTCTTATATATGTAGAATAATTGAGAAAATTGTTTTAATAAATTCTGACTTCATTTATGTCTTCTGCAGGGATTTTTTTTCCATTAAAAACCATGTTTTTTAAAAATGTTTTCAAAATTTTTTAAAAATTTTTAATAATTATTTATTAAATAAATTTTTTTCCATTATTAAATTTTAAAAAGTTTTTCGAAATGAATCTTCATGTCATTTTCAAAACAAGTCATGTTTTCCTTTCACCGAAAATATGAAAGGAATCATTATTTTAACATACTAAACATGTAAATAATTTCATATCGTCATGACTACTCATTGATTTAAAACATCCTTTATAAGTTTCAAATTTTATTTTAAAATAATAGTTTTTTTTTTGAACTTTTGTTTTTAAATGATTTTCAATGTAAAAAAAGGTTATTTTCCTAAATAATTGTTTAATGATCTATTTATGTATTTCTATTCATAAATGACATCAACCCTTTATCTTAATTATGATCCACTCGTTATATGTTGTTTTTATATCATCCTTATTCATTATTTGGAACTTTTATGATCATTTTGCCCAGGTAAATTATTAAAATTATATTCCATGATCAATTTTTGTAGTCATTTACATTCCCTTAAAATATTCACTTTCTTATGATCATTGGGAATTAAAATTCCCCTAAATATTCGTATTATTTCTCATGTATTTTTTTCCTAAACCATATATTATTTCTACATAAGGTGTTATATATTAAAATTTATTTTTTTATCTAGAGAAATATTGAAAAAATTTATTCATTACTCAATACAGATATTTGATGATAAGGCATATTGTTTATGAATTAAATCAGTTATTTGATATTTGAAGAATTATTTGGACATGCAGAGATTGGTGGATCCCAGAATTATATAGAACCTCAATGCATCAATAGAATCATGAGGTGAATCAGTAAGCTTATATTAAACAGTTTTCTACCCGTAATTTTAAAATGCCTTTTGTAAGGTATAGATGGTACAGGTATCATGTGTCTGAGAACACAAGGTCCAATAATTAAGCATTTACTTCATCAATAATTATGTTATTATTATTCATGATATTTTCTCTATGATAATATATTTGAACGCATTTCATTTTCATTTTATTGATTAAATTCCATGTGTTTTTAGTTATTTACATATCTAAATTGATTATGTCTTATCAAGTCATAATAGTCATGTTATTGATTAAATGGAATGTATTTTCAATTCTTTAACTTTCTATATTGATTATGAAAGTAAAATTATTTAAATAGTCTATGTTTTCACTTATTTACCATTCCATGATTATGATTATTAATTCAAGATAGATTTCATTATACTTAACCCTTACTGAGCATTTTATCTCACCCTTATTTTGTTTTCCTTCTACAGAATCTATAATTTTTACTATGACCGATATTCAAGGATTTGCTTGTGGGAATAATGTTATTCTCAAAAAAAATATTTTAATTTATGTTTTCAAATGTAATATATGAATCATGTATATTTCTATTTTACAAAGAAAAATAAACTATTTGGTCTTCCAGGATGTAATTTATTGTATCTTATGCCAATGTAATATAGTAAAACACTGGCTTCGGGCTACTAGAGTTGGGGTCATTACATTCTAAATCATTTTATGTACCAGATAGTTGGAAAATGATCATATTACTTAAAAATCATTATAAAACATCAGATAGTAAAATTAAATTTTTTTATTAGATAATGATCAAATAATTTTCTTCAATGGAAATTCAAGCATAAAAGTTTCCAATTAAAATGAGATTGTAAAATAAGCCCTTCCAAATATCCTAACATTGAAGTGAAAATTAAACAATGAATAGATTATGTGTATCAAATGTAAATCCACATAAAACAATTGGATATAAAATTTAATATATGCAAAATTAAATACTCACATAATCATAGAATATCAAGTACAATGATGAAAGTTTTTAACAATTGTTAATTTTCAAGTCAAATCCCCTTGGATGAAATAATTCCAATTTATAATTAAAATACAATGAATTATTAATTAATTGGAATATTTCATATAAAATTGGATGTATATACACTATATAAAATAAATTAGGTTCATAACATTACAATATTCCTCAATAAAAGGAAATTTAGAAGAAGTCCCTTAAAATTTGGTAACATTCATATAAAATCACTTTGTATTAGATAAATAAAATTGAACATAAAATACCATGAATTATAAATGATTCATGATATTACTTGTAAAATTGATATTATATACACCATATAAAATAAATTAGGTGCACAAAAGTTAAATACACCTCAATGAGTGAAAATTGAGATGAAGTCTCTTACCTCGCACTTCATTTTGGAATAAGGTGATTTAACCACATGTATAATGGTTTTAATCATGTTATTGATTTATATAATAATCATATCCATTTTTAAAATATCATATATTATCCCCATAAAATATTTTACCACCAATTTGTAAATAATATTTCATTATTTTCATTTTTTCAGTTATTAATTATATTATATTCTCATGCATTTTTTTCATGAAAGTGATAGATATTTTGTATAGGATATATATCCAAAATATCTAGAATTATTTTAATCTTATAAATATTTTTATTTTTATTATATTTATTTTTTGAATCATTATTGAAATTTTTACATGGAGAATGGATCACATCGCTGTATGGAGATGGTAGGTCTTAAGTACACAGAAGTGACATTATCATTTCATTAATGGGTGAATGGCTAAGTAATTAGGTGATACATTAATTTTAAACATTAAATAAAATTTCATATATATTCAATAGATCCATTAATTTTATCTATGTTAAATTCCATGTAAAGTGTGAGTGAAAAACAAATCACATCGTTATGTAAGGCGGTAATCCCCCGTACACACGGTCAATAGTTTTATTTCACATTTGATGAAAGAAAAGATAGATATAGGTCATGAAATTAGTATAATAAAATATATGTATATTTAATATATTAGTGTTCTTATAAAATCAGGGTTTAATAAGATTTTAAGGAGGTGGATAAAGAAATAAAATAAAAATGCCCATTTAAAAACATTACCTCTTCTTCAAACAATATCTTTATGTTTGCACTAAAAACCTTATTAGGTTAAATTAAAATTAAAAAATGGATATATAATGTTGTTAGTGGATTATTAATTTATTTGGGTAGGTATTCACTTATCTAGATGGATTTTAAATTGTGAATAGGGAGTAGAGGGAGTAGCCTTTTATAAGTGGGGGAGAGGGAACACATGGAATTTTTGGAAAGAACCAATTACACCCACATTTTTATCATTCAAAAAGACTAATTATGGTTTATTATAGCCTATTAGAGGTTATAAGGTCTAAATATGTCCAAAAATGTGTTTTGGATAAGTTGGTATGTCATTTTAACTCTTATCTTCGTAGTTTAACCCTTGATAAATCTATTTTTACCTTAACCGCAGTAACTAATTTTTACTTTCTTCACTATTCACTATGGTAAAAAATTAAGTTTACATTATTAGACAAATTAAGTTATAATGATTAAAAATATTTAATTCATTTTTATAAATTCCACTCTCATAATTGGAAGAATCAAAATTAAAATTATACTCGCAAAAGCGGTGAATAAGAGGGTTTCCAAAGAGAAAAATCTCATTAATATAAAAGGTTTTGATATCAAAATTTAATGTGAAATTTTTTAAAATGATATAAATTAGTTATATTTTAATATTATTTAACATATTTAAACTATTTTAAAATATAATCTAACCTTTTAAATTATTTAAAACAAATTTTAGTAATAAATAAAAATTATTATTCTCTACTATTCATCAAAAAATCAGAAAAAAAATAAAAAAAATCCACACTAAGATAATTTTGATATTATTATGTTAAAAATTATTTTTATTTTATCAACTAAAATTTTTAAAATTTATAAAAAACTAATTTTAAATTATCTACGTGAAGCGAAACTGAACTTCTTTTTAGAGAAGTACAGTTTTTCATACACTATTTCTTTTTCATTGAAATGATGTTTATTTTTATTTATAATAAATAGATTACCAATTAAAATTTTTAAAATATATAATTTCTTAAATTAGTTAGTCATATTAATACCCTCCAACTTAATTGATAGGTTTTAATAGTAATATTTTAAATAATAATATTTTAATAGAGTATTGTGTTTTGTTTAAACTCGATGTTGCATAGATCTCAAGCTATTGAAAAAAATGAATTTATTTAAAAAATATATTTTATAATGTATTGAGGTCTTAATTATCTTATAAAAATAGTTTTTTTATACAAGTTATCAAATGTGAAGTTCCTCTTTTAAAATATCAGTGTGTTACATTCTCCCCGCCTTAAATAAATTACATCCTTATAATTTAAACATGATATCAGTAATAAAATTATTTACATTTATAAAAACAATTGTAGAAACCCCACATATTAAAAGTTTTAATTAAACGTTCTCTTGATAATAGAGAAATGAAATACTAGGTTCATCTAGAATAACACATAACTAGGTTTCCAAGTATGATAACATAGGTAGGAAGTAAAGATATGGACATTGAAAAAAAACATAAATCATTATAATGATATATAGAGATCATTGATCAAAAGAAATTGAATGATCAATGGATTATTATAAAACTCAAAATAATAAATCTATGATTATTTAAAACCCATTTGATTCATAAAATAAGAATTTCATAAGATAACATTTTTGATTCAAGATCTTTTTCCTAAAGTTGAGGATTTATTTTTCTGTGTAAGAATATATGGAAGTATATTTACTTGATATATTTATATTTCATAAGTACAATTTTATCCTTTGGTTGTGCCTCAATGATTTTCCAAATAATTTCTTACTCTAAGAAATAAATATACAAAAATTACTTTTTTATGCCTGAAACCCTAAAATTCATTTTTAACAGATCTTAAGAGCCATAAAAGATTAACAAGTATTTCAGTCTGTCTATAATTATTTTCCAAAACTAATATCATTAGAAAAACGTATCCAATGTAATACATTAATTTATAAACAAAAATAGTAACACAACAGGTTCATAATTAATATATATTCCTCAAATATTTTAAGTAAAAATAATGAAATATTAACCATAACATCACATAGGCTACTTGTAGGCATTAAAACCCTATCACCCATTGGTTATAGGTTTATGCTCCGCATCATTTCCAAATGCGATGGGTTTTCACCCAGTATTTCGGTTGTAATTTTTTCTAAAACCATATTAATATAATAATCCTATAACATTCCCAATGTGTAATAATCCATAATTAAAACAACATAAAAATAATATAAATCCTAAAAGTTACCAATATCATTAAACTTATTCCCAAAAAATATGTTGGGGAATTCTTACATAATTAATTTTTTCACTAAAAAATATACTATACCAATGGGTTGTATTGATATAAATGCCTTCCAAAAATAACCATAATCATGTTATATTCCTACCATAAAAATTTTCAAAATGGGCGTTTAAGAATTTAAACTTACGATCAACCTTAAACTCATAGACCCTTGATGGTATATATAACTCATAAGTTAATGAAGATATATATTATAATAAAATTTAACATAATACTTAGATATTTCATGACTATTATAAATAAAATATCATTAGTAAAAATAATCTTATATCATAGTAATTCAATTTTTATACATAAATAATTCAACCCTTGTACTTCAACATAAGTCCTTCCTTTGACTAGAGGTTAACATTTAAAAGAGTTCATTGGCTCAGATAATTCTCATGTTCCAAACATTTAATAAAATGAACTATAAATGTATGCCCAGGATTATATTTATTTCCTTTTATTATACTCTTCATTTTTCATCAACAATTTATTGATTTATGCCCTTCTTTTCCACACATAATAAAAATTCCATTCATTTCAGACACTTTACTGGGTATCTCATTCCACATTTCTAACATGATGTAAATCAATACTTATTTCCCCCATGGTGTCCCCCACTCAAGATATTAGAAAACTCCATCCTTCCCTTCTTTGGGGAGTCCGAGAGTTGGTTAAGGTATAGCCTTTTAATCATATTTTGGTATAACTAATTGGGAATAATCATGATATCATTCATTCTAGTCATCATCCCATTTAGTTTCTCATAGTCACCGCATTGTCCATTATATTTAATATTAACATTATTATTTTGGGTTATAACCATTGACTAAAACAAAAATCATAGTGTGAGAAAAAATATTTTTAGTTGGAAAATTATATAATCATTTATAGAATGTCTAAATCATGAAACATTCTTTTAAATCCAATACACCTTATGTTTAACCAAGATCATTCATTATCATCATCTATACATGTCCTTAAAAAAAATTTATAAATAAAATGTGAATTATCAAAAAACTATCTCATAGGAGTGTCCAAATAGGTGCATAGTATGGATCGTCGTCATGCACTAGGTGATAATCAGGTCAAGCCCAATGCACCCTTTTTAGAGTTATTACCCCTAGGTACAACTATTCTAGAACACATCCACTTATATTATCTAGAAAAATATCTATTTCAAGAAAAACCATATAATATATACCTTCAAAAACTTTAGGATGTTCTTTTATACTTATACTCATAGTCATGCAATGGATTATATTCTCTAATATATGTTTTCTTAAATCTTGCTTTGAAGGTTTCTACTAAAATTCCTCTGATACCAACTATGAGGACCCCAACTCTAGTAACCCAAATCTAGTGTCTACATTATTAAATTGGTATAAGATACATGGTGTCACATCCTAAAGGACCAAATAGTTTATTAGTGTTAGTAATCTTGAGAGAAACATGATTCCCATATTATATTTGAATAAACAAATTACATAATTATTTTTTGAGAATATAATTATTCCCTCTATAATATTATTTTATATCATTCATATTACACTTCCTAGATTCCTAGGAAAGGGAAAAATAAGGGTAATCTATAATTATTACTAATATTTATGCAAATAAAAAACTATTATGCATCAATTAAGAATAATCAATAAGGAATAATCAATACTGTAAGGTAAACATCTTAACACACATTCTATTTTATCAATAACATGACTATAATTATCAGATAAGGAATAATAAACATGGAAAGTTAAATAACTAAACACATGTGCCATTTAAATAACTTTACAATCATGAATACATAAGAAATAATCAATATAGAGAGATAAATAACTGAACATGCATGCCATTTAAATAACTTAACCATCATGAAAAGATAAGTCATAATCAATATTGAAAGGTAAATAACCAAAACCACATTCTATTTAATCATTAAATAAAAATGAAATGAATCTAGAGATAATAACATTGTTAAAATCTCATGGATAACAATAATTTGATTCTTAATTAAAAAAATTATTAATTATCATACATCATGATCTAAGGAATCATGATACCTCTACTGTCAAGACCTTTTATAAGACAGATTAAAACTATGGGTAAAACTCATTTAATAATAGCTTATGAATTAACCTCATGATACTACTAATACATTGAGTGGATATATAATTCTAGTCCCCACCTATCACCTCATTCCCAAATCATTCCTTTTATATCAAATAATTGATTTAATTCATGAACAATGTGCCTTGTAATAAAATGTCTATATTGAAAAAGAACTTAGATTTATCAATTTTTTTCTACATAATCAAATAAAAATTAATATATAACATCTTATGTATAAATAATATAACTTTTATGTAATAAATATATCCATGAAAAATAATATGGATATTTTGGGGAAATTTAATGTCTAATTATCACATGAAAGTGAATATTTCATGGAAAAATTGATGACTATAAAAAAATGTATCAAGAAAGTGAATGTTAATACTTTACTTGGTCAAAATGATCATAAGAAATCCATATAAATAATAAGGATGGTATCAATACAAAATATCTCCAAGAAATTATAAGTAAAATAAATAATTTTTCAATTGATGAATAGAAATTCCCTAAAAATATCATTAAAAACATTATTGAGGAAAATATCATTTTTACATTGAAAATATTTTTTAAAAACATTTCACAAAATATTTTGAAAATAATTTCCTTTTCAAATAACTATTTCAACTTATAAAATATTATTTAAAAAATTGAGTTTTTGTTGTGGTGGTAAATTCCTATACATATTGTGCATGTTAAAATAAATATTCCTTTCAAAAATTCGGTAAAATCCAAATTGTCCTTGTATAGAAAGTGACATGAAGATTCCATTCAAAAAAACATAAAAAGTAGTCCATTTTTACAAATGTATTTAATAAATGTTTTAAATAATCTTAAGAAAAATTTTTGAATTTTTTTTAAACATGGTTTTAGAAGAAAAAGGATTTTCAACCAAAGAGGTAAGTAAAGTAAAATTTTATTAAAAACAATCTCAATCATTCTATATAATAAAGAGATTAAAATATGTTACTATTACATAAAAACTTCATGAATAACCATATGATAATAAAATAAAATGGTTTTACTAGAAAATTATCAAATAATTTCCTTTAATGGAAAGTTCAACATAAATAATCCCGATTAAAATGAGATTGTGATATAAACCTAAAAAAACATTATAATGGTGAAGATAGAATTGACTACTGAATCTATTATTTTTATAAAATGTAAATTCACAAAAAACAAGTTGATATAAAAAATATTATATTAAATATTAAATATTCATAGAATCATAGAATATCAAAGACAACAAATAAGTAATATAACTTAATGAAAATAAATTAAGCTATGAAATTATTTAACATTTGGTAATTTTCAAGTAAAATAACCTAGGATAAATTAATTCCAATTTAAACTTAAAATACGCTGAATTATTAATTAATCATTATAAAACATGTCCAAGATTCATTATATACGCTATATAAAAGAAATTAGGTGCATAAAATCGCAATATGCCTCAATGAATGAAAATTGAGACGAAGTCCCTTACCACTTGCTAATGTTCAAGTAAAATCCAGATGAATGAAATAATTAAATTTGAACTTAAAATAACATTAAGTATGAAGGATTCATGATATTATTTGTAAAATGGTCATTATTTACACCATATAAAATAAATTAGGTTCACAGAAATTAAATATGCTCCAATGAATGGAAATTGAGATAATATCCCTAAAAACACACTTTTTTTAGATGAACATACATTAAAATCTTTTATAATGGTTTTAATTATGTTATTAATTTATAATAGGACCATATAAATATTCATAATATCATATAGGATCCTCTAATAACATTTTACTACCCATTTGTTAATAATATTTCACTATTTTCATTGTTTTGGGTGTTAATTGTCGTGTTATCTCATGCATGTTTTGTCCTAAAAGTTCCAATTATTATTTATAGGATATATATAAATCGTATTAATAATTATATTAATATTATAAATATATTTTTTTCATTAAAAACATTTTTATGAATCATTATATAAATTTGAACATGGAGAATGGATCATATCGCTTCATTAACATAGTGGATCGTACATACACACGAGCGACATTATCATTTACTTAACGAGTGAAAGGGTAAATATTTTTTATAATATATTAAATTTAAAAAATTAATATCATTCTATATATATCACATATATTTCTTAAATATATCTTTATTACATTTAATGTAAATCAGAAATGAAAATGAATCACATTGCTTTGTGAGGCGGTAGTCCTTCATACACACAAGTGATGTTATTGTGATGTAAATGGCATGGAAAGTAAGAATATATTTATTATATTACAATTATAGACATATAATAATATCATAAATATAGTATAAAGGATTTCAATCCACTATTACATCCATCCTTCAAAATTGGTGATGGAAAAAGAATTGCATCATTTAGTGAGGTGGTAGTTCTCTATACACATGATCAACGGTTTCATTTATCATTTTATTGAAGAGGATATGGATATTGGTAATGAAAATAACATAAAAAATCTTAGTATATAGAAGATAATTATTTTATTATATAATAATTGTGTAATGACCCGGACCCAAACAACCACGTGAATAGTGCTAAATGGGTCGGGTGTTACTACCTTAGGTGCACCTACCCGAATGCAAATGGTTGCCGACTAGCAGTGAGGGTCTCATAGGTATAGTGGGGAGGTTATACCCTCTCGGAGGGTAATAATGGTACTCATCCGAGTATAATAATAAAGATGCAGTGGAATAAATGACTCAGTATACTCGAACCAGACCCACAGAGCGGAAGCACATTCAATATCGATAAATAGCGGAAGCAATAAATATAAACAACAACAGTGGAAAGTAATCATGATAGCATGCTGATCACTTGTAACTACCACTGAACAACAAACATGCGTACAAAACAGGTCATAGATGTATTTATATGTAAAAAAGGCACCAATGCCTAACCAACTTTTGCTACATAACAATAGTATGCTAATACAGGAAAAGAAACAAAACAAGAAAACTCTAGCTAGGCAAGACCTCAAGGTCCATACAACCTCTATGCAATAGGTAATGCAACCCAGCTCCCAAAGCTGACCTCTTTCTTGCACGTAAATCCATAAAATTTGCATGCGTCACGAAGCGCTTATGCAGTGCGTGAGACAAATCTCAGAACGATACCACCCAACGGTGCATACCAAATATAAGTGTTTAAGAAAGCATGAATTTATAAGTAAAATAGTAAACGGTATGATGCACAAATAAACAAAAACTCCACTGGTGATCAGCAGCCACCATGGAGTGTCACATGCTTCAGCCAACACCGGAATCTCTGTCATGTAACCCGGCACCATTTTCCCCGGACACTGTGTGTCTCAAGTAATGACATCCCGAAGACATGCCCAAGAATAATAACACGCAACCTTGTGCCTCCTGACACCTCATGCCTCAAGTACAAACGTCTCGATGGAACGCCCAAGATATAACCCGGAGGAACAGCGATTCCTATCCTTAAACAAATAACCATAGGGACAGTGATGTATGTCCTCAAATAAATATTCGTAGGGACAGCGATACCTACCCTCAAATCATGTAACCAGAGGGACAGCAATATCCTCCCTCAAATAAGTAACCATAGGGACAGCAATACCTACACTTAAATCATGATGAGCCTCATCTCCCAACCTGATAGCCTCAAGCTATTCCCTGGAGGCTCCTCACCTCCCACGTGGCTTCTTACGAAAAGCACCCCCAACCAAAGTACCTAAACCGCATCTACGGGGGCCTCTACCCACACGAGTGGTCAAAACCACCTCATCACAGAGTATCTATGTGTGAAAACTACACAAAGTTCTGGGTGAGTGGTAATAACAAAAATAGCACCTAAGCGACCACACATCTGACACCTCGTGTCCCTACGACCATGCCGCTCAATTCTGATGGCCTTATCATCCCAGTAACCTGGGACATTCCCAACCTGACAGTCATTCTACCCCAAGCCTACGTCCATGATGCCCAATCCTGTGGTCAAAACCACCCAAAGTAGCCACGGGCCATGCCCATCCTGTGATTAGCATCACTCAACAATATCCAGGTCACACCCATCACAACCCGAAAACTCATTCTAGATTAGAAATAAAGAAAACGAATCAATTGGAATCAAGGCTTTACTGAGGGGGTTCTAACGCATCAAAAGATGTTCGAAATGGGATTTGGACAATGATTTGAGAAGGATTTGACGATTCGTCCGGCTTTCCCTACGTGGGTCACAAGAGGGAGGAAGAAAGATGGATAATGGGAAATCACGAGTGGCCTGAAACTTAAAACCCCTAACTTTAAGTGGCAACATAGTTACCCCATATGGTTTTATAAACTATGCGCCAACTATGCGGTTGGAACTGTCTCTCCAAGGGACTTCACATGGCATACCAGCACAGTTTGAAAACCCATGTACTGCCTGTACAGATCCCACTGTCAAGGGTGCATGGCTTCCTGGGCTGTACACATAGTTTTTTCAGATAGTGTGCCAACTATGTGCCCCTTTACAACCTCTAAAACATTAAAATTTTATCCTAGAATTGTCCAATTTCTCTATTTTTTCAAAAATGAGTTAAAAATTCAAACAGGGTCAGGAATTTGACCCGTTCCAAAAACCCGGATTCATACAATATCCCCACCTAAACATAGCACATCCCCGAGCTATCAAATAAAACCAAGATATGGAACCTAATATACCACCTCGATCAAAACAACTCGTTCTTCCCTAGTCACAAGGTTCTGGATAAATTCCTCAAGGGGCTCCCCACATTGGGAATCGTCTATCTTTGTCTCAACCTGACGAAACTCAGAACAAGAAATGGTTCGCAAACCTGTTTCCGGACTCAAGGTCCTATCAAGATACATAATCACCCCTTCACCTCATTGGAACCCCCATTCTGCTTCCTAAATCCAAAAAATCCTACACCGCATCGGTGTCTGCCTCCACGAGGTCCTACATCCCATGGATGCTAAAAATGAACCTGGTGCCTAGAACCTCAACTAACCCACATCCTCGATGCCCCAAAGCCCATGGAACCTCAAGTAACCCACATCCTCTATGCCCTGATTCCCATGGCACCTCATGTAACCCACATCCTCGATGCCCCAATGACCAAGGCACGTAAAGTAACTTGCATCCTTGATGCCCCTAATGCTACGCATCTCATACATATATATATAAATATATAATGCACCTGATATGGAACCAATTCCACTAACTAGCACCTAGTTAGTCCACATAGATCATGTGCATCACGTGCACTCAAAACGGACATTCCTCTACAGCTCATGCTAGAAAAGAATAACGAAATCACAGCCACACTTGTGGTGTACCTCTAACCATCATCGGATCACAAGCCAACTCAACCTCTGGAAGCTCCACGGTATGCACCTGTCCTGAAGCATGATTGCCTAATTCCTAACCTCCTTGCGGTGCTGCTCCAGTCACCAACCACTGACGCCTCAGCTGGATACCACAGTCTCTTTCATGTCTTCCACGTGCAACTGAACCTCAATTACCCTCTCCTGGTACCAAACATGAACTAACTCCAGATGCCAATATCTGTCCTCGTCCCTACCTACTGGCTGTAAGAGAAGGTTGTCTTCAGAACCTCTCCAGATGATCGACCTGTCCATATGCCTGACACTTCATTGGAGGCCTATCGCACTGATTCCGAACCTGTCCTAGTTTTACACACTAAAATCAAACAACCGAAGAACTGCTATGAGGTGTACTAGCTGAGTCCTTGGCCTGACGGACCTACTAGAACTCTTCTCATCCTCGTTTCCTACTATCTAAGCACTCACGTGAAGCTATCGTCTGGAAAACCTGAGGTTTATCCCGCTGGTTTCCCTCTACTATGAGCACTTGATTCACTGCCTCTAAGTAAGAACCTAGTCGGAATATATTTACCTAAATTCGAATGTCGTGTCATAAGCCATCCTCGAAGTGCCTCACCCTTGCCGTGTAATTTCTTACCATATTAGGTGTAATGCGAGACAACTAGGTGAAAGTAGCTTCATAGTCTATGATAGACATGTCTTCCTACTGAAGACTCAAGAACTCTCGAGATCTCTACCCTTAGTGTCTCTGGGTAAAAGTGCTCAAATACCTATCCTCTAAGTCCTTCTATGCTAGTCCCTTGTTCTTGCGAGCATGAACCTGCACATCCCACCAATATTTTGTCAGTTCTCACAGCATGTATGTCGCCATCTTGACTCTCCACCCTGTAGGTGTATCGAGCTGCTCCAAAATCATCTACAAACACTCTATCTAGTTATCAGCCGCCTGTGGACCACCCTCACCCTGAAAAATTTGTCGGCATTGTGACTGTAACTCTCACATCAGACAATCCATAGATGGATCTGTACCTTATGTACCTCTTCTGATCCCTTACAAGACACATACCAGGCTAGCTCGAATCTGCTCATCAAGCCATGGTCCGAATGCTTCTAAACCCGGCTGTTGTCCTGCCTACACTATTTCCTGAACCTATTCATGTCCCTGAGCCAGTACATGCGGCTCCTACTCTACCTACACCGGATCCTGAACCTGATCCTACACATGTGGCACTGTGTCACCACCTGCCTAAAGCTCCATTGAGATGTCTAAGGGAAACCCGCTTAATTTCATAAATGTTCAAACAACCCATATATATATATATATAACAATATATATTCTATGAAAAAAAAGGAAAGCAATAAAAGGCAGTGCATAACTACTACCCTTACCCCCCCTCACCGCAACCCATGCCCATGGAATCCTAGCCTCATGGCCTCCTTACCTTCCCTTATCAGAGCCAAGTATCAAAAGTACCTCGGGTCATGCTCATCCCGACAACCAACATTGCCTCAAACCGACGACCGAGTTGCCCAATCCTGGTGATCAAAATCCCCTCAACTGATAGGACTTTCCTGCCTGTGCTAGAGCCATATATAAATAGCATATCACATGAAATTATATAATATATACATCATGGCAAACACATTGCAACAAATAAGTAATTCTATCAATAATTTCACCTTTTCACATTTCAAGAATACAAATCATGGGAATTGACATTTTCTTCACACGGTATTATTAAATTACAAGGCATACTTGTAGTTATGAAATTGAAATACCCTAAAATGTGCCTACAAAAATCCAAGAAAATAATCCTTGCCATACCAGGACAAGGTATAATTCTCCCTTACCGCACTAGGTCAAGGGTCATATATCACAGTCAATAACATTGCACACCAAGTGATCCACCAAGGTGGAAATCATATAAACTGTAATCTGATAAAAAAGCAAACAACAATTCCCACCAAATGTAACTTGGTCCATCCATCGTACCTGGGGATGCAGGCACCCAAGAACAAGCTAGAAACCCAGTTTCAGTAACAACCTATCTTCAGTCTAACATATCACAAATAGTAAAACCAGTAGAAATAAAATAGAAGCCTCAGTCTCATTAGTATCCAGCAAAACACTACTACTAAATCCCTATCAAGAACTCCTCTGATACCACTTTTTAACGACCTGGACCCAAACAGCCACACAAAAAGTGCTAAATGGGTCGGTTGTTACTACCATAGGTTCACCTACCCGAACGACAAAGGTTTTTGACTAGCAGTAAGGGTCTCATAGGTATAGCGGGGAGGCTATACCCCCTCTAATGATAATAATGGTACTGGTCCGAGTATAATAATAAAGATGCAGCGGAATAAATGACTCAGCAGACTCGAACCAGACATATAGAGCGGATGTTAATTCAATATCGATAAACAGTGGAAGCAATAAATAAAAGCAACTATAATTCCCCAACCCCAAAATCCCAGAGTCGGTGCATTATTACATACCATTTGCATGATCACAAAAGGTCAAGTCTTGAAAGACCAATTAGTTTAGTAGCCTTGGAAGTACTAGATACATTCATAAGGTTTACATTACATCATAAAATGGAAAACTACAACAACATTGATTCCATAGAAAACACTGAGATCTCATAGACCATCCCTGCAGGTCAGTCATATTATACTTCTTCACATCACGGAAAAAATAAAACATAGAAAGGGGTGATCTCAGATGCTCAGTAAGGATAACAATATAGCAGAAACTTTCATAAAAAAGCATAAACATTTAATTTAATGTATGGAACTAAAACAAAATCCTTTTCAACATAAACTTCATCATAATAGGGAAAATATAAATCAAAATAATGAAATTTACTTACTCACATGGATATTTTACTAGTCGAAGAATTACATGCAATATCAATAGCCACTTTTATAATGATGGAATGCATAATTCCAGACTTTCATAACCACATAGTAAAGGCATTGTACTAATACTACAAATAAGATTTTTTTCAAGGCCTTGTGCTAAGACACTAGTTTGTCTCATGAGACCTACCGATGTATCGAGGAGCTATACCAAGCTCCACCCATCACTTACGAAGTCTAATGCATTCCTCATATGAAAAGTTTTAATCATAACATAAACATTCATATTAACGCTCGCATATGAAATGTCAATACTTTATCCATAAAACATGAATGTTAGAAAAATAACACATTCACAGTCAAACATATTACAAAACCTTTAATAAAAATGGAAGATTTTTATCATAATAAATCAGCTTCAAACAAGATTAAAATCCATTAAAGGATGTTGACATAGATGAAATCAAAACTTCTTGAGAGAAATATCTCATTCTTTTTTTGAAATAATTTAAATTTACATAATTATTAAAGAATAAATTTATTTTGAAAATATTCTTATAAACATGTATGGGAAGCTTCGACGATGTTATAATGGAAGAATATAGTTTCACCCTCCGTATAAGTTAAAAAAACATTCTTACCTTCATTTTGTCGAAACTTTCATAAAGTAACTTGTTTGGAAAACAACAGAAAGATTCCTTTCAAAATGTATAAGGTCAAATAAGGGTATAAATGACTTTAACACATAGTCTAGTAATTTGTAAAAAAAATGGAATGCATTCTTAGGAAAACATGGATGTGGATAATAAATAGGTCCCAGTAGATACTTACGTAAAAATAAGCTCGGATAATAAAGAGATTGTGAAATTAACCCTTACCTTGTACTTTTCCTTGGTCGAGGATAGATTAACCTCCTATATAATTTGGTAATAATTGTTATAAAAATATAAAATAAACATATACATTTATATGATATCATATATGATCTTCCAATATTGATTTTTTAATGGTATTTTAGTAGTATCATCGTTTTGGTTGTTAACTGATTCGTTTTCCTTTATATGCTTAGTTAAATAAGCCATGATTATTATGGATAGATTGTATTTGATTCATATACAAAATGATATTAAGTTCTTTAAATATTATTTTTAATCATCACATTAAAATTATTCTTGAATGATTACGATGGGGAATGAATCTCTTCACGTTCGTGGAGACGATAATTCATATGTGGGCACGAGCGACAATATCATTCTTTTGTAATTAAAATCATAAGTAACTAGATTTCATACCATATATAAATAATTATTAACATGTTATATATATTATTTACATCAATTATACATCATTATTATACCCATCTAAATAATAATTTATTGAATAACAACTACACCATGATGTGGAGACGGTAAGTCGTACGTACACACGTATGGTGACATGTTATTCATAGGATGGATAACATAATGAATATGGTTGTACCATTTTTATAATAACATCATAGTATATATAAGATATTTGAGTTAATATTTTATAATAGAAACAACAAAGAAAGAGGAATTTGAAGAAAAAAATAACTTGAAAGCGGTGGTGATATATTTACCTCTTTCTCAGGTTCTTCCTTTTGATTTGATCAAAAGAGCTCCTTAGGTTGGATTTCTGATCAAACTAAGTCCTCTAAGATGAAGGGAGGATAGTTGGTAGGATATTTCGGTAGATTGTTTCTGAGAAAAATGTCCTTGAAGGTCTGAATTATAGATAATGGGACGTTTCCTTTTATAAGAGGGGTGAGGGTCACCTTAGGAAAAGCTAGAAATATTATTTTATAATAAAATAATTTTCGGTTTCTAATGGCTCAAAAATGAATTATTTAAAGGTTTAGATGGTAATGGGTCTAAAAACACTCAAAAAATAGGTTTTAGATAGGTTTTGGTCACTATATTAAATTTATCTTTTAGATTTAAATCTTAGTTAAATAGTTTGACATTTACTATGTATCTTTTTATTTTTATATTATATGGTGAATAAACTTACTATAAACAACCAAGAGAAACCCAAGTGGTTCATTAATGATACACCTATCATTATATAATTCTTTTGGCCAAACCTTAGATTTCTAGAAATATAATATTAACTAATAATATAAGATTTGTTTTAAAAGCTCTTTTATGTCAATTTTGACACTATTTGGTATTTTATTTTTGATAAACTCATAACAGCATTATTAATTTTCAAACAATTAATATAACCAACCTTAACATGTCATATTAACCTATAAAATTAGTGTAATTCATAAAAAGTCTCAAAATACATTTATTTGGATATTTATAATATCAATTATTTTAATATTTCATTAATTAGGTATTTACTACATCATCATTGTTTCATAAATAAGTTAAATTATTTAAGGTCTAAAAAATATAAATAAAATTCAATTATTTAAGAAATATTTTTATATTTCTATTGAATATTTAAAATAAAATTTATTTTTTGTGTAACCCTATATAAAAAATGTTTTAGTTATTAAACTTTGAATTTAACACTTTTAACTCTTCTTTGAATTAATTAATAATAAATGTCCTGATCTAATAAAAGTGGGCCTAAAGGAACATATTTTATTCCTAATGTTGTTTTTCATCGAATTATACTTATAAAATAGAATTAGGACATTTACTAGGGTAATAATAATATCATTTTTACTCTTAATTACCCTATTTACTTTTAACCATGGTAAATAAAAGTAAAAAGAAACTATTCACCAAAAATTATTTTCATCTTATTGAACCACATTTTATTTACTGATATCAAATGTGTCTCTCGGATTTTTGAAATTCAACTCACATAAGTGGTAAAATTGTGTTTTATGTAAATTTTCAAATGCTCCTAGGATGTGGGTAAAAGACGGTAAAAGGTTCAATAAAATTTTTATATATCTAAAACTTTTATAAACTGACTCCAATGAATTACATTTAACATATATAGGTATTATGTATCTATTTTGAGCTAAAATAAATTTAAATAAAATAAATAATTATTTAAATAAAAATTTGGTTTTAAACTATAACCGAGTGTTTTTCACTATTCATCAAAAATTGAAAGTTTTCAGAAAAATACCAAAAATTCACTTTAATCTAATTTTGATATTCCAAATCCAAAAATGAAGTTAATTTTGAAAGATGAAATTTATAAAATTTCAAAAATTGGGTATTACTATTCATAACGGCTAGTTTCATTGGTGTGGTGTGTTAGAACTCGTAGTTGCTTACAACACATGCTACTGTATAATTAAAAGAGAAACGTATTGTGGAAGCTTGGGGTATTACATTCTCTCCTCCTTCAAATAATTTCGTCCTTAAAATTTCTAGAGTATTACTGCGTAAAAATACTCGAGTGGTTCTTCATCATAAGTTTCTTGGGTTCCCATGTTGCATCTTCCATCTTATGGTTTCTTTATAGAACTTTTACCAGACGAGTCATCCGGTTTCTCAACACTTGTTCTCTTATATCAAGAACCTTGATAGGATCTTCTCAATAAGACAGATCGGGTTCTAGTTCTAATTTATCATAGGCGAGTACATGTGTTGGGTCAGGCATGTATTTTCTCAATAGTGATATGTGGAATACATCGTGAACTTTGGAGAGACTTGGAATCATTGCCAAACGGTAAGCTACAGGCCCAATTTTTTCTAGAATTTCAAGATGTATGATGTATCTGGAACATAATTTTCCCTTCTTACTAAAACCTATAACACCCTTCCATGGAGATACCATCAAGAAAACATGATCTCCTACCTGCAATTCCAAATCCTTTCTTCGGTTATCGGCATAGCTCTTCTTCCATCTTTGAGCTTCTTTGATGAGGGTTTGGATTACGTTCATCTTTTCCATCATTTTCTTAAAAAGTTATGGGCCTACGAGTTTTCTTTCACCAACATCATCTCAACAGGTTGGTGTGTGACTTATCATTCTGTATAATGCTTCTTATAGTGCCATCTAAATTCTTGAATGGAAGCTATTATTATAGGAAAATTCTACCATAGGTAAATATTGATCCCACATACCTTGAAAATCATGTGCGCATGATCTCAACATGTATTCTAATATTTGAATAGTCCGTTCTGATTGTCCATCGATTTGGGGGTGGTAGGAAGTGCTCAAACGAAGTTCAGTATCCAAGTCTTTCTGAAGACATTTCCATAATATTGATGTAAAACGTAGATCAAAATTAGAAACAATTGATAGTGGTACTCCATGAAGTCTAAAAACTTCATTAATATATATTCTTGTTAAACATTCAAGTGGTAAATCTTCCCTTATAGCAAGAAAATGTGCTGACTTGGTAAGACAATCAATAATGACCCATATTGCATCATTCCTTCAAAGAGTCTTTGGTAGCCCCATGACAAAGTCCATCATGATATCATCCAATTTCTACCTAGGTATGGGAAGAGGTTGCATGACTCCTCCAGGCTGTTGCCTTCCTGCTTTCACTAGTTGGAAAACCATACATCTGAACATAAAATCAACAATCTCTCTCTTCATGTTGTCCAACCAAAAATGTTCATTCAAATATTTATATATCTTGGTGCTACCAGGGTTTATATTGAAATTGGAACTATGAGCATCATCCAACAATTCCCTTTTTAGATCAGGTATATCGGGAACACAAAGTCTCTTCCCAAACATCAAAATTCCATCTTCATACACAAAGTCAGTCCATCTCCCATCATTCACAGCTTTAATCTTCTTTTTTAAACTCTTCATCATAGGTCTGAGAACTCTTAATCCTTTCTAGTAAAAATAGTTTTCCAACCATTTGAAAAAATTCCGAGGTTTCACCTTCTATGGTTATCTCCATGTCCAAATTTACTAGATCCATGTATATAGGATCCTTTTCAACTCTCATCTTGTTCAAAACTCCATGATCCTTTCTACTCAAAGATTCTGCCACCTTATTTGCCTTCCCTATGTGGTAGTGTATAGTGCAATAATAATCCTTGAGTAGTTCAAGCCATCTACTTTTCCACATGTTGAGTTTTTTCTGTTAGAAAATATACTTCAAAATATTATAATCTATATATATCTCACATTTTTTACCATAGAGGTAGTTTCTCTAAATCTTCAAAGAAAATATTACAGCTTCTAACTCAATATCATGAGTAGGATAGTTTTTATCATGAATTTTTAGTCGTCGTGATGCATAGGCAATAACCCTATTATTCTGCATAAAAACACAACCAAGTCCTTTCTTTGAAGCATTACTATAAATAACAAACCCATCATTCCCCGATGGTAGAGTCAAGATAGAGGCATTGACTAATATTCTCTTCAAATCTTCAAAACATTCTTCACTCTCTTTTGTCCAAAAAATTTAACCGTTTTACGTGTGAGCTTTTTTAATGGGTTTTCCAACCGGGAAAAATTTTGGACGAAACATTGATAATAACCTGGTAAACCAATAAAACGGTGTACCTCAGTTATACTCATTGGTGCTGGACATTATTGGATTTCCTTGGTCTTAGAATGATAAATAGAGATTCCATCCTTATAGACAATATGGCCAATAAAATAAATCTCCTAAAGCCTAAGTTCACACTTGCTAAACTTCTCATATAATTCATGTATTTTAAGAGTCTTCAGGATATTGCGCAAGTGATTTTCATGATCTTCGTATCTTTTCGAGTATACAAAGATATTATCAATAAATACCACTAAAAATCCATCAAAATATTCCTTGAAAACTCTATTAATTAGATCCATGAAGACATAGGGTGCATTAGTCAATCCAAAAGGCATTACTGTAAACTTGTAATGCTCGTACCTAGTTCGAAATACTGTTTTCAGAATGTCTTCCTTCTTCACACACAACTGATGATATCCATATCGAAGTTCAATCATTGAAAAGTATTGATCTCCATGAAGTTGTACAAATAAATCATCAATGTGTGGTAGGGGATACTTGTTCTTTATTTTTATAACATTGATCTCTCTGTAGTCAATGCACAACCTCCAAGATCTTTATTTCTTCTTAACAAAAAGGATAGGGGATCCCCATAGAGAAACACTAGGGCGAATAAATCCCTTATTACTCAATTCATCTAGTTGTTTCTTTAGTTCCACTAATTCCATAGTGGACATTCTATAAGAGGTCATCGATCTGGGCCTTGATCCATGAATTAAATCAATGGAAAACTCAATTTCTCGTTCTGGATGATGTCTAGGTAAATATTTTGGAAACACATCAACATATTATTTCACAAAAGTTACACCCTCTATTTGAACATTCCTTTCCTCACCCACAGTTATTTCATTCTCTTCCACCCCAATAATTGAATTTAGTTGAGCAATTAAGGGTGGATCTAGATAAGAATTAGGTGGTGACGTTTCTTCTCTAAAGATAAGGTGCTTCTTATTATCATCAAAAATTGAAACCTCATTCTTCTTACAATAAATTTTCATATCATGGTCTGAAAGCCAATACATACAGAGGATTATATCAAATTCAATCATGGGTATGACGATAAGATCAGCAGATAAATAATGGTTATATGCCTTAATGGGAACTAATTCACAAAACATTGTTGTAGGGATACTTCCCTTAAGAGTTTTCACTAACAACTACCTTGTCAAATCAAATTGGAAATATCTAATTTTCTTAGAAAACTGGGAAGATATGAAACAATTCGATGATCTAGAATCAAATAAAGTATTGGCGAAAATTGAGGAAACCATTAAATTACCTGCCACTGCGTCTTTCAGAGCATTAACTTAGCAGTAGTGATAGCATAAGCTTGGCTTTAATCCCTTTTACTTTTCTAAGGTAAGTTTCCATAACACATAGGACGTTCATTTTAATAATGCCCCCTTTCTCTATAATTCAAGCATTCAACATCGATAGCCTCTTTCTTCCCCTTGCAATCATGAGCTTGGTGGCCTTTTTCACCACACTTGTAACAGACTCTCATTCCCTTCACGAAGTACCAGGGTGTTTCTTCCCACATTTACTACAGTAAGGATATTCAACTTCTCCCTTCTTCCCCTTATTTATATTTCCATTTTGTTCAGTAGATCACTTTTTCACTTTCTTTACTTTAAATTTGTAAGACTTATAGAATTATTTTTCTATCTTGATAGCACATGAGACAATGTCTTCGTATGACGAGAAGGATTTTGAGACTAATTCTCAACAAATAAATGGTTTTAACCCATCAAAGAAATGATCAATATTACTTCTTCGGTTACGTATATAATATAAATCATGCCTCACTAACCTTGTAAAGTTAGCCTCATACTTTGGGACATTCTCATCCTCCTTTTACCTTAGACTTATAAATTGCCTTTCCATATCTTCTTGATGGTCATAAGGAAAGTATTTTTCTAGGAAAATTTATTTAAACTCCCTCAATTACATATTTGATACTTCATCATCTTCCTTTGTGCTCTAAATCAATGACCACCATTGATCAGCATCTCCAGCGTGGCGGTAAACTACCATGACAACTTTTTCCCTTTCGCTACTCACCAAGGCGTGGAATATTTTATCTAAATAGTTTATTCATTGCGCAGATACTAATGGATTTGTACCCCCATTGAATTTTGGTGGTTGTTGCATCATGAAGAAATCTAAAATTGATCCTCCACGCTGCAGATCAGGGTGCTCCATATGGGTAAGGTTATTATTCATAACCTGAGTGGGTTGTCCTAGTATGGTGACTAGATGATCAGCACCAGTTGCATCACCAGCTTCATAATAATTATCTTGAGTAGGAGGTAAATCCCCACATGGATTTTATTCATTGACATGGTTTCCATTCCTTCCACTAGGCTCCATTTCTAAACAATGGAATAAACTAGATTAGTCTATGAATCAAAATACATAACTACAAACTTGTAAATCACTTAACATAAATTGAACAGTTTATGGATATAATCCATAATCATCAAAAAAGGTTTTTTTAGGAAGTATATACTCAAAAACACTTCATAATGGTTTTTAAAGAAAATTATTATTATCTTAAGTATATCCCCTAAGAGTGTCGTAACCAAGAGTGCAGCAAGGCCCTTCGTCATGCACCAGTTCCTGTTCGAGTCTAGATCAAAGCTGTGTTTTCAGGTTTTACCCCTAGGTACATCTGTGCCAGAGCTGCCTCTACCTGCTCGTATCCAGACAAGGATGTATTTATTGGAAAACTCACAAAATCTCTACAATACCACAATTCTAGGAAGTTATTCTATACTAATCCTCAAATTCTATCTTAGGGATACGTTCTCTAATCAGAGTTTATCTAAATATAGTTTCCAAGATTTGTACTAAACATCCTCTAATACCAACTGTAACACACCGAACATAGAAGCCCAGAGTCAGTGAATTTTTATGTATCATTTGAATGATCACAAAAGATCAAGTCTCTAAAGACTGATTAGTTTAGTAGCCATGGAAGTACTAGATACATTCATAAGGTTTACATTACATCATAAAATGGAAAACTACAACAACATTGATTCAATTTACAACACTAAGATCCCATATACTATCCATGTTGGTCAGTCA
Source organism: Viscum album (assembly GCA_963277665.1). Taxonomy (NCBI): domain Eukaryota; kingdom Viridiplantae; phylum Streptophyta; class Magnoliopsida; order Santalales; family Viscaceae; genus Viscum; species Viscum album. The sequence goes on from OY728153.1 coordinate 1,245,272,637, forward strand.
TAATATACTTCTTTTTATCCTGGGAAAAATAAAAAATAGAAATGGGTGAGCTCAGATGGTCAGTAAGGATAACAATATAGCAGAAACTTTCATAAATAAGCATAAACATTTAAGTCAATATATTGAACAAAAACGAAAGCCTTTTCAACATAAAATTCATCATAATATGAAAAATGTAAATCAAAATAATTCCATTTACTTACATATATGGATATTCTACTAGTTGAGTAATCACATGAAATATCAATATCCACTTTAATAATGATGGAATGCATAATTCCAGTCTTTCATAACCACATAGTCAAGGCCTTATGCCAAGACAACAAATATGATTTTGTCAAGGCCTTGTTCCAAGACACTAGTTTGTCCCATGAGACCTACTGATGCATTGAGGAGCTAAATGGGGATCCACCCGTCACTTACTAAGTCCAATGCATTACTCATATGAAAAGTTTTAAACATAACATTAATATTCTTATTAAAACTAGGATACAAAATGTCAATACTTTATCCATAACCCATGAATGGTAGAAAAATAACACATTCATAGTCGAACATATCATAAAACCTTCAATAAAAATGGAATATTTGTATCATAATAAATCATCTTAAAACAATATTAAAATCCATTAAAGTATGTTGACAGAGATGAAATAAAAATTGTTTGAGAGAAATATATCATTCTTTTTTTTTTGAAATAATTTAACGTTACATAATTATTAAATAAAACATTTATTTTGAAAATATTATTATAAGCTTATAAGGGAAGCTTCAACAATTTTATAATGGTGGAATATAGCCGCACCCGCAGTATAAGTTAAAAAACATTCTTACCTTAATTTTGTCGAAAAGGTCATAAAGTAACTTATTTGGAAAACGACAAAAAGATTTATTTCAAAATGTATAAGGTAAAATAAGGGTATAAATTACTTTAACCCATAGTCTATTAAGTAGTAAAAATGTTCTGGAATACATTTTTAGGAAAACATGGATGTGGATGATAAATAGGTCCCAGTAGATACTTACGTAAAAACAACCTCGGATAATAAAGAGATTGTGAAATTAACCCTTACCTTGTACTTTTACTTGGTCGAGGGTTGGTTAAACTCTTGTATAATGGTGAAATAATTGTTATTAAATTATAAAATAACCATATACATTAATATGATATCATATACGATCATCCAATATTGATTTCTTAATGATATTTTTGTAGTATCACAGTTTCGGTTGTTAACTGATTTGTTTTCTTTTATATGTTTAGTTACATAAGACATGATTTCTATGGAGAGAGTGTATTTGATTCATATCCAGAATTATATTATGTTCTTTAAATATTATTTTTAATCATCACATGAAAATTATTCTTGAATGATTATGATGGAGAATGAATCTCTTCGTGTTCGTGGAGACGGTAATCCGTACGTATGCACGAGCGACAATATCATTCTTTTGTAATTAAAATCATAAGAAAATGGATGTTATATCATAAATAAATAATCATTAAAATGTTATATATATTATTTACATCAATTATACATCATTATTATACCCATACAAATAATAATGTATTGAATAACTACTACACCACGACGTGGAGACGGTAAGCCGTACGTACACATGTATGGTGACATGTTATTCATAGGATGGATAACATAATGAATATGGTTATACCATTTTTATAATAACATCATAGTATATAGATGTTACTAGAGTTGTTATTTTCTAATGGAAACAACAAAGAAAGAGGAAGTGGAAGAAGAAAATAACTTGAAAGAGGTTGTGAGATATTTACCTCTTCTTCGGGTTCTTCCTTTTGATTTGATCAAAATAGATTTTTAGGTTGTATTTTTGATCAAACTAAGGCCTTTATGATGAATGGAGGAAAGTTGGTAGGATATTCGGGTAGGTTTTCGCTGATCCAAATGGATTTGAAGGTGTGAATTAGAGAGAATGGGAAGTTTTCTTTTATAAGAGGGGTGAGGGGCACCTTAAGAAAACCTAGAAATATTATTTTATAATAAAATAATTTTCAGTTCATAATGGATCCAAAATAAATTATTTAGAGGATAAGGTAGGGATGGGTCGAAAACCAGTCAACCAATAGGTTTTAGACAGGTTTGTGTCACTATATTAACTTTATCTTTTAGATTTAACTCTTAGTTAAATAGTTTGACATTTACCATGTCTCTTTGTATTTTTATATTATATGGTTAATAAACATACTATAAAGTTCCAAGAAAACCCAAAGTGGTTAATTAATGATACACCTATCATTATATAAGTCTTTTGGATGAACCATTGATTTTAAGTAATAGAATATCAATTAATAATATAATATTTGTTTTAAAAACTCTTTTATGCCAATTTTGACACTATTTGTTATTTTGTTTTTGATAAATTCATAACATCATTATTACTTCAAAAAAATACATATAACCAACTCTATCATGTCATATTAACCTAAAAAATTATTACAATTCATAAAACCCCTCAAATTAAATTTATTTGGATATTTATAATATCAATTATTTTAATATTTCATTAATTAGGTAATTACTGCATCATCATTGTGTCATAAATAAATTAAATTTTTATTGACTAAAAAATTAAAAATAAAATACAATTATGTGGGAAATATTGTTAGATTTATAATGAATATTTATAATATAATTTATCTTTTTTTATCCCTTTATTAAAAATGGTTTAGTTATTAAACGTTGAATTTGACACTTTTAACTCTTCTTTGAAGTAATTAATAATAAATGTCCTAATCTAATCCAAGCGGACCTACAGGATCATATTATATTCCTAAGATTGTTTTTGGTCGAATTATACTTATCCAATAGATTTATGGCATGTGTTAGGGTAATAATAATATCATTTTTACCCTTAAATACCCTATTTACTTTTAACAGTGGTAAATAAAAGTAAAAAATTACTATTCACCAAAAATTATTTTCATCTTATTGAAATGAATTTAAATTACTGATATCAGTCATGTATCTCAATTTTGTGAAATTAAAGTCACAGAATCGGTAAAATTAATTTTTATATAAATTTGCAAATGCTCCTAAGAGATGGGTAAAAGACGCTAAAAAGTTCAATAAAATTTTTATATATCTAAAATTATTATAAACTAACTCCAATGAATTATATTGAAATTATATATGTATTATGTATATATTTTGACCTAAAATAAATTTAAATCAAATAAATAAATATTTAAATAAGAATTCGGTTTTAAACTATAACTCGGTATTTTTCACTATTCATCAAAAATTGAATGTTTTCAGAAAAATATCAAAAATTCACCATAAGTTAATTTTGATATTCCAAATCCAAAAATGAAGTCCATTTCGAATGATAAAATTTATAAAATTTCAAAAAATGGGTATTAATATTCATAACGACTAGTTTGATTGGTTGTGGTGTGTTAGAACTCGAAGTTGCTTACAACACACACTACTGTATTATTCAAAGAGAAACGTACCATGGAATCTTGGGGTGTTACAACAATAGCAGTGGAAAGTAAACACAATATCATGTTGATCACTTGTAACTACCACTGAACAACAAACATTCATCCAAAACAAGTCATACATATATTTATATATAAAAATGGACCAATGGAAAACCAACTGTAGCTACATAAGAAAATCATGCTAATACAGGAAAGGAAACAAAACAAGATAGATCTAGCTAGGCAAGATCTCAAGGTTCATACCATCTCCAGGCAACAACTAATTCCACCCAGCTCCTCAAGATGTCTACTTTCCTACACATAAATCCATAAAGTCTGCATGCGTCACGAAGGGCCCATGCAGGGTGTGAGAAAAATCTCAGTATGATACCACCCAATGGTGTGTACCTAATATAAGTGTTTAAGCAGGCATGGATTTATAAGGAAATCAATAAACAGTATGATGCGCAAATAAACACAAACTCCACTGGAGCTCAGCAGCCACCATGGAGTGTCACCTACTTCGGCCAATGCCGGAATCTCTGTCGTGTAACCCGACACCATGTGCCCCCTGACATCGTGTGTCTCAAGTACTGACGTCCCGAAGTCATGACCAAGAATAGTAACCCGGCACCTTCTGCCTCCTGACACCTTGTGCGTCAAGTACAGACGTCCCGAAGGCACTCCCAAGAAGTAACCCGAAGGAATAGTGATGCCTGTCTTCAAATAAATAACGGGAGGGACAATGATATCTTCCCTCAAATAAATAGTTGGAGGGATAGTGATACCTTCCCTAAAATCATGTAACCGGAGGGACGGTGATATCCACCTTCAAATAAGTAACTGGAGGGACAGAAACACCTTCCCTCAAATCATGGTGAGCCTCATCCCTCAACCTGATAGCCTCAAGCTATCCCTTGGAGGCTCCTCACCTCCCACCTGGCTTCCTACAGAAAGCAGCCCCAACCAATGTACCTAAACTGCATCTACGGGGGCCTCTACCCACACGAGTGGTCAAAACCACCTCATCATAGAGTATCTCTGTGTGCACACTACTCAAAGTTCTGGTTGAGTGGTAATCATCAAAATATCACCTATGCCACCACACATCTGACACCTCGTGTCCCTACGACCATGTCGCTTAAATCTTATGGCCTCACCATCCCAGTAATCAGGGCCATACCCAACCTAATAGTCATTCTGCCTCAAGATGACATCCATGATGCCCAATACCATGGTGAAAACCACCCAAAGTAATTGTGGGTCATGCCCATCATGTGATCATCATCACTCAACAATATCCAGGTCACACCTATCACAACCCGAAGGTTCCAGCATATCCAATTCAACATTTACATATAAAACACACTTAGACAGAACACATAACAGGAAAAATCATCTAAACTTATGAATTTCACTAAGTAAGTGTTTTCCCATACCAGCACTGAAGTTTATAAGGTCTCTAACAATTCATATCAAGGTTTAAAAAACTAAACCTAACAGCTTAAACAAATACAATTCAAGTATTATCATTTTGGAAACCCCGACCAAAATTCCTCAGGTGAGCAACGGCATGTCGCCCGACCCTACTCAATCCAGACAGGACAAAGGGAAAACCCAATGATATCCTATATGTCTAATAATCAATTTAAATAAGCATTAGCAGATAAATTAGGGTCTCTCTCAAAATACCCAAAAACGCGTTGAAGGCTGTGCTACCCAAATGACAATGAAAACACAAAAATTGGTATGCACCACCTACCTTGTACTACTACGATGTTAGTCCAATGATAAAAAACCTCCAATTAGGTCTAAAACATGGTAGATATACAAAAAAATCAAAACCGCTCAAACCCCAAAAACTCATTCTAGATCAGAAATCAAGAAAAATGGATCATGTTGAATCAAGGCCTTACCAAGGGGGTTCTAAATCATCAAATGCTGTTCGAAACGGGGTTCGGATGATGATCTGAGAAGGATTTGAATGTACGTCTGGCTCTCCCTGTGTGGGTCACAAGAGGGGGGAAGAAAGATGGAGAATGGGAAATACCAAGTGACTCGGAACTTAAAACCCTAACTTTAAGTGGTCATACAGTTACCCCACATGGTTTGGTAAACTGTGCACCAGCCGTGCGGTTTCTACTGTCTCTCTCAGGGACTTCGCATGACATGACCGTATGGTTTGACAAACCATGTGTTGCCTGTGCGGATCCCACTATCAAGGGTGCACGGCTTCTTGGGCTGGTCGCGCGGTTTTTTCAGACCGTGTGTCAACCGTATGCCCCTATATGACCTCCACAACTTCAAAAGTTTATCCGAGAATTCTCCAATTTCTCTATTTTTATCAAAAACGAGTCAAAAATTAAAACAGGGTCGGGATATTGAACCGTTCCAAAAACCCAGGTTCTTACAAAGTTTTTAATAATATTATAATTAGTTGTAAGAAGAAAAAAATAAAAACACTCATTTAAGAACATTACCTCCTCTTCATACAACTCTTTTTGTATTACAAAAAAAATCCATCATAAGTAAGATTTATGTTAAAAAAATGCCTTTAAGATGTTTTTATGGTATTAATGAACTTATTTGGGTATGTATTCTCATATCTAAATGGATTTTTATGTGTGAATATGGGAGGATAGGGGGTGTCCATTTATAGGTGGGGAAGTGGGCACACATGTAATTTTGGAAAATAATAAATTACATTCTTGTTTTTAACATTAAAAAAGCCTCTAAATGGTTCATTATAGACAATTAGAGTTTATAAGGTCTAAATATGTCCATAACATGTGGTTTAGACAATTGTTTAGGTCATTGCAACCCTTAACTTCTTAGTTTAACCCCTTGTAAATAATTTTTTGCCTTAACCACAGTAATTAATTTTTACTATTTTCATAATTCATTATAGTAAAAAATTATGTTAAACTTATTAGATAACATAAATTATGTTTATTAAAAATATTGAATCGATTTTTCAAAATTAGAATATCATAAATGTGAAAATCCAATATAAAAGTTTACTCACATATATGATTAAAAAGTGGGTTTCCAAAGAGATAATTCACAAAAATATAGAAGGTTTTAATATCAAAAATTAATATAAAATAGAATCCAATGAAATAAATTAGTTAAATTGTATTATAATTTAATTTTTTTACCCAAAAATAAATTTAAATTCAATTTAACCTTGTAAATTTTTTAAACTAAAAGGCAGTTTTAAATATAAATCAGTATTTTTTACAATTCATTGAAAAATGGTACTTTTTTGAAAAAATAAATAAATTTAACCCTAAGATAATTTTGATATTATGATTTCCAAAATTAATTTTATCTTATCAAATAATCCTTCTAAAATTTTTGAAAATTAATTTTGAATTATGTTTGTGAAGCACGACTAAACTGAATTTTAGAAAAAAATACACTTTTTCAGAAAACATTTAATTTTCAATGAATTTATTTTTATTTTTATTTATAATAAATTTGTAACCAATGAACATGTGTAAAAAAAATTCATAAATTATTTATTCGTACTCATACCCTCTAACTTAACATCTTAGTTATAATAGGCACATTTTCAATAGTAATATTTTAATAGATTATTGTGTTTTGTTGAAGCCTGATGTTGTGTACATCACAAGATATCAAAGTAAACGAATATTTTTAAAAATAAATATTTAATGAAGTATCTTGGTGTAAAATTCTCTTATAATCTTGTTTTTATATGTTATACATGTTATCTAACATGATGTTTCACTTTTAAAATATTAGTGTGTTACAAAGTGATGGGTGGGTCCTGAAACTATACAGTCCATAAAGGCATTGATAGGTCTCATGAGAAAAACAATTTTGAGAAATTTGGTGTATTAATTCCTATTTAATTACGATTTCTTGACATGAGTCCTTGATAGTATATAATATGTATTCGAATTAGGTCATGATGTTATGTAAGATGTCTTGGAAAAGGTCCTTGAAAGTTAGATTAAGATGAGTGACATTATGAATTATATCAATATGAAATTTGTTATTGTTTTCCATGTGATTATTTATATTATCATGTTTTCTAGATATTTATTTCAAGATCATCTGATTATTTATATGTAATTATTTGATATTAATTTTTCCCATCAAATTATTCATGCTATGTTTATTTGATCATATATTCTGATGTATGTTACCACTTATTGAGTGTCAAAGCTCACCCTTTTCTTTATTGGTATCAAAAAAAGTTTACTAGAAACCTTAGGATCATGATTTAGAAGAACATAGTCAGAGAACATAACCCTATGAAAAACCCATATGATATTCTGGAAATATTTATATATTATATACTATGTATTTATATTAAATGAATCAAATAATGATTTATAATTCATAGTTTTGTTCATGAACTAATTAATTATATTCCATTGTATAGAAATAGATCATAATATAAGGAACAAAAACTATTTTAACACCTATAATAATTGTTGATATTTTCCTCTTGGTCAAATCAAGGATTTTTCTATTTGAGTTGATAATATTGTGAATATATTAGGGTTTTTTACTCAATTTATGAAAAATAAACTTTCATATATTGGACAACCTACTACACCTCATCATGGTGTAACAAAATTGGATCGATTAATATAGAAGAAACCACCAACACTCAGTGGAACCTCTAACTCATTAATTTCATAGCAATTGATCAATTCTTTAGATAATATATTCCTTTATTTGGGATATAGTGAAGAAGAAAATGTTATCATGGTTTTATTTTGATTAATGGTACATATTAACTAATAGTTATTTTCAGAAAACTATGAAGGAGGAAGAAATAAAAATCATTGAGGGAAAATCCTTTAAATTTATATTATTAGATGAATGAATACCTAGTTAGAAAAGAAATAACATACAATTGTGGTTTTTTAATCTTAGAAAAAAGGAAGAGGATTCTATTGTTGAATTAGAGGACAAAATTACAAGGATAATAAGATATGTTTTAGTATATTTATTAAACCATAAAATCAAGATCGATCTATTATTTTATGGACCAAAGACAAGCCTTATAAGATAATTAGTCACTCAATCATTTTCATCTTATGATTAGATCATGACAAGCTTCATCAAGACTGAGAAGGGTTTCCCTAATTACTTTACTTTCAAAGAGAAGAAATAGAAGAAAGGTAAATTGAGCATGATATATAAGGGAATATTTTAAAGGAAAGGAAAGTAAGGTTATAATTCCCTTCATGAAATAATTATGGGAATAGAAAAACTAGGGCTTGCTGGAAGGGAATGGGAGTTTTCCAAATGTGTGGTGATAAGAGACATCAATTTCATGAGTGTAATTGAATGAGAGAATACATAAATGTACAATTATACAATTTCAAGGATATGGGAAACTATTCAAAAAAATCCCCAAACATTTGGGTAATTCACTCCAAAATAATCCAAAAGAGAAAAGTTAAGAACACTCTATCACAATAGTAGAAATAGAGGTCCCAAGTTATATCCTAGCTGGTAATTTTATCATAAAATCAAGGTAAGCTAATACATTATTTGATTCTATATCCAAACAGTTTTTCATTTCATGAAATGATTCTAAGAATATTGATTCATAACCTCATGCACTAAATATAGAGTTATTAGTTAAAAATATTTATGGAAATATTATTATGATAAATGTATATTTCTCAATTCATATTAAAATACATAGATTTTATTTAATTAAAAACATGTTTGGTATACTAATGGTTGACTTGATCATAACTCCTGGAATATACTGGATCTTAATATATAATTTAAGGATTTATTTTCATCAGAATTATATTACAATCTTGAATGCTAAAATAAAATCCATTTTTTAATATAGAAGATTCAATAACTTGTTCATGTTTGGAACCACCTTTGGTAGATAATAATAATGAAATTATAGGAGAGTATGAACCAATGAATGAAATGGATGTCCTCAGAATTGAGGATGTATCCATTGTAAAGGATTATATTTATGTACATCCTAAGTAACTGCATGGGTATCCACGTCATCGTGAGGTTTAATTATTTATTAATCTCATACCTAATGAAAATCCCATATCTATGCCTCCATATATAATTGATCTAGTGAAATTATTTGAATTAAATAAAAAATATAAGAATTTTTTGATAATGGATTCATATACTCTAGTTTTTTTACCCAGGGGAGGACCTATCTAATTCGTGAAAGAGATAGGTGGATTAATGAGGTTTTTCATTAATTATAGAGAAATAAATACCATTATTTTAAAGAAAGAATATCAGTTATCTCACATTGATGTTTTGTTTGACAAATACAAGGGTCTCAGAACTTATCAAATATTGATATCTATTCTATTTTCCATCGATTAAATTTCAGGAAGGATGATATATTAAAGATTCCCATTCATACAAGGTAGGTTCATTATTAGTTCACAGTGATTAATATTGGGTTAACCAATGAACCCTCAATGTTCTTGGATTTAATAAAGAGTATTGAAGGTTCATCTTGATAAATAAATTGTTTTTATTAATGGTATCTTGTTATACTCAAATAGATATAAATAGGATGAATACCATTTATGAATCAATCTTAACACACTAATAGAGAACGGGTTATTTGGTAAATTCAATAAGTGTAAATTTGGGATTTAAAAATTCTCTTTTTCTTACCCATATTATATCAAAGGATAGAATATTGATTGAACATGAAAAGAAAAAGGTCATTAATAAATTTTCCATATCAATAAATATAACCTAGAAACATATTTTCCTATTAATAGATAATTATTATCATCAATTTGTTGAAACATTTTCCTTATTATTTAATAAATTGACTAAGTTGACACATAAAGGAATAAACTTAACATGGTCAAAGGAATATAAAGGAATATTTGAGGAACTGATGAATAGATTAATCAATTAAATATTATTTACCATACCATCTATTAATCAAGGGTTTTTTATATAAATTTTTTCATTGAATAAATTATTATGTTGTGTAATTATGTATAATGATATATTTTTGCTTATATATCAACTAAATTGAAGGCCCATGAGAAAAACTATCCAAATAATGATCTTGAGATAACTATTGTAATCATTTCATTGAATATATGAATACAATATCTTTATGGTGAAATATTTTATATATATATGGATCAAAAAATTTAAGTATATATTCACATGTAAAGAACTCAACATGAGACCAAGGATATTGTCAGAACTACTTAAGGAATATGACTATGTAATACACAATCTCCTGAGAAAGGTAAACATGGTGGTATATGCATTGAATATAAATTACTAGGGAGTAATATCTTTTACAAGTATAGAAAAGGTTCTAATATTCGGGGATTTTGTATATTTGGATTTGGAAATTATTTCTTAAGGGGGAAATCATTCCTTTTACAAGTAACTTGTAACACCCCTAAATTCTAAAAGAATAAAATTTTATTCAATAGCATATGTGATATGAAATGTAACACCCTGAGATTTTATGAGATATATTATTTTCTTCATATCTTCTATTTTACTCTACACCAAGATTACCTTGCACTATACACAACACCGTATTAGCTTGCAGTATACACAACACTATTCTTGGATCATGTTACACAAAATTTCATGTTCGTTTGATTGTAGTTATTCTACACAACATTTAGTGTATATATATTTATTTATATATATATATATATATATTCAATGTATAAATGAAATATGGTTGGATTCTGTTATACAAAACAATGAAGGAGTCTTGCACAACACGCAACCCTGACTTGGCTTGCATTACACGCAATCGCGACCTTCCTTGATAGTATGTGTTGTACACAATATCAGGTTTCACTAAACAGTGATATATGGTTATAATATTATTATGAACTAGATGTTATGAATAGTATCAACTAAATTTTGAATTTTAAAAAATTATTATTCATCTTACAAATTTTCTAGAACATGGTATGAGAAAAAAATAAATATTTCGGGTAAAATAAGTATTTTTTTAAAAATACAGTTTTGCCGCCTTTTGATAGTGCAGCCACTTTAAATCTATTTTTTGACATGTTTATAAGTTCAATTTGAAAAAATAAAATTCTTCTTTGAAATCAGGATATAAAAATGTACTTTGGATAAATGTTTCATATTATTCTGATAACTTTCATATTTTAATGAATAGTAAAAACACGCTATATTTTAATTAAAAAAAACTTTTTTCGTCGCAATAATTTATATGGTTAGATTATAATATTGAATTGTTTTGAAGTATAAATAGAATATATTTTTACCATTTAATGTAATTTATTTCATTACTATTAATTTTACATTGAATTCATAGGTAAAAACATTTTAATCTTTGCCAATATTTTAACTTTTAAAACTCATTTTCTTAACAATGGGATAAATTTTAATTTAACTACTGCAACTTTTGTGTTTCGAATTTTGAAAATGGATTCAATATTTGGATTAATTGGGTCCAAATTTTGTTAATATGTTACTTTTATTTTTTTGATATTATGAATAGTAACTACAGTAATTTTTATTTACTGCAGTTAAAGGTAAATCGGGTAATTAAGGGTAAAAATAAGATTTTAAAATTATCCAAACACATGCAAAAATTCTATTGGATGACAAAAAGTCAACCATATCACCTAAGGGTAATATTAGATTCATTTTATGGACTTTTGACCCTGAAAATAATTTAATTATTATTAAAACCAAAGAAAGTGATAACATGTCACTCTCTTAAATCTTTAAGTATAATAATTTTAATTTAGTGATAAAATTCATGAATCTTAGAACATGAATAGTATCCAGAAATATAACAAAATTATCTAAATCATGATAATTTATTTATAATTTTTAGGTATTAAATAATTGTCATTAATGGTGACACAATAGTGATGCAGAAATTGTTTATTTAGTGAAAAAATCAATAATATTGTTTTTATGAAAATAAACATACCTATCAAAAAGACCAGAAACTTGACCAAACATTATTGGTCGAGTATACCTATACCATAAGAATACAAGGATCTATGTTTTGACCATTTTGAGCCTTATAAAACCGATAAGGACATTTATATTATTTTATTTTAAATGTTTTCAAAGATGTCACCTTCATAATTTAATAAATATAAAAATTTAGATGTTGTGATTTTAAGAGGATAAATTCAATTAAAATTATTATTATTAAATTTATTCTATTTATCTTTATCATAGGATTTTATTTTTAATTTTTATGCAACAAATAAGTATATTAAATAATTATACAAAAATGTTCTAGTAATTATTTTATTAAGAGATATACCAAATAAATTGTTTTAAAAATATTAAAATAAATAATATATGAACAAATTAATGTTCCCAATGAATTTTTTTAGTAATATTACATGTTATTAATATATTATATATTTTGGTTTTAACATATCCTCTGTGTGTTTTTCATTTAAATTCAAATAATGAATATTGTCAAAATTGACACTATTGATATTTTATAAAAATAACATATTATAAAATTATTTAAAAATCACAAAAATATTTAAAAACTACAAATTCAAAATTAAATGGTCTAAATGGTTATAAAGTATCCAATTATTGTAAATTTAAAACAATTAAGTACGTATTTATAACAATTTAAAATTTATAAGTTTATTACCACGAATAAAATTAAATAGATTAAATAATGATAAATCAAGTTGATAAGGTTTAAAATAAACAAAAAACATGTCTAAATTTTATTTTTTGATGATATTAAAATCCCCTCTCATCTCATCATCTAATTGAGTGATTTTTGGAGGTTTTTATGTGGGGTTTCATTTTATTATTAATTAATATTTTTAAGGTTTCAAAAAGTGCACCTCTCCTCTCCAATGTAAGGGCACCTCCTCCCTCTCCTCTTCACAACACTTTGAGCCTTCATGATCGGCCAAACCTTGCACATTTCTCTTCTAAACTTCCTTAGAAACATTTTGGAGGTTCTGGTCTTCTCAAAAGACCAACTCTAGTCCCTTAAGAGAAATCTTAAAAGAGGTGTGTCGAAGAAGATGTAATCTCTTCTACCGATTATTTCAAGTTTCTTTCTTCTTCAACTTCTTATTCTTTAGTTGTTTCATTATAAAGTAATAACATCGGTATCACTAATATAATTATATGTTATTATAAATATGAAACAACCTCATTTCACATTTTATTTATCCTACGGAAAATGAAATCACCGCGCTTGCGTATGTACGGAATACCGTCTCCATGCCGCGGTGTAATCTATTTTCCACCACCACCTTACTTGGATCAGTATAATGGTGTAAAGAATAACTATATATAATTATTATAAAATGATACTGATTATTATATATTATATCATCAACTCAAATTCCATTCATATAATTATGGGAATAATAACATCGCTCGTGCGTACGTACAGATTACCATCTCCACGACGCGATGAGATTCATTCTCCTTGTTAACAATTTAAGAATATTTATAAAGTATATATAATAAATAATAATGATATATAATACATAATAATGATACTTGATATATATATATAAATATATATATATTTCATACACTTACTTCCATTCAAGTCAATAATTAAAGGAAAACAGCGTTTATGCGTACGTACGGACTACCATCTCCATGAACAGTGTATTTCATTTCATTCATATATCTATTATATATATGTATATACTGAATATATATGATATATAAATCATGATTTAAATTATTGAAGTAATTAAACCATGATATAAGTAATAATAATATCAAGAACAACAAATCGAAACACATACGATAAATGAAACAATTTTACCCAAAACGCTGCTTTAACATGGAATTTACAAAAGAACGGGTAATATAAAGTCATAAGTGAACCATATATGATATCATAATAATGAATATGATTCTTTAATAATTCAGTGACATTATTTAAATCATTATATATGAGGCTCGGATACGTATGAAGCATATAAGACTTAAGGTAAGGGATAATTTTGCAGTCTCATTTTCATCTGAGATTGCTAATACGTAAGTATTTATTGGGGTTATATTTTTCATCCATGACCATAAATTTTTTTTCATAAAGTGTTTAATATTCTTACTTGTATTTTTAAAGTCATTTTTACCCCTATTTTACTTTTACTTAGTGTTATGGAAGGAATCTTTTTTTTTGTTTACCATATGTGGTCCTTTTTGACTTTTCCGAAAAAGTACGAGGATAATGTTTTTTTAACTTTTACGGCATAAACAGATTTTTATGGTTTTATAATGACTTATTTTCATGAATTTTACTCTACAATATTTCATGACTATTTTCAACAAAATCCTTATCTTTTATAATTTCATGGAATTTTGTGAAAAGAAAATGATTTTGAAGAAGAAAGGATATTTTCCTCAAGAATCCATTTCAAGTGTTTTATCAAAACCATTTTCCATCTAAAATGACATTATTTCATATGTGTATGATTCAAGTATAATGTAACTATGATTTACGTGGTTTAACTTTTCTTATGATGAAATTATATCCATTTGTTTTATATGGATTATGTTATGATGGGATGATGGTTCTGAAACCCATTTTATTCTTTGGGTTATGGTGAATGATTTATGTTTATGTTGTGGCACATGTAAGAATGATTTCATTATAAGATGGGTGGGAACTATCTCTCCCTATAATTCATTGGGTAGAGATTTATATCTCATTAGATATACATGGCTGGAACGGTAGGTTAATTTGGTTTAGTGATACAGGACTGGAATGAGGAGTGAACTCGATTCAGAAAGGGAAATTGTCTACTAAGATGGTCTTGGCAGCAATGTCTTGGCTATTATGGAAATCATATCGTGTGCTTGATGGTTTCCAAAAATACATGTTTTATTACCTTGATATTTTATCATGATTGATGTTCTTTTATGATCTATGCATTTCGTACTGCCATGATTTATTTCACAACTCAAGATATTGATGTTAAAACTTTATGTTCATGTTTTGAAGTTCAAATGTGTATGGTTTGTTTTATTTTCTCCATACATACACTTACTAATCATTTGAGCTCACCGTTTTTATGTTTTATTTTCCCCAGGATATAAAAGAAAGGTTTTAGTTAAGAAAAAAAAGGGAATATCTTTATGGGAGATGTTGAAGATCTTTCACCAAGATTAGAAGATTATGTTCCATGTTTCCAAAGACACTAAAATATTACGGTCCTTTGGTGTCTATTTTTGTTATGTATTAATTATTCCACAAAATTAATGTAATGTCTATGTACATCAAGATTTGGGTCTCTATAGTTGGTATCCGAGGAAAGGTTTAGTTAACCTTTGAAAACTAAGATGTGAAAACTTTAGTGAAATCCCTTGAGATATTTCAAAGGTATGTCTACGGATGTCCCTAATGTTTAGTATAACTATAGGTTACAGTCCTAGAATTATGTTGAAGATCATGAATAACCTAGGTTGAACCTAAGGTGTAATTAATTAATGAATTTGTGATAAGTTAGACATCCCATAATAGACTTTTTATGATTATGTGGTTCCTCATTATATTAACTGTTTCTTACACTACAATTTCTGTTCTTAGTCAATGGAGGGAATGAGAAGGAATTCAGTTAACATTGATTCCAATGGAAAAATTGGTGACTATGATCAAAGAAATTGTGTAACTTCTGGAGAGAAAGATATTATGATTATGTTGAATCAGTCATCTCGATATATGATTAACAAGGTAAAGTTTAGTTGTATTCCTAAGTCATCAAATAAGAGAAATACGGAATTTTATGCATGTTCGCATGGTGAGGAGAATAAAGAAAGGAAGATTGAGATTTCTAAAGAAGGGAAGAATAACATTGAGGAATACCTAAAATGGAGGGGAAGATGTTATCTATGTGGAGAAAAGGGTCATAGAGCGACAGACTGTTATGGATTCCAATGTCTTATCTGTGGAGAACATGGGAATTACCCAACTCAATGCCCTGACCTAAGAGGTTACTTATAAATTAAGGAAGTACTTATTCCACGAAAATCATTAAATAGGATGGACCGAACTGTTTATGTATTTGTATTCAAGAATAATGTTGTTGAGGTACTTTTATGGTATATTGGAATATCTATGTATTGTTTCATTATGGTTTTCCATAAGAATATGGTACCTGTAACCATGAAAAGTGATTGAAATATTTTGGAAAGAAGATGATATGCGCATAATGAAAGGATAAAGAGAAAATGAAATGAGCTCATGACTGATATCATGGTTTGAGTATATAGAAATTTTGGGATTTTGGTATGTGGAAAGAGTTAACTTTTGACAACATTCATGTTTTTACTACGGTTTAACGGGTATTCATTTTTCAAGAGAATACATGATTAAGGTATTCACATGTTTGGAATGTGACCAACAAGATATATGGTATGATATATGGGGGATAAATGATGGTATTCACATGCTTGGTAGATGAAATTTATTGTAATTATTTTTTTTATACTATGAGCTTGGACAGAAGTATTTTAGATAAGCCTAAAGATTGGAATAGATTATGTTGAACATAAGTTAGTATTGTTTAAGAATATAACTTTTTTTGATATTATTGGTGGAATGTTATAATAGTATAGTTTTAGAAAAAGTAAAACTTGTAGGACGGGAAACAACCTATCGCGTCAGACAAGGCTATGGGAATCGAACCCACAACCAAAGTGCGACAGGCCTTTATCATCTACCACTGGCCTACAGGAAGTCCATGGTTAGTAGAAATTGGTTTTAATTTATTAAGTTGCATGATATATAGGAACCATATACGATTAATCTCACTATAGATGCACTTATGTGTATTTATTAACTTTTGCTAACCTTTTTTTGAGACAGATAGAATGACCTATTATTCTATCGCATGATCTGCTAACACTTCACGAATGAAAAATTCAACTTCATTTCATTAATAGATGAAGTGAAAATTGTTCAAGGTAATAACAACGGTGAGATTGTAAAAAAATAAAGTATTTCTTTTAATTGAAAATTTTTTCAACAATAGGGAAATGATCTTGAAAACCAAAATTGTTGTCCTAGGGATCTTATATCCGATGAATCAGATGGTACCTTAGATCATCACAAATTTATGGCTTTTTGATTGTTGGTTTTTTCATAGCCATGTTCTCCACCACTCTCCATAAGAACTTGATGGTTAGGTTTCTCTTCTATATCCATATTTTCACCTATGTTCTCCTATGTGGAAATCTAGTGATGAGTTAATTTGGGTAACCAATATGTTTCATACTTCAGTTTTTAAAATTAATTTTTAGTATTAATTTTTACAATGTGGGTTTCTATAAATGAAAATTTCAAGTAGTAAACCATTTATAACCCCGGCGAATTTCGAGGGTGAAATTCATTTTAAGGGGGGTAGAATATAACACCCCGAGAATTTATGAGATATATTATTTTCTTCATATCTTCTATTGTACTCTATACCAAGATTACCTTGCACTATACGCAACACCGTATTAGCTTGCAGTATACGCAACACTATTCTTGGATCATGTTACACACAATTTCAAGTTCGTTTGATAGTAGTTATTCTACGCAACATTGAGTGTATATATATATATTGAATGTATAAATGAAATATGGTTGTATTCTGTTATACGAAAAAATGAAGGAGTCTTTCACAACACACAACCCTGACTTGGCTTGCATTACAAGCAATCGTGACCTTCCTCGATAGCATGTGTTGTACGCAATACCAGGTTTCACTAAACAACAATATATGGTTATAATATTATTATGAACTAGTCGTTGTGAATAGTATCAACTAAATTTTTAATTTTACAACATTATTATTCATCTTACACATTTTCTATAACATGGTATGAGAACAAAATAAATTTTTTGGGTAAAATAAGTATTTTTCAAAAAAGACAGATTTGTCACCTTTTGATGGCGCACCCACATTAAATCTAGTTTTTGACATGTTTATAAGTTAAATTTGAAAAAATAAAATTATTCTTTGAAATCAGGATATAAAAATTTACTTTGGATAACTTTTTAATATTATTCTGATTACTTTCATATTTTAATGAATAGTAAAAACACGCTATATTTTAATTAAAAACAACTTTTTTCATCACAATAATTTATATGGTTAAATTATAATATTGACTGGTTTAAAAGTATAAATATAATATATTTTTACCAATTAATGTAATGTATGTCATTACCATTAATTTTACAATGATTTTATAGGTAAAAACATTTTAATCTTTGGTAATATTTTAACTTTTAAAACTTGTTTTCTTAACAATAGAATAAATTTTAATTTAATTACTGAAACTTCTATATTTTGAATTTTGAAAAATGGATTCCATATTTGGATTTAGTTTGTACAAATTATGTTAATAGGATACATTTATTTTTTCGATATTATGAATAGTAACTATGGTAATTTTTATTTACTATAGTTAAATGTAAATCGGGTAATTAAGTGTAAAAATAAGATTGTAAAATTACCATAACACATGAAAAAATTATATAAGATGACTAAAAGTTGACCCATATCACCTAAGGGTCGGATTAGATTCATTTTATGGACTTTTGACCATGAAAATAATTTAATTATTATTAAAGCCAAAGAAAGTGACAACATGTCACTCTCTTAAATCTTATCAGTATAATAATTTTTAATTTAGTGATAAACTTCATGAAACTTAGAACATGAATAGACTAAATAAATCTAACAAAATTATCTACATCATTAGAATTTTTTTATAATTTTTATGAATTAAATACTTGTCATTAATGGTGACACAATAGTGATGCAGAAATTGTTTAATTAGTGAAAAAATAAATAATATAGTTTTTATTAAAATAACAATACCTAACAAAAGGACCAGAAACTTGACCAAACATTATTTTTCGAGTATAGCTATACCCTAATCATCCAAGGGTCTATTTTTGGACCATTTTTAGCCTTATAAAACCGATTAAGACATTATTATTATTTTATTTTAAATGATGTCAAAGATGTCACCTTCATAATTTAATAAATATAACAATTTAAATGTTGTGATTTTAAGATGATAAATACATGTAAAAATATTATTATGAAAGGTATTATATTTATCTTCATCATAGGATTTTATTTTTAATTTTTATGGAACAAATATTTATATTAAATAACTATACAAAAATGTTGTAGTAATTATTTTATTAAGAGATATACCAAATAAATGGTTTTAAAAATATTAAAATAAATAATTTATGAACAAATTAATGTTCCCCATGAATTTTTTTTATGAATATGACATTTTAGGAATCTATTATATATTTTGGATCGAAAATATATTCAGTGTGGTTTTTATTTAAATTCAAATACTGAATAGTTTCAAAATTGACAATATTGATATTTTATAAAAATAACATATTATTAAATTATTTAAAAATCATAAATATATTTAAAAACTAAAAATTGAAAATTATATGGTCTAAATGGTTATAAAGTATCCAATTATTATAAATTTACAACATTTAAGTATATATTTATAACAATTTAAAATTTAGAAGTTTATGACCCCAAATAAAATTAAATAGATTAAATAATGATAAATCGAGTTGATATGGTTTGAAATAAACATAAAACATGTCTAAATTTTATTTTTTGATTATATTAAAATCTTATCTCATCTCATATTTGAATTTAGTCATTTGTTGAGATTTTTATGTGGGGTTTCATTTTATTATTAATTAATATTTTTAAGGTTTCCAAAAGTGCCCCTCTCCTCTCCTATATAAGGGAACCTCCTTCCTCTCCTCTTCACAACACTTTGATCCTTCAAGCTCAGCCAAACCCTACCCATTTCTCTTATAAAAGTCCCTAGAAATATTCTGGAGGTTCTGGTATTCTCAAAAGACCAACTCTAGTCCCTTAAGAAGAAGCTTAAAAGAGGTGTGTTGAAGAAGAGGTAATCTCTTCTACCGATTCTTTCAAGTTTCTTTTTTCTTCAACTTCTTTTTATTTAGTAGTTTCATTATAATGTAATAACATAATTATCACCAATATACTGATATTTTATTATAAATATTAAACAACTCCATTTCACCTTCTATCTATCCTACGGAAAACGAAATCACTGAGTGTGCGTACGTACGGAATACCGTCTTCGCGCTGTGGTGTAATTTATTTTCCACGCCCACCTTACTTAGATGGGTATAATGGTGTAAATAATAACTATATTTGATTATTTTAACATTATACTGATTCTAAGATATTATATCCTCAACTCCAATTCCATTCATATAATTATGGGAACGATACCATCGCTCGTGCGTACGTATGGATTACCATCTCCACGAGGCGTTGAGATTTATTCTCCATGTTAACCATTTAAGAATAATTATAAAGTATATATAATAAATAATAATGATATATATGGAATAATATTTCTAATTGATTTATATATATATATATATGTCATACACTTACTTCCATTCAAGTCAATAAGGAAAGGAAAACAGCGTTCATGCGTACGTACGGCCTACCATCTCCATGAATGGTGTATTTCATTTCATTCATGTATCTATTATATATATGTATCACCTGAATATATATGATATATAAATCATGATTTAAATTCTGGAAGTAATTAAATCATGATATAAGTAATAATAATATCAATAACAAAAAATCGAAACACGTACAATAAATGAAACGATTTTACCCAAAACGTTGCTTTAACATGGAATTTACAAAAGAACAGGTCATATAAAGTCATAAGTGAACCATATATGATATCATAACAATGAATATTATTCTAAAATAAGTTAATGAAATTATTTAAATCATTATACAGGATGTTCAGATACATACGAAGCATATTAGACCTAAGGTAAGGGATAATTTTGCAGTCTCATTTTTATCCGAGATTACTTATACATAAGTATTTATTGGGGTTATATTTTTCATCCATGCCCTTAAAATGTTTTTCATAAAGTGTTTAATATTATTACAGGTATGTTTAAAGTCATGTTTACCCCTCCTTGAATTTTACTTTGTGTTATGGAAGGAATCTTTCTTTTGTTTACCTTATGTGGTACTTTTGGACTTTTCCGACAAAAGTACGAGGACAATGTTTTATAATGCCTTATATTCATGAATTTTACTGTACAATATTTCATGACTATTTTCAAAAAAATCGTTTTGTTTTAAAATTTCATGGAATTTTGTGAAAAGAAAATGATTTTGAAGAAGAAAGGATATTTTCCTCAAGAATCCATTTCAAGTGTTTTATCAAAACCATTTTCCATCTAAGATGACATTATTTCATATGTGTATGTTTCAAGTATAATGTATCTATAGTTTACATGGTTTCACTTTCATTATGGTGAAATGATATCCATTTGTTTTTTATGGATTATGTTATGATGGGATGATGGTTATGAATCCCATTTTATTCTTTGGGTTATGATGAATGATTTATGTTTATGTTGTGGAACACATAAGAATGATTTCATTATGAGATTGTTGGGACCTATATCTCCCTACAATGTATTGGGTAAAGATTTATATCTAATGAGATAGACATGGGTAGAACGGTAAGTTAATTCGGTTCAGTGATACAGGACTGGAATGGGGAATGAACTCGATTCAGAAAGGGACTTTGTCCACTAAGATGGTCTTGGCAGCAATGCCTTGGATACTATGGAAATCATATCTTGTGATTAATGGTTTCTACAATTACATGTTTTATCCCCATGCTATTTGATCATGATTAATGTTCCTTTATGATCTATGCCTTACATACTACCAAAATTTATTTCACAACTCAAGATTTTGATGTTAAAACTTTATGTTCATGTTTTGAAGTTCAAATGTATATGGTTTGTTTTATTTTCTCTATGCTTACCCTTACTGAGAATTTAAGCTCACCCTTTTTATGTTTTATTTTCCCCAGGATATAAAGAAAGGTTTTAGTTAAGAAAAAAAAGGGAATATATTTATGGGAGATGTTGAAGATCTTTCACCAAGATTAGAAGATTATTTTCCAAGTTTCCAAATACACTAAACTATTACGGTCCTTTGGTGTCTGTTTTTGTTATGTATTAAGTATTCCACAAAAGAAATGTAATTTCTATGTACGTCAAGCTTTGGGTCTCTATATGAAACACATAGATTGGAAGAGAATATAAGACCCCAATACATTAAAATATATTTATTTTCAAATAAATTTAATTTCTTATAAATCTTACGATACACATAATAATGTGTTTCATTGATAGTCTGTGTTACATGGAAGACAGAGTTTTATTGAACAACAATATAATATAACTATTATTATTTAATATGATATTTATCTTTTATCTATTGGAATGGTGGGAACGAATATGATTAACTAACTTATGAATATATAAATTTTATGCACATTTATTGGTTATCTATTTATTATAAATAATAGTCATTATCTTTTAAAATTAAAAAAAATGCATTTAGAAAAACTGTATTTTCCTAAAATATAGTTTAGTCGTGCTTGGAACACATAATTTAAAAATAATTTTTAAAAATTTTAAAGAATTTATATGGAAAAATAAGTTTAATTTTTTAAATCATAATATAAAAATTATATTACTATATTATTTTGGATTTTTTGTGAAGTTTCATTTTTTGATAAATATTGAAAAATGATGAATTTTAATTAAAAAATAATTTTTGTTTAAATAATTTATAATTTAAAATAATATATTGTAATGGTTTTAAAGTAATATTGGTTTAAATATATATAAATTAATCTAATTTAGGTCACTATAATCATTTCAATATTGAATTTTGATATAAAAACATTTAAAATGTTTGAACAGATTCACTTTAAAAACTTATTTTCTTGTCGTGCATGTAGAATTAATTTTCAATTAAATTCTTCCACTTCTGGGAGTTTAATTTTGAAATATACATTTAATATTTTAATTATAATATTTATATTATATTATATATTCATATTAATTTTTTACCACAATTATTAGTGAAAACACTGACAATTAAATATTGTGATTATGGTTAAAATGAGGTTTTGTGCATCACATGAGTTTGTAATAAAATAAATTTTACACACACATATGTTTTTTATCAAATAAATTGGATTTTATATTTTGAATCAGTAGGTATAAATTATCTAATAAAACTCATTTAAATTTTATTCTTAAAGGATTAATTACCTAGGAAAATAAAAATATACAAGTAACCATGGTAAAAACAAAAATGGGTAAAATTTGAGAAATCATAAAGAAAAAAATAACATTATACTTGTGGGTATTTATAAGAATATCACTCCTCCTCAGCTATAAATGGGTGCTCACACCCCCCCCCCCCTTATTTACACCTCTAGAAAAATTATTTCATAAAAAAACATGAAAATTCACTTACAAATTTAGTACCTCTCATCCTAGAAAACATATTTTGGGAATAAATTCAACCTTTTAAGGCTTTAGCACAAACCTAATGAGGATAACCAAAGAAGAGGTAATGTTCTTCAATGAGCGTATTTATTTTATTTCATTATAAAAATCATTAAATTATTATTATAACGTGATTATATAATGAAATAAGTATCATATATATTTAAATATTTTTTTATGTTATTGGTATGACCGACAACTTCACACACTTCCATCAAATGGGTTACAAAATCATCATTTGTGTGAATAGTGAACTACCACCTTGCAAACCGCTGTCGTTCATTTTTTCATTTCCACCTCTCAAAGTTGGGTATGATGATTGTTATAAAGTATATATATTATATTTTTTAAAATATTTCTACCTATGGATTTATTATATCATAACTTTTTACCTTTAATTCTATGGGATATAAAATAACTCTGCTCGTGTGTAAGGTAGGTTACTGCCTTACAAAGCGATGTGATTCGTCTTTCACAAATGATTCTCATGAAAGGTTATAGGGGCGAAACAATTATTTAATAAATGTAATAATTATGATATTAATGACATATTTATCATTTTTTATAAATAATATATCATTTCATATTCTTACTTATTCACTCAATGAAAAATGATAACATCGTTTGTGTACATGTGGACTACCACCTTCACAAAGTGATGTGACTCTCTTCTCATCACCACACCACATTAATGATATATATAATTATATAAAATATTATTAAGTATATTAATATCATTATATAATTGTAAAATATTTCTTACCTCCTTTACCCTATGATCATTGGAAAATTGAAATGTTACTCATGCGTATGTACGATCTACCGTATCTGTGATCGTAACATACTTCATTTTTCATAACCATAATTCACAATTGTTATAATTTATATATAAATATTATAATTATTCAATTATTATTATTATGAAGATGATAGAATAGGAATATATGTTCCAGAACCAGATCATTCATGAAAAATCATGCATGGGAAAACAACGCAATTGTCACCTGAAAAAATGAAAATAATGAATGATTATTGATGAATGGGTGATAATATGTTATAATAAGATCATATATGACATTATAAATATTATTATGGTTCTTTCATAAGTTAATAAAATGTTCAGAAACTATATATGAGGTCAAATCAAGTTCAACCCAAAGGAAGTGTAAAGTAAGGGATTTTTGTCTCAATTTTCCTTCTTCAAGAAGTATGTTATATTATAAACCTATATTATTTAATAATGTGTATATACACACCATTTAACATGTAATATAACGAATACTTAATTATTCAAAGTATTCTATGTTTTAATTTTAATTATTTCATCTAAGTTGATTTGACATGAAAATTACCAAATGGTAGGAGTGATTGTAAAATCTCACTTTTTTGTGATTTTTAACTTTATCTTGAAACAATTACCTTCTCATAATAATTTTTCATAGGAAAATAAATTTTCCTTAAATATAAATCTTCTTGTACAATTTATATTATTATTTCCTAAACCATAAAAAAAACTAACATATAGTGTCTACTTTGAATGTTATTTGATTAACTGTGGAAATATGGATAAATTTGTATCCTTTACTAAATATGTATAATTGATAAGGCACACTATTTATGAATTAAATAGATTATTAGATATGTTATGAATGATTTTGAAATTTAATATATGGGTTGGGGATTGGTCAATGAAATCTCATCGATGCATCGATAGTCTTAGGATACAAAATCATCTGGCCAAACCCTAGGTGTTTGTAACTAGTATGTTTTAAACTGTCTTATGAAAGTTCTTGATAGTAGTATTCTATAAAACATATTTTGAAATTTATTTAACGTAAAGTTATCACATTTCTTGGAAACAACACATTTGATAATTATGCATTTACTTCATTTAGAATTCAGTTTTTATTATCCAATATATTTTTACATTGATATTATATTTGGATGCATTTTATTTTCAGTTTATTGACAAAATGGAATGTGTTTTGAGTTATTTACTTGGACATATTGATTATTTCTTATATTACTATGATATTTAAGTTATTTAAATAGAATTTTTGTTTAGTTATTTACCTTTACATATTGATTATACTTATTGATTCATTATAGATTCTATTATACTTAACCCTTGCTGATAATTTAAGATCTCCCTTATCTTATTTCCTTTCTCAGGAATCCATAAAGTGTACTATATATGATATACAAGGATATTATAGATAGAATAATTTTATTATTGAAATAAAATTATGTTATAATATTTTTATTAAAATTTAATGTAATAATAAAGTGTGTATCTAGCTTACCAAGACATTTAAACTATTTGATCCTTCATGATTTAATTCCTTGTATTTATGCCAATTTATTTGTAGCAGGCACCGGCTCCGTGCTTTTGGAGTCAGAGTCTCTGAAATTTGTATTATAATAAGTTTACTAGAAACCTTTGGAATTAGATATAGTAATACATAGATTAGGGAACATGACCATATGATATAACTTGAGGATAAGTATAGTAGAACATCCTAAAATTGTGGTAAGGTAGAGATTATGTTTTTTTTTCTAACAAAACATCAATGAATGTATACTAAAAGTGGACATGTATCTTTCATAGATATACCTAGGGGTAATATCTCTAAAAAGGGAACATTTTTCTTGACCCAATCATCACCTAGTGACCAAAAATGATTCTTACTATGCACATATTTTGACACTCCCAAAGGATATTTTTGGGTAATTCACATTTTTTTTACAAAATATTATAATTTATTTGGATATATAATGAAAATTAATGTTCAAGGTTAAACCCTAGACCAAGGAATAACAAATGCTGAAAAAAATAGATAATTTATTTGTGTAAAAATATTTTACCAATGGTATTTGGTTAAAATAATTATGAAACATATAAGGATTGTGTTATATTTTAGAAGCACATGTGTATTTATTAACTTAGGAGTTTTTAATAACATCATAGGTTTATGAGTTTAAGGTTTATCATAAGTTAAAATTATTTAACACCCCATTTAAAATTTTGTGTGGTAGGAATCTCATAAGATTAAGGAAACTTTGGGAGAAATTTAGGGAAAGTATATGCTTTAGTGTAAAATTTATTTGATAAAAACGGTTTTACATTTTACAGAAATAAGTTAAAAGGTCACTACTGGAAATAATGATTTTCCCAAAATTTGTATACCAACGGTTCTTTTGAACTGTTTGTATAGGTGATCTTTACCAACAGTTTGCATTAATCGTTGGTATTGATCTATAAAAACTGATTTTCCCCAACTGTTTGATGAAACCGTTGGGAAATATTGGAAGAAAATTAGTTTTCCCAACAGTTTCATCAAACCGTTGGGAAATATGGGGAAAAAATAAGTTTTCCCAATGGTTTAATGAAACTGTTGGGAAAGATTTCCCACAAATACAGACCAGCCGAACCCCAACCCAGCCCGATTGCAGACCGATTGCAAGACAGAACCTAATCGAGCTCCTGAATTCTTCTCATTCGTGACACTCTTTCCACCCAAGATCCATCTCCAATCAAACAAAATCTTATTTCAAACTTCAAATTAGAAAGTGTTACCATATTTTTAGCGTTTTTTCTCTATTTTTTTGGTGTTTGATGTTTTGATTTAGGCTAAATTAGGGTTGCTATCTACGGAACCCTTGGATTTGTTTTATGTTTTTTGTTCTACACTTCAAACACAGTAAAGGGTTTGTTTAGTGAGGTGATATGGTACTTTTGGTGGAATTTTTTTTAGTTTAAAATTGGATTTTGATTTGGATGAATTTATGTTTCAATTTGAGGTGGGGGAGGGTGTGCAGATGGGGTGGGGGAGGATGTCGAGGGCTATCCAAGTGGGTTGGGGGAGGGGTTGTCTAGGTAGGGTGGAGAGGGGGCTGGGTTGTCCAAATGGGGTGGGGGGAGGGCTGTTTGGGGTGGGGGAGGGGATTTCTAGGTAGGGTGGGGGAGGGGGCTGTCTAGGTTGGGTTGGGGAGGGGCTGGGTTGTCCAAATGGGGTGTGGGTAGGGCTATTGGGGTGGGGGAGGGGCTGTTTAGGTAGGGTGGGGGAGGGGTTGTCTAGGTAGGGTGGGGGAGGGGGTGGGTTGTCCAAATGGGGTGGGGGTATGGCTGTTTGGGGTGGGGGAGGGGCTTTCTAGGAAGGGTGGGGGAGGGGGCTATCTAGGTAGGGTGGGGGAGGGGCTGGGTTGTCCAAATGGGGTAGGGGTAGGGCTATTTGGGGTGGGGGAGGGTGTGCAGGTTGGTTGGGGGAGGGTGTCCAGGTAGGGTTGTCCAAGTGGGGTGGGGAGGGTGTGTAGGTGGGGTGGGGGAGGGGATGTCTAGGTAGGGTGGGGGGGATGGGTTGTCCAAGTGGGGTGACGGTAGGGCTATCTAGGTGGGTTGGGGGTGGGTTTTCCAAGTGGGTTTTGGAGGGTAGGGGTGTCCAAGTATGGTGGGGGGCTGGGTTTTCCATGTGGGGTGGGGGTAGGGCTGTCCAAGTGGGGTGGGTGGGGTGGGGGTAGGGTTGTCCAAGTGGGGTGGAAACCCTAAATTCATTATTTTAATTGAATATTTGGTCTATTTTATTAGGGATTAGGTGTATGATGCATTCCCATTCCTATTATTGGGTGGTTTTAATCAAAATTTATGATGTTGGAACCATTTATGATGTTGTTGTCTCTATTTAATCTCATTTCCCCTAACCTAACATTAAATTCTATATCACATTTGGTTTCTGTTTTTTTTTAATTTCCAGTTATGTTATTTGTGGTCGATGATTGTCTCATGTTAATTGTTTTCAATGGTTTGGCGTGGAAATTGGTCATTTAATGTGACTTTTCCAAATGGGGGTGCCTTGAGAATACTCCAAATATTTGTTAAAAATGATCAAAAGGATTTTATTATTTAAAATAGATTTCGAAAGATATTTTCTATTAAAGTTCAATCCTATTGAATTGTTTATGACAAAATGACTTATATAAATTCTTTTTACAGAATGGAAAGAAGTTGGATGTATGAAACCGATCGGATCTGAAGTGATTTTCAAAACAATTTGGAGAGATTTATATATTTTTCATTTCACAATGCTTCAGATAGTGGTCGCATACACTGCCCATGTTCCAATTGTGTTGGTAGACCTTGGTTGAGCTGTGAAGAATTCCGCTACAACATAACCAAAAATGGTTTTCAAGCAAACTACTTTGTGTGGTATCACAATGGGGATAAAAAGAAATCTCAAATTGGTGGTGATCGAAATGAAATGACTGTAATGGAGAATTTGTTAGATGATCAGTTTCAGTTTATTCTTCATCATGAAAAAGAAAGGATTTCGACTCAAGAAGACTTCGATATGAGAACAGCTGATGCATCTAGTGAAAATGATGATATTGATAGGGTGAAAAAATTTAATGATACTGCCACGACTCCAATATATAGACAATACAATATAATGAAAAATCTAGAATTTTTAATCCGATTGTTTCATGGGAAAACTATGTATGGGATTTCTAATACAGTAATCGATTACATTCTTACCCTCTTGAAGGATTTACTTCCAGAGGATGCAGATATTCCCTCAAACCACTATATGGCATGGAAGTTAGTTGAGGAACTTGTATTTTCAAGAAACAAAATTCATGCTTGCCCGAAAGATTACAGTTTATTCTGGGAGGAAACCGCTGAACGAAATGATTGTATAAAATGTGGCACGTCCCGCTGGAAGTCAAAATCTGATGGAACACCATCCCGTGTTCCACAGAAAGTAATGTGTCACTTTCCATTGATCCCCAGACTCCAAAATAATTTTATTTTTGATGACATATCAATAAAAATGAGATGGAATGATACCGAGAGAAAGAAGACTAATGATGAGTTGGTTCATCCTGTAAATAGATTTGCATAGCAGAGATTTCATGCTCGACATCCTGATTTTATAGCTGACATGCGTAATGTAAGGCTGGGTCTTTCATGTGATGGTTTTAATCATTTTGGGTAGATGCTTACTTCGCACATCAAATTGTTATGCCAGTACATTAGATAGTAGACCGCGATTTGAAAATGTGGGTTATTATGGATTCATTGAGAAAATAATAATATTGGATTATTACTCTCATGGATGAGTCACATTAATGAAATTCCATTGGTTTGATTCGATGATGAGACATGGTACATTTATTGATGATTGTGGATTTTGAGTAATTAATATGACTCGAACTATTTCTACCGAAGAACCATATGTGTTGGCATCAATGGATAAACAAGTTTTTTATGTCAAAGGCCAACTTAGACCTGAATTTGGTTTCATAGTTGAAGTAATTCCAAGACATATTTTTGATAATGGTGATGATGGAATTGACACTGTCCCTATTACCATTGGAACCAATCCATTTATTTATTTTGATGACTCCAATAGCTCAATTTTCAGAGTTGATTGTGAACCTAAAGTTGTGGTTGAAAATATATAGAATCGTTCATCCATGTTATAAGTTTTTTTGGTTTACCTCGAGTTGGGTTGTTAAGGTTGGTAATATTCAAATTTATTCAGTATTGATCACAAATATGTTTTAGCTGACTTGATTGTTATGTGAATTTTCAATGTTTATTGGTTTCTATTTTATTTGAATTGCATTTTCTAATTTGGAATTGAACTATATTCAAACGTAGTAAAACAATATTTCTAACTTGGTGAACATGACAACTTGTATGATTTATTAAATTCATTCAAGATCTTCTAAAACAATTGATAGTAAAATTACCAATGAATCCCCCTATTTCCTCATATATTTAGTTTTTTGGTTTACACATTAGTTTCCTTTTTCTAAATAATTACATATTTGTTTTCAAAAGTAGGAAATGCAGCCAATTGAAGAGAGACGAAGGAAAAGAATAATGGAGAACAATCATCGGATGGAGGAGATGGGTGTTACACTCTTAGTGCCTATAGTGAGTACTTTATTTCAAATATATATATATATTTAAAGAATATATAATTTCATGTGATTAATTTTTTTGTAATCATTTTTGTAGGATCCACCTATACGTTGACAGTTATTCGACGAGGAGCCTAGTACGGGTTCTAGTACTCAGGCCGGTGGTACGAGGAGGGTTCATACCAAAGGTGGATGATCAGCTGCGCATGCCCGACTAGACCCTACCCCTCCCACTGACATGTCATCCTTCCCACATTCTGATCCTATTGTGTCATTAGGGACACACGGGATATTTAGTCCTCCCATGTTTTTACTACCTTCTGCATCTTATGCCCAATCATTTTCACATCCCATGATGATTCCCACTCCACAGTCAGAATCTGGTCATACTGTTGTACAATCTTCTTTTCCTTATACTTCTGTCTCTCCAAGATTATATATTCCATCGTATTCGACTCCTATTCCACCACAGGGTGTTCCATCAGTTTCTGTTGATCCGGTGGCGCTCAACGATCAGACTGGCACAATTATATTTATAAAACCCTTAAAAAAATTATAGAAATATTTTTTTTCATTATAACATATTTTGATAAAATATTTGTTTTTTTTTCATGACAGATACATATACTGATAGGAGGCGGGGGCAGGGGTGTACACGCATGCGTTTGGTGTGGAACTTCCACTCACAGGTTATGGTGGACTACAGTGAAGACAACCAAATGGTTGAGAAATCAGGGCCGCAATGTCGGAGTTTTTTGGCGACACTTGCCAAATACTCCAACATAATTCATGTCAGCCCACTGTCATGGAGACATTTTCCACATGAGTTTAAGGATTGATCTTGGGTAGAGATATGGGTAAAAAAATCTGTTGTATTTAATGCCATGATTTATTTTTGTATTTATATGAATTAATATTTTGATGTCAGCTTCGATTTAATTTTCCCGATGGTGAGGGTGCTCGAACGGAACGTCTAAAGGATTTAGGTGATCTTTGGAGAGCCTACAAGCATGAGTTGTATATTGGCTGGCATTCTAGAGTTGGCACTGAGTTAGAGGCGGTACCAGTGGTGGATGATTGTCCTATAGAGCAGTATCGTCAGATGATTACTCATTGGACGAGTACCCAGTTTAAGGTATGAATTACATTTAAGGTATTTAAATAATAACTTTCATGTTTTGATTTAATATTATCCTTTTAATTATCAAATTTTATTTAGGAATAATTTGGAAAAAATAAAAAAACATTGATGCAAAAAAATACCACCACACACTAGGACGTACGATGATGCCGGATCATGAGAGGAAGAAGGTATGACAATTTTTTATAAGTTTTCTTTACGACATACATTTTCTTTTGTTTTCTCAATTATTTAATTGTTTGCTAATGTTTTCATATAAATTTATTTTTCAATGTCATGGTAGAGGAAAATACATAATATTGAAGGACGTGTGCCACGAGCAAAACTGTTTTGCTCGAGTAGACAGAAAAAGGATGGAAGTGTCGTCAACGAAGCGACTCAGCAGCAGATTTTAAGTTTTAATCTATTGATTTTATATTTTAATATCTATTTTTTAACATAATAATATATTTATATTTGTAATAGGTTTCTTTAGAGGCCCTCGATTCCCAAGAACTAGGCAATTTTGGGCCAACAGATCACTTAAATAAGGTTTTAGGAAAGAAGCATCATGGCAGAGTACGCTGTCGACCTAGGATAGCCCCGATGAGGTATTGGCCCTCCTCAAGTATGAGTTATAGTGCCATCGAGCTTTAGAATGTTAGGGCACAGGAAGAATAGGCTGAGAAAAGGGCCACATAGACGGTAGAACAGACTTCTAGGGAAAACAGTGTGTTTATGAAGTTTATTGAAGTTCTATGTCCAACACTTCCAGCAGAGGCCAACCCAGCTTTTTATGAGTATATGTCATAGATACATTCTATACATGGTGCACTAGGTGGCAGTTCTAGTGGTGGTCAGGATGATGTCTAGCTTCACGATGATGGTGGTGAGGAGCCTGATGCATAAGAGGAGGGAGAGGAGGAGGGAGAGGCGGGTGGCGAGGGTGTTGAGGAGGGAAATGAAGATGATGGGGACGAGGACGAGGGTGATAATGATGGTGATTATGGTGATGGTGATGTGGGAGAAATTGATCCATTACATTTTTTACTAATATTAGTGAGATTTTTTATTTAATCTATTCTAGTTGTTGGTTCTATCTAGACTCATAGTATAGTATTGAAGTTGAGTTATTTTTGTACATTATCTGTTTTTATAGATGTTGTTGTCTTTTAGTGGTTGTGTGTTTGGGAACCCCCCCCCCCCCCCCCCTCCTTCTTAGACCCTGGAAAACCCCCAACCATCCTCCTTGGACCCCGAACACCCCCCCCCCCCCCTGACAGCACCCCGAACAGCCCCCCCACCCTCCTCCCTGGACCCTGGATAGCCCCCCTTACAACCCCCCCCCCCCCCCCCCCCGACAGCCCCCTACCCTCCTCCTTGGACACCGAACAACCCCACAAACACCCCCCGCACATCCCCCTGCACAGCCCCCCCCCCCCACCATCCTCCTTGGTCCCCAGACAGCCCCCCGGGAAACCCACCGGACAACCCCCCAGACATCCCCACCGGACAGCCCCCCACCCTCCTTAATTTCATTTACTACTAGAAAATCTATAATATATATTTTATTTATTTTCATCATGATAATAAATGTAAATCACATTTACACATCTAATCAATATCATAGATACTTGGTATGTTATAAAAGAGATGTATTCATTGGGCATGACATTTTTAGCTATGAAATGTTTCATAGCATGATAAACTAAAATCAAATCCATACTAAGAATGATAAAAAAATATTATATATGAATGTCCACAAGATTTTAAGTAAATACCATTCCACTAGGAGACACATGAGGATTACCATAAAATGGACAACATTTTAAGTACATATAGAAAACTGACCAAACACATTCGATTTCTATTGAAACTTTAGGAGAACTATCCATGGGTCATATGTGACGTGTAAGAGTCAACCCCGCCTCAATCCGAGGCGCGGTGTGGCCGACACCATTCAGAGTGTCTCACTTTTGTTTAAAATGGACAGGATTATAAGTGAAATGAACAAATGACATACGGAAAACCAACCAAATGCATTCAAAATGAGTTGATGTTTTAGGACAATGATATGTGGGTCATATGTGACGTGTACGAGTCAACCCGGGCTGAATCTGAGGCACGGTGTGGCTGGGATCACTCTAAGTGGCTCCCTTTTTTTAAAATGGAAAACATTTTAATTACATATAGAAAACCGAACAAATGCATTTGGTTTCCATTTAATCTTTAGGATAACGATCCATGGGTCATTTGTGACATGTAAGAATCAACCCCGCCACAATCTGAGATGCAGTGTGGCCGGCACCACTCAAAGTTTCTGTCTTTTATTTCAAAAGGACGTCATTTTAATTGAAAAACATCAACTGGCATACGAAAAACTGACGAAATGCATTCGGATTGTGTCGATAATTTAGCACAACGATCCATGGGTCATATGTGACATGTACAAGTCAACCCCACCTCAATCTGAGGTGCAGTGTTGCCGACACCATTCAGAGTGTCTCTCTTTTGTTTAAAATGGATGGGATTATAAGTGAAAAGAACAACTGACATACGGAAAACAAACCAAACGCATTCAAAATGTGTTTATTCTTTAGTAAAATGATCCATGGGTCATATGTGATGTGTAAATGTCAACCCGAGCTCAATCTGAGGCATGGTGTGGCCGAGATCACTCTAAGTGGCTCCCTTTTGTTTAAAATGGACAACATTTTAAGTACATACGAAATACTGACCAAACACATTCTGTTTCCATTAAAAATTTAGGAGGATGATCCATGGGTCATATGTGACCTATACTAATCAACCCTACCTCAATCTGAGACACAGTGTGGCCGGCACCACTCAAAGTGTCTATCTTTTGATTCAAAAGGACGTCATTTTAATTGAAAAACATCAACTGGCATATAGAAAACTGACCAAACGCATTCAGATTGTGTAGATACTTTATCACAACGATCCACGGGTCATATGTGACGTGTATGAGTCAACCCTACCTCAATCTGAGGCACGGTGTGGCTGATACCATTCAGAGTGTCACTCTTTTGTTTAAAATGGACGAGATTATAAGTGAAAAGAACAATTGACATACAAAAAACTGACCAAATGCATTTGAAATGTGTTGATGCTTTAGGAAAACGATCCATGGGTCATATGTGACGTGTACGAGTCAACTTGGGCTTAATCCAAGGCACGGTATGGCTGGGATCACTCTAAGTGGCTCCATTTTGTTTAAAATGGATGACATTTTAAGTACATATGGAAAACTGACCAAAATAATTTGGCTTCCGTTGAAACTTTAAGAGAATGTTTCATGGGTCATATGTGACATGTACGAATCAACCCCGCCTCAATCTGAGACGTGGTGTGGATGGCACCACTCAAAGTGTCTGTCTTTTGTTTCGAAAGGACGTCATTTTAATTGAAAAACATCAACTGGCATACAGAAAACCGACCAAACGCATTCGGATTGTGTCGATAATTTATGACAATGATCGACGGGTCATATGTGACCTGTACGAGTCAACCTCGCCTCAATCTGAGGTGTGGTGTGGTCAATAACATTCAGAGTATATCTCTTTTGTTTAAAATGGACGGGATTATAAGTTAAAAGAACAACTGACATACAGAAAACCGACCAAAAACATTCAAAATGTGTTGATACTTTAGAAAAACGATCCATGGGTCATATGTGATGTGTAAGAGTCAACTCTGGCTTAATCCGAGGAACGGTGTGGCCGAGATCACTCTAAGTGTCTCCCTTTTGTTTAAAATGGACAATATTTTAAGTACATATGAAAAGATGACCAAACGCATTCGGTTTCCATTGAAACTTTAGGAAAACGATCCATGGGTCATATGTGACGTGTAAAAATCAACCACGCCTCAATCTGAGATGTGGTGTGGCTGGCACCACTCAAAGTGTCTGTTTTTTGAATCAAATGGACGTCATTTTAATTGAAAAACATCAACTGGCATACAGAAAACTGACCAAATGCATTCAGATTGTGTCAATACTTTAGGACAACGATCCATGGGTCATATGTGACGTGTACGAGTCAACCCCGCCTCAATCCGAGGCTCGGTGTGGCCGAAACCATTAAGACTTTTTCTCTTTTGTTTAAAATGGAAGGGATTATAAGTGAACATAACAACAGACATATGAAAAACTGACCAAACGCATTAAAAATGTGTTGATGTTTTAGAAAAACGATACATGGGTCATATGTGATGTGTACAAGTCAACCCGGGCTCAATCCGAGGCATGGTGTGACCGGGATCACTCTAAGTGGCTCCCTTTTGTTTAAAATGGACAACATTTTAAGTACATATGGAAAACTGACCAAATGCATTCGGATTCCATTGAAACATTAGGAGAACGATCCATGGGTTATATGTGACATGTTCGAATCAACCGCCTCTCAATCTGAGATGTGGTGTGGCCGGCACCACTCAAAGTGTATGTCTTTTGTTTTAGAAGGACGTCATTTTAATTGAAAAACATCAATTGGCAAACGGAAAACCGACCAAATGCATTCGGATTGTGTCAATACTTTAGCACAATGATCCATGGGTCATATGTGACGTGTAAGAGTCAACCCCGCCTCAATTCGAGGCACAGTGTTGCCGACACCATTCAGAGTGTCTCTCTTTTGTTTAAAATAGACGGGATTATAAGTGAAAAGAACAACGAACATACGAAAAACTGAACAAACACATTCGAAATGTGTTTATGCTTTAGGAAAACGATGCATGGGTCATATGTGACGTGTACGAGTCAACCTGAGCTCAATCCAAGGCATGGTGTGGTTGTGATCACTCAAAGTGGCTCCCTTTTGTTTAAAATGGACAACATTTTTCATACAAATGGAAAACTGACCAAAAATATTCAGTTTCTATTGAAACTTTAGGATAATGATTCATGGGTCATATGTGTCCTGTATGAACCAACCCGCCTCAATATATGACATGGTGTGGCCCGCACCACTCAAATTGTTTGTCTTTTGTCTCAAAAGGACGTCATTTTAACTGAAAAACATCAACTGGCATACGGAAAACCTACCAAACACATTCGTATTGTGTCAATACTTTAGCACAATGATCCACGGGTCATATGTGACATGTACAAGTCAACCCCGCCTCAATATGAGCCGCAGTGTAGCCAACACCATTCACAGTGTCTCTCTTTTGTTTAAAATGGACGCGATTATAAGTGAAAAGAACAACTGACATATGGAAAATTGAACAAACCCATTCGAAATGTGTTGATGCTTTAGGACAACGATCCATGGGTTATATGTGACGTGTAAGAGTCAACCCGGTCTCAATCTGAGTCACGGTGTCGCCGGGATCACTCTAAGTGGCTCCCTTTTGTTTAAAATGGACAACATTTTAAGTACAAAATGAAAACTGAGCAAAATCATTTGGTTTTCGTTGAAACATTAGGAGAACGATCCATGTTTCATATGTGACGTTTAAGAATCAACCCCGCCTCAATTTGAGACGCGGTGTGGCTGGCACCACTCAAAGTGTCTGTCTTTTGTTTCAAAAGAACGTCATTTTAATAGATAAACATCATTTGGCATATGGAAAACCGACCAAACACATTCAGATTTTGTCGATACATTAGCACAACGATCCACAAGTCATATGTGACGTGTATAAGTCAACTCCGCCTCAATCTGAGGCGTGGTGTGGCTGACACCATTTAGAGTGTCTCTCTTTTGTTTAAAATGGATGGGATTATAAGTGAAAAGAACAACTAACATACGAAAAACTGACCAAACGCATTTGAAATGTGTTTATGCTTTAAGAAAATGATCCATGGGACATCTGTGACGTGTACGAGTCAACCTGGGATCAATCTGAGTCACGGTGTGGTCGGGATCACTCTATGTGGCTCCCTTTTGTTTAAAATGGACAAAATTTTAAGTACATACAGAAAACTGACCAAACACATTCGGTTTCTATTGAAACAATAGGAGAATGATCCATGGGTCATATGTGACATGTACAAATCAACCTCGCCTCAATCTAAGATGTGGTGTGGCCGGAACCACAAAAAGTGGCTATCTTCTGTTTCAAAAGGACGTAATTTTAATTGAAAAACATCAACTGGCATACAGAAAACTTACCAAACACATTCGGATTGTGTAGATACTTTATCACAATGATCCACAGGTCATATGTGACGTGTACGAGTCAACCCTTCCTCAATCCAAGGCGCGGTGTGGCCGACACCATTCAGAGTGTCTCTCTTTTGTTTAAAATGGACGGGATTATAAGTGAAAAAAACAACTGACATACGGAAAACCGACAAAATGCATTCAAAATGTGTTGATGCTTTAGGGAAATGATTCATGGGTCATATGTGACGTTTACGAGTCAACCTGGGTTCAATCCGAGGAACGGTGTGGCTGAGATCACTCTAAATGGATCCCTTTTGTTTAAAATGGACAACATTTTAAGTACATATGGAAAACCGACCAAACGCATTCATTTTTCATTGAAACATTAGGAGAACGATCCATGGGTCATATGTGACATGAACAAATCAACCCCACCTCATTCTAAGAGGCGGTGTGGCCAGCACCACTCAAAGTGTCTGTATTTTGTTTCAAAAGGACGTCATTTTAATTGAAAAACATCAACTAGCATACAAAAAACCGACCAAATGCATTCATATTGTGTCGATACTTTAGCACAATGATCGACAGGTCATATGTGACGTGTACGAGTCAACCTCGCCTCAATCCGAGGTGTGGTGTGGCCGACACCATTCAGAGTGTCTCTCTTTTGTTTAAAATGGACGGGATTATAAGTGAAAAGAACAACTGACATACGGAAAACCAACCAAATGCATTCGAAATGTGTTGATGATTTAGGAAAACAATCCATGGGTCATATGTGATTTGTACGAGTCAACTCAGGCTCAATACGAGGCACAGTGTGGTTGGGATCACTCTAAGAGGCCCCCTTTTGTTTAAAATGGACAACATTATAAGTATATATGGAAAACCGACCAAACGCATTTGGTTTCTGCTGAAACTTTAGGAGAACGATCCATGGGTCATATGTGATGTGTACGAATCAACTCCGCCTCAATCTAAGACATGGTGTGGCCGTCACCACTGAAATTGTTTGTCTTTTGTTTCAAAAGGACGTCATTTTAATTGAAAAACATAAACTAGAGTATGGAAAACCGACGAAAGGCATTCGGGTTGTGTCGATACTTTTTCACAATGATCCACGGGTCATATGTGACATGTACGAGTCAACCCCGCCTCAATCTGAGGTGCGGTGTGGCCGACACCATTCAGAGTGTCTCTCTTTTTTTTTAAATGGATGTGATTATAAGTGAAAAGAACAACTGACACACGAAAAACTGACCAAATGCATTCTAAATGTGTTGAAGCTTTAGGACAATGATCCATGGATTATATGTGATGTGTACGAGTCAACCTGGGCTTAATAAAAGGCATGGTGTGGCCGGGATCACTCTAAGTGGCTCCCTTTTTTTTAATGGACAACATTTTAAGTACATACGAAAAATCAACCAAACGCATTCAGTTTCCGTTGAAACTTTAGGAGAATGATCCATGGGTCATATGTGACGTGTAAAAATCAACCCCGCCTCAATCTGAGATGCGGTGTGGTTGGCACCACTCAAAGTGTCTGTCTTTTGTTTCAAAAGGACGTCATTTTAATTGAAAAATATCAACTGGCATACGGAAAACCGACCAAATGCATTCAGATTGTGTCGATACTTTAGAAAAATGATCCACCGATCATATGTGATATGTATGAGTCAACCTCGCCTCAATCCAAGGTTCGGTGTGGCCGACACCATTCATATTGTCTCTCTTTTGTTTAAAATGGACAGGATTATAAGTGAAAAGAACGACTGACATAAGGAAAACTGACCAAACGCATTCGAAATGTATTTATGCTTTAGGAAAATGATCTATGGGTCATATGTGATGTGTATGAGTCAAACCGGGCACAATCCGAGGCTCGGTGTGGCCAAGATCACTCTAAGTGGCTCCATTTTGTTTAAAATGGACAACATTTTAAGTACATATGGAAAACTGACCAAATGCATTCAGTTTCAATTGAAACTTTAGGAGAACGATCCATGGGTCATATGTGATGTGTACAAATCAACCCCGCCTCAATCTGAGGGGCGGTGTGGCCGGAACCACTCAAAGTGTCTGTCTTTTCTTTAAAAAGGACGTCATTTTAAATGAAAAACATCAACTGGCATACGGAAAACTGATCAATTGCTTTTGGAATATGTTGATACTTTAGGAAAATGATCGATTGGTCATTTGTGACGTGTACGAGTTATCCTCGCCTCAATCCGAGGCACGGTGTGGTCGGTATCACTCCAGGTGTATGTATTTTGTTTAAAATGGACATCATTTTAGGTAAAAATATATGGTATTTGAAAAACCGATCAAATTGTGAATTGAATTCCAGATTCCACATATAATTGTCGTCTAAATTTTAAATTGAATTTTAAATGAATTATGTATTTTTATAATTACATTATGAATTCTAATTTAATTATGGATGTGTATAGTTCCAGGATGCATTATATGTTAAATGTGTATGAATTTGTTCTCTATATGTATGTGTTAGTTGGTTATTGCAGGTACAATAATTGTATAAGTATTTGTTAGTTTATTGCAGGTATAATAATTGGATTGAAAATGAGAAGTAATGCACAAAATGAGACCTGGTGCGAAAATTTCAGACCTGCTGTGCAAATTTCAATCTCTTGTGCAATTTTCATAGCATAGGTTATGCCAACGGTTTCAAACCGTTGACATAGAATCTCTGTGGTTTTATTTTACCAATGGTTCTATGAACCATTGGGAAAGAGGAAGACTACTTGGGCTTTCCAAACGAGCCGAACCATTGGGAAAAACTTTCCCAACGGTTTGGCAGAACCATTGGGATAGGTTAATTTTTCCCCACCCTATCCCAATGGTTCACTGTAAACTATTGGGAAAAGCTTTCCCAATGGCTTACTTCCCTATGGTTTGCAGAACCGTTGGTATAACATATATCAACGGTTCT
Source organism: Viscum album (assembly GCA_963277665.1). NCBI lineage: Eukaryota > Viridiplantae > Streptophyta > Magnoliopsida > Santalales > Viscaceae > Viscum > Viscum album. The sequence goes on from OY728153.1 coordinate 1,245,313,644, forward strand.
GCAGCCTTTCCCAACAGTTTAGAACCTTTGGGAAAGACTGTATTTCCAGTAGTGGGTACTGATAATCTTAGGGTTGATATGAACATTAATTACATTGTAATTATAGTCAAATAAGATTATTATACATTATAAAAAAGAACATGTATTGAAAACCATAACAAAAAGGTTGTTTAATTATTATTTTATTTAAAGGATGTCCATCATATTTTTTTTGGAAACATTATTGGAATTATATTAATATAGTTTTGGAAAAGGATATCATGCATGTTAGGTGACAACCCATCGAGTCTCACAAGGCCGTTGGGCTTGATCCAATGACATAAATATGGTAAGGGTTTAGTGCCTACCACTAGCCAACGTGATATCCTGGTTAATATATGATTGTTTTTAGTTAAACAATTTGATTAATAAATATTAATGATGAACTAGTGGTATTACTTTTGAGGATTAGAGATTAATATACTAACTATATTATTTCTTAAAAATATTTAGAGATATAAGGAAAGAACTGTCACTATTTTATGGATCTTATGATCCATTAAAAGTATATTTTAGTTCTTTTGGAATAAAAACTTCATTTTTGGTTATTCATTTCTTGGAGTAATAATTGAAGTCTAAATTTTTCAATTCCTAACCAAAGGTTGAGATTCTTCTTATGAAATTGAATGAAATCAAGTAAGGATATATTCTCATGAAATTTCATCAACATTAGGAAAATGATATCAACATAAAATGATATCCAATTAACACATTTTTTGGATGATTTCAATGGCCCTTTTCAAACCTATTTTATTTATGTTTTTTAATCCCTTGACCTGAAATTGATCACTCGCAGTATTATAATAAATGACCACTATATCTATCTATAAATATTTACTCTTTTCTTCAATGTCCATGTCTTCACTTCCCACTAATGTTCTCCTACTTAGAAACCTAGTTATGTATTAATCCATATAACCATATTATTTCTTTATCTCTCTTATTAAAAGAATAATTTATCAAACCTTTTTACGATGTGGGTTTTTAAATAATGGTATTTCCAAATTTCAAACGCTTTATTTCCTAAATCAAATTTAAATTGTGAATATGTAATTTATTTATGGTGAGGGTAATATAACACCCCAATATTATAAAATAATAACATTTTATTCAATAGAGTATATGACATGAAACACCTATATTATAATATAATATAATACACCAAGAATTAGAAATATATTTCTTTTAGAATAAATTTAATTTCTTTCATAGTTTGCAATGCACATAACAATGAGTTTCTTTGATAACCTATATTACATGCAAGACCAAGCATTACCGAGCAACAATATACAATTAATATTATTATTTAATATAATAGTTATCACATAGCCATTGGAATGGTGATAATGAATATTATTAACAAACAGATGAAAATATATATTTTAAACATGTTTTTTGGTTGTTAATTGATTATAATTAATAATAATAATCTTTTAAAAGAAAAATAAATGTTTTTGAAAAAATCATATTTTCCTGAAAGATGGTTTAGTCACATTTGGATAAAATAATTTAAACTTAATTTTTAACACTTTTTTAAAATTTATATGTAAAATTAAAATTATATTTTGAAATCAGAATACCAAAATTATTTTATGATTAATTTTTAGGATTTTTATGAGAAGTTTCACTTTTTGATAATAGTGGAAAGTACTAAATTTGAATTAAAAAAACCTTTTCATTTAAATAATTTATAATGTTAAAATATATTTTTAATTATTTTAAAAGTAATATTAGTTTAATTATATTTAATAAAATCCAATTTAACTCATTAGAATCATTTTTATATTGAATTTTAATATAAAAAAATTCAACATTTTGAGCATTTTCACTTCAATAACTCGCTTTCTTGTCGCATCTATGGGATTAATTTTAAATTAAATTATACCACTCCTATTATTTGAATTGGTTGGAGTATATTACACAAGAGGGATTTGAATTGGGTATCTATAAAAAGTTCTATTAAAAAGTTCACTTAAAAATCTTCCCCAATAAAAATGAATGCAACCCATTTAATCAAGGTAATACTGTTATAACAGTTTGACTATTCGAATAACTTCTTAGAAGCTTGATTAATTCTCAGTAATATCAATGTGAGTTATTGACACAAATTTTGAATATATTCTAATGAGGAAAAATTGTTATAACTTCTATCTAAGACTAACTATGAAAGTAAAATCAAGTTTTTTCTGAAATATACAGTAAAGCAGAGAAAAAAATAAATTAGAGTCACTATGGATAAAAAAGTGGTTTAGTATAAAGACGAGACATAATCCACTCAAATTTGTGATCACCTGCCACCAAGCAGTTTATATTACTAAACTTAATCCACACCCTGGATCAGGGTAAATAATATTACACAGTACTATCCAGGTCACACAACCTCTTCCACTATTCATTATGGGTATAAACTACCAAGTCACACAAGGACCTCTTCCACACTTATTTGTGGGAGTAAATAGATTTAAGAAGGTATGAGAGGAATTATATCATGTATCCATCATTTTAATATAGGATACAGTGTGTATTTTTAATACAGACACACACACACTGCTCGAAAACTAAAAATAGTACACAATAGAGGAAAGATGATAAGAAAATGTTAGAAGTTATCTGAGTGTTATTTTATGAATATCTAGGATTTTTGGATGAAGCAAATGTGAGTATCGATACTTATTATGAAAAACAGAGTATCACAAGTCTGGTGCTTGGGTTTCTAGTCGAAGATCTAGCTCATGTTCTTCTTAGAGTGGGTACTACGAAGATGATTTTGGATTTGATCAATGGTAATCCAAACTTTTGGAATCGAGAGTGAGTGATTCCTATGTTATTCAGTTATATATTATTGCATGCATCAGTTCGATTTTCAAATACTCACTATACTGTGCATGTTGTTCCATTGTTAATCTCTTCTTTTTGTTACAGAGTGCATGTGTTGAAGCCGAAAAAATGCATGTATACTGCACCTCATACCTTGTACTGTCAGGTGACATATCTATAAAGAAACATTAATTATTTCAGTGCCTTTAAATGACTCAAATATTACTATTATAAATATAATTCAAAACAACAAAATAGATTAAATAATGGTTTCACAGTTTGTCTTGAAATGATATCACTTGGAAATAGTTTCACCACGAAATGGTGTCTTCTTATTTTCCTTTAAAGAGTGAGAAAGTCATGATGCTATAGTTTCATTGAGATCAGGAACCAGTAGCATAGATGCAGTGTTAGGATCACGGTGTTTGACCCTTTTCCAAACATTGAACGATGTCTTGGTGATGGTATCAAGGAACCAGTGTCACAAACATCATGAGATCTGAAACTGGTTTTGGTGTCTAGTTCACGGTGTCTGGGTCACGGTTTCTGGGTTATGGTGTCTGGGTTACTGTGTCTGTGGTATGGTGTTTGGGTCCTTTTCTAGAAAACCAGAACCAGTGCAAGACTCGTGATTTCTCAAACTTAACCAAATATCATTAAATAGTCTTATGTAGTAACATTCACAGAATTAATTAGACTTAATCATTCATATAATAAATCATTATATAATATAAGTAAAATAGATTACAATAATCAAATAATCAAACAATATTTTTAGGAATCAGTATCTTCTGAAAGTTTATTTAAATCATAGGGAAACCAACCATCTCTACACATGATTTAAATTAGAGTAAATAGGGTTAATAGTATTTGGGATCATTAAAACATGATTAACATATGAAGAGTCCAACAATCTCCCCCTTTTTTATGATCACAAATCATAGGAGTTTGATTTCTATTATTAGTGTGATTTCTCCCACTTTTGGTATTATCAAAAATATTATATTAAAAATATAGAAAAATGAAGGATAGTAAAGAAGATAATAGACAACAACAGTTCACATTGAATTATATAAAAATATATGTGTCGTGAAAAGCAGTTGGAAAAAGTAAAAAACATCCCTATCAAGATACTAGTTTCACTTTTCTTTATTACAAGCTATACATTATTTTCCCTTGTAAGTAGCATCAGAAAGAGAAACTGGATAATAAATATAGGTTGAATAAGGGAGTGAGCCAACTTTCAGAGAAGGAAGAAGAAGCCCTACAAAAACAGAAGGTGCCAAAGTGGGTTTGGTGGAAGACCGAGGCATGTTTTGGTCAAGGATAACAAGTCTGATCTGGCTCAGAGCCTGAGATATAGACATTGAGGTAAAGGAAAAAGTATTGGATGAGGAAGGAGTTAAAAAAGGCTACAAATGTGCACCTATAGGATCCACAATAGAAATTCTCTACACATGAAGATAAGGCTTTAACAACCGAATGATATCAGTAATGATCTAACCACCATACTGCATTTCCTTCTTGAAATCATCTTCGGTCTCCATGAACTTGTCCAATATAGGAGTGAAATATTTTAACTTTTGGACTTGAGTCTTTAAGTCTTGAGTGACAGGAAAATTTTTCAAGTTCTCTAAAATATATTTGAAATGATTGGTCATATCATGCTTATAGAAAATCCTATTAAAGTAGAAATCCAATTTCTTTGTAATTGTATCGTGTCCATCATTTTCAATCTTTGAATGAATCCTCACTATTTCAAGGACTCTATAACTATTCTTGACAACCGTATATAAACTTTCCTTGTCAAAACCACTAAACACTAACTGAAGTTACTCATTAATAGCAGTTTTGAACAGATCACTATCAATGGGTTGATAGGACAGTCCTGAGGCATTAGAGTCTGTGACAGCTAAAGTGAAGGACTTGATATGATTTATAACTTTATATAGATATCCTTTGTACTCATTAGTCAGTTTTTAAGACCAAAAACAATCTCACATGTCTCGTTGACTATCTGTATGTTTCTCTTATCCACCTTGTCAAATATTGACGTCAAGTTCAGTTGAATCAAGGATGCATCTTTCTGTGGAATATGACCACTAACATCCTCAAAAGAATGAGCAACAGGAGCTTGTCTTAATTGCAACACTTTTTGTATATATTCAACCATAGTTCAGAGAGATTTCACCTCATTACTCAACTGTTTATTCTTAATTCAAACCTCTTATATTTCATGGAGCATGTCTGGTTGAATCTGCCATATTATTTACTCTAAAAGCAAGGAAACATCTCTTTTACTAAGATTTATCATAGGATTAGGTTTTTTGTTCACGATATTTTCAAATATAGCTAATAAGGTCTCTCTAAAGGCTTTCAAATCCCTATAACTCACAGAATCAAAAGGTTCTTGGGAAGGTTTAGGAACAGGAGGTGAGACAGGCTTAGGTTCCTTTGTAGAGATTACTTTTAGAGAAGAAACTAGTTTCAATTGAAATAGATTAGAAAGGTTTATTAAATTAACCTAGTCCTCCTAATAATTATCCACATCAATGTAGCTAGGAATCTTATACCATGTATCCATGGTGCTTTGATCAATAGGATTAGGAACTTTAATACTTCATAGACTGGGGTGATACTCCCCCTCTATAAGTTCATCTTTTACAAGACTAAGAGATTTAGTCCCTTGATCAATTTCTAAAAGTTCATATCTAATAACCTCTTCCATTTATTTTCTAGAAAAATGGAAGCCTTTTTCCATTCTTTCCTTAGCAGATATGATAATTTCAGGATTATCCTGCTCCCTTAAATTCTCCTCAATAGTATCCTCTTCCTCAATAAAAAGGTCTTCTTCTAGATTCTCCTTAGCAATAACATTTTCTTTTACGCTAACCATAGATTCTTTCCTGGAAGTAGGTTATTCTTCTAAATAATCACTTCTTTTAATAACATGTGCTTTTTTCTCAACTATATTGTGTAGAATAGGTTGAATATTGTCTTTATTATCTAAGACAATTCCTTCCATAGGTGCAATAGATACCTCTTCCTAATCTTCATTAGGATAATCATTAACTTCATCTGGTTCCAAACAAGGATCATAAATGTTCTTATGTTCTGAAGGATTTTCAACCGAATTAAAATTTTCATGTATTCCTTCATTGTCTTCCACCCAAGACTTTTTCCAAGGATTCCATCTTATTTACATCCTTTTTATTTTAACCCTTGAGATACAGAACTCATGGTCTTTGATGACTTCTTCATTTAGTCCAAACATTCCTTTAGAATATAAATTTGTAGATATTAACCTTGAATAGAATAAAGAGGTAAACTTTGAAGTTGTGGTAATAAATTCACACATGTGAAGTATAACATACTTACACAGATTAATTTTGTGTCCATTTTTCATAAGATGTATCAAGAATACATCTTGATACTTAAGGGTATAAAAATTTCCTTTCCATGGACTAATTATATTATGGATAAACTTAAAGAGAAACCTCATTTCACCATCCAACTTAGCAGTAATTTCTCTTCTTTTCTTCTTATTTCCAGTCAAACTTCCTAGAGCCTATTCTAAGACACAAATATCACTTGGAGGAGGATGACCTATTTGGTAGTCATCAGAAATTCCTTTATGAGGTATCCCTAGCTAGAAATCTCATAACCTCAAGGAAAATGTACATCTTTGGCCATTAACCCAGCTTCATACAATAAAACCATCATCTGTATTGAATGAAAACTGGACATACTAATAAAACTGAGAAACATGTTTTGGATAAATTGGCCTAGTCTATTTTGTGAACCAGTTCAGCCATCCCTTCTCTTCCATTATTTTTAAAACTAAAGACTTACTTATCAACAACCACTTAGGACATATTTCATTTTCTGGTACTATTATTCTATATCAATAAGATTCAGGTTCAACAGTCCTTCAGGCACTACCTTCGGTGCTCTTTTTACTTTATTCTTAGATTTTTTATTCTCAAGAGTTGATGAAGATGGTTGCTTCATTTTGGACATTCAATGAGGGTTAGAGATAGAGATGAAAGGATGAAGGAGGAATTACGGTTTGAAAAAGAGAGGGGTTTTGGTTTTGAGAGAAAATATCTTAAGTGAAGAAAAGAGTGAAAGATATTTCATTTTTATCATTTATGGATTTCAAGCATCACAAATTCAAAATCACCGGATAAAAACAATAAAATAATCAACACATCAATACGGGTAATAAAATACAAATAAATTGAAAAATATTCATTATGGTGAGAATAGAACATATTGTCACGGTGAGACCGGAAAATATTTTCATCGTTTCATCTTTACATTATGTCTCCAAATAGTGAAACCACGTCATGTAAAACAGTAAGTACAACATAGTAACCAAGATATAGTAATTGTGAGACCATAAACATGAAATAGTAAAATCAAGGTAGTAATCTATAGAACAGTGAGAGTGAGATAGTAATTCTATGACAGTGACTTGTGAAACCGTAAATCATGAAACCATAAACTGTGAAACAGTAAACTGTGAGACAATATGTTTTGGAAAAGTACCATTTCCACTTGAGAGTTATCATTCCTAATTCATGTATGATGTAATATATCCTTTAATAATTTAATAGTTTGGTTAATATATCAGCAATATGATATTAATTTCCAATGAATTCCAAAGTGATATCACCTTTTTTATAATGGTCTTTGAAAAAGTGATGTCTTACATCAATATGTTTTGTCCAAGAGTGTGAAACAATATTATTTGAGATGTTAATAGCACTTGTATTGTCACAATTTATTAGTACATATCTGAATTGATATCAATAATCTAGTAATGTGTGTTCCATCCTCAAAATGTGTGCACAATAACTACCAGCAGCTATGTATTCATCTTTGGTAGTAGACAATGTAACAGAGTTTTGTTTCTTACTACACCATGATACTAGAGGCTTGCCTAAAAAGTGAAATGTTCCATAGGTTCTTTTTCTATCTAACTTATAACCACCAAAATCAGCATCATAATGTCAAGTTGTCTAGTAGTTAAGTAGAGTAAGCTTTCAATCATTCCTCTATAACTGGTTTGATCAACAGATTTTCCATCTTCATAAAGATCCAACTTGCATGTAGTACTCATTAGAGTATCACAACTTTTAGTTCTATCCAAGCCAAAACGTTTCATAATAACTTTAGTATATTTACATTGATTTAAAATAATACCATATTTATTTTGAAATACTTTAAATCCAAGAAAGAATTTTAATTCACCCATTAAAATCATTTAAAATTCATTTTTCATCATTTTAGAAAACTCAATACATAATGAATTTTTTTAATATCCAAAAATAATATCATATAAATAAATTTTAACTACAAAAACATCATTGTAAAATCATTTTATAAAAAGAGTAGGATTAACTATACCATTTTTAAAACCTTTGGAAAAATAAAAGTACTTAATCTATTATACCAGTCTCTTAGAGCTTTCTTTAAACCATACAAATCTTTTCATAATTTGAAAACATGATTTGGAATGTGAGTATTTGTAGAACCAAGGATTGTTAAACAAAAAAATCCTTAGCTATATACCCATTTAGGAATGAACTTTTGACATCCATTTGATATAGTTTGAAATTCATAGGTACATCATAAGCAAGTAGGATTCTAATGGTTTCAAGTCTAGAAATAGGTGAAAAGGTTACCTCATAGTCAATTCCTTCTTATTGACTATAGTCTTATGCAAGAAATATAGTATTGTTTCTAAAAATATTACCAACTTCATCTACCTAATTTATAAACATGCACATAGTGCCTATGGTAAAAATGTCTTCGGGTCTGTCAGCAAGTTTCCAAACTTTGTTCCTTTCAAACTGATTAAGTTCTTCATGGATATCCATCACCCAAAATTCATCATTGATAGCATAATTATTGTTTTTAAGTTCATGTTGTGATAAGAAAACTTGATGTTCAACCTAATTTATAATAGAAGCTCAAGTTTGAATTCTTTTATCTAAATCTCCTACAACAGCATCCAAATGATGGTTCTTAAGGGTTTTAACATCTCTAGAAAAATAGGGGCTGGTGATTTTAGTTTCTTCAATAGGTTCGAGTTCATTATGAAATGAATCTAGAGAGTTTCTAGAACTGAAAGTTTTTACAGATTCCCTTTATAGGATAGTTGTATAGTTTACCATTGATGTCAAGATTTTACATATTATCCTCAAGATTCTCTAGAGAGGTCTTAGGTTCATGTGGATCAGTCTCATCAAACTTGACATGGATATATTCTTGTACACATTTAGTTATTTTGTTAAAAACTCTATATGTTTTACTATAGATTGAATATACTAGAAATATTCCTTCATCACTCTTGGATGAATTCTTGTTAAGATTATCCTTAGTATTAAGGATATAAACATTATAACCAAAGACTTTGAAGTAGCTTACTTTGGGTTTTATGTTGTTCCATAACTTATATGGAGTTATTTTAAGAATAGTCCTAATCAAAACTCTATTAATAATATAGAATTATTTATTTACATCTTCAGCCCAGAAATAAACAAGTATGTCATATTCACTGAGCATATTTCTAGAAATTTTTTTAAAGTTCTTATTTCTTCTTCCTATAACTCCATTTTGTTGAGGTGTTCTAGGGGATGAAAAATTATAACTATAGACATTTTGTGAGAAAAAAGATTCTAACTCTTTATTTTTAAACTCACATCCATGATTACTTCTTAAATATTTAATTCTATTTCCACTAAGATTTGTTATAGTTTTATAATATTTGGTGAAATGAGAGCAGGCTTCACTTTTGTGAGCCAAAAAGAAGGTCCAAGTATATCCAGAAAATTCATCTGCAAGAACATAAACATATTGCTTCACATTTAAACTAGAAACCATAGATGTTACAAACAAATCCATGTGAAACAACTTGAGAGGTTGAGAAGTTCAAACTTCTTTCTTTAATTTGAAAGAAATTTTGTGTTGCTTTCCCATCTGACAAGGATTACACACTTTTTCATTTAGAAACTCAAGTTTGGGTAGATCCTTGACTAAATATTTTCTAGTTAACTTTCTAAGAGACTGAATATTATAATTTCTTAGTCTTCTATGCCAAATCCAATATTTTTTTTGAAATACACTTAAACATGATTAATTTTGATAAACTAAATAATCTAAGTTAATAGAATATACATTTTCATTTCTTAATGCAGAAAATAACAATTTATTTTTAGAATTAAAAACATTACAAGAATAATTTTCAAATTTAACATGAAATCCATCATCACATAGTTGTAAAATACTAAGAATATTATATTTAAGTCCATAAACAAAAAGTACTTTGTAAATTAAAATAGGGTTATAGTTACCAATTTAACCAAGGACAATAATTTGTCCTTTCACATTGTCACCAAAGGTGACATGTCCTCCATAAATTTTTATTAAGTTCTTAAAGTATGAATACTCTTCGGACATGTGACTTGAACACCCACTGTCCAAGTACCATAAGCTTTTACAGGAGATCTTTAAACAATTTTCCTACAAAATAGTCTAAAAAATAGACATTGTTACCCATATTTATTTGGGTCTAGTAACATTTGTAACTAGTGATTTAGGAACCCACATCTACCTCATAGGTTTCCTATAATCATATATAAAGTATTTGAGAAATAAACTCTATTTGGTCCAAAAAAATTAAAATAGTATAGAGTGTATCATAATTTGAACTAGAGGAATGTTTTCCTGAACTATGAGTTAAGAGATATGTTCTAGATTTAGAAACACAATTTGTTTTCCAAAAATTTCTTTTACCAGGTTTATAGCTAATACCAATATTAGATTTAGGGGAAATATGTTATCCTAGAATTTGTATGAAGGTATATTTACCAATAGTAACACTTTAAACGTCCTTTTTTAATTACTCATTAGGTAGCTTTAATTTATTGTTTTCTTTGAGTAATTGAACATTTTCCCTCTTTCGAAAGAAAGTTCAGATTTAAAAATTTAGGTAAGAGAATATTGTTTCTTTAAAAACTTTTATTTATCTTTTAGTTCATTGAATTTCTCTTCAATCATATTTCAATACTCAGACATTTCTTCTTTAGACATATTTTCATAATCACATTTATCTCCAGAATAATAGGAATTTTGTACAGGAGATTCCTGGGTTACCTCATATGTGTTTTTCATAAAACACATATTGGATTTGTTATCCTATTTATAATGTAAAGAATCTGAGTCACATGAACTATCCTCATAAGGACTCCAAGTTGTTTTCATTACCTTTTTATACTTTTTATCTTTGTACTCATATTTAATTTTATATTTAAGCTTTGGACAATTTGACTTTACATGTCCCTTTCACTTAAATTCATAACATGCTATCTCGTCAAACTTTTCATTTCTTTTCCAATATTTCTTCCAGCTTCCCTTTTTGATCATATCATTATTTTAAGTTAGGCTTCCGGAAAAATGTCTTCATTTTGTAAAATTCCTTAAAACTTATTGCTAATTGGGTCATCTCCTCATCACTGTCAGGTGAAGATTTTTCACTGCTGGAACTTTCTATAGAAACATGAAGTTTCTCCTTTTCTTTATGTTTAGAGGTAGTGGTCTTAAATGACACATATTTTCTCTTGGGTTCATCCTCTTCTTCCTTGTTGAATTTTATCTTTTCTTCAAACATCATTAGTTTCCTAATGAGTTTTTTTACAGGTAATTTTTTTATGTCACATGACTCTCTAATTGAGGCAGTTGTTCCTCTCCATCTATTATATAGGCATATAAGAATACTCATAATTTGTTCTTTGACTGTAACTTCTCTTCCAATAGAGATCATTGTGTTAAAAATTTCTTTGAACCTAAGATACATGTTAGAAATAGGCTCATCAAGCTTCATTTTAAAGTTATAATATTTAATATTATAAGTATTGATTCACATTTCTTTCAAACTAGAAGTTCCTCCATGTGAAACAAAAAAAGTATCCTGACTTTCATGGGAATTTTTACATGCATATATTCTGTTAAATTCCTTATCTCCTAAATAGAAATATAAGGCATTCATGGTTTTGAAATTATCTTTATAAGAAATCTTGTTTGGTTTATCCTAAGTAATTCTATCAGTAGTAGGAATCTTATACTCCTCTATAATTGAATACCAAATTTCAAAACCCATACTTTCTAAATTCATATTCATTTTAATTTTCCATTGGGAATAATTACTTCCATTAAAGAATGTTGGTATGTTTTTTGCAACACCTTTGAGTCTATTATCCATAATAAAGAAATAATTTTAAAGATAAATAAATATAGAATAAACAAAAATTTACAGATCCTGAAAGTATAACTAAAATTATAGTTGAATAGATTTTAAAGGCGATCCTCAACAAAAATAAAATCCTCTGATACCAAATGTTAGTCGGAGTAGATTACTCAAGAGGGGGGTGAATTGAGTATCTATATAAAGTTCTATTAAAAAGTTCACTTAAAAATATTCCCCAATAAAAATGAATATATCCCAGTTAATCAAGGTAATACTATTATAATAGTTTGACTATTTGAATAACTTCTCATAATATTGATTAATTCTCAGTAATTTCAATGTGAGTTATTGATGCAACTTTTTGAGCTATTCTAATGAGGCAAAACTGTAATAACTTCTATCCAAGACTAACTATAAAAGAAAAATCTAGTGTTTTCTGAAATATATAGTAAATCATAGAAAAAAAAATTAAAATACATATCGGATAAAACAAGTGGTTCAGTCACAAGCAGAGACATAATCCACTCAGCTTGGTGATCACATGCCACCAAGAAGTTTATATTAATAAAATTGATTCAAACCGTAGATTGGGGTAAAAAATAATACATAGGATTTTCCAGGTCACATGACCACTTCTACTATTCTTCATTTGTATAAACTACCAGGTCACACAAGTACCTCTTCCACACTTATCCATGGGAGTAAAAAGATGTAAGAGGGTATGAGAGGAAGGATATCTTGTATCCTTCAGTTTAATACATGAGACATTGTGTGTTTTTAATACAGACAAACACGCACTTCTTGAATGATAAAAATAGTACACAATAGATAAAATATGATGAGAAAGTGTTAGAAGTTCTTTGAGTGTTATTCCTGCAGCTCTGGGATTTTAGGATAAAGCAGATGTGAGTATCGAGTCTTCTTGTGAAAAACAGAGTATCACATGTCTGGTGCTTCAGTTTCTAGTTGAAGATATGGCTCATTTTCTTCTTAGAGTTGGTACTATAAAGATTATTTTGGGTCTGATCTATGGTAGTCCATTATTTTTTTAGTTGAGAGTGAGTGTTTCGTGTGTTATTCAGTTATATCTGGTTCCATGCATCAGTTCTCTTTTCAAATTCTCACTTTACTGTGCAAGTTGTTTCAGTGCCAAGATATCCTTTTTTTAATAGAGTGCATGGTTTGAATCCAATAGGATGCATTTATTCTACAACTATTACCTCGTAATATCAAGTGACATTTTTATGAAGAAAAAATAATTATTTTAGTGCCTTTAAATGTCTAAAATTTTATCATTAAAAATTAAATTGAAAACGAGAAAACAAATTAAATAACAGTGTCACCATTTGTCCTGAAATGGTATCACTTGGAAACAGTGTCACCACAAAACGGTGTATTCGTCTTTTTTTTTTATGAACAGTGAGATTGTAATGATGCTAAATTTTCATTTATATCAGGGATTATTAAAACACAAGCGTTGTTAGGATCATAGTGTCAGATCCTTTTCCAAACTTTCAATCGTGTCTTGGTGATGGAAGCAAGGAACCGGTGTCACAGACTTCATTAGATATGAAACTTGTTATGATGTCTAGTTCATAGTTTCTGGGTCATGTTGTTTGGGTTAGGGTGTCTGGGTTATGGTTTTTGGGTTAAGATGTCTGGGTCCTTTTCCAGAAAACCAGAACTGCTGGCAGACTCATGGTTTCTCAGACTTAGACAAATATCTATAAATAGTCTTAAGCAGTAATATTCATAGAATTAATTAGAATTAATCATTAATATAAGAAAGAAATATAGAATAAAATTAAATGTAGTTTACAATAATCAAACATGATTTATAGGAATCAGGATCTTGTGAAAGTTTATTTAAATCACAGGGAAACCAACCATCTCTACACATGATTTCAAATAGAGTAAACATGTTTAACATGATTTGTGATCATTAAAACATGATTAACACATGAGGATTCCAATAAATTGAATTTGTAAAAAAATATTCCAAATTAAAATAAGATTAATTCATATTATCTAATAAGTTTAACTTAATTTTTTAACATAATTATTAGTGAAAATAGTTAAAATTAATTATTGTGATTAATGTTAAAATTATGTTTTCTTCATTACATGAGTTTATATTAAAATTAATTTTACACACACATAGTATTTTTATCTAATAAATATGATTTAATATTTACAAGAATTATTTTATAAATTATCTAATAAAATAAATTTTAGTTTTATTCTTAAAGGATAAATTACTTAGGTAAATAAAAAGTTGCAAGTTACCATTGTAAAAATAATAAGGGTTAAATTTGAGTAAACATAAAGAATAATGAGTAAATTTATAAAAATGTATTGAGGTTTTTGTGGTGGAGGTTTTTATCAAATAAATAAACCCTCCCCTCCATTATTATGAAATTTTTTAGCCACATAAGGTACAAGAGACCTCCCAGTAGTGAATACTTTTGGGTATTTACAAGAGTGTCACTCATCCTCAACTATAAAAGGGAACTCAATCTCCCCCCTTATTCACACCAACCATGACATTTGTATCATCCAAAATTTGATTAAAGAACTTCCCAACTTCCATACCATTATCCTAGAGGCCATGTTTTTGTGCATAAATCCAACCTTTTAAGGATTTATTGCAAACCTAAGAAGGATACCTGTATAAGTGGTAATCTTCTTCAACGTGCATCTTTATTTTATCTATTCCACCACCTCTACAAATTATTATTATGCCATGATTATATAATGAAATGAATATATTATACATAATTATATTTTGTTATTTTAAGGTTATAAACTACAACTTCACACCCTTTCATTAAATGGGTTGCGAAATCACCATTTGTGTGTATGGTGGACTACCGCCTCACAAACCGATGTCTTTGATTTTTCTATTTCCAACTCTTATGGTTGATGATGATTATGGATATAAATTATAGATATATTATATTTAATACATATTCATACCTTTGGAATAATTATATCATATATATCTTTTTACCTTTTATCTTGTAGGACATACAATAACTTTGGTCGTGTGTACGGTGGACTACCGCCTCGCGAAGTGATGTGATTCATCTTTCACTAGCGCTTCACATGGAAGGTGATAAGGATAGAAAAATTATTATATAAATGAAATAATTATTATATTTATGAAATATTTATTATTATACAAAGATAATATCTCCTTTTATTTTCTTACTTTTCACTCAATGAAAGATGATAATGTCGTTCATGTATGTGTGGACTACCTCATTCACGAAGTGATGTGACTCTCTTTTCTTCACCACACCACATAGATTATATATATAATTATATAACATGGTATTAATTATATTATTATAATTATTTAAAGTTAAAATATCACTTACCATCTTTCCATAATTATCATTGGAAAATAGAAACGTTACTCATGCATACGTACGACCTACTGTCTCCATGATCCTAATGTACTTAATTTTTCATAACCATCATTCATGATTGGTTTTAAAAGTATAATTGATTTAAAAATTTCATATTTTTTCATTATTATTATTCTATGGATTATGGTATAATAAATTATACACAATAATTGGATCATTCATGACAAAACATGCATGAGAAAACGAGGTAATTATCACCCGAAACAATGAAAATAATGAATGATTATTAAAAAACAGGTTATAAGATGTTATAAGAGGGTAATACATGATATAATAAATATTATTATGGTTATAGAATAAGTTTTTAACATTTTTAAAATCACTATAAAAAGGTTATATCACATTCAACCAAACGGAATCGTACGATAACGGATTTTTGTCTCAATTTTTCTTCTTTGAGATGCACGTTATATTATGCACCTATATTCCTTCATGAGGTGTATATAAATCCCCTTTGACAAGTAATATCCCAAATAATTCATTATTTATGGTATTTTAATTTTCAATTTGAATTATTTCATCCAAGGTTATTTGACTTTAAAATCACTAATTGGTAATAGTTATTGTGCAATCTGAATTTATTTTATGATTTTTAAAAATATTTTAAAATAATCGCCCTCTTGTAATCATTTTTCAATGTAAATTAAATTTATATTAAATATAAAAGTTATTTTGGGATGTATATTATTATTTCTAAAACCATATACCATTTTTACAAATGGTGTTTACTTTGAATGTTATTTGATTAGCTGGGATAATATTGAAACATTGGTATTCTTTACTCAATATAGATATTTGATAAGGTAAATTATTTATGAATTAAATATATTATTTGATATATGAGAAATGATTTAGACATGAAATAAATAGGTTGGGGACTAGTAGATGAAATCACCTCAATACATTAGTAGTCTCATGAGATGAAATGAACTAGCTTAACCCTACGTGTTTGTAACTAGTATGTTTTAAACATTCTAGTGAAAGGTATTGACAGTAGTATGTTATAAAATTTCTTATGAAATATCTTAATGGTAAATGTATCATGATTCTGGGAAACATAAATTTTGATATTTATGCATTTCCTTCATTTTGAATTTAGTTATTATTATCCATGATATTTCCACTATGATATTAACTGTGGAGGCATTTCATTTTTAGTTCATTGATAAATGGTGTGTTCTTTTAGTTATTTACATTTACATATTGATTTTGACATATATTAACATGATAGTCAATTTATTTAAATTGAATGTGTGTTTATTTACTTAAATTTATATATTGATTATACTTATTGATTCATTATAGCTTCTGTTGTACTTAACACTTGTTGAGCATTTGAGCTCCCCTTTATTTTGTTTCCTTTCTGAGGAATCCATGAAGTGTAAAATATTTTATATTCAAGGATATTATATAGGTAATAATATTATTCTATAAAAAAATTATTTTATAGTTTTTTTATTCAATTATAATGTAAGACCCAAGTGTGTATCTAGTTTACCAAGACTACTAAATTATTTAGTCCTTCAGTATTTGATTCCTTATATTTATGCCAATGTAATAAAATAAGGCATCAAATCTTTGATACTAGGGTGAGGTTCAATACATAATTTTGAAAAATTATTTTCTATATAAGATAAATAAGTCCAAAAATTATGATAAGAGTTTACATAGTAATATTATTGTCATGGAATACTGGATATTGATAGACTTCACCTTTGAAGATGGTGTGTTGAATTTTTTAAAGAAATTTTTTATACCATCGATACCTAATATGAATATGTAATTATTGGATGATGCTCATAGATTTAATGTTTCTATACACCCTGGTAGTACCAAGATGTATATGGATATAAAGTTACACTATTGGTGGGAAAACATGAAGTATGAAATTATAGTCTATGTGTCAAGATATTGGGTATGCCAACAAGTAAAAGTTGAGAAACAACTTTTGAAGGATGTAATGAAAACAATTATTATACCAATGTGGAAAATAGATAATATAAAAATAGGATATGTTATTAGACTACCTAGGATTTCTATGAAGAATGATGCTATTTGTACCATTTTAGATTGACTCACTAAGTATGCACACTTCCTAGCAATAATGGTGGGTCTTCCCTTTCAGTGTCTTGTGTAGATCTATATCAATGAAGTTGTGTGAATCTATGATTCACCTTTGTCAATTATATATGATCATGAACATAATAAAAAATCAATGTTTTATATTAATCTTACAAATTCCTTGAATATGTATATACACTTGAGAACCACCTATAATCATCAAACAAATTGGTAAACTAAGAGAACTATCCAAACATTAAAGGAAATGATGTGTTTATGCTCACTTGAATTAAATAGAATATGGAACAAGTACCTACCTCTAGTGGAATTTCTGTACAATAATATCTTCAATTCAAGTATTCAATTGGAACCATATGAGGCCTTGTAAGAGAAAAGATGTCATTCTATAACCTGCTGGGATAAGATTAGGTAAAAGAGGATAGTTAGTCCAAAACACATTGTGGTGATAATTGAGAGGGAGATAGTTATCAAGAATCTTATCAAGGATTCCCATAGAAGATGAAAAAATATATGAAGATAATAATAGGAAGAATTTTTTATTCCAAGTAGTATAAAATATCTCTATGATTGAACCACCATGGGAGAAATAAATTTTGGTAATAAATGAATGATATGTACTAGGTACATCAGGCCTTTTGATATTTTGGAGAGATTTATAGTTGTGTCTTATCATTTGGAATTTACACTCAAATTATCTAAAGTGAATGATTTCATTCATGTCTTAATTTTAAGGAAGTAAATTCTAGACCCAACCCATGTACTCACCAGTGATGTAATGGAACTGGAACATTACTTGTCATGTAATGAAGAGCATGTCCATATTCTTGACACTAGAAATAAATTTTCATGGATTCAAGAAACCTATATAGTGAAATTACATTGTAGGAATAAAAATAGGGAGGAAGAAATGAGGAAGAATTATCCTCATTTTTTATATATTTTTTTATATATAATTTTAAGGATAATATTATTTAAGGGGAATAATGTAAGACTCAAGATCTGAATAAGGTAACGTAATAATTATTTATTCACAGGCCAAAAAAAATTCATAAAAAAATATAATATTATAATTAATAATAATTAATCAATAAATAGTAATATAATTCCACACATGTGTCTCAGGATATAAAAAGTCTTAATTTGAGAAGAGTTTTTAATATTAAGTGTCAAATGACTGATTTTGAAATACAACAATATTTTTATTTAATAATTAAATTTCAAAAATATGGGGAATTATTATAATAAAAGGTACTTTTAATTTTGAATTATCATATCCAAATTAGTTAGTAATTTTAATTTCATTTTTATACATACAAAAATAAGTTACCGAGGTAAAAGTTAATTCCCCTAATAATGGTAAAAAGGTTATTTTTAGTGAACTGTTTCTATAAGTGTCATGTGATTTTTATCTAAATAAATTAAATTTTCTTATTTTTAATAATTAATATTATTCATTTTTAAAATATATAAAAAAATATATTTACACTCATTTTATTCATTATTGATAGGAAATAAGAATAAAAATGATTATTTTTTAAAAACAATTTTCTCAAAAACAAAATCTATATATATTAAGTTTTAATTTATAAGTAAAATTCCACATATTTAAAAAATCAATTACATTAAATTGAGCCTAAATTTGGAATTAACACATTAAAATTTAGTGGGATGGGTGATCATATATTTCTATTAAAAAAATATTTACCATGTTATATAATTAAACAAGTTATTAAAGGGTAAAAATAGGTATTCTACCATAGTTCTAGCTTTGGTAAACTTATATGGAAAAAAATTACTTCTATAAGACCATTTATAGGTTTTAAATTCACACCCACATGTCTCACCAACCTTATCTCACCTAACTTGCTTAACTCCATGGTGATTTAACCTTAACCTCGCACCTAACATTAGTTTCCAAGGAAATGTCCCTCATTTTGACCTGTAAAGTGATCTCACTTTCACCAATTCCCCCATCCCTATTCTCTAACCATATTTTGAAATATTTCCACTTATTTTTCTATTAAATGATAGATGTTATTATGATTTATTCTTATATACCCCTTTTAATATCAGAAATGATATATCACCATTCTCTCTTATTATACTATATTTATAAGTCATTATAATGATCAAAAACTCCCATAGCCACAAAACAACCTCAAATTTTGGTTTGGTAAAGAGAATGTCATATCATAGTAATGACATACTAGTTAGGATACAAACAAGTGGATACAAGCTCAAGTATATATTCACCTAGGGGTAATAACCCCATAAAAAGTTTTACTGGGTAATAACTTGACCATCAATCAGTGCACAACTAATGGGTCTAACTACACACCTAGTTTTTCACTCCTGAGGGATAATCCATGGATGACTCACAAGATAATTATGAATGATAATAAAGGATTATTTCCTATTGATACCCATACACCATGAAATTACTCATAAATAATTCATTGTTATCATTCATTTGATAAGGGTTATTTCCATTTTGTTGAGAATATCCTTCTGTTTCTAAGTTTATTTTAGGATGTTCACCTAGATAGCCATATTTTTTCATTGGATGTAGAAATTGTTGACATCCCATATGTTTTTATTCCAATATGAATGTTTATTAAATACTAAGGTAAGTTGATTATATAAATACATTTTAGTTTTTTCATTAATATGATTAATTCATTGTCTTTATTAAGTGATGGTTGGGGCCTATAAGTGTATATCCCCTCAATGCATTGGTAGGTATCATGCGACAAACTATTTTTAATAAATTTTTATATGCTTCACCCATTTAATTATAATGTATTTTCATGAACCCTTGACTATATGAAAGATGTCTTGTCATAATACCTTTATGGTATATAATATGTCTTGGAATGAGGCATTAATGGTAGGATTAATATGTATATCATTATGTATTCCATCACTATGAAATCATTTAATGTTTTCAATATGATTATTTAAAATATAATTTTATCTATGGATTTATTTCAATTTACTATGATCAGTTATATAGAATTATTTGATTAACATTTATTCATATAATTTTATTCATGTCTTATTTATTCTATGATATATTATATTGTATTTTATCCCTTATTGAGTGTTAGAGATCAATTTACTTTATTATTTCCTATTTCCCTGGGAAATTTTGAGAAATAATACATATGAATTAGTATATTTCAATGATGAATAATAAATCTTGTTCTCTTTCATGTAATGTATCTTAAGTTTTCAATGTAATTTAATATTCATTTCTATATCTAGTTTCCTAATACTAATAAACCGATGGATACTATGTAATTTGATCAATGTATTCTATAAAATGTAATAATATATCCACTAGATCTAGGGTACTAGATTTAGGGTGTTACACAAGATCCACAACCTCTTCCACTCTTCTACTCACTGCGTTTAAGAGGATTAAAATTACAAACACTACATATAGGTTAAACTTAGAAATATTTAAATCAATGATTCAATATAAAAATACAATGTGTGTTTTCCATAAAGTGTTATTATTCAATTATAAAACTTTAATGATATTCATAAGAATTCTTTCTTCTAATCCTAATATTCAAACTTATTTATCACACTCACACTTCTATTTAGATATCTAGATATCCAATGAAAGATCACTTCTAATTCACTTTGATTCCAAATCTTTAATATTTATCTCTATTTCCTTCTTTGAGTGATAATTTTTCTTCTACAAAAAAATATCCTCTATATCTAGAGAATTTTTTAATTTCAATTTTTAAACTAAAACTCTAGTCAACCTATAACTAATTTGTTCTACAAACCTATCCAGTGGATCAATTAACAATAAATCTCCATCATTAAAAAATTATAGGTAGTTAATATATACTCAAATTACCACTAAATAATATTGATATATCCCCATCATTTTTTATATTCAAATTATTTAGTTTCTAGAAATCCCATCATGGAATACAACCTCATGTCGTGATTGATT
This sequence comes from Viscum album, assembly GCA_963277665.1. Classification (NCBI taxonomy): domain Eukaryota; kingdom Viridiplantae; phylum Streptophyta; class Magnoliopsida; order Santalales; family Viscaceae; genus Viscum; species Viscum album. The sequence continues at coordinate 1,245,335,239 of OY728153.1, forward strand.
AGTTTCTCCATTAACTATATTCAATTTTCAGGAGATTCATGGTGTGACATAATCCTTCACAGAATATACTATGTTCCAATAATAACCATATTTAATCATTCAAAAATATGTTTCTATATGTTTTTTATAGTGTTCAGTTAAAACATGAGACATTTAATTATATTTTTTAATTGAACCAGTCAAGGAGAGGTATTTCTTCCATAACGCAGGCACTACATTTCCAGAATCGCTAAAATCCATTTAATATTTCTTATGGAATGATTTCTAGGACATAACATATATTTTGAGACTCCTTAATAAATTAAATTGTCCCAAACATCCATTATGGTGTGACCTATTCTCTTATAGAGTGTAATAAAAACTCTAAATATATAAAAGTAAGAAATATTATATTTATTGAAAAGGTATTATTGATCATCCATTTTAATATAAAATACTTTTCTATTTTTTAAACCTGATATCTACTCATAGAGTGACACTTTTATTCAAGACACAACATGTCCAAAAGATCTATAAATAATATAAAGGACTTTTCCATTTTTCAATCCTCAAATCTACTCACAACATGATACTTATAGTCATGGTACAATTTGAAACAACCAAAATTTTCATATGGTATCTCTATCATTTCCACAATACTTTATTATACTATCGAAATAAACATATAATTAAAAATAAATCCAACCAATACAACTTTTAGATATAACAATCTCCCCATTTGGATTTTATTATCAACCCATCATCAAACATCAAGAACGTTTTCTCCATTTGGGATCATTTTTATCTATTATTCATTCACACATGAATATACCTTTTGATTCATTATCATCCTTTGGTTTCTTCTCATTTAGTTTCTATTTATTTAGGTGTTATCACCCTTAAGAGTTTATCTCCCGTTGATAATATTATTAAAAGGGTTCATCTAATATATTTTCTATTATGTTCATATATCTTTGATGTATTTCCCTAACTTGAGATCCATTCAACCAATGCTTTGGCCCAGCAGGCCACTAGGCCTTATGTGTGCCTCTCCATATTCCAAAGGCTACTGACTAAAAGGGAGAGTCTATTTATATGATAGTGGGGAGATTATACCCTTTAGTGATAAATAAAATAAAGGTCATATGAAACTAGTATAGTTGAAGAATCAATAAAACTAAATGGAAGAATTAAATGAAATAGATGCACCAAAATCATATAGATTGATTCATTCCATATAATGTATACTCATCAGATAGTCATACAAAAATAGAAATGAAATATTTTCTATTGCTGATCATATAGGGATATACCCAAAATCCCCAAAAAGAAATTCTAGATCATTTTAAATAATCTCTATGGTCCATCTTCCATCCATACCTTGCACTAGTTCATCCTTAATCACTAAGGTCCAACCCCTACATCAGATCCATTAACAGATCTCAAACCCATAAATTCTTCATGCATTATGAGGGACCTGTGTATGGTTTGATTATAAACTTAGTAAGGTACCACCAATGTTTTCCTATCCTATATCCATATATATACAAGTGTATTAATACACAATTAAATAGAAACTATACTCATGTATAAAAATACATAACCTGTATTAATCATTCTCATTAGATAACAATAATTTTTTACCATCTTTTTCCAATTCCATAGTGGAATGATGTATCTATAGTCAATCATACTGGAAGAACCTTGGTATCTCTTCCACATACATGTCACCCAGAACCGCATGCCATCTAATACCACATACACCACATATTGGGTAAAATAAGTGTCCCATTATCATGCCCAATAAATGTATCACAATCCCCTTGAACATCCACTTGAATAATCACCATTGGATTAAGATCCAGATATCCAAAAATCAATCATAAGTCCCTCCAACTTCTACCTAAACAACCATCATCTCTTAAAAAGCCCGCTATTCTAAGAAATAGTTATATCTATCCTTCATTGAGTAATAAATCATCATCATCTAAATAGGAAAATGTCATGTGGCATTGTTGTATTTTTCCTACCATTATCTAATCCCAACATCCATTAATGTCATGGAGAGCCTCAACACCCATCTGATGGTACCTCTGACCAACAACCATGGATTTATGGTGAGAACCTCCTCCTTAACCAATGTTCAACCCCATTCCCTAAGACACTAATTATATGGATGAATCTAACCATAATGAGTGGTTGACACCCCCTTACCTAATTCCTCATCTATGTGCATGTGAATCCAACTACACTATTGGCTAATCATGTTGATCATCAATCACCAACATTTTCTAAGCCACACCAACCGGCAACCTCATTGCTACCTGAGAACCTCATCACCCATATTTATCATGTTCATCACCATCTTCCTCAACCTGAAGACTACATCAACTTAATTCTAATAGTCAACACCATACCACATATACCAGTCCACACCCTTGTCCTAACAAACCATGTCTTCTCAATTTAGTTGATGACATCACCCCATGTAGTCCAAACCATGCCCAACATGTTCCCACAGAACCAATTCAATCATAAAAAAAAATTAAACAAAAACAAATTGAATAACCTTACTAGCCAACTAAAATCCCTATAACCCTCTTCACAAACTTAATGAGACAAAATCATTCTGATCTTCATCTCAAAACATTAATTAAAGGGTTAAAATTCAAGCCTTAATTAATAAGGGTTTCACCCGAAAAACCCCCCCATGTACGTGTATTTAAAATTTCATCCCATATCATGAATATATTCAATGAGAAATCTAGGAACCACCTACCTTGTTCTTATAGACACTCACTCTTCGAATACCAACCACTAATCCTATATAAAATGAGAGAAATTAGGATTTTAGGAAAAAATATAGAAATAGGGAAAATGAGATTGCACAAAATTGTCATTCCAAACAACCAGAAAAAATAAAAATAGAAGAAATAGGAATTAAAGACTCCCCACTAGCTATCTAAACAACTGATGAAGCTTGAATCCAATCTCAGATGAAGGAGATAGGCCAAAGCCTGGAGGAGGAAGAAATAGAGAGCTTCCCTTCGTTGTGTGTGTGACTAAGGAAAAAAATAAGGGTTAAGAAAGATAAAATAAGTGAAGTGAATTTTTATAAACTCACCATTTTTAATGAATCACATGGTTATTCCACACGGTTTGGATAACCGTGAACCAACCATGTGGTTCTAATATCCAAATTTACCTCTACCCCGCACAACAAAGCACATGTTTTTTAAATTGTCAACATCCCATGCACAGCATTTGAAATTTATTGAAGGTGTGTTTAATTGTTTTATTTAAACCTAAAATGGTTTATTATAAACATAATCCAGTTCAAATGGTTCACACAGTTTGGGATTCTTGGTTAGCACTTACTGTGTTCCAATATTACACCCAATGTTATATCTCTGGAACTTTGGTTCTCAAAGCCTGAATCTATCAAAACCGAAACAGACCCCTGATACACTTACTAACCCTTAAACCATGTCTAAAAACAACCAAATAATGCTTTTTAATTTTAAATATTATTATATCAATCCCATTTTAAAATTTGGCCAATCCACCAAACATAAAAGTTCAAATTTACCCAGAAATTTGACCCATTCAAAAACCTGAGACATTACAATATTCCAACCGTAAAATAAATTATTCCTATTATATTTGGTCTCATTATGAGATGATACAAAATTCAACCATCTTATAAACATAACCTTGGTATACCCTAGTAATTCTGACACAAGCTATTTCCTCCCATGGCTCCCCACCTTTGTAATTACCTACTCAGATGCTCAATAACCTAAAACAACATTATGATAGTTCCACTAAAAATCCTCCAGCAATACATGTCCCAAAATGAAATACCATTATTCCTTCTCATCTCCCAGTCCTCAACTCATACCCATGTCTCACACGACACCTATGAGTCCTACATCAGGACGCATTTCCAAAAATAATGCATCACACTGATGCTAAAAAAATGATCTTTTGTGTGTGTGTGTGTGTGAAGTCTCATAAAATATCCCAAAGCCTATGAATCTCCTAAAAATCACACATCATACCTAATTCCAACATACTAACCAATGCCTGGATATTTAAATTACAACATGTTCACCTCATAAACCCATATCATCCATGCCAAAAATATAAAGAGTGTCCCTATAAAAATGATGTACCTCTACCTATCATTATCTCTTTAGCTTGATCTAATCCAACCGAATCAACATCAGGATTGGGCTTAAAGATCGACTACCTGATGCCTAACCTCTCTGCAGAGATACACTAGATATTGGACACTGACATCACTAATAGATCTCTCTCTCTCTCTTTATAATGACCTACATGTGTAGTAGTATGCTATATAAAATCTCCTAGTACGACTCCTTGTACTACAACAGATCCTTGAGTCTGACCTATCCCACATCTCCCAGCTTTCTGAGAAGTCTTTCTATAAAACCTTTCTATTTTCCCCATCTGGATACATTCCTAGCACTCCATCAGAGGTTTCTCGCACTAAGTCTGAATAAGTCTTGGCTTCCCACACTAGAATCACACCATGGATGACCCATTATCAATGGTATACCCAAATATCTTTCATGACTAACCTACAAATACTCCTCACAATCCCTTATTCATCTATATGAAGAATCACAGTCAGTCTCACATAGCATTATCATGCAACTTGAATAGGTTTTTTCTCTCATATTTCCCTTATCTATCAAATCATGGTTCACCACCACTAAGAACAATTTCAACCTGAATATGTTTACATACACCTTGATGGAATGCCACAAACCATCCTTTAAACGTCTTCCCTTGTAAATTTCTCCACCCACCATAGAAAGAAAAACCCATGGAAAGTCTATGAAACTCACCACATAATCCATAATTGATGTAACCCTTGTCTTTAGGTTAATGAATTAATTGTATTGGTCCTCCCTAAATGTCTCTAGAAATAAATTCTCAAAGAACCTAGACTCTAAATCCTTTCATGCCAGCCCCTCATGTCTACCAGCCTATACATGTACATCCCATCAATGATTTTCCATTACCCTAATCATATAAGATGCTAACATCACCCTCTAACCTGCTGGTGTCTTGAGCTAGTCAAATGTGATCTAAACAAACTCAATCTAGTTATATTCTTCATGCAACCCACCCTCACCCTGAAATAATGGTGGGTGTTAAGATTAGAACTCTCGCATCAGATAATCCATGGAAACCTCATATCACTGATATTTCTTGTCAATACATTGTATGACTATCACCAAGCTCTCCTTAAGCCTCTTATCAAGTCATGGCCTAATATCTTCTATCTATTATAGCTTCCTCGCCTACCTAGAATCATCTACCTATGTTTTGTGATCATCCTAACCATGAAGGCCCTCATCTCAACCCTTGGGGTCCCATCCCCTGAATTCTCTAATGGCACCATGTCGCCTTCCTCCTGATGTTACACTGGATCCCGTCTAGGTGGAATCACACTAAAGAACAAATATCATGGTAAATAATAGAAGTAACATTATATATATATCATAAATTGGGGAATTTTTAATAGGAAGGGAGTCTCACTACCCTAACACTTCCCTTTCATATCTATATCACATATTGTCTAGAATCATGACCCCCTACCTACCCATATTAAAGTCAGTTATCATATATCATGCATATAAAATATCATCATCATGGGGTGTCTGAGTATAATTCCACCAAGTACCTATGTAGGAAAACACTATTTATATTTTTTTGAGATTGTAAACAAGTCACCCCATCCCTTTATTCCCACCTACCCATATCATAGTAAGGATCACTTTCATCACACATATAGGATCACATATTATCTAATAGGGAAACATATACCAGGGTTGTATGTGTAGAATTACACTAAAAATGTATGTATGAAAATGTTTTTTAGCTTTTATTGACACTTTAAAAAACATAGTCTCTTTTTTTATATTCAGTGTTCTATAAAATAGTTATAAGAACAAACACCTATCATATGAGTCTAAGTTCTTACCATGATGAATAAATTCCCCTACCCTAAAATACTAGGACAAGGGTTAAAATCTCATTATCCAATAACAATAGACCCAAGTGCACAACTTGAGTTGGAAATCATTCAAATGTCAAAGTGAAAAGCATAAAATTAATTTCTCACCCATAGAATCTTGGTTTATCACCCATGTGTGGGGCTATAAACACCCAAGCATGAGGACTTTTTAAAATTATGACTAGGCCTTAGTCTCTAGTCTAGAATAGCCCAAATAATAAGAAAAATAAAACAACAATACCATTTCTAACCAGACAAATTAAATAACCATTTTATACCTAGGTATTGTGATGCTTCAAGGCGGCACAAACAACGAACCTCATCTAAAACCATTTGTAGCACCCCAACCTGGGATCCACTCAATTAGTGCTCTGGTATAGAGGTCCACTAGACCTTAGGTTCACCTCTCCATATGCCAAAGTATTTCAACCAGTAGTGAGGGTCTAATTAGGTGATGGTAAAACTATACCCTCTCTTGATAATATCATAAAGTTCATATAAATCAGCACTATGAAAGAAATAACAAGTCTTAGCTGAAGAAATAAATTAAACAGATGAAATAACAATGTCAAATCATATAGATAGATACATGTAAGATAATGTATACCTGTCAGAAAATCATACAAAAATAGACATGAAATATTTCCTACTGTCTGTCATATAAGAACGTACTCAAAATACCCAAAAAGAAACTTCGGATCAATGTAAAGAACCTCTATGGCCCATCTTCCATCCATCTCATGCACCTGTTCATCCCTGATCAATGAGGTACAGCCCCTATATTTGATCCCTTACCTGATCTCAAAGCCATAATGTCAATATTCATCCCAATGAGTTTATGTAGTTTTTGCGTATAAACTCAGTAGGCCACCACCAACATCTTCTTATCCTACAGCTATATTTATACAAGTGTATTCATATGAAAATAAATAGAAACTATACTCATGCATAAAAATAAATAACCCACTTTACATGTTCTCAATAGACATGAGGAAGAGTTTAACTACTTTCTCCAATGTCAGAGTAGAAAATATATCCACTATCAATTATACCAGAAGAACCTCGGTATCTCCCTAACATACATGTCACCTGACGCCTAATCACATCTGATACACCAAAAACCACATATCAAGTAATACCAAAATTCAATTAGCATGCCCAATAAATGTATCACAAGTCCCTTAGACTTCCACATGAACAATCATTAGTGGCTAAATAAACAAACATCTGAATTCAATCACAAGTCCCTCTAACTTTATCTTGAATAACTATCATCGACTCAATAGAAAAACATCCCATGGAATGGTGATATCTATCCTTCAATGAGTAATAAATCACTATTGGATTAATAGCCCGATATCCCAAGGTGTAGGGATATCTGTATGCACATCATCCTAGACCAAAAGCCATTAATGTCATGGTGACCCTCATCCCCCATATGATGGTCTATCTCACCATTGACCATGGATTTCTATGGTGAGAACTTTCTCATTAACTGATGGTCAACACTATCCCTTGTGCTAGTAATTCAACAGATGCCTCCTCCCACAATGATTGATCAATGTCACCTTAATTGATTCCTAATTTGTGTGAATACGAATCCAACTGCATTGTTTCCCAATCAAAAAGAGAAACAATCACCAATTTTCCTAAGACACGCCAACTGGAAACCTTGTTTCCACCATCAAACCTCATCTCCCATATGTGGCATGGTCATCACCATCCGCCTCAACCTGACAATCACATTAACTCAATTCTAATAGTCAACACCATCCCTCACATCTTGTTCCATGACCATAGCCTGACGATACTCGACATCTTAATTCTAGTGATCACATCACCCCATGTTTTATGGGCCATTCCCAACATGTTCCAATGAAACCAATTCAATCTTAACAGAATATTAACAATTAAAATATAACAAATGGCATAACCCACCAACCAACTAAAATCCTCATACTTGGATTAACACTCTTATAGTAACAAGATATTTCGGATCAAAATCTCAAAATATAAAGTAAATGATATAAATTCTAGATTTAATTAATAAGGGTTTCACCTGGACAACCCCCCATGCATGCAATTTAAAATCACATCCCATAGCACATGTATATTCACAAAGAAAGATAGTAACTACATAACTTATTCTTTTAGGTGATAACTCATCTAACACTGGCCTTTAATCTAATACAAAATGAGATAAATCAATATTAAAAACAAACACCCTATAAATATATAAAATTATCTCACACGAAATTAACATTCGAAATGGTGAGATAAAATAATAATGAAAGTAAGAGAATTTTAATAATTCCCACTATGTATCCAATGGAACTGATGAATTTTAAATCTTATCTTGAATGAAGAAGATAGGTAAAATCCTATAGGAGGGATAAATGGAATTATTACCCCATATATGAAATATATTGGGAAGAAAATAAGGGTAATGAATGATTAAATAAGGTAGGATAATTTTCATAAATTCTCCCTCTTTAATGAATTGTGTGATTTGGATGCACATTTGGGAAAACCATGCATCAACCATGCGGTGCCACTATCCAAATGCACCTCCACCTTTCACTTCTAGATGCACAGTTTTCTAAATCATGTGTATCCGATGTTCACTATCTTAATTTGTTACACATGCCTCACACATTTTTCTAGCCACCTCACGTAGTTTATTCTAACTATTCTCTAGTTAAAATGGGATGCATAGTTTGGGTTATATGGTTATCACTAACCTGCTCCAATCGTGTGCCCAGTGTTGCGACTCCTAAATATTGGTTCTCAAATCCTGATGCTCTCAAAACCAAACCAGACCCATTAGAAAATTACCTATCCTTAAACCCCATCTAAAAATAATGTATTAACACATTTAAATTTTAGAAATAATTCTCCAAATACCAATTCAAAAGTTTTCCCATCGACCAAAAATAAAATTTCAAATTTACCCAGCAATTTGACAAGTTCAAAAACCTGGGACATTACATTTGACACTACCACTATTCAAAATATTAACAAAGATAATTGACTTAATCTCTAATCCTACATGGTTCAAAGATAATATTAGGATATAAGTGAAAATGACAAAATATTATTATGTTTAACAATAAGACATTACCTTATAATACCTTTGAAATGATTCCAAATTTTTAATAATAGTATATGCTTTATATTCTTGCATCTAATAAATGATAAATTTATATAAGCTTAATTAATAGCCTAATTTAGTAGTATAAACAATAGGAAGAGGGGACTATATGAATCTCTTTAGTTTTAGGAAATTGGTTGGACTCTAAGGTTAAACTAGTGTTATGTTCCAACAAATTTTAGATTCAGAATGTTTTTCTCCAACTTAACCTTTACAAAATGATATTTTATCTTAATTTTATTCATTTAAGAGTGGGATGAGATTATTTGTTAATTTTATGGTACTTTTTTTGTCATAATTAATCAAGAATTGTTTGTTGTACTAATTCACCAAGATCTTCCATCTAATACTACATGAAAATCAACTATGTATAGGACTTATTGGTTGAAATATGCTCTACTACTATTGTACTGAAGAAACATAATAATGTTTATTACTTATCCAATTAAAATAGTTTCTCCCAACAAAAATATATCATCCTTTTTTTGATTTTTGATCCATAATGTATCCATCTAAATATGCATCCAAATAATTCATCAATTCCAAATATTTTACATTCTTTAACACTAAACCATAATTGAATATTTCATAAATATATCTCAATATTATCTTTACTTAAATGAGTTGGTCTTTCTTAGGAAAACTCTAGAATCATACTACCAAGAACATATCATAGAAAATATCTATAAAAGTTGAAGTAATATAAATTATACCCACATGATTATTCTATATATATATGTTTCTACTTTTTCATTATCTTTATTCTTTCCCAGTTTAGTTCCAACTACTATCAAAGTTGAAACTGGTTTTCACTCTTCCATTATGAATTTCTATAATACTACTTTGGAATATTTAACTTGTGAAATGAATATACTAACTTTATTTTAATGTATTTGTATCCCTATAAAGTAATTAAAATTATTAATAAATTACATCTCAAATTCTAAAATCATTAATTTAGTATAATTATAAACCAAATTTATCTTTCTAAAAATGAATATAATGTCATCTAAATACACCATCACACTAAAATGTTCCTTTTATGAGACTTTCATATAGTGTTTTTTATCAAACCCTCCACTATTTAACTAAAATTTCCTCAAGAAACTATCCAGTCATGCATACAAAGAATGTGCTGCTTGATTTAGACTATATAGATCCATTTTCAATATGAAAACTTTTGAATCGTTACCTTAAATAACAAATCCAATAGTCTACTCTATATAAACTTTGGCAATCATAACTCTATTTATGAATGTTGTCTTTAAATCCAATTTGAGTACTTTGGGATCCTTTTAAAAAAACTGGTTGAAAAAAGTATAATATACTCCTTTATTACCACCTAAGTGAATGTCCCTTCAATTTTAACTCTTTCAACTTTAGAATATCTATTACATACCAGCCTTTCATTATTCTGAACCACTATTAAATTTACATCCAACTTTTTCTTGAAGTCCCACTTTATTAAAATCATATTATGATGTTTTTTATTATCCATATGCTCTCGTGTTTTATTTTTTATCAACCTGGTATAATTATTCATTCATGGATTTAATCCATTATTCCTCTATTAATGCTACTTCAAACCAGTTTGGTTCAATCTTATATAATATATCAGTGTAATCTATTCTTCTCACCCTCTAAGCCTGAGTTAGAATAGATTTTTCTTTAATAATATTCCTTAATCCAAATTCAACTCATTTCCCTCTTGATTTAGATACAATTTCACACTTTTATTCACCATATGCTTCCACATATTCAATTTTTATAATCATCATCATTATGAATATTTTTATATCCTCCAAAATGTGTATTTATTTTAACATATTCTTCAAAAAATATATAGGAAAAAAAATTTAGGATTTTCTCTTGTTTCATGTTTAACTACCTTTACATAAATATTCTAAAAAATATTTTTGATACTTTTATTGAAACACTTATTATCCTTACTCTTTGATAAGTATCCTAAGAAAATGCCTTTATCCACTATATCAATTTATTTTTTATGATTTCTTTATTTATTTCATATAAATAATTATCTTCAAAATAAATTTTTGAGATGATAAAATTATACTTCAATTTCATTAATATAAATTGAAGAATCCTTCTACAAACCTCCAATTTTCTTATTATTATTTATCTATTGAGCAAACTTCTTATGACCCCCCTTTAACTAAACATTGTGATCTACAACTTTCTCTCACCATCCATTCTCTTTAACTTCAGTTTTTGACTTGTCCACAGAGTCCATAATTTTATCTTTTTTATCGGAGTTAAACTTATTATCAATGAATTATAATGTATATTACTCTATATATTCTTCCTATATACATACCATGACATTCCTATAAAATTTCATTGCACTTACACTACCTAATTAAAAGTTCCTTCTAGGAAGAAATTTATTTTTTTTCAGTGAGGATTCAAACTCACCGTCTTATTCTTCATGTATATTTGAAAACCTAGCAGTGATGTGTCTAGAATTAACACAACGAAAACATTCTAGAGGTAGTTTTCCCTCAAATATTTATTTTACTATTTTAAATTTTATTTTCACTAGTGATGAGAACTTATCACTTACATAATATTCATTTTTTACATCCCGAACTAATTACTTCTCAACTACATTGAATAATATCTCTTTATATGAATGTTATAAAGACCTATATGGCTTCATTATTATTTCATATATGACCAAATTAATTTGTAATACATAATGGGATAACTCTATAAGGTTAATTTCTTCAAGTTCTAACCTCTTTGGGTTTCATATTGGTGGTAACATTATAATAATTTTTATTACAATATCAAAATACTTGATCTCATGAACAATATTTTTTATAGAACCGAAAACTTCGGTATGATGATAAAAAAACATTTACATATTCACTAGAACTCATATTCATATCATCAAACATAATCTACAAAACTTTTAGTTTTGCTTCATTAATTATTTGATCACCTGCATAGATTTTAAAAAAATTATCCAAAACTTATTTTATTGTTCAAAAATCCATCACCTTTATATGTGTTTTCTTAGATAATGATCTAGGTTGGGTATTTTGAACCTTGGTATGGCCATTAAAAAAATTCCTATCATATTTTATCATTGATCTTCCACTAGAATAACATTATTTTATTTTATATACTTCTGATGAGTATACATCTAGTCTATGAGTTTGTATATATGATCTTATCTTGTTATTTGAAATATCATAGTTTTACTCATGAAATAAGGTTACTCGATATGAATTCATGATATTTTCCAAGATATCAACATTCCATTAACATATTCAAGGAATAATATGTCTCTAATACCACTTATTGTGACATGTGGTCCTATTTTACACACTAAGAGGGGTGAATTATAGTGTCTTGAAAATTTATTTTTTTCATTAAATAAAATTGGATCTTAAAAACATGTTAGCTGAAATTACACTCAGAATTGGTGTAGACGCCCAAGAGTGGGGTGAATCGAGTGTAGTTTATTCTTAAAAAATTCAAAACACTCTTGGTAGATTTTACTCCCTTTGTAATTTAACCTTTATTTTTAATTATTTTATGTGGATCTATTTTATATTTTACCAAGTAATCATAAAAAACATGAATTCAAGTACAGAATATAAAAGGTGTGTTGTATTCCTAAAATGTTATATTCATTGACCTACTCCTTTCCACGATCGGTTATTTCACATAATCATGGTTTCTCAACTATAATCAAACATTGACTATAATAGTTGGTGTTTCTTACACCTTATTGTATTTTCACCATGCAAAAAAGTTCATTCTTCTCATAGGACATACTTTAATAGCTTCTTAATGTACACACAGATTCATACTATGATCTCCCTGCATACCTAGAGTCCCATAGTTCCTATGGATTCTCACCATATATATACAAGTGTTCCATTAATTATGCTTCTTTAAAGTAGATAAAAATATCAAAATATGATATCTCTAGATCAAAGAATGATCACTTTTCTCTTAGATAGATTCTTTGAATACTAGATAGTCATCAATAACAATACATATAACATGGTCTCAAGGATATCATAGTTTTATAGATATTCAATGGAAACATTTTACAAGACTATCTCACTTAGCAATCACTAAAATTCTCGACACCAAATTATAAGTAAAATTTATAACATGATGTTCTATCTCAATATTATCCTTTTTCTTCTTCTCATAACTTTGGATCAGTCGTATAAAATTATGAACTATAGTTATCTTATTTTTATCCTTTATTCAGCATCGATACACTGAAAATATTCTTCAAAACACTGTATCAGTTCTCTTCTTCCTTGAGAGTTTCTCCCTAATTCTTCAGTGTTCACTATTTATCAGACACTCAAGTCTCGAACTCCCTTTCTTTTTTACACAAAACCTTTCATGCCTTCATTTTATTTTTATACATTAGGAAAAAATTTTAGTTTAGAATAAATAATATCCCATTAAATTTTATTTCCATGATACACAATCACATTTTCTATATATGGGTGTAATATCAATATCTCAATATTCCCATTTCTTCACAACAATTGTATCCTAGTAAATACCAGGATTTCCTTCCACATTATTTGTCATTTATTTTCTCTTTTTTCTCAGTAAAGTGCAGTTTTATAAATTCTTCTTTGTCATTGGGCCTTAAGATTGTCTTCCTCATCTTCTACTCAAAAAGAATCACTAAAATTAATAATTAACTATTTACCAAAGGTGTAGATAAATAATATAGTAACACTCTATCTTATAATAAAACATTACTCTTTGGGATGTTCAGATACCAATGTTTAGTGTTCATAGTGTCTCAAAACAATAAACTTAAAATTACTATGTTATAATCTATATCTTTTTTATCTCTTTCCATCAACTTACAACAACATTAATTCCTATAAGGAATTTTATGAATGTCTATTTATCATAAGTGAATTTATTTTAAGAAAAAATCATGAAAATAACCATAGAAAATTAATTATGGTGTAGTGTTTTCATTTCCTAACTCCCTATGGTGAAATCACATTTTCTATAGTGTGGATAATCTCTATAGACCTTTATGTAGCATCTCATTTTTCAATGTTAAATTTTCATAGTTACGCAATTACCTATATGTAGCTCTTGAACTTCATCTCTTACCTTTAAGTTACTTATTTATTCTCAGTATAACCTTTAGGAAGATATCCACCTACCATTATATAAGTAGTGAATTACCTTTACACAGTACTCTATTTTGTTGAGTTACTTTTAAATAGATTCTCCCCTTTATTTATCTTCTTTATTTGATCTTCCATTTATATGGTTGATGATCAACTTCTATCTCATTTAGTGCTTGTATTATTCACTATTATGAGTGTTTGTGATGTTTAAATCCATAAAGAACAGTTCAAGCATCATCCCAATTAAATTATTCTTTGAAAATGTAAATTTGGAAGCTCAATTCCCCCCTCCATAGAAATTATATAATTTTTTGAAGTCAAATATCTTACATGACATGAAATATCATATATAATTCACAAAATTCATAGGATCTCATATTTCACAAAATCTGTAAAACAAAAATATTGTACATGGTATTCAATATTCATATGAGGCTATAAATTTATTACATTGATATGATGATTTACTCTATCTATTTTTCATAGTCATATATATAGCTGATTTTATTTTCCATTTTACTAAAATATCATATGTAGCTCAAAACCTCATATGTACTGCTCCAATTACTTCTGCATAGGTGAATCCTCTTATATATAGGTAAAGTTTATTTGAAATTTTTTTTACACCTCTACACTAGATATTTATAGAAACATAAAAATTATACATTATTATCTTATAGGATAATTTGCCATATAATTTTTCACACTTCAGGATAATAATTCCATATTTCTTCTAATAAATTATGAGTTTCTTCAAAATAAACTCTTAAGACTTCCATTCACTTAAAATCACTCTAGAATATCTCCAAATAATAATAAGAATTATTAATATAATTTCAAACCCCATAAAGTTTATTAAAATGCATTAAAATATATAAAATAATCAAAATAGACTATTTCCCTGAACACCTATTTTGTTCAAACTTTTTACATCTTCAAGTCTCTCCAAACCTTCATCTAAGTGTTGATTCACACTATTTTCATAAAAAAACTTCAACAACACACCATGATGGATCCTTCACCTCTTAGGGACTTTAAAACATAAAATTAGATAAACATATAACACTGACAGTACCATATTATTCAATCTTCTCATCACAGATAGCATATCCACTTCTCCAAACTATTATAGAAAATATCTCCACTACAACTTTATCTTCACCTATATTTTTTATGCGGACCATCTAAAAAAATCATCTGATGTTCCTTTCCCATTTTTTGAAATGTAAGTATCTCACTTCATGTATCATGTAGTGTGAAGTTCCTTTATCTTCAATAACACTTCTCACTTATCCCTTTGAATATTAGTGCAGTAATTTTTTAATTTTGAGGTTCTACAATTAAACTATTATACAATGTTCTTCAAGCAGCAACCAACTCTTTACTTCATTACCCATAATCCATGGGCATCTTCTTCTTCAAGTAATGGGTGGATACTTCAATAAATCACCCATTTTTCCTTAAACACACATTGAATACAAAAAAACACTTTGAAAACAAATACATTAATAACATCAAATGATTCACAAGGTAACTTCAATCACCCTCTATATATTTCTTTTCAATATCACTTAAACACCTTAAGTAAATGTTTCTCGACCCCCCTTTATTGAAAATGAATAAAAAGTGGAAAAAATTTCTTCCTATTAATGTAAGGGTTATCTCATTCAATTGATATACCAAAAACATCTCCCATTGGGTTCATCATTTTCAATATCCCCCCAATTACACACAATATTATGTCTATTCCTTTTGAGAGAAGTATAGGAATGCATGTTTCATATTAAGGACCAATAAGTAAGTTAAATATAATTCAATTTGGGATAACCCTTTATATCAAAAAATAGAAATTTTACAATATCATTAAAGTTTTTTATAGACACTTCTCAGTGTGGTGCCAACTCTGAATTTCATTTCATGAGGGATGTACAATAGTTTTTCAGAAATGTATAAACCTAAAATAATATTCATAAAACCCATCAAAAAATTTCAAGTGAACATAATTTTACATCCCTACTTTTTTAAAAAATCACTCCCCATAATGATTAGAAAAATAATAATCTATAATAAGGATAATAGAGTGAGTATCATAAATCAAAAATCAGAATTTTCTAAAGTAGTCCGGATTTACAATTTCATGAGAAATGATAAAACTCTGAAAACTTTCACCTCATTGATATATCCCCCTCAAGGGATAATTTCTATAATTCATCACCATGGTTACATTATTTTAGTAAATAAGTTTAAATAATTTTTATAAAATAAAATGTATGATACTAAATAGAAATAAATACAGCTCAAAATAATCACTATGATGGTTTCTTTCTTAAAATATATAAAAAACACAACCTTCATATGCTCCTTTTCTTAAATAACATTCAATCACTTTCTTAAAGATTCATATACAAAAATATTGGGATTAATGTAGACCTTACACTATTTTTCAGTTATATAACTAGGGATGATACTTCTTTTCTAGCCCTTTAGTACTTTTCCTTGATATTTTGTAATTCTGGAACATCTTCATGCTCACATCCAATTTAGTTTTATAGATTTGTACTTTATTTGGAAACATGGATTTATTTTTGTTATTATCTTTCTTCTATAGCTATAATGTATTTATTTACTTGATCTAGCATAATTTTTTACTCATTGATACTTGATCCAACTTTCAAGACTCTTCCAGCTAATATGGATATATGACTAAAAATTATTTAATTACATTATTTACTTATTCTATAAAGACTTATTCTTTTTTGAAAAAATTTAAGAACGTGAATCCATTGGTGCATTCCCCATATCACTTATCAACTCCTTCTAACCATGAGAAATAGTTATATATCTAAACACCCCGTGACCTTCCTGGTTGAACCTACACACAATTTTTTAACCACCTTTGAGAAACCCATATTGAGTATCCTCTTAACCTCTTCACAAGGATTAAAAACCACTAATCCAATCATATTATCTCTTTCTTTGATGGATTTTCTTCTAATTTTCATATTGATTCATCCCTTATTAAGATTCACTAACAATTTTTAATGGTCTATGATGCGGATTCTCTTACCAATATAGAATAATATCTTCCTTGTGAGTTTAAAAACCTGTTTATCTTCCATTATTTATATCTTGGATGGATTTTATTTATCATACTTATTCACTAATTATTCTTCCAATCCAAACACACTTTATTGCTTCACCTAATTTTTAGTATAGGATAGTTCTCTCTTCTCTTCAGTGTGTAAATGATACCTATAAATATTATTCCAGATTTTTTGCTAACAGTGGACACTGATGCCTCATAAATTAGAGAATATTTCAAACCATTTATGTTTATTTTTAATGGAATTATTTTTCTTTTTTTTAATGTTTTTTCTTTCAATTAATTTCCTTAGACATTTATCTTTTCTAACCCTTGCATAAAGACTTATTTAAATTTTACACACTAAAATATTATGCAATGAATAAATGTCTCCATGACTAGATCTCTAGAAATATAATCACCTTTTAATAAACCGTGTTCTTTTCATTTTGGGTGCAATCTATTCAGTGTAACATGCTTGATGATTTTGAGTAGAAATCACAGCCTTTTGGGCGCCTTTTGGGGAGGTTCTTATATTAGACTTACTTAGATACACCTTTGAATTATTGGAGGTTTTTTTAAAATATTACAGCATCTATATTTCTCTATAAATTATATTTTTCCATATATTTTCACAAAAAACTTAATTCATCATTAACTGATTTAACTAGACAGTGGGAACCTTTTTGTATAAGATTGGGGTAGAAACTTCTCTAGATGATATTTATCACTTATTTATAAAATTTGGACACTTTATTTACTCTATAATTTCTTCGAATGTTTTTCTAGAATTTTTTATTTTTTAAAATGTATGGGAAGGATTCGCTTTTGAGAATCTATTTTCCTCATCATTACTTCCAAATTTAATCACTTAAAACTAAGATTATTCTTTCTTTCCTGAACTAAGTTTAGATTATCCTCCCACTAACTCTTCATCATTTTCAACACTTATTCATTAATCATGATAATTTCTTACTATGTAAGATCAAACTCTTTAAATATTTTATCCATAACATCCAATTGGGATTCCTTGACTCTCATAACATCTTTATGTGTTTCTTATATTTCATGGATCTTCCCATCACTAATTTTACTCATATTTTCAATATCATAAATGTTTAACTGTATAATTGTTTACCCATTGAAATTTTCACTCTAATATTGTGTTGTAATTTCACCATATATTTAAAGATCCTTGATGAGTGATTTTTATTTTTATAACTCCCCTTCCCAAAAAAAATCATGGCTTAATCCTCATCTATCATCCATGATTTTTCATCATCTAGATCTTGAATAAACAAAAATACATTAGAGAAAATTTTAAAAATAAATTTTTTCAATTAAATTTCAACATCACAATAGTTGTTATCAATATCTTTAATCATATTTGTATCATGAGAGCTTGAATTAATTGAACCACAATGATTACCTTCAGGATTAGATAGTTCTTCTATCTCAGTTAATATTTTCCTCAGATTCATGGCCTCTTTATTTTTTCATTTTAGAATTTTATTTAGAGATACTTCCTTATGAGTAATAAGAGAAATATATTCTAATATTTCCATATAAGGATCTTAAAATTTATCAAATATTAATTCATCATCCTCTATTAAAAATACTGATGAAAATAACTTTATATCCAACTAGAGGGAACCTTGATTTGATACCACTTGAAATTCCCCTTAGTATCGATGTAGACACCTGAGAGGGAGGGGAGATTAGGGGTAGTATATTTTTACCAAATTCCAAATTCCCTAAATAATATTTTACCTCGTTTGGAATTTAACTCCAATTTTATTTCAATATAAATAGATTTATTTTATATTTATCCATGAAACTATCAACCACATGCAAGAAATTAAAGTAAATAAAAGTCCCGGTGTATTTTTTCAATCTTTGGTTCAATGAAAAATTATTTTGGATGATTTTTTATTCACCCCAATCATGTTCTATCCACTATAATAGAATTTGGAATAAAATGTTTGGTGTTTATCAAACCTGTAAAATTTCTCTCCACATATACAAGTGCCCTCTTCTCAAAATACTCCCTTAAAAACCTTCTAATCATAGTCACATGTTCTCACTTTTATCTCCCAACATACCCTAATTCCAGTGGGTTTTATTTACTCACACCATGTATATGATATTTTTCCTTTCATCCTCCTTATATGATGTAGATCGATGGGTTAGGAAAGGATGTCTCTTTATCCGAGAATGATCTTATTCCTCTCAAATAGAGTCTTTGAAGGCTAGTTAGACTTCAGGAACGATACTTGACACTAGGTATAAAATCTAGTTAATATTCATAAATATTCAATAGAAATATAACTATTTGGATAAATCACTTATTAAAAACATAAATTCTTAATAGAAACTGATAAGTAACATGCATAGAAGGTTGGCCTCTTATTAGATATTCCTTCTTCATTTTCTTATTTCTTCAACTCACTCATCTAAACTCTGGAATGATAGTCATATTATTATTATCCTTTATTATGATTCAGTATCCAGCAGATCTTATTCACAATATTGTATCAATTCACTTATTCCTTTAAAGTTTCTCCCTTATTATTTTATGTGAAAAATCTCTCAAATAATCAAGTTATGAACTCCATTTCTTTTTAACATATATCCTCTCTCACCTTTATTTTATTTTTATATACAGGACACTAGGAAATCCATTTTTACATTTTGAAATAAACTAAATATTACAAAATTAATTCTTGATGATCCTAAATAACCTTTTACATATGTTTTATTTCTCCCTTGATCTCAATATTCTCATTACCTCTCAACAGTTGTGTCTTAGAAAATAACATGTGTGTCCTTCAATTTATTTCCAATTTATTTTATAATTTATATTGGATGAATAATGTTTCTATATTTTTCTTTGTTAGAAATCCTATATATCCTCTTCCTTATCTTCTCCTAAGAAAATTAATTGAAATCTAAAAACAATCATTCACTACAGTAATAGATAAATAATAAATAATCATTCCATCTTGTGGTGTAACATTCCTCTTTATGGCATGGATATTCTAATATCCAGTGTACATGGTGTCTCAAAATGATCACCTTGAAATTAAAATAGAATAATCCATGTCATTTTGATCTACATGCTTCAACTCAAAACACCATGACTTCCTTTATAGCATATTCTAATTTTATTTTCTCACAGGTGGATTTATTTTGTGAAATGATCATGAAAATGACCATAAAAAATTCTCTACAACATAGTCTTATTCATCTAATAACTCCTTATGTAGTAATAACTATTTATAAAACATAGGTAATATTATCCAAACTATATTTATATTCTTATTTTTCAATTTTACCTTTATACTGGTCCATAACTACCCTTACATAGATCATGAATTTCATAGCCTACCTTTACGTAGCTCAGCTATTCTCGGTCTGACCTTTACATAGATATATTATAACAACCCATAATTCTATAAATGGAAATTCCCTTCTTATAATACTATCATATAGTATAAATCACATAAAATATCTTTGAGAACACAATACAAACTTGATAAATTATGAATGGATGAAATAAGAGGTATTTGTAGAAGTTAGGGAACCTATACCAATAGAAAAGTAGCATGAACTTTGGAATTGTAATGTGACCATTAGAAATTTTAATATGTCAAATATTTTATTAACCTCACCAATGAAATTAAAAATAAAATTTAGGCATATTATAAATTAAAATACTATATAATTATATCATATTATAAGTAAATAAATGTTTTAAAAATGATAAATTAAGTATTGGTATTTTTATAAAACATAAATGTTTATTTATAATTTTAAAATTAATATAAGGATTTAAAGAAAATTTATTTTATAAAATAGATTCATAAATGAATATTTTTTGTCTTATGATTATAAGATAATTTTATGAGAGCTTAAATAATTTTTCAAAGTGTTATAAAATTAGATATAATTTTAGAATCGGTATTTTCCAAGTAAACGATTGTTACAATTAGAAATTAAATTTCTATTATTTAAAAAATTATTTTCATAAAATGGATTTAATTTTTTAATTCTACAAGTCAAAAAATGGTTAGGGTGAATTTTTGGTATTTTTCTAAAATAGTTGATTTTTTGTGAATAGTGAAATGTGATAATTTATGGTATATAATAGTATAAATTAAATTCACTATTTTTGGATTCAAGGATGATTTAAGCACCATAATCTATAATAATAATTATTTATTTAAATAAAATTACTAATAAGGTTCAAAATATTTATAGTCTTGATTCAAAATAATAAAGCAATGAATAAAATAATCAAAAAACACCCCTCTCTTCCCCAATAAATACCTCCCCTCACCACCTATTCTCCTCACACCTCCAAATCTTTTAAGATTTTAAAATTTATTCCCAAGAATCTCCCAAACATTCAGTATAATGTTTTCTAAAAAAATACTAAAACCAATTTCCCTAAGGATGTTCTCAAGGAGATGAATTCAAGAGGTAAAACCATTTTAATTTTAATTTATTTTCTTTTCAATTTGTTTTCTTTTCTTATTATCTCCTAGAATAACCTTATAAAAGAGTCATTATAACTCCAATATATTATATATAATATAAAATTATTATGTTAATGTAATAATAAATCATCAGACCTCTTCTCCTCTCCCTTTTATTCTAAAAATGAAAACATCATCCGTGAGGTGTTAATTTATCACCTTTAAGGATGAAAAGTTTTCAATTTCCATTACCACCTTCAAGGATGGTCATAAAACAATAATTATTGTTAAATAAGATTTTATTACACATATTTTAATGTATACAATGTTCTGAAATAAATATATAAACATGATATTAAATAAAAGGATATGTGTTCTTGATAGTCATAAAATCTACCAAAACAAATTAAATCATTTTCATTAACTATTTATCTAATGATTCAACCTCGTACCATATAATGAAATGATATAAAAGGAAATTTAATATTATATAAGTTTATTAATAACATATAATATCAACTCTGGATAATTATCCACATTTTACATAAGCATTCATACATGTATTCAAGCAAACTGATCATGAAAACCAAGAAAGCAGACACTCCCAAACGATGAAATTGAACTCTATAACTCATCATAATGAACATAAATGAACATAATAAAATTATAATAGATAAAATAATTTTATAATATGTTCTTTATTTATTAATTAATTAATCTAATTTTATTATCATAGATAATAAAGTGAATAAAGCATTCGGATATAAGGTAAGAGGATTCTCGAACTTAATTTCCTTTCTTTGGGGTATTCCTCTTTTGTGCAAAATTTTAGTATGGATGTGCATTTAATACTCCTAAAATATAATATCATTATTCTTACAATTTATTTTTTGGTATATACATGCTTCTAATTTGGTTTTATAAAAAACATAATTATTTGTTCAAAAGAAATATTTTCTCTAAAACCACATATTTTACTTCTCTTGAGATTGTTTCTTCTAAACTCAAGATTGATGATACCTATACCATTATGTTTTTCCCTTTTTGGAACCCCGGTTATTATTCATGAAAGTATTCTTTATTTAATTTTCATAATACCCATTTCCTTTATGTGGGTTATTTTATGGAAAGTAGTGTTATACGTTTTATGTGGCATGCATGATTATGTAAACTTTATGATGTGACAGGTGTGCTAGGAATTATATAGAGCTCCAATGAATTGGGTAATGTATCTCATGAGATAATGGCAAATATTCATGAACATGATGCTATATTGTTTTCACAATTATTATTTTATTATTATACACATATGTTATGTGTGAATATGATGGTATTTTTATTCACAACTATGTAGGGTAGTTGACCGCAAAGACATGATGTTTCATTTTTATGAATTTCCACATTCGATACCTTTATTTAATGCTTCCTCTCATATTTATGATGGTAATACTATATTTATTTTATGATGATGATGATTATACAAATACTATGTTATATTGATTCATGTTATTATCTATCCTCTTATAGGGATTTTAGCTCACCCATTTCTTTAATGTATATCCAAGGTGATTACTTATACTAAGAAGTAATTTTGGACCACTAAGAAGCTAGAGAAAAAGGAATTAAATAATATTTATGTTTTATTATGTAAATTTTATGTATAGTCCTAATATTTCCAAGACACTAAACCTTTGGATCTTGGTTTTTTAAAACTATTATATTTTTATATATATAAAATTATGTAATAGTAATATAAGAAAAACTAGGGTCACTATATATACACCTACATTTACACAAGTAGTGAATTAAATTTACAAATTTATTTTTTTTAACAAGTTAATTTTACATATCTACTCATATTCATTTCCCAAATTTCATTGATCATCTCTTTTTATGGTCGAGGATCATCTTCTCTATCATTTACTGTATGGATCACACACTACTCCAATAGTTAGTGATGTCTGTATCCATGAAGAATAATCCAAGAATCATCCCAATTAATGTATTAATCATATATGTAAATAAAGAGACTCTATTTTTCACCCACAAAAATCTAATAATTTTTCTAATTAAAATATATAAAATGACCTAAAATATCATATGTGATTCGAAAATTAATATGATCTCATATTTATAAAAATGTGGAAAAACCAAATATTGCATGTTGTCTCCAAACATTATATGAGGCTACAACTTTCTTATGTGTGTAGGATTATTTAATATGTCAATTTTACACTCATTTTCATAGCTGATTTCCTTTTCTATTTTCTAAAAATTTCATATGTGGATAAAAACCTCATACGTATTACTCAAATTACTTAAATATAGGTGAATACTCCTATGTGTAGGAAAATTACCATTTCCATTTTTTTGGCAATTTTACACTGGATATTTTTTAAGGAAAAAATATTACACATTCTTGGATTATAATATAATTTATTTTATCATTTTTTACCCTCCATCATATTAATTCTGTATTTCATCAAATAAAGTGTGAGTTTCTTTAAATAAACTCTAGAAACTTCCATTTACTTAAAATCACTCCATAACAACTCTAAATAATGGTGAAAATTATTATTATAATTCCAAACCCAAAAAAATAGGTTTCAAAGATTTATAGTAAATAAAATACTAAAGAAAATTTATTTCCAAATACTATTATGAACTTATGAATTCAACCTTATTCAAGTCTATTTAAACCTTCATCTAAGTGTTGATTCAAACAGATTTTATCAAAAAAATCAACAACACACTAGGATGGATTCTTCAATTACCTGGGCCTTTAAAACCTTAAATCGCATATCTATTTAACACTAAAAACAATATCATCTTTAATTTTTTAAATATAGCTATCATATATACTTCTAAGAACTATTTTAGATATTAGAGCCACTCTAACTTTATATTCACCTACCTCTTCCATAAGGACCATATTATTCAATCATCTAATTTTCATTTCTCATTCCTCATAGTGTCAATGGATCACTTCATGTATCATGTAGTGGAAATTTCCTCTATATTCAATAGTGATTGTCACTTGTCTATTTTAAGTTTATTGTAATAATTGTGTTTTTTCAAGGGCATCTACCCTAAAACTATTCATATATATTCATCAACGACATCCAACACATTACATCATTACCCATAATCTATGGGAAACCTCTACTTTATTTAATAAGTGGATACACTAATCCATCACCCATTTTTCTACAAGCACACATTTACATCCACATAATAACTTGACAGTAAATATAAAAATATCATCAAAAATTACACAAGGGTACTTAATTAGAAAAAACATGATTTTTTCTTATAAACACAACCAAATGAAAAAACAAAAAAAGAGCACATACAAATGGATTTTACATGGTTCATCAGTAATAGTATATATATAATGACCACATATTAAGGATGGTTTGATATTATAATTAACCAATACTTCACTAGTATGTGATTATAAGATTTATGATAACTCCAATACTCACTGAAGTTTCAAAACCTCTTCCTCTCTTCCACTCACTACATTCAAGTGGGATATAATGATATAATATACACATAGGTCAAAGTCACAAGTATTTAAATAAATGATTCCACACTAAATTACAATGGGTGATCTCTATGAATTTATATTATTCAATTCCAGATCAACAATGATATGTATAAATATTATGTATTCTAAACTTAGTCTTTAAACTAGTTCATATCACTCTCACTTCTCTAAAAAATACATATATTCAATGAGTGGTCACTTTTAATACACTTTGATTCTGAATCTTTATGATATCTATGTCTCTCTCTTTATGTGAGTGATAATTTTTCTTCTATATATAAATATCCATTATATCCATAGAAAATTTGAATTTCATATTCAAAATTCAAACACTAATCAACCAATAAATTATTTTTTTTATTAAATTATATTCATATAATCAATTTACAACAGATATATATCATTTAAATTATAATAAGTAATTAATATATGATCAAATAAAGAAAAAATGTCATGAGAAGACTACATCATTATTTTGGTTTTAATTATAAAGTTTCTAGGAATCATGGTGTGACATACTACCATACTACAAAATTGATTAGTCTCTCCCCAAACTATATTCAACTGCTAGAGGAGTCATATATCAGCATAAGCCTTCATGGTGAATACTTTATTCTAATACTAATAATTTGTAATCCTTCAAAATCATATCCCTCTATCTTTTTCATAATGTTAAGTCACAGAGTGGGTCCTTCAATATTATTCTTCAATTGAATTGCTCATGGAGTTTTATATGTTCAAAAAAACAAGAACTAAATTTTTAGAATCATTAATATCTACCTAAATATTATTCATTACATGACTTCTATGTCATTTATTATAACCCGA
The DNA here is from genome assembly GCA_963277665.1 of Viscum album. Taxonomy (NCBI): domain Eukaryota; kingdom Viridiplantae; phylum Streptophyta; class Magnoliopsida; order Santalales; family Viscaceae; genus Viscum; species Viscum album. The sequence goes on from OY728153.1 coordinate 1,245,361,509, forward strand.
GACTCTTGAAACAATAAAATTATCCCAAAAAACCTTTATAATATGGCCTATTACATTTAAAAATATAGTGAAAACTATAAATATTTAAAATTAATAAATATTATGTTTCTTGTTAAATTTATTACAATTCATCCATACATAATATCAAATACGTTTCAATTTTTTGAAATTTAACTCTATTTGTGGTGTTATTATTGTAGTCATGGAAAAACCTATCCTAATTATCTATATATCATATAAAGTAGCTTTCTATTTTTAAAACCTCAACCCTATTCACAGTATTACACTTGTAGCTCTAAGGTGATTTAAAATAGCCATAATATTCATAAGTTGTCTCTATAATTGCCTCTAGGATTCCATACTTCTTCAAAATATGCATCTAACTGGTAAAAAATCCAACCAATAAAACCTATGGTTTTAATAATAACTGTTTATAGTCTCATTCAAGAATTTATTAGAAGCATTCAAAGTTTCAATAGGACAGGTTTTCCTATTATAAATTGGAATTCTTGATTATCATAAAAAGAGTTATTGAGGACCACCATATATATGAGTGTGTAAATAGGATTATAAATTTTCTATATCTAACATTTTAATAAAAATTAACTTATACATAATTCTATGAGATTTTTTTTATTTTTTTGTAATGAGACTGTAATTTCTTTCATTAAAAATAATATCATACTTGAATCAATATATTTTGGGATTATGTCCATAACTGTTGGATAATGTGTCCAATTATTTATATCTTTATTTTCACATATCATTTTTAATGTGTATTTAACTTTTTTTCATGATATTGAAGGATTTATAGTTCATCTAACCATTAGAAAACTCATTAAAATTTATCTCATAGTATTTGGTATTTAAATATGAATAGTACTTTCATCAAATGTATAGTCTAACTAGATTGACCATTCAGTTCAAAAAATTAATTTTATAATTAATTTTATTTCACCATATAGATAAATTGTTTATATTATGGTTAATTACTTATTTATATTATTTAAAGTATGAATAAAGTTCCCAAGATCTATCACTTCCATAATACTTTGTAAAGGCCCATATACTATCATATTAAAGGGAATTGACTATAGGGTATATGGATATTATCCATAAAATTCACCTATTGAAATGTGAAATGTGATCTTAACCACTTTATAAGACAATTTCAAATTTTTGAACCACATTATTTCTTTATAATCACTAATACACTATCACTAATATTTAGTAAAAGTGTCTATGAACTCATTTAATAAAAAATAATTTAGAGGCTTTATAAATGGTGAGATTTAGTAGTAAACTCAATGGAAGTTTTTTTAGAAGATCCTAAGATATTTTTTAATAAATATAAGTATAGTGGTTCCTATAAACACAAGTGTTGTCTAAACCATGCAATGGATCTATGGTTTTTTGTGCCCTCGGATCAAAGAAAATCCCACACACTATTTTTTAACTTGATATTTTTTATAAAGGACCTTCACATATAATTAATTGACCATTTTACTCTTCAAACCTATAGGGGACATTGGAGTATACAAAGAGGATCATTATATTCCTATATAACATAACTAAAATGCTACATTTTCAACCCATAATCATCCTCCCTAAATTTTTGTTTATTTAATATTATATATTGACAAATATTATTTTAGTTCACATGTTTAATTTTAACTATTTATGCCTAATCATACTAAATCTAAAACTTTGAATATCTTTTTTATCAACTTACCTTTTTTATCATAGCACTTGGAGGAAGATAAGGAGGATGAATTTGAGTAAAATTGTGTTCTAAATATTTTTTTGTATTTATATTGGGTTAGGATTGAATATAAGAATTGAAATTATGATCACATATTTTTTAGTGATTGTATTGATTGGTTTAGGTAAATTAGAATACCTAGGATAATAATTTACATGAACATATTATTTTATTCTATTGTAATTTCATTATTATTTTATTTTCTTTACTTTATTTATTTATATTTTTATTTTTTAAAATTTACTATAACATTTCTTAAATATTTCATTAAAGGTTTCTTTATTTTAAAATTATTTTTAAACTCTTAATATCAATGTTTAGTAGTTTTTTGGGTATTATTGTGTTTTTTTAAAGCCATGTTTTATCTAAATTTAATTTTTGACAATAGATTTTGATAAATAGTGTGCATTTATCCAAGGTATTATATATTCAATTTAAATTGATTATTTTTTAAATAGAAGGCTTGAAGTGGTTTAAATTTAATTAAAAATTGATTATGGTTTTTCCAAATTCCCATTTAAAGTTTTATATGAAACAATGTTTGGTATTATAACTATTTGACCATTACGTGTTTATTTTTTAAAGAACACTGATCAAGTCCCTAGGTAAATCACCTTTATTCTATGTCCATAAACGATAAAATATATAGAAACACCACTACAAATCAACCTTATATCAGTAAATAAAATTAATTTAAAGGAAAAATCAAAATAAATATTCATATAAAAGTTTGAGATTAGGGTAACATAGAAGAAAAATATTACATAACTGAGGAGGGTATAAATACATGAAATTATAACAACTAGACACACCAAGGCACATATGACCAGTGGTAAGCCGAGTGTGACACCCTAATCCAACCTCCAATAGGCTGGTGGCTAGTGACCATTGTCGAGTCGGCATAGAATATACATGGGAGGACTTAGCCTAAAGTTCCTGTATACATGAACATGTCTCTGAATACCCACACAATACTTAAGTAAAAGTATAATTGATATAAAATGAATGAATACATCTATATACAATAATCATAGTATGAAAAAATTAATAAAAATCATAAGGGTCCAAATAAAAACCCACCAAAACCGATAAAATACTATAACCTGCTAAATAGGAGGGGACTATTGTCAAATGAAACACCTATTACAAACCATAGTCTATCTTGCTAAAAAAATCTCTACCTTATTCTTGTTTTACTAGGACTCCTCCAAAATTTCTATCATCTACACAATACATAACATGTGTGGGAAGATCCCATGTAGGGGTGAGTTTAACAATACCCTATAGGACACCCTGAAATCATTAAATATAAATCATAAAGAGTGTAAATAGCTCATCATCATGAAGATGTGTTTATAATAATATGATACAAAAAAATAAGAACATATAACCCAAATATACTCATGATAGACACCAAGTCTGAAAGAGTTCTCAACCGTTCTACTAGCTATACTATTTCCCTAAAGTATTCAAGGTAACACTCATATGGGAGAACTCACTCCCTAATACTTGCTATAACTGATGGTTCTCATCTAAGAGGTAGTGATCATTGGGATAAAGTTCCCAATCAAGATCTAAGTATCACTGAAAGGAGCAGGGGTTTAATTAGTGATATCTTTTCTTTTTAAGTTTACTTCTTTTTGAAAAAACCTTCACCTCCTATAAAAGAGTTTCTTTCCTACTGAATACACACAACCATTGGAACAAAAGATTTACAAGGTTCATTACTCAACAAGAGTAGCTACATCATTAATATGGAATGGAAATAATCCAGTACCACACAATCCACTAAAAATAATCCTTTGGTGTGGAATACAATGAGTATGATATAACCTTACACTCGTGTAGCACTTGGAAAACAATCATCAAGTGTGTGTGCACCCTCTTAGCATAAATAAGGAATTATAGTATTTCAGTGCTTCTTTATAATTGAACAGATGTATTCTCTGAAGTATAAATCTTTACTTTCTTACCCAGAAGCTGGTAAGAACTACCTTACGCACAACCGAATACGTGCAAAGATAATAACTTTTTCATGTAACCTTTAGGGTACCTTGCACACAATTCATATGGATTGCATGTAAAAATTTCCTTTTGGCGCGGAAAACATTTTTCACACAACTTCCTTTTTCCATGCAACTTTCCACTTTTCGCACAACTTTCCACTTTTTTACACACCTTTCCCCTTTTTGCGCAAACCTCTTTCTTTTTGCGCAACTCACTTACCGTATAATTTTATGCACTTCAAAGCTCGATATTTCTCTAATTGTTGAGCCGCATGACTGAGAGGGTGTCACCTCTTATTTATAGGCCTTTTTAATCCTATGTGAAAAACATTAATCCGCACATAAAACCCTCTTCGTGTGCATAAAAATTATTTTTTATGAAACATCATATTTCATGAGATTCTCCAATTTTTCACGCACCTCATACCTTTTCCAATTTTCAAGCTTCTGATCTCGAAACACCTCTTGCGCAAAAAACTGCATTCTTCTATTTTTCACACCATGCCAATATTTCACGCAGCCTTTATTTTTCGTGCACTCTACCCAATTTTCTGCGCACTCTATGCCATTTCCATTTTTTGATGTTCTGGCATTGAATCATGCCTTGCACGCCAAAATATAAACCATATTCAATCTTTCATGCAACATCCATTGCCAAAAACACATTTCTTCATTTTTCGATTTTTAGGCCCTAAAATTTGGCCAACACTGGAAAATGACGCCACCTTAGAATGTTCTTTTGTGTCTCCTCCAGATTGTTCATTCCTTTGACATTTCTTTCTCCACTGCTTCCCATATCCATTCTTCTGCTTTCATCATGAACTCCACTATCATGACATATATCTTTTGAATGACCTGATTTAGCATCGTCAGGGTTATAATGGAAAGTACTGAAAATTCCCTATCTTCCAGCATCATCGTTCCTTCGAATCAAAAATGTATATAACTGGAATCATCATTTCTCCCCCTTTCCTTCATAAGGATTTCATCACAAGTTTTCCTAACTTATGATATCTATAAAATACATATCAGCAAAGCATCATACGGTTTTTATAATCCTTTACAAAGTGAATTTATTTAACTTCTTTGACAATAAAAAAACAACACTCTATAATAGCAAACTTTTCTTACTTATTTATCCGTCCAACTTGGTCCCAACATGGGTAACACTAAAGAAGTTTCTGATGGAAATTTGATGACCATGATATATAGATATAGGATCTCACCTAGGGACACTCAGGTATAACAAGCCTTAATAGGAATAACCTATAATATAGGGGTTTGTACACCCATGTAAGTTGGACACGATGGTTCCTCAAACCCTGCCTAATTAAGAATAAAAAATTATAGAGTATCACACACCAGTTCACTTGATGGGATTCCCAAAAACTATACGAGACTAATTCTATAGAGAGGATCACATTCTATGCTCAGTACATAATTCACTATTTTACCCTTATAGGGATATACCATGATAATACACACAACAAATTTAGATCTATACTAAAATATGGGGGGCTAAACATTACCTAGAAAAAGTACAGAGTGTATCTTAGAAGTACAGAATTGTCTTCTATGCCTCGGGTCTACCAGTGTCTTTCTATCTCACATGATATGACTTTATCTATATAAATGGTGTGTACTTTCAGGATACACAACATGTAGTGGTCAGGTCGACACTTGGTGTGTGCTGCCTACCCAAGTCTATGTATTCTGGATCATTCCCATGTACCTTGGGTAATTCCCATGTACTTTGTTCATGCCCGTGTACCTAGTCATGTCTGAGTATCGGTTTGTACCAGTTTACTCTAGTCATTATCTTGGGATGGTTGTATCTATAACCATGTACCCCTAGGTTACTTTCCAAGATGCTAGATTTGTGTCACAAATAATGTGACACATGTCACATGGAGTGTAATATTCTTCTCTACACGTAAACCCAAGTTTAATAGGATTGGACCACATGATTTGTGTTCTTATTGAGTAAAAATCATGTAGTTGTGATTTTCACAGAAAGTGCATATTATTCTACGCATCTCACCCACGCTTCTTCCACCATAGATTCCAACACCAGACCCACCATTAAACATGGATATGGGTTCATTTTAGACTAGCCATCACATGTGACCAGATTCTAGCCACCCAAATTCTACCACAAAGAATATCCCATTGTACTTCCATGTTGAGCAACCTATAGCACAAAAAAAATCTCCCAGTCCAATCATAACATATCTATCATCATTTTTCACTCCTACCACATCCTTGATCCCAGAAATGAACTTGGGTTATCGATCTTCTTCACAAAATATAAATTTTACAATGATCACCTATGAGGTATTTTATGCATCATTGGCCAAAGAAACCATTGATAGAGAATGCATAATGAATGGAGGGATAAAAGAACAAAATGAAACATGAGGAACAAACCTCAACCATTGTTCAGGTTTACCTTGATTTTTTGTCATTAAAAAAATGAATGAAGAACAAAATATCAAAATTAATATCAATTCCAAATCTATAAGAAGATTAAAATATCAATTATAATAAAACTTTAATATGTAAATCTATTTTGTTTGGAAAATTGGTTCAAGTTTGACATGGGATAAAAAATGGAATAAATCTAAGTGAAAAAACACCCTTCCTAGTGTTTTGATAAATAATTAATGAATAACAGTCACACATCACTACCATTGGTGAGATCCATGAGCTCTGATTATCTCCCTGATCGCCAAAGCATGAGCCACTATTGATTGTCTAAGAATCCTTCTCCAACAACCCTCTATAAATCCTTAGGGATATGTGGCCAGCCCTTTGGATTTTCCATAAGTATGTTTATAGAGAGGAAGATTAGGATAAACTTTTAATAATAATTAAATAAATTAGATAATGGATGTAATTCATTATTCCGCTCATTATGGTGGTCAAGAAAAACACTCGATGTGCACAAAGGTTATGTTGTGCCTAAGGTAAATCCCATATTTTGTATTCAAAGGTGTTTTCAATTTTTCAATCCAAGACTTCATTTGAGATTTATTCCATTATTTTTATAAAGACTACACTCATGTGATATAATATATTTAATATTTTTATTATATCAATAGCGTGCCTTCCTATGGTCAAAAATATCATGCTAAGCGCCTTACTTCAAAAATATTTTTTTATATATTAAAAAGATTAATAATGAAAAAAAGAGATAATTTTAGAATAAAACTACTAAGACAAATTATATTAATAATTCTAGGGATATAAATGTTATTTTCACTCCTAGTGTTGATGAGTTTGATAAAAAAAATCTTACAAAATCGCTTTTGAAATTTAGGGAACCTTCGTTCTTTCCCATGAGAAAAATTATAATGTCAACAATCATAGATTAAACACTTATACATTAAATATTAATACTTTCCAAATAAATACCAATAAATATTCCTCTCAAATGTATGATATGTTCAATAATATTTTTTACATAATGATATTACTATGATGTACCATTAATAATAAGATTCAAGTGCTAATGATATTGAAACAAATCCTAACGGAATATGAAAGTTATTTTAACTCAATTAGAGGATCATCTTACATTGATAAAATTACTATGAATATCTTGTTAGTAAATCTCATGATGTAATTTTTCAAAAACAAATTATTGTATTTACATGCCATTTAGATATTAATATATACATTTATTAGAATAAATTGATAGATTAAATTATTTTTTGAGACATTAACGTAATTTAGTCACATTAATAATTTATTCTAATGTAACATCATCATAGGGTTTCATTGATCAAATTTATTATATAATTAATGTGAGATACTAATTTTTTAAGTTCCTGGTACATGATGGAATTTTTTTACCAACTCTAATATAGCATAATTATTATGTTTTACAACTTATTGAAATCATACAAGAATTAAAACCTATTGTTCATAGTATTCTAGGCATTAGATAATTTATTATGACATAACATGTGACATATATTTTAGAATGATATGCTTCAACTTTAATATGAAAACTATGTCATTCCCTTGAAAAAAATAAATATATTAAACTATGTTTAAATTATTTAGAAGGACTTCATGTAAATTATAATTTCAAACTCATGATAATGATGATATATTTCCAATTAATTCATATCCCTTGACATATAGAGCCATAAATTTACTACACAAATGAAATTTCAATTATTTAATATTTTTTGAAATGAGAAAAAATACTTTCCATAACCTTGGAGAAATAGATACAATAAACCATCTATTTATATACTAAAAATTTATAAATATTTAATTATATAGAGAGTCGAAAAATTTTGATATTCCCCTTGTGATATTGTTTTAACTTCAACTATATAAGTAAAAATTGGCTGTTTGAAATTTATATAGACAAATGAACATGATATAAGGAAAACTTTTATTAAAAAATAAAGACTTTTTTAGGTGATGAGGCATTACACATTAAGGTATAAAATCTATACATAGGCTAGTATTAGTTCTATTTTATATAATTTGAGATTTATATAGGACATATCATGAGTTAGATATTTATTTTTGGAACTTCAAAATATGATCATTTGAATTTTTTCATAATATCTCATTTTGAGTTCATTATTTTTTTCACCTTTAATATATTTTGTATAAATATTATATTTAGTCTCAAATATTTATTTTAAACCTAGAATGAATTTATAGAACCTTAAATAATGAGGTTAAAGTAATATTTTTATATATTAATGGTGATTTTTACCCTAACAGGTTTTTATTTTCTAATTTCAATTTGTTGTAATATGTTGTAATTTAACGTTAAAAATATTTATATCATATAATATAAATAAAATATTATTTTAATGGATTTAAGGGTTTTAAAATAAACTTAAAATACACTAAACAAACCCAACCCAATTTGAACTACCTATAAAATCTCAAAAACGTATCCAAATGGGTGGGTTGATTTTTTTCATTTAGTTCAGTTAATTCAGATGGTTTGATTACTATTTTTTATATGGGTTAACCTGACACACCCCACCTAAGTATAAAAGTATTTTACACACTCAATTATAACTATTTTTTTATAAAATATAATTATGTATAACTAATTTTGGTCATAAAAAATATTATTTTTTTAAATGATTACAGATAAAGTTGGGGCTATTGAAAAATTATTTCTTTTTCCATGATTTTTAAAAGTATTATTGAAGTTTAAATATTTATTTTTATAAATTAAAAAATTTATATATTTTTATATATTATTATAAATTTTTTAAACCCTAAATTGATCCACCCTTTAAACCGCCTCAAACTTCCAAGTGTATTTTTTATAAAAGCATTCTATAGAGATGTTGAATATGGGTTGAATTTTTTTCACCCACTTAATATGGGTCGGGTGATATTTATCTCTAACCCAAACTGATCCACCAATTTTCACAACCTTAAATGGAATAAAAATTATACACTTAATTATGAAATTTAAAAATACATATATTTCCATATAGTTCATTGTAATTAGGATAAGTAACATAATAATCATAGCAAAACATATATTAAAGAGTAATACTTTAATAATTACAGTGTGGTAATATTATCATAATAATTACATGTATATTTTAATTATCATGGAAATAATACCAATTATAAATTATCCATAAATGATAATATATAATTTTCATGAACTCACATAACTTATATAAATCCAATATAATCTTACAATTAATTAATTATCAATAATTATTCTTACTTCAAAAGTGTGATGCGGATTTTATCCTTTGGAAATATTATTATTAAAACATAAAAAATAATTAATTTATATATAAAAGTCTAGAAATTATAATTACATTTTCTCATGGACCATTTTTTATACACAGTAAATATATTATATAGTCAAAGAAATACTTTTACATGTCTTTTAAATGGTGTTCTAAAATAATGAAATGTTTCCTAAGAAGACAATATTAGTGTAGTGTTAATTCAAGAAAATATTGATTAATTTTTTATTCATTTTCTATTTTGTTTTTTAATTTTATACATGGGTATCTTGATTTTTCACTTTCAATGGTTTTTAGTGTATTAAAAAACCACTCACTCAAAAAATAGAAACTTTACTTGGAGAAATATTTCTTTATTTTGATTTAGAGACCATACATTCACATTGTGTGATACATCACATACCTATGACTATAGAAGGAAAAAACCATGGTGGTCTCAGACCAACCACCTCCTCTATAACTATGAGACCATAAGGATTCTAATCATCTATCAGGTTTGAGGTCAAACATGAGTATTATTAGACTGCATGACCATTCTAGGTTTAGTGACATGTGATGTGATTATTTAATTTAATGAATAATGTGTGATGTATCCATCTAGTTGGTTAGTCTATTTCCATAGAATCAATAATGTGTGATTTAACCTACACAAGTTAAACTTTTTTCATATCATATGGTTGTACTTGGTGTTTTTCGTGAAGAGATTATATAAAAATGCTTATGATATAGGGTGATGTATATAGTTGACAAGTTCATAAGGATATGTGTGTGCTTGATATAGATCACACTAGATCCATTTATTTCCTGACTAGCATTATCACTTTTCTAAAGGCTGATTTTAGGTTTTTTTTAACTTGGAATTAAAAATCATTTTAACTCTATAATATCCCATAGGTACATATGTAATTTTTTGGAATGAAAATTTATTTTGGTACAATGTATTTTTATAAAATAAGAGATATTGTGATAGTTTATCCAATATATTTTTAATATGATTTCACATGTTATTATTAAATATGCATGAATTTTATGAATCTTTATTCTAGGTTTGATATTGAATGTTTTATGCACATAAAGGCTCATGTAAGAGTAAGTGATATGAGCTATATCATTTCCCACGTTTTGTAATATCGTAAGACGCAATATATGTGTCATATAAGATATCGCATGAAAAATATTCTATGTAAAACTGTCATTATCTTTATAATATAAATCTTTTGATGATGTGTTTAATGAAATTTTATCATTAAAGAGTTCAAAAATATTTTTTAATTAATGTAAAATATGCTTTAGGAGTATAACATAAGTGACCAAAGAATTGTTTGAGTGTTTATAAAACACATAAACTCAAAAGGATCACCCATTAATGACTGAGATATACAAAAGTAATTTTAGGCTTCATTTTTTAAACACATGATTGTTGATATCACTTTTTGTGAATTTTGTTTCTTTTCATGGAATTATTTCCAAAAGATGTAAATATGATATGAAGAAGAATCTTGTTGAATATGAAGACAACCCCATAATATGTTTTTTGATTATCAAATTTCTTGGTAAATTATGTTTTAATAAATTACTTAAGATTTTTACTTCCATGTAGAATGAAATTTATAATGAATATATTTAAATATCTCTTTGATAAAAGGGATGGATTTTATCAAGGGTCGTATCACGGTCACTCAAGTGACCGCTTGAAGAACTGGTACCCACTACATAAAGGGTGATTTAACGGACAATGTGATGAAATGTGAACCTAACGCATGAGGGAATGTCAACCTACCATAAGAAGGATACCATATAAATGAATAATAACTGAGAAAATAAATAAATGTGAACTTATTACATGAAGAAAAGATAACCTTCTATATGAATAAATTCAAATATACTAAATAAATAAATCATATCCCACCGTACAGTGGTTCAAGTGACCATAGAAATGCATGGTTGGTCAAGTGACCACACATATACATGGTAGGTCAGTTGTCCACATACACGCATGGTGGGAGAAGTGGAAGAACTGGTAAGTGATATTTATATTATTCAATGATTGGTGATGTATTCCTCAATGATTAATCATCACAATACCTTATGGATGTGATTAAATTTGAATATTGGCTGAGGAAAAGACTATATGAAATTGATGTATAATAATATAATGCAAATTAAGGTGATATTATAAAGTTTAAATTTCTTGGTATTGGTTATCATGTTTCTAATAAAAAGTTTCTTGGTAAAAGAGTGAAAGAATGAAGAAGTACATAATAGGTAAAATGATGAATTTTGGAAATCTTGTTGAAGATGTACAGAACCATATATGTGAATCTAAAAATGTACTATGTGTAAGGAGATATTTTAGTATGATATTTCCTATGAATATATATACCATAATAAGTTACTAAATAATGGATTATCCATGTATGGGTTTTCCTATGTAAGGGGAACTGTATAGGAAAATACTTTGTTCTGTATATGAATTGGTAATGTAGAAAAACTAGTCATGTAGGAAAATTGATCACATACATGGATGGGACACATAGGAAAATAGATAATGTACACTAATTCATATATATGTACATATGATAATTTCTAGGAATGTGTATTTCCAACATACATGAATATTTTACGAATGTGAATTTAGATATATTATGGTTCAGATAGGTGAATAACCCACATATCCAATTACACTATATATATAAATACTATCTAAGATAATTCATAAGTGAAGATTAGTGAGGGGAATGATTTAGAAGATTCCAAGTAAGATGAAATTAATTAAAATAATAATCATGAAGATTTGGTTTAATCCCTGATTCAAGAACAATAAAAGTTCAAACAAATTTATGAGTCATTTCTCATATATGAACCAAGAGATTTGTTGTGGGATTTGTGTCATGATGGATGTTCCAAAACTACTAAATGTACATGAAATCATGTATACAAGCTAAGAAATATGGATCATGTTTTGTTGAATAGATAATTAATTGAGTTTTATATTTTTATTTTAAATTAAGAAGGATCCACATCAACATTTACTAGAGAATAATTTACTATAGAATCATGCATATATATTTTAAATGAAGATAAATTATTTATCAATTGAAGGGGAAGTTTTTAAAAATTATTATGCCACACTAGTTATTATGTGTGGCTATTATAAGAGTAATTTTATTATAATGTTTAATATAATGGGAGTAGTTAATGTGGATACATTATGTATTATGAGAAGAATTTTAGAAAGAAGTTTATGGATCTAGTCAAAGACCATGATAGCCCAGATCCTAGGGATTTTAATTATCAAATATATTGATATTTCAAATAAATTATTCACATGGGAGAGTGAATACAAAAAAAGAGAATAAATAGAAGATATTATAACCAATTCTTTAGTTATTATTGTTATATATACATATATATATATATATGTTATAGGTTGTTGAAGAAAGATAGATGATTTAAATATCTGATAAAAAAACAAGAGAGTATATTTTCTGGTATTGAATAAGAATATTGAGATACCTTACTCTCTGATTATCATCGTTATACAAATGTTGTGATTCAAATAAAATAATAAAAACCAATTAGTATTTTATAAACTAAAGAATAAAAATAAAGAAGATTTAAGAAAGAATAAGATAAGAAGAGAGGAAGGTGTTGTACATTATAAGTTACACATATTTAAGAGTGGTCTTGAATTCAGTGAAAGATAATAATAATAAAAGAGTAATTATTATAATTATTATAATTATTATTATTCTTATTATTATTATTATTATTATTATTATTTCACTTTTTGAAGAAATGAATCATTCCAATTTGTTGTTGTGAAGAGGAAAAAGGTTATGTGCACTATTTTTTATACAAGGGAAGAAGATTATAGGTTTCTTGCATGTTCTTGTGAAAGTGAAAATAGTATAAGAAGGAATATAAGGAAGCCCTGAGACATTCAATAGAAGTCACATCTGTTGGAGGGATTTTTTGGTGTTCTAAATAAATTGAACAAGTTAAATATTTTTTATATATATCGTATAAATATTCAGTATGGTTCTTCTATTGGACTAGGATATCACTAGTCCATGGAATCATGATTGTTTTTTATCTCCCCTCTTGAGTATAGGTTACCACTCTAAAGGTTTAGGATTTTTTTCATTCTGAATCACTATAATAATTATGTCATTATAGTAACCTTTGTGAGTAAGGATTATTTTCTAGTTACACTGAGGACTATTTTTTATTATTGAAATGTGAACCTTGTAAATCTATTACCCTATTTTTTGTGTGCTATAGAATTAAGGAAATGTGAGAAAATAATAAAATTAATATCCTAAAAGGTATAAGATTTAAAGGGATAGAAAATATTAATTGGAATGAAAATGTCCCCAACACTGATTCACCCCCTTCCCCCCTCAATGTTGATTATATCAAAAGTGGTCCTAAAAATGATTTTATTTCATTATTTTCAATGATCTATTATTATTTATGATTACTTATTCAAGATTATATACCATCATATCCTTTAAATACAAAGAAGACACTTCTAAATTTGTTTAGAGATTCTATAATTATCATTAAAGACAAGAATCAGTGGGTTTTTTGTAGAGTATTTACCATCACCTAAAATAAAAAATATAATGGACTTGTGTATGTTATTAAATGTTATTAATAATTATTCTTCTTTACTATCGTCCAAATTAGTCTAGATTAATGAGTTTAAATTTTCCACTATCTTCACATGTACTTGATTCCTTTAAAACCCAATTAATTAAATATAAATAAATCTTGATTTATGGTTATTAAAATAATTATTTTTTATAATTAACCCAGAAATAATTGTTTTGGATTTGTTCAATGTGACCATCTTGAGATTATTTATTTTGTGACCATGATAACTGGTGAAGATGTCCTAATTGACATGAGCTAAGCTGGGTTAATGAAAGAGTTGTATACCTTTAGCTGATGTGATCCCTCGATGACATGTAATCCTTTATATAATTATACCTCACTAAACATGATTAATTAATTGTTGAAATGATCAATATAGTTGGATATCCTAAGTCTAGGGTATAATCCTCTATTTTTTGGATGTTTTTATAATGTTTAAAGAACAATATTTTTATTATTTTTTCCATTGTTTTGTGTGGATTCTAATTTCCAAAATCCAACTATTTGGGATAGTTGGTTTAGATAAACGTTAGATATGGGTCCTAGGATGAATTTAGTTTCATGGATTTTGTTTCTCATACAATTTACATTGGGTGTGATGGGATGGCATGATGAAAACGTTATTTAATTTATTTTATCACTTTATCATTTTTCATACATGAGATTGAACATGGATTTTATTCAGTATCTATGATTTCATATTATGTTTTTTCCCATATATTCACTTACACCATTTTGGAAATTTATTCATGGTTATAAAGATTATTTATAATTATGGGGGTTTTTATAATATTTTTACCAAGATTATGAATTCACTTTTCTTGCATAAATGAATTTATTTATTTATTTTTTTGAATATATTCTCTCTTCTTGGTGAATGTTTTCCTTATCTTTAAATGATCAATAATTAAAATGTATCTCATATATTTATACATGAACTATAACATCTCGTTACCGATCTATCAGGTATGTATTTAAACTCGTCGTGGTTTACCTTTATCTCACTTTCTATATGGGTACAAGAAGGAATTGGGAGGATACTAATAATTGTGAATTCAGAGATTTTTTGAGACTCTTAGATTTAACCATATTTTCTACAGGTTGTAGGAGGAGTTCATTCCACGTAACTAGGTTATATAATGTGTAAGAGTTGCTAGATACAAGTCATGAAATAATTCATGTTGTGAATGGTTACATGACATGAAGGGATGTTTCACATCATTAATATTTTAAGTAAAGGATTTTTAATCTGAAAAGATGGATTTCTTAGTGTACTTAAAAACCATGGACTTCATGACATGTAAAGAAATTAAATGCCATGTAATTCCCCAAGAAGGGATTTTTTAGGGCACTGTTCAGGTATTTGGTGGCCATTTGGATACAACTTTTTCATTTCTCTCAAACCAACACTCCTCTCTGATGATTTTTGGAGACTCTTCTTATTCTGGAATGATCTGATTGGTATTTTATTTTTGTTATGGTTTCCATGCATCTCTCTCAGTAAGTGATCTTTCCACTTCTTCATTATAATTGATCGTGATTTCACCCTTGGGTTTAATTATTAGATATATTTCTCTATTTTGGTGTTTGCTATCATCTTATTCTAGATCTATTGTGTGATCTCATTTTGGAGGAAGTTACCTTGTTTGTCTTCGTGCGGCAGAAATTTTTCTTAAGTTATGTGGGTTTCCTCCTTTATGCCAACTCCTTGTTTTATAAATTTGATAAATATTGTAATGTGGATAGGATTAAAGTTCCTTCATATACATCATTGGGTTTTTGTTGTTGGTGGATCCCATTATAGGAATGTGTGACTTGAGTTTCAAGGTAGGTGGTTTCATATCTATCTTATGTTGATGAATCTCACTATTCCTAATAAACTGATTTATACAACAAATTCGCATGATTTATTTGTGTGTGTTGAAAAGATTTTTTAAAGAAAAATGGTTTTCCTTTATTGTTGATAAATGGAAAGAAAAATGGTAATTTAAAATCATTGAAAATGGTTTTGTGAAATGGTTCTAAAATTATTTTTGAAACATTGAAATGATTGTGAATATGAGAACATGGGTTGATTTGGGTAATAGTTTGAAGGTTTAGCTTTAGGTCATCTTCCATTGTGGGTGTTCACATTCAGGGGTCTTCTTATTTTACTAGAGTGTAGATTATCAACTCTAGGTACATATATGATGTTGGGGTATCACTTTCTGGGGTGTCTCCCTAGTCCTAGAGTGTAGATCATTGGCATCAAGTACCATAGTGCAATGTTCATATATTAATGGGTATGAGTAGTCGGTTACCTGATCTTTTGTATTCCTTAGTGTTTTGATGCATGTGTCTCTACTGTTGTTTTTTTATTTCATGGATTTTATTATTTTATACTTCATGTGAATGTTGATTGTTTTGAAAGATGATATGGAAAAATGTTCTTTCAAATTGATATACTTGATTTGTTTTAGAACTATGATAAAAGGGTAATTATTACCATGTTTTCAATAAAATTTATTTACTATTTATCATGCCATGTTAAAATTAAAAAGAGAATACAATAATTGTTATATAGAGACTGGTTATGGAACACCTAGGTGGGATCCTACTGAGCCGGTTAGCTCACACCATGTACACTTCTTCGGTGGTGCGCAGACCTTTGTATGTATTCCAATGCAGGGAAAGGAAAGGCACCACAGTTAGGTAGTAAGGTCTCATGTCAGTTGAGTTGGGTAGTCGGTGGTGAGATTGTGAGAGTTCTTCCACACCATCACTTAGAGTAGCTATTTGGTTCTCATCCTTTGCAGTTAGACTATTATTTTAGATTTTAAACTAATTTTACATTCATTTGTTTCCACAATATTTCTTACAAATATGGAATATAATTATTAGTCTTACACTATCGATTTCTTTTTTTTGAGTGTGTATATGACATGTGATTGTACAAGTAAGTAAAAATCATTCCCTCTGGTTTTTTGATCGATTCTCAAGTGCTTTTCACGAGCCAGTGGGGATTGGGAACACCCTTCAAGTATGTGACGAATCAGGTTGGGTGCCAGTTTTGAGGGTAACCTGGGTCAGTTTCATTATAGTTTAGAGGAATTGGCATGATTTATTTGTGTGTTTTGAAAAGAGTTTTTAAAGAATAAATTTTTTCCCTAATTTTTTATAAATGGGGAAAATGTATTTTCAAATCATTAAAAATGGTTTTGTGAAATGATTTTGGAATGATTCTCGAAACATTGAAATGATTATGAAAATGAGCATATGGGTTGCCTTGGGTACTAGGTGGAAGGTTTAGCTTGAGGTTATCGTTCATTATGGGGGTTCACTTTATGGGGTGTTCATCTTATGTAAGAGTGTAGATTCTTGGATCTAGGTATGTATATGATGTTGTGGTTTCACTTTATGGGGTGTATCACTTGTCCTGGAGTGTAGATAGTTGGATTCAAGTACCACAATGTACTATTAGTAAAGTAATGGGTACGAGTAGTCTACTGCCTATCCTTTTTTATTCCTTGGTGTTGTGATGCATGTACTACTACTGTTGTTTTTGTATTTCATGGATTTGTACAACTTTAGCCTTGATGTGCATGTTAATGATTGTGAAAGATGATATAGAAAAAATTCCATTAATATTGATATAAATTCTTTATTTTATAAATGTGATAAAAAGGAAATGATTACCATTTTTCTATAAAATAGTTTTACTTATTATCATGCCATGTTATATTTAAAAAGGTCACATAGGAATTGTTATACAGAGACTGGTTATGGAACACCTAAGTAGGATCCTACTGAGCCTTTTAGCTCACACCCTAAGCACCTCTTAGGTGGTGCATAGACCTTTGTATGTTTTCCTATGTAGGTAAAGGCAAGGGACTTTGGTGAGTCGGTGAGGTTCCATGTCATATGAGTTGAGTAGTAGGTGGTAAGATGGTAAGAGATCATCTATTCCATCACTTGTAGTAGCTATTTGGTTATCGTCCTTTATAGTTGGACTTGTCATTTGTATTTTTAACTAATTTTATAGTCATTTGTTTCCTCTATATTTCTTATAGTTATTGAATATGTTTATTATTATTTGAATATATCTTTATTTTTTGTGTGTGTATATATTCCATGTGTATGTACTGGTTGGGAGAAATAATTCCCTCGGGATTGTTGATCGATGCCCTAGTGCTTGTCGCCAGCCAGTGGGGATCGGTAATGCCCTTAGAGTATGTGAAAGATTGGTTCAGGTGCTAGTTTTTAGGGTAAATCAGATCAGTTTCATTATAGTTTGGTATTAGAGGAGGTTTTTTTGTCAAGATTCCTTGTCTTAGGATGTCTGTTAGACTAGAGATATGATTTTAAAGACTTGAGAGGTATGTTGTGATAAGTTTCTAGATAGATCTTATCATGATGAGACTCAAGACTCAAGTTAGGTTATGTGTCTCTAGTGTTTTTTTTTGTTTTAAATATATGTTTCGGCTTATGGGTTTTCTGGTTTAAACTAATATTTACTCAATTTTCTGATCGTTCCTTTTATTTTGATGTGAAGTAGTATGCCTCTAAGACGTCTTCCACGAGTTTCTCAAGACGGTGTAGCTGATTCTCCACAAAAACAAATCCTTCAATGGATCAAAATCTCATCGAGACTATCATATAGGTAGTTTATACAGTTGATCAAGATGCTCCAAGATTTCATAACATGATTTTTGAGGTGCATCTAGGAGCAGGAGTAGATAGAGATCGGTCGTGGGAATTCTGGCATGAGAATACACTCTCCTTTAAAGGAATGAATGAACCTTAAGAGGTGGATGAATCACTGAATATGATCGATCAAATATTAACCTTCCTAGAAACACCTGTGAATATCAGGGTAAATTGTGTATCATTTAGGCTCAAGGGTTCTGAAAAGCTATGGTGGGATTCTTTGGTCCAGGAAGATAGATATGTGGACCTAGATAAGAATGGTTTCAAAACCCTATTATTCCAGTAGTTTTAACTAGAGTCAATGATGTTGGAAAAGTATTTGGAATTCTTATCCGTACAGTAAGAAGATAATTCGATGTCGATGTACACCAATTGGTTTTCTGAGCTTATCTATTTTTCTCTGGATGTTGTGAAGAATGATCATCTTCAAAGGATACTATAGGGCAGTCAGAATTCTCAAAGACTACAGGGCTCCAGCCACAAGCCTCGAGAGAGAATCACTTTCACACAGTAAATGATTTTTCAGCAGAGGTCGATGCAGGTCCAAAAATGGTGAGTGTTATTATCCTTATTGCATCTTCAGTATAAAATTATTTATTTGATACTACTGTCTCCCACTCATTTATATCTGCATATTTTTTTGATATGATTAAACTTACAATGAAACTCATGTTTTTTGTAATGGAGTTAGCGACACCCCTTGGAAAGAGGAGTGAGCAGGGTTTCTGGTGTCCTTCTTGTTTATTAACGATTGATAATATGGATCTAGTCTGGTGTTTTGGAATTATTGATCGGGATCTGTTTGACGTCATCATTAGTATGGATTGGCTTGTTTCTCATCATGATGAGGTTGATTTTTATCATCAGTGTGTCTCATTTATTATTGTTGATGATAGATCTCGTGAGTTTCAATGGAAGTGGGACCCAAATTCATGATGTACATGGCATTCCCGCCCAAAAATCAGGAGTTTCTTGTTTGGTGTTGCATTCGATCCTGGTGACATTTCTTTTATTGTTGATCTTCCCATTATTATTCAATAATTTCTTAAGGATTTACCAAAAAAATTCTCTGTTCTTACTCTAGAGACAAAGTTATATTTTACAGTTGATCTAGTGCGAGGTACGCAGCCGGTATTGATGTATTTTTATCGTATGGAATCATTAGAGCTGAAAGAGATCAAAATTCATTTGTAAGACCTATTAGAAAAAGGAATCAATCACCATAGTGTTTCACCTTGGTCATCCCCTATACTATTTTCCAAGAAAGGACATGGTTTTCTTTGGTTGTATGTGGACTATCGTAAGTTGAATTGGGTAATGATTAAGAACAAATATCCTTTCTCGCGCGTATATAGCTTGTTTGATCAGTTAAAAGGGGAAAAGTGGTTTTCAAATATTGATCTGCAGTCAGGATATCATCAACTCATATTTATAGATGCTAATATACCAAAGATATATTTCAGGATTATGTATGTCCATTATGAACATCTGGTAATTATTTTTGGTCTGACTAATGATCCTATAATTTTTAAGGATTTTATGAATCATATATTTCACCAATATCATGACACTTTTTGGGTAGTATTTTTGGATGATATTATTGTCTATTAGAAATAAAATCATGAGCATGAGGGCCATCTAAGTTTGGTTCTAGAAATTTTGAGAAGTCATAGTTTGTATGGAAATCTTTTGAAATGTAGTTTTTAGATTCAATAAGTGAAGTTATTATGGCACAAAATTTATGAACATGGATTATCAGTTAATCCAGAGAAGGTGAGGGTTGTTTCTTCATGGAAGAAACCACAAAATGTATTTAAAATTCAGATATTACTTGGTCTTGCTGGATAATACCAAAGGTTGGTTAAGGATTTCTCTAATATGGTGTCACCTTTGACTGCTCTTACCAGGAAGGTGGTGAAATTCACATAGGATGAAAATTGGTAGTCTTCCTTTGATGAATTGAAATGAATTCTAATATCGGCACAAATTTTGATCTTACATTATCCTGATAATAAGTTTGTGGTATTTTTTATGCTTCTGGTGCTATTTTGGTATGTGTGCTTATGTAGGATGAACATTTCTGAGAATAATTACCCTACTCATGGTTTAGATCTTTTAGCAGTTATGTATGCACTTAAATGTAGGCAGCACTCTCTTTTTTAGGATAGTTTCATAGTCTTCTATGATCATAATATTTTGAGTATTATCTTTTATCATAAAGACTTTAATCTCATAAAGAGATGATGGGTAGAATACGTTCAGACCTTTGACTTTGATATCACCTACACCCTAGAAGAGGTGAATGTCATTGCAGATTCTCTTAGTAAGAAAGTTCCATCACAGGTTTTTTTAGAATCGAAGGATGAGTGGAACCTTATGGGTCTTTTTGCTCAGTTTCATCTAGATGCTCAAGAGGATATTTTAGGTATGGTTCTAACCAGTGTTCAGTTATCATCATCTATCCTAGAGTCTATTTTTCAGATTCATTAGTAGGATGTTGAGTTTAGTAATGTTTGAGAAAGACTTTATGGTGGGGAGACCTTTTCTGGTTGGTCACTCTCTTCAGATAGTATACTACACTTCGGGAAGCGGGTTTTCAACCCAGTATCCGTGAGGATTTAAGTCCTGTTTAATTTTCACAGCTCTTTGTGGTTCATCCATCCAGGAACTAAAAAAAATGTATTATGACATGAGATGATTATTATGGTGGATAGGTATGAAGCGTGACATCACAAATTACATGTCCCACTGTTAGACCTACCAACAGATAAAGGCAGAGCACATGAAGCCCTATAGTTTTATTCAACATCTTCTGATGCCAGTATAGAAATGGGACAAGGTATCCATGGATTTTTTTTTGGGATTACCATGAAATACACGAGGGAGTAATCCTATCTGGGTGTTTGTTGGTCAGTTGATGAAGTCTTCTCATTTCATTCCAATAAAGGATACCACTAAGGTTGATGTTCTGGGTAAGTTTTAGGGATAAGAGATTGTGAGGTTACATGGTATTCCTTCTAACATAGTTTCATATAGGGATTCTAGGTTTACATTGAGGTTCTAGAGGAGTACCTAAGAGGAAATGGGAACTCAGGTCAAGTTCATCACAACTTACCATCCATAGATAGATGGTTAGATAGATCATGTTATTTAGATCTTGGAGGATATGCTTTATACATGTGTCTTGGATTTTTGTGGATCATGGGATATCCATCTGGGACTGGTTGAGTTTGTTTACAACCAAAGTTATCAGTCACCAATAATAATTCCTCCCTTCGAGGTATTGTATGTTCACTTGTGCATATCACCTCTTTATTGGGTGGAGGTGGGTGAAGTTGCTTTGGTTGGACCAAGTTTAGTCCAAGAGATATCACAAAAAATTCAAGAGTTACATAGATGTCTGGTTACAACCTAGATTTGATAGAAATCATATGTGGATCACAGGTGACATACTATAGAGTTTTCCATTGGTGGCTAGGTTTTTTTGAAAGTTAATCCTCAGTTGGATCACCGTCGACTTGGAAAATAGGGAAAGTTGGCTATGAGATTTGTTGGACCATTTAAGGTCACTGAGCACCATGGATAGGTTGATTATCAGTTGGAATTTCTAGTTCAGTTGATAGGTATTCATGACTTTTTCCAAATATCTAATCTCAAGAAGTACCATCCTAATTTCTCTCACATTTTGAGTTGGGAGGAAATTGAGTTAGAGCCAGATTTTTCTATTTTAGAGAATCCAATTGATCTCGTTGACTCTCAAGTTAAAGTATTACATAGGAAATTGAGTTCATTATTTAGATAAATATGGAAACATGGATCAGATTCTAATGAGACATGTGAAAGAGAGTCAATGATGAGGGTTCAGTGGCCTCATATTTTTTCAAGGGTTACATCTTCCACATGAATTACCAAGGATGGAAAGTCTTTATGGTGGGGGGGGGGGGGTTTAATATCCTCTTATTGATCTATCAGGTACATCTTTAACCTCATCATGGTTTTACTTTTTCCAATTTTTTGTATGGGTCTGAGATGTAATTGGTGGGTACCAATAATGGTGAATTCAGAGATTTTTTGGACTCTCTCTTTGACCATATTTTTTGTAGGCTTCATGAAGAGTTCACACTTTGTAACTAGGTTACACTATGTGCAAGAGTCACCAGATTCAAGTCATGAAATACTCCATGATGTGAATAGTTACATGACATGAAGAGATATTTCACATCATGAATTTTTTAAGTAATTTATTTTTAATGTGAGGTGATTAATTTCTCAATGTACTTAAACACCATAGACTTCACGACATGTAAAGGATTTACACACCATGTAATTCTCCGAGCAGGGATGATTTGGGGTGTCATTTGGGTCTTTGGTGACCATTCACCTTCCACTTTTCTATTTCTCTCAATCCAAATCTATTCTCTAATGATTTTGGGAGACTCTTCTAATTCTAGAATGATCTAGTCAACATTAGATATTTGTTCCAGTTGTGATACATCTCTCTAGGTAAGTGATATTTCCAATTCTTCATTTTCTATGATTGCAGTAGTGCCCTTGGGTTTCATTATCAGATCTATTGGTCTATGTTTTTGTTTCCTCTCATCTTCTTCTAGATATTTTGTGTGATCTTATTCCAGAGGTCGTTCCCTTATTGGTCATGGTGTTGTGGGAATTATTTATTGAGGTATGTGGGTTTATCCCTTTTTGCTAACCCCTTTTATTCTAAATTGGTTTAATCTTATGATTTTGATTGGATTATAGGTCATTCGTAGACATCGTTTGGTTTTAATTGTTGGTGTATCCCATTGAGGGGATGTGATACATGAGTCTCAAGGTAGGTTGTTCCGTCTCTATACTATATTAATGAATCATATTATTCCAGATAAACTGATTTATAAAAGGAATTGGAATGATTGATTTGTGTGTGTTGAAAATAGTCTTTAATGAAAACTGGTTTTCCATGATTATTGATAAATTGAAAGAAAAAGGTTATTTTAAAATCATTTAAAGTGGTTTGGTGAAATTATTTTGAAATTATTTTTGAAACATTAAAATGATTGTAAAAATGAGCACATGGATTACCTTGGGTACTAGGTGGAATATTTATCTTGAGGTCATTGTCTACTATGGGGGTTCACTTTATGGGGTGTTTCTCTTGTCCTAGAGTATAGATTATTGTCTCTATATACATATATGATGTTGGGGTGTCTCCCTAGTCTTGGATTATAGATCATTGTATTTAGTTACCATAGTGAACTATTCATAGATTAATGGGTACGAGTAGTCTACTATCTGACCATTTGTATTCCATGGTGTTGTAATGCCTATACTGCTACAAATTTTTTGTATTTCTTGTCTTTGTACTATTTTAGCCTTGATGTGCATGTTGATTCTTGTGAAATATTATATGAAAAAATGTGCTTTGAAATTGATATACCTACTTTGTTTTAGAACTGTGATAAAAGGGAAATGATTACCATGTTTTCTAAAAAATTGCTTTTATTCTTATCAACATATGTTATATTTAAAAATAGTATACATGAATTGTTATAAAGAGACTAGTTATGGAACACTTGGGTGGGATCCTACTGATCCTGTTAACTCACACCTTGTGCACCTCTTTGGTGGTGTGTAGACCTTTGTATGTCTTCCAATGCAGGGAAAGGAAAGGAACCACAGTGAGGTGAAAAGGTTTCATGTCATCTGAGTTAGGTAGTGGGTGGTGAGATGGTGGGATTTCATCCATGCTATCTCTTAGAGTAGCTTTTTTATTATCTTAATTTATAGTTGGACTTGTATCTTCGATTTTTAACTACTTTTACAGCCTTTTTTTGTTTTCTTTCTTATATTTATGGCATATATTGATTAGTCTTCTGTTTTCTCATTATTTTATATGTGTATATATATTCCACGTGTTTGTACAATGTGGGAGAAATCATTCCCTCTAGTGTGTTGATCGATGTTCGAGTGCTTGTCTTCAGCCCATGATGATCAGAATCACCCTTCAGGTATGTGACAGAATGGGTCGGGTGCTAGTTTTGATGGTAACCCGATTCGATTTTGTTACATGAACACTCATAATAATTACTATTTTTATCCTATTAATGAAATACTTTAGATGAAACTCCCAGTCTCACCACAAACCTGATCAGGGTCCCAATGAGAATTTCTTGTGTCAATTAATGTGGAAAATACCATTTATTTTTTTCTAAAAAAATATAATATAAAAAAATGAGGTCTTTTATAACATTATTTTTTATAGGGGGTGTGGAAGTTCAATTTAATCCAATTAAGGATGTTTGTTTAAACTAATCATCTAAATTAGAAAACCCAAATTGAACCAATGATCACCTTAAACTATATTAAACCAAACTACAAGTTTATATTTATAATTTTTTTATATATATATTTCATGCAATTGATGTAAAAAACTTTTTAAAACTTGATATTTTATATTCAAATAATTAAACATGCTGTATATTTTTAAAATTATATACAACTATAAAAACTTATATAATAACACTACTACAATAGTAGAATCCATCAAAATCAAGGGAATAGGGAGGTATAGACAACAAAAAACCTAATATCCTCTTAGGAAATAAATGGAAATATCTACCAACTGTTTATATAGCTTTTTTATTTCAAAAGAAAGATATATTTATAACATATAAATTTTCAATAAAAAGGATTATATATAAAAAACCCTATATTCCAAAAATCAATGTCAATAAAAGTAATAAAAACATACAATTCATAAAATATTTAAGTCATAACTAGCATAGTGATATCCATGGTCATCCAATTCACCCAAAAAACATTATAACTCGTACATGATCCAACTTAATATGAGACCAATTTTGGTTTTGTGATTTATTTTCGAAACAAATAAAAGTACTTCAAATAAGAAGCATGAAACCATAATACCAGTAACTATAATATTTCTCCCATGAATTTGAAAATCCATTCTCACCTACCAATGCTACAGGGTCAATAACATCACATTCTTTATGAGTAATAATTTTTTACAATTGTAGCTAAAAAATTCATGGTTTTCAAAGCTATTTTCATTCAAGTGGTGATCCAAACACATGTTAACTATTCATTATAATACACTAACATTTATATACCACTCAAAATGATACAAAAAATGAATTAAAAAATAAGACTAATGCAAAAAAGGGTGGTATTTAACAACAAAAATTTAAAAAATACTTGGTTACTATAGGTTGTAGTAGAGATTCAAAAAAAATACATTCTAATGAGTAATATGATACAACATCAATAAACAAGAAATTAAAAAAATGTGGAATCAATATTATAGTTGTAAGTTTAGTCACTATAATCTTTCTTACACCACAAATAATACAAAAAATAACAATAAAAATTTTAAAACAATATCAAAGGATGGAATTATTTTCTATAACAACAATTCAAAAAAATATTTATTTTCTTATGTTGTAGTATGAATGAAAGAAAAGTCTTCCAAAAATTTATCGGTTAAAATAATATTTAAAAAAATGTGAAAAAATATAAAAAACCTTATAGTAGGTTAAATTACAGAAATAATTCAATAATAATTATTATTATTAATGTATTATAATAGTTTGAAATCTAAAACAACCTATAATAACTCAAAAACAAAGAAAGGTTGATGTTTTCATGGAAAATGGTGGTACAAAACTACAAGAATAAAAATAAATTATATGGACCAAAAAATTAACAAAAATAACAATAAAAATATAGCATTGTGAAATGAAGACTACCCTGCCAAATAAGTGAAACATCAGGATAAATTTATAATCAAAAAATTAAAATGGCAGTTCTTTGAATGAATAAAATTGTAACTGGCATGTTTACTAAAAAAATTTGGCATATTCTAGTCAACTTGGACACTATTTTAATAACCTTTCTTAAAATAAAAGTAAAATAGACATTCAAAAATACATATATTAAATTAAAATTAAATAAAAACCCAAATATACAACCTTGTATCTATACTAAATTAAATTATGTCAATCCACATAATAACCTAAATCATATTGATACCCATCATTGTTTTCAATGTTGATTCCACCTTAATTATGACTTCATATATCTAAAAAATAAAATAAATAATTAATTCAATAAATCAATAAGATAAATATATGAATATGATTTTGATAATAAAAGCTAAATACATTTTTGTGTAATTGTTTATCTTAAAATTTTTCATCATGGTCTTTCTATATATAATTCATGACTTCTTTATATAGGGGTATTGTTCTAGATTAAAACCAAATTTGTGTAAAAATAAGACCCTAGACTATCTTTGGGATAAGAGAAATCCAATAAACATCTAAAAATCAACCTGATTTTTTAAAATAAAATATGGAATCAAATTTTTATATAGTAATAGTAATAATGTATTATGAAACTTTTTAAAAAAACATGAATCTTGATGCATTGACTTTCCAAAAAATTAAAGAATTAAAGTTTCCTTCATCATACTCCAATTATTAATTAAGATAATTATTTAACTTTTTTCTATTTTTAATTGATTTTTTATTTTTATTGAAATTTTTTAAATTTAAGTTATTTTCCTTGAAAAGGACTACCCTCGTAATTTAAATATTCACCCACTTATGTCTCTCCATCATTAATATTCTGAATGATACTTTCTTAATAATATTTAATCATATAAAAATTATACAATTTAACACATTATGAATTAATTATAATAATAAACATAGGATAATCATTAGTATATGTGTCTTTAAATTCATAATTTATAAATGGAATCTTAAATCTTGGATCAAGGATTTTGGGAATGAAAATTAAAGGAGTTATGAAGTAAATTGTACCCTAGTACTTTTTGAACATAACTATCATGTAAATTTATTTCATGAATAGGTCATATTATATATCTTTTTACAAAAAAAATAAGTCACATTTCACATTAGAAATTATTACATATTTCGAAGGAAACATTCAAGCAGTTCTGATTTTTTCAAATCCGCTTCCTTTAAGGGATCTTCAATCATTTCACTATTATCAAACAAGGACTTACAGTCTCTGTAATCTTCCTTTAATATTTCAAATGTGTTTTGGAACATTAAACATTAATCTAACATTTTTAGGTTGAATTTTATCTTGTATGCACATCAAAAGAGGTAAATGCCATTGAATTCATATTTTGAACTTAAATCTCTTCCTTAAATCTTTCAAAATAACTAAGAGATGGCCTCACATATTTCATAACATCTTTACTGGTAGTAAATTGATTCATTATATATTTTTAATCCATCACTCAACCCTAAATATAAAATATGTACACCAAAAAATGTACATCATATCACCTTCAGGAAATAAACTACCCATATGATTTCCTTTAAGATATTTTTTTCCCAAATCATTATCACTAGAATCATAAATAGTCATTGTGTATCATTAGATATTTTTTTATATATGACTACCTCCATCTTGATTTTTCAAAGGGGATAGGTAGGGGAAAATGGGTGGGTGACCATATCCCACAAAACCCACCCATTGTTAAATAGCTGGTTGGGGGAGGAGGAAGCTTATAATAGAGGCTATAATCCAATTGTTTTGATCATCATCTATAGTAACATATTCTCCCACTTGGATATTATTTGAGTGATATTTGTATGACGTTTTTTATTTGTTATTCAAGAGAGAATATTTCTAGGGTTTTCTCTTTATAATAGTGAGATAGAGTATGTACCCACATATACTGATAATGTTCCATATATTTACTCGTGGTTTTTTACCCCTCTTCATTTGGGGGTTTTCCACATTTCATCTAGTGTTCTTATTTTCCACATTTGTTTACATTATTTTAACTTGAAATTTTGGATTCACATAAGGTTCAATCAATGTTTTATGCTAGTAATTGTTTTCAAAGTGAGGTTTTTGAATTTTTTTCTAATATTTTTTTTGGTATTAATAATTCTCATAATTTTAAGAAATTTATGGGATTATAGAACTGGTTAATAATTCACTTAAGAAAAAATTTATTGAGATTACTAAATACAGCTTTGTGAAATAGTGGAAGTTTTGGAATAATGGTATGTCTAGATAAAATTGATGCATGAATAACTTGAATCATTGTATAAGAATAAGATTTAGGATCTTATTATATTAACTAATAAAAGGAAGACTATAAAAAATAAATAGTTCTTTAAAATCAAGTGGGATGGAAATGACCAGGTGGAAAGATATTGTACGAGACTAGTGGTGAAAAGATTTTCTAAAAAAGATAATATTGATTTAAATGAAATATTTCCCCGCATTTTTATTTTTATTACTATTCATGTAGTTCTAGTAATTTTTTCTATATATAGTTCATGTTGGACTCCTCATGCTTTAATGCTCACAAATCATGTTTAACATATCACAAATAATGTTTAACAGATCACAAATCATGTTTAACATATCAAAAATCATGTTTAGAGATTTTTGGTTTCCTTATGTTTTAATACTTACACCTCAAGGTTTAAACTCTCACAAGATCCTGATTCAGAATTAAAAAAATCATGTTTGAATCTTGTAAACTATATTTGATCTTGTTCTATTATGTTTCAGTATGATAATGATTATTCCTAATTGATTCTGTGAGTATTTCTTCTTAAAACAATTTATATACATGTTCCTATGTATGAGATGTTGCTACTATGATCACTGTCTCACCATTGGTGTGAAAAATTGGCTAAGTCCCAGACATCGTAACACTGACACCATAACCCAGCCAACTTAAGATTTCTATTGGTTCTGGATTTTCTCAAAGGACCTGACATTTTTTCCTTTTAACTATTTCCAAGACACCGTAACAAGACACCATTCAATATTTTGAAAAAGGACTAGACACTGTCATCTGAGACACCACTTTCCCGAAACCATAGTCTTGCTACTGATTCCAGAATTCGCAAAAGTAGACACCATGATCGTGCTATCAGTTTAAAATTCAAAAAGGATTTTCTACTACAATCATTCCACCATAATTGTGCTATCGGTTTTAGATATCACCATAATTGTGGCACCGTGATTGTCTCACCACAACTGTGACTTTGTTCCATAAATAACCATTTTTCTGTCCTTTTCAATTAAATTTAAAATCTATTTCTAATGGTCATATTTGAGTTATTTAACGACCCTGAAATAATTAATGATTTTTTGTAGACATGTCACCTGACAGTATGAGGTACGAGGTGTAGAAATCATGCTTCATGTCTTCTCCATCACATGAACCCAAAAATAAAAAGAAAAGCATGGAACTGAAACAATAGAGTTTAAGAAGTTGAATGCATGCGAAATAGATTAGAACACATACACAGAAGAACACACGAAGAACTCTCAATTCCTGATGGTTAAATTGTATTAGATCATAACCTTAAACATCTTTGCAGCAGCAAGTCTAAGAATTACAAGAGCTAAAAATCACATCTCATCGAACTGGAAACTAGAACATGAGACTTTTGATACTCTTTTTTCACAATATGACTTGAAATCACATATGCTTCATACTATAAGTCTAAATATCCATAGAATAGCACTTAGAGTATTTCTAACACATTTTCATTATTTTTACTCTATTGTGTACTATTTTATTACTTTTCGAGTAGTGCGTGTATCTGCATTAAAATACACAATATCTCCTATATTAAACTGGAGGATACAAGATATCCTCACTAAAATATATTTCTACACTCTGTTTCACCCATGTATAATTGTGGAATAGGTCATGTGTGAACTGGTTGTTTGTTTTTTCACGTAGAACATTAGAAGAGGTCTTATGACCTAGGAAGTCCTGTGTACTATTCTTAACCCCAATATAGGGTGTGGATCAAAAGATTTATATATATTTCTTGGTGTTAGGAGATCACCAAGTGGAGTGGATTAGGTCTCCTCTTGAAACTAAACCACTGGTTTTATCCAATGTGTCTTTCAATTTAGTTTTTCACTATTTTAACTAATATTTCATAAAATTAAATTTTACTTTGATAGTTAGTCTTGGATAATAGTTATAACTATTTTTCCTTATTATAATAGTTTCAAAAGTTGTATCAATATCTCATATTGATATTATTGAGAATTAATCAATCTTATGAGTAGCTATTCGAATAGTCAAACTATTATAATTTTTTTAACTTGATTAACTAGCATGTTTTATTTTAAATTGGGGGAATCCTTTTTAAATAACCTTTTTAATAGAAATTTTTATAGAAACTCAATTCACCCCCCGATTGAGTGTCCTACTCCAACCAATATTTGGTATTAAAGGTTTTTTTACAATCCCCATTTTCAAATTTTTTAATCTGTTCAAAATATTTTTCAACTGTGATTTTAGTTGGGTTTTAAAGATCTCAAAAAAAATTAGTTCTAAATTTTTAGTTATTTAAAAATTCTATACTTTACTCTTTAGTATGGATAATATATTGGAAGTTGTTTCTCCCAATAGAACTCCATTTTTTAATGGAAACAATTATGCACAAGGGAAGACTTAAATTAAAATGCACTTAAAAAGCATAAGTTTTTGAGATTTGGTCTTCAATTATAGATGAATACATTATTCCTGCTACTATTATTCATACATGGGATGACCCAAATAAGGATACTTATAATAATAATTTCAAATCCATGAATTCCCTATACTATTCTTTAGGTGATGAAGAGTTTAACAGAATTTCCACATGTAAAACAGCCCAAGATATTTACGATACTTTATCTATTTCACATGAAGAAACCTCTAGTGTTAAAGAAATTAAACTTAACACATATACTATTTAATGTTGTAACACCCCAAGCTTCCATGGTATTCTTCTCTTTGAATAATACAATACTGTGTGTTGTACACAACTTCGAGTTCTAACACACCACAACCAATCAAACTAGCCGTTATGAATAATAATACCCACGTTTTGAAATATCATAAATTTTATCTTCCAAATTTGACTTCATTTTTGGATTCGGAATATCGAAATTAGCTTAGGGTGAATTTTTTTTTTATTTTTCTAAAAACCTTCAATTTTTAATGAATAGTGAAAAACAATAAGTTATAGTTTAAAACCAAATTTTTATTTAAATAATTAATTATTTTATTTAAATTTATTTTAGGTCAAAATAGATACATAATACTTGTATATATTAAATGTAATTCATTGGAGTTATTTTGTAATAATATTAGATATATAAAATTTTATTGAACTTTTCACTATCTTTTACCCATCTCCTAGGAGCATTTGCAAATTTACATAAAACTTAATTTGACCACTTATGTGAGTTGAATTTCAAAAATCTGAGAGACACAGGTAAATAAAATGTAGTTCAATAAGATGTAAATAATTTTTGGTGAATAGTGACTTTTTACTTTTATTTACCACGGTTAAAAGTTAATAGTGTAATTAAGGTTAAAAATGATATTATTATTACCCAAAAACGGGTCCTAATTCTATTGGATAAGTATAATTCGACCAAAAACAACCTTAGGAATAAAATATGAACCTCTTTGGTCCACTTGGATTAGATTAGGACATTTATTATTATTTTATTTAAAGAAGAGTTAAAAGAGTTAAAATCAAAATTTATTAACTAAACCATTTTTAATATAGGGTTACACATAAGATACATTCGACTATAAATATTCATTAGAAATATAAAAACATTTCCTATATAATAGTATTTTATTTAAATTTTTTGTAAATTAAATAATTTAATTTCTTTATGACACAATGACGATGCAGTAATTAAGTAATTAATAAAATATTAAAATAATGGATATTATAAATATCCAAATAAATGTAATATCAAACTTTTTATGAATTCAACTAATTTTTTAGGTTAATATGACATGTTAGGGTTGGTGAGATGAATTATCTTCGAAGTAATAATGCTATTATAAATTTAGAAAAAATAAAATACCAAATAGTGTAAAAAATGACATAAAAGAGTTTTCAAAACAAATATTATATTATTAATTGATATTATATTCATAAAAATCTAAATTTCGGCCAAAATACTTATATAATTATTTTTGTATCATTAATGAACCAATTGGGGTTCTCCTGGAAGTATATAGTATGTTTATTAACCCAATAATATAAAAATACAAAGAGACATGGTAAATGTCAAACTATTTAACTAAGAGTTAAATATAAGAGATAAGGTTAATATAGTGAAAAAAACCTGTCTAAAACCTATTGGATGAGTGGTATTAGACCCATACTCACCTTATAATTTAAATAATTAATTTTTGTTCCATTATAAACTAAAAATTATTTTATTATAAAATAACATTTCTAGCTTTTTCTAAGGTGCCCCTCACCCCTCTTATAAAAGGGCACTCCCCCTTCTCTCTAATTCACACCTTCAAAGCCATTTGGCTCAGCCAAACCCTACCCAAATACCCTATAAACTGTCCTCACTTCATCCTAGAGTCCTTCCTTTAGTCATAAATCCAACCTAAGGATCCCTTTTGATCAAATCAAAAGGAAGAACCCGAAAAAAGGATAAATATTTCATCACCTCTGTCAAGTTCCTTTGTTCTTCCACTTCCTCTTTCTTTATTGTTTCCATTATAAAATAATAACTCCAGTATCTTCTATATACTTTTATGTTATTATAAATATGGTACAACCATATTCATTATTCTATCCATCCTTTTAATTACATGTCACCATAAGTGTGTACGTACGGCTTACCGTCTCCACGTCGTGGTGTAATTGTTATTCAATACATTTTTATTTGGATGGGTATAATAATGATGTGTAATTTATGTAAATAATAAATATAAATAGATAATTATTTTTTATATATGATATACCATCCAATTATATATTATTTTAATATCAAAAGAATGATATTGTCGCTAATGCGTACGTACGGATTTTTATCTCCACAAACGTGATGAGATTCATTCCCCATCGTATCCATTCAAGTCTAATTTTCATTAGATGATTAAAAATAATGTTTAAAGACTAAATATCATTCTGAATATGGATAAGATACATACTATACATAACAAACATTACTTACATAACAAATCATACAAAGGAAAATGAATTAGTTAACACCAGAAATGACGATAATACTAAGATATTATTAACAAAGCAATGTTAAAAGATCATATATGGTATCATATTAATGTATATGATTATTTTATAATTTGATAAAAATTATTTCACCATTTTACAGGATTTTAACCTACCCTCAACCAAGGATAAGTACAAGTTAAGGGTTGATTTTATAACCTCTTTATTATCTGAGTTTGTTTTTACGTAGGTATCTACTGAGACCTCATTATCATCCACATCCATGTTTCTTAAAAATGTGTTCCAAAAAATTTTTATTATATAATTGACTATGGGTTAAAGTCATTTATACCATTGTTTTAATTTTTATAAAATGTTTTTAAAGGAATCTTTCCGTCGTTTTCCAAACATGGTACTTTATGACATTTTCCACAAAATTAAGGTATGAATGTTTTTTTAACTTATATGGTGGGTGCGGCTATTTTCCACTATTATAACATCGTCGAATCTTACCATAAAATCTTAT
This sequence comes from Viscum album, assembly GCA_963277665.1. NCBI lineage: Eukaryota > Viridiplantae > Streptophyta > Magnoliopsida > Santalales > Viscaceae > Viscum > Viscum album. The sequence continues at coordinate 1,245,395,927 of OY728153.1, forward strand.
AATAATATCTTCAAATATAAATGTTTTCTTTTATAATTATGTGACCTTTAAATGATTTCAAAATAGAAAGAGATATTTCTCTAAAAAGGTTTTGATTTCAACTATGTCAACATCCTTTGATAGATTTTAAGTTTGTTTGAAGTTGAATTATTATGATACACAACTTCTATATTGTAATGAAGGTTTTGTGATATTTTTGATTGTGGATGTGTTATTTCATAAAATTCATGGTTTATGGATAATGTATTGACATTTCATATGTCAGTTTTAAAATAAATGTTTATGTTATGTTTAAACCTTTTCATATGGGGAATGAATTGGACTTTGTAAGTGACAGGTGAAGCCTTCTATAGCTCCACGATGTATTGGTAGGTCTCATGAGACAAACTAGTGTCTTAGAATAAGGCCTTGAAAAAATCTTATTTGTATTCTTGGCACAAGGCCTTGACTATGTGGTTATAAAAGTCTGGCATTATGCATTCCACCATTATGAAAGTGGAAATTGATATTGCATGTGATTATTCGACTAGTATAATATCTATGTGAGTAAGTAAATGGAATTATTTTGTTTATATTTTCCAAATTATGATGAATTTTATGTTGAAAAGGCTTTTTTTAGTTCTATACATTACCTTAAATCTTTATGCTTATTTATGAAATTTTTCACTATATTGTTATCCTTACTGAGCATCTGAGCTCACCCCTTTCTATGTTTTATTTTTCCCAGGATGTGAAGAAGTATATTATGACTGAACTTCAGGGATAGTCTATGGGATCTCAGTGTTGTCCATGGAATCAATGTTGTTGTAGTTTTCCATTTTATGATGTAATGTAAACCTTATGAATATATCTAGTACTTCCAGGGCTACTAAACTAATCCGTCTTTCAAGGCGTGATCTTTTGTGATCATTCCAATGTTATGTAATAATTCACCGACTATAGGTAAATAAGGTCAGGTAATTATAGTTGGTATCATAGGAGTTTTAGTACAAACCTTGGAATCTATATTTAGATAAACTCTGATTAGAGCACATTACCCTAAGATAGACTTTGAGGATTAGTATAGAATAACTTCCTCAAATTTTGGTATTGTATAGATTTTTTTATTTTTTCAAACAATACATCCATGTATGGATATGATAATGTAGAGGTGTCTCTAGAATAGACGTACCTATGGGTAAAACCCAAAAAAACATAGCTTTGAGCAAGACTCGAACGAAAACTAGTACACGACAATGGGCCTTACTGCACTCTTGGTTACGACACTCCCCAGGGATATGCTTAGGATAATTCTCATTTTCTTTACAAACAATTATGAAGGGTTTATGAGTATATACTTCTTCAAAGAAATTTTTTTATGATTATGGATTATATCCATAAACTATTCAATTTATGTTAAGTATTTTATAATTTTGGAATTATGTATTTCGATTCATAACCTAATCTAGTTTATGCCATTGTTTAGGAATGGCGCCTATTCGAAGGAATGGAAACCATATCAATGCATTCACTCCATGTATGTATTTCCATCCTACTCAAGATAATTATAGTGGAGCTGGTGATGCAACTGGTTCTGATCATCTAATCACCATACAGGGACAACTCACCCAGGTTATGAATAATAACCTTACCTGTATAGAGCACCTTGATCTGCAGTGTGGAGGATCAATGTTAGATAGCTTCATAAGGCAACAACCACCAACATTAACAAGGGGTAAAAATTAACTAGTAGTTTAGAAATGGATAAATTCCATATAGAAAATATTCCACTCCATGGGGAGTATCGAAAGGGAAAAATTTTTCATGACAGTTTACCGCCTCACTGGAGATGCTGATCAATGGTGTTCATTGATTCAAAACACAAAGGAATATGGTGAAGCGTCAAATATGGAATGGAGGGAGTTTAAATAAATTTTCTTAGAAAAATAATTTCCTCATGACCATTGATCAGATATGGAAAGGCAATTTTTGATTCTGAGACAAAAGGAGGATGAGAATGCCGCAAAGTATGAAGCTAACTTGACAAGGTTAGCGAGGCATGCTGCAGATTATATATGTAACCCAAGAAGAAATATTGATCGTTTATTTTATTGGTTAAAACCATTTCTACATTGATAATTAGACTTATAATCCTTCTCTTCATATGGATATATTGTCTCATGTGCTATCGAGATAGAAAAATAATTCTCTAAGTCCTAGGACTTTAAAGAAAAGCAAGAGAAGAAGAGATATGTTGAACAATCTGGAAATGGAAATAAGGGGAAGAAGGGAAAAGTTGAATATCAATCCTATAGTAAATGTTGGAAGATGCACCCTGGTACTTTCCTGAAGGGAATGGAAATCTGTTACAAGTGTGGTGAAAAAGGCCACCAAGCTCGTGATTGCAAGGGGAAGAAAGAGGTTGTCGATGTTGAATGCTACAATTGTAGAGAAATAGGCCATTATGAAAATGAATGCCATAAGAGTTAGGGGAACTTACCTTATAAAATTCCAATGGATCAAGTTTAAGCTTATGATATAACTACTGCTGAGGTTGAAGCTCCAAAACACATAGTGGTAGGTAATTTAATGGTTTCCTCAAGTTTAACCAATGATTTATTTGATTCTGGATCATCACATTGTTTCATATCTTCCTAGTTTTCTAAGAAAATTAGATATTTCCAATTTGATTTAACAAGGGAGTTGCTAGTAAAAACTCCTAAGGGAAGTATCATTTCAATAAAGTTTTGTGAATCAGTCCTTATTAGGGATTATAAATGTTCTTTTTCTACTGATCTCATCATCATACCCATGATTGAATTTGATATAATCCTTGGTATGGATTGGATTTCAGACCATTATGTAAAAATTTATTGTAAGAAGAATGAGGTTAATATTTTTGATGATGATGATAAATAACACCTTATCTTTAGAGCAGAGTCATCACCACCTAATTATTATATAGATCCACCCCCAGTAGCTCAACTAAATTCAATTATTGGAGTGGAAGAGAATGAAATAACTATAGGTGAGGAAATAAATGTTCAAATAGGGGATGTAGCTATTGTGAAAGAATATGTTGATGTGTTTCCAGAAGATTTACTTGGATATCTTACAGAACATGAAATTGAGTTTTCCATTGATTTAATTCCAGGATCAAGTCCCATATCAAAGACCCCTTATATAATGGCCATTGTGGAATTAGTGGAACTAATTAAACAACTAGAGTAATTGAGAAATAAGGGATTTATTCTCCCTATTGTTTTCTCATGGGGAGCCCCTATAATTTTTGTTAAAAAGAAAGATGGATCTATGATTTAGTGCATTGACTACAGGGAGATCAATGCTATAACAACAAAGAACAATTATCTCCTACCGTGCATTGATGATTTATTTGACCAACTTCATGGATCTCAATACTTATCAAAGATTGACCTTCGATCCGGATATCATCAGTTGTGTGTGAAGAAGGAAGACATTATAAAAATAGCATTTCTAACCAGGTACGGGCATTATGAGTTTACTGTAATGCCTTTTGGATTGACTAATACACCCTATATCTTCATGGATCTAATGAATAGAGTTTTCAAAGAATATCTTGACGAATTTGTGGTGGTATTTATTGATGATATCTTGGTATACTCCAAAATCTATGAAGATCATGAAATTACTTGCGTATTATTATAATGACTCTTAGAATACATGAATTATATTGGAAGTTTAGAAAGTGTGAATTCTAGCTTCAGGATATTTATTTTCTTAGACATATTGTCTCTAAGGATGGAATCTCTATTGATCCTTCTAAGACTAAGGCAATCCAAGAATGGCCATCACCGACGAGTATAACTGAGGTACACCATTTTATTGGTTTAGAAGGTTATTATCGATGTTTTATCCAGAATTTTGTCCAGTTTGCTAACCCATTAACAAAGCTCACACAAAAAGGGGTTAAATTTGTTTGGACAAAAGAGTGTCAAGAATGTTTTGAAGAACCGAATAGAATATTAGTCAATTCTTCTATCTTGACTCTACCATAGGGGAATGATGGGTTTGTTATTTATATTGGTGCATCAAATAAAGGACTTGGTGTGTCCTTATGCATAATGATAAGGTTATTACCTATGCATCATGACAGCTAAAAATTCATGAGCAAAACTATCCTACTCATGGTCTTGAGTTAGCAGCTATAATATTTTCTTTGAAGATATGGAGACATTATCTCTATGGTGAAAAATGTGAGATATATACCAATCACAAGATTTTGAAGTATAATTTCTCATAGAAAGAACTCTACATGAGGCAAAGGAGATGGCTTCAACTACTAAAGGATTATGATTTCACGATACACTACCACCCAGGGAAGGAAAATAAGGTGGAAGATGCTTTGAGTAGAAAAGATCATGGAGTTTTGAACAAGATGAGAGTTGAAAGGGATCTTATTCTCATGGATCTAGTAAAGATGGATATGGGAATAACCATGGAAGGTGGATCATCAATACTTTTTAAAATTATTTCTAAACCATCTTTTCAAAAAAGGATAAAGAGTTCTCAGATCGGTGATGAAGTGTTTCAAAAGAATATTAAAGATGTGAATAGCGAGAGATTGAGTGACTTCGTATATGAAGATGGAATTTTGAAATTTGGGAAGAGACTTTGTATTCTCGATATACTTGATCTAAAAAGGGAATTTTTGGATGATGTTCATAGTTACAATTTCTCCATACACCCTCGGAGCATGAAAATGTCTAGATATTTGAAGGAACATTTTTGTGGGACAACATGAAAAGGGAGATTAATGATTTTGTGTCAGGATGTATGGTTTGTAAACAAGTGAATGATGGAAGGAAACATCCTGGAGGATTCATGCAACCTCTTCCCATACCTGAATAGAAATGGGATGATATCACGATGGACTTTTTCATGGGACTAATAAATACTCATAGAATGAATGATGCAATATGGGTCATTACTGATAGTTTTACCAAGTCTTCACATTTTCTTGCTATAAGAGAAGATTTACCACTTGAATGATTAGAAATAATATATATTAATTAATTTGTAAGACTTTATGGAGTACCACTATCAATTATTTATTATCATGATCCCTGTTTTACATTAAGATTCTAGAAAAGTTTTCAAAAAGCCTAGGATACTAAATGTTGTTTGAGCACTACCTATCACCCTAAAACTGATGGACAATCAAAATGAACTATTAAAACCTTAGAAGACATGTTGAGATCTTTCTCACTTGACTTTCAAGGTATGTGGGATCAATATATAACTATTGTAGAATTTTCCTATAACAATAGATTTCATTCAAGTATTTATATGGAACCATATGAAGCATTATACGGAAAGAGATGTCGCACACCAACCCGTTGGGATGATGTTGGTGAAAGAAAACTCATAGGCCCAAAACTTGTGGAGGAAACAATGGAAAAGGTGAAGGTAATCCAAACCCACATCAAAGAAGATCGAAGTAGGTAGAAGATTTATGCTGATAATCAGAAGAAGGATTTGGAATTTCAGGTAAGAGATCATGATTTCTTGAAAGTATCTCCATGGAAAGTTGTTATATGTTTCGGTAAGAAGGGAAAATTGAGTCCCAGGTACATCAAACTTTTTTAAATTCTAGAACGATTTCTGGTTGTAGCTTACCATTTAGAAATGCCGCCAAGTCTTTCCAACATTCAAGATGTGTTCCATGTATCACTATTGAGAAAATGCATGTATGACCCAATGCATGTACTCCCCTATGAGGAACTAGAACTGGAACCCAATCTATCTTGTTTCAAAGAGCCTATCAAGGTTCTTGATACAAGATAAAAAGTGATAAGAAATTGTACAAATCATCTGGTAAAAGTTCTATGGAGAAACCATAAGATGAAAGAGGCAGCATGGGAACCTGAGGAATATATGATGAAGAACCACCCGAGTCTTTTTATGCAGTAATACCCTAGAAATTTCAAGGATGAAATTATTTGAAAGATGGTAGAATGTAACACCCCAATCTTCCATGGTAATCTTCTCTTTGAATAATACAACAGTGTGTGTTGTACGCAACTTCTAGTTCTAACACACCAAAACAAATCAAACTAGCCGTTATGAATAATAATGACCACTTTTTGAAATTTTATTAATTTTACCTTTCAAAATGTACCTCATTTTTTGATTCACAATATCGAAATTAGCTTAGGGTGAATTTTTGGTATTTTTCTGAAAACCTTCCATTTTTGATGAATAGTGAAAAACACTGAGTTATAGTTTAAAACTGAATTTTTATTTAAATAATTAATTATTTTATTTAAATTTATTATAGGTAAAAATAGATACATAATACCTATATATGGTCAATGTAATTCATTGGAGTCATTTTTTAATAATATTATATATATAAACTTTTATTGAACTTTTCACCGTCCTTTACCCACCTCCTACGAGCATTTGCAAATTTACATAAAAAATTAATTTTACCACTTCTGTGAGTTGAATTTAAAAAATATGAGACACACAGTTGATATCAGTAAGTAAAATGTGATTCAATAAGATGAAAATAATTTTTGGTGAATAGTAACTTTTTACTTTTATTTACCACGGTTAAAAGTAAATAGGGTAATTAAGGGTAAAAATTATATTATTATTATCCAAACACATGTCCTAATTCTATTGGATAAGTATAATTCGACCAAAAACAGCCTTAGGAAAAAAAATATGAACCTATTTGGTTCACCTGAATTAGATTAGGACATTTATTATTATTTTATTTAAAGAAGAGTTAAAAGAGTTAAAATCAACATTTAATAACAAAACCATTTTTAATATTGGGTTACACATAAGATAAATTCAACTATAAATATTCATTATATAGATAAAACTATTTCCCAAATAATGGTATTTTATTTATATTTTTTATACATTAAATAATTTAATTTATTTATGACACAATGATGATGAAGTAATTACCTAATTAATGAAATATTAAAATAATTGATATTATAAATATCCAAATAAATGTAATTTAAAACTTTTTATTAATTAAACTAATTTTATATGTTAATATGACATGTTAGGGTTGTCTGGATAAATTTTTTCAAAGTAATAATGGTTTAATGAATTTAACAAAAACAAAATACCAAATAGTGTCAAAATTGAAATAAAATAGTTTTTAAAACAAATATTATATTATTAATTGATATTCTATTCCTAAAAATCTAAGGTTAGGCCAATAGAATTATATAATGATATTTATATCATTAATTAACCACTTGGGTTTTTCCTGGAAGTATATAGTATGTTTATTAACCATATAATATAAAAATACAAAGAGACATGGTAAATGTGAAAGTATTTAACTAAGAGTTAAATCTAAAAGATAAGGTTAATATAGTGACCAAAACCTTTCTAAAACCTATTGGTTGAGTGGTTTTCGACACATCCCCACATTATACTTTAAATAATTCATTTTTGAGACATTAGAAACCAAAAATTATTTTATTATAAAACAATATTTCTAGCATTTCCTAAGGTGCCCCTCACCCCTCTTATAAAAGGGAACTCCCCCTTCTCTCTATTGACACCTTAAAAGACATTTAGATCATCAAAACCCTACCCAAATACCCTATAAATTGTCCTAAATTCATCCTAGAGTCCTTAATTTTGTCATAAAGCCAGCCTAAAAAATCCCTTTTGATTAAATCAAAAGGAAGAACCCGAAGAAGAGGTAAATATTCCATCACCTCTTTCATGTTCCTTTCTTCTTCCACTTCCTCTTTATTTGTTGTTTACATTATAAAATGATAACTCCAGTATATTATACATACTATGATGTTATTATAAATATGGTATAACCATCTTCATTATTCTATCCATCCTATGAATGACATGTCACCATACGTGCGTACGTACAGCTTACCATCTCCACGTCATGGTGTAATTGTCAGTCAATACATTATTATTGGGATGGGTATAATAATGATATGTAATTGATGTAAATAATAAATATAACTTGATAATTATTCTTTATATATCATATAATATCCAATTATATATTATTTTAATATCAAAAGAATGATATTGTCGCTCGTGCGTACGTACCGATTTCTGTCTCTATGAACGCGATGAGATTCATTCCCCGTCGTATCCATTCAAGAATAATTTTCATGAGATGATTAAAAGTAATGATTAAATACTTATTATCATTCTGAATATTAATATGATACATCCTATTCATAATAAACATTACTTATGTAACAAATTATACAAAGGAAAATGAATCAGTTAAAACCCGAATCGACGATAATACTACGATATTATTAACAAAGCAATGTTAAAAGATCATATATGGTATCATATTAATGTATATGATTCTTGTATAATTTAATAAAAATTATTTCACCATTATATAGGAGTTTAACCTACCCTTGACCAAGGAAAAGTACACGGTAAGGGTTAATTTCACAACCTCTTTATTATCCGAGGTTTTTTTACGTAAGTATCTACTGGGACCTCTTTATCATCCACATCCATGTTTCTTAAAAATGTATTCCAAAACATTTTACTATTTACTAGACTATAGTTTAAATTCATTTATTCCCTTTTTGTACTTTTTATAAAATGGTTTGTAAGGAATCTTTCCATCGTTTTTCAAACAGGGTACTTTATGACATTTTTCACAAAAATTAATGTAAGAATGTTTTTTTAACTTATACAGCTGGTGCGGCTATTTTCTATAGTTATAACATCGTCGAATATTACCTTACAATATTATAAGAATATTTTCAAATATAAATGTTTTCTTTTATAATTACACGACTGTTGACGCTCCTTTCGTCACAGAATCTAAAGATCGGAAAAGGGGGAATATCTGAGCTCAATGTGATTCATCCTTTGAAGAAACATCAAAAATAGACAAAGGGATGAACAAAGAGAACATTGCCCATAGGTCGCGCAAGTTCCCTCATGGTCGCGCAAGTATACTTGCGCGCCGCCTAGTGGTCGTGCAAGTACTTGCGCGACACCTTATGGTCGTGCAAGTGACTTGCGCGACCTAAGTGGTAACCGCTCGGTAACCGCTCGGTAACCGCCCAGGGCCTTATTTTGCCTATAAATAGACCCTGTGGGCCCCCCATTCGAGGAGATCTCTTCCCAGAAACTCGGATCAAATCTCCCGACGCCCAAGTCTCTTCTCAAAGCTTCCAGAACACTTCTAAGGTAATTTCTTACCTAGAATGGAAGATCTAAAGGGAAGAAGGAAGGCCTAAGTGTTGAAACTTATCAAACACTTGCGCGCCGACTTAATTCCTTCAATATAACTTGCGCGTCCCTCTTCTGGAAGAACCTCAAGAGGATGGGAAAGGGTTTAATAAAGAGTCGCTCAAGTAATTCAACTCTGGTTGAAAATCGCGCAAGTATCCCTTATGTCGCGCAAGTATACTTGCGCGACCAATACTTGCGCGCCGCCGCAGGACTTGCGCGACCTTCAATACTTGCGCGCCCCTATCTTTTTGGGTGCCCATCTTGCCCTTTTTTCACCCCTCTTAAGCCATTTCACCCTTCCTATTCAAGATTCAGTCTTCAAGATACTCTTCAAAGCCATTTATGGCATGATTTCTTGATTTGACATCCTTATCTGAAAGGAATTCTGTGAAATATCTCTCAAAACCTAGTGATTTAAACATCTTTATGTCACCAAAGATTGAGAGTTCATTCATTCAACCTCATCCTTTAAGATGGGAGAATCCTAACCTGGGTCTCCTTTTCAGGAATAAAGACTCAGTCATAACCTTGGGCTTCCTTTTCAGGAGTAAGCCCCAAGTCCCCTAACCTAGGCTTCCTTCTCAGGAATAAGTCCTAGTCATAAATCTTGGGCTTCCTTTTCAGGAGTAAGCCCCAAGTCCCCTAACCTAGGCTTCCTTCTCAGGAATAAGTCCTAGTCATGAATCTTGGGCATCTTCCTTAAGAATAAGCCCCAATCAAAGTCCTTTAATCTTGGGCATCCTCCTTAGGAATAAGCCCCAAACCTTAATCCCTAACCTAGGTCTCCTTTTCAGGAATAAAGACTCAGTCATAACCTTGGGCTTCCTTTTCAGGAGTAAGCCCCAAGTCCCCTAACCTAGGCTTCCTTCTCAGGAATAAGTCCTAGTCATAAATCTTGGGCATCCTTCTTAAGAGTAAGCCCCAAGTCTCTTAAAATTTCTCTTAACCAGTCATAAATTTCCTTTGATTTGGGTTTCCTTTTCAGGAATAAAACCCAATCATAAGTCCCCTCCTAACTTGGGCATCCTCCTTAGGAGTAAGCCCCAAGATTAGAGTATTCAAATCTCCATGAAGCACATATAACTTTGTGGACCCTGTTCATGGATTTTCTTCCTAAAAGTAAATCCTAAACCTTCGCCTATCTGGGCAGTCATCTATACATAAGCCCCAAAACAAATTCTTATGATTGCATCTTTTATGGCACAATTGTCTAAATTTTACCAATACCTCTTGTTTCTCACACCGAGCATGACTCACGTGAGCTTAGAGTGTAAAAGTAATTATGACATTCATCTTTGAGCCATCAATCATAAAACATCATATCCCATTCCTCGAACTACGTGGGTTCTGATTCCTTTTTCAAAACAAAGGATACGTAGGTAGCCCATTCATGGGTTCGATCCCAACATTGAAATAATCTCTGTCCTTCTGAATGACGATAAACTTCAAGTGCCCCACTGAGTGGCTTTAAAACCAGCCTGGTCATCAAAATGACCAAGAGACTTTTATATAAATGTTTTGAAGGATACCATTGACCAAGAATCTCTAAACAAATATAGATGATTCTATATTGATGAAGAACCTCGAATACATATAAAAGATTCTCTAAATTTCTTGCATATTTAATCATTGATTGTTAAAACTAAAGGAAAGCTCATTTTATACTTGGTAATGTAATAAGGATTCACGAACTTAACTTAAATCTATAAAGAGAGTCCCGGAGTAGACAATAATTCCCCTCAAAAAGGTGTGATGAGTCCGACCTCCCATCCTCTCGACCAATGCAAATTCCTAAGCCTCATTAGCCCACAAGCTAATGAGCGCCTGCCTTTGGAAAGTAGGTCCAAACGGATGTGGAATCATTGGATGTTTCCGGTTCTACGAACAAACCCGTTAGAAACCGATCGGAACGTTTGAATCTCCCGTCCAGGAGGTCATCCCCGGATTCCGCGCGAAACAAAAAATGGTGAACCCGACGTGAATCCTTAACCAAGTTAAAGTGATGTTCTTCTTAGATGTTAGGCCCCTTGGGCCAACAAGGCAATCATTGACATATGATCATCCAAAAGATGCAGTAGCCGGATTCATCTTGATTATGTCTGTTATATGGAACAGGCACTCTTTTTTCAAGATCTTCTACAAAAAATGGCTTTCCTTAAATTCACCCCTGTGAATACTGCTGCTGAGAACACCTCTACTGTGAGGTCTGCTGCCGTGAAAACCAATGCTGCTACTCCTGCTGGAACGTCATCCGCTCTGAGGATGACATCACCAACTCAGCGTCTTCAACGTTGTGTTTCAAATGCACTGGTTAAGGAGTACCGTCGTAACGGTACTATCCCAACTCTGGAGGCCGCTTGTCAAGCCCTCCAAGTTAACAATTCTACCTGGTCGTCCGGACAACGGCGACCAACAATCAAGAAGCAGGCGGTGCTGACTACCGTCTCCAACCGTTTCGGGTCGTTATCCCCGGAACGCAATTTCCATTCACTCCCTTATTCTGAGGAAGTGAATGAGCAGGTCCCGCAGGACCTTAATTCAAAGAGACAGGAGTCCTTCTCAAGGGCTCCCATCAACAATCGCCGCCAGACTCGTGCGGTAGTGCACCCTCAACATGATGAGGGTACCGGCTCCAGGCATTCAGCTCAGGTTCCTCGAACCCGAGCAGGCAAGATGAATCACCAGAGACGGAATCCGGTTAATAATAGGCAGGTTGTCATCCCTGCCATCTCCGGAGAAGTCCACCAACCTAACTTGGTGGAAAATAACGAGCAGGCATACACACCTGTTCGTTTTAATCCCGCTGTCCAGCAGACTCGTCTGGCAGCATCAAGCCGATCCCGCCAGGCAATTCCGGCGGAGTACCATAGGCAGGAACATACACCTGCTTATACATCAGCAGTTAGTCAGCAGGCTCGTCTGACTACATATGATGGATCTCGTCAACAGCGTTTGGCGAAGTGTAATCAGCAGGCACATACACCTGCTAATACTAATCAAGCCTACCAACAGTCTCGTTTGGTAGCGCACGGAGAAGTCAGTCGGAAAGCCCCGACGACAAACAGGAGGCAGACTAAACTCTCTGCCTCCACACTTGAGTACTGTCAGGATTCACTGACAGGAAAAGGAGGACAGGAGCAGGCACATACACCTACTCCAAGCCCGGAATGGACGTATATCCCTGTTCCGGCGGCTGAAGTCACAAAGCATATTTTATCAATGGTGAAAGAGCAGAAGCAAATTCCTGCTCATATTCTAGATGCTTGCCAGGATATCATAACATCTTCAGCATCATCTCAGGGACAGACGCATAAATCTATCCCTAGCAGTGGAGTGACACATCAACAATTCACTCCGGAACAGACACACACATCTGTTCCAGTCCAAGAGGGTTGTGGGGCCTACTCCCCCATATCATATGGACAACCAAGTCAGGCACATACATCTGATTTGAGCGATGATCGTCAGCCTAACCTGACCATCTTTCCTGATCAGGCACATACACCTGCTCAGAGCAATCACTTTCGTCATCAAGTGATTTCTAAAGCGAGTAAGAAGGCATCTAAGAAAAAGATCCGCCCAGCACAGTCAGGAGATCAAAGGCCAATCTGCAACAAGGCCTTGCTCGATGCTGGATTTCTTGAAGCCCTCAGACATTTATCTGTCGGAATTCAAGATTCTACTCCCCCAGTTCCCAATAACAGGAACATTAATCCCGGAGGTCTTCAACAGACACTTCCTCATGAAGACTTGCTTCATGAAAATTCGGTCAATCTTGAAGTTTCTTCTTCAGATGAGAACCACACGAACCCTCTGTGTGGTCAGAAGACCAAGGAGCAAGAGATATCATCTTTTGCTGTAACCCATCATGAAGGTCCTCCTCATGGTGATGAACTTCGCTGCGAAAGTCCTCTCCGCAGTAGTGATTCACATTGTCTCGAAAATTCTTCAGAAGGCAATGTAGTGACGAGAAAGCCCTCCTATCTCGAGGCACTTGCAAACGTAAAACCAGTCATGTCTGAGGCTTTACTATCGGCAGGTGAAACTCTTTCTCCATCAGAAGATAGCTTGGGGTTCAGGTTATTCTCCGAACCTTCCCTAGGTCATTTATCTTCCAGCATGAATAGTGATTCCTCTACCAATCTTGTTGAATCCGATGAAGCAACAAGGAAACACCAACTCTGGTCCAAACAGGTAGAAGAATCTTCATTTAATGATAAAGAGGAAATGCTGAACATGAGGAAAAAACTGGCAAAAGGTGAAGTACCAGTCATGTTTTGGCCTTTGGCTGATTTACAGTATGACATTCCAAAGATGTTGACGGATGATGGAATCCATGATATTCGTCTTAACATATGGAAAACTCTTTGTCAATTAAAGAAGAAGGTATTATCTTACGATGAATATGAAAATCATCTTAAGATAATAGAAGGGTTACAACGCCAGATTGATTTGGCATCTCTATCAGTCTCTCGGTATCCGAAGGCTGAAAAGCAACAGAGAACCCTTCAACGTTCATGCCTTGGCGCGCTGAGAAAATTGCGTCAGTTAATTTCCAATGCTCCATCTAATGTTCATATCAGAGGATGGGGTATTCACGGAGCACTACATTTCACAGTGCTTTCCGGTCAGCAAAGCCCGCCGAAAATGGTCTCATGCAATGTTATTGCCCATGGCCAGCCACAGTCAATGGGCTTTGTTCATAATCAAAATCTTGCTCGAGATCAAGCTTCAACTAGTTCCTCTCAAAATCAAGTATATAGAGAACAGGTTGTTGAATTGCTCCTACATCAAGCAGGCGAGAATATTGCGCAAGCCTCTCGTCTGGAGCAAACACATCATCAAATGACAGAAGTTTCGGAAATCATCCAACGGTCTGTTGAACCAGGTGATAAAAGTGGATACAGGTTAATGCATCCAGCTAATTTCCGAACTAAGATCCGCAAAATCAAGAGAGATTTCAAGAAGATCTCAGACATAGCATGTCAAGAGACACCCCAGCTTGCCAGACTGGGGACTTCTCTAACCCAACCCTCAGAATCAACGAATGGGATTCGAGGAGTTGAGCAGAAGCAACAGGAACACCCCCAGTCCACCGGACTGGGGACTTTTTCAAATCTTCAATCCCTCCCTCAGAGAAAGTCAGTATTCTCTCGATTAGGGAATAAGCCTCAAGAGGAACGAAGAGCCAAGATGTCAGGAGATTCTCTCCAAGTGACGATTCACAAAGAAATTCCTGAGGGGTCAAGTCAACGGAATGCCATGTCTTATCATGGACATAAAAGGAGACAATATCATAGAAATGCTGATAGAAAGGATTTCATGAAATATGCATCCATTAATGTCATCACTGCCGTTGCTGCTGATTCACCAGATGAGGCTCAATCAGAGGGATCAGATGAAGAGGTTCCTGCTCAAGAAGTTGCGCACACAGACCTAAATGAAGAAGGTGTGCGCACACGTAATCAAAGGCTTACCCAAAATTTGGGTATTCCTTCAAGTAACCCACTTCCCCCTCTCCGAAAAGGATCCAATAAGGGGAAAGGAAAGAATCGGGTTACTTCTCACCCTTCCTCTGAAGGAGGTCAATCGCTCTCATTAGAGCAAAGGCTTGCACAACAGGAGGAAGAAATGAAAGAATTAAGAAGGTTGAATGCAGAACTACTTCAGAGTAGTCTTCTTCTTAAGAATGCTGAAGTCCGACAGCCGAAGGAATTTGTTGTAACTACTGAGATGGATCAGGAATATCCTCCTTTATCAGTACACCCACAGAGGTCTAATCCTACGGGTCAAACGCAACAACGGTTGGCAGCACTACCATTAGTTGCAGCACCAACCTCCACGGCTGTCCAAGCTCCATTCATTGCACCTACCCAAAACCAAGTTCAACCTGACGTTTCTCAAAAGTTAATAACTACTATTGAGTCATTAACAGCTCGGTTAGAAACTATGGAAGGGAAACGGGCGCAAGTTCAACCTGAAAAGAAAGTTTACCCTGAATGGGTAGATTCAATTTCTCCTCCATCCAGTTTTGGAAACCCTATTTTCCCTACTTTCAATGGATCAGGCGACCCTGAACAACATTTGACGCATTACGTGTCTTGTTGTGATCCTATGATGGGAACTCCAGAACAACAAGAAGCAGTGAAACTCAGATGCTTCGTGCGAACCTTGCAAGGACCAGCTTTTGTCTGGTATACAAGCTTGAAATCCCGGTCAGTCATCGGATGGGAGGATCTTCGTCAAAAATTCCTTCTTCAGTTCAGCTCAACTTTGCCAAAAACGACAGTTTTCGATCTTACAAACTGCAAGCAAAGGGAGAATGAAAGAGTCTCTGATTTCATTGCTCGTTGGAAGGGATTAACGTATTCCTTGAGTTTATCACTCCCTCAGGAGGAATTATTGCCAATCTGTGTGGCAAATTTGCGTGACGAATTACGCACGCCATTGATCCCTGTGAAATACACAGGAGGGTTTCGAGACCTTACTTCAATCGCTCAACAGATTGAAGATTCCCTTATGCAGGCTAAGGTTAAATCTCGTGTAATTCCATCAGCTCCAGGAAGAAGAATGGGTAAAGCAGAAACTGCTACAGTTATGCTTAAACAGGCACCTGTACCTATTTCTACTTCAAAACCTTCATCTTCTCGAAGGGCTCCACCTCCTGAACGCCAACAACAAAGGCTGTTTCGTCCAAATGATCAAAAAGATCAACGACGAAAACAATTTGAGGATATGAAGAGTAAAACATACTCTTTCCGAAGTGAGCAAGTTCCTGGTTACTTCATTTCAGCTCTGGAAAATAATTTGGTTCAATTACCAGTGCCGAAGAGACCAAACAAGGAAGGAGATGAAGACCGTCCCAATTATTGTCCCTTTCATCAAATGTTGGGACATCCCATCCAGGAGTGTTTTGTCTTTAAAGACATCCTACAAAAGATGGTCGACTTGGGACAAGTCAAATTGAAGGGTTCTTCAGCTCATGTAGCGTGTATTACCGCTACAGATCCAGAGGAAGGAGGCGAGTGGCAGGAAGTCAAAAGCAAAACTGAGAAAAAATATGATGATTGGATGGTCAGAAAGACAATCAATCGGACTCATTCCATTTTGCGAACACAATTGAAGAAACCAATTGTGTCTCCTACAAAAGCTGCAGTAAAGCCTCCATCAAAGGACAAATCCTCAAAAGGGCAGCGTAATTCAAAGAAGAAAGAGGAATCAGAAGAAGATGAGTATGCATCAAAGCCTAAATTGTCTTTGACTCTGGCAGATTTCATGCCATCTACTTCAAAGTCACGGGCACCGCCCCATCAAACGGCACAGCCTAAACAGGCTAATCAGGCAGAGTCTTTATCAGACGAAGAGTTAATCTTTGGTTCTGTTTAATCTCAATGGATGGAGAAGACATCACGACTCCAACTAATGCTAGATTTCTGAAGAAGTATTTTGTATAAACACAAAATATTGTTCCCAGAACCAAGACTTACAATTGGTTCATACAGAAAAGGTCCGGTATGACCTTAAACTACACAATGGTCCAGTATGACCTTAAACTACAACTTCGTCCAACATGACGTTAAACTGTGTCACCTTCAATGTCCGAGATGACATTAAACTAAATTTTGTCCCTGCAACATGACACTAAACTGTGCAGCACCAATAGTCCTAACTGCAAGACTTTAAACTGCATAGTCCCTGATTTTGTCCTACATGACAATAAACCGTATAGAAGTTCCTATATTTTGTCCGAGATGACATTAAACTATATTTTGTCCTAGCGACATGACATTAAACTGTGTGGCACTTTCATCGTCCAGCATGACGTTAAACTGCGTTAAGTCCCTTATTGTCCTACATGACACTAAACTGTATTTTGTCCGAGATGACATTAAACTATATTGTGTCCTAGCAACATGACATTAAACTGTGCGGCACTTTCATCGTCCAGCATGACGTTAAACTGTGTCAGTTCCCTTATCGTCCAACATGACGTTAAACTGTCACATTGGTTACTAATTCGTCCAGCATGACATTAAACTGTAAAAAAGTCCCCAGAACTGATATCCTCATATTTGTTCACCTTAGTCCCTGCAACATGACACTAAACTGTGCAGCACCAATAGTCCTAACTGCAAGACTTTAAACTGCATAGTCCCTGATTTTGTCCTACATGACAATAAACCGTATAGAAGTTCCTATATTTTGTCCGAGATGACATTAAACTATATTTTGTCCTAGCGACATGACATTAAACTGTGCGGCACTTTCATCGTCCAGCATGACGTTAAACTGTGTCAGTTCCCTTATCGTCCAACATGACGTTAAACTGTCACATTGGTTACTAATTCGTCCAGCATGACATTAAACTGTAAAAAAGTCCCCAGAACTGATATCCTCATATTTGTTCACCTTAGTCCAAGCTACATGACTTTAAACTGTACAGCACCAGTTAGTCCTAACTACATGACTTTAAACTGTACAGTAATGGTCCAGTATGACTTTAAACTGCAACTTCGTCCCACACGACATTAAACTGTGAAAAAAAAAATTTCCATGAACCGTCCAGCATGACCTTAAAACTGCATCATTCCTGGTCCATGTATACGACCATAAACTATTTGCAAATATGTCCAGCAAGACGTTAAACTGTGACGTCCTAACTACATGACGCTAAACTGTATAAAAGTCCCTCACGTCCGGAAAGACGTTAAACTATATAATCATCAAAAGTCCAGCATGACATTAAAACTGCACAATCCCCCTTTCGTCCAATATGACGTTAAACTGTATTGTCCCCATCGTCCTAACTACATGACGCTAAACTGTACAGAAAGTCCTTGATATGTCCTACATGACATTAAACTGTACATCGTTAAAGTTGTTATTACCTCTTGTTTCTCACACCGAGTATGACTCACGTGAGCTTAGAGCGAACATCAACCATAACACTCCCTTTGGGCCACTAACCATGTGTAAGTCCCAACAACATTTTTTTTTTAGATCATTTTCCACAAGAACAACTTGATCATTAATTCATTCTTTAATTGAACTACACAGACTTTGATCCTTGCCCTCCAGGCTGGGTATGTAGGCAACCTCCCAAAGGTTCAAGCCCAAAAACAATCTCTTCACATTGGTTCACCACAATCTCATATGATGATGATTTGTGAAACCACCCTTGGAATCAATATCTTTACATTGATTCACTTTCGTCCTTGTTATATGACGTTAAACTATACAACAATTTTGTCCAGTACGACAATAAACTACAATATTCTTTGATTTCCTCATTTGAGAAGGAACCATTATTAAACATTGATTCTTTTTCAATCATGGTTTTCATTTTCAAAAAGACTACGTACATACATGGTAATGCCTAAACTTTTTATCTTAGGTTAAAACCATCATTGCACTAAAGTCCCTTTTCACCCTTCACATGTACGAACCAAATTTGTACAAAGGGTAGTTTCTAGAACTACGTGGACTTGATTCCCATCTTTATGGGATACGTAGGAACATTCGAGTGTCCCTCGAATCCAGTCCCAAGTCTTTTGGGCCTAACCCCAAATTTCACTTTCAGTCCCTTGGCTGAAAAGTCCTCATGAAAACACACACTGTGTATTCATTATTATGGTCCGAATTCTATGACCCTAAACTAAGATCACTCATCCTTTCGTCCTGCACGACGTTAAACTGCATTTCAAGAACTACGTATGGCTTGATTCTCATTCTTATGAGATACGTAGTGAAGTCCAAAATTTCAATTTAGGACCCAGCCACAACATGATTATGGTTTTCATTGACCTATGTATCTCTACATACATTGGACAATACCCATATTTATGTGTTATAATCCTAACCTTAAATATTTTCAGATCTTCATAAACCTTTTCATGACTTCTAGTCACAAAAATGTCAAACTTCTGAGAATTCTTTTGCCTGACTATGCAGCACGTGCCCATAGGTGGCCTTGCATAAACAGTCCACATAAAAGACTTGTCAGCCAAGAGATGCTATTTATTTGACTATGCAGCCAATGCCCATAGGTGGCCCTGCATATTTCAACCCCCTAACGGGTTTGTTAAATAATAGTAACTTCATTCTTGGGAAGAATGCCTCTTTTGTCCTTATTTGTCTTAAACGACAGTATGTAGGGATCCGCAAAAATAGCCATCCTTAACGTATTTGTCCCATGTCCTTTTTCATGATCTGAAAGTATTCAAGTCTATGGTTTATTCTTCTTCCCTACGTTTGGGTCAGACCTTCGTAGGAGTGATATTCATCTAGTTCTTCGATATTCTTGTTTGGAAATATCTTCTCCATATTCAAGTACCTCTTTCCATACAACAAACTCTATGCTTTAGAAAATTTGAATCTTCATAAACTTTCACTGGCTTTTAGCACTAGGAAAGTAAATTTCTGGGAGTTCTTTTGCCTGACTATGCAGCACGTGCCCATAGGTGGCCTTGCATAAACAGTCCACATAACAGACTTGTCAGCCAAAAGATGCTATTTTATTTGACTATGCAGCCAATGCCCATAGGTGGCCCTGCATATTTCAACCCCCTAACGGGTTTTGTTAAATAATAGTAACTTCATTCTTGGAAACTACTTCTTCTAATGCCTTTTAGCTCTTTTTTCATATCATTCCTCAGATTCAAATATTCTTAAGCCATAGTTTACATTTTTTCCCTCATACTTGAGTATGGTAAATTTGTTTTCAGATAAATTATCAAGGAATTGAATCCATTTTAATCCATTTTTCGGTCAAAGCTATTTCGACCTTAAACATTAGCCCCTTTATGTCCGGCGTGCATGACTTTAAACTGCCCACACAAAAGACAAAGGAACTCTGAAAAAAAGTCAAGTTCCAGCACACTTGCGCGCTGCCCTCTGTGCACTGAAGACTTGCGCGCCCCCCTTTTCCTTTGAATGGATTCAATTTCCTCAGAGTCAAATCCTCATTTCTTTCCGGATCCAACTCTGAGGGGGGACTTTTGTTGACGCTCCTTTCGTCAAGAATCTAAAGATCGGAAAAGGGGGAATATCTGAGCTCAATGTGATTCATCCTTTGAAGAAACATCAAAAATAGACAAAGGGATGAACAAAGAGAACATTGCCCATAGTTCGTGCAAGTTCCCTCATGGTCGCGCAAGTATACTTGCGCGCCGCCTAGTGGTCGTGCAAGTACTTGCGCGACACCTTATGGTCGTGCAAGTGACTTGCGCGACCTAAGTGGTAACCGCTCGGTAACCGCTCGGTAACCGCCCAGGGCCTTATTTTGCCTATAAATAGACCCTGTGGGCCCCCCATTCGAGGAGATCTCTTCCCAGAAACTCGGATCAAAGCTCCCGACGCCCAAGTCTCTTCTCAAAGCTTCCAGAACACTTCTAAGGTAATTTCTTACCTAGAATGGAAGATCTAAAGGGAAGAAGGAAGGCCTAAGTGTTGAAACTTATCAAACACTTGCGCGCCGACTTAATTCCTTCAATATAACTTGCGCGTCCCTCTTCTGGAAGAACCTCAAGAGGATGGGAAAGGGTTTAATAAAGAGTCGCTCAAGTAATTCAACTCTGGTTGAAAATCGCGCAAGTATCCCTTATGTCGCGCAAGTATACTTGCGCGACCAATACTTGCGCGCCGCCGCAGGACTTGCGCGACCTTCAATACTTGCGCGCCCCTATCTTTTTGGGTGCCCATCTTGCCCTTTTTTCACCCCTCTTAAGCCATTTCACCCTTCCTATTCAAGATTCAGTCTTCAAGATACTCTTCAAAGCCATTTATGGCATGATTTCTTGATTTGACATCCTTATCTGAAAGGAATTCTGTGAAATATCTCTCAAAACCTAGTGATTTAAACATCTTTATGTCACCAAAGATTGAGAGTTCATTCATTCAACCTCATCCTTTAAGATGGGAGAATCCTAACCTGGGTCTCCTTTTCAGGAATAAAGACTCAGTCATAACCTTGGGCTTCCTTTTCAGGAGTAAGCCCCAAGTCCCCTAACCTAGGCTTCCTTCTCAGGAATAAGTCCTAGTCATAAATCTTGGGCTTCCTTTTTAGGAGTAAGCCCCAAGTCCCCTAACCTAGGCTTCCTTCTCAGGAATAAGTCCTAGTCATGAATCTTGGGCATCTTCCTTAAGAATAAGCCCCAATCAAAGTCCTTTAATCTTGGGCATCCTCCTTAGGAATAAGCCCCAAACCTTAATCCCTAACCTGGGTCTCCTTTTCAGGAATAAAGACTCAGTCATAACCTTGGGCTTCCTTTTCAGGAGTAAGCCCCAAGTCCCCTAACCTAGGCTTCCTTCTCAGGAATAAGTCCTAGTCATAAATCTTGGGCATCCTTCTTAAGAGTAAGCCCCAAGTCTCTTAAAATTTCTCTTAACCAGTCATAAATTTCCTTTGATTTGGGTTTCCTTTTCAGGAATAAAACCCAATCATAAGTCCCCTCCTAACTTGGGCATCCTCCTTAGGAGTAAGCCCCAAGATTAGAGTATTCAAATCTCCATGAAGCACATATAACTTTGTGGACCCTGTTCATGGATTTTCTTCCTAAAAGTAAATCCTAAACCTTCGCCTATCTGGGCAGTCATCTATACATAAGCCCCAAAACAAATTCTTATGATTGCATCTTTTATGGCACAATTGTATAAATTTTACCAATACCTCTTGTTTCTCACACCGAGCATGACTCACGTGAGCTTAGAGTGTAAAAGTAATTATGACATTCATCTTTGAGCCATAAATCATAAAACATCATATCCCATTCCTCGAACTACGTGGGTTCTGATTCCTTTTTCAAAACAAAGGATACGTAGGTAGCCCATTCATGGGTTCGATCCCAACATTGAAATAATCTCTGTCCTTCTGAATGACGATAAACTTCAAGTGCCCCACTGAGTGGCTTTAAAACCAGCCTGGTCATCAAAATGACCAAGAGACTTTTATATAAATGTTTTGAAGGATACCATTGACCAAGAATCTCTAAACAAATATAGATGATTCTATATTGATGAAGAACCTCGAATACATATAAAAGATTCTCTAAATTTCTTGCATATTTAATCATTGATTGTTAAAACTAAAGGAAAGCTCATTTTATACTTGGTAATGTAATAAGGATTCACGAACTTAACTTAAATCTATAAAGAGAGTCCCGGAGTAGACAATAATTCCCCTCAAAAAGGTGTGATGAGTCCGACCTCCCATCCTCTCGACCAATGCAAATTCCTAAGCCTCATTAGCCCACAAGCTAATGAGCGCCTGCCTTTGGAAAGTAGGTCCAAACGGATGTGGAATCATTGGATGTTTCCGGTTCTACGAACAAACCCGTTAGAAACCGATCGGAACGTTTGAATCTCCCGTCCAGGAGGTCATCCCCGGATTCCGCGCGAAACAACGACCTTTAAATTATTTCAAAATAAAAAGATATATTTCTCTAAAAAGGTTTTGATTTCATCTATGTCAACATCCTTTGAAGGATTTTATGTTTGTTTGAAGTTGATTTATTATGATAAAAAACTTCTATATTGTATTGAAGGTTTTATGATATGTTTGAATGTGGATATCTTATTTCATACCATTCATGGTTTATGGATAAATTATTGACATTTCATATTCCATTTTTAATACGAATGTTTATGTTATGTTTAAACATTTTCATATGGGGAATGCATTGGACTTAGTAAGTGATGGGTGGAGCCCACTATAGTACCTCAAAGCATCTGTAGGTCTCATGAGACAAACTACTGTCTTGGCACAAGGCCTTGAGAAAATATTATTTGTAGTCTTGGCACAAGGCCTTGACTGTGTGGTTATGAAAGTTTGGCATTATGCATTCCATCATTATAAAAGTGGCTATTGATATTGCATGTGATTATTCGACTAATAGAATATCCATGTGAGTAAGTAAATAGAATTATTTTGATTTATATTTTCCATATTATGATGAAGTTTATGTTGAAAAGGATTTTGTTTTAGTTTTATACATTGCCTTAAAATTTTATGCTTATTTATGAATGTTTCCGATATATTTCTATCCTTAATGAGCATCTGAGCTCACCCCTTTCTATGTTTTTTTTTCAGGATGCAAAGAAGTATATTATGACTGACCTACAGGGATAGTCTATGGGATCTCATTGTTGTCCATGGAAACAATTTTTTTGTAGTCTTCTATTTTATGATGTAATGTAAACCTTATGAATGGATCTAGTACTTACAAGGATACTAAACTAATTGGTCTTTCGAGACATGATCTTTTGGGATCATGCCAATGTTTTGTAATAATGAACTGACTCTGGAGAACTAGGGTCAGTGTGTTACAAATATTATAACTTTAAAATGAATCTTGATGATCCTATTTAAGATATGTATCTCGGGTTTTATGAAATTGTGAATACAATTATCTCTCTAGGAAGAGATGTCACAACCAAGGAGAAAATCTTGAGAATAATCAGATGCTTACCAGATAGATAGAGAGGGAACTCTATCTCAATTATAAAATCTTGTGATATTAGAAAGCATAAATTCAAGGAGCTAATAGGCAATTTTATAATATATTAAGAAGAATTAAAGGACAATAATGAAGATGGAGATGAACCAAAGAGAAAGTCAGTGTACATCAAAACCACTAATACCTCTAAACACAAGGGAAAATAGAAATTACAAGACCCTGTAGAAGGTTCTAGCAGTGAGAAATCATCACCAGATAGTGATGAAAAAATAACTCAATTAGATATACAATTTAAGAAGTTTTATAAAAGAAAAAAAATTGAAATCCCAACATCAAAGGAAGATATGATCACAAGGTAAAACGGAATAAGGTTTGAAAAAGATGTGACAAATTTGATGAAATAGTATATTATGAATGTAAGATAAAGGGACATGTAAAGGATGATTATCCTAAGATAAAATATAAGATGATGTATGAGGAAAAATATAGAAAGTATAAAAATTCCATGAAGGCAACATGGAGTGATTTTGTGGACAGTTCAAGTGAGTCAGAATTTTCACATGATGAAAAGTCTTACAAGGACCATATGTGTTTTATGAAAAACACATCTGAGGTAACCCTTGAGTATCCTATACAAAATTCTTATTATTCTAGAGATGAAAGTTATTTGGAAAATATGACAAATGAGGAAATTTTTTAATACTTTCGAATGTTATGAGAAACTTGTAATGAACTAAAAGATAAATACAAATCTTTAAAGAGATAGAATGTCTTGACTACTATTTTAAAATCTAAACATTCTATAGAGAAATGGAAAAAATTTCATTTACTTAAATAAAAAAATGAAATTAAGTTATCTAATGATCAATTACAAAATGTCCTAGAGAAATTTACCAATTGAAAAAATACTCTTATGCATATGCTTGGTAAACAAATTTCCCCTAGATACACTACTGGTATAAAATACTGACCTGGGAAAATAAATCTCACCAAAAACAAGTTTGTAACCAAATTTAGAAAACCTATTTTTCTACCTAAAAATGAAAATTTTGCTGCAAGTTATAGTTCTAGAAAAAAATTTACTACCTCTAGATTTTTTGGACCTAATAAAGTCTATTTTTCAAATGTGTTACATAATGCCTATAGGAAACCCATGAAACATATGTTGTTTCCTAAAGCACTGATTACTAATTTTACTCGACCCAAACAAATCTCAGTACCAAAATCTTTTTTTATTTGATTATTTTGTAGGAAATTTGTTTGAAGTGTTCCTGCAAAAGCTTATGGTACATGGAAAGTGGATGTTCAAGACACATGACTGGAGATTACTCGTGCTTCAAGAACTTGATAAATATTGATAGTGGACATGTCACTTTTGGTGAAAATGCTAAAGGAAAAACAATTGGCTTAGGCCAGATTGGTAACTCTAACTTAGTTTTAATTTCTAAAGTAATTTTTGTTGATGGATTGAAATATAATTTGATTATTATATAATAGCTATGTGATGATGGGATTCATTTTAAATTTGAAAATGATTCTTGTAATGTTTTTAAATCTAAAAATGAACTAATATTTTCTTCTCTTATAAATGAGAATGTTTATGTGGTCGACTTAGATTCTTTAGCCTCTCAAAATGTTTCATGCTAAAGTTTATTTCACAAAGAATTTGTTCTTTGTAATAGAAGACTAGGACACTACAATATAAAATCCCTTAGAAAGATTACTAAAAAACGTTTAGTTAAGGATCTACCAAAACTTTAGTTTCCAAATAACAAAGTTTATAATCCTTTTCAAATGGGTAAACAACACAAAATATTTTTCAAACTAAAGAAATAAGATTCAACTTCTAAACCTCTAGAGTTGGTTTGCGTGGATTTTTTTGGACCTTCTAGAGTCTCAAGTCTTAATGGGATTCATTATGTTTATGTTCTTGTAGATAATTATTCTAGGTATACATGGACTTTCTTCTTGGCTCAAAAAAGTGAATCATTCTCTCATTTCACTATGTATTCTAGAAATGTAGAAAATATTAGTTGAATTTGGATAAAATCTCTAAGAATTGACCATGGCTGTGAGTTTGAAAATCAAGAGATTGAATCATTTTTCCCATAAAATGTCTATAGTCACAACTTCTCTGCACCTAGTAAACCTCAACAAAACGATGTTATAGAAATAAGAAATAGAACCTTACAATAAATTTCTATAACAATGATTAGTGAGTATGACCTACCTACTTATTTTTGGGATAAAGATATAAATACAGCATGTTATATTATTAACAGAGTCTTAATTAGACCAATTATTAAAATAACTCACTTTGAGTTATGGAACAATAAAAAACCCAAGGTTATTTACTTCAATGTTTTTGGTTAAAAAGTCTATATTCTTAACACTAAGGATAATAATGATAAGTTGGAATCCAAAAGTGATGAAAAATTATTCTGGGATATTTAATCTCAAGTAAAGCCTATAGTCTTTAGAAAAATAACCAAATGTGTGGAAGAATTTGTACATGTAAAGTTTGATGAAATAGATCCACATGAACCAAAGACCTACCTAAAAAATATTGAGAATGATATGTCAAATATGGACATTAATTATAAATATTTTAACCATCTTATAAAGGAATCTGTTAAAACTTCTAATTCTAAAAATTCTCCAGATTCAAGCCATAATGAAACCGAACATGTTGAAGAACCTCTAATAACTAGCACTTCTTTTTCTAGAGTTGTTAGAACTCTTAAGAACCATCCTTTATATGTTTTTGTTGGAGATTTAGATAAAGGAACGTGGATTAGAGCTCCTTTAAGAAATCAGGTTAAACATCAAGGTTTTCTATCATAGCTTGAATCTAAAAAATCAATGATACTATCAATGATGAATTTTGGATGATGTTCATGTAAGAGGATCTAAATCAGTTTTAAAGAAATAAAGTTTGGAAACTTGTGGATGGACCCAAATACACCTTTACCATAGGCACTAAATAGGTATTCATAATGAAAATAGATGAAGCCGGTAACATAGTTAGAAATAAATCTAGATTGGTTTCTCAATGTTATAGTCGGGAAGGGGGAATTTAATATGAAGAGAATTTGTCACCAGTTTATATATTTGAATCCATTAGAATATTACTTTCATATGTTGCACATATAAATTTAAATGTTTAACAAATGGATGTCTAGAGTGAATTCCTAAATGGTTATATAGTTGAGGATTTTGTTGTTGAACAACCCCCTGGTTTTACAAACCCGCACTTTCCAAATCTTGTTTTTAAATTAACTAAGGCTTTGTATCATATAAAATAAGATCCAAGAGCATTTTATGATTGATTAAGTAGTTTTCCTATTTCCAAAGGTGTTACAAAAGGTATATCTGATCCTACTCTTTTTATAAAGTGGATTTCTATAGATATTTTAGTTTTTCAAGTATATATAGATGATATTATTTTTTGAATCTTCAAGAAATTATTTATGTATTTATTTTTCAAAAATGATGAAAAATGAATTTAAAATGAGTTTAATGGGTGAACTAAAATTCTTTCTTGGATTTCAAATTTTACAAAACAAAGAAGGTATTATCTTAAATCAAAACAAATATACAAAAGATGTTATAAAATTTTTTATCTTGGATAGCACTAAAAGTAGTGATACTCCAATGAGTACTACCTATAAGTTGGATCTTGATGAAAATGGTAAATCTGTTGATCAACCCACTTATAGATGAATTATTAGAAGTTTACTCTACTTAACTTCTAGTCGATCTGATATTATGTTTAGTGTCTGCATGTGTGCTCGTTTTCAAAAAAATACTAATGAGTTAGATCTTCTTGTTGTTAAAAGAATTTTCAAATACCTCAAAAATACTACCAACGTAAGACTTTTTTATCCTAGAGGACAATCATTTGACTTAGTTATCTATTCAGATGTAGATTTTGGTGGTTGTAAGTTAGATAGAAAAATCAGCTCTGGAACATGTCATTTTTTATGAAAGTCTCTAGTATCATAGTGTAGTAAAAAAGAAAAATTTCGTTTCATTATCTACTTTCGAGGATGAATATATAGATTTTGGAAGTTTTTGTGCACAAATTTTTGGATGAAACAGAATTTACAAGATTATGGATATCAATTAAGACATCTACCTATATATTGTGACAATACAAGTTCTATTATCATTTCAAAGAACAATGTTCCACATTTTATGACTACACATATTGATGTAAGACATCACTTTTTGAGAGATCATTATCAAAAGGGTGATATCAATTCGGAATTCATTGGAACTGAACATCAGCTTGCTGATATCTTCACTAAGGCATAAAATTATGAAAGGATAAATTACATCATACATGAGTTATTTATGATAATCCTTAAATGAATAGTTTACTATTTCATGATTCATGGTTTCATAGTTTATTTTCATATAGTTATTGTCTCCCACTTACAGTCTCACAGCTACTGTCTCTTAGTTATGACCTCACATTTGTTGTCTCAATGGTATGGTCACACTGTTTAGAGTCACACTCTAATGCTGACATAGAGATGAAATGTTCTGGTCTCCCCATAATGTCTTAAACTTAATTTTTTTTAATTTAATTTCATGTATCATTGTATCGATAATTTTATTATTTTCATATTGTGTTTTTTTTATTTTTAAGATCTCTAAATGATAAAACCCCAATATTTTCCACTCTTCTCTTCACTCAGGCTCTCTTCTCTTAAAACAAAAAACCCTTATCTCTCAAATCATTATCCCTCTTTCAACTCTTCAACTTTATCAAACCCATGTTGGATGCCTATAATGAAGAATCTATCTTCATAAACTCTTAAGAAGTATAGGTATCAGAAGAAAGTGAAAAAGGCTCCGAAATTAGTGCTTAAGGGACCATTGAATCTAGGACTTGCTGAGAGAATAGTTGTGCCCGAGAAAGAAGTTTATCTGAAGTGTCTGTTGACAAGTAGGTTTCTTGTTTTGAAAGTATTTGAAGGACAAGGATGTCTAGACTGGTTCACAAAAGAGAAAATACTTATTTATCTAAAGATTTTTTCTTATTTTTATCAGTATGTTCAGTTTTCATTCAATACTAAAGACAATTTTGTGGTAAGAATCTAGCTAAAAGGTCAAAGATATACCTTTTCTTCAAGGCTATGGGCTACCTACCTAGGAATACCTCATGAAGTAATTTTTTAGGATTACAAAATATGTCCTTCTCTACCTAGTGATGTGTTTATCCAAGAAGAGTCTCTTGTAAGATTGACTAGAAATAAAAAGAAGATAAGGGAAATTGCAGGTGAGCTTGGTGGTGAGACAAGGATGTTATTTAAGTTTATTAAAAATAGTATTTGTCTAAGGAAAGGATATTTTTCTACCCTTAAGTATCAAGATGTGTTCTTTGATACATCTTATGAAGAATGGGCACAAGATCAATATTTGTAAGTATATTATACTTCACATATGTGAAATGATCAAGACAACTTGAAAATCAATTTATCTATTTTATTCAATGTTAATTTATGAAATATTTATTTAAAAGGGATTAGTTGGTCCAAATAAATAAGTAATTGAAGTTTATGAGTTTTTAGTCTCAAAGGATATAATCAGAAGGATGAAAATTAGTTGTAATCCATGGAAAAGACTTGGGTGGAAGACAATGAAAGATTTCATGAGAAATTCAATCCAATTGAGAATATTTCAAGACCTAAGAAAAAATAAGACCATGTTTTGGACATAGATAAATTAGTTGATTACTCAAGTGAAGATATAGAAGATTCATAAGTTTCACCTAAGGAATAATCTATATTAGAGAAATAAAATAGTGGCCTACTTTTTTTACAATAAGTAGCTTAAAAAGATGTAGCTACTGCTAAATGAAGTGTTAGCATTAAATAAGAGCCTAATGTAAAAGAACCCATTGTTGAGGAGAAGATTATCATTGAGTAAGGATCTACTATTTTTGAATAGTCATAAAAATAATTTGAACCTGAAATAATCCTATCTACTAAGGAAATAATGGAACAGGCTTTTCAGATAGCTAGAAAAGAGAAGTGATACTTGCAGAGATGAGAATTTGGAAATGGACCAAGATACAGAATCTCTTAATCATATCATAGATGCACCTATTGATGGAGAGTAGCACCCCAGTTTAGAAAGTTTTAAAGTTTCCAATCCTATTAACCAAAGCTCTGTAGAAACCCAGTATACGTTTCCCAGTTATTTTTATGTGGATAATACCGAAAAGGCCTCAGTAAAAGTCATAGATCTTTCCACTGTGTTTCAATTAAAACCAATTTTTTCTATAGAAGTAACATCCTCTAAGGATCATGGACTTATTTCAATTCCTATACCTAAACCAATGCAACAATATTCTGATTTTGTGAGTCACAATGATCTAAAATATTTTAGAAACACTTCTTTATCTGGATTTGAAAAGATCATGGAGTCACAGCCTGCCCTAGTAACTAATGTTGGTGAAAGAGATGTTGCCTTGATGCTAGAGAAAATTATATGCCAGATTCAACGAAAGATGCTTCATGAAATATAGGAAGTTAGGATTGAGAACAAACAATTTAGTGATGAAGTGAAGTCTCTTAGATCTATGGTTGAAGATATACAGAAAGTGTGGAAAATAGGACAAGATCCTATAGCTCATCCTATTGAGGATTTTGGTGATCAAATCCCACAGAAGGTTGTATCTCTGATTCAACCAAACCTGAGTACAGTAAATGAAAATGGTTTGAGAGAAACACAAAGATAGTTAATGAGTTGTGTGCACTTGTTTTTGGATATAATAATATGGATGATGAATATAAGGGACATTTATATAAGGTTCTAAATCAAATTAAGTATCTCACTTCAGTTGTTCCTGCTTCAACGGCATCTAAACAACCATCTCAAACTATAGACAGTGAACAAATCAGAATAGTTATTAAAGAAGATATTTAGTCCGTGTTTAGTGGTATTGATAAGGAATGTTTCTCTATTCTCATAAATATTAGTGACTGAGTGCTTTATTTGGTGAGGATCCATTCAAAGATTTCCAATGATGCTCAGTAATAAATCTCTAAGAAAGTGGATTTATACTTTAATAGAATTTATTCTAAGCATGATCTGAACAATCACTTCAAGTATCTTGTAAAGAATTTGAATATTATTTCTATCACTCAATCCTTTAAGACTCAAGTTTATAACTATAAAGACTTCACTTCTTTGTTGGAAAAGTTTTAGTGAAGAAAAAATGATGAAATTGATAAGGTTATGTAGTGTGGAGGTGATATCATCACTGATTTCATTAATTTGTTGAAGACTTTCTCCATGTAAAAAGTACTATCATAGTGGCCCCTACAGCAACCCTTTGGTGGCCTGGTCCAACTCCTTCCTCATCCACTACCTTTTCTCCTACGACTATGTCTGTATCTCAAGTTCGGAGCCAAATCAGACCTATTATTATTGAGAAAACCTTTCCTTGATCTTCATCCAAACCAACTCTTGCATCCTCTGTCTTTTAAAGAGTGCCTTTTCGTTCTCCTATGGTAGGATAAATCCCTTCTACCACTTCTACATATTCTCCTGTTGATATCTTTACCAAGAGAAAAGATAAAACTGATGGTATTAATGATAAGTGAAGGATGTATTTTTATAGGGATGTATTTTATTTTTTATTATGCTTTTAATGTACTATCTCATTCTATTCAATACAATGTCCACTATTGCTTTTTGTTTTCTTACTTCCCTTAATTCAATCTTTACTTTATCTTTTCTTATCCAATTTTTGAGAATCCCAAAAGGGGGATAAATAAGAAAATGCATTTATGGACAAATAATCTTCTTGGGAAAAGATTTTTTTATTTTATACAACTTATCACATTTATGTTCAAATATCTTTTATTTACTAAAATATATGTCTTACAAATTCCATTATTTGTGATCAAAAAAGTGGGAGGTTGTTAAGCTCCTCATGTTTTAATGATCATAAATCATGTTTAACATATCACAAATCATGTTTAACATATGACAAATCTTGTTTGGAGATTGTTGGTTTCCTTATGTTTTAATACTTACAACTCGTGGTTTAAACTCTCAAAAGACCCTAATTCAGAATATCACAAATCATGTTTGAATCTTGTAAACTATGTTTTTCATTGTTTTATTATGTTTTAGTATGGTAATGATTAATTCTAATACATTATATTAGTGTTTATCCTTAAACAAATTTACAAATATTTTCCTCAGTATGAGACATCGCTTTTATGATCACTATCCCACAATTGGGGTAAAAAATTGGCCAAGTCCTAGACATCATAACCCTGACACTGTAACCCATACATTATAATATTTCTATCAGTTCTGTACTTTTGCAAAGGACCAGACACCATTTCCTTGTTACCATTTCCAAGACACTATAACAAGTCACCATTCAGAATTTTTACAAAGGACTAGACACCATTACCTGAGACACCACATTCTTAACACTGTAGTCTTGATACTAATTCCGGAATCCAAAAACTACCAAACACTGTGACTATTCTATCAATTTCAAATTTTTTAAAGGATCTTCTATCTTAATCATTCCACCGTAATTATGCTACCAGTTTCAGATCTCACCATGACACTAGCACCATGACTGTCTCTCCGCAACTGTGGCATCATTCCATAGTTAATCATATTTCTATCTTTTTTAATTAAACTTAAAAGTTGTTTTTAATGGTCATATTTGATACATTTAATAACACTGACATAATTAATAATTTTTTATAGGCATGTCACCTAAAAGTACAATGTATGAGGTTTAGAAATTGTTCTTCATATCAACTCCAACACATGACCCCAAAAATAAAAAATAAAATTGTGTCACTATAAAAATAGAGTTTGAGAATTTTAATGCATGAAAATAGAGAAGAACACATACACTAAAGAACACATGAAGAACTCTCGATTCCTGATGTTTTAACTACTGCAGATCAGAATCTAAAACATCCTTGAAGTAGAAACTATAATAAGAACAAGAGATATAAAGTACATCTCATTGAACTACAAACCAGGACACGAGACTTGTGATACTTTTTTTCACAAGAGGACTTGAAAATCACGTTTGATTCTTCCTAAAAGTCTAGATCTACATAAAAAACACTCAGAGTATTTCTAACCCTTTCCCATAATTTTTGCTCTATTATGTATTATTTTATTACTTTTCAAGCAGTGTGTGTATATGTATTAAAACACACATTATTTCTTCCATTAAACTGGAGGATACAATATATCCTCACTCAAATATCTTTCTACACTCTGTTTCACCCAAATATAACTATGGAAGAGGTTATGTGTGACCAGGTTGTTTGTTTCCCCACCAAGAATAGTGGAAGAGGTCTTGTGACCTGGATATTCCTTTGTACTATTGTTAACCCCGATCTAGGGTTTGGATAAAAAAGATTAATATATATTACTTGGTGGCAGGTGATCACCAAGTGGAGTGTATTAAGTCTCAACTTGAGACTGAACCACTTGTTTTATCTATTGTGTATTTCAATTTAGATTTTCCCTGTTTTAAGTAATATTTCAGAAAACTAAATTTTACTTTGATAGTTAGTCTTGGGTAATAATTATAACAATTTTTTTATTATAATAGTTTCATACGTTGTATCAATATCTCATATTGATATTACTAAGAAATAATCAATCTTTTGAGAAGCTATTGGAATAGTCAAACTATTATAATTTAATTACCTTGATTAACTGAAATGTTTTATTTTAAATTTAGGAAATCCTTTTTAACAAAAAAAATTTATAGGAACTCAATTCATCCCCTTATTGAGTGTCCTACTCCAAAAAATTATTCTCAAATAGTAGTGGATAAATGTAAAGATGGATTTTCTTTGTCATGATAATGAGGAATAAATCTATATTCTCCAACTAGAATGTTTTTTATAATAAAGTAAATTGAACTTGGCTTGTTGGTTGGAAAAATATCTATATAGTCTCAAGAAGGTTCAAGATATTGGTACACGATATTTGGTTGTTATATCATGAGCCTTGGATATAACAAACTTAATTTAGATCTTTGTGTATGTACATAAATAGCAGTGAGTGTGTTTTTTTATGGTTTTTACTGGAAAATAATTTACATATATAGTGGGATATGCTAGTCAGCACATGGATAATCTAGGATAAAAGCATTGAAACATAGTAAAGAGGATCTTTAGATACATCAAGGATTCATTCGATATTAAATTATGTTATGGAGGATCAGAGTTACCTATTAAAGGTTATGATGATTCAAAATTTATAGGTGATTGATAAACAAAAAATCATTACCAGTTATGTGTTTACCGTTACAAGAGTAGTTGTGAGCTGGGATAAAAATTTATAGTCATTTGTAGATTTATCAATGACTGGGGTGGGGTAAATCAAAACTGTTGGAATCCTTATGTTTTATTGCTCACAAATCATGTTTAAAATATCAAAAATCATGTTTAACATATCACAAATCATGTTTAACCTATTGCAAATCTTTTATGGAGATTTTTGTTTTCCTTATGTTATAATACTTACAACTCATGGTTTAAACTCTCACAAGATCCTAATTTAGAATCTCTCAAATCATGTTTGAAACTTGTAAACTATGATTGACCTTATTCTATTATGTTTATATATGATAATGATTAATTCTAGTCAATTATGTGATTATTTATTCTTAAAAATATTTAAAGATATTTCCCTAAGTATGAGACACCACTTCTAGGATAATTGTCTCACCAATAGTGTGAAAAATTGGCTAAGTCCCAGACACTGTAACCCAGACACTATAACCCTAACACCATAACCCAGACACTATGACCTTGCTACCAGTTTCAGATTTTTTCAAAGGACCCCACACCATTTCCTTGCTACCATTTCCAAGACCCCATAACAATACACCATTCACAATTTTGACAAATGATTTGACACCATCACTTTAGACAGTTTCATCCCGACAACGTAGTCTTGCTACTATTTCTATAATTTGAAAAGGACCAGACATGGTGACCGTGCTATTAGTTTCAAAACTCCAAAATGATCTAAAAATACAATCTTACCACCATAACTATGATACCGGTTTCAGATCTCAATGCAACTATGATACTATGATAGTCTCACTGCTTCAGTGATGCCACTCAAAGACAAAAGAGAATACATTATTCCAAGTGAAACCATTTAAAGACACAAACTATGACATAGTTCCATACTTAACCATTTTTCTATAATTTTTAATTAAATTTAAAATTTATTTCTAAAGTTCATATATGAGTCATTTAATGACACTGATATAATAAATTCCCTTTTGTAATATTTTTAGTAGACAGTACAAGGTATAAGGTGTGAAGATAGTGCATCTTGTCAGCTCCAACACATACACCTGAAATAAAAAGAAAAGTGTGGCACTGAATCATAAGTGTTCATGAAGTGAACTTCATGAAATACAGAAGAACATCCATACACTGAAGAACATTCAAAGAACTCTCGATTCCTAATGACTAAATTATTTTAGATCTGAACCTCAAACATCCTCGTAGTAGCAACTCTTAGAAAAATAAAATCTAAAAACACATCTCATCGAACTGGAAACCAGAACATGAGACTTATGATACCCTGTTTTCAAAAGAGGACTTGAAAATAATATATGATACATCCTAAAAGTCCAGAGATGTATAGAACAATACTCAGTGCATTTCTAGTCCTTTACCATTATCTTTTCTTCGATTTGTACTATTTTATTTATTTTCGATTTGTGTGTGTGTCTATATTAAAACACACACTGTCTCCAGCATTAAACTAGAGGATACAAGATATCCACACTCAAATATCTTTCTACACTCGGTTTCACCCATGTATAACTATGGATGAGGTCTTGTGTGACCTAATTGTTTGTTTACCCACATAGAATAGTGGAAGAGGTCTTGTAACATAGACAATATTGTGTCTTATTATTAACCCCAATCTTGGGTGTGGATCAAAAGATTTATATATATATTTCTTGGTGTCATATGATCAAAAAGTGGAGTGGATTAGGACTCGGTTTAAGACTGAACCACTTGTTTTATACTCCATGTCTTTCAATTTAGTATTTCTCTATTTTAACTAATTTTTCAGAAAAATAAATTTCATTTTCATAGTTAGTCTTAGATAGTAGTTATAACTATTTTTCTTTTTTATAATAGTTTCAAAAAAATTATCAATATCTTATATTGATATTACTGAGAATTAATAAATCTTCTTAGAATCTATTTGAATAGTCAAACTATTATAATTTTATTACCTTGATTAACTTGCCAATTTTATTTTAAATTGGGGGAATCCTTTTAAATAAACTTTTTAAAAAAAATTATAGGAACTAAATTCACCCTTCTCTTGAGTTTTCTACTCTGACCAACATTTGGTATCAAAGGAGTTGTTAAAATGCCTATTTTTTAAATTTTAAATTTTAATCTGATTAAAATATTTTTCAACTGTGATTTTAGTTGTGCATTTATAAAGATCATTAAATTTATATTAGTTGTAAATTTCTAGTTCTTTAAAATACTATTTATTTATAATGAATAATATATTGGAAGGTGTTAATACCAAAATAATTCCATTATTTAATAGAATAAATTATGCACAATGGAAAATTAAAATTAAAATGCACTTAGAAAGTATGGGTTTTGAGATTTGGTCTTCAATTATATATGAATATAAGATTACTGATACTGATAGGAATACTTTGAATTACCCAAATACGGTTGTTTATAATAATAATTGAAAATCCATGAATTCTATATACTATTCTTTAGGTGATGAATATTTTAATAGAATTTATGCATGTAAAATAGCCCATGAAATTTGGGATACTTTATCTGTTTCACATGAAGGAACCTCTAGTGTTAAGGAAATGAGACTTAACACATATATTATTAAATATTATATCTTTAAAATGAATCCTGATGAGCCTATTTCTAACATGTATCTCAAGTTTGATGAAATTGTGAATACAATGATCTCTTTGGGAAGAGAAGTTACTGCCTAGGAGAAAATCATGAGAATACTCAGATGCTAACTAGATAGACGGAGGGGGACCTCTGTCTCAATTAGAGAATCATGTGATGTTAGAAAGCTTCCAATCAAGGAGCTAATAGGAAATATGATGATGTATGAGGAAGAATTGAAATTCAACAAAGAAGAGGAGGATGAACCCAAAAGTACCTTTGTGGCATTCAAGACTACTACCTCTAAACACAAGGAAAATGAGAAATTATAAGCCCCTGCATAAGTTTTTAGTAGTGAACAATCATCTCCAAATAGTGATGAGGAGATGGATCAATTAGCTAGATGATTTAAGATGATTTATAGAAGAAATAAATTTTTCAAGCATCCCAACTTCATATGAAGATATGATCACAAGGGAAACTGGAAGAAGGATTAGAAAAAAAGTGAAAAATCTTATGAAATAATCTGCTATGAATGTAATAGAAAGGGACATGTGAAGGATAATTATCCTAAGATAAAATATAATAAGATGTATGAGGACAAATATAGAAAGTATAAAAATTACATAAAGGCAACTTGGACTACTTCTGAGGACAGTTCAAGTGACTGAGAGTCTTCACATGATGAAAAGACTGACAAGTCCAATATGTGTTTTATAAAAAACACATCTAAGGTAACCCTTGAGTCTCCTATACAAAATTCCTATTATTCTGAATATGAATCTGAAAATGAGAAAAATATGATTAGTGAATAATTATTTGAATACTATAATATTCTTGAAGATACTTATATTGAACTAAAATATGAATAAAAAACTTGAAAGAAACATCATGTCTGGACTACTACTGTCAAATCAAAACTTGCTATGGAAAAAGGGAAAAAATTTCAATTATTCAAAGAGAAAAATGAACTTAAATTATCCAATGAGCAATTAAAAAAGTACCCAGATAAATTTACAAATGAAAAAAAATACTCTTTCATATATTCTTAGTAAACAAATTTCCCCTAGACACACTACTGGTATAGGATACCAACCTGGACATAGAAATTTCACTAAAAACAAGTTTGTAAGTAAATCTGGAAAATCTATTTTTCTACCTAAAAATGAAAATTCTTATTCTAGTACTAGTTCTGGAAAATCTATTATTACCTGTAGTTTTTCTATACCAAATGACGTTTATTTTTCAAATTTTTTATATAATGATTATAGTAAACCCATGAAGTGGATGTGGGTTTATAAAGCACTGATCACTAATGTTAATGGACCCAAACAAATATTTGTACCAAAATCTATTTTTGTTTGATTATTTTGTAGGAAATATATTTGAAGAGCTCCTGTAAAATATTATGGTACTTGGATAGTGTATGTTCATGAAACATGAGAGGATATTACTCATGATTTAATAATTTGATAAATATTGGTGGTGGTCATATCACTTTTGATGACAATGCTAAAGGAAAAATAATTGTCTTAGGCCAGATTGGTAACTCTAACTCAGTTTTAATTTCTAAAGTACTTTTTGTTAATAGATTGAAATATAATCTGATTATTAAATAACTACTATGTGAAGGTGGATTTCATTTTAAATTTTAAAATGATGCTTGAAATTTTTTTAACTCTGAAAATGAACTAATATTTTCTGCATTTAGAAATAAAAATGTTTATGCTATTAACTTAGATTCTTTAGTTTCTAAAAATGTTTCATGCTTAAGTGTATTACACAAAGATTCTTGGATTTGGAATAGAATACTAGGACACTATGGTATACACTCCCTTATAAAGATTACTAAAAAAGGTTTAGTCAAGGATCTACCTAAACTTGGGTTTCCAAATAACAAAATTTGTAATCCTTATCAAAAGGTTAAACAACAAAAAATATCATTCAAACCAAAGAAACAAGTTTTAACTTCTCAACCTATTGAGTTGGTTTACATAGATTTGTTTGGACCATCTAGGGTTTTTAGTTTAAATGGGAATCACTATGTCTATGTTATTATAGATTAATATTCTAGATATACTTGTACCCTCTTCTTGGATCACAAAAGTGTAGCTTTCTCTCATTTCACAAAGTCTTCTAGGACTCTAGAAAATCTTAGTGGTCTTAGAATTAAATCTATAAGAAGTGATCATGGTTGTGAGTTTGAAAATCAAGAGTTTGAATCATTTAACTCACAAAATTTCTATAGTAATAACTTCTTTTCCCCTAGGACACATCAACAAAATAGACTTGTAGAAAGAAGAAACAAAACCTTACAATAAATTTCTAGAACCATGCTTACTGAGTATGATATTCTTATTTATTTTTAGGTTGAAGCTGTCAATACAGCATGCTACATTATTAATAGTGTTAGTTAGACCTATTCTAAAAATTACTCCCTATGAGTTGTGGAACAATATAAAATCCAAGGTTAATTACTTCAATGTTTTTGGTTGAAAAGTATATATTCTTAATACTAAGGATATTCTTGATAAGTTTGAATCTAAGAGTGATTATGGAATCTTTCTAGGATATTCAATCTCTAGTAAAGCCTATAGAGTCTTTAGAAAAATAACCAAATGTGTGGAAGAATCTTTACATGTAAAATTTTATGAAACAGATCCACATGATCCTAAGACCACCCTAGAGAATCTTGAGAATGATATGTCAAATCTGGAAATCAATTCTAAATCATCTGACCATATTATAAAGGAATATGTTAAAACTTTGAGTTCTTGAAATTCTCCAGATTCAAGCCATAATGAACCCAAACCTATTGAAGAACCTGAAATTAGTAGTCCTTCTTTTTATAGAGCTGTTATAACACGTAAGAACCATCCTTTAGATGTTATTGTTATAGATTTAGATAAAGGAACAAAAACTAGGGCTTCTCTTAGAAATCAAGTTGAACATCAAGCTTTTTTATCACTGTTTGAGACTAAATACATTAATGTTCCTATAAATGATGAATTTTGGGTGATGTCTATGCAAGAGAAGCTAAATCAGTTTGAAAAGAATAAATTTTGGAAACTTGTGGATAGACCCAAAGACACCTTAACCATAGGCACTAAGTGGGTGTTCAGGAACAAAGTAGATGAATTTGGTAACATAGTTAGAAATAAATCAAGATTGGTTTCACAAGGTTATAGTTAAGAAGAAGTAATTGACTATGAAGAAACCTTTACACTAGTAGCTAGACAAGAATATCTTGAAATCTTGCTTGCATATTCATCACATCTAAATTTAAAACTCTATCAAATGGATGTTAAGAGTGAATTACTAAATGGTTATATAATTGAGGATGTTCTTGTTGAAAAACATCCTAGTTTTACAAACCCTCACTTTCCAAATAATTTTTTTAAATTAAAAAAAATTATATGGTTTAAAACAAGATCCAAGAGCTTGGTATGTTAGATTAAGTAGTTTTATTATTTCTAAAGGTTTTATGCAAGGTATATCTGATCCTACTATTTTTATAAATAGAATTTCTAAAGATGTTTTATTTGTTCAAATCTATATAGATGAAATTATTTTTGGATCTTCAATAAATTATTTACTTATTGATTTTACAAAGATGATGCAAAATGAATTTGAAATGAGTTTAATGGGTGAACTAAAATTATTTATTGGATTTAAAATATTTTAAAATAAGGAAGGTATTATTTTAAATCAAAGAAAATATACTAAAGATCTTATAAAACGTTTTTTCTTGGATAACACTAAAAGTAGTGATACTCTAATGAGCACTACCTATAAGTTAGATATTGATGAAAATGTTAAATTTTTTGATCAAACCACATATAGAAGAATTATTGGAAGTTTACTCCACTTAACTACTAGTCAGACTGATGTTATTTTTAGTGTGTGCATGTGTGCACGTTTTCAAGAAAACCTCAAAGAGTCTCATTTAAATTTTGTTAAAAGGATTTTCAAATACCTTAAACATACAACTAATTGAGGATTTTTTTATCCTAGAATACAATCATTTGACTTAGTTAGCTATTCAGATGTTGATTTTGTTGGTTGTAAGTTAGATAGAAAAATTACATCTAGAATATGTCACCTTTTAATCACATCTCTAGTATCATAGTGTTGTAAAAAAGAAAAATTTTGTTGCATTATCTACTATTGAGGCTAAATAAATTGCTGATGGTAGTTGTTGTGCACAAATGTTTTGGATAAAACACACCTTACTATATTATGGATATAAATTCTAACAATACAAGTGCTATTAACATTTCAATTAATCCTATTTTACATTATAGAACAAATCATATTGATGTAATACATCACTTTTTGAGAGATCATTATCAAAAGGGTGATATCACTTAGGAATTCATTGGAACTGAACATCATCTTGTTAATATATTCACTAAGCCATTAAATTCTGAAAGAATAAATTAAATAATACATGAGTTAAGAATGATAAGTCACAAGTGAATAGTGTATTGTTTCATTGTTTATGATTTCATGATTCATGGTTTTGCAAATTACTGTCTTACAGTTACTGTCTCACACTTACAGTCTCAATGCTACTGTCTCTTGATTGAGGTCTCGTACTTGCTGTCACAATGATATTGTCACACTATTTTAGAGTCACACTGTAATGCTGACACTGTAGCGACCTATTCTGGTCTCACCGCAATGAGTTAGATTTCTATTTTTAGAATTTACTTTCTCATATCGTTGTATAGATAATTTTATTGATTTTATTTTACGTATTTATATTTACGATGTTTTAAATCCCTAAATGATAAAAACACGATATTTCTTTCACTTTTCTCTTCACTCAAGATCTCTTATCTTAAAACTGAATCCCTTCTCTCTAAAACTGTTAACCCTCTTTCAACCTTTCATCCTTCTGAAAACCATGTTGGATTCCCAGAATGAATAGTCCATCTTTATCGACTTCTGAGAAGTATAGGTGTTAGAAGAAAGTGAAAATGACTCTGAAAATAACACCTAAGGGACCACTGAATCCAGGCCTTGCTAATAGAACAGTAGTGACAAAGAAGGAAGTTTGTCCGAAGTGGATGCTGACGAGAAATTTTATTGTTTTAAAAGTGTTATATAAACAAGGATGGATGGGCTGGTTCACAAAAGAGAAAAGACATATTTATCTGAAGCGTGTTTCTTATTTTTATCAGTATTTTCAGTTTTCGTTCAATACAAAAGATGATTTTGTTGTAAGAAGTTGGGTAAAAGGTCAATGATTTACCTTCTCTTTGAGTCTATGGGTTGCCTGCATAAGAATACCTCATGAAGGAATTTTTTAGGATTACCAAAGAGTTCCTCCTCCTTCTAGTTATGTGTTTATCCTAGGAGAGGCTCTTTAAATTTTGACTATAAATAAAAAGAATAGAATGGAAATTGTAGCTGATCTTGATGGTGAGACAAGGATATTATTTAAGTTTATTCAAAATCTTATTTTTTCAAGGAAAGGATATTTTCTACCCTTAAGTATCATGATGTGTTCTTAATACATCTTATGAAGAATGGAAACAAGATTAATCTATGTTAGTATGTTATACTTCACATGTGTGAAATGATTAAGACAAATTCAAAATTAACTCCTCTATTTTATTCAAGGTTAATTTCTACAATGTTGATTGCCAAGGGATTAGTTAGTCCAAATAAAGAATTAATTGAATGTTATGAGTTTTTTATCTCAAAGGATACAATCAGAAGGATGAAAATTAACTGGAATCCTTGGAAAAAGTCTTGGGTGGAGGACAAAGAAAGATTGTATAAGAAGTTCAATCCAATTGAGAATCCTTCAAGACATAAGAACAAATATAACCCTGCTTTGGAACTAGATGAATTAGTTAAATATTCAAGTGAATAGGTCTAAGATGTAGAAGTTTCTCATGAATAAGGAACTATCTTAGATGAAGAAGATATTGGCTTACTTGTTCCACAGGAAGTAGTTGTAAAAGATGTATCTACTGCTAAAGGAAGTGTTATAATTAAAGAAGAGTCTTATATAGAATAATATCCTACTGTTGAGGAGGATCTTATTGTTAAGGAAGAACCTGCTGTTGTAGAACAGTCATAAAAACAAGATGTACCTGAAATAATCATATCTGCTGAGGAAAGAATGGAATAGACTTTTCAACTAGATAGAAAAGATATGGGTGAACCTAAAAGAATTGTGAATTTAAATGTAGCTCAAGAGATTGAGTCTCTTAGTCTTATAAGAAATGCACCTTTTTAGTGGGAGAAGCACCCCAGTTTAGAAAGTGTTCAAGTTTCCAATCCTATTGAACAAAGCTCTATGGACACCTAGCATAGGTTTTCCAGTTATATTGATGTAGATGATACCCAATAGGCCTCGGTAAAAGGCATATATCTTTCCACTATGTTTCAATTAAAACCAATTTCTTCTATATAATTAAACTCTACTAAGGATTATGAAATTTTTTTAGTTCTTATCCCTAAACTTACTCAACAATATTATGATTTTGTGACTCACAGGGATCTTAAATATTTTAAAAACACTTTGTTATCTAGATTTAAGAAGATCATGAAGTCACAGCCTGCCCCAATGACTAATCTCAGTGAAAGAGATGGGGAATTGCTACAAGATAAAATTATATGAAAGATTCAACCAAATATGGTTCATGAAATACAGGAAGTCGGGATTGAGAACAAACAATTGAGTGATGAAGTGAAGTATCTCAGATCTATGATTTAAGATATGTAGAAAGTGTTGCAAACTAGACAAGATCATGTGGCTCATAATGTTGGGGATGTTAGTGATCAAATCAAACAAAATTTTGTATCTCTAATTCAACCAAACCTAGCTATTGTAAATGAAAAAGTTGATGAAATCATCATTAAGATAGTTAGTGAGATGTGTGAAATTTTTGTTGGACTTAATATGTCGGCTGATGAATACAAGGGATGTTTACAGAAGGTTCTAAATCAACTTAAGTCTCTAACTTCAGTTGTTACTACTTCAATTTCATCTAGAAATCCTTATAAACCTATGGAAAATGACCTGATCATAATATTTTTTAAAGAAGAGATTCAGTTAGTGTTGATTGGTATTGATAAGGAAGGTTTCTATGCTTTCATCGAGAATAGTGATCGAGTGCTTGATTTGGTGGGGATACATTCAAAGATTTCCAATGATGCTCAAGAAGAAATTTATAAGAAGGTTTTCTTATAATTTAATAGAATTTATTCAAATCATGATCTAAAAAATCACTTCAAGTATCTTTTAGGGAATTTAAAAATGCCTCTGGTCACTTAATCATTCAAGACTCAAGTTCAAAAGCTGAAAGACTTCACTCCTTTGTTGGATAAGTATTTTCAGAAAAAAAAGATGACTTTGATAAGTCTATGAAATATAGAGGTGATATCATCACTGATTTCATTAATTTGTTGAAGCCTTATCTCCATGTAAAAAGTACCACTATAGTGGCTTCTGCAGCTACCCCTTTGCAACCTGATCTAAATCCTTCCTCATCCACTGCCTTTGTTCCTTCTTCCAGGTCAGTATCTCAGGATCTGAGCCAGATTAAACCTGTTATAATTGAGAAATCCTTGCCTCGGTCTTCAACCAAACTAACTCTTGAACCCTCTATCTTTGATAGAGTGCCTCTTCCTTCTCTCTTAGTTGGATGTATCCCTTCTTCGACCTCTACATATTCTTCTATTGATATCTCTACCAAGGGAAAATAGAATATTGATGGTGCTAAAGAGAAGTGAAGGATGTCTTTTAATAGGGATGTATTTTATTTTTCCTCATTATTGTAATGAAATCTATCTTTCTATCCAATACACAATGAAATATTATTGTTTATTTTTTTAATTACCTT
Source organism: Viscum album (assembly GCA_963277665.1). Lineage (NCBI taxonomy): Eukaryota > Viridiplantae > Streptophyta > Magnoliopsida > Santalales > Viscaceae > Viscum > Viscum album. The sequence goes on from OY728153.1 coordinate 1,245,440,408, forward strand.
TGTTCCGGGTTTTTTTTTATTCTTTTTCTTATTCTATTTTTGATAATCCCAAAAGGGGGAGAAATAAAAAAAATATTTATGGAAAAAGAATCTACTTGGGAGAAGAATCATTCTTATAAAACTTATCACATATATGCTCAATATATTTTCATATGGATTATAAATGACATGATTTTTTATCATCAGAAAGAGGGAGATTGTTAGACTCCTCAAGCTTTAATTCTCACAAATCATATTTAACATATCACAAATCATTTTTAACATATCACAAATCATGTTTAACCTATCACAAATCATGTTTGAAGATTTTTACTTTCTTTCTGTTTTAATACTTTCAACTCATGGTTTAAACTCTCACAAGATCCTGATTTAGAATCTCACAAATCATGTTTGAATCTTGTAAAATATGATTGATCTTATTATATTATGTTTCAGTATGATAATGATTAAATCTAATCCATTCTGTGATTATTTCTTCTTAAAAAAATCACAAATATTTTCCTAATTATGAGATGCCTCTTCTATGATAATTGCCTCACTGATAGTGTGAAAAATTGGGTAAGTAATAGACATTGTAACCCAAACACCAGGACCTTGCTACTAGTTTCGGATTTTTGCAAAGGACCTTACATTGTTTCCTAGCTACCATTTATGAGACACTGTAAAAAGACACCATTCAGAATTTTGACAAAGGACTAGACACTATCACCTGAGACAATTCCTTCCTGACACCGTAGCCTTGCTGTTGTTTCTTGAATTCACAAAGGACTAGACACCATAACTGTTTAACTAGTTTCAAATCACACAAAGGATCTACAACTGCAATATTTCCATCGTAACTATGCTACCAGTTTCAGATCTCAATGCCACTATGATACCGTGACTGTCTCACCACTTTAGTGATACCTCTAAAAGGAAAAGAAGAAGATACTATTCCAAGTGATACCATTTCAAGACAAAAATTGTGACACCATTCCATAATTAAACAATTTTTTATTTTCAATTAAATTTAAAATTTATTTATAATTTTCATATTTGAGTCATTTAATGAAATTGATACAATAAATTCTCTTTTACAATCTTGTCGGTAGGAATAAGGTATGATGTACAAGGTGTGGAGATAGTGCATCCTGTGGGCTCCAACATATACACCCAAAATAAAAAAGAAAAGTGTGGCATTATAGCATAAGTTTTCGTGAAGTGACCTACACTCAAGATATGAGAACGTACATACATTGAAGAAAACATGAAGAACTATCTATACCTGATGAATTAACTACAATATATCATAACCTCAAACATCCTCACAACAACAACTCTAAGAAGAAAAAGAGCTACCAAGAACATCTCATCGAACTAAAAACTAGAAAATGAGACTTGTGATACTCTATTTTCACAAGAGGACTCAAAAATCACATATTATACATCCTATATGTCCAAAGCTACATAGAACAACACTCAGAGAATTTCTAAACCTTTCTCATTATCTTATATTTTTTGTGTACTTTTTTTATTTCTTTTCAAGCAGTGTGTGTGTGTATGTATTAAAACAGATATTTTCTCCTACAATAAGCTAGAGGATACAAGATATACTCACTCAAATATATTTCTACACTCTGTTTCACCCACTTATAACTGTGGAAGAGGTCCTGTGTGACCTGATTGTTTGTTTACCCATGTAGAACTGTGGAATATGTCTTCTGACCTGTATAGTCTTATGTATTATTGTTAAACCCAATCTAGGTTTTGGATCAAAAGATTTATATATATATATTTCTTGGTGGTATGTGATCACAAAGTGGAGTGGATTAGGTCTCATATTGAGACTAAACCACTTTTTTTATCTGTTGTGTCTTTCAATTTAGTTTTTCTCTATTTTAACTAATATTTCATAAAACTAAATTTTACTTTGATAGTTAGTCTTGGATATTAGTTATAACTATTTTTCATTATTATAATAGTTTCAAAAGTTATATAAATATCTCATATTTGTATTACTAAGAATTAATCAATCTTTTGAGAAGCTATTTGAACAGTCAAACTATTATAATTTTATTAACTTGATTAACTAGCCTGTTTTATTTTAAATTGGGGGAATCATTTTAAATAATCTTTTTTTTTTTAAATTATAGGAACTCAATTAATCCCCCTCTTTATTATCCTACTCCAACCAATAAAAGTACATAGTATTATAAAGAGGAAATTTGTATGAGAATATTGTTATATGATCTCAAACATAATTAAAAAATATTTCATTATTTTATGAATATAAGAGTTTCTTGGAAATTACAAGGAATATATATTTTCAATCATGGATGAAGAACATTAGGGTTAAATATCACTTTTTTCAAGATGTTATGGAGAATAGAAGTGTGAACATGAAGAAAATTTATACGAAAGAAAATCTAGCAGATTTCTTCATGAAAGAGATTGACTCTAATAGGTTTAGATTTTAAAAATCATCAAGTGACATCATATATATGTGATAATCATGTTTCAAAGATAAAAAATATGTGGGGAGATGTGATTGGTTCCCAATAAAATCTTCAAGTTTGATAAATTTTTGGTTTCAAGGGATCCGATGACACTCATTAAATATGGTAGAAGAAAATAAAAACCCCAAATTCCAAGATCAACCATGATGGATAAATCAAAGCACACAAAGTGTAAATTAAGTAACTTTTAAATGTGTACCTTACACTTAGGGATAATATGACATTATTTATACATGATTTATAGGGATCACAAAATATTTATCCAAAATTCATCCCTCCTCCAGAGGTATCCATGGGTAATGTTGAATCACTCGATACTCAAGATAGATCCTCTTGTTACCCACAGTATAATAGTGACTTGTAATGGAAAAGGGTAAAGTAGAATAGAGTTACTGGATAGAGGTATTTTTTTTTAGTAATTAATGAGAAAACATAATTACATCCCATGGAAGTATGATCTTATAAATAACACCTAAAGACACTCCTCAAATGTTCATGCATGTACTCATGTGTTATAACACATGAGTAAATGACACTTGTCCAGTTCATGCAACCATTAAATGAATACATCAAACTCTTGAAAGATTCATCATATAAAATTTTTATTAATGATATAAAACATGGAAGGTAATCTCAAATGATATAAACTATCATTCACCCACCCAAACTACCATATATAGTGGAATGGATCATCATATACCATGAATTACATTATATAAATTCATAGAATATGACAAAAATAGGAAATATTATAAAACCATGCATTATATAGATAATGGATTTATGGAATATGTACTTCAATATTGCACTTACACTAAATCATTATAGTATTTGTGAAATTTTACCTTATATTTTATCATATACAACATCTTAGGAAACCATATCGAAGAAATATTTTTTATATGTTACAAATTTATTTTTTAAAACTATCATAAAATTCATAGTGTATCATATTATATATAATACCATGTAAATAACCATATAAAACTCATTTGTAAAAACTCTAAATAAGTTTTAGATAATCTCTATAAGACAAAATCAATACCATTTTAGCCCACTAGAAAGTATGAACCCATGGTCCTTTGTAGCATAGAAAACAAATAAAAAACATCAGATCCTTAAACTTAAGTAAAGAGAGAATTCAAGAAATGAATTAGTGCTAATCATGATATAAATGTGTAATAGACCAACTCAGTTTAACTAACAATCTCTCCAAAATTAACCCACCAGAAGCCTCAAGAACACTCCCAATCATCAAGGGCTCGTGAAAATCCATAGGGTATCATACAAAGAAACATGGGAATAATTTCATCCTCCAACAGACATATGATAAGATAATAATAATCAGAATTTCATAGAAAAAATCCATAATATATCATATGTCAAACAACCAAACCAATAGGGTAAAACCTATAAATAGGATAAAAAGGTCTAAAAAATAAAGGCCAAAAAAATGAAACCTAAAGAAACCCATGGGACCATCTTCTCATGATCATATTCCACCACCATTCCAACCCATCAAAAAAATAATATTATCTTAGGGATTCATCCTCTATATGATTCTCTTTCCTTTACCTTTATCCTACAAAACCAAGGATAAAAATTCTCAAAGGAAAAAGTAGTTCGTGGGAATTAAACCTCAATAGGATACCACCAAGGATCTATATAATTTTTATTTACATGAATCTATTAGTTCTTATAGAAAATTGATTTCGAAATTATTTTAAAGGAAATTATTTTCCATTTAAAAAATCATTTAATTTCCATTTCAAATACATTTCATATTACATAATCAAAACAATGTTATATTAAAAATATCCATAAGTAAAAATAAAATTAAATAAATACTTTTCAAGAATAAATATCTATAAAATGATCAAATGGTAAAGTAATCATACCAATATATATTAATGTAATGTATCAAAAAATCAATTAAGTTTATCCATAACATGAGGGTGTATATAACTAAGACAAACATGAGACACTATCCATAATTAGTGAATCCTAATGTCCAATAACCTTTCCCCCTAAAAAGGATACCCCATATAAATGATGGAATCAAGAGTACATCCCTTAGTGATAGATAACTCCACTAGGTCTCACTTATGTTTAGTTTTTTCCTATACCCCAAGGTTACCCAATGTTCTATTACATCCTCATTGCGTTCAAGGTAAAAAATCATGTTTCGCAAACATTTTACCTCAAAAAAATAATTTCAAAAACATTCCCAAATTTTTATTAAACATTTTCAATCGTTATTTCATACTACTCCCATGATTTAAACCCCAATTTAATTTAGATTTAATCTTCAAGAAATTATATCAAACACGCCATGTTCGTAAATCAAGTTTTTAAGAAATCCTATTTTGAAAAAAAAATCATTTACATTAAAGAAAAAGTAAATTTTCAATATTCAATTTTATAAATCAAACAAAAGAAAAACATTACAAGAACTCTATGATCACCAAGGGATATACCATGGGAGAGAGACACCTACCTCATGAATAATAAGAACAACATTGCTTTCATACCAAATTATGAGAGGGAATGAGATTGGATACTATAGAGACTATTTCAAAAGAAAAAAAATAAATTTTACAGCTATATTATAGATCCAGTTATCTATAATAAATTGACATCAAATACTTAGACAAGAATAGAAGAAAACATTTTTGGAAAGGATCCATTTACCAAATTTCACTCAACGGGAAGCCAAACATCTTACTTGCATACATGTTCATCAATGGGGTGAGGGATAAAGAGAAAATCATAAAAAAAGATATCCTAAATCAAGATAGTAATAATTAGGGTTATATGGGTTCGATTAGAGTAGATAAAACACAATTTAGGGCTAAAATTTTATTTATCCATTTGTTTCGTAGTTTTTTAAAACATGTGTTCTAGTTTTGAGAACCATTGCTTCTAGGCGGTTTCCATTGGATTTATTCATGGAGTTAGAAACCTTAAACAGTTCTTTTTCTAAAAGGGACCTACTTTCTAAAGGCAGGAGTTAGCTAAGTTTGAAATTTACATTACTTAGTAATGTGTATTGGTCGAGAGGATGTGAGGTCAGAATCATTTCACCCTTTGGTGGGGGATTATTATCTACTTTGGGACTCTCTTTGTAAATTTAAGATATTTTCATGAATCCTTATTAATTCATGAAGTATAACATAAGTTTCCCTTATAATATTCAATCACTTATTAACATATGTAAAATTTAGAATCATCAGTATGTATTCAAGGTTCTTCATTAATAGAGATATCCATATGTATTTAAGGTTCTCCATCAATGATATCCTCTAATATACTATTTAAATATTCTTTTACGCATCGTTATAATGATACTTTTTTTAAGCTACTCAGTGGGGCACTCTGGAATTTATTGTCATCTAGGGAGATGAAGGTTTGTTTTGATATTGGGATCATACCCAAAAAATGGGTTACCGACATAACATTATAAAAGGAATCAGAACTATCATAGTTCGGTGCTACATAAATGGACACATCATACCTTTTAAGTTCATGTGATAAGTACCTAACCATATTGTTTAATGTCATGTCGTAAGGACATCTAAGTGAAAGGTGCTTAGTCAATGTTTGGTGTGGGACTTACACCTAAGCAGCCCAAGGAACATGGAAAGAATATGCGATTCCAAGTAAGATTAAACCTTTTTGGGAATATGGCCCAAGTAGAATAGGTTGGATTTTAAGGGTTGGGTTTGAACCTCAAGGATGCTTCCTATATATCCCTTATGAATGGGAATCAAATCCCATGTAGTTTGATAAATCTCATAGGAGAGTATAGTTTTTTGAGAGAAATGAGTTTGGGATTACTTCCTAAAAAGGATGCCTTGACGACTTGGGGGGTTTAATTTGGGTCTTATTCCTAAAGAGGATGCCCAGATTAAGGGAATTAGGGTTGGATTCTGTAAAAGGATATCCAGTGATCTTAGGCCCTATAAGGGCTTCCTACATATCCCAATTATGGTGGGAATCAGTGTTCTTGTACTTCATTCACCATGGGTGTTTGTAAAAATGTCATAATCGTCACAAATCTCTAAGCCCACATGCATCATGCTCGATGTGAGAAACAAGTGGATGTGAAATATTCAATAATGAAACACACTTTTTTCCACTGCTGGTGGAAGAGGGACCACCTACGGTGGCCAGGATAGATGAGGGTGAGGCGATGATCCCTCCAACTATTCACATTACATTAGAAAAGGGTCCAATAGAAAAAATAAGGGATGAAGGTTAGGGTATTACACCAGGATGGATTCCCTAAAATTGATCTTGGTAGGGGACGGAGATTTCTCCTTTGCTTGTATGGAAAAGAAAGTGTGTACTTTACCTTCCCTATGAGATATCTGAGGTTCCATCTCTTTAAGAATGGAAAGGTCGAGACCTAAACCCTAATTCTCAAAAATTGAGAACTTCACAGCATTGTTCCTAGGATAAAGGTCCATGTGGGTATGGATATAAAAACCCATAGACACTCCATGAATCCTAACCCCATTGTGAAAAAATGTGAGAAACCAATGACTGCAAATATACAAACCCAAATAGGAGACACGCTGATGTGTCTTTCCCAAAGTTTTGATAAGTCGGTAGGTCTTGGTGGAGGCTTCAACTTAGTTCATTTTAGATAAGGGAACCAAGGAAAAAATATACCCTCCCATGAACGGATTTAAAAGAGTGTACTTAAGTTTGAATGTAGGCTTTATGCCAAGCTCTTCCATGTAGGTACCCCGTGTTGTTGTGTCGCACAGCTGTACTGCATAGGTGTGTCATACAGGTGTGCTGCGTAGGTTTGTATGATGACTGAAGAGTATATTTCACATAGGGGAAACAAAACTATGTAAAAATTGTGAAATAATTTCAAAACATTCTTATCCCATTTAATTATATCTTCTCTTGTACTTTATAGAGATACCTAAGACAATTTGAGGGATCTGGTCGAAAGAGCTACGCAATGGGAGCTTCAGGGAGTCTTTCAACTTTTTCAGTCCTTGAAATGGGGAGCCCAACAATCCAATTTATAGTAATGAATGGGACCTGTTTGAAGGGATTTTGTCCTCACTAATCCTCTATGCATTTCCTCCATATAGGTCTATCATGTAGGGGTACAAAAATTATGTTGTCGCATAGGTATGTCGCGCAGGTCTATCACGCAGGTCTGTCGCACAGGTTTTTCACACAACTCTTTAGAGGGTTTTTCTTTCCTTTGAATTATTCAAACCTAGTCTTGGGATTTTGAAATATCTAGGGCTATCTTTATAGTCTTTTGTATTCTTAAGTAGTGTCAACAAAATCCCCTCCCCCCCTCAAGATTGGATCCGATTAGAAAGAGGGTCAAGTCCTTAAATAAAATTACGGGGAAAGGACTATGGGTTAATTGCTGGACAGGCCAAGTTTTCCACGAAGCTACTTCGTATAGGTATGCCACAAAGTTTTATCATGTAGATGTGTCACGCAGGTTCATGGATGGCTATAAATAGGTTTGGTCCTTTGCGATTTTCTTCATCCATACCTCCAAATTTTCCAGCTCTCGTTAGGTAGCTCTTTCGTCTAGCCTCAACACATTGTTCTCTCACATAGTCTCCTTGAAATTTTATAAAGGTGAAACTACTTTAGCTATTGAGCTACACAGAAGGACTTCATCAAAAGAGTTTCTCTAGGATCCTTGTCGAAGGATCTATGCAACGGACCTCATCAAAGGACTTACACGAATAGTTTCCTTTGCCAAATTTTTCATTTCCTTTTCCTTTAAGTTGAAATTTAAGTAAAAATTCCAACCTAATAAGGGAATTTTGGTAATTCTTTTACAACAAAATGGATAATTTGATAACCTCCACAGAAGAAGCTAGGTCTCATTAAAATTAAATGATGAAGATCGTCGGACCAGACTATTATGATGTTGTTGAAAGTACTATTCATGGGCTATGAAAGGGTTTAATTTCTTATCAACGTGAATATCTACAAAGTCCTTACCTACCTCTATACTGGCATGGTCTTTTACAAGATTCCCATGTTTCATTTGTTAATAAGTACTTTCCAAATAATTGGTTTCTTCAATTCTCCAATAGTAACTACATGAATATTAGTGCAAGGGGGGTTTCGGTACAAGAAGGAACAATCCCTATTAGTTGCACCATGCATCACAGTGGTTTTACTCCTAATATAAAGGATCATGTTGTATATCCAAGGCCACATTACTATGATTCAACATTTTGGGATTTCTAGATAGATCGGTCTAATGACTGGAAGGAAGACTGGGATCTTCGTTCTGGAGGAGGTGTGAAACCTGAATGGATGTGAGCATTTTGGATGCGCTGGACTTGTGCAGAATTCATGAAAGAGTTATCAGATGTTTGTATTTATGAAGTTTTCTGGATGGGACAAACTTATGTTTATAAAAATGATTTCATTCCTTAATTTTTTAGCCAATGGAGTCCTCAAACGAATTATTTCCATTTGATGCATGGTGAAGTTGGCATTAGTTTATGGGATATCTACCAAATAGCTAGGGTTCCCATTCTCAAAGAAATGTATGAAGAGTTTATTCTGTCGGCTACAACATGGGGTGGTGTTACCAAAACACTGTCATTGGCTCTTGAAATATTCAAAATAGAAAATAAATTACCCAAATACAAGAAATTTATCTATACCAGGGTGTGGATGGAAGCCTTTTTAGAACCAACAATAGAGAAAGGTCCCACCTATGGACGTCCTATTATATGTCCTTCTACAGATAACTAGGGTATCTCAGGAATATATTGGCCTACATTGGAGATAGGTGACTATAACCATTGGGGTTATAAAGTCAAATCTGATATTGATACAAAGATACACTTAGCTACCTTCCTTGCCATGTGATTAAGAATTTACTTACTTCCAGTTCATGAGTCCAGAGGCGGTGTAAGGCTGGGGAATTTTTTTTATCACGGTTAAATTAGTATAGGTTAAGTATATTGGGTTAGAAACTTCTGTATTGGCAAGAATTAACTATTCCCTACTACATTTTTACAATGGGAAGGCTCCATTTATAATTTCAAGTCCATTCCAAGTGTTGTGGTGATGGATTGCAGTACACTTTTCTTCATACTTAGTGTTAAATTCATTTAGAGTCCCCAATGGTTGATTCACCCCATTTTTACAGAATTTTGATGGTATTCAGCCTCAAAATTTTGAGCCCTGATGTAGTACTAAAGGAATTTAATGTCTTAGGATAATTCAACTTCTTTACTTTTGGTAACCCACCAATTGGAACATTTATTGATGATGTTAAAGAAAAGAATTATTATTTGAGGTCTTATGTGATGGAATTCAGGGATAGTGTATTATCAACCAGGATTGATGGTGAAATTATCTGTGAGGCTTACGTCCCTTATAGGTTTGCTTATCAGTTCATATGTCTTCAAAAATCAAACACTTTTCCACCCACGAATGTTACAAATGAGAAACACCCAATTTTATTGAGACAATTATGGATTCTAATGGCTTTGGAGGCATCCAAATTTTTGATTACGTTACCTCCACCAGATGCATTAATCAGATTGGAAGCTAGATATGCCAAAGCATGGGCTTCTTCATATCCTCTTGGGGATTTGATGAAAGGAATATATCGAGTGGCATCTACAATGACGGTTGTGCATGGAAATTGTAACACCCCAATAATTCATAGTACTTTATTTCTTTAAAGTAATTCAATAACTTTCACTACATGCAACACCAAGTTCAAGCGCACCACGACTAACCGCACTAGCCGTTCAAAAGAGGTTATGAATAGTATTAAATGAATTTTGAGATTTATATAATCCTTATAATTTTAGAATCTATATTATGAGTTTTTAGACATAATTTAAGAACTAATTTATTTTTTTCAGATAAAAGAAGTATTTTTTCAAAAAATGCATTTTTACCGCCTTTTAATAGTGAACCCTTGTTAAGTCCAATATTTGAAACTTTTATATATTCAATTTGAAAAAATAAACTTCTTCTTTAGAATAAGGACATAAGAATTTAGTTTCAATAAATTTTTGGTTTTTTTCTGAAAACATTTATATTTGGGTGAATAGTGAAAATACTATATTTTAACTGAAAACAACTTTTTTAATAAAAATAATTTATAGTGTTAAATTATACATTTTTATGGTTTGGATGTATAAATAGATTATATTTTTACCATTTAATCCAATGCTTTTCATTGTAAGTAATTTCACTTTGAAATTGGATAGAAACAAGTGTCAATCTTTTGATAGTTATTATTTCTTAAAAAATACGCCTTTTGGCTTTGACAATGGGAATTAATTTTAAAATTAATAAATGAAACTTATATTTTTTGAATTTGGTAAAATAGACTTCATTTTTAAATTCGGAATATCAAAATTAGCTTAGAGTTATTTTTTGGTATTTTTCTGAAAACTTTCAATTTTGGATGAATAGTGAAAAACAATAAGTTATTATTTAAAACCAAATTCTTATTTAAATAATTATTTAATTTATTTAATTTTATTTTAGGTTAAAATAGGTACATAATACCTATATAAGTTCAATATAATTCATTGGAGTAATTTTATAATAATTTTAGATATATAAATATTTTATTGAACTTTTTACCGTCTTTTACCCACCTCCTCGGAGAATTTGAAAATTTTCATAAAACTTAATTTTACTGTTTCTATGAGTTGAATTTCAAAAATCAGAGATACACAGTTAACCTCAGTAATTAAAATGTGGTTCAATAAGATGAAAATAGTTTTTTTTTTAATAGTAACTTTTGACTTTTATTTACCGCAGTTAAAGGTAAATATGGTAATTTAAGGTAAAAAGAATATTATAATAATAAAAAATTACCTTAACACTTGTACTAACCTTATTGTATGAGTAATGAACAACCATAGGTATCCTTGTGTCGATTTTGGGACCCCATGGAGCCATTTATGAATGATAATGACACTTTATTTTAATTAACTTAAAGGCAGAAATGACATAAACAAATATCTTTTAGTAAATTAATTTTTACATGGGGTTATATAAGTCATCTTTTGGAATATAAATATTCATTGAAAATATTAAAATATTTCATACATAATGGTATTTTATTAATAATTTTTAGACAATAAATAATTTAATTTATTTATGACACAATGATGATGCAGTAATTACCTTATTAATAAAATATTAAAATAATTGATATTATAAATGAACAAATAAATGTAATTTAATACTTTTTATGAATTAAACTAATTTTATAGGTTAATATGACATGTTATGGTTGGTTATATAATTTTTTTTCCAAGTAATAATGTTGTTATTAATTTAGAAAAACCAAAATACCAAATAGTGTCAAAATTGACATAAAATATTTTTTAAAACAAATATTATATTATTAATTGATATTATAATCCTAAAAATATAAGGATCAGACAAATGAATTATATAATTATATTTGTATCATTAATTAACCACTTGGGGTTTTCTTGGAATTATATAGTAAGTTTATTAACTTTATAATATAAAAATACAAAGAGACATGGTAAATGTCAAACTATTTAACTAAGAGTTAAATCTAAAAGATAAGGTTAATATTGTGACCCAAACCTGTCTAAAACCTATTGGATGAGCATTTTTCGATCCATCCACACCTTAGACTTCAAATAATCTATTTTGGAGTTATTAGAAACCAAAAAGGACATTATTATGAAATAATATTTCTAGCTTTTCCTAAGGTGCCCCTCACCCCTCTTATAAAAGGGCACTCCCCCTTCTCTATAATTCACATCTTTAAAGCTATTTGGCTCAGCCAAATCCTACCCAAATACCCTCTAAACTATCCTCACTTCATCTTAGATGACTTCCTTTGGTCAGAAATCCAACCTAAGGATCCCTTTTTATCAAGTCAAAAGGAAGAACCCAAAGAAGAGTTAAATATTTCATCACCTCTTTCAAGTTCTTTTCTTCTTCCACTTCCTCTTTCTTTGTTGTTTCCATTATAAAATAATAACTCCAGTATATTCTATATACTGTGATTTTATTATAAATATGGTACAACCATATTCATTATTTTATCCATCCAATGAATGACATTTCACCATGTGTGCATACGTACTCCATACCATCTCCACCTCGTGGTGTAGTTGTTATTCAATACATTATTATTTGGATAAAAATAATAATGATGTATAATTGATGTAAATAATAAATATAACATGTTAATGATTCTATATATATGATATATAATCTATTTACATATGATTTTAAATCAAAATAATGATATTATCGCTCGTGTGTACGTACGGATTACCGTCTCCACGACGCGATGAGATTCATTTCCATATTCACCATTCAACGATGATTATAAAAATATATATTATTAATAAGTATGTAATATATGAAATAATGATTCTAGTGGATATATATATATATTTATGCATCTATTTATGTATGTATTTACTTGCATATATCTTATTCACTTACTTTCGTTCAATATGATATGAAAACGGAAACAACGTTTATACGTACGTACGGCCTACCGTCTCCATAAACGGTTACTTCCATTTCGTATATACATCTATTATAAATATTTATATTCTAAATATATATGATATTTAAATAAATATATATATTCTAGAATCATTTAAATCATGATCTAAATGATACGATCGAGAATAACAAGTTAAAACACATATGATAAAGAAAGCGATTATTACCCTAAATGTTAATTTAATAGGGAAATAATTATTAAATGTGTAGTATAAATTCATAAATGAATCATGTGTGATATAATAAATATTAATATGGTTTTGGTATAATTTAATAACATACTATGGTCATTATACAGGAGGTTAAACATACCCTCGACCAAAGGAAAGTACAAGGTAAGGGTCAATTTTACAATCTCTTTGTTATCTGAGGTTGTTTTTATGTAAGTATCTACTGGGAAATATTTATCATCAATATCCATGTTTCATAAAATAGTTTTCAAATGGATTTTTTTAAGGTAATTTTTTCTAAAACATCATTCTAGATGTTTTAAATATTTATTCTTCAAAACCATTCTCATTAATGTCCATGTTTTCAAAATGATTTTAAAGATATATTTAAATGGACATGAATGATTTAAAATGTTAATTACTTTCAAAAGTTTCAAAGTGGTATGGGACACTTTGATTCAAAAATTTCTATAAATGTATTCCTTTCTAAATTTTGTGACTTTTAAATGTTTTCATGAAAAAGGGATATTTCTCTCAAAGAGTTTTAAAAATCATTTTCATCTATGTCAAAATCCTTTAATGGATTTTAAACTTGTTTAAAGTTGATTTATTATGATACAAATATTCCATATTATATTAAAGGTTTTTTGATATGTTTGACTATGGATGTGTTATTTTTATACCATTCATGGTTTAGGGGTAAAATATTGACATTTCTTATGCTAGTTTTAATACAAATGTTTATGTTATGTTTAAAACTTTTCATATGAGGAATGAATTGGACTTATTAAGTGATGGGTGGAGCCTACTATAGCTCCTAGATGCATTAGTAGGTCTCATGAGACAAACTAGTGTCTTGGAAGAAGGAATTGAAAAAATCTTATTTGTAGTCTTGGAACAAGGCCTTGACTATGTGGTTATGAATGTCTGGCGTTATGCGTTCCATCATTATGAAAGTGGCTATTGATATTGCATGTAATTATTAGACTATTAGAATATCCATGTGAATAAGTAAATGAAATTATTTTATTGTATCTTTTCCATATTATTCTGAAGTTTAAGTTTAAAAGGCTTTTGTTTTAGTTCTATACATTGCCTTAAATGTTTATGCTTATTTATGAAAGTTTCTACTATATTGTTATCCATACAGAGCATCTGAGCTCACCCCTTTCTATGTTTTAATTTTCTCGGGATTCCAAGAAGTGTATTTTGATTGATAAGTAGGGTTAAGATAGGGGATTAATGGTGTTCTAAAAGGAACATTTATGTTGTGTTTTATTTTCTAATGTTTCATGTAACATTCATGCATGTAATATATTTTCCAAGACTGTTAAACTGATCGGTCTTTCGGGACATGATTCCTTGTAATCATGCCAATGTATTAAAATAATGCACTGACTCTGGGTAACTGGGGTTAGGGCGTTACAGTTGGTATCAGAGAAATTTTAGAAACAACCTTGGAAATAGATTTAGTTAAACTCCAATTAGAGAACATTACCCTAAGATGGACTTTAAGGATTTGTATAGAAGATTACTAGAATTTTGGCACTGTAGAGATTCTGTGAGTTTTCCAAGCAATACATCCATGTCTGGATATGAGCAGGTAGAGGCGGCTCTGGCACAGATGTACCTAGGGGTAAAACCCAAAAACACCGCTTTGAGCTAGACTCGAACGGGAACTAGTGCATGACAATGGGCCTTGTTGCACTCTTGGTTACGACACTCCCGGGGGATATGCTTAGGATAATTTACATTTTCATTACAAGCCATTATGAAGGATTTAGGAGTAAATACTTTCCCAAAGAATACATTTTATGATTATAGATTATATGCATAATCTTTTCAATTTACGTTAGGTATTTTACAAGTTTGGAATTATGCATTCTGATTCATAAAATAACCTAGTGTATGCCATTATTTAGAAATGGTGCCTAGTATAAGGAATGAGACCTCCAGCAATGTGCATGATCCAAAGAGTAAGAAGGATCATATCTTTCATTGTATTAAGCCAACATTTATAAAGGAAATGATGTCCCACGTATTATCATCATATGAAGAAATAATATCATGTCTTAATAAGATAAGTAAATAATTCTCTGAGTCCTATGGCTTTGAAGGGAAGCCATATAAGAAAAGGATGGTAGAAAAAAGATGAATAAATGGAATAAGGGAAAGAAATATTTTCTCATATGTGATAACTATGGAAAGATTCACCTTTGTAAATACTTCAAGGGAATAAGAGTTTATTATAAGTGTAGGGAAAAAGGACACCAAGTACATGATTGTAAATGTAGGAAAAAGGTTTCAAATGTACAATGCTTCATCTACAAGGAGTTGGGACACTACATGAATCAAAGTCCAAATCATCAGAGTATACCCCAAATGCTTCTCTTGGATAATAATCAAGTTATGATACTACCAAAGATAAAGAGTAATGATTAAGAGTTCTTATGTTTTTATTAAAGTATTATTTAATTTGAGTATTGTATTAATGATGTACATGTTATATGAATTATACGGTATATAAGGATTGTACTGCAGTACTATTTCATTAAGGACTTGAGATTATGTGGAACCAAGAAATGTGACTCAATGGTAAGTTAAATTTTTTTCAAAATACATAGTTGAAGGAAAGAAAAAACTTTAATATGGTTTTGATACTGAGGTATTAATTTTGGAATAAGAGATGATTGATTTGGTTAAATTATATTGGATATTCTTGACTACCTTGAAACTGATTAATGATTTGTATATTCCATCATTGTGGGAATTTACAACATTTTTGGATATAAGGAGTATATCCAGTATTATATAAGGAATAAGAGAGTGTGAATGTAATCAATAAGGTTTTATGTTAATTCAGGTTCTTCCTATGTTTTAAAATAATACATGATGAAGGTATTCATGTGTTATTACATGGAAAAAAGGATCTTCATTGTGTTTATCTTCCTTATAAATTTTGGACTGTGAGTTTGGACAGAAGTATTTTGGATAAGACTAAAGGTTGGAATTGATTAATTTTGACATTGGATGCTATTTTTAAGTTTAAATCATTTCTCGATAATATTTTTGGATTGTCATAAAAAGGAAAAACTGTGGTCGTGCAACAACTCGTCGCGTCCAGCAAGACCGTGAGACTTGAACCTACAACAGAAGAGCGACAAGGGTGCATCACCTACCACTGGCGTACGTGATGTTCTAGATTGTAGGATGTAGTTTATTTTTTAAAACGTTTTATAGTTGAATTATAAATTCATTATTTTTAGAATCCTATACTAATAGGATAAGTAGAATATTTTTTTAAGTTCTATTATCTTTTAGAGTGAAAGATGAGTTTGTGGTAGAAATTAGTTAAAGGATGGAACTCTACTTGTCAAGTATATATTTTTTATTTTATTATTATATGAAGAAATTAATTCTTAAACTTTAGATAAGGGATCTTAAAACTAAAAATGTGTTATCCTAATACCTTATGTTCTGTTGAACGGATGATATTTTAAATCATCATAGATTGGTGGCTTTGAGGCCCTCAATTGTACAATTGTTTGTGACTGATAACCTCAATCACTCCCTATAAATATTTATGTTTTTACTTCAATTATGTGTCTCTAATTTCCACCAATGTTCTCCTAATTGAGATAATAATTTGGTAGTGATGTTTTCATTCCCATTTTCCTTTTATTAAGACTAAATTTTATTAACCCAATTATGGATGTGGGTTTTCCAACAAAGGTATTTTCTATTTACAAACTTTAATTTTCGAAGAACAATTTCAAATTATGAGGATGAAATTTATTGAAGGGGGAAGAATGTAACAACCCAATATTTTATAGTATGTTATTTCTTCAAAGTAATTCAATAACTTGCACTACATGCAACACTGAGTTCAAGTGCACCATGACTTACCAAACTAGTCGTTCAAAAACAATTATGAATAGTATTAACTGAATTTTGAGCTTTATATAATCTTTATAATTTTAGAATCTATATTATGAGTTTCTTAGACATAATGTAGGAACTAATTCATTTTTTTCAGATAAAAGAAGTATTTTTCAAAAAAATGCACTTTTACCGCCTTTTAATGGTGAACCCTTGATAAATCCAATATTCGAAACTTTTATATATTCAATTTGACAAAGTAAACTTTTTCTTTAGAATCAAGACATAAGAATTTAGTTTCAATAAATTTTTGGTGTTTTTCTGATAACATTTATATTTGGGTGAATAGTGAAAAATAATATATTTTAACTGAAAACAATTTTTTTAATAAAAATAATTTATAGTGTTAAATTATAAATTTTAATGGTTTAAAAGTATAAATAGATTATATTTTTACCATTTAATCCAATTCTGGTCATTGTAAGTAATTTCACTTTAATATTGGACATAAACAAGTGTCAATCTTTTGATAGTTATTATTTCTTAAAAAATACGCCTTTTGGTTTTGACAACGGGAATTAACTTTAAATTAATAAATGAAACTTATATGTTTTTAATTTGGTATAATAGACTTAATTTTTGAATTCATAATATCAAAATTATCTTCGGGTAAATTTTTGGTATTTTTCTGAAAACTTTCAATTTATGATGAATAGTAAAAAACACTGAGTTATTGTTTAAAACCGAATTTTTATTTAAATAATTATTTAATTTATTTAAATTTATTTTAGGTAAAAATAGGTACATAATAACTATATAAGTTCAATATAATTCATTGTAGTCATTTTATAAAAAGTTTAGATATATAAATATTTTTTGAATTTTTTACCGTCTTTTACCCACCTCCTAGGAGAATTTGCAAATTTTCATAAAACTTAATTTTACCATTTCTGTGAGCTGAATTTCAAAAATCTGAGAGACACAATCAACCTCAGTAAGTAAAATTTGGTTTAATAAGATGAAAATAATTTTTGGTGAATAGTAACTTTTGACTTTTATTTACCGTGGTTAAAGGTAAATAGGGTAATTTAAGGTAAAAAGAATATTATAATAATACAAAATTACCTTAACACTTGTACTAACCATATTTGATTTGTCATGGCCGACCATAGACATATTTGGGTCGATTTTAGGACCACATGGAACCATTTATGAATGATAATGAAACTTTATTTTAATTAACTTAAAGTAAAGGAAAAAATGACATAAAAAATATCTTTTAATAAATCAATTTTTACATGGGATTATTTAAGTCATATTTTCGATTATAAATATTCATTAGAAAGATAAAAAAATTCCTACATAATGGTATTTTATTTATAATTTTTAGACAATAAATAATTTAATTTATTTATGACACAATGATGATGTAGTAATTACCTTATTAATGAAATATTACAAAATTGATATTATAAATACCAAAATAAATGTAATTTGAGACTTTTTATGAATTTAAATAATTTTCTTGGTTAATATGACAAGTTAGGGTTGTTTAGATAAAAAACATTTGAAGTAATAATGCTTTTATGAATTTAGATAAACCAAAATACCAAATAGTGTCAAAATTGACATAAAAGAGTTTTTAAAACAAATATTATATTATTAATTGATATTCTAATCCTAAAAATATAAGGATCATCCAAACGACTTATATAATGATATTTGTATCATTAATGAACCACTTGGGGTTCTCTTGGAAGTATATAGTATGTTTATTAACCATATAATATAAAAATGCAAAGAGACATGATAAATGTCAAACTATTTAACTAAGAGTTAAATCTATAAGATAAGGTTAATATAGTGACCCAAACCTGTCTAAAACCTATTTTTTGAGTGTTTTTTGACTCATAACCACCTTAGACTTTAAAAAATCCATTTTTGATCCATTAGAAACCGAAAATGACTTTATTATAAAATAATATTTCGAGCTTTTCCTAAGGTGCCCCTCACCCCTATTATAAAAGGGAACTCCCCCTTCTCTCTAATTAGCACATTTGAATCCATAATGCTCAGCCAACACCTTCCCAAATACCCTATCAACTATACTCCCTTCATCTTAGAGGCCTTCCTTTGGTCATAAATCAAACCTAAGGAGCCCTTTTGATCAAGTCAAAAATAATAACCCAAAGAAGAGGTAAATATTTCATCACCTCTTTCAAGTTATTTTCTTCTTACACTTCCTCTTTATTTGTTGTTTCCATTATAAAATAATAACTCTAGTATCTTCTATATATTGTGATGTTATTATAAATATGATACAACCATATTCATTATTTTATCCATCCTATGACTGACATGTCACCAAACGTGTGTATGTATGGCTTACCGTCTCCACGTCGTGGTGTAGTTGTTATTCAATACATTATTATTTGGATGGGTATAATAATGATGTATAATTGCTGTAAATAATAAATATAACATTTTAATGATTCTATATATATGATATAGCATCTATTTACATATGATTGTAAATCAGAGGAATGATATTATCGCTCGTGCGTACGTACGGATTACCGTCTCCACGACGTGATGAGATTCATTTCCATGTTCACCATTCCACAATGATTATAAAAATATATATTATTAATAAGTATGTAATATATGACATAATTATTCTACTGTATAGATATATATATATATTTATGTATGTATGTATGTATGTACTTACATATATCTTATTTACTTACTTCTATTCAATATGATATGAAAACGGAAACAACGTTTATGCGTACGTACGGCCTACCATCTCCATAAATGGTGCCTTCCATTTCGTATATACATATATTATAAATATTTATATTATAAATATATATGATATTTAAATCAAGGTCTATATTCTATAATCATTTAAATCATGATCTAAATGATACGATCAAGAATAACAAGTTAAAACACATACGATAAAGAAAGCGATTATTACCCTAAATGTTAATTTAATGGGGAAATATTTATTAAATGGGTATTATAAAGTCATAAATAAATCATGTATGATATAATAAATATGAATATGGTTCTAGTATAATTTAATAACATACTATGGTTATTATACAGGATATTAAACATACCCTCGACCAAAGTAAAGTGCAAGGTAAGGGTTAATTTCACAATCTCGTTATTATCCGAGGTTGTTTTTACATAAGTATCTACTGGGACATATTTATTATCCATGTCCATGTTTCATAAAATAGTTTTCAAAGGGATTCTTTTTAAGGGACATTTTACTAAAACATAATTTTAATTGTTTTAAATATGTATTATTCTAAACCATTCTCATTAATGTCCGTGTTTTCAAAATGGTTTTAAGGATTTATTTAAATGGACCTGAATGTTTTAAAATTTTAATTACTTTCAAAAGTTTCAAAGTGGTATGGGACACTTTGATTCAAAAATGTATTTAAATGTCTTCCTTTCTAAATTGTGTTACTTTTAAATGTTTTCATGAAAAATGGGTATTTCTCTCAGAGTTTTACAAATTATTTTCATCTATGTGAAAATCCTTTAATTGATTTTAAACTTGTTTGAAGTTTATTTATTATGATAAAAATATTCCATATTGTATTGAAGGTTTTGTGATATTTTTTACTGTGGATGTGTTATTTTTATACCATTCATGGTTTATTGGTAAAATATTGACATTTTGTATGTCAGTTTTAATATGAATGTTTATGTTATGTTTAAAACTTTTCATATGGGGAATGCATTGGACTTAGTGAGTGATGGGTGGAGCTCTCTATAGCTCCTCAATGCATCGATAGGTCTCATGAGACAAACTAGTGTCTTGGCACAAGTCCTTAACAAAATCTTATTTGTAGTCTTGTCACAAGGCCTTGACTACGTGGTTATGAATGTCTGGCATTATGAATTCCATCATTAAGAAAGTGGCTATTGATATTGCATGTGATTATTCGACTAGTAGAATATCCATGTGAATAAGTAAATGGAATTATTTTATTGTTTCTTTTCCATATTATGCTGAAGTTTATGTTTAAAAGTATTGTGTTTTAGTCTTATACATTTCCTTAAATGTTTATGATTATTTATGAAATTTTATACTATATTGTTCTCCTTACTGAGCATCTGAGATCACCCCTTTCTATGTTTAAATTTTCTCAGGATTCCAAGAAGTGTATTATGATTGATAAGAAGGGTTAAGATAGGAGATTAATGGTGTTCTCAAAGGATCATTTATGTTGTGTTTTATTTTCTAATGTGTAATGTAACATTCATGTATGTAATCTATTTTCCAAGACTGCTAAACTGATCTGTCTTTCGGGACTTGATTCCTTGTAATCATGCCAATGTATTAAAATAATGCAACGACTCTGGGTAACTAGGGTCGGGGCATTACAAAAATCATGGTAAGTAGTCCAAGTCTAGAGATTATGTAGACATTTCAGAGGTTTCAGAGCCTTCAAAACATCCTTGTAGGAGGTATACTAGGAAGACCAGGGCTAGATAAATAATACCTTTGATGACAAGGCGATCCAGTCACCACCATCAAAATGGGGTTCCTATTCTATCTGTTGAACTTTCTGAAGAAGAAGGGAGGCCTGAAGAGGCTCACCAGTCAGAAGGTGTTGAATGTCCTGCAAAATCAACCATACTAATATTTATTTATGTGTGGCCTTTAGCCATTCATTATTGGGAGAGTGTGACCCATGATCTTTGGGTTGCATGGGCATTCCCCCAACATGGCATTCGAATACCAAATGTGGGTGACATTAAGGAACCTTCTGATTTCAATCCAAATAATATCCTAGTTGAAGTATAGGAGTATATTATGGATCTAGAGGCTTTTATATATGCAACTTATGAAAAAATTTCATCCTCTAAATGAGTATCTCATATGATGGGCTTAGGAGTACATGAAGGGGTAATTATCAACCCTGAGGAGGAGTGGGATATTTATGTTAATACTAAGAATGTATTTTCATTTTATTTTTACTCAACTCTATTTTACTATTCATCATAATTAAAGAGCCAATTTGGGCAATGGAACAGAATTTCAGCAGAGCCAATTTGGGCATCAACAAACATTTGTTGGATACCTTAAATGGTGAGGATTCTATAACATTCCAAGTTGCATACACTGAAATGATGGAATCCCTTAATCCAAATATTGATATTCTAGGTTCTATCAAAGAGTTTAGGGATTTTCATGAGGAATTTCAAGGACATATGTCCTTATTATTTCATTTTCCATACACAATTGTTCTTATTCACTTGATTCTTTACATCAAAGATCACCTTGTGAAGCTTTATCTGCAGAAAATGTTGTAAAGGCTCTTCAGGAATGGGGTATTCCACTCTATACTTATTCTGTTGAAGCTAGAGAAATACCTATAGAGGAACCTTCGTTAAGAGATGTTACAAAGCCTTCAATTATGAAAATTGGTCAAACTCAGAAGAGTTGCCCTTATCAAGAAACATCTACTCAAACTGCTGAAGCTAAGAATACTGTGGGTGAATCTAATCAAGTGGATGACTTATTAATGGGTAAATTCCATCATCTATCTGGATCATACTCCATTTTCTTCCATTTTTTTCTGAAAATGACAATGACCTTGATTTATAATTTAGGATTATCATCTCCCATAGTTAGATCAGAAGGTAAAGCTTCCATGTTGGTTCAAGCATCAGTAGAAGGTGAAGCTTCTACTATTCTGAGAGATGCATAACAATGTAGCTCTTTAAGTGATCTATTTCCAAAGTACATTTTACCTAATGGTGGCGACTCAGATTCAGATTTAGACATGAAATATGCTCTTGGAATTTCATGTATGAATACATGGTAACATATATAGAGCATAATTGTTGAGAAGCCTTTAGATGAACTTTTGTCCCATTTTTTCAAACTCCCAGCATTATTCTGTGTATTGGGATTTGGTGGATTTAATTATCGACCAGTATACAATACAATGAAAGAGACAATTCACTAATGATAGTAGGAGCATAAGCTGTGGAAATATTTTGAAAATGCTAAATGTATTATCAATATTGAGATCTTCTAATCTGCAGTGGCTGAGGCAGAGGCAGATCATAATAAGAAATTGATCGAAATCAACCAACAAATTAAAGAATCCATGAAGGAGTTTTTATATCATTAACAAAAACTGGATGTTGTTCATAAAAAACTTGATAAATTGAACCAAACACTGGGAGAAACCCAATTGAAGTGGATAACCACCATTTCAATTACTAAGGAAGCACTTCATCAGGCTGAAGAGGCTGGAGTTGCTCAGCTATCTCAACTTCGACAGGTATCTAATTGGGGTCATGAAGTTGTTCAACAAATGAGGATTCATGTTGAGAGTTTTTTAAAACATGATATAGAGGATACATTTTGTGGATGTCCCTCTAGTTTCATAAGAACGGAATAAATATTGTCTTCAATCATATATGTTCTCATTCTTGATTTTTTTATTGCAATATTAAAGGTAATGATGATGATGACTTTTTATTAAACATCAAACCATCATGTCAAATAATCATGAGTATAATGACAAGAATGGGGGTGCTTATAATTTTCTTATTAAGATGATGGGACTAGTGAGCATAGTTTTATTTTTTATAGGGTTATATGTAAAACCTGACAAACTTAATATCTTTTGACTTTTTATTGATCAATATTACCTAAATCATAAAAATGTATGTTTAGTGATCTAGGACTTGACTTTTGTTAAGAGTTCCCTTTACAGGTTTTCAATCTGGTGAGTACTATGTCTTTTGTTGGTGGAAGTTTAGATTCATGCATGTTGGACTATAAAGGGCTAATTTTTAAGGTCTAAATAGATTTGACCATATATTTTGAAATTATATCCCAAACAAGACTTAGTAGATAAGAACTTCTTTAATATTATTTAGATATTTCAAAGGGGAATCTTGAGCCATGATTTTTAGGGTCCCCAAATTTCAAACTTATATCAACATAAGGTGAGTCTCTTCTAATAAAAAAGTTACCATTATTTGACAAACTCGTTATGAGAGTTGTGTTATGTAGGTCCAACTAGGGCATATGATGCATAGCTAAATAATGACATCTTTTGTCTGATAGGCTTGTTATGTAGGAAACTTTTGCAAGTCCACCTAAGGGCACATATTTCATAGTGAAAAAAAATAACTCTTAAGAATTTAACATTTTACTATTGATAGACAAGGGAAAAATAAGATTTGGGTTACTCAAGACCACAGTGGGTGGTTTTTCCAAGGAAAGATATTTTAAGAATAAAGGGATATGTTATGCTGACTTATGTCATGAATATGAAAACCACTTTTATAAAAATTTGGTGTATGAAGAATGGTTGAAATTTAACAGAAATTGGAATTTTTGATATCATATTGTATAGTTTTAAGTCATGTAGTGAGGACATTGTAATATTTAGTTTTAAGTCATGCAGTGAGGACATTATACTGTGTAGTTTTAATTCATGTAGTGATAGTGTGTAGTTTTAAGTCATGCAGTGATTACATTATGTAGTTTTAATTTAAGGTCATTAGCTCTGACCAAAGGTATGAGACTCTCCCAATTTCTTGATAATTTTTCTGGAAACATACTACCATATTCGAGTATAGAAGGGAAAATTGTAAACTATGATTTGGGAATTTCTAAATCTGAAGAATGGTATGGAAAAGGGCTAAAGGAATTAGAGGAAGTCTTTTCTAAGAACGAAGTTACTATTATTTGAAAACCCGTTATGGGGGTTGTGTTATATAGTGCCAACTGGGGCATATGCTGCATAGCCAAATAGTGGAATCTTTTGACTGGCAGACCTGTAATGAAGGAAACTTATGCAAGGCTACCTAAGGGCACATACCGCATAGTCAGGAAAAAGAGCTCTCAGAAGTTTGAAATTTTACTATTTCTAAAATAGCAAGAATGTTTATGGAGATTCATAGTTTTCTTAGCACGGAGTTTGGTTTATAGATAAAGGTACCTGAATTTGGAGAGGGTATTTCCAACCAAGATTTCCAAAGAATCAGAGGAATATGAATTCTATGAAGTTCTGACCCAAACGTAAGAGGTGTGGTGTCTGTAGTTTTAGGTCATACAAATAGGATCAAAAATGGAAATAGTATATGATATGTGGCCAAGTGATTCCAAGGTTATTTCATATTTCTTTGAACACATGGAGAGGGAAAATGTGTAAACCATATTCTTGAAGATTTTCAAATTGAGATAAAGATAATGGGACCAATATACCTGAATGACAGTTTTAAAATATAGATTCTTGTATATTGTCATCAATGTTTGAAGGGGAAAAAGATACTATAACCAAGAATGAAATTACCATAATTTGAAAAACCCATTATGGGGGCTGTATTATACAGGTCCAACTGGGGAATATGTTTCATGGCTAAATAGTGTCATCTTTTAATTGACAGGCCTATTATGTGGGCAACTAATGCAAGGCTACCTAAGGGCACGTGCTACATATTCAGGAAAAAGAGTTCTCAGGTATTAGAAACTATGTCACTAGAAACCGTAAGAAAGAGTATAAAGATCTAAAAATATTCAAGATTAAGAATGTGAAATATAGAAGGGGGTTATGCTCAATTCACATAATAAATATTTGAATCAACATTGTCCATGATTTTGATATCCTTTACATAGATCTGACTCATATATAAAATGAAGACTTTCTTTGTTTCCCCTTGAATTGACATTGTGATGTGCAATTTAAAGTCATGCAATGAGGACATTATACTATGCAGTTTTAAGTCATGTAGTGAGGACATTGAAAGCCCCATAAGAAATCAAGATACCTTATTTATATAAAGAATCCTTTTACCCAATTATTAAGCCCACGTGATCTATTCTTGGTGTGAGAAACAAGGAGCAGTAAGGGTTTCTTCTATAACACAAAGGTTAGACAAGTGAAGAATAGGGTTGTTAGATTTCTATACAGTTTTAACATAATATGGTAAGGATGAAGATGAAACGATGTGAAAATAAATACCTATTGTAACTAGATTAAGGTATAAAACCCAAGTGCCACTATGTGTATTTCTTGGGTAAAGAATCAAGCCATACGTAGTTCTTTAAACATTACCTAGGTAGGTTTGATTCTTATATATGAAATAAAGGGTTTCTTATATTGTGGTTGGGACCACGATTGGAGATATAGGAATATCTACATATCTCATATAGATGATAATCAAGCCATATGTAGTTCTTTAAACATTCATTTCCCACACCAATTGAGTTTGACATGGGGGACGGGGGGATTGACCACATTCTAGAAGAATGATTAGATTTAAGACACAAGATGGTATAAAAATTAAATCATGTATCTTAAAAGAGCACTCTTTATAGATCTAGTTCATACAGAGAAAAATAAAAAAGGGAAATAAAATTTTTTTTGGTTGCAGTTGGGGCCAAGATTGGAGATCAAAGCTTCTCTATGTATCTCAGATATATGAGAATCAAGACACACATAGTTCTTGAAACAAGGTCCCTATGTAGATCTGACTCAGATATAGGAAAGATAGGGACTCATGTTCCATTAAGGAGTAGAAATGATGTTTATGATGCTTACTTATGGGAGCTCCTAATTTCACGTAGACAAGACGTTAATCATACAGTTTAATGTCATTTAATGAGGAAAAATGATGCTATGCATTTTAACATCATGCAGCATGGACGCTTATAGTTGTTATGTAGTTTAATGTCTTGAAACTAGGACTTTGTACTGTGCAGTTTTAAGTCTTGTAGTAAGGACATGGGGGCTATATAGTTTTCATTCTTGCAGTGAGAATGATGTGTGCAACTGGACAAAGTATGTCTTCAAAAAACTCGCATTGGTTGGAGTTGTAATAAGCTCTCTATCCATTGAGATTAAGGAATAATCTCAATTTGAGTTAACCTAATGTATGAAATAAGGTCCTTCCTAATTTGTCTCAAGCTTTGGAGGTTTCTTTCCTAGTATTATTGGAGTCTTGAGGACCAATACCAATTCCCCTTGAAGAAATGAACAGAGGAAAACTTTCTTCTTAAAATCTCATGCTATTCTATTTTGGTAGACTTCTAAATGATGAAATCTATGAAATCTATTTTCATCTAATCGTTCTATCTCATTAAATTTTTTCTAAGACCTCTCATATGTATAAAATTGATCACATATTGCAACTCTAATTGAAGGTAATTGTATTTCAATTGGAAAAGTTGGTTATGTTCCATATGCCAATGAATAAGGGGTTTCCTGGGTGGTAGTAAGGGTAGTATTCTAATAAGTCCATAAAGCATGAAAAAGATTATCAGGTCAATATTTCTTATCTTTATCCACTATATTCTAGAGTATATTTGATAAGGTCTTATTTAAAGCCTCTATCTTTCCATTGGTCATTGAATTATAGTGAGATAAATGGTTGGATTTGATATTGTGCTCCAAATATAATTTCTTTACCTCAACAGAATTGAAATTGGTGCTATTGTCCATTAATATAGTATGAGGGACACCAAATCTAGTGATGATGTTAGTTTTGAAAAAATTAAAAATTATTTTGGCTCTGACTTCTTTGAGAGGAATTACCTCATCCCATTCAAAAAATAAGTCAGTATCAGTAAGAATAAACTTAAACTTCTTAGCCGTTGTAGGAGGATAAGGTATCACTATATCCATTCTCCATGTGGAAAATGGCCAGGAGTATTTAGTTGTATGTAAAAACTCAAAGGGTTTATTAGTGAAGTTGACATGCACTTGGAAGGTATGAAATTTCTTATTGAAATATGTGCAATCCTTCATCATTGAAGGAAAAAAATATCCAAACCTTTAGATTTGATCAAAAATCTTATACCCAGACTGGTGAGCACCATAAGCTCTTGAATGTACTTCTTTCATGACAGCTGTAGTTTCTTCTCCATCAATACATCTAAAGATGATTCCATCAAAGCCTCATTTTTAGAGGATCTTCTGGTGATTTGGACTATCATAAAGAGTAAAATTGGTCGCTCGTCATCAGATCTGTTTTTTTAGAGCTATCTGGTGGAAGTACTCAATTTTAAAGATATTCCATGATGGGTGTTCTCTATCCCATGGTACGACCATACGGATTAGAAATAGGGCTAATTTCATTAATTTCCTCCATTATGGTTTGAACAAAATGTGATACAATACGACAATGAGCTATTTTAATGAATGTCTTATCCCGATTTGGATCTTCCAAGGCTGTAGTTGCATTATCTAGTGCATCACATTTGGAATTTTGTGATCAAAAGATATAATACAATGTCAGATTTGAGGGAAATTAATCCATTAACCCTACAACATAATCACATAGAGGGATTAACTCTTATTTTCTGATAGAATATTCCTCATTGATCTTGTAGATGTAGAAAAATGCATAAGTTCCAGAGAAAGTTCAGTAACAAAAAAAGCAAAGTCATATTCGGACCCGGAGGCCTAGTCTGGAGGGCCCGTAGAGGTTGCAAGCAAAAAAGGAGAAGCCCGCAAAAAAAATACGTCCTGCGCGGAAGGCTTCGGGATTCACGAAAGGTCCTGGCGCTAGCGTGAAATAATTTCGCGGTGGTGCCTGACGCGGTTGATAATTCATGTGGCCATATCAGTCACGCAATTATTTCACGCAAACCAGCCATTATGCACCCACAGAGGCCTATAAATATAAGGAGACCCCCTTCCTTTTGGGGGATGAATAATTCAAACAGCCTCTTGTGCGCGCAATTGGCATTTTGCGCGCGCGCAATATGGAATTCAGGTATGGTTCTTTTTCACGCCAAGTCTCCCCGGGATCCGCCTTCAAGCGAGATCCCCCTAGCTTAGACTAAAATCCAACCCCTCGTGGTATGCCCCCCTGCGTGAAATTCCTTTCATTGCACGCAGGCCCGTCAGTTGCGTGCAATCTTTGCACGCCCCTTATCCTTACGCTCGGCCCTCACCACCCGCACGTAATTCTTCCACCTTGCGTGCAATCCATTCAAGTTAGGAAAATTCTCGCCTGTCCTTATTTCACGCAACCCCAAGGGCTTCGCATAATCCTTAGACACTTTTCACCTCGGTGCTCCCTGGGTATTCTGTGTGCGTGAGTCCGATTCCCTCCTTCCGGGTTCCATTTGCAGGTGTCCTGTGCACCTCGGGCATTCGCATCATGTATGGTTTTCCCATACAGCCTTCTTGGCTCGTACAAAGCAACTTCAAATTCCCTAGGACAATATGTCCCGTTATGTTGCTTCGCCTCATGATTTTTTTCATAGGCACGGTAATGGATATTTCTTATTTGTATAGCCATGCTAACGTGGACCCCTCGATGGTTTTCCCCGCAACACCCCCCTCGCCACGGCCTTGTCGATGCCTTCCCTCACCCAAGGGGCAGAGGGCACCGGTTATGTACGTACTAGGGGTGCGGAGCCAACCCACCTCATCCGAGCAGTAGGATGTTAAACTGCCAAGCACCTCATCCTCAACACATGACGTTAAACTGTGACCCGGCCCCCTGCCTCGCACGCAGGGTCCCCCCACCTCGGATATTCTCCATGCCCACTCATCTCCACGAATATGGGATCATCCTTCACAGAGGG
This sequence comes from Viscum album, assembly GCA_963277665.1. Classification (NCBI taxonomy): domain Eukaryota; kingdom Viridiplantae; phylum Streptophyta; class Magnoliopsida; order Santalales; family Viscaceae; genus Viscum; species Viscum album. Next base: position 1,245,470,095 of record OY728153.1, read on the forward strand.
TGATTTATTGGAGTGGCGTTTGTCCGTAGGGAAGGGGCAGCCACCTTGGTGTAAGCCCCTAGACCTTCTAGCGGAAGGTATCACCCATGCACCTCTGTACTTCCCTGGCACCAGGGCTAGTGGAGAGCATGATGAGAAATGATACTTCTCCTTTCTACAGTACCAAATCTCTCTCCCGCTGTGCTTTTTCACCCACGGGGCTCCATCCTGGAGTAAGTCCTGGGACCATGGGCCACTCAACATGTAATCCCCTCTTCGCTTCCCACAGACGCACCCTTCGCGACGTGATCATCACGTCCCTGCAACCTCTTGTTTCTCACACTCAGCATGACTCCCGTGAGCTTAGAGTGAGCACCGAACATGACACAACTTGGGCCGCCTCAGCGCATAAGCCCCAAATTCCCCCATCCCACATGACGTTAAATTGTACACCTGAACTACGGGGACTTTGATCCGTGCTAAGGCATGGTACGTAGGAAGCCTCCACGAGGTTCAAGCCCCACCACTATGGGTCGTCTCAGATCGTAAGCCCCATCTATCCCAAACTACAGGGACTTTGATCTATGATAAGGCATGGTACATAGGAAGCCTCTATGAAGTTCAAGCCCCACCACTCTGGGTCGTCTCAGAGCATAAGCCCCATCCATCCCGAACTACGGGGAATTTGATCCGTGCTAAAGCATGGTACGTAGGAAGCCTCCACGAGGTTCAAGACCCACCTCTATGGGTCCTCTCAGAGGGTAATCCCCATCCATCCCAAACTACGGGGACTTTGATTCATGCTAAGGCATGGTACATAGGAAGTCTCCACAATGTTCAAGCCCCACCACTATAGGCCACCTCAGTGCGTGAGCCCCAAATCCCCCGTCCCACATGACGTTAAACTATACACCCGAACTACGGGGACTTTGATCCGTGCTAAGGCATGGTATGTAGGAAGCATCCATGAGGTTCAAGCCCCACCACTATGAGTCATCTCAGAGCGTAAGCCCCATCCATCCCGAACTATAGGGACTTTGATCTGTGCTAAGGAATGGTACGTAAGAAGCCTCCATGAGGTTCAAGCCCCACCACTATGGGTTGTCTTAGAGCATAAGCCCTATCCTTCCCAAACTACAGGAACTTTTATCTGTGCTAAGGCATGGTACATAGGAAGTCTCCATGAGGATCAAGCCCCACCTCTATGGGTCATCTCAAAGTGTAAGCCCCATCCATCCCGAACTACGGGGAATTTGATCCATTATAAGTCATGGTACATAGGAAGCCTCCACGAGGTTCAAGCCCCACCACTATGGGACATCTAAGAGTGTAATCCCCATCCTTCCCAAACTACTATGACTTTGATCTGTGCTAAGGAATGGTACGTAGGAAGCCTCCACGAGGTTCAAGCCCCACCACTATGGGTCATCTCAGAGCGTAAGCCCCATCCATCCTAAACTATGGGGACTTTGATTTGTGTTAAGGCATGGTACGTAGGAAGACTCCACGAGGTTCAAGCCCCACCACTATGGGTCGTCTCAGAGCGTAATCCCCATCCGTCTCGAACTACAGGGACTTTGATCTGTGCTAAGGCATGGTACGTAGGAAGCCTCCAAGAGACTCAAGCCCCACCACTATGAGTTGTCTCAGAATGTAAGCCACATCCATCCCGAACTACGAGGACTTGGATCCATGCAAAGGCATGGTACATAGGAAACATCCACGAGGTTCAATCCCCACCACCCGGTCATTCCAACCCCTTCACGTCGGTTCACCAAATCTATGGGATGTCTTAGAGTGTAAGCCCCATACCCACTATGGGTCGTATCAGGACATAATCCCCAATCAATCTGGACCCCTGGTCCATCTTCACATTGGTTCTCCGACACAATTATAGTAAACTACAGGGACTTTGATCTGTGCTAAGGCATGGTATGTAGGAATCCTCCATTAGGTTCAAGCCCATCACTCATGTCTCATCCTAACCTCTCCCTCGAGCCCACATGTCTCGGGAAGCTCATGCCCTAAACTGGAGGTTCCACTTCCTCCGGGTCCCATCCACGCATTCATTATCATGGGTCACCTCTTCAAGTGTCCCACCATATCACCAAACTACGCGGACTTTGATTCCCTACCATGGGGATACGTTGGAAGTATCTCCAAGACCCAATCCCAAAGCCATCGTCTATCCTGATTCTTACCCGGGCTGCCACATCCCGATGGGATCATTCCATTTAATTCCCCACCACGGTATCCGGGAAGCCTCCCATATGTTTTCCCCAACATCAGTGTTCCCTCTAGGGGTTTCTTCAATCTGATCCACTCTAGCTAGTGTTTCGATCTGTCCAATTCATCTCTGCTGGACATTAAACTTGCGGCATACCCTGTGTTAAACATGGGAAGATGAGGAAAACCTTAGATACATGCCTATGAAATACTATTACCTTCATTCAATGTGGGATTCCTCGGGCTTTTGTGCCCTCGAGAATCCCTATAATAAGGGAAAAAAGACAGAAAATCCATTTCCCAGGTTTCAAGACACGCCAGTGATGCCCCACCGTGACTATTCTCCTAACCAAAGGTTGTTGCCCTGACCAGACCCCTTGGAAGGTCCTGAAATGAATAGGGTAATTAACTGGTGTCCATGAAGATATGGAATTGGTAAGGGATTCACAAACTATGACTTAATCTATGAGGGAGACCCGGACTACGTGACGAGCTCCAAGGAGGAATCCACGGAAGGTAGAACTGACATCCCATCATCCCAGTTTCGATCAAGGAGCAGACATCCCTGAATAAGGAATGGATGTTTCCCACCTTTGGAAAGCAGGAATGCGAGGCCACAGCAGCGCATCCTCTACGTGACGGATCCACATGCGTCCCCGACAAAAGCGTCAAAAATAGAAAAATGGTGAACCCAATGTGAACTTCCTCTACTCAGATTGGGGACTAGTAGCGCTCAGGACATCAGGGGATAAGCATGTCACCTGACCTCATCATCTGGTTCCAAGTCCTACCAAGTAGGCCAGACATTGAACTCGCTAGAGATTAGGACAATCAGGATGTTGAGCATTCCATTTTGTGATGTTGTCATCATGGATCCCTCTTTCCAACCATGGAAGATGGAACAGCATTGGGGCACTGGTTGTCGATTCCTTTTTCTAGTTGTATTAATGAGTTCTTCTCCCTACTTCAGGAATCAATTCATTGCCTCCGAAGCTCAATCACCTGCCCACCGACGCAGGGGCGGGGGAAATATCAGTGTGGCTTCCCCACATGGTTTTGCCTCTTCCATGAAGGTCGTGACCGCTACGACTGTTGGGCGCCCAATCCCCCTCTCCCCATCGGAGATTATCCAGAAAAGGGTCATCAATGACCTTGTACATAGGTATGAGGAGTAGGGAGTCATCCCCAACAAGGATATGGCCCACCTAGATCTTGAGGCAGTTGTGCCTCACCGTCCACGCCGCCCCTGAGGGCCGTGCAGGGAGCCGCTGCTCCCCACCCCAACATTCAATCACTTCGATAACTTTTCCCCGGAGTGCCTCAATGGATCCCTCCCCTATGCTGATGAAGTGGGAGGTATCTGAGCCGATTCGATCGAAGTCCCGCCTTGAGGGCTCCTGGTAAGGCTCCCCACCAGGTCACACCAGTGCCACCGCCTGATTCCCTGAGCCAAGGAGCAGGTAGTTCACGCGCCCGCACCACTGGATCCAGTCCACCTGACCCGACGCTAGCATCGGGCACGAGTAAAAGAAGACGCCTGCCGTGGGGCATCAACATCAGCAAACACTGTGGCCCAAGACGCCTCTGGTTCACCCCGCCAAATCCCTACATACGCTGAGTAGGGAAAGCAATACGCCTGACCCAGATCGAGGCCCCAACTGCCCCACGGGCAGGTTTGGTGGACTCACCCGGTCGCTGGCACAGGTGATGGCCGCCACAGACCAATGCATGGTAGTGTTGCCCGGTCTGATGACTCACTCCGTACCACCGCTATGGATGGTGAGGGCCCTCCCTTCTTCTAATCTCGGCTTGGAGGTCTGCCTCGTGCCACCTTCAAACCCAGGAAAGGGTCTTCCCTGTGACAGCAACACTCCATGTGGGGGTGTCTCCCGCTCCCACTACACTGGGTTCGGGGTCATTCCCTCTACTACAAATAGAGAGCATGGGGGAATTTCATGTGTGGTTACTCGCCAGCATGGAGGTCCTCCTCATGCCCCTTTTGACATTTGTCCTGGTGCCCCTTGCACCTCGGCCTCCTCAAGTGGGAACTTTCTCCACCCTGGCACTGGTACAGTTGGGGGACCCCATGTCAGAAATCATCAATGTCTTGAGGAACCATCTGGAGGCAGGAGGGAAGGTTTTCTTCACCACAAGAAAAATTCTGGGGAAGGTCGGATAGAAATTAGGCCAGTCCGTTTCTCATATTCTGAGGTGGAGTACGATCTGACGCAGGAGCCCTCCCCTCGATCCTCTAAGTCAGGGTCTGGGGAAGGAACAAAGTGTATCTGCCTCGTGCTTCTGGAATGAAAGTCCCACAGAATCCCTGCTTCCCTCTGAAGGTATATCTAGGAGGACGAGACCCTAGCATGCTTTCAGGAGCCAACCGCGCAGTTTCCACCGTCGCTTCTGGAAGCGCCCTCTACCTCGGAGCTATTTTGGGGGTCAATGGTGAGAGATCCAGGATGTAACCCACCTCCGGAAGACACTGTTGCCGCGTCAGGGGTCCTAGACACTGGTCCGTCCTACCATGACATGGCGGCCAGGTAACTGCAATCTCCAGGGGACATCCTGAGAGTCGGCGACCAATCAGCCCGTTCTCCATATTCTCCACTGGTCAGCCTATCATCCCAGCGGTCTGCCTTAGTGCCGCCGCCAGTTACTCAGCCACCCTCAGTTGTTGAGTGGGGAAATCAAAGGAGAGACCACAGATCTGATCTAGGGAACTTCTGGACCATCCTCACAGTAGGCCACTTCCCTGAGAAGTTTTGGCCGGTTGCAGGATCAAATTTTGGTATGCCAGAATCGCTCACTCCGGAGGAGTTTGAATGCTTCCTCCAGACCCTCTGGGCGACTCACCTCCATCTTTTCCATAGGCTAGTGACTTATCCTGGGAACCAAGAGCACCTTGAAGGCATCGGCGAAAAATGTCACATGGTGGACATGGCCACACTCCTTGTAGTCTGACAACCGAGTCACCTGGCCACTACAGGACCCTCCAACAACAGTGCGTTCAGAGTTTTAAAGTACTCCATAGAGTGGTTGAGGAAGCTACCCCCCACATGCAAGTTCATGGATGATGGAAGTATGTTTCCCTCCTCTTCATTTCGATTCTCTGGTAGCCCGATTCCCTTGGTAGTAGTGAGGACATGCCCTTAGGAAGAGTGGCAGTCAACATGACTGACCTAACATGAGAGTTTAATGACCTGGGGCTTCTCGATGGGGATGCCCCCCTGAGGATGTGCTACCACTGGACCCATCAGGAAGAATTACTCACCAACATAGGAACCTCCTAGGTCTACCTACGGCCACTGAGTCACTGATGCTGAGCCGAAATGTTAGTAAAGGAAAAGAGCATTTTAGTGCTGCCAAGCACTCCGACCCATCGGCCTCAGTACCAAAGACGGAGGACGACTCCGAGAAGACCATGTTGCGTCAGCAGCTTTTTGAGCATAAGAAGTTGTTCGATGAACTTCTGGCCGAGCGCATTGCAGAGCGGCATCCCAACTACGGCAATCCTAGGCCGGGGCAGGAACAACTACCCCTCGGCGAGATTCTTCTAGCCAACCCTGATCCTGATGTATTCGCTGACGGGGCAGAAGCTGGACACCATGGCAAGAGGGTGCGGTATGTCTTGCTAAACCCTCCTGAATGATGGGACCGCCCAGGGGACCTCGTCCGGGCTCCTCCAGCCACCCCAAGGGTTGCTCCACCAGCTCCTCCAACAACTTCTAAGCTCAGATACCTCATTGAAGAGCCCAACAATGTGCTCGTAGTTAAGGATCCCATCAAGACTGGGAACCACACCCAGAAGATCCAATGGTGGCACTCATTGCCCACCCGGAAGCTTTGGAAACACGACAAGTGGCTGTCCCACCCGATGGCAAGTTGTACCCGGCATGGGTGGAAGACATGTCGGCACCCCCATGATTTAGAAATCCCACCTTCTCCCCATTTAATGGGATGGGGGACCCACCGCAGCACCTGGACCACTTCAACTAGAGGTGTGGGCCTATGTTGGGGACTTCAGCGCAACAGGAGGCTGCCAAACTTTGTTTCTTTGTTCAGACACTAGAAGGGTCGGCATTCGTTTGGTACAGCCAGCTCCCCGTTGGATTTGTGGCTAGATGGGAGGACCTTCGTAGGTAGTTCCTTTACCAGTTCAGCTCTACCACCCAGAAGATGAGCATCGCAGACCTCTTGAAGTGAAAGAAAATGCCCAACGATCGAGTCGCAGACTTTATTGCCCAGTGGAAGGGGATCACATACTCTCTTGACATGCCACTAACTCAGGAGAAATTACTGAAAATGTGAATGGGGAATGTCAAGATGGAACTGGTTCCCTCCCTGATCACCCAGAATTATCTCGGAGGGTTCTGAGAATTCTCGAATAAGGCCCAAAGCCTCGAGGAAGCTTTATAACAGGTTGGACAGGCACGCCTGCTACCCCCTACGATTCCAGCAAGGAGATCTGCCAGAGCCGAGCCAGTTGTAGTGGCCCACATAAAGGCCCCCAGGCAGCTAGAGTTTCTACCAGTGGAGCCCGCTCCATAGCTTCGTAAAGGCCCTCCACTGAGGTCACAGCTTCTAGCCCAACAGCTTCTACCCCAGAATCAACAGGCGCCTCCGCATAACATACAGCCACGACCTAGGCGAGATAATCAAGTTTCACCCCATCGGTAGGCTCCTTCGGCCCCTCACCAGGGTCAGGCTCCTAGAGCCCCTTTTTTGGACAAAAGGAATCATACCTACTCATTCGTTGAGGCTCAGGTCCCCGACTACTTCTGTAGTACCTTGGAGCAGAGAATCGTGCGGCTGCCCGAAATCCAGAATCCAGAAGAGGCACATCTCACCGATCACCCCAACTACTACCCTTATCACTGGATCCTAGGGAACACCATAAAGAAATGCTATGTGTTCATGGACTAGATCTTGGACCAAATTAACAACAACATAGTTAGTTTGGGCCCAGCCCTGACACAAGTGGTGGGTGTCTTTATAAGATCAGATAGCAGTAGTGACGACAGAGGTGGGTGGCAGCAGGTCCTTGACCGCGGGTCTCGGAAGTATAACAACTGGATGGCTCACATGATGGTTTCCCTCACCCTTGGCATTATCCATGCGCACCTGAATCATCTGGATCCTTTAGAAACTACGGCCACCACTTCAGCATCATCATCTCAGCCGACCTCTTCCTAGAAGATCAATCATCAGTGACGCAAGAAGAAGCAGCATGCCCCACCAATGTTGTCATTTTCCCGCACTCTTGGCGACTTCATTCCCCCAAAGATGGAAATCCTTCCCAGAATCTACCCCATAGTGGATGATTCGTCAAGCGACAATCAGGGGTATGCTTTGGTTAACACCGTTGAGATGGTAAATCCCTATATGACCCCTGATGAGGGGGAGCTTCAGACGAATCTCCCCAATATCCCCAGCCGACGGCAACATCGGCAGAACCACGACCATATGGGTCACCGAGGCACGTCAGTTGGCACCTCTAACTAGGTCATGAATGCCAGTGACACCAGACAACAAGTGCAGCGTAGAACTCAGCACGTGATAGGCCCTCCTCCACCACCATTTATATTACTGGATCAGGTAGATCTACCTCGGTCAACTCATGATCAGCTTCGCCCAGCCACAGGCCGATCTCGGTTTCCCGGTTCTTACCCAGTGTCTGCCCTTCGCGCTCTGACTAATGAGCAGCAGGATTTCCCCAGCACCAGTCAGCTGCTTGTCCAGCCGGCAGGGTCCTCCATGCATCAAGATGCAGAGCGGCCTCCTGTAAGCAGAATTTCATGCCTGGCACAGAAATATGATGTTCTGAAGCACCTTTCCATCATTCCATCAAGGCTCTCCATCCTTGAAGCCCTTCTACTATCACCGGACATGTGTGAGGCACTTGAAGAGGCTTTAAGAAGCCCCCTCCAGTTTCAAATGGAGGTAAGAACTATAGAAGCCTTCCATACTAAAGCAGTAGAGAGTTCCGAGTGCCAGGCCATCATCTCGTTCTCTAGTGAAGTCGAAGACCCTCCCATACCAGGGAACATCTACCCGTTGTATATAACTGGACATTTCAATGGCATGGAAGTCCTCCACTGTCTTGTCTACACAGGCTCTGGCATTAACCTAATCCCCACTCGAACACTGCGAATGTTGGGGTTTTCTAAGGATGATCTTACTCCCTCTGACCTCAGAATCCAGGGATACGACAGGACAGAACAAACCCCAGTCGGCAAGATCTATTTGAAGACCCAGTTTGGTGTCCTAGTTGCCAGTACCGAATTGAAGATTGTCTCCCAGGACACTGCGTGCAACGCATTGATGGGAAGGCCATGGCTCCACCTGCACTTGGTGGTCCCTTCATCGTATCACCAATTCCTCAAATACTCCCTCAATGGTAAATTAGGCATGCTCCAAGGGGATGCGTCTCCTTTTTCCTCTTTTGAAGCCCTCTATCTAGATGCTAACTATTACAAGAGCAAGGATAATAAAATTCTGGCAAGTGAGGTTGGACCTGCCACTGTCACAGGCGATCCCTGGGCAGGCCTAGATGACGCCTACATCTTCCCAATCCATCATTTGGAGGCCATGACCCCTAACATGGGGCAGTGTTTTGTTGTTTTGGGTACAAGAGGAAGGCATATTCTCCAGTCCACGCAACGGCAGAAAATCACCACGTACTCCTACACAAACCAGGATCAGGTGATCTCGGAACCTCCTACCCCCATACAGTATCGAGACATCCAGCTCATGGAAATGGCAGTCCATCATACATGTCTATTTCACCAGGCTGGGATAAGTCGTCTTTGGCCAACACGCCACTCTTACTTTGATGTTATCAAACGTGGCCCCTTGGGCCGAAGACCAGATGGGATTGGGTCGACAGACTTCGTAGCCATGAACTCAGTGGCGCGTGGATCTCCCGATGTGGTGACCACAGACGTACAAGAAGGTAGCAGCCGCCCATCAGGGTTTGATAGCTCATAAGTATCTCCCCATGCGGATGATCCTTCCACAAATGGAGAAGAAGATATAGAGGATGCTTCCCCCGCCTTTGAGAAAGGCGTCTCATCCATGGTCGATGAGCTGGTACAGGTGAACCTTGGTAGCGAGACAGATCTGAGGCCCACGTTGATCAGTGCTGCCATGTCCTTCAAAGAGCAGCAGCGATACATGAATTCCTTAACAAGCACCGTGATGTGTTTTCTTGGAGTTACGACAAGATTTCAGGACTAGATCCTCAAGTGGTCGTCCACCACCTCGGTCTTCCTAAAAACCATCACGGGTTCAAGTAGCCTCCCAGAAAGATGCACCCTTCTCACGGTTCCATGGTTGAGACCGAAGTTGACAAGCTTATCAAATCAAACTTTGTCAAGGAATTTCAGTACCCCAAGTGGTTATCCAACATTGTGCCAGTCAGGAAGAAGAATGGGAAAATTAGAGTTTGTATTGACTTCCACAATCTCAATCGCCACTGTCCAAAGGATGATTTTCCCCTTCCAGTGATAGAATTTTTGATTGACGCTACCTATAGATTCCAAGCCATCTCCTTCATGGATGGTTACTTTGGATATAATCAGATCCAGATGGCCCCTGAGGATAAGGAATCTACCGCTTTCAGGGTTCCCTAGGGTACTTTCTGTTACCGGGTCATACCCTTCGGCCAGAAGAATGCAGGTGCCACCTATAAGCAGGACATTCACCTCATATTTAAGCCAATCCTCGGGACACTGGTGGAATGATATGTGGACGACTTGGTGGTCAAATCCCACCAGCGCCAGGACCATCTCAAGGACCTTGAGAAATTTTTCAGCTTCCTTCATTCTTGTTACCTGAAGATGAACCCGTTGAAGTGTGCATTCGGAGTCACCTCTAGGAAACTCCTCATCTTTGTTGTCCGGCATTGGGGCATCAAGGTCGACCAAGAGAAGATCAAGGCAATCAGCCAGATGCCTCCCTTGAGCAATATTCAGGAGCTTAGAGATCTTCAAGGCCACTTAGCATACATACGTCGATTCATTGCAAATTTGGCCAAAAAGTGTAAACTCGTTTCTCAGCTCATGAAGAAGGGAACCGCTTATAAGTGGGATGAGGAGTGCCAGAGCGCCTTTGAGGAAATCAAGTGATATTTTCTCCAACCTCCGGTCTTGATGCCACCCATCTCAGGGAATCCACTGATTCTTTATGTCACCACCCTGTAAGATTCCTAGGGTTCCCTTCTCACCCAGAAGAACAATTAAGGGATAGAGAATAGCCTCTACAACCTCATCTGCATGCTCCATGATACGGAGACCAGATACTCCCCCATCGAGAAAATATGCCTTGCGCTCGTATTTGCTGTGCAGAAACTGCGGCATTACCTATAGCACCACAAGGTGCAGTTGGTCTTATAAGTGGACCTGCTGAAGTACATTCTGAACCGCCCCATGTTGACTGGATGACTAGTGTGGTGGGTAGTGATCCTCCAGCAGTTTGACATCAGGTTCATGTCCCAGAAGGCTATCAAGGGGCAGGAATTGGCAGACTTCTTAGCTGCCCACCCAACCTTTGCGGATCAGCCGCTGGAGCCCCACCGGTAGGAGACTCAACGATCCTATGCTCAACAGAGTGGGCATGGGTATCGTCTTCATCACCTCAGCACAAGCTATGTAACACCCTGAGATTTTATGAAAAATATTCTTTTTATTTTCATTAATGTCTTGTGTTGTACGCTACACCAAAAGGAGCTTGCACAACATGAATTCCTAACTTGTCTTGCATTACACGCAATCGCGACCTTCCACGATAGCGTGTGTTGTACGCAATATCGAGTTTCGCTAAACAACGATATGTTATATAAACAAGCCGTTAGGAATAGTAATACCCAATTTTTTAAATTTTTTAAATTTTATTTTTCAAAATGGACTTCATTTTTGTATTTGGAATATCGAAATTAGCCTAGGGTGAAATTTTGGTATTTTTATGAAAACTTTCAATTTTTGATGAATAGTGAAAACACTGGGTTACTATTTAAAAACCGACTTTTTATTTAAATAATTACTTATTTTATTTAAATTTATTTTAGGTCAAAATTGATACATAATACCTATATAAGTTCAATGTAATTCATTGGAGTCATTTTATAATAATTTTAGATATATAAAAATTTTATTGAACTTTTCACCGTCTTTTACCCACCTCTTAGGAGAATTTGCAAATTTACATAAAACTTAATTTTAACACTTTTGTGAATGGAATTTTAAAAATCCTAGAGATACGGTTGATGTCAGTAAGTAAAATGTGGTTCAATGAGATGAAAATAATTCTTGGTGAATAGTAACTTTTTACTTTTATTTGCCACGGTTAAAAGTAAATAGGGTAATTAAGGGTACAAATGATATTATTATTACCCTAACACATGTCCTAATTCTATTGGATAAGTGTAATTTTACCAAAAACAACCTTAGGAATAAAATATGACCATTTAGGCCCACTTGGATTAGATTAGGACATTTATTATTAATTTATTTAAAGAAGGGTTAAAATAGTTAAAATCAAAGTTTAATAACTAAATCATTTTTAATATAGGGTAATACATAATATCAATTAGACTATAAATATTAATTATAAAGATAAAAATATTTCCTACATAATCGTTTTTTATTTATAATTTTTAGACATTAAATAATTTAATTTATTTATGACACAATGATGATGCAGTAATTATCTTATTAATGAAATATTGACATAATTGATGTTATAAATACCCAAATAAATGTAATTTGAGACTTTTTATGAATTAGAATAATTTTATTATGTTAATATTACATGTTAGTATTTATTTAATTAACTTTTTTTGAACTAATCTTTGTGTTATGATTTTCACAAAAATCAATTACCAAATAGTGTCAAAATTGACATAAAATAGTTTTTAAAACAAATATTATATTATTAATTGTTATTTTATTCCTCAAAATCTTAGGTTAGGCCAAATTACTTAGATAATGGTTATATATATTAATAATAAACAACTTGGGGTTCGTTTGGCTTGTTATAATAAGTTTATTAACCTTATAGTGTAAGAAAACAAGAAGACACGGTAAAAGTTAAATTATCTAACTTAAAGTTAAATCTAAATTATAAGGTTAAAATAGAAACCTAAACTTGTCTAAATTCTGTTGGATGAAAGGATTTAGACCCATACCCTCCTTAGATTTAAAATAAATCAATTTTTATCTATTAAAAACTGAATATGACTTTATTATGAAATAATATTTTTAGTTTTTCCTAAGGTGTCCCTCTCCTCCCTTATAAAAGGGAACCTACTCCCTCTCTTCCTCACACCACTTTGAGCCTTCAAGATCGGCCAAACAATGCTCATTTTACTTCCACACTTCCCTAGAAACATCCTAGATGTCCTGGTCTTCTTCAAATACCAATTTTATTGCCCTAAGAGGAGGTCTCAAAGAGGCGCTTCAAAGAAGAGGTAATGTCCATTACCGATTATTTCAACTTTATTTCTTTTTCCACTTATTCTTATTTAGTTGTTTCATTATTAAGTAATAAAATCAGTATCATTAATATACTGATATGTTCTTATAAGTATGAAACAACCCCATTTCACCTTCTATCCATCCTACAGAAAATTAAATCACCGCGCGTGCGTACGTACGGAATACCGTCTCCACGCCGTGGTGTAATCTGTTTTTCCATGACCACCTTACTTGGATGGGTATAATGGTGTAAAGAATAACTATACCTAGTTATTATAAAATAATACTTATTCTGATATATTATACCATCCACTCCAATTCTATTCAATAATTATGGGAACGATATCATTGCTCGTGCATACGTACAGATTATCGTCTCCACGACACGATGAGATTCACTCTCCATGAAAACCATACATGAATGATTATAAAGTTTATATAAGGGATAATAATGAAATATATGAAATAATAATTCAACTGTATTTATGTATATATATATGTATGTCATCTATTTAGTTTCATTCAATTCAATAAGGAAACGAAAACAACGTTCATGCATACGTACGGCCTACCGTCTCCATAAACGGTATATTTTATTCCTTTTATCAATATATAATATATATGTATATGATGAATATATATATTATATATAAATCATTTTTTTACATTCTGGAATTATGTAAATTATGATATAATTAATAATATCAAGAACGACAAGTTCAAACACATACGATAAATGAAATGATTTTACCCAAAACGCTGCTTTAACATGGAATTTACAAAAGAACGGGTAATATAATGTCATAAGTGAAACATATATGATATCATAAAAATGAATATGATTATTTAATAAGTCAATAACATTATTTAAATCTATATACAGGAGGTTCGGATCCATACGAAGCATATCGGACCTAAGTTAAAGGATAATTTTACATATCTCATTTTTATCCGAGATTTCTCATTCGTAAGTATTTACTGGGGTTATTTATATCATCCATACCCAAGTTTTATAAAAGTTTTTTCATTTATTTTTAAAGTCCTTTTTACCCATTTTTTACTTTTACTACATGGTATGTAAGGAATATTTCTTTTGTTTACGTTATGAGGTACTTTTTTGATTTTTCTGGCAAAAGTATGAGAAGAATGTTTTTTTAACTTATGTGGCACGAACAGATTTTTACGGTTTTATAAAGCCTTATTTTAATGAAGATTCCTCATAAATATTTCATGACTATTTTAAAAATAATCTTTTTCTTTTAATATTTCATGGTGTTTTGTTAAAATAAATTGATTTTGAAGAAGAAAGGATATTTTCCTCAAGAATTCATTTCAAGTGTTTTATCAAAACCATTTTCCATCTAAGATGACATTATTTCATATGTGTATGTTTCAAGTGTGAAGTCTCTATGATTTACATGGATTCAATTTTCTTTTTATGAAATGATATACATTTCTTTTATATGGATTATGTGATGATGGGATGATGTTTATGAAACCCATTTTATTCGTTGGGTTATTCTGAATGATGTATGTTTATTTTGTGGCACAAGTAAGAATGATTTAATTATGAGATGGGTGGGACCTATATCTCCCTCCAATGCATTGGGTAAAGATTTATATCTCATGAGATAGAAATGGATGGAATGGTAAGTTAATCCGGTTCAGTGTTACAGGACTGAAACGAGGAGTGAACTCGATTCAGAAAGGGACTTTGTCCACTAAGATGGTCTTGGCAGCAATGCCTTAGCAACTATGGAAATCATATCATGTGTTGAATAGTTTCCACAATTACATGTTTTATTCCCATTATATTTTATCATGGTTGATGTTCCATTATGATATATTCCTTACGTACTTCCATGATTTATGTCTTTTCTCAATATTTTGATGTTTAAATTTCATGTTCAAGTTTTTGCTTCCAAATGTTTATGGATTGTTTTATGTTATCTATGTTTTTCCTTACTGAGAATTTGAGCTCACCCTTTATATGTTTTATTTTCCCCAGGATTTAAAGAAATTTTTTAGGTAAGAAAACAAAAGGGGAAGATCATTAATGGATATGTTGAAGATCTTTCCCCATGATTAAAATATTATATTCTGAGTTTCCAAAGACACTAAACTATTGCGATCCTTGTGTGTCTGTTTTTGTTATGTATTAAGTATTCCATAAAAGTAGTGTAATGTCCATGTACGTCAAGCTTCAGGACTCTACATTTGGTATCAGAGGAAAGGATTATTCAACCTTTGCAAACTAGGATGTGAAAACTTTAGTGAGATCCCTAGAGGTATTTCTAAGGTATGTCTAGGGATGTCCCTAAGGTTTAGTATAACAATAGGTTACAGTACTAGAATTATATTGACGATTATGAATAACCTAGGGTGAACCTAAGGTGTCATGGATTAAAGAATGTGTGATAAGTTAGACATCCTATAAGTGACTTTTAATGATTATCTAGTTCCTCATTATTTTAACTATTTCTTACACTATGGTTTCTGGTTTTAGTCAATGGAGGGAACGAGAAGGAATTCAGTTAACGTTGATTCCAATGGAGAAATTGGTGACTGTGATCAATAGAATTTTGTATTTCCTAGAGAGAAAGATATTATGATTATGATGAATCATTCATCATGATATATGATTAACAAGGTGAACTTTGGTGGTATTCCTAAGTCATTAAATAAGAGGAAGATGGAATTTTATGCATGTTCGAATGGTGAGGAGCATAGAGAAAGGATGATTGAGATTTCTAAATAAGGGAATAAGAACCTTGAAGAATATCTTAAATGGAGGGGAAGATGTTATCTGTGTGGAGAAAAGGTTCATAGAGTGACAGACTGTTATGGAGTTCAAAGTCTTATTTTTGGAGAACATGGGCATTACCCAACTCAATGCACTGACCTAAGAGGTTACTTCTAAATCAAGGAAGGGATTATTCCATGAGAATCAATGAAGAGGATGGATTGAATTGTTTATGTATTGGTATTCAAGAATAATGTTGTTAAGGTACTTTTATGGTGTATTGGAATATTTTTGTATTAGTCTATTGTGGTTTTCAATAATTTTATGGTACTAGTAACCATGAAAAGTGATTCAAATATTTTGGAAAGAATATTATATGCGCATAATGAGGGGATAAGAAGATAATGAGATGTTTGATTGTATTCATGATCTCATGATTGATATAAGGACTAAGTGATATCATGGTTTGAGTATATAGAATTTTGAGGATTTTGGTATGTGGAAAGTGTTAACTTTTAACTGCATTCATGTTTTCACTAAGGTTCAATGGGTATTCATTCTTCAAGAGAATACATGATTAAGGTATTCACATGTTTTTAATTTGACCAAAAAGATATATCTTATGATATATGGGGGATAAATTATGGCATTCACGTGATTGTTATGTGACATTTCAAGTAATCATTTTCTTTATACTATGAGCTTGGACCGAAGTATTTTGGATAAGCCTAAATATTGGAATGGATTATGTTGGACATAAGTTAGTATCATTTAAGGATACAACGTTTTTCGATATTATTGATGGGATGTTATAGTAGTGTAGTTTTAGAAAAAGGAAAACTTGCAGGATGGGTGACAGCCCATCGCGTCGGAAAAGGCTGTGGGAATCGAACCCACAACCGAAGTGCGACTGGCCTTTATCACATACCACTGGCCTACAAGAAGTCCCTAGTTAGTAGAAACTGGTTTTATTTTATTAAGCGGTATGATATATGAAGTATAAGATCATTTTTTGAATCATATATGATTAACCTCACCATAGATGGACTTATGTATATTTGATAACTTTTGCTAACCTTTTGTTTGAAATATATGGAATGACCCATCATTCTATCACATGATCTGTTAACACTTCATGAATAACAAATTCAACTTCATTTAATAAAGGGATGAAGTGGAAATTGTTCAAATCACGAACAACAGTGAGATTTTACCAAAATAAAGTATTTATTCTAATTCAAATTCTTCAACTTTAGGGAAATGATCTTGAAAACCAAAAATGTTGTCCTAGTGCCCTTATATCCGATGAATCAGATGGTACCCTAGATCATCACAAATTTATAGCTTTGTGATTGTTGGCTTTTTCATGGCCATGTTCTCTACCACTCTCTATCAGAACATGATGGTTAGATTTCTCTTCCATATCCATATTTTCACCTATGTTCTCCTTTGTGGAAACCCAGTGATTAGTTAATTTGGGTAACCGTAAAGTTTCATAATTTAGTTTTTAAAGCCAAGTTTTGGTATTCCTTTTTACGATGTGGGTTTCTATTAAATAAACTTTTGAGTAATAATCCATTTATAACCCCGACGAATTTTGAGGGCGAAAATCATTTTAAGGGGGGTAGAATGTAACACCCCGAGATTTTATGAAAAATTTTCTTTTTATTTTCATTAATGTATTGTGTTGTACGCTACACCAAAAGGAGCTTTCACAACACGCATCCCTGACTTGGCTTTCATTACACGCAATCGCGACCTTCCACGATAGCGTGTGTTGTACGCAATACCGAGTTTCGCTAAACAACGATATGTTATATAAACTAGCTGTTATGAATAGTAATACTCAATTTTTGAAATTTTATAAATTTTATTTTTCAAAATGGACTTCATTTTTGGATTTGGAATATCAAAATTATCCTAGGGTGAAATTTTGGTATTTTTCTGAAAACTTTCAATTTTTGATGAATAGTGAAAACACTGGGTTACTATTTAAAAACCGAATTTTTATTTAAATAATTATTTATTTTATTTAAATATATTTTAGGTAAAAATTGATACATAATACCTATATAAGTTCAATTTAATTCATTGGAGTCATTTTATAATAATTTTAGATATATAAAAATTTTATTGAACTTTTCACCGTCTTTTACCCACCTCCTAGGAGAATTTGTAAATTTACATAAAACTTAATTTTACCGCTTTTGTGAATGTAATTTCAAAAATCTGAGAGACATGGTTGATTTCAGTAATTAAAATGTGGTTCAATGAGATTAAAATAATTTTTGGTGATTATATTAACTTTTTACTTTTATTTACCACAGTTAAAAGTAAATAGGGAAATTAAGGGTAAAAATGATATTATTATTATTACCCTAAAACATGTCCTAATTCTATTGTATAAGTGTAATTCGACCAAAAACAACCTTAGGAATAAAATATGACCATTTATTCCCACTTGTATTAGATTAGGACATTTATTATTAATTTATTTAAAGAGGGGTTAAAATAGTTAAAATCAATGTTTAATAACTAAATCATTTTTAATATAAAGTTATACATAAGATAAATTAGACTATAAATATTAATTAGAAAGATAAAAATATTTCCTACATAATGGTATTTTATTTATAATTTTTCGACATAAATAATTTAATTTATTTATGACACAATGATGATGCAGTAATTATCTTATTAATGAAATATTGACATAATTGATGTTATAAATACCCAAATTAATGTAATTTGAGACTTTTCATGAATTAAAATAATTTTATATGTTAATATTACATGTTAGTATTGATTTAATTAACTTTTTTAGAACTAATATTTCTGTTATGATTTTTACAAAAATCAATTACCAAATAGTGTCAAAATTGACATAAAATAGTTTTTAAAACAAATATTATATTATTAATTGTTATTTTATTTCTAAAAATCTATGGTTTTGAAAAATGACTTAGATAAGGTTATATATATTAATAATAAACAACTTGGGGTTCGTTTGTCTTGTTATAGAAAGTTTATTAACCTTATAGTGTAAGAAAACAAGAAGACACGATAAAAGTTAAATTATCTAACTTAAAGTTAAATCTAAATGATAAGGTTAAAATGGAAACATAAACTTGTATAAATTCTATTGTATTAGAGGATTTATACCCATACCCACCTTATCTTAGAAATAAATCAATTTGGAGCTATTAAAAACCAAATATGACTTTATAATAAAATAATATTTTTAGTTTTTCCTAAGGTGCCCCTCTCCTCCCTTATAAAAGGGCACCTCCTCCCTCTCTTCCTCACACCACTTTGAGCCTTCAAGCTCAGCCAAAACATAACCATTTCACTTCCAAACTTCCCTAGAAACATCCTAGAGGTCCTGGTATTCTTCAAATACCAATTTTAGTGCCCTAAGAGGAGGTCTCAAAGAGGCGCTTCAAAGAAGAGGTAATTTCCGTTACCGATTATTTCAACTTTATTTCTTCTTCCACTTCTTATTCTTTTGTTGTTTCATTATGAAGTAATAACATCAGTATCAATAATAAACTGATATGTTATTATAAGTATTAAACAACCCCATTTCACCTTCTATCCATCCTACGGAAAATGAAATCACCGCGCGTGCGTACGTACGGAATACCGTCTCCACGCCGTGGTGTAATCTGTTTTTCCAACACCACCTTACTTGGATGGGTATAATGTTGTAAAGAATAACTATACATATTTATTATAAAATAATACTAATTCTGATATATTATACCATCCACTCCAATTCTATTCAATAATTATGGGAATGATATCATCGCTCGTGCGTACGTACGGATTACTGTCTCCACGACGCGATGAGATTCATTCTCCATGAAAACCATACATGAATGATTATAAAGTTTATATAAGGGATAATAATGAAATATATGAAATAATAATTCTATTGGATTTATGTATATATATATGTATTCCATCTATTTAGTTTCATTCAATTCAATAAGGAAACGAAAACAGCGTTCATGCGTACGTACGGCCTACCGTCTCCATGAACGGTGTATTTCATTCCTTTTATCGATCTATAATATATATGTATATGATGAATATATATATTATATATAAATAATTTTTTTTACATTCTGTAATTATGTAAATCAGTATATAATTAATAATATCAAGAACGACAAGTCAAAACACATACGATAAATGAAGTGATTTTACCCAAAACGCTGCTTTAACATGGAATTTACAAAAGAATAGGTAATATAATGTCATAAGTGAAACATATATGATATAATAACAATGCATATGATTATGTAATACGTAAATAACATTATTTAAATCATTATACAGGAGTTTCGGATCCATATGAAGCATATCAGACCTATGGTAAGGGATAATTTTGCAAATCTCATTTTTATCCGAGATTGCTTATTCGTAAGTATTTACTGGGGTTATTTATATCATCCATGTCCATGTTTTATAAAAGTGTTTCATGTATGTTTAAATTAATTTTTACCCATTTTTTACTTTTACTACATGGTATGTAAGGAATCTTTCTTTTGTTTATGTTACGAGGTACTTTTTTGACTTTTCTGGAAAAAGTATGAGAAGAATGTTTTTTTTAACTTTTACAACATGCACGGATTTTTACAGTTTTATAAAGCCCTATTTTCATGAAGCTTCCTCTAAAATATTTCATGACTATTTAAAAAAAATCTTTTTATTTTAAAATTGCATGATGTTTTGAGAAAATAAATTGATTTTTAAGAAGAAATGATATTTTCCTCAAGAATTCATTTCAAGTGTTTTATCAAAACCATTTTCCATCTAAGATGAAATTATTTCATATGTGTATGTTTCAAGTATAAAGTCTCTATGATTTACATGGATTCACTTTTCTTATTATTAAATGATATCCATTTCTTTTATATGGATTATGGGATGATGGGATGATGTTTATGAAACCCATTTTATTCGTTGGGTTATTATGAATGATGTATGTTTATTTTGTGGCACAAGTAAGAATGATTTAATTATGAGATGGGTGGGACCTATATCTCCCTCCAATGCATTGGGTAAATATTTATATCTCATGAGATAGACATGGCTAGAATGGTAAGTTAATCTGGTTCAGTGTTACAGGACTGAAACGAGGAGTCAACTTGATTCAGAAAGGGACTTTGTCCACTAAGATGGTCTTGGCAGCAATGCCTTGTCTACTATGGAAATCATATCATGTGTTGAATGGTTTCCACAATTACATGTTTTATTCCCATTATATTTTATAATGGTTGATATTCCGTTATGATGTATTCCTTAGGTATTTCCACGATTTATGTCTTTTATCAAGATTTTGATGTTTAAATTTCATGTTCAAGTTGTTGCTTCCAAATGTTTATGGATTGTTTTATATTATCTATGTTTTCCCTTACTGAGCATTTGAGCTCACCCTTTATATGTTTTATTTTCCCTAGGATTTAAAGAAAGGTTTTAGGTAAGAAAACAAAAGGGGAAGATCATTAATGGAGATGTTGAAGATCTTTCACCACGATTAGAAAATTATATTCCGAGTTTCCAAAGACACTAAACTATTATGATACTTGTGTGTCTGTTTTTGTTATGTATTAAGTATTCTGCAAAAGTAATGTAATTTCCATGTATTTCAAGATTCGTGCCTCTATAAGCCATTCTGTCATACTCATTCCTATTGTCAGACGGCTACACAAAAAACGAAACAAAGTATCAGGCTCTCATCACTGGTCTCGAGCTGGCCCTTGAGATTGATGTGCCCCATTTGCATGTGAAAGGGGATTCCAAGCTGGTCATCAAGCAGGTCAATGGTGACTATGTTGTCAGAAATCCAGAAATTGTTCCATTGTTGGAGTGCACCCTCCATCTAATGGCCCAGTTCCCTTCTTGACCAGAGGTTACCCATGTCCCATGGTCGCAGAATGGTCGGGTAGATGCTTTGGTCATCCTGGCCGCGTCGCTTGTAGAGACCGAACAGGATGACCTGATTATCCACGTGGCGCACTGGAGAGTCATTTCTCCCATTACCCTGGAGGATGATGGCGTCCCGCAGATAAACCATCTTACCGCTAGTGCCCCTACATCAGGAACCCCGAGTGCTTCAGATGTGGTGATTGAAGTAGTTGTTGATTGGAGGAAACCTTTCATTGAATACCTCCAATATGGTAATCTCCCATCAGATCGGGCCGAGTACGAGTGAATCCAACGCCGTGTGCTTCATCTTACCCTTTAGGGCGGTTCCAGCCTTGAGCAGATCCACTATAAATGTGTATTTTATGGTGTTCTCCTCCATTGCCTTCAAGGAGTCGAGATTCCACAGGTCATGCAAGAGGTTCAGGCCAGTTCATGTGGCGCCCATCAGGCCGGGTCAAAGCTGTCTCACCAGATTCGGAGACTGGGGTACTTCTGGCCCTCCATGATCCATGACTGCATCGAGTTCACCAAGAGGTGTCATGCGTGCCAAGTTCATGCTAATTTTGTGCATCGTCCACTGAAGCCTCTCCATAGCACCAAGTAATCTTGGCCCTTTGCAGTCTGGGGGTTAGATTTCGTGGGGACATACCCACCAGCAACGGTTCGCTAGTGCTGGTTTGTCCTGACCACTACAGACTTCTTTTCCAAGTGGGTGGAGTGAATTCCACTCAAGGAAGTTAAGGCTCATTCTATCATTGATTTCGTGAGTTCCAATATCATCTATCAATTTGGGGAACCTCACGCTATCCTCACCGATAATGGAACCATCTTCCGAGCAGTCGAGCTAAAGAAATTGTACGACACGTACAACATTCTCTCCAACCATACCTCTCACTATCACACACAATCAAATGGCCAGATTTTGGCATTCAACAAAATCCACTCTAACATTTTGTAGAAAATGGTTGGTTAGAACAAGAAAAGTTGTTCAGATAAGCTCCCCAATGCCCTTTGGTCTTATCAAAAGATGACCCGTAATTCCACCCAGGTGACCCCATATTCCCTAGTGTACGGGACGGAGATGGTCCTTCCCATTGAGATTCAATTTCCCTCATTGTGCATAGCGTTATCTGACCAGCAAGCACCAGATAGGGCGGCTGATATCCGTCTAGCGGAATTGGAAGCACTGGACGAGAATAGGCTTCATGCCCTGCACAACCTAGAGAGGAACCAGAGCAGGATGGTTCGAGCTTTCAACAAGAAGGTTTACCTCCACTCTTTCCTTCATGTTGGCTTCGTTTTGGCCCTCAGAGCACCAATTATCCCCAGTAGGAAACCACCCAAGTCGGAGCCCAAATGGGGAGGGCCTTTCATTGTTCATAAGGTTTATCCCAATGGAGTGTACACCCTGGTGACCATGGATGGTGAGCATATAACTCCTCCCACCAATTCCAAGTTCCTCAAGAAGTACTTTCCTTGAGATTTCCATTCCTGCACGACCTTAAAATGTATGGTCCCACATGACCCTAAACTACATCTGGTCCCACATGACCTTAAACTGCATGCCCGTCCCCACTGCAAGAGGTTAAACTGCAAGCTGGGCAGGCCTTCCTGACCGAGGCCCAGCCTCAGGCCCCTTGTCCTTCTAGGGCCCTAGCCCAAGTTCTTACATGGAGGGTACGTTTTGGTGTGGGATTATGTCCTCGTTCACGTCGGGTTATTCACCGCACCGTACACCTCCCTTATCTGGGGTGTCTACCTCCTCTTCTCATCCCCACTGCAAGATGTTAAACTGCGAGCTGGTCAGGCCTTCCTGACCGAGGCTTAGCCTCATCCCCCTTGGCCTTTTTCAGCCTTTGGCCCAGGTTCTCTCTTATAGGATTCTGCAGCATGGTGGTGGATTATGTCCTCATGCACGTTAGGTTACCCACCATACCGTGTGCATCCTCGGATGAAATTCCCATCACCGTCCTACATGATGCTAAATTGTGTTGCTATAACTACGTGTTGCTTGATTCCCATTCTTATGGGATACGTAGGAAAACCTGAACACCTAGATTTCAAGTCCAGCCCCATCTCTTAAGATATCCCCCAATCTATTGGTCGCCTTGGCATCTTGTTCTGTCCCTTTCCACGAGGGGGATGTATAGGTGTGGTACAGGGTTTTTGGCGCCATGCCCCCTTCTCCTGGGAATCCGACATCTTTTGGATGCTCTCAAATTGATCCCCTAGACCATTTTCAGTGGTCTGCTAATGTGTTCATAGTACTTTGGTCTAGGATCTAGAGTTTCAAATTCAGCTTAGGCAAGTTCCGTTTACTTTTCAAGCTTCATGTTCCCCTTTATTCGGGCCCCCGTTATCTTTCACACCCGGATGGACCCCCAAAAGAACAGCCTGGATACAACTCTTAAGGGATCTCCTACCATTATGGGCCAACACCCCCGAGGGTTTCGGGTAGCAAATTGATAAAAATCCCATGTTTCAAACATGGTCATCGGTCGATACTCATTTTTTTGTCCCCATTTCAGGCTAACATGACAGGATGCTATGTTGTGAACATGGTCAGCAGTAATCCTTCGTCATCACGCTAGCCCCTTCAGGACCTGAATGTTGGTTGCATGATTCACATTATGTTCCACCCCATTGTTTCAAGGTGTAATCTTGACACACTTTTCACAAACCCTCAGTGCATCTCCACACATTAGGCAGACAAAGTTGCAATACAGCGTCTCTTGGGGATCCTGTGATTTGAACGCTATGACTATAGGTTGAGATCTTCTCTAAGAGTCATGCGCAACTTGACAATAATCCCTATGGGATATGTGGGGTCACCCAGACATTGCATTTCGGGCCCAGCTCAACTGGAGGCTAGTGTCTCCTTCCCCTTGATCTTTAGACCTTTGTCGGCCCCTTGGCCCGAGGCTCCTTTCCCGGAATCGCGTGTGGTGATAGTGTGGGACCATATCCTCATTCGCATCAGGTATGATTTATCACATCATGTGCATTCCCCCAGCTCAAAGCCATATGACCTTAAACTGTGCTGGTTGGTCCTACCGCATTACCATAAACTTTGATGATATCGTCCCGGCCGCACGATGAAAAACGGCACCGCATTGTGAGGACCTCTCCATAGAGGACATCACGTTGGGTATCGGTCATTTACCTTACCATTTTTCAACGCCCGTATATGGCTTGACTATTGTGGCGATGCCAGGAATTTCTACCCTAGGTCGGTCTCTCAACAAAATAAAAACCATTCACCTTAAAGGACAAACAAGATACATCCAATGCCACTTCTTTTGGTGTGAGGGCTAGACCCATATACCCCTTTCATCCCTTGCACAGGTACCATACCGTGTCGTTCCACCCTCCAAGAACTACATATGTCTTTATTCCCATCCTTATAGGATATGTAAGAGCACCCGAGCACTTCCCCATGGGCCCAGCCTAACATTCGTGTTTGGTCCCTTGACCAGAACACTTCCCTAGGGAACACATGGTAAGTAGGGCTTATGTCCTCATTTATGTCGGGTTTCTTAACCACCGTATCGTGTGTCTCCTACTCTCCTTAACCCTTAGTCCGAGTTATAAGACCTTAAACTAAGACCCCTTTTCAGAACTACGTGTGGCTTGATTCCCATCTTAATGGGATACGTAGGAACACCCGGTAATTTCGTCTTGGGTCCAGCCTCGGGAATCACAAGTCTATTCCCCCCCCCCCCTCACTTTCGGCCCTTTGGAATGACCTCTCTAGGAGTTGTGTAACTGCATTATTAGTCCCAAATAAGTCCAGGATGCCCCATAATGATGTTGGGAGGCAAGAATTCCCTCACCAGAGAGGTTCTGTCTAAAATTAGGGATGATCCGTGACTAGATTAATATGTCCTCCTAATATGCCTCTAACATGGTGGCGTAATCTTGGGAGTGTTGGATTCTATATGAACAGACTATCACTCTTCTTTCCACACTTCGTATTCCCCTTTATTCGGATCTTCATCCTGTTTCACGTTTGATGGGACCCCCTAACAGTATGGATGCTCGACCTATGGTCCGCCTGCTGTCCTGGGCCAACGTTCTGTAAGACTGGTCATGTTTGGAGGGACCCCATAACAGTATGGATGCTTGACCTATGGTCCGCCTGTTGTCTTGGGCCAATGTTCTGGAAGACTGATCGATGATATTTGAGTCGGGCCTCGTGTTGCGAACATGGTCAGCGGTCAGTTCTCATTTGTTGTTCCCATTTCAGGAAAACGTGATATGGATGGTGCATTTCTGCCATGGTCAAAAACTATCCTCTATCACCACGCCCCTCCCATAGTGTTTTGAATTTGGGTAACATGATTCAACTTTTTCATCTCCCTATGTTCGGATTGATTCTAATGCCCTGTCATTGCCCTGCTCGTGCGCTAGAGCATGTTGAGAAGATGATGTATTGATTGGTCTGAGGTCCTCTACCTTTGGTTGGGCCTCCCTCGTCTCCTTGGGAACCTGGGTTCAAATTTCTAATGCCCGGAGCCTGTTCGATGCTCTAGAAATCGAACGAAGTGATAGTATGAGCCTCCTTTATTTCTCACGACCCACATGATCTTAGGAATGGGTTTCTATTTATTTCAGTATTATGGTTGAGCATGTTTAACTAGAGGGACAAGAATGATTAAGTAAAGGGGAAAGTGAATAGGCTTGTCTATACATGAAATTCAGGAAAAAAGAAATAGAAAGCAGCGGAGCGGAGCGGGAAAGGTATAGGGTTTTGTCCAAAATAGGGCCCCCCTAAGGGTCAGCTTCCTAGATGGATCTCTCCAACGCTGCCACCCTTTCGCTGGTGGCCTCCAGGACAACCTCTCATCCCCTAAGAACTCTTTCTTCATGAATAGCCTCGGTGCGCAGCTCGTCAACCCTAGCATGTTCCCATGCCTGTTCGGCTTGGAGCTCGGTTATTTGACGACTCACTTCTATGAGTCGATCTTGAGAATACTCCAGTTGGGCCCTTAGCTACTCCAAAATCTCAGAGTAGTTTTCAATGAACACCTTTTGCTTCTTCGCCTATTCCTCGAGGAATCTGACCTCTTGTTCCGCCCTCAGAAAGGCCCAGGTACTCCTTGACTCCTCCTAGAACCAAATGACATCAGCGCGCCCGATGCTCTCCCACATCCTCTCAGCCATGTAATCATGGACCATCAGATGAAGACGTTGAGCATCCACCCCACCATCACACAGGAGGCATAGCCAGGGGTGGAGAGACCCCATCCACTTTAGCCATTCCGCTTGGGGATGATTGAGGAAACGTCTAATGCACTTCCATCCCTTTCATCACGTCATCCAAATCTCCTCGACCGCTTCTGAATTTGATTCATAAAATTCTTTAGGGTCAGCGGGCCGGTAGATAGAGAAGACAGCCAACAGGGCAGCAGCAGGGTCTTCCTCAGAGATTCCTCCCAGGGCAATTGGTTCTTCAACATCCGGATGACCTTACTCTCTCTCATCGGTTCTGGTGGCACCCGTATCGGCTTCTGGCCTTGCCCCGATTGTAGAACCGCCGATATCCACCACTCCTTGGTCACCGATCACTAGAGCCAACTCAGTTTGGGAGGCATGTCCTAGATGGGGTGGCACGTGTGTCATCGGCATGCTAACAGATGGCCCGGGCTCAGCAGCCCGACGACCCTCTAATGTTGTGATCATTGTACAGACAAGGAGTAACCTAATCAGTTGAGTCCTCAGACAGTGAGTATCGGTATCGAATAAATAGAACTTACAGGAATCCAAGGCATCGGCCTCTATTGCTCTGACCGCTACAGGGGTTGTCGCGGCGGGGGATCCCTCAGAACTTGTCATCTCAATAACGAGCGTTAGTGCCCCGCCTTGCCCTATTGACGTATCCTCCTCTCTTTCAGCAAGAGAGTCTTGGTCAGTGCTGATGTGCTCCTGAGTAAGACGAGGAATATGGATTAAGGGTTTCAAAGGAAAAATAATACAAGAGAAGAAGGGTAAGGGTCAGAGCCTACCTCGAGTAGTTCGGTCACATCCATGTCAGAGCCGACGATCTCACTGTTTTACCAGAGACTTCCTTGGTGGGATGCCCCTTGCGACCCTTCACCTTCAGGCTCCCCTTCTTCTTCTCCTTCACCTCCCCCTTCTCCTTCTTCCCACTCTCCTTTTTCGTCACCCTTCGATTCTTCATTGTCATCCTCCCCCGGCGGCATCCTCTCTGGATCATACTCCTGGCCGAGTAGCACCTTCACCAAGAGAGATGGCTCCACACGTCGACCTCACTGGCGTACGTATGTGTCCATGGGAATCAGGTATGCATGCCGCCGGTGGAAGTCCACTCTATCAGTGACCCGAACAAGCCTGACATCTGGCAGATGGATCCCTCCCCGCATCATCTTCTCCCAGAGAGATTCAGTACTCATTTACTGTCGTAGGGTTATCCAAGCCGACCACAGCGTAGGGAAGACAACATCTTGGGAAGGTTGAAGCATATATTTTATTTTCTTCCCAAGAAGTTATCTAGCTGCTCTGTGGGTCCCTCCTTCTGTAGGCAATGAGGGTGCGGTCGCGCCATGCGACACCCCTACTGCTGAAGTCCCATCTTGCACAGGCCCCATTTCCTGAGTCGCTGATGGACCTCCTCTCCTAGAGACACCCCCCTACTATCTCACCACTGAGGTTCCGCGCTGACAACCTTGAGCTACCGGACACACTTCCACAGAAGCCCCTCTAGGTATGCTATGGTCCAATGTTCAACGTACTCAGTTGAGAGGCCCGCATCAGCTCTAATGGGCGGAAAAGTGATGATATCATAAGAGCTGTGGGTTGTAAACATCAACCACAGCTGGTGAAGAACACAGGGATGTATCTCTTCTCAAACATCTATGTATATTATCTTCGGCATCCGCTGGAGGCATCCGAACTGCCTAGCAAACTGGGACGTCACATAAGTCTCGCAAAAAATCTTCCCATCAATCTGGGCCACGAGTACCCCTCCTCTGATGCTTTGGAAGTATTCCTTCTACTTCAGTGAGCCTTGATCATCGTCTACCAGCTGACTAGTTGGGGTGGGTAATGTATTGAAGTCTAAGTTGGCATGGTTAACAATCCTGATCTGTATCCCCTCCTCATTGAGCATCATTTGTGCGACCCCGACAATGTTCAGCAGAGAGGGTCACAGGTCGTCGCCTGGGGGACGAATGGAATTTGGGAAGGTGTAGCCGCCATAATGAGCCGCAACCCAGCCATGGAAGATCTGGAAGGGGCCACATACTCTCCGAGGTGATTCCCCTCTCGAGATGTGTCCCAAGAGGGCATACAGTTGGGCCAGCATGGGGACCCTAAGATTGAACCTTTTGTTGGAAGCCATGATGCCCTCCATCACCAAGGTCACGAGGTGAACGCCCATCCTTGCGTCCCATACCTGGAAGAGCCACCCACTCAAGAATGTGGCAAGGAATCCATCATATTGGACATTCAGGTCCTGAGACTCATTAATGTTGTAGCCCCATGATTGGTATTGCCCCGCCTCCAGGATCCTCCAGTAGGATCTAATCCTACTCCTCTGAACCGCAGTTGGACACCGCTTTCCCCGCCCTGGCGTCTTGAACTTTGGGTCCTTCTCCAAGAACAGGCTGAGTAGTCCTTATAGGCAATGTCCTTCAAAAATTCCTTGACCTTCAGCCTCTCCTTGGCCAACTCAAGTAGGTGCCACGTCAGTATGGGGGTTTGAGGCCTATCACCCCAAATGTTCATCGGTGGGAGGAATTAGTCGTATTGATGGCCCTCCAGAGAGATGCCTTGAATGCTTTGTATTTCCCATATACTGATTATGACTTCCCCTTGATGGAGATGAAATGTGTTGGTGTCAGGAGACCACCGAGTGAACAGCTCCGGTCTGAGCTCAGGTTGCCGGTATAAGTGGAACTATGATGTCCACAATGCCTCGAATAGACCAATGTGCGACAGCTCGGCCCGAAATGGGTATCATGTGTGGCGAACCCAGTACGCCTAGGCCCGCTCACCTGGTGAAGTTTCCCCCAGACTGCAGATCCCAGTCTTGCATCCATCCTTTGGTCTTGTCAGTGATGCTCTGAGAGAAAGTGCTCGCATAGAGGGCTGGTGAGTTCTTCGCAACGGGATCACCCCCAGCAACGGTCCTGGTCCTGGGATTCAGGACATATATATCCATGTGCATGTTTTCTCTGGCAGGGTGACTATTTTTGGTGATGTTGTATCAAATAAGGTCATCATTGTGGGTCACCCATGACTGCGGGGTATCAACCTCGAAGCCCGGCAGGGGAACCTCCTCCAGAATGTCAAAGTTCCTCAACAGCAAGTTATCTGATAAGACATACTATTTCTGGGTGGGAGTTAGAATGTTGAAGAGCATGTGGTTATTGGAGACCACCCTCTTTGCGCCATAAACCTCCAGGTTCGACGCCATCTCAGCTCTGCGCGCAGTGGCCTCCCCCTCATCAACCTAGTATGCATCCATCTTCTTCAAGTTAAGTGTTCGGAAATGGAGAAATCGGGGGCTTGGGAAAGGAATATAGTAGTCAGGCATGTAAAAGAAGATACTTGCGCGCAATCTCAGAGTGTTGCATGGAAAATCCCGGGTTTTCATGGAAAAGGCCGCTAAATATCGGCAGAATTCCGCATAGCCAAGATTCTCATTGTGAAGAAGTGGGAGAAATTTCACGCCTGAGAGCTTAGGGATTACCGTGTGAGAAACGCCGTATGGAGCATGGGGCCCATGGCAGATTTTATAGGCCAAGTCAAGGTTCTGGACCCGCGTGTAAAGAGTCATTCGCGCCTGACTGGGGGTTTTCGCGCCGCTCAAGATTTTTGCGCGCCAGCGGCTCATGGGTCATGTATTTCAGTGTTTCCCTCATAATCTGATCGTTGTGACTCCTCGCCGATCCAATTTTGAGGGGGGGTATTTGTAGACGCCAAAAAAATGATTAAGTGCCAGAGAAAGTTACGTAATGAAAAAAGCGAAGTCATATTCAGACCTGGAGGCCCGATCTAGAGGGCTCGGAGAGGTTGCATGCAAAAAAGGAGAAGCACGCGAAAACATTATGTCCTGCACAGAAGGCCCCGGGATTCATGAAAGGTCCTGGGGCCGGCATGAAATAATTTGGTGTCAGCACCCCACGCGGTTGACAATTCACGCGATTGTATCGTTCATGAAATTCTTTCACGAAAACCTGCCATTTCGCACCCCCATAGGCCAATAAATAGAAGGAGACCCCCTTCTTTTTGGGGATGAAGAATTAGAACTGCCTCTCGTGTGCGTAATTGGCATTTCGTGTGCATGCAATATGGAATTTAGGTAGGGTTTTTTTTCACGCCAATTTGCCTCGGGATCCACCTTCGCACAAGATCCCATGGCTCAGACTAAACTCCAACCCCTCAGGGTCTTCCCCCCAGTGCGCAATTCCTTCCATTGCGCGCAGGCCTGTCAGTTGCGCGCAATATTTGCATGCCCCCTGTCCTTACGCTCATCCCTTGCCACCCACATGTAATTCTTCCACCTTCTTCATAATCCATTCAAGTCATTCCAAGGCTCGTCCATCCTTATTTTGTGCAGCCCTAAGGGCTTTGTGTAATCCTTCGGCGCTTTTCACCTCAGTGCTCCCTAGGTATTCCATGTGCACGAGTCTAATTCCCTCCTTCCGGGTGCCATTTGTAGGTGTCCTGTGCACCCTGGGCATTCGCATCATGTATGGTTTTCCCGTACAGCCTTCTTGGCATGTACAAAGCAACTTCTAAGTCCCTTGGACAATCCTTCACGATGAGTTGCATCACCTCATGCTTTTTCGCATAGGCACACTAACGGTTATTTCTTCTTCGCATAGCCACGCTAACATGGACCCCTCGATGGTTCGCCCCAAGACACCCCATCAGCACGGCCATGCCGATGCCATCCCTCCCCCAAGGGGAAGAGGGCACTAGTTATGTAAGTCCTAGGGGTGCGGAGCCAACCCACCTCATCTGAGCTACAGGACGTTAAACTACTAAGCACCTCGTCCTCAACACACAACGTTAAATTGTGACTCGGCCCCATGCCTCGTAGGCAGGGTCCCCCTGCCTCGGATATTCTCCATGCCCACTCGTCTCCCTAAAGACGGTATCATCCCTCATAGGGGGTGATTTATTGAAGTGGAATTTTTCCACGGGGAAGGGCATCCGCCTTGGTGTAAGCCCCTATCCCTTCTTACAGAAGGTAGCACCCATGCACCTCCGTACTTCCCCGGCGCCAGGGCCAGCGGAGAGCATGATGGGAAATGAGACTTCTCCTTTCTTCAGTCCCAAATCCCTCTCCCGCTGTGATTTGTTGCCCTCGTGCCTTTGTCTTGGAGTATGTCTCGGCACCATGGGCCGCTCAATGTGTGAGCCCCTCTTCGTTTCCCACGGACGCACCCTTCGTGACGTGATCATCAGGTCCCCGCAACCTCTTGTTTCTCACACTTAGCATGACTCTTGTGAGCTTAGAGTGAGCACCAACCATGACACACCTTGGGTCTCCTCAGCACGTAAGCCCCAAATTCCCCCATCCCACATAACGTTAAACTGTAAACCCGAACTACTGGAACTTTGATCTGTGCTAAGGCATGGTACGTAGGAAGCCTCCACGAGGTTCAAGCCCCGCCACTATGGGTCGCCTCATAGCATAAGACCCATCCATCCTGAACTATGGGGAATTTGATCCATGGTAAGGTATGGTACGTAGGAAGCCTCCACAAGGTTCAAGCCCCCCCACTATGGGTCGTCTCAGAGCATAAGCCCCATCCATCTTGAACTAAAGGGACTTTGATCTGTGCTAAGGCATGGTACGTAGGAAGCCTCCACAAGGTTCAATCCCCACCTCTATGAGCCATCTCAGAGCGTAATCCCCATCCTTCTGGAACTACGAGTACTTTGATCTGTGCTAAGGCATGGTATGTAGGAAGCCTCTGCGAGGTTCAATCCCCACCACTATGGGTTGTCTTAGAGCATAATCCCCATCCATCCCGAACTACGGGGACTTTGATCCCTGCAAAGGCATGGTACGTAGGAAGCCTCCATGAGGTTCAAGCCCCACCACTATGGGCCACCTCAGTACGTAATCCCCAAATTCCCCCGTCCCACATGACGTTAAACTGTACACCCAAACTACAGGGATTTTGATCCGTGCTAATGCATGGTACATAGGAAGCCTCCATGAGGTTCAAGCCCCACCACTATGGGTCGTCTCAGAGCGTAATCCACATCCATCCCAAACTACGGGGACTTTGATCCATGCTAAGGCATGGTATATAAGAAGCCTCCACGAGGTTTAAGCCCCACCACTATGGGCCATCTCAGAGCATAATCCCCATCCTTCCCGAACTACAGGGACTTTGATCCGTGTTAAGGCATGGTACGTAGAAGCCTCCACGAGGTTAAAGCCCCACCTCTATGGGTCGTCTCATAGCGTATGCCCCATCCATCTCAAACTACAGGGACTTTGATCCGTTCTAAGGCATGGTGCATAGGAAGCCTCCATGAGGTTCAATCCCCACCACTATGGGCTGTCTCAGAGCGTAAGGCCCATCCTTCTTGAACTACGGGGACTTTGATCTATGCTAAGGCATGGAATGTAGGAAGCCTCCACGATGTTCAAGCTCGACCACTATGGGTCGTCTCAGAGCATAAGCTCTATCCATCCTGAACTACGGGGACTTCGATCCGTGCTAGGGCATGGTACATAGGAAGCCTCCACGAGGTTCAAGCCCCACCACTATGGGTCGTCTCAGAGCGTAAGCCCCATCCACCCCGAACTACGGGGACTTTGATCTGTGCTAAGGCATGGTACATAGGAATCCTCCACGAGGTTCAAGACCCACCACTATGGGTCGTCTCAGAGCGTAAGCCCCATCCATACAAAAATATGGGGACTTTGATCCATGCTAAGGTATGGTACATAGGAAATCTCCACGATGTTCAATCCCCACCACCTGGTCGTTCCAACCCCTTCACATCAGTTCACCAACTCTATGGGCTGTCTTAGAGTGTAAGCCCCGTACCCACTATGGGTTGTCTCAGAATGTAAGCCCCAATATATTTGGACACCCGGTCCATATTCACGTCGGTTCTCTGAAACCATTCCAGCGAACTACAGGGACTTTGATCTGTGCTAAGGCGTGGTACATAGGAAGCCTCCACGAGGTTCAAGACCAGCACTCATGTCTCTTCCTGACCTCTCCCTCAAGCCCATGTGTCTCAGAAATCTCGTGCCCTAACCCAGAGGTTCCACTTCCTCTGAGTCCCATCCATGGGTTCATTCTCATGGGTCACCTCTTCTGGTGTCCCACCATATCACCGAACTACACAGACTTTGATTCCCTACCACGAGGATACGTAGGAAGTCTCTCTGAGACACAAGCCCAAAGACTTCTTCCATCCTGATTCTTACCCAAGCCACCACATCCCGGTGGGATCATTCCATTTCATTCCCCTCCACGGTATCTAGGAAGCCTCCCATGTGTTGGCCCCAACATCGGTGTTCCCTCCAGGGGGTTCTTCAATAAGATCCACTCTAGCTAGTGTTCTGATCAGTCTGATCCATCTCTGCTAGACGTTAAACTTGTAGAATACCCTATGTTAAACATGGGAAGATAAGGAAAACCTCATATACATGCCTATGGAATATGGTTCTCCATGTTCGATGTGGGATGCCTCGATCTTCCGCGCCCTCGAGAATCCCTATAATAAGAGACAGAAGACAGACATGCTAGTTCCCCAGCATCAAGACATGCCAGTGATGCCCCAAAGTGACTATTCTCCTAACCAAAGGTTGCTGCCCTAACTATACCCCTTGGAAGGTCCTGATAGGAGCGGCGTAATTAACTGGTGTCCATGAAGATATGGCGTCGGGAATGGATTCACAAACCATGACTTAATCTATGAGGGAGACCCGAACTAGGTGACGAGATCTGAGGAGGAATCCACAGAAGGAAGAACCGACATCCCATCATCCTGGTTTCGATCAAGGAGTAGACATACCTGAATAAGAAATGGATGTCACCCGCCTTTGGAAAGCCAGAATGCGAGGCCACAGTAGCGCGTCCTCTGTGTGATGGATGCGCACGCGTCCCCGGAGAAATCATCGGAAATAGATCTATTTGATTACCAATTCTGAATCACATTTCACTTTCAAATGATTCACTTGCACTTGAAGTGACAATTCCATGCTTTAAATGAGATATTAATATTCTACTTCATTGTTGGTACCACCTTCTGATAACAGGAAGGAGTAAGGCAATACTGCCTTTTCTGGGGAAATAAGGACAATTCCTAACCTATATTTGTTGATTTTTTTCTTTTCCATTCCCTTTCCTTTTGAAATTATGGAGACACCATCAAAGTACATTTCCCGTGTTTGGGTATTATCTTGAATAGAGAAGGCCTCTTCATTAGGAAGTTCAGTATTCAATGATGTATCTTTCACAGATGGATTTTCAGCAAAGAAGTCGATTAGATCTTGGCCTTTTATTTCCTTATGGGGCTCAAACTGGATATCAAACTATGGAAAAATAACTACTTATCGTGCCAGATGCCCTGTAAGTATAGGAATACTAAGGATAAATTTGAGCGGGTTATTGTGAGATGAAAATTGGACCTCATGATGTTGCAGGTAGTGCCTCAATTTCTGAACTACAAAGATTATTTCCATGCACCATTTTTCAGTACTTGAATATTGAGTTTCGGCATCATGAATTGTTTGATTTAGATAGTAATGGTTTTTCTCATTACTGACATCATTCTTTTGGGCAAGGAAGGCACCCAATGATCGCTCTAAAGCCGTCACACAGAATATAAGTGGTCTTCCTTCAACAGGTGGAATTAATACTAGTGGACTCAAGAGATATTTCTTGAGGGTATCAAATTCTTCTTGGCAATCTTCATTCCATTGATAGGTGACTCCATTCTTCATTAATCTGGTGAAGGGAAAAAAATTCCTACCAAATTGGTGATAAAGCACCGAATATAGGCCAAGTGTCTTTGGTGTCCTCTTAATTCTTTCAAATTTTTAGAAGGTGATATTCCAATTATTGATTTTTTTCTCAGGATCAATTTCAATACCACTATGGCATACAATGAAGCCAAGGAACTATCTTGAGGTTACTCTAAAAGCACGTTTCAAGGGGTTTATCTTCAAACTGTGTTGCTGAATTTTATTAAATGTGGTCTCCATATCATACAAGTGATTGGAACATTGTCTGGATTTGACCACAAAATCATCCACATAATATTCAACAAATTTTCCTAAGAAGGTTTTAAAGATATGGTGCATGGAACGTTGATGCGTTTCACTTGCATTATTTAAGCCAAATGGAATTACCTGATATCAAAACACACCTTGAGGTGCTCTAAAAGATATAGATTCTTAATCCTATAGGGCCATATGTATTTGACTATACCTATAGTATTCATCCATGAAGGAAAGAGATTCATAGCCAGCAGTTGAATCAATTAAAATCTCTGTGATTGGAACTGGAAAATTATATTTAGGATAATTCCAGTTAAGATCTCTAAAATCAATGAAAACTCTGATTTCCCTTTCTTATTTTTCACAGGGACAATATTTTCCAGCCATTTGGGATATTGAACTTTCTTAAAAAAGTTAGACTTTATATACTTATCAACTTTAGCTTCAATTTTAGAAGCATGATTTGGGTGTGTTCTTATTTCGTCATGCTTGAATCCTTGATGTTCTCCTTGCAAACCCAAATGATGGGTGGATACATCAGGATTAAGTCCTGGCATTTCTGTATAATTCTAAGAAAATATATCTTGATGTTTCTTTAAAAATGAAGTATACACCTATTTCTCTTCCAAATTCATGACCGCAGTAATTATAGTGGGGTGTGGATCTTCGTCTGTACCCAGATTAATTTCTCTGAGCTCATCCATAGTTATAGAGACTCCTTCCTCAAATGTTAAAGGAGCATCCCTGAGATCTTCCTCTTCTTCTTCATTATGGGTAACTTCTTCTATTTCTAGTTTTATAGTAGATGATGAAACAAAACTTCCAGAGTTAGTAGAAGAGTCAGTATTTTAACATCTTGAAGAAGATGCCATCATTTCAGACCCTACTGATGATGAAGGGTATTTCTTGGGTAATAAATAGGAGATGATGTGTTGGGAATGAAAATCTTTGTCTTCCTCTATAATTTCTATAACTTATTCTATTCTTATTGATGGAGTATATACTTGTTTTAGATTAGTGGATGAAATGAATACATCTCCATTTAAACTTCCATTACTGTTTGGGAAATCAACAATTTCTCCCATTCTATCAGGCACTATTACTGCAATTGAGAGTATGGAATTTATAGGATGATTGCTTGGATTTGGGTTTACCTTTTCAATTTGGTTAATAGGTAACACATAATCTGTAATCAAATGTGTGAATGGGTTTGCTGGGATCTTTTCAAGTCCATTCAGAGCATTAATTCTGGTTATCTCCTTTGCTATGGACCTCGTTCCCTTTGTGCAATAAAACTCTGCCTCAATGTATTGATATTCACACGTTTCAAATAGAGTATTGTCACCGTAAAATGTCCCAATTTGACCATTGAAACATTACATAAGACATTGGTGGTATGAATAAGGTATGGTCGCATGTTGGTGTAGCCAAGGCCTTCCAAGAAGAATGTTGAAGGATATGTCCTAACGAACAACCATGAAATCGGAATTAGACACAAGATATCCAAACTAATTTCTAACTGTAATCTCACCAAGATTTTATTTCCCATTCTTGTCATATCCTTGCAAAATTAAACTTGAAGGAGATAAGTCATATTAATTCAATCCCAATCATCGAAGTGTATGAATGGGAATAAGGTTGACTTTGGAGCCATTATCAATAAAGACTCGTCGAATTTCTATGTCCTTGACCTTTCTAGATAGATACAAGGTTATAATATTTCAATGTACAAAATCATCTTCATCTTCATCTATAAAATATATGATTTCATGACATTCTGCAGGATCATTCTCTATACGGTAAACTTCAGCAACAACAACTTCTGTTTCAAACTCTTGAGAACTTAACAAATCCTCAATAAGTTCTTCTTGAAGATCTTTTGACAGACTTAAAGTATCCATAATTGAAAACTTGGCCGGTACTTGGGCCAATTGTTTCAAGACATAATACTTTCGGTCTAAAGGTCTGTGTTTCCCACCATGGAGATGTGGTTTTGTAGGTGCCATGAAAGTTGATTCTTTTGATGTAGATATACCATGTTTCAGAGAAGAATCTAAAAATACTCATGGATTTGGTATATTAGACTGATTAGATCTATTTAATTACTGAGAGAAAGATGTTGTGACTTCTAACTAGTCCTCCAAAGTAATCATGTTAGGATTGAACTTGTCTTTCATGGAAGAATCTCCTTGTTCTTGTTGAGCCTTCTAAGGATATCTTCCACGAGTTTTCACTGCATACATGATTCAAGTAGGGGTAGAGTTAAAATAGTGGCTTCTAGAATACCCACTTCATCCCCTGTATCGTTGACCTTGGCCTCTTTCTTTAGTTCCCCATTTAGGTACAAGGAACTCGGGCTCATTATAATCAGAATCACCATTGGCATAGGGATCTTTTAAGTGGATGACGTTGACAGAACCAAAGATCAATTCTTCATATGATGAATATTTTTCCTGAAAGGTTGGTTCTAGTTGTACTTTTTGTCAGGGCGGTGCTCATACTTTTGAATCAGATGGCATGAAATATGCCAAGGTCAAGGAAAACTTTGTCCTTAACATGAGATTATCTTCTTATAACTACTCTTTATCTTTCTAATCATGTTGCTTCTTTGAGGATTGAACTTTTGATGAAGATGGTTTTTGTTGTGGCAGAAGTGGAGGAAGACACAATTAGTTGTTTAAACTATTTTCATAGAATGGAATGAGTTCGGTTGATCATTTTTCTGATTATCCAATCATCACATTTCTGCACATTTTTACTTTTTACTTCCTACCACTCACCTTCTTCCTCTGGATCAGTAGCAGTAACACGTGCTACTTGAGCTGACAAACTTTTCAATTTCACTTGTTTAGAGTCTACCATTTTTTGAAGGAGGTCTTTGAAAACAAAACACTCTTAAATGGGATGACCCAACATCGGGTGAAAGGGTAAATAATTCATAAGATCTTCATCTCCTTATTTTTTTGGTTTCTTCGGCCTTGGAAATTGAACCAAATTGTTCTCCAGAGCTGAGATGATGTAACCGAGAACTTGGTCATTCTGGAAGGAATAAACTTTGCTCTTTAATTCCTAAAATTGTTTCTTCCTTTGATCTCTTTGACCATATTGATGAGGAGGTAATTTTTGCTGATAATCTAGAGGTGAATCCCTTCGATAAGATGAAGTTTTTGAAGTGGAAGCAGGTACAGGTACTTGCTTGATTGTAATGGTAGTAGCCTCTTCATTACCTATTCTCCCTCCCAGAGCTAATGGAATTACATGAGTTTTAGCCTTAGTTTCTATAATAGAATATTCTATCTATTGAGAAATTGAAGTAAGTTCTCAAAACACACCTATGTATTTTATAGGGATTGGTGGTGTGCGTAACTCATCGCATAGATTTACCACACAAATTGGCAGCAACTCTTCTTGAGGGAGTGATAGACTTAAAAAATATGTTAATCCTTTCCATTAAGAAGGGATGAAGTTTAAGGGATTACACCAGTATGGATTCCCTAAAATTTATCCTGATATGGGAGGGAGATTTATATTTTTCTTTTATGGAAATGAAAGTGTGAAATTTACCTTCCCTACCAGATATCTAAGGTTATGTCTCTTTGAGAAGGGATAGGTCGAGACCTAAACCCTAATTATCAAAAATATGGAACTATCCAGCACTATTCTAGGGAGAAAGGTCTATCTGATTGAGGATATACAAACCCACATACACTCCATGAATCCTAACCCCATTGTGAAACAAATGTGAGAAACATTGTACTGTGGATATACAAACCCAAATAGAAGACATGCTGATGTGTACTTTCTAAAGGTTTGATAAGTTAAGAGGTCTTGGGGGAGGATTCCACTTAGTCCCTTTCAGATAAGGGAACCAAGGAAGGAGATACCCTTCCATGAATGGCTTTAAAAGAGGGTACTTAAGTTGATATGTAGTATTTATACCAATCTCTGTTGTGTAGTTACCTCATTCAAGTGTGTCGTGTAAGTACCCTGCATTGTTGTGTTGTGAAGCTATACCATGAAGGTGTATCGCACAGGTGTACCGTGTAGGTTTGTATGATGACAAAAGAATATATTTCACATAGGGGAACCAAACCTATGAAATTTTTTTGAAATACTTTCAAAAAATTCTTATACTATTTGATTATCTCTTCTCTCATACTTTAGAGAGCTAACTGAGACAATTTGATGGATCTGGGTGAAAGAGCTATGCAATGGGAGCTTCAGAGAGTCTTTTAACATTTTCAGTCCTTGAAATGGAGAGCCTAAGGGTCCTATTTATAGTCATGGATGGGATCGGGTCAAAGGAATTTTGTCTAGAAAGATCCTCCGCATAGGCCCTCCAAGTAGGTATGTCACGTAGGGGTATAGAAATTATCCTATCGTGTAGGTATGTCGTGCAGGTCTGTCACGCAGCCCTTTGGAGGGTTTTTATTTCCTTTGAATTCTTCAAACCTCTCCTTGGGATTTTGAAATATCCAGGGCTATCTTCATAGTATTTTTGTATTCTTAAGTAGTTTCAACTCCCCTCACAAAATTTCATGCCCAACGGTGTTACCCATGAGCTTCTGGGCCTCACTAGAAAGTTAGTGGGTGCATGCAGAATACCTAAACCTACAAACCTTCCACCAGTTATCCAGTAGACCCTATAGACATGAATTGTTTTTCCATACAACACATGTTAGCTAGTATACTTCTATTTCCACCAACTACCTAAAAACCATCTCCCAATTTAAGTACAACCCAAAATTTTGAAAAAATATCAGAATAAAAAGAAGCTCTATACTAGTTTCTACATACCAAGGTGTGACAATTCTCCCCATGATAAAATCTTCATGTCCACAAAATACTCAAGATCACAAAATCAAGAAGATATATGACCCTTGTTTCATCATCAAGTCATCACGCTCCTATGTCCCACGGTTTTCCCTACCATAATTTCATGTCACTTGAACCAATGGGATACTTTTCCCACATAGCACATTATCTTATCTGTATTTTATCTAAATAGGGCGTTCAACTATAGAGGTTTTTAGTTCAATCTCAACATCCTCATACTAGATCACGTGGGACAGATTTGGATTATACATATTCAATTGGGAAACATGGAACTTGTTATGGATAAGAGTCAAATGATCATGTAAGTCTAGTCAATAATCCACCATCCTGGGTCACTCTACATCCTCAAATGGGTCAACATAATGAGGTGTTAACTTACCCTACTTTCCCAAATGTCTATATCTCAACCAAGTTGATACTCTAAGAAATACCCAATCAACTACCTCAAAATCCAAAGAATGATGATGCCAATCAATATAAGAATTATGGAAACTCTGATCTATCTCTAACATCATCTTGAAAAAAATCACAACATTCATATTCTATTGAATGATTCTCGGTCCAACCAAATAATGTTCCTTAAATTCTTCCCAAAAAAGAGGTGATCTACAAAGCCTCTCAAACAAAGGATAAAATGGATCCATCCGAATAGAATCCTAATAACTATTATTATAGTAAAATTCCACTAGGGGAGATATTTATACAATAATTTACTGAAGTCACGTACACATGTATGAAGTGTGTCTTTAAGAATCTTGATGGATCACTTAATATGACCATATTTCAGGGGATGATAAGTCATGATCCACTTAAACTGAGAACTCATCACTATCTATAGTACACTATAGAAATAGGATGTAATTTAAGTGTCTCTATAAGATATGATAGTAAAAACCTCCCCATGAAATCTAATGATCTCTTATGTATACAAGCACCTAAGGTCCTCAACCTTTGCTAAAACTATAATTGGTAGGAAATACATTGACTTCATGAGTTTATTTGTAATCACACATGTCGAATACTTACCACTAGGAGTCTAAGTTATCCTAATCACAAATTCCACTGATGTATAATCACATTTTTATACTGGAATGGGTAATATTTTTAGAAAACTAATATGCTTCTAATGTTCCCCCTTAATTCTCTAACACTTAAGGCACTAAGACACAAAACCTATAATGAATCATCTCATTACTAGCCACTAGTAATGATGTATCATGTGATGGTATACCTTGTTATCTCCATGGTACATAATCCAACTTGATTGGTTTTTATTATCCAAAAACTACAACCTCAAATATATTAAAACAACCATCCTTCCTTGAAAAAAAACTCAATCTGAAGACCAAGATCACTCACTCGAGGTCTCCCCATTATAAGGATTCCTAGAACATCACTAACACTCTACATCCTTAACCTTTATAAGTAAAATACAATCATCTATAGATGATTCAAAATAAGAATATTCTAAGAATACATGTAATCTATATCTCCCTTTATCCAAGTGCAGCTCTGAAAACAAGCTCATTAAGCACCACTCTTCCACTGATTCATTTACTACCTGTGTTAGTAATTTTATGCTCAAAGATTCTACAACTACATTACCTTTTCTAGGGGTGTAATAGGTATAAAAATCAAAGGTCTAAAGATATTACATTGTGCATATTTTTCTCAAATTCATATCCCTCTAAGTGAAGATATAATTTAGAATATTTTGGTCTAAATACATTATGAATCACATAATGACAGAAATTATTTAGTGATTTCATCGTTGCTTCCAACTCAAGATCATGGATAGGATTTGTCTTCCCAGGAAGGAGTAGTTGATAAGATCTATAAACTTCTACATGTCTACCTTGTATCATAGCACAACCCCAACCCATACCTAATCCATTATAGTAAACATCATAACCAACATATATATCATGATGAATCAAGACTAGAGATGATGTCAATCATAATTTCAGCTCCTAAAAATATATATAGAACTAATAACTCCCAACAAAATTTACATCCTTATGGTTTAACTCTATCATAAAGGATGCAATCTTAGAGACATACTAAACAAAGCACCTATAATAACCAGATATCCCCAAGAATATCTGGATTCCTAATATATTTCTTACTTTCTCCTAAGAAATCACTATCTAAGTATTTTTAGGGTCAACTGAGATGCCCTTATCCAAAA
Source organism: Viscum album (assembly GCA_963277665.1). Classification (NCBI taxonomy): domain Eukaryota; kingdom Viridiplantae; phylum Streptophyta; class Magnoliopsida; order Santalales; family Viscaceae; genus Viscum; species Viscum album. Next base: position 1,245,512,703 of record OY728153.1, read on the forward strand.
TCACATGGCCTAGAAATTTTACTTCTTCAATCCAGTATTGAAATTTTGATATCTTATTATACAGATGAATCTCTCTTAAGATTCCAAGGATTATGTTCATATGGCCAGCATGATCCTAGTTTGATCTATAGTAAACAAGAATATTTTACCAATAAATAACCACAAAATAAACCAATGTTCAATGGAATATTAAATTAATTAAATCCATAAACACTAAAAGAGTGTTAGTAAGGCCAAAATGCATAATTAGATACTTTTAATTCCTATAACTACTCTTTAATTTAATCTTAGGAATATCATGCACTCAGAATCTCAACTGATGGTACCCCAATATCTAATCAATTTTCAAAAGCCACTGGTATCCCTTGAGATGATCAAAAAGGTAATCAATTATATTAAAGAAATATTTTTTCTTCATTATCACCTAGTTATGTTTTTTGAGTAATCAATACAAATTAAGATAATCCAACCAATATTATTAACCAATATCTCTGGCGATACCCAAGGTGAAACACAAGGATCAATAAATCCATTAGACCCAAGATTCTAAATTTGAACCTTTAATTATTTAAATTTAGTGGGTTCAATTCTATACAAAGGTAGATAAATGGGTTTCATCCCTGCAAGTAAGTCTATAGAGACCTCATCTTCCCTATGAGGTAGTAACCCATAAAAGTTGGTTGGAAAGATGTTGGAATACTCACACACAACTAGTAGACGAGAACCACTAAAAATGGATCAACAACATTATAAAACAACATTTAAAACTGGAAGAAAATAATTTAAAACCCATGATCAATGGGACCTTCTCTTCTTAATCTCATATCCAAATAACCCTATAATACATGAGTGACTACATTGGAAAAAAGAAATTGTACCCAATGATGATAGAAATCGATCTGAGATTTATAGATAATCATTCAATTCATGAAAATGAAAAGATAAAATATTTCATGATCAATAATTAAGAATTATCTTACAGTTTAATGGTCAATTATCATCACCTAAAACTCAAGACATTTAAATCCCTACTTTGAATTCTTTCCTAAAGGAGTGAAAAAGATTCATCAAGAAGGGAATGATCTCTGAATGCAAGCCCAAAATATCAATCAGCTTGAATAAGATAATGGAATGATATTCACCAGTATAAAATAAATCCATAACCATATAAAATGAAATATATATCATACCTCTCATGGAAATCAATCCTAACTATAACTCCTCTATTTCACACTTAGATACATAGAGATGTCCATCCTCATCCTTCTCCTTCTTCATTACCTGAGCTTCACCCTTAGCATGAGATTGAGATCCAACCCCTTTTATTGCAACAGGTATAAACTGAGTACCCTTAGTAAAGGTGGATCCAGCTCTACTACCCTGGTATATTCTCTCAAAGAAACTCTAAATATGACCAGATTCCATACAATTGTGACTCACTCTAGGTGATGGCTTCTAATAAGGTTTGAGGTGTCCCTTTTTCCCACCATGTCTACCTGCTTCTATGATTGATGCCTGTAAGAGTCCTATTTTTCTAGATATAACTGCCTCAGCCATATATTCTTTGTCCACAACCTCTGTGATGGTGGGTAGTCATATAATAATCATCATAGACCTAATATCATTACTCAAACTCATCTCAATTTTTTTTCCTTGAGATCATGTTTGGAAAAAAAATCTAGAGATAGGTTCACCAACTCAGAAAAATGATTAGAAAACTCCTTAATAGAATGATATCACTGTTGTAAAGTAAATAACTCTCATTCCTTCACCACCCTCGGTGTATCAATATAAAATTGTTGATTAAATTATTTATTAAAGGTATTCTAGGTGAGATCTTTATGAAACATGGCTTGAAAAATGGATTCCCACAACTTCCTTCCCATCCCTTTAAGAATATTAGTAGTGAAACCAACTTTGGTGTCTTAAAGATTTTTCAAGAAGTGTAATGTCCTATCAATCATCTTGATCCATTCTTATGATTCATGTGGAAGCTAACACCATGAAATATTGAAAGATTCTACTTAATAAATTTGGAATCATGGTACACCTTCTATCCTGGTTCAAAATTGGAATCTTTTCCCGTAGACTATATAATTCAAACTATAGTTCCCATCAAAACCAATTCAACATGAGGAGTGGATTGTAGGAATTTCTTTGTATCTTAGCTCCAGTAATCAAAATTATTCTTCTTTGAGGAGTAATGGTTTGTAAAAAAGGGTATGTAAACTATATAAAATAAAATTTTATTTCTTTATCATAAACCCAATTAAAATAACAAAATTCAAGAGACTAAACTATAAATAAAGAAGTTAGACAACTTTGGGACTTTCCATGGTAACTAAAGGCTTATCATGAAGGTGAGTGAGCCAGATACACTCACATGCTACCTCTCAAGTTTTGATAGTCCTATCTCTAGTTTATCAATAAAATCTAAACATAATAAGGTGATATAAAATCATGAGTGTGTGTTTTAATTCATCATGAGTCTCTCATATCAATTTTTAATAGACCAACTCAAGTCAACTAATAATGTCACCCAAATGTCCTTCCAAAATGCCTAAAAAGATTTCCCATTCATCATGGGATGGAGACAAGCACTAGGGTGTCATAAAAAGAAATGTGGGAATGATTTCACCCTCCAACTGACATATGATAAGATATGAACAATCATATTATCAAAAAAAATTAGTTGAATCGATATTATGTAGTTTTGTATGGGATGAGAAGTCTGAGGGGAAGAGGCACTAGACCTCGTGGGAGAGGATGGCAAGACCCATACATGAAGGAGGGATCAACTGTAGAAGCTTTAAGATCACTCTCCAAGGCTCGCATGCTAAGATGGCATGGGAAATTCTTAAAGAGCATACCTTATGCGGCCAGAGGATGTCTCAGATTAGTGGGAGTAACACGGAGGTTTGTAGAGGCTATGTTACTCCTCTTTGGTCGAAAATCCATCCCCTACTTCTGACCTTGAAACAGAGCTCGCGTTGGATAGTGGGAACAGGGGAGATTCTCTTCTAGAATAAGAACTGGTCAGGCTCTGTTCTTGCCTTCCCAGGGTTCCCGGCTCCTCTGATCACAATTAAGGAAGCCTGATGTCACCCTCGTTTCAACAAGGTGGTTCTGAGCGAAGACTAGCAGGCCCTATTTGATTCCATTGAGCTGAATGATGAGCGGGATAAATGTGTGTTAACTCCCTCCTCATCGGGCCTCTTCAATAGCAGAGATTTTTGGAGGTTTCTACCCTCACAGGGATTTTTGGATTGCTGGAACGATGTGGCCTGGTGTCACGAGATTCCTTTGAATCTTAACTTCCTCACCTGGCGTATCAGGAACCACGCCATCACGACGGATTAGAATATAAAAAAACTGGGGATCAACATGGCCTCTGGATATCATTGTTGTAGATAACAGAGAGAGGAGAGCTTTGTGCACTTGTTTTATGAGGGTGAATGGGCTCAAGCAGTGTGTTCATTCCTAGGAGGCTACTTGGATTCTTCTTCTCGAGAGTAGGATGAGTCCTCTTTCTTGGAGAGATGGTTCAACAGTTCATTGGGGAAGGAGAAGGAACGGTTGGCTCGTGCTTCATCCCTCAATGTAGGGTTTTGGTGTATCTGGAAAGCCAGAAATCAGGCTCGGTTTGAAGTTTCTGTGCCCACGGTGAGGTCCATTACTGCGTGTATTCTCTTCCTTCTCCTAGACTCAATTTTGATCAACAAGGAATGGCAGGAGGATTCTCCCTTCCCATACATGCAGGGGCCTGTGTCACGCTCTCCTCCCTCATCCACTGGACCTTATGGTAAATGGATCAGATGTATTCCCCCTGCCTTTGGCTATAAACTCAATACTTATGGGTCTTGTTCTGAAGGGGTGATTTCGGTAGGGGGGTGTTGTGAGAGGAACAGAGGGAGGTGTGGTGTTGGCCTTCTCTTCCTCCTTTGGTATCGGTACCGCAATCCAAGTAGAGGCCCAGGCACTTCTCACTGGGCTTTCTGTGTGTATTCAGGAGAATGTGGTCATTTCTGAGGTGGATTTTGACTCCTTGATTCTACATGATTACTTGAAAGGCAATTGTTCTATACCTTGGTCTATTTCCTATAGTGTCAGGAAATGCCTTGGTATTCTTCGACACAACATTCAAGTGTCCCACACCTGCCGCGAGGGGAACAAGGTTGCGGATTATTTGGAATTTTTGGCTGATCATAGGTCTACCAATAGTTGTCTTTTTCAATTTAACAGCTTAAAGCCAAAATGCGTTAATTTGATTATAGGGGATGCCCTTGGTTTTCATTACTATAGACCCCCCTAGTTTGTCTTGTTGAATTGTTTCACTCTTTAATAAAAAATTTATTTTGATGGATGGATTTTCCCATGTATTATACTTGGCTCTTTTTTTGATTTTTAGAGCAATGGACCCTTAATAAGGGTAGAATTATAATTTATCCTAGTAAAAAACCTTGGAAAGAATTCATGATGGTCCTATTGTTCTTGATATTTGAAGTTTATCCTTTGGTGTATATTTGGTGAGATTCTATTTTGGGTGTATTTTTTGGGATATTAAATATTTATTAAATGAATATAATTTATTATTGCATGTTTTAATGATGATATCTCTTAAATAGATCTACAGATGGAAATTTAGACTTTAATGTTGAGTCCAAAACTGAGGGGTTCACCTAGGAGAGGTATAAACTTATATGGGTTCCAGGTCCTAGGCTCAACCTTTTATGGGAATTTTTTCCCTTATCCCCTATTATCCTCCCATATTCATGAGACGAAGGGAAACCCTTCCCCTTATTTACTTGCCTAAAATGAGGGAGGATAAGGAGGGAAAGGGAGGAGTATCTTTTTCAAAGGAGGCTGATCAAAGCTGAATCGAGATGATGTGGCTTTGGAGTATACATCGTTGATGTGCAACCTTAAAGATTTAGTGATTCTCCATGATGTAGAACTCATTATATTTATTTTCACATCATCCCCAATTATTATACATTTTGAATTTTTATTATCAAATTTGGTCTATTATGGATAGATTAAGTCCTATAGGGGGATGATTTATAGTAAAATGGGTGATTTAAGTAGTTCATGGGGGAACTTGCTTTAGAAATATAGATCACATAGTGTGTAGTTCTATTATGAATTCCATCTAATTTATTAGTGTGGTGTTGGTTGAGTATGGTGACTACATGAAGTGTTTTTCATATAGACACACCATATAGGTATGTCGGGTACACAACTTGGGGTGTGGCCAATTAGACAACCAGATACCTTATGTGGGGTATATGGCATGAAATAGTACACAATATGTTGAGTTACATGGAATGGATTGAGCAAGGTACATGAATTATAACCCTATGTGGCTTACATATCTTGTGTTCTATGAGGCACACCATGTAATTAGGAGATACATGCTGAGCCTAGTGGAGGTCCATGCCCAAAGTGATTCATTGGGTTCAAAAACCATGTACATCAAGGTACGCACATTATACTTTTCCTTTATAAGGGGTTTTCATGATTTATCTCCTAGGAGATAGATTTGGAAAAATAATTAGTCCATTCTGATTTTCCTTTTATATATAACATGATGGTGGGGTCTCCATTGTTATCAATTCCCACTAGCAAGATAATTTAGGGTTGGTTGTAGATCTTTGCCTCATGGTGATGATGTTGAGATGTAGGTGATCATCTAGGGAAGTTTCGAGGATGGGAAACCCTCGAAAATATTTAGATGATGTGGTTTTGGTATGTCATGAGTATTTATATATTGGTATTCTCAAGGAGTTTTTTTGGTTGGGGTCATTTGATGATGAAGGAGTCATAAAAATTTGTTCAAGAAAGTATTTATTGGTCCTCTCTACATAGAAAATTATCTCAAAAGAATGTATATATTGATGTGTAATATATGGATATTCCCTCCTTCTCATGAACCCTTATGATGATTGGGGGCATGTGGTATGGATAAGACAATATGGAGTTAGTTGTACACTACCATTACTCTATAGTGTTAGTGGCTAGTATCTGTTGTAGAGGATGAATGTTCTGTCTCCTTAGTATCATCACATTAATTACTTTAGGAGATGGTGTAGGAAATTATGAAAGTGTTCTGGTTGTCCCCTTTCACTAAATCATAGGTTTTTATGACTAAGAGGTGAGAGTAGTATGAAGATGAGATTTGGGAACCCCCTTCGGGCTTGTATCAAGAGATAAGGTGCGATTCATCCATTATAATGATGGATTCGGTACTCTCCAGGAGTTTTTGGGTGTGATTCCTCCATGATTATTTAGGGTTTCTTAAAGATCCCTTATTTTGGTGTGGGTTAACCCATACATGAATGGTGATAGTATTATCCTTAATCGATATTGGCCTTTATCAAGGCATGAGGTCCTCCATTGGTTCATAAATCCCGATATCAGTATGTATTCTTTGACAAGGAATGGTTTTAATATCCATATATTTTTTAAAATAACGACAATGTTCAGTAACATATAAAATACGCAACACTGAGCATAATCGAATTGTAAAATATTATTTTTTTAAAATGTGACCATTATAACCTAACTGTTAAATTGTTATAAATGAATAGGATTAATTAATTATATATATATATATATATATATATATTGGTTCTAATAAATAAAAATTTATTTATCTATGCTTAGGAAATAAGAACTCAATTTTTACTAAAGCCATTTTATTCCTTAAAGATAATTTTTGTTCAAAAAAATATTTCTTTTTGTGATAAAATGATATAAGAAATTTATGTAACTTTTATAAATTTTCTATTATATAATAAATATAATTTTTGAAATTAAAATATCAAAATTATCCTGTGGTGAAATTTTAAAATTTTTCTAGAAATTATTATTTTCAGTGAATAGTGAAAATACTAATTTTTATTTAAAACTATATTTTATTTTAAAGTATTTTTAACGTAAAATTATATTTTGGATCGGTTTTAAACTTTCATTAGTTTATTATGAATTAAAATAATCCAATTATGGTTTTTAAAAATATTTTATAGTTGAATTTAGTATAAAAACATTTTATATTTAAAAATGCTATTTTTCTGAAAAAATATTTTTTGCCACATTTTTTCCATTTTGATTTAAAATAATATTATTCTACTTCTTTGTTTAGAATTTTTAGAAATATATTCCATATTTGGAAGTAGTATGTAAAAGTTTAGTAAATGGGGTCTTTATTCGGTATGAATAGTAACCATAATAATTTTTATTACTATGGTAAAGGGTAAATCAGATATTTAAAGTTAAAAATAAAATGATAAGGACTAGAAAATGATCCTAACATTTTCCCTAATTTTATTATATGATCTCATTTCATCCATACTCATCCAAGATTTTATTATATGAAATTTTTTCGATTTCGATGTGATTATGACCATTATAATATTTTATGTAAAGAAAAGTAAACAATGTCACAGTCTTGTTTTTAATAACTATAATATTTTTACCATGGAGATAACCAGAACATGTAATCAGTTAAAAATACTATTTTTAAAATATAAATGGTTTAGTTTCATAATGGTAATTTATTTTTTATTTTTATTAAATAAATAATAACATTAAATGTTTACACAATGCTAACATAGTAATTATTCAATTAATGGAAAAAATAAAATAAGAATATTAAAATTATTAAAATTAGTATAATTTAAAAGAATTAATGTGACCCATTAATTTTATATATAAAAATAACATGTTAATGATGTATTAGAATAGTTTTTCAAATTTCACTTATTTTATTAATGTTATAAAAGTCAAAGTAAATGAATAGTTCTAAAATTTATATTATTGATATTTTATAAAAATAATATTTTATTAAAAGATATAAATTTCTTAAAAAATTTATCTTCATCCAAGTGATTTTTATATGGTTGAGCATATCAACTGTGGTCTATTTATGGTTTGTCTATCCAATTATAGTAACTATCAAGACCCTCAAAGAGTAAAAAACCTTGGTTTTGTGGTAAGTGTGAAAATTGTTAATGGGAGGTTAGAAATGATAAGGGTAAAAATTTGATCCAAAGATGTCTAAATTTTATTTCATGATATTATTTATACTCATAATCATCTTATATTCTAATATTATCAATTTGGATTCATTTTGAAATCAAAATTAATTTATATTAATGTAACGAATCATACCTTCCTAGCCTGTTAATTTTCCAATTTTGGTGGTTGGAAGTGTTTGGGAGGAGGCTTGAGGAGGTTCCAGGATTTTTCCATGGAGGATGGAGGTGAAATAGAGGTGCTATAGGAAATACACACCGTGTATTGTGTACATGATATATAATGGTTGTTCACAACTTGTGTAGCTAGATGGTTTATGGTTTGTTTATGGGTAAGTGGGGATTCATGAGATGGATTACAAATTGTGTAAGTGGTATTCACGAAGTGTATTAAATAAAGGCTTATGTGATTCCTTTTTTGGTGAAATGTGGAAATTTTGGAAAAACCAATGATTACACGTCGTGTAAAATTTACAAGATATGAAACCTATGGGATTATAGGTTTTAAGGTCTATTCTCAGCTGAATATTTATTCATTGAGTCATAAATCCTTCTCCCTCATTTTTTGATGAGCCCTAGGTGCCCTGAGAGGATCTTCTATCCTCATTCCTCCCGCTTTGGTTTGTTGGTTTTGGTGGATCCCCTTTGGAAATATTTGGTGAGTTCTTATTCTTTTATCGTGTTTTTCTTTAGTTATTATCTTGGGGATTCATTGAGACAATTTTGTTTTGGTTTTGGGTATGATTTGGGATAGGTTTTGATAATATTTGGGTGTAGTGTAGGTTGATCCTTGGATTCTTATAGTGCGGTTAAGGTTTTTGGGTGCTTCTTCTTTTCCCTACAGAGCGCAATGAGTTGGAAAAACTTATTTGGGGTAGGAAATCCCTTATTTCTCTTTATTGTGTAACATGTGGGATGGGTTTAATCTTGTTCATATATGATTTATGGTTTTTCTAGCTTAATCAAAGATAAATAATTGGTTAATTGAAATTGAAGGGTTGTAAGGGGAATGTTTCACATGTTTTTACAACTTTGATATGATTCTAATATTGTGATTATACTGGCTTGATGCCCTACTAAAATTATAGTCATTGGGGGATTTATTTTCATTGGATGTTATGTATTGTGACTATTGTGTCTCTTGTGATTATTATGATGTCATACTAAATTAGAAATTAACTAACCACTTATATTTGGATGATGAAATGGTTGCCTCAGGGTTTATGTCTTGTGTGATAATACCCCTAAAATATGTGATTAAAGCCATTTTTTAAATATATAAATTATCCTTGATGTGTTGTTATGTGTTTCCATGATTATTGGGAGGCTATGTGTGGTTATGATGGGGTTTGGGATGATATGTGGTTGTTTTCCCATGATTTTAGGGAGACAAGGTAGTGGTTGTTTGGTCATGATTCTGGGGAGGCAAAGTGGTTTGTTTGGTTTTGCTTTTGGGGCAGCATGGTGATGGTTACTTTTTGTAAGATGCCCAGGTAGTGATGGAATAAATAATAGATTATTAATTATTTAAATGGATAGGGTTTGGTTTAGTTAATGGGATAGAAATGGATAATGAATTAATAAATGATGGGTTGTGTGGTTAAATGTGGATGATGTTAAATAATGGAATTAATAGTTTGGATAATGGGAATTGGCTGGAAATTTGAAATGGGTCTTGTGGATTGTGTGGTGTTATGCATTTAAAGGTGGCAGTAAAAGTGGTGATGTTGTGATTTGGTTAGTTTTTGGTTGTAAAACCATATGTTGGGCTTGTGTGTGGCTCTATTTATATTCTTGTATATTCCTTATAATTTTTATGCACATCCCCACCCACATCAATCACTATGTGTCGACACCTGCATAGTCTTCTGGGGATGTTTTTTCTGACATCCAGTGAGGCGGACAAATGGATGGGTACCCTATATTTCCCACTCTCTCCTCTAATAAAGGTATGTATTTCATAGGATGTTATGAATGGAGGTCTTTTGGTGCACTAAATGGTGGTTGTGATAGCCCAGGTGTCTTCGGGTGAGTTACGATGTGGTCATGCTTAGGGGGCAGTGATCCTGGGTGTCTTTGGGTGAGAATTAACAAAGCCCAGGTGTATACGGGCAGGATAATTTGGTATTAGGTGGATTATAGTGGGGATCATTCATGGTAGAAGGAGGGCATGAGGTTGATGGTCCTTCATGTTCATGATACCCTACTGCTCTGGTTATCATTGTGGATGTGTTGTGGCCCAGGTGTCTTTGGGAAAGATGTGATGTGGTCATTGTTATGGTAATATGAGCCTAGGTTTATTTGGGCGAGGTGTGTTGTGACCATGCTTGTGGGGCGGTGGGGAATATGGAAGATATAGGAGCACTGTTATGTATGATGTTGGGGGCGTGAGAGCATCATTCCAGTGGGAAAGTAGTGTGGGGTACCCTTTATTGATATACTTCTTTTTATATTATATTAAATGGCTTACATTATTTAGTGAGCATGCCTTGGTGAGGTTGGGATAGATAGTTGGCATGTTTAGGTTCTATTGGTACTTCTGTTTTCTATAGGTGCATTAGTATTCTTATTCACATGTGAACGACATACTTTGGTTTTCCTACTAAGTATACTTATATTCTCACCCTACGTATATAAATGATTTATAGGTTTCTAGGAGTATTATGTGCATTGTGTTGGACATTACTAGCTTAGACCTTGGATATTTGTTGTTTCTCTTCTTTAGATATACTTTTGGTATCTTTCTTTGGATAATTTTATCTGTATTAGTTATATTTATACACGCATTATGGGATGGTTTTGGTTTCATTTTATATTATGTTATGGATTTTCTTGTGGATGATTTATCTTCTGGTCCAATATTATTATAGAGGACAATGCCTCATATATTATGATATTTTTATACTCTCAGTTCTAGTCACTAATTCGAGGCCTACTAGAGGTGGGACTTGGGGGGTCATTATTTTTCTTGCCGCATTGTTGTATCTTTGGAGGGAGGGGGTTGTGAAAGTGTGGTATCAAGGGTGATGGTTGAGAGATATGATGGAATTTAGAGTTAGGAATAGTGATAATTTCATGGGTTGGTATGGAAAATGTGGTGGTTGACCTTGGTACATGACATAGGCTTGGGAGACCAGCTAGAACATAGGGTTTTAGGGGGGCCCATGATCCAGTGCATAGACTCTAAGCTTATTGAATGACCAAGTGAGGTGGACCTGTTTTCAAGGTTAATACCAAGGAGAGGTACATACATCATGATAACTTGTGTTATTGTTTGAATTGGGTTGTTTTAGGAATGTTAAAATGAATAATGTGAATTAAAGTGAATCTTAACAAAATTCCATACTATCAGACATAGGAAATTCATGTTTTCTTTTCTTATTTGGAACCTATTCATAATTCGTGTGTGGATTAGATATTTAAGATTTGTTAGGATGAACTGGTTGATTATAATAGGGTTGATCTGATAGAGGAGCACAAGGCTTGTTAAAGGGTGTTGTGTGCTTTTCAGTGGTAGTCTTTGGGGAAGTACGAGGGTAGTGTTTCAGTTTGAAGAGGGAGAGATGGCTGGAAGAGCTCAAGATCTCTTTTAGTTTTATCCAAGCCTCAGTGGGATACTGGGTCCATTTGTATATTAGTTAGATGTGAGGATTTTCGCATCAGTTGTGGATGTTGTATCTAGGAGAGAAAAAGGAGGCAGATATTTCATGGGTCAAATTTTAGAAACAGTTCTAGACAGAGTTCCTTTCATAGAACATTATGGTAGTGAAGACGTATGATATTATTTATCTTTTTTAGGGGAGTATATTAGTGCATTAGTTTGGAATAAAGTTCAAATACCTTATATATATTTTTATAGATCTTTTTCTAGATGTGGAGTCTCATTTGAGATGTATTGAGAAGGTACTTCATCCTTCTATCTAGTATAAAGTTATTTCTTTTAAGTTACCGGTGTATATAGAGGTTCATAAAAAGGATGGGTGATTGATCGGATGCACTCATGAGGAGGTTTTCCACAATATGGTAACTAGAAGGGTCCCTATAGGTGTAGAGTTGTTGGTGGTAGGTCTTAGGTGCCAGGACCTTTGAGGTTTTTACCAGTATGTATTCGACCTCAGTAGCTTTCTTTTCCATCCTTCTAGGGCCAGTGGATTCCATTATTTTCTTGGGGGATTTGTTCTAGTGTGTTTTAGTTGTGGGGTTCAAGTTCATCACCATAATCTATGCCCAGTGGTTCCCTAAGCTCAGCTTACTGGAGGTGGATAGGTTTAGCACCAACCTTAGTAGTAGTTTCTAATGAGACCATTCTAGCAGCATAGGAAGTAGGCTTATAATCTAATAATTGGAGATAGAATAGTTAGACGCCAACCCTAGGATGATCTTCACGTTCAAGGTCCTAGACCCGAGCATGTTCATGGAGGCAGTATTCAGTAGAGAGGTAGAGTATTTGGGCATGGTCAATTTCATGTAGTAGAGGTGGCAGTGTCAGAGGGTCCTGATAAATGTCACATTTTCATATATTTTATATTGTAAATCATTGTTTATAATCCCACCACAGTTTTATTTTATGGGTAATTATCATGTTTTTAGGTTTTAGTGGTAATTTTAGCTTAAATGCAAAAGGCCGTTAAATCTGAAATTTTGACAGATTTTTATCATAGGGGTATTTTGGTCATTAATATTTAAATATAATTTCAATAGGAGTGAATATTATTTTGTTTTAATCCTTATTTTATTTCCTCCTATTTTGACTTCTGGACTAGGAGCTAATTTGACCATCAAAAGGGCCTAAAAAATCAATTAAGTTAAATATTTTTCAGGCGGACAGTGTGGACCCCACCACTATAACAGAACCAAAACTCAGCCTACACACCTTAAATTGATGTGATTCTACCTGGGATAGCACTAGGACACATAGTTACAGATATACATTAAAAATGTGGGAGTTTTTAAGTCATTAATGTTTCCATTGGATGTTATATTTTTAAGGAAGCTTCCTTGAACCTGCATCCAGAAAAAGAAATCACCAATGAAAAATTCATAACTCATCCATACCATGTCCAAATGAGCTTAAATTAGGAGGTTGATCGTAAAATACATTAAGGAACAACTTTTATGAAGGGTTCCATGCATTAATCTTCCATTTAATGGGACAACAATGTGAAATAATTTGGAGGTTATAATCTGCCTATAAAAGGAGGGGAGCACCGACCTCTCAAAGCATCCTATTCTCCATCAATTCCTTTAAGGAACCAAGTAGGATATCTCCACCAAGGTAGGTTGGCCCCAACTCTTCTCCGTTTCTTTTTAATTTGTTTATTTTTTTATTTTTGTTTTAGTTTTCAATTTTAATTTAGATTTCTAATAAATTCATGCATTGTTTTTATTTTTGTGCCCACCCATCCACCATCTTTTCTTTTTTCTCATCTTACCATCGTGAACGATAATACTAATGATCATGAGTAACTAACCCAAGGAATATACTGAGGGAGTAATTAGGTTCTTGAACCCAATACCATGTTTCTAATATTCTTTGAGTTAATTCTAAGGGTAATTTATAGTGGGTGTAATCCTCACTGTGTTTGTCTAAAGTTTAACTTCTTAATCTACAACAATTTTCCCTCGATTGAGGAGGTGGATGGAGGGTGTGTTGGACAATCGCTAAGTGGACTTTTCATTCATAACAAGGGTATACTAATGTGTTCATATATATGATGGAATGTGTTTGTTAATTAAATTTTCAACTAATAATGAGATGATTATGTTAAAATCTGGGTGATTGTCTCAGGAATATCTTTTTTCTGTCTAACGTCATTTTTCTTGAATTCATTATGTCTGAATTATGAAATGCATGTTTCATTTTATTTATCTTGAATTCTCATTTATCAAAACAAAATTTCATTTAGTTTTGTCTTATAAATAATAAAAATATAAAAAAAATTTAATTATAAGTAGTGATTGATTGACCACAAAATCTTCTCAAGAGAATGACCTAGGTCAGCCCCTATGCTGCACTTAGTTATAAATATTTTTGAGAGAACGTACGACAATGATTCATCAAATTGGAGGAGGATAGAGGGTGTTCTTAGCAATCACTAAGTGTACTTTTCATTCATAATGGGGGTAGACTAAGGTGTTCACACATATGATGGAGTTTGTTCACTAAGAATATTTGAAGCTGATTAATGAAGGTGCTCTCTAAACGTTCTCTAGGGAGAACTTCCTTTCTTCACTAATTCCATTTTTTTAACATTTAATATTAATTTGAATTGAATATTTTCATTTCATTTATTTTTATAAATTCCATTCCATTCATATATTAAATAAAAACAACCAAAATGAATTAGTTAAGGTGAATTAGATTAAGTGAGTGAAAGAACTAAAAGGCTCTTCAAGTGAGATAACCCTGGTCAGCCACTGTGCTGCACTAGGAAAATTAAATTTATTTATCCACACCCTACGACAGGAGAGCATCAAAACTGGCACCGTTTCTAGGGATACAAGTGGTTTTAATTCACTATTTTTATTCACATTGTGTAAATAATTTTCCTTTCATTTAAAAAAATCATAAATTTCAAAAAAGTAACTAAAAAAATAATCTTTGTTCGTGATGTATTCAAATTGTGATTATTATGCATGGATTGACCAATATCAAGTGAAAGAAAATGTTAACAATGAACTTGATGCTTAGTTTAATAGGATTATTGATAAAGTTAAAAACCTAGAGAGCCAAATAGAATGGATTGATGTATATGTGCGCACATCACAGGAGAAAACTGAACCTAAGCCGGAACCTGAACCAGAATGAGTGGTGGAAGAGATTTCACCAATAAAATTTTATGTTAAATAACATGAGGCGGGTGAGAAATAAATTTTAAAGTAACTAATCACATCATCCCACACTCAACCGTTGCTCGAGGAGGTCCTGGAAGTACACATTCCATCTGATTCACTGATGGGAGATCAAATTATTTTGGAAAAATCCTAGAATATCTTTATTAAAGATAACTTGAAAGTTGATCTTCCCATCCATGTTGATGAAAAATCAGCACCACTATACCTCTCTCATGATTTTGAAGATGATGAATAGGATGCACCTACTAAGATTGAGTTACCAATATTACTTCATTAAGAGATCAATTACCAAGCTAAATTACTTGAAAGGGAAGATTCGTTTATTAATTATTCATTTTTTAATCTTATTCAATATGAATTGTTTTCTAATTTCCCTATCTCTAAAATTTATGATACAACACAAATGGAGAAGACCTTGTATTTTAATGAAAATACTACTCAAGTAGCGGTGATTGAAGAAGAAGAGATAGAGAAGATTGTAGTGCGACTACCTCCTCAACAAAAATTTGCATACCATATAGAGAAGGACACCATAGAAGTCAATAGGGAGCAACCCTATATTCTATTCCCTCCCACTCTAGTCCTTAATTTCTCTCTTTATTATTTCTATGGAGTTGGGAACTATATTATCTTCTTTGGGGGTCTCTACTTTCAGTGTTTACTCATGGACATTGGGAAAACTCACATGTTGTGGTTCATCTCAAATAAACCACACCCACCTTCTGATTGGGAATAATCCACTGAAACTCCCTCACTATGGGCAGTAAAAACCTAGGACCCACTTGGGGGTCTAAACCAAGTATTATATCTTTTCTATTCCCTTTCTCTTTCTTTTTATTTATTTTTATTATGTATTTTCATTTCATTCTTGTAGTCTTAAAGTGGCAGCTGCTTGGAGCATAACTCAAGGCATCAACTTCAAAAATAATATCAGGTTGTATCATTACTTCCCTTGGTTTTTTTACCTTTATATTTATATTTTGTTGAATTGAAATAAGGTGTAGTAAAATTTATGTGTGAGGGAGTGTTAACCTGATTAGTTCTTATTTTGTAATTTTCATTTTTTTTACCATATTGTTAGGATTTTTGAGCTTTAGTGAATATTCTTATCACTTTTCACACATAAATTAATCTGGAAAGAGTTTAAATGATTTTTGAAATAATGGATTTTAAATTATTTTTTATGTGAATTATCTTTCCTTGAAATGTATTTTCAAGCATTTTTATGAGTTTGACTAATTTTTGAAATCAATTCCCATGAAGCACTAAATAAAAATATTTTTCCAATCCTGTGAGTTATTCTAAACCACTTTGAAATATTCTTCCTAATACCCACACTTTCTTGAGGGAAACTTGAATTTTGTGTGAGAACCATAATTTGTGATTTCTCTCTTTCAAAGTTATGGATTTCATGGAATTTATTTGAAATGATTAAGGAATCTATTTGTATAGCCACATTTTATCTTGAGACTCACCTTTACATTTATCCTTCGTAAGCCCTTAGATGACATGAATTTCTTTATAGGTTTAAGCCATATTACAAGCCGATTTTTCCTTACCCACACACAATTTTAGAATTTTTTTCATGGATATTTCAAGTTTGAGTGTGGGGGAAGGGCCTTTCATGTGAATTAATAGGGATGTGTTTAATTTATGGGTGGTTCCAGGTGTGTGTTAATATTTTGGGTAGTGGATAAAAATAGAATTGGGCATGTGTTGTCATTTCATTGTGCTTTATTTGTTTCATTCATTTCTTCTTCAAAAAAATGAAAAAAATGAAGATGAGCTTGAATTATTCATTGTACATTATTTTATGACTCATGTCTCTCTCAAAAATCAACGGAATGAACTGTCATTCCTTCATTGTATTCAATTTCCACCTCATCCTCCATGAAAAAAAAATCAAAAAGAAAAGAAAAAAAGTTGTACCTTTCTAGATCATAAACAAAAGAGGGAGAACATCGATGATATAATTAATTGTAATCACTTCTTGGATCATGTACCATGTCATAAAATTTTGTGTTGTTTTTTTTTCACATTTTCAAGTGGGATTGAGAGAGGAATATCTTATGTTTTCACTTGAATTAATCATGCATTGTACTTAAGAGTCCAGCATCCTCTTTCTAGACTAAAACTATTTTTCAATCATTTTTCCACCAACCCTAAGCCACATAATCATTTAAAACATTTATTAAATCCCTCATGATTGAATTAATTTTTATTTTTCACGCTGTGGATAAATGAGAATTTTCACAAACCTATGGTGATACATGTGATTTTCAAGTATGAGCATAACTCTAGATTCAATTTCTATTGACTGGTGAATTAATAAAAGTCAATGTGAGGTAGGTTTTGATTAGTACATGGATTGATTTATGAGTTTGAACAAATTTTAATGATTGAAATGAAAATTATAGAGACTTGTTTTTCATATATGATACATTATGGACTTTTATTTTGGATAAGATCATTGATATTTTATCATTTTTGATTGTTGTGTAGATTTTGATTTGGATGTAAGATGATTGCCTAGGAGTGCAATGTTTATGTATGGGGAGTGATGAAGCTCACATTTTCATATATTTTATACTATAAATCATTATTTATAATCCCACCATAGTGTTATTTTAGGGGTAATTGTCACGTTTTGAGGCTTTAGTGATTATTTGAGCTTAAATGCAAAAAGCAGTTAAATCTGGAATTTTGACAGATTATTATCATAGGGGTATTTTGGTCATTACTTTTAAAATATAATTCAAATTGGTGTGAATCTTATTTTTTTAGAATCCTTATTTTATTTCCTCCAATTTTTTATTCTAGACTAGGAGCTTATTCGACCAACTAAAAGGCCTAAAAAATCAATTAAGTTAAATATTTTTTCGTGTGAACAGCATGGACCCCACCACTGTAACGGAACCACATCTAAATCTACACACCTTAAATTCTGGTACTTCTACTTTTTATAGCACTATAACACATAGGGATAGATATAAATAAAATTTGGGGGAGTATTTAAGTCATTAATGTTGCCATTGGATATTATATTTTTGAAGGAAGCTTCCTAAAACCTGCATCTAGAAAAACAACCGCCAATGAAAAATTCGTAACTCATTCATCCAGTGTCCAAATGAGGTAAAATTTGGAGGTTGAAAGGAAAACACATTATGGAACACCATATATTAAGGGTTCCACACATGAATTGGCCATTTAATGGGACAAAAATTCACATAATTTCTGAGTAAATAATCTTCCTATAAAAGGAGGGGATCTCCCACCTCTCAAAGCATCCCATTCTCTATCCATTCCATCAAGTCACCAAGGAGGATATCTCCACTGAGGGAGGACAGCCGAAACTCTTCCCCATTTCTTTTTAATTTGTTTATTTTATTTATTTTTGTTTTAGTTTTAAATCTTAACTTAGATTTCTAATAAATTCATGCATTTTTTTTATTTATGTTCCCACCCATCCACCATCTTTTATTATTCTCATCTTACTATCATGAATGATAATACTCAAGATCATGAGTAACTAATATTAGGAACATCCCCAGTGATTAATCAGGTTCTTAAACCCAAGACCATGTTTTTAATATTCTTTGAGTTAATTCTAAGGGTAATTTATAGTGGGTGTAATCCTCATTGTGGTTTTCTAAATTTTAACTTCCTAATCTACAACCATTTTCCCTCGATTGAGGATATGGATGGAGGGTGTTCTTGGCAATGGATAAGTGGAAATTTATTCATTACAGGGGTAGACTAAGGTGTGAACACATATTTTGGAGTGTTTTTATTAATTAAATTTGTAACTAATAATGAGACGATGAAGTTTCAATATGGGTGATTGTATCGGGAATATCTCTTTTCTGCCTAACATCGTTTTCCTGCATTTATTATGTCTGCATTATGCATTGCATGTTTAATTTCCTCTATCTTGAATTCTCATTTCTCAAAACACAATTTCATTTATTTTTTTATTATAAATAATAAAAATAAAAATAAAAGTGAATTATAAGTAGTAATTAATTGACCACAAAATCTCCTCAAGAGAACAATCTAGGTCAACTCCTGTGCTGCACTTAGTTATAAATATTTTTGAGAGCATGCACAATAATGCTCCATAAAATTGGAGGTGGATGGAGGGTGTTCTTGGTGATCACTAAGTGTAATTTTCATTCATAACATAGGTAGACTAAGGTGTGCACACATATTATGGAGTGTGTTCACTAAGAATATTTGAAGCTGATCAATTAAGGTGCTCCCTGAAAGTTCTCTCGAGAGAACTTCCTTTCTTCACTAATTCTATTTTATTTAGCATTTAATATTGATTTTAATTGAATATTTGTATTTAATTTATTTTTATAAATTCCATTACATTCATATATTAAATAAAAACAACCAAAATGTATTATTTATGGTGAATTAGATTAAGTGATAGAACTAACTGAAAAAACTCTTCAAGTGAGATGACTCTGGTCATCCATTGTGTTGTACTAGGAAAATTAGATTTCATTTTCCACTCCCTATGACAGGTGTGCGTCAAAACTGGCACTTTTTTTGGCGATCCAAGTGGTTTTCAATCACTATTTTTATTTATAATGTGTAAATAATTTTTCTTTCATTTAAAAAAACGAAAAAAAATCATAAATTTCTAAAAGGTAACTAAACAAATCATCTTTGTTCATGATGTATTCAAATTGTGATTATTATGCATGGATTAACCAATCTTAAGTGTAAGAAGATGTTTAAAATGAACTTGATTCTCAGTTTCATATGATTAGTGATAAAGTTCAAAACCTAGAGAGCCAAATAGAATGGATTTCTGAATATGTACGCACATCCCAGAAGCAACATGAACCTGAGCTGGAACCTAAACCAGAACGAGTGGTGGAAGAGATTTCACCAATCATTTTTATGTTAAAGAACCTGAGGTGTGTGAGAAAGAACTTCTAAAGGAACTAATCACATCATCCCACACTCAAACACTACTCGAGGAGGCCTCGAAAGTACACATTCTAGCTGATGCAATGATGGGAGACCAATTTTTTTGGAAAAATCCTAGAATAGCTTTATTAAACATAACTTGAAATTTGATCTTCTCATCCCTATTGATGAACAATCATAACCACTATACCGCAACCATTATTTGGAAGATTATGAATAATATGAACCTACTGAGATTGAGTTGCCAATGGTCCTGCATGAAGAGATCAATTACCAAGCTGAATCACTTGAAAAGGAAGATTCCTTTATTAATTCTTAATGTTTTAATCTTATTCAATCTGAATTTTTTTCTGATTTCCCTATCTCTAAAATTTATGATAAAACACAAATGGAGAAGAACTTGTATTTGAACTAAAAGGATACTCAAGTAGCAGTGATGGAAGAAGAAGAGTTGGAGAATATGGTGGTGTGACTACCTACTCAACAAAAATGTGTATACCATATGGAGGAGGACACCACAGAAGTCAACAGGGAGCACCCCTATATTCTATTCCCTCCCACTCTTGTCATTAATTTCTCTCTTTATTATTTCTCTGGGGTTGGGAACTATCTTATTTTCTTTTGGGTTCTCCACTTTTAGTGTTTACTCATGGACATTAAGAAAACTCACATGTGGTGGTTCATCTCAAATCAACCTCACCCACCTTCTGATTGGGGATAATCCACTGAAACTCCCTGACTAGGGGTAGTAAAAACCTAGAACCTGCTTGGGGGTCTAAACCAATAATTATCTCTTTTACATTCCCTTTCCCTTTATTTTTATTTATTTTTCTTATGTATTTTCATTTCATTCTTGTAGTCTTAAAGTGGAAACTGTTAGGAGCTTAACTCAAGGCATCCAATTAAAAAATAATATCAGTTTGTATCATTACTTCCATTGGTTTTTCTACATTTATATTTATATTTTATTGAATTGAAATAAGGTATAGTAAAATTTAATTGTGGGGGAGTGTCAACCTGCTTAGTTCTTCTTGTGTGATTTTTATTTTTTTATCATATTGTTAGGATTTTTGAGCTTTAGTGAATATTCTTATCACTTTTCACACATCAATTTATTTTGAAAGAGTTGAAATGATTTTTGAAATAATGGATTTTAAATGATTGTTGATGTGAATTATTTTTCCTTGAAATGGATTTTCAAGCATTTTTATGAGTTTGACTAATTTTTGAAATCAATTCCCATGAATCACTAACTCAAAGTAATTTTTTTAATCCTGTGAGGTATTTTAAACCACTTTTAAATATTCTTCTTAATACCCACACTTTCTTGAGGGAAACTTGAATTTTGTGTGAGAACAAAATTTGTGATTTTTATCTTTCAAATCTTTAGATTTAATGGAATGTATTTGAAATGATTGAGGAAACTCTTTGGCTAGCCACATTTGATCTTGAGACCCGCCTTTACATTTATCCTTCATAAGCCCTTAAATGCCATGAATTTTCTTATAGGTTTAAGCCACATTACAAGATGATTTTTCCTTACCTACCTGCACTTTTAGTATTTTTGCATGGATATTTCAAGTTTGAGTGTGTGGGAAGGGATTTTTGTGTGTGTTCATTGGAATTTGTATCATTTATGGGTGGTTCAAGGTGTGTGTAAATATCATGGGTAGTGTATAATAAGATATTTGGTCATGTTTCTTCATTTCATTGTGATTTATTTGTCTCATCCATTTCTTATTCAAAAAAATGAAAAAAAATAGTGATGAGATTGAATTCATCATTGTAAATTATTTTATGAATCATGTCCTTATCCAAAATCAAGGGCATGAACTACCATTCATTCATTGTATTCAATTTATACCTCATCCTCCATGAAAAAAATAAAAAAGAAAAGAAAATAAAGTTGTGTCTTTCTGAAACTTAAAAATAAGGGAGAACATAGGTGATATCATTCATTGTAATCACTTATTGGCTCATGTACCATGTCATATAAGGTTATTTTTTTCACATTTTCCAGAGGGTTTGAGAGAAGAATTTTTTGTTTTTTCACTTGAATTAATCATGCATTGTACTTAAGAGTCTAGCCTCCTCTTTCTAGCCTGAAATTTTTTTTCAATCATTTTCCCACCAACCCTAAGAAAAAAGAATCATTTGAACCATTTATTAAATTCCTCATGATTGAATTCATTTTCATGTTTCACGCTGTGGAGAAATGATAATTTTCACAAACTTATGGTGATACATGCGATTTTCAAGTATGAGCATAACTCTAGATTCAATTTCACTTGAGTGAAGAGTGAATAAAAGTTAATGTGAGGTAGGTTTTGATTGATCCATGGATTGATTTGTGAGGTCGAAAATTTTTTATGATTTAAATGAAAATTAGAGGGACTTGTTTTTTATATATAATACATGATGGACTTAAATATTGGATAAGATCATTGATATTTTCTCATTTTTGATTGTTGTGTGGATTTTGATTAGGATGTAAGATGATTACCCAGGAGTGCAATGTTTTAGTGTGGGGGAGTTATGAAGCTCACATTTTAATATATTTTATACTGTAAAAAATTGTTTATAATCCCATCATAGTTTTATTTTATGAGTAATTGTCACGTTTTTAGGTTTTAGTGGTAATTTAAACTTAAATGCAAAAAGCGGTTAAATTTAGAATTTTGACTGATTTTTATCATAGGGGTATTTTGGTCATTAGTTTTAAAATATAATTTTAATTGGAGTGAGTCATATTTTTTTTAATCCTTATTTTATTTCCTCTAATATTGTCTTACGTACTAGGAGATTATTCTAATATCTAAAGGGCCTAAAAATCAATTAATTTAAATATTTTTCTGGGTGGACAGCGTGAACCCCACCACTGTAACGAAACCACATATTGACCTAAACACCTTCAATTAAGGTTATTCTACCTGGGATAGCACTAGGAAACATAGCTCCAGATATACATCAAATTTTGGGGAGTTTTGAGGTCATTAATATTTCCATTGGCTGTTATATTTTTGAAGGAATCTTCCTGGAACTTGCATCCAGAAAAAGAAACCGCCAATGAAAATTTCATAACTCATTCATCCTATGTCCAAATGAGATGAAAATTGTAGGTTGAATGTCCAGCATATTAAGGAACAACCTTTATGAAGGGTTCCATGCGTGAATGATCCATTTAAATGGACAACAATGCACAAACCTTTGGAGGACATAATCTGCCTATAAAAGGAGGGGAGCTCCCACCTCTCAAAGCATCCCATTCTCCATCCATTACCTCAAGGCACCGAGGAATAGATATCCACCGAGAGAGGCCAGCTGCAACTTTTCCCCATTTATTTTTAATTTATTTATTTTCTTTATTTTTTGTTTTAGTTTTCAATTGTAATTTAGATTTCTAATAAATTCATGAATTGTTTTTATTTTTGTGCCCACCCATCAACCATCTTTTCTTCTTCTCTTCTTACCATCATGAATGATAATACTCATGATCATGAGTAACTAATCCAAGGAATATCCTAAGATATTAATCAGGTTCTTGAACCCAAAACCATGTTTATAATATTCTTTGAGTTAATTCTAAGAGTAATTTATAGTGGGTGTAATACTCACTATGGTTGTCTAAAGTTTAAATTCTTAATCTACAACTATTTTCCCTTGATTGAGGAGGTGGATAGAGGGTGTGATTGGCGATTGCTAAGTGTAATTTTCATTCATAATAGGGGTATACTAAGGTGTGAACACATATGATGGAGTGTGTTCACTAAGAATATTTGAAGCTGATCAATGAAGGTGCTCCCTGAAAGTTCTCTCAATAGAAAATTCTTTATTCTCAAATTCCATTTTGTTTAGAATTTAATATTAATTTGAATTGAATATTTTCATTTCATTTATTTTTTTAAATTCCATTCCATTCATATATTATATAAAAACAACCAAAATGAAGTATTTAAGGTGAATTAGATTAAGTGAGTGAATGAACTGAAAAATCTCCTCAAGTGAGATAACCCTGGTCAACCATTGTGTTGTAATAGGAAAATTAAATTACTTTTCCCATGCCCTACGACAGACGTACATCAGGTCCAGAGATCATCAAAGGTGTGATCAGTTTTTTTAGGACCCTTTTTATGCCTTATTTAATTCATGAGCTCCACACTCCTTTGTTACACCCACTCTAATCAATTATATAAGACTATACTTAGAGAGGCTTTATGTTCCCCTAGTATTGATTATGCCATTTGGAGGCCAAACTAGCTTGTTTGATGTGTGTTGGGGGTGTAGACTGATGATAGGGACACATCAGTCCCATAAGGATATTTTCTTACTACAGATTCATCCATATGATGTCATCCTTAGAATCAACTGTTTGTATTTTGTATGTTATACTATCAAATACTTTGGATGAGAGTCATATTCTCAACTGTGGATGGACAACATGTGGTTTTCATTAGTGAGTGGGGTTTTCAAGTGCGTATTTGGAATATAGAGCCCTTTCTTTCCTTAATGGTTGATTTTTCGGTGGAATAAGTGGGCACTAGAATAGTGGAGGTCCCCATGGCCATTGGGGAGTTCATGTATCTTTTCCCAGATTATATTGTTACACTACCCCCATGATGTGATGTTGAGTTCAGGATAAACTTGCAACCCAGTTTTTCTCTGATTTCGATGGATGGTTATCAGATGGAACCTTCTAAGTTGTGATAGTTGAGGATTTGGATAGATTATCTGATGTGGAAAGTTTTTATCCATCCCGGTGTGCCATTATGGGGTGCTTCATTGTTATTATCTAAGAAGGTGTATGGTAGTCTGAGGTTGTGCATAGACTATCAGAGGTTGAATCAGGTGACATTCAAGAACTATTACCCTATTCCGAGGATATAAGATCTTTTATACTAGATGAGAGGGGAGAGTTGGTTTTCTATGATTGATCTTCAGTATAGATATAACCAGTTGAGGTTGAGGGAGGGTGATGTCCTAAAGACTACCATTAGATGCAAGTATGGGAACTTTGAGTTTGTAGTCATGTCATTCGATGTCATGAATGCACCATCTTTGGTCATGGGGCTTATTAAATCCATGTTCTATGAGTTCCTAGACCGGTTTATCATCATATCAATTGATGATATATTGATCTAATCGAAGCTAGAGGAGGATCATGTTGATCATCTCAGATTTGTCTTGCAGGTTCATTGACGACACTAGTTCTATGGAAATTTTTCCAAGTGTATGCTTTAGATAAAATAGGTGCATTTACATGGGCATGTGGTGTCTCAGTAGGGTGTGGTAGTATACCCAAATAAGTTTTAAGGAGTTATTTCTTGGGAAACATCCAATTACATAGTATAGATTCACATTTTTTTTGGTCATGTGGGTTATTATCAAAGTTTTCTATCTGATTTATCTCAAGTTGAAACCTCATTGATATTGTTGACCAGGAAGGACCAAGCTATTTTGAGCACTGATCAGTATCATGAAGTTTTTAGTTACTTAAAGGGGAAGTTGGTAAGTGTTCTGGTGCTTTAGTTTCTTGAGTTGGATGTAATGTTTGAGTTGTTTTGTGATGCATCCCAACTATGTTTGGGATGCATATTGATGCAACAGAGTTAAGTGGTCTCTTATGGTTATAGGCATTTACGTCCCCAAAAGTGTAACTATGTCATCCATGATTTGGAGTTGGTAGAGGTGGTATTTGCACTAAATTTTTTGTAGCATTACCTCATTGGGGATCACTTTGTGGTCTTCATGAATCACAATAGCTTGAGGTATATATTTTCTCAGCATGATCTGAATTTGAGGTAATGGAGGTGGATGGAGTTTCTTCGGGATTATGATTTTGAGATCTCTTTCACCTTAGGAAAAGGTAATATTTTGGTTGACTCTTTGATCAGGAATTCAAGAGATGATATTTTTTAGAAGTTCGAGGATTCTTGGATAGAAATGGAGGAGTTGGAAGCCTTGCACTTAGATGTAAGGGTGGATGATGGTAGAGTTTTTTTATTTTAGATGACAGAGAATGGAACGACCCAATGTTTTTCAATGGAAATTATTTTCTTATAAATATGTCATAAAATCACATGAAAGCACAACGTAATTAACTACTAAGTGCTAAGTGACCTTTAAACATAATTTTGTCACTTCTGTGTTTGGAATTTCAAAAATCTAACATACACGGTTGCAATCAGTAAGTTATTTGGAGTCCGATAAGAAAAACTTAATTTTTGGTGAAGATTAACCTACCCTATTGAATAGTAACATACCCTTATGAATAGTAATATACCCTAATTAATAGTAACATTACCCTTGAATAATTAAATAAAATTAAGGTATCTTATAAGTGACAATTTGAACAGTGTAAAAGTATTTTTATTTTTGTAAGTCATAAATAAATAATTATAATTAATTAATTAATTTAATAGAAAATTTATTTTCTTAAAATGTGTTCATAAATTAACAAATCTATGTCTTCTATATTTAATATAATTTTACAATACCTTAAGTAATTTTTGAAAGCATTGTAAAGTCAATTTTAATTTTAAAAACTGTTTTTTTCAAGTAAATTAATATTTTAATTAAATATTAAATTAATCACATTAAGAAATTTATTTTTGAAAAATGGACTTAATTTTGGTATTCTACAAGTAGAAAAATGTTTGGGGTGAATTTTTGGGATTTTTCTAAAATACGTGAATTTTTTATGAATGGTGAAATACCATAATTTACAAAATAAGCTAAATAAGAAAATTATAGGGTCATGTATGATGTTATACTGATGTAATCCCACTTCATTAGATATCACATGATAAAATTACTATTATTGGTCATGTAAGACTCATTATTCCTTTTCCTGTGGGGAAATAATAAAGTAATGAATTTTATATTGAGAAAACCCCTCTCCCCTCCACTATAAATACCACCCTTCATACCCCCATTTCCTCACACCTCTCAAGCTTCAAGCCATGTCTAAACTCTACCCAATAATATTCCATAGCCCCTCACCCACATCCAAGAGATTTTTTTCTCATCAAAAGACCAAGCCTAGGTCTCTTAAGGAGGATCTCAAGAGGAGGATTCAAGAGGTAATTTCTTTTTCTCTTTCCTTTAATTTCCTTTCAATTTCAAGTTCTTTTCTTATTCTCTCCCAAAATATCTTCATACACATGTTATGGTAACTCTAGTATACTATATATACTAGAATTTTATAATACTAATGGTATATTATACCATCCAACCCCCTTTCACTATTTCTTTTATTTTATAAAAGAAAATGTTGTTTGTGAGGTGTTAATCTATCACCTTCAAGAACGACATGTTTTATTTTTCAATTTCTACATTCATATCTGGTCATGAAACCATATTTATGGTTGAACCAGAATATTTTATATGTATTATTTCCTATTTAAATTTCTGTAACTAACTTATATACATATTACTAAATGATTAATCAAAACAAGTTCGTTTTGGTCGAAAAACCGCCCAAATTAACCCAAACAATCACCATTTAATTCTTATCTAATGATTTATCCATGTGGTATATAATATAATCAATTATAAGATCATTAAAACTAATTTAAGATAATTAATAATATTTAATATTAGTTGTGTATGTTTACCCATGTTCTACCCGAACTTCAATTTATGAATACAAGTTAACCGCTCAAGAAAACCCATAAAAACAAACATTCCCGAACAATGTTTTTAAACTCTATAACTCATCCAAAGGAACATAAAATAACTTAATGAAACCATAATGAAATATATTAATGTTTTTAATTTATTAATCTAATGTGGTTATATAGGATATTAAATAGAATAAAGCATTCAGATACAAGGTAAGGAGAAATTCTCAAATCTAACTTTCATCTTTCGGGTTCTCCCTCTTTCACTCATTTTTTGATATGGTTACTCCTTAAAAATTATTTTTTCATGATTGAATTTAATTATTTGGGATATAAATTTTTTTCACTGGTTTTTATTTCAAACAAAATTTTTTCCAAAAGAACTCTTCTTTTAAGAACACACCTTTTACTTCTCATTCAAAGTTGACGGTTCTTGTAACATCTATGTTATTCTTTCTTCCTTTTGGGAACCCAATGTTTATGAATGTGATCTTATGAGATGAAACCCATTCATTTTCATGGGTTAGTTATGTTCATTTTTTATATATGTTCTTTTTATTATGCATGATAAATTATAATTTTATGATGTGATGGGTGCGCCCAGAATTATATAGCGCAATATGAATGTTTCAATGTGATGGGTGCGCCTGAAATTATACAGCACTCAAATTCATTGGGTAAAGTGATAAATCTCATGAGTTAATGTTAAATGATGTGTGAACTAGATTCTCTCTGTTTTCACAAGTATGTTTTTTAGTTAGCCACTAAGACATGATGTTTCATTTTTATGCATTTCCACATTTTAAGTCTTTTATTAATGATTCCTCTCATGTTCATGTTCATTTTTCTATGTTATGATTATTCTCACCCCATGATATATTGTTCTTATCTATCCTATTACTGGGCTTTGATCTCACACCTTTTTGTGTATATCCTCAGGTGACTACATGTACTAAGGAGAGGTCATGTTCCAATAAGCAGCTAGAGAAGAACGAATTAAATGAATTTTTATGCTTGATTGTTTTGTATAGTCCTAGTTTTCCCAATACACTAAACCTTTGGATCCTCTATGGGTAATAATATTATGTTATTTATATTTAAAATGATGTAATAATAATGTAATAAAACGTCGGGTCTCTATAGTTGGTATCAGAGGCAAGGTTTAGTTAATTTGGGAATTAGGATAAGTGAACCCTGGAGAAAACCTCTAGTATGAGACTAAGTACAAATATGTATCCAAGAAGATTTATATAGGGAACCCATATGTTATGATTTTAGTATAAATTGTTAAAATTAATAAGTTATTTATTTTTGAATTTTTTACTTATGTTTTGTTCTATCCTTTTCTATTTTAGAAATGGTGAGAACTAGGAGAAACTAGGCCAACAACTCATGTGAGGTCCAATGCATCGATTACCCGAATGACATCCCCAATGATTTGGGACGTGTAGTTTAGAAATTCATGTAGATACTTACCCAAATATATTAGGTTATGAACAATAGCCATAATAATGGGGAACATCCTCCTTCACTAAAGAGGGAGTAGCTGGCTATCGAATGTTTTATGTGGCAATAACCACTGATGTTTAGTGGATCTTCCAATCCACTAGTTACGATGTTGGAGTTGGTGGCCTAGAACCAACTAATTTGTACTTTATTCATTAATAAATTCCTTATCACATCTTGATTGTTCTTTTATGTGACAATTCATGAAATAATGTCCTAAGGACATCTGTTGCATTAATGGGTCATAGCAGATCCCTGCTATGATGAGAACCCAGAAGTGCCATAACACTGTTCTTGAATATATGTTCTATGGCCGGATGATGTTATTTGAGGGACAAAAATAATACAGGCCATTAGGGGTGAGGACTCATAGAACATTGAGGCACCTTCTCATGGTGTGCACCCTTGGTAATATCCAGGAGGATATTATGTGAACGAGACCCGCCAGTAGGAAATCCACATTTCATAGTGTCATTGGATGTTCCTATCTGCGGACGTGTGTATTGGTCCTTATACTTTAAGATTATTATTAATGGGTATTACAACTCGTGCACATAGATGTATTGAAGAAAACTGTGACGACACACTATTCGCAGCGATGTGGGATACGTTGGGTGCATCACGAGTAATACTGCATTAATAGATAATGCGAGAAAGGATTTGTCCCTTCTGTTCCATAACGGAAATAGATATCTCAGGACATTTGATGGAATTGATATAGCCTAAATAAATCCATGTCCATGGTAAGGTATGGTCGAGTTCAATTCTGGGAAGTCAAAGAAAGAATAATCGAGCACATGGGTTGATGGAACTAGCATGCAACCCGCTTGATTAGAGATATCAAGACAAAGGGATTATATTACATGGTAAGCGTTCGTAGGAGGTGACACGTTATTGCGGTGTTAATTTATTTCTCTATGGGTGCCTTGGAGTGTTGCTAGATGCTAACCTTGGACTTTAGGCAGGCTCAGCCTAATGCCACTAAGAAAGAGGCCTAGAGGGTCACACACTAAGTGTGTTCATGTATCTCAGTTAAATATTAATTTAATAATTTAAATAAATATTATTCCCGACTATGGTTTAATAATTATTTAAGGATGTCTGATCACATTTATTTCGACACTAGTTATTCAAGAGAATATATTGTGTGCAAAATAATATATTTATTAGCGAGTAATGCAGTTAAATTTATTTAAGAAATAAATATCCATTACTCAAAGTCTAATAAATGTGGTGAAAAAAATGGAAAATAAAAGTACACGTCGTGTATATTAAATATAAACGCCGTGTATTTTTATGGAAAAGAAGTACACGTCGTGTATTAATTATTACATGCCGTGTAGTTTTACAATCAGGATTTTGAGGATATAATATTGTTTTATTAAATGATATTAATTATAATTAGTGTGGGTGCATGTCAAGAAATTAATAATTTGACATGGGGTTTCAATAAGAATTAATGAAATAAATAAAACGCGTAATGTGTTTATTTATTTTCATAATTCTATTAACCTCAAAGCCGATTATAAATATCCTCACAACCCCAAAACTTTTCCAGATCCATTTTTGTGCACAACGGATTTGGAAATACTCTCAAGCCAAGAGAGAATTCCATTTCCACCAATAATGCCCTCAAGTTATGAGAGCGAGATCATCCACCAAATCAAGTCATTCGAAGACGGACATCGCAAGCGAAGGTTCTTCCACACTAGCACCTAGAGATCCCTTTGGTGACGTCCAGAGATACATGGATCACGTGTGGATCACTGCTAGAGGAATCCTATAATTATATTCAATGACGCAACAACAGATCACAGGATCGTGACTGGAGACATCGACGAAGAAAGAATTACACCGAGGTAATTCTTGTGAATTAATTAAATTAATTACAACCAATATATGATGATCCTATCTCAATGGTTCTGGGACTCTTCTTTTCTTTTTCGTTCTTCGTTACATTCCAAAGATCCGGCGTTTTATATCGTGATGGATCTTAGATTGAACGTTGTTTAACACTAAAATTAAAGTTAGGAAAACCCACCAACGTGCTTCTGCTGCGCCCAAAACCTACAAGTGGTATCAGAGGTGGTCATATCGTTGATTATAATTCTTTATCTTTTTCGTTGATGATTTACGCATTTAATAATTTAGTTATTTCAATTCATGTTTAATCGTTATGGAAATTTGAATCTCGAGCTCTGTTCCTCCTCTCTCATTTCTCGTTCACCTCACAGAAATGAATTTTTCTTTTAATTTTGATTAAAATAAAACAGAGGAACTCATCCGGAGGAGCCAAATGTTTCTGACCGAACAACACCAGAATACACGAAGTGTATTCGGAAGTACACGTCGTGTAGTCTAGGTTCAATGCATTGACTGATCCACTAAATTAGGCTGTGTATTGGATTATTTCTAAGAATTTAAGACACCGTGTGTTGACCAGAAACAGGTGGCACACAGTTTCCGGATTACACGCCGTGTGGTCTAATGAACACGGCATGTGGTCCCTTCGGGTTAGGGTTGGGCCGTGTACCCCGTACACGGCTTTCCCGGCTGGAAACTGTGTAACGCAGAAACTACACGGTGTGTGTCCCATAGAACACACCATGTACTCTAAAAATTTCCGAAGTACATAAACACGCCATGTCCCCGGACATGTACTTCGGATGGATGGTGAAGAAAAGTACACGCCATGTAGTCAGAACTACACGCCGTGTACTCACCCAAATTACGTAGATTTATTAAAATTTATTATTATATTATACAAACCCTTGAGACGTGTACCATGGTGCAGGTGTAAAGATGAGGCACAACACGTGATAGGTGTTATATATATTTGTGTTTAATTTAACATCTGCGTAATGAACGGGAATTCACCGGGTTGCCTCCAAGGTACAAGTTACGTACAAGGATAATTTTAAATAAATTTATTTGTTTAAAATTATGATGGATGAGAATATCAAGGAAGTTCATAAAAGGGTTTAAGATAAAATGATTGATTAATTAAAGATAATTAATTAATTTGAGCATGATTTATCTTAAATAAGAATGATTAAAGAATTGAATGCTAGTTTTATTTATGCGTAAATTTCGTTGCATGTATGGATGACCATGAGCTAGACCGAGACCTTTGTATGTGAATGGTTTCTTTTTATTTATTTAAATTAAATTTTTTGTCCTGTGAGCCATCTCTTCATTAATATGTAGGGATTGCGCACCCAATGATTATTTTATGTAAAAACCCCTTTTTACCCCTCACCTACTTTTCAGATAAATGCATATGTAATGGATGGAGCTCCCAAGCTAGTGGAGGTGGCTCAAGTCAGGAGCCAAGGTTAAACCAATCCAAGGAGATACAAAGGTTGGCAGGTGGAAATCTGTAAACATGAACCTGAAAGGTTCAAGGTGTTTTATCCCCTAGGTCTTGGGTTAGTTTATCAACTGCTAGATAAACTAACCAATAAAACAAAGATCATGATCATACCATTTATTTTATTTCTATCAGTTTCATGGTTTATTTATTGTGGGTGTGTTGTCATGATCACACAATTAATGAATTAAACAAGCATGCAAGATGGAACTAAAATAAAACCGGATTATACGTAAATATTATCTTATACATGGTTAATCACTTAAGTATATCCAACTAAATATTAACAAGCATGTAATCAAAGATAATAAATTGTAAATTTACATATAAGGATAAAATCCCTCAAAGAAATATTAAGTCGGTAT
The DNA here is from genome assembly GCA_963277665.1 of Viscum album. NCBI lineage: Eukaryota > Viridiplantae > Streptophyta > Magnoliopsida > Santalales > Viscaceae > Viscum > Viscum album. The sequence goes on from OY728153.1 coordinate 1,245,545,392, forward strand.
AGCCTTCCATAATCTTGGTTAGAATCGAACCATAGTTCAAAGTGCTTGACCAACCCTAGTTGGGGTGCTTTCAATTATCGGGGAATTATAATTCAACATTTTGGGTCGACTTAACTTGGTTTGCATCAATGGTTGACTACCACAGCAGGACTTGGTGTGACGAAGAGGCAAAGGTTGAGGAAATCAAAAATAAAAGGATTTCAGGATTGGGGAGTCCACTCAACAGATCAAGGAGCTACGAGCTAATGCAGTTGGCATTTGGAATGCCTACCTAAAACCCTTCAAGTTTATTTCTCAACCCTAGTTGGGGTAATGCAAAGGGAAATATGGATCCTTGACACTAGAATATTCAGGCAACAGAATATTCTGAAGTCTATGGTGAGGGCTATTGGATTTCGATAAAATAGTGGGAGACTGATAACTATTAATTTATTTATTTGTCTCATTTTTGTAATAAAGTACTAAACCTTTGATCATATTAATTTGTAGAAACGGCGAGAAAATGACTTCAAACATATCATTTCAAACTATACTTGAGAAGGAAAACCTTCTCACCAGCACCAATTTCCAAGAGTGGCAGAGGCGTTTACACATCATCCTTCACCACGAAAGGAAATTGTATGTGCTAGAAGATCCTATTCCAGTTGCGCCTGGGAAAGAGGCCAGTGATGAGGAATTATCACTCTATATGAAATACATGGATGATGGCACAGATGTCCAGTGTTTCATGCTATCGGCCATGTCCAATGAGCTCTTGAAGAAACATGAAAACATGGACGTGTATAGCATGATGTCTCACCTTTGGGATCTCTACCAAGAGAAGGCAAGACAGGAGAGGTATGAGATCTCCAATGCTTTGTTTACAACTAAGCTTGGAGAGTATGCACCAGCTGGGCCTCATGTAGTCAAGATTATTGGATACATTGAACGCCTGGACATCTTAGGAATTAAATTCCCAGATGAGTTACATACAGATCTCATCCTGTCATCACTACCCAAGACCTTCTCTAGCTTCATTGTCAATTATAACATGAGCAGCAATGAGAAGAGTCTATCGGAGCTTCTGACCTTGATTCGCCAGGTAGACAAGGACATGGGGTGTGACAAACCCACAGTCCTTATGGTGAACAAGAAAAGGAAGGATAAGGAAAAGGGGCCAAAGACTTATAAACAGTCTGAAGCCCCCGACCACCGTCCCTCCAAGAAGGGGAAGATCCAGAGGCAGGGCAAGGAATGGGTGGTGGTGTGTTTTTCATGTGGCAAGAAGGGCCACTAAAAGAGGAACTGCACCCAGAAGCATGGGGACGCTAAAGGTGCATTCGTTATCGAGTGTAATCTTTTTATTTCTACACATTAGGTATTAGATACAGCTTGTGGGGCTCACATCTGTATTCAAATGTAGGAACCAAGTAGATTTAGAAATATTTCCAGAGGAGAGGTGGATCTTCGAGCTTCCAATGGTGCAACGCTGGATGCGTTGGCTATTGGCGATTACCACCTCTCATTGCCAACTGGCATGATTTTGGTTTTACAAAACTGTTATTATGTTCCTAGTGTTACCAAGAACATAATTTTTGTATCTTGTTGGGATATGGATGGATTTGTTTTCAAATTTGGAAATAAGGGTTGTCTCTTTTATAAGAACAACGTATGTTATGGTGTGGAACATTTAAATAATGGTTTGTGTGTATTAAATTACGAAAACCAAGTGTTGGAAATCAATAACGAAACAAACTCACATGACTCATACATCACCCAGTTATGGAATCACTGTCTCGGTCATGTGAATGAGAAGCACTTGACAAAGCTCTGCCAAGATGGATATTTAGACTCTACTGAGATAAAACCACTTGATAGATGTCACACTTGTTTACAAGGAAAAATGACCAAGCCACCTTTTGGTGGACATGGTGAAAGGGCCAAAAAGCTTCTAGGATTGGTACACACGGATGTGTGTGGACCATTTCCAGTAGAAGCTAGAGGTGGATATTCTTACTTCATTACTTTTACTGATGATTTGAGTTGATATGGCTACGTATACTTAATGATGTATAAGTAAGAAGCCTTAGAGAAATTTACGGAATTCAAGAATGAAGTATAGAATCAACTTGGTAAGAAGATAAAGAAACTTCGATCGGATCGAGGTGGAGAATATCTGAACCAAGAGTTCATCGATCTTCTACGGGAGTATGGGATTCTATCTCAGCTCATTCCTCCTTATACACTACAGTGGAACGGTTTTAGTGAAAGGAAGAACCTCTCCTTTTTGGACATGGTGAGTTCGATGATGAGTTATGCGGATCTTCCATTATCCTTTTGGGGATATGCATTACAAACTACATCATACACATTAAACTGAGTACCAACTAAGGCGGAAAATGGAATTCCCTCCGATTTATGGAATGTAAAGAAACCCATTTTTTTGCATACACGTGTATGGGGATGCGAGGTGTTTGTTAAGGTCTTCTCATGTAATTCCCTGACCCTAGTTACCAAGAGTTAGTGCATTATTACATAACATTGGCACGATCACAAGAAAGATCAAGTCTCAAAAGACAGATTAGTTTATTAGCCTTGGAATAACTAGATATATTCATAAAGTTTACATTACATCATAAAATGAAAAACTACAACAATATAGTATCCATAGTCCACACTCTTATCCCCTCATACTATCCCTACAGGTCATTCATAAAATACTTCTTCACATCCTGGGAAAAATAAAACATAGAAAGGGGTGAGCTCAAATGCCCAGTAAGGATAACAATATAGCGGAAACTTTCATAAATAAGCATAAATATTTAAGGCAATGTATAACTAAAACAAAATCCTTTTAAAACATGAACTTCAGCCTAATATGGCAGAAATAAAATAAAATAATTCCATATACTTATTCACATGGATATTCTACTAGTCGAATAATCACATGCAATATCAATAACCACTTTCATAATGATGGAATGCATAATTCCAGACTATCATAACCACATAGTCAAGGCCTCATACCAAGACTACAAATAATATTTTATCAAGGCCTTGTGCCAAGACACTAGTTTGTCTCATGAGACCTACCGATGCATCGAGGAGCTATATCGGGCTCCACCCATCACTTATTAAGTCCAATGCATTCCTCATATGAACAGGTCTAAATATAACATAAACATTCGTATTAAAAATAGCATAAGAAATGTCAATACTTTTTCCATAAACCATGAATGGTATAAAAATAACACATCCACAGTCAAACATATCACAAAACATTCAATACAATATAGAAGATTTGTATCATAATAAATAAACTTCAAATAAGCTTAAAATCCATCAAAGGATGTTGACATAGATGAAATCAAAACTATTTGAGAGAAATATCTCTTTTTTGAAATCATTTAAAAGTAACCTAATTATAAAATAAAACTTTTACTTTGAAAATATTCTTAGAAGCTTGTAAGGGAATCTTCTAAGATTTTATAATTGCAGATAATAGTTGCACCTTCCGTATAAGTTAATAAAAGACATTCTTACCTTAATTCTGTCGAAAAGGTTAAAAAGGACCTTGTTTGGAAAAAGACAGAAAGATTCCTTTATAAACCTCTTATAAAAAGTCAAAAAAGGTTATAAATGACTTTAATCTATATTCTGTAAAATATCAAGAATTTTTTGAAATACATTTTTAAGAAACATGGATGTGGATGATAAAGAGGTCCCATTAGATAATTTCGTATAAACAACCTCGGATAATGAAGAGTTTGTGAAATAAACCCTTACCTTGTACTTTTCCTTGGTTGAGGGTAGGTTAACCTCCTTTATAATGTTGAAATAATTGTTATTGAATTATACAAGAATAATATACATTAATATGATATCATATATGATCTTTTAACATTGATTTGTTAATAATATCTTAGTATTATCGGTTTTTCGGGTGTTAACTCACTCGTATTATTTTATATGTTTTGTTACATAAGACGTGTTTTTCATGGATAGGTTGTATATTATTCATATAAAAAATGATATCAAGTCCTTAAACATTATTTTTAAATCATAAAATGATAATTATACTTGAATGGATATGATGGAGAATGAATCTCATTGTGTTCGTGGAGACGGTAGTCCGTACGTACGCACGAGCAATAATGTCATTCTTTTGATATTAAAATAATATATAATTGGATGGTATATCATATATAAAGAATCATTATCATGTTATATTTATTATTTACATGAATTACACATCATTATTATACTCATCCAAATAATAATTTATTGAATAACAATTACACCACGACGTGGAGACGGTAAGTCGTACGTACGCACATATGGTGACATGTCATTCAAAGGATGGATAGAATACTGAATATGGTTGTACCATATTTATAATAACATAACAGTATATATAAGATACTGGAGTTATTATTTTATAATGGTAATAACAAAGAAAGAATAAGTTGAAGAAGAAAGGAACTTGAGAGAGGGTGGTGAAAACATTACCTCTTCTTCGGGTTCTTCCTTTTGATTTGATCAAAAGGGATCCTTAGGTTGGATTTATGATCAAACTAAGGCCTCTAGGTTGAAGTGAGGGATGTTGAGAGAGTATTTGGGCAGGGTTTGGCCGATACAAAAGGATTTGAATGTGTGAATTAGTGAGAAGGGGGGGTTCCATTTTATAAGAGAGGTGAGGGGCACCTTTGGAAAAGCTAGAAATATTATTTTATAATAAATTCATATTTGGTTTCTAATGGCTCCAAAGTGGATTATTTAAAGGTTATGGTGGGGATGGTTCTAAAACCACTCAACCAATAGAATTTAGATAGGTTTTGGTCATTATATTAACCTTGTCTTTTAGTTTTAACTCTTAGTTAATAAGTTTGACACTTACCATGTCACTTTGTATTTTTATATTATATAATTAATAAATTTACTATATACCTCCAAGAGACCCCCAAGTGGTTAATTAATGATACACCTATCATGATATAAGTCTCTTGGCCGAACCTTAGATTTTTAGAAATTGAATATAAATTAATAATATAATATTTGTTTTAAAAACACTTTTATGTCAATTTTGACGCTATTGGGTATTTTGTTTTTGAAAAATTCATAACAGCATTATTACTTCGAAAAAAATTTATATAATCAATCCTAATTTGTCATATTAATATATAAAATTAGTGTAATTCATAAAAGTTTCAAATTACATTTATTTTGATATCAATTATTTTAATATTTCATTAATTATGTAATTACTGTATCATCATTGTGTCATAAATAAATTAAATTATTTAATGTCTAAAAATTATAAATAAAATACCATTATATAGGAAATATTTTTATATTTATAATTAATATTTACAATAGAATTTATCTTATGTATAACCCTATATAAAAAATGTTTTAGTAAATAAACTTTGATTTTAACTCTTTTAACTCTTCTTTGAATTAAATAATAATAAATGTCCTAATCTAATCCAAGTGGACCTAAATGATAATATTTTATTCCTAAGTTTGTTTTTGGTCGAGATACACTTGTCCAATAGAATTAGGACATGTGTTAGGGTAATATTAATATTATTTTTACCCTTAATTACCCTATTTACTTTTAACCATGATAAATAAAAGTAAAAAAGTTACTATTCACCAAAATTATTTTCATCTCAATGAACCACATTTTAATACTTGATATTAACCGTGTCTTTAGGATTTTTGAAATTCCACTCACAGAAGCGGTAAAATTAGGTTTTATGTGAATTTCCAAATTCTCCTAGGAGGTGGGTAAAAGACGGTGAAAAGTTCAATAAAATTTTTATATGTCTATAATCATTCTAAACTAACTCTAATGAATTACATTGAAATTATATAGGTATTATGTATCTATTTTGATCTTAATTAAGTTTAAATAAAATAAATAATTATTTAAATAAAAATTTGGTTTTAGACTATAACTCAGTGTTTTTTTCACTATTCATCAAAAATTGAAAGTTTTCAAAAAAATACCAAAATTTCACCCTAGGCTAATTTTGATATTCCGAATCCAAAAATGAAGTCCATTTTGAAATATAAAATTTATAAAATTTCAAAAAGTGGGTATTTCTATTCATAACGGCTAGTTTGATTGGTTGTGGTGTGTGTGTGAGAACTCAAAGTTGCGTACAACACACGCTACTGTATTATTCAAAGAGAAGCGTACCGTAGAAGCTTGGGGTGTTACATTCTACCATCCTTAAAATAATTTCATCCTTGAAATTTATAAAATACTACCGCATGAAAATACTCAGGTGGTTCTTCATCATAAGTTCCTTGGGTTCCCATGTTGCCTCTTCCATCTTATGGTTTCTCCATAGAACTTTTACCAGATGAGTCGTCCGGTTTCTCAGCACTTGTTCTCTCGTATCAAGAATCCTGACAGGCTCTTCGCAATAAGATAGATCGGGTTCCAGTTCTAATTTTTCATAGGTGAGTACATGTGTTTGGTTAGGCATGTATTTCCTTAACAGTGATACGTGGAACACATCGTGAACTTTGGAGAGACTTGACGGCATTGCCAAATGGTAAGCTACAACCCCAATTCGTTCTAGAATTTTGAAAGGTCCGATGTACCTAGGACTTGATTTACCCTTCTTACCGAAACCTATAACTCTCTTCCATGGAGATACCTTCAAGAAAACATGATCTCCTACCAGAAATTCCAAATCCTTCCTTCGGTTATCAGCATAGCTCTTCTGCCTACTTTGAGCTGCTTTGATGTGGTTTTGGATTACCTTTACATTTTCTATTGTTTCCTCCACCAGTTCTGGGCCTACAAGTTTTTGTTCACCAAAGTCATCCCAACAGGTTGGTGTGCGACATCTCTTTTCATATAACGCTTCATATAGTGCCATATGAATACTCGAATGGAAGCTATTGTTATAGAAAAATTCTACCAGAGGTAAATATTGATCCCACATACCCTGAAAGTCAAGTGAGCAGGATCTCAACATGTATTATAAGGTTTGAATAGTCCGTTCTAATTGTCCATCTGTTTGAGGGTGGTAGGCAGTGCTCAGTTGAAGTTCAGTATCCAGGGATTTCTAAATACTCTTCCAGAATCTTGAAGTAAAATGAGGATCATGATCAGAAACAATCGATAGGGGTACTCCATGAAGTCTCAACACTTCATTAATATATAGTCTTTCTAGACGTTCCAGTGGCAGATCTTCTCTTATAGCAGGAAAATATTCTGACTTGGTAATATGATCAACAATAACCCATATTGCATCGTTCCTTCTAGGGGTATTTGGTAGCCCCATGAAAAAGTCTATCATAATATTGTCCCATTTCCACTCCGGTATGGGAAGAGGTTGCATGACTCCTCTAGGCTGTTGCCTTTCAGCTTTCACTTGTTGACAAACCATACATCTTGACACAAAATCGGCAATCTCCCTCTTCATGTTGTCCCACCAAAAATTTTCCTTCAACTCCCTATACATTTTGCTGCTCCTAGGGTGTATAGAGAAATTGGAACTATGAGCATTGTCCAACAATTCCCTTTTTAGATCAGGTATATTGGGAACACAAAGTCTCTTCCCAAATTTCAAAATTCCTCTTCATACCCAAAGTCATTCAATCTCCCATCATTCACAGCTTTAATCTTCTTTTGAAATTCTTCATCATCTGTCTAAGAACTCTTAATCCTTTCTAGTAAAGATGGTTTGGAAACCATTTGAAAAAGCATTGATGTTTCACCTTCCATGGTGATTCCCATATCCAACTTTACTAGATCCATGAAAATAAGATCCCTTTCAATTCTCATCATGTTCAAAACTCCATGATCTTTTCTTCTCAAAGCATCTCCCACCTTATTTTCCTTCCCCGGGTGGTAGTGTATCGTACATTCATAATCCTTGAGTAGTTCAAGCCATCGCCTTTGCCTCATGTTGAGTTTTTTTTGTGAGAAAATATACTTCAAACTCTTGTGACCAGTATAAATCTCACATTTTTCACCATAAAGGTAGTGCCTCCATATCTTCAAAGCAAAGATCACAGCTGCTAACTCGAGATCATGAGTAGGATAGTTTTGCTCATGAATTTTCACCTGCCGTGATGCATAGGCAATAACCCTACCATTCTGCATAAGGACACAACCAAGTCCTTTCATCGATGCATCACTATAAATATCAAACCCATCATTCCCCGATGGTAGAGTCAATATAGAAGCATTGAATAATCTTCTCTTCATTTCTTCAAAACATTCTTCACACTCTTTTGTCCAAACAAATTTAACCCCTTTACGTGTGAGCTTTGTTAATGGGTTAGCCAATCAGGCAAAATTTTGGATGAAACATCGATAATAACCTTCTAAACCAATAAAACTGCATACCTCAGTTATACTCGTAGGTGTTGTCCATTCTTGGATTTCCTTGGTCTTAGAAGGATCAACAGAGATTCCATCTTTAGAGACAATATGGCCAAGAAAAGAAATATCCTGAAACCAGAATTCACACTTGCTAAACTTCCCATATAATTCATGTCTTCTCATAGTCTTCAGGATAATGCGCAAGTGATTTTTATGATCTTCATAGATTTTAGATTATACCAAGATATCATCAATAAATACCACCAAAAAATCATTGAGATATTCCTTGAAAACTCTATTTATTAGATCCATGAATACAGAGGGTGCATTAGTCAGCCCAAAAGGAATTATCGTAAACTCATAATGCTCGTACCTTGTTCAAAATACTATCTTCAGAATGTCTTCCTTCTTCACACACAACTGATGGTATCCAGATCAAAGGTCAATCTTTGAAAATTATTGAGCTCCATGCAGTTGTTCAAATAAATCATCAATGTGAGGTAGGGGATACTTGTTATTTATTATTATAGCATTGATCTCCCTGTAGTTGATACATAACATCATAGATCCATCTTTCTTTTTAACAAAAAGAACAGGGGCTCCCCATAGAGAAACACTAGGGCGAATAAATCACTTATTACTCAGTTCCTCTAGTTGTTTTCTTAGTTCAACTAATTCCACAGTGGCCATTCTATAAGGGGTCTTTGATATAGGCCTTGATCTAGGAATTAAATCATTGGAAAACTCAACTTCTCGTTCTGGAGGATGTCCAGGTAAATCTTCCGGAAACACATTTACATATTCTTTCATAATAAGTACATCCTCTATTTGAACATTCCTTTCCTCACCCAAAGTCATTTCATTCTCTTCCTCCCCAATAATTGAATTTAGTTGAGCTACTGGGGGTGGATCTAGATAAGAATTAAGTGGTGGTGATTCTGATCTAAAGATAAGGTGTTCCTTATCATCATGATCAAAAATCGTAACCTCCTTGTTCTTACAATAAATCTTCACATCATGGTCCGAAATCCAATCCATACCAAGGATTATATCAAACTCAATCATAGGTATGATGATGAGATTAGTGGATAAAGAACATTTATGTGCTCTAATGGGGACTGATTCACAAAACTTTGTTGCAATGATACTTCCCTTTGGAGTTTTAATTGACACCTACCTTGTTAAATAAAATTGGAAATATCTAATTTTCTTAGAAAACTGTGAAGATATGAAACAATGCGATGATCCAGAATCAAATAATGCATTTGCTAAACTTGAGGAAACCATTAAATTACTTTCCACCACATCTTTCGGAGCTTCTACCTCAGCAGTAGTGATAGTATAAGCTTGGCCTTGATCCCTTGGCCATTTCTGAGGTAAGTTCCCCTGACTCTTAGGACATTCATTTGTATAATGTATTATCTCCCTGCAATTGTAGCATTGGAAATCGGTAGCTTCCTTCTTCCCCTTGAAATCACGAGCTTGGTGGCCTTTTTCACCACACTTGTAACAGACTCCCATTCCTTTTAAGAAAGTACCGGGGTGTTTCTTCCCACATTTACTGCAGGATGGATATTCAACTTTTCCCTTCTTCCCCTTATTTCCATTCCCAGATTGATAAGAAGATATCTTCTTCTCTTTCTTTTCTTTAAATTCATAAGACTTAGAGAATTCCTTTTCTGTCTTGATAGCACATGAGACAATGTCTTCATACGACGAGAAGGATTGTGAGACTAATGCTCGACGTAGAAATGGTTTTAACCCATCAAATAAATGATCAATATTACTTCTTGGGTTATGTATATAATCTCCAGTATACCTTTCTAACCTCATAAAGTTAGCCTCATACTCTGTGACATTCTCATCCTCCTTTTGTCTCAGACTCAGAAATTGCCTTTACATATCTGCTCGATGGTCACGAGGAAAGTATTTTTCTAAAAATAGATCTTTGAACTCCCTCCATTCCATATTTGATACTTCATCATCTTCCTTTGTGTTTTGAATCAATGACCACCATTGATCAGCATCTCCAGTGAGGCGATAAACTACCATGAAAACTTTTTCCCTTTCACTACTCCCCAAAGCCTGAAATATTTTCTCTAGGGAACTTATCCATTGCTCAGCTACTAATGGATTTGTACTCCCATTGAATTTTTGTGGTTTTTGCCTCATGAAGCGATCTAACATTGATCCTCCATGCTATGGATTAGTGTGATTCATATGGGTAAGGTTAGTATTCATAACCTGAGTGAGTTGTCCTAGTATGGTGATTAGTGGATCAGCATCAGTTGCATCATCAGATCTACTATAATTATCTTGCGCAGGAAGGAAATCCCTACATGGAGTGCGTGCATTGATACAGTTTCCATTTCTTCCACTAGGAGCCATTTCTAAACAATGGCATAAACTAGATCAGTTTATGAATCAAAATACATAATTCCATACTTATAAAACACTAAACATAAATTAAACTATTTATGGATATAATACATAATCATAAAAATGTTTTCCTTGAGGATGTATATACTCATAAAACCTTCATAATGGTTTGTAAAGAAAATGAGAGTTATCCTAAGCATATCTTATGGGAGTGTCGTAACGAAGAGTGCAGCAAGGCCCGTTGTCGTGCACCAATTCCCGTTTGAGTCTAGCTCAAAGCGGTGTTTTTGGGTTTTACCCCTAGGTACATCTGTACCAGAGCCGCCTCTACTTGCTCATATCCAGACAGGGATGTATTGCTCGGAAAACTCACAAAATCTCTACAATACCAAAGTTCTAGGAAGTTCTTCTATACTAATCCTCAAAGTCCATCTTAAATCTATGTGCTCTAATCAGAGTTTATCTAAATCTAGCTTCCCAGGTTTGTACTAAACTTCCTCTAATACCAATTGTAACTCCCCAACCCCAATTACCCAGAGTCGGTGCATTACTATATAACATTTTCATGATCACAAGAAATATCAAGTCTCGAAAGACCGATTAGTTTATTAGCCTTAGAATAACTAGATATATTCATAAAGTTTACATTACATAATAAAATGAAAAAATAAAACAATATAGTCTTCATAGTACACACTCTTATCCCCTCATACTATCCCTGCAGGTCATTTATAAAATACTTCTTCACATCCTGGGAAAAATAAAACGTAGAAAGGGGTGAGCTCAAATGCCCAGTAAGGATAAAAATATAGCGGAAACTTTCATAAATAACCATAAACATTTAAGGCAATGTATAACTAAAACAAAAGCCTTTTAAAACTTGAACTTCAGCATAACATGGTATAAATAAAATGAAATAATTTCATATACTTATTCACATGGATATTCTACTTGTCAAATAATCACATGCAATATCAATAACCACTTTCATAATGATGGAATGCATAATGCCAAACTGTCGTAACCACATAGTCAAGGCCTCATGCAAAGACTACAAATAAGATTTTGTCAAGGCCTTGTGCCAAGATATTAGTTTGTCTCATGAGACCTACCGATGCATCGAGGAGCTATAGCGGGCTCCACCCGTCACTTATTAAGTCCAATTCATTCCTCATATGAACAGGTTTAAATATAACATAAACATTCGTATTAAAACTAGCATACGAAATGTCAATACTTTTTCCATAAACCATGAATGGTATAAAAATAACACATCCACAGTCAAACATATCACAAAACCTTCAATACAATATGAAAGATTTGTATCATAATAAATAAACTTCAAATAAGCTTAAAATCCATCAAAAGATGTTGACATAGATGAAATCAAAACTATTTGAGAGAAATATCTCTTTATTTGAAATCATTTAAAAGTCACATAATTATAAAATAAAACTTTTACTTTGAAAATATTCTTATAAGATTGTAAGGGAAGCTTATAATATTTTATAACGGTGGAAAATAGCCACACCCGCCATATAAGTTTAAAAAATACATTCTTACCTTAATTCTGTCGAAAAGGTTAAAAAGGACCTTGTTTGGAAAACGACAGAAAGATTCCTTTATAAACCTATTATAAAAAAATTCAAACAAGGGTATAAATGAATTTAATCCATATTCTGTAAAATAGAAAGAATGTTTTGAAATACATTTTTAAGAAACATGGATGTGGATGATAAAGAGGTCCCAGTAGATAATTTCGTATAAACAACCACGGATAATGAAGAGATTGTGAAATAAACCCTTACCTTGTACTTTTACTTGGTTGAGGGTAGGTTAACCTCCTGTATAATGGTGAAATAATTTTTATTAAATTATACAAGAATCATATACATTAATATGATATCATATATGATCTTTTAACATTGATTTGTTAATAATATCTTAGTATTATCATTGTTTCGGGTGTTAACTTACTCTTTTTCTTTTATATGTTTTGTTACCTAAGTTGTGTTTGTCATGGATAGGTTGTAGCTTATTCATATCCAGAATGATATCAAGTCCTTAAACATTATTTTTAAATCATCAAATGATAATTATACTTGAATGGATATGATGTAGAATGAATCTCATCGCGTTCGTGGAGACAGTAGTCCGTACGTACGCACGAGCAACAATATCATTCTTTTGATATTAAAATAATATATAATTGGATGGTATATAATATATACAGAATCATTATTATGTTATATTTATTATTTACATGAATTACACATCATTTTTATACCCATCCAAATAATAATTTATTGAATAACAATTACACCACAACGTGGAGACGGTAAGTCGTACGTACGCACGTATAGTGACATGTCATTCAAAGGATGGATAGAATACTGAATATGGTTGTACCATATTTATAATAACATCACAGTATATATAATATACTGTATTTATTATTTTAGAATAGGAATAACAAAGAAAGAAGAAGTTGAAGAAGAAAATAACTTGAGAGAGGGTGGTGAAAACATCACCTCTTCTTCGGGTTCTTCCTTTTTATTTGATCAAAATGGCTCCTTAGGTTGGATTTCTGATCAAACTAAGGCCTCTAAGTTGAATTTAGGGAATTTGAGAGAGTATTTGGGCAGGGTTTGGCCGAGACAAAAGGCTTTGAATGTGTGAATTAGTGATAAGGGGGAGTGCCCTAGAGGGGTGAGGGGCACCTTTGGAAAAGCTAGAAATATTATTTTATAATAAATTCATATTCAGTTTCTAATGGATCCAAAGTAGATTATTTAAAGGTTAAGGTGGGTATGGGTCGAAAACCACTCAACCAATAGAATTTAGATAGGTTTGGGTCATTATATTAACCTTATCTTTTAGTTTTAACTCTTAGCTAATTAGTTGACACTTACCATGTCACTTTGTATTTTTATATTATATAGTTAATTAACTTACTACATACCTCCAAGAGACCCCCAAGTGGTCCATTAATGATACACCTATCATGATATAAGTCTCTTGGATGAACCTTATATATTTAAGAATTGAATATAAATTAATAATATAATATTTGTTTTAAATACACTTTTATGTCAATTTTGGCACTATTGGGTATTTTGTTTTTGATGAATTTATAACAGCATTATTACTTCGAAAAAAATTTATATAATCAATCCTAATTTGTCATATTAACCTAGAAATTTAGTGGAATTCATAAAAGTCTCAAATTACATTTATTTTGATATCAATTATTTTAATATTTCATTAATTAGGAAATTATTGCATCGCCATTGTGTCATAAATAAATTAAATTATTTAATGTCTAAAAATTATAAATAAACTACCATTATGTAGGAAATCTTTTTATCTTTCTAATTAATATTTACAATTGAACTTATTATATATATAACCCTATATAAAAAATGTTTTAGTAAATAAACTTTGATTTTAACTCTTTTAACTCTTCTTTGAATTAAATAATAATAAATGTCCTAATCTAATCCAAGTGGACCTAAATGAAAATATTTTATTCCTACGGTTTTTTTGGGTCGAGATACACTTGTACAATAGAATTAGGACATGTTTTAGGGTAATATTAATATCATTTTTACCCTTAATTACCCTATTTACTTTTAATCGTGGTAAATAAAAGTAAAAAGTTACTATTTACCAAAAAAATATTTTCATCTCAATGAACCACATTTTACCCCTTGATATTAACTGTGTCTCTTGGATTTTCGAAATTACACTCACAGAAGTGGTAAAATTAAGTTTTATGTGAATTTCCAAATTCTCCTAGGAGGTGGGTAAAAGATGGTGAAAGGTTCAATAAAATTTTTATATATCTATAATCATTCTAAACTCCAATGAATTACATTGAACTTATATGGGTATTATGTATCTATTTTGACCTTAATTAAGTTTAAATAAAATAAATAATTATTTAAATAGAAATTCGGTTTTAGACTATAACTCAGTGTTTTTTTCACTATTCATCAAAAATTGAAAGTTTTCGTAAAAATACCAAAATTTCACCCTAGGCTAATTTTGATATTCCGAATCCAAAAATGAAGTCCATTTTGAAAGATAAAATTTATAAAATTTCAAAAATTGGGTATTACTATTCATAACAGCTAGTTTGATTGGTTGTGATGTGTGTGTTAGAACTCGAAGTTGTGTACAACAAATGCTACTGTATTATTCAAAGAGAAGTGTACTGTAGAAGCTTGGGGTGTTACATATCAGGCAAAAAACTAGCACCCTGGGGCACAAAGTGTATCTTTATAGGATATCCTAAGGAAACTAAAAAATATTACCTATATAAGCCTTAGGACAAGAAAGTTATTGTCGCCAGATAAGCCATCTTTCTTGAGAGGGAGAGCATCCTCAGAAAGGATAGTGGGACCAAGATTGACTTTGATGAAGTTGATACTCAAGATACATAGGAGTTGGTACAGGAATAAGTTCCACAGGTCCCCGTGGAAGAGGTTCTAGAAACACAAGTACTATGTAGGAGCTCAAGAGAGTTAAGGGAACCAGAGAGATTTTGTTTCCTAGTCACCGAGGATGGTGAATCATTATTGTTGGAGAATGTTGAACCTCTCTCTTACAAGGAAGTAGTAGAAATCTCAGAAGATGCAATATGGCTAGAAGATATAAATTCTGAGATGGATTCCATGTATCCGAACCAAGTCTGGGTTCTGGTCGATGAGCCAGTTGATGTAAAGCCTGTTGGATGTAAATGGGTATTCAAGAGAAAACTGGACATGGAAGGTCAATTTAGCACCTATAAAGCAAGGCTATTGGCTAAAGGATTCAGACAGCATCAAGGAATTGACTATGATGAAACCTTCTCTCCAGTTTCCATGTTTAAATCCATAATAATCATACTTGCCATAGCATCTTACCATGACTATGAGATTTGGCATATGAATGTCAAAATAGCATTCCTTAATGGGAACCTTCAAAAATATGTCTATATGACACAACCAGAATGGTTTGTGACACCAGGTGAATCCAAATGGGTTTTCAAGTTGCAAAAATCCATTTATGGATTAAAGCAAGCATCCAGGTCATGGAACATTCGATTTGATGAAGCCATAAAGGAATTTGGGTTCATTAAGAACTAATGTGATCCATGTGTTTATAAATGGTTTAATGGGAATGCGATCATTATCCTAGTAGTATATGTTGACGACATATTGCTTATTGGAAACGATGTACCAGTATTACTGTCAGTTAAGGACTGGTTGAACAAGTGTTTCTCCATCAAGGATTTGGGTGAAGAATCCTACATTATAGGTATCAAGATCATTTGTGATAGATCCAAGAGGCTGCTTAGACTAAGTCAGAGTACATACATTGACCAGATACTAAAGAGATTTAGTATTGAACAATCCAAGAGGGGATTGGTTCCCTGTCACATGGCCTACATCTTTTTAAGAAAATTTTTCCTCAGACACAACAAGAGAAAGATATAATGAGTAAGATATCATATGCTTCGGCTATAAGATCCATCGTGTATTCCATGTTATGTACCAGGCTTGATGTTGCCTATGCACTGAGCATGGTAGGCAGATATCAAGCAGATCAAGGAGAAAAAAATTGGACTAATGTTAAGACTATCCTTAAGTATCTTAGAAGAACTAAGGATATGTTCCTGGTGTATGGAGGAGACGAGGAGCTTGTCATTAAAGGGTATGTTGATGCTGGTTTTCAGACAGATCAAAATGATTTGAAGTTGCAATCTGGATATGTTTTCTGTCTTAATGGAGGAGTTGTGAGCAGGAAGAGTTCAAAGCAGCCAGTTTTCGCTGATTCTACAGTGGATTCCGAATATATAGCGGCTTCTGATGCAGCCAAGGAAGCCGTCTGGATTCAGAACTTTTTCCAGGAGCTTGATGTGGTGCCTAGCATTAAAGATCCCATTACATTGTATTGTGATAATACTGCAGCGGTGGCTCTTGCAAAAGAACCAAGTTCACATCAACGGACAAAGCACATACTTCAGAAGTATCACCTCTTGAGGGATTTCTATCAAAGGTGTGAATTTTCATTGAGCAGAGTGTCCATGGAAGAGAACGTGGAAGACCCTATGACTAAAGGACTATCACATCAGAAGCATGAATATCATGTGAGAGATATCAGGTTAAAGGTTGTTAGCAGTTTTCTCTAGTACAGGTGGGAGTCTGTTGGAGTTGGTGGCCAAGAACCAACTAATTTGTACTTTATTCATTAATAAATGTCTTATCACATCTTGATTATTCTTCTGCGTGACAATGCATGTGATAATGTCCTAAGGACAGTTGTTGCATTAATGGGTCATAGAGGATCCCTGTTATGATGAGAACCCGGAAGTTCCATAAAACTATTCTTGAATATATGTTCTATGGTCGGATGATGTTATTTGAGGGACACAAATAATACAGGCCATTAGGGGTGAGGACTCATAAAACTTTGAGGCACCTTCTCATGGTGTGTGCCCTTGGTAATATCCAGGAGGATATTATGAGAATGAGACCCACAAGTAGGAAATTTACATTTCATAGTGTCATTGGATGTTCCTATATGTGGACATGTGTATTGGTCCTTAGACGTTAAGATTATTATTAATGGGTATTAAAACTCACGTACTTAGATGTATTGACGAAAACTGTGACGACACACTGTTCACAGCGAGGTAGGATACGTTGGGTGCGTCACGAGTAATACTAAATTAATAGATAATGTGAGAAAGGATTTGTCCCTTCTGTTCCATAACAGAAGTTTATATCTCAGGCCCTTTGATGGAATTGATATAGCCTAAATAAATCCATGGCCATGGTAAGGTATGGGCGAGTTCAATTCCGGGAAGTCAAAGAAAGAATAATCGAGCACATGGGTTAATGGCACTAGCATGCAACCCGCTTGATTAGAGATATCGAGACAAAGGGATTATATTACATGGTAAGCGTTCGTAGGAGGTGACATGTCATTGCGGCGTTAACTTCTTTCTCTATGGGTGCCTTGGCGTGTTTCTAGACACTAACCTTGAACTTTAGGCAGGCTCCGCATAATGCCACTAAGAAAGAGGCCTAGAGGGTCGCACACTAAGTGTGTCCATGTATCTCAGTTAAATATTAATTTAATAATTTAAATAAATTTTATTCCTGACTATGGTTTAATAATTATTTAAGGATTCCCGATCGCATTTATTTCGACACTAGTTATTCGAGAGAATATATTGTGGGTGAAATAATATATTTATTAGTGAGTAATGCAGTTACATTTATTTAAGAAATAAATAACCATTACTCAAGGTCTAATAAATGTGGTGGAGAAAAATGGAAAATAAAAGTACATGCCATGTATATTAAATATACACGCCGTGTAGTTTTATGGAAAACAAGTACACGCCGTGTATTAATTATTACACGCCGTGTAGTTTTCCAGTCGGGATTTTGAGGATATAATATTTTTTTATTAAATGATATTAATTATAATCAGTGTGGGCACATGTCAAGGAATTAATAATTAGACGTGGGGTTTCAATAAGAGTTAATGAAATAAATAAAACATGTAACGCGTTTATTTATTGTCATAACTCTATTAATCTCAAATCCTATTATAAATATCATCACAACCCCAACACTTTTCCAGAGCCATTGTTGTGCACAATAGATTTGGAAATACTCTCAAGCCAAAATAGAATTCTATTTCCACCAAGAACACCCTCAAGTTATGAGAGTGAGATCCTCCACTGGATCAAGGCAGTCGAAGGCAGACATCGCAAGCGAAGGTTCTTCCGCGCTAGCACCCGGAGATCCCTTCGGCGACATCCAGAGATACGTGGAGCACGTGTGGATCACCGCTAGAGGAATCCTATACTTGGATTATACAACGCAACAACGGATCATAGGATCGTGACCAGAGACATCGACGAAGAAAGAATTCCACCGAGGTAATTCTTGTGAATTAATTAAATTAATTATAACCAACATATGATGATTCTATCTCAATGGTTTCGGGACTCTTCTTTTATTTTTCGTTCTTCATTCCATTCTAAAGATCTGGCATTTTATATCATCAAGGATCTCGTATTGAATGTTGTTTAATGCTAAAATTAAAGTTGGGAAAACCCACCAACACGCTTCTACTGCGCCTGGAACCTACATACAGAACAGTAGGTAAACTCCATAGAGAAGATATTTTTTGTGATTCACTGTTCTTAGAAAGAGAAAGTGACACTAGCCATTTATCATCTAGATGGAGAGGCTGATCAATCGTGGTCTTTTATTAAGAACACCGAGCCAAGGGAAGAATTGAAGAGATGTAATGGGAAGACTTTAAGATAATGTTTCTTGACAAGTATTTTCCAAGAACTCTTCGCATGAAGATGGAGAGAGAATTCATAGAGCTCAAGTAAAAGGAAGGATAATTTGTCACAACCTACAAAGAGAATTTCACAAGGCTTGCAAGTTACACTTTGGGTTTTGGTATCAACAATGATAGAAAAATTGATAGAATCTTTAGTGGATTATAATCACACCTTCGAAATGCACTTGAAATTCAAGACTTTGGGAGTTATGAATAAGTTGTTCGATGTGCTCTCAAAGTAGATATGGAGTTTAGAGAATGGTCCCATGGATATAGTGATAAGAAAAAAAGATGGAGGTTCATGCTGGAGGATCTAATGACAAAGGAGGGAAGAAAACTCAATGACCCACATGCCAAAAATGTGGGAAGTTGCACCATGGGAATTGCCTCAATGGGATGGGGAAGTGCTTCAAGTGTGGTAAAGAAGGAAACCATTCTCAAGAGTTTCGAAAGGACATATAAAGGAAGGAGAATGTGGCTGAATAAAGTAGAGAACCACCCACGGTTCAATGATACAATTGTAGGGAGCTAGGTCACTATGCAAGCCAGTGCACTAAACCTCAAGTTATCAAGGGTAATCAGCATTAGCAACCACCAAAGACAAAGGAACAAGGGAAGGATTATGCCATCACTATTGCAGAAGTGGAGAAAGATATTGAATCCGTACAAGGTAAACTTCTTATTCACTCAAGAATGGAAAGAATCTTATTTGATTATGGTTCTACACATTCCTTTATATCTTGCAAGTTTGCTAGAACTATAGAATCAAAGCCCCGAAACTTTGAAGTAGAGATATCTATAAAAACACCAAGTGGTGAAATCATTCCAAACCAAGTGTTTTAATCTTCTCCTGTTGGAGTATGTGGTTAGATTCTTCTAGTGAATCTTGTAATAATTCCCTTTTGGAATTTGATGCTATAATGGGAATGGATTGTCTCTCGTTATATAGAACACTTATCAACTATTGAGAAAAGGAAATATCTTTTCATATTCTGAACCATCCCATTCTCCTCTATAAATACTAGGAAGATCATGAATATCCTTTGGAAAATCCTTCCATGGTGTGGGTGTTGATTCCCTATGAAGAATCATACCTTTCCCAAATGGTTGAGACAAAGGAAAGTGCCAACCTTGAGAAAATGCCCATTGTGAGGGAATACAGTGTTGTATTTCTTAAAGAGTTACCCAAAATTCCCCTGGACTGTGAGGTAGAGTTATCAAAAGAACTCATACTCGGAGCTACTCTTATTTTAAAGTGTCCCTATAGGATGGATCCTATCGAACTAGAAGAGTTAAAGAAGAATCTGCAAGAGCATCTGGATAAACAGTTCATACACCCTAGTGCATCACCTTGGGGTGCACCAGTACTCTTTGTAAAGAAGAAGGATGGAACAATGTGGTTGTGTATCAATTATCAGGAACTCAATAAGATCACTATAAAGAACAAGTATCCTCTTCCAAGTCTTGAAGATTTTTTCAATCAGTTAAGAGGAGCTCAATACTTCTCAAAGGTGGATCTTCGTTCTAGATATCATCAGCTAAAGGTGAAGAAGGAGAATATTCAGAAGACTGCCTTCCATACAAGGTATGGGCACTATGAGTTTCTGGTGATGACCTTCGGACTTACGAATGCCCCTCAAATCTTCATGGATTTGATGAATAGAGTATTTAGAAATTATCTTGAAAAATTTGTGGTAGTGTTTATTGATGATATTCTTATCTACTCCAAGAGCAAGGAGGAACATGAAGAAAATCTAAGACTTGTGTTGGAAACATTGATAAAGGAGAATTTGTACGCCAAGTTCAGCAAGTGTGACTTCTGGATGAAGCAAATCACTTTCTTGGGTCATGTGATCATAATTAGGGAATTTATATGGACCCTTCAAAAACAAAGGCAATTGAGGAATGGCCCAGGCCCTCTAGTGTCACATAAATTCATAGTTTTCATGGATTAGCTGGGTAATACCGATGTTTTCTGAGAAATTTCTCATGATTGTAAATACCGATAACTAAGTTGACAAGGAAAGGGTTAAAGTATTTCTATACGGAAGAATGTGAGGGAAGATTCAAGGAGATAAAGAGAAGTCTGATCAGCACATTTGTACTCACACTACCAAAAAGTGGAGAAAGTTTTGTGAAATACAGTGATGATTCAAAGAAAGTCTTGGGTTTTGTACTCATGAAAAGTGAGAATGTGATAGCCTATTCTTCACAGAATTTGAAGATACATGAGCATAACTACCCGACACATGATCTAGAGTTGGTAGCCGTGATTTTTTCCCTGAAAATCTAGTGGCACTACTGTTTCGGTGCGGATGTGCGTCGGGTTACGCTGTTCCGCCAGGACGCGTTCGCGCGTGCACCCGTCAACCCGAGGGGATGGGCGCGCGGCTTGTGGTCCCGCAGTCCCGCTTTCCAAGGGCGGGCGGCATCCGTCCCTTATTCAGGGGCGTCTGCTCCTTGATCGAAACCGGGATGATGGGATGTCGGCTCCTCCTTCCTTGGACGTCTCCTCGGAACTCGTCGCCTAATCCGGGTCTCCCTCATAGACTTAAGAATGTTCGTGAATCTCGTTCCCGACGCCATATCTTCATGGACACCGGTTAATTACGCTGCTTCCGCCCGGACGTTCCAAGGAGTCTGGGCGGGGCAGCAACCTGCGGTGAGAAGGCCGGGTGGCTCTGGGTGCTGGGGGCGTGTCGTAACGCTGCGGCTCTGCACATCTGTCTTCCGTCCCTAATAGGGCTTCTCGAAGGCATGATGGCCTGAGGCATCCCGTACTAGGTGCGGGGAACTGTGTCACCTGAGGTTTTCCTCAGCTTCCCGTGTTTCACACGGGGTATGCCGCGATTTTAACGTCCAGCGGGGACGGCATCGGGCCGATCAACACGAAAAGTGGATCAGATGACGGAACCCCTTGCGGGGAACCTCCGACGCTGGGGCCAGCACATGGGCGGCTTCCCAAGTAACGTGGAGTGGAGTGAAGTGGCATGACCCCACCGGGATGTGGCGGCCCGGGTAAGGATCAGGATGGATGATGAAGTGAAGAGCTTGGACCCCAGAGGGGCTTCCTACGTACCGCGCGTTAACACGGATCAAAGTCAACGTAGTTCGGGCATACAGTTTAACGTCATGCTGGACGTCGGCAAGCCGACTCACGAAGAGGTCGAGGCCGCCGGGCGGAGGATTGAACCGAACCACCTCGCACGGAGGGGGATGGAACGGCCGGGTGGATCACAGTTTCACGTCATGCTGGACGATAAAAGGGGAAATGGAAAAGGGGGGCTGTGGGGAGGCACCGTGGAGATACACACGGGCAGTCTCCCACAGGGGCGGATTCATAGGTGAATCAACGCAAGCGTGAACCCTGGAGGGGTCCACTGATGGACGAACCGACGTAAATACGACCGGGACGACCAGGTGGTGGGCTTGAACCTCGGGGAGGCTTCCTACGTACCCTGTATAGAAGACAGGGATCAAAGTCCACGTAGTTCATTCTGTCAGGACTTACGCACTTGAGGCAGCCCGGTTGCGGCAAAACTCAGTTGGAAGGGACTTGGACCGAAAGCAGAAGACACCTCGATCCCAGTCATACCCTCTACTGGCTTCGGCCGTGGGGAGGCGCAATGGAGATACACATGTGCAGCCTCCCACGAGAAACTAGGGGTTTGTACCCTGCCCCCGTAGGGAAAAGCCACTCCCATTAAATCGCCCCGAAAGCGGGACAATCCCGACATCCCTGCAGAGACGAGCGGGTGGGGGCCACATCCAAACCGGGGGAGATCCTGCGTGCAGAGCACAGGATCGGATGAAGCGGACGGTTTAACGTCTTGCCGGACGAAGTACAGTTTAACGTCGTGTGTTGAGGACGAAGCGGACGGTTTAACGTCTTGCCGGACGAAGTACAGTTTAACGTCATGTGTTGAGGACGAAGCACTTGGCAGTTTAACGTCTTGCAGCGCGGACGATGGGGCTAGGCAGTTTAACGTCGTGCAGCTTGGACGGATGTGCAGTTTAACGTCATGCTGGACGAATATGTAGTTTAACGTCATGCTGGACGTATGCGCAGTTTAACGTCATGCGGGACGAATGCTGACCAGTTTAACGTCTTGTAGCTCGGACGTGGTGCAGTTTAACGTCATGCAGGGCATAGGTTGCCGGACGATGGGTGCATGTCACTTCGCACGAACCTGGAGGGCCGCACGGGAAGACAACGCATGGTGCGGGCACCCAGGATGAGGAGCATCGGGCGCCACGCAGGCAGGTGCCCTCAGGGGGGTCGAGGGGACGACCCTGGCAGATTGCGCGCAAAAAGGAAGCTTTGCGCGCAATACTGCGGGCCGGCGTGCAATCGGGGCGACTGGCGCGCAATTGGGCCAGTGCCTTGCGCGCGGATGCTTGAGATTGCTCACACCGGGCTTCGGATAGCGCGCGGGGGCAACGGCTCATTCTCTAATGAATGGCCACTTGAAAGAAGGGGGTGCGCGCAATCGGGCCGGATTGCGCGCACCCCGGGGGAAATTGCGCGCAAGCGGGTTCTTTTGCGCGCAAAGGCCTTAGGGTGAGTTTTTATTCAAATGAAAGGAGCCAGCGGGGATTGCGCGCAAAGGCGGACCCCGAGGCTTTCTTGCGCGAAAGAAAGGAGGTTACCTGAAGTTCGTCATTGCGCGCGGAAGGGGTTGAATTGCGCGCACGAGAGACGTTTCGACTTCCAGCCACCTTTGAAACGTTGGGGGTCGCCTTGTATTTATAGGCAACCCCGGGCGCGGAATCCAGGGTGCGAGCGCGAAATTCTCCTCGCGGGCGCGGAATCGGGCGCGGCGCGCCAGGGAGTCGCGCGGACCCGCGGCGCGCAAAATTGCGCGCCGGACCGGCGCATTGCGCGCATCCCGGGGGGTTTGCGCGCGGAACATCACCTTTGCGCGCGGGCCTCTGAAATTCCGCGCAAGGCCTCCGGGCCCTCCGAAACGTTCTTCCGACTCCAAATATCACTTCGCTTTCCGCATCCGGAGCTTCGTTTGGGAACAACGGACTTTTCCGGCGTCTATAAAAGCCCCCCCTCGGAATCTGATCGGCGAGAGGTCGCAACGATCGGGTTCCGAGGGAGACGCCG
This sequence comes from Viscum album, assembly GCA_963277665.1. Lineage (NCBI taxonomy): Eukaryota > Viridiplantae > Streptophyta > Magnoliopsida > Santalales > Viscaceae > Viscum > Viscum album. The sequence goes on from OY728153.1 coordinate 1,245,569,568, forward strand.
GAATGCCGAAGTCCTGGGCGACGCGGGACTGTGGCGCGCAAAAATGGGTGTCGGGCGCGAAAGCGGCCGATGCGGTCGCGCAAAGCCTTTTCCGCGCAGCGCGGACCACGGCCTCGCCTATAAATAGGGGCACTGGGTCCCTCCGTGCCGTACACTGGCCTTCCGCGCGATAAGCCTCTTTGCTCTCGTGCGCGAAATTGCCTTTTCCGGCGCGGAATTCGCTCGCTCGTCGCGCAAAACCGTCCGGACTTCGCTCTGTTTTTGCGCGAATACCCGGGGTTTTTCGCGAAGGACTTCCCGATTGCGCGCCGTCCACTAGGATTGCGCGCCGCCTCTCAAACTTTTCCACCAGCCTCGTCCGATCCCGCACGCTTCATCCCTTAACCCGCACGACTCCCGAATCTTCCGAGATGGCCGCGCACAGAGGAAATGAAGGGGATGCCGCCACTCGCAGAGCCGAGATGGCGACGAACGAGGAGGTTTACGGAGCCAAGGAGATTGTTTCCAACAATCAATCCTTGTTCGACTTACTAACGCCAGCCCAGAAGACATATCCCCTGTCAGACAACCTGCCGCTCTGGAACTTCGGCATCCTGGATGAGGTTCCAGTGCCAGGGTTCGAGATTGATGCGCCGCGGACCTGGGTGACCTGGGAGGACGAGCTGCTCCGCTATAACATCACCAACAATGGGCATCCTGCCAGGGAGACCAGACACTTGGACGTCTATGTCCTGAACCCGAGGACGCGAACCATTGACGGGGGTGAGCCTACAGCGGAGAATTCTCCAGCCCTCTACTCGAGCACATACCGTCAGAGCGTCACTGACGACACCAAGGGCTGGCTGAAGGACTGGGACTTGCGGTCTGGGGGCAACTTTACCAGTGAATGGGCCTGGGCGTTCTGGGTACGCCACACTTGCGATCACTTCGTAGAGGAGCTGCGGTACATCGGCCTGTTCGAGGCGGTGTGGACGTCGCAGTTCCACTTCTACCAGCAGTCTGAGCTCGGGCCGGAGCTGTTCACTCGCTGGTCCCCGGATACCAACACCTTCCATCTTCACCATGGGGAGGTCAGCATCGGTCTCTGGGACATCCACTGCATCGGAGGTATCCCGCTGGAGGGCTACCAGTACGATGAGTTCCTGCCACCGAAGAACATCTGGGAGGACAGGTCACGGACTCCCATTCTGACCTGGCATCTTCTTGACCTGGCTACGCAGCGGCTCGGGATCCAGGACTTCCAGAAGGACATAGCCTACAAGGATTGGTTCGGCCAGTTCCTGTAGCATGACCCGGCGGTCAAGATGCCAGGCAGGGGGAAGCGGTGCCCGACCGCAGCTCAGAGGAGCCGGAACGGGTCGTACTGGCGGGTCCTGGAGACGGGCGATTACCGCTCATGGGGGTACCGCATCATCGAGGCCCGGGACCCGAATGTCCGGTACGCGGCGTTCCTGGCCGCCTTTCTGAGCGGGTGGCTCCTGCCAGTGCGGGATGCGAGGATGGGCGTCCGCCCGGCGACACTGGCGATGGCGGGAGCCATGGCTGTCAACAAGAGATACAACCTCGGGGTCCCAGTACTGGCGAGGCTGTATGCCATTCTGGGACGCATCTCACGAGGGGGGTCGCCACGAAGGATCTGTGGGCCCTTTCAGTTCTTCCACGGCTGGGTGGCTGCTCACCTTGGTGGGTATACGTTCCCAAATGCCATCAGTCCTCCGGGCAACGGCCTGCGACCCTCCCTGCTGAACATTGCGGGGGTCGCTCCGATGACCCTCAGTGAGGAGGGCGTGAGGGTTCGGATTGGCAATCATGCCAATTTCAACTTCAGCCCGTTCCCCACTCCCGTCGGCCAGATGATCGACAACGGACAGGGCCCGCTGGAGCAGCATGAATACTTCCTGAACATGCGGGGCGGGGTGCTCGTGACTCGGATCGACGGGAAGGTGATCTGCGAGCCTTACGTGCCGACCCGGTTCGCCAGGCAGTTCGGGTGCCTTCAGCGGATGCCGAAGAGGGTATTCACTGCTGTCCGGGAGGAGACGAACCCTTGCGTCCTTCGCCAGATGTGGCTGATGTTCGTCGCCTTCGGCTCTGGCGACGTCATCACTCTCCCTCCTACCGGGATCGACGCAGGCTTGGCAACCGAGTATGCCGAACACTGGGCCATCGCGTACCCTGAGGGGCTTTTGCGGAAGCTAGTTCGGCGGCTCGAGGCTACCCGTGTGGAGACCGGGCGTCAAGGAAGGAGGCGAGGCGCCGCCACACGGGGGAGAACGGAGGCGCGCCAAGCAGCGGGGCCGGCGCGAGCAGGGACTTCGGCGGCGGGCACATCGCAGGCTGCCGCTACGACCTCGGCGCCCAGAGAGGGGGCACATGCGGCGGTCGAGGAGCGGCCCGGGAAGCAGGTGAGGCGTCTGCTCGAACCCTCCCAAGATGCGGTCTTCCCGGCGCTGTGGTCGGCCTGGATGACCCTGCGGCAGTCACTGGGGGCCGACGTCATCTGGCGAAAGATACTCAGAGAAGGAATCTATCTGCCAGAGGTCGGGCGCCTCCAGATCACCGACAGGGTGGACTTCAACCGGCAGTATGCGTATCTGACGGCAATGGACGAGTACGCGCGCCAACGTGGTCAGCGTGCGGAGCCATCCCTTCTGGTGAAGGTGATGCTCGGTCTAGAGCCTGCTCCAGAACGGATGCCGCCGGGAGAAGATGACAGTAGCGACTCCGAGGAGGAGGAGACGGGGGAGGATGAAGGCTCCGAGGGAAGGTCCCATCGGGGGAGCCCACGGGAGAGTGGCGAGGTGGCCGGCTCTGACAACGTTGATGTCACTGAGCTCCTCGAGGTCCGCTTCTATCCCTACTCAACCTGCTTCATCCATTCTCTTATGCAGCTTCTAACCCGTTTCTCCATCCTTCTCAGGAGCACACGGATGTCGGTCAGGCGTCCTCAACAGGAGTAGGAGAGGCGCCAGCGGGACAAGGCGGGGGCCAGGCACCCATTATCGAACTGTCAAGCGCTAAGGGGTCCCCTGCTGCAACTGTTCCTGCGGCGACCGGGGTAGCGGAAGATGATGCTCCGAACTCCCGTAAGTCTCCCTACTTTACTGCTGGTGCTTGCCATTGACGATCAGTGACTAACCATGGCATGCCCCGCGCAGTGATCTCAACATTGGAGGCTCGTCGGGTTGCCGAACCCGGGCCATCTACGAGTGGACCAGTGGTGGACATGCCGCCTGCTCCGGAACAGACCTTCCAAACCGAGCCGGCCCCACCAACTGCTGATCAAGGGGCTCCGGACATCGGCGGTGCTGACATCGGAGAGAGGTTGGGGGCTGACGAGGGTGTCAGCGCCGCTGGGGAGAGAGAAGAAGGTTGCCCGGATGTTGGGGAACCTATCCCTCGTGAGGACCTCCCAGGGGCGGACCCTGCAGCAGACCTGCTGGCTGCCTTCCCTGCTTACCGGCCTGCCGACCCCGAGGAGATGGATGACTCGGACGCGGAGGCGGTCGAGGATAGCCGGGTAACGCGACGCAGGGGGTGGAAGTGCATCCAGCGCTTCCTCAAGCGAGACCCATCGGAATGGCTGGGGCGCATGGGATCACTTCAGACCTGGCTGCGCTTCCTGTGTGCCGGGGGAGCTGATGCTCAACGCCTCCATCTGACGGTCCGTGATTTCATGGCCGAGAAGATGCGCGAGAGCCGCCGGCGTGCCGACGTCGCACAAAGTCGGGACATGTCGGAGAGCACGCAGGCGCTCATCGCGGCAGAGCAGGAAGTCCGGCGCCTCGAAGGGCAGGCGGCAGAGAAGGAGGCCTTCGTCGCAGCATGTACCGAGCTTGTGGAGCAACTATCGGCACAACTGATCGACGCTCAGGTACAGCTGACGGAGGCGGGCCAACAGATGGTCACACTCCAAGTCGAGCGGGAGCGTGCACAGGCCAGGATTGACGAACTGCGTGCTGCGACCGCCAACGAGGAGAGGGCACGCAGAGAACGAGAAGCAGCCCTGGAGGCCGCCAGCCAAAGGGTAGCGGCATTAGAAAGACTTATCCAGCACGCTAATCCCTAGGGGCTTTGTTTTTTGCCATTCCTAGAACATTTTGCTTCCGTTATTCAATATTTCGATCCATTTGTATGAATCAATATATTTATCTGCGTCTTTCGGTTTAACATGCTCAACCACAATTCGTTGTCTTGCGGGAGTGTTAACCAAGCATCAGGCATCCATAATTGGGCCTGGGTTTCTGGAGAAAAGAGGGAGGTCATTCCTAGGAAAGGAGACCTCAGACCTAACCAATGTATCATCCCCCAACTTGTTCCAACACACGAGCGGGACAACGCTAGGGGCGTTGAGATTTTATCCGAACATAGGGAAATGAGAAAGGGTGAATCGCGTGTCCCGAATCCAGACATCCACAACGGTCGGCCTTCCAGGAAATGCCCAAGACGGTAGGCGGACAGTGGATCGACCATAACAACTGCAATAGACGGACCGAAAAAGGCCATCATTCATATTGCAGGAGGCGGACCACATGTCATCATGAATACCGCTTTGGGGTTCCTTCAGACACAAGGGTGGAAAATCCAGATCAACAGGGCATGCGAAGCGTGGGGCGAAGTGACGATTTGTTCGGACAGAATCCAACGCTCTCAAAATTGCGCCACCGTGGGGAAAATGTACTAGGCGGATGCACTAATCTGGCCGTGAGTCACCTCAATTCTCAGACAGCACCTCTCTGACGAGGAAACTGTCGCTTCCCATCCTTGCGATGGGGCATCCCGAGCTGAATCGGGGAGAATATCACAACTGCACCACTCTACCCGAAGTCAGGCCAGACGGCCGGCGACGAGGAGGGGCGGGACTTATCGATCCCTGAGGCTGGACCCGAGTCGAAATGCCCGGGCGTTCCTACGTACTCCATCAAGCTGGAGATCAAGCCACACGTAGTTCTGTGAGTGCAGTTTAACGTCATGCAGGACGTAGGACCCCATTTGGGGTAGATCTTAGTTTAGGGTCTTAGAGCTCGGACCATAAGGGCTGGATCTTAGTTTAAGGTCTTAGAGCTCGGACCATAAAGGTGGAGGATCTTAGTTTAAGGTCTTAGAGCTCGGACCATAGGGCTAGAGGATCTTAGTTTAAGGTCTTAGAGCTCGGACCATAAGGGCTAGATCTTAGTTTAAGGTCTTAGAGCTCGGACCATAAGGAGAGATCTTAGTTTAAGGTCTTAGAGCTCAGACCATAAGGAGAGATCTTAGTTTAAGGTCTTAGAGCTCGGACCATAAGGGGAGATCTTAGTTTAAGGTCTTAGAGCTCGGACCATAAGGAGAGATCTTAGTTTAAGGTCTTAGAGCTCGGACCATAAGGGGGGATCTTAGTTTAAGGTCTTAGAGCTCGGACCATAAGGAGAGATCTTAGTTTAAGGTCTTAGAGCTCGGACCATAAGGGGGGATCTTAGTTTAAGGTCTTAGAGCTCGGACCATAAGGAGAGATCTTAGTTTAAGGTCTTAGAGCTCGGACCATAAGGGGAGATCTTAGTTTAAGGTCTTAGAGCTCGGACCATAAGGGGGGATCTTAGTTTAAGGTCTTAGAGCTCGGACCATAAGGGAGGATCTTAGTTTAAGGTCTTAGAGCTCGGACCATAAGGGGAGATCTTAGTTTAAGGTCTTAGAGCTCGGACCATAAGGAGAGATATTAGTTTAAGGTCTTAGAGCTCGGACCATAAGGAGAGATCTTAGTTTAAGGTCTTAGAGCTCGGACCATAAGGGGAGATCTTAGTTTAAGGTCTTAGAGCTCGGACCATAAGGAGAGATCTTAGTTTAAGGTCTTAGAGCTCAGACCATAAGGAGAGATCTTAGTTTAAGGTCTTAGAGCTCGGACCATAAGGGTTCAAAGCACGCCACATCGTGGTCATATCCCCTGGATATGCGAAGATTCACTGAGGGATAGTGTCAAGAGTGTCGAGGTTTCGCCTGGTCAGAATGGGAGGTGGAAAATGTGAATCATGCGGCCATTCACTCAAGGACTGGGGGCACCGGTGTAACGATATGGGAGTACTGCCGACCGTGGCGGAAAAGCAGCATCAATATCGCACTAACCGTTGGTGGAATGAGGCAGCAAACGAGCATCGACCGCTCAATCGCAGGATTCATATCGATTTGCTGCCCGAGGCCATTGGGGGTACCGGCCCGAGTCGGTGGGAGAGCACTGAGGCATTGTGTCCGAACCGTTCACGGGGGCTCTACCCAGGGCGTAGACGATGGGTCCGAATGAAAGGGAGCACGAAGCCTGAAAAGTGGAGGAAACCTGACCAAGCGGATCCTGACCCTCCTGGCAATAAACCAGAGTACTCTTGACACCGGTGGACCACGGCAAGGGGTCGGGGAACACGCCTTGAGGGTGACCTGAAGGCGGCGGATTCCCCAGAGAAGGGGGAATCTCTAAGAGGTGGGGGGCTGGACCCGAAGTTTCAAACATCCGGGCGTTCCTACGTATCCCATAAGGATGGGAATCAAGCCGCACGTAGTTCTTGAAGCGCGGTGCAACACAATCGGGCACCAGCGCGGGGAAGAGTGCGGGTCTGACCCTCGCACACAAAAGGAGCGGCATTTGATATTTCTTGTTTGTCCTTAAAGATGAATGGTTTTTCTTTGTGCGGCGACATGCCTGTGATTGAGAAATCTCTGGCGTCGCCGCAATAATCAAGCCACGGAAGGCATTGATGAATGGCGTGGTTATTAACCAGCGCCCAACATGAGTGTCCCCTGAGGGGAACATCACGATGCAGTGTCGTTTTCTCGTCGGGCGGCCAAGACGATCACAGTTTACGGTCGTGTGGTAGGACCAGACAACACAGTTTAAGGTCGTGTGGTTCGGACCATGGAGGAATCCGCTTACCGCGGTACGGCGGACACGGCGGAGGTGGGAGCATACCCAGCCCTGCGGTCACGCACGATTCCAGGAGAAGAGTCTTGGGATGGGGGTCTGCGTATGTCCATCACCCGAGAGGCAGAGATGCTAGCCTCCAGATATACTGGGCCCATAACGCAATTGTTCGGGCGACTCCCTCCTCCTTATGGGGACGAGGGTCCAGCTACGCATGGCCCTTAGGGAGGATATCTGCATATATCCTTGGTGCTCAGATCATGGGAGCCTCGAACGACATCATTACCCTGGTTGGTCTGCCTAACGTGTAGAGGCGTACCGGAGGTCAGTATGAAGAGAGTGTCAAGATTCCACTACAACGCACAAAGGCGGAGTGTGATGAGGACTGCGCAACCAATGTTCAGAGCCTGAGAGAGCTGACATGGCGATCAAGGACGTTGCTGACGCATTCGCAACACAACATCCGATCGCGTCAGCCTAAGACGGGGCAAGCAAACGAGCATCAACCGCTCAATCGCAGGATTCATATCGATTTGCGGCCCAAGACCCGCCGGTAAATCGACCCGGAGCGGTGGGAGAGCACTGAGGCATCGTACCCAAACTGCTAACGAGGATCCCTTTGAGTGAAGGCTCGAATAAGAGGAAGCGCGAGGCCTGACAAGCGACACAGGACTTGTCGGGATTGAATCTGACACTACGAGTCATGGACCGAAGTACCCAAAACATGTTAACAGATCTCCGGAAAGGGTCGGAGGACTCACCCTGAGAGCAACCGAAGGGGGGCAGATCCCCGTGATCAACCAAGAGACGGGGCTGGACCTGAAACACAAGCGTCCAGGCGGTCCTACGTATCCCATAAGGATGGGAATCAAGCCATACGTAGTTCTTGAGAGGCAGTTTAACGTCATGCAGGACGATGAGGGGTGCGAGGTAGTCCCACACACGGGGGAGGCGTACGGCGCGGCCAGTAGACCGACGTGAATGAGGACATAATCCCCCGCTCACGCGATACGCCTCGCACAAAAAAGGAGGGGAACTGGGGCCAGAGGCCCAACGCGGGATAGGGATTCCCGGGAAATGGGGCTGGGCCTGAAACATGAATGTCCAGGCGGTCCTACGTATCCCATAAGGATGGGAATCAAGCCATACGTAGTTCTTGAAGTGCAGTTTAACGTCATGCAGGACGATGAGGAAAAAAGAAGGGGGGAGCAGAAGGCATCCCCAAACGTGGGGGGGCGTACAGCGTGACGAGAAAACCGACGTGAATGAGGGCATAGCCCCGCACTCACACCATACGCCACACACCCGGGGGCAACTGGGCCAAGGGCCCGAGATGGGATGGAAATTCCCGAAGGATGGGGCTGGGCCTGAAACATGAATGTTCAGGCGGTCCTACGTATCCCATAAGGATGGGAATCAAGCCGCACGTAGTTCTTGAGGGGCAGTTTTACGTCATGCAGGACGAATGCTGAACAGTTTAACGTCTTGTAGCTCGGACGTAGTGCAGTTTAGCGTCATGCGGGACGAAGCACTTGGCAGTTTAACGTCTTGCAGCGCGGACGAATGCTGAACAGTTTTAACGTCTTGTAGCCTGGACGAATGTAGTTTAACGTCGTGCAGGACGTGGTGCAGTTTAACGTCATGCAGGACGAAGTGCAGTTTAGCGTCATGCGGGACGATTGAACACTCAGGCAAAGTATTGCTTGAGGAACCTAGCGTTGGTGGGAGGAGTGACACGCTCACCATCCATAGTCGCTAGGGAGTACGCGCCATTGGGATAGACCTTGTGGACAACAAAAGGTCCCTCCCACTTGGGCTCCAACTTGGGCGGCTTCCTGCCGGGGATCATCGGTGCTCTTAGGGCTAGCACTAGATCACCCTGCAGGAAGGAGCGGAGGCGAACCTTCTTATTGAAAGCTCGAGCCATTCTGCTTTGATGCCTCTCCAAGTTGTGCAAAGCGCGAAGTCTATTCTCATCCAGTGCTTCCAACTCGACTAGACGGGCTTCAGCAACTCTGTCCGGCGCTTGCTGGTCGTAGACCGCAGTGCGCAAGGACGGTAACTGGATCTCGATGGGCAGGACGGCCTCAGCTCCATACACCAGGGAATAAGGGGTCATCTGGGTGGAATTGCGAGTCGTCGTCCGATAAGCCCAGAGGGCGTTGGGGAGCTTGTCCGGCCAACTCTTCTTGTTCTGACCAACCATCTTTTGCAGAATGTTAGAGAGGGTTTTGTTAAACGCCTCGATCTGTCCATTCGCCTGCGCATGATAGCGAGATGTATAGTTCGAGCGGATGTTATACTTGGCGTACAACTTCTTCAACTCGGCTGCTCGGAAATTGGTTCCGTTATCCGTGAGGATAGCGTGAGGCACTCCAAATCGATAGATGATGTTGGAGGTCACGAAGTCAGCGATCGAACAGGATTTAACCTCTCTGAGCGGAATCGCTTCTGCCCATTTGGAGAAGAAGTCCGTGGCGGTCAGAATGAACCGGCACTGGCGAGCTGTCGCCGGCGGGTAAGGTCCCACGACGTCCAGTCCCCAGACTGCAAAGGGCCAGGAATACCTTGTGGTATGGAGAGGCTCCGGCGGCCGATGCACAAAGTTCGCATGAACCTGGCACGCATGGCACCTCCTGGCGTACTCGATGCAGTCATGGATCATAGAGGGCCAGAAGTATCCCAACCTCCGAATCTGGTGGGACAGCTTCGGCCCAGTCTGGTGGGCGCCACATGAACCAGCATGAACCTCTTGCATGACTCGTGGGATCTCGACTCCCTGAAGGCAACGGAGGAGAACACCATCAAACCCGCGCTTGTAGAGGATCTGCTCCAGACCGGGACTGCTCTGGAGGACAAAATGCGATGCGCGGCGTCGAACTCGCTCGCGCTCGGCCCGATCTCACGGAAGAATGCCATGTTGGAGGTACTCAACCAAAGGCGCCCTCCAATCACGGGCTGATTCGACTGCTATATCTGGGGTACTTGGGGCTCCGGGCATAGGGGCAACCGTGGTGAGGTTACTTACCAACGGGCCGCGATCTTCTTCCGGGATAACGGGAGCGATGAGCCTGCGGCGCGTCACGCGGACGATCAGGTTGTCCTGTTCAGGTTCCGCAAGTGACGCAGCCAGGCTGGCCAAAGCATCTGCTCGACCGTTCTGCGACCGGGGAACATGGACAATTTCCGGCCGAGAAGGGAACCGGGCCATCAGAAGAAGGGTGCACTCCAACAATGGCACAAGTTCCGGCTTCCTGACAACGTAGTCGCCATTGATCTGCTTAACGACCAACTCGGAGTCCCCTTTCACACACATATGGGGCACGTCGATCTCGAGAGCTAACTCGAGGCCGGTGATGAGGGCATGGTATTCCGCCTCATTGTTGGTACAGCCCTCTGACAACAGGAAAGAGTATGGCAGCACGGCTCGCTCCGGGGTAATGAAGACGATGCCCAAGCCCACTCTATTGAGCTTAGGATTATCGAGTCTTCTACCGGTGGGGCTCCGGGAGGCACCGTCAAAGTGCATCTGCCAGCATGGATCGGCTCGATCAACCGAGAGAATGGTCTCATCAGGAAAGCCTAGATCCAGCGGCTGATCCGCGGAGGTCGGGTGAGCGGCCAGAAAGTCTGCCAACGCTTGCCCTTTGATGGCCTTCTGAGACACATACCTGATGTCGAACTGCTGGAGAATCACAGCCCACCGCGCTAGACGGCCAGTCAACATAGGTCGGCTCAGGATATATTTCAACGGGTCTACCCGAGAAACCAACTGTACCTCATGGTGCTGCAAGTAGTGCCGTAATTTCTGTACGGCAAATACGAGCGCCAGGCAGCTCTTCTCGATGGGGGAATACCTAACCTCCGCATCGAGGAGCATGCGACTGAGGTAATAGAGGCTATTCTCTGTTCCCTCGTTGTTCTTCTGGGCGAGAAGGGCACCCAGGGACCGTTCCAGGGCGGTCACATAAAGGACCAGCGGCTTTCCGGATACGGGCGGCATCAGGACCGGAGGTTGAAGCAGGTACTGCTTGATTTCCTCGAAAGCGGTCTGACACTCTTTATCCCATACATAGGTGGCACCTTTCTTCATAAGCCGAGAAAAGGGCTTACACTTTCCGGCCAGATTCGCGATGAATCGGCGTATATAGGCTAAGTGGCCTTGGAACCCTTGCAGTTCCCGGACGGTACCCGGGGGAGGCATCTGGCTAATCGCCCTGATTTTCTCTGGGTCGATCTCAATACCCCGGTATCTTACCACAAATCCAAGGAACTTTCCGGAGGTGACCCCGAAGGCACACTTCAACGGGTTCATCTTCAGGCAGCGAGACCGGAGGAAGCTGAACACTTTCTCAAGATCTTTGAGATGGTCCTGACGCTGGCGCGATTTGACAACCAAGTCGTCGACGTAGCATTCCACCAGTGTGCCGAGGATTGGCTTGAATATGCGGTGCATCGCCCGTTGATAGGTGGCACCTGCATTCTTCAGGCCGAAGGGCATGACCCGGTAGCAAAAGGTACCTTGAGGGGCCCTGAAGGCAGTGAACTCCTCATCCTCAGGGGCCATCCGGATTTGGTTGTATCCGGAGTATCCATCCATAAAGGAGAGGGCTTGGAACCCTGCCGTGGCATCAATCAACAGCTCTGTCACTGGAAGGGGAAAATCATCCTTCGGACAGTGGCGGTTGAGATCGCGGAAGTCGATACAGACTCTAATCTGCCCGTTCTTCTTCCTGACCGGCACAATGTTGGCCAGCCATTTGGGGTACTGAACTTCCCTCACGAAGTTGGCTTTGATAAGCTTGTCAACTTCGGCCTCAACCATGGCACCGTGGGACGGGTGCATCTTCCTGGGAGGCTTCTTGAACCCGCGATGGTTCGCCGGGAGACCAAGGCGGTGGACGACTACCTGAGGATCTAGCCCCGGCATCTCGTCATAGCCCCAAGCGAACACATCACGGTGCTGCCTGAGAAAGTCCACGTACTATTGTCGCTCCTCAGAGGGCATGGCGGCACTAACCAACGTGGGTCTTGGATCGGCCTCGGTTCCAAGGTTCACCTGTATTAACTCATCGACCGTGGCGGGGACGCCCTCCTCAAAGGCTGGGGGTGCATCTTCCACGTCCTCTCCACTTGGGGAGGGATCATCCACGGGAGAGACTACGTTGGAAACTGCATTGGGGCCACCAGATCTTGCTGGGTCGCTGGTGCTGGCACGGGCGGTCGCGGTCATCTCATCAGGAGACTCACAGGCCGTCGAAACCATGGCTACGTCCAACCGTTGAATCGGGAGGACGTAGGCGTCATCCAAGCTGGCCCATGGATCGCTTGCAACAGCGACAGGCTCAACCTCACCTGCCAGGATCTGCTTGTCCTTGCTCTTGTAATAGTCCGCGTCCAGATAACGGGCTTCATATGAGGCAAAAGGAGAGGCATCTTCTTGAAGCACGCCCACTCGACCATTAAGGGAGTATTTGAGGCATTGGTGGTATGATGAGGGAACCGCCGCATGAAGGTGGAGCCATGGCCTGCCCATCAATGCGTTATACGCAGTGTCCTGAGAGACTACCATGAATTCGGTGTTGGCAACCAAGTCACCGAACTGGGTCTTCAAACGTATCTTGCCGACCGGGGTTTGCTCGGTGCGGTCGTACCCCTGGATCTTGAGGTCGGAGGGAATCAAGTCATCCTCAGACAACCCCAATCTCCAGAGCGTCCGAGTTGGAATCAGGTTAATCCCGGACCCCGTGTCGACAAGACAACGCCAGACTTCAAGGCCATTGAACTGGCCAGTGACATACAGCGGACGAATGTGTCCCTGTATAGGAGGGTCTTCATCCTTACCAGAGAACGAGATAACTGCCTGACATTCGGCGTCCTTGATCGTTTCGGCGTGAAAGGCCTCTGCAGTCGCAACCTCTGTCTCAAACTGGAGGGGGCTCTTCAGGGATTCAGCGAGTGCCTCGCGCATCTCAGATGACATGCGCAGAGCCTCAAGGATGGAGAGCCTTGCTGGGATGTCGGCCAAGTGCTTCAGGACATCATACTTTTTGGCCAAGCGCGAGCTCCTGGTTGCAGGAGGTTGCTCTGCGGTTGGTGGCATGACGGGCCTTACCGGTTGGATCAGCGGCCGACTGGTACTTGGCGCATCTCGCTGTTCACTGGTCGCAGTCCGGGAAATGGTCACCGTACTGGAGTCAGGAGGCCGGGATGGACTTGTGGCAGGGCGGAGCTGGTCGCGACGCGGCTGAGGCGGTTCTGCCTGGTCCCATACCACAAACAGTGGCGGAGGCGAACCCGTCATCCCCGGATGGGGGGGCTGCGCGTGCTGAGCTCGGTTTTGAGCCTGCCGCCTAGTCTCAGTGGCGTGCACGGCCTGGCCGGAGGTACCGAAGGCTGTGCCCCGGCGACTCCTGCTGCTGCGGTTCTTCCGACGGTAGCGACGACCGGGGACACTAGGGAGGTCCACCTGGTGTTCTTCAACGTCGGGAACCGAAAAGGGATTTACCAGCTCGACAGTGTTAACCGAAGCGTACCCAATACCATCATCGGACGAATCATCCATCACCGGGCGGATCCGAGGAGGGACCCCAATCTCCGGGGGCATGAAATCGCCGAGAGTGCGGGATAGTGGCGGAACTGGCGGGGCGCGCTCTTCCTTCTTGCGCTGCCGCCGTTTGCTCCTCTTGGAAGAGGCAGGCTGGGACGACGATGCCGAAGCAGCACCCGCGGATTCTGGGGGCTTAGGCTGATTCAAGCGCGCACGGATGATTCCATGGGCGCGAATGATCGTCTTGCGGGCCATCCAGTTATTATACTTCTGGGACCCGCGGTCGGAGGCCAGCTGCCATTCGTCCTTGTTGCCACTATCGTCATCTGATCCCACGAATACGCCCGCCACTTGTGCTGGAGCTGGGCCCAACCTGATTACATTGTTGTTAATCTGGTCTTGGAGCCAGTCCTTGAACACATAGCACCGCTGGATGGTGTGTCCCAGGGCTCGATGGTAAGGGCAGTAGCGGGGGTTATCTGTGAGATGTGCCTCCTCTGGCTTCCAACACTCAGGCAGTCGCACAATCCTCTGATCCAGGGCGCTCCGGAAATAACCGGGGACCTGATCCTCGTGAAATGAGTAAGTCAGGTACCGCGGGCCTCTGGGAGCGTGGTCTTGACGAGGGGCCGGAGGGGCCTGCCGAGGAGGTGGACCCTGATTATCTCGCCTAGGTTGTGGCGGTACATTACGCGGAGGGGCCGGCCGGTTCTGAGGCTGCCGTTGCTGGGCCGGGAACTGAGCCCGTGGAGGCGGATTCCTGTGAGGCTGCGGAGCTGGCCTCACCGGCAGCAGCTCCAACGGCCTGGGAGCCTCTATCTGGGCCACAGCAGCGGGCTCAGCCCTACTGGCTCTCCTTGCAGGAATCATAGGAGGCAGCGGGTGTGCCTGGATGGCCTGTTGCAGGGCTTCCTCAAGACGTTGAGCTTTGTCTGAGAAGTCCCTGAACCCTCCGGGGTAATTCTGAGTGATCAGGGAAGGGACCAGCTCGGTCTTGACGTTCCCGACGCACATTGTCAGCAACTGCTCCTGAGTCAATGGCATGTCAAGGGAATACGTGAGACCCTTCCATCGGGCGACGAAGTCCGCGACTCGCTCATCAGGCCTCTGCTTGCACTTGAAGAGGTCTGCGATACTCGTCTTCCGGGTCGTGGAACTGAACTGGTAGAGGAACTGTCTACGGAGGTCCTCCCAGCTGGTTACCGACCCGACGGGAAGCTGGCTGTACCAGACAAATGCTGGCCCTTCCAGTGTCTGAACAAAGCAGCGAAGCTTAGCGGCCTCCTGCTGCGCCGGAGTCCCCAACATAGGCCCGCACCTCGAGTTGAAGTGGGCTAAATGCTGTGGCGGATCTCCAGTCCCGTTGAAGGGGGCGAAAGTGGGATTCCCGAATCCCGGAGGCGCCGGCATGTCATCCACCCATGCTGGGTAGGGCTTGCCGTCCGGTGGGATCGCCACCTGCCGAGTCTCCAAGGCCTCCAAACGGGCGATGAGCGCCGCCATCGGATCGTCCGGACATGGGTTCCAGTCCTGGCGAGGATCTCTAACCACGAGCGCATTGCACGGCCCTTCAATCGGGTCGTCGACCGGGTCGTCGAACTCGGCAGCTCGTGGGATGGCTGGCGGAGCGGCCCTTGGGGCAGCGGGAGGAATCCGAGCGGGGTCCCTCAAGTAGTCCCGCCGCTCGGGAGGGTGTGGCGAAACATACCGCGCCCTCTTGCCATAGGCAATGGCCTCTCTCCTGTCGGCGAACACGGCATGATCACGGTTGCCCGGGAGAGTCTCATCAAGGAGCGGTTGTTCCGGTCCCTGTTGTCCTGGCCTAGGATCACCATAGTCAGGCCGCCGTTCTGCAGCGCGCTCGGCGAGGAGCTGGTCAACCAGCTTCTTCTGTTCGGCGAGCTGCTGACGTAGCGTAGCCTTCTCGGGATCCTCCTCTGCCCTCTGCATGGAGGCAGATGGGTTTGCGGGCCTTATAGCCTCGCTGTGCTCTTTTCCTTTGCTGACGTTTCGGCTCAACGTCAGTGCTTCAGTGGGTGCGGGGAGCCCCAGGAGGTTCCTCTGATGACGAGTAACTCTCACTGATGGATCTGACGACGGCTTGTCCTCGGGGGGGAAGCCCCCGTCGAGAAGTTCCAAGTCGTTCCCCTCTCCCGACAGGTCAGCCATATTGACCGTTCCTGTCCCCGGGGATATACCCTCAGGGCCACCCAGCGAATCGGGCTGTCGGCGGATCACACTGAAGCGTAGGGCAGCGTACTGCCCCCATCCACGGATATACACGTGGGGAGTGGCTTCCTCGATAACTTTGCGGAGTACTTGAAAACACTCAACGCATCGTTGTTGGAGGGCCTCATGGTGCCCAAATGACCCGGGGTGCCGAACCGCGGGGAGCATGGCCAGGTCAATTAGACGGCACTGCTCACCAATATCCTCCAGGTGCGCTTGACTCCCGGGGTATGTCATTTGTAGGGAGTGAAGACGGGAGTGAGTCTCCCGGAGAGTTCGGCGGAAGCACTCGAACTCATCCGGGGTGAGCGATTCGGGTGCATCAAAGCCCGGTCCTGCGACTGGCCAAAACTTCTCAGGGAAGTGGCCCTCTGCAAGGACGGTCCAGAAGCTCCACGACTCAAACTCGGGACCCAGATCTCCTTGGTCCTCTTCCATGGCTGGGAACGGACGGGGAACTGGTAGTGGTGCCGAGGCGGGCCGCCGGGCCGACGGGCTGGCCGGCGGTGAATACGGCGAGCAGGCCGATTGGCCTCCATATCCCGGGCCTCCCCCTGAGGGTGGCGGTGCCCCAGCTACCACATCACGATAGGACGGGCCGGCGAGCGAACATCCTGCCGTAGCATCGGTGCTCGCCGAGGGTGCACTAGATCGTGGTTCGACCGTCGGTCCCCAGAAAAAGTCTCCGGCTTCTCCGATCGAGACGGAAGGCACTTCCGGAGGGGCCGGTATCAACCGCAAGTTTGATCCTTGGGGGTCTACCAGGCCCTCGTTACTCCGGATATACCTTCGGAGAGAAGCGGGGATCACATCGATCTCGCTCTCGGGGAGCACGAGGCTGACGTGCCGCATTCCTACCCCTGCCCTTGACTGGCGGGATTGGGGAGAGGGCTCTGTCGCCGAATCGTACTCCGCCTCTGAGTCAGAGAAGCAAACCGGTCGGATCTCTGTCCGGAATTCCGTGACATTCTTCCCTCGGCGTCGACGCCTTGCCTTCCTGCCCCTGGGCAGTTCCCCGGGGCAGGGCTGATCTCTGTCCTGGCGTCCTCCGGCCGCACTGGTGCTAGGGCCAAGAGGACTGGGAACCGAGGTGCGAAGGGCACCGGGACAGATATCGAAGGGGACGCGGGGAGAGATGATTCCGGGCAGGACTCCGGGCCGGGATCGGAAGGTGGGATGACCCATGCCTCCTGGATCGGCCACACAGAGTAGATCCTGCCGGTGAATAGCGCTACCGCGAGGTGGTCCGCGGTGGCTACTGCCAGTGCCAGCAACCGGGAGAGTCGACCCAACCTGCCTTTGGGGCGGTCGGGGCCTCGATCCAGGTCGGGCATAGGAGTTCCCCCGCTCAGGATGCGCAGAGGCCTGGCGACTGGAGCCAGCAGTGGCTTGGGCCAATGCGGCCGCTGTTGCTAGAGCCCCAAGGTGGGCATCCTCTTCCGCTCGTGCCCGACGTTGACGTCGAGACAGACGAGTCGGGATGAGCGGCGCGGGCAGGTGGAGAGCCCGCTCTTCGACTGGAGAGGCCTGGCGGCGGTGTCGCCGTGGCCTGGCGGGAGTCCTTACCGAAGATCCCTGGAGCGAATCCCGGATAGGGTGATCCCGGGCCTCTTCCACCTC
This sequence comes from Viscum album, assembly GCA_963277665.1. Taxonomy (NCBI): domain Eukaryota; kingdom Viridiplantae; phylum Streptophyta; class Magnoliopsida; order Santalales; family Viscaceae; genus Viscum; species Viscum album. Next base: position 1,245,586,850 of record OY728153.1, read on the forward strand.
ATCCGCGTAGGGAAGGGAACTGTCAAAGCGCTCCGGGGATAAGCTCCCGAAGCGGTTGGACGTTGAGGTAGGCAGCGGTGCCTCCCTGCGCGGCCCTCGGGGGCGGCGGTGGTGGCGAGGCGCAGCCTCCTCAAGGTCTAGGCGAGCCATTTCCCTAGTGGGGATGACTCCCTCTTCCTCGTATCTCCGCACCAGGGTGTTGATCACCCTTCTCTGGATGACCTCCGAGGGGGAGAGAGGGCGTGGTCGTCCCGCAATTGCGGCTGCTGGGACGGCTGCGGAACGGGCGGGACCGCGCGGAGTAGCCGCGTCGGTGTTTCCCCTGTCCCTGCGCCAGTGGGCGGGTGGCGATCGGGCACTGGATCGGGCGACCTGATTTCTGAAAGCAGGGAGAATGACCCATTAACACTGACAGGAAAAAGGAATCGACAACCAACCATTAGCGCCACGACGCCTTCCGTGGGGGGAACCCAGGCCCTCGACGTTGCGAGACGGAGTGCCCGATATCCCTTCCCCAGCCCCTGGCGGGTAAGACTGAATGCTTGGCCGGGCAACACGCCGGTCTTCCAACACCTCTGAAAGCCATCGGTCTTCGTATCGAGGAGAAGAGATTCACGTCGGGTTCACCATTTTTCTGTTTCGGTGCGGATGTGCGTCGGGTTACGCTGTTCCGCCAGGACGCGTTCGCGCGTGCACCCGTCAACCCGAGGGGATGGGCGCGCGGCTTGTGGTCCCGCAGTCCCGCTTTCCAAGGGCGGGCGGCATCCGTCCCTTATTCAGGGGCGTCTGCTCCTTGATCGAAACCGGGATGATGGGATGTCGGCTCCTCCTTCCTTGGACGTCTCCTCGGAACTCGTCGCCTAATCCGGGTCTCCCTCATAGACTTAAGAATGTTCGTGAATCTCGTTCCCGGCGCCATATCTTCATGGACACCGGTTAATTACGCTGCTTCCGCCCGGACGTTCCAAGGAGTCTGGGCGGGGCAGCAACCTGCGGTGAGAAGGCCGGGTGGCTCTGGGTGCTGGGGGCGTGTCGTAACGTTGCGGCTCTGCACATCTGTCTTCCGTCCCTAATAGGGCTTCTCGAAGGCATGATGGCCTGAGGCATCCCGTACTAGGTGCGGGGAACTGTGTCACCTGAGGTTTTCCTCAGCTTCCCGTGTTTCACACGGGGTATTCCGCGAGTTTAACGTCCAGCGGGGACGGCATCGGGCCGATCAACACGAAAAGTGGATCAGATGACGGAACCCCTTGCGGGGAACCTCCGACGCTGGGGCCAGCACATGGGCGGCTTCCCAAGTAACGTGGAGTGGAGTGAAGTGGCATGACCCCACCGGGATGTGGCGGCCCGGGTAAGGATCAGGATGGATGATGAAGTGAAGAGCTTGGACCCCAGAGGGGCTTCCTACGTACCGCGCGTTAACACGGATCAAAGTCAACGTAGTTCGGGCATACAGTTTAACGTCATGCTGGACGTCGGCAAGCCGACTCACGAAGAGGTCGAGGCCGCCGGGCGGAGGATTGAACCGAACCACCTCGCACGGAGGGGGATGGAACGGCCGGGTGGATCACAGTTTCACGTCATGCTGGACGATAAAAGGGGAAATGGAAAAGGGGGGCTGTGGGGAGGCACCGTGGAGATACACACGGGCAGTCTCCCACAGGGGCGGATTCATAGGTGAATCAACGCAAGCGTGAACCCTGGAGGGGTCCACTGATGGACGAACCGACGTAAATACGACCGGGACGACCAGGTGGTGGGCTTGAACCTCGGGGAGGCTTCCTACGTACCCTGTATAGAAGACAGGGATCAAAGTCCACGTAGTTCATTCTGTCAGGACTTACGCACTTGAGGCAGCCCGGTTGCGGCAAAACTCAGTTGGAAGGGACTTGGACCGAAAGCAGAAGACACCTCGATCCCAGTCATACCCTCTACTGGCTTCGGCCGTGGGGAGGCGCAATGGAGATACACATGTGCAGCCTCCCACGAGAAACTAGGGGTTTGTACCCTGCCCCCGTAGGGAAAAGCCACTCCCATTAAATCGCCCCGAAAGCGGGACAATCCCGACATCCCTGCAGAGACGAGCGGGTGGGGGCCACATCCAAACCGGGGGAGATCCTGCGTGCAGAGCACGGGATCGGATGAAGCGGACGGTTTAACGTCTTGCCGGATGAAGTACAGTTTAACGTCGTGTGTTGAGGACGAAGCGGACGGTTTAACGTCTTGCCGGACGAAGTACAGTTTAACGTCATGTGTTGAGGACGAAGCACTTGGCAGTTTAACGTCTTGCAGCGCGGACGATGGGGCTAGGCAGTTTAACGTCGTGCAGCTTGGACGGATGTGCAGTTTAACGTCATGCTGGACGAATATGCAGTTTAACGTCATGCTGGACGTATGCGCAGTTTAACGTCATGCGGGACGAATGCTGAACAGTTTAACGTCTTGTAGCTCGGACGTGGTGCAGTTTAACGTCATGCAGGGCATAGGTTGCCGGACGATGGGTGCATGTCACTTCGCACGAACCTGGAGGGCCGCACGGGAAGACAACGCACGGTGCGGGCACCCAGGATGAGGAGCATCGGGCGCCACGCAGGCAGGTGCCCTCAGGGGGGTCGAGGGGACGACCCTGGCAGATTGCGCGCAAAAAGGAAGCTTTGCGCGCAATACTGCGGGCCGGCGCGCAATCGGGGCGACTGGCGCGCAATTGGGCCAGTGCCTTGCGCGCGGATGCTTGAGATTGCTCACACCGGGCTTCGGATAGCGCGCGGGGGCAACGGCTCATTCTCTAATGAATGGCCACTTGAAAGAAGGGGGTGCGCGCAATCGGGCCGGATTGCGCGCACCCCGGGGGCAATTGCGCGCAAGCGGGTTCTTTTGCGCGCAAAGGCCTTAGGGTGAGTTTTTATTCAAATGAAAGGAGCCAGCGGGGATTGCGCGCAAAGGCGGACCCCGAGGCTTTCTTGCGCGAAAGAAAGGAGGTTACCTGAAGTTCGTCATTGCGCGTGGAAGGGGTTGAATTGCGCGCACGAGAGACGTTTCGACTTCCAGCCACCTTTGAAACGTTGGGGGTCGCCTTGTATTTATAGGCAACCCCGGGCGCGGAATCCAGGGTGCGAGCGCGAAATTCTCCTCGCGGGCGCGGAATCGGGCGCGGCGCGCCAGGGAGTCGCGCGGACCCGCGGAGCGCAAAATTGCGCGCCGGACCGGCGCATTGCGCGCATCCCGGGAGGTTTGCGCGCGGAACATCACCTTTGCGCGCGGGCCTCTGAAATTCCGCGCAAGGCCTCCGGGCCCTCCGAAACGTTCTTCCGACTCCAAATATCACTTCGCTTTCCGCATCCGGAGCTTCGTTTGGGAACAACGGACTTTTCCGGCGTCTACAACTACCTTTATGGTGAGAAGTGTGATATATACACCAACCACAAGAGCCTAAAGGATATATTTACACAAAAGGAGCTCAACATGCATCAAAGGAGATAGTTAGAGCTAATGAAGGATTATGATTTCTCTATTCACTATCATCCTGGAAAGGTGAGAAAGGTAGCTAATGCTCTAAGTAGAAAAGAACATGTTACTCTATCCATGTTACGGATTGAGAAAGACCCTATCTTCTTGGATATGAAAAGAATGGATTTAGAAATTATAAGGGCATGGGATAAATCCTACCTCACCCAAATGATTTCGTAACCATCCATCCAAGAGAAGATTAAGGAACCACAAAGGGATGATGTGGAGATAAAAATGAGGGTGAATGTAGTAAAGGAAGGGAATCTACAAGAGTTCCATATCGATGATGATGGTGTGATTCAGTTTGGAATGCGGATTTGTGTGCCTTCATAACCTGGGATAAAGAAGGATATATTGGACAATGAACATATATCAACATTCTCTATCCATCTTGAGAGTACCAAGATGTACCATGATCTCCGAGAACACTTCTGGTGGGATAACATGAAGAAGGAGATTGCAGAATATATCTCAAGGTGCTTGGTATGCTAGCAAGTTAAAGCAGAGTGACAAAGGTCCAAAGGGTTGATGCATCCATTGCATATACCCATGTGAAAATGAGAGAATGTGACTATGGACTTTGTCACGGGTCTACGGAAGATGTCTAATAGAAATAATACGATATGGGTTGTGTTTGACCAACTTGCCAAGAATTCCCATTTTATCATTGTTGAGGAATATCTCTCTCTTGAACAACTTGCAAGGATATAAGTGAAGGTAGTAGTGAGACTACATGGTGTTCTACTCTCAATTGTCTTTGATCGTGATCCAAGGTTCACATCTAAATTCTGGAGGAGCCATCAGCATGATTTGAGTACTGAATTATATTTCAGTACGTCCTATCACCCCCAAACTGATGGCCAATCTGAAAGGACTATTCAGATGCTTGAAGATATGCTAAGAGCCTTCTCTTTAGAATTAAAAGGTGGATGGGATCATCATCTCCCATTGATTAAGTTCTCATAAAACAATAGCTTCCACTCAAGTATTCAGATGGCTCCATATGAATCTTTGTATGGAAAGCGATGTAGAACTCCAACCTGTTGGGATGATGTTTGGGAATGAAAGATACTTGGACCCGATCTTGTTCAAGAGATGACAGAGAAGGTTCAAGTCATCCAAAAACACATCAAAGCTACTTAGAGTCAAAAAAAGAGCTATGCTGACAACCGTCAAAGAGACTTAGAGTTCAACATTAGGGATAAAGTCTTCCTTAGAATATCACAATGGAAGAGAGTCATGTGATTTGGAAAGAAAGGGAAGTTAAGCCCAAGGTCCCCTGGCCCCTTTGATATCCTTGACCGCATAGGAGGTGTGGCCTATCGGCTTTCACTTCAACCAAATATGGCTCAATTTCATGATGATTTTCACGTATCACTCCTGAAGAAGTACATACCAGACCCCTCACATGTACTAAACATAGAGGTGGTACAGCTGGAAGATGATCTCTCCTATGAGGAGCAGCTAGTAGAGATTCTAGACCAGAGAGATATGGTTCTACGTAACAAGAAAACCCACTTTTTCAAAGTGTTGTGGAGGAACCATAAGTTTTAAGAAGCTACTTGGGAACTGGAAGAGGCGATGAAGGAGAAGTACCCTCACCTATTTATGTAAAATGAAATTTTGAGGGCGAAATTTCATAAGGGGGGAAGAATGTAACGACCCAATGTTTTTCAATGGAAATTCCCATCTTATAAATATGTCATAAAATCACATTAAAACATAATTTAATGAACTACTAAGTTCTAATTGACCTTTAAACCAAATTTTTTCACTTCTATGTTTGGAATTTCGAAAATCTGACATACACAGTTACAATCAGTAAGTTATTTGGAGTCTGATAAGAAAAACTTAATTTTTAGTGAATAGTAACCTAACCTAATGAATAGTAACATAACCTTATGAATAGTGATATACCATAATTAATAGTAACCTTACCCTTGAATAATTAAATAAAATTAAGGTGTCTTATACGTGACAATTTGAACATAGTAAAAGTATTTGTATTTTTATAAGTCATAAATAAATAATTATAATTAATTAATTAATTTAAAATAAAATTTATTTTCATAAAATTTGTTCATAAATTAACAAATATATGTATTCTATATTTTAGATAATTTTATAAGACCTTAAGTAATTTTTGAAAGCATCATAAAGTCAGTTTTAATTTCAAAAATTGCTTTTTCAAGTAAATTATAATTATAATTAAATATTAAATTAATCATATTTAGAAATTTATTTTTGAAAAATGGACTTCATTTTTTGATTCTACACGTCAAAAAATGGTTGGGGGGAATTTTTGGGATTTTTTTGAAATACGTGAATTTTTTATGAATAGTGAAATATCATAATTTACAAAATAAGCCAAATAAGTTAATTATAGAGTCATGTATGATGTTCTGATGATGTAAGCCCAATTGGTTCGGTATCACATGATAAAATTACTATTCTTGGTCATGTAAGACTCACTATTCCTTATCTTGTGGGGAAATAATAAACTAATGAATTTTATATTGAGAAAACCCCTCTCCCCTCCACTATAAATACCACCCTTCACACCCCCATTTCATCACACCTCTCAAGCTTCAAACCTTGTCTAAAATCTAATCATTCATATTCCCTATCTCCTACCCCATGTCCAAGATCTTATGGTCTCACCAAAAGAACAATCCTAGGTCTCTTAAGGAGGATATCAAGAGGAGGATTCAAGAGGTGATTTCTCTTCCTCTTTCCTTTAATTTCCTTTCAATTTCAAGTTCTTTTCTTATTCTCTCCCAAAATATCTTCATACATATGGTATGGTAACTCTATTTTCCTACATATACTATAATTTTATTATACTAATAGGATATTATACCATCCAACCCCGTTTCCCTATTCCTTTTGTTTTATAAAGAAAACGTTGTATGTGAGGTGTTAATCTATCATCTTCAAGAATTACATGTTTTCTTTTTCCATTTTTACATTCAGATATGGTCATGAAACCATTTTTATGGTTGAAACATAATATTTTATATGTATTATTTCCTATTTACAGTTCTGTAACTAACCTATGTACATATTACTAATGATTAATCAAAACAAGTTTGTTGTGGTCAAAAAAACGCCCAAATTAATTGAAACAATCATCAGTTAAATCTTATCTAATGATTCATCCACATGGTATATAATATAATCAATTATAAGATCATTCAAACTCCTGGAATATAATTAATAATATTTAATATCAGTTTTGGATTTTTACCCATGTTCTACTAGAACTTCAATTTATGAATACAAGTTAACTGCTCAAGAAAAACCATAAAAACATTCCCAAACATTGTTTTTAAACTCTATAACTCATCCAAAGGAATATAAAATAACTTAATGAAACCATAATGAAATATATTCATTCAAAAAAGGTTTTTTAATTGTTAATTAATTAATTTAATGTGGTATTACAGGACATTAAAGAGAATAAAGTGTTCGGATACAAGGTAAGGGGAAATTCTCGAACCTAACTTTCATCCTTCGGGTTCTCCCTCTTTCACTTCTTTTTTGATATGGTTACTCCTTAAAAATTATTTTTTCATCATAAAATTTCATTCTTTGGGATATTCATGTTTTTTAATGGTGTTGATGTCAAACAAAATGTTTTCCAAAAGAACTCTTCTTTTAAGAACACATCTTTTACTTCTCATTCAAAGTTGATGGTTCTTGTAACATGTATGTTATTCCCTCTTCCTTTTGGGAACCTAATGTTTATGAATGTGTTCTTATGATATGAAACCCAATCCTTTTCATGGGTTAGTTATGTTTTTTTATATTTTCTTTGTGTCATGCATGATAAATGATAATGTTATGATGTGACGGGTGCACCCGGAATTATATAGCACAATATGAATGTTTCAATGTGATGGGTGCGCCTGGAATTATATAGCACTCCAATGCATTGGGTAAAGTGATAAATATCATTATTTAATGTGAAATGATGTGTGAAAAAGATTATATCTTTTTTCACAAGTATGTGTGGTAGTTAACCACTAAGACGTGATGTTTCATTTTTATGCATTGCCACATTTCAAGTATTTTATTAATGATTCCTCTCATGTTCATGTTCATTTTCCTATGTTATGATTATGTTAATTTGCCTATGTTATGATTATGCTAACCCCAATATATATTGTTCTTATGTATCCTCTTACTGGGATTTGAGCTCACCCCTTTTGATGTATATCCTCAGGTGACTACATGTACTAAGGAGAGGTTAGGATCCAATAAGAATATAGAGAAGAAGGAATTAAATGAATTTTTATGCTTGATTGTTATGTATGGTCCTAGTTTTCCCAAGACACTAAACCTTTGGATCCTCTATGTGTAATACTATTATGTTATTTATCTTTAAAATTATGTAATACTAATTTTATAAAAGGGTGGGTGGCTATAGAAAAGTATTCTCTGGCACGAAAGGTGGGGGAGTCTCGGTGGGGAATCTCAGAGGTAGAGGTGATGCATGGTTGTGTTTGACATGGTGATGCTCTGGAGGGATGTTCATAGGATGTTTGGATTGAGATTTTGTTTCATGGGAGGATTTTTGTTCTAGTATTTGCATACAGGGGAGTCATTCATGAGTCTAATAGCTCATCTTTTTCTGTACACATGGGAGTTTTCAAGATGTACCATGGGTTGAGGGTGTAGTTTTAGTGGCCTGGGATGAAATGGTAAGTGGTGGAGTTTGTAGGAAAGTGATTTCTTTTCTAGTAGTTAAAGTTTAAAAATCATGTTCCTAGCAGTTTGTTACAACCTTTAGATATTCCTAAGTGGAAATGGGATGACATCTCAATGGATTTCATCATAGGTTTACCCAAATATTAGGGAGATTGTGATTATATCTGGGTGATCATGCATCAGTTAATAAAATCAGCCCACATATTAGTGATCATGTATTCAAGCATAGTAGATGATTTAGTTAAAAGTTATGTGGATGAGGTGGTGTGGTTTCATGGATTCCCCAATTCCATTGACTTGTATTTGGATATAAGTTTTACCTCGTGATTTTGGAGGGGGTTGCAGCATGCTTTTGGTACTCATTTACACCTCATCGCTAATTTCCACCCTCATATGGATGGGATGATAGAGTGGACTATCTGGACATTGGAGGGTATTTTGTGGGAATGTGTCTTGGACTTTGTAATATCTTAGGTGCGCCAACTACCTTTGGTTGATTTTTCTTATAATAATAGGTATCACTATTCCATTAGCATGGATCCATTTTTTGGATTATATAGGAGACCATTTCATTCTCTATTTTATTGGATGGAGGTTAGGGAGGCAGTAGTTCTTGGTCCCAATGTGGTACAGAGCACAATAGAGAAATTTTAGCTTGTTCATTAGAGGATGAAATCAGCGTAGGACTGGAAGAAGTCTTATGTCCGTCATAGGAGGAGGCCCTTGGAATTTGAGATTGGGGACCACATGTTCTTGAAGGTTTCCCCTCGATATGGGCAGCAGAGGTTTGTCAGAGGGAGTAAGATTTATCCCAGGTTTTTGGATCCCTTTGAGGTGTTGGGGTGAGTTGGTGAGATGTTGTATCGGTTAGTGTTTCCACCTCATATGGAGAGGATCCACAATGTCTTCCACATCTTTCAAATTTGTTGATATCTTCACGATGACTCTCATTTTATTGACTAAGAATATTTTGATATAAAGGATGACATGATATTTTTGGAGTGGTTAGTAGAGATCTAGGATTGATAAGAGAATATGTTGTGTGGATGTACTATTCCATTGGTCTGTGTGTTGTATAGGTATGATATTCTAGAGGAGAGTACTTGGGAGAAAGAAATATAGATGCATGCCTAGTACCCATAGCTATTTTTAGTTTTTATTTTCTCTATTTTTTTTTTGATTTGATGCTTGGATCACATTGTTTTATGAGATGAGTTTTTTTCTATTATTTATGATGTGTGATGTGTGATAAGATCCAAACATATGAAAAAATGGGAGTAATAGATTCTTAATTGATATAAATTAACAGAAATGTGATTAAACTCATGTGGGTGAGTCATTACCATCCAAAGTGGATATTATCTTCACAAGGATGATGTAATTCGCTGATTTGTATGATCAAGGCAGTTTGGTTATTGGTTTGGACTGTATAGAGGTTGAATGGTTGCGGTGATGTGTCTCTGTGTGGTGATTATGTTATGAAAGATGTTTTGTGACCATTTAGTTTGGAATGTTTGGATGGTGGTGGTGTTTAAGGTATTAAAAGATCCTTGAGAGGTATCTCATGGGGTGTTTGTTCATACCCCTTTTCTTATGGGTTTGGTTTTGGATTCTCAAGACCGATAATCTTTTGAGAGGTATCTAATGTAATGGATCGTGACTTCCCAAATCATTACATTACTAGTTTTGGTGGTTTTAGGTGTTGGGGAGGAGGATTGAGGAGGTTCCCAAAGTTTTCCATGGAGGCTGGTGGTGGAGTAGAGCTACTACAGGAAATAAACATCATGTATTGTGCACACGATGTGTAAAGGTTGTTCATATATTGTATATCTAGATGGTTTATGGATTGTTCATGACTAAGGGGATATCTATGAGATGTATTACACATCATTTAAGTGTTATTTAGAATTTTTTTTAAATAAAGGCTGAGGCAATTCATTTTTTGGCAAAAGGTGTAAATTTTTTCAAACCCAAGTATTACACAATATGTAAAATTTATTGGATGTAAAACCTATGAGATTCCAGGTTTTAAGTTATTTTCTCAGTTTAATTTTCATTCATTCAATTTCACCTCCTTCTCTCTCATTTTGGATGATACCTAGTCTCCCTGAAGGGATCTTCTAGCTCCCTACCTCCCACTTTGGTTCATTGGTTCTGGTGGATCCCCATTGGTGATCCATGGTGAGCTATTCTTCATTACCCATGGTTTTATTTCACTCCTCTTGGGGATTCACTATAGAGATTTTGTTTTGGTTTGGGGTGTGATTTGGGTAGTGTTTTTATGATCTTTGGGTGTGGTGTAGATTAATCTGTAGTTTCTTGTGGTGCGGTTGTGGTTTTTAGGTGCTTCTTCCTCACCCTATACTGTACAGTGAGTCGGTGAATCTTCTTTGAGATAGTGAATCCCTCATTTCTCTTTATTGTGTATCATGTGGGAGGGTTTTACTCTTTTCCATCTATGGTTTATGGTTGTGCTAGTTTAATCACTGATAAATAATTGGTTAAATGAAATTGAAGGGGGTAAAGTGGAATTTTTTTCATGTTTTTACATCTCTAATATTATTTTGATATTTTTATTGTATGAGCTTGATACCCTGATAAAAATTATGGCCTTTAGGGGATTTGTTTGCATTGGATGATATGTGTTGTGTCTGTTGTGTCTGTTGTGTCTGTTGTGTCTGTTGTGTCTATTGTATCTGTTGTGTCTGTTGTGATTTTTTTTATATTACCATAAAATAGAAAATGACTAACCACTTATATTTTTATAATGAAATGTATTCCCCATGATTTATGGCATGTGTGAACACCCCTAAAATAATGTGAAATGTGATAAAAGAACATTGTTAAACTTGTAAAATAATCCTTGATGTGTAGTGATGTGTGTTTGTGATAGGTTGTGGGGTGATATGTGGTTGTTCAGTTTTTATTTTTGGGAGGTTAGTTGTTTTTTATTTGGTTGTGATTTTGGGGTGGTGATGTGGTTTGTTTGGACATGATTTTGGGGTGGTGAGGTGGTGGTTTATTTGTACAATATTTCTAGGTAGTGATGGAATAAATAATTGATTAATAATGATTGAAATGGCTAAGTTTTGGTTTAGTTAATGGGATATAAATGGATGAAGAATAAATAAATGATGGGTTGTGTGGTTAAATGTGGATGATGAAAAATAATGGAATGAATGGGTTAGATAATGGGAATTGGTTTGAAATGTGAAATGCGGCTTGTAACTTGTGTGGTGTTATGCATTAAGAGGTGGAAGTGAAAGTGGTGATGTTGTGAGTTGGTTAGTGTGTGGTTATGAACCCATAGGTTGGGCTTATTTGTGGCCATATGTATATACTTGTATACTCCTTGTGATTTCTAAATTCACCTCCAACCACAACAAGCATTATGTTCCAATACCCACATAATCACATGGGGTGTTTTTTCTAGTATCTAGTGAGGAGGATAGATGGCTGGGTACTCGCTCATTCCCAGTATCTCTTCTAAGAGAGGTAGGTAATACCTAGGTTGTGATAGTTGGATATTTTTTAGTGCACCATATGGTGGTTATGATAGTCCATGTGTCATCAGGTGGGTTGTGATGTGGCTATTCTTTTGGGGAGGCATGCTTAGGTTTCTTCAGGCTAGATGTGATGTAGCCCAGGTATATGCGGGAAGGATAATATGGGATGATGTGGTTTAAATTGGGGGTCATTTATGATAGGAGGAGGGAATGAGGTTTATGTCCTTCATGTTCTTGATACCCTACTAATCTAGTTATGGTTTTTGGATATGTTGTGGCCTCGGTTTCTTAGGTAATAATGTGATGTGGTTGTGCTTGTGGGGTGGTGAGCCCAGGTGTCTTTGTGTGAGGTGTGTTGTGATTGTTCTTATGGGTCTATGTGGTATATAGAATATATGGGATCTCTATGACATAAAATTTTGGGGTTTGATAGTGGAATACCAGTGGTAAATTAGTGTGGGGCGGGAAAGTGGCATACTGGGATGTATAACATTTGGTCAGCATGCCTTAGTGAGGTTGGGATGCATAATTAACCTGTTTAGGTTCTATTAGTTCTTTTATTTTTTGATAGGTGTATTATTATTCTTCTTTAACATGAGAAAAAATAGATTGTGGTTTTCCTACTGAGTATACTTGTATGTTCTCCCTATTTATATAAACTTTTTTTAGGTTTTTCGGATGTTTATCTGGACCATGTTGGACATTACTAGCTCGGACCTTAGATAGCTTCTATGTCACTGCTTTATATTTAATTTTTGGTATTTTAATATGGATACTTATAAATGTATTAGTTTTATTTATAAATTAATTTTGGGATGGTTTTTGGGTTCTTTTTATATTATTTCATAAAGTTCCTTTTGGATGATTCAACTTATCTCATGATCATATATTATTATAGAGGGTAATGCCTCCCATATTTTAATATTTTTATACCATCAGTGATAATTTCCAACATGGGTTCTACAAGAGGTAGGAATTTTGGGGTTCATTATCTCTTTGCACACATTGTGGTATCTTTGGATATATGGGGTCAAGACAATTAATTTTATATTTTAAGAAATTCAAAGAGTTCCCCTCCCCTCTCTTATAAAAGGGAATGTCTTATCCTCATTTCCTCACACTTAAAAATCCTTTTGATTCAGCCAACACCTGCCAAAATACCTTAATAAAATCCCTACCCATGTTCTATAGTTTTTATTTTGGTCATAATACCAACCTCATAGGCCCTAATGTGATGTGAAAAGGAGTTTGTTCAAAGAAGATTTATAATTCTTAACCGATCATTTTCATTTTATTTCTTCTTACACCTTCTTCAAATATTCTACAACCATAATGAGATAATTAAATCAGTATCTCCAGTATACTTGGATTTTATTATATTAATGGCATAACCAATATCCATCTATAACCTCCATTGAATGAGATAAGAATCCATCATTCATGTGTACGTCGGACTACCACCTCACAGATCGATGTATTTCATTTTCCATCATTGACTCTCATGTCTAGTAATAATTATTGAATTAATGTTTATATATAAAATTAATGAAATATTTATCAGTATTAAAAGATAATATATCATATATTTTCTTACATTTCCATTCACTAAAAAATAATAACGTCGTTCATGTGTGCATGTGGACTACCACCTCCATGAAACGATGTGAGTTGTTTTTCATCACCACATAACATGGATTATATATATAAGTATATTTAAGGAAATAATATGTTGTTTTTAATATTATAATAATTTTTTAAATATAAAATAATACTTACCTTCTATAAATAATGATCGTTGAAAAATAGAAATGTTACTCATATGTACGTACGGCCTACCATCTCCATGATTGTAACATAGTTCATTTTTTATAAAAATATTTAATGTTAAGACTAAAGAGTATAATTGATTTCTAAATGTTATAACTAGTTAATTATTATTATTCTTTATATGATAGAATAATGATCACTTTTTCCATATTCAACCTACTAAAGTCATTTTGGACTTATGACTTGAATAAGAAAAAAACATCCAACATGAACATGGATCATTAAGTAATTATACATAACATGGTAATAAGTAAAATAAAAAAAATAAGAAAATTGGAAAAGGTCCTGAATAGAGTAAATAATTAAAATAATTTTACTATTCAGAAACATGAATAATGTATGTGATGATTCTGACTTGAGTTAAGGGATACCTTCATTTTAATACCTCATTCTAAATTTTTTCAAGTTATATTTTCTAAATATTTCTCTTCCATGTCCATTTCATTATAATTTTTTTAAGAAAAATTATGATTTGAATTTCAAGGGTTTTGAAAGTTCGTTTTTTACCATATTTTACTTATTTACAATTGTTTAAAAAAATATTTTTAATATTTTATATAAGAGAATTTATTTTAAAAATACTCTTTTAATGTTTCCCACAAAACTATTTTTCTTCCATATCCATATTTTTAAAATTCTTTTATAGATATTTTTATATGGATATGAAAGAATTATAAAGGATATTTTATATATCTTTTGAATTTCTCTCAAAGGTTTTTGAAAGTAATATTTTTATCAAATATTTAACTTTCTTTACAAAATAAAAAAGGAAAGTTATATTTTAACTTATACAGCTACAATGAATTTTCCTTTCATCATAACCATTATTTAAAGTTTTAATTACTTTACAATAATTCATGTTTTACTTAATGAAATTCCCTTTCTTCCTTCTTTTCTAGTGTTTTGGTATTAAAAATGGTTTTTTAAGAAAAAATAATATTTTGATAACCGAAAGTGTTTTGTACATGGGTTTAAAAGATATTTTCAATGGTTTTATTCATGATATAGTCCTTGGAAATTTTTTATGATGGGTTAATCCCTATTATAGCCCATAATTAAGCCTGATATAGATTATATGAAGGTTTAATCCACATTATAGCTCACAATTGATCCTAATATAGCTTACACGATGGGTACACCTAGTTAGTGCTCCAATGCATTGGGTAATGATTATGTCATCTGGAAAATTTTATTATAATTCAGCCATATAGTTATTCTAATTATTGGGATTCTTGTAGAGAATATGTAATGGTTTTATGATGATGATGTATCAAGGCACCTGCATGACTTTTTTATGCTTACTAATGAGTTTTCATAGAAACTTTTAATTTCAAAAGGTAAGATAATGATAACTTTAAAAAAATGCCCTTTTGGGTAAAAATGTATGTTTTTTAAGAAAAAAATCGAAGGTTTTCATGTTTTTCACTAGACTAATGGGTTTCTTATTTTTATGTCCCTTACTAAGATTTTTATGCTCATCCCATGTTTTAAAATGTTTTCCACAGGGTTTATAGGATGAGTAGGGACAAGGACGGGGTCAAGAATAATATTATAAATATTTTTCAGGAAAGGAAAACAATTTTCTTTTTAAAAGTTTTTTTTGTGTAAAAAATCAATATTGAATAGAATTATTCACTTTGAAAAATATGGTTTTGATGTGTTTGGGTTATGACCTAATCCTTTAAAACTCTAAATCAAAAAGATCCTTGTGAAATAAAGAAATTTAATTCTAGTTAATAGTTAGTTGAATATGTAATATTTAAGGTCAGGTTCTTACAGTTAATATAATAGGAGGGTTTAAATAAATTTAGAGGTTAGGATGTTTTTTGGGTATGACTTAAAATTCCTTTATAACCGTAATGGTTAGCATGTTTTATATAATTATTCATCTTTTGAATAAATATAAATAGTGAAGATAGCATAGTTGAGGATATCTTAGTGCTTATCCCCCTTATAAGATGGTTTATTAGGATTGATATACTCACACTAAATATTTATTTTTTTAGAAAATGGTTTGATCTAAAAGGAACCAAAGTAACAATGGATGTAAAGGAAAATATGGTGGATGTATGAATGATCAACTGAATGGAATGGGAGTTATAGTGAAAACTCTTGTGGCTATTATTAACGATCTATCACAAGTTATGATTAACAACTTAAACCTAGCTTAGTTTCCTAATGTATCAAATAAGAGATAAATAATTATAATTGGAAGTTTAGGTGGTAAAGGTCATAAATGTAAAAATATTTAATGACTTATGTGTCAAGAATATGGGAAGAATCATGCTATAAATTATTTTAAAATAATATTAATTTGTTTTTTATATTATAAAAATGGCATAAAGTAATGATATTATAATAAAAAAGGGATAATTAAGTTAATTCCATGATAATAAATAAAGTTATTCCTAAGTAATCCATTTAATGTTTTAAATTTGGGGAGTATAGGAATTATGAGAATATATTTCCTAAGCGGAAAGCCCAAGAATGGGATCAGCAAGACCATACCGATGAATGTTTATCATTTTCTAATTCAATTATTGTCAAATATGAGGAAACTAAAAAACTACATATGAAAGGTATATATTATATCATGAAATGTGTTTCGATTTTTTCTAATCTTAGGACATGATTCATATTTTTGTTTGTAGGAAGTAAGTATTAAGTAATAATATAGAAAAGCATGGTTAGTGGATTATGAAGAATTTTGAATGATTAATGTGTCTATATATAGGGATTCAAGAGTTATGATATAATGGTAGATTCAAGGTTGATCATATGTTCAATATTTTAGACACCCCATTTTTTAGATTTTATGTGATGGGAATACTTTGGGAGATATTTATTGACTTTTGGTAGATATTTTAGGTATATGTACCCTTAGTTTTAACATGAAGTATGATTTGGGGAAGAATTCCTTTACATTCGGTGGACATAAGTTTAAAGTTAATGAAAAAGTTTAGGGATATATTATCATTTTTATTGAGGTAATTATGGGTTATTATAATTTGGGAATATATTTTTTATCCTAGTATTAAAGAGTGATTTCATGATTAAATGATTAATGATATTTTGAAAGAATATCAATGTAATTTTGTGGAACATTATGTGATATTATGGGATTTTATTTATTAAATCAAGTTTAATTTATCTTTTTAAGTCATATATGATCATAATGTGGCTTTATGGTGATTTAGGTTATTTATGGAAATAACTTTCATATCTTAGAGATTATTTGATTAAGGTATATACAATTTTGTTATGAGACTTTAAGACTGGTTAATGTTATTTGTGGATAAATGTTAAATTTACCTTATAAGAATATGTGATCAAATTATTCTAATATTTGGGTTTCGATCTTAGTGGGAAATATATTGAAGAATTTTAAGGATAGTTATTTACATAATGATTTAGCTTGAACTTTGGGTATTACAATTGAATTTTGTAGATTAATGAATTATTCATTCATAAAAAGGTTTATTAAATTTGGGAATTATCTTACATTTTACTAAACATTTTTGTTTTGTTTAATTTCTAAATATACTATAGATATATTTTAATACTTTTTTTGGAATTATGTGATCTGATGAAACTTGGTTTTAGTGATTTAGGCATAAAATATTCATTTTCAATATTCATCGTTCAGAGAAAAACATGAGATTGTGGTGGAAATTGATTAAAGGATGAAATTATACTTATCAAGTAAGTATATTTTCTTTTTCTATTAGACTGGATGGTAAATTAAAAAATGAACTATATTAAAAATATCTTCAAAAAAATTATAATATTACTTTATCTTCCAATAAATCAATGGTCTTTTTCAAACCTCTTTGGTTTATGGTTTTGTGGTTATTGACTTTCTTATGATCACTCACTTTCTTGTGATCAATTATCTATGTCTCTCTCCATCATTATTTGAACATTATTCTTTTCTTCCATGTCTATATTTTTACTTCCCACTAATGTTTTACAACTTGGAAATTTAGTATATGTTATCCTAAATTACCTTCATACTTCCCTTTCCCTATTTTGAAGAGAATATTTTATTAACCCTTTTAATGATGTGGGATTTCAAAAAAAGTATTTTAAAATGTATACCTTTGATTACTATGATCGATTTCAAATTGATAGAATGAAATTTCTTAATGGGGGATGTAATGTCTTGAGATTTTAAAAAATGACTATCTTTGATAACATACAAAGTACGCAATAAAGAGCATAATCAAACCATGAAATATTATTATTTAAATATGATTGTTATAACCTAAACGTTAAATTGGTGGTTATGAATAGTATTAAGTAATTTTTTAAATATATTTATATAAAGTTTTTAATTAATAAAAATTTATTCATTGGTTCTTAGGAAATAATCACTCAATTTTTAGTAAATCCATTTTATTATTTAAAGATATGTTTTCTTCAAAAATGTTTTTAATTTTTTATGTGAGAAAATGATATAATTAATTTATAAAAAATATTATAAATTATATTTTATAAAATAAATATCATTTTTAAAATTAGATTTCTAAAATTATAGTTTGGTAATATTTTGAATTTTTTCTAAAAAGTTTGATTTTTTAATAAATAGTGAAAAATTATGATTTTTATTAAAAATGTTTTTATTTTAAGATATTTACAAAATAAAGTTATATTTTGGATTAATTTTAAATTTTTATTAGTTAATTTTGATTTAAAATAATACAATTACGGTTTTTTGAAATGAATATTGTACTTGAATTTAGTAAAAAAACATTCTATATTTAAAAGGGAATTAGTCTGAAAAACTGTTTTCACAAAGTTTTTCTAGTTTTATTTTTAATTTAATTCTTCCAATTATATATTTTGAATTTTAAAAAACTTATTCTATATTTGGAATCAGGAGGTCCAGATTTATTAAATAGTTTCCTTTTATTTTTGGGCAATAGGAAAAATAAAATCAGTAATTTTTGTTACTATGATAAAGGGTAAATCAGGTAATTAAAGTAAAAAATGATAGGAACTAGAAAATGATCCTAACACTTGAATTAAAATTATTATATGAGACTATTTTATCTATAATCATCCAAGATTAAATTATATGGCCTTTTTCATTTTGGATTTTATTTTACCCTTATAAAATTTTATGTAAAGAAAAGTCAAAAATATCACAATCTTATTTTTAATAACTATAGTATTTTAAAAACATATGTCTGGTTATAAATATTATTTTTAAATATAAATTAATTATATTCATCTTGTTAATTTATTTTCAATTTTTAGTGAAAAAATAATTACCTTAAATGCTTACATGATGCAAACGTAATAATTTTTCAATTAACAGAAAAATAAAATAAATGATGTTAAAGGTTGTATAATTTGAAATAATTAATGTGACATAAGAATTTTATAGATAAATATAAAATTTTAAGAATTTATTAAAATATTTTATTCAAATTTAATTTGTTTTATTGATGTTATTAAAGTCAAAGAAAATTAATAGTTCTAAAATGGACATTATTGATATTTTATAGAAAGGATATTTTATTAAATGATATAAAATTCCGAAAAAATATATCATAAGACAAGTGATTATTATATTGTTTAAAATATCAACCATGATTCATCTATGGACCATTTTTTGAATTTATAGTATCTATCATGACCCTCAATGTGTAAAAACCTTTGTTGTCAGAGTATGTGTGAAAAGGGTTAATGAGGGTTAAAACAAAACAAAAAGGGTAAAAAAATTATAATAATTGTATGAATTTTATTTTATAAGATTATTTATACTCATAATCATATTAAATTAAAATATTACCAATTTAGAATCATTTCGACATCAAAATTAATTTATATTAATTTAATATTTTAAGAAATTCCAAGAGTACCTCTCTCCTCTCTTATAAAAGAGAACCACTTCTTATCATTTAATCACACTTAAAAATACTTTTGGTTCATCCAATACCTACCCAAATACTTCCCCATGTTATATAGGTCTTATTTTTTTCATAATACCAACTTTATAGGGCTTAAGGTGTTAAGAAAATAGGTTTTCCAAAGAAGATGTATATTTCTTAACCAAGCATTTTCGTTTTATTTCTTCTTCCACCACATTAAAATACTTTCCAACCATGTTGAGATAATAACACCACTATATAACATATAATGATATTTTATTATTTTAATTTCGTAATCTATTTCCTTATCTAACCACCATCAACAGGGAAAGGAATCCATACTTCGTGTGTATGTCGGACTACCGCCTTGAGAACCAATGTAATTTTTTTACCATCACCATCTCTCGCAGATGGTTATAATGTTGGAATTAATATTTATATATGATATTCATGACATATTTATTATTATTAGAAGATAATATATCATATATTTTCTTACCTTTCTATTCACTGAAAAATGATAATGTCATTTTTGTGTAAGTGTGGACTATCATCTCCACAAAGTGATGTGATTTTCTCTTCATCACCACATCACATGTATTATATATATAAGTATATTTAATTAAATAATATTTTATTTATGATATTATGATAATTTTTTAAATATAAAATAATATTTACCTTCTTTCCAAGATGATTTTTGAAAAATGGAAGTGTTACGCATACGTATGTACGACCTACCGTCTCCATGATTGTAACATAGTTATTTTTTCATAAATATAATTAATGGTTGAATTCTAAAGTATAATTTATGTATAAATGTGATAATTTTTTCATTATTATTATTCTTTATATTATGGAATAATTACCTATTTGACCATAGTCAACCTATCAAAGTCATTTTGGACTTATGATCTGAATATCATCAAAACATCTGACATGAACATAAATAATTAAATAATTGTATATAACATGGTAATCAGTGAAATAAAAGGAATAATAAACTTGAAATTTTTTCTCAATAAAGTAAATAATTAACATAATTTTATTATTTAATAATATAAATAATTTATGTGATGATTCGAACTTGAGATAAGGGACACTTTACTTTAAATCATCATTTTAAATGTTTATTAGTTTTATTTTCTAAATTTATATCTTCCATATCTATATCATTATAAAATTTTGAAGAAAAATTATGATTTATATTTCAAGTGACTATAAAGTTCATTTTTTACCATATTTTACTTCTTTATAGTGTTTTTTAAATAAATAATCTTTTAAATATTTTATTTAAGGAGATTTATTTTAAAAATCCTCTTTTAATGTTTCCCTTAAAACTTTTTTTCATATAAATATTTACAAAATTATTTTATAGAAGTTTTTATATGGATATTAAAGAATTATAAAGGATTTTTATGTACCTTTTTAATTTTATTCAAAAAAAATAAAAAGGATTTTTTAATAGAATGTTTAACTTTCATTACAAAAGAAAAAAGGGAAAGTTTTAGTTTAAAACATATAGAAAAAATGATTTTTCCTGACATTTTAACATTATTTAAAGTTTATTTTCTTTTAAAATATATTATTTCTTCTTTAAATAAAAAACTACTTTTTTTATTCTGGAATTTTGGCATTTAAAATGGTTTTTTATGAAAATGTCATATTTTGATATATGAAAGTGTTTTGAACATGGGTTTAAAAAAGTTTTTAAGGGTTTTATTCATGATATGGAACTTAGAAATTTTTTAATAAGGGTTAATCCCCATTATATCTCACGAATGATCCCAATTCAATATATATAGAGGTTTTATCCCCATTATAGCTCATATGTTATCCTAATATAGCTTATCTGATGAGTTCCCTAGATAGTGCTTCAATGCATTGGGTAATTATTTTTTTCTCCAAATAATTTTATTAGAAGTCAGTTGTATGGTTATTCTAATTATAAGGGTTCTGTAAGTGTTTTATGATGATGATTTCTTAAGGAACCTATATGATTGTTCTATGATTTCTAATTATTTTTCATGGAAATGTTTTATTTCAAAAGGTAAGATAATGATCTATTTAAAAAAAGATAATTACCTTTCTTGAAAAAAGGTGTATTTTTTGAAAAGTTTTTTCATTGGTTTTCATGTTTTTCACTCGAATAAATAATTTCTTTATTTTATATCCCTTACTAATATTTTTTTTCTCATCCCACATTTTAAAAAATCATAGGGATTATAGGATGAGTAGGGACAAGTAAGAGGTCAAGATGAAAATTATAAAGATGTGTCATGAAAGGAAAAATATTTATTTTTAAATGTTTTATTTTTTTGAAAAAAATAGATATTGAATAGAAGTGTTCTCATTGTAAAATATGGTTTTAGTATGTATTAGTTGTGATCTAAATATATAAAACTCTAAACAGAAAAGACCCTTAGGAAATCAAGAAAGTGAATTCTCGTTTAAAGTCACTAGAGTATATAATATTTAATTTTGGGTTCTTACAATGTGCCCCCTAATAAATTTATGAGTGGTTAAGTGATAGTTATGGAGTTCGAGTAGAATGGATGTTTCATAAGTTCATGGTTGAGAATTCCCCCAGTCTATCTTTATACCTAGGGAAGGTGTGGGTCCCCCTCAATTGTGATATAAGATTAGTGGTATGATAGAGGTGGTATTTAAGATGCATGGACAAGTTTTTGTGTTTAAGGACATGTGGTACTATAATATATCTAGGTTACCCTTCAATATACCACTCTAACAATGCTAGTATGAGCCATCAGGGATCCACCTTGTCATTGGTTAGTCTCTCCCCCTTAAGGTATGATTGGGTTACAATACTTCCCTGGTTCTTGATGTGGTTAAGTAGGTGTTTATTTCCCTTATGTAGGATGGGGAAATGAACTCCCCCATAGAATGGGATGCGGATCACCCATCTTTGGGTTCAGTATCCCCTCAAGCATCATATCATGATCAAAGTGTGGGTTCCCCACTTTGATCAAGCTATCAATTCTAGCCACTGAGTGTGAGGTGTTTTAATGAGACTTTTTGGAATAAGGAGTTATTCTAGGATAAATGGTGTGTTGATTAATTTATATGTTCTCCTATATATTATGCGGCTGGTGATTTTGGTTCATGTGGGGTGGATCGTGGTTAATGGGCCCCTTCTAGAATGGGGTCTTCCCGATTAGTTCATTTGGATATGATATAGAATTGTTGGGTTGTGTTTCCCATCATGCGGATATATATGGATTGATTTTTCCTAAGGGTAGTTGGGTGGGAGGTTTTTTCCATTGGTTTCTGAGGTTTAAATGTAGGTTCCTCATTTCATTAAGAGAATAGACTGTTAAGGAATCCCTTTTCCCCTGTGAGATTTTGGTAGAAGGTTTTTTGGGAAATGAACCCATAGCTTATTCCCTATCTTGTGTTCTCCCCATTTTCCTTGAGTTAGGAAATTTTATGATTCATCCATCAATTATTAGAAGACCTACAACCTAAGGCCCTTTATGATTTCATATAATCCTACTAGGTATTGTTATACTCACCATTTCATGTTCCTTGTTCCCACATATATTGTGTCTAGAAAAATAGCACATCGGTTGGTGGAAATTTGTTGATTCATAGAGTCATAGCTTAGTTGGATCCTGGTGGAACCCATAGTTGATTGTGCTCGAGATGGAGTTGGATCAATATTAAGATTACCCTTTTTTTCCAATTTCATGAGGCTGGTTGTATTTCAAGGTGTTGAAACTTGTATCATTTTTATTCTTTTTTTTGTTGGCATTTTCTCCCTTTATGTCTATGTGGACAATGCATAGGTTAGTGGAAATTTGGTGAGTTGTAGAGCCAAATCTTAGTTAGAGACTGGTGGAACTCATGGTCAATAATTCTTAGGCTGGATTTGATGAGATATTTTTTATTATCCTTCTTCCTAATCTCTTGAGGCCAGTTTTATTTAGAGGTGTTGAGCCTTGTATCATTTTTCACCTTTTTGTGATGGTATTTGTATTATATTCCCTTAGAATGTTTAATAGGTGTATAAAATCATATTTATATTTCATATATTGAGGTATTCATGTGTGGATGTGATGTTATAGATGATTGGTATGTATACATGTGTAATTTGTATAGGATAAGGCCTTCTATTTTTTATTTATACCCTCTTGGTGCTAGTCACTAACCCCTAGCCTATTAGAAGTGGTCTTGGGGTGGCACAATTAGCATACTGCTATGATGGGAGGAGACCCGATGGGATGGATCATTTGATATTGGTATCAAAAAAGGGGGTTGTAAGTATGGATTTTGGAGATAGGTGTCTCATGAGTTTAGTTTAGTATATATGGGGAGAAAATGCTTGAATGTGATTAGGCTTAGTTTATAGACTAGGGAAACCAGTTGGGATGTGGAAGTTGACGCATTCCTATACAAGGAATCTAATAATATATTGACTAAATTGAGAACTTTAGACATTTTTTTTAAGGTATAGTAGATAGGTCCATGAATCATATAGTAATTGATGCATTGTCGATTCCATAGCATGACATCCTACCTTGAAAATTTCATTGTACGATGAGGATGTTGATTTCCCTCATGTAAATTATTTAATTAGTGATATGATATTGACATTCTATAGATGATAGGAGTGATGGGATTACTCACAGACATGTGAGATCCCTAGGCAATTCTCAACTGATAACTAAGTGGTCTAGTAACTGGAGGATTTTATCATCATGACCATGGTGTATGGATAGGGATCTTGGTGGTTCAAGATGTTTATTTTAGGTGGGGTCAGTACTCTATCAAATGAGGTGTTTTCTAGTGAGGTGTGTGTCCTTTATATGCTATCATGGAGTTTATTACTCCCTCACATATACAAGGGCATGGACTACCATCCATGAGTCATGGGTCCTCAATTCGGGCATGGGGTTTAATACTACCTCAAAACTAATGAGATGTTTTTTTCCTATATTGTATTGGGGTTATGTAATTTCTTACTAGATAAGGAAGGATTCCTCCATACATAGTAATATTTTATCTTGATGGGATGAGGTTTTGATTAATCTATCCAAGAAAGTTAGAACTCTCCCATGGGGTGGGATTGGGGTCCACCATGGGAGGTGTAGGTTCCCCTCATCTAAGGTGCATTATATATGGGAATGGGGTCAACACTCCCTCATTAACAATTAGGTTCAGGTCCCCTATAATACAGACAAGTCAATACTCCCATATGACATAGAGCATGGGTCCTCTTTCTATAGTGGCTAATGTGGATCAGATTCACCACCAGTGAGGTTATTTACTCCCCCCAACAAATTTATGGTAACTCGGAAGGGTTTGGGTCCCTTGTCATAGTTTAGATTTTGGTATGAGTTTGTTTGACATGCTTCATTTGGTCTTGATCTTCTGGTTAAGGGTGCATCTCCATAATGATACATTGATAGAGGTCAGTGTATATTACCATGCTCTTTGATTTAGAGGATAATGAGTGTAACAAACTCAATTATAGGTTTATGATCCTAATATATAGGGTATATCCATCCTCATGCATGTGAGGAATCCTTTTTGTAGATATATTTTCTCATGGGTGGTAGAAAGATAATTAATAATGATCATCATGGAGATTGACTCTTGGTGTGAGTTATAGATAGCTTTGATAAAGTAGTACTTCATGAAGCCTGAGTTGTGATATGTAACCCTTTTCCTTATTTCCTATGATCATTATAATCAACGTGTGTTTTTATTTCATGATTTAACTGATGGATAGGATCTATAGATCCCATTGGAATCTCTTAGCAAGATCCTTGGGACTCGTGAATCCTATTAGAGGTACTTACCTACCCAATTTATATTGCTAGTATGATCCAAATTTGGAAACGTTTTTCCTTGGATCCCTCCATAGTGGAGTGAGGCTAGTGATAATGTTGTTAGTGATATATGATCACTTTTAATCTGAGTTTTAGTGGGTGACCAACCTTTTGGATTATCTTACAATTGAATAGATATATCATGATCCAATTTCATTGGAAAGCGAGACTTGGGTGATGAGTAGAGGTAAACCCTCAGGGTGCCAAAACTAGTTCCTACACTAGTTGGTGCTATCGAATTTGTGAGCTCTAATTATTTCATAGGATCAATCCTGAAGTCATAGAGTATGGGATATTTCTTTTCCATAGAATATGTCTTGTATGATCTCGATGATCTAGATGTTGATCTTAAGGGAATGGGTTTTTTCAAGGGTTTCTGATGATCTAAAGAAGAAGTTGGGCTATTCTCCCGATGAATGTTTTATAGAGGATTAATAGACATGTATAGTGGTATATGATGTGCTTAGTATTATACCTAGATTTGTGCTAATGCGAATATGAGATAGACAGTGTGATTTGATATGTTGCAAGTATTTGGCTGACCAGTGGTCAAATTTATCAGTAATGTGACCACCTGGGTGGTGTGGCAAGAGTTTTAGTGGGTTACCCCTTATGGAAGTTTGGGATATGTGATGAGGCACGAAACTCTACAAGATTGTTTTTGAGGTTGATTGAGCATTGGGAAGATGTTGACCTTGGATCCTAAAGAGGATAATTGGGTCATATATTGTGGATGAGAAACTAAATGAGGTTGGTAGTGCAAGTATTTTCCCTTATAGTTGTTGCAAATGAATTTATAATCTGATTGATTATATACTCATTCCATGAGAAAGATAGCATCAATGTATGTGTGTTTCTAGTTGATGAAGAGGAGTGGTGGTGGGCCATTGTAGGGATATATAGCACTCTTATTGAGTTTCCCAATGATGGAGTTTGATTTTTACAAATTTTATTATTATTAAAAAGCTTGGGGTCACTCATTTTGAATATGGAGAGCCTGATGTCTCTATAAGGAATTGTATTAGTATAAGGATTGTATTTAAGTGATATTGATGGTTCATGGCCTTATTTGTATTGGAATTAGTGGGTGTCCTGCAGTTAGAGGAAAAGGATTTGGGTGTAAATTCATGATGAAATTTATGAGGCAAGTCACAATGGTTATGGGAGCCTCCCTGATGGTGTGTTGAGGTTGTTTGGTGTTCATGGAGTAATGATAATCACAAGTGTAGTGTACCTAATATATGTAACAATTAGGGGGTCTGTTCCTGGGTGGGGTTTAATGCTAGGACATAATTTATTTATAGATCCTCAAAAGATGGAGGATCTTGTGTATGAGTGTGTTATCTTCCAATATGGTAATGGTTTATGGGATTTATAGAGATTAGTTTGGGTTGTTTCCTTTTCAAGGATGAAAATTCTCAAAGGCAGGGAGGATGCAGTGATCACAATTTTCCTGTGCATAATACTTGGATAATTTTTGAGTTTTAGATCCCCAAACCCATAAGAAGGGTAGAATATTAATTCCCCATAGTAAAAAACTTTAGAATAATATTTTAGTGATCCCATTGTGGTTGGGATGAAACATTTACCCGTGGGATGTAATTTAGTGAGATTTCAATTCGGGCATATTTTTTTAGATATTAAAACTTATTAAATAAAAATTATTTATTATCACATGTGAGAATATATATATCACCTAAATGGATCCATATATGGAAATTTTAACTTCTTTATTGAATCTAGAATTGGAGGTTTTGCCTATGTGAGGTATAAACTCTTCCCAGGTTTTGGGTCCTAGGTCGGGCCTTTTATGGGTATTCTATTTTATTCAATTTTTTGTTTTTATTACTGGTCACTTTGTCGAGCGCGTCAAATTAGATGTTTATTTTTAACTAGAATTTCTGCAGTATAGCAGCAACCCTATGTCATATCTCGACGAAGCCTTAGATCATTAATTTAAAAATAGGGGTTTGATAATGAAATTATAAGGGGAATGAGGTTTTGTAAAACTTTGGGGTTTGATGATTGAAGATGAAAATAGAAAATTAAAGCGATAAAACAAAATAGAAATTAATAGAATTAATTAAGCGTGATCAACCCGGGGTACTCTCATTATGTTCATCCTTCATCGCTTCATGATATAGGGTTATGATCTTTTAATTTCTAGTTTGTAACACCTATAACTAGAATGTTACTGATTTTATACTAGGATACCTCTTAGGTTTCATTCGAAAACACACAATGATTCACCGGGCACCGCTGATGATTGGGTGATTTTTGTTCGACTTCATAACTGAAACTCACCAAGGAAACACACGAAGAACTTGATGTGTTGTCAAGGTTTGTATTTTATTTCTTTTTGATACCATGACATAAATTTACATGACATTGACAGTGCATATGTGAGTTTAATTGACCAATATGAACCACACAAACACCACAATTGAATGAGGGAGGAAAAAGGGATGAACGGTGTCTGAAATATCACATGAAAGGGTACCCCCAAACATGATCATTTGAGTTTTAGTATAACATACCAGTATATAACTCAATTAAATAAAAATATAGGATGAATAAAAACAACATACAACCTAAAATTAAAAATATCATTCAAAATAATACAAGTATGAAGCTCAGGATTACATCACGTTCCTCCCCGGGTGATCACAAGGGGTTTAGAAACCCATGGGAAGGGTGGAAGAAGAATATGTTGAAGTAGAACTTCCCATTGCCTCCAGAACATATAGGTATGTTGAGAAGACTCCTTGGGGACTCCAAAATGGCAGAACCTTGCCTCCTGGCCGAACTCTCAAATGGGGATCCCAAGGTTCCATTTTGTAGGAAAATTGGAAGGTGGTTTAAGGAACATAGATTTCTTCAAGACACTTGTACCACATGTTTAGACCAATAGAAAATCGAATCTCCCGTTTTAAAAAACTATAAAGTTGTATCCCTACTTCCTTAATATCTCCACAGAAAGTTTGGAATCAAGTGGACAAGTGGATCCGGAGTTATGGACATATTACAGAAACGCCACTTTTGACTTCTCACAAATTCGGTGTTCTGTACAGATCTGGTCAGTTGGGCCCCTTTATGGAAAAATTGGGCTTGGTTTTCTTAATATAAAATGTATCCCATTAAATTTTATACCAGACCACAAAATTTAATCCCATTTGTATGCACGGAATTTTCTAAACAGGCACAACAGTGGATAGGTCTTCATGGATCCATGCAATTTTGGCCCATTTTTCTTCCACTTCATCATGGAACCTCCAAATCATCTCCTCCTACATTGAAATCATCAAAAAAAGTAAAATTTCCTATTTTAATAGTGATAAACACAAAATAATGGAATCAAACATGAAGTTAAATTTTTTATTATTTTTATAATTTTCAATACAAAACAAGTTTATCATTGTGATGTAAGGGTGAAAATGAAATAGTGAATCACGGTACGATCACACCCCCACACCTAAACATTTCCACTCCTGGGAAAAGTCACATATCCAAAAAATGATGCATGTATATATTACCAACATCATGAAGTTTTAACATTTGAGGAAATTTAAATTTATTAAATTAATGTGATCAATGCACCACACCAAGGAGTTCTTCCTAGTGAAAATGGAAAAAGATGTCTCATAAATCATATCACAATGAAATTCAAAGAGATTCATGATACCAAATTGAGTGAGGAATTAAAAATTCAACCATGACACTAACTCTCTATGTGTGTGTGTGAAAACCATTCCATGTTATTCTTTCCACTTTCTATCCAATAAATATAGGTTATTTTAACATTATTCAACTTAAATGATTTTTGTCCGTCGAACTTTCCCTACATCCTTTGTAATAATATTTCAAGACCCACTCACTTAAGCATTCCCAGAAGTCAAAACATAATCTCCCAACCTAGATATCCCCATATGTTGCAAATTTCATCACTCCCCTCATTTATTATTTTTTTTAGAAGTTTCATTCGGAACAAATCTCACACTCATCTCTCAACCCTTGTTTGATCTTATCATGACACTAATTGTAATAGTTATAACAAGATCAAAGGATGAGGAGGAATGGTTTTTGACCTGCCCAAGACACAACCCATTTTTTTAGCGCATACAATAGTCGGATATCAGGTACATATGCATAAGTCAATCCGGTACAGTAATAAAATAGATCAGATAAGGAACGAACATATGGAAATATTATTTTAAGATGAAAAATATTAACCTAACATATATTTACCTTCTATAAAATTAGAAATATTCACAATTTATGTTTTGGTGCAAAAATTTGTAGAGATATTAGTGGCACAGTTTTCCCAAAAACTACTCACACAAGGGTAATCAATCATCTCAAAGGTTTCACAAAGATACAACAATTCATATCATTGATAGAAAACCAATTCACTAAAAATCACTCCCTGATGTTAAATTCATACAAATATTCATTCCATAACAGAGACATGATTTCATAAAATGTTAAATCAACATGGAATCAAAAATTTCAACATGCATTTTTAGTAAGTTCCATGATTTTGGTGACCATAAGGGGGGGAAGTAAAAATACCATAAAGAAGGCAAAAAAGAGAAGAAAGAAGAAAGAAAATGAAAATCCTAATGAACCTAGAAATATGGGGAAAAGTAAAAATACCATAAAGAAGGTGAAAAAGAGAATAAAGAAGAAAGACGATGAAAATCCTAATGAACCCATGAATGTATCCACCCCCCCCCCCCCCCACACACACACCTAGAATGTGAAGTGTCCTCACTGTAATAATTGAGAATGTGGGAAGTAAGGATAAAACCTAGTGAGTTTCACTAGTATATTGTTTATAGGTGGATTTCCTCCACTAGATTCTTTGGAAAATCCTCATAAAATTGTTTAACTCGCTACCCATTGATGGTAAGAGTCTTTCCACTATGCTCATGAAAAATCTATATTACACCAAAAGGGTAAACATTAGTAACAATATAAAGACCAAGCCATTGGGAACGAAGCTTACCTGGGTGGAGCTTTATCCTGGAATTGTACCTGAGGAACTTCTCACCAATATGGAACTTCTATTGATTAATCATGCTATCATGGATATCTTCTTTCTTCTCTTTATAGATTTGGGAGTTCTCATATGCATCACGTCAAATTTCTTCCAACTCTTGAATCTGCAGCTTCCTATGCTCACCTGCATCTGAAAGATTCATATTACATTGTTTAACAGCCCAATATGCATGGTGCTATACCTCCACTGGGAGGTGAAAAGCTTTTCCAAACATAATTATATATGGTTACATTTCGATTGGGGTTTTAAAAGTTGTACAGTACACCCAAAGTGCATCATCCAAAATCAAACTCCAATCTTTCTTATTGGGTTGTACCGTTTTTCCAAGATTCTCTTTACTTCCCAATTTGAGATTTCTGCTTGTCTGTTAGTTTGGGGGTGATATTTAGTGGAGACTTTATGATCAACCCCATATCACAAAGAAAATTTTTCATGTTGCGATTGCAAAAATGGGAACCCTGATCACTAATGATGAATCTCGGAAAACCGGACAGACTAAAAATTTGGGACCTCACAAAATCAACAACAACTCAAGAGTCATCTATCCTAGTAGCCTTTACTTCTACCCATTTAGACACGTAGTTAACAACTAACAAGATGTACATGAATCCAAATGAATTTGTAAAAGGACCCATGAAGTCAATGCCTCATGCATCAAAATTTTCACAGAATACCATGGGTTATTGGGGAATTTCATTCCTCTTAGAGATATTCCATTTGAATTGACAACGACTACATGACTTGAAAAATCGATGGGCATACCTATACAATGTTGGCCAATAAATTCCTGAGTCAAGGACCTTTTGATCTTTTTGTTGAGAGCCAAAGTGTCCCCCACAAGACAAAGTATGATATAAGGTCAAAACAGAGGTGAACTCATGGTCAGGAACACACCAACGAACTACTTGGTCAGTAAAAATTTTCCACAAATATGGGTCATCCCAAATGTACCACCGATAATCATGTTTAAGTCTCTAGGATTGGGAAGTGTTGAAATCAGTGGGGACCCTAGATGTTGCTAAAAATTTCACAGTGTCTGTATACTAGGGGGTAAATTCCACAACATCACAAAGGTTCTCATGAGGAAATAATTCTCCAATGGGGAGGGATGAGTCAGCATGGTGGTATAGTGGTGGATAAATCCTACTAATGTGATCAAATACAACATTTTATACTCCCCTCTTATATTTAATCTCAAGGTTAAACTCTTGGAGGAAGGGCATCCACCGTATGAGGTGGGGCTTAGCTTCAGGTTTCTTTAAGAGGAATCGAAGGGAAGCATGGTCGGAAAACACAATCACTTTTGACCCAAGGAGATATGAAATAAATTTTTTCAAGGAAATCACAATATAAAGGAGTTCTTTTTCAGTGGTTGTGTAGTTTACCTGGGTAGGGTCAAGGGCACGTGAGTCATATGCAATGACATGAGGAGCCTTCTCAACCCTTTGTGATAAAATTTCCCCAACTACAAAGTTAGAGGCATTACACATAAGCTCTAAGGGGAGATCCCACCTTGTTGGTTGGATAATGGGTTGTGATGTGAGACTCCTTTTTAGATAATTGAATGCATCCTCACAATTTTTATCAAACAAAAACTCAGTATCCTTTTTCAATAATCGGTACAATGGAAGTCTGATCTTACTAAAGACTTTAATGAATCGAAAATAAAAACCAGCATGACCCAAGAAAGATCAAACCTCATGAACACATTTTGGATATGGAAGGGATGAAATTAATTTAATTTTATAATTATATACTTGAATTCCCTTATTTTAAATGACATGCCCAAGAACTATCCTCCTCTCAACCATAAAATGGCATTTCTCATAATTTAAAACAATATCTTTTTCAATACAGTGGAGGAGGACAGAACCTAGGTGTTCCAAACAATCATTAAAATAAGAAACATATACCATGAAATCATCCATAAATACTTCCATACAAATCTCAAGGTACTCAGAAAAAATACTCAGCATACATTGCAGAAAATTACCATGAGCATTACATATACCGAATGGAATCCTTCTGTATGAAAAATGTGTTGAATGGACATGTAAATGTTGTCTTTTCTTGATCCTCATGGGATATATGGATTTGAAAATAACCCGAATAGCCATCAAGGAAATAATAATGGGACTTACTAGCCAATCGTTCTAACATTTGGTCAATGAAAGGTAGAGGAAAGTGGTCCTTCCGCGTGACTTGATTCAGTCGGCGGTAGTCAATACAGACTCACCAACTGTTTTGGACATGTATTGGAACCAATTCATTCCTTTCATTTGAAATATCTGTTATTCCTATTTTTTTTAGGAACAATTTTCACTGGTATAACCCATTTATTATCAAATATAGGATAAATGATCCCTGCAGTAATTAATTTACCGACTTCCAATATTACCACTTCAAGGAGAGTGGGATTCAACCAGTGTTGAGATTATCTTACAGACATAGCCTCATCATCCAAAATTATATGGTGCATACAAATAGATGGTCTAATCATAGGAATATCAGTCAATGTCCATCCTATTTTCTTTTTACACTCTCTCAAAAGGTTATTCAATTTCGATTCCTATTCTAGAGAGAGTTTATTGGAAATAAAGATGGGAAATTGGTCAACACCCTCAAGATATGCATATTTTAAATTACAAGGAAGTTTTTTTAGTTCCAACACTGGTGGTTTCTGGATTGAGGGAGGGTATTTAGGGGGATTGAGGTCCATTAAACTATCTATCTGATCATGTTTATTCTCTATGGATAGAGAATCTATTGAAATGATATTTTCATAATCATATACGGTCATGGGTACCTCAGAATGAACACACTCATCAATTAAAGCACAAAATTTACACTTTTCATAACCCACACAACACTAAAAACATGAATCAAAACTAAAATCATCCAAGGGTGAAGAAAATGAAAATAAATCTATGTATGGGTTGAGGAGAGAAGTGTGTGTGTGCATCGTTTGAGAGCACTTCCATCGAATATACAAGAAGAGTAGAGTGCTCTTCAATGGGGTGTTTCATAGCCTCAATGATGTTAAAACTTAACTTTTCTCCACCAAACTCCATGGACAGTATATCATTGTGAACATTAATGATCTTCTTTGTTGTTTTAAGAAATGGCCTCCCAAGTATGAGAGGGGAATGTCCTTGGGTTCGGGTATCTTCCATCTCAAAAATGTAGAAATCAGCAGGGAAGATGAAATTCTTCACTCTTATAAGGACATCCTCAATCACTCATGTTGGATGCGTAGTACTCTAGATAGCAAGTTTCATGATAATTCCTGTTGGTTGAAGTTCTCCAACCTGTAGAGAAGTATACACAGAGTGAGGCATTACATTAATGGAAGCACCTAAATCTAGCATAGCATCATAATAGAGGGTCTCCCCTATGGTACAAGGTATCGTGAATGTGTTTGTATCTATGCACTTATTTGGCATTTCTAGTTGAATCAAGGCTGAAACATTTCTTCCTAGGTTGACTCTTTTATTCCCCTTCAGCCTTCATCTATGGGTGCATAGTTCTTTGAGAAATTTGGCATAACGAGGAATTTGTTTAACTGCATCCAACAATGGAATATTAACTTGAAATTTTTTAAATGTATCCATTATTTCATTATCAATATCATTATCAACTTTTTTCTTAAATTTAGTGAGTATTTGGGGGAAAGGAAGAGGAATATATTGTTCATGGGAATCCTTAATGATAATTTGATTACTATTTTTTTCTTGTTTTTTTTCTTGAAACATTTGAGGGTTAGAGAATAGAGTTTTCAAGAAGGGGACATACCTGTTGTGCAGAATCAGTAGATGGAGAAACTTATTTACCACTACGAAGTGTAACTACACATACATTACCTCTGTCCTTAGGATTGGCAATGGGTTGGGATGGTAGTTGTCTTGAACCTTGCATCTTAAGCTCACCGATGGTGTTTTTCAATTTTCCCATTTGAGTTTGAAGGTCTTGAATAGCTAATTGTGTTGTTTTTTGGAATTATAGGTTCTGGGTTTCCATTTTCTTCACCATATCCTCAAATCTTGGTTCAGATTTGGGAGGAGTAGGATGATTTTTTTGAGAAGTTGAAGGATAAGAAGGTTTCATACCCTGTCCTTGTGGATACCAATTCTGCTTGGGGTAGCTTGAGTTTTCTCCTTGTCGGTACTGGGGTTGTTCTTTCCACCTGGGGATTGGATTTGTCCTGAATTATTCTTGATAAAAGGGAGGTGCTTGTTGGAATGGATTCCCTGGGAACATGGCTGCACAAGACTCATGTGAATCTTGAAGTTGTGCGAACTGGTCAGAAAAATGAGTATTTTCAGAAAAAATACCCCAATGTAATGGAACTAGAGAAGATTGTGAGTTACCTTGTGCTTGAGATAATTGAATTATAAGGGTTTGCATCTCATCAATCTTGTTATCTACCTTTTTTTCTAGAGATGAATGACTTACCTCATGAACTCCTCGGGTTGGTGCAATAGCTCGTGTACCAAATTGTTGTGCATTTTGTGCCATGTTAGGTATTAAGTCACGAGTAGTGGAAGGAGTTTTATCAACCAAGACACCACTAGATGATGCATCAATCATTCCACATTCCATGGTGATAATTCCCTCATAGATGTTTCGTATTAATAGTTGTTCAATAAACTGTTGGGGGGTAGCTTGTGCAGAGTCATTTGAATCTCTCCTAGTATTCATGAAGGGTCTCTCCTTGTGATTGCCTAATGCCAAAAATTTATTTCCTAATTTATGAAATTCGGGAGGCAGGGAAGAAATTCTCTAAAAAAAGTCTTTTCAGGTCGTTCCACCCCCCAATTGTGGTAGAAAAATAGTATCCCCAATCTTTGGCTACACCATCAAGGGAGAATGGGAAGGCCCTAAACTTAATTAAGTCCTCAGAAATATTTTGGGGTTTCATGGTGAAGCACACTATGTGAAACTCTTTAAGGTGTTTATGAGGGTCCTCACCAGGAAGACCATGGAATTTGGGAAGTAGGTGGATGAGGCCTGATCTCAGCTCAAAGTTTTCTACTTCCTCAGGATATTGGATGTACGTATATTGGTACTTCACATTCGGGGCGGTCAGTTCTTTTAAGGTTCTATTATTTGCAGCCATGTTTTCTTCGATTTGATTGGGTTCAATTTTTTATTAGTTTATGAAAACTTG
The DNA here is from genome assembly GCA_963277665.1 of Viscum album. Classification (NCBI taxonomy): domain Eukaryota; kingdom Viridiplantae; phylum Streptophyta; class Magnoliopsida; order Santalales; family Viscaceae; genus Viscum; species Viscum album. The sequence continues at coordinate 1,245,622,354 of OY728153.1, forward strand.
AGGTTCCACAAGGGTTTCCTTAGTTTTACTTGATTGACCTTATCTAGATTCCTTGATTTATGTGTGAAGTTTCTTTTCATTTTTAGGGTCAAATTCAAGCAATTTTTCTTTTTCTGATTGGGTCATGAAAATAAGTTGTGAAGTTTGCTTTTTTTTGTTATTGAATATGTATAAAGTCACTTAAGAAGGGTTAAAATAGAATAGAATGTTATAATAGAGAATTATAGAGATATATATAGAGAATAATAAGAGATATAGAGAGTGAGAGATAGTGAGGAAGAACACATAAAAACAACCAAAATAAATACAAAACCCCAAGACAAAAATAATCAAATGGGGGTGGGGTATTGAAAGGAGTACTAATTAAGAAGTAAAATAAATAAATAAAAGGAAATAAAGAAAATAAATGATATTGGATCCCTAGAAACGGTGCCAAAATTTTATCGCGTTGTCGAGCATGTCAAATTAGATGTTTATTTTTAAATAGAATTTTTGCACTATAGCAGCAACCCTAGATCGTCTCTCAACAGAGCCTTAGATCATTAATTTAAAAATGTGGGTTTTATTATGAAATTATAAGGGAATTAGGTTTTGTAAAACTTTATGGTTTTATTATTCAAGATGAAAATAGAAAATAAAAGAGATAAAACAAGATAGAAATTAACAGAATTAATTAAGTGTGATCAACCTGGGGTACTCTCATGATGTTCATCCTTCATCACATCATGATACAGGGTTATGATCTTTTAATCCCTGGTTTGTAATACCTATAACCATAATGTTACTAAGTTTATACTAGGATACCTCCTAGGGTTCAGTTGAAAATTCACAATGATTCACCGGACACCACCGATGATTCGGTGATTTGTGTTTGACTTCATAACCGAAACCCACCAAGGAAACACACAAAAAACATGATGTTATATCAAGGTTTGTATGTTATTTCTTTTTGATACCATGACATAAATTTACATGGCCTTGACAGTGTATATGTGAGTTCAATTGACCAATATCAACCACACAAACACTGCAACTGAATGAGAGAGGAAAAAGGGATGAACGGTGTGTGAAACATCACATGAAATGGTACCCCCAAACATGATCATTTGAGTTTGAGTATAATATACCAGTATATAAATAAATTAAATAAAAATATAGGATGAAGAAAAACAAAATAAAACCTATAATTAAAAATATCATTCAAAATAATACAAGTATGAAGCTTGGGATTACATCACGTTCCTCCCTGGGTGATCACAAGGGGTTTAGAAACCCATGGGAGGGGAGGAAAATGTTGAAGTGGAACTTCCCATTTCCTCTAAAACTTATAGGTATGTTGAGAAGACACCTTGGGGACTCAAAAATGTCAGCACCTTTTCTCCTAGCCAAACTCTCAAATGGGGATCCCAAGGTTCTATTTTATAGGAAAATTGGAAGGTGGTTTAAGGCACACAAATTTCTTCAAGCCACTTGTACCACAAGTTTCATATAATAGAAAATAGAATATCCCTTTTGAAAAAACTGTAAATTTGTATCCCTAATTACTGAATATATACACTGAAAGTTTGGAATCAATTGTACATGTGGATCCAGAGATATGGACATATTACAGAATGCCACTTTTGACTTCTCACAAATTCGGTGTTCTGTACAGATCTGGTCAGTTGGGCCCCTTGATGGTATAATTGGGATTGGGTTCCTTAATATGAAATGTATCCCATTAAATTTTAGACCATAAAAAAAATTTAATCCAATTTGTATGCACGGAAGTTTTTAAACAGGCACAACAGTTGATAGGTCTTCATGGATCCATGTAATTTTGGCCAATTTTTCTTCCACTTCATCATGAGCCCTCCAAATCATCTCCTCCTATATTGAAATCATCAAAACAAGTAACATTGACCATTTTAATAGTGATAAAAACAAAATTATGGAATCAAACATGAAGTTCAATTTGTTATTGTTTTTATAATTTTCAATACAAAACAAGTTTAGCACAGTGTTGTAAGGGTGAAAATGAAACAGTGAATCGTGGTACGATCAATTACCCTCTTTCACATTCTCACTCTATACACATGAGAGGTAGTTAAAACCATCACCTAATTGAAACTTCCAAATTGTGAGATTGGAGGGAGGAAGATGGAGGTGGATCTGCATCATAGGAGGTCAATCGAAGCTAAATTGGGATGTTACAACCTTGGAGAGTAGATCATCTATGTGCAAAATTGAAGCATTAATGATTCTCTATGAGGTAGGGCTCATTATTTTTATTTTATCCTTATCAAAAATTATTTTAAATTTCAATTTTTGTTATGAAATTGAAACAACTGAGGATGGATTAAGACCCTTAGGGGGGAGATTTGTAGTGGAATGAGTGATTTGGGTGGTTCACCGAGCACCTGGTCTAGAAATCCCTCTCACACCTATAAACACATGCCTTGTAGTTATTTTGTTTGATAAAGTTTTAGGATGGTGACTACATAAAATGTTATCTATATGGACATGTCATTTTGGTTTTTTGGGTATATGACTCAGGGTGTTTCCAATTACATGGTCATACACCCTATATAGGGTACGTGGCATGTAATAGTATACACCAGGTCGATTTACATGACATGGATTGAGAATGGTACATGACTCAGTACCTTGTGTGGATTACACATCATGTTTTCTATAAGAAATACCATTTATTTGGTAAATACATGGAAATTCGGGTATAGGTACAATCCTAGAGTGGGTTTTTTGATGTACACATTGTGTATAACAAGGTACACACCATGTAATTTTCCTTCAAATGGGGTTTTCATGATTTCTCAACCAGGATCCAGATTTGGAAAAGTGGTCCATTATGAGTATCTTTCCACATAGAATGTGATTTTGGGGTTCTCATTTATATCATAGGACATTAGAAAAATAATTTGGGGTAGGTTGTGGATCTTATATTTGTAGAAATGATGTTGGAATCTATGTGATGATTTAGGGTAGGTGTGAGGATGGTGAACCACCTAGAAGCATTAAGGTGATGAGGTGTGGGGACTCTCACTGGTATTCTTGGATTGGTTTTCTTCAAGATTAATTGTTGGATATGGGTCGTTGAAGGATGGAGGAGTCACAAAAGTGTTCAGGATAGTCTTTGGGGGTACTCTATATGCAGCAGGGTTTCCAAAAGGAATATATAGATAGAAATAGAACTAGAGGAGACTTCCTCCTTCCCATACAACCTTATGATGAGCGAGTTCATGTGGTCTATATTGGATGTTGGGGAGTCAGTTTTTCACACCCATTATGTTGCGGTCTTCATGTCCAGTCCCCGCCATGGAAAAAGAATGTTATCTCTCCCTGGTAGCTTCTTGTTATTTGATACAGAAGATTTTGTAATTGATTATGGAAGAATTATAGGTATCCCCTTTCATCAGATCAAATGTTTTGTTAACTATGAGGAAATGATTATGTGTATATAGAATTTGGGTATTCCCTCAGGCTTGTATTAGGCAACGATCTGTGGGTCATCCCAAGTCGGTACTCCCTAAAAATTTTGGGGTGTGATTCCTCTATGAATGACTAGGGTTTCTTAGAGATACCTCATTGTGGTGTGGGATAGCCCATTCATTCATGGAGATAGTATTCACCCTAATCAATTTGGACCTTTTTTGAGAAATGAGGTCCTCTGTGGGGTCAATACTCCCCCGTCTATTATGTATTCCTTGATAAGGTGTGGTCCCATGATATGTTTTCTAATGGTGGCATGATAGTTATGGAGGTTGATTGGTAGGGATGTTGCATAATCATGGGGTTTATAACTCCATCATCCAGTATTTATACCCTATAAAGGCATAGTTCCCCCTAGTTATGGAATCGAATTGATGATATGATGCAGGTGGTGTTTGATCTTCATGGATGGGTCAGGTGTTTAGGGACTTATGATGCTCAAGGTTCTCTAGGTTCCCCTTTTGTATTCTTATCTAGTGAAGTTGGGTTGAGTGGGTGGGAATCCACCATGCAGTTAGTTGATATCTCCCCCTTAGAGTATGCTTAAGTTACTTAAATTCTCTTAGTCCTGATGTGGTTGAAGAGGTGTTTATTGATCTAGTGTAGGATGGGGTGAGGAACTCCCCCATAGAACAGTGTAGGATTATCCATTTGTGGGTTTAGTAGCCCTACATGTGTCATACCTTCCTCAAAGTATGGGATCCCCACTTTGATCAGGCTATCAGTTCTAGGATCTAAGTGTGTGGTGTTTAGATGAGACTTTGTGACATGAGGCATTGTTCTTGGAACAATGGTGCGCTAATGAGTTTATATTTTTACATGTATGTCAGGTGAGTAGTGATGTTGGTTCATATGGGGTGTCTCATGGTTGATGATCCCTTTCTTGGTTGGAGTATTCCCAATTAGGTCCCCTGGTTATGATATGATAGTTTTGGGTTATGTTTCCCCTTGTAGAGACCTATGTGGTTTGATCATCCCTTAGGTGGTTGAGTGGGGACATGTTTTCCCTTAGGGAATGAGGTGTATTTTGAAGATCCTAATTCATGGAGAAATTAAACTATCAAGGCATACTTTTTCACATATTATATTCAGGTTGATTGTTTTTTGGGAAGTGAAACCACAACTTTTTACTTATCTTGTGTTCTCTACTTTTTCCTTGAGTAAGGTGTTTGTATGATTCATACCTTGGTAGTATGCTGACATGAAACCTCATGCCCTTTATATTTTTGAGGCATATTACTTGGTATATCTATACTCACCCCATATAGGTATTTTTCCCACACATATTGTATCTATGTATAGAATGCATTAGTTGGTAGTGATTTGGTGAATCGTGGATCTAGATCTTAGTTGTAGCCCAGTGAGACTCATAGATGACAGTTCTCAAGATGGAGTTATCATGATATATTGAATTCTCTTATTTATAATTGCTTTAGGTTAGTTATATTTTTTGATGTTAGTCGTTATATCATTTTCTCCCTTTTTTCTAGAATTTTTTTATATTCCCCTGGGATATTTAGCAGGTGTTAGGGCCAATAGGGGCCTATATACCCTGAGAGGGGGGGTGAATCAGGGTATGGATATTCTTTTTCCAAGTTCTTCCTGCCCCACTGGATCTTGACCTCTTTGTTACAAGGGTCACTTTGTTTGCACTTGTGTGGTTACTATGATCACTTGTCTACTTTACCTGATGATGATGCTTTGAATGCAATGCAGGAAAGTAAGCAGGCAGACACAAAGATTTTTACTTGGTTCACCTCTAAGGGCTACGTCCAAGGAGCATACGCCGACAAGTTGCCGGTTCGTACCAAATTCCACTAGACTTCACTAGCTGTGGATTACAATGTTCGGGCTAGATCACTTCTATGCCCAGGCTCACTGCCTATACAATGTTTAGGGTCAGCTCACTGCTTTCCCAAGGGTCACTCCCTGTTTCTCTCTCTCTGGCTCACTGCCGGTGGAGAGGATCACCTTCTTCCTCTTCCTAAGCTCACTGCTCTTGGAAGGTATTCACTCACAGTTTATAGACCTGTAGGTCTCTTCATTTTCATGAAGGAATGCATCTTCCTCTGTATGTAGATGCTCTGTTGAAGTCCAACTTTCACCCGTAGATGAATCTCACTTTGCACCGGATGTACCGGGCAACCTCAATTTTTACGCGCAACCCTTACGGTGACTTGCGCGCAATTTCTATGATTTGCGCGAAATTCCTTTTTCGCGCAACCTCCAAATATTACGCGCAGCCTCGAAGCTGCCTTGCGCGCAATTCACTGATTTTGCGCGAAATCCACTTTTCGCACAATCTTCCTTTTACGCGCCAACACCAACTTTCTGCGCAGCCTTTGCTTTTCGCGCAATCTGACTTTACGCGCAAACTTTAAGTTTACGCGCAACACACTTGCTAACTTCAATTTCGCGAACCAGAGCTCGGGTATTTTCTATGTCTTGAACTCTGCTGAATGGAGGAGGGTCACTTCATATTTATAGGCAAAATCGACCTCGCGCGAAAAACCCTCCTTGAGCGCATAATCCGCTTTGATCTTCCGCGCACAAACATTTTCCGCGCACTGCTCCATAATTTCGCGCACCTCATGCCTTTGCCATTTTACGAGCTTCGGACCTCGTAACACCTCTTGCGTGAAATACTTCATCCGCTATTTCGCGCGCCACTTCAATTTTCCGCGCACGCCTCCAAAATTTCGCGCGCCTCATGCCTTTACCGATTTTCAAGCTTTCGGCCTTGAAACATCTTTTGCGCGAAATACAATTTCGCGCAACCCGCTGTTTTGCGCGCCACACTTCAAGATTTCGCGCAACCCGCTAGTTTTGCGCGCCACGCTTGATTTTTCCGCACACCTCCTTCATTTCTCTCTCCTTAACCTTCGCCAACAACATATCACTCCATTTTCCATTGGCGATTTTCAGGCCCAAAAATTTGGCAAACACTGGAAAACGGCGCCACCTTGTACTGCTCTTTTGTACCGCCTCCAGATCGTCCTTTCCTTTGTCAAAGTTCTTTGTCAACATGGAATGTCAACAACTTCTCGGGAACTCGACAATTCTCCATGGAAACCTGCTTTGTCAACAAACACAATCAACCCAAAAATGCTGCAATGTTACCTTGAGGGATTTTTGCCCAACAGCAGGATTATACATGAATATTTTTATTTTAAGATAGTTATATATTCATGTGTGGATGTGAAGTTATGGATGATTAGTATGAATGAATGTATAGGATGTATATGATGAGTCCTCCTATGTGTGACTTATTCCTTCTTGGAGCTAGTCACTAGCCCATTGTCTATTTTAAGTGGGTTTGAGGTGGCATAGTCGGCACACTGTTGGCCTAATAGGGGACTCGGTGGGTTAGGTTGTGTCATTAATGGGAAAAGGTTATTTATAAGATATGATTTGGTTTCCCCAGATTCTAAAAGAATATTATTAATATTAAATTATATATACTAGCATGGTTAGGATACCCAAACCATATTTAGATAAATGAAAAGTAAATTTTCATTTTTTGTAATGAAGCGACTTGGGATAACCCAACACAATGCCCGACCCAACTCACCACTAGGCATGAAGGGCATTCACAATACTTATGGGATGAAAACTAGAACATGGGACTCAATAAAGTTATTTAGGAATGGTTTTTCCCTCAAATTATAGTTAAAACCCAATAAATATTTTACTAAAAAGTTATCATGGATTATCCATACATTAGATTTCCATGAAAAATAAATAAGCATAATCAAAATGAAGAAGCAATCCAAACGAGTCATAACCAAAAATTATGATCCAACACAATTATATAAAGATAAAAAGTCATAAAAATACACAAATGACATGTAACAATAGAGTTAAATAAAATAAATTGATCAATACAAATAAATAGCGGTTATCTTGTCTAGAATAGTGATGACTAAAATAAAACACAACTTGAGCCAAACTACCCATGTACCTCCATGAAACCCATAGTTTCACTCCACATATCAACTCATAAATTATACCAATAGAAATTAAAACCAAATTGAAATGTAATTAGGAACCTTTATAAGAAAAAAAATGTTGCATACACACACAGGTGTGTATGCATAGTGTGAGAAAATAGTCCTAGTAGGATCTCACCAATGATTCTATGGATATAATTTATTCAAAAAATTGATAAATTTTAGTTTGAAATATAATAAATAAAGTAAGGTTTTTCATTTTAGTTAATAAATAGAGAGAAAAAAATCATGTATTCTATGTTAAAATAGTAAAAACCTTTTTATTAAAGGATAACCAAACCAAACTACTTTTGAGATCTAAGATATGAATAATTGATTATTTGAAAATCCAACAGAACTCATTTTAAATAATTTTAAAACCTTAAACCAAACATATTTCCTTTATTTTGAGAATAAATTTTCATAAAAACCTTGAAAAAAAATTATAACACACTTAACCATAAATAAAATAGTCATAATACAAAAAGGTACCACAAGATCAATGAGAAATATAAAAATAATCAATAAGAGTAAACGATGACACTAACCGATCAAACATAAGGGGATATAAAAAAACATGAAATGGAAACACAGATTAGCCACTGAATGAGGATAATATTAATTATTAATATATATAATATTCATGTGCTTTATTATTCATAAATTCCATTTTAGTGCATTTTACACTTTAAACATCATTTCACTTTATGATTGTAATTCACCCATAAAATGCACTATTACATGGTAAAATTTTGAACACCTCATAAAATAAAAAATGCCCTTGATTTTATTTTCATATTTTATTTTCAAGTATCTCATGCTACAAGGAACAATTCATAATTTTTCAGTATCAGATGATTCACATTGAAAGACCACCAAAATGAGCTTTCATGGCAACACATTCTGGGAAAAGTAAACTGGACAATAGCCCAACAAAGATATTGTAGAGGCCAGTATCCAAGCCCAATGATTATAAAAATTTAACTTAAGATATATGAAAAATTTTGGAACATTTCATTCAATATTTTACAAAGATAATTCTGATGTTTGAATGGTGTTCCAGGCGGCCCAAGTTGGAGATAAATTTCTAAGCCAGATTTTGCGGCCTAGAAAAACATCCCCCCATTTTACACATATATCGTAAAACATAAACTCTTTTGGGATGAAACTTTACATAAGGTTAGGGGAAATCTGGATATACATTTTTTTATTCTACGTCTCACTTCAATTCATCTATATAGATGGTCATATAGGCGCCTATGTTCAATGGATGCAAGCTGGATGCAACTTCAGGTCAAGGGTGGAAAAGTTTCCTCACCTTTACTTTCCACCACCCTAGGCCTACCACCATTAATTGAGGAGACTTGTACAGATGGGGGATCAACCCAAGGATCAAAAAAATATTATTTAAGGCAGTGTTTTTGGAGGATTTAATCATCTTTGGTGCTTTATTTCATTGTAATGTAATGCTACAATTCTGTTGTCTCAAGTTTTTCTTTCACATGTAAGTTGTTCTAATTCATCTTAGTTCCTTAATAAAAGTTATTATTCTCATTTTATTATGTCCTTATTCATATCACGTTGACACCATTGTCTCAATATGTGAATTTATTCACACCAAACCTTGTGAAATTATCACAAAATGGTGGAGTGGTCGTTATTTCATTGTCTTTTTTTTACTTCTCCATTTACTCCCTTATAAGTCTACTTCCCGCTTCCATTGAAATCATAGAATAAATGGAGGGATAAACCAATTATGGTTTGATCCAAGGTGGTATCAAGGGGTTTAATTGGATTTTATTTATCACCCCATTAATTTCTAATCACTTCTTTTAATTTAGATTTTTATTTGATGATTTTAAAAATTCTTCATCCTTGTTGAATTTTAAGGCCACATACTTCAAGTGCTAATAAAAACCTTTACCTTGAAGTGATCATAAATTTGATTATCCAAGTGTATATGTGATTATTATGGTTTTTTGGTATTAAACTAGTAAGTGATGAAGTTTTTTGATCTTCTTGAATAAACCCATATCGAATAGAAGAAATCGAAACCATTAAAAAAAGAATTTCATCCAATCCACCCTGAGAGATAACCTAGGATCAACTCATTATCTTAATTTGAATTAACTTAGATCTGTTAGTGATCCTTTAAAACCTTATAAAATCAACCAAAATTTGGTAAATTAAAATCCAAAAATAATCCATATAATTTACGTGTCTGTAGGTTACTTCTTAGGTCTCTGAGGATTCGACAACCCAATATAAACTACAAGCGACTGATTAACCCTAAAAACTTGGGTAAATTTGGGTGAGACCAAATTTTGGCATCATTTCCAGGGACCTAATTAAGTTATCTTACACACTATAATCCTTTTTTTCATCCCACTTCTCTTTTCTCACTCCCTCACTCCTATGGAAGGAAATTTTGAACAAATCCAAACATGGGGAACCTATCCCTACTTTGATCACCCAACTCCATGTGTGATGTACAATGACCATCCTAATTTCTAGTGGTGGGATCATCAATAACATAATTAACCACAATGTTTTAACTCCTATGATCCAAAAAAAATTCCAATATATAATGAGTTTCAATCCCCACAAAGCCAATCTGAACACCCTCATATGCAATTCCAACAACTTAATTATCCACCTGGAATAGACCATTTGGATCAACCCGTTATCCATCCTGATCCACATCCATTACTTGAAAAACTATTTCAACAAATTGAGATATTTAATTTTGAGGTTTCATCATTGAGATTATAACTACAAGACTTTGAGACGGTTATGGAACTCATTCCCACTCATGTTATCCCTTCCTCATCATTGATAGAAGAATTTTTTCTCCCAAAAACCTCTCATGAATTTATTGAAAAACCATCTTTTGGATTTGTGATAGATGAATAATATAAATGAATTGTTGAAGGGTCTTTAAATCAAGAGTAAATTGATTTTTTGGATTCAAAAGATGAGAATTTGACATCATGGATTGAGTCTCGTGAATATAACTTCATTGATAATTTTTCAAAAACACCAATCACTGAACCATTAAGAGAAATCACAAACTTAGAGTCCATAATCATTACTAACACTGGTCTTTCCAATTTTTTGGTTGAATCTTCTATTCTAAAGGAACCAATTATATTGAGAAATTTTGAAAATAAAACTGAGTTCAATTCAAAGTTCCAACATATGTATGAAAGTGTTAGCCTTACTGAACTTAAACATATGTCCTTTTCATCCTCCCACAATTTTTTATTCATTGGGAATATCCAAAAGCTTCATGTTTTTATTGTTTATTCTCTTGGTACATTTAAAAGATTAATGATCCTTTATGTCTTATGCAAGACTAGAGAAGCATCTAGATCCACCATTTCTGATATTTCTTATATATACCCACTCATTTTAGAACATAGGATTGTGCATGAAATAAATTCTAAACATAGAATCAATATCAACATAGTAGAAGTAGTGAAACATGTGGTCCTTAAAATTTTTGAAATTATCATTGGGTATGTTGGGGGGTTCATGTCGGGCTAATGACATTAAACAAAAGCGATGCATGGGAAGCAACCCATGGTTTTTATGTTTCTAATCTTTGTACATCATATTTATTTTTCAAATAGAATTAATAAATCAATTTTATATTAAAAAATATTTAACTCTAAATATGATAAATACCATAGACTATTGACATGTTCTTCTATTATTAGTATGGATGGGTATGAAAGAGGAGCACCATATTTATCTGTGTCACGTGGTGTGATCCTTGAGTAATACCTTACCTAGAAATTTAAAAAGAAGACAATGTATCATTAGTTTATTTTTTATGTGTTTTTAGGTAATATATATATATATATATATAATAAATAAAATTAAAATGGCACGTCATAGGTCATGGGGAAACCCTCTTCACAACCAGTGAAGCCGAGGGGATTCAAACCCAGGACTGAAGGGAGACAGGGGCGCGCGCTTTCCACTAAACTACAGCTTGTAGTGCTTCCTTCTTATATAATTTTTATATATAATTATATTTGACTTATATATATATTATTATTTTCATTTTTTTATTTGATACTTGTATTGGTCTTTGGTATGCTAAAATATATAGGTATGTTTTTTTTGTCTTTGTCTGTTTTTAATTATGGGAACCTCTTAGGGTTTGCATAGTTTTTAATTTAGTTTTTGAGAGAGAAGAAGAGGATATTGAGGTCAAAGAGTTTTATAGGGAAATAAAATATATCTAGAAATTCTAAAAATTTCTACCATCTTCTATTAGGGGTCCATGAGTAGCATGGAGATCAAAGGAATAATCAATTGCCTCGTGAACTTTAACTTCAAAAACTAGGTGACTTTGTTCCATGTTTATTTATTAAAATTTATTTTAGAACTCCTATCTTATACCTATACCCCATTCTAAATTTTAATTTCTTCAAACACTGAGGACAGTGTTATTTTAAGTTGGGTGATGAAATAAAAAAAATTCTTTTGTGTGTAAAAAGATGATTTAAAAAAAAAGTGGGCCTTAATGGAAGGAAAAGTTCCTTTAACCTTGAACATGATAATACATATTAAAAACTTTGAAATTTAATATCAAATAATATAGCATTCCTTTATTCTTATTTTAATCCATGTATAATTTCATGAGCATATATTTTGTAAAATATGGTTGTCTAATGTGATATTTCATCATTTATATTTTCATCCAAATAAAAAATTCACAATGCATGTCCTATGGATTGTGGGGTATTATTAGCAGTTCTTGGGGTCCCCTAAATAAATATCATAGGTTTAGTTATTATTTTAGTTTTAATATGAGTATTCGAAAAAAATCAAAAAAAAATTAAAAAAGAAAACAATAAATTGTGCGTAGAGTAATGAAATGACCTAATGTGTGGATTTCGGCACTTGGGGATCGTGAATCCATAGTTATCAGGCCCAGAGTTAGTAATTTGATCTCTATTTGTGTTAATTTGACTTTGTTTATTGACTGAGTTAACTCGAGATGATTCCCGAGTGTGTGGGCTTCACTTGGTGCCCTAAGATCTTTGAGCCTGGGAGTCATCGGCAAAGTCTCTCTACATGGGTTCACTCTATTGAGTTCAATTTCAATTACCATGGAAAAATTGAAAAAAAAACAAAATATATATATATATATGTACAAAAAAAAATGAATACTCATCTTAATATTGTAATTTTATTCCACCTAGCACTTCCATCATTTTCCCCTTGAATAAAGATAACCCCATGTCTATTGTGATACACAACACATCATCATGCTTAATTGATATTGGATGAATATGGAAGTGAATTTGAACAAAGGAATGGGATTAGGATTGGGATATTCTTATGAAACTATCTTGTATTAAAATATTTTGATGGGTTTCATGGTTATTTTGTATAAGGTTTCTCGGTGATCAATGTGTATTAAAAAGTGTTTGGAAAAGGGAATTTGAATTTCATGTTGTTGAGATACATTTTGCTCAGGACTATAAAAACTCAAGTTGGGGTGTGTGATTATCCACTGAATGAGAATAATATTCATTGTTAATATATATAATATTCATGTTTTTTATTATTTTTAAACACCATTTTAGTGCATTTTACACTTTAAACATCATTTCACATTATGTTTGTAATTCCCCCTTAAAATGCACAATTATATGGTACAATTTTGATCACCTCCTAAAATAAAAAATGGCCTTGATTTTTTTTCCATGTCTATAATTATACAATTAAAAATTCATACTTTTTAAGTATTTGAATATTCACATTTGAAGACCACCAAAATGAGCTTTCATGGCAACACATTTTGGGAAAACTAAACTGGACAGCAGCCCAATAAAGAGACTGTAGAGTTAAGGATCCAAGCCAAATGATTCTCAAAATTTAACTAAATATATATAACATCATGGGGAACATTTAATTAAACAATTAAAAAATATAATTTAGATGTTTGAATGGAGTTCTAGGCATCCCAAGTTGGAGATAAATTTCTAGGCCAGATTCTACGGCCCAGAAAAATAGTCCACCATTTTACACATATATCGTAAACCATAAACTATTTTGGTCTGAAACCTTACAGACGGTTACAGGAGATCCTGATATCCATTTTTTTCTTCTATGTCCCACTAAATTTCTGACATATATAATGTTATATAGGCGCCTCTATTCAATGGATTCAAGTTGGCTGCAACTTCGGGTCAAGGGTGGAAAAGTCTCCTCTCCCTTACCTTCCACCACCCTAGGCCTACCACCATTAATTGAGGAGACTTGGAAATATGGGGGGCTAGACCCAAGGATCACAAAATTACTATTTAAGGAAGTGGTTTTGGAGGATTTAATCATATTTGGTGCTTTTTGTATTTTAATTTTATGCTAAAATTTTGTTGTCTCAAGTTTGTCTTTCGCATGTAAGTTGTTCTAATTCATCTTAGTTTCTTAATAAAAGTTATTCCTATAATTTTATTATGTCCTTATTCATATAAATTTGATTTTGTTGTCTCAAGTTGTGAATTTATTCACACCAAACCTTGTGAAATTATCACACAACGGTGGAGTGATCGTTATTTTATTGCCTTTTTTTACTTCTCCATTTCCTCCCTCATAAGTATACATCCCGCTTCCATTGAAACCATAGAATCAATGGAGGCCTAAACCACTTATGGGTTGATCCAATGGAGTAGAAATGGTCTGGATTAGATTTTATTTATCACCCCATTAATTTCTAATCACTTCTTTTAATTAATATTTTTATTTTATGATTTTAAAACTTCTTCAACCTTGTTTAATTTTAAGGCTACATACTTCAAGTGCTAATACAAACCTTTACCTTGGAGTGATCATAAATTTGATCCTATAGGTGTATAGGTGATTAGTATTATGGTGTGTTGGTATTAAACCAATAAGTGATGAATTTGTTTGATCTTCTTGAATAAACCCATCTCAAATAGAATAAATTGAAACCGTTAAAAAAAGAATTTCATCTGATCCACCCTGAGTGATAACCTAGGATAAACTCATTATCTTAATTTAAATTCACTTAGATCTGTTATTGATCCTTTAAACCCATCTAAAATCAACCCAAAGTTGGAAACTTCATAGAAAAAAAACAATCCATATAATTTATGTGTCTGTGGGTTACTTCTTAGGTCTCTGAGGATTCAAAAACTCAAGCTAAACTACAAGCGACTGCTTAACCCTAAAAACTTGGGTAAATTTGGGTGAGACCAAACTCCCTATATAAAACTATATATAAATAAAAAAAATTCATGGGATACACCCTATGTACTAAAGTGAGACAGTCCTAGTAGAGATATAACCACATGAACATACTATCGACTTGCATTGTATCCAACAATAACAAAAGTTGTCAAATTATCCCACATCGACATCATCGGGATAAAACTCCCCACCTTTCCCTATATGACACTAGAGGTGACCCTAACAGTGTGTATACCAATTAGGGTAGCATAAATCAAGACATATCACCTAGAAACTTGGGTTCCCATGACCAAATAACTATATAGGTGACCAATAAATCAAAGAAATTAGAAAAATAAAATGTGAGAAATGTACAACACCTCACTTATAACACCCTTTTTGATAAAAAACCCTTTTCACAACATTAATACAATAATCATATAAAAATAAATAACCTAAAAGGGTTAAAAAATATAGGGGCATCCAAAATGGGTCCCATGAGTAAGGAACCCTTTATTTTCTAAGGTTACAAATGGTCCTTTACATGAAAAATAACTCAGTATTTAGAGCCCTTTATTTTTCTTTTAAATTTTATCTCTTAAAATGATTTTAAAACTCTAAGTCACACACACCCATTTCACATTAAAAAACATTCTTTAAAAACCTATAAAATACCCTTAAAACCCAAAAAAGAATTCTCAAGGACCATATTTTTCTTCAAAAACATTTAAAAGGGACCCTAGGGAAATTTTATAATAATTTTGAGCATTTAAAAATTTCAATTCAAAGTGATACGTAAAATCTATAGGAAAATACCTTTATTCCAAGCCATAATTTCATAGAAACAATTTACATTTCCATCCAAATCACCTTATGAGTTGATACTTTAATTAAAAATAAATTTCTAAAACTCATTAATTCCATGATTTTCAAAACAAAAGAAAATCAAAGAAACACCTACCTGAAAGAAATATGAATGATGACATGATGTATCACCTTTCAGGGAGAATGCTCAAACATGAAAGGAAACACCCTTTATAGGTCCTAGACAAACAAAAACCTTGTTTAGAACCATCCCAAACCCAAACCCTAGCTTTGATCGTTATTTAGGGTACTAAGAGGAAGGGATTACCTAGGAAAATATGATAGAATGGAATACATAAGAGAGAGGAAGAGGAATATGGGAGTTTACCCTGAAGAATACTTGAAAATTGAAAGAAATTGAGCCAAAAATTAAAGAGAATGGAAAGTATATCTCCCTAGGAATCTATGAGGTTCAAATGAGTGATTGGGAGGGTATATGAGGAAAGTAAAAAAAATTATGAATGGGAAAAATAGGTAATTTCAACTTTAAATGAAATCTAGGTTGATTGAATATGTTAGTTTCACGGTTTAACAAACTATGCACCTACCATGTGGATGGTTGTAATTCCCCAACCCTAGTTATCTAGAGTCAGTGCATTATTACATAACATTGTCATGATCACAATGGATCAAATCCCGAAAGACCAATCAGTTTATTAGCCTTGGAAGTACTAGATACTAACATAAGTTTTACATTACATTATGAAATGAAAAACAAAAACATTGTGTCTTATTTTAACACATTCAAATCCCTTAAACTATCCCTTCAGGTCAGTCAGAATATAATTCTTCGCATCCTGGGAAAAATAAAACATAGAAAGGGGTGAGCTCAGGTGCTCAGTAAGGATAACAATATAGCGGAAACTTTCATAAATAAGCATACAGATTTAAGGCAATGTATAAGACTAAAACACAAGCCTTTTAAACTTAAACTTTAGCATAATATGGAAAATATAAATCAAATAATGTCATTTACTTATTCACATGGATATTCTACATGTCGAATAATCACATGTAATATCAATAGCCAATTGCATAATGATGGAATACATAATTCCAGACTTTATAACCACATATTCAAGGCCTCGTGACAAGACTACAAATAAGATTTTTTAAAGGCCTTGTGCCAAGACACTAGTTTGTCAATGCATCTAGGAGCTATAGTGGGATCCACCCATCACTTACTAAATCCAATGCATTCCTTATATGAAAAGGTTGAAACATAACATAAACATTCATATTAAAACTAGCATAAGAAATGTTAATACTTTAACCATAAACCATGAATGGTATAAAAATAAAACATCTATAGTTATACATATCCCAAAACCTTCAAAACAATATGGAAGATTGTATCATAATAAATCAACTTCAAACAAGTGTAAAATTCATCAAAGGATGTTTACATAGATGAAATACAAACTATTTGAGAGAAATATATCTTTCTATTTTGAAATAATTTAAAGGTCAGATAATTATAAAATAAATCATTTATTTTGAAAATATTCTTATAATCTTGTAAGGGAAGATTTGAAGATGTTATAATGGAAGAAAACAGCTGCACTTGTCGTATAAGTTAAAAAAACATTATTTCCTTAATTTTGTCGAAAAGGTTGTAAAGGACCTTGTTTGGAAAATGACAGAAAGATTCCCTTATAAACATTTTATAAAAAATCAAACAAGGTTATAAATGATTTTAAGCCATAGTCTAGTAAATAGTAAAAAATGTTTTTAAATATATTTTTACGAAACACGTATGTGGATGATAAAGAGGTCTCAGTAGATACTCACGTATAAACAACCTCAAATAATAAAGAGATTGTAGAATTAACCCTTACCTTGTACTTTTCCTTGATTGAGGGTATGTTAAACTCCTATATAATAGTTAAATAATTGTTATTAAATTATACAAGAACCAAATACATAAATATGATATCATATATGATCTTCTAATATTGCTTTGTTAATAATATTTCAGTAGTATCATTTTTTTGGGTGTTAACTGATTCGTTTCCCTTTATATGCTTGGTTACGTAAGCCATGTTTGTTATAGATAGGATGTATTTGATTCATATCTAGAATTATATTAATTTATTAAAAATTGTTTTTAATCATAAAATTAAAATTATTCTTGAATGGTTATGATGGGGAATGAATTTCATTGCGTTCATGGAGACGGTAATTCGTACGTAAGCATGAGCGACAATATCATTTTATTGATGGTAAAATAATATGTAATTTTATTTTATATCATATATAAATAATACTTAAAATTTTATATTTATTATTTACATCAGTTATACTCATTATTATACCCATCCAAATAATGAAGTGTTTGAATAACAAACTACACCATGACGTGGAGACGATAAGTCGTACGTACGCACGTATGGTGACTTTTCATTAATAGGATGGATAGAATAATGAATATGGTTATACCATATTTATAATAACATCACAATATGTATAAGGTACTGGAGTTATTATTTTGGTATGTAAACAATAAATAAAGAGGAAGTGTAAGAAGAAAACAACTTTGAAATAGGTGGTGAAATTATTACCTCTTCTTCGAATGTTTCCTTTTGAGTTGATAAAAAGGGAACCTTAAGTTAGCTTTCTGATCAAAGTAAGGCCTCTAGGTTTAAGTTAGGGTATTTGGGAGTATATTTAAGTAGGGTTTTACTGATCAAAATGGCTTTGGAGGTGTGATTTTGAGAGAAGGGGAAGTACCCTTTTATAAGAGAGGTGAGGGTCACTTTAGGAAAAGCTTGAAATATTATTTTATTATACAATCATATTTGGTTTATAATGGCTAGAAAATGATTTATTTTGCGTATAAGGTGTTATGGGTCGAAAACCTCTCAACTAATAGGTTTTAGATGGGTTTAGGTCACCATATTAACCTTATCATTTAGATTTAATTCTTAGTTAAATAGTTTAACTTTTATCATGTATTCTTGTATTATTATAATAAATGGTTAATAAAATTACTATAAAATGTCAAGAGAACCCCAAGTGGTACATTATTGATATATATAACCTTATATAAGTCCTTTTTCTGAACCTTAGATTTTTAGGAATATTATATCAATTAATAATATAGTATTTGTTTTAAAAACTCATTTATGTCAATTTTGACACTATTTAGTATTTAGTTTTTTTGAAAGTCATAAAAACTTTATCACTTATAAAAAAATTATTTAATCAAACCTAATATGTAATATTAACCTATAAAATTAGTTTAATTCATCATAAGTCTCAATTTACATTTCTTTGGATATTTATAATATCAATTATTTTAATCTTTCATTAATAAGGTAATTACTACATCATCATTGTGTCATAAATAAATTTAATTATTTAATGTCTAAAAATTAAAAATAAAATACCATTATGTAGGAAATATTTTTATATTTCTGATGAATATTTATAGTCAAATTTATCTTATATATAACCCTATATTAAAATAGTTTAGTTATTAAACTTTGAATTTAACACTTTTAACTCTTCTTTAAATAAAATAATAATAAATGTCCTAATCTAATTCAAGTGGACCAAAAGGATCATATTTTATTCCTAAGGTTGATTTTGGTCGAAATAAACTTATCCAATATAATTAGTACTTGTGTTAGGATAATTATAATATCATTTTTTACCTTTAATTACCCTATTTTCTTTTAACCGTGGTAAATAAAAGTCAAAAGTTACTATTCACCAAAAATTATTTTCATCTTATTGAACCGAATTTTAATTAATTATGTCAACTGTGTCTCTCAGATTTTTTAAATTCAATTCATAGAAGTGTTAAAATTATGTTTTAAGCAAATTTGCAAATGCGCCTAGAAGGTGGGTAAAAGACAGTAAAAAGTTCAATAAAATTTTTTATATATAATATTATTATAAAATGACTCCAATGAATTACATTGAAAATTTATAGGTATTATGTATATATTTTTACCTAAAATAAATTTAAATAAAATAACTAATTATTTAAATAAAAAGTCGGTTTTAAACAATAATGCGGTTTTTTTCACTATTCATCAAAAATTGAAAGTTTTCAGAAAAATACCAAAAATTTACCCTAAGCTAATTTTGATATTCCGAATCCAAAAATGATATCCATTTTGAAAAATAAAATTTATAAATTTTCAAAAAGTGGGTATCACTATTCCTAACGGCTAGTTTAATTAGTCGTGGTGTGTTAGAACTCGAAGTTGCGTACAGCGCAAGCTATTATATTATTTAAAGAGAAACATACTATAGAAGCTTGGGGTGTTACATTCTTCCCTACAAATAATTTTTTCCTCTAAATTTCTTGAATATTAAAGCATAAAAAGATTCGGGTGGTTCTTCATCATAAGTTCCTCAGGTTACCACGTTGCCCCTTCCATCTTATGGTTTCTCCGTAGAACTTTTACCATACGAGTTGTCTGGTTTCTCAACACTTGTTATCTAGTATCAATAATTTTGATAGGCTCTTCACAATAAGACATATCAGGTTCCAGTTCTATTTCTTCATAAGTGAGTACATGTGTTGGGTTAGGCATGTATTTTCTTAACGGTGATACGTGGAACACATCATGAACTTTGGAGAGACTTGGTAGCATTTCCAAATGTGTTTCCTCTAGAAATGGGGATGACCTTGTTTGCTTAAGGTTCAAACATTCCAATCGGTTTCTAAGGGGTTTGTTCGTAGAACCGGAAATATCCAATGATTCTATATCCATTTGGACCTACTTTCCAAAGGTAGGTGCTCATTAGTTGTGGATCGATGAGGCTTAATAATTTGCATTGGTCGAGAGGATGGGAGGTCGGACTCATCACACCTTTTGGGGGGAATTATTGTCTACTCCGGGACTCTTTTATAGATTTAAGTTATGTTCATGAATCCTTATTACACTACCAATTATGAAAATAATCTTTTCTTAATATCTGACAATCAATGATTAATATGTATGAGATTTAGAGAATATTTTATATGTATTTTAGGTTCTTCATCGATAGAGAATCATCTGTATTTGTTAGAGATTCTTAGTCAATGGTATCCTTTAACACATTATATAAAGATCTCTTGGTTATTATGATAACCATACTAGTTTTAAAGCCACTCAGTGGGGAACTTGAAGTTTATTGTCATTCAGAAGGACATGGAATATTTCAGAGTTGGGATCGTACCTGCAGATAGGCTACCTACGTATCCTTATTAGAAAAGGAATCAGAACCCACGTAGTTCGGGAATTAAGATATAGTTTAACATCATATGGGACAGATGATAATTAATTGGTGATGGGATTGAGTCTCAGAAAGGCTTCCTACGTACTCCACTTTTAAGGTAGAGATCAAATTCCATGTAGTTCGGTTGAGAATTGTGGGGATTACATATGATTAATGGCCCAAAGAGATGTGTCGTGGTTACTTTTACACTCTAAGCTCATGTGAGTCATGCTCGGTGTGAGAAACAATAGGTATCAATAAACCTGAAAATTTGTGCCACGAAAGATGCGGTCACAAGGAATGATATGGGGCTTATGTATGTATGATTGCCCAATAGATAAAGATCAAGACTTACTTTAGAGAAGAATCCCGGGAACAAGGTCCATAAAGGTATTTATGCTTTATGGAGATTTGGATAATCTAACTTAGGGATTACTCCTTAGGAGGATGCCCAAATTAGGAGGGGACTTGTCATTGGGTTTTATTCCTGAGAAGGAAGTGTAACGACCCGAAATTTTGAATAAATCTTGTTTCCTAATTTTGTGTGTTATTTTATTTTATACTCAAAAAAACTGTTTCATTTGATAACATGAGTATAATTAAAATGATACCACTGGGTTTCGACTGTTATATGACCGTTGGTCAATATGACCGCTGGAAACTAAATGTTTCGATTATTTTCTCTAAATACAAGTTGTCTTGGTTAATTATTATATAAAGAAGATTCAATGGCCTCATCCAGTAGTCTCGGGCCAATCGAATCTCATCTAACATAACTCAGGAAGGAGGTAGCACCTTTGGGCTTTGCCCTGGACCAAACCCAAGCCAAACTTCACCGTGTGAAGCTAGAAAAGAATTGCCTTCATGAGAATTTCAAGCTAATAGAAATCACTACTCGGGCAATGTTGGTCGAG
Organism: Viscum album; assembly: GCA_963277665.1. Taxonomy (NCBI): domain Eukaryota; kingdom Viridiplantae; phylum Streptophyta; class Magnoliopsida; order Santalales; family Viscaceae; genus Viscum; species Viscum album. The sequence continues at coordinate 1,245,644,033 of OY728153.1, forward strand.
CCACCCCAAGATTCTATCACCCTAGCACACCATACTCTTAGGTCCTATGCTTGTGTTATAAGGGGATATGTAACTAGACCATAACTTCCTTGTATAATCCTTTGTTTTAAATAAAAATTGTGATTTCTTCTTATGATGATGTTTGTGAATTTTCAAATGTCTGGATAAATATAGTATGCATATTTTTGATGAATTCTAGAAAAAAGATATTTGAAAATATTTATGTAAACCTTAGATAATTAATTATGTTTATTGATTTTCAAAAAATGGTCTTCTACAATTATGTTCAGTACGAAATTTAGAGTCTAATAAGATCAACTTAATTTTTGATGAACAGTAAATTATGAATAGTGATTTTATGCTTAGGATTAGTAATGTGACCAAATGGATTAGTAGTCTCACTTAAAGAAAGTATTAATATAATATAGGCACCTTGATTAAGTAACATGATTCAATAAAATGGTTAAATAATGGTTTCATAAATTATTAGTCAAGTATTAGTTTTTTCAGGTGAATAGTGTTTTTTATTTAAAAATTAAATTAAAAATATTTAGAAAATTATTTTTATAAAATGGATTTCATTTTTGAACTCAGAGCATCGATATTATGTTAAGGTAATTTTTGGGGATTTTTCTGAAAAAAATGAATTTTCGGTGAATAGTGTTTTTATTTAAAAATTAAATTAAAAATTTTTAGAAATTTTTTTTATAAAATGGGGTTCATTTTTGAAATCAGAGTATCTATATTTGGTTAAGGTGAAATTTTGGTATTTTTCTGAGAAAGTTGAATTTTCGATGAATAGTGAAAATACAGTTTTTAAGTTACGGGTGTTTAATGACATCATTAAATGATGTATTAAGTATGTAATCAATATGGTCAACTTATGAATAGTAAGATAAGGTATGAGGTGTCCCAAGTGGCCAATACCATGGGCAGGCCCGTGGTTTTTCCAAAACCACCAATGAGGTGTCCATTGGCCATTAATGCCTTGTCCCCTCACTTTCCCTATAAATACCAAGCCACCCTCTCTTCCATTCGACTCCCAACTCTCCCCCAATGAAGCTCTGGTCTCATTACCTCCCAAAGAGTCCTCAAAAGGTTCCCCCAAGCCCTCAAGGTCCCAACCTTCGAGTTTTAAGAGTTAGGTTTTAAGGTAAGGGATCTAACCTATCTCTTTCTTTTCAAATACTCTCTTTTAAGTCATTTATTTTATGCTTTGTGTTCTTATGTTGGATAATGTTCTTTTATATTCATCTTACTGCCCTTTTCATGTTCATATGATAAGAGATCCCCTCTTACTCTCATCATTTCGTTTTATGAATGTTTAAGTGGCACCGTTAGGCTGCCGAAATTTTTGTAACAGATTCTTTCACCCTTCTCTTTTTCAAGTTCTATTTTCTTGTCATGTCTTTAAAGTTTCGTTTTATTATTTTGGGGTATGATATATATATATATATCATACTGATCTTTTATTTTCATATGATTAGAGACCATATTTGATCTCTTCAATTCATTTTTTGTTGAAGTTTAAGTGACGTCGTTAGGCTGCCGAATTTTTAAGGGATTCTTTCACCTTTCTCATTTTTTTCAAAGTTCTAATTTCATGTCAAGACTTTAAAGTTATTTTTTATTATGTTGGGGTATGATCTCTATATATATCATACTGATATTTTATGTTCATATTATTAGATACCCTATTTGATCTCTTCAATTCATTCTTGATGAAGTTTAAGTGATGTCGTTAGGCTGTCGAATTTTTAAGGGATTCTTTCACCTTTCTCATTTTTTCAAAGTTATACTTTCATGTCAAGTCTTTCAAGTTCCTTTTTATTATGTTGGGGTATGATATCTATATCTATCATAATGATAATTTATTTTCATATGATGAGATACCCTATTTGATCTCATCAATTCATTTTTTTTTGAAGTTTAAGTGACGTCGTTAGGTTGTCGAATATTCATAAGAGAAATCTTATTTTTGTCTTCCTTCCATGTTTTTCATTTTATATGTTATATCTTTAAAATTTAATTACCATGTTCTTATACCCTTTATATTATGTCCCTATACTATTTTGTGGATCATTTATGAGTGGGTGACCTGTGTCCCCTCTCTTTTCAATGTTTTCTAAAACCCCAAAACATAGCCGTTATGCTGCAGAATTTCCATCTCAAAATGTCTCTCTCTTATCCTCAAATTATTTTTATTAAGTGAATACACAAAGCTATTTATTATAAAGGGTTATTCACATATTTTACAAAATTTTATATTTTAAAGTCTGGGATTTACATACATGAGACCCGCTTTCCCTTTCCGTGGGTTTAAAGTGACATAAAGATCATGTCTTTAAAGCAGTTTTTAAAACGTTATGATTATGAAATGAAACCCATTTCTTTTATGTTATATGGTTTATTTATGAAATGTTGATTATGATATATGTGTCTCACATGATAAAAAAGTTAAATTTAAGGGTGTGCCCTGATAGCACTCCAATGCATTGGGTAAAGACTTAATCTCTAGAGATGGCCATTTTTAACGATGCCTTGGTGAATAACCTTGGTAATTTTTAATGACACCTTGGGGATGGACCTTGGTGAAACGGAAATGATTGTCTATGTTAAATGTTGTAGCCACATATTCAAGTTATGACACACATTATTTTTATTATGATATGCCTCATGATCTCTTTCTCATGCCTTAAAGTTATTTTTCATGACTTTTGATGTATCTCAAGTTCACATGTAAAATGTTTCCCTTATTTCCCTTACTGGGCCTTCTGCTCACCCCTTTCTTTTGATGTATGTCCCCGGGTTATGATATGCAGTAATGAACCTAGGATGAACATAAGTAGAATCCTTTCAAGTGTTTATGAATGATGTTTTATGTTTTCATGTTTTAAGTTCCTGGTTTCCAAGACACTAAACCTTAAAGATCCTTAGTTTTGTAAAATGTAATGAAAGTTTATGTTATAAAAAGGCGGGATACTATAGTTGGTATCAAAGGATGGTTTAGTTATTTGTGGAAATTAGGATATGAAAACTCTAGGAAGAACCCTATAGAAAAGTTTAAATATAGGAAATCTTCCTGTAATTTTGGTGAGTATTGAGTAAGGGGTTGCCAAGAAAATACATCCCTGTCTGGATACGAGCAGGTAGAGGTGGCTCTGACACAGATGTACATAGGGGTAAAACCCAAAAACACCGCTTTGAGCTAGACTCGAACGGGAACTGGTACATGACAACGGGCCTTGCTGCACTCTTGGTTACAACACTCCTGGGGGGATATGCTTTGGTAAATTCATAAGCTTAGTATGAACCATTATTAAAGGAACAAAGATAAAATAAAATAAGGATTCACATAAGAATAAATGATCATGGATAACCTAGTTTGTAACCTAGGGGATCACAAGTTAGGATATACTTTTCTTCTACAAGTTTATCCTTCTATGCTTAAAGTTTCCTTTTCATGATTTTTGGCTAAGTATTTAAGCCCCTAATTATAATTTCTTTTCTTAGTTAATGGTGGGAAATAGAAGAACATGTCCCAACAACCAATGTGACAGGAAATGTGATGATTGCCCTATTAATGTGATAGAGATGACAAGAGATCAAGTTGAACATATTATTATTATGCCAAACCAGCTATCAAAAATCACAATTAATAATTGGTACCTAGTTGAATGCCCAAATTAATAAAGGAATAAGATGACAAAGTCTCAAGGATGTTCATCTGATAAAGTTGATAAGGAAAAGAAGACCCAATTTCTTTTTTGCGAAAAGTGTGGGAAGAGGCACCAAGGAGAATGTCACAAAGGAATTAGGAGATGTTTTAAGTGTGGGAAGATAGGGCATAAAGTATCCAATTGCTTTAAAAAACGGATAATGTGATGAATGGAGATAAGGTTTGATCTAATTTACCATATACTTTTCGATGTCTTAAATGTGGAGAAGTTAGACATTATCCAAGGTAATGCTCTCTTGGAATGTATGAGAAGCATGATGAGCATCAACAATCTTCTAGGACAAGGGAACAATGCAATTCCTATGTTGAGATGGATCATGATGACTGAAGTACATGTAACTTCTTCACAATAATTGTCTATGTCATGTTGTATTTTAGTTCATGCTCTATGAGCATATCTTTTATGTTTTCTAAGATCATCGAGTCACTAACTAAGATAATTTTATATAATTAAGGAAAACATCTATTGTTATGTACCACATGTTGATGTAGTGAAGCTGTTCTTCTTAAAAAAATATGATTAGGGGATTAAAAGATGATTATTATTTTGGAAGACGTTCACTATTTTGGGAACCCTATATGATCGAGGTAAATAGATTACTATGGTATTTTCTTTGAGGATTAAAGGTTGAATTATATTTTGAAGAATCGATGAATTTAAGGTTAACTTATTGTAACTTAGGTTACTTATGGAAATGATTAACCTATCTTGGGGAAAATGTGTTTAGGTTAGTTACTTTAGTTATAATATGTTAGGAGTGGTTGATGTTGTTTGGAGATTAATGATATCTTGCAAGACTATGTTATCAAATCCTTCTTGTATTTGAGTTTCAATCTTAGTGTGGTTTATTTTGAGGAATTTTAAGGACAGTTGTTTATGGAATTTTCTATGATGAACTTTGGGTAGTACCATGGAATTTTGAAGATTTAAAAGTAGTTTCCCTTCCTATGGGGTTCTTTCTTTTTGAAGAGTTGTTTTATCTTACCCTTTATATTTTTGGGATAATGTTTAAAGATAGAAGAAATAGATAGCTAATCGTTTGTGGATTATGTGATTCTATAGAAGATGATTCTTGTTCTTTGAGGAGACCAAGTATTTTTGAATGCTCATCGTTTGGAGAAAAGATTACTCCTAGTAGAAACTTATTAAAGGATGAAACTCTACTTTAAGGTAAGTATATTTCCTTGTGTTCTTATTCTATGTAGTAAATGAATTCCTAAAAGGACCGTAAAACAAAAACATTGTTGGTTTAAGTTTCCTACTGGGTAATCAAAGACCGTTTACATACATCATAAGTTTGTGATTTTCTTGTGGTTAAATTTCTCCTAATCATGTTTTCTATCACTCTCCCTCAGAACTTGACCCTTTGTTTTCTCTTCCATGTCCATGTTTTCCTACATGGAATCCTAGTGTGGGTTAACCGGGTGACCTTTGTACTTCCCTTTCTTTCTTTTAAAGTAATAGTTTTATTGACTCCTTTTCTGATGTGGGACTTTCAATGAAATTTTCATGCCCAATTTTCAAAATTGCAAGGATGCAGTTTCTTAAGTGGTGAAGAATGTAACGACCCGAAATTTTGAATAAATCTTGTTTCCTAATTTTGTGTGTTATTTTATTTTATACTCAACAAAACTGTTTCATTTGATAACATGAGTATAATTAAAATGAGACCATTGGGTTTCAACTGTTATATGACTGTTGGTCAATATGACCGCTAGAGACTAAATGTTTTGATTATTTTCTCTAAATACAATTTATCTTGGTTAATTATTATAGAAAGAAGATTCAATGGCCTTATCCAGTAGTCTCAGGCCAATCGAAGTCCATCTAACAGAACTCGGGAAGGAGGTAGCACCTGTGGGCTTTGCCCTGGACCAAACCCAAGCTGAACTTCACTGTGTGAAGCTAGAACGGAATTACCTTCGCGAGAAGTTCAAGCTAATAGAAATCACTACTCGGGTAATGTTGGTCGAGCCGCCCCAAGATTCTATCACCCAAGCACACCTTACTCTTAGGTCCTATGATGGTGTTATAAGGGGCTATGTAACTAGACTGTAACTTCCTTATGTAATCCTTTGTTTTAAATAAAAATTGTGATTTCTTCTTATGATGATGTTTGTGAATTTTCAAATGTCCAGATAAATATAGTATGCATATTTTTGATGAATTCTAGAAAAAGGATATTTGAAAATATTTATGTAAACCTTAGATAATTAATTATGTGTAATGATTTTCAAAAAATGGTCTTCTACAATTATGTTTAGTACAAAATTTAGAGTCTAATAAGATCAACTTAATTTTTGATGAATAGTAAATTATGAATAGTGATTTTATGCTTAGGATTAGTAATGAGACCAAATGGATTAGTAATCTCACTTAAAGAAAGTATTAATATAATATAGGCACCTTGATTAAGTAACATGATTCAATAAAATGGTTAAATAACGGTTTCATAAATTATTAGTCAAGTATTAGTTTTTTCAGGTGAATAGTGTTTTTTATTTAAAAATTAAATTAAAAATATTTAGAAAATTATTTTTATAAAATGTATTTCATTTTTGAACTCAGAGCATCGATATTATGTTAAGGTAATTTTTGGGTATTTTTCTGAAAAAAAATGAATTTTTGGTGAATAGTGTTTTTATTCAAAAATTAAATTGAAAATTATTTAGAAATTTATTTTTATAAAATGGAGTTCATATTTGAAATCAGAGTATCTATATTTGGTTAAGGTGAAATTTTGGGATTTTTCTGAGAAAGTTGAATTTTCGATGAATAGTGAAAATACAGTTTTTAAGTTACAGGTGTTTAATGACATCATTAAATGATGTATTAAGTATGTAATCAATATGGTCGACTTATGAATAGTAAGATAAGGTATGAGGTGTCCCAAGTGGCCAATACCATAGGAAAGACCATGGTTTTTCCAAAACCACCAATGAGGTGTCCCTTGGCCATTAATGCATTGTCCCCTCACTTTCCCTATAAATACCAAGCCATCCTCTCATCAATTCAACTCCCAAATCTCCCCCAACAAAGATCTGGTCTCATTACCTCCCAAAGAGTCCTCCTAAGGTTCCCCCAAGACCTCAAGGTCCCAAACTTTGAGTTTTAAGAGTTACGTTTTAAGGTAAGGGATCCAACCTATCTCTTTCTTTTCAAATACTCTATTTTAAGTCATTTATTTTATGCTTCATGTTCTTATGTTGAAGAATTTTATTTTATATTCCTCTTACTGCCCTTTTCATGTTCATATGATGAGATATCCCCTCTTACTCTCATCATTTCATTTTATGAATGTTTAAGTGGCGTCGTTAGGCTGCCGAAATTTTTGTAACAGATTCTTTCACCCTTCTCTTTTTCAAGTTCTATTTTCTTGTCAAGTCTTTCAAGTTCCTTTTTATTATTTTGGGGTATGATCTCTATATCTATAATACTGATATTTTATTTTCATATGATGAGAGACCCTATTTTATTTCATCAATTCATTTTTTTTTTTTTTGAAGTTTAAGTGACGTCGTTAGGCTTCCGAATTTTTAAGGGATTCTTTCACCTTTCTCATTTTTTTCAAAGTTCTACTTTCATATCAAGTATTTAAAGTTCCTTTTTATTATGTTGGGGTATGATCTCTATATATATCATACTGATATGTTATGTTCATATGATGAGAGACCCTATTTGATCTCATCAATTCATTCTTTGTTGAAGTTTAAGTGATGTCGTTAGGCTGCCGAATTTTTAAGGGATTCTTTCACCTTTCTCATTCTTTTCAAAGTTCTACTTTCATGTCAAGTCTTTCAAGTTCCTTTTTATTATTTTGGGGTTTGATCTCTATATCTATCATACTGATATTTTATGTTCACATGATGAGATACCCTATTTGATCTCTTCAATTCATTTTTGTTGAAGTTTAAGTGACAACGTTAGGTTGCCGAATTTTCATAAGAGAAATATTATTTTTGTCTTCCTTCCATGTTTTTTATTTCATATGTTATATCTTTCAAATTTCATTACCATGTTCTTATACCCTTTATATTTTGTCCCTCTACTATTTTTTGGATCATTTATGAGTGGTTCCCCTCTGTCCCCTCTCTTTTCAAAGTTTTCTAAAACCCCGAAACATAGTCGTTATGCTGTAGAATTTCCTTCTCAAAATGTCTCTCTCTTATCCTCAAATTATTTTTATTATGTGAATACTAAAAGCTCTTTATTATAAAGGGGTATTCACATATATACCAAAATGTTCTATTTTAAAGTCTGGGATTTACATACATGAGACCCGCTTTCCCTTTCTGTGGGTTTAAAGTGACATAAAGATCATGTCTTTAAAGCAGTTTTTAAAACGTTATGATTATGAAATGAAACCCATTTATTTTATGCTATATGGGCTATTTATGAAATTTTTATGATGATATATGTGGCTCACATGGTAAAAAAAGAAAATTTAAGGGTGCACCCTGATAACACTCCAATGCATTGGGTAAAGACTTAATCTCTAGAGATGTCCATTTTTAACGATGCCTTGGTGAATAACCTTGGTAATTTTTAATGACACCTTGGGGATAGAACTTGGTGAAAAGGAAATGACTGTCTATGTTAAATGTTTTAGCCACATCTTCAAGTTATTAAACACGTTATTTTTATTATGATATGCCTCATGATCTCTTTCTCATGCCTTAAAGTTATTTTTCATGACTTTTGATGTACCTCAAGTTCACATGTAAAAGGTTTCCCTTGTTTCCCTTATTGGGCCTTCTGCTCACCCCTTTCTTTTGATGTATGTCCCCAGGTTATGAGATGCAGTAATGAACCTAGGATGAACATAAGTAGAAGCCTTTAAAGTGTTTATGAAGAATGTTTTATGTTTTCATGTTTTAAGTTTCTGGTTTCCAAGACACTAAACCTTAAAGATCCTCAGTTTTGTAAAATGTAATGAAAGTTTATGTTATAAAAAGGCGGGATACTATAGGAAGCCCAAATCAAAAGAAGTTAAGACTGGTTAATAGAAACTATGACAGGGGCTTATTCCTGAGAAGGAGGCCCAGGTTAAAGGGACTTGAGAACTAGGGATTACTCCTGAGAAGCAGGCCCAAGTTAAGGGAATTTGGGATTTGGGGCTTACTCTTAAGGAGGATACCCATATTTGGGAACTTTGGGCTTACTCCTAAAGAGGATGCCTAAATTAAGGTACTTGAGAACTATGGCTTACTCCTGAGAAGGAGGCCCATGTTAAGGGAATTTTGTATTTGGGGCTTACTCCTAAGGAGGATGCCCATAATTGGGAACTTTGGGCTTACTCTTAAGAAGGATGCCTAAATTAAGGAACTTAGACTGGGGTTTACTCCTGAAAAGGAGGCCCAGGTTAGAGGAATTATGAATGGGGATTACTTTTGAAAATAAGTCCTAGGTTAAATATCTTCTCATCTTAAAGGATGAGGTTGAATGAATGAAATCTCCCACCTTAGTGACATAAAGATATGTAAATCATTAGGTTTTGAGAGATGTTCCATATAATTACTTTTAGATAAGGAATCCAACTAAACAATCATGCCATAAATGGATTTGAAGAGGATTCTGAAGGCTAAATCTTGTAGAGGAGATGTATATTTGAAGAAAAGAGATGAATGGATGGGAGGGACACCCAAAAAGAAGTAGGCGCGCAGGTCCTGGTCACACAGGTATACCTACGCGACACTTGGGTACTTGCACGCCGATCAACCCATAGGTTAATACTTGAGAGAGCCTTTTCTCAAGCCCTTATTATTATCTCTAGAGGTTTCTAAAAGAGTGGCGTGCAAGTTTTGTTGAAGGGATAAGGCGACGCACAAGTGTGGCCATTTTCCCTAAAGGGTTAGACCCTTAGGCACGCAAGTGTTGATGAATTCCAACACTTAGGCCTTGTTTCCCCTCTTTATATATTAAATTCTAGGTAAGAAACTACCTTAAAAGTGTCCGGAAGACTTAAAGAAAAGACTAGGGCATTGAGAGCTTAAATCTGACTTTTTGAATTTTCCGTCCTTGAAATGGGGGGCCCGCCAGGGGTATTTATAGTTTGCTGAAGACCTTGGGAGAAAATAAAATAGGGTGCGCAAGTCACCTGTGTGCCCAATATATGGCACGCAAGTAGACTTGTGCAACCATGATGAAACTTGCGCGGCCCTTACTTAATGGAATCCTTGTTCATGCCTTTGTCGATTTTTGATGTTTCTTCAAAGGATGAATCACTTTGTGTTTATGGTATTTACCTTTTCATCCGTTGGACTCTATGACGGAAAGGAGCATCAACAAAAGTCCCCCCTCAGAGTTGGATTTGAAAGGAAGGAGGATTTCACTCTGAGGTAAAGAAGAAAACCAAGGATGGGCGGCACACAAGTTTTGAGCGCGCAGATAGCAGCATGCAGGTGATAGGCGTGCAGGCTTCTGCGCGTAGGGGTGTGCCCTGGCCTATAAATATGCGCCTCATTTTCACACTAAACACCTGGGTTTGAACGCTTCTAAGCTCTTTCCGCGTAGGTTGTTCCCATCACGCAAGTGAATTGTTTTCCGCGGTTTCATTGCTTCTTTTGGTGTTGCGCTTCTGTAGAGGTATTTGGACTTGCGCGGTGATACCTATGCGCCAAAAACCTATGCGACATAGTTACACTTGCGCGCCAAAATTGGACTTGCGCGCCTTAATGAATTAGCCATTTTTTCACTTTTTTTCACAAATTTTATGAAACATCAACTCACTTAAGAGTTAATTATTCGACCTTTGTGCATATTCAATGGCTCCTAGAAGAATTGGAATGGCTGATGAACTGGCTAGCAAGAATATTGATGACATGATGAACATTGTTGGACATGATTACTAAGATATTTGCAACAACACTCTCCTAGATTTGGCCAAGTACTTGAATAAATATCAAGTCTCACTACCGATTGGTGGAGAGATGACTATCGTGACATTAGAACAATATCTGAAAAGATTACTCTCTCTAAATGGCTCTTTACTTCCAATGCTCCATTCTCAAATCCATGTATCCATCTTCCAAGTCTCTTGGACAGAAACAGAGTCACTTTTTGATCAGCATAAAATTTTCTCAAACCGCACTCAAGAACATTCTTTTACAATTCTTCCAAGAAGATCTGGTATCATTGTGTCTCTTATTGTATCTAGTTGAATGAATGAATTCCAGGTGGCTGCTAATGAAGCTCGGGATGTCATAAATCAAATGAAGAGTTATATTGAAAGCCTTTTGTAATTCCTGAAAAAAGAGAAGATACTCCAGTTTGTGGATGTCCTACTAACTCTTATGCATCAATGAAAAACACCTTCATCTTCAATCATTTGTACCAGCATTCTCTTGCTACCTGCATTATATTTATACCTAAGACAATGGTCTTAGTAAGCATAGTTTGATTGTTTCAAGGATTATAAAAATAACCCTACAAAATTTTAATTTTTTTAATTTCTCAATATTACCTAAATCATACAAATTATATGTTTTGTGAGCTAGAACTTGACTTTTGTTCAGAGTTCCCATGTATTTTGTGGGTAGTTTAAAGTCATGCACATCAGACATAAAAAGGATAATGTTTAAGGTCGAAATAGCTTTGACTGAATGGATTAAAATTGACTCAATTCCTTGATAATTTATCTGAAAACATTTTATCATATTCAAGTATGGGGGAAAAATGTAAACTATGACTTAAGAAATTTTGAATCTGAGGAATGATATGAAAAAAGGGCTAAAAGGCATTAAAAGAATTATTTCCTAATAATGAAGTTACCACTATTTAACAAACCTGTTAGGGGGTTGAATTATACAGGGTATCTTAAGGCCATTGGCTGCATATTCAAATAATAGCATCTTTTGGATGATAGGTCCGTTATGTAGACTAATTATGCAAGGCCGCCTAAGGGCATGTGCTACATAGTCAGGTAAAAGAACTCTCAGAAATTTTACTTTTCTACTGCTTAAAATCTAGTGGATGTTTATGGAGATTCAAATTTTCCAAAGCATAGGGTTTTCTTTATGGAGAGAGGTACATGAATATGGAGAGGATATTCCCAATCAAGATTGTCAAAGAATTGGATGAATGCCACTCCTATGATGGTCTGACCCAAACGTAGGGAAGGTAAATATAAACTATAGACTTGAATACTTTCAGATCATGAAAAAGAGTATGGGACAAATATGTTAAGGATGGTTATTTTTGTAGATCCCTACATATTGTCATTAAGAAAAATAAGGACAAAAGAGGTTTTCCTCCCAAGAATGAAGTTACCACTATTAAAAAACTCGTTAGGGGGTTGAATTATGCAGGACCACCTAAGGGCATTGGCTGCATAGTCAAATAATAGCATCTTTTGGCTGACAGGTCCGTTATGTAGACTGTTTATGCAAGGACGCCTAAGGGAATGTGCTGCATAGTCAGGAAAAAGAACTCTCAGGTATCAGACATTTTGTGACCAGAATTCAAGAAAGGGGTTATGGAGATCTTGAAGTATTTATGGTTAGGATTATGACACATGAAAATGAATATTGTCCGATGCATGAAGGAGATACACAGACCAATAATAACCATAATCATGTCATGGATGGGTTCTAAATTGAGGTGATGGACTTCACTATGTATCCCATAAGGATGGGAATCAATCCAAACATAGTTCTTGAAATACAGTTTAACGTCATGTGGTACGAGAGTGTAGGAGATCTTAGTTTAGGGTCATAGAGCTCGGACCATGATAAGGAATACACAGTGTGTGTTTTATAAACCTGATGTGAATGAAGACCAGGGTTTTCATACCACATTCATGTTTTCACAGGGGGACTTTTCAGCTAAGGGACTGAAAGTGGAATTTGGGGTTAGGCCCAAAGACTTGGGGCTAGATTCGAGGGATGCTCGAACATTCCTACGTATCCCATAAGGATGGGAATCAAGCCAAACGTAGTTCTGGAAATACCCTCTGTACAAATTTGGTTTGTACAAGTGAAGGGTGAAAGGGGACTTTAGTGCAATGATGGTTTGAATGAAGATTAAAGGTTCAGGCATTGCAATGTATGCACGTAGTCTTTGGAATATAACATGATTGGAGATCAATGTAAATAATGATTCCCTCTCAGGTGAGGTTTTAAAATAATGTTGTAGTTTAATGTCGTACAGAACAAAAAGTGTAAATAGTTTAACGTCATATAGCAAGGACGATGGTGAACCAATGTAAAAAATATTGGTTCTAGGGGTGGCTTCACAAGTCAACATAGTATGATATGGAGGAAAAACGATGTGAATATATTGGTTTTGGGATTGAACCTCAGAAGGTTGCCTATGTACCCAGCATAGAAGGCAAGGATCAAAGTTCACGTAGTTCGATTAAAGAATGAATTGGTGATCAAGTTGTTCTTGAGGACAATGAGCTAAAAAATGATGTCGGGACATACACATGGTTAGCGGTCTAGAGAGGGTGTTATGGTTGAATTTTACTCTAATCTCACATGAGTCATACTCGGTGTGAGAAACAAGAGGTAGCAACATCCCTAACGATGCACAGTTTAATGTCATGTTGGACAAAGAAAAGACTGTGTAGTTTAATGTCATATAGTAATGACTTAGGGAGGGACTATGTAGTTTAATGTCTGGCAGTGAGGACAATGGGGACACAGTTTAACATCATGTTGTGCGTATTAGGGACTTTTTCGTAGTTTAAAGTCATTTAGGACGTAAGGTTTCTATACAGTTTAGCGTCATGTATCTAGGACATATGTTATGCAGTTTAATGTCTTGCTGGACATAAGAGGGACAATATAGTTTAACGTCATGTTGGACGAATGAGTTCTATACAGTTTAGCATCATATTTCTAGGACATCACGGTTTTACGTCATGTTGGACGTAAGGGGGATTGTGAAGTTTAATGTCATGTAGTAAGGACAAAAGAGGGGCTATATAGTTTAACGTCATATAGTAAGGACGACACAATTTAACGTCGTGTTGTACGTAAATTCAAATAGTTTAAGGTCATATGCATGGACCGTGTTGATGTATTTGTATTATACAAAATACTTCTTCATAAATCTGGCATTGGTTGGAGTAGTGATGAGTTTTCCATCCATTGAGATTAAAGAATAAGATCCATTAGAGTAGACCTTATGTATTGAGTAAAATCCTTCCCATTTTGGCTCAAGCTTTGGAGGCTTCTTTCCTGGTATCATTGGAGTTCTGAGAACCAATAAAAATTATCCTTGAATTAATGAACAGAGACAAACTTTTTTGTTGAAATGTTGTGCTATTCAATTCTGATAGACTTTTAAGTGGTGCAGGGTGCACAATCTTTTCTCATATAATCATTACAATTCATCCAATTTCTTTTGAGATTGTTCATATGTAGATGACTGATCACAAATGGCTACTCTGAGCGAGGGTAATTGAACCTAAATGGGCAAGACTGCTTCCATTCCATATACCAATGAATATGGATTTGACCGCGTTGTAGTGCGGGTGGTGGTCTGATAAGCCCATAAAGCATGAAAGAGTTTATCAGGTCATTATTTCTTATCTTTATCCACCATATTTTATAGTATGTTTGAAAGAGTCTTGTTGAATTATTCTATTTTTCCATTGGCCACTGCATGATACCAATATGAATGATTGTATTTGATGTTGTATTCTTAATACAACTTCCTTACCTTGGATGAATAGAAGTTGGTGCCATTATCCGTCAATATGGTATGAGGGACACCAAATCTGGTAATGATGTTAGACTTGATGAAGCTAACAATGGTTTTAGAACTAACTTATTTGAGAGGTATTGCCTCTTCACATTTGGAAAAGAAATCAGTAGTAGTAAGAATGTACTTAAACTTCTTGGATGTAGCTGAAGGGTAAGGTCACACTACATCCATTCCCAATGTGGTGAATGGCCACGAGTATTTAGTTGTATGAAGCAACTCTGGGGGTTGATGAATGAAGTTGGCACATACTTGGCAAGAATGACACTTCTTTGTGAAATCAACACAATCTTGTATCATTGAAGGCCAAAAGTATCCAAGCCTTCGAATTTGATCAGATATTCTATGTCCAGACTGGTGGGAACCACAGAATTCTGCATGTACTTCTTTCATGACAGTCATTGTCTCTTCACCATCAATGCATCTGAAGAGAACTCCATCAAAACCTATTTTGTAGAGGATTTTTTCTAGGTGATCTAGGCTATCATAAAGAGTGAAATTGACCATGCGTTTCTGGATTTGTTCTTTCCCAACTCTATCTGGTGGAAGTAATCAATTTTTGAAGGTATTCCCTGATAGGTGTCATCCATCCTGTAGTATGACCATATGGTTCAAGAATGGGACTAATTTCATTGATTTACTCTGTTCTGGTTTGAACATAAGGTGAAATTGTATGATGGTGGGCAATATTGATGATTGTATCATCCCAATTTGGATCTTCCAGAGCTGTAGCTATATTAGAAAATGCATCAGCTTGATCATTTTGTGATCGCGGGACATAAGAAAATGTCGGTTCCGAAGGAAATTCCACCATTAACTCTCTGACGTAATCATACAAAGGGATTAAATCTTCTTTTCTAATTTCATAATCCCCATTGACTTGTTTTATTACCAGGTCTGAATCACCTTTCACTTTTAAGTGATTCACTTGTTCTTGAAGCACCAACTCTAATCCTATGATGAGAGATTGATATTCTGCTTCATTGTTTGTACCGCCTTACCACAATAAGAAAGAATAAGGTAGCACTGCCTTTTCAGGGGAAATAAGCACAATTCCCAACCAAACTTTTTTGAATTTGGGATCATCCATTTTCTCCCCTGTTGGACTTCTGGAAGCACCATCAAAGTAAATTTCCCATGTTTGAAGACTATATTGAATAGAGAAGACTTCCTCATTAGGAAATTCAATATCTAAAGATGTATCTTCTACTGAAGGGTGTTCAGTAAGTAAATCAGCCAGAGCTTGGACCTTTATTTCCTTTTGAGACACATACTGGATATCAAATTGTTGTAAAATAACTGCCCACCTTGCTAAATGTCCTATAAGCATTGGACGACTGAGGATGAATTTGATCAGGTTATTGAGAGATACCAATTAGACCTCATTATGTTTCATGTAGTGTCTCAGTTTCTGAACTTCAAAGATTAACGCCAGGCAACACTTTTCAATACTTGAATATCGGGTTTTTGCTTCAAGCATAGTCCGACTGAGATAGTAAAGGCTGTTTTCATTCCCAGCATCATTCTTCTGGGCAAGGAAGGCACCCAGTGATCGCTCTAAAGTTGTCACGTAAAGAATAAGTGGTCTTCCTTCAACATGTGAAATTAATACCAGTGGACTCAAGAGATATTTCCTGAGGACATCAAATTCTTCTTGACATTCTTCATTCCACTGGTAAGGGACTCCCTTCTTCATTAATTTGGTGAAGGGTAAACTTTTGCCTGCCAGATTGGAAATGAAACGCTGAATATAGGCCAAGTGTCCTTGAAGTACTCTTAATTATTTCAAATTTCGAGGAGGTGACATACCAAGGATTGACTTTGTCTTCTCAGGATCAACTTTGATACCACGATGGCGTACAACAAAGCCAAGAAATTTTCCTGAGGTTACCCCAAAAATCACATTTCAAGGGGTTCATCTTCAAATTATGTTGTTGAAGTTTGTGGAATATGACTTCCAAATCAGCCAAGTGATTAGAATGTTGCCTGGATTTAACCACCAAATCATCCACATAACATTCAACAAATTTCCCTAAAAGGGGTTTGAAGATACGATGCATGGAACGCTGATATGTTGTGCCTGCATTCTTCAGGACAAAGGGCATTACCCGATAGCAAAACACACCCTGAGGGGCTCTGAAGGCTGTAGATTCTTCATCTTCTGGATCCATTCAGATTTGATTATATTCAGAATATCCATCCATGAAGGAAAGTGCTTCATAGCCAGCTGTTGCATCAATTAAAAGCTCTGTAATTGGGACTGGAAAATCATCTTTGGGACAATGCCGATTAAGATCTCTGAAATCAATGCAAACTCTAATTTTTCCATTCTTTTTCACAGGGACAATATTAGCCAACCATTTGGGATATTGAAATTCTCTAATGAAGCTAGCTTTGATAAGCTTATCCACTCCAGCTTCAATTTTGGAAGCATAAGTTGGGTGTGTTCTTCTTGCAGCTTGTTTGAATCCTCGATGTTCTTCTGGAAAACCAAAATGATGATTAGAAACATCAGGATCAATCCCTAGAATCTCTATATAGTTCCAAGAAAATATATCTTGATTTTTCTTCAAAAATGAAATATACATTTATTTCTCTTCAAGAGTCATGGCCGCACTAATTAAAGTGGGGCATGGATCTTCTTTTGTACCCAGATTTATTTCTCTATGTTCATCCACAGTGGTGGAGATACCCTCTTCAAAAGTGGGAGGAGAATCCCTGAGATCTTCCACTTCTTTTTTAACATGTGTTACTTCTTCTGTTTCTAATTTCATAGTAGATGATGAAGCAGAATTTCCATAATCAGGAGAGATGTTAAAATTTGAACATCTTGAAGAAGAGGCTTCCATTTCTGACCCTATTGATGATGAAGGGTCTTCCTTGGGTAATAAAGAGGAGATGATGGATTGATAATCGACATCATCGTTCACTTCTGACATTGCTATAACTTCTTCTGGCCTGGTTGGCGAAGTATAGACTTGCTGGATTTCAGCGGATGAAATGAAGACATCTCCATTTGAGCTTTCATCATTGCTTGGTGAATCACCACTTTCTCCCATGTTGTCTAGCATGATTGTTGTAATTGACATTATGGAAGTTTCCATAAGAGTACTTGGATTTGGGTCTATCTTGTCAATTTGACTGATAGGCAACACATAATCTGTACTCACATGTGTGAATGGGTTTACTAGAATCTTTTCCAAACCATATGGATCATTAACTTTGGTAACCTCCCTTTTTGTGGATTTATCCTTTCCCTCCATGTGATAGAATTCCGCCTCAATGTATTGAGATTTACATGTTTTGAATGGGGCCTTATCACCATTCAATGTACCAATTTGACCATTGAAACAATATTTGAGGCATTGATGGTATGATGAAGGGATGTCTGCATGTTGATGTAGCCAAGGTCTTCCAAGAAAAATGTTGAAGGTTGTATTGTGATCAACAACCATGAAATCTGAGTTGGATACAAGGTCTCCAAATGGAGTTCTGAGTGTAATCTTGCCCAGTGGTTCATTTTCATTTTTATCATATCCTTTTAACATCAAAGTAGAAGGAGATAAATCAAATTCTGTGAGGCCCAATCGACGAAGTGTACGAATGAGGATGAGGTTGAATCATGAACCATTATCAATGAAATCTCTTAGAATGTCTACACCATTGACCTTGCCAGATAAATACAAAGGTATAATATGTCCATGCACAACATCATCTTAATCTTCATCTGTGAAAGATATCACTGCATGGAATTCTGTAGGATTATTCTCTACATGGTAGACTTCAGCCGTAGCAATTTCAGTTTCGAATTCCTGAGGACTTGACAAAGCCTCAATGAGTGCCTCGCGAAGATCCTTTGATAGATTCAAGGCATCCAGAATTGATAACTTGGCTGGTACTTGGGCCAAATGTTTCAAGACATCATATTTTTTGTCCAAAGGTTTGCATTTCCCAACAGGAACATGTGGTTTTGTAGGTTCCTTAGAAGTTGATGCTTTGGAATTAGATGCATCTTGTATCGGGGTAGGAGTTGTAAATACTCTTGGATTTGGAAGATTAGACCGAATAGATCTATTTAATTGCTAAGACGAAGAAGGTGGAACCTCTAACCGATCCTCCAGAATAATTGTGCCAGGACTGAATCTGCTATTGGTGGAAAAATTTTCTTGTTCTTTTTGAGCCCGCTGAAGAGCTCTACCACGATTTTCTGCTGCATATACAGTTCTAGTAGGGGTGGGATTGGAATAGTGGCTTCTAGGATATCCACATCTTCCTCTGTATCCCAGACCTCTGGAACTCCCTCTAATTCCTCTGTTTGATACAGTGAACTCAAGCTCATCAAAATCAAAATTGTGACTGGAATAAGGATCTGTTAAATGAATCATGTTAACAGAACCAAAGATCAGCTCTTCATCTGATGAAGATTCTGCCTGATTAGCCTGTTTAGGCTGTGCCATTTGGTGGGGAGGTGCTCGTTTCTTTGAAGTAGATGGCATAAAATATTCCAGAGTCAAAGACAACTTGGGACTTGACACGATTTCATCTTCTTCTAACTGTTCCTCTTTCTTTGAATTATGTCATTTCTTTGAGGATTTTCCCTTTGATGAAGAGGGTTTTTCTGTGGCATTCATAGAAGAATACACAATTGTTTTATTCAATTGCGTTCAAAAATGGAATGAGTTTAGTTAATTGTTTTCCTGACCATCCAATCATCATATTTTTGTGCATTTTTGTTTTTGACTTCTTTCCACTCGCCTTCTTCCTATGGATTTGTAGTAGTAACACATGCTACCTGAGCTAAAGAACCTTTCCGTACTTTTCCCGAGTCCACCATCTTTTTCAGGAGGTCTTTGAAGACAAAACACTCCTGAATGGGATTCCCCAACATCTAATAAAATGGAAAATAGTTGGTATAGTCTTCATCTCCTTCCTTGTTTGGCCTTTTGGGCCTTGGAAACTGAACCAAATTATTTTCCAGAGCTGAAATGAAGTAACCAGGAACTTGTTCATTTCAGAAAGAGTAAACATTGCTCTTCAGATCCTCAAATTGTTTTCATCTTTGATCTCTTTGATCATCTTGACGAAACGGCCTCTGTTGTTGTCACTTAGGAGGTGGAGCCCTTCGATAAGTTGAAGCTTTTGAAGTAAAAGCAGGTACAGGTTCTTATTTAAGCGTAACTGTAGCAGTCTCTTCTCTACCCATTATCCTTCCTAGAGCTGATGGAATTACACAAGTTTTATCCTTATTGTTTGTAAGAGAGTCTTCGATCTTCTATGCGATCGAAGTAAGGTCTCGAAACCCTCCTGTGTATTTCACAGGGATCAATGGTGTGCGTAATTCATCACGCAAATTTTCCACATAGATTGGAAACAATTCTTCTTGAGGGAGTGCTAAGCTTAGGGAATATGTTAATCCCTTCCAGTGAGAAATGAAATCTAAAACCCTTTCATTCTCCCTTTTCTTACAATTTGTAAGATCAAAAACTATTTTCTTTGGTAAAGTTGAGCTGAATTGAAGAAGGAATCGTTGACGGAGATCCTCCCATCTGGTAATTGACCAGGATTATAAGCTTGTATACCAAACAAAAGCAGGCCCTTGTAATGACTATACAAAACACTTGATCTTAACTGCTTCTTGTTGTTGAGGAGTTCCCATCATAGGATCGCAACAAGAAACAAAATGTGTTAGGTGTTACTTTGGTTCTGCCGAACCATTGAATATTGGGAATGTGGTACTTGCAAAATTTGATGGGGGAGGAATTGCATCAACCCATTCAGGATAAGATCTCTTATATGGTTGAATTTGTGCATGCTTTCCCTCCATAGATTCCAACCAAGCTGTTAATGACTCAATGGTAGTTATTAACTTTTGAGAAACATCTGGTTGAGATTGGACCTGACCAGGTGCAATAACTGGAGATTGGATAGATGTGGTGGCTGGTACTACAACTGAGGATAACACCACCGATTGTTGTTGCACCTGACCCATAGGATTATACCTATAAGGGTGTACTGGTAAAGGAGGATACTCTTTATCTATCTCAGTAGCCGCAACAAATTCCCTTGGCTGACTGACTCCAACACACTTAGGAGGAAGACTACCTTGAAGTAGTTCTGTATTCAACCTCCTTAATTCCTTCATTTATTCCTCTTGTTGTGCGAATATTTGATCTAGTGAGAGTGATTAGACTTCTCCAGAGGAAGGGTATGTAACCTTATTTTTTCCTTTCCCCTTGTTAGACGCCTTTTGAAGAGGGGGAAGTTGGTTATTTAAAGGAATACCTATATTCTGGGTAAGCCTTTGATTTCTTTTACGCACACCTTCTTCATTTGTGTCTGTGTGTACAACTTCTTGAGTAGGAACTTCCTAATCTGATCCATATGAGTGAGCCTCGTGTTATGGAGGATTAGAAACAACGACATTGATGACATTTTTTGATGCATAACGCATTGCATCCCTTCTATCAGCATTTCTGTGATATTGTCTTCTTCCATGTCCCTGATGAGACACTACCTTCTGTTGAGTTGATCCCTCGGGAACTTCTTGAAGAATCATAATGTGGAGGGAATATCTTGATCATTTGGCTCTTCGTTCCTCTTACGGATTCTTCCCTAATCAAGAGAATACTAACTTTCTCTGAGGAAGAGATTGAGGATTTGAAAAAAGTCCCCAGTCCGGTGGACTGGGGAAGTTCCTGCTATTTCTGCTCAACTCCTCAAATACTATATGTTGATTCTGAGGGTTGGGATAAAAGAGTCCCCAGTCTGGCAAGCTGGGGTGGTTCTTGAGCTGCTACATCTGATACTTTCTTAAAATATCTCGTGATCTTACGGGATTTGGTCCGAAAATTGGCTGGATGCATCAACCTACATCCACTCAAATCACCTGGTTCAAATGAATGTTGGATGATTTCTAACACTTCTGTCACTTGATGATGTGCACGCTCTAAATGATAATCATGTTCGATATTCTCGTTTTCCTGATGCAAGAGTAATTTGTCAACTTGTTCTTTGTATGCCTGATTTTGAGAAGAACTAGTTGAGGCATGTTCTTGAGTGATCCTTTGATTACAAACAAATTCAATTGGTTGTGGCCGGCCATGGGCAATAACATTTCATGAGACCATTTTTGGAGGGCTTTATTGGCTAGAGAGTACAGTGAAATGTAGTGCTCCATGAACACCCCATCCCCTGATATGAATACCATATGGAGCATTGGCAATTAACTGGCGCAATCTTCTTAGTGCGCCAAGGCATGAACGTTGAAGGGATCTCTATTGCTTTTCAGCCTTCGGATATCGAGAAACTGAGATAGAGGCCAAATCAATTTGAAGTTGTAACCCTTCTATTATCTTGACATGATTTTTATATTCATCATAAGATAATATTTTCTTTTTCAATTTACAAAGAGTTTTCCACATGTTGAGACGAATATCTTGAATACAATCTTCCATCAACATCTCTGGAATGTCATACTGAGAGTCATCCAAAGGCCAAAACATGACTGGCACTTCACCTTTTTCCAGTTGTTTTCTCATATTCATCATTTCCTCTTTATCCTTCAATGAATATTCTTCTACCTAATTAGACCAGAGATGATTCTTCCTTATTTCTTCATCATATTCAACAAGATTGGTAGATAATTCACTTATCAAACTAGAAGATGAATGACCCAGGGGTGGTTCATAGAATGACCTACACCCCGGGTTATCTTCTGATTGAGAAAGTGCTTCACCTGCTAATGATAAAGCATCAGAAATGACTGGATTCACATTTTCAAGTGCCTCAAGATAAGAGGGCTTTCTCATTACTAAATGTTACATTAGAGCAGTTTCCAGGCAATGTGAATTACTACTGCGGAGAAGAATTTCACAACTAAATTCATCATCATGGGGAGGAACACCATGGTGGGTTACAGCAAAATATGAAACCTCTTTATCCTTATTCTTCTATCCATGCAGAGGGTTATCATGGCTCTCATATGAAGATGATACTTCGAGATCGAACAAAATTTCATGAAGCAAGCCTTCATGAGGAAGTGTCTGATGAAGACCTTCAGGATTAATGTTCCCACTATTGGGAACTGAGAGAGTAGAATCATGAGTTGCAATAGATAATTGTCTGAGTGCATCAAGAACTCCAGCATCGAGCAAGGTCTTGCTACAGATTGGCTCTTGATTTCTTGGTTGTGATGGATGGGTCTTTTTCTTAAACACCTTCTTACTCACTTTGGGAACCACTTGTTGACAAAAGTGGTTATTATGGGCAGTTGTATGTGCTTGCTCAGGAGAAATGATCAGGTTAGGCTGATTATCTCTATTCAAATCAGGTGTATGTGCCTGACTTGATTGTTCGTATGATATGGGGGAGTATGCCCCACAACCCTCTTGGACTGGAACAGAGGTGTGTATCTGTTCCGTAGTGAACTATTGATGTGTCACTCCACTGGTAGGGATAGATTTTCATTTATTTCCCTGTGATGTTACTGAAGCTATTATAATATCCTGGAAGGCATCCAGAATATGAGCAGGGATTTGCTTCTGCTCTTTCACCATTATTAGAATGTGTTTTGTGACTTTAGCTGCCAGAACGGGAATATATGTCCATTTTGTGCTTGGAGTAGGTGTGTGTTCCTGCTCCTGTCCTCCTTTTCCTACTATTGAATTCTAACAATACTCATGTGTGGGGGCAGAGAGTTGAGTTTGGTCCAAATTTGTCATCGGAGCTTTCTGACTGACTTCTCCAGATGCTACCAAAAGAGACTGTTGGTAGGTTTGATCAATACTAGCAGGTGTATGTGCCGAATGATTGCACTCCACTGAACATGGTTGATGAAATTCCTTCAATACTGGAAGACAAGACTACTGGTAGGATTAATGAGTGTAAGCAGTTGCATGTGCCTATTTACCAGTTGTCAACACATTGGGTTGGCAGGCTTCATTGTATATAGTCAGAAGAGCCTTCTAACTAGATGATAATTTATAAACAGGTGTATGTTCCTGTCTATAGTACTCCGCCAGAATTTCTTAGCGGGAATGGCATGTTGCTGCCAGACGAGTCTGCTGGATAGCGGAATTAAAACAGACAGGTGTGTGTGCCCACTCGTTGCTTTCCACCAAGTTAGGTTGGTTAAATTCTCCAGAAATGTTAGAGATAAGAACCTACTCACTATTGACTAGTCGTAGCCTCTGGTGGTTCATCTTGCCTGCTCGGGTTCGAGGAACCTGAGTCGAATGCCTGGATATGACACCCTCATCATGTTGAGGGCACACTACCGCACGAGTCTGGCGGCGATTGTTGGTGGGAGCCTTCGGGAAGGACTCATGTCTCCTTTAATTAAGGCCTTCAGTGGGATTATCATTCACCTCCGTATAATATGGGAGGGACTAGTGATTTCATTTCGGGGATAACGACCCAAAACGGTTGTAGACGGTGGTTGGAACCACCTATTTCTTGATCACTAGTCATCGTTGTCCGAACAACCAGGGTGAATTATTAACTTGGAGGGCTTGTCAAGCAGCCTCCAGAGTCGGAATGGTACCCTGTAGATGGTATTCCTTAACTAGTGCATTTGATACCCATTGTTGAAGATGTTGAGTAGGTGATGTCATCCTCAGAGCGGACGACGATCCAGTAGGAGTATCAATAGAGGTATTCATAGCAGAGGCATTCACAGGTGTTAACTTTGGAGAGTCCATTTCTGTAACACAGAGAGATCTTGAAAACAAGTTCTCGTTTGATATAACAGACATAATCAAGATAATTTCGGCTGCTACATCTTTTGGATGAGCACATATGTTATTGATTGCTTTGTTGGCCCTCACATTAAGTTAAATAGGGGCCTAACAAATAAGTAAAACATCATTTAACTTGGTTAATGATTCACGTCGGGTTCACCATTTTTTTTTACTCTGGAAATGGGGATGACCTTGTTTTCTTAAGGTTCAAACATTCCAATCAGTTTCTAACAGGTTTGTTTGTAGAACCAGAAATATCCAATGATTCTATGTCCATTTGGACCTAATTTCCAAAGGTAGGTGCTCATTAGTTGTGGACCGATGAGGCTTAAGAATTTGCATTGGTCGAGAGGATGGGAGTTCAGACTCCTCACACCTTTTTGGGGGGAATTATTGTTTACTATGGGACTCTCTTTATATATTTAAGTTATGTTCATGAATCCTTATTACACTACCAAGTATGAAAATGATCTTTCCTTAATATCTGACAATCAATGATTAATATGTATGATATTTAGAGAATATTTTATATGTATTTTAGGTTCTTCATAGATAGAGAATCATCTGTATTTGTTAGAGATTCTTAGTCAATGGTATCATTCCACACATTATATAAAGATCTCTTGGTTATTATAATAACCATACTAGTTTTAAAGACACTCAGAGGGGCACTTGAAGTTTATTGTCATTCAGAAGGACATGGATTATTTCAGAGTTGGGATCATACTCGCAGATAGGCTACTTACGTATCCTTGTTAGAAAAGGAATCAAAACCCACGTAGTTCGGGAATTAAGATATATTTTAACATCATATGGGACGGATGAGAATTAATGGGTGATGGGCTTGAACCTTATAAAGGCTTCCTATGTACTCCATTTTTAAGTTAGAGATCAAAGTCCACATAGTTCGGTTGGTAATTTTGGGGCTTATGTATGATTAACATCCCAAAGAGATGTTTCGTGGTTACTTTTACACTCTAAACTCATGTGAGTCATGCTCGGTGTGAGAAATAAGAGGTATCAATAAACCTAAAAATTTGTGCCATGAAAGATGTGGTCACAAGGAATGATATGGGGCTTATGTATGTATTATTTCCCAAATAGATAAATACTAGGACTTTATTTTAAGAAGAAGCCCGGGAACAAGGTCCATAATGGTATTTATGCTTTATGAAGATTTGGATACTCTAACTTGGGGCTTACTCCTAAGGAGGATGCCCAAATTAGAAGGGGACTTGTGATTGGGTTTTATTCCTGAGAAGGAATCCCAAATCAAAAGAAGTTAAGATTGGTTAAGAGAAATTATGACTGGGGCTTATTCCTGAGAAGGAGGCCTAGGTTAAAGGGACTTGAGAACTGGGGAATACTCTTGAGAAGGAGGCCCAGGTTAAGGGAATTTGGGGTTCAGGTATTACTCCTAAGGAGGATTCCCATATTTGGGAACTTTGGGCTTACTCTTAAGGAGTATTCCTAAATTAAGGGACTTGAGAACTGGGGCTTACTCCTGAGAAGGAGGCCCAGGTTAAGGGAATTTGGGATTTGGGGCTTACTCTTAAGGAGGATGCCCATATTTGGGAACTTTGGGCTTACTCCTTAGGAGGATGCCTAAATTAGGGAACTTGGACTGGGGCTTACTCCTGAAAAGGAGGCCCAGGTTAGGGGAATTATGACTAGGGATTACTTTTGAAAAGAAGGTCTAGGTTAAAGATATTCTCATCTTAAAGGATGAGGTTGAATGAATGAAATCTCTCACCTTAGTGACATGAAGATATGTAAATCACTAGGTTTTGAGAGATGTTCCATATAATTCCTTTCAAATAAAGAATCCAACCAAATAATCATGCCATAAATGGCTTTGAAGAGGATTTTGATGGATAAATATTGAAGAGGAGATGTATATTTGAAGAAAAGAGATGAATGGATGGGAGGGACACCCAAAAAGAAGTAGGCGCGCAGGTCCTGTTTGGGCGCACAGGTCCTAGTCCCGCAGGTATACCTGCGCTACACTTGGGTACTTGCGCACCGGTCAACCCATTGGGTAATACTTGAGTGAGCCTTTGTTCAAGCCCTTAGTATTATCTCTAGAGGTTTCCAAAAGAGTGGCGCGCAAGTTTTGTTGAAGGGATAAGATGGCGCTCAAGTGTGGCCATTTTACCTTAAGGGTTAGACCCTTAGGCGTGCAAGTGTTGATGAATTTGAACACTTAGGCCTTGTTTCCCCTCTTTAGATCT
Source organism: Viscum album (assembly GCA_963277665.1). Taxonomy (NCBI): domain Eukaryota; kingdom Viridiplantae; phylum Streptophyta; class Magnoliopsida; order Santalales; family Viscaceae; genus Viscum; species Viscum album. The sequence continues at coordinate 1,245,670,448 of OY728153.1, forward strand.
TCCATTATAGGTAAGAAACTACCTTAGAAGTGTCTGGAAGACTTCAAGAAAAGACTAGGGCGCTGAGAGCTTAAATATGACTTTTGGAATTTTTCGTCCTCGAAATGGGGGGCCCACCAGGGGTATTTATAGGATGTTGAAGACCTTGGGTGGAAATCAAATAGGGCACACAAGTCACCTGTGCGCCCAATATATGGTGTGAAATTATAATTGCATGACCATGATGAAACTTGAGCGGCACTTACTTAATGGAATCCTTGTTCATGCCTTTGTCGATTTTTGATGTTTTTTCAAATGGTGAATCACTTTGTGTTTATGGTATTTCCCTTTTCATTCATTGGACTCTGTGATAGAAAGAAGCATCAAAAAAATTATAATCTACAATTCCAATTAGTTCTATAATTTTGAAAGGTCCAATGTACCTAGGACTTAATTTTCCATTCTTATCGAATTTTATAACACCCTTCTGTGGAGATACCTTCAAGAAAACATGATCTCCTACTTGAAATTCCAAATCATTACTTCAGTTATCGGCATATATCTTTTGCCTACTTTGAGATTATTTGATGTAGATTTAGATAACCTTCCCCTTTTCCATTGTTTCCTCAACAAGTTCTGGGCCTACGAGTTTTCTTCCACCAACATCATCCCAATAAGTTGGTGTGCGACATCTCTTTCCATATAACACTTCATATGGTGTCATCTGAATACTTGAATGGAAGATATTGTTATAGGAAAATTATACCATAGGTAAATATTGATTCTATGTACCTTGGAATTCAAGTGAGAAAGATATCAACATGTCTTCTAAGGTTTGAATAGTCCATTCTGATTTTCCATCAATTTGAGGGTGGTAGGAAGTGCTCAAATGAAGTTTAGTATCCAAGGCCTTCTTAAGACTTTTCCAGAATCTTGATGTAAAATGGGGATCACGATCAGAAAAAATTGATAGGGGTACTCCATGAAGTCTTACAAATTCATTAATATATATTCTTTCAAAAATTTCAAGTGGTAAATCTTCTCTTATAGAAAGAAAATGTGCTGACTTGGTAAGACGATCAACAATGACCCATATTGCATCATTCCTTCTAGGATTCTTTGGTATCCCCATAAAAAATTCCATCATAATATCATCCCATTTCCACTATGGTATGGGAATAGGTTGCATAACTCCTCTAGGATGTTTTCTTTTATCCTTCACCTATTGAAAAACCATACATATTGACACATAATTAGAAATCTCCCTCTTCATGTTTTCCCACAAAAAATATTCCTTCAAATCTCTATACATATTAGTGTCACCAGGATGTATAGAAATATTGGATCTATGAGCATCATCCAAAAATTCCCTTTTTAGATCAGGTATATTAGGAACACAAAATCTCTTCCCAAATTTCAAATTTCCATCTTCATATACAAAGTTGATTAATATCCCATAATTCACAGCTTTAGTTTACTTTTGAAACTCCTCATCATCAGTCTGAGAACTTTTTATCCTTTCTAGTAAAGATGGTTTTGCAACCATTTGAAAAAGTATTGGTGTTTTACCTTCCCTTATTATTCTCATATCTATCTTTACTATATCTATGAACATATAATTCCTTTAAACTCTCATCTTGTTCAAAACTCCATGATCCTTTTTGCTCAAAGAATCTTCCATCTAATTTTCCTTCCTCGAGTGATAGTGTATAGTGCAATCATAATCTTTGAGTAGTTCAAGCCATCGTCTTTGCCTCATGTTGAGTTATTTATGTGATAAAATATACTTCAAACTATTATGATCGGTATATATATCACATTTTTCACCATAGAGATGGTGTATCCATATCTTTAAAGTAAATATTACAGTTTCTAACTCAAGATCATGAGTAGGATAGTTTTGTTCATGAATTTTTATCTATCGTGATGCATAGGAAAAAACTCAATCATTCTGTATAAGGACACAACCAAGTCCTTTCTTTGAATCATCGCTATAAATAACAAACCCATCATTCCCCGATGGTAGAGTCAAGATAGAAGCATTGACTAATCTTTTCATCAATTCTTCAAAACATTATTCACACTCTTTTGTCCAAAAAAATTTAACCCCTTTATGTGTGATCTTGGTTAATAGGTTATCCAATTAGGCAAAATTCTAGACAAAGCACTGATAATAACCTACTAAACCAATAAAATTCTGTACCTCAGTTATACTTGTTGATGCTGGTCATTCTTGTATTGCCTTGGTCTTTGAAGGATCGACAGAGATTTCATCCTTAGAGACAATATTTCTAAGAAAAGAAATTTCTTGAAGACAGAATCCACACTTGCTAAACTTCCCATGTAATTCATTTCTTCTTAGGGTTTTTAGAATAGTGCATAAGTTATTTTCATGATCTTCATAGATTTTGGAGTAAACCAAGATATCATTAATAAATATCACTAAAACTTCATCAATATATTCCTTGAAAACTCTATTCATTAGATCCATGAAGATAGAGGGTGCATTAGTTTTTCCAAAAGGAATTACTGTAAACTCGTAATGCCCATGCCTGGTACGAAATGTCATCTTTGGAATTTCTTCCTTCTTCACACACAACTGATGATATCCAGATCGAATGTCAATATTTGAAAAATATTGATATCCATGAAGTTGATCAAATAAATCATCAATGCAAGGTAGGGGATACATGTTCTTTATTGTTATAACATTAATATCTCTATAGTCAATGCACAACATCGTAGATCCTTCTTTCTTCTTAACAAAAAGAACAGGGGCTCCCCATGGAGAAACACTCGGGAGAATAAATCCTTTATTACTCAATTCATCTAGTTGTTTCTTTAGTTCCACTAATTCCAGAATGGCCATTCTATAAGGGGTCTTTGGTATGGGACTTGAATCAAGAATTAAATCAATGGAAAACTCAATTTCTTGTTCTGGAGGATATCCAGGTAAATCCTCTAGAAACACATCAATATGTTGTTGTACAATAGTTACGTCCTCTATTCAAACATTATTTTCTTCACCCATAGTTATTTCATTCTCTTCCTCCCCAATAATTGAATTTAGTAGAGCTACTGTGGGTGGATCTAGATAGAAATCAGGTGGTGAAGTTTTTTCTCTAAAGATAAGGTACTTCTTATCATCATCAAAAATTGTAACCTCCTTCTTCTTACAATAAATTTTTGCATCATGGTACGAAATCCAATCCATACTGAGGATTATATCAAATTCAATCATGGTTATAATTATGAGATCAGCAGATAAAGATTATTTATATGCCCTAATGGGAACTGATTCACAAAACTTTGTTATAATGATAATTCCCTTTGGAGTTTTGACTGACAACTCCCTTGTTAAATCAAATTGGAAATATCTAATTTTCTTAACAAACGTGGAAGATATAAAACAATGCGATGATCCAGAATCAAATAAAGCATTGGATAAACTGTAGGAAACCATTAAATTACCTACCACCGTGTCTTTCAGAGCTTCAACCTCAGCAGTAATGATCGCATAAGCTTAGCCTTGGTCCTTTGTCCTTTTTTTGAGGTAAGTTTCTTTGGAGCTTAGGACATTCATTTTCATAATTCCCCATTTCTCTAAAATTGAAACATTCAACATTGACAGCCTATTTCTTTTTCTTGCAATCATGAGCTTGGTGGCCTTTTCACCACACTTGTAACAGACTCTCATTCCCTTTAGGCAAGTATTGGGGTGTTTCTTCCCACATTTACCATAGGATGGAAATTCAACTTTTCCCATCTTCCCCTTATTTCCATTTCCATAGTGTTTTGTACATCTCTTCTTCTCTTGATTTTCTTTAAAGTCGTAAAACTTAGATAATTCCTTTTCTATCTTGATAGCACATGAGACAATATCTTCGTATGATGAGAAGGATTTTGAGACTAATTCTCAATGGAGAAATAGTTTTAACCCATCAAATAATCGATCAATCTTACTCCTTGGGTTACGTATATAATCTACGACATTCCTTGATAACCTTGTAAAATTAGCCTCATACTTTGTGACATTCTCATCATCCTTTTGCCTCAAACTCAGAAATTGTCTTTCCATATTTGGTCGATGGTCATGAGGAAAGTATTTTTCTAAGAAAAGATCTTTAAATTACCTCCATTATATATTTTATACTCCTTCATCCTCCTTTTTGTTTTGAATTAATGATCACCATTGATATACATCTCTCGTGAGGCGATAAACTACCATGAAAACTTTTTCTCTTTCGCTACTCCCCAAAGCATAAAATATTTTCTATAAGGAACTTATCCATTTCTCAGATAAAAATGGATTTTTACTCCCATTGAATGTTAGTGGTTGTTGACTCATAAAGTGTTCTAACATTGATCCTCCGTGTTTTGGATCAAGGTGCTCCATACGGGTAAGGTTATTATTCATAACCTGAGTGAGTTGTCCCAGTATGGTGATAAGATGATCAGCACCAGTTGCATCACTAGTTCCATAATAATTATCTTGAGTAGGAGGGAAGTCCCTACATTGATTACATGCATTGATACAGTTTCCATTCCTTCCACTAGGTTCCATTTATAAACAATGGAATACACTAGATTAGTTTATGAATCTAAATACATAATTCCAAACTTTTAAAACACTTAACATAAATTGAATAGTTTATGGATGTAATCCACAATCATAAAAAAAATTTGTTGAGGAATTATATACTCATAAATCCTTCATAATGGTTTGTAATGAAAATGTGAATTATTCTAAGCATATCCCCCGGGAGTGTCATAACCAATAGTGTAGCAAGGCTCGTTGTCGTGTACCAGGATACCCCAGGTCAAGACCGAAACTCCTTTTCAGAGTTTTCACTCTTAGGTACATATGTTCTAGATCCGCATCTACCTGCTCGTATCTAGACAGGGATGTATTTCTTGGAAAACTCACAAAATCTCTACATTACCAAAATTCTAGGAAGTTATTCTATACCAATCCTCAAAATCTATCGTAGGGTAATGTTCTCTAATTAGAGTTTTTCTAAATCTAGTTTCCAAGGTTCGTACTAAACTTCCTTTGATACCAACTATAATTCCCCAACCCTAGTTACCTAGATTCAGTGCATTATTACATAACATTTTTATGATCACAATGGATCAAACCCCAAAAGACCGATCAGTTTAGTAGCCTTGGAAGTACTAGATACAAACATAAGTTTTACATTACATTATGAAATGAAAAACAACAACATTGTGTCTCCTTTTAACAAATTCATCTCCCGTAGACTATCCCTACAGGTTAGTCATAATATACTTCTTCGCATCCTGATAAAAATAAAACATAGAAAGGGGTGAGCTCAGGTGCTCAGTAAGGATAATAATATAGTGTAAACATTCATAAATAAGCATAAAAATTTAAGGCAATGTATAAGAATAAAACACAAGCATTTTAAAAATTAACTTCATCATAATATGGAAAAGATAAATCAAATAATTCCATTTACTTATTCACATGGATATTCTACTAGTTGAATAATCACATGTAATATCAATAGTCAATTTCATAATGATGGAATGCATAATGTTAGACTTCATAACCATATAGTCAAGGCCTCATGAAAAGACTACAAATAAGATTTTGTCAAGGCCTTATGACAAGAAACTAGTTTGTCTCATGAGACCTATCGATGCATCGAGGAGTTAAAGCAGGATCCACCCATCACTTACTAATTTCAATTCATTCCTCTCATGAAATGGTTGAAAGATAACATAAACATTTGTATCAAAACTATCATAAGAAATGTTAATACTTTAACCATAAACCATGAATGGTATAAAAATAAAAAATACACAATAAAACATATCACAAAACCTTAAATTCAATATATAAGATTGTATCATAATAAATCAACTTCAAACAAGTGTAAAATACATCAAAGGATGTTGACATAGATGAAATAAAAACTATGTGAGAGAAATATCTCTTCTTATTTTAAAATCATTTAAAAGTCCCATAATTATAAAAAAAATAATTTATTTTGAAAATATTCTTATAATATTTTAAGGGAAGCTTCTAAGATTTCATAACATCATAAAATATCCACACTCTCTGTATAAGTTAAAAAACATTCTTTCCTTAATTTTTTTAAAAAGTTCGCAAAGGACCTTGTTTAGAAAACGACTGAAAGATTACTTTATAAAAAATTTATAAAAAATCAAAAAAGGATATAAATGATTTTAACCCATAGTCTAGAAAATAGTAAAAATGTTTTTAAATAAATTTTTATGAAACACGAATGGGGATGATAAATAGGTCCTAGTAGATACTCACATATAAACAACCTCGGATAAAGAAAAGATTGTAGAATTAACCCTTACCTTTTAATTTTCCTTGATCGAGGGTATGTTAAGATAATTTATAATAGTTAAATAATTGTTATTAAATTATAAAATAACCACATACATAAATATGATATCATATATGATCTTTTAATATTTCTTTGTTAATAATATTTCAGTAGTATCATTATTTCGGTTGTTAACTGATTTGTTTCCCTTTATATGCTTAGTTACGTAAGACATGTTTGTTATGGATAGAATGTATTTGATTCATATATAGAATGATATGAAGTTCTTAAACATTATTTTTAATTATAAAATGAAAATTATTCTTGAATGGTTATGATGGGAAATGAATTTCATTGCGTTCGTGGAGACGGTAATCCGTACGTATGCACGAGTGACAATATCATTTTATTGATGATGAAATCATGTGTAATTGGATGGTATATCATATATAAATAATCCTTAACATGTTATATTTATTATTTACATCAGTTATACTCATTATTATACCCATCCAAATATTGAAGTGTTTGAATAACAAACCACACCACGACGTGGAGACAGTAAGTCGTACGTACGCACGTATGGTGACTTGTCATTTATAGGATGTATAGAATAATTAATATGGTTATACCATATTTATAATAACATAAAAGTATGTATAATTCACTGGATTTATTATATTTTTATGTAAACAATAAATAAATATGAAGTGTAAGAAGAAAAGAACTTTGAAAGAGGTGGTGAAATTATTACCTCTTCTTCTGATGTTTCCTTTTGAGTTGTTGAAAAGTGATCCTTCGGTTGGATTTATGATCAAAGTAAGGCCTCTAGGTCGAATTGAGATTAGTTGGGAGGATATTTGATTAGGGTTTGGACGAGCCAAATGTATTTTGAGGTGCGATTTTGAGAGAAGGGGAAGTACCCTTTTGTAAGAGAGGTGAGACTCACTTTAGGAAAAGCTTGAAATATTATTTTATTATACATTCATATTTGGTTTATAATGGCTCAAAAATGATATATTTTAAGGATAAGATGGTTATGGGCATAAAAAATCTCAACCAATAGGTTTTAGATAGGTTTATGTCACCATATTAACCTTACCTTTTAGATTTAACACTTAGTTAAATCGTTTAACTTTTACCATGTATTCTTGTATTATTATAATAAATGGTTAATAAACTTACTATAAAAATACAAGAAAACCCCAAGTGGTTCATCATTGATATATCTTACCTTATCTAAGTCCTTTGGCAGAACCTTATATTTTTAGGAATATTATATCAATTAATAATATATTATTTGTTTTAAAAACTCATTTATGTCAATTTTGACACTATTTAGTATTTGTTTTTTGTGAAAGTCATAAAAACTTTATCACTTCAAACAAAATTTATTTAATCAACCCTAACATGTCATATTTACCTAAAAAATTTAGTGTAATTCATCATAAGTCTAAATTTTCATTTATTTGGATATTTATAATATCAATTATTTTAATCTTTCATTAATAAGGTAGTTACTACATCATCATTGTGTCATAAATAAATTTAATTATTTAATGTCTAAAAATTATAAATAAAATACCATTATGTAGGAAATTTTTTTATATTTATAATGAATATTTATAGTCGAATTTATCTTATGTATAACCCTATATTAAAATGTTTTATTTATTAAACATTGAATTTAACACTTTTATCTCTTCTTTAAATAAAATAATAATAAATGGCCTAATCTAATCCAAGTGAAGTATCATATTTTATTCCTAAGGTTAATTTTGGTCGAAATAAACTTATCTAATAGAATTATGACATGTGTTAGGGTAATTATAATATCATTTTTACCTTTAATTACCCTATTTACTTTTAACCGTGTTAAATAAAAGTCAAAAGTTACTATTCACCAAAAATTATTTTCATCTTATTGAACCACATTTTACTTACTGATGTCAACCATGTCTCTCAAATTTTTGAAATTTAATTCACAGAAGCGGTAAAATTACATTTTATGAAAATTTTCAAATGTGCCTAGAAGGTGGGTAAAAGACTGTAAAAAGTTCAATAAAATTTTATGTATCTAATATTATTATAAAATGACTCCAATGAATTACATTGAACATATATAGGTATTATGTATATATTTTTATCTAAAATAAATTTAGAAAAATAACTAATTATTTAAATAAAAAGTCTGTTTTAAACAATAACGGAGTGTTTTCACTATTCATCAAAAATTGAATGTTTTCTGAAAAATACCAAAAATTTACCCTAATCTAATTATGATATTCCGAATACAAAAATGAAGTACATTTTGAAAAATAAAATTTATAAAATTTAAAAAAGTGGGTATCACTATTCATAACGACTGGTTTGATTGGTCGTGATGTGTTAGAACTCGAAGTTGCGTACAGTGCAAGCTATTGTATTATTCAAAGAGAAATGTGTCATGGAAGCTTGGGGTGTTACAATGGAACTACCTAAGCACAACATACTTGCACGGTTTGGACACATGGTTTACCAACCAGGTGAAAACCATAAAAAATTGCTTTATAACCATCTTCAGCACCTCACATTCTTATCACAGAGTTTCTACTAACCATGTGTAATCCATGCTTCAGAAAACTCATGTGGAAAGGTAAGCCATGCAGTTTCCACTAGGGATATCATGGTTCACATTGAACCATCCATTACCCATAAAAAATATGTACTAAGGACCCTTTTGTATAAGGGTACTACCATAGTTTTGACTGAACCATGTGTGCTAAATTGTGCATAGAAGAAACCCCTGTGGAAGGGTCATCTTCATGGTTTACCAAACCATGCAATAACCATATGAAAACCATGTATAGAGGTAAAATTTCCAGAAATTTAAAAAAAATCAAACATAAAATATTTAAAAAATAAAATTAACCCAAAATAATTCCGAATAGATAAAATAATAGTAACACAAGGTGTTACAATCTCCCCACCATTCCAATTTCTACCCTTAGAAATTCCTCAGTCAAAAATAGAAGGCAAAAAAATCATTTGATGCAATATACCACCAAGACTAACCACCTGAATTCCTTGAACAACATCAATGAACATCTCTAAGAACAGAACAATACACCACCATATAACCTATATTTTTAATGTAATGGAGACCTATCATAGGTCTCTAGGACATTTATAATTTTTTTTAAATGGTAGAATGATTGGAAATACTTCTAAGGAAAAACTACTATAAAAACAAACATCATCCTCTACAAGAACCTAAGAGAAGAAAATCATCCACCAAGCAAAAATAACTATCCAAATTGAACCAATAAAAACTCCCAAGATATGTTACTCGAATAAAAACCAACATACACAAAAAAATCACCATTTCACTATGAAGGAATCAATATATGCCTTCCCAACTAAACAAATACCAGTAAAACCCACAATATATCCTCTCTAAGAAACAACATGACTCTCACATTGATCCATCACCCCACTAGGGTAGAATATGACCTCAATCATGAGGCTTAATTTCAAAGAAGTCCCAAAAATCAAAACCAACACCCTCAGGTGCTAATGAGAAAGAAAAATTGATCCTAGTCACTAGATCATTCACCCAAAGGTCTCCCATGTTCAACCCATCTTGAAACAAACCTCAAAAAATCAATATCCAAAACTAAGAAAACCTTAAGAGATATAATTTCATTCACTATCAAAATTATTTCTCTAGATAATGAACATACCACAATAATAAATTAATGATGCACATAAATAAAACACCTTACCATAATTACCATAAAATCATTAACCATATAAAAATCCAAAAAGGGAAACCAAAAAAAATGGATAATCAAAACCTAAAACACTCAATACTCAAGACTTATTTCAAAAATAAAACATGAAAAACCTATGGAAATGAACCAAATGGAAACAAGGTAATACATGAGATATTTCCACTTCCCATGAGGAACCAAAAAACTCTGGGAATACTAAACCTAAATAATAAATATGAAGTTAAAACAAGTGACACTCTTGAAGAACTGATCTTTCAAGGAGTCATCAATGACTCATTCAAAAGAAAATATCATTAATATCAGAAAACAATCCCACACAGGTGGGTCAATGGTTTAATAATTCTAAAACACATAGGAATTACTGACTTTTTCACTCAATTACAAGTATGGGTAGGACTAACAATGAGAATAATATATTTCAAACTATGAGAGAAATCACCCTGATGCTAAATTCAAGTAACAAACCTTTTAAATTCCATTAATACCTTTATGGGAGGAATGTACTAAATAACATAATATACAAAAATAGTCAATTAATTCCTAGTTATTTAAATCAAATAGTCCCATTAGAATCTAAGGCTAAAATTGAAAATCATATATGTATCAAAAAAATGCATCATTAACATGTCACAAAACTTATTTCCATTAAAATTTAAAAGTTCCATTTTAAAATTTAAAACTCGATTCATAAAGGAATACATTTTAAAAACAAATACCCTTATTTCCTTAAAATTATTAACCTTGTCCAAGAACTTCACCCTATTTTAAAACCAATGAAACCATTTTACAGCTTTATTGATATTTAAAATCATTCCACAACTTGACTCCAATTCAAAACCATTTCAATTAAATTAAAATCATTTCAAAAAAATTTCACAAAAGATCATTTACCTTTAAATTTTTTTCCAAATACCATAATTTGATGATAAAAATATTATTTCCCTTTTTCAAACAATTTTCCAAAATTGGTGTAAAAATCCCCATTTTATGAAATTCCCCTTTTCACCCAAATCAACTTTTAAAAAATTGGACACACACACAAAAATAACATTACACATCAAGTGAAAATATATTTAGAAAACTAAAAAAACTATAAAACAAGGTTTTGAAAATGAATACATTTACTAAAAACCATTTATTACACCAACCAAACCACTCAAACAGCTAGTAAAAAACAAAAACATGTCACAGTTCATCAAACAAAACTCATCCCAACATAATAAAAATTCCAATTAAATACTCTCTAATCCAATTTTTAGAAAATGGAAACCACTCTGGGAGGAATATGGAACCAGGAGAGGTCTAAATAATGTCTCTAAAAAATATAGAGCTTTTCATAGCATGGACGTATGGATTTGAGGGCCATTCACCAAGCATACCATGGCTTCTGAGAAGTTTCCAAAACCCTGTGTATGGGATTCACATGGTTTACCAGACCATGTGAGCTTTCCATGTAATGCTAGGTCCTTTCCACCATCATCCAAAAACATAATGAGACCCCCAAAATCGGTATTTATAACTTAATGGGGATCAAAAAAATTATCAATGTAATCAAACTATAAATCAAAATCAAGACTTAAATCCTAACTACCTATGGAAATTTTAGGTTTTGAATGAGAAACAACTCACAAGGCCCTTCTTTACACCTACCTATTGAGTCCCAACACTAATATATTCTTACTAACATGACACACACCAAATAAAAATAGAGAATTCTCATGAAACTAGGCTATTACCATGAAACTTTTCACTAGTACCATTTGTAATGAATCGACCTGGGTTAACCTGACACATTGCCCGACCCGGCTCACCACTAGGAACGAAGGGAATTCACGATCCCCACGGGCTGGAAACTAGTTCCTAGGAATCAAGGAAGTAATTTGGGAATGATTTTTCCCTCAAATAATACTTAAAACACATAATATATTTTACTTAAAATCTGGCATGGACTGTCTATACATTTGAAATCCATTCAACATCAATAATAATAATCAAAATAAATAAGCAATACAAATGTTTCATAACCAAAAATTATGATCAAAATCATCTATATAAAAATATAACATCATGAAAAATTACATATACATCATATAATGACATGAAACAGTAACTGAGATTGAATATAGATAAAAATAGGTTATATTGGACAATATAAAAATAAATAAAATAAAACAAACTCAAACCAAACTACCCATGTACCTCCATGAAAATAACAATTTCACTCAAAATCCCAACTCATCAATCGGCCCAATAGAAATGAAAATCAATATGAAATAGAACTTAGAACCTATATAAGGCATAATAGCTACATGCACTTACATAGTTGTGTATGAAAGGTTTGATCTAATAGGATTGATAGGATCTCACTAATGATTTTATTTATTTCCATTAATTTAGAAAGTCATAAATTCTAGATTCAAATAAAATGATGAAAATTATGTTTCTCATTTTAGTTAATCAATAGAGAAAACAAATAATATATTCTACATTAAAAGAATAAAAAAAATTATCTTTAAGGAAAGCTAAATGAATCCACTTTTGAGAACCAAGACATAAATCATTGATTTTATGAAAAACTAATAAAACTAATTTTAAAAAAATTAAAAACCTTAAACAAAAATTCTTTCATTTATTTTGAGAACAAATTTTCATAAATACCATGAACCCCATTTTGATAACACACTCAACCATAATGAAAAGAATCAAAATGGAAAATGGAACCATAAGATCAATGAGAAATATAAAAACAATCAACAAGTGTAAATGTCACCACTAGCCAATCAAACGGAAGGGGATGCAAGAAATCATGAAATAGAAATCCCTAGTGTAGAACCACCGATCGAGAAACAAGTGTCATGGGATACTCTCTAGGTACTAATTCTTTATGTTCCTAATATATTTATAACCAGATAGACCAACATTCGAACTATGTTGTATCCAACAATAACACAAGTCGGCCAACTAGCCTGCACTGGCATCATCAGGATGAAACTCCCCACATGGTCTTATCTCACAGTAGAGAGGAACCTAGAAACATGTGTTCCAACTATTATAGCATGAATCGGGACCTCTCACTTATACCCTTAGGCTCACATGACCAAAAAATGTGTAGGTAAGCAAGTAATCAAGGAAATTTCCCAAATAAAACATGAGTAATATCCCACACCTAACCTCTAACACACTCACATAGAACAACAAATTTTCAAATCATTCATCCAATCATTATATAATAACAAATAGCCCATAGAGAGTAGAAGAAACATAGGTGATAAAATAGGGTCTCGCAAGCAATAAACTCATTACTTTATAAGGTACCAAATGGGACTTTACATGAAAATTGACTTGTGATATCGAGTCCTTTCTTTTTAATTTTAAATTCCACCTCTTCAAATGATTTAAAATATATAAATAACACACCCCCTTTTTAAATTCAAAATAATTATTTAAAAACATGGATTTTTCCCTTAAAAACCCAAAAACAGGGCTTAAGGTCCACATTTTCTAAAAAAATCAAAAGGGTCCCTTAGAAAATTTTATAAACACTTAACACATTTAAAACATTCAATTAAAATCAATATATAAAATCCATAGGAGAACCCATTTATGTTAATCTATAATTTTATATAAACAATTTACATTTCCATCCAAAACATCATATACATTTATAATTTAGTTGAAAATGAATTTATAAAACTCAAGAATACCATGATTTTTAAAACAAAGGAAAAACATAGAAACATATACCTAAAATAAATTAGAACAGTTTCTCAATGTGTAACCTTCCATGGAAAACTCCTGAAAATCAAGGAAATGCCCATTACAGTTCCTAGATAAACAAAACCCTGGATTATAACTATCTTGAACCCACACCCTAGATTTTAGAAATATTTAGGGTTTAGGAGAAAGGGAGAACATGGGAAAATTAGAGAGAAAGAAAGAGAGAAGATAAAGGGAGAGGAATATGGGATTTTACCTTGAATAACAATTGAAAATTTAAGGGGGTAGATCCAAAATCATAGGAGAAGGGGATAGAGATCTCCTTAGAGAACTATAAGGGTCATCTGAATGAGCGGGAGGGGAGAGGAGGAAAGACGATTAAAATTATGATGGGGGAATATGTAATTTTAGAATTAAATGAAATTCAAACAGATAGAACTAACGAAGCACAAATCACTTGCACGGTTTGGCCATACATTTTACCAATTGTGTGCCAACCATGAAAAAATGACTTTGTGACCATCTGAAACACCTCACATGATTTTTGAATGGTTTCTCCAAACTGTGTGGAGGTTGTGTGTCATAAAACTCTTATGGAAAGGTAAGTCGCACGGTTTCCACTAGGTATCTCATGGTTCACCTTGAACCATGCATTACCCATGAACACTAACCATTCACATTCCAAAATGAATTTAGGACCCTTCTATGTAAGGGTACCCTCATGGTTTGGACTAAACTATGCATGTCAACCCATGTATAGAAGGAACCCCTACAAAAGGTTCATCTACTGGGTATACTGAACCATATAGTAACCATGTGAAAATAGTGCACATAGAAAAAACTTCCATAAATTTAAAAATTTCAAACCTAAAACCTATAAAATTTTAAATTAACATAAAATAATATTAAATATATAAAAAATAGTAACATGAGGTGTTACAATTACTGTTAATAAATTCAGTAAGAGTTGTATACCTGAAAAACTACTAAAATTATCATATGGATTTCATTATACCTATATAATTACAGTTGAAATACATTTGGAAATAAAGAAGATACCATAATTCATTCATTTATGAAATGACTGGTTAAGTTGTCCTAGTTTTGGAATGATGTGAAGAATAATTTAAAATTCTCATGGATATTCTATAAAGTTCCAGAAGATCTTTCCACTAAAAAATTTATTTTTGAGGTTTTTGGTGGGAAGGATGGGAAAGAAACCACCTCAGTGAAGCAATATAATCTTCATCCATTAGATACAATGGATATAATTGGTGAGACAAAGTTCACCAGATGGAGACGTCCATCTAATCACTCTAGTCTACATAGTGAAAAAAGCTTCACATTGTTATCAAACAAATAGTTTCTCTGATAACCTCCTCCTCTGAGTAATGTTCACTTGAACTATGATGAGAAGTAACCTAATCACCACACGGAACTCCAAGATCACATTACACACAAAATAAACAAAAAAATGGAAAAACAATAATTACATGGTTCGGATAGATTCCTACATCCAAGGAAGAACACTATAAACATCTTTTGTTATGGGAGATACAAACGAGTATAAAAAACTCTTATTCAATTCACCTCCACTATTGGGTTTTGGAAAATTAAGCATGAAATAATCACTATTCATACACTTAGTTATCTATACAAAGTTGGTCCACCACAACTCTTTATATAGGTATATTTATAGTTAAAAAGTTGTATTGACCTTTGAGTTTCATGGCTAACCTTTCATTGAACCGAGTGACTACCAATAAATTATTACAATACCTGATAAAACTACCAATATCCGGTCAATATGAAACAACCTATGAAATTATTTTCCACTCCCGTTGAATACCAATATTGATATATCTGTCTGATGATATCTATCTAATCATCAAATCCTCACCTTATAAAATCCTATATCTGATGATTATGCATCCATTAAACTATGACTTATGCACATTTTTTGATATAAGTTCTTTCCAGTGACAAAACCTTTTCCCAAACTCTCTAAAAAACATCATAGTAGGAAAAATTCATCTAGTCTTTCTGATGATATCCATATGATCATCTCTATATGGAAAACTCCATTTGATGAACCTGAAGAAAACATCCATAAACCCAATAATAACTCACTTGGAAATTTCTTTAGGATTTCATACTTCTTCTTCATTCATTCACCTAAGATCTTCCTCTATCTGATGCATATAGTTCCCACTACTCTTTATAGTCGGTGGAATAATTATTCCTCATACTTTTTTGTAATATCACTTTTATAAACATATTTTCAGGATTTTTATTCCCAAAAACCTTTAGAATATCTTACACTTTATCTTCCAGAAGACTTAGTATGAAGTGATAATTCATGTCAATGTGTTTATTTGTTGCATGAAACACTAAGTTATGATCAAGTTGAGTAGCACTCTGACTATCATAGAATAGCATTCCTCACTATGATCCCTTTTTGAGTTCCTTCAATAAGTGCATCAACTATATCAGATTTTTACCTGATTTAGTAATAGAAATGTACTCTACTTCTATTGTAGATAAAGTTACCACTGGTTAGAACTGAGGCATCCAATTAACTATTATTCAACCAAAATAAAATAAAAAACCTATAGTACTTTTCATGAGTTCATGTCTCTGGAAAAATCCACATTTACAAAACCTATCAATTGATCGTCATCACTAAAACATAAGGTTGCATCCTTTAACCCTTTCAAGTATCATAAAATCCATTTCACATATTCCCAATTTTTCCTTCAAGGGTTAAAAATTTAATGGATAACTACTCCCACTATAGAAGTAATATCTAGTTGAGTACAAACCATTACATACACCAAGCTTCCTACAACCAAAGCATAAGGAACCATCTTCATGCCATTAAATTCTCCATCCATTGTACATTCCTGAGTTTTAGTATGTTTGAAATTTTCATCAAGGGGAGTTAATACAAGTTTAAAAAAATCATTCAGAATATTTTGAGGACTTTACTAATGTATTACTTTTGGGATAAAAACAATGAATCTACATTCCTATCCCTCTCAATTCAAATCCCCAATAACTTCTTATATTTCTCAAGATTTTTTATCTCAAATATTCTTGAAAAATTCCTCTTCAGTTCCTAAATCCATTGGAACTCTAGACCAGTAATAAATATATCATCTAAATATAATAATAGTATAAGATATGTTTTTTCTTTCCATTTATTTTTGTAACAATAGTGATCAGAATCACATTGACTGAAACATTCTTGAAACATGAAAGTTTTGATCTTTCTATTCCACTGTCTTAGAGATTTTTTTAATCCATAATGACTTCATTTCAACTTACACAAAATCCTCCTTTTTATGAACTTCATAACCATTGGTATAAACTATGTAAATTTACTCTTCCACATCCCCATGATGACATTTTTTATTTAAATACGTATTATCTTAGGGTATATCATCAAAAAAATAATGTTAAACACAATTTGAATTGTTGTGTGCTTCACCATTTATGAGAAAATTTTAGAAAATTCAATTCCCACTTTTTACTAAAAACTTTTCACCACCAACCTTTCTTTTTATCTCTTATTTCCATAAGTTTCCTCTTTCAAATTAAAACACCATTTGTTTTCCATAGATCTCTTGCCTTCAAATAGCTCAATTAACTCCCAAGTATTATTTAGATTTAAGGAATTCATTTTATCTTCCATGGATGAATCCCACTATTTTAAGTCTCTGAGAGTAGTAACTTCCCATGAGCTAAATAGTTCCCCAATATCTATTAGAAGTAATAAATTCATATTGGCCCCAAACCTCTAAACATACTTCTTGATATAACTGGATCACCACAATACAACCTCATGTTCAAACATCTGAACCTCTATATCTGGTAGTATTTTTTTCAGTAAAGGTTTTTTATATTATTATATATCTAGTACTTCCTTTCCTAAACTTTCACAGTCTATCAATGGTTTGTTTGATCTACCTTTTCCTAGTTCCCTAACTAACAGAGTTACACCCTCTGATGTTTCCCCTGATCTTTTTGGAATATAAATTTTTCTGATATCTTCTTTCTAATCACTATAATCTTCAATAGTTGAAATGTCTTCAAATTCCTTCTCTTCCATGTTCTGATATTTCCATAAAATTTATTCATTGAAAACAACATCTCATCTATGGATGAATTATTTCTTTTTATCATCCCATGGGTGATAACCGAAGTTCTCATCCCCATATCCAGAAAGAAAACACACTTTGTATTTTGAATCCAACTTATTTCTATCTTTAGCATCAATATGAACATATGTGATGATTTCAAAGATCTTGAGATGGTTGATCTCTAGTCTATTACTAAACCAAAGTTCCTCAATAATTTCCTTTCACATAGTAGAAGTTAGACTTCTTTTTACTAAGTAAGTTGTTGTATTTAAGGCCTCTATCCAAATTCCCCTAGGCATTCTTCAGTGAAGCCTCAAACTCTAATATTTCTCTATTGAAGTATGATTAATTATTTTAGATATTCCATTTTTTTGGATTCCCTAGAATCTAATTATAATTCATGATTACCTTATTCTTATAAAAGTTATGAAAGTTGTGTATGGTTTATTCCCTACGATTGTTTGTTCGGAGACATTTCAACTTTCTTTTATAGTCTTTCTCAGCCAAAACATTTCACTGAATAAATGCATGAAACACCACATATTTATTCTTCAGGAAGTAAACCCATACCATGTGAGTAGTATCATTAATTAAGGTCACAAAATATAGTGATCCTCCAAATGAGTAAACAGGGCCAGGTCCCCACACATCAAAATGATCGAGTTCAAACTTTCAATTTCTTGGCTTTCTTCCATCCAAGTTGAAGGGAAATCTATTTTGTTTTCTAACCACACAACTCTCTCATATTCCAAGGTGTGTGTGATAGCGTTTTATTATTCCATTAACCACTATAATTTTAATATTTTTCACATTTAGGTGTCAAAAACTATAGTTCCACTTTTCTGAACCATTAGATGAAGTTGTTTGCAACTTCATCACTCCATCCAGTAAGACACAAGGTATCATTTTTTACTTAGAAAGAAATGACCATAGAACCTCAACTAACCTTCCAAAATCCATTCAAAAAAGTTTTCCTAGAGCCTGCATCATTAAGTTGTCCCACTGATTGAGGTTCTTTTGAAGACATGAAATATGTATAACATCTTTCAGTTTCAAGACACTTCCAATTTTCATTCGATTTTTTATATTACCTTTCCCAACTATATTTTATAGATTCATCTCTAGTTATATGTACTTTTACCAAGATTCTGGGTACATAATCAAACATGCATCCTCATTCTCCATTTGAATGAAATGATGCCCCTGAGTCAATAACTCATGACTCTTCTAGAATAATCATGATCAGTATCCAATTTGAACCTCTGTCTCTTGTACCGACCAAGTTTGTATGTCCAGAAGTGGGAGTCTCTATTTAATTCTTGAAATATTTCTTGATATGTCCCATTTTCCCACAAAGACAACATATAAGACCCATAATAGTTGATTTACTTCAAATTATTCTCTATTACTCATCCTATAAAGATCTATTCTTCTGACAAATAATCTGATGAACTGAACATCCATGTCTGGTAGTATTCAGAGAACTTTTGGAAGATGTATAGACTTCCTTTTTTCTCAACTCCTCATTCAAGATCAAGTTTTGAATGTCATCTAACAAAAAATATACCTTCCCACTAGAGTTACTTACAATTTTCACAATGTCATCCCAACTCTCTAGAAGTGAGAAAAGAAGAAGAAAATCCAAAACATAATCTCTGAATGTTACCTTCACATATTTGACCTTTCCTCAGATCATATTGAAGTCATTCACATGATCAGTTGTAGGCCTCCCAACCGATAACCTTAAGTTGAACAATTTTCGCATCATGAAAACTTTGTTAAGAGATTTTTTATTCACATACATTTCATTCAATTTATTCATATCCTATTCATTATATTTATTCTCTATAATGTTTAATGTAACATTCCATGCAAGCGACATCCTGAACAAGTCTAAAGTTTTCCTGTCCAACCACACCCATTCCACTTTGTTCATTGTTTGAAGATGTTATTAGAAAAAGGAGCTTCAAGATCTTTTTGTATCAAAATATCTTCCAACTGCATTCTCCAAAAGGAAAATTCAATTACAATAAATTTATCAATATGAACTTTTCCTTCTTTTGAATTCATTATTTTGATAATAGTAAATCAACTAAAATCAAACAACTCTCAAGCCAAGGGAGAAAATTCACCTGAATGTTGTGAGTAAAGTGGAACCAACTGATCAACCTCCTTTGATACAACATTTTAGGATAGATGGGAAAGAAACCACCCCAATGAATCAAAACAACCTTTTTCTACTTGATCCAATGGATGAACCTAGCAAGACAACACTCACTAGATAGAGACGTACATCTGATCACTTCAACCTATGCATTGAAAAAAGCTTCACAATGTTATCATATGGAGAGTTCGTCTAATAAACTCCTCCTCCAATTAATGTGCACTGTAATGGGGATTAGAAGCAACCTAATTACCACACAGAACTCCATGATATCACTTTACACAAAGGAAGCAAAAACAAATAGGCAAACAAGATTTACATGGTTTAGATGGAGTCCTACATCCATAAGAGAACACTACAACCATATTTCATTATGGGAGATATAATCAAGTACAAAAAATTATTGTTCACTTCCTATCCATTATTGGGATTTAGAAAATTAAGTCGGAAACACTCACTATTCATACACATAATTATCTATATAAAGTTGGGCCACTGAACCTATTTATAAAGGTCTATGTCTTGTCAATAAGGTGCACTAAACTTTGATTTTCACAGTCAACCTTCTATTAACCTGAGTGACTGTTGATACACTATTTCAAAACCTAATAAAACTACCAGCAGCTGATCACCATGAAACAATTTATGCAATGAGTTTCCACTCCTAATGATAATCAATTGTGGGAGATCTGTCAGATGATCTTTTTCTAATCATCGAAACCTTGCTACATAAAATCCTCAGTATGATGACTCTACACCCATTCAACTATATCCAATTCATATTATTCTATGGATTTTTTTCCGATGATAAATCTTCTACCCAAACACTCTGAAAAACATCACAATAAGAAACATTTGTTCAGTTTGTCTGATGATATATGTTCAATCATCTCCATCTGGAAAACTCTGTCTGATGAACCTGAAGAAAACTTCCACAAACCCAACAGCTTGTTCTCCTAGAAAGATAATTATGAGGCCATTTCCAACTATAATTAAGATTGAAATGATCAACATTTTTGAATGAATTCAAGTAGATATATGTGGATAAATTCTTCTATCGTGTGTTCCCTTTAAATATTTTATGGTAATAATTAATGTATCAAGTAGATACTCACATGTATATTTTCCTTCAATGCGTAATGTAGTGTTTTCATGATGTCTTGCTCAAATAATTAAATGGAGGGCACAATTCCATGATTATGTCTTCAATAAATATAGTCTTGATAATTCTAGAGAATTTAAATCTCAATATTTCAAATATTACTAGATGGAAATTGGGATTTATGTAGAGCATCCATTTTCCCATGTTCATACACAAAATGGTTTAATAGGATCACTAATAAAATGCCTCTAGCTTATTGTTAAACCATTTATAATGAGAACAAAGCTACCAAGATTGGTATGAGGTCATTCAATATTGCATGCTTTAGTATTAATTTTCATTAGACTAGGCACATATCATGAGCACTCTCCAATCCGACTGGAATTTGGCCAAGGGCCTGACATCTCCCACTTATGATTTTTTGGGTGTGCAGTATATCACTAGTGCAGAAAACATTTTTATAGTGGTTATTTTTTATTTTTTACGTCAGATTTTGGCCGATGTTATTACAAGAGACGTTATAAACATAGTTTTTTACGTTGTTTATTTTAAAATTGACGTAAAAATCACAAATCCGAAGCATTTTTCACGTTGGTTAACAAAAAACTGACATGGAAAATGCTTTAGAGTCATGGTTTATTACGTCGGTTATTAAATAACTGATGTGGTATATACTCTTTCACATTAGTTATTATATAACTGACATTATAAATAACTCCTCCGAAGCATTTATCATGTCAGTTATTTTCATAACCGACGTGATAAACCTGTCTGCCAAGCGGTTTTCCACGTCGGTTAAATAATAACTGATGTGAAAACATATCTACGACATCGGTTAAAAAATAACTGACGTAAAAAACTATTCATTTCCATTTATTACATTGGTTATGAAATAACCAACATAAAAACCATTTCCCATGCATTTATTACGTCGGTTTTCATATAACCGATGTTAAAACTAATCCTAATTCATTTTTTATGTCGGTTATAGAATAATCGTCATACAAAAACAATTTTTTTAATAAAACCGATCAACCACTGCTATTCCCTTCCAAAAGACCTAAAACAGACCAAAAACATACCAAAAATAGACCAAAACCTGACCAAAAACAGACCAGAATCCCCGCACCCCACTGGACAGCCCTCACCACACCCCTGGACACCCCCCCACCCCACCAGACACCCCCACCCCACTGAAAACCCCCAGACCAAAACCTGACCAAAACCAGACTAGAACCCCCCCCCCCCCACCCCACTGGACAGCCCCCACCACACCCCTAAACACCCCCCACACACCACTGGACTGCCTCCCCACACCCTAGACATCCCCCCACACCCTTAGATACCCCCCACCCTCCTGGACACCCCCACCCTCTGGATAGCACTCCCACACCCCTGGATATCCTGATCACACCCCCAGACCCCCCCCCCCTCCTGGACACCCCCCTCCCCACCCCCTGGATAGCACTCCCACACCCCTAGACATCCCTCTCACACCCCTAGAACCCCCCACACCACCCCACCCCACCCCACCCTCCACCCCACTTGACACCCCCCCCCCCCACACACACACACCACTAGACACCCCCTGAATATCCCCCCACTCGCCTGGACATCCCTCCCACCCTTCTAGACACCCTCACACCCCCTACCCCACTGGATATCCCCCACCACACACCTGGACACCCCACCCCACTGGACACCCTCATACCAAAAACAGACCAAAACCCGACCAAAACCAGACCAGAACCCCCCCCCCCCCCCCAGTAGATAGCCCCCACCACACCCCTAGACACCCCCACACCCCTGGACTTCCCCCACCCCTTGGATACCCCCCCACACCTCTGGACAACCCCCACCCTCCTGGACACCCCCACCCCCTGTACATCACTTCCACACCCCTAGATAGCCCTCCAACACCCCTAGAACCCCCCCCCACCCTCCTGGACACCCCCACCCAATGGACAGCACTCCCACACCCCTAGACCGACCTCCCACACCCCTAGAACCCCCCCCCCCCCCCCACACACACACACACACACCTTGGACACCCCCTGGACATCCCCCCACTAACCTGGAAAACCCTCCCACCCTCCTGGACACCCTACCACCCCCTGGACTACCCCCCACCCCCATGGACACCCAGGACACCCCCCCCCCCACTGGGTGGCCCTCCCCACACACCACTGGAAACCCCCCTTACCCCACAGGACACCCCCACCCTCATGGACACCATTGACACTCCCCCCCCCCACACACACCCCTGGACATCCCTCTCACACCCCTGGAAAACCCTCCCACCCCCCTGGACACCCCCCCCCCCCCATAGCCCTGGACACCTCCCCCACCCCACAGCCCTGGACACCCCCTGGACATCCCCCCACTCACCTGGACAGTCCTCCCACCCTCTTGGACACCCTCCCACCCCTTGGACTGCCCCCCCCCCCATGGACACCTTGGACACCCCCCACCCCACTAGACAACCCTCCCACACCCCCATGGAAACATCCTACACCCCACAGGACCCCCCCCCCCCACACACACCCCTAGACACCCCCTGGACAGCCCCCACTCCCCTAGATAGCCCTCCCACCCTCCTGGAAATGCTCCCACCCTCCTGGAAACCCTCCCACACACCACTGACCCCCCCCCCCACTGTACAGCCCCCACCGCACCCCTGGACAGCCCCCACCGCACCCCTGGACAGCCCCCACCACACCGGACACCCCCAGACCAAAACCAAAAACATACCAAAACCATACTAGAACCCCCCAACAGACCAAAACCCAACCAAAACTAGACCATAACCCCCCCCCCCCCCCCCACTGGATATCCCCCACCACACCCCTGGACACCCCCCCACCCACCCATTCACCCCACTGGACACCCCCATACCAAAAATAGACCAAAACCAGACCAGAACCCCCCCACCCCACCCCACTGGACAGCCCCCACCACACCCCTGGACACCCCCCACACCCCTGGACTTCCCCCACCCCCTGGACAGCCCCCCACACCCCTGTACAATCCCCCCACCCTCCTAGACACCCACACCCCATGTACAACACTCCCACACCCCTAGACAGCCCCCCTCACCCCACAGGACACACCCGCACCCTTGGACACCCCCTGGATAGCCCCCTACTCCCCTGGACAGCCCTCCCTCCCTCCTGGAAATGCTCCCACCCCCCCTGGACTGCCCCCCATCCCTATGGACACCCCGAACACCCCCCCCCCCCCCCAACCCACTAGACAGCCCTCCCACACCCCTAGAAACCTCCCTAACCCCACAAGACACCCCACACCCCTAGACACCCCCTGGATAGCCCCCCACTCCCCTAGACATCCCTCCCACCCTCCTAGAAATGCTCCCACCCCCTGGATTTCCTACCCACTCTCATGGACACCCAGGACACCCCCCCCCCCCACCCCACCCCACCGAACAACCCTCTCACACCCCTGGATACCCCCCACCCCACTGGACACCCCCCCACACCCTTGGAACCCCTCCCCCCAGACAAGAATCTATACCAGAAAAACCATCATAAGTAGACCAAAACAAGAAGTAGATCAAAATTAAACATTCACATATATAACATTCAAAACTTACAATGTCAACTTAAAAAATACAACCTAAACGACTACCAAATACACAATTATAATGAAAATTTTCTTAATTACATTTTACACTACAAACAACTAAAATTTAATCAAACCTGTAAAATAATTTGACCATTCCACTTGTAAGTGTTTGACGTCTTGAAAACTATAGGTTTGAGGGTCATCAAATAGCTACAAATTAAAATGATATTAGTTAATGTGTATAATGAATAAATCAAATGAAATATTATCTCAGAGTTTAAAAGGAAATCTTACTAGGTCAAATTTCACAACTATTCCAATTTTAATTATTTCATACATAAATCTTAACATATAATATCCACATTCAACGATTCCTTTTTGTTCATGATAATTCTGTTTGAATGAGTGTAAATTCAATATATTATTTTTATGTAATAAATCAAAAAGTACAAATTATAAATGGATATTCACATATTTGATCTCCGCACTCCTTTTCTTTGTGTTTTTTTTAAAGCAGACCCATCCCCTGTTAGAAAATAATACTAATGGGATAAATTTAAAATTCATTGTAATATATAAAACTATTGAAAAATTGAAACTTACTTTTCCAACATTTTCTTAAAACTTTCCCGCACATCGCCATGGACAGAGCATATCCAATAAAGTTTTTTCTCCTTAGTAAAAAAACACCTAACATCCAATGAACACTGATAAAAAAAAATAAGGTTAGTGGGTTTTTATGTTAAAAGATAATGAACTCTTTTCTAGAGATGTGTTTCATACCTCTCACAAAAAGGCATCATCCAACATTGTGTGACTATATTCTGTTCAAATCTTTCAGCAATATAAAGCATTCTTTACTCCTCATCCAATGCATGTGCTTCAGGGGAAATCAAATGCGGTTCCATGAATCCATATACATTTTTCCGTTAATTATTCTCACAAATGTTATAAAGATACCTAATAAAAGATAGACATAATTATATATTTTTAATAAATATAACGCAGGTAAAAGGTTTTAACACTTGCATGGAAAAAATTTGCACCACGTTGATGGTCAACTTACCTCCAATAACAAGCTCCATGATATCAATTTTCATAATCCCCATAGTTATTGCACATCTACAAACATGATATTCCATTGGAAACTCATAATGATCCTTCAAGAAATTTGAATATCTTGACAATCTATCACGACTACTAGAATTTGTATCCGATGTCATATCCATTTGCCTTTGTTGTTGTCTATACGACATTTCTTTACCATTGAAGTATTCCTGTAAAAATAAATATAAAAATATATTAGTTTTCAAATGATAAAACAACTTTAATAAAAAAAATAGAAGATATAACATACATACCTCTATGGTAATGAGTCGCATAAGTTTGGATGGCCAAATTCAAAAATGGTCGATACTATGTCCAACTGTCGTCACCTCATTTGTAGGTAATGGTACTCGAGTTGATATATCTATAATATTCTGTACAGTGACCCTACAATTCTCTACCTCTAATTGTTGATGATGAACTGTATCTATTATACAATATACCAGTTCATATGAAACTATATGATGTTGAGGATCATCAACATATAACTTGCAATAAGTAGGAAGCTGCGACGGAGGAGTAGGATAAAAAATGGGGTCTGCAGGCTGAGGTGGGGGAGTGGGAGCTACTGGCAGAGGTGGAGGATAAATAATGGGGTCTATAGGGGGAGGTGGAGGAGTGGGAGCTGTAGTCTAAAATTTTATTTGCATGTCTTCAAACATAGACTGTACTGATGATTTAATATTTTCCTCCATCGCCGCATTAATATTATGAACTTCAGCCTCCAAGGATTCTATTTTTTTATATAAACACCCTCAACGGAAGAAGTTGAAGAACGTGGCAACACTTTTATTACTGATACACCTGTCGAATATCCTCGTATACGCCCAAGATGTTCGGGCTTTCCCAATGCTGTAGATAAAATATCATGCCTCCCAGCAGCTGTAAATACCCCCTGTGAGCTCTGCTCCTCAAGAGAATCTTGTATTAATTAATTGAACATTTCTATAATGATTGAAATTATATGAAGAATATAGTTAACTTAAATAAATAAAATAGATGTCTTACAATCACCTCAGCAATGATTCTCGAATCTTCTGAAAGATATTGCCCTTTTTTGCCCATCCGATCTCTCTTCCATTTTTCATGTCTAGATATACGGGATGGAGGGGTCACCTCTCCAGATCTTGAAGACTCATCTATTAGTTTTTTTAATTTTTTCGCCATCATTGGTTCTTCCAATAATGTATAACCTCCCCGAGATAAACTATGAGGGTGTACATTTTTAGATTGGATCTCCCGATGAGTTTTCCTTATTTTCTGTAAATTAAGAATAAGGAATCATTAACAAAACATTAATAAGATCATTTATATAAGAAATATTATAAAAGTTTACATTGCCCTTACCAAAAATGAATATTTTATTATACTTTCAACAAACGGTCTCCATGTGTCTTCATTTATGAAAGGATATATATAACATGGATTGTCATGACTCATATGACCAAAAATGAAATCAGATGAGAGGGTTGGTTTGAAATCCCTCCATCTCCTGGCAGCCATCAATAAGCATTTCTTCCTGACTCCTCCAGTGTCAGGAATATCAAATGTCATCTGATAAAGAAGAGGTTAAACATATTATATATACTAGAAACATTTAAATAATAGGAAAACAATATCAAAAGATCTTACCAAAATCATCTCCCAAAACTAAGAGATTATTGCTTTGTCCACACTTCTCTAGTCATCATACAAAATGCTTACTTTTCTATTACCCTGAGTTGATACAAAACTCTTAAAATCTTTTGCATTTGGACCTCTAGGAATATCATCCTCATCAAAATCAATGAGTATCCTCTGGTCCTGTGTACGGGAAAGTGATAATTTTGGTAAATGTGTGCACCCACGTTTACTAACTCTTGAACTCTTTGTCGTAATGGGAGCACATGAGGAAGATTGGGGAACATCAAGAGGAGCATGTGAATGTTCCTCCCTAGAGGTATGACCAATATTATCATCTCCATAATCATGTGGTTGATCAACTGATTGATCTGTCATTATCCTTAAAATCAAAAAAATAAACATTAGTTCACAAATATACAAATTCAAATATTACAATACTAATTTAAAAAGAAAATAGAAAATTGTACTAAGTTACGTAATAGTAAACATGGTTAATATGGTAAGCATGTTAAACAAAGGTAAAGATGGTAAAGATGGTAAACATGGTAAACATGGTAACCATGGTAAACCTGGTAAACATGGTAAACATGGTAAATTAATTTTCATTGAACAAAAATAATAGATATATAAATTATGTAATGGTAAACATGATAAATGTAAACAAGAAATAAATAAATGTTACCTATAATTTTAGGAATGTACAAATGGATTGTTTTCCCAAATTACTTTGTCGTGATCATTCCTTATGGCACAAACCATGTCTTCAACATGCTCATCATTATGTTCTGTTAATCTTTCCATGGAAGTAGGGATCTCACATAAATCATCATATTCATCAAGTTGATCCTCACCAACATATTATGTTTTACCTTGTAAAACAATAGCCCATTGCATATCTGATTGATCTATTACATCGAAAATTTGTTTTTCATGAGTTTCCATTATAAAAGAATCAGTTGTGTCTTCCAATCTATTCAGATTAACAACTGTTATTCCAAATTCATCGTGTCTAACACTGTTGTTACCTATAAACCATTTACAGTTAAAAACAAGAACTTTAATTTTAAAGTAATCAACCTCCCATATTTCTTCAATCACTCCATAATATACACTTGATGTAGAAATTGGGTTTTTGTCTTTAGCACTCGAAAAATGCATTGCTTATACAAACACCAATACACCACTATTCTGAACTGCACTTCTGTTGTCCAGAGCTTTTGTATGAAATATATAGCCATTAATGTCATAACCGGACCATGTTATCATATTTAAACATGGACCACCCACTACCCATTTTAATGTCTCTAATACATCTGATCTACCAAACAAGGTCTTTTTAAACCATAACAAAAATGTTTTTTTGTGCTCATTCAAAATCCACATTTCTTTCTTCTTTGGATGACATTGTTTCAACTCATTAATATGCAATGTGATATATGGTTGAGCATAAGCTATGCTATTCAAGATGTATAATTCTAACTTCTTCATCTGTTCAGCTGGCAATGATTTGGCTTTCAAGCCACAAATCCCCTTTCCCTCGTTATTAACTCAATCATGGCGAGATGGAGGAAAACCTATGTGTTGTGTCGTAGCCAAGTAGCTCGTACAAAACTCTGCAACCTCCTCAGAAATATACTTTTCAATAATGGAGGCTTCAGGTCGATATGGATTCTTAACATACCCCTTTAGTATTTTCATATACCTTTCAAAAGGATGCATCCAACGAAGATATACAGATCCACAAAGATTTATTTCTCAAACTAGATGAATCATTAAATGCACCATTATATCAAAAAAGATGGAGGAAAATAAATTTCCAATTGAAAAAGTATACAAATTTCATCCTTTTCCAAAATGTTCAAAGAATTCACATCAATCACCTTATTACAAATTGAATTGAAAAAAATACACAACTTCATTACAGTCTTTTTGACACGGATGGGCAATATTCCACGCAATGCAACTGGTAGAAGTTGTTGCATCATGACGTGACAATCATGAGATTTCATACCTATCAACTTCAAGTCCTTCAATGAGATAAAAAATTTTACATTTGAAGAATAACCTTGAGGCACTTTGATATCATGAAGACGCTGAAAAAAGATAATTTTCTCCCTCTTGGATAATGTATGACAAGCCGGGGGAAGAAATGTTCATCTTCCATTAGGAGTGGGAGCTGACTCCAAATGTATTCCCGTTGATAGTAATTCTAATCTTGCATTCAAACTATCTTTTGTCTTTCCTTTAATATCTAACAATATTCCAATCAAACTGTCACAGATATTCTTCTCCACGTGCATGACATCAATATTATGTTTAACTTCATGATATCTCCAATATAGTAGCTCAAAAAATATTGACATTTTCTTCCAAATATGTCTATCATTACCATATTTTTGTGTCTTTCCCAATGTCACATCAAGGTTTTCCACCCTCTCAAAAATACAGATCTGGGGATAAAGGTTTGGGAGAAATATCAAATTCTTGTGAGCCATTGAATGCCTTTTTTAGTCTTTTATAAGAGTGATCCATAGGCAAAAACTTTTGATGACCCATGTACATTGTTTTCCTCCCATGATGCAATTGAAAATATGAAGTCTGTTGTTCCCAAATTGGACATGCTTTATGCCCTTTAACACTATATCCATACAAATTTCCATATGATGGGAAGTCATTTATAGTGAACATAAGCACTGCATGCAGTTGAAAATATTCTATTTTATAAGAATCATACACCCTAATACCATCCTCCCATAAAAGTTTCAAATCATCAATCAATGGTGAAAAGAAAACATCAATATCATTGTCGGGTTGCTTCGGACCAGAGATCATTATACCCAATATGACATATTTGCGCTTCATACAAACTTCAGGATAGAGGTTGTAAATTACTAATAAAATAGGCCATAAACTATGTGTGTTACTGAGGGTTCGGTATGGATTCATTCCATTTGTGCACAACCCTAGTCTTAGATTTCTAATTTCATTTCCAAATGTAGGATAATGCTCATCAATTTTCTTCCATTGTGGACAATTAGCTGGATGACGCATTTTTCCATCAAATATCTGCTCATCAGCATGTCATCTTAACCTTTTTGCATCATGTGAATTAGAAAATAAACGTTTCAAATGATGAATTATAGGAAGATACCAAAATACCTTGGAAGGGATCTTTGTAATCTCTACATTAGCCTGTGATTTTTCTTTCACCTTATACCATGATGTCCC
The DNA here is from genome assembly GCA_963277665.1 of Viscum album. NCBI lineage: Eukaryota > Viridiplantae > Streptophyta > Magnoliopsida > Santalales > Viscaceae > Viscum > Viscum album. The sequence goes on from OY728153.1 coordinate 1,245,701,188, forward strand.
ACATTTAGGACACTCTGACAGAAATTCATATTCCTTCCTATATATCATATAGTCATTCGGACAGGCATGTATTTTCTTGTATCCCAATCCCATCGGGCATAATATTTTTTTGGCCTTATAATGTGAATCTGGAAGATCATTATCTTTTGGAAGAATGTCTTTCATCAATTGTAGTAGCTCTGTAAAACTTATGTCACTCCATCCATGTTTCACCTTCAGGTTAATCAATCTTAACACCACCGAAAAAACCGTAAAATCTGTACAACCAGGATACAATGGTTTTTCAGCATCACCATATAGATGCGCAACTGTTGGTTCTATCTCAATTTTTTATGCTTCAATATCATGAATCATTTCTTCAATTCCATCGGAGTTACCATATTGTGAATCATCATCATCAGTAGATCTGACATTCTGTCCAGTTTCACCATGCCAAATTCAAGGTCTGTAACTCGGATTAAAACCATGATAAATCAGATGATCTTTTATCTCTATACTTTTCAAATTCTTCATATTCAAACATTTTAGGCATGGACAGAAAAAAAATGTCACTGCTTGGAACATTTAGTTTAGAAAATTCCAAAAAGGCATCAACACCTTCCTCATATTCATTACTCATTCGATGTGTCGTAATCCAACTTCAACTCATTATTAACAATAACAAAAATCAAAATTATACATATTTTTAAGATAAGACAAATATATGTTTATATAAAAATATCATAATTTGAATGTAAAACAATTTTGAAATATAAAACAAATCTGTGCGTATTTAAAAAAATATGCTTGAAAATGATTTTAAAAAGAAAATATAGTTAGATATAATAGTTTTAAATTCATCTTGGATCCGTTCTTCTTAAGGTTTACAAAGAATACATCCTGGTGCAACTGGATACCAAATTCACCCTTCCGTAAAAAAAATATAAAGTCTAATTATTAAAATATGTATACATTCACTATTGAAAATTACACAGATCCCAACGATTTGAAACCTCTGTACAACCCCCCACCCCACCCCTCTGGACAGCCCCCCACCCCCTGGACACCACCTGCACCCCCTTGGACACCACCCCACCCCCTGGACACCCCTACCCCCTTGGACAATGCCCCCCACCCCTGTGGACACCACCTCCACCCCCCTGGACACCACCGCCACCCCCTTGGACACCCCTTGGACACCACCACCCCCTTGGACAGCCCCTCCACCCCCTGGACACCACCCCCACCCCCTTGGACACCCCCTGGACACCACCACCCCCTTGGACAGCACCCCCCCCCCCACCCCTCTGGACAACCCCCCCCCCCCCCCAACCCCTGGATAGCCCCCACCCCTCTAGACAACCCCCCACCCCCCCCCCACCCCCACCCCTTTGGGCATCCCCCACCCCTCCTGGACACCACCCCCACCCCCTACCCACTTGGACACCCCCCTGGACACCCCCAACCCTCTGGACAACCCCCCATGGACAACCCCCCAAACCCTCTGGACATGCCCCCACCCCCTTGGACGCCCCCCCCCCCCCCACCCCCTTGGATGACCCCCCAACCCCCACACCCTTGGACAACCCCCACCCCCTTCGACACCCCCACCCCCTTGGACCCCCCCCCCCCCACACACCCCTAGACTACCCCCCCCCCACCCCCATGGACACCCTAGACACCTCCCAACCCTCTGGACAACCCCCCGAACCCTCTGTATTTCCCCCACTCCTCTAGACAGCCCCCCCCCCCCTCCCCCCACCCCCTGGACAGCCCCCCCACCCCCTGGACAGCCCCCACCCCCCTGGACACCCCCACCCCCTGGACACCCCCACCCCCTGGACACCCCCTACCCCTGTGGACACCCCCTACCCCCTTGGATAGCCCAATCACCTCCCTGGACACCACCCCCCACCCTCTGGACAGCTCCCCACCCCTCTAGACATCCCCCCCTGGACACCCCTACCCCCTTGGACAGCTCACTCACCTCCCTAGACGCCACCCCCACCCCCTAGACACCCTTATCCCCTTGGACAGCCCCCTCACCCCCTGGACACCACCACCACCACCCACCCCCTTGGACACCCCCAACCCCCTTAGACAGCCCCCGCACCCCTCTGGACACCACTCCCCACCCCCTTTCATATCCCCCGTACCCCCTTAGACACCCCCAACCCCCCTTGGACAGCCCCCGCACCCCCTTGGACACCACCCCCACCCCCTTTGACACCCCCTGGACACCCCCACCCCCTGGACAGCCCCCCCACCACCCCTGGACACCACCCCACCCACTTGGACATCCCCCCACCCCCTTGGACACCCCCTATACGCGCACACACATAAACAAACAAAAATCGTAAACTTGCATGATATAACTTCCATGGTTTCTTTTACCAGAAAAGAATTTAGCATCGCATAAATGAACACTATGAAACTTACCATGATAGAAAGAACAAAGATAGAAAAATAACATCTCAAAAAATTAGATTAGGGCATTATGAAAAATAATAACTGAAACCAAGCCGTGTGAGGCTTACTTGAGTGTTGCGAGTCGACCTGATAGATCTGGAGACAATAAAGATAATGAATGATGTTGGAAAAACGAGGTTGGAAGGAAGGACTTCGAAGATTCCTTTCTAGATTTTCCGCGTAGGAGAGACGAGTCGCGGGTCGCCCGATCGAAGAAAATAGAATGACTGAATACGGGACGCGATAAATCATTTAAAAGCTTTATCACGTTTGTTATTTAATAACCGACATGATAAACTATTTTTTTCTATGTTTATAACGTCGGTTATTTTATAACCGACGTTATTAGAGCTTTATCACGTCAGTTTTTTTATAACCGACGTGATAAAGTGCCGAGCTTTCCTTTATCACGTCGGTTATTTTATAACCAACGTGATAAAGTCTGCCAGATTCAATTTTCACGTCGGTTATAAAATAACCGATGTAAAAAAGATAATCTCCATATTTTTTACATCGGTTATAAAATAACCGACATAAAAAATGGATCCTGGTCGATACATCACATCGATTATAAAATAACCAACATGATATATTGATTTTTAAAGCTTTGCACGTCGGTTATATAGAACCGACATGAAAAATGCCAACGTGTTAAACGTTTTTTCCACTAGTGTATGTGTTGATTGATCCCCAAAAACATAAAAAAAGGGACCTCAAAGGAGGTTGGGAATATATGTGGGATATGAATCCCCATCCATCATCAGGTCTCTTAAACCTCAAACTAGTGATATATTTACAACATGTTTTGTTGATTTTCACTTCAATGAAGAAGTGTTCTCAGCATTAAGGGGAGAAAAGAAACAAAAGGAGGAGATATTATAGAATGTGTAAACATTATCTTTTCTCAATCCTCCCACCAAGTAGTGTATGATATGAGTGAAAAAAAAATTATGTTTTCAGAAATTGAAAAAATCATTTACCTGATTCATTTACTGATACAAATGGGTTGACTAAATCATGCATACCAGTTGTAAATGTGTCAGCTAGAATTGATTTCCCGAAGACACAAGTAAATAATGATGTTACATAAATGTCAAAAACATGCCTGAAGCATGGAAGACTAGTAAGCTCTAAGGATGGAAACCCCAGAAAAAGAAAATGAGTATAATTGAAAATATCATTATGGAGGCATGTGTTCTAGAAGAAACATGTAATTTAAGTGATCTTGAAGAAACACATGATGAAGATAATAAAGAGAATCCACATAATATAGAAAACCCTGAAGATTTTGGAAATAATGAAATCTCTTTTAATTATTTCACTACATGTGACACATGAAATTAAAGTGAAGCAGAAAATATTGATGTAATATTTTCATATTCTATGGCACATGATATTGAGAATGAAGATCTCAAACCAAGGTCTCTTATGAAATGTAAAAAATTACCTAATTGGAATAAATGGAAAGATGTAATGAAAGTTGAATTAAATTCACTTAATAGGTGAATGATCTTTGGACATATCATGCTTGCACCAAAAGTTGTGAAGCTTATTGGATATAAATGAGTTTTTATGCGTAAACGTAAGGAAAAATGATATTATAAGATATCAAGCTAATCTTATCACACAAGGTTTTTTCCAAAGACCTGAAATTGATTGAGGAGAAATATTTTCCTATTATGGTTGTTATTACTTTTTAGTATCTAATCATCCTTGTAGAAGCTAAAAAGACTAGTATGTGTCTTATGGATGTTCTTATAGCTTATTTATATGGGTCACTTGATAGTAGCATATATATAAGAATTTCTAAAGGTTTCAAAATACCTAAATCATTGAAATCAAAACACAAAGATCTATATTCAATTAAATTGCAGAAATCCTTGAATGGATTAAAGCAATAGGGGTGTATGTGGTATAATCACTTGAGCAAATGTTTGTTAAATAAATAGTATGTAAATGATCTCATATGCTCATGTGTTTTTATTAATAAAAACAACATCTCATTATGCAATCATTTTTGTTTATATCGATGATTTAAATATCATCAGAACTCTATAAGAGATCAATGAAACAATGAGAAATTTAAAGGATGAATTTTAAATGAAGAACCTAGGAACCAAGTATTGTTTTGGTTTACAAATTGAGCACGTGTCAAGTGGTATATTAATGCACCGGTCAAATTACACTGAAAAGGTCCCAAAACGCTTTAATATTGCTAAAGTGAACCCTTTAATCACTTCAATGGTTGTTCGGTCTTTAAATATTGAGAAAGATCAATTCCGACTTGGTGAAGAAAATGAAGAGTTGGTGAGTCCAAAAAACCATACATCAGTGTCATCAGAGTACATATGTATCTTGCTAATTATACTCGTCCTGATATATCTTTTGCAACTAATTTAGTGGCACTATTGATTTATGTTTAGTTCAAGCCCTACACGAAGATGCTGGAATGGAATTAAACATGGTTTTCATTATTTTTATGGCAATATTGATTTATGTTTATTCTAATCTTTCAAATTAGAAAAGAAGATGGTCAATTTGGCATATGCAAGTTATTTATCAGATCTGTATAATATGCAATCACAAACTAGTTGTGTGTTCACATAAGCATATATTCATTGCAACATCTTCAAATCAGGTAGAAGTGATAACATTACACGAGGCATGCTGAAAATGTGTTTGGTTGATGTTTATGACTCAACACATTCAAATGAAAAGTGGATTATCTATAGATAATATATTATTCGAAGACATTGCAAATTGAGTCACACAATTAAAGAAAGACATCGATAAAAATGATCGGATGAAACACATACCACTGAATTTCTTCTTCTTCACACAAGAGTTAATCAAGAAAGAAATTATCAACATGCAATATGCTCGATTAGGAAATGGCGTTGCAAATTTATTTGCCAAGTCACTACCGACAATTATTGTTAGAAAACTTATACATGATATAGGGTGCATATATCGCAAAATATGTAATTTATTTGTGTGATGTAATTTTTATGAGGAGTCTAAGTGTTTGTACTATTTTTCAGATTTCGGTTTTTATCAGTTTTTTCAGATTTGTTTTTTATTTTTGTTTTTTGTATTTTTTATAATGTGAACTAAAACTTCAAGAAGTAAAGTTGGAACGGGAAATGACTGAGAAAACCCGAAACCTAGAGGGTTCAGCCGGGAGAAATCCGCAGCATACTGGTTCGAAAAATGCCCACCATCTTCATCGCACTTCAATGTTGCCAGTGTTCCACAATGCAGGAAAAACATCTCCATCTCTTTCCGTTTCTCGCTCTTCCTTTTTGATTTCAATCGCATAGCGGTTCTCTGATTTCGTTCTCATGGCGGTACTCTGATTTCTTCTCATGCTGGTATTTGATTTCTCTCTTGTCCATTTTAAATTCAGGTAAAACAGAATAAGAAGAGCAGCAACAGGTGGACGTGCGTGATCTGTAACCAGAAACAGTCGGCAGGGAAGGTTTACGCGCAGGGATTCATGGCCAAAGATGTTCGCCGCTTTGTCCAGTCCTTCAACATGTCCCGCAAGATAGTCGATGAGAGCAGCAGTAGCCCACTGCCAGTGCAGCCGAGTTCCCCGGATGAACACGTCTCCGATGTTCCGACTCGGATGGATTGCACAAATAAATTATCCGAGTGGTCCGAGTACTTGCATCTTGATGACGAAGTCGGAGAAGGAAGTGGTATGATGAAGATGCGATTCATAACATTGATTCAAACGTCAATTAGGTTCAATTAGATTAATAATTGTTCCGCCTACATGTTTCATCGCTGCAATTTCTCTCTGTTCTTATTCGAAGCTGACAGTCATGATGCTCCTGTTCTTCTAATCCATTTTCTTCGTTGATTGTTGTTTCGTGGAGAAGAAGTTTCGGAGCCAACGATCGTGACGGAGATGCCGCGGGAACTGTTCAGAAAGCCTAAATTAAAGAGACTGTTTACTGAATCCGATGATGCATCGGGCGAAACGCCTTTCGGATTTAAACCAATCTTCCCCAACCGCGACGCCCATAAACTCTCAGCTGCCAAAGGTACGCAGGAACTCGCGCAATACCAGCTTCATTCCAGTTTAATCCGGTAACAGAGAGCCCCAGGAACCATGCGTAAGCTTCTGCTAGGGGGAAAATTGGTTCAATATCTTAAGTGTATCTTAACCGGGAGATTCTTTACAGCCATGCATACATTTCTAGCAATCTTTAGCCGAATAAATGCGCTGATTGCTAACATATATTGCAGGCAGGGAATCGGGGAAGAAGCTCCGGGGGATGAGAATGGGTGCCGAATCTTCAGTGAGCGGTGCCAGTGCTAGGATGGAAGGTGGCGATCCTGCAGGCAAGGTGTCAGGAAGGAGGCAACCAGAATTAGGGGAAGGAGTTTCTATTTGGAGCGAATACATCATCACAAAAGATGGGAGCGGCGAGGGATTTGGAGATGGCGATGAGGGAGGTGGGTTGGGAACGACGGAGGACGAAAGGGTGGAAGATGAGGTGCACCCAGATTTTATGTGAGAACCCTGGTTACCTCTTCACAATCCATTTCAGTTTTGTCATTTTTCTTTTTTGGTTCAAAACTTTTTAAATGTTTATGTTTTCAAAATCTTGACTACCCTCAATTTTTTATAAAGATTTATCCATAAATCAATTTTCTAGACTTATTTATCGTGAATTCTGATCGACATTTTTTAAAAATTATTTTTTTGATCACACTATTAGCCAAAAGATTCATGAGACTGCCAGAAACCTGCTCCCAACAAATTTATTAAGAAAAATAGTAAACAGTACAATACAATTCAAGATAAGGAGGCCTTGCAAAGCCTTGTGTACAAAGCACCATTTCTATCATTGGAAACCAAATTTTCACGATAGAAGGGCAGGACAAAGGACCAACTGGAACTGACCTCCATAATAGCCCTTTTAGATGGAACATCATCAACCTGGTTAGCTTCTTGATATGCGTGGGAGACATCAAGACACAAGCATTCAGCAAGTCGAAGACGGGAAATCCAGGCAGACATCATCCTCCAAGGAACATTTCGAGATCTATCCTTCAAAATCTGCACAGCAAGAGACGAATCCGACTCTAACCATACTCTATGCCAACCATAACGTACCGCATACCTGATAGCTATGATCATCGCCCACAGTTCAGCTTCAATCGCATGAGCATAACCAATATAATGGAAGAAGCATCATTTCACAAAGCCCCGCCGAGTTCTGAAAACCCCACCACACCCAGCAGGGCCTGGTGCACCGGAGGCTGCCCCATCAACATTCACTTTCAACCAGTCTGAAATAGGTGGAATCCACCTAATATATTTAATCATTCTAGGTCTTCTTTCCCTATGACACCAAGGGATCTCAGAATAACAAAGCCAGATATGTCATTGTTCATGGATCCGGTCTGATTCCTGGAAGCTGATGTAATGCTTCGGTGAATATGCAGAACACCATCCCGGAAGGTGGGTTGTACATTGTTAAAAATAATAGAATTCCGAGCTTTCCAGATGTATGAAAAAACCGAAATAACGGCAGCAGTAAACAGGGATTTCAGTTGATCACTGAAATCATTCTTCAAGGTCGAACTTAAAACCGATTCAAAAGAACATCAATCAATACATCAATTGAAAATTGACTGTACATAATCCCATAAACGCACAGAAAAAGTGCAATGAAGAAACAGATGCAGGAGGGATTCATCACTGTTGATACAGAAATGACATACCGAGGCAAGGTTGATTCCAGTGCGCTGCAACACACATTGAACAGGCATCCTGTTTTTCCAGATTCGCCAGATCAGCAGAACATCACTAGGGGAGATATATGGCCGACGAATACCTGCTAGCCAAGAAGGAATACCAGAAAAAACACCACACTGCATGTTATAGAAATCCCTGCTGGAAAATGAGCCAGTGAGAACAGGTTTCCAGATCAAGATGTTAGAATCAACATAAACATAGTTATCCATTTCCATTCGAAGGTTGCTAGGAATGATCTCATGAACAACCAAGTTTCCCTTCAGATCAGAAATGGAAAGAGATTCCAGAGCAGGGGGAATATCAACATGATCCTTTAATAAGGTGGACAACCATGGCGTGTCCCAGCAGTTTAGATGAGAGTCCGGAGAAACCAACCATATTGACAGAGACATTATTGATGAATAAGTAGCCTTAATTGAAGGCCACACAGAAGATTTCAAAAAATTGCATTTACTTTTGTGAAGTCTGTCCACAAATCTGCCAATCAGAAATTCCATAGAAAAATCAGGCTTAGAGAGAAGGCTCCAAGTAAATTTCTGAAGAAGTGCATTATTGAAGATTCTAACATCCTTAATTCCAATTCCTCTCATATCTATTGGCTTTATACAATCCTTCCATGCAACAGTCACAAGTTTTCTCTGATGAATTGATCTAGTCCAAATGAAATTCCGAATCATTCTAGTCAACTCCTTTAAAAGCAGTGCTGACCATCTATACACAAAAAAGGAATAGACAAACATAAATGTTATCACAGAGTTGACAAAGCAAACTCTACCAGCCTGGAACATGGTCTTCCCTTTCCAACTTGCAATCTGATTGGTAATTTTAAGAGCAATTCCTTCTAAATGGGCACGTTTCACCCTTCCCCAGAACAAGGGAACTCCAAGATAGTTAAAGGGCAATATACCTCTCTTAACACCAAGTCTACGAGCAACACTGATTTGCTTCATAATTCTGATGCCTTCCCCAAAGACAACAAAGGATCTGTTCCAGCTGATAACCTAGCCGACAACCTCTTCATAATGTGAGAAGATACTCTTGATGCACAAAATTGTTTTCCTGTCAGCCTTGCAGAACATAAATATATCATCATCATATAATAAGTGCAAGGGAGAAAAGAGGTTCCTACCTGCCCTCATTCTTTGATAAATACCAGTGTTGACAAGGTCATGAAGACAAACACTAAGATAATCCCCAGCCATAGAGAACAAAATCCCAGATAAAGGATCTCCTTGTCTGACCCCTCTAGTGCATTGGAAGAACCCCCTGGGAGACCCATTGATGAGAATGGATAAACGAGCACTTTTCAATATAGTATATATTATACTAATGAATTTTTCTGAAAATCCATGCATCTTCAGAATTGAAAAGATAAAGTCCCATCTTATTATGTCAAAGGCCTTTGATATATCTATCTTCAAGGCCATATTACCATGTTGAACCATATTTTTCATAATGTTAATGCACTCTGAAGCAGTGAAGAGGCAGTTCTGAATCTTTCTCCCAGGTACAAATCCAAACTGATTTGCAGAGACAAGGCTTTTAGCAACATCTCCTAACCGGATTGCCATGATTTTGCTGATTACCTTTGGAATGGAGTTTCCAATGGCAACAGGCTTGAAATCTTTAATATCCAAGGCATTGTATTTTTTCGGGATCAAGGCAATAAAATTGGAATTCATGCCAAATGGCATAAAGGAGTGTAGAAAAAATTCCCTAACAGCACTGATCACTTCATTGTGAACAATATCCTAGTAGAACATAAAAAATTTGTTTGTGAAGCCATCAGGACCAAAAACACTGTCCATATTTAAAGAGAAAAGTGCATAATGTATTTCTTTTTGGGAAGGGATCTCAGTAAGCTTTATGTTCTGATTATCATCAACAGTGGGTTCAACACATCTAATAATCTTGTCAAGATTGTTCTCACCAGAGTCATAGTATAGATTTTCAAAATATGATGTCACACCATTAACAATGTCATTTTCAGATGTCAGCATATTGCCATCAATCTTTAAAGCCCTGTGATTTCTTCTAACCTTTTTCTCCTTGTACATAAGATGAAAGAATTTTGAGTTCCTATCCCCATCCTTTAGCCACTTCACATTGAGTTGGTTTCGGTCAAGATTCTCTTTAAGAGTCAAAAGACTATCAAGCTTTGAGGCAACATCCATCTCTTCTTGTGATGGAGTATCCTGTTGCATGTTTCTTTTCTGACAACTTAAGAGGTGAGATTCAGCTTCTTTAATATCATTAGCAATGTTGGAGAAAGATTTTTTACTCCACTCTTTGAGTCTAGCTTTAATAGTTTTTAGCTTAGCAGACAGAATGAACAAAGAGCTACCTATGACATCAGTTTTCCAAGCCTCTAGTATTATTTCCCTGCATCCAGGCACAACCAACCAAGCATTATTGAACTTGAAGGGCAAAGGTACGAACCTCATACTACTAAAACAGAGGTCAACCAAAATGGGATTATGATCCGAATGAAGCTTGGGAAGAGTTATTCCAGAAACCTCTATCATATAACTGATGTCATCCATCTTAATTAGGCATCTGTCTAACTTACTAGCCTGCCTCCCATTCAAAGTGTACCTTCTCCAAGTAAATTCTGCACCTGAAATTGGAACTTCACGCAACTTGCAATGATCAATGCAGGCAGAAAAATCATTGGCTGAGGCTCTACAAAATTTTCTCCCAGTTTTCTCTTCTGGCCTCAGAATGGTATTAAAATCACCAATCAAAATCCAACTAGTAGACATGTTATCAGAGATAGCAAGAAGTGATTCCCATAATGTCCTCTTTCTAATATACTGATTGAAAGCATGCACAAATGTAACACAAAAATTATTGGATTGAAAGCAACAAGATAAGGTTACTGACTGCTGATCATTTTGAAAGGAATCAATGATGAAAATATTATGTTTAAGAACCCATAGAGATTCATTACCATTCACTTGCTGATTAGCTGAGACAAGTGAGTAACCCAGAGTACTCCAATTAAAAGCCATCCATCTTTCAAAATTTATTCTTGGCTCAACAATACCAAGTAGCATAGGTTTATTGGTCATGATGACATTCTTCAGGGTTCTAACCATGGGAGAGTTCCCAAGACCCTGGCAATTCCAGAAGAATATCTTCATTGATTGGAGGACCGTTGTCTGGTGCAGGGTCCAACATAGCTTGAGGCTAGGCATTCCTCAAAATCTGACTTACTCTCATTAGAAGCACCTCCATCCTTGATAGATCCAGCTTCGTAATCAGAGAGAGAGGTAAAACTGTTCTTTGAATCAATCGGCATTGTTAAAGTTGCATGTAACTTTTTTCTTGCAACTTTAGATAAAGGTACTTGTGAGAAATTTTCTTCTGAGTCTTCAATGGGTTGTGCACTCTAAATTCATCCTAATGGATCATTAAGCACTGGATCAGATATCACCTGAGTACCAGAGCCCTCAACCATAGTTGGATTAGGACAATCATTCCCTGGTGATACCCCTTTATCAATAGGAACATGAGTTGCCACCTGACCAGCAGACATATCACCCTGAAAAATCTGAGTATCCTAACTTTTTCTCCCTTCATTAGAGGTGTCACCATCCACATTTGTAACGCCCCGGTTCCGGAAGCCACTCAAAGGCACCCCGTACCCGATTGGTCACATGGCCTCAAGAGCATTTCCCCAAACGCCAGAGGCTGCCGACTAGCAGCGAGGGACTTGGATGTGATAGTGGGGAAACTATGCCCTCATTGGCAGAGTACACAGTGAAAATAAATAAACATGCAATAACAGAATCACTGAGTAACCAACAATAACAAACACCAGAAGACTAAATCAAAAAACTGGAGAACATATGCATATATGGAATGATGCAAGATACAACTCTAGGAAAGCATCCGAACAAGTCACAATGCTGAAAACACCACAGTACCAAAACAAGTACAAAAGAAAAGTAAACAGCTCCTCAGCATCGCAAGCCAAATCTTGGTCCCTTGCTCTACTGCTCCAAGCAATCAAGTTCCAGAAGGCGAAGGGCGCTTGTCCTTGTCTATACCTGTAACAACATAGTCTGCTTGAGCCCAAAAGCATGACCCAAACAAGGTGTGAGATAAAATCCCAGTAGGCAACCACCCGAAGATCTGTGCCTAATAGTCAGTGAGTATATGACAGGTAAAATCACAATAAACAGTAAACAACAATAGCATTCAGTAGGCAGTAAACAGTAAGTAGTGAAGTAGGATGATACAGAACAGTAATCAACCACAACAACAACAGCTGTAAAGAAAAACAGCAAACACAAATAGGACACCCACGGGGAAGTACCCATAACCATCCCCTCTGGTCTTAACCAAGAAAAACCACAACCCTCTGGGCAGTGCACTCAGCCTAACCCCTCTGGCTTGGTCATATGAAATTATGACTCTCTAGGGAAGCTCACTCGGTCAATTCCCCTTATAGTCTGGGGTAGTCAGGGACTCTATGAGGAAGATCACGCGGTCTAACCCTCTTAGCCCCAAGGTCTAGAGACTCTCTGAAGAATCTATCTCATTCAATTCTTCCTATAGCCTCAGGTATACCACATACTCTATGAGGAAGATCATTCAGTCAATTCCTCCTCTAGCCTGGGAAGGTTCTTAAAAAGATTCAAACAAGGTAAGACTCTCGGAGGAAGCTCACTCAGTCTACCCTCCTGTAGTCTATAATATCCAAGACTCTCTGGGAGCTCACTCGGTCCATCCCCTATAGTCTGTAATGTCCAAGACTCCTCGAGGAAGCTCTCTCAGTCTACCCTCCTGTAGTCTATAATATCTAAGACTCTCTAAGAAGCTCACTCGGTCTATCCCTTATAGTCTATAGCACCGGGTTCTCTCATTCCCGTGCTAGTCAGTGCATAATAATGCTATAAGACTAAACTACACCTATAGGGATACTTGGCTAACCAAAGTACACCTATAGAGCTACTTGGATAAACAGTCTACAGGGCAACAAAAATGTTATGAATTTCACTCTAACCAATAATCACAAGGCATGGAAACAGGTGTAACAACCAAAGGAAAACGAGACCCAAAGGTTGTAAACAGAGAAAAGCATGGGAAAAACATCCAGGCACAATAATTTATCCTCCAACATGATTAGATTACCTCTACACAAGCATACAAGCAAGGCAGGAAAACGACAAGGACAAAAATGTAAACACTTAATTCCCCATTCACAGGTATTGGTGGAATTTTCACATAAAACTCAAAGACTTTGAATGGTAAGGCACAAACCACCTACCTCGATCCTAGGAGATTGATACAATTGAACCACGACGACGGATTCTCCCTTGAACGTCATAGATCTGAGAAAACTCCCAAAACGTTCAAACCACGATAACTCGAGAAAGAGGAAGAATTGGAAAACAAGGCTCAAGAAGAAAGAAGAACTCACTGCTGCGATTCCAACGCAATCGAAGGTTCTCGAATCAGAGAATGGACGGAGGCTCAGGAATCCGGAGAAGTTTCGCGGCCGTACGATGTCTCTCAGTAGAACCAGACCTAGAAGAAACCGTTTATGGCAATCGGGCGCAACCTCAGTCCGATTAATGAAAAAAAAAAGAAAGTACACGGCGTGTACTAGGTCTTTCCATACTCTGCCAAAATCAGCCTCCACGTCACCCCTACACACCGTGTGTGTGGCCCGGACATGGCCAGTACATGACTTCGAGCGGGAAAAGAGTACACGACGTGTACTCAGAAAGTACACGGTGTGTACTTCAAAAATTTCCAGAAACTTCATTTTTTCTCAAAAACTCCAGAAAAAGGAAGGACAAACCTGAAAAGAAGATCCGTCTTCTTAAAAACTTCCCCCCTTAAAGAAATTCGTCCCCGAATTTCCCTAACGAGGCGTAGAAGAAGAAACCCCGAACAGCTCTGGCCACTGCGATCATACATCGACCTCCCTTTCTCAGGTCTCGTCCTGTACTCGCCCATGCTTCCAAAGAAACCATACTAAAGGAACATACCACCCACAGAGAACCTTCGTACTACGATCGACAATCCGGATGGGATGCTCCTCAAACGATGCATCCGCTTCTAGCTCAACCTCCTCGGGCTGAAAGACATGTGACAAGTCTGAAAAGTAACGTCGGAGCTGAGAGACATGGAAGACGTCGTGCATGGCCCGGTACCTCTGAGGTAACTGCAACCAATAGGCAACCGGCCCAACTCTCTCCAACACCTCAAACGGCCTGACGTACTGCGGTGAAAGCTTACTCTGTCTTCGAATCCTCTTGTGTCCCAACCTTCGTGCGACACACAGGAAAACCTGATCTCCGACCTTGAACTCCAGAGGTCGTCTCCGCTGATCAACATAAGACTTCTGTCGAGACTGTGCTGTAGCCATCCTCTTCCGAATCAACTCTATCTGCTCTGAGGTCTCCTGAACAGGATGAGGTCCCAGAAAAGCTGCCTCTCCTGCCTCCAGCCAGCATAAGGGTGATCGACATGGCCTACCGTACAAAGCCTCGTAAGGTTCCATCTGAATGGTCGCCTGAAAACTGTTGTTGTAGGAGAACTCCACAAGAGGTATATGCTTCTCCCAAGAACCACCGAAGTCTAGAATGCAAGCTCAGAGCATATCCTCAAGCACCTGGATCGTGCGCTCGGACTGGACATCTGTCTGGGGATGGTATGCTGTACTCAAAAGTACCTGTGTACCCAAAGCCTTTTGAAGTCCTTACCAGAACTGAGAAGTAAAACGCGCATCCCTGTCTAAAACAATGGAGTGTGGAACTCCATGCATGCGTACAATCTCTCGGATGTACAGTCATCCCAGATCATCAACACTGAAGGTCTCCTTGATCGACAAGAAGTGTGCAACCTTTATAAGTCTGTCGACGATAACCCAAACGACATCACTCCCCCGAGGTGACCTCGGTAACCCGGTCATGAAGTCCATCGCGACATTGTTCCACTTCCACTAGGGAATGGGTAACTGCTACAAAAGCCCCGCTGGTTGTTGGTACTCTGCTTTCACCTGCTGACAAGTAGAACATCTCATGACAAACCAGAAATATCTTTCTTCATACCTGGCCACTAGTACTGGCGGTGTAGATCACGATACATCTTGGTGACAGCAGGATGAACTGCCCAAACTGAGGAATGAAAATCCCACATCAGCTCCTCACGTATGTCTGTTGGCACCCATGCGCGTCCCTAGAAACGCAAGATCTCATCCTCGCCCACTGTCCATCCAGGAAGAGGGTCCTATCCTGACACACTCTCCCGCATGAATAAGGCCTATGAATCTGATATCTTCCTCATTCGTACCCGATCAAGAAGTGTAGAGGTAAGATCTACAGAATATAGAAAATTCTGTCCCTGTCTGTCGTTCACCTCCAGATGCATCTCAGAGAATAGAGCCATTAGCTGCCACTCACTGCTGGCCTCCTGAACTGCCTGAATCTGGGTTCTCCTACTCAATGCATCTGCCACTGCGTTGCCCTTTCCTGGAATATAGGCGAGCTCAAAGTCGAAAGACTGAAGATACTTGACCCACATGCGCTGTCTCAGATTCAGATCACGCTGAGTGAAGATATACTTGAGACTCTTGTGGTCGGTGAAAACCACAAAGTGCTCTCCCAAAAGGTAGTGTCTCCAAAAGCGTAAGGCATGAACAACAGCTGCCAACTCCAGATCATGCATATGGTAATTCCTATCATGTGGCCTCAACTGTCGAGACCCGTACGCAACAACTCCATCTCCCTGCATAAGCACAGCTCCTAGCCCGATACCTGAAGCATCACAATAAACAGTGTAGCTCTTGCATGACTCTGGAAAGACTAGTATCGGTGCAGACGTCAACCTCACCTTCAGCTTCTGAAAGGCTGACTCACAAGAATCTGACCATAAAAACTTCACCCCCTTCTTGGTCAGACCTGTCAAAGGTGCTGCTAGGCGTGAAAAGTCCTGTATGAAATGCCTGTAGTATCCAGCCAGCCCTAGAAAACTCTATACCTCAAAGAAGTTCTTCAGCTTCTCCCAGGAAACTACAACTCTCACTTTCTCTGGGTCCACAGATACTCCTGCTTCTGAGATGACGTGACCCAAGAAGTGAATCTGGTCCATCCAAAAGTGGCACTTCGAGAGTTTAGCATACAACCGATGCACTCTCAGTGTACTTAGAATAATCTCAAGATGTGTGGTATGGTCGTGTAGAGTGTGAGAGTACACCAAGATATCGTCCACGAAGACCACGACGAAGGAGTCCAAGTACGGATGGAACACTCGGTTCATCAGTGCCATGAAAACTGCAGGCGCGTTCGTGAGACCGAACGACATGACTGTATACTCGTATAGAACATACCTGCTCTTGAAGGCTGTAAGAGGTATATCTGATGGTCTAACGCGCAACTGATGATAACCGGACCTCAAGTGATCTTTGAGAACACTCGGGCTCCTCGAAGCTGATCAAAGAGGTCATCTGTCCTTAGCAAGGGATATCGGTTCTTGACCGTCAACTGGTTCAGCTTCTGATAATCCACACAGAGCCTAAGGGTACCGTCTGCCTTCTTCGCAAACAGGACAGGCGAACCCCAAGGAGAAGCACTAGGTCGGATGAAACCCTTTTCCTGTAACTCCTCCAACTGCTTCTTGAGCTCCTGCAACTCAGGTGTAGCCATCCTATAAGGAGGAATGGACACCGGTGCCGCTCCTGGCACAAGCTCAATCGATAAGTCTACCTCACGCTCCGAAGGAAAACCTGAAAAGTCCTCTGGAAAAACATCCCTGAAATGATCCACCACTGAGGGAAAGTCTAACTGTGAAGTCCCCTGGTCATCCAGATAAAGACTGGAAATCCGGGCCGTAACTTTCCCTAGCCCATGATGCTCGGGTCCAGCTCTACCCGCCTAGATATCCAACTCGCCACTATGAGGAAAAGATCTTCCCTTTGGTGATACGAAGCTCACCCTGAGGCGATAGCAATCGACGATTGCCTGGAAGGGAACCAACCAGTCCATACCAAGAATGAATTCATAGCCCGTCATCTCTAGGACATAGAGGTCCCATAAGAAATGACACCCTGCAACCTCAATAGGGCACTCTCTGCACTGACGTACGCTAGATGTCCTTGTTCCCAACGGCGTGTCAAGAGTCAACAAGTTAGAAGACGAAAAGATACAGAGCCCAAGGATCTCCACAACCGCAACAGAGATAAAGCTATGCGAAACACCAGTATCGAAAAGAACTGAAGATAAAACTGAGGCTACTAAGATCGTACCTAGAGCTGTAGAAGGTCCAGGATCCTTCTCCTGATAGGTCTGATCCACAACGAAAGACTGGACTGCACCGCGGCCCTGCACTCCTGGATGACCACTCTGAGCTGATCCACTCTGCTGTCACTGATGACCTGGTGACTGACCACCACGGCCGCGACCTCCTCCTCGGCCCGAACGACCGGAAGAACTCCAATTCCCAAATTGGTGGGAAACTGGCAAAGAATCTCTAGAACGCGGGGCCATAGAGGAACCCATACCACCAGCTGAAGGTGAGAATATGTGACAGAAGCGCTGAAGATGGCCCATCTTTCCGCAAGATCGGAACTCCATCAGATCTCTCTGGCACTAAGGCCTAGTATTCCCACTCCTACCTCACTGGTAGCATACTACCTGGCTGCTAGAAGACACATCCCGCGAACCTCGATCTCCTCAAGAAGACTCTCTGTGATTCTTCCTACTGTCCGTAGGAGGAACACCAGCTCTGGATGTCAAACCTCCCTGACTCACTATTCCAGAATCCCTCAGCTTGTGCTCAGTAATTAGCGCCAGGTTGACGATGGAGGACATAGAAGTCAACTAGAAGATATTCACCTGGGAATGGATCTCCTGCCTGAGACCGTCCTCAAACTTCCTAGCAAGGAACAACTCATCACCTACTGGGATCGGTGTGAAACGCTGTAGCTCAGTAAAACGAGACGAGTACTCCATGACAGAAAGAGTACCCTGCTGCAGACTCATAAATTCCCAGGCTCGATCGGCCCTCAGGGTCTCCGAATAGAAGTAGTCATAGAAGGTGCGTCAAAACTCATCCCATGACATACCCTGCTAGCGTCCTGACTGCGAGATCACCTCCCACCACCTCTTGGCGGTGTCCCAGAGCATATAGGTGGCCGGCTTTACCCTCTTCTCTGGGGGTATCTTCAGATGCTTGAAGATAGTCAGGGTGGCCTCGAACAATGACTCTACAGCCTGGGGTCCTCCATCCCCTGATAAAGTAGGAGGATGTTGCTGCTGAAAAACCCTCGTCAACTCAGCCATCGATAGGGCAGGAGGTGGCGCTCCCTGAAAAGTCTGCATCATCTTTCGGAAATCCTCCCTGAATTGTGAATTGGCGCCTACGACTGGTATAACTACTGGTGCCAAGGCTGGCATAGCAGGAGGATCAACATGAGGTCCCTGTTCGGCCATATCCGGGGTCTGGTCACCATCCAGCAACTGACGTACGACCGGAGGATGTCTCAGAGGCATAGTTCCGAAAGATCAAAAGCACACCTTAGATCAGGATTAATAAGGACTGAAAACACAGGAGTAAAAAATAGGGACAGGGGAAAGAAACTATCAAGTTTTACAAAACACGATTACACGACGTGTATAAAAACTACACGGTGTGTCCGTTAAATCCATTAACATGGGCGTGTACTCCTGCCACTACTGGTCATGTAACACCCCAAACTACACGACGTGTTGTTTCCACACACGGCGTGTACTTGAACTCTAAACCCCTGCCCGAGTCTCCTTACACGGCTAAACCACACGGTCCAAACTAACCCCAGACTACACGGCGTGTTCCCTAGGGACACGGCGTGTACTAGACACAGTATCGACGGCCCGTGTTGTTAGTTACATGACCTTCTATATGGATGCCCTTACACGGCGTGTTTCGAACAAACACGACGTGTATAAGAGAAGGTAACACCGACCCGTGTTGTTCGTGACACAGCCGGGTACCTGGAACAAAACTACACAACGTGTTCTTTACCAACATGGCGTGTTCTACTTGAGCTTCCCCGACCCGTGTAGTTAGTGACATGACCGGGTACACGGCTCTAAACTACACGGCGTGCACCTACCATACACGGCGTGTTCCTGAAGTTATTTTCACGACACCGTGTTTCTTCTCACACGGTCAGTGACATGACCTGAAAACTACACGACGTGTATCTAGAAAGTATACGCCATGTATTCTGGGTTTTTCTGGGCAGTAGCTCAGAAATTGCACAGAAGCGTAGAAACACTGAAAACAAGGCAAAGAGGTGCCAAATTCCGATCCGTGAGGGCCCATACTCCTCGCGAATCAAAGCTTGGAATCTTCTATAGTCATGTACAAGAGAAAAAAGGATCATGATCCACCAACTTTCGATTCAAGTGGGCCCATAACACCTAAAGAATCAGAATTTGGCGTTCATTTAGGCAAAGTGCAACACAATCAATTTCTCTATCACAACAGCATGGATTCTATCAAGCATCTATCACAACAACATACATAATCTACACAGAGTCTATCACAACAACATGAAATCGCTAATGCACCCTAGATGGCATGGAAAGAATGCATGGAATGTGATTTCTAACAAGTGCCTATATGATGCATGAGATGGCATACCCTCATCTCATCGGGTTGCGACAGAAATAGAACCGTAATATCAAAACAATAATATCATAAGACATGTTAATCTCTCTAGGTAAAATCACATCAACCGTAAAATCTCAAAATCAGAAAATTGCAATAAACGAGGTAGTATGGCTTTTCCCTGTACACGGGTTAGCTACTCCCGGGTACATCTTATTACCAAGTACCGAATCCGTCCTATCCCTTGCTAAGGGCTCCAAACAGTAAGTCAAGAGAAAAGAACCTCCTCTGATACCACTTTGTAACATCCCGGTTCCGGATGCCACCCAAAGTCTCCCCGTACCCTATTGGTCACATGGCCTCAAGCGCATTTCCCTAAACGCCAGAGGCTGCCGACTAGTAGCGAGGGCCTTGGGTGTGATAGTGGGGAAACTATGCCCTCATTGGCAGAGTACACAACGGAAATAAATAAACATGCAATAACGGAAGCAGTGAATAACCAAAAATAACAAACAACAGAAGACTAAATCAACAAACTAGAGCACATATGCATATATGGAATGATGCAAGATACAACTCTAGGAAAGCATCCAAACAAGTCACAATGCTGAAAACACCACAGTACCAAAACAAGTACAAAAGAAAAGTAAACAGCTCCTCATCATTGCAAGCCAAATCTTGGTCCCTTTCTCTCCTGCTCCAAGAAATCATGTTCCAGAAGGTGAAGGGTTCTTTCCCTTGTCTATACTTGCAACAACATAGTCTGCTTAGGCCCAAAAGCATTACCCAAACAGGGTGTGAGATAAAATCTCAGTAGGCAACCACCCGAAGATCTGTGCCTAACAGTCAGTGAGTATATGGAAGGTAAAAGCACAATAAGTAGTAAACAGCAACAACAAGCAGTAGGCAGTAAACAGTAAGTAGTGAAGCAGGATGATACACAACATTAATCAACCACAACAGCAACAACAATAAAGAAAAATAGCTAACACAAACAGGAAACCCACTGGGAAGTACCCTCATCCATCCCCTCTGGTCCTAACCAAGAAGAACCACAACCCTCTAGGTAGTGCACTCAGCCTAACCCCTCTAGCTTGGTCATACGAAATTATGAGACTCTCTGGGGAAGCTCACTCAGTCAATTCCCCTTATAGTCTGGGGTAGTCAGGGACTCTCTGTGGAAGATCACACGATCTAACCCTCTTAGCCCCAAGGTCTAGAGACTCTCTAAGGAATCTATCTTAGTCAATTCCTCCTATAGCCTCAGGTATACCACAGACTCTTTGAGGAATCTCACTCAGTCAATTCCTCCTCTAGCCTGGGAAGGTTCTTAAAAAGATTCAAACAAGGTAAGACTCTCGGAGGAAGCTCACTTGGTCTACCCTCCTGTAGTCTATAATATCCAAGACTCTTTGGGAGCTCACTCGGTCCATCCCCTATAGTCTATAATGTCCAAGACTCTCTGAGGAAGCTCTCTCGATCTACCCTCCTGTAGTCTATAATATTTAAGACTCTCTGGGAAGCTTACTCGATCTATCCCTTATAGTCTATAGCACCAGGTTCTCTCAGTCCCATGCCAGTCAGTGCATAATAATTCTATAAGACCAAAGTACACCTATAGAGCTACTTGGCTAACCAAAGAACAACTATAGAGCTACTTGGATAAACAGTCTACAGGGAAACAAACATGTTATGAATTTCACTCCAACCTATAATCACAAGGCATGGAAACAGGTGTAACAGCCAAAGGTAAACAAGACCCAAAGGTTGTAAATAGATCAAAGCATGGGAAAAATATCCAGTCACAACAATTTATCCTCCAACATGATTAGATTACCTCTACACAAGCATACAAGCAAGGCAGAAAAAAAACAAGGACAAAAAGGTAAACACGCAATTCCCCGTTCACAGGTATTGGTGGAATTTGCACATAAAACTCAAAGAATTTGAACGGTAAGGCACAAACCACCTACCTCGATCCTAGGAGATCGATATACTTGAACCACATCGACTGATTCTCCCTTGAACATCGTAGATCTGAGAAAAATACCAAAACGTTCAAACCACGATAACTCGAAAAAGAGGAAGAATTGGAAAACAAGATTCAAGTAGAAGGAAGAACTCACCGCTGTGATTCCAACGCAATCAACGGTGCTCGAATCGGAGAACAGACGGAGGCTCGGGAATCCGGAGAATTTTTGTGGCCGTACGACGTCTCTCGGTCGAACCAGACCTAGAAGAAGACGTTTATGGCGATCGGGTGCGACCCCGGTCTGATTAATGAAAAAACATAAAGTACACGACATGTACTTTTAGAGTACACGACGTGTACTAGGTCTTTTCGTACTCCGCCAAAATCGGCCTCCACGTCACCCCTACACACCGTGTGTGTGGCCCGGACACGACCAGTACACAGCTTCGAGCGCGAAAAGAGTACACGACGTGTACTCAGATTGTACACGGCGTGTACTTCGAAAATTTCCAGAAACAATATTTTTTCTCAAAAACTATAGAAAAATTAAGGACATACCTGAAATAAAGATCCAGGTTCTTACAACATTGGCCACTTGTGGGTCCACTGTGGTCACCTCAGGTGGGTTCTCTTGATACTGATTTATGTCCTCATCAGGGGGGACAACATCATCATTGGGTTTCTGATCATTCACCTCATCAATCCCTTCCTGCTCATTACTGATGTTGACATCAGGTTTTGGGTGACCCTGTTCAGCTATCTTTCTTTGACAACTCACAACATCATTCCCTCTATAGTTTCAAGAGAAACAGATCTTATTACTATTGCATTCAGAAATTAAATGACCAAAAATCTGACAATTGAGGTAGAATTTTGGCTTTCTCTCATATCCTATTTGAAGATTGATACTATCTTCTCTAGTGGTAAAAACAACCTCTTCCACTAAGGTGGTTTCCATATCAACCTCCACTAGAATCCTGGCATAATGTCCAAAGCTAGGATTGGTTGTTTGTTTATCAAGTATTATTGGGTTCCCAATAGAAGAAGCAATATCCCATAATATTTGTGGATGCCAATAAAGCCAACTTAGCTTATGAATGTGTATCCATACCTGGGAAAAGGCGTTCTTCACCAAGATGGGATCGAAGTTACGGTCCCATTCATGAATCCGAAGGAATCCATGGTGCAGAGGAAGAGATCCCAGGCTCCAAGAATGCCTTTTTCATTCATCAGAGGGGAATACCACGTGATAAAATCCTCTCCCCATGGCTGTCATCTTCTAGTCACTGAATCCCCAAATCTCAGCCAGCCTGTTAGTGAGATCATGAAACTTCCAAGGTCGTACCCCTTTTGGAATCACAACCCGAGCAATGATGGAGAATTTACACAATTTTACCCTTTCCTCGACAGCGGCTTGGTTGGCCGATACATGTGGAATCTGGCCTTTCTTTATATCTTGATCATCGTAGATCATGTTTAACGTGTTTAAATTATTTGATCTTGATCTTGAAAGATTTATAGTTCATTCAACCATTGGGTGACTCTTAGCAAATTCTATCACTATTTGGACTTCAACTATGCATAGCACTTGTATCGGCTGTCTAGTTTAAATGGACGCCCTCAAGGAGAAACCTAATGGTAGCTGTTTTTGTTGGTCTCAATGAACTCTCGAGTTCGAGTCTCATAGAGTGTTTCCATGTATTTATTTGTTGTATGATTTTTTATTTGTAATGTAGTCCCTTTCCTCTACATCAATGTCTAGTTTAAATGGATTTATCATCCATTAAATAACTTCTATTGTCTAATATATTTTCTTTGATCATGAAGAGAAATTATTTAGATCAGGATTAGTTATTGATTTAGATGATTTGAAGGACAAATGAAGTGTTCAAGCTGTAGCCCTTGAATACAACATTATGAAGGCTCTTTTGTAGAGTCATTTTTCCATTAAATTCAAAAACCAAGAGAATGTTTATAAAAGTATGTATTTTTTCTGAAGGAGGAATGATATTTTTGAGGGAGAATATTTTTTGTGGATGTATGCTTCTAGAAGTTGTAATTATGGTAGTGAAACTTTAAAGGGAAGATTCTCATCTTTTCTTATCTATTTATATATCATTGGACTATTTCTTAGTGTACTGTGATTATAAAAAAAGTGGAGATTGTTCAGTCATTTTTTCAAATGACATCTTCCAAATTCTTGTTTTGATCACAATATGCTTAATTTATTTCACTAATGTTTAATTAAAGTTTATTTTAGTTGAAAACTTTTATATGTAGAAATAGATCTTCCAAACTATACTCACTCTGAACTTTATATCTTTAGAACCAACATGATACTGTAAAGGAATACAAATACTCCAGAAAGCTGTGAAGCTACATAAAATTAAGTTAAATGGAACAAAAATCTTAAGGCCTCAGAAAGGATTTGATGTTGTAACCATTTATATAAAAAAGGTTCCATGGATATAAAACTTATTGTTTTCGATCTTTGATCAAAGAGGTCCTTAGAACTTGGTATATCTAGGGTATTAATCCTCCTCCCTCTTTGGATAAAAAAAAGAAACTTTGTGATAAGAACTTGGATGTCCTAAATAAAATTTAGGGGTCTTACTTATTATTCATTTGGGACCGTTGTTCTTTTACATTTTGTTCCTTTTTCTTATACCACTTTCTTTATTCAATTTTATTACATTATAATTTCAAATTGAGTTAACATTATAAATTGTCATTTATATTTTATGCTGCAATATAATTGTTTGAAGCCAACATTCAGGTTTATCCAAACCATATTCAATTTAAAGGGTGTTATTCTTTAATAATTATTTAATTATTTTATTTACCACCTCTTGAAGTTGTTTATCTAGGACAATACCCTTGACTATTATATAAAAGGACACCGATCATCTAGTATATGGATATTTTCTATTCAATTCACATATTTGAATGTATAATGAAACTTTAACCATTGTTCAAGACCATTTTCAATATTGAAATTGAAATGTAATTTTATGATATCCAATAGTCAATCTCTAATATCTAGTAATAATATCTCTATCATTCATTTAATACAAAATTAGTTTGGAGGCTCAATAAATAGGGAGATTTGGTGGAAAACTCAATGGTAACCTATGAACAAGACCTTTGAAGATTTTATAATGAATATAGGTGGAGAGGATCCTATATCCACATGTAGGGCTCAAACCTTACAAAGGGTCCATGTTTTTTGGTGCTTACAGTTCAATGAAAAGCTCGCATACACTTTTAACTTAAGCATTCCTAGAAAGGACTCCTAAAGTTTTTGCATTGATCTTTTTACTCATCACACCTTGAGAAGCCTTTAAAGGACACTTGAAGGATCATTACATGTCTCAATAACGAAACTACAAAGCTATATTTTCTATCTATATCAATCTTCTCTCTACTTTTTTGTTTAGTTTACATTATAAATGCCAGTTGTTATTTTAGTTTGTATCATTTTGTTTCACTATGCATGATTAATCTTGCATTATCTAAAACTCCTTATATATTTTTAATTACCCTACCATCATTCTCATAACTTTTGGAAGAAAATATTGAATAATAACTTGATTAGAATTAGGTTTCAAGTATGTTGTTGTATTTTCCTTGTTTTAGGATTGAATGTAAAAAATAATGTTCTAATCAATTATTATTTTAATTATTGTATTTTTAACATCTTGACTTAGGTAGCCTTCTATATAGCTCGAGTCGGTGTGCTTCATACCTCAAGCATGCATCCCCGTATACTAAAGGTTACCAACTATCAACGAGAGTTGAATAATATCTCATGGGGATATTATGCCTTCGATATCATCAAATACAATAACAGGTAAATAACACAACATCCATAATAAATATAATATTAGAGTGTAACATATGAAATTATAGTTATTGGCCTTAAGTAAGGTAACTACCCTATATGGTGGTGAATCAGGGTATACCATTTTCTTTTAAATGACCCTTTCCAACAATCTTTTTCCACTGTTAGTTGGAACACCTCACTCTTTCGTACAAAAAATACGAAATGATAATTAATGTAAAATAGATACACAAACAATTTTTTCTTGGTTCACCTTCACTGGGTAAGTTCAAGGAGTATACAACGATGACGTGCCAATGTACCAAAATCACTAAATGCACTTCTTGTTTACAATGTTTAGATAAGGCTCGTTACCCTTGGTTTATAATGAATCACTTTGAGAACTCATTACTCCCTCACAATTTGAGAACTCATTACTCTCTCAACTGAAGTGTACTCACTGTTCCTTCAGATGATTCTTTGGATGTGTTGAATCAACTTTTTCTACACCACAACTGGTGTGTCATGTGTTGGAGTTGGTGTTCCAGAACCAACTATTTGTAATTTTATTACATGTATATTTGAAGATTTGAATATTAATAAAACATCTTATTACATATTATTTATTGTTCTGTATTTTGTTGATTTAATAATGTCCTAGGGTATCTATCACATTGATAATGTCATAGCAGTTCCCCACTATGATGAGAACCTTGAAGTGATATGGTGATATTCTTAAATATAGTTCTATGATTAGATATCATATTATGATAGAGAACATAGAATGCATACTGTTAGGTGTGAGTACTCGTAAACTGATGGGACTTCTTCTCATTAAGTTCACACTTAGTAATCTCTAATACGTGAGATTATGAGAACAGACCCGCTTGTAGGAATTCTGCATGTTTTGGTATCATTGGATATTCTTATCTAAGAGTGTGTGTAATGATCCTTATACTTTAAGATTATTATTAATACATGTTACGACTCGAGCACTTAGATGTATTTCGTAAACCATGACGATGATAGTTCATGGTGATGTTGGATACAATGGGTGTGTCATAACTGACATGTTATTAATGGATAAAGTATTTTTCCCTTCTATATTTATGGAAGTTGATATCTTATCTCTTTGATTGGAATTTAACCGTCACATTAAATTCAATGGTCATGGTGTAATGATGAGTTTATTTCAGATAGTCAAAAAAAGACGTATCAAGTATATAGGTTGATGACATAGATGTGCAACCTGCTTGATGCGATATTGTGACAAAGAGATTATATTACACAATGATCATTTGTATGTGGTTGTTGATGTTGTGACATTAAGTTCTTTCTCTTCGGTGTTTCAACCCATTGCTAGACAATAATCTTTGACTTTAGGCAATACCGCCTAATGACAACGAGAAATAATCCTAAAGGGTCACACACTAAATGTTTCTGTTGATCTATTTAAATTTAATTAGGTGAATTAATATCATTCTCAAGATAGAGGAATAATTTTATTCATGTTTTATTGGTCACAAATATTTTATTGAATATTTAATAAATATTTATTTTTGGGTTTGTGGATAAATTATTTATTCAATAAATACCGAGGAGTTCAAACAGATCAAGATTGTGTCCAATGATAAATATTAATTTTCAAGACTGTAAAATAATAGTTATCATTGCGCCAGTTACCACATGCCATAAAATAATAATAACAATAATATTTTTATATGACATGAGGTTTGTTAATAATTATTATATTATTTAAGGGTCAATACACAATTAAATTATAATACAAACTATAGATATATAAATTGATGATTATGTTTATTGTGTAGGGTTAATTGAGAATTGAGAATCATTGCACACAACAGACTTCTCTATCGAATTCCTCATTCCATCCTTCTCTCAAGAATGATAAGATCTAAAGATAATTCCTTCAAACTTGAAGGATCTTGTGAAATCAAGACAAAAAACACAATATTATGGATTCACCATGCAAGCACTCAGAAATCAATTAGTATCATTCATAGATTAAAGAAGCATGTGTGGATCATCGCTAGAGAGATTCCTCACTCGGATCCTTACTACGCAAGGAAGATAATCCAGAAAGGGAATTTTTGGAAGATCAACATATACATCAAAGAAAGATCCTAAAATGATTTTTTCTTCAGATCTAATTAAATTAATTATAAGTTTAATGTGAAATGATCCTCTCTGGGTTATAGGTTTTCTCTATGTCAATATTCAATGGGAAAAATTTCGTTGGTCATGATGTTTACATCATGTACTCTTTGTGAATGAACCATCAAATCGATAAAAACTTTATGGTTTATTCTCCCACCAAGGCGCATCTACTGTGCTTGGAACCTTCAAGTCGTTTCAGATGTGTCACATTTTAAAATTTTAATTATTTATTTGATTGTTGATCTATATATATAATAGTGGTTAAATTTTCATTTCAATAATTATTCATTTTTTAATACATTTTTAATTAACATGATTTCAACATTTTAATTATTATTGTTCATGTTTTAATTTTCGTAATGAATTAAGAACAGATGAAGAATGACCGGAGATGCCATTGACAAGTGCCAAAGATTATGGTCGGATAGTATGGGATTACACGACGTGTAGCTAGAGTACATGCCAAGTACCCAAGTGCATTGCGTTTGGTCGTGTCGCAGGATACACAACACGCCGAATATTAATTACACATGGTGCATTTATTTCACACCGCATGTTTACTAGGCCAACCTGTCACAAAACTTGTCAGATTACAAGGCATGTAGCTGGCGTACATTTCATGTAGTCTACATAATTTAGCGGCAAAATCCGTACTAACCGTGTGGTCAAATACACTATTAAAACCACGTGATACTAATAGGCTAGAGCAATAATGACATACACAATATGTAACCACCATACACAGTGTGTAGTTCACTATTTATTATGTTTGAAGTACACGTTGAGTCATTCCTGTAGAGTCAATAAAGTTTCCTTATGACTTTTCCATTCCTTCATGTTTAAGGAGATTGTTGAGTTAATAAGGATTCCTTATGACTTTACCATTTCTTCATGTTTATAAAATTAGAAACACCTTATATTAAGGAAAATTTCATTTACCCTATGTTTTACTTTCATAAGGAAAATTTTCCTTTCCCAAGGAAATTTATCCTTATAATGTTTTTCATTGTTCATTTTGTCTCTAAGTATAAAATTCGGTTTCATATCTAAAAATCTCGGATTCTTATAATAATTAGATATAGAGAATTCTGTTTTCAGGATCTGAATTCAGGTTCCGAGTTCTCTGAGTTCAAACTACGAACTCTTCAGAGTTATGAATCTGAATTCTCTAAATTCAGACTCCAAACTCTTTTGAGTTCTAACTCTGAGTTCTCTGAATTTAGACTCCAAAATCTTCTGAGTTCTGACTCTGAGTACTATGAATTCATACTTCGAACTCTGATGAGTTCTGACTCCGAGTTCTCTGAATTCAGACTCTGAACTCTTATGAGTTCGGAATCCGAGTTCTCTAAATTCAGACTCTGAACTATTCTGAGTTATGACTCCGAGTTCTTTGAATTTAGACTTCGAACTCTTCTGAGTTCTGACTCTGAGTTCTCTGAATTCAGACACCGAACTTTTATGAGTTCAGGTTCTGAGTTCTCTGAATTCAGACTCTGAACTCTTATGAGTTCAGGTTTCAAATTCTTATGAATTCAGACTCCGAATTTCCTTAAAATTCAAACTCCAAATTCTATAGAATTCTAACTCTGAATTCTTCTGATAAATAGAATCTGAATATCCATGTATTATAGACTCCTAATAGTTTTTGGGTAGACTCTGAACTTTCATTTTTACTTACATTTTGAAAAATGAATTTGGTTAAGTAAGCCTATTTTTGCTTACTCATGTTTTGATTATAAAACTATGTCATGCATTTAGTTACTAACTAACAGTTGTTTGAGTGACACGTGTACAGGTCCCTCCAAAATTCAAGGAAAAATATGACCGTTGGAGGAGGGATCCGACCATTGAAGATGTGCCTATAAATAGGATCTCCTTTGAAAGAGCTCAAAAAAACTTTGATGAATAGTTCTACATCTCTAGAGATTACATGTTGCTGAATTGATTTCTAGATAGAGACTTTCATGCTTTGTGCATACTGAACACCTTATTCCGAATTGCTTTGTGTGACTCTGAATGTTGGTGAGTACATTTGAGGGCTTCCATAGATAGGAAGAGAGATATGCCGACTGCCTTGAAGTTGAGGGCTTCTGAGGATAGAAAGATAGAGGTGATGACTACCTTGAAGTTGAGGGCTTGCGGGGATAGCAAGACAGATTCCGATCTTCATATCGAGGGCTTAACCTGGTGTGGGTAAGACAAAATTTCTTGAAAGTATAAATCAAGGTACCTTTATCCAAGGTTGTTGGATACCCTTCTCTTTGGGATAAAATATTTACTACTTGTTACTTGTATTGTTTCAAGTTTTCCACTACATTTTGATTGTTGAGGAAAGTATAACCATCTTATACTTCCTTATACTTGTACTCTGATTTAGTGAGATTCTATATGCTTTAAGGTAGAATCTTTATCTTTGTAAACTTCTGTTAAGTTTCATTTCCAGAACTACTTTTCTGGAATTACATTCTCGGAATCATATTTCTGGAATCAAGAAAGTTAGTAGAACTTATAGGTTTTTTGAATTTACCTTGTTTAACCTTGTTAAACAATATAAAGGTTTCTAACCAACTTTAAAAGTTCCCAAAGAATTTTTAAAGTATACAATTCACCCCCTCTGGTATATTGAGTATCTACATCATTATTTTGATCCTCAAGTTGGTATCATTGGGGAATATCACACTTCATACCAACCTAACAATTGGTATCAGAGGTTGGCTACCTCATACTCTGAATCAATCTAACAATTGGTATAAGAGCATTGGTCCAATCTGAATTAATCTCACGATTAGATTCAGAAGAGAATTCATATTCTTCTTTATTTTCGGAATCATATTTTCGAACTCACAAGTATGGATTCATATTTTTCTTAGAGATACTCTTGTTCTATATTTTCCTTTCTTAGGATATTCTTATCCTTGTTTACAAACTTTTATTACTGACAAATTTGTGTGGAAATGATTTTCTCTTAAGATGAATGGAATGAACGTTGGTTCCATAGACAACTTAAATCCTATTGGACCACCTATTTTTGATGGGAATGATTATGAATATTGTAGAGATCGTATGAAGACTTTCATTATCAATACTAGAGTAGACAACTTTGTTATGCTTACTGGAGGATATAAAATCCCTGATAAGGAAGTTAGTACTTTCACAAACCAAGAAAAATATGAATATCAACTGAATTATAAGGTACACAATACATTTTTTTGTTATATGACTAGAAATATATATAGCCAAATTTCATCTTGTGAAGCAAAAAATTGTATATGGAAGAAGCTTGAAGTTACTCACTTTGGAACTTCCAAAGTTATTGAAACTAGAAGAGCCATGCTCAGAGCTGAATATCATGGTTTCTTCTTTCCTTATGGAGAACCCATTTGTAAGGTGCAACAAAGATTCACGACTATTGTTAATATTTTACAATCTATGGGTGAGAAATTATTAGATGATGAAACTCTTGTGGATAAGATTATAGACATCATGCCCAATGAGTGGGAATCCAAGAGAACAACTATAGATGAGAATAGGAAGGTTACTCATATTTATCTTGATGAAATTTTTGGAAATCTTCTTCAACATGGGACTAGAATGAAGAGAGATGATGATAATGTTAAAAAGAAGAATGGGAATAGCAGTTTTGCTTTTAAAAAAACTTCAAATCATATGAAATCCAAGACTCCTAAGAGAGTTAAATGATCTAAATCTAATAAGGTTGTTATACAATCTGAATCTAGTGGAAGTGAATCTCCAGAAAATGAACTAGCCAATCTTGCTCGAAGGATGAACAAGATTGTTGGACAGAAGAACTTTCAATCCAGATACAAGAATAAATAAAGGAAAGACAAGAAAGACTTATAAGTCACATGTTATGAATGCAAGAGAGCTGGACATATAATGCCTGATTGTCTTATGCTTAAGAGAAAAGAAAGAAAGGAAAATCATTCTAAAAGAAATAGAAATAATTACTTAAAAGATAAAGCTAAGAATGTTTTGAAAGCTAATGACACCTAGAGTGCCAGTGGTGGAGACTCTTTAGATGAATCATTAGATTACGAATCTTCTAGACAGAAGAATCTTGGTTTAATAACTAGACTACCTATTGAAAATCACTGTCTAATGGCTAAGGTACACAATACAGAATCAATGACCAATGTATCTTTAAATTCTAATTATAGTAATGATAAATATTATAACTCTTAAGATAAAGAATCTTCTTCTGATGAATATAATACTTTACTTACCTATGAATAAGTTTCTAGGTTTTCTAAGCTTCTAGAGAATGAGAATTAAAAACTCAAGAAAAAGCTTGATAAGGAAAATTCTAGGAATACTATTCTTACTAAGGAAATATCAGATCTTTCTAAAGACCTTGATAAGAAAACCCTTGATTTTGAAAGTATTTCAAAAAAACCTTGAGGAAGTTAATTCTGAGAAGGATAAACTTTCTAAGGATCTAGAAAATGTAATTTCTAAGAAAAATGATTTCGAGCCTATCTCTAGTTCTAAAACTAATATTTTGGAAGACAAGAACTTAGTTATTAAACTAAAGTCAGAGATATTTTCCTTGAGGAAGTGTTTTTCAAACTTTACCTTATTTAAAGAAAATTTTGATAAGATGTATTCTCAAATCCGACCTCTAAGGAATAATTCTGGATTTAGTTATACTGGTTATAAACCGATTTTTAGTAAGAATTATTTTGTTCCTCAAAGTGCTCTTTTCTGTACTAAGTGTCAGTGTGGTGGGCATTGGGTAAGAAATTGTCCCTTAAACAGAAATCAGTCTTTAGGATTTCATAAAGATTATTTTTTCTAAGAAAATGTGGGTGCCTAAAATTTTTCTTTCTAAAATTTCCGAATCCAAGTAAGTCTGGGTTCCTAAAATATAACTCTTTTATTTTCAGGTTAATAAAGAAAGTACCAATAGAAATACATGGTACATGGATAGTGGATTTTCCCTACATATGACTGGTAACAAAAACTTCTTTGAAAATATTATCAAGATTAAAGGAGGAAAAGTAACTTTCAAAGATAATGCTCAGGGAGAAATTATTGGTATAGGTAACATTGTTCTTCTTGGAAAAACTTTGATTTTAAATGTTTTATTTATTAAGGGTCTTAAGCACAACCTCGTTAGAATAATTCAATTATGTGATGAAGGTTACCTTGTGAATTTTAGGAATGACGAGTTCTTAGTACACAATTCCATGTAAGAGTTTATTTTTTCTGCCAATAGGTAATAGAATGTTTACACACTCATAGAATATAGTATGAGTTTTACCAAAACACAAATTTTGTGTGATAATACCAGTGCCATTTCCCTAAGTAAAAACTCTGCACATCACTCTCGTGCAAAACACATAGATATTAGGCATCAATTTCTTAGGGATCACACACAAAAAGGGGATATCATTCTTCAATTTATAGGAATACAAGATCAACTTGCTGATATTTTCACAAAATCTTTACCCTTAGAGAGATTTGAATACATTAAATATAAGTTAGGAATGATAACCATAAGGTAATATTCCTTGTTAACTTTCTATTGAAACCAATCTCCTTATAGTAATAAACTCCTTTTCATAGGGGGAGTACATTTTCTTGTTAGTTTTTTCAAAACTTTTGTAATAGAAATTTTTGTAGTCAGATTTTTCAAAATCTTTCATAATGGAAATTTTCATAATAAAGATTTTATAAATTTTCGTAATGAATATTTTCAAAATTTTCGTAATAAAGATTTTCTAAATTTTCGTAATGAAGATTTTCTAAATTTTTATAAGGAATATTTTCTAAGTTTTCATAATGAATATTTTTTAAATTTTCATAATGAATATTTTATAATTTTTTCGTAATGAAGATTTTCTAAAAAAATTCATAGTCAGTTTTTCAAAAAATTTCGTAATCTAATTTTCAGAATCTAAATTTCTTCAAGAAGAATTTTTCCTCACTATGAATAATCTTCCTAGTAATCTGAAAGATATGTTTCCTTTCTTGAGTTTTCATAATCATTCTTTACTTTTTGGTATTTTATTTTGTTTTTAAATTTTTTAGATTCTCTTTTCCTTAAATCTGAATGTTTCTATTTAAAACCTCAAAAGATCATATTCTGTCAAAATTTCTTTGCGGCTATTTTTTTTTCAACCGTTAGATTTGATTAGAAAGTTTTTTTACCCATTAGATTGAGTTTAGAAGATGAACCGTCACCTCAAATCCTTATATAAAGATCCCCCAAATGGTTGTCCCACATCGATTCCAAATCTTGTACATGCTGAAGCTCTGCCCTTCTACTTAAGCCCGTTCCGAACTTCTCAGAACTTGCTCAAATTCGAATGTTTGTTGAGGAATCTTCTTAGAAAGACATGTCAACTTTCAAGCCAATCTCGGAGTGGCAGTTTTATAGGGAAATGTTGGTGCATCCAAACTTCTTCACCAAGTATGATTTTATAATCTCGAAAAACATCAAGCTCAATGGATGGGAGAGTGCTTGCGTATCAAAGCCAGGAGCTCAATATTTAGTGTATCCGGGTCTGCTAGTTGAATTCTATGAAACAGTAAGCTTTTTCAAGGAAGAAGGCATGGAAAAATTCTCTTTCAAAATATATGGGAAGACTTATTCTCTCTTGTACACCAATGTTGCAAATTTTATTGGAGTTCCGTATGAAGGAGAAGCTGAATTTTGTTCTCATAAGTTTCCAGATGTTCATGAAGTTTTGTTAAGGTGAAAGCTATGTAATTCCTCATTATTACAAATTTTAAGACTTTGAAGATTGTTCACCTAACTACAAATTTCCAGATTCTCGAATTTTGGGTTCAAGGATTCATCATTCCAAGGAAAGTGGATAAGTATACCTTGAAGAAGAGTGACATGTACATCTTGGATTTCTTGGTGAATCTAAGAAAAATTAACCTGATCAAGCATATTCTGATTACGATTGAGAATATAAAGAATGGTAATCTAAAGGCTCAGATCATCATGTTTCTATCCATTCTTTCGAAGCTGATTGTTCGGTGCTTGGATTCTTTCAATATCCCTTGTAGTTCAAAACCAAGGAATTGCAAAGTCATGCTGGTTAGTGATGATACTTTGAGAAGGATGAATGTTAAATTTTCTAAAGAATCCGAATAATTTTATGACTTTCCTGGGGAAGAATTTGAATCTATCTCAAAGAAATAGAAGGTTTCTAAGACCTCTAAGAAGGGTGTAAAGAATAGGAAAGTGAAGGAAGTAAAAGAGAAGGAAAAAACTCCAGCAACCAAGGAAACCCAATCCACACCTCCAAAGCATAAGAAGAAAAAAAGCATATCCGGATGAGGTAGTAGCTAAGTGGAGGGAAGACAAGAAGAATATAAAATAAGGGGATCCCAAGTTTGGACTAGACCCTACTGAAGCAAAATCTCTAAAGGAGAAGACAGTTGAGTATCTAGAAAGGGAAGAGAAAGAAAAGAAACAAAAGAAGAAAACGGCTGAAGCAGAGATTGTGCAATCACTTATGAAGGATGCTGAGAGAGCTTCTAAAAATATTCCAGTACCAGAATCCTTCTTGGTAGAAGCATTACCTGAGACTCTGGGGAAGAAGTATGTGACTCTGGAAAAAGCTAAATAAAAAGAAGTTGAAGTAGTAAAAGCTGTTGAAGAAGAAGAAGAAAGTAGTGGTGACACCGAAGATCTCATTAAGCAAGTTGAGGATTTTCATGAGTAGTAAAGACCTTTAGAAAAATTATCAATCCAAACTTCTCAAGACTAATCATCAAATCTTTCTACTCCTGGAAAAGATGAAGAGAAAGATGAAGAAGAAGTGAATAAGCTGTTTGAAGAAGAATGTTCTAATCATGATTTCATTCATTTAGAAGAT
Organism: Viscum album; assembly: GCA_963277665.1. Taxonomy (NCBI): domain Eukaryota; kingdom Viridiplantae; phylum Streptophyta; class Magnoliopsida; order Santalales; family Viscaceae; genus Viscum; species Viscum album. Next base: position 1,245,736,842 of record OY728153.1, read on the forward strand.
GCTAAGGTAGGAGTTGAGAAGGTAAAGGTTGATGAAGATAGAGTTTTTCAACTATCTAATAGTGAACATGAATCTCCATATGATGAATCCATTCCAAAACCAGATAAGGGAAAACAGGTGGTTGTTGATACACTTAGTAAAGTTGTTGTGAAAAAGAAGGAAGCTGGTGGATCATCGAAGAGAAAGACAGTTGAGCTAGAGAAAGAAGCCTCACCAAGAAAAGTTTCAGATTAGGAATCATCCTCCCTTGGAAATTATTTCGTTGTTTAGTCATTGAAGAATCTTGTTGGGACCATTCCGATATTTCCAAGTATTGACTCGAGATGCCAGATGCTCCAACACACCCTAAATCAAAAGTTGGATTCAGTATCCATGGTTATGGATAAGTGTGTAAAACTGGAGGCAGATTTCAAGACTTTTCTCATAGGCTACAAGGATCACAATAGATCTTGCAAGAATATAACTAGTTGGTCAAAGAAAACTATTAAAGAGATGGGAATCCTTGATGAATTTCAAGAAAGTGTCAAGGATTTTTTTGACACCGAAGATGGGAAGATCAAGGATATCACAAATCAATTTAAGGAAAAGATAACTCTTGAGCAGAATACTCAGATGCAAGAAGTAAAAGATCTGAATGGAAAGCTATACACAGTTGTCCAAAGTTGGAAGAGAGAAAGGGATCTCCGGATTGAAATTGAAGAAAAGCTTGCTAAGCAAGATGAACTGTTGAAGGCTCAGGTAGAGGCTCTCAAGGATCAACAAGAAAAAATAAAAACCTTAGAGAAGAATTCAGAAGATCAGGATCATCTTCTTAAATGAGCAGAGGAAGATCATAAGGAGCTCAAAAAGTTGAAAACAATAGTGAAGAAGTTGATGCCCAAGGAAAAGGAAGGATAACTTAGTTTAATTTTTCTAATATTAATGAAATTTTGGTTGCTCATTTTTGTTTGGATGTTTGTACTAATATTTTAGGTACCATATTTACTTTTCTATTCCCTGTATTTCTTTTTGAAAATCACAAAGGGGGAGAAAGGAAAAATAATTCTAAGAAAAGAAGAAATTTTCCTAAGTAAGGGGGAGTGTTCATCTAAAAGGGAGTTCTTATACAAGAATATTTCCGTAAGCAATAAAATTACTAAGTCTCATTCCGAAAATCTATAATACGATCCTTAGTGTGTCCAAAGCCTAAGGGGGAATTAGTTGTATTTATTATTGCCCATGTGATAAGTGAGATAAGTTTTGTATTCAAAGTCTAGGAAAATATTTTCCAAGTCCTTATATTCTTTTTTGAAAGGATGTTTGTACTTTCCAAAAAGAGGGATATTGTTGAGTCAATAAGGCTTCCTTATGAATTTTCTATTCTTTCATGTTTAAGGAGATTTTTGAGTCAATAAGGTTTCCTTATGACTTTACCATTTCTTCATGTTTTTAAAATCACAAACACCTTATCTTAAGGAAAATTTCATTTACCCTATGTTTTACATTCATAAGGAAAATTTTCCCTTCCCAAGGAAATTTATCCATACCATGTTTTTCATTGTTCATCTTGTATTTAAGTATAAAATTCAGTTTCATATCTAAAAACCTAGGATTATTATAATAATTAGATATAGAGCATTCTGTTTTCAGGATCTGAATTCAGGTTCTGAGTTCTCTAAGTTCAGACTCCGAACTCTTCTGAGTTCTGACTCCAAGTTCTCTAAATTCAGACTCTAAACTCTTCTAAGTTCTGACTCTGAGTTCTCTAAATTCAGACTCCGAACTCTTCTGAGTTCTAACTCCTAGTTCTTTGAATTCAAAATCTAAACACTTATGAGTTCTGACTTTGAGTTCTCTGAATTCAGACTCCGAACTCTTTTGAGTTCTGACTCTGAGTTCTCTGAATTCAGACTCCGAACTCTTCTAAGTTCTGACTCTAAGTTCTCTGAATTCAAACTTTGAACTCTTCTGAGTTCCGAATCTGAGTTCTCTAAATTCATACACCGAAATTTTATGAGTTCAGGTTCCGAGTTCTCTGAATTCATACTCCGAACTCTTATGAGTTTAGGTTTCAAATTCTTATTAATTTAGACTCCGAATTTCCTTAAAATTCAGACTCTGAATTCTATATAATTCTAACTCTGAATTCTTCTAATAAACAAAATATGAATATCCATGTATTATAGACTCCGAATAATTTTTTGGTAGAATCCGAAATTTCATTTTTTCTTACATTCCGAAAAATTAATTTGGTTAAGTAACCCTATTTTTTCTTACTCATGTTTTGATTATAAAACGATGTCGTGCATTCATTTACTTACTAACCATTTTTTGAGTGAAACGTATACAGGTCCCTCCGAAATTTAAGGAAAAATATGACCGTTGGAGGAGGGAGCCAACCATTGAAGATGTACCTATAAATAGGAGCTCATTCTATAGCATCCCACCTTTTTATCACAAAAACTTTCATTACATTTTACAAAACCGAGGATCTTTAAGGTTTAGTGTCTTGGAAACCAGGAACTTAATACATGAAACAAAAAAAAAAACATTTTTCTTAAACACTTGAAAGGCTTCTCCTTATGTTCATCCTAGGTTCATTACTGCATCTCATAACCTGGGGACATACATCAAAATAAAGGGTGAGTAGAAGGCCCAGTAAGGGAAACAAGGGGAAACATTTAACATGTGAACTTGAGATACATCAACAATGTCATGAAAAGAACTTTAAGGCATGAGAAAGAAATCATGTGGAATATCATAATAAAAATAACATTTTTCATAACTTGAAGATGTGGCTGCAACATTTAATATTGACAATCATTTTGTTTCACCAAGGTCCATCCCCAAGGTGTCATTAAAAATTACCAAGGTTATTTACCAAGGTATCAGTCTAAAAAGTCATCTCTAGAGATTAAGTATTTACCCAATGCATTGGAGCGCTATCTGGGCGCACCCTTGAAATGTCTTTATTATCATGTGAGCCACATATATCTTCGTCAATCATTTAATAAACAACCCATATAGCATAAAATAAATGGGTTTCATTTCATAATCATAACGTTTTAAAAACTGCTTTAAAGACATGATCTTTATGTCACTTTAAACCCACAGAAAAGGGAAAGAGGGTTTCATGTATGTAAATCCCAGAATTTAAAATAGAACATTTTGATATATATGTGAATACCCCTATAGAAATAAGAGATTTGAGTATTCACTTTATAACATAAAATAATTTTGAGAAAAGAGAGAGACATTTTGAGATGAAAATTCTGCAGCATAATGGCTATGTTTCGGGGTTTTTAGAGAACATTGAAAAGAGAGGGGGAATGGGTCAAACAATCATAAATGACCCATAAAACAGTATAGGGACGGAATAAGAAGGATATATGAACATGGTGAAGCAATTTCAATGACATACCATTTGAAATGAAAACGTGGAAGGAAGACAAAAATAAGATTTCTCTTATGAAAATCCGGCAGCCTAACTGCGTTACATAAACTTCAACAAAAAATCAATTGATGAGATCAAATAGGGTCTCTAATAATATGAACATAAAAGATCAGTATGATAGATATAGAGATCATACCCCAACATAATAAAAAGGAACTTGCAAGACTTGACATGGAATTAGAACTTTAAAAAGGGAGAAAGGTGCAAGGACCACTTAAAAATTCAGCAGCCTAACGATGCCACTTAAACTTCCAAATACTGAATTGAAGAGATCAAATGGGGTATCTCATCATATGTTCATAAAAGATCAGTATGATAGATATAGAGATCATACCCCAACATAAAAAAAAGGAACTTTAAAGAATTGACATGAAAGTAGAACTTCAAAATGAGAAGGGTGAAGAACCACTTAAAAATTCGGCAGCCTAACGGCGCCACTTAAAACTTCAAAATACTGAATTGAAGAGATAAAATGGGGTCTCTCATAATATTATAATAAAAGATCAGTATGATAGATATAGAGATCATACCCCAACATAACAAAAAGGAACTTTAAATAATTGACATGAAAGTAGAACTTCAAAATGAGAAGGGTGAAGAACCACTTAAAAATTCGGCAGCCTAACGATGCCACTTAAAATTTCAAAATACTGAATTGAAGAGATAAAATGGGGTATCTCATCATATGGTCATAAAAGATCAGTATGATAGATATAGATATCATACCCCAACATAACAAAAAGGAACTTTAAAGAATTGACATGAAAGTAGAACTTCAAATCGAGAAGGGTGAAGAACCACTTAAAAATTCGGCAGCCTAACAACGCCACTTAAAACTTCAAAATACTAAATTGAATAGATCAAATGGGGTCTCTCATCATATGATCATAAAAGATAAGTATGATAAATTTAGATATCATACCCCAACATAATAAAAAGGAACTTGAAATACTTTACATGAAAATAGATCTTGAAAAATGAGAAGGGAGAAAGAATCTGTTACAAAACTTTCGGCAGCCTAACAGCGCCACTTAAAAATTCATAAAACGAAATAATGAGAGTAAGATGGGATCTCTAATTATTTGAACATGAAAAGGGAAGTAAGAGGAGTATAAAATAACACCCTTTAACATAAGAACATGGAGCATAAAAGAAACTACATAAAAGAGATTTCTTGAAAAGAAAGAGAGAGATCAGATCCCTTACCTTAAAACGTAACTCTTAAAACTCAAAGGTTTAGACCTTGAGGGGTTGGGGGAACCTTGGGAGGACTCCTTGGGAGGTAAGGAGACCAGAACTTCGTTGAGGATGGTTTTGGAGTCGAAAATATGAGAGAAGGGCTTGGTATTTATTGGAAAAGTGAGGGGACAAGGCATTAATGGTCAAGGGACACCTCAAAAGTGGTTTTCTCAAAAGGATGGGACCTCCCATGGTACTTCCCATAGTGTTAGGCCACATGAGGACCCCCACACAATAATTCATCCTCTTTAGTCGAACATACTTTAAAATATCTCATGACATCATCATGACACAGTTCTGATGTCATTAAACATACCGAAACCCTAAAACTGTATTTTTACTATTCACTAAAAATTCAACTTTCTCAGAAAAATCCCAAAATTTCAACTTAACCAAATATCAATGCTCTGATTTCAAAAATGAACTCCATTTTATAAAAATAATTTTCTAAATATTTTTAATTTATTTTTTAAATAAATACACTATTCACCAAAAATTCATTTTTTTAGAAAAATCCCCCAAAATTACCTTAACATAATATCGATGCTCTGAGTTCAAAAATGAAATCCATTTTATAAAAATAATCTTCTAAATATTTTAAATTTAATTTTTAATTAAGAAAACACTATTCACCTGAAAAAACTAATACTTGAATAATAATTTATGAAACCGTTTTTAACCATTTTATTGAATCACATTACTTAATCAAGGTGCCTAGATTATATTAATACTTTCTTTAAGTGAGATTACTAATCCATTTGGTCACATTACTAATCCTAAGAATAAAATCACTATTCATAATTTACTATTCATCAAAAATTAAGTTGATCTTATTAGACTCTAAATTCTGTACTGAACATATTTGTAGAAAACCATTTTTTGAAAATCATTACACATTTTTATTTATTTAAGGTTTACATAAACATTTTTAAAATATCGTTTCTCTAAAATTCATCAAAAATATGCATACTATATTTATCCGGACATTTGAAAATTCATAAACTTCATCATAAAAAGAAATCCCAGTTTTTATTTAAAACAAAGGATTACACAAGGCAGTTACGGTCTCCTTACATAACCCCTTATCACACCAGCATAGGACCTAAGTGTAAGGTGTGCTAAGGTGAGAGAATCCGAGGGAGGCTCGGCCAACATTGCACGAGTAGTAATTTCTATCAGTTTGAACTTCCCACGAAGGCGATCCCGTTCTAGCTTCACACGATGAAGTTCAGCTTGGGTTTGGTCCAGAGCAAAGCCCAGTGGTGCTACCTTCTTCCCAAGTTCTGTTAGATGGGCTTCGATCGGCCCAAGACTATTGGGTGAGGCCATCGAATCTTCTTTCTATATTAATTAACCAATATTTCTTGTATTTAGAGAAAATAGTCAAAACATTTAGTTTCCAGCGATCATATTGACCAATGGTCAAATAATAGTCAAAACCCAACAGTATCATTTTAATTATACTCATGTTATCAAATGAAACATTTTTGTTGAGTATAAAAATAAAATAAAATAACACATAAAATTAGGAAACAATATTTATTTAAAATTTCGGGTCGTTACACATTCGAAAGAGCTCAAAAAAACTTTGATGAATAGTTTTATGACTCTAGAGATTACATGATGCTGAAGTGATTTCTAGAGAGAGACTTTTATGCTTTGTGCATACTAAACACCTTGTTTAGAATTGATTCGTGCGACTCTGAATGTTGCTGATTACATTCAAGGGCTTCTAGGGATAGGAAGATAGAGGTTCCGACTACCTTGAAGTTGAGGGCTTCCGGGGATAGGAAGACAGAGGTGCCGACTACATTGAAGTTGAGGGCTTGCAAGGATAGCAAGACAGATTCCGATATTCATATTGAGGGTTTACTCTGGTGTGGGTAATACATACTTTCTTGAAAGTATAAATCAAGGGACCTTTATCCAAGGTTATTGGATACCCTTATCTTTGGGTTAAAAGATTTACTACTTGTTACTTGTATTGTTTCAAGTTTTCCATTTCATTTTGTTTGTTAAGGAAAGTATAACCATCTTATACTTCCTTATACTTGTACTCTGATTTAGTAAGATTCTATACACTTTAAGGTAGAATATTTATCTTTGTAAACTTCTGTTAAGTTTCATTTCAAGAACTAATTTTCCAGAATTACATTCTCGGAATAATATTTCTGGAATCAAGCAAGTTAGTAGAACTTAGACATTTTGTGAATTTACCTTGTTTAACCTTGTTAAACAATAGAAAGGTTTCTAACCAACTTTAAAAGTTACAAAAGAATTTTTAAATTATAAAATTCACCCCCTCTTTTATATTGAGTATCTACATCATTATTTTGATCCTCAAGTTGGTATCATTAGAGAATATCACACTCCATACCAACCTAACAATTTGTATCAGAGGTTGGATACCTCATACTCTGAATCAATCTAACAATTCAGTGAGTCGAGCAGACACACAATAAGCAGAAGACATGATGTATAGCTAGAGTACACGTCGTGTGGTCCCACATCTGAAGAACACACCGAGTCTTTCAATGGGTTATGCAGACACATGACAAGCATGATACACGATATGTAGCTGGCTTGTACATTTTGTGTAGTCTAGCTAAGGTATACACCAAAGCCCCGAGCGTTTATCCCAAGTACATGACAACCAAGATACATGGCGTGTAGCTCGTAATTACATGTCGTGTAGTACCCCAATAATGGATAGAATTAAATTACATTAAACTACTAACTATAACATTAAAATATTATTATATATATTGGCACCAGATATGTTTGAAAATTTAATAAATGTCTTAAAGAATTATTAAATTCTCAGTTAATCTATTATAATTATTTGTAATTGTTGGTTCTGTCATTTATTTTTCATAAATTCATTTATGATGGATATCTCTAAGAGAACTTGTAGTCATTATGATAAAAGTGAATCAATTAATTAATTAATGAAATCATGTTTATCTTAATAATAATGAACAAATAGAACTGAATGTTATCCAGTGTACTTTTGTGAAACTGTTGCATGTATGACTATTCATGAGCTTAGACAAGACCCGTGTATGAATTGGTTTCTTTAATTTAATTTATTACATGGTTTTACAATTATTAATTATTAAATTAAATATGATTGCATGTGAGTCATCTCTCCCTCATTTATTATGTAGGATCTATGTGTACAAGTGATTTATATAATTCCCCTTAACCAATCCTTTGGTTCCCCTCATATGCATGTGAGTTATGATGCATATAATAAATAGAGAATCCCAAGGTGTGTGGAGGTGGTTCAAGATGAAACTGAGATGATGCCGACCCATGTGATTCACAGATGGATTTGTGGAATGCTGTAACTCATGAAAAGACCGACATAAAGAGTTATTCCCCTAGGGTCATAGGATGATTTATTATCCCATCAATAAATCAAATATTAGATAAGATCATGAATATGTTATTTATTTATTTATTTATTTCTATATCATTCATTATTTATTTTATGGATGCAAGACATTGATCATATAAATAAATGAATTAATGTGTAAATATGGAATATAAATAAATGTAAAATGCATTAATGTTTTATCAAAACATGGATAATCACTTAAGTAAATTCTATTTAATATTAATAAAACATGTAAAAGATAAAATAAGGAATCTATAATAAATAAAATTCCTCAAGTTAATATTAAGTCATTAAGCCTTCCATTTTCTGAATTAAGATGAACCCTTCGTTAAAGTTTTCATCCGGCTTATGTCAGGGGAACTTTTAATTATCGGGACGTCTTAACTAATATAGTGGGTTGACTTAACCGAATCTTTATTGGTTTTAACATACTTTGTTTGTTCAATAAAAATTTGGTGTCAAGTGTTGAGAAAATTTGAGTTAGGATTTCTAGATTGGGGAGTTCACTTAACTGATCAAGGAGCTGCATGCCTACAGTTGGAAAGACCACCTACCTAAATACTTTCTTGTAATTTTCATGGACTATATCTGGATTATAAGAAAGAAAATATGTATTCTTTCTGCTATAATTTTTACAGTGACGATACATTCTAAGTTCGATGGTGAGGGCCGTTGATACTTGATAAAATGGTTGGAGACTTAATAAAATAAATTAATATTTATCACATAATTTTTAATCAATAAAAATTAATAATAAAATGATCTTTTATAATTATAGAAAAATGAAAAGTTTATCACTGACATTATCCTTTCGATCAATATTAGAGAAAGACCATCTCCTCCCTGGCAGTAACATCCAGGAGTGGTACAGAAGCCTTCAAGTTGTGTTTTGGCATGAACAGAAATCTTACGTGATAGAATCCTCACATCCAGATCTGCTTACTAAGGAAGTGAGTGATGAAGAGTTTGCTATCTATGAAAAACACTTGAACAATATAGTTGAAGTTCAATATTTAATGCCTTTTTTTATGTCTAGTAAACTCATGAAGTCTCATGAAGATATGAATTCTTATAGTATGATTGAGAATATCTATGGTTTGTACCAAGAGAGAGAAAGAGAAAACAATTTGAGATATCCAAGGTGCTCTTTCAGAGTATATTTGAAGAGGGTGCACTAGCTGTGCCTCAAATAGTCAAACTCATTGGCTACATTGGGCACCTAGAGGTTCTAGGGTTTAAACTTCTTGAAGAACCGTGCACCGATCTCATTCTTGCATCCATCCCTCAGAGCTTCTCTATATTTGTTGTAAATTTTAACGTGAACAACATTAAGAATTATCTTCCAGATCTACTCACTCATCTTCACCAAGTAGCTAAGGTGACGAAGCAAGAAAATCCTCCCGTCCTTATGGTGAATAAATGGAAAGTCCAAACGAAGATATCTAAGACCAAAACCTTTTCACAATTCCCTTTCAAGAAGAGAAATATCAAGGGCAAGAAAGAGAATATGATGTAATCTGTTTCACATGTGGCAAGAAGGACTACTAGAAGAAAAACTGCACCTAGCCAAAGATGAAAGGGGAAGCTTCAGATGCATTTGTTATCAAGTGAAATTTATCTGTTTCTAAAAATTAGGTATTAAATATAGATTGTGGTTCTCACATATGTATTTAAATATAGGAACAAAGTAGATGGCTATCAGTGACTATCACCTTATGTTGCTGATATAAATGATTTTTGTTTTGAAAGATTTTTATTATGTTCTATTTTTTAATAAGAACATTATTTTTGTCTCCAGACTTGATACTAATGGATTTATTTTCAAGTTCAGGAATAAATGATGCTTCTTTTATAAAGATATCATTTGTTATGGTAAGATATATTTAAATAATGGTCTTTATGTGTTGGACAACACAAACCAAGTAATGGAAATCGATAACGAAATTACTTCACATGAATCATACCACACCCAACTTTGGTATCACCAACTAGGTCATGTAAACGAAAAATGTTTGACTAAAGTACATCAATATGGATATTTATATTCTTTTGAACTAAAACCACTTGGTGTATGTTATTCATGTTTATAAGGAAAAATAATTAAATCCCCATTTAGTGGAAAATGTGAAAGGGAAAAAGAGCTTCTTGAATTAGTTCATACCAATGTGTATGGATCATTTCTAGTTTAATTAAGGAGTGAGTACTCACACTTCATAACTTTTACTGATGATTTTAGTAGATATGGATATGTCTACTTAATGAGGTATAAGTCAGATTATTTTGACAGATTCAAGTAATACAAGAATGAATTTGAGAACCATCTTGGTAAGAAGATTAATAAACTCTACTCAGAACAAGGTGAAGAATATATTAATCAAGACTTCATTAATTATCAATGAGAGTTTGGGATTATATATCAACTAACTCCTCTTATACAACTCAGGGGAAAGGTGTAAGTGAAAGTAGAAACCACACCTTGTTAGATACGGTGAGATTAACGAGGAGCCATACGAGTCTTCCATTTCCTTTTAGGGATACACATTACAAAAAAAATACATATTAAATTTAGTGCTAACTAAATTGTCATAAGATATTCCATACCAATTACAGAGTGAAAATAAACCTATGTTATCGTACTTATATGTATGGGGATGTGAAGCATTTGTTAATTCCTCTTTAGGTAATCAACTTACACAATGAGTTGAAAAGTTTATATCTATAGTATATCTGATAAAACAATTTTTTATTGAATATTTTATTAATAATAAATGATATAATTTCCTCAAATTGTGTTAAATATGTTCATTTATGAAATATTTGGGATTGGATCATTCATTTGCAAATTTGATGAAAATTCAAATTTTTCCCTTTTAAAATTCACAATGGTATTTTAGATATAAATTTTTTAATTTGAATTATTTGAACTTTTATATTTTTTTAAATGTGTTCCTCACTCAATGGGATTCAACTTTTATTCAGGACAATGGAGCTAAATTGTGCATTTGATTAGAGTAAAAGGTCCATGAAGTCAAAGATGGTCTGGACCCACCAGATTGTACACCACTATAGTATTTTGGCCATAACATCTTCATTCGTTCTTGGATTTGGGTCCAAATTTGGAAAGAAGCTCAATAACCCAATTTCACACAACTAATCCTTCTAGAAGGATAGTTGATTCACATGTTTTGGCGGTCAAGAAGGTGGTGCAAGTTGGCTTAAAATATTTGAATTTTTTTCCCATTCACACTTAAAACAACTTATAAACCTAGCCTCCCCTTCACTCTATAAATATGAAATTTTATCATTTTGAGGGGGTGGGGCGTGCATTAGGAAGTTTAGATAATAGGAGAAGGTTTTTAACTCCAATTATCCAATCATTTCAATAAGGTTATCTCTTGAAGTAAGGACACCTTCTTCGAAAAATTCTTCTTCTTCGCGTTGTAATATTTGTGTTTGTATAATAAACTTCTTAATTTATCTTATATTTCTTCTATTTTATTCTATTTTTTCTGTTCTATTATTCTTTAATCTTCCTATTTGGTCTGGAAATCAAGAGTAGAAATGTGATTGGGTTATACCCTTTCAATGACATTTGCAAATGCTAAACATTTCTACAATGACTACACCACCCATTAAAGAGTAATTCTTCTTAGTATTCGATCTAACTTTAACCATATTCACTTAATTATTTTGAATCAATGTTTTAATGAAATTCATATATTATTATTTATGAATTGTGTTTTTAAATTAAAATAATCTAAGAAATCAATGAAAAAATTCACGTAAAAACACGTGAGGCCAATTAATGTGTGAATTGTGAGAGCGCTATCTTAATCGATAAAACAAAACCACATGGGATAAATTTGTAGAGATCAAATAAAATACCTAAACTCAATTAATCCTCATTTATAGAGTGGGTATGTTCCCTAATTCACCATTGACTATAAGCTATCCTTAGAATATCAATTAAAGTAGAGTGCTACGATTGAAAGTTCTGAAGCTATCATAGAGTTCAACTCATTTCATCTTTATGGTTCAGTTAATTCTCGTAGGGTTTGAGGGTTAAAAAAATAGGGGATAATAATTAAGTGGATTTTAATTTAAATTATAATGATTAATAAGTAAGTGAAGAGGTAGAGTCATACCAGTTACACTTTTTAAAATAGTTTTCTAAAAAAAATCTTCTATTATGTTTTATTAATCGAATTTCATTTAAAAAAATACAAAAAAAAATACAATCTTCTCCTAGAAAACTTATTCTTCTTCTTTTATAAACATAAAACCCCCCATGCTTCTAATTTATTTATTTCTTTTATCTTTATTTTCATAACACCTTTATGAAGTTGTTTTAATTACTATATCTTTGAGAGACGACCTTGGTCAGCCACTCTACTGCACCTAAATAACCAAAAAATGAACTTCATTTGAGAGTACCTATGAAAGCATCTTTCAAATTAGTTTTTTTCAAATTGGAACATTTTTCAGGAATATAATTAATTTTTTTTCAACAAATTTGAGTTATTTATTTTATTTTTCACTTTACTCTTATCTTCTCCTATTTATTTATACTTTCCCCTTTCTCATGTTTTTGTTTTTTTTTATCTTCTTTTATTTTTATCAGACCATAAACTCAAAATTATTATCTTTTTATTATGGTTCAATTTTACTCGTTTCATTTTTTTGATTTATGACACGAACTAATCCTGAAAATCTCTTATATCTCTACCCTGAGATTGAGAACAACCTTAGGACTTGAATCTGACATTCTTAGTCTACAAGAAGTTTCAACATTCAATTAGTTGGAGAATTAATCTATTCTGGTAACATTGAAATTGGAAGAAATTCTAATTTAAACATAAAACAATAACCAATGGTGACAAATAATAAAAATGAACTTAATAGAACCATTTTTGAATTGGACGAACCCGACATTAACTATCAACCAAATTTTATTGCATATCCAAATCTTGAATTATACTTTGAACTAAAATCTAGGTTAATTCATAAATTTCAAAAATTTCATAGATTATCTGGTGAGGATCCAAATAAACATCTAAAATAATTTAATGTGGTTTTCTTAACCCTAAAACCATGAAATGTTTCGAAAGATAAAATAAAACTAAGAATGTTCTCATTATCACTTGATGGAATAGTAAAATATTGGATGTATTATTTACAAACTCAAGATGTAAATTGTTGGAATGATTTAAAATTTCTTTTCTTATATAGATTTTTTCCAGCATCAAGGACCACTTCCAATCGAAAAGAGATCTCAAGAATCAAGCTATCTCATAGGGATTCAATGTATGAGTAGTGGGAGCAATTCAAGAAGTTGTGTGCAAGATGCCTGCATCACCAAATTAGTGAGAAACCTATCATTCAATACTTCTATGAAGGCCTCACACCTATAGAAAGAAGAAAGCTGGATTCCTTAGCTAGAGAGGCATTGGATGACAAAACACCAACAAATGCACGTGCGTTTCTTGACAAGATGAAACAAAAAATCCCAACAATTTGATGATCATGGTACACCACATGTTAAAGGAGTACATCAGGTAAGTCCATATTCTCTTGAAATTCATTTAACTGATACTAATTTGGAATAATTGACCACTATAGTGAAGCATATTACTTTGGATCAAAAGACATCCCAACCCACTCCTACAAGGCCTTGTGGAATTTTCACTGGAACAGACCAACTAACTGATTATTACCCCCAACTACATGAGATAGAGGATTGCACAAAAATATTCCCTAGGACACCATATCAGCAACAACAACAAACACATCCCCAAAATAAGTTTGATTTATTTGCAAAAACATACAACCTAGGGTGGAAGGATCAATCAGACATGAGGTATGGATATGAACAACAACAAAGACTCCCTTTTCAACAAAATTTCTAGTAGCCTCCGCCTTACCAATAGGGTTTTTAACAACCCTAAGGAGATTTGAAGCTCAATAATCAACAATCCAACAACAAGGGAATTCTCAACAAAAGGTAGATTCTATTACTGATGATCTTTTGAAACAAATTTTATTAATCAATAGAATGAGATGAAGAGTCAAGGTTCTAAGTTGAGGGATTTAAAGACACAAATGATCCATATTGCCAATGATTTCCATGAAATGGTAAGTAAGAACTCTGAAAATATTCCTTCCCAACCTACTCCAAATTCTAAGGGTAATGTCAGTGCCATCACATTAAGAAGTGGGAAGAAAACTACAGATACACCTGTACCTATCGTTCCACCGAGATTCACCTCACCCCTAAATAAGCCCCATTATAGAAAAACTGCTAAGAAACTAAAGGATAAAGGAAAATGTAAGAATAAAATTGAAAATATTCCTCCTAAACCCCTTATATTTCCAAATAGATTTGTTCAAACCAAAAAGATGGATGAAGAGGCATGCAAAAAGAGGTTTTGGACACATTCAAGTGTGTTGAGATAAACATCCATCTACTTGAATCCATTAAGAAAATCCAATGGTATTCCAAATTCTTAAAATAACTTTGTACTAATAAAAGATGACTCAAGAGAAATGAGAGGATAAATCTTGGAAGGAATGTATTAGCACTCATTACACCAAGTCAAGCAATGCCAACAAAGTGAAAGGATCTAGGGCATTCACCATCCCATGCACCATAGGAGAGTTGCACTTTTTTTATTCCCTTTTTGATTTAGTAGATTCCATAAATGTGATGTGCCACTCTATATTATCTTATTTATAGGTTGGTGAGTTGAAGAAAACGAGAGTAGGGGTGTAGTTAGAGAATAGAGCTATAACATATCCAACAGGAGTCCTTGAGGATTTACTTGTTCGGGTAAGAGACATGATATTTCCAGTAGATTTCTATGCACTTAACATGGAGGATGATCAGGTAATTTCTCATGATCCCATTATCTTAGGTATTCCCTTCATCAAAACTAAAAAAACTATCATAAATGTCCATGAGGGTACAGTTTCCATGGAGTTTAGAGATGACGTTGTGATATTTAATGATATAGACTCCATAAAGTACCCCTTAGAGAACCTTTTTTCTTTTTTTATCTCCCAATTTGAACCACCAAGTAAAACCCCATGGATTCTTATTGTCCTATTCATATAGAGATTATGATCATTGGTTATATTTTGATGTCCAAGAGCACTTCCACAACTATTTCTAATAAAAAACCTCTCTTGGAATTTATTTTTATGTGGATTCATATTATGATTTTGATCATGTTCACTCTAATTATGACATGGATATTGAGTATGCAGATGGATTTGATGTGTTATTCTCTAATTTTTATGATATCTATTCTGATACTGATGTTATTTGTATAAACATTTCAGTTCCTTTAATGTCTCCATCCATACTACACCCCCTTCATTAGAACTCAAGACATTGCCACCAAATCTCAAATACTCATACTTGTTAAGTGGTGAGAAATTACCTGTTATCATTGCTAATAATATCCATTTTGAATATGAAGAAAAACTTTTGAATATTTTGAGGGAGAACATTAAGAAAATCGAGTGGACCTTCGAAGATATATCAAGTATTAGCCCCTATATTTTCATGCATAGGATTATTTTATAGGATGGGTCTAAACCAATTAGGTATCCATAAAGGATACTAAATCCAACTCTTTTAGAAGTTGTTAAAAAATAATTTGAAAATTTCTCAGGGAAGTTATAATCTATCCCATTTCAAATTTTTAGTGGGTGAGTCCTATTCAGGTTTTTCCTAAGAAAAGTGGTTTTATTGTTGTTAGAAATAAGAGAAAAGAGTTAGTTTCAATGATGGTGAAAAATAGTTGGTGTGTTTTTTCCCAGGGTTTTTTTTCATTTTTTTATTTTAATGGGTTGAGTTTCCTAATAATTAGGGAATTGGGTCCCCTAAGTTCCACTTGAAGTGGCGCTTAGGGTTAAAAGCATAAAGCGCCACTTCAAGTGGAGCTTTGTGTGTGTTTTATTTATTTTTATTTATTTTATTTTTTGGCCGATTTGTGTATGTTTTATTTATATATTTACATATAAATATTATAAATATTATTATTTATTGTAAATATATATTTATATTATAAATTATTATAATTATAAATAGTTATATATATTTACATATAAATTTTAAATGAATTTGTATTTATAAATATATATTTGTGATTATATTTATAAATACATAAATATATATTTATAATAATAAATAACTATATATAATATAAATAAATATAAGGAATTGTGATTACGTATTTATAAATATAATTTTAAATATATAATTATAAAGAAGAATTTTTTACATAATATATATTTACAATTATAAATAAATATAATTTTAAATATATATGCGTATAAATATAATTATATATATATATAATTAAAAATAAATATTTATAAATATAAATCTATTTATAAATATATTTACTATTATATAATTATAAATGTAATGTTTTTAAATATTTAAGTTGTCATGTAAAATATTTTTGTTTACTATATGTTTGTTTTTATTTTCAATTTTCAAGAAATTATTATATGTTTAGTCTGTGTGACAAATTTTATTTAGATTGTAATTGTACTTTATAATTTATATGCTTCTAAAGTCACATACATGAAGCATAATAATGTTACAATTATGAGACTTTGAAAATATATAAATTATTAATAGTAAATTTAAATTAGTTTGTATTTACTATATTTTTGATTTTCTTGTTATTTTTCTTAAACAACAATTACTTATCATAGTAAATAGGTTTTTTAATATATACAACATGACATTCGAAAACATCAACGATGATGCCCACGTCTGACGTCCGTGTCACTCTGGTGTCCTAGCTGCAGGTTCCTCCTCTTTCGGTGCTTCTGGTGCCTCCCCATGGTGCTGTGTATAGGACCAACCAAAACCATGTGATGAGGATGACCCAAAATCATATGGGGCACCATATGGCTCTGAAGCTCCTATAAATTGTAGAAATGGGGCACTGAAGAAGGCCTTCTCGGGAGGAGAGGGGGCCACCATAAGCTGTGTGTCCGCACCCAGATCGAAGTCCATAGTAATCTATGAAGATGACATCTATTGTATATAAGAGTCTCCCTGGTGTGCAATATCATCAGTCGGCTGGGCCGGATCGTCTCTCTGTAGTGTGGCGACGTCTGCAGGAGCTGCTCCTGGATGTGGATGTCATCACCTCTGCCCCTTCCGATGTTCTCATCTCTATCATCCAGCTGGCGGTGCATCATCCTCAACAGGCATAGTATGGAAATAATCATCCTCAGTATCCTCAGTTAGAGGATATGGACCGGGATATACCTGTGGATCCTCATAAAAAAAACTATCACGTATTAACCGGAGATGATCGAGGAGAGACAACACATCCTGATGAACTACATCCCACCTAATATATGCATCCTACTGAGGCTGTGTGGTATGTGAAAGATGACCAATGGCATCTTCCTGTAAATGAAATAACATTCAAATTAATACCAAAAATGAGTTAAACAAAAGTAATTAATCTTAGTAAACATATCAACTGCTGAATGCCAATCTCCGAACGTGTAAGGTCCATGATGGTGTTATGTCGATACAAGTATACATAATCCCCCTGAGCAGATAACTAAGAGAGTGTTGTGGTATATCCAAATGGAAAGATATTGAATCGGGAACGTGTGTCCCAAAGCTCGATATAAGATGCATGAGTCCGCCGCCAGTCTGTCGTATGTCTACCTACAAGTACAATCAAATGTAACTCGGCAGGCTGTCCTGGTGCCATAGGGATAAGTTGTATATAAATGAACTGGCGCATGACCCAATCTAGCTGGTGCCACTTAATTATGTGGAAGTGGATGAGTGGTACCACTACAGCATGATCTCCAACCATAGCTATGTAGTATGGTGGAAGTGATGCGTAGACATAACCTGTATATAGAGTCCATGAAACCTAAAATGTAAACTCAAAAAATAAGTCATATATTAGCATGATCATTTTATTGAGATTATATAGAAATAAATTAAAATAGTGATAACAAAAAAAAATTCCTACAAAAAATTATTGTTTAACTTACATCACCTGGCACTATGGCGTCGAAAATCTATCAGAAGCTGTGCAGACTATGTCTCGGAGTACGTGCATACTTATGAGACTGACTCCACATGGTTAAAAAAGAGTAATATATGGTATGTTTATAAAAAACAATAATGAAAGTACTAAATAACTGAATGTAATGACGTAGACATACCATCATCCCTGAGGACAGTCCTAAAATAGATTTGGTGCAAGTGGTGCGATAACTCGAGGAGTGATGCATGGAAAACACTCCCAGGACCACATATGTCCTAACACCATGCAACCTGTAATCTGATGTGAATCATCCTGACAACTAATATAGAGACATTTGTACAGATGTGCTAATACAGTAGACCCCAAATTGTATGTATCCATCTGATCCAGATCCTCAAGTAATGAGAGGTACATCATGTGTACCTAAGTGGTGGAGTAGTCGACGCACAACATGCTTCTGAGAAACCACAAAATGTATGCACATGTGTGCTAAATAAGTGTATCCTCATCTGCATCATTAGGAATGATGTCAAAATTCTGATCAAGACACCTCATGCGCAAGCGTGAACCCTGGAGAACACCTCATGCAGGATGACGTCAATGTCCAGTAGCCTCTATATGACTGCAACCCAGTCACCACTACTGAAACCCGTAATTTCATGTCCATGGATGGGTAAACCCTGCATGTAGGAGATTTCATCTAAAGTAATAGTCATCTCCCCCTCTGGGTGATGAAATGTGTGTGTCTCTGGCTGCCATCTCTCAACCAATGCAGTAATCAAATGGCAGTCATTGGTCTTGAAGTCACACATAGCGACTAGTAAAATCCCGCACGTCTAAGGTACGGAAAAATATATGTCAGTGATGCCTTATGATAGAAATTATGCGCTCTTCGAATAGAAATATATCTAATAGGTCGTGGTGCCAACACATCACGCGACATGTATGCCTCCTGGCCAGATAACAGTGGCTGCTCCATCTAAATGTACAAACAGTAAAATATTAATTTCATGTAAGATATGAAATTTATCATGTAAGGTATGAAATTTATAATATAATTATTGAAAGAATAATAAACACATTGGGTCAATTGTTGTCTCCCGTGTTGGGGTGTTTTGGTTAAGACGTTCATATTTTCCTGGTTTTTTGTGTGGCCATTGTAAGTTCATCTTTCATTATAAAATTCTGATGATATTTTCATTTAATAGTTCAAATAGTTTTGTTTTTTTGAATGTGAACCTTTAAATGGATATCAATGCATGATTATCTTTAAACAAACAACACCAACTTAAAAAAAGGAATCTACATATATAAGAAAACATTTATGCGTCATGTGTGGGTTCATTTAGATGCTATATTTTGGTTATTACTATTGTTGTTTCTACTGATGTAGTGTGTTGGAAGAATACTGATGTTTATTAGGCTTTATATATAAGTACATTTTCTTAAAGTTACCCTATATACAAAAAAGACAAATATTATTAAAAATGGTGATAATGATAAAAATTATTACATGTACAAACATTTACAATAAGTGATAGAGTACATGATTCTTTTTAACAATTAGATGATTGTCCTATATGTCTAGGGAAATGTGTCTTCATATGACCTTCCTGGCGGCATATGCTGCACCTTCGTCCAGCTGGCTATTCACTAATCCAATCCATATCATTTAAATACGAGTCAACTTTGGCCTCCCTTTAGGTTGAAGTCTAGTGTTGTTTGGTAGAAGAGTGGATGTGCCATCAGACATCTAAAAATTATGATATTCCCCAATTGACATCCATGGAGTACTATAGCAGGAGTTGATTCTCTCGAGTTGATAAGTTGGATCAATGAACTTCTCCCAAGATACATGTACGTAATCACATGCTGCAATCACATGGCCGTAAGGATATCTTAGTGCATAAAAGTTGCCTCATTCACAGTAATGCTTCTCCAGTAAAACAACTCGCACACAACCATTTCTACAATCCACAACATCACCAGGATCAGTGACCTCAAATCGTTTATCTGGATGATTAAATGCAGTTACACAGTAAATTTCAGCCTCCCGAAGAACTATATCTAGCTCACGCTGGAAATGGTGTCCATAGCGCATCCCTCTGTTCAAGCCCTCTTTAGCCCGCTTTCCTCATTCCAGAATGTACTTTACACTCTAATAGAAGGTATCTTGTACTAAACCTATAATTTAGATGCAAGACATTATACTAATATAATATTATAATTGTATCTCTTCTAAGTAACATATAATCAAATATTCGTATTTACTTGTGATAGGTAATTTTTGAACTCCCTTGAAAACTCTATTTATATATTCTACGATGTTGGTCATCATATGACCATATATCATCTCATAATCATATGCCAAAAACCATTTCTTCTTTTGGATTTGCATCATGTAATCATACACTTTCGGATTCACTATGTGAATATCTCGAAGATGCTCCCCCATCCTTTGTTGTTGAGGCTCATACGCTATCAAACAAGAACGCATCTGAACAGATATAAAAATAACTATGACAAAAAATTTTAAAACACAAAAGGATGTTCATACCAATTTTTAAGATTTATTTCTTTATTGACTCATTCTTGAACTTCTTTCACAAATTTCTAGAAATGTGTTGAATACAGTATCAATGATGGGCATAGAGTGGTCTCCACGAAAGACCCTTATATTGTACTGCCTCCATGATTACATGGCGATGATCTAAAATAAGAAAAACCCCTTCTTCATCCATAATAAACTCTCAGATACATGCCAGAAACCATCTCCATGATGAGAAGTTCTCTTTCTCCACAATTGCAAATGCCAAAGGTATAGGGGATCGATTTCCATCTTGTGTGGTGGAAATCAATAAAGTTCCTGTATACTTTCCATACATAAATGTTCCATCAATCTTTATAAACTACTTTCAATGTCTAAAAGCCACCACACATGGTAAAAATGTCCAAAATAATCTATCAAACACAACTATTGAGCGGTTAAATTGGTTGTATTAGTTAACATATTAAACAGTATGTAACCGATAGACCACTTGATTATTTTGGTGTAGAAGCTCTAAAAGTTCTATTAAAACTCGATAAGAGTTGTCTCAATCACCTTAAACTTTCACAATAGCCTTTTTCGTGCCTCCCATGCCTTCCAGAAAGAGATTTGATACCCAAAAATTTGTTTGATTTGATCCATCACCAGAACCATAGGAACATCTTGATATGATCTAATCATTTAAAAAATAATAGTTGAAAAAAAATCAACATATAATGAAGAGTGTTCCTATGATTGTAAGAACCTAGGTTTTGAGCCTGTAAGACTTTGAAAATTTCTTGATGTTATTCTAGAGTAGGGTGTCCAGACGGCGTGTGATTCTGTGCCCCAGCATGGCCAGAATTAAATTTTAATTAAATTCACACTAGACACCCCAAATAAATAGAATAACTCCTATACAGTTTCTCGGATAAAAAAACCGAGGACACCGTTGATTCCGGAGCATGCCGTTTACCCTAGGAGGGGTGTAACTTTCATGGGCGCGACCCTTCTGTGGAAAATGCCACCAGGGGTGTTTTCGTAATTTAGCGGCCTGGGGTGTAAACTTTATAACTTCTGAACGGAGGCTTGGATTAAAATTTTGAGACAACCTTTGTGCTCAGAATGTGGTTTTTACCCTAGGAGTGGCTTAACCTCGACCCCGTTGAGAGTTTGGGTACGGGCCTACTGGTGGGAATTTAAAACTGATTAAATTTTTAATTAGTTTCTCTCCTACTTAAACACCAACCCCTCCTCCTTTTCTCCATTTCCTCTCCCTGGCGGAATCCCTCTAAACAAGAATCAAGCCCCTCTCCCCACATCTCTAAGGTGCGGCAGCTCCGACGGATTATCGGCGAAGCGATGGGCTATGCCCTGCGAGGTAGACTCGTGTATTTTCATTTTTAATTTCTGCAACCTATTAAAATGAAATTTGTAGCGTTGAAATGCTATTTTCCTTTCAAAATAATCCCATAGTTTCATTGGATTCGATCTGATCTTTCTAAATCTCTTCTCGGATCGAAAATCAGAGTCTCGTGGTGCCCGGGGTGGCCCTGGGAAGTTTTCCGGCCAATTTTCCTATTTTCCGGTTGTTCCAGGGGTTTCTGGTGGCTCGGCACGGCGGTCCGGTGAGTCCAGGTGGTGGTGGCGGCTTTGCGCGGTGGGCTTCAGGCGGTCTGGGATGGCAGCCGGCGCAGCGGGCTTCAGGCGGTCTGGGACGGCGGCCGGCGTGGCGGGCTTCAGGTGGACCGGGACGGCGCGACATGATGGGCGTCGGCGGCGTATGCGGGGTGACACGGGGGCCAGGCTGGATGAATTCGCCGGTCAGTAGGAGGCACGAGAAACCGGGGTTGTCGTGACCCCAACCAGCCGACTGAGTCCTACAATTCGCGGGTCTCATAAAAAACATGCCATACCGGCAAAGCCGGTCTGGGTGACGCGGGGCAGACCACGCGGTGAACCGAGGCCGTGGTGGATAGGGCGGTCTGGGCGGCCCAGCCGCAGACCGCCGGTCTAAAGGTGTGGGCCGGCCTAGGCCCACCCCGTCTCCGTCTGATGATGTTAAAAATGCCATAACTCGCAAACCGAGTGTCGGATTCACGTTCCATATGTGGCGACATGATCCTCGGATCAAGACAGAGGTTTTGAGATGGTTCCAAGGATTTTAATTCCCGGGATGGGAGCTCAGTGGCGGGACATGCTCATTAAGTTCCTCGCCAGGATTCTTCTTTCGGATGGCGCGAGCACATTCAGAGTTCTTTTTAGGCCCCGTCAACGACTTTGTTGTTGAAAGTGGGTGCCCTAGACCCAACTTGTTTTGTACTTTGATTACTGCTACATGTATTGAGTTTGTTTTATACATGTATTTATCTTGTCATGATAGTGTAGATACTTCTGCATCCACTTTATTAATGGCAATGTCCTTAGATTACCTGTCGCATCAAAATGGTTATAGCAGGTCCCAGGCTATAATGAGAACCCTGAAATGCCATGACAGTAATCTTAAAGTAACATCCTATGGTCCAGTTACATCATTCTGAAAGGACACAGATGATGTGTGACCATCAGGTGCTGGGGGCTCATAAGCATTGAGACTTCATCTCATGAAGTTCGCACTTGATGATCTCTAGCTAACGAGATCATGAGGACAGACCCGCTTAATAGGAACACCACATGTTTCTGGTGTCATTGGTCGTTCCTATCTATGGGCATGTGTAATGGTCTCCTAACTTGAGATCATTATCAATGAATGTCATTTAATTACGTACATTTGATATAAGGCGAAAACCATGGCGACAAAGTTGTGGCGAGGTAGTTTGTATTGGGTACGTCATTAATGGCATGGCATTGATTGAATGATCGAGAAAGGATTTGTCTCTTCCAAGTTTAGGAAGAGATATCTCGGGCTTGGTTGATTAGGATGGTTGCACCTTCATTAAATCCATGGCCATGGTAGTCGAAGGTAAGACCGTTCAGACAAATCAACAAACAAAAATAAAGCAAATAAAGAATGATGACACTAGTATGCATTCTGCTTTATTGAGATATCGTTTGACGAAGAGAT
Organism: Viscum album; assembly: GCA_963277665.1. Taxonomy (NCBI): domain Eukaryota; kingdom Viridiplantae; phylum Streptophyta; class Magnoliopsida; order Santalales; family Viscaceae; genus Viscum; species Viscum album. The sequence goes on from OY728153.1 coordinate 1,245,760,545, forward strand.
TATATTACACGGACCATGTTCATAGGAAGGCAACCATTGCTTCAACTTTGTCTTATCTCTATTGGGGCCTTGATGGGTTGCTAGACCCCGCTCTAGGTCGGTGATATTATTCACTGCTATTGAGATAAGGGCCTAGAGGGTCACACACGATAGCGCCTTGAAAATATGCCCTATTCTGTGAGTAGGAATTTAGAACTTGGTGGGCCCCGCCAAAGGGTCCGAGTACTATCCAAGTTCTATGGATCACCAAATAATAAATAAGTTCATTAATTATTTGAGTTTAGAATAATTAGTTGAATTTATTTATAACATGTATTTACAAGTTGTATGGTAAATACATGTATTAATATTATTCGACTGGATTTAAATATCCTAGGTTCGTTTAATATTAGCAGGAGGAATGAGTCAAGTTAAAGACTCAAGTTTATCACATAATATATATTTATATATTAAAAGTAAGTGATAAATTGTAAATATTATTTATGGAATAATTTTATTTGTCATAAATAATTATTTACATCTCTTATATAGCGGATGCCTAATACACGGGGGGCCGGGGAACCTACACCGCGTGTTTTAATACTCCCTATATAAGTAAGAGAGATGCTCTCTCACAATGACTATTCATGTGTCAAAATTGAGAGCATCTCTCTCCTCCTGGAACTTAGAGAGAGAGTCTCTCAAGCAAGGAAGATCTTCAAGTTCATCCATCACGGATCGAAGCATCCTCTCTTGATGCGGTGATCATCGTTGCACTGAAGTTTCTGTCGAAGATCCGCGCTAGCACCCGGATCTTGACAAACGGCGCGCATGCAGATTCGCAAGGCGTGTGTGGACGATCTAGAGGGATTCGTCGTCGGAGTCTTTGAGCAACGATCGCCGGCATCCCGCACGTCAATTCTGAACAAGGTAAATGTTCAAGTTTATTTTTGTGCTCCTAAAGAACCTTTCGAGATCCCCGGACCAAGCCGGGACACGATCACCGGAGCTGACAAAGTTATGTCACTCTGGTGAAGCAGAAAAATTTAAAATCCCGGCCCATAGGCTTCCGCTGCGGAGTCCCGGAACCCAACAGTGGTATCAAAGGGAGCGCAAGGTTTTTCTGATTTAAAAAATATTAAATTGCATTAAATTTAATTGCGGGGTGTTAAAACGGTTCATTCGGATTCGACCGCGCGTCGTTTCGATTTCAAATGATCAAGATACAATCATTTGAAAGTTTTAATCGGATCGACGTCTGTGTTTATGCTTTTTTGGTGTTTATCTCAAATTGAGAATTAACATTAAATAAATTTATTTTATTATAAAATAATTTATAATAAATATTTGATTATATTTATAATAAATTTTTATTATATATAATAATAATAAAATATATAAAGTAAAAATGGAGGAGTCCAAGACTTGGGGTCTTCCCTCTTTTTGTTTAAAAAAGGGGGGGGGGGGTGGAAAAGACCCCAAAATGGGGTCTTCTCCTTTTGTTAAAAAAAAAAATTAAAAAAGGGGGACAAATGGGCTGGCCATTTTTTGCCAAAAAAAAGGGAGGAAGACCCGTAAGGGTCTTCTCCCTCGCGCCACATCAAGGGAGGCCAAACCCTAGGCCTCCCTTCTCCTGTCGGTCGCGCCTCCTCACCGGACGGCCCTCGCGCCGGAGCTCCTCCGCACCAGACCTCCTCCTCCGCGCCGGCCCTCCTCCACCACGCCGGTCGCGGCTCCTCACCGGACCGGCCTCGCGCCGGAGCGCCTCCGCGCCGGCCCTTCCCCATCGCGCCGCCCCTCCTCCTCCGTGCCGGGTTTTCCCTCGCCGGACCGGCCCCTGCCGGCAGCCGCCGCCCACTCCGGCCTCGCTCCCAGCCCCGGACCGACCTCACGCCGGACCTCCCTGGGTCGGACAGCCTTTGCACCGGCTTCCCCGTGCCGGACCGGACCTCGCGCCGGCCTCCTTTTTCTCCGGACGCGGTCCGCGTCGGACCGGCTCCGTCCGGCTGCCCCGAACCATCACCGGAGCAGCGGTCTGTCAGGAGATGCAACCGTCGCGGGAAGCGCTAGATGCCGCGGTCACGCCGCGGTCACGTCACATTTACCCTGCGGTCACGCCACGGTCGCGCCGCGGTCACGCCGCGGTTCCAGGACGATATCCCGCGGCGGTACGCAGACCCGTAGGACTACTCTTCGGTAAGAGGTAACCTGCACTGAATTAATTTTAATTAATTTATTTTAAATTAAATTAATTGAAATTAATTTAGGGGTTTAGATTATTTTAATCCAAGAATATTAATTTAATTCAAGTTTAGAATTAAATTAATGGTTTAATTTAATTTAATTTTAGAATTAAAATTAAATTAAACAAATGGAACCGATAAAAATAAATTATTTGAATTTAATCAAATTCATTTAAATTATTAAAACACCCTCGCATAATTTAAAGTTATTGCAATTTAATTTTATTGCACGATTACCCCGACTGGTCTTGAGCTTTTAACCGACCTGTGTATGTTTGGCATGTATGTATTTATTTAATTATTTATTCAATGCGTGCAATGATTGTAATATTTAATTAGATAAATGACGGTCTGCGAATCGTCTTTTAATTCAAATATGTATAAGGGCCTGCGTGTCCATTGCACCACTTGTATTTTGTACCCCAGACCCCCTCGCCTGCGTGCGAGTATATTTGTATTTATTCGATGACGATCCGAGGGCAGACCCCGCCAAAATGAGGCGGTAGACCAGACAGGAGTTGGACGCTTTTCACTGGGGCAAGCAGCAACACGAGTCTTGTATTGACTCAGGTACGGGTGCCCCTAGGTGATGATTGATCAGTTAATGATCAATCATTATAGAATGATCAAGACCAGTCGGAATGCTTGATTTAATTTATGCACAGTTTATTATTTTTATGCGACTGCATGATTATTGCATGATCACATAGGATAGTAAACAAGAGAAAATGCATAAAGTTATGACGAATAAATACTCTTTTGAATGTTCAGTTGTGAGCATGAAAACCTAGTTTGAACATAACAAATAGAAAAGGGATTATATTCATCAATTAATAATTTTAAAAAAACCCTCAAAGATATATTAAGTCATAATGCCTTCCATTTCTCATATCTAAACAAAACCGGCTGTTTGGGTGCTCATCAGCCTCAGTTGAGAGTGCCTCTTACTACCGAGGCGTTTCCATGTGAGGAATGGGTCGACTTAACTGAAGTGAGTAGTCAAGGATTAGCCTTAGCTAAATTAATATCACTTTAGAGGTGAAAGGTTGAGGGAATCAAGTACAGATTCCAAAAAGCTGGGACTTTACTCAACTATACAAGGAACCACAAGAACAAGTGGTTGGCCAGCATAGTGCCTACCTTGAAACCCTTCAAGTAATGTCGTAGCCCTAACTTGTAGATTACGAAAGGGGTTTCATAGGATCCTTGCCACTAGAATGCTCAAGCGATAGAGTATTCCGAATCTAATGGTGAGGGCTAATTAGGTTCGTTAAAATAGTGGGAGACATTAAATGATATTTTATTAATCATAAAATGTCAAAAGGTAATCAAGACAAAGTACTAACTGCTAAATGTTTATCTGATGTAGATTCAAAATGGCAATCACCAACACCACTAGTACTTTATCACTGCGATCAATCTTGGATAAAGAAAATATCCTGACCGGCAATAACTTCCAGGAGTGGTACAGGCACTTGCGCATAGTACTACGCCAAGAAAGGAAGTTATATGTGCTGGAATCCCTAACTCCTGCTGAGCCTCCTCAGGGAGCAAGCAAGACGGAAAAAGATAAGTGGAAAAAGCATGTAGACGATGCGCTTGATGTACAATGTATCATGCTGTCATCCATGTCCAGCCAATTTCAAAAAATGCATGAGGAAGAGGACGCCTACAAGATGCTTTCACATCTCCAAGAACTATATCAGGAGAGGGCTAGGAAAGAAAGGTATGAAATCTCAAGTGCGCTTTATAAGTGCAGGCTAGCAGAAGGGCACCAAGCTGGTCCTCACATACTCAAAATGATTGGGTATATTGAGAGGCTCGAAGCCCTTGGGTTCAAACTGAACCAAGAACTACCAGTGGATCTCATCCTTGCCTCTTTACCGTCAAGCTTCTCGACTTTCATTGTCAATTATAATATGAATGATATGACAAAGTCTCTCCCGGATCTTTTGGCTTTAGTTCTCCAAGATGATAAGGACATGAAAAACACCAATACATCTGTCCTTATGGTAAACAAGAAAAACAAGGGAAAGGAAAAGGGGTCTAAAGCCAAGTCAAGGCCAAAGACACCAATGCATCGTCTTGCCAAGAAGCCAAAGATTCAGAGGAAGAGTAATGAGCAGGAAGCTGTCTATTTTGGATGTGGCAAGAAAGGCCACTGGAAAAAGAATTGCAGAACTGGGAAGAAGAAGCAAGCTGACACTTCTGCTTCAGGTATTTTTGTCATTTAATGCAATCTATCATTATCTACAAGTTGGGTATTGGATACGGCATGTGGCTCACACATTTGTATTCATATACAGGAACCAAGTAGGTTTGAGAAGATTGCAAAAGGTCAAGTGGATCTCCGAGCTGCAAATGGTGCAAGTTTGGCGGCCTTGGCAGTGGGAGACTATCACTTGACTTTACCAACTGGTTTAGTTCTTGTTTTAAACAATTTCTATTATGTACCGTCTGTTACCAGAAACATTATCTCTGTGTCATGTCTAGACACTAAGGGTTTTTATTTCAAGTTTGGAAATAAAAGTTGTCTCTTTTATAGGGATAACATATGTTATGGTATGGCACATCTTAACAATGGTTTATATATACTAGAACTAGAAAAATCAGTAATGGCTATCAATGAAAAAAATAACCAATATGACTCAAATAACACCCGCCTATGGCACTTTAGGCTTGGTCATGTAAATGAGAAGCGATTACAAAAATTACATCAAGAAGGGTATCTAGACTCGGTATAGTTAGAACCCTTAGATGTATGTCAAGCTTGTTTACAAGGAAAGATGACCAAAGCACCTTTCTCAGGAAAGGGAGAAAGAGCCAATGCAGTACTGGAATTAATACATACCGATGTATGTGGTCCATTTCCAGTAGAGGCAAGGGGTGGTTTTCTATACTTCATCACTTTCACCGATGATTATAGTAGGTATGGCTATATCTACTTAATGCGGCATAAGTCAGATTCCTTTCGTTTCTTTAAGGAATATCAAAATGAAGTAGAAAACCAACTTGGTAAGAAGATAAAAGCACTTCACTCAGACCGAGGTGGAGAATATCTTAACCAAGCTTTCATTGATCATTTGAAGGAGTCTGGAATAGTATCTCAACTCACTCCTCCTTATACACCACAATGGAATGGTGTTAGTGAAAGGAGGAATAGTACCTTGCTTGACATGGTCAGATCAATGATGAGTCATACAACTCTTCCATTATCCTTTTGGGGATACTCCTTACAGACAGCAGCATATACCATTAACCGAGTACCAACTAAAGCCACATATGGGATTCCATATCAGTTATGGTTTGGAAAGAAACCCAATCTGACACACATGCATGTGTGGGGGTGCGAGACATTTGTCAAGACTTTACCAAGTGACAAATTAGCATCCAGAAGCACTAAGTGCATCTTTGTAGGTTATCCTAAGGAAACTAGAGGATACAACCTATATAACCCTTTAGATAGAAAAGTCATTGTGGCAAGATACGCCAAATTTCTAGAAAGAGATCACATTTCTATTGGAAATAGTGGGAGCAAGATTGACTTCGACGAAGTCAATGCTCCAGATGCACAAGAGTTGGTAGAGGAACAATCTCTACAAGAACAAGTGGAAGAAGAAATTGTTCCTGAGACACAGATACTGCGTAGGTCTACGCGAGAGGTTAGAGAACCATAACGTTATGGTTTTCTTGTCACCGAGTCAGGTGACACAATAATCCTTGAGGATGATGAACCTCTGACCTACAAAGAAGCAGTAGAAGGCAAAGAAGCTGCAACATGGCAAGAAGCCATGAATTCTGAGATGGAGTCCATGTACCAAAATCAAGTTTGGATTTTGGTAGACCCTCCAGCTGATGTGAAGCCCATTGGTTGTAAATGGGTATTCAAGAAAAAACTGGACATGGATGGTAAGGTTAATACATTTAAAGCGAGACTGGTTGCAAAGGGTTTCAAACAACGTCAAAGCATTGATTATGATGAAACCTTCTCACCAGTGGCAATGCTTAAATCCATCAGGATATTGCTTGCAATAACAGCCTTTCATGATTATGAAATATGGAAAATGGATGTCAAGACTGCTTTTCTAAATGGGAATTTGGTTGAAGATGTCTATATGACTCAACCCGAAGGGTTTGTTAAGTCAAAGAATGCCAATAAAGTATGCAAGCTGCAGAGATCCATTTATGGATTGAAGCAGGCATCAAGATCATGGAATGTACGATTTGATGAGGCCATAAGAGATTTTGGTTTTGTCAAAAATGAAAGCGAGCCTTGTGTCTATAAAAAGGTTGAAGAGAATGCTATCGTTTTCCTAGTTTTATATGTTGACGACATATTAATCATGGGAAACGAGGTGAAAGTCTTACAGTCAGTTAAGACTTGGTTAAATGAATGCTTCTCCATGAAAGACTTAGGTGAAGCAGCCTACATCCTAGGGATCAAGATATATCGAGATAGACCTCAAAGGATGCTTGGCCTAAGTCAAAGTACATATATTGACAAGGTACTCAAAAGGTACAATATGGAACAGTCCAAAAGAGGATTGTTACCTATGTCACATGGTGTAAATCTCTCCAAGAAAATGTGTCCACAAACACAGGAGGAGATTGACAGAATGAGTAGAGTCCCTTATGCTTCGGCAGTGGGTTCTATCATGTATGCCATGCTATGTACTAGGTTTGATGTTGACTTTGCTTTAAGCATGGTGGTTAGATATCAAGCCAATCTAGGAGAGCTGCACTGGACAGCTGTTAAAACTATCCTTAAGTACTTGAGGCGTACTAAGGATACGTTCCTGGTGTACGGAGGAGATGAGGAACTAGTTGTGAGGGGATACAATGATGCTAGTTTCCAGACAGATCATGATGATATGAAATCATAGTCAGGCTACATATTTTGCCTGAATGCTGGTGCAGTGAGCTGGAGAAGCTCAAAGCAAGCTGTGGTTGCTGATTCTACAGCAGAGTCCGAATATATTGCAGCTTCCGATGCAGCAAAGGAAGCAGTCTAGATACGTATCTTTATCTCAGACATTGGTGTTATACCTAGCAGTGCAGACCCTGTTCCAGTATATTGTGACAATACTGCTGCAGTGGTGCTTGCCAAGGAGCCCAGGTCTCACCAGAGGACAAAGCATATTCTTCGGAAGTTCCATCTCTTGAGGGATTTTACTCAAAGAGGTAAAGTGAGAGTTAGCAGAGTAGCCACAGAGGACAACGTGGCAGACCCCCTGACTAAAGCCATTTCTCAGCAGAAGCATGATTCACATGTGAGAGCTAGCGGATTGAAAACTGTTAGCAGTTGGCTCTAGTGCAAGTGGGAGTGTTGAAAGTGGGTGCCCTAGACCCAACTTGTTTTGTACTTTGATTACTGCTACATGTATTCAGTTTGTTTTATACATGTATTTATCTTGTCATGATAGTGTAGATACTTCTGCATCCACTTTATTAATGGCAATGTACTTAGATTACCTGTCGCATCAAAATGGTTATAGCAGGTCCCAGGCTATAATGAGAACCCTGAAATGCCATGACAGTAATCTTAAAGTAACGTCTTATGGTCCAGTTACATCATTCTGAAAGGACATAGATGATGTGTGACCATCAGGTGCTGGGGGCTCATAAGCATTGAGACTTCATCTCATGAAGTTCACACTTGATGATCTCTAGCTAACGAGATCATGAGGATAGACCCGCTTAATAGGAACACCACATGTTTCTGGTGTCATTGGTCATTCCTATCTATGGGCATGTGTAATGGTCTCCTGAATTTAGGTCATTATCAATGAATGTCATTTAATTACGTACATTTGATATAAGGCGAAAACCATGGCGACAAAGTCGTGGCGAGGTAGTTTGTATTGGGTACGTCATTAATGGCATGGCATTGATTGAATGATCGAGAAAGGATTTGTCGCTTCCAAGTTTAGGAAGAGATATCTCGGGCCTGGTTGATTAGGATGGTTGCACCTTCATTAAATCCATGGCCATGGTAGTCGAAGGTAAGACCGTCCGGACAAATCAACAAAAAAAATAAAGCAAATAAAGAATGATGACACTAGTATGCATTCTGCTTTATTGAGATATCGTTTGACGAAGAGATTATATTACACGGACCATGTTCATAGGAAGGTAGCCGTTGCTTCGACTTTGTCTTATCTCTATAGGGGCCTTGATGGGTTGCTAGACCCCGCTCTAGGTCGGTGATATTTTTCACTACTATTGAGATAAGGGCCTAGAGGGTCACACACGATAGCGCCTTGAAAATCTTCCCTATTCTGTGAGTAGGAATTTAGAACTTGGTGGGCCCCGCCAAAGGGTCTGAGTACTATCCAAGTTCTATGGATCACCAAATAATAAATAAGTTCATTAATTATTCGAGTTTAGAATAATTAGTTGAATTTATTTATAACATGTATTTATAAGTTGTATGGTAAATACATGTATTAATATTATTCGACTGGATTTAAATATCCTAGGTTCGTTTAATATTAGCAGGAGGAATGAGTTGAGTTAAAGACTCAAGTTTATCACATAATATATATTTATATATTACAAGTAAGTGATAAATTGTAAATATTATTTATGGAATAATTTTATTTGTCATAAATAATTATTTACATCGCTTATATAGCGGACGCCTAATACACGGGGGGCCGGGGAACCTACACCGCGTGTTTTAATACTCCCTATATAAGTAAGAGAGATGCTCTCTCACAATGACTATTCATGTGTCAAAATTGAGAGCATATCTCTCCTCCTGGAACTTAGAGAGAGAGTCTCTCAAGCAAGGAAGATCTTCAAGTTCATCCATCACGGATCGAAGCATCCTCCCTTGATGCGGTGATCATTGTTGCGCTGAAGTGTCTGTCGAAGATCCGCACTAGCACCCGGATCTTGACAAACGGCGCGCGTGCAGATTCACAAGGTGTGTGTGGACGATCTAGAGGGCTTCGTCGTCGGAGTCTTCGATCAACGATCGCCGGCGTCCCGCACGTCAATTCTAAACAAGGTAAATGTTCAAGTTTATTTTTGTGCTCCTAAAGAACCTTGCGAGATCCCCGGACCAAGCCGGGACACGATCACCGGAGCTGACAAAGTTATGTCACTCTGGTGAAGCAGAAAAATTTAAAATCCCGGCCCATAGGCTTCCGCTGCGGAGTCCCGGACCCCAACATTTGTAACCCTGGAATCGTGGCGAAATAGTCCAGGGTGGTTTCAGGTGTTGAAGTTGGAGTTGAGGTGTGGGCCCCATGGGCTGTCTTTTAAGTTGTGAGCAGCATTTTGCGACTTTTTCATCAGACGTCTGTTCGGGGAGAATGAGTAGTTGTTTTGGCGTGTTTTTCTGAGATAATCGCGATGACGCAGTTTTCCTGACCTCTTTTGGGACCGGGGTGTGGGCCCCATGAGACGCTGTATGGGCATAAAGCGGTGTTGAAAAACGTTTTCATCGGGATTCCATTTCAAGCGAGTAAATAGTCTATCTCGCGTGTTTTTCCACAATGATTGCAACAGTGTAATCAATTTGAGCGTAAAGAGACTCTTTTTAGATCTCATTAAATGTGGAAACATGAAAGGGCATTGTTTGGAGGTTCCTTTGATACACTCCGAACCAACGCCCAGTAGCGATGATTTGTGACACCTAGTGATGGCACGGGTAGAGTGGGGTTATCAGACCAGTTCTAGGTTTACCCTCCAGTGGGGCTGGGCAGTGGGTCCCACCGGCATATCAGGGTTTACCCTTCAGCGAGGCTGAGCAGTGGGTTACCCGTTGACCTTAGGGTTTACCCTTCAGTGGGGCTAGGCAGTGGGTTACCCGTTGACTTTAGGGTTTACCCTCCAGCAGGGCTGGGCAGTGGGATACCCAATGACCTCTTAGGGTTTACCCTCTAGCTGGGCTAGGTAGTGGGGTACCCGACGACTTCATTCAGAATCAACCCTTCCTATGAGGATATTTAGTGAGTTTTCTCTGTGATTACCGGAGCATGACTCCTGGTTGTACGGTTCAGTGATGAGACAACTTTGGCGTGCGGGACTTTCGGGCATAAGTGATGGATATCATTAGAACTGTTGGCAAATTCTTCTGGACTAAGCTTGGAGATAGAGATCCCTGACACACTCGTTCAGGTTTCTTTTTGATCATATATATATGTATACACCCTAATTTTGTTCCCACTCCTTGGGTTCAATTACTCTCATTCTAGGAGGGGTGAAGACACGCGGGGTATGCCACGTGCTTTCCATGTCTAGCTCCTCTTGGTTGGATGGGTCCACTTCCTTTCTTTTGTTGGGTTAAGATGCACTCTATTTACGATACTCTTTCATTGTTCCTTGTTCTATCTAATACTCACCGTTTTTGTACCTCCTTTATTGCTCCCTCAAGCTTTCGAGGCATCCTACTCAGTATCTTTATACTCACCCCTGCTTGGGATTTACCCGTACTTAGTGTGCCCTTGAAGATGACAGATAGGTCGATCGAGACTACGGAGGAGCGTAGAGGACATGAGATCTTGTGATGCATACAATGGTTATAGTAGGACTTTCAGGTGTGAGACTCACCAGCTATTTACTTTTGTTTACCAGTTACCGGGTTGTGGCACCTTTCAGGCTGGGCGCGTGTTTTTCCCTTTTTCTGTTCAGTTATCTTTTCAGCACTTTACTTGTTCTATTTAGAAGTTGATGCATGACTGTGGTTGGGTTATAGTTGTTTTTCCTTTGGTTTTATTTTTACTCTGCACTTCTGCATCACGTGGGCTGTGTGTGTGGGTACATATACTTAGGTAAAGGCCTCCCCGAGATCGTTACGCCTTTAGCGCTTGTCGCCAGCCCCTGGCCTATGGAGGCGAGCCTGGGGTAGTTGCGGCTTGAGACCTGTAGGTTTGGGTCATGACAAAGTGGTATCAGAGGTGGTTCATTCCTTGGGGCATTGTTCGGATGTCCCTAAGAAGTAATTGGTTGGGTTTTAGGGCAATAGTGTCGACGTGTCTCTAGAGCATCTCTCAAGCCAGGGAGTCCAGTGATGGTACGGGCGGCCGACGTATCCATTCACTAGGACCCTGATAACCCGCTTGTCGACTCGTCACACCGAGACACTTGGTGGAGGGAATTTGGAACATGCATCCAGTAGGATTGAGTCTTTGACTGTCCTTGTTGAGTCAGCTCCCCTTTGTGATTACTGTTATATATATATATATTCTCATCTGATCGTGGTAATCCTTGATAATTTTCAGGATGCCCCCACAATAGCAGCCAACCAGGTTACCCTCTCCAGTTCATGATGATGACCTAGCAAGCGACGAGGCGTTAGTTCAGGGACCCTCACGTGATATCCTTCCACCCAATGCTTTAGTAGTAGCCCCTCCACCTGGAGAGTGGCAGTTAGTACCGACAGCACAAGCCGAGGTTGAGTGCAGGATGAATGCGCTCCGAGACTTCCAGTGTTAGCGGCCGCAGAAGTTCCGCGGGGACCCAGATCCCCAGGCAGCAGAAGACTGTCTAGAGTATGTGGACTGACTTTTCAGGCTGGTACAGACACCAGCAGACCAGATGGTAGCCCTATATATCAACCTTTTCCTTGGGATGTCCGGTCGTTGGTGGGGTTAGTTACGTAGACCCACGGCGAGTTGTCTCTCACATGGGATAACTTCCAGCATCTCTCCTGAGAGGAGTAATCCACCTCTTGTTTATGCTCCGTTCAAATTTAGGAGCTTCTGGAGCTAAAGAAGGTGGGGATGACTGTGGAGCAATACTCGAACCAATTTACCGATTTTACATGTTACTCACAAGATATGGTCCGCGATAGTTACTTTCGGGCATGGAAGTTTGAGAAGGGTCTTCGCAAGGAGATCCATGCTAGTGTAGTGCCTCTGTGCATCACTACTTATGCCAGGGTGCTATAGCAAGCGCTCATGACTGAGAGCTTCTTGGCTGAGGGATGCCAGCTGACAGGTCATAGTAGTGGCCACTTTAGAGGAGAGTCTTCGATAGCAGGAAGGTGGTAGAGAGCAGAGCCTCAGTCGAGGATATCCTTCAGTGAGAATACTCAGGGGAAGGGTCATACACCGCAGTGGCGCCATAGAGCACCAGGGCAGTCAGGAGAGAGTTGGTGCTATGCCTGTGACAGACGGGGTCACCTAGCACAGGACTGCCCGACCAGGCGTACCGAGTAGCCGTGGCAGGCAGTGGGTGCACCGCAGTAGCAGAGGCAGCGCTGTGACTAGGGATCCCCCATGTGAGGATAGGGTGGCCCTTAGGGAGTCGGCGTAGGTAGAGCGTCAGGACCTAGAGGTTGGGGACGACGTTTCGAGGTCCTTCCACCACCACCACCACTGGGTGTCCCACGCCAGGCTCAGGGAGCTGGCGGTAGGGGCCGCAGGCAGCTTCAGGCTATGGGTGTTCGTGACCCCCTAGCACATGAGATGGTCTGAGGTATGATTTTTGTTTACTCTACACTTTATTTGGTACCAGTAGACACAGGCTCCAGCCACACTTTTATATCGTTTCTTTTGTTATGGTAGTTGGAGCTTCCAGTAGAGGCGCTGGCACCTGCACTTAGCCTCTAGGTTCATACGGGAAATGCCTCATTGGTGACCTTTATCTGTAGACAGTTCGAACTGTCGTTCGGAGGAGAAATTTTCATGTGGTACCTACTCATCATACCGATGGAACCTTATGATGTCATCTTGGGAATGGATTGGATTTCCATGGTTCACACCCAGATTGACTTTCGGCACAGACTAGTCAGATGCATCCACTCTGATGGGACGAGGTTCACCATCCTTGGTGAACGAGACCTCGTGGTAGAGCAGACGAGTACTCTAAGTAGGAGACCATGACCTTTTTCTCACCAGTTGGAGAGAATGGCTCTCGGAGCAGTAGATGCTATAGGTACCTGGATCCCTACCGTTGTAGAGGAATACATGGACGTCTTTCCCGAGGATGTCCCAGGAATACCTCCGAGGAGAGAGATGAAGTTCTTCATTGACTTGCACCTGTGGACTGCCCCGATATTATGTGAAACATATCGGATGGCACCTATAGAGCTTTTGGAGTTATGAATTTAGCTGGAAGACCTTCGTGAGAAGGGATTCATCAGGCCTAGTGTGTCCCCCTGGGAAGCTCTGGTTTTGTTTGTGAAAAAGGCAGATGGGATTCTGCGGCTTTGTGTGGATTATTATCACCTGAATCAAGCCATGATAAAGAACAAGTACCCTTTTCCAAGGATCTAAGACCTCTTCAAACAGCTAATAGGAGTGAAGTAGTTCTCCAAGATTGATCTTCAATCTGACTACCACCAGTTGTGGGTTTGTGAGGCTGGCATCCCAAAGTTGGATTTCTGTTATTGTTATGGGTATTACGAGTTTCTGGTGATGCCCTTTGGAGTGATGAATGCCCCCACCGTTTTCATGGATTTGATGAACCAAATCTTCCAGCTGTACTTGGACCGGTTTGTGGTTGTCTTTATTGATGACATACTCATCTACTCTGCGACAAAGGAGGAGCACGTGGAGAATTTGAGGATGGTCCTAGACTTACTCCAGGAGCACTAGCTGTATGGGAATCTCTCTAAGTTTCAGTTATAGATTGATGAGGTTCACTTTATGGGTCATGTCATTACAGAGTAGGGATTGGATGTAGATCCTACAAAGGTAGAGGTAGTGCTTGCTTGGAATCCACCCAAGAATGTTTCAGAGGTGCGGAGCTTCCTTGGATTAGCAGGGTACTACAAGAGTTTCGTGAAAGATTTATCCAGGATTACTGCCCCTTTGACCGCATTGATGTGGAAGGGATGACTATTCACTTGGACTGATTAGTGCCAGAATTCCTTCAAGGAGCTGAGGAGGAGGCTGACTAGTGCTCCAGTGTTGAGGCTTCCAGAAGTGGGCATCGAGTTCGTGGTATACTGCGATGCTTCAGGAGCTGGGATCGGGTGCGTGCTGGTGCAGTAACGGATAGTGATTGCATATGGGTCTAGGCAGTTGAGGCACCATGAGCAGAATTATGCGACACATGATTTAGAGCTGGCAGCGGTGGTTTTCAACTTGAGTTTATGGATACAACACCTTCTGGGTGAGCGTTTTTTGGTCTACTCAGACCACCAGAGCCTCAAGTACATCTTCACTTAGAGGGATTTGAATCTGAGGCAGAGGCACTGGCTGGAGTTTCTATAGGAATATGATTTCGAGATAGTATACACTCTAAGGAAGGTCAATTTAGTAGCATATGCCCTTAGTAAAAAGTCCCATGATCGTCTAGTGTAGGAAGCTTCAGAGTAGTTGGCTTCCCTTTGGCTGACCTTGGTGGATCAAGAGGGTACAACTTTCCTGCAGTTGATGGTGTTGACTCCTTCACTCCATGAGAGTGTGAGAGAGTCGCAGCTAGGGGATGTCGACAGCGAGGTACTGCATGATCAGATATCCATGGGCGACGCACCTGATGGGTATTCTGAAGGAAGGAATCATGAGATCCTGTTCCAGGGGCGAGCTGTAGTACCAGTGGAGATGCAGGAGGAGGTGATGTGGGTGTTCCACACTTTTACCTTGGCTATACATCCTGGTGTGGGGAAAATGTACAGAGACCTTCAGCAGTAGTTTTAGTGGTTTGTCATGAAGTAGAGCGTAGCTGAGTTCGTTTCTCGGTGTCTTACCTGTCAGCAGGTGAAGGAAGAGAATCAGGTTCTAGTAGGGTTGTTTCAGCCCCTTGATATCCCATAATGGAAGTGGGATGACATATCTATGGACTTAATCACTGGGCTTCCACGCACAACGAAGGACCACGATTCAATTTGGGTGATAGTGGACCAACTCACGAAGTCGGTGCACTTCCTTGCCATCGGGGAGCAGAGCTAGGTAGAGAGTATAGGGCAGCTGTACATTCAAGAGATCGTCCGCCTTCATGGAGTACCCTCGACGATCGTCTCTGACCATGACGTGCGGTTTACGTCGCGATTGTGGCGAGGCCTATAGGAGGCATTCATGACTCAGCTGTGGATGAGTATAGCTTTTCACCCCCAGACCGACAGCCAGACAGAGCACACTATCTAGGTATTGGAGGATATGCTCAGGGCGTGCGTGTTAGACTTTGGCCTAAGCTGGGAGGATCACCTGCCCTTGGTGGAGTTCACGTATAACAACAGTTACCACTATACTATCGGAATGGAACCTTTTGAGGCCTTCTACGGGAGACCATACAGGTCACTATTGTGCTGGATGGAGGTTAGGGAGACCTCCCTTGTGGGCCCAAAGTTGGTGCGAGCGACGATAGAGAAGGTGCAGGTCATTCGTGAGCGGATGAGGACGGCTCAGAGCAGACAGAAGTCCTACGCAGATCGTCATCGCAGACATTTGGAGTTCAAGCAGGGGGACCACGTCTTTTTGAGAATCTCCCCACGACATGGAACACATAGGTTTGGCTGGGGAGGCAAGATATCCCCGAGGTTCATTAGGCCCTTTGAGATTGCGTGTAGGGCTGGCAAGGTTGCCTATTGTCTTTCTCTACCCCCACAACTGAAGAGGGTGCATGACATCTTCCATGTGTCACAACTGAGGAAATACGTGCATGACCCCACACACGTCATCAACTGGGGAGAGATGGACATTGAGGATGGAGCCACCTTTGTAAAGTACCCAATGGTGATTGAGGACCGGAAGGAGTGGACCTTGCGTGGATGTACCATTCCTTTGGTTTGAGTGTTGTGGCAGCATGAGAGGGTACATGAGAGCACATGGGAACGGGAGAGCCAAATGCAGTATTAGTTTCTTGAGTTGTTTTTATAGTTTTGTTTTTTAGGGACAAAAAACTTAAATGATGGAATGATGTAAGAAACCGGGTTTTGAGCCTGTAAGACTTTGAAATTTTCATTATGGTATTCCAGAGCAGGTCATTCAGACGGAGTGTGATTCCGATCCCCAGTGTGGCAGGAATTAAATTTAATTGTGTTCACACTAAACACGCAAAATAAACAGAATAACTATTAAATGGTTGTTATGATGGGGAAAAAGAGGGCACCGTTGAGTCTGGAACATCCCGTTTACCCTAGGAGGGGTGTAACTTTCGTGGGCGCGACCCTTCTGTGGAAAACGTCACCAGGGGCATTTTCGTAATTTAGCGGCCTCAGGTGTAAACTTTATAACTTCTGAACAGAGGCTTGGATTAAACTTTTGAGACCACCATTGCACTCAGAATTTGGTTTTTACCCTAGGAGCATCTTAACCTCGACCCCGTCGAGAGCTTGGGTACGAGCCTACTGGTGGGAGTTTAAAAATGATTAAATTTTTAATTAGTTTCTCTCCTACTTAAACACCCACCCCTCCTTCTTCCCCCTTGCCTCTCCCTAGTGGAATCCCTCTCAAAAATCATCAATCCCCTCTCACCACCTCTCCAAGGCGTGGCGGCTCTGACGGATCTTCGGCGAAGCGACGGGCTACGCCCTACGAGGTAGGCTCATGTATTTTCGTTTTTAATTTCCGCAACCTCTTAAAATGAAATTTTTAGTGTCGAAATGCTATTTTCATACTGAGCGAATCCCATAGTTGTGTAGGATTCGATCCGAGCTTTCTAACGCTCTTCTTGGATCAAAAATCTGAGTCCCGGGGCGCCCGGGGTTTCCCCGAGAAGTTTTCTGGCCAATTTCCCTGTTTTCCGGTGGTTCTAGGGGTTTCCGGCGGCTCAGCATGGCGGTCCGGTGAGTCCAGGCGGTGGTGGCGGCTTCGCACAATGGGATTCAGGTGGTCTGGGATGACGGCTGGCGAGGCGGGCTTTAGGCAGTCCAGGATGGCGGCTGGCGCAACGGGCTTCTAGCGGACCGAGACGATGCAGCATGGTGGACGTTGGCGGCGTACGCAGGGTGATGTGAGGGCTTGGCTGGCAGGCTGCGCTAGTCAGCGGGAGGCGTGAGAAATCGGGGTCGTCGCGACCCCGACCAGCCGACAGAGACCCGCAGTTCGCAAGTCTCATGGAAAATGCACCGGACCAGTTGAGCCAGTCTAGGTGACATGGGGTGGCCCGCACGGTGAACCTCGAGCCTCGGTGGATCGGGCAGTCCGGGCGTCCTAGCCACAGACCGCTGGTCTAAAGGGGTGGGCCGGCCCAGGTCCACCCCATCTCCGTCTGATGATGTTAAAAATGTCATAACTCTCAAACCAAGTGTCAGATTCACGTGCCATCAATGAAGATGCGATCCTTGGATTGAGACAGAGGTTTTGAGATAGTCCCGGGGATTTTAATTCCAAGGGTGGGAGCTCGGTGGTGCGACACGCTCATTAAGTACCTCACCAGGATTCTTCTTTCGGATGGTGTGAGCACATTCAGAGTTTGTTTTAGGCATCATTAGTGGCGGTGTAACCCTGGAATCCTGGATAAATAGTCCAGGGTGGTTTCAGGCATTGAATCTGGAGTTGAGGCATGGGCCCCACGGGCCGTCTTTTGAGCTGTGAGCAACGTTTTGCGAATTTTTCATCAGACGTCCGTTCGGGGCGAATGAGTAGTCTTTTTGGCATGTTTTTTCGAGAACATCGCGATGGAGCAGTTCAACTGACCTCTTTCAGGACCGGGGTGTGGGCCCCACGAGACGCCGTATGAGCATAAGGCAATGTTGAATAGCTTTTTTTTTCCGGGAGTCCGTTTCAAGCGATTAAATAATATATCTCACGTGTTTTTCTGCGAGGATTGCAACGGTGTAATCGGTTTGGGCGCGCAGAGCCTCTTTCGAGATCTCAATAAATGTGGAAACATGAAAGGGCGTTGGTCAGAGGTTCCTTTGACGCACTCCGAACCAACGCATGGTAGTGATGATTAGTGACACCCAGTGATGGCACGAGAAGTGTGGGGTTATCGGACTAGTTCCGGGTTTACCCTCCAGCGGGGCTGGGCAGTGTGTTACCCACTGGTGTATCAGGGTTTACCCTCCAGCAAGGCTGAGTAGTGGGTTACCCGTTGACCTTAGGGTTTACCCTCCAGTGGGGTTGGGCAGTGGGTTACCTGTTGACTTTAGGTTTTACCCTCCAGCGGGGCTTGGTAGTGGGTTACCCAATGACCTCTTAGGGTTTACCCTCCATCTGGATTGGGATGTGGGTTACCCGACGACTTCTTTCAGACTCAGCCCTTCCTATGAGGCTAGTCAATGAATTTTCTCCATGATTACTGGAGTGGGACACTTGGTTGTACGGTTCAGTGATGAGACAACTTTGGCGTGTGAGAATTTCGGGCATCAGTGATGGATATCCTTAGAACTGTTGACAACTTCTCCTGGGCTAAGTTTGGAGATAGAGATCCCCTTACACACTCGTTCGAGTTTCTTATTGAGTATATATATATATGTATACACCATAATTTTCTTCCCACTCCTTGGGTTCAGTTACTCTCCTTCTAGGAGGGGCAAAGACACGCTGGGTATTCCATGTGCTTTCCATGTCTATCTACTCTTGGTTGGGCGAGTCCACTTCCTTTCTTTTGATGGGTTGATATGCACTCTATTTACTATACTCTTTCACTATTCCTTGTTCTATCTACTGCTCACCATTTTAGTACCTCCTTTGTTGTTCCCTCGAGCTTTCAGGTCATCCTACTGAGTATCTTTGTACTCACCCCTGCTTGGGCTTTTCCCGTACTTTGTGTTCCCTTGTAGTTGACAGACAGGTCGATCGAGACTACGAAAGAGCGTAGAGGACACGGGAGCTTGGGCTGCGTCCAATGGTCATAGTAGGACTTTTAGGTGCAAGACTCACCAGCTGTTTACTTTTGTTTACCTGTTTCTGGGTTGTGGAACCTTTTGGGTTGGGCACGTGTTTCTCCCTTTTTCTGTTCAGTTATCTTTTCAAAAATTTACTTGTTATATTTAGAAGTTGATGCATGAATGTGGTTGGGTTATAGTTGTTTGTCCTTTTTTTTTTACTCTGCACTTCTGCATCGAGTGTGCTGTGTGTGTGGGTACAGGTACTTAGGTGAAGGCCTCCCCAAGATCGTTATGCCTTCGGCGCTTGTCGCCATCCCCAGGCCTATAGAGGTGAGCCTGGGGTAGTTGCAGCTTGAGACCGGTAGGGTCAGGTTGTGAAAGTGACAAGCTTGGGTTCACACAGGTGTGTGGAGTAAATCTAGTGATGTGCTAGCTGTGAAAAGTGTTATCAATTATAGCTCACAGACGCATTTGACAGTTCGATTCATATTTGTTACAACAGATCAAATAGTAAGACCTCTTTGACTCTTCTACAACATAAGAGAAATTTATATCAATGTGATATTGTTTTATCACAATTTTCATTGCTTCTTTGCTCTGAAAATCTCAGCCAATATACAGAACACCATCATCTGGCACTCAATTTGTGCCACCAATGATTCCTAGAAATTCTGAACTAGGAGTAATAACTAACCAATAAAATTCTATCAAGTGATTCATGCCTTCAGTCAACCATGATGCCAATAGCGGAGGATGGTTCAATGGTCGGTTGAACCTCACATGAGTGGGAAAAACTGATATTATGCATTCTCTTCTGCTTCTTCTTCAACTTCCTCTTCATCTTCTTCTGCGAAATTGTCATCATCCTCAAAATCATCGACCAATGCATCTAAAGTATGTGGAGGACTATCCATTGAAACTGTTTCCAATGGAAATGATGGAACAACTACTGATGCTGATGGAAATTATTGATGTGTAGGATCATATGGCATAGTCTCATGAATTTGAGATGGACCAACTTCCAATGTCGATGGAACCTCTATTGTAGCTATAGTGACATACAACTCCATCATTTGATTCCCAGGTAGATACTTAACCAATAAAAGTATATATTCCCAATCATCATCATCATTTACCAGATAGGCCACATGCCAAAACCTATATATATATATTGCAGATGTCTAAATGTAATGGACTCTATCACTTGATTCCTCGCTAGTTTTAACTTTCTATGGATTTTCTTTTCCATAACTTCCAAAGTAGTATATCCTCCAAGCATCACAACAGCTTCTGGATGTATACTATAACTACATCCTTGTTCTATCTCAATTATTGGACCTTTGAGATAAATATAGGCATTAACCATATTTTTTATCTAAAATAAACCATTGCTATTAATTAAATATAATTATAGAATCAATTTATGTATGCATGCTTCTAGTAATTCAGGTTGGAATCCTAATCCCTCCACAAAATCAATACGTTCAAACCATATTGATGTGTAACTCTTTATACAACCCACAAGTTTGTGTTACTTACCCAAAAATAGAATTCAAACATATTCATACATATCCACATGCATTATATTCATGAGGTACATGAACATGTCATGTAAAAACATAGAGTTATAAGAAATTGAAAAACTCCACACGAGTAAGCCCGGAGCGACATATAGCCAGCTCTATTCACTTTCCTAGACAAGGAAAGCCTCTAGAAAAGTAGGTGGTCCAACCCAAATCCCCTCTACCTAGGGATAATTTACTCAAGAGAACATTCATTTCATGAAAACTCTAACACTTAATATGAAAAAAATATTCAATTACTAAATTCAAGTTCATAACTCCAATTAAAAACTGAGGTCAAGGTATATGGAAAACTAAATTCATTATCATACCTAGAATGTAATGCAAGGGTATATTCTAGAAGTAATTTATAACTACTTCGCTACTTAATATAACTAATTCTCTATTTAATATAACTACTTTGATAATTAAGATAACTACTTTGCTAATTAAGATAACTACTTCGCTAATTAAGATAACTACTTCACTAATTAAGAAAACTACTTCACTAATTAAGATAACTATTTCAATTCAGTATATATATATCAATTAATTACCTAGTTACCTTAAATTAATTACCTAATTAGAATTACTTAATTACCTAATTAGAATTACTTAATTACCTAATTAGAATTACTTAATTATCTAATTAGAATTACTTAATTACCTAATGAGAATTACTTCATTACATAATTAGAATTACTTAATTACCTAATGGGAATTACGTAATTACCTAATGAGAATTACTTAATTACCTAATCACCTTTAATTAATTACCTAATTACCTTTAATTAATTGCCTATTTAGATTTAATTAATTACCTAATTACCTTTAATTAATTTCCTAATTACTTTTAAGTAATTGCCTAATTACCTTTAAGTAATTACCTAATTAGGATTAAGTAATTGCCTAATTAGATTTTAATTAATTTCCTAATTAGATTTAATTAATTTCCTAATTAGATTTAAGTAATTACCTAATCACCTTTAAGTAATTCCCTAATCAAATTTAAGTAATTCACTAATCACATATAAGTAATTCCCTAATCACATTTAAGTAATTGCTTAATTATAGTTAATTAATTTCCTAATCACAGTTAATTAATTACCTAATCACAGTTAATTAATTGCCTAATCACAATTAATTAATTTCCTAATTCTAGTTAATTAATTACCTAATCATAGTAAATTAATTGCCTAATCATAGTTAATTAATTGCCTAATCATAGTTAATTAATTGCCTAATCATATTTAATTAATTGCCTAATCTCATTTAATTAATTACCTAATCTCATTTAATTAATTTCCTAATCGCAGTTAATTAATTTCCTAATCACAGTTAATTGATTTTCTAATCGCAGTTAATTAATTGCCTAACCATAATTATTTAATTTCCTAACCATAATTAATTAATTTCTTAACTATAATTAATTAATTATCTAATTATATTTCATTAATTATCTAATTATATTTCATTAATTACCTAATTATATTTCATTAATTACCTAATTATATTTCATGAATTCCCTAATTAGATTTAGGTAATTCCCTAATCAGAGTTAATTAATTGCCTAATCAGAGTTAATTAATTGCCCAATCACAGTTAATTAATTACCTAATCATAGTTAATTAATTTCCTTATCATAGTTAATTAATAACCTAATTGAATTTAATTAATTGCCTAATCGCATTTAATTAATTTCCTAATCACATTTAATTAATTTCCTAATTGCATTTAATTGATTATCTAACCATAATTAATTAATTTCCTAACCATAATTAATTAAATGCCTAACCACATTTAAATAACTGAATAACCACATTTAATTAATTGGATAACCAAAATTAATTGATTGTCTAATTGTAATTAATTAATTTCCTAACCATAATTAATTAATCAATTGCCTAACCATATTTAATTAATTGCTTAACCACATTTAATTAATTGCATAACCAAAATTAATTAACTGCCTAACCATAATTAATTAATTGCCTAACCATAATTAATTAATTAATTTCGTACTTATAATTAATTAATTTCATACTTACAATTAATTAATTTCCTACTTATAATTAATTAATTATAGTAATTAATTAATTACCTACTTATAATTAATTAATTTCCCAACTACAGTTTAAAGAAACTATTACTATTTCTAAATATAATTAAATAATTATAAACCAATTCAATGAATTAAAAAAATAAAAATATTAAATAAATTTAAAATAAGGATTATCTAAAATTTGCAGATAGTTGGCGGCGCAGGTGGAGCAACCAGAGTAGAGTGAACTGAAGTAGAGAGACTGTAAAAAACAAGAGAGAAAGAGTGAGGAAGATGGGAAAACTATAGAGAGAGAGAGTGAGGAGGATTGGAATTGGGGGGGGGGGGCGAGACGCTTTTATAGGGTACCCCAAGCCTCAGAGCCACTTGAAGTTACACTGGTAGGCTCATCCCAAAGGGATCAACGCCACTTGAAGTGGCACAGATCGTGTGTACTGTACACGATCAACGCCACTTCAAGTGGCACTATGCTCCCAAAATATCTCAAGCGCCACTTGAAGTGGATCTTTGAGGATTTTTTCCATAAGCTCCACATGAAGTGGTGCTTAGGGATCCCATATCCCTAATTATTTTAACCCCAGACCCATTTTAATAATAAAAAAACCATACCACCAAATTTTCCGTGTATTGATTATAGGAAACTAAATCAATCCACTCACAAGGACCATTCCCCCCTCCCATTTATTGAACAAATGCTTGAGAGACTAGATGGGAATACATACTATTGTTTCTTGGATGGATTTTCTGGATATTTTTAGGTTTCTATAGCTCTGGAGGATCATGAGAAGATAAAATTCACTTGTCCATTTGGTACATTTTCCTACTGAAGGACGCTATTTGGATTATGCAATACCCTAGGTACCTTCCAGAGATGCATGATGATTATTTTTATGATATCATTGAGACCTTATAGGAGGTATTTATGGATGATTTTACAATGTATGGATATTCATTTTATTAATGTATATTTAGTTTGGTAAAGGTTTTGAATTATTGTATTGAGAAGAATTTGGTCTTGAACATTGAAAAGTGTCATTTCATGCTAGAGAATGGAATTGTATTAGGGAATGTAGTGTCAAAACATGGAATAGAGGTTGATAGATATAAGGTAGATATTATTTCATCATTACCCTATCCTTTACGTGTGTCTGATGTTAGATCTTTCCAAGGGCATGCAGGATTTTATTATCACTTCATTAAATATTTCAGTAATATTTCTCTTCCTTTGTCATGATTACTTAAAAATGATTTTGATTTTGTGTTTGATGATTCTTGAATAATTTACTTTGATGATCTAAAGAATCTTCTGACCACTCCACCAATCATACAACCCCCATGGTGGGACATTCCATTTGAGCTTATGTGTGATGCATTAAACTTCTCACATAGAGCTGTCTTATCATAGAGGGTGGATGGACATTCATATGTGTTTTCATATACTTAGAGGATATTGGATTCATCCTAATTGAAACTACACAACCATGAAAAAGGAGTTTCTTTCCGTTATATTTTCTTTATATAAATTTTATTCATATTTATTGGGCTCTAAATTTTTTGTTTTTTCTGACCATGCAGCTCTACGGTACCTCTTGAAGAATCCAGGCGCAAAGCCAAGACTCATCCAATGGATGTTCCTTATTCAAGAATTATATATTAAGATAAAGGAAAAAAAGGGGTTAGAAAACTTGGTGGAGTACCACATGAGTAGGATTACTCACACACAAGAGGGTGACACCTTGGACTAGGTACCACTTCTAGACTCTTTTCCTGATGATCATCTTTATGAACTCTTAGGTACACATCCTTGGTATGCTGATTTAGTGAAATACCTTGTTACCTCTGAAATTATTGCAAATTTAAACAAACATAAAATCCAAAAATTAAATACTAAGTATAGGTTTTATGTGTGGGATGATCCCTACCTATGCCGCATGTTTAGTGAGCAAGTTATTATGAGGTATGTTCCTGACCATGAGTTTGATTTTATTTTTCATTTCTGCCATACACTTTCATGTGGAGGAAACTTTGGACCCCAACTGACAGCTAGGAAAGTTTTAGACTATGGATTATATTGGCCTAGCTTATTCCATGATGATCATTTATTTTGTAATTCATGCTCATGGTGCCAACAAACGAGAAAAATTTCTAGGAGACATCATATTCCTCAACAACCCAAATTATTTTTTGAGATTTTTGATGCATGGGGCTTTGATTTTATGGGTCACTTTCCTAGTGAATTTGGTTTTTTGTACATTTTGGTTGTTTTTGATTATGATATAAAATGGGTGGAGACCAAGGCCACTAGGACCGATGATTCTCAGGTTGTAGTGGAACTTTTCAAGGCTCAAATTTTATATATGTTTGAAGTACAAAAGGCCATCATTAGTGACCAAGAGACACACTTTTGAAATCATAATTTTTATGCCCTCCTTCGGAAGTATGGGGTGACACACAAATTAGCAACACCATACCACCCCCAAATAAATGGCCAGGCTGAGGTTTCAAATAGTGAGTTGAAACAAATTTTGGAGAAAACTGTATAGATAAAAGGAACAATTGGAGAAAGAACTTGGATGATTCATTGTAGGATTATATGAAAACATAAAATATTTCCATTGGTATTTTCCTATTTCAGATTGTTTTTAAGAAAGCATGTCATCTCCCATTGCAAGTCAAGTATCAGGAATATTTGGAAATAAAGAAATGCAACATGGATTTGGCCCAAGAAGGAATTTAAAGAAAGTTGAAAATTCAAGATCTTGAGGAGATTAGATTGTAATCATATTAGAATTAAAGGCTCTAAAAGGAAATATCAAAATCATCCCATGATATAGTGATTCAACAAAGGGAGTTTCATGTATGAGAGAAAGTTATACTCTACAGTTCATGACGGAAGCTGATGCATGATAAGTTGCATTCCAGATATTTAGGTCCTTATATTGTATCTAATGTCTTCCTTATGGTGTATTGGAGATCACAAAAGATGACACTAGAAGGATATTTATAGTCAATAGGAAACATTTGAAGTAATACATTGAGTGAATGTATACTGATGCAATGGATTTTATCACACTTCATGACCCCATCATCACTTGAGAATATCACGATGTTCCTAACCCTTTCACTTTTATATTATTTGTCCTATTTAAAATTGTGAATTTCACATTCACAC
The DNA here is from genome assembly GCA_963277665.1 of Viscum album. Classification (NCBI taxonomy): domain Eukaryota; kingdom Viridiplantae; phylum Streptophyta; class Magnoliopsida; order Santalales; family Viscaceae; genus Viscum; species Viscum album. Next base: position 1,245,786,235 of record OY728153.1, read on the forward strand.
ATCATCTCATGGTTTAACATTGAGGAAAATGCAATATTTTAAGTGTGGGGGTGGGGACAACATTTTGGGGTAGTTTTTTAGGATTTTTTATTTTTGTGTTTTCTGTTAAGTTTTCTATTAAATTTTCAAAATAAAAAGATATCATGTAACATTATCATGTGTAACATATGGTAAATTAATGTTTTCAAAATTCATTGGAAGAATGATAACCATGAGTAAGATTTCATCATCAAGGGTTGATTTTTATAAAAATGGAAGTCATTGATGATATGATTGGTTGTGTAATTACAAAAAAAATTAGATTTAGACATAATTATTTGTGATCTTTTTTCTTGGTAAATTGTGTCATTGATTTCTCCACACAAATTTACACGTGAACATGACATGTGAAATATTTCCTACTCAATTTAAGGTATATCCAAGGTAGGTAAAAAAATTCATATTATATTAATGGTTGATCCATACATTCATTTCTCTTCTGATCTATTTCATTACTATACCGAATTAACCTATGTATGTGTACCTGTTATCTGACTGTTGTACACCCTAAAAGAAATAAAATAATAAAAAAAATCAAAATAAAAATACAAAAATATGGGTTGTGTCTTGGGCAGGTCAAAACCCAATCTTCCTCAACCAATGATATGGTTATACCTATTATAATTAGTTTCGTGAGGATATCAAACAAGGGTTGAGAGATGAGTGTGATATTTATTCCAAGTTCAACTTTTGAAAAAAAATAATAAATGAGGGGAGTGATGAAATGTACAACGTATGGGGATATCTAGGTCGGGAGCTAGAAGTTTGACTTTAGGGAATGCTTAAGTGAGTGGGTCTTGAAATTTGATTGCAAAGGAATGTAGAATAGGTTAGGTGAATTAAACCATGTAAGAATAATTATTTTACTCTACCTAAATATAATTAATAAAGCATGGAGATATGATCTTGAAATGGTTGGCACATACACATGTTGGTAATTATTTCCATAGTAGACCCATGACTTGTTATGCTATGATTAGTGTCATTAATCTCACTATATTTTGTTTTGAGACAATTTATGAGACAATTTATTTCAAATTTATTGATATTTAATTCTTTATGAGATTCTTACTTTTCCTATATTTCCACCAGGGATTGAGAAGTGTGAACATGCATATCTTGTCACAATTTTCTAGATTACATGATATGAGGTTTTTCCTAGGAGTGAAAAATGGTAAGTGTGGAAGAGTTGATAAAACACATTTTTATTGAATATTTTATTAATAATAAATGATATAATTTCCTCACATTGTGTTAAATATGTTCATTTATGTAATATTTTGGATTAGATAATTCATTTTCAAATTTGATGAAAATTTCAGTTTTTCCCTTTTAAAATTCACTATTGTATTTAGGACATAAATATTTTAATTTAAATTATTTGAGATTAAAATTTTGTAAAAGTGTTCCTAACTCAATGGGATACAACTTTTATTCAGGACAAAGGAGCTAAATCGTGCATTTGGTTGGAGTAAAAGGGACATGGAGTCAAAGATGGGATGAACCTACCATATTGGACACCACTGTAGTATTTGAGCCATAACGCCTTCATCAATGCTTTGAGTGGGAAAATTTTTTGATAGGATATATATAAACCAATTTCACATAATTAATCCTTCTATAAGTACAGCTGATACATGCGTTTTGGTGGCCAAGAAGTTAGTGCAAGTTGGATTCAAATATTTGGCCGAATTTCCCTTTCACACTTAAAACCACTTGTAAACCTAACCTCCCCACCACTATATAAATTTGTACTTTTATCATTTTTATGGGGTGGTAATTGAATTATGAATTTTAGTTAATATAAGAAGTGTTTCCTCTCTAATTATCAAATCATTTAAATAAAGACAGCTCTTGCAGAAAGGATCCCTCCATCGAAACCTTCTTCTTCTTCTTTGTGTTGTAATATTTGTGTTTGCGTAATAAAATTATTAGTACCTATTATATTTATTATATTTTTTTATGTTTTATTATGATTTTTCTTATTTAATCTTCATATTTTGTATATAAATCAAGAGTATAAAGATGATTGGGTTATACCCTTTCAACAACCTTTGCAAATGAAAAACATTTATACGTTGACTACACCGCCCATGGAAGAGTAATTTTTCTTAGTAATCGATCTAACTCTAAACATATTCAATTAATTACTTTGAATAAATGAGGTAATTTAATTAAAATATTATGATTTATGAATTTTTCTTTTAAATTAAGAGAAAATAAGCAAAGAATTTAATAATTCACGCAAAAACACGCGAGGTTGAGTAATATGTGAATTGTGAGAGTGCTATCTCAATCGGTAAAAAAAATCCACCTAGTATAAATTTTTAGCATTAAAATAAAATAAATAAACTCAATTAATACTCATTTATAGAGTGGGTATGTTCCCTAAATCACCACTAACCATAATCTATCCTTAGAACATCAATCAAAGAAGGGTGCTATGATTGCATGTTCCAAAGCTAGCATATGGATTAATTCATTTCATCTTTGTGGTTTAGTTAATTCTCATAGGGTTTGAGGGTTAAAAAATTAGAGGATCATAATTAAGTGGATTTTAATTTGAAAAGGTAGAGTTAGATTGGTTATTCTTTTTAAACTATTTTTCTAAAAAACATTCTCTCGTTGTGTTTTATTAATCAAATTTCATTTCAAAAATAAAAACAAGCATAGGAACAAATTCCATAAACCCCCATGGAAGAAGAAGTTCCAGAGACATAAGTACTGCATAGGAGTACAAGTGAGGTTAAATAACTATAATGGTATGTTTTTCTAGTCACCTAGGATTATTAATCATTACTAGTTGATAATAACAATCCTCTAACCTATAAGGAATCCGTAAGTGGAATATATGTTTCTAAATGAAAAGAACCTATGGGTTTTAATGGATTTCATGTACCAAAACCAAGTATGGATTTTGGTAGATCCTCTAGTGGATGTAAATCCCTTTGGTTTTAAATGGGTATTCAATAAGAAACTGGACATTGATTTCAAAAGTGTTACAACACTGTTAAGGCATAGACTACGAAAAAACATTTTCACCAGTTGAAACACTAAAATCTATTAGAATTATACTTGACATTTTCATCTTCCATGACCTTGAGATTTGGAAAATAGATATTAAAACAAATTTTGTTAACAGGAACCTTCATGAAGATGTCTATATGACACAAACTGAAAGGATTGTGACTCCAAAGGATGCCAATAAGGTATAAAAATGACAAAGATCCATTTATATATTAAATAAATCATATAGGTCATGAAACATGTAGTTTGGTGAATCTATAAAAAAATGTGGTTTTATGAAGAATGAATGTGATCCATGTATCTATAAGCGGTTTAATGGGAATGTGGTTGTTTTTAAAATTGTTTATGTAGATGAAATATTAATTAAAGAAACTAGATAACTATATTATAATCTATTAAATCTAGGTTGAATAAATGCTTATCCATAAAGGACTTAGGAAAATCAGTATATATTCTTGGGATCATGATCCATTGTGATAGATCTAAGAGGCTACTTGGCCAAAGTCAAGGTAAATATATTGATAAGGTACCAAAGAGATTTTGTATAGAACAATATAAGAGGGTATTGTTTCCAATGCCACATGAAATTAACCTTTCTAGGAAAACATGTCCTGAGACACATGAGGAAAGAAAAGGGATGGTAAGGATTCCATACACATCAATGATTAAGTCAGTAAAGTATGCTATGTTATGTACTAGGATAAATATTTCCTATGCCTTAAGTGAGGTAGGCAGATATCAAAATGACCCAGGTGACTACTATTGGATGGTGGTGAAGAATATCCTTAAGTATTTGAGGAATACTAAGGATATGTTCCTAGTCTATATAGAATATGAGGAAATAGTCATCAGAGGATATGTAGATGCTATTTTTCAAATATATCAAGATGATCTGAAATCAAAAACGAGATACATCTTCACTATGAATGGAGGTGTTGTGATCTAGAAGACCTCAAAGAATGATGTGGTCATAGATTCCATAGTAGTGTCTGAGTATATTACAACTTCCAAGGAAGATAAATAAATAATTTTTATATGTAACTTTTTCCAAGAGATTGATGAGGTACTTATTAGTATATTTATATCCTATAACCCTCTATTGTGATAATACTATAGTGGTAGATCAAAGGAGATAAGATCACATTAGTAGACAATTAATATACTTTAGAAGTATTATTTTTTAGATATTTTTCTCAAAGAGGTGATGTCATAGTGAGTTGAATATCCACATAAGATAACTTGGAAGACCCCTTGACTAAATCATTTAATAAACAGAAAAATGATCATCTTGTGAGGTCTATCTGACTGAAAGTCATAAGCAGTTGGATCTAGTCCAAGTGAGAGTTCTTTGGAGTTGGTGTTCTAGAACCAACTGTTTTTAAGTTTATTACATGTATATTAGAATATATGTATATTAATAAAACATATTATTACATATTTTTCATTGTTATGTATGAATTTGATGTAATAATGTCATAGGGTATCTGTCACATAGATAATGTCATAACAGTGCCCCAATATGATGATATCCCTGAAGTGTTATGAAGATATTCTTAAATATAGTTCTATAGTTGGATACAATAATCCAATAGAGAACATAGTATGTAGACTGTTAGGTGTGAGTACTCATAAGATGATGATACTTCTTCTCATGACATTCGTACTTAATAATCTCTAAGATGAGAGATTATGAGAACATACCCACATGTAGGAATTACGTATGTTCTGGTGTCATCAGATATTGTTATTAGTGACCATTTGTAATGATCATTATAATTTAATATTATTATTAATACATGTTATGAATCATTAAATTAGATGTATTTCGTGAACCATGATGATAATAGTTCACAGTGAAGTTGGATATGTTTGGTGCATCACGAGTGACATTTTATTAATGGATCAATCGAGGAAGGATTTGTCTCTTCCATCTTTATGAAAGTTGATATGTCGACCCTTTAATTTAAATGAAACCATCACATTAAATTCTATGGACATGGTATAATGATGATTTTATTTTATATAGAAAAAGAAATATGTATCGAGAATATAGGTTGATCACATAGATGTGCAACCCGCTTGATGAGATATTGTGGAAGAGAGATTATGTTACAAAAAAAATGTTCATATGTGATTGTTGATGTTGCAACATTAAGTTATTTATCTAGGGTTACCTAGATTATTTCTATAAAAAAAACTTGTACTTTCGGAAATTTTTCTTAATTTCAATAAGAGAGAATCCTAGAGGGCCAATACTATGTGTTTTTTTATCTTGCTTAAATTATATTTAAATTTAATTAATGGGAAAAATATTATTATCGATAATGTGGAATAATTTTATTCATATTTTACTGATCTCAAATATTTTATTGAATAATTAATAAATATTTATGTCATTACTTGGACCTATGTGGCCCACCTAGCTGGTGGTGAGCTGAGTATGACACCCCAATCTCACCTCTAATAGGCTAGGGGATGGTGATAAGTGCCGAGTAGGTAATACTAAAATGGGAATCCTTAGACTAAGAACCTGTATGAAATCACACAACAATATCCATACAATAGAGTAGAGATATAAGAATAAGTGAAAACATATAGAATGAAAACCATGCATGCAATAACCTTTAGGAAATCATCAAAGTACAACTGCGTAGTACAAAATTATAAAGGGAAAAACACAAAAAAAAATGAGGTGTCAACATGCCAATAACTGGAATAAGGGAGACTAAATATAGTCTAGATCATAATATCCAAGTCCAAAAATTGAAAATGGTTGACTATGCTAGGTAAAACTATGATCCTATGAATCTTTCTCCACCAAGGTCACCACCGACCTGTCTATCATCTTCATAAGACATGACATGTGTAGATGAAACCCATGTAGGGGTGAGTATATTCATACCCATTAAGACAACCTGAAAAAAATTAAGGGATAAATGGGAAGAAACAATAGTCATCTCAACCCATAATAAAGAGGGAAATAAAACCCAACACATATATGCTCATAAAGGAACCCGAGCGAGATAGATAGGGGATATCCATCTCTATAGACCATCCAAGAAAGATGAGTCATCCTGAATGTCCAAAGGTCTATATCCGATGCCCACACCATGTGAAACCTCACAATAATATGAGTGGAGGGGCTCTCTCCTTGCTACTATTATCTATAAAAGTGGGAGCACTAACTCCCTTAGAGGGCCTGCTCACCACTAGAGCTCAAATATTGGTGATTACCACTCTGTAGATAGAGGACCCGCACCTTATGGTAGTATGGGGGAGTACTATATCTACGCATGGAGAGAGTATGGGGGAACTATTCCCTAATGTGATAGGGGAGTAATGACCTTGACATCTCTTTGATGATCTGAACCAATCACCACCATCGGTCAAGCGTCACAGAAATAAGCATCATACTCATAAATCCTTATGTAGTATCTATGATTCTAAAATGAAGGCCAACATCATGTTTTACATGGAAAACTACTTAGGATATGATACTTTGAAGCCCAAACCAATGTCCCAAAGAAATATATTTACAAGGTAGAAGATTCTGAGGGAGGTAAATGGTGTATAATGAGGGTCACATAGTGTATGACCTTTCCTGGACATATGTTCGTGTCCTCACCCACACTTGGCTTAGCTATGAAGGAACCCGTGGCACAGTGGAATCATGAAACACATTCAATTTAAAATTTGGGTTTGGATTCATGCTAAAAAAACTAAATCCACAAAACCCCTTACAAGTATTTCTTAAAGGATCACATGTAATTCAATTTAAGTATGAGAAATTAAATTGAACAAAAGATTAAATGATACCTTGTTCATTTTAAGTCACTAGATTGATTCGCTCATCGTCTATGTGTTGTGTCTCTAAGGCACCAAGCTAGCCATCCTTTAGATCATCCACATGTGCAACACAACTCTTGGATTGTTGATCTATGTTTCTTATGTTGTATCACAATAAATAAAATAGATTTATGATGTCCCTTAGACCATGTGAATAATGAAGACTTGATCAAGAATAAGATATCAATCCAACCTAGTTCTTTCATTAAAATATCTCTCTAAGAACTTTAGACGATAACATATGATATATTCTCTTAGTAAATTAATCTAAATGGAAGATATTACTATTTAAGAGACTAAATGAACTTTTATACCTATCTTATACATTCTAAAAGTGTACTTTAGTTCCTAGAAATTAATAACCTTCAATTTAGACTTTTGCACACATGTATGACTTAACAAACTTGTTATAAATGTCACAAATATTTTATCATTCACTTTTAACACTATAAAATGTTATGAGATAAAATAGGAACCATTACCTCACCCCATAAGCTCCCTAAATAATTTAACAAACCTTTTCAAAAAATTATATTTTATCATATTCACTTTTATGATCAAACAACTTGTTAATACCTTGAGAAATTAATTTAATCATAGTTATTCTCAACTTGAATAATATAATTGAATTATTTTTACTTACGATCGATCATACTTAGATGTTCACTGACCCTCACATGTGGGGACCACTTCATCCTAAACTCCTATCCATTAGAATAGGTGGAAATTGTGGATATAATTAATGTTTGACCCTCTCGGTCCCTATCTCAATAGTAGTGATTCCAACCCACATACCATGATTAGATTCTAGCAACCCATCATGGCCCCTAAGGAGGTAAGGAATTTCATAGTTATGATAACGTCCTACAAACACGTTCTGTGCAATATAATCTCTTTTTCTTACAATATCTCATAATGTAAGATGTACACTTGTGTCATCATCCTTTTGTTTCCTTATATATTTCATAACCATACTGGATGGACTTAACCTTATTATACCATGCCCATGGATTTAATGAAGGTACTACCATCCTGGTCAATTAGGTCCCACAAGATATCTCTTCCTCAACCTAGAATTCTATCTTGATCATTCAACCAATGTCATACCACCAATGACACACCCAACATAAGCTACCTTACCATGAATTCAATGTCATGTTTTTTTACTTGAATCAAAGTACATGATCAAATGGTACACATTTATAATGATATCAAATATGGAAACCAATACACATGTTTATATATAGGAAAATCCAATGAGACCTCAAACATCTAGTTTTCATATTGGTAGTTCATTCCTCATTATCTCATCTACTTGATATCACAAAGTGAAAACTTCATGAGAAGATTTCTCAATGCTTATGAGCCACCAACACCTAATAATAAAACATCATCTATGTCACATTAGTATGATGTATCTATACCATAGACCATATATATTTAAGATTACTGTAATAGTATCTCAAGCATATTATTATAGCTAGGAACTGCTATAACCTTTTGATATAACACATATTAAAAAGACATTACCATGTAAATAGTGGATAAAAAAGTATCAAAATACTATGATAAGAATAAAATAAATGTATCTATAAAACTATATACATGTAATGGTAATCAAAGTACAAAAAGTATTTGGGTTTAGGCCACCCACTCACAACACTCCCACTTGTAATAGAGCCAACTCCTAAAAATTCTCTACCTACTAGCTCCAACGTGAGTATCATGCTTCTGTTAAGATATGGACTTAGTAAAGGTAACTTCCATGTTATCCTCCATGGATACTCATCTAACTGCGGATTCACCTCTTAGAGTAAAATTCCTCTAGAGATGAAAATTATGAAGTATATTCTTTGTCCTCTGGTGTGACTTGGGTTCCTTAAAAAGCATCACAACATTAGTATTATCACAATATACACTAACAAGGTCTTCTCTTCAAGGTATAATTCCATTCTAAAAAAACTACGTATCCAAACTTCTTCTTTAGCTACATCAGAAGCTTCTATGTACTCAAACTCTACTATAAAATCACCAACCACAAACTACTTCAAGTTCTTCCAGCTCACTGCACCACCATTCAGAAAAAATACATAGCTTGACTGTGATTTTATATCATCTTGATCTGTTTGGAATCTAGGATCAATGTATGCCATCATAACTAGATCCTCATATACTTCATACACCAGAAATATATCCTTTATATGTCCCAAGTACTTTTGGATAGGTTTTAAATCTAACCAATGTATCTCTCTTGGACTTGCTTGATATCTACCCACCATTATTAAAGAAAAGGAAACATAAAAGATAGTACATAGCATGACATACATGATATATCCCACTGCTGAAGCATAAGGGATTATACTCATTAATTTAATCTCTTCATGTGTTTATTGACACATATTATTGGAGATATTCATGCCATGTGACATTAGAAACAACCCTCTATTTGATTGTTCCATATTTTACCTTTTAAATACCTTATCAATATCTGTACTTTGGATTAGCCCAAGAATCCACTGAGATCTATCTCAATAGATATTTATCCCTAGAATATAGGATAATTCAACCAATTATTTCATATAGAAACATTCATTTAACCAAACCTTCACTAACTATAATAAATGCACTTCATTCCCCATTAATAATATATCGTCGACATATAATACTAGGAAAATCATGGAACTTCAAATAAACTTCTTATAGACACATGGACTGATTTCATTCTTAATGAAACAAAATTTTCTTATAGCCTCATCAAAATGAGTATTCTATGATTGTAATGCCTACTTTAATCCATATACGGATCTCTGTATCTTTTATACTTTATTGGAACTCTTTTACATAATGAATTTTTTTTGGTTCCATAATATAGAAATATTCAACTAACATCTCATTTATAAAATAAATTTTGGAATCCATTTTCCAGATTTCATAATCATGGAATTATTCTATTACAAGTATTATTATAAGGGATTTTATCATAGTGACTGGTGATAAGGTTTAATCATAGTTGATGCCTTGACGTTTCCTAAAACCCTTTTCCACCAGTCGCACCTTATAGTTTCTCACTTAACCATCCATGTCCATATTTTTATTGAATACCCACTTACACCCAATAATATTTACATCTTATAGTGATTCTACCAAAATCTAAACTTGATTTTGGTACATGGACTACATTTCATAATGCATGTCTGATTTCCATTTAGTAGCATCATTTCCATCCACTTATTCCTTGTAGGCCAAAGGTTCATCATTCTCTAGCAGTAATGTGTCACCTGACTAGGTGAAAAGAAAACCATATCTCTCTGGTTCTCTAACATCCATATTAGACCTATGTATTAATTGTGTATTAGGATCAAATTTCTCACCCACTGTCTCTTATGAATATCATTCTTGTACCAACACTTGTGCAGACGAAGCATCAACTTCATCAAATTCAATCTTACTCCCACTATTTCCATTATAAATGTGTTCCCTTTCTTAAAATTTATAATTTATTATTACAACCAATATTTTATATGAAGGTTTATATATATAATATCCTTTAGTATCCTTAGGAAAACCTATAAAGATTCACTTTGTACTCCAAGATGCTAATATTTCACTAGGTATAGTCCTGAAAAAACCTTACATCCCCATAAATGCATGTGTGATAGAATTGATTTCTTTCCATACCAAAACTCATATGGAATATCATATGCCACTATATTTGGTACTCAGTATAGTGTATATTCCATAGTCTATAATGCATATCCTCAAAATGACAATGGTATAGTTTTATGACTCATATTCGATTTGACCATGTCATGTAGGGTCCAATTACTACTTTCACTAACACTATTCCATTGAGGTGTATAAGAAAGAGTGAGTTAGGAAACTACCCCACACTTAAATTATTAATGAAATATTGGCTAAGATATTCTCCACCACTTTCTGAGAAGAGTTTTTTAATCTCCTTACCAAGTTGATTCTATACTTCATTAGGATATTTTTTAAACATGCTAACGGAATATGAATTATACATAATTAAGTAGATATATCCAAGTATACTATATTCATTGATATAAGTAATTATGTAAGACAATAAACCCCTTTCATATACTAGAAATGGACCACATACATCAATATGAACGAATTCCAATAGTTATTTGTCTCTTTCTCCTTTCCCGCTGAAAGGTGCTTTGGCCATTTTACCTTGTAAAAAAGAATGAAATATATCCAAGGGTTTTAACTACAAGGAGTCTATATACCCTTCTTGATATAGTTTGTGGAAATTATTATAATTTACATGAACTAGCCTGAAGTTCCATAGGCGGGTAGGACATGAGTCATTCTTACTAGATTTTTCATTTATTTCCAATACTATATTTTCTTGTTCAAGTATATAAAACCCATTGTTAATATGTGACACACCATAACATATGTTATCCTTATACATAATACAAAATATATTTTCAAACTTGAAATAAAATACCATAGTGTTTAAACTCGATACTGAGATTATATTTCTGTTAACAGATGGTACATGAAGTGAGGATTATTTGTCGTGAAATCCTCAATCAATTAATTTTTCCCCAAAAAAGAATTCAATATAACAGTCCCTGGATTTTCTCTCTAGGAGGTTGCAATTGAGTTGCAAAACTGTCACTTTTTTTGTTGGTTTGTTTTCACATGAAATGGAAAATTGGAGATTTGATTAAAGAATCAAGAACAGAAAATAAACAAAAAATAAAGAGAAATAAAATTGGAGAATGAGCTAGAAAATTGATTGGAAATAAAATGGGTTTGAAACCAGAATCAAAACAGTGGTTACAGACAAGCTTTAACCTCCCGGACACTCCCCTCTTCCTTGTTTAAAATTATATCTCTAATGAATCTCTCAATGCCTACCCAAATACCTATGGATAAACACCTTATTTGGAAAGTATATCATATTAAGACCTCAATATGATTTTCCCCTCCTATAGAAGTGATCTAATTATTTTAAAACCTTCAAATAACCAAACCTAACCGAAATCACTATACTCAATGGAAAGACCTCACCGAAGAAATTTAAATAGTGAAATTGACTATTTTACTTTATAGATTGGGAAACCATCCAGAATAAACAAGTTGAAAATATATTCAAGAAAGAAAACAACCACTGTCATTCAAGAAATATAAATTCAAAAGAGATGCAACAGAGATTACACATGAAGATCAAAACTCGAAAGGGAGTGTCCGTCGGTTGTCGCCATCCGCAACCACTTGGTGCTTAGCCTTGAATCACTTGATCAGCCCACATAACCTCCATTACATCAAGAGTGTACACCATATTCATCATTGTCTCCACAAATCCAACCCCCCTTTGAAATGAATGAAGAGATAGGGAGAATAGGGGAGGAGGGATGGAAAATCTTCTGTCCAGATTCTGTTCGCCCGAAATATGCTTCTGTTTGGAACACCTCCTGACCGAATCAACCTCTGGATCCTTCTAAAGAGTTGTTTAAATATATTTTCTATGTCGGTCCACAAAATATCAGACTCTTTGGAGACGTGGTAAAAAAGTGATGAATTAATTACTCCACGACTCTTTCTCTGCCCGAGGAGACCTTTCATCTCCCACTTGTTTGACTCGATCATAGTGTGCCATAATTATCGAGTTTGACCTTTAACTTAATCATGAATTTGAGACTTGGAGTCCTCTTTCACCCCCAGTTGGAATTAATGACATTGAAAACATGTATCCGAAGTTATGCCCCATTTATTGAGGTGGGCTCCACACATCCGAACATACAAACTCTTCCCAAAGAATCATTTATTTGGACCCTTATATGGATGATTTAGATCTTGATACAGTTGAAATATATGAAGATAACATTCCAGGGGTTCCTAAAAAAATAATCAGTCGAAGTGGATAAGTAGTTAAAAAAATATGACCAAATACTCAGACAAGTAAAAAACTGCTTAAAATACAAAATTAAGGCATTTTCACAATTTAGCTCAAAATACAACAATATTCCAAAAATGATGCAACTTAACATGTAATGACACATTAGTGAGGATTAAATCATTGAAATGTAGATAAAATATATTGAAAATATCAGCTTTATCAGTACATAATAATAATTATTTAGTATAAGAACCATCCCATTGAGAAAAGTAAGATGATAATCTCCCACTGCTAATACTGCTAGTATCACACCATTTTATTCTTGAAGATCTACTTCACCTTTTTCAATTGTCTTGAATCTACATGGTTCCATATTTGAAAAAAAATGTGTGGGGCACATGAATTATCCAATACCCAACTTGTAGAATAGAACAATTACATTAAATGAAAAATATACCTAAAGTAAAAGCGTTAACTTTATTCTTCTACATAGATGTGCGATTCTTCTTCTAGTGGCCTTTCTTGCCAAATGATAATAAGATTGACTCATAATAATTTACATCCCTCTGCATATTTTTATTATTAAAGGGGTGATGCATCAATGAATTTTTCTTAGACTTATCCATTTACACTTTAGCCTTTCCTTTTTCCCTCTAGTTCACCATACGGACCAAAGAGTTGGAATTATTCATATCCATATCTACTTAAAGAACTAAATCTAAATTTTTTTGGAGTGATTTATTCATGTTATTATTATTATAATTAATAATTAAAGCTGAGAAGATATATGAAAAAAGGAAATAAAGAGATCAGTTTCTACATCTTGGTTTAGTTTGAACCTAATCGACTCAAGTATCTCAATGTACCTAATCATCTTGAGTACATGAAGTCATGAATAATTACATTATTCTAGAATGAACCTATATAGATCACTTGATATATCATATATTTCTTTTCCTACTCTCACATGTTATAAATCTTGGATTTAAGATAGCATTTGGAAATAATTTTTTTTCTCATGCATTTTTAGTATCTCAATGGACATAGATGACCACATAAAACACTGAACATATATTGAATCATCCATATGCTCCTCATATTTATCTTTATCTACCTTTCTTGATCCCTAAGGGGGTTCAACAAGAAGTGGGGATTCTAATACATAAATCTACCTCTCTTGGTGCAATACTATGCACAAGCACCTATACCATTCTTGGAAGTTATGGTTAGTCAGGATATTCTATTTATCTAATATTGATCACAGTGAACTTGAATTGGTGTTTTTTCCTTTTTTATCTACAAAAAATAAACATAATTGATAATTAATCTATCTCAATTAACAGTATAAATTTTCAAATTAAAATTTTAAATATCTCCCACTATTTTATGAAATCCTTGTATCCCTCAACTACTAGATTTAGAATACTCAGTATCTAGAGTATTCTAGTTGAAAGGATCCTTAAACCTTTCTTCATAGCTTGATATATATCATCATCACTACTACAAGTGTCTAAGGTAGGATTTTGACTGACTAACCTTATTAAATTACATCTCCTGGATCCATTGAGTGGATTAACATATTTTACAAAGAATTATTTTTCATTTATAAATGATTTGCCTCTAAAGTTGTAATAAGCTAGCTATGAATACTCCTTTTCTACCAACATTAGTTAAGTCAACCCACCACTCTCATAAGAACTCCCTGGTAGTATAAGGCACCCTCAACTAGGGAGGATGAGCATCTTGAACAATCAGTTGTGTCCAAATTCAAGTGATGTAAGATGTTTAATGAATCAATAATTTATTTAAAGGATTTGGTAAGTTAATAATGATAAATGAGATTATTTTTCTATTTAACATGATTATTTTATGTGATCACACTCATAATTTAACCTAATTTTAAATAGAAAACATTAACCACACATGTTCATTTTATCTATGCATTCTTTTTTATTGTTATACTATGTGATCACATGTAATAAATATACATTCACAAAATAATTAATTATGCACATGACAAAATAAATAAATAATGACATGATCAAGAGACGTTACCTATTAGTTAATCCATTTAGTTAATAATGGATTAACCAAGACCCTAGGGTAATTTATTAAGTCAATACCTAACTTGGATTGTAGCACCTAAACCTCCTGTTCATTTGATTTTTTTGGTCTACCCCAGCTCTTAACTTGAACTGCTTTCCCACGAACTCCTCTGATCTTTAAAATATATACATGCAAGCAGGTGAGGGGAACTCATGGTGTGAAATTAAATTTTATCACTTAAATGTGGACACACAAGACCTTATAAAAATTAAATATGAAGGGATGATGGGTATATCTTCAAAATAAAATAATTATTACATTTTAAAAAACATAAATGTAATATTTAAATTAAATAAATAATAAACCAAACACGAAAAGGTCAGAAAAAATAAAATAATTAGTTGGGAATTTGTTTAAAGGACATAATATATATATATATATATATATATATATTAAAAAATCAAGCTTCCAAGGGAAGCCTTTTCCTTAAATAAAAAAATCAAGCTTCAAAAAGAATCTTTGAACAAACTTCCAAAGGAATCTTTGTCATTTTTTATTTATTAAACAAAAACTATATCCCAATGAAAGATTTGTCCCTTTTTTGATTTTTTAAAACTAAATCATGCTTCCAAATCAACCTTTTATTGCAAACGGAATACTCCAACTATGTTTCGGTATACTTGGATAACACACAATGTACTCACATTGTGCTCTATCTAAAAACATTTCACACCAAATCCATTAAAGCAAAGTAAAAAAATATAACGTTAATGTTAATTACAATTTTTTACACAAAACCTATCGATGTTAGATTGAACATATCTTGTTGATATGAACTCAGATCGACATATCATCAATTGAGTTGGGACCGTATCAGAACCCTATTTATGAATCATATAAAATTTAATTGAAAATTTACAGTCTTCGATGTAAATAATTACATGTTCTCTTTGATACCAATTGAAGGAACCCGAGGTGTAGTGGAAAAGTGAAACATGCACAATTTAATATTTTGGTTTTGGATTCATGTTAAAAACAATTAATACACAAAACATTTACCCATATTTATTAAAGTTTTATTTTTAATTCAATGAATCATTAAAAATAAACTCATATGAATGCATAAATGGTAACTTGTTTGTTTAAAGTCATCAGTTTGATTCACTCACTATTGATGTGTTGTTTCTCAAAGGTTCCATGATAATAATCCTATAGACTTTCCAAATGTAATCAACAACTCTTGTATCATTGATCTACATTTCTTGAGTGGTATCTTGGGAAATCTAAGAGATTTACAATGTCCCTTCAATCGTGTTAAGAATGAAAAATTGATTAAGAAGATGAGATTAATACGACCTTATTCTTTATATGGAATATCTCTCCAAGAACTTGAGAGGAGAGGATAGGAGAGATTATCTAACTAAATTATTCCAAATGACGGGTATTACTATTCAAGAGGCTAAAATGATCTTTTATACCTAGGTTATACTTTCCAAAATTTCACTTTGATTCCTAGAAAATAATAACCTTCATTTTAGACCTTTGTGAAGATGTATGAATGAATAAACTTATTATAAATGTATAAAATATATTATCACTCACTTGTAACAATATAAAATGTTAAGTGATAAAATATGAACCATTAAATCAGCCCATAAACTCCCACAATAATTTAACAAACCTTAGAAAATAACATGTTCATTCAATTTTTTTTATCATATTAATTTTTATGATCAACCAACTATTGAATAAAATGAGAAATTAATTCAATTATCATTATTCTAAATTTGAATAATATAATTTAATTATTTTTACTTATGATCTATCATACTTGGACATTCATCGCCCCCACATGTGGTCCCACTCCATCATAAAATCATATTCATTAGAATATGTGGTACTTGTGGACACACTTAGTGTGTTACCCTCTAGGTCCTTATCTCAATAGTAGCGAGTCAAACCCACATGCCAAGAGAGAAGTCTTAAAACCCATAATGTCCCCTAAGGTGATAAGGAATGTCATATATACGACTACCTCCTATGAACATGTTCTATATAATATTATCTATTTGTTTCATGATATATTATAAAGAAGGACACACACTTGTGTTAGAATCCTTTTGTTGATTTATATATTTCATAACCTTACTGGACAAATTTACCTTCTTATTCCATGGACATGGATTTAATGAAGGTACTACCATTTGGGTCAACCTAGGTCCATGTTATATCTCTTACTCAAATTAGAAGTGAAAAATTATATCTTGTCAATTTAACCAATGTCATACCACCAATGACGCACCCAACACCAACTACCTTGTCATGAATTCAATGTCATGGTTTCCCCCTGTATCTAAGTACATGATAAAATAATACACATTGACACTGATATCAAGTCTGGATACCAATACACATGTTCTTAGATAGGGACAAACAACGAAACCCAAAACATGTGGTGTTCTTATTAGCATGTTAGTCATCATGATATCATCTACTCAAGATATACAAGTGTGAAATTCATGAGAAGAAGTCTCAAAGATTATGATCTCACAACACTGAATATCCAAAAATCATCTGTGTCCCATTAGTATGATGTATCTAGACTATATGACATATATATTTAATATTACTATCATAGTATCTCAAGGTTTTAATTATGGATGGGAAATGGTATAACCTTTTGAAATGAAACATATTCTAAGTAAATTACTACGTAAACAATGGATATAGAAATATAAACACTATTATGGTAATAATAAACACATGTATATATCAAACTGTATACATGTAATAGAAATCAAAGTACATAAAGGAGCTAGGTTAAGGAAAACCACTTACAAAATGATTTCCATTTGGGAATACACAGTGTGTGTAGGTATTACACGATGTGTCTTGGCCTCCCAAGGCCTACCCAAGTCCTTTCGGATCATTCCTTTGTACATTGTCATTACCCTTATGTCCTTTACATGTTTGAGTACATGACCATGCCTGTTTACTCTGTCCATTCATGTTTTCCTTGTTGTGTCTATACCCATGTACCCCCAGGGTACACATCGATCCACCAACATTGGGTCACATGGCGTGTATGGGTCATAAATGACATGTGATATTTAACTTCACCCAAAACCCTAGTCGCCACATCAAGTAGACCACACAGTGCATGTTCCTGGACTACACACATTGTATGTAGATATTTTCTAGAATCCAAGGATCTATTCACGCATCTCATCATAACTTTCACCATTACCTCTTCCACCTAAATTTACACATGGAAACTCAGATCTAAGGATTACCATGCCCGATCCATTACTAGTAGCTGGATTAAGGCCACCCAAACCCCACAAGGTTCATCCCACTACACCACACCTCTCCCATTTATGAAGAACAATGAAAAATTCTCCAATCCATGTCATCAACACCTTCAATCCTCATCGCATCATGATCCGTATGAAAAATACCAATCCATACATCGTTCATGAATCCAACATGAATATGGGGGTTTAATAGCGCTAAAATACAACTCAGAAATGTTGAACTAAAATCCCATGGGCCAACGATGAAGACCATAAAGAAAATGGGAGAAAATAACAAGAACAAATTGATAACCATCATTGATTTATTCCATCTAATACAATGATCATAAAGTGAAGAAATTAGGGGTGGGTCATGGAACAACAAATAAAACAATAAATCAAGATCTAAAAAATATTTATATTTTATTCGTTGTGATTCATGTGATCCATGATAAATTAAGAAGATAATTTATAATCTATGCTCAATAATAAACAAGGGTGGAAAACCACAAAATAACAAGTCATACCTCGACATTCGATCAATAGTTGTTGAAGAATGCATTCACTAGAGATTAATAAGAAGATCTATTTCATTTGTTTTCCATCTTACGATTCACCTAAATTTCTCATCATTGATCCATGTTCTTGATTTTCCAGCGCCAACAAATAATGCTTCCTCCTGCTATCGAATCTCCTAGGGTTATACATCTAACCCTAGGGATTTTATATAATGTTATATTTATATATATATTTATGTTTTTACATAAATAAAATAGAATAAAAAATTTATTTTACTTAACACACCTCCAATGGTTTCCCTCAACCAAAAAAATGATTCCAACCAATTTTATATCGCATCTAGGGTAAATCACACATTTTGGAATCAACCATGGTCTCAAATTTCCCATATGAGGTCCCAAACAGAGAGAAAACCATTTATTCCTAAAAAATGTATGAATGTGATTTAATATATTTTAATATTATTAATATATTAATTTTGGGGTCTCGTGAGACCTAAAAACCATGAAAAATACAAGGAAAAATCTATATACATATATAGAAATATTAAAAGGAATAAATCTACAAAAATAAAGTTTTTACATTCTCCCCACCTTCAAATATTTTCACCCTGAAAAAAACATTCTACACAAAAATGTGGGGGTAATAATCCCACATATGACTCTCATACTCTCAAGAGATATCCTGTGCACTCTCATGCTACCAAAGAACTCAAACTAAAGTGATGGTCAATCCATATAGGATCCTATCCTATTGGTCTTAGATCGCCACCAGGCACTCTGTGAAGGTGGGTCCATCCTTGATTTCCAACTCACCATAGTAAAAAACATGCGTAGGGTCATCCACTTATCTTCTTAGCTATGAAACATGGAATATTTCATGCACATAGTCCAATTATGGGGGAAATACAAACTGGTAAGCAACCTCACCAACCCTCTAAAGGATCTGGAATGACTCAATAAGCCTTAGGGATAACTTTCTTCCCCATCAAAATCTCTACATACCTCATCATAGGGATAATATCAGGAAAAACGGTCTCCCTACACAAACTCCAAAGGCCTATGATTTCAGTTTGTGTAAGATTTCTACTGTCACTAGGATGTTATCATAAAATCACGAATCACATGAACCTTCTCTTTTTTCTCCTGCACAATCTCTTATCCAACTAGAGATGTCTTACTAATCTCAGTCAGCATAAGGGTGACCTACAAGGTCTCCCATATAGGGACTTGAAAGATATCATGCTGATAGTTGAGTGTTATATGTTATTATAAGATAACCATATCAATGTAAAGTTATACTACCAACTCTATCCAAAGTTTAACACACAAACTCTCAACATATCCTATAACACCTAGATAATCTGCTCGGTCTACCTATCCGACTGGGGTTGAAAATTTTTTCTCATCCATATATGGGTCACAAAATCCTCTTGAAAACATCTCCAAAAATATGAAGTGGACCAATAATTATGGTTAGATACAATCATCATGGTTACCCCATGAAGTCAGAAAATCCCACACATACAAAACTACCCTAAACTCTTAACCAAACTATGATACTTGATGGAAAAAGTGTGTTGAATTGGAGAGATAGGGAATAATAATATAGATAATGTCATGGAATCCAAATATTCATGGAATCCCCATCAAAAAATATATTGATATTCCTTCCCACATCCATTAAAAAATCTCAATAGGTTGAGTGAAACCTACTGGAACTTGATGTTTAGCCTTTACCTAATGACATGTGAGACACCGAGAGATGAACTCAACAACACTCTTCCTTATGATATCCCACCAAAACTTCTATTGAAGGTCCCTATATAACTTCACCAAACTAGGATTTATAACTAAAGGATAAGTATAAAACACCCTCAAAACTTTCTTATGTAATGTGTGTGAACTTCCATCTATCCCTGAAATGGGATGATGTGATACGCTCCTATTGAAAATATGTCTGAAACATCTTCTGAAGATATCTAGTCATGTAGAACCTCATAGTTTATATATTCCAACCGAGCCTCTCTCACACATTGAATAAGTAGTGGAGTCACCTCCATCTAATGAAGAAAAAATTCACACTATTTTCACCAGGGTCAACTACAATAAAGTCAAATACTCAAAAAACTCCTTAACCAATCGAGAATAGGATGTCCTGCTAAGGGAGTATTACACCATGTTTCCCTTTCTAGGAGTATAGACTATCTTGAACTCATAGTAAGACATGAGCTTCATAAAATTCCTCTATCTCAGATTGAGATCTCTCTAAGTGAAGATAAACCTAAGACTCTGTTGTCTGATTAAACAACAAAAAAATCATATAGAAGATAGTGCCTCCATATATTCAGAGTGAATACCTCCACTACCAAATCTATGTCATTAGTCACATAATTATGGTCATGGGGTCTCAACTTCCTCAACACATAAGTGATCACTTCCTTCCTCTACATCAAGAAACAACTGATCCCATCTCTAGAGGCATAATAAAACATTACATAATCATTGACCTCATTTGGTAGAGTCAAAATAGGAGAAATCGTTAACCTAATCCTAAATACATCAAAGGCTCTCTAACACTAATCAGTCTCGGTAAAAAACTACAATTTTTGCATCAAGTAAGTCAAAGGGGCTTCTACCCTAGAAAAATCTTCCAAGAATCTCCTATATTACCCCACCAAATGAGGAAAAATACACACCCATGAAACACTCTTGGGTGGTTACTAAGAAAACACTATATAAATATTCTCTAGGTCCATAGCTAAACCATTATCAGAGATGACATTCCCTATAAAGTGAACCTTGTAGATCCAAAACTGATACTTAGAGATCCTATAATAAATTCGGTTCTCCAGAACTAAGTCCAAGACCAACCTAAAATACTTTTCATTCACCTCCTATGATGCAGAGTATATATGTATTTCATTGATAAAGAAAACTATAACTTGGTAAAATTATATAAGGAATATGTGGTTCATAAGATCTATAAACATAATGGGGGAATTCATCACACTCAAATGAATCACCAGGAACTTATAGTTTTAGTAGAAACATTAGAATGCAATCTTTAAAATATCATCCTCACAAATTGTAAACTAGTGGTAGCCGGACCTAAGATCAATCATTGAGAACCAACACACACCTCTAAAATGATCAAAGAGGTCATAAATACTCATTAAGGAGAATTTTTTCTTTAATGTTACCTGATTTAGGAAACAATAGTCAACATAATGCCTCAAACTATGATATTCCCTTTCCACAAAAAACATTGGAGCTACCCAGGAGATACACTGGGTTAGATAAAATCTTTATCTCCAAGGTCCTCTAACTAAAACCTCATATTATAGATCTTGGTAGGGGCCATACAATATGAAAAATATGATATCAATGCGGTCTCGGGGTGCAAGTTTATGGTAGTCCCAAAATAGTCTCAAGTAAGATGTACTATAATCCCCCACCACCACCGGAAGGCATATGTATGAAGAGCTCACTACATTAAGGCATAAGCTATCTAAATGATGAGTTATGGGTTGTAGTTTCTTACTCATGAGCCCCACTCGATCTTCTATGAGACCTCTTTCACCCACAAAGGAATCTTATCCATCCGTCTAAAGGAATCTAACCCTCATGTGATGAAAGTATATCTAGGAATGAACTATAGAAACCAATCCGTCCCCAATATGTTATCATAAGGTTTCATCATAATGACTATGTGGCCCCACAAAAAACACTCACCACAAAATTCCAAATCACACTACTAGAATATTTGTAATATAGAAGAATCACTCCCTATAGAAACCTCTAACTATAGTTTCTAGGATAAAGTCTCAACAGGATGCTCTAATAATCGCACAAGAGACATAGAGATGAAAGAAGGAATCTTGAAAATGTCAACATGTACATAATTATGAGTATAAAATACAAAAATCATACCTAAAATATTTTCTTGAGTATCCTGGTCATATACCTCCATTGCCCATAATTTCACATAGCCCCAACCATAAGCCCTATGGGCCTAGTGTGGGATACCTGGTGGTGGTGGTGGAAGTAGCTCATACCATCACCCTCCACCACCAACTCCTCCATCTTAAACCACACCTTATCCTCTATAAGCATAACCTCCCTAAGGGCCACCCTGACTATGCCTGGGAGATCCCTGATCATGATGCTTCCTTTGTTTTGGAAGTCCATATACTATTTTCACCCTTTCTCATCACTTCTATTTAATAAATATCAAGCCATGTGACCTCACCTATCTTGAGAATAACATCACTTCTCTCTTGGCTAATTGTATCCTTTGTGTAAACCTTGCATTACAGATCCCCATGTCTAGGTCTAGGCATGGGTATTCCATCTATGGTGAGACCCCGACATCTATCACTTGATAGATGCTGTGGATGACTCAACCCCATGATGACCATTGTCAGCTCTATCTTCCCCATGTCCCTCTACTAAAAATATATCTATAACCATATCCCACTTTAGAACTCTAGTATAAGTAGGAATTCAAAAGAAGACTATATTGGAACACATGTATCTAAAAAGGCCCTGATCAAACTTCTATGACCAAAAGAAACTATCTCGCACCATATTAATGGAGTAATGGGCGAGGTTGTTAAACCTCATGGCGTACTCAGTAACTTTCATATCACCCTACTAAATATCAAGAATACCCTGAATCTAAAAAGAGTTTAAGTAGAAGGGTAATACTCTTCGTGGACTAGATAATAGAATTATAACAATGTGACCATCTTCTCATCATGGGTCTGTATGATTAGACTCCACCAAATCATTAATGCCCCATGTAGGAGACTAGATGCATGTGAAACCATCTTATTAGATTAGGTTCAAACAAACCTAAAGACTCAGATCACTGAATCGATCCAATCCTCAGATTTTTGAGGGAATAGATTGATATGAAACCTCAACGATTTCTATCTTTGGGACTCACATATCATGATAAGCCTATTAATATCATCATCTTGACCTGATGAATCCATAGACAGTCCCACACATAGAGAATCCTTTTCCTAGAGCATTGGGGGAAATAACTCATGAGAATGTCCTTGAACTGAGGCCTTATCACTCAAATGATCATCTTCACAATCCTGTATTCGAATCCTAGATGGCTGTCATCATGGAGACATCCTAAAAGTTATCAAGATGTACCATGGTAAGATGAGAATATATGTAGAGATGAATCAACAAGGGAATGAAAATAAAAATAACTAATCTTATATTATTCATGTACCATTTATTCCCTGCAATCTATTTCTCAATATTCTGATCCAACAAATAGGTAGTTAGAGTCCTGGTGAATGGATAAGTTGGCCTCCACACCAATAATGGGTTCCCTATCCTAAAATCCACACTCAAGACACTCCGAAATCATCACACTAAGTTCCTAAACCAATCCTCACCAAAAAGGAAAACTCTAAACACCCACTTGGGGTAAGAACACCTATGATAACACTTGGTCATGGCTTTACCCTCTAGGGCCCGCCTGGATGGTGGTGAGCTAAGTATGACACCCCAATCCCACCTCCTGTAGTCTAGGGTCTAAAGAAAAGAATAAGTAGGCAATACTAAAATGGGATTCCTTAGCCTATGTACCTTTATACATTCACACAATAAGCTTAATGAAACAGATCATGGATATATGAATAAATTTAAACATCTAGAGTGTAAACTATTCATGCAACAATATCTTGGAAAAAAGAAAAGTACATTAGTGTAGTGAAAAATTATAAAGGGAAAAATAAATTCTCAACTATAAATGAAGTCCCAACTAGATAATGACTGGAAGAAGGGAGACTAAAGAGAGTCTGACTCACAATCTTTAAGGTCAAGCACCAAACATGGAGGGATCTTCTAGGTACAACTATGATCCTTTGAATCTTGCTCCACCAAGGTCACCAATGAACCATATTTAATCTACACAAGACATTAAATTTGTGGGAGAATCCCATACATGGGTGAGTATATACATACCTAGTAGGATTCCCTAAAAACCAAAAGGGGATAAATAGAAAGAAACAACAGTCGGATCAATCCATAAGTAGGGAGGAAAAAAAATCCAACACATATATGATTATAAAGAAATAAATGCAAGAGATAAATGGGATCACCATCTTCATATCCCATATAATAATGACAAGTTATCTTGTATATCCAATGGTCTATATCAAATGGTCATAACCACATGAAAACTTATAAGAATCTAAGTGGAGGGGTATGCTCCTCACTACTGCACTCTATATATGAGAAGGCACTACCTCCGATGGAGGACCTACTCACTGCTAGAGCTTGAATATAGGGGAGTACCACTCCATATATAAAGGACCCTAAATATTTTATAACATGGGGAATACCAACTCTACCTATGTAGAAAGTATGGGGGATTGAAACTCAAATGCTACATGAGGGTACTGACCCTGAAATCTTTCTGATGATCACACCATATCACCGTCATCAAAAAGCATTATTAAAAGAATAATCATTCTCATAAAACCTCATGTATTATATCAAATTCTAAAAAAGGCCACCATAATGTTATACATGAATAACTACTCAGGGTACACTACTCATAGGTCCAAATCTGAGACTTGAATAAATAGATACACAAAGTGGAAGATTTCGAGGGAGGTATATGGCATGTATTGAGGGTCACATGGTGTGTGACCTTGCTTGGACACCTGGATGTGTCCTTACGTTCACATATATTGGCTATCCATGTGTCTCTATATGGAATGTACATTAAGTACACAACGTTTCTTGGCTACCTAGGGCCTTACCATTTCCTTTTTTCAATTTCCTATGTACACTGTCCATACCCGTATACCCTTTATATTTCCAAGTACACGACAATGACCATGTACTTTGGTGATGAACACATTCTTAGTCATTTCCATTTTTGTTTACCTCCCTAGGGTACACAAGTATCAATCAACACTAGGTCACATGATGTTTATAGGTCATACACAACATGTGATGTTTAAAATATCTTGAAACCCCACCTATTGCAACAAGGGGAATACATTATGTGTGTTCCTAGAATATACGCTGTATATGTTGGGATTTTCTAGAATCTGATGATCTATTATTTCATCTCACCCACACTTCTGATGCTACCACTTCCACCTCGATTCACACAGAGAAACTCAGATCTAGGTCTTATCACCCCCGATCTGTCACCAATGGTTGGATTTTAGCTACCTGAACCCCATGTGGTTCATCTCGTCACATCATACCTCAACCATGGATTAAGACCTGAGAACTAAAGTCTAATATATGTCATAAACACTTACAACCCACATCACATTATGATCCTTCCGTAAAAAACTAATTCATATGTCATGTACAAATCCACCATGAATCCAGGGGTTCAATCACTCTCAAATCCAACCCATAAATGTTGAACTGTAACCCCATGGGACAATGTTGATGGAAGAAAAGAAAATTGGGGGAAAATAATAAGAACAAAGTGATAAAAATTATTGACTGCTGTCATCTTAACCAATAATCATAATTTATGGAAGGGTGATGCATGACATAATGAATAATAAATTCAATCAAAATCTCAACAAGATTTATACCTAGTTCCTTGTGATTCATGGGATGAACGATAAATTAATAACATAATTTATAACCCATATTAAATAATAAAAAATGGTGGAAAACTAAAAAATAAAGAGTCCTACCTTAGGATTGGATAGATAATTGGTGAAGAATGTGTTCACTAGAGATAAATAAGAAGATCTTTTGCATCCATATTCCATCTCACGATTCCCCTCGACCACTCACCATTGATCCACCTTCCCAGTTTTACAACACCAATGAAGAATGATCCATATTTCTCTCAAATATCCCAGGGTTATACAGATAACCTTGGGGATTTTCTATAACAACATATTTATAGAGATATTTAGGATTTTAGGCCAATTAAATAAACTAAATAATTTAATTTATTTATTTTACATAATGCACTGCCAATGGTTACCCTTGACTAGAAACCCAATATTGACAAAATTTATTTCATACATAGGGGGAAAGTTTTCTTCTGGAATCAACCATGGTCTCAGATTTCCCATATGAAGTCCCAAAATTTTTTAAAACCATTTATTATGAAAATATGCACAGATGTGATTTAATATATATATATATATATATATATATATATTATTAATATATTATTACCGGGGTCTCGTGACACCCAAACACTATGATAACTCCATTGAATAGTCTAGATAAATATATAGAAATATTTAAAAGGCTAAACCCATAAAACCAAATTCACTGCAATTTATTCACTAGTTTGTAGAGAAATTATTTATTCAATAACTATTAAGGATTTTGAGTATACCTAGATCCTTTTTGGTTATAAATATTAATTTATGAGATATAAAATAATTTCTATCACTACGCCAGTTAGAGTATTCCATATAATAATAGTGTTATTATTATATAGTATAGAGTTTGTTAACAATTATGATATTATTTAAGGGATGGTATGAAATTAAATTATAATACAAACCCTAGGTATATAAATAGATGGTTTTTTCTATTGTGCAAGGTTAATCGAGAATTGAGAATAATTTCACAAAACATACTTCTCTGTATAATTCCTTATTCCCACATTCTCTAAATAATGAGAAGATCTAAAAAAGAAGTCCTTCAATCCAAAAGTATCTTTAGTGATCAATATGAATAACACAAGATGATTGATTCATCATGATAGTACCCATAAATCAATAAATTTCATTCAGAGATTAAGGGAGCATGTGTGGATCACATCTAGATGGATTCTATACTTGGATCCTTCCCACCCAACAAAGATAATCTGGAAATGGGATTTTGAGAATATCAACATCTACATCAAAGAAGGATCTTAAGATGATGTATTTCATTATTCAGATCTAATTAAATAAATTATAAATTTAATATGAAAATATATTCTTAGGGTTTTGAGTTTTATTTATGTTAATATTCGGTGGAAAAAATTTCATTGTTCATGATGTTTACACCATGTACATTTTGAGAATGATATATAAAATTGATAAAATATTAATGGTTCATTCTCCATACATGGTGTTTCCTCTATGCCTTAAACCTTAATTAAGAAGCTCATATTACATCCAAATAACAATTCTACTTTACCACATAAATTCTGAGCAATTTCATTAAGGTTTATGTAAACCCTTTTGTGCACAAATGATGTTCACATAAACCACATTCTCACAATCACTGGTTTATATAACATCCTTTTTATACACCATAGTTAGTCATGTAAATTCTCTATACAAGGAATAAATTCAAATAAGTCTTTCACAAAAATAGATTACTTGACATGATTTGTACCCCATTTACAGGAAAAATTGATCCATCACACAACCATTTACATGACTAGAAAACACGTAGCCACATTCATGAACATCACCAGGTTTACGTGACTCCCATCTTCAATATATTTTCTTTTCATGAGAGCCTTACTGATTTCCATGATAATCCTTAATTTTCACCAATTGTCAATGCAATTTTCTCAAACAAACTCCAAAATCCTATCGATCCATTCCTTTAGGAATACCCCATGATCCTATCAACTCTAAAACGTTTTCAATATGATTTGTTAATAAATTTAACCCAAAATCACCAAAATAAAATCTTAAAGGAATTTTGACAATAATATCACCCTTTGGGTTTGTTGAAACCACTTAAAAAATACCATACTATTGAAAAATCTTTTTCCCTTTATGATTTAAACACCATTGTCCCTTTTCAACTTCAGATAGAAATCATAGAATAAATCAACACATACTCTAAGCCCACATGAGTCAATCTTGAAATGTGATAAAAGTGTAACATGTAATGTTAATCAAAAAACCACTTCATTTCGTACTTGGTCTCCACTTGAAGATTATAATATATTTAAGAAATAAATTCAATCTCCCACACTAATTTTATTCCATGATTGTATAATGAAGAGATCATCCCTAATAATCTTTATTAACCCCCTAAAAGGTTTGATAAATCACTCTCCCTTTGATGAGAAATATCTCTAGCCATTTTTCAATGAACCCAAAGTTTACACTTTTGTGTGATGTAAGAGGAAAATAGAAATGATCAACACATAGGGAAATCCATATCATACCTTCGAGAGTGGGGGTTTGAAATCTACACTATCTAAGTGTGGGGGTTAACTAGAATCCAAGATCCATATAGTTCCTCTTAAACTCCTATTTGAGTAATTATTTTTTCTTGATATCTATTCCTTGAAGTTTGATAGGTACATACTCTAATTTAACTATCCCATGTTGTAACGTGATGACACGAACCACCGGGTCCAAACCAAAGAGCCATAAGACCTCATGGGAACCTCCCCATATACAAGAGGCCTCTAACTAACATTGAGGGTCTGAATTCCATCAATGAGAGAGACTATACCCTCAATATCATAGCCATTCACCAATTATAATTTTCTTGACAACACAGATTTATCAAGGTGGAAGATAAAGCACCATAATATAATATCAAATGTCATAAATTTCATATAAATAAATAAACCCAGATCCCAATGTGGTAAGAGAAAATAGAGTATAAAGTGCAAGTAGATAAATAAAAAAACACTTCGGAATCCTTTGAATTATATCATAGTAATGCTAATAGATCTATGTTTGTTAGCTCAATCATCTACCATGGGCCCCTTGACCATGTTTGGATCCCTATACATGAAATCTACATGCACATCGAGATGCTTGTGTAGGTTGTGAGTAATAAAACCTAGTAGGACACCAAAAATTTATCCTTGACATGTGAACACAAGTATAACATGTATATTACATGATTAAAATAAATGTGAAAGTAATCATAAATAATAATACACCGACCATCTGTGTGCCAACCAAGCTACTACGATCCCTGAACGTACATACTTTGGATCCACGCTAGAAGGATTATAAGAATATTTTAGAAGTGATGAAGAACTAGTGACAAGAATAGTTAACATGTTACTTAGAATCCTCAAAGCATTGATCCTAATGTTGGGATACAAGGCCAACTAGTGAACATGTAATCAGTATCCTCAAGGCATTGTGTTCTCACACGTTACTCGATATTTGTAAGACATTGAGTTTCAGGCTAGTCCCAAGGTTTTCATGCTTCCACCTTATATATGGTTTCATCATCATCATCGTCGCATGTTATGCACACTCCCCCTATAAGGGGGTAATTATACAATAATGGTCCACTTGTTATGAGTACCAAGTGAAAACTTCAAAGGCATGGTGAATACACACAACATGGAAGAGAATAATATGGAAAAGCATAACATGTCATCATGATAATATAGAAACAACATATAGAAAAATGTGATCAATATCAAGCATGGTAACAAGATGTACTATAAATACTCATGAAATCAAGCATCACACAAGGGTCTCACGAGGTATATGTAGACCAACAAGAAACCACCACCAAACATGGCCAACAAGATATTCCATCAAAATATGAAATCAAGAAAATAAGAGTATACAAGGGCCTCAAATGTTAAGGAACTGAATACCTCAAGATTATCGATGTAAAAAAACCAAAGGTTCCCCAATGAGTCATCACCCAAGAAACATTTGTGAATTAATCAGTTCAATCTTCTCACCAAGGATTCCTATAACTAATTAAAATTATTTTATTTCCAAAAGAAATAAAAAAACCACTTGTGATAATTTTTTTTCTCTCCTAGATAATTTTCAAATTATTGATTGAATCTATATCTTGATAATTTATACTTCTCCAAGAATAACTATTAAACTATCATGCAACAATACCAATCTATGAAAAAATAATTCTGAGATAAATATGTAACCATTCTTTATCATACTTTGATAACTCTAGGACATTACCTTTTATGTATTTTTTTATCATTTTGCAAAAATTTTAGGAAGAACTAAATTGAAAAATTTTATATGAAAAGGATAGCTAGAAATTAACCCATTTAAACTGTTGGACCCATGAATTAATAAGAGAGATAGAAGGAATGATTTTTTCCGTAATCAAAAATCATAATAAGAACTTGGATTAGTCGAAGAATACTTCACAAA
Organism: Viscum album; assembly: GCA_963277665.1. Lineage (NCBI taxonomy): Eukaryota > Viridiplantae > Streptophyta > Magnoliopsida > Santalales > Viscaceae > Viscum > Viscum album. Next base: position 1,245,816,968 of record OY728153.1, read on the forward strand.
TCTTGAATTTAGGAATTCTAGACTTCCCAAACTCAAGAGGATCATAAAAACCAAATAACTACTACAAAACAAACTTTTAATAGTGCTAAAAATTATCCTTTTCAGAACATAAAATCATTGGATACCTAAGGGATATTAATAGACCTTGGCCTTTATCATTTCTAGAAAAAGGGTTGATAAAGATACCCTTTATCAACACTTCCAAAAATCAATGATAAATGACCGTTTTATCAGTTATTTTTGAAAGAACTGATAAATTTTATCTTTATCGGTGATTTTTATTTAGAAGTGATAAAGGTTATCATTTATCAGTTCTAGATAAAGTACTGATAAAGGGTACCTTTATATATTCTAGAATAAGTACTGATAAATGGGATCTTTATCAGTTATAGATGAAGAACTGATAAATGGAACCTTTATCAGCACCACATTAAGTGCTGATAAATGGGATCTTTATGAGTGCTAGATAAAGTGATGATAAAGGGACCCTTTATCAGTGCTTTATATAGCATAGATAAAATCTATTCTGGTTGCTACATACCTGCAACCCCATAGTATCCATGTAGTAGCCCTATAAAATCAAACCCAATCATAATACATAAAAAGTAATACAAATATATATAAAATACAGAATAAAATACAAAATTTAATTGAAATAAAATTTACAACAAGTATACATGAAAAAATGTATTATATACATTTCAAACATTGGTTTGTATAATTAAATGAGTAAGTAAAAATTATCACATACATTCAAAAAGATAAATGTTTCTTTACCTTTATCCCCCAACACTTGGTCATACAATTACTTTCTAAAAAAAACAACCCTATCTCGAGAAAAATAATGCACCTATATATGAAAACAATTATTATGTTAATAATACTATAAAGAAATAAATTAAACCCAAAATTTCAGTTTTAAACTAAAAACATATACTTTGAGTCATATTAGGCACACCATGTATCAAATTGAGTTTCAATCAATTCATACACATCAAAAATATATTATCGACCATTTTACTAATGTTGGTAAATTATATGAGCTCCTTTTCTTAGTTTTGGCGATGTGACATGAGTTTTAAACTGAAATGGGTTCTTTATAAGGTAAACATGTACTTTGAGCCATATCTGTTACATCATGTACTGAATTGATGTACAATTAATTTTTACATGTCACAAATTAATTATGGACCATTTTCCTAAAGTTTGAAAATAATTCAAGCTTGTTTTCTCAGGTTTTCCTATGTGATGAGTTTTAAAATAAAATGATAGTTTTATATTGAAAACACATACTTCAAGTCATATCGAACACATCACATGTCAGACTAGAATACGGTCAAAAAATACATGTGAAAAATTAATTATGGATTTTTTTAAAGTTTGAAAACAATACAATCCCATTTTAATAGTTTTGGTAATGTGACATGCATTTTAAGCTGAAATGAACCTTTTTATTGAAAACACATACTTTGAGTCATATAAATCACATCGTGTCTCAGATTGATGTGAGTTTGATTCATACACATCAAAAATTAATTATGGACCTTTTTCATAAAGTTTGAAAACAATCTGAGATTGATTTTTTGGTTTTGGATATTTGATACATGTTTTAAGTTAAAATGAAACTTTTGTATTGAAAACATGCACTTCAAGTCATACCAATCACATCGTGTATCAGATTAATGTACGATTGATTCCTCTAGGTCCCAAATGAATTATAGACTATTTTAGTATAGTTTTAAAGTAATCCTATATTGTTTCATTAGTTTTTTCTCTGTGATGTGTTTTAATATAAAATGACAGTTTTATATTGAAAACACGTAATTTGTGTCATATAAACCACATCATGTGTCAGATTTACATACAATAAATTCATACACATGAAAAATTTATTATGAATCATTTTCATAAACTTTGAAAACAATTCAATCTCATTTGGTTAGTTTAGGTGATGCGAGACATGTTTTAAACTAAAATGGCACCTTTATATTAAAAACACACAGTTTGAGTCATATCGGTCACATTTTGCATTGGATTGATGTGTGGTTGATTTGTACATATAAAAATGAATTATTGAAGATTTTCGTAAAGTTTGAAAATAATATGAGATTTTTTTATTGATTTTAGCTATTTGATGTGTTTTTAAACTAAAATGATACTTTCTTATTTAAAACAAACATTTTAAGTCATAACAATCACATCAGGTGTTAGATTTATGTGTGGTCAATTATAACACATCAAAAATGAATTATGGACCATTTTACTAACGTTTGAAAACAATATATGCTCATTTTATCGATTTTTTCTATTTGATGTTAGTTTGAAACTAAAATGACACTTTTGTATTGAAAACACACACTTCAAGTCATATCGACCTCATCATATGTCAGATTGATGTGCAATCAATTCCAACATGTGAAAAATGAATTATGGATCATTTTCTTAGAGCTTGAAAACAATTCAATCTTTTTTTCTTGGTTTTTATGATGTGAAATGTGTTTTAAACTAAAATAGAACATCTATATTGAAAAAATCCACTTTGAGTCATATAGGTCACATAGTGTGTCAAATTTATGTGTGATTAATTCATACACATGAGAAATTAATTCTGTTAATTTTTTCTAAAGTTAAAAAAAATGAGTGTGTTTTCTTGATTTTGGCTATTTGATGCGTGTTTTAAACTATAACGACACTTTTGTATTGAAAACACACATTTTAAGTCACACTAACAACATTAGGTGTCATATTGATGCGTGGTCAATTATTAGATGTTACAAATGAATTATGGACCATTTTTATAAAGTATGAAAACATTAAGATCTCGTTTGATCAGTTTTGGCTATTTGATGTGTGTTTTAAACTAAAATGACACTTTTGTATTAAAAACAAGCACTTTGAGTCATATCGACCACATTGTGTGTCAAATTGATGTGAGGTAAATTCATAGATGTTAAAAATGAATTATGGATAGTTTCACTAAATTTTGAAAGCAATTCAAGATCTTTTTCTTGATTTTGATGACGTGATATGCATTTTTAACTAAAATGGCACCCTTCTATTCAAAACACACAATTTGAGTCATATCAATCACATCGTGTATCAAATTGATGTGAGGTTGATTTGTACATGACATAAATGAATCATGGACCATTTTAATAATGTTTGAAAATAATATGATCTTGTTTTATTGGTTTTAGATATTTTATAAGTTTTTTAAACTAAAATGATACGTTAGTATTTTAAAAAAATGCTTCAATTCATACCAACCACATCAGGTATCATATTAACATGTAGTTAATTCCTAAACTTAAAAAATAAATTATGGATTGTTTTTATAATGTTTTAAAACAATTGGATATAGTTTACTTAGTTTTGGCTATGAGATGTGTGTTTTAAACTAAAATGACATTTCTTTATTGAAAACATAATCTTCAGGTCATACCGACCACATTAGGTGTCATATTGGAATGCGGTCAGTTCCTATATGTGAAAAATGAATTATGGATCATATTACTAATGTTTGAAAATAATTCAAGTTCATATTCACTATTTTGGTGATGTGACACTTGTTTTTAACTAAAATAACACTTTTATATTGAAAAAACACACTTCGAGTCACAATGACCACATCATGTGTTGGATTGATGTGTGTTAGATTCGTACACATAAAAAATGACTTATGGATACTTTTCCTAAAGTATCAAAACAATATGAATTTAGATTTTTGATTTTGATCATGAGAGGTGTGTTTTGAACAAATGTGTAATTTTAATAAAATAAGTATCAGATAAAAATGATAAGTAAATTAACTAAAAAAGTAGATACAATGATGAGAAAATCAACTAAATAAGTCATAAGAATCCACCTGTTCATGATTTCTATATACATTCTGACACCATGTATTCTTCCCATCCATTTATAAACAAATTAATTTCCTCCATTATACTTCTCCTTGAGAAAAAGATCAAAAATAATATATAAGCATTCTGATACTACTGAATCACATCCCAAATGCATCTCTAAGATTATATACCGTACTAGGTCTCAAACATAATAGGTAATCACCTAAATTTGATTTCAGAAAACATTCCAACACCATGTACACTTTCCACTCATCTCTAAAAAAGTTACTTATTCTTTTGAGTATATATATTGTTAGTAATCTGGGTAGTACTGAGAACATATAGATAAACAAATGATTAAGAAATATTTTTAATGAAATTTTAATTACCTTCATAAATTACCTATTTGGGGATGCTATTATTTTGATGGTATATGATATCTTTCATAAATTTTCAGACATATTATCCACAATCATTGTCAATATCTTTCTTCAGAAACAATAGAAACATTGACCAAAATAATTAATTTTTTTTGAAATATGTTTTGATAGTTAAATATTTCTATATATACGTCAATATATTTCCATTTTAAGTAATCAATATGATTATTATTTTTAGGCACCGACCCCATACCTTGATTTAGCCTATATTTAGAAATCACCCTATCACAACAAAATTCTTATTAAAACAAAAACTGAAACATATAATTTAATGTTTATCTATAAAATTTTGATTGTAGTGCATTAAAAATTAAAAATAAAAATTATTTGTGGTTAGTTGTTTGTAAATCCATGCACTGGATCCAAAAAAATAAAAATTTAGGGTATACAAATTGATTTTGATCAGTATCCAGTGCTTCCTAAAAAACAAAAACAAATAAATAATGAAAAAATAAAAATATATTTTATGTGATTATATTATAGAGTTTTACCCATGTACTGTAGGAATAAAAAAGAGTCTATAATCTATTATTTTCTTCTCAAATGCATCATTTAGCGCATATTTTTTAATATAAATTTCTTCCAACACCATATAAATTTATTGTGTAGAAATGATACAGGGATTAATGACTCAAAATCATGATTCACATGGTTTTCCCTTTATATAGTAGTAATATAATCACCTATAGAAAATATGAATAGTTATTAACTTTAATGAACATATTAGATCATTTTTTGGACCAATGTATTATAAAAATGTACCTTATGTATGTATTCACAATTGAGACTCCCAGCTATTCAAACCTGAGAATCTCATTTATACTCTCAAGACCAACCATATCTATAGTGAACGTTCCAAATATTTATTATTCATATGGAATTTAGGACATATCTTCATATTTATGTGGTGTATACATGAAGTTGTAATTCTAATATATGTTTTAGTGGAACCGGCAAGGAGAATGTACTCCTGAAAGGTCCTTTTGTTTTCTTGGTAGATTCACTGGATTTTCTGAATTGGACCTTCTGTTTTCCCATAATTGCATCCATATGTAATACCATACCACAATTTATACCTTTTTTCATCAACTATTATGGGTTTTTATTTGATTTCTTAAGGACATACCTCATTTATCTTTATAAAATTAGATGTCCATTCTATGAATGCTCCAATAACATCATTGACCATTGTAATATCTAGATCGTCAAGTGGAACATGAAACTCAGTGATCAATTCTTGATATACTTCAATACCCCACTCTCAAGTGATATTTTTGGAGTTATTTTCAGTGTATTTTGTCTCCCGGAATATTATACACCGTACACCTCACAATACAGAGGTGTATGGGTATTGATAGATAGAAAGCACATAAAACTTTACCCTACATAATTGTGGTAATATAAAGTTATCCGAGGTTGTTTGATTCACCTTTAGGAAAAATTGTAATGAAAAAATTGATTACCTCAGGTAATATATACAGTTTAGGGGAATTACTAGCCTAAAATATAGTGGGGTTATTTGTTTGTTCATGCGGTGATATTTGTTCTACTGCTGGTTCACTTTGATCCTTCATATATATTGGTATTCCAATCCAAACGAGACAATAATATCTTACAAAGAATCTATTTTCACCTGAAATCCTATTATCATTTTATATGTATCATCTTATGGTTTTTTATTCTCATAAATTTTTTGATGATACACTCAAAAACCTACACTTATAATACAAAAATATTGTTCAAAATGCTGCAAAGATACTGTAAGTAGTTTTTCTTTCGGTATGTCCCCTACTGATTCTTTTTCATAAAATATATAAATATAATATGAACATAAATAGATATTTTGATGTAATAATATTATAAATAATAATTAATTAATATTATGTCATACTTACACATGTTTCCCATATTAATTTTGTGTTTTCACCAATATTTTACCCTCCTTATTTACATGGGCCTCCTTCTATAGAACATGACATGGGATGGGAGTGGCTTCAGATTTTTATTCATCAATATCAATATAAAAAAGGAAAATATGTTGTTTAATATCACATAAAATTTTTATTATTGATTTAAAATAAATAAATATTTATTCTCTAGTGAAGCATACCCCATTCTTACTTTTATATAGGGGTACATTGGTTTTTATGTACATTGTTTATTTTTATCATTCCTTTGCTATTTCATAAATTAACAATTTTGAATCAAATTGGATAAAAGAAATAATGTAAAATAATATATTATCGACTATAATTAAGCTTTAATGATTTCTCATCATGATTAATGATGGAATCATTCCATTTTTTTCTTTATAATGTGTGTATAGTAACTGGTGGAAGAGGATTTACTTTCCCATCAGCATCTCTAAGATGAAACTCGATGAGAAGAGTCTGGAAGCCTCTATGTTCTTTTCCAGTGGACATTAAGACATATTTCGTATGAAAATCATCTAAAATAAATGAAATCTACAAGGAATAATGAAAATTAAATCAGTGTTTCATTATATACTTTTTTTGGTAAATAGAGAAAGTATATCATAATATTACATTAATATATTCCAAAAGGGGTTCCTTTATTACAGGTTGTACTTGGAGCCATGAATATATATCCTCATTGTAACCCCAACATAACTAATGAACATTGACTTGTTGGGGTTATGAAGTTATCCATTTTGATTCCATCCAACCTCAAATTTTATACCTTTGATTCTTTCCTTGATAATTTTAGTCAACACTATGTGCTGCGTCATTCTTGTTTTTTTCATCAACATGCTGCTGGTCCCCTAATAATTCTATAGTTTTAACATCAACCATCTATTATTCTCTGTGATTGGAAACATCATAATGTGCAAAAGACACAATCTACAATATTATTCAAAATTTTAATTTATATTATGTTAATATATTAGATAACACCTAATATTATGAGAAAAATAATAGTATATTAAAAAACTTTTAACATACTCATTGAACTCTAGTTATTTTTTTTAAAGGTTAAAGGGATTTGGATCCTTTATTGAGAAACTAAATATCCTCTTTGTGGTCCCATCTAATATACAATACATTGTCAACATTGGGACCTCCATGAATTGATTATGATCTCCCAATGAAAGGGTCACCCTCGATAGAATTTTCATATAACCTTATAATTGTTTTATTCACCAATAGAACAATCGATTTTTTTATGTATTGGAAATGAGATGTAACATACTTGCATTTCTTGTGATTACATTATAAATGGATTTTACCTTTACCCTTCCAAATGTAAATTCACCTTCATGAAATCCATTTAATCAACTTTCACTACACTCTTATTGTCAAACCATTTGAAACATAAAACCAGCACTTGAAATTTTGTATAATACAACTCATATATCTATTCGATAATGCTGAAATATGACATATTCACATAAATTGAATTTCTATCCTTGGAACCACATATGTGAATCACTTTATCCCCAATCATAACTTCATCATTTTTCATTATACTATGGTTATTATGTTATGTTTTATAGAATTTATAACCATTGATTAAAAAACCTTTTTAAGATATAACATTTTCATTTGGTCCCCTGGTTAGCCATCAAAGTCGTTCATAAATTGAATTCAAATTTTTAGATAACTCAATATAAATATGATCTTAGAAAAATCATATAAACTGTTGATCATGTGTATTTGATATCCATCCTTCAACCCTTTATGGATTCAAATCTTTAATAATTTCTTTGTGCACTTCAACATTTGGATAAACATGTTCATTATTATGTAAAATGTAAAGGAGTTCTTATTCTTACTCTATGATAATAATTATAACAAAATCTCTTCTGAAAACATTTTCACCCATAAGGCATATGCTATGATAAGACTTTGGGAGACTGATGCTATCAACATCTGATAGGCAATCGATACAAAATTCAATAACCTCTTCAAAAATATATCATTATGCAATAAAACCTTCTGAAAAAATTTGATTCTTGATATACCATTTCAAAATATTCATATAACATTCAATGGGGTACATCCATCTCTAATGTAAAATACAACACAGTTGAACATCTCTTACCAAGTGAACCATTAGGTTGGACATTATATCAAATAATGATGGTTGGAAGAAAATATCTAATTCATATAATATGACTAAAACCTCCCTATTCATGTTTTTCAACTTCACCTGGTCTATAAATTTACTACACATGTATTTGAAAAAGAATCATTGTCCGGTTAATATATGTCATAAATTTTTAAACAGAATGCATCGTAAAGCGACGCGTATCAAATTTTGCATCAAAACATGACATTCATGTGATTTTAATCCTTGTAACTTCAAATTATTCAATATTATGAAAGTATTGATACTTGATGAATACCATTATAGAAATTTTACATCATTAAGGAAAATGAAAAATTGCAATTTTTCCTATCTAGATAGAGTGTAAGCTATTAGAGGAAAAATTTTTCACCCTTCACCCTTCACCGGTGCCATCTCTTCCCTTATCCCCATGTCAATCATGTCCAACCTTTCCTTGATTCCATATTTTTTCTAGGAAAATTTAGTAACGTGCCAATAAAACTATCAAATACATTTTATTTATATGTATGAAATCAATAAAATGTATGACATAAAAAAAATCCAATATGGTAATTCAAAGAAAATTTATCTCTATTTTACAACATGATTTCATATGGTTTTTCAAAAATGGTTTTCTGAAAAAGTTTCAATATATTTTACTTTATCAAACAGTTGATCACCTTTTAGTGGATATGGTGTTATACATTGTTTAGTATTCCCATATAATGCTATCATCCAAGATCATTATTTATGTCATTGTGGTAAATTTTTTTGATGTCCTAAAAACATAGTCTTTGAGGAATGTTTCAACCAAACTGAGTGTGTGCATTATTCACTAATGGGAAACCACAATATTCCTTTAATTATATAGCCTAACATATTTTCATAAGCAGGAATATAATTTATCATCCCACACAACATGATCATCAATGCGAATTCTTTACTTCTATGAGAATCATAAATTGTAACACCTATATCCCACATAAATGTTAGATCTTCAATTAATGGAGCCAAATAGACACCAATATCACTACCAGGTTGTTTTGGTCTAGATATAAGCATAGAAAACATAATGTATTTTCACGTCATGCATAAAATTGGAGGCAAGTTATAATTTACCCACATGATTGAACATGTACTATGAGTAATAATATATACACCAAAAGGATTTATTCCTTATGTTGATAAACCAAAATAGAAGTTTCTCAGATCATTCTCAAATTTATGATACTTGTAATCAATTTTATTTCACTAAGGAGAGTCTACTAGATGATATAGTTTCCTATCTTTAATTATTATATCAAAACACCATGTCAATTGTCTCATATTTTCCTAAAATTCATATAGCCTTCTAAACCATGGAATGATAGGAAAGTACTATAAAACTTTTAAAATAATTGATTCATCTTTCTTGTATTGATCCACGCCACACTTAGGACATTTTATGAGTGATTCATTGTCCTTGTGAGACAATATGAAATCATTTGGATAAGCATTTATTTTTGTATATTATTCCCATTGAACGAAACATTCATTTTGAATCATATATTTTACAAGGATATTAATTTTTTTCTAGAAATATATCATTTAGGAGACCAATAATTTATATAAATATTTTATTTCTCCATCCACTTCCAGCTTTCAAATTATATAACTTCAATATAAAAGACAATGTTGTGTATTTAGTGCAACCGATATACAATGGTCTCTTAAAACAACTATTTAACTTATCAAACAACTTTTAAAACTATGAAGGTCATATTCAATTTACATTTTCATTTATTCCATATGATCTTCATCATCATTTACACTGGTATTCATATCAAATGATTTGTAAACCACAGTATCATCCCAATTGGTGTCCACCTTCAGTTTTTCCCCATGTTTAGTTCAACATTTATATCTCTAATCTATTCCATGATAAATCAAATGTTCTTCCAACTCTTCTGGACTAATTTATCTTGATTGAAAAAAATATAAACATGTATAAATGATTTGATAAGGGTTGGATGTATACTCTATTGGAAACTTTATGAACTCTTTAACACCATATTCATAATATTTTTTCATACAAATTAGTATGCATCTATTTTTGATTCATATCAATCCCATTAGATTCATAAAATATCCATTTTTTTAATAAAAAAATAAATAAACATAAGATATTAATAATCAAAGGATAAAGTTGTAGATAATTCTAATAAGGGGAACCCAAAATTTGATTATTTCAAATAGTTTTAGTATGATTTGAAAGAAATGACTAATTTAATTGAAGAAAATAATTAATCCACTGGTGGTGGGAGTTATCCTTTGAATTAATCCAAAATGATCATCAGTATCTAATATTGGATTATTACTGGTCAAAGTAGTTCAACAAACATACGCGCATGTCTAAAATAGATCGAGGATGAGTCTCTAGAAAAAATGTAATAATAACTATTTAGGAGATGAAGATGATAAGAATTAAAGTTGTCTCCCTAAATCTAAATGTTCCTGAGCTAGGAGTTGGAAAATCATTAGACAATTTCTTAGTTTGTTTCCTAAAATTAAAAAAGTAGTAGTAGCAATATTATCCCTACAAGGGTCTCCCTGATTGGTGTGACCGTGAGAAGGATTAGATAGATGGTCTTACACACACTAATGTTGAGATAGATTTTATGGTTTCAACATTAAAAGAAGGAATTCAATTACTCCATGAAAAGGAGAAGGCCTTGGTCTGAGGACTGAATTTCAGATGCACTTAGCTTCTCATAACAAAAAGGCAGTAATTATGGGATGGTTTCTATAAACTTTATATATGGGAGTCCAAAAGGTGAGAGGAGTTGATGTTTATTCATTTATTTAATTGGTATGTGGTGGTATAGGTGGTGTTTCATTGACAGTTTAAGTGCAGTTTTAAAGGAGTGATAAATTTTAGGTGACTATCACTTATCAGTGGAAAAAATGTCACGTATGATTAATTTAAAGATCCAAAAAAGTAGCAAGAAATTGAAATCACATGGGAAATTCGACCAATAAAAAGTATCAATAAACCCTTGATCCTTATTTCCTTTAATTAGTTTATCTTACTAATGATAGGTTAAAACTTCAAGAATAAATGTTTCCTCTCTCATTTATTCTCATTTACCATGTTCTGATACACTTTACATCATAAATCAAGGGCTTTAAAATCATTATATCATGTATAATTATAAAATATATTATTAGAAATGTTAATAAAATGGATTTATTACTAAAACGAATCACTTTAAGACATATAATAATCTAATCATCAAAATATAAATATGTTGGAAAACAAAATTTATTTATTATTGGATGGAAGACTTCCCATGGAAATTCTAGTTCTTTGTTTACATTTAATTTCAACATAGATTTATAAATTTGTGTAAAAATATCTTAGAACATATAGGGTCATGTAATCATTGGAATTTGACATAGGGTCAAAGAGATTGTAATTTCATGAAACCAATAGATGAAACTATTAATGAACATATAAGTGAAGTTGGATTCCATGTTAATCTTTTTTTCTATAGATTATTCTAGACCATGTATTATAGGAATACCAATAAATACATTTGTACTATAACCCACTAACGAACCCCAATTTAAAAAATAGTAGAGTTACCAATCTTAGGTATATTTCACATATCCAATAATATCCAAAACCTATATTCAATTATCTTAAAAACATCACAAATACTTTTCATTAATAAACATTCTAAAAATAATAGTTTGCATGGACACTAAAACAATTCTTAATGATACAAAATATATCAAAATAATAATAATATTGTGTACATGGATTCTATGTTAAAAATAATTATATTTTATATACAAAAAATGCATATTCTATTTATATTAAAATTAAAGGAACATGAATTCAAAATATATAATTCCAAAAAACATAAAAATGAATAAAATATGAATATAAAATTAATTCATAGAATATTGATAATGAATGTGAAGGGGAGGGAGAGAGTGAACCAACAGTGGCTCAAGGAAAAAGATATTAGGTGAAAGATAGGAACAAGAGGGATACTTAGAACTTGGATCTTATTACTAGCTATGAACTGCAAAAACTCTGTCTACATATCATTTACAGTCTCCACCTTACATGATAGTAGGAAAGGTTATGTGGTAAAAAACTAGGAGATCCATGAAATCATAGTAAAAATAATGATAAATGAGTGAAAATGAACATGAAGTCAAGGGAGAGGGTAAACCAACAATGAATAGAGGTAAGAGATATCGAGTGGAGAGTTGGTGAGGTAGATTGAGATAAAATAACATCGCTTGTGTGCACACTATTCAAACCATTTGGGAAAATTAAAAACAAACAAAGATGATCAAGGGGGAGAAGTGGATCACAAGTGATCACATACCTTAATTTTAATATATTATTATAATTTCAAGACAATATAATTAGATAAATTTTAAACTAAGGAAAATACAAGGAAACTCATTTATTTCCAAGAAAACCATTGAAACCAAAGAAAAAAAAAATGAAATTTTCAACTTCAAAATCCTAAAAGAATTTTTATTCCAAATAAACTTCCCAAACAAGAAACTCAGCCATAAATTTAATTTATAAACACTTCACAACTCATTCAAATATCACATTAGATAAAAAGTTATGTATATATGAAAATAATAATCAACTTAATATACACAATTGAGACTTTATTCAATAATAATTTCTTTGACTCAATTTAAAAATACTATTTATAATTTAACTCAAGCAACAAACAACTATAACTCTTTCTTTAAAACATATCATTTCATAATAATAATCATTTAATAAATAATTTAAGTATCCTTTATACTAAAAAGTAAAAGTTTTTGAAATCTTTATACATGGAAATCATAAAATTTAGATATATACATAAAACTATAAATAAAAATAGAGATATATTTTTTTGATAATGCACTATTTGATTTTTTTTTAAAATGATATAATTCACAACTATATTTTTAAATTACCAAATGAGCCTTTGGAACTTTTATCAGGAATAAGCATAGAAAATCCCCCTTTATTTAACACCTTTTTAAAATTGAATTTTTTTTCTAAAATAAAATTTAAAACCATATGATGCATCATTCAATTAAAACTAGTATGAAGAATCATAAAAAATAACATGAATTGTCAAATCCATAAATTATATATAACTAGGGAGGGAAACCCATCAAGGAAAATCAATAGGATTTTTTTAACCAAAATCCAAAATTAAATCACACACCAACCTTAACAAAACATCGTACTAAATCACAAAGCAGACTAAACTCATTTCAAATATTCAAAATTACTAAAGGAAACTCTTCATTAATTTAATAAGATATATAAAAAACACACCACAAAATTTAAGTTTCATTTAATTATAGAGCATGAAAAACTCCATTTTTAAACAAAACAAAAAATTTGTACGATTTCAATTTCTATGTAACACTAACTATTGCTCAAAAAATACACATAATTCTTAAATAAATCTATGGTAAAAATTAAAGTATCCATAGTATGTTATAAAAAAGGGGAAACATGGAATCATCTACAAGGAACATGCACAAACAACGAAAGACCCTAAAAAATGATGTTACGATGCTCTTAAATAGAACCAGAACACCCTACAGACCGAGATAATAAAAATTTAGAACCGGAACCCAACTAGGGTTCAGATAATAGCATAGAGTAGTGAGGTAGGATAAATAAGAACATATATAGAGGATAAAATGAATGAGAAGGAGTAGATACCATAAACTTAGAACCATGGGATCACTGAGCAAAGATAACGTTGCACAATCACACACCACTGAACCAAAACAGTCAAGCAATGAGAGAGGGGGAGAAAAAAAATAAAATACCATAGATTTAAGGAATGATTCATCCGAGAGAAGGTTGAGGGGGAGTGATGGAAGCATTAGACTTCCACAAGAGCTTGAACAACATGACAAAAATCTGTTCAATTAGGGTTATTTTTAAAAGACCAGGGATAGTTTTATGAGTGCTTACAAAAAAAGGACTAATAAAGTGAGGCTTTATCTGCACTTGTTTAGCACCGATAAAGATTTATAATTATAATTATAAATAAATATATCTTTAAATATATTTATAAATATTTGTATATAATTATAAATGTATTTATATAATTATATATAATTATATAATTATATAATTATATATATTTAATAAATATATATAATTTTAATTAGAAATATATTAAATATATTCATTATTTAAATATATTTATTATAATTTTATAATTAATTAAATATATAATTATTTATTTATAATTATATACATAATTATTAAAAGAACTATATTTGTTTATTTATAATTATAAATCTATAATTTTATAAATATATTAAATATACATTTATAAATATATTTATAAATAAATATATTTATAAATATATTTATAATTATTTATTTATGTATACTCATATCATTATATATATTATAAAAATAAAAATAAAAATAAAAATAAATATAGTAAATATATTAATTATAATTTTATAATTATAAATATATTTATATCATTATATATTATTAATTATATATATATGTTAAAAAAATAAAAATAAATATATATACAAACATAAATATAAATATAAAGATAAATATAGTAAATATATTCATTACTGAAATATTTATATTATAATTTTATAATTATTTGAATATATTATTATATATTTATAATTATATAAATATTTTTTAAAAAATATTATTTATTTATAATTATAAATATATAATTTTATAAATATAGTAAATATACATTTATAAATATATTTATTTATAAATATTTATTCACAAGTATAATTTTAAAATTATTAAGGAATACATAATATTATATGCTTGCATGTTAAAAATGATTGAAATTTAATAATTAAAAATAAGAACACTTTAAAAATATTTAAAAAATGGATAATTTTTATTAATTAAATAAATTATTAAAAAAATGGATATAAATTGAAATAGAGATGAATACATATTGAAAATATTTAAAAATAAATAAATAAATATAAATAAATATTAGAAAATGATTAAATTCAAAAAAAAAAATAAAAAATAAAAAATATTAAAAATGAATGAATAATACAAACTGTAATAATATTAAAAATAAATAAATAAAATTTGCTAATAAAAAACATAATATATTAAATATAACATGTTACTAAATGAAATTATAAGATGAATATTGAAATCTGAATAAATTACATAAATATTAGATATATGTGTTTCTATATAAGATTTCATTAATTATCTAAATATTTGGGTGTGTGCATTGTATATAAAAATGCATTAATTACGTATATGAATATGTAAAATTAATGTAACACACTTTTGAAATATGTTAAATTGAAAAATTAAACAACATTCAATTAAATGTCCATTACTCGATATAATTAGTTGACATTATTAAATAATTATATTTTTTTAATTATAAACCATTCTTCACTAAATACATGATTTATTTAATGTAAGCATAAATATTTTGTATTATATAAATTATTTCTTAATTATTACATTTTATTCATTTTAAATATTTATATTTGATATATATTATTTGTTATTATTTATAATTAATGTGTATATATATATATATTAAATCTGTTCATTTTTACTAATAATTGTTTTATTAATATTTTTTTAATTTATTCACATTTAATTTTTTTGGTTAATCATTACAATTTACTCATTTTATATATCTATATTTAATGTATAATATTTATTAATATTTATAATATATATATGTATATAAAATTTATTCATTTTTATTAATAATTATTTAAGTAATATTTTTTTAATTTATTCATTTATAATTTTTATTTGATTAATTATTTAAATTTATTCATTATATATATATTAAATCAATTCATTTTTATCAATAGTTGTTTCATTAATAATTTTTTTAATATTTTTTGAAATTGATTAATTTTTATTAATTTTGTTTAATTATTACAATTTATTCATTATATATATATTTAATATATACTATTTATTAATATTTATAATTTATATATATATGTATATTGAATCTATTACTACTAACTTCCCTTTTTTCAATTTTCCATTTTTTAATTTTTATTTGTTTAATTATTTCAATTTATTCATTTTATATGCCTATATTTAATATATACAAATTATTAATATATATATATATGTATATATACATATATATTAAGATTTTAATAATTATTTAATTAATATTTTTTTAATATTTTTTAAATTTATTCATTTGTAATTTTTATTTGTTTAATTATTTCAATTTTTCTAATATTTTAATAGTTTATTTTTATTGGTTTATATTAAAAAATGTGGCATGGCCTGCAGGCAGTGCAATGTAATTGCTCATATTGGTGAGCCAGGTCGTGTGTATGATAGTGGGAAAAGGCCTTTGGGAAATATAGGGTGGGATGAGGCATGCACGAGCCTGTGATCGGTTCCATATATGTGAGTGTAGAGTTTATGTAGGAGCCCATCCCTGTAACATGATTCTGAGTTTGGAATGCAATGGAATCATATATAATGAAGCGGCTGCACTTGTGCTATTTTGATGTGGAACTCGTAAGAGGGATCAAGACCTTTATCAACACCAAAAAAAAACACTGATAAAGGGTAACCTTTATCAGTGCTAAAATAAAGTGATGATAAAGGGTACCTTTTATAATCACTTTTTTAGTGATGATAAATGTTACCTTTTATCATCTCTTTTTTTAGCAGTGATAAAGGAAGACTTTATCAGTATTTTTTGCAAGTACTGAAAAAGGATGGCACTGTATATTGCACATTTTGTAGCAGTGAAGGTAATAAAGGTTCCAATATTTCTAAGATTATATAAGGAATTCAAAACCTTCAACACATGTGTTATCAACTTAAAATGAATAAAAAGAGTTAATTACCAAGATTTTTTGTGTTTAAAATCATGAAAACATGTTTACAAGTTTGAGTTGGGAAGAATAACAAAAAAAAACGTGGTTTTAAAAACATTTTTTTTCAAAAAGAATGATGCGTAAGGGTAACATGTTTTTACCCATGCACAACTCGTAGCAGTCGCATGAGGGTGCTGGGTTACCCTTATGAATTCTTTGAAAAAAGGAATTACCCTTACACAACCTTTCAAAAGTAGAAGTTTCCTTTTCAAAATGTCTATATTACCCTTACAAATCATTTTGAAATTAGGTATTACCTTTACACAGTGCCAGAGTTACCTTTATGCAAGTAAAGGATTTCTCACCTGACCCTTATGCAATGGTTGAAGCTTCATCCTACCCTTATGCAGTGGCTGTTCACCCTTACAGAACCTTTATAAATTCAGGGTTACCTTTATTTAACTCCCAAAAGAAACCTATATATAAGAAGAAGGTAGCTACCTTTATATATAACCTATCCCATAAGTAAGGGTATAAAAGTAATTGAAAAATTTAGATTTTCACATAATAATACTTAAAAATTAAAATCAAATAGATATTCTAGAACATTTAAAAACTAATAATGTTACAATTCTCCCCCAAAAACAACTTCTCATCCTAGAAAAGTATTTATATTAGTCTTGCTTGAAAAACTCAGGCCATAGAGTTTAAACATTAGAATCCCACTCCCACATTTCCTTCAGTATCCAACCATGTTGCTATAGGATCTGGAAAAGTGGTACTATCTTCCCTCATAGAAATTTCTCAATTATATCTACAATTTTCACTGGACGTTCCATATATGACGTGTTAGGCTCCAGCTCAATATCCATGAAGTCAATAACATGTATAGGATTGACCAAGTACCATCAATGCCAAGACACATGAATCACATCTTTCATACCTCGGTAGTAAGGGGGAAGGTCTAGATGGTATCCCACTGTTCTAATCTACTCAGTGATATCAAAGGTTTCAACATAACATGGAACTATCTTCCCTTTCTTCCTCAAATGTTGGAGACCTAACTAAGAAGTCACTCTCAGAAAAACCTCACTGCCTATAGAAAATTCCAAAGGTTTCCTCTAATGGTTGTCATAAGACTTCTGTTTGCTCTGAGTTGTGATCAACCTATTCTAAATCAGCTTCACTCTCTCGAAGGTCTCCTATACTATATTGGGACCCACAACTACTGGCTCACTAGCCTCATTCCAACAGACCATTTAATGACTTGGACCACCATAAAGAGCCTCATATGGTTCCATCAACATCAAATTCTAGTAACTATTCTCATATGCAAACTCAACCAAGGCTACGTTATCATCCTAAGATGACCCAAAGTATAGAATGCAAGCCCAAATCATATCCTCCAATATATGAATCATCCACTCAAACTGTCCATCTATCTAGGGATGGTACACCATGCTCAATCTCAGCTAAGTCCCTGAGGCCCTCTGTAATCCCTACAAAAAGCATGATATAAAACATGCAACTCTATTAGATACAATACTCATGGTAACTCCATGAAATTGTACCATATCATAGACATATATATATTTAATAACTCTTCTATTGATTGAGTCTCATAGACTGGTAAGAAATATGAAACTTTTGTTATCCAATAAAAAATAACAAAAAAAACATCTTGGATCCTTGGGGTCATGGGTATCCCTGTCACAAATTCCATTATAACACCCTCCCACTTCCATATAGGCACTGAAAGTGGATAGAGTAAACCATCAAGATATTATTGCTAAACCTTTATCCTCTAGTATATAAGGCTTCAGAAAATGAATCTAGCAATATCCCTCTTCATCCCCGACTACTAGAACTTCCACTTGAGGTCATGGTACATATTTGTCATTCCAGGATAAACCGCACACTTAGAGGCATGGAAGTCTCTCATTAGATCTTCCCTGATGTAAGTAGGGACTATATGTCTCCCATTTATTAGGATCAAATAATTTCTATCCAATGGAATCCCAAGTATTGGGTCACCAACTTCTTGTTGTTCCCACATCATAACACACTCTAAGATAGTCTCCTAATTATCCTTCACCAAGTCTACTAAAGAATATACAACCACTAATGGGGAACATATCATAGATCCATGGCTCTCAAAAACATCTATCCTCTAGTCATACAACAAGATCATCATGCTCTACTATTCCTACAAAGGCGATTCACCAAGCTCTTGAGCTACCTACACCTTATGAATAAGAGAATCTGAAACAACATTACCTTTACCTAGTGTATAGGACATCTCAAAGTCAAAGATCCATAGGCACTCATCCTGGTTCCTATGAGTCTAATTCAGATCCAACTAAAATATCTAGGCTTGAAATCTAGATAGAAATCAACCCAATATGGATCAGGTCAGGATCCACCTTACCTGGTCCAAAATCCCACTCACTAATCATTATGAACATATCTCCCTTGGGTGATGTAAATGATATCCACCTCCGATAGAAATCAATGTGGGCTCAAAAACTGGTTATCCAGTCCATACCAAGAATCACATCAAATCATGTCAACTCTAGAATCATGAAGTCCCATATATTTCCATAACTGACAATGACTATAGGATATTATAAGCATCACTGAATATAGTCTAATTTCATCTTCAATAGTGTATTAATGAGAAGAAACTCATAAGAAAACTTGTATGATAATATAAGCACATTAATAAATTTTCTAAATATAAAGGAATGTGAATTACTAGTATCAAAAAAAGTATTAGAAATAATTGAATTGATCAAGACCATACCTCAAACAGTATAAAGTCCCTCACCAATATCCTCTAGAGTTTGATCCGCTACATATACACAGTTTGATTCAGCTCCAAGACCCATATCTTGAGGTAAATTACTCACCTGAGTCATCATCAGATGATCTTACTGGTGAGGACCCCAGATAAATCCTTGGGTAATAGATTGTACCCATCTTTCACCCCCTAAAAATCTAAAATCTTTAGATCATCACAACTAATGGTGTCCTATCTTTCCACATTGCTGATATTTTTTCTAATGTAATGGGTAAAACTTGTGATAATGTTTTATATTCTCATAGTTTAAGCATTTTGGAACTCCTTTAGATAGGGTTGAAGAAGCTATAAATTGCTCAAACATCCTACCACCACTCCACTTCACATCCTCGATCTTCATCTTCTTTCAATAATAAGTATCACTAAGAAGTCCACTAAAGGATGGACGAAACCCCACAACTATATCCACCTCTACATGATTCTCAAATTTTTGAGCCTTACAAAGCACCTATGTGGGACATTCCATGTAATTAGACATCATTATAAAACTTTTCCGAATCTCCATGAACTTCTGATCACAGTACAACTTTATCTTATAAGTGAACAAAATCTTCAAATAAATGGTCCTTTAGGTTTATCCAAGCCAAATATTTATGTCTTCCTCCTGGGTTCACAACACCCCACCACTTCTTAGTGGGTCCTCAAAGTATGAACATCACTAGGTTCACCTTCTTATCCTCAATGATCTCAATAAGGTAAGATACAAATCTATGATTTTAATACATTCCTATACATCTTACAACCCTATAGTGCCCTGAAAGGCTGGTGGATTTTGGAGTTATAAGTCTCTAGAATATTTGAACATTGACCTTGGTGACTCTCCTCCTTTTTCAAAAATAAAAGGAAGGACTCCCATATGAGGTTGTCCTACTACTTGCACCACCAGAGTAGGTCTAAGAGTGAAATTTTTTGTACCCTACTATATAAAAAGTGGTGGAATAGGGGAATCCTCCCTAGTACAAGAATCCTGACACTTATCAACTGGTTGTCCCATTAGTCTCTTTTAGGGATACATCTTTCTGAAATGAAAATCAATCATTAGAATGTATAAATCTATTAGGAAAAATCCTAATCAGTCTATGGGAACATAGAAGGTTCTCATAGGAGGCTACTTATAACCCAAGGTATATCTATCCTAGAACTAACCATGGTTCTACAACCCTAAATGTTATGAAAAATCACACACATATATATATATATATACACACACAACATAGAAACATGATTAGGTTCAACTAACTAATTCCAGAATAGATATATCATAACACCATGGAAAATAAATATATCACTCAATTAAGAATATGAACAAATAGAAAAATTTGAGACATTAAATTAAAGAACTAATATAAAGCAAAACAAAGTATATATATATATGGAATGTGATTTTATGTGCCTACTCATGATCCATGAACACATCCAAATCCTATAAAACTATAAAAATAATCCTATCAATGGAAACTTAGAGGTCCATTTCACATGTGTTGTCTTATCATATGGAATATCCCCTACTTGAGTCCCATATAACCTATTTTCTTTCTACCATGTCCCAAGTTATTCAAAATAAAAGAATAAAACTATCCTACAACACCAATTTTAACACCCCAACCCAAACCAATTGGTCTAATTCAAAGATCCACAAGACTTTATGCACACCTTCCCATACACAAGAGGCTCCAACTAGCAGTGAGGGTCCTAATTCCGTCAATGCGGAGACTATACCCACAATATCATATCTATAAAACAAATATAAATATATATATATACATATATATAAACTTAGAGTAATCAAGGAGAAAGATAAATCATCATAATGTAATATCAAGTGGAAAGAGAGGGTATGGATTCACCATTGGTTCCGTGCCCGTGCACTTCTGTATGAGACTTCTTGCCAAAGGATCCTGCTCTAGTAAAGACTTGACGTTATGTTGCAGATACTGGGGAGAGACAGATCCTATAGTGTTTTCTGGGTTTCTTTTCTATGAGGGGTGTTATGTGGTTGTTTTATTGGATTTCATGGTTTCTCACTTTTCCCTTAAAAGTGTTTTGATAATAAAAAAAGTAATTTTTAGTAATATAAAGTGGAATAGATGTCATATAAATAAATAAACCCATATCTCAGTGTGGTAATCCAAACTAGAGTATAATGTGTAAGTAGATAAATAAATAAACACTATGGAATCATCCAGAGTATATCATGATATTATTACTAACTCTATGTTTCTCAGCTCAACCATCTTCCATAGAACTATTTCCCTTTCCTAGATCCCTATACATGAAGTCTACATGTACATCATGATTACCATGTAAGATTTGAGTAATACAACCCATTAGTACATCACCAATGAATCCTTAACATGTATACATGTGTATAATAGCTATATGCCGTAATAAAAATAAATGCACAAGAAATCATAAACAATCACACACCGAGAGTCGGTGTACTAACCAATCCCCCACAAACCTTGACCATACCTACTTTAGTTCCGTGCTAAAAGGATAATCAAAAGATATTAGAAGTGATCAAGATCAAGACATAAGGATAGTGAACATGTTACTCAATATCCTCAAGCCAATGAGTCTCAGGTCAGACCACAATGTTGATTAGTGAACATGTACTCAGTATCATCAAGGCATTGAGCTCTATCATATTAATTAGTATCTATAAGGTATTGGGTTTTGGTTCGAAATACAAGGCTTCCAGGCTGCTACCCTATGTATGGGTCCACCATTTTAATCATCACATGTCATGTGAACTTACCCTCTAAGGGGTAATCATACCACAATGGTAAAATTATTATGAGTACTAAGATAGGGCCTCTAAGGCATGTTAAATATAGAAAACATGGAAGAGCCCAATAATGAAAAATAATAATACATCATCCTGAGCATAAAATAGCTACATATAACAACATGTGATCAAAATAAATCATGCTAATAAGATACACTAGCAATACTCATGTAATCTAGCATCACACATGGGTATCATTGGCTACAAACACACACACCCAAAATATATCACCAAAAGTCATGGTAAAAAAGCTATATAATCACAATAATAAATCAAAGAAAAAAAGTATACAAGGGCCTCAAATGATAATGAACTTCCTAAGTCAATTTTTTTGATATAAAAATGGCAGGTTGGAAAAAGGATTCATCACCCGAGACACATCTATGTATTAATCTATTCAATCTTCTCACTAAGGATCCTCAGAACCAATTAAAATTATTTTATTTACAAAAGAAATAGAAACACCACATGTGATAATAGTTTCTATCTCCTAGATAATTTCAAATTATCTAGTTAATCCATGAATTGCTAATAATTTATTTTTCCATGAAAAATTATTAAGCCATCATGAAATTATATATGTCTCCCCAAAAATATTTTTGAGATAATAACTTAAGCATTCATTATCATACATTGATAATTCTATGTAATTACCATTTAAGTATTTTTAATCATTTTTTCAAAAATCTTAAGAAGAACTAAATTTACAAAATACATTTTAAAATAATACATAGAAATTATCCCCTTAAAAAAACTATACTCAAGAATCGAGGAGAGAGATAAGGAGTGTATCATTAAATGCTCAAAAATCAAAATAATAACTTAGATTGGTTGAAAAAGACTTAAAATATATTAGATTTAGGAATTTTGGACATCCCTGACTCAAGAGGATCTAAAAAACTGAAGGCAACAAAGGTTCAAATATTTTAAAGAATACACAAGGTGTTCAAAACATTAAAAATAGGGGTTTTGAAATTAAAATGATTAAAATGAATTAATTCACAAGATTTTTGTCCTTTAAAGTCATGAAAAGATGTTTGCAGGTTCATTTTGGGTAGAGGAACATAAAAACGGGGTTCTAATTTTTTTTTTCACAAAATGAGCACTGTTTAAGTGTTACATGGTTTTACCCTTACGTAGATCATAACTATCACATGAGGGTACTGGGTTACCCTTATGCATCCTTTGAAGAAAAGGATCTACCCTTATTTAACCTTTAAAAAATTAGGAGTTACTTTTACATAGTGACTGAATTACCCTTTCACATTTTTAAAAAATTTAGGGATTACCTTTATCTAGTGCCAAAGTTACCTTTACATGAGCAAAGGGGTTTTTATTTGAACCTTATACAGTGGTTGGAACTTCATCCTACCCTTATACAATGACTATTTACCATTTTTTAACAATTATAAATTTAGGTTTACCTTTACAAAACACCTAAAAATTAGTCTACGTATTGGTAGAAGGTAGTTACCTTTACGTATAACCTATATCATATGCAAGGGTATAAAATTCATTGAAAAATATTGAGTTTTACATAATAAGAATTATAAATTAAAATAAAAAAGGGGGTTTTAGAAAATTTAAAAACTAATAATGTTACACATGTTCAACTTTCTCATTTATGGAGTGACACATGATTTTAATGTTCTTCATCCTTTAGTGATGGATGCAATTTTTTCTATGGTTGATAGAACTTGATTTGTCACAATTGATTCCAATATGATACTTCACTTCAAATACCATATATTTATGCTATTTATTTATCCATAAAAATTTTATTCAAGCTTGAGTGGTTGAAATATATTCATCTTTTGTAGTGATAAATGAAATAAAATCACATTTCTTGATAATCCATGAAATGAACAAGACTCTAAGAAAATATTCACAAGAATCCAAGATAAAATGCACCAACTGATGTTTACTTTCAATCATTTGTTGAACCATCCCAATCTGCATCCGTATATCCCAATAACTCTGAACTAGATGTTTTATTATAATGAAAACCAAAATCCACTTTGCCTTTGATATACTTAAGTATTCTTTTCACCACTAGAAAGTGGATTTCATTGGGATTACTTTGGTACCTTATTTATTGAAACCTAGAAACACAATGTTAGGTCTTGTTGTTGTTAGGTACACAATGATCTAAATGATCTATATTTATTATATAAAATTGACCTATTTTCAATCATTATCCCTTAAAAAATTTATCTATGTAGTAGCCAATGTGGTCATTACCCTGAAATCACCCATTATAAATCTTTTTAGAACCTCTTTGGAATATTTGAATCAAGAGATGAATTTTACATGTGTTCCTTATATTACTTGTAAACCGAAGAAAATGATCAACTATCTAATCATTGACATTTAGAGCTTGAACCTCATGAATTTTGAAAACTACTTGTACTATGATTCGTTAAATATACCAATGATAATGTCATCAACATACATGATCAATATCATCCTTTCATTACTCTACTAATTGATATAGTGATTATGATCAACTCCCCCAAGAATAAAACTTCTTTTTTAGGTATTGATCTAGTATGAAATATCATGATCTTAGTGATTAATTTTTCCTATAAAGGTCTTTATTCATCTAGAAAACCTGTTTCTTATCTATATGCTTTGAAACCCATCTTGATACTCAAAATACACCTATTCTTAATGTAATAAATTTAGTAATGCTGATTTTATTTCCATATGGAATACTATGAATCTTCTTTGTTTCATTATGGCCAAGAATAATAGATTTTTTCCAACATATCCAAGAGAGAAAATATTTCATCATCATTTTCCCTTTAATATGGGACTATTACTCACAAACAATTCATGAATTTCTATGTGTCACAATGTTGTCTTTATTAATTTTTTATAAAAAACCCATTTGAACCTAATGATGTTTTTATCTACAGTCCTAAAAAAATCTCCCATGTTTGATTTTTCTCAATTTGGTCAAGCTATTCATGAATCACCTAGACCCAGTTATCATCTTTTATAACATTTTAAAAACACATTGGATTAACTCGAAATAAGAGTTAATTTGGATATAAACACTTCATTATCCTTATTTTCACTAGCACTGCCTGGTCACTGAGGATATTCTAGTCATTAATTTCTGCCCCATTTTTTTTGTTTTTTTGTAGCTTCTATTCTAATTTAATTCTTCTCATCATTAGTGTCTTCTTCAGAATCAACATTATCCCCTTGTTCTTCCTTTGATTTGATCAGCTCCTCATCACTCTTTTGAGTAAATGTTTCACAATTTTTATTAAATTAAATATTCTTTCCAACTCTTTATATTGTATATAATATTTTATTCTCCTAGGCGTAATAAAAATCTAATATAAATATAGATTTATTTCAAGACTGAATCCTTCCAAAAATATTTTTGTAGGCATTTCTAAATAGTCATTTTCATTTGTATGTTGTTTATAATCCAGTTTCATCTCTCTATTACATAATTTTGTAAAAGAGTTCTCACCATCGAGACATAGTACCTTATACCATGTTTCTTGAGATAATCCTCCACCTATATATCAATTAAAAATTGTGCTGTTATTAGTTAAAAAATTTATAATTTTCTTCAACATACATTCAATCTTCCTCCAATACTAAGCAATAAAACTGAACAAGTCATACTTGTGGGTGATGACCATCAACTATACCATCTTGCTGTAATCATCAATGAACATTATATAATATCTCTTACCATCAATGAAACTTGGTGATATCAACACACAAAAATTAGCATGAATTAATTCAAGAAACATTGTCAACTTATTATATTTTATATTGTATGTATTCCAAATAATCTTCCCTTAATAATAGACACCACAAGTGTGTGTATGATCAAACAATAATCATGGGATACCACGAGCTCTGTCAATCTTCACTTGATCTTCCAAGGATTTTTGGATCAAGTGGCAAAGAATTTTATACCATAATCTATTTTATTCCTCCTTATATAGAAATCACATATATTCTTATCCACATATGAGGTAAATATCATCTTTTGTGTGTTTTGTTTCATCAAAACTATACCATCCTTCCCATTGATGATTCAATTCTAGGTGAAATTCAAAGCATGCATTAAGTCACATAATTGACCAACACTTAGAATATAACACTCTTAATTTTTGGAATATGATGTTATTTTTTTTTGTTTTTGAGATTGTTTTGTTTGGTAATAGTCAAAGGATGTTTCTAGGAGATATTTATGAGTTTTTTAAGGTTTTTAGTATCCACACGGGTAGGGGAAACCATATATATTATCTAGGTAACCATGAAAAAGGTTGATTAGGTCTAGAATGAGGCACAAGATTAGTGAATAGTCAAGAGAAACCATGAAAATTTCCCAAGAAATTGGGTGACACAGTGTGGCCAAACAATGTATCCTGGGAGTTTTGGGATAGTAGCCCCCACACACTTGGAACGTGGTTTAGTAAACACTATGGATTAACTGCATGGAATAATTAATTAAATTAGAAAATTGTATTTTTAAACTGAAAAATCCCCAGAATACTTAATTTTACCTTCTATATTCTAGGATATTGAACTAGAGGAATCCTTTAGGTTATTATGGTGAATCCTTTTAATTTGGAGGATTATTTCAATGAATCTTGGAGCAACGGATCAAGAAATCAAAGTTAAGTCTCTATATCTTCATTATACTCTATGATCTTCTCATATTATTTTTTATGTAACATTAGTTAGAATTTTTATTATATGGATCTAAGGTTTAGATCATGTTCTGAGGAGATTTATTTTTGATATATTGATATAAAGATAGAAGGATATGGGATCTACCAAGATTATTGTTCATCACTTCATTGTCAGAAACCATTTTGAGGTAGTTGGATTCTATCTCTCTATAATTATCATAAAAATTTAAGGCTTTACATTTTTAAAACTCTTATGTATTTTTTGTGTAAAACCCCTTGATGAATGATTGTTGGAATCCCTCATGTTCACATGGTTTTAAAACAGTTGTTTTAGGAAGATTCCTATAATGTGTTCACTTTATTTACTAAAAGTTAACTTATTTAAATAAAATATTTTTGGAGATAGAATTTTGAATACATAGATTGGAATGTGTGAATAATTACATTATAAGGGACCTTTTTGGATTAAAACTTGGTTTCCTGTGCCATTTGGGGAAAGCAATTACATGAGCAAGTGATGAATCAGTACAAAAGACAAGTTGCGTCTCATGATTATTGGGAATGTCTTCTTAAATGAATGCATGTGTGTGTGATTACATGGAATGTGTTTTCCAAGAGAAAAGAACATATAATATCTTTATAAAAAAAATCTTGTTTTATGAACCAATTTTAAGAATCTTATCAAAATATGAATTTCATATAAATTATTTAAATATGTATCTTTATGTATTTTATATGAAATGACCATGATCATTATTTTCATAATCCCACTTATTTTATTTAATTTTTTCTAAATTATGTTGTACTTATTGGTGTATGTATGAATATTTTAGAGGATTTAATATTGGGTTGTATACTCACCCCCTACACAGTCACTTTGGGGTGTATGTAAATTCCATTTATCATGACATGGGTAAATGGAATATCTCATACTTCTACAGCCAGGAACCATGATGTTGTGGTCATTAGTGCATGAATCTTAGAGGGGGTCTAATGTTGAATTTTGGTGTAGTTCCACTTTGGTACTCAGGTCTTATCATCCATGGATTTTTTGATGTCTAAATTGTATCTTACCTTATACTAATACTTTGATTTATATTTTTTCTTGGATTTGTGAGATATCGTGTTTTCTGCAATGCATCATTTAGTATCGTGGTTTGTTTATATCGTTGTATTATCTAGGTTGTGTGTGTTAAATGGAAAATCATCCCTAATGATCCTATAAAAATTTGGCATTTATATCCAGACATTGGTGTACTGGGGAGGTTACCTAAGGTCAGTAACACCTGCACCTCTTCCCAAGAAAATAGGTTAGGAGTGGGATGTTATAAATGGTATCAGTTTGGTTGGCCCATTCATTGGGAAGGTAGTTTTGGAGATAAGGCATGTTAGAACATGAAATGTAAAGAATAAAAAGGTGTAACTAGCATCTTTATACTAAAATTAAAGTAATTAAGGTTGTTCAGGTAAAAAATTTATTTATACACACCTTTAGCGGTGTTGTCACCTCATTATTGTGGGTTAAACTGATGAGTGTAGAGTATCATTAATTTTTTAGAAATACTCACCACTAGGATTGAATCATCCATGTCGTATTTGATGATTGTTAAAATAATGTTGTGATTTTTTTTTATAATCCGAATATACTAAGCCTTTAGTTTAGTTTTAATTTGGTGATTGATTGAAAATTGGTTTTTTATAGAGATATGGCACTAGTTTAATTATCGAGAAATCAATAGGATGATGACGCTGAATATGTGGTTCAAACTAAAAAATAAGTGAATCCAAAACTCATACAGAGCATAGTTCAAGACTTATAATCTTTTGATAAGGGAAATAAGATTCACTAACCACACCATGATAATAAATAATTGAAATTTCAGTAGTAGAATCCACCAATCTTTCTGAGGGATTTAGTAACGGAAAAAATATAGGCATTTCTTGGTCAGATTAATAGAATCTTTGATTTTATGGGATTATTGAATAATATTAAGTTAAAACTAGAAGTATAAAATCTTAAATAAACTATGAGGAAATGATGAGATATAGTTATTCAAACTAAACAAGACGAAGACGACATATAGAAATGGTTAAAGGAGTTTCTCAATAAAAATTTATACCCACTTACCTTTAAGATCGAAAGGATGAAAAATTTATTAACTATTAAGCAAGAAAATATGTCTATCATGTATTATACCACTAATTTCATGACACTGGATTTATTTTCACTCAAGGTCATCATTAAGGAGTACTTTAAAGTTCATATCTTTGAGGTAGGGTTTTGACCAGACATTTTCTCTAAAGTAGTCATATTCTATATTTTTTATTATAGAGAGATGGTCAATTAAGTGGATGTGGCTAAAAAAACATCACAATAACGTATGGTGGTGTGTGTGTGGGGGGGATTTATCTATATTAGTTCAAGTTCATACTCTAATGCTAAAAATAAGTAGAAAAAGGGAACCTATTCTCAAGGGAACACTAAACTGGGGAACTAATAGACCATATCATCTTATTTTCCATCATATATCAACACTATACTAGATTTTTATTCATATGGATCATTGGAGAATAGTAAAAAGGATTTTATAACACCATTTTATAAGTGTCACATTTTTTTTTAAAATAATACACCTCAAACATTTTTTCATTATCACCTAAAGTAAAACTAGTAGAAATAGATCCAAAATGTCACAAGACTCATATACCCAGATAGGTTGATCATGTTATAATATTAATCAACACCAAAACCAAGAAACTCATGATGAATCTAGGATTACCTAAACATCACAAATGATACCATAATAATATAATAAAAAATAATTTTTGGGTAGAAATTATAAATAGTTGTATAGTATAAAGTAAATATACATATAAGATCAATCATGTCCTTTGACAGTGCAAGTTACTATGATCTTAAACTCAAATCTTATGCACATTTTGTTTGATACATGTTCATAACACACTTTTAATGCTTCCTGTCTTATAAATATTATGTAATTACATGTGTAAATGATGACTCATGTTATGAAAATATAAACACATATTCAGAAATGAGATAAAAATTAATATAAGTGTGCAACATGTTTTATACCTATTTATGGGGCTCAATTTATTTGGGATTTTTTTCATTATGGATATAGAAATATTTGATATCATTTTAGGAATGGATTAAGTGATATATTTTAAATACCACATAGATTTTTATGCCCAACAAGTGAGTTTTACACTCCCTAATGGAGTGGTGAACCTCATTAAGGGATATTGGGATCTAAATACTAGTACAGTAGGACCATTGGTACCGATGGTCAATACTATCTCCTGTTATTCATTATAAATAAATTTTTCAACACTTTATGTAATTAAGAAAAGAAATTTTCCATCCATCATAGATCAATATCCTGATATTTTCTCTAAAAATTTATATGGGTTTCCATATAAAAGGGAAGTGTAATTTTAAATTTCTCTACTAATTGGGAGGAAACCTATTTCACTTCCATATTATAGGATTACATAAATATAATTAATGGAATTAAATGCCTAATAATAAGATTTAGAAAGTAACGATTTTATAAGATCTTGTGTGTCACCTTGGGATTCTCTTGTTCTCTTTTTGAAATGATGGATGGTTCTCTTCAACTTTTCATAGATTATCATAAGATAAATATGGTTAAAATAATGAATTAGTGTTATCTTCCATGAATCAATGATATATTTTATTAATTAATGGGATCCAAATAGTTCTCTAAAATTTATTTATGATTAGGGAATCACCAATTGTGAGTTTAGAAGGAGGATATTTTGAAGAAATTTTTATAATATGTTATGGTCATTATAAATATCTTGTTATTCCATTTAGTCTAATGAATGAACCGGAAGTTTTCTTGTAATTGTTGAATCATATATTTCAAACATACCTTAACTCCTTTGTTGTGGTTTTTTTGATGATATCCTGTAATATTCTTGGAATAATAATGACCTTGAAGAACACATGAAAATTATATTTAACACTCTATAGAACTCCAAATTTATGATAAATTATATAAGTGTGACATTAGGATATAAGAGGTACACTTTCTAGGAAAGTGATTTTTGAGAAAGGTATATTTGTAGATTTTGAAAAATAGAAGCTATTAACTCTTAGAAACTAGCCAAAAATGTCTTTAAGATATGAAAATTTATCAACTTAGTAGAATATTACCATCTCTTTGTTTGTGAATTTTGATGTCTTTCCTCTCTAATGAAAAATTTGACAAGGAAATGTATTGTATTATAATAGATTAACAAGTTCCATGAATACTTTTAGGATCTCATGTCTAGACACACTTCAGCACTTATCATTACCTTTATAGAACTACGTATGGTTTGTGTGGTATTTCATACAAGGAGATAATTTCCTCAGTTATGAATTATGATAGTTATATATGCATGAAATGAATTATACAACACATGATTTGGAACTAGATATAGTTTTCTATGCATTGAAAATCTAGAGTCATTATCACTTCTATTAAAATTTAAACATGTTTACTAATTATAAAAGATAAAAAAAATATTTTTATAAAAATATTTTAAGCTCAGATAATGATAATAGATGGAAATATTTTTATATTTTAATTTGACATTATTTATACACTGGGTAAATGGAATTTAGTGGAAAATTATTTAATTCAAAATCCATATAATTATATGGCTAAATAAATTTATGATTTATGGAATTTGATGATGATGAATGCTAGCATGAATCTGGATTATTCTAAAATGGATAGTGTTATAGCCTTATTCCTAGTGTCTCTGGTTCCTGATATGGATGAGTAGGTCAATGATGCTTAAAGACCTAACCTTGATTGTCTAATAATGAGGAGAAAACTGAATGTTGGGAAGATCATTGATAGATGGATGGAATATGTGAACTAGATCCTACATTTTCAAAATAAAATATTATTTCTTCCATCTTATTAGAAACAACTTATTTTTTATTATCCCCATTCAAAAATGGTTATTTATCCAGTTATCCAAAATATGTATAAGGTACTAAGAAACAATTTTTGGTGGCGAGGTATAGAAAAATATATGGATGAATATGTTTTGAAATTACTCACCTTTCAGTAGATCAAGGATGAACATCAAAGACTAGCTGGTATATTACAATAATTACCTACACTAATATGAAAGTTGGATCCAATAACTATGGACATTATCATTATTTTTCTGAGAAAGATTCAGAAGCATGATGCTATCTGGGTGATTCTAGAATAACTTACAAATTAATCCCATATTATTCTAATATGTTAATCTAATAAGGTAGGTAACTTATCAAAGATTTATATCTTGTAAGTAGTGAAGTTTCATACTATACTAGTTTCTATAATATCTGACGAAGACTTGAGGTTTGAATCTTTATTTTGTAAATCTTTACAGAAATACCTTAGAAGCTAATTAATCATGAGAATAACATATCATCCTAAAATAGATGGTCCATCATAACATATGATAAAAACATTGGAAGACATGCTCAAATCTTATGTTATAGATTTAAATGGCTCATGAGATGATAATTTACCTTTAATGAAGTTCTCATATAAAAATAGTTATTAGGGCATAATATATATGGATCTATTAGAGGTGTTATATGAATATCACTATTACTCTCAAGTTTATTGGGTAGAGACATGAGAGACTTCAATAATTAGACATGGTCTTGTATACGAGACAATAGATAAGATTTAGATGATCAAGAAAATAATTGAAACAAAAAAAATCATCAAAAATATTATGTAGATCATTTTTGATGACCGTTATTGTTTTCAATGGTGGACCATGTTTTATTGAAGATATCTCCAAGGTTGGGAAACCATTTTTGGGGAAAATAAAAGGTATTGTCACTTTGATATGTTGTAACTTTTGAGATACTAAAATGGTTAAATGATGTGAATTATCCATTGGATTTACCACTAATGTTCATTTTTATTCATATTCTGTTTTATAAATCTTAAATGAAAAAATACCAGCCTAACCCAGACCATGTGATTTAATGATATCATGTTAATATTGATCTAGATTCTACATTTATCCATGAACCAATACACATTCTAGAAATATGAGAGAAGATATTGTGTGGAAAATGTATTCATTGGTGGGAGTATTATGGAAACATCATATGTGGGAAAGATAAAGATTTATATTGGATAAATGGATAGATCATTTCAAATAACATCTAATCTACATATTTTCTAGGATGGAAATTTCAATGGTGGGGAGAAAGTAACCCTTATGGTTTAAGGTATATGATTATATTTTAGGTGTTTTTTAGATATGATTTTAATGGGATTAGTCTTGGGGAGTTTCTAGGAAATATTGGTGAGTTTTGGAAGGAGTTTAGTGGGAAAATAGTTGTTCATGCTTGGGGAAACCATTTAAATTCCCCAGGTAACCATGTGGTAGGCTGAGGAAGTCTAGGGGGATGTGAATAGTTGTTACATAGTTAGGGGAAACTATGATGATTTACCAAGAAACCATGTGACATATGACATAGGTACTTTTCATAGTTGGTGCTTGGTTTTACAAACCCTATGGAATGGGAGTTTTGAGACATTGGAGCCCATATAGTTGGAACATAGTTTGTGTGACCTAACCATGTGAAAAAGTTTAGTAAATATGAAAATTATTATTTTTAATCTGAAAACTCCCCTGAATTCCTAATTTTATCTCTTTTGTTCTATGATCTTGAATAAGAGGACTCATCTAGGTGATTTTGGTGGTTCATTTTTTTCTATAGGCGGATTTCAATAGATCCTGGTGTGTTAGGGATATAAATCTATAGTAAATATCTATTTCATTATTCTTGTTCTGATATTCAAATATTCTCTTGTAGAAAACCTTATAATTTTTTTTTCATGGACAGATCTAAGGTTTAGATAATGTTTTTATGAGATTTATTTTAGATTTATTAAAGAAAATAGAGAAGGATTTGGGATCTACCAAGATCAGTGCGCATGACTTGATTGTTAGAAACTATTTTTAGGTAAGTGTACTATCTCTCTCCACTTCTTTTAGAAATTTATGTATTTTGATTTCTGAAACTATTTCTTACATTTTTTTGGAAAAAACCTTGGTGAAATATTTTTATAATCCCTTATGGTCCTATGGTTTTAAAATATGGTTTTTAAAAT
The DNA here is from genome assembly GCA_963277665.1 of Viscum album. Classification (NCBI taxonomy): domain Eukaryota; kingdom Viridiplantae; phylum Streptophyta; class Magnoliopsida; order Santalales; family Viscaceae; genus Viscum; species Viscum album. The sequence continues at coordinate 1,245,851,670 of OY728153.1, forward strand.
ATGCACATAACATGTTACCTTTAATGCATAAATGATATTTTATTTAAAGAAAATATATTTTGGGATAGAATTTAACATAGCCAAGTTTTCATGTGTTCATGATTACTTTATGATGGACCATGGAGTTTGTTAAAGTTTATGAAGGGATTTAGGCCTTTTATAATTTATCTCTCACTCTCGACCTCTAGGGTTTCTTCCCTCTCACCACTTTCTTCTTCCCTATATTCAGTGGTCCTGTCCATCCCCTCTATTTCAGTATCTCATGATGTCTATGTCCTCTTTTTATCACCATTTACTTCACCTCATTATGAGGTGTTGCTACTTTTTTCTCTATGGTTTCTTCTGAATGTTCTTATAGCTATTTAGTTTTTCTAGTTCTCTCTCAGATGGATGTTCCTTAGAGATTCATGTGAACTGAATACTACACCCACCACTCTTATCACCTGAATATTCATAATAAAACCCCATATTAGTTTATTATAAAGAATCTATTATGGTTTGGGTTTTTTATGGTAGTTTTTCTCAGCGTCTCTTCCTCAAAGGATTGTTTGACCTCCTCTACTCTTTCTACTAATGCCGTTGTGCTGGAAAAATCATCAAGTCAGTATGATGGTGTTTATAGTGGCTTGGTATGATGTTGGTTGATTTTTTTGGTGTTGTAGGTTCATTTTGGTTTGGGTCATCCACTACTATGATTTTTGATTGAATCGAATACTCTGGTGGTGGTATGATGTTCCATCCTCATCGACAACTTTTTCCACTGGCTAGTGGCCTTTATCGGTGGTTCTTCATTGCTTCTTGCTTATTTTTTTTGTTTTGGACCAATGGTCTCTATCTACCTTTTAATGGTTCTGTAGATAGTGGTTTGTGATCTAGTAAAAGGTCGTCACTCCCTATTAAGGCCTACCCTCTCCAAACTCTACACTTTCCTCCTATTATTTCTCACCAAACCAGTTTGGCCTAGTATGATGGTTATTTTTAAGGTTTTGGGATGGTGATGGTTGGGTGATGACCGACATTTCAAGAGGTGTGTACAGGAAGACTATATTCATATAGTCCCTAGTTTGGTGAATCCAATTTTTTCCCAAGGCATTGCATCCAGTTCCAGTTTTCATGGTCGATGCATGCCATTGGTGATTTTTGATGGATTGTGTTCTCTGTTTTTGGATTGTTTGATCACGTCAGTGATGGTGGTTCATTTAAATATTTTTTAGTTATGTTTAGTGATGAACTTCTAGCTTCTTCTTGGTCCTTTCAAGTGATGGGGTGTGGATGATGTGATGTTGACTAGTGCAATGGGTGTGCATCTTGAGGTGTCTCATAGACCATGTTTATGATGATGGGAGTTAATTTTGAATTATTTTTGATTTTGAATGTGATGGTTGTTTACTATTAATATTTAGTGATATTGTTTTTGATTTTAGCATGGTGGAAGTTGTGTGGTTCCCACTGAACCATAAAAGTAGTTTTTATTTAGAAAATGAAAAAGGGTTTTGGATGAAGATGATGATTATGAGGGATCTTGTTGGATTCAAACATATTTTCCTATGAAATTTGGGGAATATAGGTACATGAACAAGTGATGACTTGGTATGAAATGTGATTTACCTCTCATGAGTATTGGGACTATCATCTTGGATGAATACATATGTATGTGAGTATGTGGAATGTGTATGCCAAGAGTAAAGAACAAATAAGATGTTTGTAAAATAAAAAATTCTAAATTCATGATTTGGCTTTAATAATATTGTCAAAATATTATTTTGATATAAATTATTGGAATATGTATTTTTCCTAATTTAATATGAAATGACCTTGATTAATATTTTCACACTCCCACTTATTTTATATAAATTATGCTAACTTTTCTTAGATTTAGTGGCTTATGTGGAAAGATTTTAGAAGATTGCCTATTGGGTTTTATACTCCCCACTGCAAATTCAATTTGGTGAATATATAGATACCATTTATCATGAAACAAGTAAGGTGAAGATATCATACTTTTATAGTATAGAACCTTGATGCTGTGGTCATTAATGGATAGAGCTTAGAGAGGGTATAGCGTTGGATTCTGGTGTAGTTCCACCTTAGTACTCAAGTCTTATAGTCATTGGAATTTTTAGATGTCTTCATTGTATCTTACCTTATGCTAATACTCTAATATATCATTTTTCATGGATTTTTGAGTTATCATATCTAAAATCATTCAAAATTTAGTATCATTGTTTATTTATATATATTTTTCTTTTCTAGGATGTGTATGTTAAAGGGAAAATCATCCCCCAATGATCTTCTAGGCCCTTGGAATTTTTATAGCATTTTTTTTCATAGGGAAATCACTTAAGGTCAATAGAATCTATACCTATTCCCATAAAAATGGGTTCGGGGTGGGATGTAACATAGAATATTGTGAACGTGACCTTCAACAACCAAGACATCCTAAAATTTCATGTATTTTTATCTAAATTTATCTTTTTATGATCCAATAATCTTCAAACCTTAATCATTTACAATTATATTGACACCCTCTTTATCATATAATATAATTAGGAATTAATCCTTGCTTCACATCATATGGGAAGTATATCCACTCTCAAGTATCAAAACAAAATCATGACATGATTCTTTGATGGATTTATTGATAACCACAACTTTCTTATATCATTTATTTTTGATCCATGAATTTGAACTCACATCCGGTGACGGTTTTAACATTTGAGCCTCCTCTGAATACGATTGATCAACTTCATCTTAACAAATTGTAGATTTTTTTCATCATAGTTGATGTTTCCTCCAGAAACCATGTAAAACCACCTTGGGTCTTCATAAGATTATTATTATACATAATAAATGAGAAATACCTAGCCATATGTACATATCCACCACACCAAACACAATATCCATTTAAATTATACATGGTTACTAAATTTTTATTGGATACCTTCATTTATCTTATACCCTATGGTACCTATTGGATATGGAACAATTTTTTTAGAATTTTCTAGAATTACAAAACAATAACACCTGATACATGATGCACTCTTGTGTGTCCTTGATAAAACATTATAGGTCTTTTGATTTATTTTAGAGTTTTATTTTCGATTTATACCCAAATCAACCTTCATTTACAGGGTGGGTGCTTATGGCTTGGAATTAACCTATAATGCATTTTTCTTATGATCAATCCCCATACCAAAATTTTAATTTTGATGTGTCTATTTATTTTTTAAAAAATTATATAACCACCTTGCTAGTTATCTATACTTCTACTTCAACTTTCCTATTTACATTTTATCTGATTTCCTAATGTCATATAAGGATTAAAGAGTCTCTTTTCATCTTCTACTTTTACTATATACTGGTGAATTCTACCTCAAGATCCCGAATATGTTTGACTTGATATTTCAATATTTTAATCAAAATATCTATAACCCAGTTCTTCTCTTAGATATTGAGTTTGTACTCAATAACCTTCTCTGAGATTTATGGATTTTCATATATGAGGTTTTCAATTTCTTCCTCCAAATAGAACTTATCTTCTTCCTACTAGTGCATATAGATTTTAGTGTAATGAGACAGTCCATTGGATATCTTTGTCTTAGTTCTATAAATGTATATCGTTTCAAGTGTAACCTATAACTCTTCCTTGATATCATCTCTCTATTATAATTATCCTTTTTTATTATCATTGTATTACCTTTTCTGTGAACTTTCTACAATAGCCATGAGAACATATTCATTGAGGTATTTTCATCCCTCTATTTTTTACTTCTATTTTTTCTGAACTATTACAGTGGCCCAATTTCTGATGGAGGGATTGACATGGGGATGTCCAACCATGCCCAGAACACTACAAATGAAGGTTGTACGAGGGGAAATGTGGGGTGCTCCTCTGGTATTGTGAATTCTCAGTGTGTTGTAGGGGCTCCGGGTGATAGCAGTGGCTGAGGGGTTGACCTAAATGCAGGTATGGTGATGTTGGAGGCTTCTTAGGGTGGGGATCTTCAGGATGGTAGTAGACAAAAACCAAATAGGGACTCTCAAATTCGGAAGGCTCACTATAGGGATGGACAAGTGGAGGAGGTTCGCCCAGATTATCATCCAGTGGACTGTAATGAGATTCTTGAGGCTGGCTCGGATTTTTCTCTTGTGGAAGTGCCTTAAGAGAATTTGAAGTTGTCCAAGGTGGTCAGCAAGTTGAGCCAGGACCAGGATGGTCCTAATAGTTATAGTGTTTGGGAGGGGGGTGGGTCACTCCAGTAGTACGCTGCTCATGTGGAGGAACAAGAGAAGGGTAATAATGCTGTTATGGAGCAGTTGGAAGGTGGTGAGGAGGCTGCTCTTGCTGTGTCTTCTTCTGAGGCGGTTAGTTTGGGTGGTGGAGATTTTTGTAAGGGAAGGCAGGGGGTTCGGGCCCCTGGATCCGAACGTCCATTCACCTAAGAAATAGGTTCGAAGGACTTAATGAGGCAGGTTTGAGCTTGGACCAAGCTAGACCGGTGTATGCTGATGAGGTATGGATGAAGGAGTCCAAGAGAAATAACCCAAGTCATTAGATAGATGAATACTTATATCCGAAGAGTAACAGGAGTTTGAGGAGGAGGAAGGGTAGGAAGGATCACTCCTCCTTACCTCCTCCTTTGGAGACTCGTTCTGCTAAAAAGGTTAACGACAAGAAGCCACACACCGAAATTATTAGCCACCAGAATTCAGGGGACCAGGGTGATCCAACATTGGACTAGATCCTATGTTCTGAAGATGAAGTGGATGAACAAGTCTTGCTACTTAATGAAACTGATGAGGAGGTGGCCAAAATGATGGGGAGGCCTTTAAACGTGACTCTAAATGAGGAACAATTCTTGTGGATTGATAAGTAGGACCTAATTATGGTTGGAGGATTCAATAAAAGGAATATTAGCATTGAGGAATACATATGGTCCTGGGACCGGATGGCTTCTGAGATTGAAAAGATAATGATGGAGTCATCCGGCATCTGGGTTTCATATTTATCCTAAAAATTATTTTGGGAAATAGATTCTGGGAATCTCAAATTACTTTTTAATGACTATATTTAATGGATGGTTCTTGTTGTTTGGTTTGGGGAAGGTGGGTTTGTGTTGTGTCTGCTTCCGGTTCTGCTTCAGCTTTATGTTTGGAGGAGATATCATGTTGCGGGGATACGATGATAGCACTCTACTTGTATCTGATTCAGATGAGGTTCAGAGCAGGAAACCTTCACCGGTGCATGCCATTTGGATTTGTATGATCGAGAGGGTATGGATTCGCCATCGATTCCATGCCCGTGTATTCCTGCACGGGACTGCTTGCCGAATGATCATGCTTTGGCAGAGGATTCTTCATGGAGTAGTTTCTAGGGAGGGGTAGATCCTGTAGTTTTTTTTGGGTTGTTCTCTATTTTGTTTGTATGCGTTTGTTTTGATGGATCTCTTGGTTTCTCACTTTATCCTTAAAAGTGTTTTGATAATAAAAAAGTTAATTTTCAGTCAAGATCACATCATATGGATATTTATCCTTGAGAACAAAGTCTTTTGGATTGAATCGAGGTGGAAATATTTTTAGTATGTGCTTGATGATTTTCACACAATCGATGATTTATTTGAGTCCATGTATATCCTCCAGAATTACATTTACATTTAAAAGAAATGAATCAAAAAATTTATTTGTGTTAATCCTAAAGTACTCACACTTGTTCCAAAAAACCTACAATTTATATTGTCATTTTTATTCATGGATATTTTTCATCTTTTTTCACATGGAATGTGAGGATTTACTTGTCATCACCTTTATATAAATTTTGTTAGAAAAATATCCCCCTAATTCATACATCCTCTTAGCATTAGTATTATAATCTTTATGATCTTTCTATAATAAGGCTCCAATTTCCATGCTAACTAAGATCCCTTGAATAATAGCTGTGTAATAATCCATTCCCAAAAATCAAAATTAGTTCTACATATTATTATTCCAAATTTGAATGTTATTTCCATTTAAGATAATAATCCCTTTGTGATTTACTACTACCATGAATTCCACCTAAAGGTACATTTAGCTGACATGATGTTTTGGCTAAGATACCACCTGTTATCCCATAGAAATGTAAAATAACTTATGTGTGATAGGGGGTTAAATATAGGTATATAAATTTATTTCAAATGACCCGCTCTAAACATATTTTTCTATTGTTAACAGGACCACCTCTCCCCTTCACAAAAAATATTAAGTGATAGATCCAGTAAAAGGGAAACACAAGCAATTTTTAATTGGTTCAACTGAACTAGGCTTGTTAAAGGAGGATACAATGAAAATATAATGATGTATCAGAATCACTAATAGAATTACTTGTTTACACTATTTGAAGAAAAATAATTTCCCATGGTTTACGAATAATCACTTTTTTAACTCACTATTCTCTCACAATTTTAGAAATAACTACTATCTCAATCATATTGTACTCACTATTACTTAAATTAACTCCTCATATGTGATGAATAAAATTTTTATATACCCCAAATTGAGTGTCATGAATCTTTTCTTTCATCCAAATGATGGATTCCAATTTACCATGTCAATTATAGGAAATTTATTTAAGGTTTTTGTAACTCCTTTTGTGAACAAATGATACTCGCAGAAAATATGCTCTCACACAATGGTTTATGTAATGTATTTTCTATATGACATAGTTGGTCACGTAAATGATATAACAGAAAGAATACATTTGAATAATTCTTATGAAAAAAATAAATTTCTTGGATCTTATCTAAGTTTTAATCCTACTTTAATGACATGGTACATGACTTTTTTATAGGTAAAATTGATACATTATGTAAGCCTTTTCACTCTCAGAAAACATGTCACCTCCATTCATGAAAAAAACTATGTTCATTGAACTAATATACATGAGTTCGTGTACTTTTCTTGAGAGTTTTACTGACCTGTATGGGAATCCTTCCTTTGTGAAAAATCTCTTCACAATACTTGCTTACAGACTCCAAGATCCTCAAGAGAATTTACTTCCTAAATACCCCATGGTATTCTACACTCTGAATTTTTTTCATCATGATTCATCAAAATGAATAATCCAAAATATTATAAACATTATCTTCATTGATTTTTTAAATAATAATAGCAATATAATAGTAAAAAAATCATAAACCATATAATAACCGATGAATCACTATTATTTTATACTAGTCATACATCAAAGAGATCACCAGATGGGATGATCATACACATAACATATGAAAAATAGAAAATAAAACAATAAAGGAGACACTTATACCTATCCTAAACCACATCTCAAGATTATATCTATATCCCAATAAAGATACAATATCGCACCTACTTATACTAGTTACCTTACACTGACCATCATACCAATATAGGATCTACACATCCACTGATGTCCACATACAAGATATGAACATACAACATAGTAGGACACAACCAACAAGGTCTCTAAATAGACCATTACATATATGAATGTATATATAATTTGAAATAAATAGGTACCAAAAAACATATATCAATACATTTGGTCATTAAATAATCACCGAGACCCCATGCATATTGACCAAACATACTTCATCCAATGCTAATATTTTGGTTGATGATTCATTTCCAAATCATAAGGGGGATAATATTCCTAATCTATAGTGGCACCACCTCAATTTAGGTTGGTCCAAATTATATATAATTAATCTCCTGATAGTATATTAGTATATAAATCAACCCTTATAATATTCCTCAATATTACATGTTGGAAAAGTGACCCAACCTTGATCAATTAAGTTTAACCATTGGATAAAAAATGACCGATCGTGGAAGTAATAAGTAGCACCACCATCTAGAAAAACACCAAATCCATGGAATGATCTACCGATCTATTGATTAAAAAAACTCCCAATTTAGGGAACGATATATAATACCAATGGATGAAAAAACATCCAATCTAAGAAACAATAAGTCAAACCTCTAGCTAGAAACCCAACCTATCTAGGGAATAATAAGTCAGATTACTAGCTATCAAAATGCCCAATCTAGGGAATCATGCATCTAACCACTAGTTAGAAACCTAACTTTTCTAGGGAATTATATACCAGACCAATTACTAGGAAAAAAACCAATTATATGGAATCATGTGTCCAACAACTGACAGGAAACCCACCCAGTCCAAGGATTCATATATTGGACCACTGTTTTGCAACATGACCATTCAAGGGAATCCTATTTACATCATCAAAGACATCAACATGTACATTACTATATTGAATCTAGAATAAAAGGTCTAACATGATAGTTTATCCCATGGTAAAGTTAATCATTTCATCAATATAAAATGCCAAAAATAATCCTAAAATTTACAATCATTGGTAACAACTTTCTATATCTTCTAACTTGACTAATAAATCATTAAAACTCTCGTGGTAAATGTTCTAAAATCTAAATAACATATCCTAAGACCTTTAATATTTATCAAAAATCACATGTCAAGCATATTGATACACCCAATAAATGGAATTTCCATCTCAGGATCAAACCACAACCTCACCGATCACTACTTTGCTGATGCCAACCCTTAGGTTATAACCCATATACCTATTTAATAAGAATATAAATTCACATTTTACCAGATAAACAACCATATGACTTTCCCTCTATTAGTATTCACTCATACTCATATAACACCACCTTCATTCTATTCCATTTTATCATCCATATCAAATGTCACCTGTAAAGTAGTGAAATGGATTACATGGATAATCATTAACCCATTTAATCTATGAATTGATGATAAATTAGTTAACCCACTAGTTAACCCTAAGACTAACTTCCTTTATAATCATTTTTAGACATATATTGATGTTCTTGATAATCTTAGTTTAAACCCTAAGGTTAATCCTCTTAGATAACCTGAATCTCATAAGGTTACTCAAAAAAAATAATTACTTAACATACCCATAGATCACTTATATTGGTAAAACATCATACATTATTCTTTAGGACCTCTTTAGGTCACTAGAGTCCTCTATTACACATAGAAACCATATATTAATTACTTTCCCAAATTTTCTCAAGCACATCACCTAATTGGAGTTTCATAGTGACCTTGATTTTGAGAAAAAATGTGTGGGATCACTTATATAACCATAACTGGTCATAATTATTTCTCTATATCCCTATTAGACCCCCATGTATCACTTCAGTTGATTTAACCCACATACCTCCTATTTCACATCATAAAACAAAGGTAATTATATATAAAGTGAAGAAATCATGGACCACCTACCTCATTATAGAGTTAATCCCATAACATGATGATCAATGAAAACATTTATAATATATTTTCAAATTAATAAATAATTAATAAAAAGGATAAAACTAACCAAGTGTCCTCCCATAACCCAAATTACATGTAAATTCATGCCAAAAAATTATAAAGGATTATAGAACATAATATGATTAAAATAACGAAATTATTTATTTGATTTTTAATAACATTCACCCATAATCAGTAGAAATCAGTGAAAAAATATATAGGGTGACATACCGTTTTAAAATGGTGTGAAATAACCTTTATCCATCCTTTGGTGACCTCCTACAACCTCTGTAAGAAAATCCCATTCATATTAGTCAAATTTCAACATGTTCTAGTAAAATATGATATAATTTCCTCACCCAAAACATCAAAAATCAGAGATAAAAAGGAGAGATAAGAAAAATGAGATAAATATGGAGTGATTTCCTCAATCGAAAAATAAAAACACTATTGGATTAAACCTTAATTAAGGAAAAAAAGAAAAAACAAAGTGGAGGAGAAATCTAAATGGATCTTCTCATATTCCACTATTACTAAAACCTGATGGGGGAAAAGATTAACCATGAAATGATGGTCATAAAACTCTATTTTAAAAAGAACTTAGGTTACTATTAGAAGAATAGTGACCCATAATGAACTCTATATGGGACCATAGGGATCCTGGTGTCCTACCAACAAAATATAGGTTACAAAGTTAGTATTTCAGTACCACTACTGAACCTATAAAATCTTTGATAGATTACTATTGTGATTTTAGTTGAATACTATTTCCATCCAATGGAACTAAAAATTTAAACCACACCCAAAATTCATATTTCAGTATTTTATTACCATATTTAAACCTATAAAAATTTCTTTTAAACACCTCAATCACTTTTATTATACCTCTTACCAAATTTGAATTTTAAAATTTGAAATTTCTTTAGCTTTAGTTCCACTAGAGTCCGGTCTTTTCCATGATCTGCCAATACCTGATAGTGTGCTTAATTATAAACTTTTCACCATACCACTTCTCATACTTGATAATAATACTTTTATATCTATATTGAATAATATTAGAAATTTATATCAAATTTCTTCTCATTAAATATGGGACTACTGTTAGTTATGATCTTTCCCTCAGTGCACCTAAACCAATAAGAATAAATTTTCTTTTAAGGTATCCCATTATGATCCATCACAAACAATAGTCATTATTTTAATGAAATGATCTATTCAAAGAATAAGTAACTATACTCATTCATGGATAATGTTATGGTATCCAACCCTTTTATTACAAAACTTTTCATTACATTGTATAAATATATGATCTTCTAAAGTTTAGTTTCTTGAAAAAATGTTACATAATGAATGAAAATATAAATAATTATTCTAATAAACTTTAAAAGATTCATAATAGGTTCATCTTAATTAAATTTATTTCATCTAATAACCTAGGTAAATACATCAAAGGAAATGGTGATCATAAGGCTCAGTAAGGGAATGAAAGAGAAATAATTTATAAGTGATCTTGAAGAATATCAATAAAAACATGAGGAATATCATAGAGACATTATAAAACTAATAAGGGGAATATAATAATAAAAACAACATGAATGATAACATGAAAATGTGGCTAAAACATTTAAATGAGACATTCATTATCATATCACTAAGTTTTTCTACTGAAGTGCCAAAAAAATTACCATAGTTATTCACTAAGGTATCGTAAAACATGTCATCTATAAAGATTAATTTTTTTACCCAACACATTAGAGAGATATCAGGGATCACCCTTAATATGTATTAATTAATCTGATAAAAATATATCATAATCAAACATTTCATAAATAACCCATTGATAATAAAAGAAACGGGTTTCATATCAAAATCACGACGTTCCAAAAATGATTAAAAACATGAATATTATGTCATTTTAAACCCATAGAAAAGGAATGAGGGTTTCATGTATGTAAATACCAGAATAAAATAAATAATTTATAAATTTAGGTTAATTTAATTTTAAAGGAAATAGGCTTGGGTATTCAGAAAACGAAAATGAAAGATAATTTCTTGAGGAGAAGATGGAAATTTTGATAAGTAAATTCGGCAGCATAATGGGTATAAAATGAGGTTTTGAAAAAAATAAAAAAGAGAGGGGATACAGGTCTCACATTGATAAAAAATAATTTGGAATTAAGGGTATTATATAAAGTGTAATAGAAGAGATTAACCCTAAAATTTAGAATACATATATCAAAATAAGTTCTTGAATCAAAAAGAAAAGAAGGATAATTCCCTTACGTTAAAGAGTTACTCCTAAAACATGAGTATTGGGAACTTGGGGGCTTGGGGTAAAATTGTGATGAATCCTTGTGAGGTAAAAAACTATAGATTTGTGGATGATTTATTTTTAGTGAAATGAAATGGAGAAATGGGTGGGTATTTATTGAAAAATTGGAGGATTTGTTTATTAATTTCCAAATATAGGTCTTAGAAACCTAGGTTGCAGAAAATGAGAAACCATGGACTTGACCATGGTATTTTACCATGATTTTGGAAACTTGGTAATATTTTATGTTATTTTAATCCAAAATAGTTTATAATAATTTTATATTACTTCTTTTGTCATGGAAAATTAAAGTTTCCACAAAAATAATGTTTTTAATGTTAAAGTTTCCATTTTAGACTTTGGAAAGTAAATTATAGGTTTTTAAATTGATTAAAATATATTAAAATATATTAAAATACTTGAAGTTAATAACATATTTTAGGTATTTTATTGTGGTTAATTAGTTATTACATCATTATGAAATAATTATGAAGTCATTAAACATACTGAAAAATTCAAACTGTATTTTTAGTATTCATGAAAAAATAAAGTATTTTATAAAATTATCATAAATTCACCCTAACCTAATTTTGGCATGATGATTTAAAATATGATATTTATTTTATCATAATAATTCTCTAAATATTATAATTATAACTTTTAAATAAAAAATACTTATTTATTAAAAATAATAGCTGATTGAAAATGCATAGTAAAATTTTTGACACTTGAAAAAAATAAAATTATTTTATTATTTATATTTAAATACAGTGTTTTTATCATAATATTTCTTTAAAATAAGTATTATTCTTAAAATCATAGTTTATTATAAATATTCATATCTTTTACATAAATTATAATTTCTGTCTGAAAAATCAATTTATCAAATTCAATCTTAATTTTATTAAGAAAAACTGTTCTTAAAAAAGAAATTGATGGAATGATTTTTTTGTACAAAGAAATTATACATTAAGTAACTATGTCCTAGGCATGTGACTCTTTATTACACCCTTTTATGTCATAAGAGTAAATTGTTCCATGGTGGTAGTTTCATGGGGTGCCGTAGATAATATCAACTAAGTGGTAATATTCACTAACTTGAACTTCTCCCATAGGAAATTTCATTCAAGATTCACTTGTTAAAGCTTAGATTGGGATTGGTCAAGGGTGAACCCTAGTGATGATACATCCCTCCCATGTTCTAACAGATGTGCTTCAAATGAAATGACTCTACTGGTTGAGACCATTGACTCTTATTTATGTATCAATTATTATTTTTCATTTTTTAATTAAAAATAGTAATTATAACTTTGAAATTATTATCAAGAGTATAGTTCCCAACAGTCAAATTGACCAACGGTTATATAATGGTCAAATCCAGATGGTCACATTTCCCTTTATATTCACTTCGTTAATAAAGAAATATGTTTTTTTTCTATAATATAATAAAACACACATTTTCAAGAAACAATTATCATTAAAAAAGTTTGGGTTGTTACATTATTCCCCCCCTTAAGAAATTTTTTCCTCAAAATTTCAACTCATTATCTCAGTTTATAAATGTTGTGGGTACTTCGGTCTCATTGTCTCCTCGGGTTCCCATGTCACTTATTCATATTTTTAATTCCTCCACAACACTTTAATAAGGTGGGTTGTTTTGTTATATAGAACATTGTCTCTATATTCCAATATCTCCACTGACTTCTCCTCATAAGAGAGGTCATGTTCCAGTTGCACCACCTTTGGATTCAATACATGTGAAGGATCGGGTATGTACTTCCTTAAGAGATATACATGTAATACATCATGAATTTGATAAATATTTGTTGTATGTACCAGAAAATAGGGAAATTATCCTATCTGATCAAGAATTTCATAGGGGAAAATATACCTAGGGATAAGATTCCCTTTCTTCCCAAACCACATGACTCTTCCATGGTGATATTAAATGTAAAACTTTATCACCAACATCAAACTAAAACTCCTTTCTATGATTGTTAGCACAACTCTTGAACCAAATAGGAGTTTCCTTTTCATTTTTTTGGATGGAATGGACCTTTTATGTCATCTCTTGTATGATATCAGGCCCAATAATCCTTCTCTCACCAACTTCATCCCAACAAATATGATTTCTACACCGATTTTCATATAGAGCTTTATAGGGTTTCATTTGAATACTCAAATGGAATCTATTGTTGTATTAGAACTCAACTAATGTGAGATATTGATCCCATACAAATTTAAATTCCATTGATCATGTTCTCAAAATGTCCTCAAGTTTTTGAATTTTCCTTTCAGATTGGCCATCATCTTGGGGGTGATATGCCATACTGAAATTCAATTCAGTATCTTGATCATGTTTAATAGTTCACCAGAATTATGATGTGAACCTTGGATATCAATTAGACTTTATAGAAAGTGGTAACCCATGAAACCTCACCACTTCCTTTACCTAAATCTTGGAAAGTTGGTCAAGAGGCAAATCTTCTCAAATAATGATAAAATGGGCAGTCTTGGTGAGATGAACCACTATAAACCATATCACATTGTTTCTTTTGGATGTACTCAGGGGACCACTGACAAAGTCCATAGTTATATTTTCCCACTTACACATTGGTATATGTAATGGTTATAAAACCACTTTAGGAAGTTGTCTCTCTACCTTCACTTATTAACACACCAATCACCTTGTATTGCAGTCATAAATTTCCATGTTCTTTTTACCCCACCAATAATGATCATGAAGGTCCCTATACATTTTAGTTATTCTAGAATGTATAAAAAATGTAGATCAATGAGATTAATCCATTAAATCCTTCTTTATTTCCAGAATAGATGGAACACATTTCCTTGTATGAAATTTTAGTACACCTTCTTGATCAATGTTGAACTTAGGAAACGTCCCATTCTTCACAACCTCTATATTTATCTAAAACAAGGGATATTATGTTTTATATTTCTTGAAATTCTATAGAAATTATGTTTAATAAATCATTTGGGATATGGTTGATGATGTCCCTTCCATTAATATTCCCATGTTTAGTTTTACTAGGTCTTTTATCAAAGGATCTACTTGAATCCTCATCATTTCAAGAATAATATGGTCTTTTATACTTAATGAATTAGTGATTTTTTTTCACTTCCAGGGTGATAATGAATTGAAAAATAATAGTATTTAAGAAGTCCCAACCATCTCCTATATCTCATGTTAAATTCATTTTTCTTTAATATATTATTCAAACTTTGTTGGTCTATGTATATATCAAATTTATCCCCATAAAGATAGTGCCTCCATATCTTTAGAGAAAAAAATACCACAACTAGTTTTAGGTAATGCATAAGATATTTGTTATCATGAGACTTTAATAGTAGATATTCATAAGCAATAACATTTTCATTTTTCATGAGGATTCACCCAATGAATTTCAGATATACATACATAAAAATAACAATTCCTTCTCTGATAGAGGGTAGTGTTAACACAGGTGCATTAACCAATCTCTTCTTCAGCTCTTGGAAACTATCTTTAAAATTCTTTATCCAGATAAACTTGTCCCTTTTATAAGTTAACTTGGTTAGTGTATTTGAAATCCATGTATTGTTTTTCACAAACCTCCTATAATATCCTAATAAACTAAGGAGACTATGATTATTAGTTACTATTGTAGGATGGGGTCACTCCTCCACAACCTTTGTCTTGCAGGATCAACTGATATTCCTTCATTGGTTACAATTTTCCCTAAGAAAGAAACTTTTTTAACCAAAATTCACATTTTCTAAACTTTAAAAATAGACTATACTTCCTCAGGGTTTTCAATATAACCCCTAGTTGATCCTCATGCTCCTCACGAATTTTGGAATATATCATAATATCATCAATAAAAACTACCAAAAATTTATCAAGGTAGTCCTTAAAATAATCTATTCATCAGATCCATAAATATAGAAGGTTCATTAGTTAAGATTAAGATCATAACAACAAACTCATAATAAAAATATCTTGATTTGAATTAGGTATTTGTAATATCTTATCTATTCACCCTCAATTGATGATAACTAGATCAAAGATCACTCTTGGAGAATAATTTATCCCCATGAAGCTGGTAAAATAAATCATCAATCCTCAGAATAGGGTACTTGTTATTTACTGTGATTATGTTAATTTCTCTACAATAAATGCATAGAATTAATCCATAATTATTATTCAAAAATAGAACATGTTATCCTTAAGGAGACACACTTGGTCAGATAAACCCATTCTCCAAAATATCTTGAAGTTGTTTCTTTAATTCTTATAGATCCACATTTTCTATTCAATACATAGTATTTGGTATCAATTTGGATCCAAGCATGAGTTCAATGGAGAACTCTACCACTCTTTCTGTGGGAGGTCTTAGTAACTCCTCTGGAAATACATCAATGAATTCCTGAATTTTGGGGACATTTTTTATTCATATAATTTCATTTCCTTATTCATCTTCACCGATCATTTTCAAGAAGAAGGCTATGGGATGTGCTTCTAGAAAAATATCAAGTTGAGATATATATACTTTGAAAACAAATGTATGTTTTCCATTAAAGACTATTATGATTTCCTTGATTCTTCAGTTGATCTTAGGATTATACTTTAAGATCCAGTTCATCCCTAGTACAGTTTCAAATTACAGTCTGGAAATGACTACTAGATTTATGATAAGATTGTGCTCACTAAAGTGAATACTAGAGTTTCTATAAATTGTCTATTCTTTGATAATCCATATAGGATTCTTGAATGATAACTCTACTTCTATAAATTTAGGTATTGGTTCTATATTATTTTTAAACTTGGAGGAAATAAAGTAATGCATAGAACCAAAATCAGACAAAGTACTTGATATCTTTGAGAGAGCAATAGGAGTACCTGACACCACATCATTTAGAGCCTCTACTTTAGCTTTTGTTATAAAAAATACCAACCTTTCTCCTTTGGACTATACTAAGGGTTATTGTGATTAAAATCTAATATCTTCTGATTTAGACAATGATAGTAAAAGTTCCCAAGCTTTCCATACTTATAACATTAAACTTCAGGCTGGGATTGCACCATCTTTCTTTTTTCATTAGTGTTGAGAAGTTCAAGATTCACCTCACTATGATAATTCTATGATATATGGACATCTCTTATACACTTGTAATATTACCCAATCCTGATCAATCAGTTCCCTAAATTATTATTCCTATATTTTTTTGCATGTGGGAATTTATAGTTTCTTTCCTCCTCTTCCCTGATCAAAGTTTCTCCCTTAGTTTGGCTCTATTGAACTATTCTTTTCATTCAATCTATAGGACCAATACATATCTCTAAAATCCAGTTCAACCTTCCTATAACTTTGCACTATCTCCTCACAACTTTCATAGTCTCAATTAGATAGTTTATTACATTGAATAATCTATCAACCTTTCCATTAGGATCCATGAAAAAGTGATAGTTGTAATGAGAAAGTCTTGTAATGTTCATCTCATAGATTCCCACATATTTTTTCCCTTAAACTTTAGCTCTAGGAATTACTTCTCCATTTTCATTTGCATCAAACAAGGGAAATATTTATTAAAAAAGGATCCCATAAACTCTTCCCACTCTATAATATCAATATCCCTTCTTGTATTCATGTTTTTAATCAAAATCCACCGCAGATCAACTTATACCTTTAAGTGGTACATATCCAGGGTCACTTTCTATAATTATGAACAAGATAACACACAAATATATATTTTATATAGATCTTATCCTTTGTTTAGAAATAAATGGGCTAGTATATCCAATAAAAGAAGATGGTCATTGATTCATAAAGGACTCAATGGAAATTTTTTCCCTTCGAGGTGAATCTGGTTTCTTATCTTGATTCAAGTTATTTTTAATAACTTGAGTTAGTTGATTAATAATTCTCATGATGTTTTCCATTCTGGATTCCATGAGACGTCCGTCAACACATGGTCCATTGTGATCACTATTTATATGTTTCCTCCTATTTCCCACTATTTTCTAAAATCAGAAACCTTAGTGATAAACATGTTTATTTTAATAATATTATAATTCTAGATGAATATTATGTCTTAAAACATCATGTTTAAATTTGTTATTATTTAAAAATAATTACATTATCTATATATCCTTCATAATAGTTCATAAAAAGATTTTGATTAACAAAAAATATACCTTGGGAGTCCCAAACAAGAGTAAAATAAGGCCCATTGTTGCGAACTAGTTCCCATTCAAGTTTACCTCAAAGTGGTGTTTTTGGGTGTTTCCCCTAGATACATCTATTCTAGAGCCACATCCACTTGTTCATACACATACATATATTTTTTTTCTTGAAAACCACTTATTTAATACTTCACCAAAATAACAAGATGTTTTCCTATATTTAAATTTTTTTATACGGTTCTTCCTAAAGTTTTCAAATACTAATTTCCACAAATAACTAAACCTTACTTTGATAACAAATATGGTATTTGACCTGTATTACATAAATTTTCATTACATTGTAAAAACATAGTATCTTTTAAAGTTTAGTTTCTTAAAAAAAGGTACATAATACATGAAAACATAAAAATTCTTCTAATACACATCAAATGATTCACCATAGGTTCATCTAATGTACATTTACTACATCTCATATCCTGGGGACATACATAAAAAGAAATGGAGATCATAAGGCCTAGTAAGGGAAAGTAAGGGAAATAATTTATTAGTGATCTTGAGGAATATTAATAAGAATATAAGGAATACAATAAAAGCATGATAAAAAGGAAAAAAGGGAATATAATAATAAAAATAATATGAATCATAACTTGGATATTTGTATACAACATTTAAATTATATATTCATAAGCATATAAACAAGGTTTTCTATCAAGGTGTCATAAAAATTACTAAGGTTATTCACAATGATATCATAAAACATGAAATCTCTAGAGATTAAATTCTTTATCCAATGAATTAGAGTGCTGTCAAGGTGAAACCTTAATATCTATTAATTAATATGATCTACATATATTATAATAAAAAATATCATTAATAATCAACAGAGAATAAAATAAACGAGGATTCATATCAAAATCACGACGTTCCAAAAGTGCTTAAAAACAAGAATATTATTTCATTTTCAACCCATGAAAAAGGAATGAAGGTTTCATGTATGTTAATACAAGAATAAAATAAATCATTTTAAAATTTCTTTGAATACCATTGAATATTAAAGTGGCTTGGGTATTTACAAGAAAAAATGAAAGATAATTTATTGAGGAGAAGAGGGAAATTTTGAGAAGTAAATTCAGTAGAATAACAGGTATAAAACGTGGTTTTGAAAAAAGTAAAAAAGAGAGGTGACAAGGGTATCACATTCATAAAAGATAATTTGTTAGTAAGGTTTTTATATAAAGGGAAAAATAATAGAGTGACTATAGAATTTAGAATTCATATATGAAAATAGGTTCTTGAATAAAAAATAAAAGAAGGATAATTCCCTTACCCTAAATAGTTACTCTTAAAACCTGAGGATTGTGACCTTGGTGGATTGGGGACAAGTTGGGAGGAATCCTAGGGATTTAAAACTACCATATATTCCTGGATTTTGGATTTTAAGTGAAATGAAATGGATAAATATGTGGGTATTTATAGAAAAAGTGGAGGATTTGTTTATTAATTTCCAAATATAGGCCTTTGAAACATAGGTTGTAGAAAATGAAAAATCATGGGCTTAACCATGGTATTTTCCCACGTTTTTGGACACTTGGTTTATATTTTATTTTATTTTAATCCATAGGAGTAGATCATCATTTTATATTACTTAGTTTTTCATGTAAAATTAAAGTTTCCACAAAAATATTTTTTTAATGTTAAATTTTCCATTTTAGACTTTGGAAAGTAAATTATAAGTTTTTAAATTGATTGAAATATATTAAAATAATTGATATTAATAACATATTAAAAGTCTTTGATTATGTTTAACTAGTTATTACAACATTATGACATAATTATGAATTCATTAATCATACCAGAAAACTCAAACTCTATTTTTACAATTCACAAAAAAATAAAGTATTTTAGAAGATTATCATAAATTCACCCTGAATTAATTTTAGTGTGATGATTTTAAAAATGATATTTATTTTTTCAGAATAATTATCTAAATATGATAATTATAACTTTTAAATAAAAAATCTTTATTTGTTAATTATAATAACGAATTGAAAATGCATAGTAACATTTCTAACACTTGAAAAAAACAAAATTATTTTATCATTAATATTTAAATAATAGTATTTTTGTCATACTATTTCATTAAAATAAGTATTATTAATAATACCTTAGTTTATTATAGATATTTATACCTTTTCGGTAAAGTATAATTTCTGTCTGATTTTTTTATCAAATTCCATCTCAATTTTATTAAGAAAGACTATTCTTAAAACGAAATTGATGGAATAAAATTTTTATTTGTATGAAGGAATTACACTTTAAGTAACTATTTACTGGATACATAAACCCTTATTAAACCCATGTTCACCCTAAGAGTAAGGTGTGCAATGGTGGTAGTATCATGGGGTGTCGTGGCTAACATCGACCAAGTATTAATCTCCACTAACTTGAACTTATCACATAGGTAATTTCATTAAAGATTCACTTGTTGAAGATCAGATTGGTCTTGGTCAAGAGAGAACCCCAATTATGATACCTCCCTCCCAAGTTACAAAAGATGTGCTTCAAATAGAATGAATCTACTGGTTGAGGAAATCAAATCTTCATTCTATATCAAATTTTCTTTGTAAAATTTTTACTTAAAAACTAATAATAAAGTTAAAATTATTATTAAGAGTATAGTGGGGGGGACCTTAGGATATGAATAGATCTCTTTAGGGCCTCTGAGCGGTGACCATTTCCCCCTATCATGATCTAGGGTTTCCCCTTAGCTCCGATCCGGAGGGGGGAGGATTGCAAATTTAGTGTGTGATCAAAGCTCTAGAAAAGTCACCCCCTTTCATCTACTTATGCTTTACCCTTTTTCTCCTATAGGTTTGGCATTTTATGGTACCCACGTCTCAGGTGGACCATTTTGGGATTTGATGTTGGAAGCTCCGTGGTGTTTTTTCAGCACTGATGATGTCAGTGCTCCCCTGCCCCTCCCTGATGATTTCTTCTGATTCCTATGGAAGGAACATCTTGGATTTCAAAAATGGTCATTCCATGGTCCAGATCTATCCAGATCCATGCCCAAATTGGCGTTTCTAGGGTAGATCAACTTGGATCTACCCGTTGGTGACACTACCTCAGTGTGGTGTTGGATCTCCCAGTCCTGGGTGAAGGTGGTCTGGCCTCAAGATCCTGAGAATGAATTTATTTGTTTTGATTCCAAGAATGATTTTGGATGAGGTCTTGTTGATGGTGGAGGGGTTCATCCAACTTTGGTTCTGGTGATTGGGAGGCTTTTGACGTTAGGGAAGCATTCGTGAGGGTTGTGGTTATTGTGCCGAACACTATCTTCTTGGTTTCTAGATGACTATTATGGTGTTTTGTTTGATTTATTTGTGGATGGTTTGAACCATTTAATGAGATTTTGGAAACTTGGTCCGAGAGGTACTCTTGTTTCAAAAGATTATTTTACAGGTGCAAGATGTCTGGGATACAAAAGATGTTTGTTAGACTCATGTCTTTCTATGAAAGTTCGGTGAACTTTATCACATACAAATTTTTGTGAAGAATGAAATGGATAAAGTTTGATACTGTGTTAGGGAGTTGAAGGTGGAGAGAATATCAGTTCTCTATCATTGTGAAGGACTGTTTTCCTTGGCAGCAATGCATAATTGATCTTTGTTTATTTTGTTTTTGGTTGATTGGTTATTCCAGACATTATACAAGGAAGTTATTTATACAAGGACTCAGAGTAGGTATATTTTATCATGCATGTATATTCGTATTGGAAATATTGAGAGGGAATGTAATTGCCATTGGTACCAGGCCTGTGCTTTTCTACACGGGACAACTTGCTGAGTATCCATGCAATGGTGGATGATTTCCATAATGATGTTGATGTTGGGGAGGGGAATTTCTTTGTTGTCTTGCTTGGGTTGATTAGTCTCTTTTTCATTTAAGTCATGTGAGGTTTTCACCTTTACCCTTAAAAGGGGTTTTATTAAAAAAATAAATAAAAATTCAGGCCTTCAGGCCATTCAGTTAGAGTATAGTTACCAACATTCATATTAACCAACGGTCATATAACGGTTGAATCCAAATAGTCACATTTCCCTTTATATTCACATCATTAGTAAGGATATATGTTTTTTTGTGTATAATATAATATAACCCACATTTTTAGGAAACATTTATCATTCAAAAAGTCTTGTTTGTTACAAAATGTTCCAACTAATGTTTCATTTCATTTATTTTCCTTAAATATTGATGGAATTCACATCGTAACATTTCCTAATTTTGTACACACACAAATTTTCACAATTTAGTTAATATTAATATAAAAACATCATAGTATAATGGTTAATATCATTGGTTTATGATAGATCACTATCCACTCAAGACACACCCAAATATATCTTGATTATGCACATCTAGAATATGCATTCTACAACTAGATACTCAATCTATCACATAAATCCTTTATATATTCAAAAAGTTAATTTAATTTATCAAAATTATTGATATTATTTAATAATAATCAATACACTAGTTCATTCCTCAAATTTTATATTTATCAGTTTCTAAATATAATAACCCTACACGAACATCAAATTATAATATCAAAATCTATGTATATTCCACTTAGAAAACACATCTATCCCACTTTTATCTAAGCATTGGAACAAAATATCAACCACTATTGGCTTATTTTTTCTATACCCGTCATTCTCAATGTTCACCATAACTCTCCCATAAAAGGGTCTTACCATCAAACCATTAATAGTGTGATCTCCACCATAATAATTACTCCGTCCTCATTTGATTATAATTTACCTACCTAAATTTCATCATCACCCATGGAAAATTTCTCACAAGATGCACTCATTTTTCTCTGATATACCCATAACATAAACCTCTCTCTATGGTCTATAAAATTGAGGTGCACTAAGACAATTATATATAAAACTATCAATTATCTATTTTCACAACACCTGACACCCAATGAATATATACCAAGATAATTTAATTAACTTGTTTCTATGTGACTCTTACATTCATTCCTACTACAAACTCTACATTATCCCATACAAAATTCAATAGGCTTTATTGGTGCCTCATATATATAGTTGGAGAATTATTCCAATTATCCAATCATCTCACTAAGATACTTGGCCTATTTTCATTTTATTGAACTATTAAATCACATCACTATACTTCACATTCATTAATAGGTCATATTTTATGCCCACATTACTAACCATTTTATAAAATCACTATGGAGATCTCATATCTCACATCAATAATACACCATTTCACCAGTTCTCATAGGTCAATCCCCATTTGACCATCCCTAGAGTAACATATGCTCCGAATCTTACTTAATGTATCATCATAAGGGATCAATCCCTCATCCCTTCCTATGTCACAAAAAGGTGAATCACAATTGAACCCCAATTATATAAAAACCAAAAACATGCAGAGTGTGACCATTCAATGAAATCTCATTGGAATACCATAATATAGATCCAAGATGTAAGGATTTTATTGAGTCATAAACATTTCCACAATCTCACTTCCCATTAGATTTATTATCATCCTATAGTAAACATTTCTCATAGAAAATATAAGGTTTATCATACCTAACTGATCACTGTTATGACTAAATAATGTGTTTGATGTTTTGAGGATATAGTTTTTACAATGGAAAAGAGGAGATTATTATTTGAAAGATTATATATGGATTCGATTGGAAGTGTTTTATTAGTTGATATACTTCAAGGTTTTATATTTTATTGTAAAAACCAAAACCACATTCAATATCAAGTGAATTAATGTTATTTATTAAAGAGGATTTTAAGTATAATCAAGTGATGTTTTAAGTGTTGGAAGAATATTTTAGTTGATCTTGATGTTTTAATTTGTTTAAAGTGAAATTGAGAAAACCATTCCATGGTTCATGACTCATGAAAATGACCTATGAATTGTTTGAGAAAAATGTCTAGAGTTGTGACTATAGTTCCTAGATATTTTTACTGAAATTGTTAGATTTCATGAGAAATCCAACCAAACCATGGTTTTATGTTTTTAGTCATGGTCAATATATAAAATTTCTATATATTAAGAAAAAAATTCCATATATTAATTCCTTGTTAAATAGAAATGATGTTTGATCATAGTTCCTAGGAAGAAGAAATAAAAACACCCTTATAATTATATTATGGTTTATCCATTAGGCGTTTGGTTTTGTTTACGTATTTCTTATTTCTTCAAACCATGAGGTAATAGAGATCATAATTTACATGTAAAAGAAAAAATATTAAAATAATAATTTTTTTTATAGATCATGGTTTCCAAATTATCAAGAGCAGTTGGGGAGGTCGAAGGAAAACATTTCATGGTTTACTTAACCACATCATGGTGAGTATTAGAATACAAATATGAACGGATTTGATGATATGACCTAGTGAATGTTATAAGGAATATTAGAAATAAATCATTAGCATACCTTAATCATATATAAGGTGATGTAAAGGTTATATATATAACAAACCAACCTGGGTTGGCCTGACACATCATCAAAGTTGGCCCACCGCAAGGCTTGAAGTGCATCCTCGATCACTGTGGGTTGGTGATAAACACCTTGATATAAACATACAAAACAATGGAAAAAATTTAACCCTAAAAACACAATAGAACATGTATCATGTAATAAAATAAAATAATAAAAAATTAAATTAAAATTTAGAAGAAAATTTATATTTTTACGAGACATAACAAACAAGTCAAAAGGCTAACCCCCGAAAAAATAACCAATACCAGAAGAAAGTATCCTTGTGACCATCTATCACTAGAATCTAAATCCACCACAAATATGAAAACAACCAAGATAATATTTCAATATACATTAAACCATTCCATTTACCTATATCCTATGAAAATCTGTTTTGAATATTCCTGAAGGCATATATAGGGTGTGAGGAAAACACCAATTAGGATACCACCATGAATCATTTCAATATCTATCACCATGAAACTATTAACTCTAATTTTTTTTAATAAAATAGTTTTATAAAGTAGTTCATTGGAAAAAATTTCTAATGGATATCCTTTAGTTTCCTTTAAAATAAGTAATATTCAAATAAACTTTGAACATGAAAAAATGCATGAGATATAAATAGAGGGAAATAATCAAACCATCCAAGACCACTTATATGATAAACATCTAAGCTTTAAAGCATGTAATATCACTATCATGAATAAAACCATGTACAAGTGGGCTCTAGTCTATGAGAAAACATAAATATGATGCACAAGAAAAAATGAGATGGAATAATGTGAAACATACAATATCAAGTCTTTCCACAATCTATCAGTATCATAACCATAACCCATAGTAGTGCCACACTCACTAAGGTTTGCATATGTCCATAATCCAATGAAACCAAGGTTCCAAATATTCCATGTTTTGTCAATATATTAAATTAAACCACGTCTATAATTTATTTAAAACAGTTCCACAACCAAATCATTACTACTCTCTTTCCTGAGAAACCATTTATAATCAAAACCATATTTTTGGAATTACATCAAGCACATAATGTGCATTAAACTATTTTTAAATAAAAAAACCTTTAAAAACCATTTTCTAAGAGAAAAAAAAAATAATTTATAAAAAATAGACCTCATATATATTAAATCAATATTTTTCACAAGTCAAACCAATGGAAAACATAATAACTATAAAGCATGACATGAGAAATAATCATTTTATAGAGACAACTACCTCACCAATAGAGGAAACTAATTTGAATTTGAAAATGGTGAAAAGAAATGAAGAGATCTAGTCCTAAAAATCATAGATACCTAAAAAACATCTTCAATTATTCATCAAACCCTATATATCATGCATTCAAATCCCATTAGGGTTCTAATGAATTAAGGGTAAGATAGATCAAGAGTAGGTCTATATAAATATGGAGGAACCAAGAGGAGATTCACACGTAACCTGAAGAGATCCACCCAAATTGATGGATAATCATAAAGAGACCAAGGGATATACTTATAGATAATAAAATAATGGTTGGGTTGATCTAATAATATATTAATACGATATTAGAGGTAAACATGATCTAAGGTATTAAGGTAATTTTATAAATTTAAGAAACTTGTATGAGTTTCATGGTTAGGATGCATAATTAGAAAAATAGATTTCCAATCATGAGGTCCCTATTTTCCATTGAAAATAAAAATGAACAATTACCTGGGAAAAGATTCATAGTTAGTAAAATTATAAGCAAGCCATGCAACCACCTCTAGACTGAAACCCATTGACTCACATGATTTTCATGGATCCTCACACAATTAAACAAACCATGATCAAACCATGAAAAATTCCACTAGAACCAATTGAGAAATTTCAGATAGTTACTGCATAGGTACCACTAACCATGAGTACACTTTAAACATAACATATTTCACTCAAAACTATAAATATTCAATCCCTAAACCCCAAAATCTTTTAAAACCTCAAAAGAGATAAACCAATCCAAAAATTAGACATACCTGCGACCCAAAGGGTGTTACAATTATCCAAAACATAACACATTATATCCCTATAAATCACTCAAGATATTGGATCCACATATATATAAGGCCACTAATACATCATCAATGATTGCAACTCCCATGTCTCGTAGCTATCCTGTCTTCACAACCATTGTACACAGACAAACAAAATTGTTTTACAGTGTTTTATCTTATTATAATGATCTATAATATTTACCAGTTACTCAACCATTGAGGTGTTAGTATAAAGATCAACCTCCTCACATTCAATCTCATGGGTAGGTTCCCATTGATACCTCCTTAATTAGAAAAAATTAAACATTCCATGAATTGATGCCATGTAAGATAGAAAGTACAACTAATTAGACACCTTTCCAAGTTTTTCGATGATCTCAAAAGGTCCAAAACATAATAGTGTCAACTTACCCTATCTTCCCAAATGATGACATCACAAATGTGGTGAAACCTTGAGAAAAACCCAATCACCCATGATAAAACCCAACAGGAAACTAAGACTGTGCATATTGGATTTTGAGTGACTATGAGCTGTCACTAACCCCGTTTGGGTCAACTGCACATTATTCATCACCTCTTGAATAAGACTTAATCCAACCAAATATCATTATCCTAATTCATCCTAACATAAATGAGATCTACACAGACACCCATACAATGCTTTAAAAGGAACCATTTTAATTGAATCCTAATAACTATTGTTAAAGGAAAAATCAACAAAGGGAAGATGCTTTTCCCACGAACCATCAAAATCAAGAATGCATAGCCAAATCATATACTTAAGAATATTAATGGACCACTCTATCATCCCATTATTATAAGGATTATACACTATGCTTAATATAAATTGGGTATCCATATCATCTTGAAAATATTTCCAAAATTAGGATGTAAACCATGGATATATGTAAGAAACAACTGCATAAGGCACTCTATGGAGCTTCATGATCTCTCATACATACATGTACCTAAGCTCTTCCACCTTATTCATCTCCTTAATAAGATGTAAATGAGTCAATTTCATAATTTTATCCTTGATCACCCAAATCACATCATTCTAACTAGTATTCCATGGTAAACTAACAACTAAGTCCAATGTTATCTCTTATCACTTCTAAACTAGAATGTGTATAGGTTGCAATAAAGTGTGAAAGTCTCTAGTACTTTTCCTTAATCTTATAGTTGTAAAGACTCCCTAATATAAATTCTAAAATTACCCACATCACCCCTGACCACTAATAATGACATCTCACATCATGATACATCTTGGTAGTACTAGGGTGTATGGACCAGCTAGACCAATATCCACTATCCATCAACTCTTGCTGTAGAGATATCATAATGAAAAATATTCATTGAAAATACAATACACCGTTGGGGGACTAAGACTAGGCAATTTAGGTCTACCCACTATATAGGTTTTCACTAAAGAATTGACAATCAAGTTCTCTTTCTTATTCAATATGAATCCGATCATCAAGTAAAGAATTAACTTTCACACAAGCTAAAAACACATTCCCATAAACTTATTCTACATCAAACCTTATGTCAGAGAACATACTCACCAAAGACCAATATTTCACAAAATAATTAAATTATTAAGTTATAAACTTCATTCTCAATGTATCAATGAACAAATTCCATTTCCTATGTGTGTATGTAATATAAAAATAAATGTTTAAAGATACTCAACCCAACACCTCTTTCATAAGTTTAGATCTCTTGGGGTAAAAAATATACTCTAGGATCTTATGACCTAAATATATAGTAAACTGATCTCTGAGGTGATAGTGGTTCCAAGTCTTCAGATCATGCATCACCATAGAAAACTCAAGATCATGGGTAGGATAATTGTTTTCATGAGGGAATAGTTGGTGAGATATCTAGGCTACCACATATTTGCATTACATTAGAACAAATCCTAATCCCATAGCTAAGAAATCACAAAAAACATCATAGACCAAGCCTTATTTCGAAAGGATTAGGATTGAATCCAAATTCAAACTCATCTTTAGTTCCTCAATTGATCTTTTACACTACTCATTTCAATCAAACTTTACATTCTTATGGGTTAAATCATTCATGCAATATGAAAGCTTAAGGAAATCCTAAATGAAACATCTGTAATAAGACACTAATCTGAAGAAGCTCGGAATCTCTAATACATTTCTGGGTTACTCCCAATACATTGCCATTTGAATTTTTTAAGATTCATTGATATTACTCTATCAGCTATTTCATGGTCTTGAAAAATTACTTCATGGATCCAACATTCATATTTATAAAGATTCCCATAAAGATGATATTCATTCAGATTTATGAGAACAATATATACATGATCCTTATGTTCTTCCTTTGAATTTAAATACACTAAACTATTATCCATCAAAGAAATGATTAAAGAGTTCAAGAATTGATGAAATATTTCATTCATCAGTACCATAAACACTACATTAGCATTATAAAGACAAAATGTAATAACCAAACACTCATAATGCCCATACCTAATTTTGAAATACTTATTAAGAATATTATCCTCTCAGAATATTTACTAATGGTACCCTGAATATAGATCAATATTAGAAAATCATCAGGCTCCCCAGAGTTGTTAAAACATATCCTCAATCTTTTGAAAAGTATAGATGTTTTTAATATTCATCTAGTTAAGCCTTCATTATAAAACAAAAAGTTGGGGGATTCCATCATCCATCATTTCAGATAGAACTGGTGAATCCAAAGGTGAAAAGATCAAAAAATTGAATCCTTTGAGCACATGTTCCTTGAGCTGAATTTTATTCACTTTTAACTTAGCAGGTTCTATATGATAATTTATCAAGGATATGGGTCTGATTCTCAAGAGGAAGTTAATTGAGAACTCAATATCCCTCAGGGGTGGTAACCCAAAAAAATCATCAAGAAAAAACATAGGGTACTCATCAAATAAATAGGAATAAAACCACTTAAACAATAGTTGATGATATTTATGAACATATCTAATAATAAACATGAGATTTTTATAGCCTTAGAAACAACATTCCATGTTTTCTTGAGTCTATAATCCCACTCACTTTGAATGTTGTAAGTAACCCCATCGAGAGATAGAATATTAACCTATTGATGATACAAATTTGTTTAGGGTTAAAATATAACCATATAATCCATGCCAATAATGAGGTCGATGATTTCAAGATCAAGGACTTGGAAATAACACAAAACCTTATTGTCAATTATCCTGACTGGGCACTCAAAACACTTAAAAAATCATTCCATCCTTCTCCTTAAGAGACTATAAATATCCATCATAATTGGAATAATATCTCAGAAAAATCCCAATTCATCAAAAAACTAGACAATATAAAATAATGAGATTCACCAGAATAAAACAAATACATAACTATAAAGGATGAAATAAATACCATACCTTTCATAATAGCTGGCCCCTCTTCAGATTCCTCTAGTGCACACTCCACTATATAAATACAACTAACCTCATCTCCTCCATGATCTTTCTTCACCACCTAGGTACCCCCTTAGAATCTAAATGAGATCCACTAACTTTCAATTCATCTAACCAAGCCTGGGAGAATTTGATAAGGGTTGATCCAACTTTACATACCTAGTACCCTCTTTTGAAAAATAACTTAATGTGAAAACATTATCCACAATAATGGTAAATACTGGGTGGTACCATAAAATTAAGATCAGTATGGCTAGGCATCACACATTGATTATAAAAATCCTAGTTATGACATGAAGAAGCCCCTAAAATTGGTCCTAATGTAAACTAAGAACCCATAATAAACATTAATTCCTTTCTAGGTGATATGAAATGGATACCCCCTTATGCCATGGTAATTCCACTAACACTTATTTTTCTGGCTAGGTCTACCCTTACTATAGCCTCTTTATCAACTAACACAATAGAGGTTGGTAGGTACATGTGAAAAACCATTGATCAAATCTCATGATTCAAAACCATTACAAACTTCTTAGCCTTAGGGTAGTCATTAGTGACAAGTTCTGGTGATATGTGGACTAACTTGGTGAAACGTGTGTAAGAATCCATCACTGGATAATCTCTTAATCCAAGGTCAAAAAATTTTGATCCTTCAACACATGAAACATTTCAAGATCAAATTTCTGATTTAATGTCATTTTTAAAGTTTTCAAGTTATTTCCTTAGGTAATACAGCTTAAATTATGGAATCCCACAATTTCCTTCTCTGTCCTTAAATAATATAAGTGGAAAATCCCACCTTTGAGTCCTTTAGAGACTTCAAAAAGTGAAAATTTATCACTATATTTTCAATCCAATATATGTTTTCATGGGTTAATTTGTCACCATGGAAGATTGGAAGGGGTTACTTTGTAAAATCCAAAGCATGACCAACCACCCTCTCCCAGTTTTGAGTACCCAATTGATCCATTGATTGAATAATCCATATCAACATTTCCACTAAAGTAGGGTTAAGTAGAGGTATTTCTTATATAACTTACCCCTAAGTTACTTACCTTTTATTAAATTAATCCTTTTAAGAGGCATTATCTATTAAAAAAAAGATATAAAACCTCTCTATCTTAAGAGTACTCCTTTGAAATGAAAGAAAACATCAAGAATATATATTAAATACCATAGAAAATAGGAATTTAGGGCATAAATAGACTCAATGAATGAGATATGGAGGAATTAAAAACAAAAAAAATATAATAAAATGTTCATATAAATAAACCATAAAATTGGGTTCATCTAAATAACCCAAAACAAGCTCAAATCATGATGAAAAATCCCTGATAACCCATGGTATCTCAAGGTTAAGTATGAAAGTGAGATGGATGAGCACCCTTCCACACTTACCACCCAATTTTCAATGGTCCTAATATTATATAGTAACCAACCCTAGAAAAAAACATCATTTGATACCATTTTTTAATGAACTAACCCAGTTTTACCTAACATGTCACCCCAGATGGCCTACCACAGGGTTTGTAGTGTGTTCCTAATTTCCACGGGATGCTAACAAGAATTTCGGTATCAATATAAAAATCCATGGGAAAGATTTATTATTGAAAACACAACACAACATGTATCATGTGATATAGTATAAAGATAAAGAATCAGAGTAAAACACATAATAAAAGGTATAAAACCATGAGATAAAAAAAATCGAAAGGGCTAATCCCTGATGTAAAACAAAACCAAGGCAAGAATCAAGTCTCCTTATCACCATACTTTACCACCATCCAAATCCATCACAAAGGTGACATAAACCAAGATAATCTATCAAGATTCATGACACCATTAAATTTACCTATATCATTCAATACCAATTCTGCATATGCCCAAAGCCATATGTAGTGTGTATGGAAAACACCCTATAGGATACCACTATGAATATATACAATGTCTATCACCATGAAACCATTAGATCTAGCTTACAAAAAAGGTTTATAAATATTTTGATTTGAAAACATTTCTCATAAACATCCATTGGTTTCCATTAAAAAATTTCATATTCAAATAAACCAAGAACATGGAAAAAATTTATGAGAGATAAATAAATATTAATACTCAAACCATTACAAGAAACATTTAAGATAAAAATGTGAGCATAAAAGCATAGAACATCACTATTATGAATAAAACCAAGCACAAGTGGGATCTATCCTATATAAATATATAAATTGAACATTAAAATGACACAAAACTAAAATAATATGAATCCTACAATTATGAGTCCCACCACAATCTATTAGTATCACAACTATAACCCCTAGTTATTCTACAACCACAAAAGTTTTCCTATGTCCATAACCCAATGCACCCAAGGTTCACAATATTCCATGTTTTCTCAAGAAGTTCCAGTAAATGATTCCCAAAATTTAATTAAATTATTTCCATAAGAAAAGAGTTATCTCTACCATTCTAAAAAAACAATTTTAGAGTAAAAACAATCTTTGAAGAATTTTATCAAAAACATGCTATACATAAATATATTTTTAAATAAAACACTTTTAAAAACCATTTTCATTGCCAATAAATATTTGATTATAAAAAATAACACTCATAGATATAAAATAAACCTTTTTATAATCCCAACCAAATGAAAACTCAATCACTATAATGTTTTACATGAGAAATAACCACGGTATAGAGACACCCAACTCGTTAAAAAGGGAAACTAAGTCGCTATAAAAAACAATGAAAGGAAACAAAGAGATCATATCCTCATAAGCCTTGGTCCTTAAGAAACATCATTACTTACCCATAAAACCCTCTAAATTTGGTAATAATTTTCTATTTGGGCACTAAATAATCAACATGAAGAGAGATCAATGGTATATTTAGAGAAAAGAGGATGAATCAAGGGGAGAATAGCACATACATTAAAAAAATCCATAAAAACCAATAGATAATCACCAAGAGGCCAAGATATAACCTACTAGAGAACCAAGGAATGGTTGGGTAAACCTAATGAGATATTTGGAAGATATTATAGGTTAAAATAAGAGAGGTTATTGAGTTAATTTTCTAATTTTAAGAAACCAATAAGGGTCACATGTTTGGGACACAGAATTAGAAAAGTCATGAACCAACCATCCTATCCCTACCATCCCTTCAAAATAAAATCACATTATTACCTAGGACAATCCATTCATTTAGTTAAACCATTCAAAAGATCTAAAGTCACATCTAGAACCAAAACCATCCACTCAAAATGTATACATAGACCCTATCATGGTGAGATAAACTATCATCTAACCATGAAAACACCACTAAAACCAATCGATCATTTTTTTCACGGTTATTACATGGTTACTACTAATTGTCAATAGACCATGCACCTGGAATATTTCTCCCAAAACTCTAAATTATAGAACCCTGAATCTTGAAAGACTTTATAACCTTAAAAAAGATAAACCAAGCCCAAAATAAGACATACATATGAACTATAGGGTGTCAAAATTATCCCAACCATTCCACTTTCTACTCCCAATCAGTACTCATGATTTTGGATATGCAAAGAGATAATGTAATTATTGTACCATCAATGCTTCTTTCTACCATGTCTTGTGGCTATACATTACATAGTTTTATATTACACAGATAAAAAAAATAATTTTAACACAAAATACCTTATTACAATGATCTATAGTGTATATTGGTTTCTCTACAACTGTAGTATCAATCTCAAAATCAACCTCCTCCTATTCAATCACATTGGAAGGGTCCATTTGATACCTCTTCAATTGGGAAACATAAAACATGTTGTGGATCAACATTAAGCGAGAAAGAAAGTCTAAATAATAATCCACATATCCAAGTCATTCAATGATCTTGAAAGGGCCAATAGACCTTGGTGAAAACTTACCTAGTCTTTCTAAATGATGATGTACCAAATGGGGTGAAACCTTGAAAAAATACCTGATCACCCATTGAAAACTACAACAGACGATGAAGAAAGTCCAAATAAGATTTATGGTGACTCAGATCTATCACTAATATCTTTCATATTCATTTCACATTATCTATCATCTCTTTAATATGACTCAGTCCAAACAAGGTTCGTTCTCCCAATTTCACCCAATATAAAAAAGATCTACATTGTTACCCATAAAAAAATTCAAAAGATTATATTTTAATTGGATCCTAATAACTATTGTTAACCAAAGGTATATTTTTTTCCCATAAACCAATAAAATTAATCACACACATGCTAATTATATCCTCAAGAATCTAAATGTATTGATCATTATACTCCTATGTTTGAGGGTGATATGATGTGCCTAACTTTAATTGGGTACCCATCACCTCTTGAAAATGTTTCCAAAAAATGGGATGTAAATTATGGATCTATATCATAAACAATAACATAAGAGACTCTATATATATTCATGATCTATTATACATATAGGTTTATGTTCTCTTCTACCTTCATCATCTCTTTAATAGGATTGAAATGAGACGATTTCATAAGACAATCAATGATTACTCAAATAATATATTTCCTACTAAAATTATTTGGTAAACATTTAATGAATTACATAGATATCACATCCAAATTATACAATGGAATGGGTAAAATATGAAACAAACTAGTAGATATCAGGTACTCTTCCTTATTCTTCATGAAGGTAATATATCGTGATGTGAAGTCTACAATTGACCACATCATCCCCGACCACCAATACTGACATATCACATCATGATACATATTACTAATCCTAGGGTTTATGGACCAAATAGAATAATGTAAAATATTCATCAACTCTTACCTAAAAGATATTAGAATAATAAATATTCCTTTGAAACACAAGGCACCATCGAAAGACCGAGACCACACACTTAAGGTCTCCCCACTGTGCCAGTTTTTTCTAAAGCACTAGAAAAAAAAATTTGTTGATTGTTCAATAAAAATATTATTATCAAATAAATAATTATTTTTTAAAAAATATAAACACACTTACCAATGAATGCCTTCCACATTAAAACTCATCTTAGTGAATATACTCATCAAATACCACTCTTCCACTGATTATTTCAAGTCTTGAATCAGAAACTTCCTATTTAACGCATCAATAACCACATTTTATTTTCCATTTGTATATTAAATATCAAAATCAGAAGTCAAAATATACTTAACCTAGTACCAATATCATAATTTCATATCTCTTTTGGTGAAAATATACTTCAATCTTTTATGATACGAATATACAGTAAACCACTCTCCGAGGAGATATTGGTGACAAGTCTTGAGAGATTGAATCACTACATCCAACTCAAGATCATGGGTTGGAAAATAATCTTCATGAGGGAAAAATTCATGAGATCTATAGAAAACCACTTATTTACCCAACATTAGAACACATCTTAATCCTATACCCTAGGAATTGTAGAATACATCATATCCCAAAACCAATTATGGAAGAATCAATACTAAGGATGGAATCAACCTTACCTTCATTGCTTAAAATTCTATTCGAGACTGGCCATTCCATTCAAAATTTATGCCCTCATGGGTTAAATCAGTAATGAAAGATGTAATCTTGGAGAAATCCTAAACAAAACATCTATAATAACTAGCCAATCCCAAGAGTCTATGAATAAAAAACTCATTTATGGGTTACTTCCAGGGCATCATCGCTTGGAATATTTTATTAATCACTATGATAACCCTCTTAGATATAAAATTAATAAAAAAAATTCACTTCCTAGATCAAAAAATCAAATTTTTAAATATTCTAATACAGATGACATTCTTTTAGAGTTTGAGAAAAAAAATATCATCAACAAAATCAACAACAAAAGACTCCAAGAATTCATAAAATATTCAATTAATCAGTTCCATAAACACCATAGGAGATTTATTAAGACCAAATATAGTAACACAAAGCTCATAATGCCTATAATTTATCTAGAAATATAACTTAGGAATTTCCCCCTCTTAGAATCATAGATTATGTTACCCTAAAAAAATATATCTTAATAAAATTTCGATCTCCCAGAATTTGATAAAATAGATAATCAATCCTAGTCAAAGGATACTTGTTCTTAACAATCACCTAGTTAGGATTTTTCTAGTCAAAAAAATCTAGAGTCTTCCATTAGTTTTATTTGAAAAGGAAATGAATAAATACCAAGTTGACATGATTAGAAAAATAAATCCTTTAGAATCAAGATCCTAATGCTGAGCTTGATGAAATTTAAACTCAATGGGTGACATAAAATAAGATGGAAACAAGTTTGTTATCATCAATGGGAGAATTTTAATAGAAAATTTGACCTCCCTCTTTGGTGGTAACATAGAAAAATAATTAGGAAAAACTAAGGGTACCAATCCACTATGGAAAGAATAAGACCACTTAAATGTTATTTTATAATGTCTAGGAACCCCTATAATAATTGTAATGGGATCATTCCATCCTTAGGAACAACATCCCTCACTCTCACTATTCTAGGATCCCACTCACCTCAAAATTCATGATTAACCCCATCAAGAGATAGAGATTTAACCTGATGATGATAAAAATATATTTGGGATTTCAAAATAACTATCCAATATATGACAATGATGAGGTCAAATATATTAAGATCTAGAACTAGGATATCATATATGACCTTTAAGTTACTAATCATTACCAGACACTCAGAATAGTTAAAACTTTGTTTCTTATTTCTTCTGAAGGGAGGGGAAAGATCCATGAATAATGATACAATATCTAAGAATAATACTAACATGTCAACAAACATAGAAGATATAAAATAATTGGATTCACATATATTAAATAAATTAAGGAATATAGAGGATGAAATAGACACCTTACCTCTCACAATAGTTATACCTACTCTAGATTGCTCTGGTGTATACTCTGTAGCATAAAGACGTCAAACCTCAGCTCCTATATGATATTTATTCACTACCTAAGTATCCTTATTAGGATGTGAATGAAATCCACATCCTTTATCTGTATCAAATTGAACCTATGATCCTTTGGTAATGGTGGATCTAGCTATAAAAATCTAGGACAATATTTCTCAAAATCACTTAAGATGACTAGATTCCCTACAATGATAGAAAATCCAAGGCACTACCTCACAATTAGGATTAGAATGGACATGAATCCAAAAATAATAGTAAACCACATGGTTATAACCCAAATAATCCCCTAAAATTGGTCAGTACATAAACTGAGAACCCTTACTATGATTTATTTTATTTTTAAATGATATGCTCTGGCTACCCCCTGATGCCACTAGAATTCAATTGATAATTGTTTTTCAAGGTAATTCTATGTCAACCATAGTTTATTTATTAACTAACTTATCAAATGTCATTAGTCACATGGTAATAATCATTGATTTAATCTTAGAATTTAAACACATTTCAAACTGCCTATCCTTAATGTATTCATTATTGAAAATTTATAGAGATAGGTGTACCAACTCAGAGAAATAAGTAGCATACTCTATTATTGAATAATATCCTTGATACAAGTTCAAAAACTCCCATGCCTTCTCCACATACAATATTTCATGATATAATTACCAATTTATGTCTTTCTTAAAGGTAGTCCAAGTGAGTTCCTCATGTAATTTAGCTTGTATGATGGAATCCCACAATTTCATTCTAGTTACTTCAAATTTATAAGTGACGAATCCTACCATATATTCCTTTTCATTCATCAAAAAGTAGAAAATAATCTCTATTTTCTAAATCAAATATTTAGGTTCATGGGTTCCTTTTACTCCATGGATGATTGGTTTGTTTTTCTTATAAACACCAAAACTTTATCCACTATATATTCCCAATTTCTAGGGCCCACTTAATCTAATGATTGAATAATTTAGATGACAATTTTTACTAAAATTTGGTTAGATGGGGTTTTTTCCTATAAAACATTACCCTTAGGCCCTTCATTATGATTTAAATAAATTCATTCAAGAGGAATTATCTATTAAAAACAATATATAACACCTAATTATTTTAGGAATACACTTCTGAAATGAAATAAAAATTCAATAATTATATTTAATCCCTAAAACAATAAGAATGTACAGAATCAATAGACTCAATTAATGATGAATGAAATAATTATATATAAATTTAATACAATTCCTAGTTCTTCTAAATACTCCTCAAAATAAGTTTTATATAAATAACCTAAATCCAAGCTCAAATCTTGAGGAAAAATTCCTAACCACCCATGGTAACTCGAGTTCAGATATGAAAGTGAGCATGCTAAGAAACCTTCTACACTTAAAATTTGAGTGAAGGTCCTACCCTAGTCTACCAAAAAAACCTATAAAAACCTCCTTTGATACCATTTTATAATGAACTAACATGGGTTGAACTAAAAAATCACCTGATTTGGTTTGCCACAAGGCCTGAAGTGCATTATTGATCACTATAGGCTAACGATAAGCTCATGGGTATCAACATAAAAAACCATGGGAATGGTTTCACCCTAAAAACAAAATATAACATGTCTCATGAAATACAATATAAAGATAAAAAATTATAGTACAACATATAAGAAAAGGTTCACAACCATGAAACATAACAAACAAGAAAAAAGTCTAACCGTAGAAGTAAAAAAACCAAGGTCAAAACTAAGTGTCCTTGTGTCCATTCATCACTACCATCCAATCCTACCATAAACATGACATCAAAAAATAGAATATTTCAATCTATATGAAACCCTTCCCTTTAACTATATCTTATAAAACCAATTATGCAATTTCCCAAAGACATATACAGCGTGTGAGGAAAATTCCCCATCAGATACCACCGTGAATCTATACAATCTCTATCACCATGTAAACATTATATCTAGATTTTAAAACAAAAAACTTTTATAAGTAATTTTATTTGAAACATCTCTCATAAAAATCCTTTGTTTTTTATTAAAACTTTTCATATTCAAATAAACCAAGAACATGAAGAAAATGCATGGAAGATAAATAGATGGAAATAACTAAACCATCCATGGAAACTTATAATATAAACATGTGAGCATAAAATAATGGAACATAACTATCATGAATAAAACAAAGAACAAGTGGGATCTAGCCTATAAAAATATGTAACTAGGAAACACAAGGAACACTAAGCGAACATAATGTGAATCCTATTATAATGAGTATTTCCACAGTCTATCAGTATTACAACCATAACCCCTAATAATGCCACAATCACTAAGGTTTTCATATATCCATAACCCAATGCACCAAATGTTCTCAATGAACAATGTTTTATAAATATTATTAATTACACCATACAAACGATTTACTTATGAAATTTATACAAGAAAATCATTACAACTCCCAAGCTTGAAAATCCATTTTAGAGTCAAAACTATTTTTAGGCATTCCATTAAACACATGGCTTGTGTAAAAATATTTTTAAATAAAAAACCTATTGAAAACCATTTTCCATGCCAAAAAAGATGTATTTATATAAATAATCACTCATAGATATCAAATGAACCATTTTCATAATCCAAAACAAGTGAAAGCATAAGAACTATAAAGTGTTCCATGAGAAAGAACTATTATATTGATACACCTACCTCTCCAATGGAGGAAGGAAAGTCACCTTCAAAAATCATGAAAGTAAATGAAGAGATCCAGTCCTCATAGGACTATATCCATAATAAACATCATAAATTCCTAATCAAACCCTCTATATATGGAAATAATATCCTATTAAGATTCCAATAAATCAATATGAATATAGATCAGGAGTATATCTTGATAAAAGAGGAGGATTGTAGAGAAGATTAAAACATACCTTCAATAAATCCTCCAAAATCGATGGCGAATCAGAAAAAGACCAAGAAAGAACCTCCTAGATTGTCAATGAATACCTAGGTCATGCTAATAAGAGATTATGTGGATATTAAAGGTAAAAAAAGTAGTGGTATCAAGGTAATTTTATAATTTTATGAAAGCCATATGGGACACATATCTTGAAAAACCATGAATCAACTATACAGTTCGTACCATCCCTTGAAAATAGAACCATATAGGCACTTCGGAAAAACTAAATAGTTAGTCAAAAGGGTGCTATCCTCTGGACCCAAACCCATCAAATCACATAGCTAATAGCACCATAAAATCTGCTTTTCCTCCATCATGGATACTTCCATATGGATTGTCAGCAAGGATTCTACTCTTAATGTTTGGTTTGAAAACTGGACTAGATCCCCCCTCATTTCTGAGGTGCCTAATGCTTCTACCCCTATCTCTACTAATAGAACCATTAGGCATGTTCTTAATTATCAAAGATTAAATTTTCTTAATAATGTTAAAGAGATTATCGAGAACTACTCTTTCACAACTGATGATGATCTTTTGATTTGGTAGCCTGCTCAAAATGGCATGCTTGACTCAAAAAACTTTTATAACCACTGCTTTTCTAACTTTGACAATAATATTAGCTGGGTTAAAAAATTCCGCAAATCATGGATAAATCCATCCCTCTATACTCTTATTTGGAGGATTTTTCATAAAAAAATACCTACTGTTATTTTTCTGAAATCTTATGGTATTAATATTTTTTCTAAATGTAGAATATGAAACCAGCATTGTGAGGACATTAATAACATTTTCCTATCTTGTGACATTGCTTCTGCTATTTTGAATTACATTTTTGATCTTTTTGAGTGTATATGGATTTTGGATAACTTTATTTTCTCTCACCTAAAAGGGCTGTTGATTTTATGGGGTCCCTGAAAATTAGAAACCTCTTTCTAACAACTATTGTGGAGCTTCTTCACATCATATGGTATAGTATAAATGAATTTATATTTAACAAAAAATCATTTAGATTAAATTAAGGTAAAATGAGGATTCTTATTGCTATTAGAGAGGTTGACTCAATTCAAAAATACCAATACGACAAGTCCATTAAGTATTTCACGATCCTTCACCAAATCGGAGTTCATGGAAACTATATAAAGCCCAAATAAACTATTGAAGTTTTCTGGATAGCTCCTCCTACTGGCTGGATCATAGTCAATGTGGAAAGAGCTTCAAAGGGGAACCAGGACCCTCGGATGGTGGTGGAATCTTTAGAGACCATCTTGATCAGATCCTAGGATGTTTCTATGGAAGCTGAAGTCTCTCTTAGGATTTGGAGGCTGAAATTATGGGTGTTATTCACGCCATTTCCTTTCCCAAAAGGTAAAACTGGAACAATATTCTTATTGAGAGTGAATCCACAACTATAGTGCAAGCCATTTGGAATGGTGTTGCCCATCTTTCTTAGAATCTCACCTCTCGATGGATTGATTGTCTTAAATTGCTTAGGAATCTCAATTTCATTGTCCCCCACACCTACTGTGAAGAAAAAAAGATTGTTGATGGTCTTTCCAATATGGTATTTCCTCACGAAGTTGCTTGGAGGAATGAACTTCCTTCTGATTTGCTTCCTTACTATATTAGAGACACCATAAAAATACCTACTTTTCGTCTCATGTAATTTCCCCTTGTACTCATTTCTTTTCTGAATAAAATTTAGTGTTCTAGAATTTGACCAGAACACAAACATCTTAAAAAAACCATTAAAAACGCCTCTCAAACTAATTGATATATTTCACAATAATACCACATGGTTACTATTAACAATGCATAGACCATGAACTTGGCCTGATTATCCCAAAACTCTAAATTATCTACCCCGACTCCTAGAAGACTTTATAACCTCAAAATTGATAACCAATTCCAAAAATAAGATATACCTATTACCCATATGGCATTAAAATATTTGATCAAGTGGATCAAATTTAAGTGGGAGGTGTTGGAATTTGAATGTAAAAGTTAGCTTTTAAATTTGAATTTAAAATTTCAGGATTATGAGATGAATGAAGTGACTAATGTATAGTATTAATTTGTGAGATTAAGTGAAGAGGAATATAGTTAAAATGATGAATTTGTAACCAAAATAATATTGAATTCAGTATTTTTCTTTATCAATACAATTATTTACAAAGGATTCCTTAAAAATTTTAGATTATAATATTACTTTATAGAAGATGGAAAACTTTTATTATACATTTTTCAATTGAGTTTCTTAATATTTTTTTGATGATATAACAATCATTTTAATATCAATATATATTTTTAAAAGTTTAATAAATAAATTGGGTGATTAAAGAGAAGTGTTTATTCACTGAATACTAAAGTTTAAGTGATTGAAGGGGAAGAGAAGAAGTGGTACTCTATTGATAATAATTTAGATATTATTATTAGTTTTTAAGGAAACATTTTTTTAACTTTTTTAGAATTATAATAATTTTTAAGAAATAACATATTTATCATGTTTTGATAAATTTTTATTCACATGATTTCAGGGATAAGCCTAGTTCATTTTAACTATTGGATGACACTATTGGATTGAATGAAAATGGATGATACCATATCTTTATAAGGATATAACCATTAAATTTAATTATTTAACCTTGTAAATAATTTTTTACACTATGATTTTTTGAATTTTCAAGATCAATCATTGAATTAAATTGATTATACTTTTTAAATTTAATGCTGAATTAGAAAGATTGGATGAAAAAAAATGGTATATAATTCATCAAAACTAATGAAAAAAATTTGTTTTAGAGAATCCATAAAAAATATGCCTTCATTGATTCACCCATATTAGTGAATGGTTTTTGGTTCTCACTAAAATCAGTGCTAGTTATTATAAAATTTATATCATAATGGTGTCCAAGTTTCCCTTTGAAATTATTAATGTTGTTTAATATTGATGGTGTTGAGAATTATTTTTTATGGTATTGAATCTTTGTTATTAATTCTTATATTTATCTTGGATTATATTAATTTAATGAATAAATATTCCATCCCTGTATTTTAAGGGAAAAAATTAAGGTGTTTTTAAGGAGATAATATTTCTATAATTACTCTTATTGGGTATTGATGTTGAATACATTGTAACAGATGATTTTACACTTATAAAAGAAGGTATTATGATGAATTAGGTTGATATAAAGAAATAAAAACGAGATATATGGTTTTATAAGTAACACAATATTATCCTTAATTTTTAATAATGAAATTTATAATGGTTATAGGGATAAAGATAGTGAAAGTAATTTTGGATAAGGTGTAAAATATTCATAAAGGGAATGCTAAAGAAAAGGAAATAAAAATTTAAATCTATAATTACTAATTTGAATAAATTCATATACTTGAAGGATAAATATTGGGTGATTTCATCACTATATTTATTGATATTGTGATCTCAATAATGTTTTTAGACAAATAATATAATATTCTAGGATTTTAATGTAGTTGTTTCACATCTTGTAAGATAGGTTTTATGTAAAAGTTTCATCTCATAAATATTATGATTTGAATTAATTTCAACATGATGAATTTCATAGTGTGTTGGATACTTATTATATGGGTAAACATGTTTCTTTTTAGAAATGAAGTAAGGTAGAGAAGGTAATTTCTTTAAAATCCTTGATGAATGAGAAGTCC
Organism: Viscum album; assembly: GCA_963277665.1. Classification (NCBI taxonomy): domain Eukaryota; kingdom Viridiplantae; phylum Streptophyta; class Magnoliopsida; order Santalales; family Viscaceae; genus Viscum; species Viscum album. The sequence goes on from OY728153.1 coordinate 1,245,895,072, forward strand.
TATAAAGAGGTCAATGAATAGTATTTTAACTATAATTTAGATGGAGATGTTGATGTAAAGTTTTATAATATTATATTAATAATTTTAAGAAGTATTCAAAAGGGAAAATTTATATATAATGGTAAAATACCTTTGGAGTGATTTAGTTGTGGTGGTATTATAAATTTTTCTACAAATTTTTTAAAGAGATAGGTAGAGAAAAGTAATGATAAATATGATACATCATGAATATTATCTAGTAAGAAGACATCAAAATTCAGTAATAAATTTTCAACTTTTATGAGAAAATAAATTAACTCTTGGAAATTGAAAATGGGAATTTATGTTTTGATGATGGATGAAGAAGAATGTGATGGTAGTTAAAGCGATTATGATTCATCACCAAACAATCATGGTCAGAAATTGTTGATTGATAAGGTAAATTAAGAGGGATTATCTAGTGAAGGATAATAATAATAAAAAAACATGGAATTTATATTTAAGTGAGAATAAAAGGAATTTATTTTTAATATCTCTATAAATAATAAATATAAAAATAATTTATGAAAATTACCTCAAATATAAAGTGAGTTTGATAAATTTCCCAAAGAAAGGGAGTTGTTATTAGTGAAAATGTTTAGATTTTGAATATCTAACTTTTTGAGGAGAATAAGATGAATTATGCATTGAATAAGAATATAAAACCAAAATAAAATGAACTTTAATATTTATGAAAAAATGTGTTATAGGTTGGAAATCATTTAATGAATTTTGGGTTTGATTTTGAAAAAACTATATGAGAGGTTGATGAAAGTTAAATGGGTAACAAGAAGACTTGTGAAGCATCCAAGAATATTGGTTTCCATTATAATAATCAAGAATATAATTATATTTACATAAATATCTTCTCATTAAAAATATTAATGATATATATAATTAAAAGTTAATAATAATAGGAACTTATCTTTAAATCGAAAATTCTAGAATTATGGAAAATATATAAATGGAAATTTTAAGAAGAAATATGATACACATGGAAAGGGTAAAAACTAAATAAATATTACCAACATAAAATGGAACTTATATATAATTATAAATAACTTTTTATCTAAAAAATGATCATATGTAATTAGTAAAACATGTGAAGTCAATCTGAAGAAAGAATCAAGATAACGAGTATTTTTTTCTTAGAAAATTTCCATTTTTTGATTAATTTTATTATTATGGTGGCTACATACATGTTTAATTTAATTTTTGGTTTAATTAATGTTATTTATAAAAATATAGAAGTATTTTTTGGTTTAATTTTAGGGAAAGTCAACCCTATCAAAGAATACTAGTTTATAGGGAAACTGAAAAAATCATAAGTTCAAGTGAAGAATTTGTTACAAGTTATGAATGCTGTTTGCAAAGATAAGATCAGTTGAGTCACTTGGATGAGAATAGAATTAATATTTTTCTATAAAAATTAGTTTCTAATAATACCCAAAGATTTTAAAATAATTATTCAATAGGAAAGAATAATTATCCTATAGTGTATGTATCATTAAATACTTCTAAAAAAAACTATTCATGGATACTTAAAAGTGGTGTTCATTACATATGATGGGTTATATGAGGCTATTATAATGATTTTATAATTTCAATTAAGGATTATTCATATTGTTTAATGATTTAGCACTCATAATCATAGAATTTTCTCAATAGATATTAAAGAGAATGAACTAAAATCATAGAGTACTCTCTTTGTTTATGGTTTGAAACTTAACCTACTGAGAGTTTCAAAACTATGTGATAAATTAAATGAAGTTATATTTTAAAAATATGTTTTTTTTGTAAATTGTTTTAAGGATGGATGTGTTATTAATTTTTGAAAATGAACTAGAGGAAACTTATTTCAAATCGGATAAGTTGAAAATTACTATTACTTAATAACGAATGAGGAAAATGTGTTCTAACATAGAAGGATTTGTTACATTGGTAGAAAAATCATGAATAAATTTACTCAATAAATAAATGTTCATGATGTTTAATTGATTAAAATAAAGTTAAATTTGGTTTTCTCAACATACCAATATGGAATGATATTTAATTCTTTACCAAAATAATTAGAGGTTCAAACAACTAATCCCTTGGAACTTTTCCATTTTGACATACATGAATTAATGAAGAAGAAATCATTGAATAGAGATAAATAATTTATCTCATTTATTCATGGATTTACATGAATCACATGTATCATGTCCATGATACCAAAGTAAAAAATATACACTAAATTTTGGAGTTTCATGAGATGTTTTAAAGTGGAATATAATTATTCCTTGAAGAGTAAGTATTTGATGAATGGGGTTGAATATAGAAGTGAACAGTTTAAAGCTTACATAAAGATGTATAAAATTTTGAATGAGTACAATGCACCATATACCCCATAATAAAATGGTGTAACTAAGAAGAAGAGTTGAAGTTTTATTGATATGTATTAAAACATGTTAGTATAATATGAAACTTTTCAGTTATTTCAAATGGATGCAATTGGTAAAATAATTCACATTAAAAAACACGGTTATATCATAAAAAATATAATATATATCTATATGAAACATATTATAATAAGATACCATGATTAAATTATTTTAGGTATTTTTCAACCCTTGTATCATCAAAGTGAAGGGTTAAAGTATGAGTAAGGTTGAGAAAAGATTATTCGATGGAATTTTCCTTATAAATCTACCAAATAAAAGTCGGTGTAACTTATATAAAAATGAATTAATTTTTTATTGATATTATTATTTAAAGGTCCTATAAATTTCAATTAACCGGTGTAAACCATAATGAAAAATTTCTAAAGTTGATGAAGATGATGAATAATTAGTGAACAAAGATCTATAATTTCTGAAAATATTAAATATTTGAGTGATGGGTATAGAGAATAAAATTAATTAATATTATCAAGTGATGATGAAGTAAAACATTCAATTAAACCATAGTTTATGAAGTAGTATGATGTCCAACAAATCATTGTTGAGAGTCAAAAAATGGTTCAAACCAGAAGGTATATGAAGAAAAAACACCCTGAACATCATTCATTTCTCAAGTTAAATGGAGGTATATAAGTGAATCATTAAAGTAAAAAGAGTGGATTAATTACATGGGTAAGTAATTAAATCTAACAGAGAATAATAAAACATGGGAGTTTCTTCTGAATGCAATTAAAATTAATGCTAATAGTACAAATTGGGTGTTCTAAAACCAGTTGAAAGAAAAGATATAATTAACAAGAAACAAATAAATAATTGATTATAAAGGGTATTCTCAGTTTTAATGAATCAAGTTTGATAAGAAAATTTCTCTAGTTTCTAGGCCTAATACCATAATAATATTTCTTTTTTATTACTGATCAAAGGAGATAAAAAATATTCTAAATAGATTTCATGCCAACCTTCCTCAATGGTAAACCTAAAGGGGAAGTGTACCCTGAACATATTGAAGTATTTATTTCTTATAAATGATTATAATTATGTTTTATGGTCAAATAAATCACTATATGTGTTAAAAAAACCCAAGATAATTGTATTCATAACATGACTTGTAACATTCTATTATTTATTTCAAGTAATAATTTTTCATTTTTATTTGATCCCATTTTTTGTTTGGGTGGATATATTATGGAGTGTGTTTGTATATGGTGTGAGAGGTAGGATATGTCTTGGAGTCCTTTGTGTTCTACTTACAATTTAGGAATTGTTGTAGTGTGAACCATGAGGTTGTGATGTAATGAGTTTTTAAGTGTCTACCAAATCATAAAGTGCTACAGCTTAGAGAAGAGATGCAATATGGTGGTGGTTTAGAGTATGACTATGTAATTTAAGGGTGGTTATGGAATGGTTATTGGTATTTTTTTATCCTTATTATATTTAAAGAGGATTTGGTGAGGTCTTAATCATGTATTCAGGTGGCCAATTGACTAGGAGATGCAGCGACATGATATAGGGTGGTTGCACCGTGGATCGAAGAACCGGTGATTGTGTTTGATCTACTTTAGGTAAATTAATATCCTCTCATTTGTTTTCTATTAATATCCACCTATATTATCCTTAGAGATATATATATCATCATGTGATTGTGGTATCTAATAATTGTTTTGATAGATCTTGATTCTAGGGTTGATTCCTTGATCTCCTTCACCTTTGTTCTTCATTAGTGTTTTCTATTGTAGGTTTTGATCTGATCATGTGGTTAATGTTAGGTGGATCTATAATAATTTTCCTGATAATTGAAACCCTGAATTTCTTTACTTATTTAAAACAATTTTTCAATTGATTTATAAAAGTTTTATATGAGATGATTTTGTGTATGATTTAAAAAGTGCATGGAAATTGTGAAAACCCCCAATTTCAATGACATTGAAATTGGATTTTGTGAAAAAAGATGTCTTGAATTGAAATATGATTTGATTACTGATTTTTGGAAAAACTATATTTAAATTAAAGATGATTTGAAAGTTAATAATTTGATGAAAATCCATGATTTGGTTTTGAAATTGAAAAGGAATGTTGAACTGGAAAAACTGGGCATTTGAATTATGAATGATGAATTGATGTGAAATGAATGATTTTTACCATGATTGATTAAAGTAAATGGGATATTTAGTAGTTAGTGGGTGATTAAGATAGGCACACTATGACTCTGACTCCCAAGCAATGTATTGATGACGACAACACTAACTAAACCTAGTTCAACATGATTTTACCTAATATAATGTTGATTTATTTTTCCTTTTAGCATAATCCTAGGGATGTGTTCACACATATTTGATTTGGGATTGATGATTGAGTAGTATGAGGATCTGAGATCCTGGAACTAACATAACTTAAGGGTTATTACTATAGTGTTTTTCTTTATTTTAATTGTATATATATTCCATTGTTTATAGAATTATTTACTTCATTCCAGTTTCTTATATAAAATTTTAAAATAAAATGTTCATTTAAGCCTATTTTGATCTACCAACCATCCAATTTATTTAAAATCATGTTTTTATTTAAAAAAATTAAATTTTATTCCATGCCTAATTTTATTTAAATTGAAATAATAAATGGTTTAATTGTTATGGAATTGATTATGGAACACTAGGTGAGACCCTACTAGTCTGTTTAGCTCACACCCTACCTTTTCCTTTGGGAATTTATAGATCTTCTCATGGCAGGTTTAGGGTAAGGGAACGTGCTACTTAGAGGTGGTGGGTGTTCTTGATATATGGTAATCTTGAGTGATGATGATAACTAGTGGATCTATGGTCAACTTATTTGACAGGGGTTGGGAGAATATATCTAGATGGATGTTTCATTTCCTTTTGGATGATACTTTACTTTGGTATATCTATTTGACTTCTTGTGGTACTTATGCCCTTAAGGAGTGTTTTTTCATACTAACTATTTATTTTTTATTGTTATACTATTCTATATTGATTTTTTTTATTTTGGAAAATCCATTAGATTTAATATTTTATAAGATTATAGGTTATAGTTTCTAACCCATGGGGATTGCGAACACCCTTCAGGCTCAGTCAGGATCGACTCAGGTATTAGTGTTCTAGGGTAATCGGACTAGTTCACAACATTTTTAATTTGTAGAAGCTTGATTTTTAAAATAATAGAATAATGGATAACAAACTATATATCAAAAATAGATTTAATAAATCTCTTATTTTTATTGTTTATGTTGATAATATTATATTTAATAGAAATAATGACGCTATTTTTAGGAAATTTTATGCCAAAATTATGTAATTTTTTGAGTTTTTTATGCTCATAAATATGGATTATTTCATGGTCCTATAAAGATAAAGACCACATTTTTATTTCTCATGAGAAATAAGAAAGAAAAATTATAATGATGATTTTAATATAGGTTGAGTATCCAGTTTCTAATCTAATTTTAGTGGGAACCAAACATTAAAAATTTGAATATGTAAAGGAAGTTAATAAAAATAAGTTCAAGAAATTTATTATTAATTTTACCTCCTTAATGAATTTAAGACCATATATTGTCTATGATATTACAATGTGCGAAAGATATCAATGTTCAACTAAGGAGTTAAATTTAAAGAAGTGAATAGAATTATAATATTAATTTAAATATCTAAAACTAATGGATTAGTTTATAAAATAAATTAATGCTTTATCTTTTTGGATATGCTAATATAGATTAGTTTTTTAGTGTTGTTGGTCTGAATTATACATTAAGTGGAGTGTTATTATTGAGAGATAAGTTAGTAAACTGACACATAAATAAGAAACATTTGGGTACCTTGAGTATTATTAAACTAGATGATTAGTTTTGGGGGATCATATTATGATCATTATAGTGGAAGAAACCCATTTATTTTTCCCTATTTATCATATTGATTAAACATTATTGTTGGAAATGAGAAATTCATTACACACACTTTGCATCAGAATCTATAATATTATCCTCATTCAGACAATACAAGTCATGTTCAAGTTGAAAAGTATTTCCATTCATGAAGAAGAAGTATATTAGATCTCAATATTATTCATGGTTTCTCACACACCGAGTGATGGAGATTCATATCAAAATTTCCTTGTATGGTGACATGGTGGTGAGATCCTCCCATTGAGAGTAGGTCGTGGATTTCAAACCTTTCTCTCAAAAATGGAATATATACCGTAAAACCTATTTTTATAATATTCTAGGACTTTTTTGGCCTTTTTAAACATGTTATATGTGGGATATCAATATCCATGGGTGTAGTTCATTTCACAGGCTTCGATTTTACTAGACATGGAGTAAAAATAGACTTATAGGTCTAAAGTAATGACCATTTTAATATAGGATAAATTTTAGCCTGAAAGAAAATTGAAAAGGGAAAATTAACATATACTTTCCTTACAAAATACATAGTACCTACATGACCACATACTTCATTATTAGACCATGTAATAACTTCAGAGATCAAGTGATTCCTTCATAGTTTTGAGGTCACTTCATGGAAATTGGATCATTTGTGGTGGAATAATGTTACGCTACATGACCGTGTATTGCCTTCATGAAGAATTCACTTATTTCATGGAGAGTTTTTCATGATATTTTAATGAGACCCCTACAAGAGCACATACTTTTTTCATAGTGGAGATTTATTCATGACATCATAAAGATACTCCTACAAAATCCCATACTTTTTTCATAGACATGATCTCATTCTCTTTTTTAAAACATGATCCTCACATGGTTACATACTCTTTGGTGACTACAAACTCCCTATGTGATTTCATTTTTCATGTAAGATGGTTAAAAATTCTCCCATCAAATACCATCACTCATTTAGAAAAAATAATCCTGGATGAATCCATAAATGATGAAAATACTTCATGATACATGTTAGGTAATTACAGAGTCCAAACTGGGGAGAGTGGAATCACTACATAAAGGAGGACAATGATATTTATGTCAAAATTTAACCACACAAAGGCCAATCATAGAGGCACCTAGTGAGGTCTACTTTACAGAGGCACCCAATGAGGTCCGCTTCATAGAGGAACCTTGTGAAGTCTATTTTATGAAGAATACCCTCAACATACACTTTTTGTAATAGAATTTTGAAGTTTAGTTCATGAAACATGCCCAAAAGTTCTCTTCATGAGGCACTGGCTAGTAAAATCCCTCCACAAACCCACCACATAGGCCCCATTTTCATACTCAAGTATGTAAACTACACCATGAATCCACTATACGAGGATCCCCTCTATGAGTTCCTCTTTCTAGGAACCATCCACATGTTCCCACTACACACACAAATTCCACATGAACCCCTTGCATGAAACATATTCCAAGAGTTGTCTATGTAAATAACCCTTTATGAAATCCATTATATGGGAGTACTACCATGAACTAGTATGCAAGTACCCTTCATGAACCACCTATGTGGATGCCTCTTTAGCCTTATCCCCAAGGGTTTATACCCTAGGTCATGTTGTCCCACATACCCAATAAATATCAGTGATGGGTTGTGTTCTAAACCCATCATCCCAATACCTTTTCTTCCATCACTAACCCCTATAAAATATTGAGAGTTTAACCATGAAAATTTCTTGTAGGGTCAGACATATTTTTAGTCGCAATACCAGTGATGCCCAAACCTTGATCCTAGAAGAACCTTTTGAGTTAAGATACTCCTCATGGATTCTAAAAAACCTTGAGTTAATTTAATCCTCCTAGTTTCATTATTTACCTTTATTTGAGATACTTCTCTTAGTTCTATAATCACCTTGAGTTAAAATACCCCTCTTGGATTCCCTATTGATTTTATTGACCCCATTCCTCCATTAATGAGTTGGGTCTCATATCAAGTGTAATAAAAAATTATACTTTCTCTTATTTAGTCGTTGATAAATGGGAAAAAATAGAAAGGTCAACATACATGGGTATTCCTCACACAATAACCTTGAGGTTAGATAATACTCTTGGTTTCATTATATACTTGGATATGAGATCCTCCTCATGTTATCCTAAAAATAAATTCACTTGGATCTCCTTCTAGAGTGAAACCCTACAAGTTGTCTATTGCATAATCCTAACTTAGTCTCTTGTTGTTACCCCTTTTATAACACATTCATCCCACTTGGGCCTCCTCTTAGGTGTAACCCCCTCTTACAGCTTTTTATCCTACTCTATTATCAACAAAAAGGATGAACCATTATGGGTATCCTATTAGGTGTACCTCACAACCCTTCTCACATTCACTTAGGTAACTAATTAGGTCAAGTATCCTATGTAATGATACATGTATAAAACCCATACACACCCTTTCTACTCCCTAACACCATCTAGGAAACAAATGAATAATCCCCACACGTTTCCCTTGATTTTTACTCTCCTAAGATAAGGTTGATATAGCATTATAACTTTTTTCTCACACCGATCTTGACTCACATGAAATAGAGGTTTAGTTGATCATATATCTGAAATAATTGAGGTGTAACATAATCAAAAGTAGGGAATCCTTACAGTAGTCCTAACAATATGAGTTTAAACTACCTATAGGATTTTGTTAAGACATGATGTTATAATACATGTATTTTTCCTAACATATAACATTAAATTATGTATCTTAATCTATGTGGGTTTTGATTCCATTTACATAGACACATAGGGATATCCTCATGGGAATAATCCCAACATCACAACACTTACTACCTAACTGGATAAAAATAAACCCCAAAGTGACAAACTATGTAGCTTTAAATCATACAATCACTAACTAATAAGAGAAATATGAAGAAATTATAATATATATGGATTTTCACATTGATATATGGTTTCAATGAGATCATTGGAACAAGGGTAAATAGTCCCACACTAGGATTTGGGTAGTATTTTCAAATACATCTTTAATCTATAAGATATTCCTAGAGTAGGAAATATTTCTCTCCAATAGGGAGATATGAGCCCGAACATCCACCCTATAGAACAATGTGCATTTCCAATAGCCAATGGTAAAACCCCAGTGAATTCCTACCTTTAGGAAGAAGGTCCACGTGACATTAAAATCTGTGCCTCAAGGAGTAGAAATCTATTAGATATTCCATCAGAAATAATGTTTTATGAAGAACATAAATAATCAATAGGAATACCTGAAATACAATAAGATTTATGTCTATAATTCTTAATTGAATTTTCCTTATAATAATCACCTAGTGACAACCAAAAAACTGTCACCTCTACAAGGATGACACCAACCAATAGAATCCCCATTCATAGTGTGATGAACCTAATATCTAAAGGTGTTCTATAACCTTATACTCAAAGAAAAATAAATTATCTAGGTAGAATAGTGATTTAGAAATGGATTAATAGTGTCCCACACATTCAATAGGGAAATACCATCCGTTTATATAGGATCCCTTCATTCATTGAAGGGGGTCAACAGTTGGATATCATTACATGGAAGTTGATGTGTGTTACCTAAGAAACATTCCTATTGAGAATAGTAAAATTTGAACGTTTAAAATTATTCTCCATAACATAAATCAATATAATAATTTTATATAACAAAAGGAAAGCATGTGGGTGATGTGAAAGAAGATATGCACACGATATAACATTTATCAATCCCATCATACACTATAATATATGAATATCATTAATTACATGATATAAGTATATTATAATCTTCAATATGCATCATATGTATATCATAGACTATGAATTAGGGTATATTTTACAATACGATATATCCATTTTAGTGTGCATAAAAAAATCTCCAACTTGCATTAAAATACTACATTTACTTTTTAAAAAACTTAACAACTCATTAAGAATATATATAAAAACTATTTTTGATATAGTTTATTAAACAATATTAATTTTTTTTCAAAAAAATTATCTAAAATTTAATCTTTATTCTAAGTCCTTTATAAAAACAACAAAACGTTTTAATCTACAAAGGGGTTAGTTTTAATCTTGATCAAACAAACTCATATCTCCATATGATTATGTTCACCACAAAATGTATCATATACACAATTTTTATAAGAAAACAATCAAACATTTCATGACATTTAGTGACCACTAAACATATGTCATGTCAATTTCATATAGTAAAACTCATAAAATCATGATTCTATAAAATATACTAACCAGTATGAATGAATACATCGATTTTCAGTTATATAAGTAGACGATCCCATCACATGTCACTTAACTAAGAATGGACATGTATTTCCTAATTAAAATTCAATCAAGGGCCCAAAAATTTATTTACTCATCATCTGAGTGGAAAAATCCCATTTTGGTTTAGCTCCAAACAATGATATTATCAAAAACATAACGTTACACCCCATAATTAGCTAATCCTAAAGGATTGTGTAAGAAATGTGTCAAAGTATAAAGGTTTTCATTAAGGAATATCACTGTAACATCCTTTACCTACCTATTTTCTTGGGCTTGGTTCGAGGTGCTACTGAACATAAGTGACATTACCTAGAAACCAAAGGTTAGTAATAAATGTTTAAGGTTTAAAAAAAGAATATGAGGGGAAAAATTTTACCCTTAATTATAGACACACCACCATATATAAGAACAAAAAAATGTGAAACATATTAAAAAAAGTAAGATAAAACCATATAATTATTCATTAAATAAGATCAAATAACTAATAAGAAACAACAAGACAATATCAGAGTAACAACAGAAACAAAAGAAAACAATTAAGACCCCAAAGAAGAAATAAACTCATGCACTAAGGTGGAACCACTCTAAACTAAAAGATATGAATATTATTAAAAAATAATTCTCTTAACATACACAAAATCCAATTTTAAGGTTCTTTAATACAAGAGTATGAAACCTTTTTCAATCTTATATCAAGGATGATAATGTCTACATATGCACTGAGGTCTATATACCGGGGTGAGTATAACAACCCAGAAGGAAATCCCAATAGAATTTTCCCACATGATACTAAGACCAAAATCACGTTAGCTCATAGTTTTATAAACTAATGGGATGAATATAAAAATAAATTTAAAATAGTCTATAAAAATATAAATATCTAATAAAATTTTTTCAAAGTATTTCAAAACCATAAATCGGGCAATCAAAACAATTTCTCCCAAAATAAATCTTTTCTTTTAAAATCAGAAGAAACTGTTTATCTAAAAATCTTGGAATATAAATTCCATGATTCTAATCACATGTCCACACAAAATTTAGACCAACTAAAATGGTCATGTGATCATGGTGACTTCTCTCTATGATCCATTCATAAATGGTTTATATGAAACATCTTGAAATGATAATTTCATGTGCAACATCCCAAGTAATTATAAAATAATACTTTTTCATATCTATTAATATTTATGAATAAGATATTAATTTGACTTTAAATGGGACTCTTTTTCTGATATCATACATGACATGCAATACTGGATTTCACCAAAATCTTATGTTGCACACAAGACTGACTTATACCGAAAAATAATATATTACTAATATTATTATTTTAAATTGTATTTATCACATAGCTATTGTATGGGAGAGAATGAACAGAAATAACTATATTTTGTTTAAAAAATTTTATTCAATATTTTTAATTTCATTCAATAAATTTTTGAGGCTTAAAATGATAATAAATCTAATTTTGGCCATAAAATACTCTAATATTTCTAAATGGTAGTTTTACCGCCTTTTGATAGAAACACCTTTTTAATATAGTTTTTGTCACTTTTATATGTTATATTTGAAAAAATAAACTTATTATTTGGAAGAGGGACATCAAAATTTACTTTGGTTGAATTTTTGGTATTTTTCTGATAAAATTCATATTTAATGGAATAGTGATAAATATTGGATTTTAATTGAAAACTGAATTTTCATCTAATATTTTAATATAGTAATATTATCTTTTTGATTGGTTTTAAAGTATAATTAAATAATTTTTTTACCATCTAATATAATTTTGGTTATTAGAATCAATTTCCCAATGAACTTGAATATAAAAACTATGTGAACTTTTGAACGTTTTACTTAAAAATTTAGTTTTCTTATTCCGTCGACGTGATTAAATTTTAATTAATTTTTGATAATTCTATATTTTGAATTTTGAAAAATGGATTCCATATTCGGAATCAGAAGGTTTAAATTATGTCAATATTTTACTTTTATTTTTAGAAATTATAAATAGTAACTTTAGTAATTATTATTTTTAGTTACCACAGTTGAAGGTAAATAGGTTAAATAAGGGTAAAAAAATATTATAACAATATAAAACTACCCTAACACTTGTTATAATCATATTGGATGAGTTATGGATGACCAATTAAATATTTGGGATGATATTGTGGCTTTTGGAATCCACTTGTGTGATTATGACATTTATAACATTTAATTTAAAGTAAAGGCAAATATGTCATAAACATGTCTCTAATTACTAAAATAATTTTAATATGGAGTTATATAAGTGATCACTTAGACTACAACTATTCATTAGAAAGATAAAAATATTACCTAAATCATGTTTTTTTATTTATAATTTTTAGTAAATAAATAATTAAATTTAATTATGACACAATGATGATGTAATGATAGATTTATTAAAAGAAGAATCAAATAAAAGATACTAATAATATTAAAATAAATATAATTTGAACTAATTGATGCCATACATGAATTTTATAGGTGACTATGAAGTATTATAAGTTTATTAAATGGGTTTTTTTGAAGTTATCCATATGTTTTGATTTTATTTAAATTCAATGAAATGAATAGTGTCAAAATTGACACTATTGATATTTTATAAATCTAATATTTTATTATTTTTTTTAAAAATGATAAAAATATTTAAAATTTTCAAAGTTACTATAATAAGGTCTAAAATTTTATAAATTATCTATTTAAGAAATATTGACCCCATATAAGTAAAATTTATAGCCTCTTAATATTAAAATTTTGTTACCATAATTAAAATTAAAAGTGAATAATTAAGGGTGAATCGAATAGATAAGGTTTAAAATAAAATATATATAAGTATAAAAATTATTTTATGTGATTATTTCTAACTATAATCATCTTATATTCGGAATAAATTAGTTTTGGAATATTTTAAATTGAAATTGAATGTATATAAATTTAATACTTATTATAATTCCATGGGTGCCTCTCCCCTCTCTTATAAGAAGACACCCATTCCTCTATATTAATCACACTTAAAAAACCCTTTAGTTAGTCTATTATATGACTAAAACCCTTACTATAATCCCTCCCGAAATTCTTGAAGCATTATTTTTGGTAGACAACCATATTTAGAGGTGTTAAGGTGTTCTTCAGTGGTGATCAACCAAAGAAGAGGTATCATTTTCTTTAAGTATTTCTTTTTTTATTTCTTATTCAACTTACTTTAAATATTATTCTTATAAGATGACAAAATAATTACATTATCCTCAATATATTGAGATTTTATTATGATAATATCATCACCTAAATCCATCCCCACTTCCATTAAATGGGAATAGAATTAATCTTTTGTACATATGTGTGAACTATCACCTCCACGAAACGATCTAATCCGTTTTACATAACCATATTTAATGAATGATTATAATAATGGAATTAATGTTAATATGTGATATTAATGAAATATTAATCATTATGAGATAATAATATATAACTTAAATTATTACTTCCATACACATAAAAATGATAACATCGTTCGTACGTACGTGTGAATTATCATCTCCACGAAGTGACGTGACTCGTTTTTATTCATTATATAACTTGTATGATATATATAAGTATATATAAATCATTAATATGATATTAATTATGATATTATAATTATGAAAATATAAAATAATAATTACCTTACTTCCATATTGATCAATGAAAAATGAAGATGTTACTCATGCGTACATACGGCTTATCATCTCCATGATTATAACGTTATTAATTTTTCATAACCATAATTCATGGTTTGATTTAAAAGTATAAATTATTTATTAAAATTATAATAATTTCATAAATATTATTCTGTAGAGGAAGGACTTATGACCACATGGTCTAATGACATCAAACCATGTTCATTTTCGACTCAAGTACAGAATATCGACAAAACGTCCGATATGAACTTAAATAATTATATAATTTTTATAATTTGGTAATAAGTGATATAAAATAAACAATAAACATAAAAAAATTCTCATGAAATTATAAATTAACCTATCTTTATTATTCAAGAATATAAAGGTTGTATGTGACGAGTCAGACTGACGGTAAGGGACTTTGTCTCAATCTCTTTTCATTGAGGCATAAATTGATATTATACACCACTTTATTTTATAGTGTATAAAAAAACCCTTTTAATTTTAATTCATTACATGGTTTTTAAAAAGAATATATTTATATTAATATTTTTTACTTTCTTTACAAAACGACAAATGGAATGTTATTTTAACGTATGCGGCGACAATGACTTCTCTACCGCCATAACTGTTATTTGATATTTGAATTACTCTATAAGATTTAATGTTATTAAAATAAAAATAAATACCTAATTCTTTTTTTTGGCTTTTTGATATTGAAAATTATTTTGAAAGTGGATTTACTATTTTAGTATCTTGAAATGATTTCTTGTGTTGATAATTTCAATCTTTTATGTGTTATGATTATATAATGGTACTTGGACATTTGACGGGTGGTTACATGATAAACCAAAGAAATATGGTTACATGATAAACCAAATATGGGTGTTTTTGTGATAAACCAAGGATGGGTGGTTATGTTATAACCCCAAATTAACTGGGCATGGAAGTCGACCATATGACTATTCCATTTGTAAGAGTGATATGTGTGGAAGTCGGTCGTATGGTTATTCCATTTAAGTATGATTATCTCCCAAGTTAACTTTATATGTTATATGTTACTTTATATGGATTTTGAGGTAATATTTGGATTAAAAAAATTTCAATCAATGAGATTATATTCAGTGAAGTGTATTTACTACTTATTAAAGGTGAAAAGTATTACTTTATGATAAAGTTTCCATGGTTTACGTGTTTTTGGAAGACTAAAAATTTTCCTTATTTGTGTATAAATTGATGATTTTTTTATGTTAATCCCATGTTTTGAAATATTTTTCATAGGATTTAAAGAAGAAAAGATTCAAGGATGTGATCAAGGAAAAGTTATGCTATTTAAACAAGAAACGAAACCATATTTCTTTTTATATGTTTTTTGTTCTATAAAAACAAGGATAGTGGATAGATGTGTCTAATTTGGTATATTTAAGTTGTTATATATAAGTTATGACCTAATAATCTAAAGGTATAAACCTAAAAATATCCTCAATGTGAATTAAAGACAAATCATTAACTTATATCAAGATTATGTAATGTTTAAAGGTAGGGCCTTATAGTTGGTATAAGAGGTCAGTTTAGATAACTTTAGGAGTTAGAATATTTTTAATAGAATATTCATAAACTATTTTTTACTTTATGATAAAATTGAAATGATATATAATTGGAATATTACTTTTTTCTTTGTCTATGACATGTCTATTTATAATGGTTTTCCATAGAGGAAACATGGCAGTTTTGTTGGAAAGACATACAAAGAAAAACTACCTTCCAAATCAACAACCTGAGATGGTTAGAATTAGAAATAAACAGTTTGTTACATTGATGGATCTGTTAACTATGGTGATAAATAGTGGTGGTGTCCATGCACGAGATCAACCAGATCAACTGCAGAGGAATATGCCTGTAGTGGAGCATTTCATGAGAAAACACCCCCATCATTCAGAGTATCATCTGACCCTATAAAATTTGAACAGTGTATTAAATCACTAGAAAATATTTTTCATGTAATGTGATGTTCAGATAATCAAATGTTTAGTCTTTCTATTTATCATTTTAAAGGTTAATCTAATCATTGGTGTTCAATGTTTAAAAATATTAGAGGAGCTGAAGAGATTGATGCCTTGGAATGTGATGAATTTAAGAAACTATTCCTTGAGAAATATTTTCTTAAGGATGTTTGAATTAGGATGAAAAATAAATTCTTGGAATTGAGAAAAAAGGAGGAAGATTCTATGGATCCATATGAAGAAAATTTCACTTATTTATCATGGTATGCCCCAAATTTTATTCGGGATATCAATAGTAAGGTAAATTGGTTTTACTCAATATTAAAGCCGAAATGTCGAAGGGAATTTTCTTCTCATGAGTTCAAACGTTATGAGAAACTTTTACAATGTGATAATAAGGTAGAAATGGAATTTTCTAAAGATCATATATTTCATAAGCATAAGAAAAAGAAGTGATCTAGTTGGCAGGAAATGGTAAAGTATTCATCAAAGAAGTTTGGAGGTAAGAAAACTAAATTTTCATCTTATGAGAAGTGTGGTAAAAGAATCCTAGAGAATGTATCTCAATGTTTGGGAAGTAATTCTGATGTGGTTAGAGTGGTCCTATTTCTTTTTAATGGAAATGAGATAATTAGGTAATCAATGAAAAGATTGCGGTAAGATGTTTTAGTTGCAATGAGTTAGGACATTATGACAATGTGCGTCCAAAGATGATTACCTAGGGTGGAAACCAAAATGATCAAAAGAATAAGGGTGTGGGAAAATCATTTACTACTACTAAGATGATGTGGAACCATAAAATAAAGTGGTGACAGGTATTTTACACATTTTTTCAAAATATTCCAATACTCTATTGGAATATAGATCTTCACATTCATTCATTTATGATATATTTTCATGTAATTTGAAAATATCACCACATGAATGTGATATAGAACTTTTTGTAAAAAATATGTGTGGAAGTATTAAACTAACCAATATTTATAGGAATCTTCCTACTATCATTAGTGGGAAATTCTTTCCTGCAAATCTTGTTGATCTTCCCATAGTGGAATTTAAAATCATTTTGGGTATGGATTGGATTTTAGTTTATCATGATAAAATAAATTGTAAATACAATAATGTTTTATTCAATGATTTTATAACTTTGATAACATACCAAGAAGTTGATATATTGATTAAAGATGACAGTGAAAGTTATCTAGATCATGTTGTAGAAAATAAAGAAACAATTTTGATTAGAGACATTCCAGTAGTGAATAACTTCATATATGTTTTTCCTGAAGAATTGCTTGGAATTGTTCCTAATATGGAGGTTGGTTTTTGATGCTAAACCTATTTATAAACCCCCTTATCGAATGGCTGAATTATAATTGGTGGAATTGAAAAAAGTTACTAGAATTGCTTGATAAAGGTTATATTCGACCTAGTACATCACCACGGGGTGATCCTATTTTATTAGTGAAAAAGAAAGATGGTTATATAATTCTTTGTATTGATTATAAAGCCTTAAATAACACCACCATTAAGAAAAAGTATCCATTTCCTTATATTAATGATTTTTTTGATCATCTCCTAACAGATTAGTATTTTTCAAAGATTGATTTGAGGTCCCGGTACCATCAGCTGAAGGTGAAAGAGATTGACATTCCAAAGACAGAATTTTGAATGAGATATGGGTATTATGAGTTTGTAGTTATTACCTTGGGGTTATCTAATACACCTTCTGTATTTATGAATCTCATGAATGAAGTCTTTCATCAATTTTTGGATTATTTTTTGTTTGTGTTTATAAATGATATTTTTATATATTATAAAATCCATAAGGAATGTGAAAGTCACTTAAGTATTGTTTTAAAAACCTTAAAAGAAAAGAAACTATATGAGAATTTTAGTAAGAGTGAATTTTGGTAGCAATAAATTTCATTCCTTGGTCATATTGTTTCTAAAGATAGAATAAATGTTGACCCTTCTAAAACAAAACTTGTTGAAAAGTGACCAAGACCTACCAATATCACACAAATTCGTAGTTTTCATAGATTATAGGGTTATTAACAAAGGTTTTTTGAACAATTTTCTTAGTTATATATCCCACTAACTAAGTTAACACGTAAGGGGGTTATGTAAATTTTGGAAAAATAATGTTATGATTATTTTTAGGAATCGAAAAAAGTATTGGTAAATGCTCCTATTTTGGCCCTACCTTCTAGGAATGGTGAATTTTTTATCTATAATGATGATTCATTTAAAGGACTTGGTTGTTTACCAATGAAGAATGATCAGATTATTACTTATTCTTCACATCAGTTGAAGCCTCATGATTTAAATTTCCCTACACATGATTTGGAATCAGTTGTTGTTTCTTCATTAAAAAATTGGAGGCATCATTTGTATGGAATAAAGTGTGAAATATATATAGATCACAAAATTTTGAAGTATATGTTTACTCAGAAATAATTGAACATAAGATAGATAATATGAGTAGAATTAATCAAGTATTATGATTTCACAATTCATTACTATCTAGGAAAATAAAATAATGTGACCGATGCTTTGAGTCAAAACATCAATGCTATATTAACCGTGCTACATTTGGAATGAGATCCTTTGGGTAATGATTTGATGAATTTTGTCTTAGAAGTTGTTGGTATAAGATATTCCTCTATTTTTTTAGGTGTTAGTGGAATCATATTTATCAGATAGAATTAAGAAAGCATATAAGGAAGAAATTGAGTTGTAGAAAAAGATATAATTTGTTTAGAAGTGTAAGTTACCTGAATTTAACATTTTTAAAGAATGTGTTTTGAAATTTGAATGAGATTATGTGTGCCTTATGATTCAAAGTTGAAGAAATATTTTTTATGTGAAGATCATAGTTCTTTGTTTCCAGTTCATCTGAGCAGTACTAAGATGTATAGAGACCTTCAAGGGTATTACTGATGGGATGGAATAAAAAGAGATATTTCTGAATTTACCCTAAGATGTTTGAATTTTCAATAGGTTAACGTAGAATGAAATTTACTAAAATGGATGCTTCATACCTTTCAATTTACATAGTGGAAATGGGAAAATATATCCATGGATTTCGTTGTAGGATTACCAAATAATTCTTGAGGTAGCAATGTGATATTGGTTATTGTAGATCGATTGACTAAATATGCTCATTTTCTTCATATTCAAGATACTGTCTCTCTAGATCAACTTTATCGATTGTATATTAAAGAGATATTAAGGTTACATAGAGTTCCTCTATCCATTGTATCTAATCATGATCCTAGATTCACTTTTAACTTTCAGAAATACCTTCATAAGTTGTTGGGTATTGAATTAAATTTCAGTATAGCTTTTCATCCTCAATAATATGGGCAGTCAGAACGAACAATTCAGAACTTGGAGGATATGCTACATTCTTTTTCAATGGATTACCAAGGATGTTGGGACCAACATATTTCTTTTCTTGGGGTTTCTTATAATAATATTTTTCATTCCAGTATGCTAATGGAACCATTTGAGGCATTATATGGAAAGCAATGTCGAACTTTAACTTTTTTTGGATGAAGTAGGTGAAAGGAAGTTGATGGGACCAGAATTGGTAGAAGAAATGGAATAAAAAGTTTAGTTGATTCAGAAACACATCAGGATAGTACAGAATAGGCAGAAGAGTTATGCGAATAACCATAGGAAGGATCTTTCATTTGAGGTTGGTGATCATGTCTTTCTCAAAGTTCCTCTATGGAAAATTTAGATGTGTTTTTGGTAAGAAGGGGAAGCTGATCCCATGATTCATTGGACCCTATGAAATCCTTGATAAAGTTGGATCAATTGGATACCGAGTGGCTTTACCTTAGAGTCCATGCTAGGTACAAAATATTTTTCATGTTTCAATGTTAAGAAATCATATTTCAGATCCATATCATGTTTTGAGTTCAGAAGTAGTTCAGTTGGAATAGAATCTTTCTAAAGAGGAAGAGCTAGTCCATATTCTTGATCGTAGAGAGAAAGTGTTACAGAATAAGGAGATTACTCAGGTTAAGGTTTTATGGAAAATACATATGGTTGAAGAGGAAACATGGGAATATGAAAATGATATGAGGGATATATACCCTCACTTATTTTATAAGTAAACAAAATTGCAGGGATGCAACTTCCAAAAGGTGGGAAGGATGTAACATCCTAGGTAATTATAGAATAAGATGTTTTCATATCTATTAATGTTTATGAATACGATATTAATTTTCCTTTAAAGGTGATGTTTTTTCTAATAGAGTACTTGACACACAACAGTGGTTTTATCCAAAATCTTATGTTGCATACAAAACTGAGTAATCCCAAAAAATAATATATTATTAATATTATTATTTTAAATGTTAGTTATCACATAACTATTATATGGGAGAGAATGAACATAACTAACTATATTATGTTTAAAAATATTTATTCAATATTTTTTTTACTTTTATCCAATAAATTTTAGAGGCTTAAAATGAGAATAAATCCAATTTTAGGCATAAAACACTCTAATATTTTTAAAAGGTAGTTTTATCACATTTTGATGAAGAACCCTTTTTAAATATTTTTTTTAATTTTATAAGTTTTTTTTGAAAAAAGAAACTTCTTATTTGTAATTGGGATATAAAAATTTACTTTTGTTTAAATTTTTTTATTTTTCTGATAAAATTCATATTTTAATGAATAGTGATAAATACTGCATTTTAATTCAAAACAACCTTTTCGTCTAATTTTTTTATATAGTTAGATTATAATTTTAATTGGTTTTAAAGTATAATTAAATAAATTTATTGTCATTTAATACCATTTTTTTCATTGTAATCAATTTCACAATGAAAATGGATATAAAAACTATGTGAACTTTTGAACATTTTACTTAAAAAACTCGTTCTCTTATTCCATCAACATGATTAATTTTTAATTAATTCATGCCAATTATATGTTTTGAATTTAGAAAAATGGATTCCATATTGGGAATAATAATGTCCAAATTATGTAATTAGGTGCCTTTTATTTTTGGACATTATGAATAGTAACTTTAGTAATTATTTTTTATTTACCACGGTTAATGGTAAATTGGGTAATTAATAGTACAAATAATATTATAATAATATAAAAATACCCTAACACTTTTAATAATCTTATTGAACGATTTATGGCTGACAACTGGGATTTTGGCCTTTGAAAGCAACTTGTGTGTGATTATGACATTTATAACATTTAATTTAAAGTAAAGGCAAATAAGTCATAAAATTGTCTCTTATTACTAAAACAATTTTAATATGGAATTATATAAGTGATAACTTAGAATATAAATAGTAATTAGAAATATGAAAATATTACCTACATCAGGGTTATTTATTTATAATTTTTAATAAATAAATAATTAAATTTAATTGTGACACAATGATGATGTAATAATTGATTTATTAAAGGAAGAAGAAAATAAAGGATACTAATAATACTAAAATAAATATAATATGAACTAATTGATACCATAATATAATTTTATAGGTTACTATGACATATTATAACTCTATTAAATGATTTTTTTGAAGTTATCTCTGTGTTTGTATTTTATTTAAATTCAATGAAATGAATTGTGTCAAAATTGACACTATTGATATTTTATAAAAATAATATTTTATGAAATTATTTAAAAATAATAAAAATATTTAAAATTTAAAAATTGACTATGATAAAGTATAAAATTTTGTAAAGTATCCATTTAAATTCAATTTACCCAATATAAGTAAAATTTATAGCCTCTTAATATTTAAAATGTTATTACCATAATTAAAATTGAAAGGGAATAATTAAGGGTGAACAGAAAAGATAAGGTTTAAAATAAAATCAATACATGTATAAAAATCATTTTATGAGAATATTTCTAACTATAATCATCATATATTTGAAATAAATTATTTTTATACCATTTTGAATCGAAATTTAATTTATATTAATTTAATAATTTTTATAATTCCAAGGGTGCCCCTCCCCTTTCCTATAAAAAGGCGCCCATTCCTCTCTATTACTCACACTTCCAAAAACTTGGTTCGGACAAGATCTTCCCAAAAAACTTAATATAATCCATTCCCATATTCATTAATCTTTTTTTTTGGAATATCAACCTCTTTATAGGTGTTAAGATGTTATTCAAATGTGATCAACTAAAGGAGAGGTATCATTTTCTTTAATCATTTCTGTTTTATTTCTTCTTCCACTTATTTTAAATATTCATATTCTAAGATGAAATAATAAATACAATATCCTAAATATATTGATATGTAATAATCAAAATATAATCACTTAAATACATCTCCACTTTTATTTAAT
The DNA here is from genome assembly GCA_963277665.1 of Viscum album. Lineage (NCBI taxonomy): Eukaryota > Viridiplantae > Streptophyta > Magnoliopsida > Santalales > Viscaceae > Viscum > Viscum album. Next base: position 1,245,917,774 of record OY728153.1, read on the forward strand.
GGGAAATGAATTAATTTTTTGTACAAACTTGTGAACTATCACCTCCACAAACCGATCTAATTAATTTTACATAACCATCTCTCATGACTAGTTATAATAATGGAATTTATGTTCATATGTGATATTAATGAAATATTAATAATTATAATATAATAATATATCAACTAATTTCTTAATTCTATGCACATAAAAATGATAACGCCGTTCATGTGTACATGTGAACTATCACCTCTACAAAGCGATGTGACTCGTATTTATTCATTATATCACTTTTATGATATATATATAAGTATATTTAAATGATTAATATGATATTATTGATGATATTATCATTATTAAAAGATAAAATAATAGTCACCTTACTTCCATAATGATCAATGAAAAATGAAGACGTTACTCATGCGTACGTACGACTTACCATCTCAATGATAATAACACTGCTCATTTATCATAACCATACTTAATGGTTTGATTTATAAGTATAATTTATTTATAAAAATTATAATAATTTTATAAATATTATTCGATAAATTAAGGACTTATGACCACATAGACAAGTTACATCAAACCATGTTCATTTTCGACTTAGGTATTGAATATCGACAAAACATCCGATATGAACTTAAATAATTATGTAATTTTTATAACATGATAATAAGTGATATAAAATAAATAATAAACTTAAAAAAAGTTCCAAATCAAATATAAATTAACCTAACTTTATTATTCATAAATATAAAGGTTGTACATGATGAATTAGACTCACGGTAAGGGACTTTGTCTCCATATCCATTTATTGAGGTATAATTTGATATTATACACCACTTTATTTTATATGATGTATAATAAAACCCTTTGAATTTTAATTCATTTCATGGTTTTCAATTGGAATATTTTTATATAAATTTACTCTATTTATAAAATGATAAAAATAATGTTTTTTTAATGCATGTGGTGACAATGACCTCTCCACTGTAATAACTGTTATTTGATATCTGTATTCCTCTGTAAGACTTAATGTTTTTAAAAGGAAAAGAAATAAGTTATTCTCTTTTTGGTTTTTTTATATTGAAAATGATTTTTAAAGTGGATCGACTATTTCAATATCTTCAAATAATTTCTTATGTTGATAATTGTAATATTTTATGTATTATGATTATATAATGGTAGTTGGACATTTTATAGGTAGTTATGTGATAAAACAAATATGGTTGGTTACATGATAAACCAATTTTGAGTGGTTCTATAATAAACCATGGATGGGTGGTTACGTTATAACCTCCAATGCATTGGGTATGGAAGTTAGCTATATAACTATTCCATTTGTAAGAGTGATATGTGTGGAAGTAGATAATATGGTTATTCCATTTAAGTATGATAATGTCCCAAGATACCTTTATAGGCTATATTTTTATTTATATGGGTTTTAAGGTAATATTTTTATTACTAAAATGGTAATCAATGAGATTATATTTAGTGAATTGTATTTACTACTTCCTAAAGGTGAAAAGTATTAATTTATGATAAATTATTCATGGTTTATATGATTTCACAAGACTAATAGTTTTACTTATTTGTGTATCCCTTAATTATATTTTTATTCTCACCCTATGTTTTGAAAATTTTTTCATAGTATTTAAAGAATAATAGAGTCAAGGATGGGATCAATACAAATTTATTCTATTTAAACATGAAATGAAACCATTTTTATTTTTGAAATTTTTGTTTTATGAAAAAATAGATAGGGAGTATAAGTGTCTACATTGTAATATTTAAGTTGTTATGTATGAGTTACGAACTAATTATATAAAGCTCTAAACCTGAAAATATCCTCAATTTGAATTAAAGTAAAATCATTGATTTATCTCAAGATCATATAATGTTTTAAGGCTGAGGCCTTATATCATGTATCCACACACACACACACACACCCGGTCATAATATAGAACTCCTATAATGGTCTTATGATCATTCTAACTTTCATCCATGATCAATTTTACCAATACACAAGAACACATACAACCCATGCCACACCAGAAGCATGAATCAAAACCTATTTGATTTAATTTTTTCTTTATTTTTTTCCTTCAAAACCATTATTTTTAAATCCCATGTGGTTTCACTAACATCCCCAAAACCAAGAATGTGAATAAACATAAGAAATTTTAACACTGTTTCAGTAGAGTTTTTTCAATAGGATTTTCATTTAAGTAGATAGAATTCATTTAGAGGCATGATATATTTCACATTCCAAGAAAAAGTGGTAGGAAGGGAAAAAATTCAACTCAAATTTTTTTGACACAAAAATTCATTGGAATATATCATAGATATGACCCCTTAATTTATTTTATATATCAATTACAAATAAAAACTGATCAAAACTCATCTGATCCCATATATCAGAGTATAAAAACACTGAAATAAGGTTTTGTTCAAGAAGAAACAAGAATATCCATGATAAGAAGGGATAACATAGTTATAATATTTTATTTCCATGATAAAAAACTTGAACAATTATCATAATCATAGTATAGATGTTAAATATTGTATAAATGATTTATGGACATGAAATGATTTGATCCCATATATCAGAGTATAGATGTCCATGATGAACTATGCAAGATGCTTTATGGACATGAAATGATTTGATCCAACACTAAAAGGTGATGGGGACACTATAACTACATGTTTTAAGGATGGGATTCAATGTGATATTAAGTCTCAGGTTAATATATTTTAGTTGAAAATGTTTTTAGAAGTGGTAAATCAGGCTCTCATATAAAAGGGAAACTAGAAAGTTACTTTTAGTGGAGGATAGGTGGTTTATTCTAGATTACTAGGAGATAATTCTTACAATATTAGAAAGAATCACTTTGAGAATTTCATCCAAGTTGATATAAAACAGGGTGGCTGGGAAGATGGATCCGTTATATAGAGCAGTAACTGTATATACTGCCACTAGTGTAGTAGATTGGGAAATATTGATAGGCATTATCTCTAAACACCAGTGTAATGATGATCTTGCAGTAAGAAGGGTCACCTGTAGAGTTATTTCATAAACCCTCAGCCTATGGGTAGTGATGGGGGAGCTAGGAAGAATCAATATTCTTAAATGGGATATTTTAACCCATATTGGTCTAGTTAATGGAGTTCTACTAGCTGTGGCAGTCGAGGCAGAGGATGTGGTACTTCTTGGAAAGAGCACCGAAAATTAGTAGAGTAGTGAAACTCATGGTACTCAGACTACAGAACATAGAAGAGGGGAATGATTGTTTCATATAGTTCATCCTACACTTGTGGATAGTGAGGCTAAACCACCGATAGTTAATGGTACTATTTTTTGTCACTTCTACACTTGATAGTGCCTTGTTTCATATAAGATACCCTCATTATTTTATATTTTCACAACTTTTGAATGGTTTGATTCTTGATGGTGGAGTTCCTGAGTGGGTTTATGATAATCTATACACCTTTGGGAGTATAGTCGAGAGACATATTTTTTTGCAGGGGTTGTTCTCTCAAGGTTGGGGAGTATCGTTTTCTATGCAATATTTACCTCCTTAATATGGGAGCCTTTTATTTTCTTTTAGGAATGGACTGGTTGGTAGCATAACAAGACCATATAGATTTTTACCACAGCAAGGTGATGTTTATGTATCTTGAGGGTGGAAATTATATTCATCATGGAGAGTGGGATATAAAGGCGGGTTGTGTAGGGCTAGTTCATCAGCAACTTTAAGAGCTCACCGACCAAATTTCTCATCTTTTTCTAGATGATGGGGGTGTGAAGTAGGATGTATTTCCACCTATAGTGGACTAGTTTCTAGATGTGTTTCTAGAATACTTTTTAAGAGTTCCACCTGAGAGATATGTGTAATTTTATATTTATCTCATGATTGGGGATGATCCAATTTATATTCCACCATACAGAATGGAACCAACAGAGCTTCATGAGATCAAGACTCTGCTAGAAGAGTTGATGTAAAAAGGATTTATCCACCTGAGTATGTCACCTTGGGGTTATCTAGTTTTATTTTCTAATAAGGATGATAAAACTTTACACTTAAGTTTTTATTAATAGAATTTGAACCATATGAAAGTGAAGAACCCATATCATCTTACATGTATCAAAGATCTCTTTGACTAGTTGAGGGGAGCTTGTGTATTCTAAAATATTGAGTTGAGATCATCATATCATCAACCCTGAGTTTGAATTTATGATATATTATGAACTACTCTCAGATATAGGTATGGTTTATATGTGTTCATTGTGAATTTGTTTGGTTTGAAGAATTATATGATAGTGTTTATGGCCTTGATGAACTGAATCTTCCACCTGTACCTGAATCAATTTGTGTTAGTGTTTGTGGATGATATCATGGTGTAATTCACGACTCATAAAGATCATGCCCAATATCTTGAAACCATACTAAGTACACTAATAGAGAATCATCTATATGAATAGATAACTCAGTTTCAATTCTGGATTGATTAGGTACACTTCTTGGGTCACATCATCTCATAGGAAGGTGTGTCAGTGGACCCAGATAAGGTTAAAGTAGTTGTTTCTTGGGAGAAACCCAAGATTTTTTTTGATATCCATATATTTCTAAGATATGAGGGTTATTATCATAGTTTCATGCATGAATTTTCCCACTTGGAAGAACAACTTTCGTGATTGAAAAAGAATGAGATAAAGTTTTAATGTTATGGATCATGTGAGAATGCTTTCTAGGAATTGAAAAAGCCGTAGACTACCGCCCTAATCTTAATCCTACCTGAACCAAGGGAGGAGTATACAGTTTTTTGTGAAACATATGGGATCAGTCTTGGAGTAGTTTTGATGTAGGGAGATGGATTTGTGGAATATGGGTCACTATCATCGATGCCACATGTATAAAATTAACCTATGCATGACCTCGAGTTAGCTGTAGTGGTTTATGATTTAAAGTGTTGACAAAATTATATATTGGGAAAAAAGATTACTATTTATACTGATCAAAATATATTAAGGTATATATTTTCATAGTGATTTTTGAATCTCTAATGGTGAATATGCGTTGATTATATGAATTCATTTTATTTTGAGATCGGATATATTCATAATAAGGGAAACAATGTTACTGATGATTTGAGAAAGAAATATTATATTTAGATAGTTCAGGAGTCTAGTTTTGAGTAGAAGATGATGAATTTGCTGGCAAAGATGCATGTTGGGGTTTGGTAGGTCCAGGAGTAGACGATCATCACATCAGTATCAGTGGAGTCCACACTTATGAGCTAGATCAAAGAGAGGCAGTATTCAGATCTAGAGTGGTTATCCTTGAGGAAAATCCTTGAAGGTGGGGAATCACCTTCAAATTGGACTATAGATGTGAAAGAGATCCTCTATGTCTAGGGCCTTGTATTTATTCCCATGTGTATGTACAAGGATATGATGAATGAGTTTCATGCCTCGAAGTGTGTGGTGCATCTGGGCTTACCCATAATTTATCTTGACCTACTACAATAATATTGGTGTCTAACCATGAAAATGGAAATTACAGGGTTCATAAAATGATTATACACCTATCAAAAAGTTAAGGTCGATCATTAATGACTTGGTGGCTTAATACATCCATTTACCATTCATAAATGGAAGTGGGATGAAATTTCTATGGAATTTGTGGTTGGTCTCCCGAGGACGCCTCAAAAGAGTGATGCTATTTGGGTAGTTGTGGACCGACTAATAAAAGTAGAAAATTTATTTCTTATACGAGAGACTTTCACAGTGGATCAGTTGGGATATTTGTACATTCAGAATATAGTAAATCTACACAGGTTTCCACAGAGTATAGTTTTAGAACATGAATCAGTTTTTACTCTTCATTTCTAGAAAGGCTTGTAGAAAATTCTTGGTATGAAGGTATTTTTGATTATGAATTTTTACCCACAGAAAGAGGGATGGTTAGAGAGTACTATTCATGTACTTGAGGATATGTTATGAGAATGTGTTCTTGACTTTTGTGGGTCTTGTGATAAGCACTTGGAACTCATTTAGTTCACCTATAACAACAGTTATCATGTGACTAATCATGTGGTACTATATAAGGCATGTTATGGTTGAATGTGAAGATCACCTCTTTGTTGAATGGAGGAAGGTGTGTTAGAACTATTGGGATAGAGTCTCATATAGGAGACATTAGAAATGGTTTATATAATTCAGAAATGTATGAATACAAATTAGAGTATGAATAAGTTGTATACTGATATATGTCTTCGACCCTTGAGTTTATAGTGGGTGATCGTGTGTTCCTTCAGGTGTCGCCTAGATTGGGTCATTGTAGGATTTTGAGACAGGTAATATTGGTTGTCATGTTTGTTAGACCTTTTGATGTTGTAGATAGAATATGAATATTAGAATACTGATTTCCTCTTTTACATAGGTATGGGCCGATACATAGTGTTTTTCATGTGTCACAGCTTCAACGGTATCACCTCGAACCTTCTAATGAGATCCATGTGGATAATGTTGATGTTAAGACTGATGCATCCTTTGAGGAGAATCTGATACATGTTTTTGATTAAAGTGAGAAAGTATTGAGGGGAAAGAACATACTTTTAGTTCATGTATTGTGGCAACATAGCCTTGTTTAGGAGGAAAACTAGGAGAGATATATAGATATGCAGGCTCAATGGTCTAATATTTTTACATCATAATCTTAGAGTTTTTTTGGGAGTATAGCTCAAGGATGAGCTATTAAAAGGTGGAGAGATTTCAAGATCCATACCTTTTCTAGGGATTTATAAAGATTGTTTTTAGGTACTCTTTTTACTTATGTTGAGTATATCTTCTTTGGGTTTTACTTTAGGGAGATTTCAGGTGAAATTGGAGTTTTTGGGAGGGTTTTTGGATAGTGTATGGTTGGTGTATGATTTTCCCAAACCATGCACCCTACCCAAAAAATTGCATAATAACAAATTGAGTGGAATCACACAGTTGTTGCATGATTTGTAAAATGTGGAACCCTCATAGTAGAACCAGTACAACCCCTAAGTGAGGCACATGGTTAGGTTCATAGTTTGGAAAAATGTTTTCCCTATCCTAGGAAACCGTGTGTATGGGATTTCATTCTCTAAAAATTAATTTTAAAAATCCCAAACCCCCAAAATTTTACCCTCATTCACCCCACTTCACCTAATAGGCTCTCCTTAATTTTTTGAGGTTTTAGAGATTATTTAAAATCCCTATAAACTATATTCTTGATGAATTAAAGATCTATTTGAAGGATCTGCATCTCTCCCGGTTTTGGTTCTAGATCTCATTCTTCTTAGTGCAATTGAATGGTTCACCTCAATTTGTGGATTTCTGGTTTTGTGAACACATGTCAATGATCTTGAGGTAGGTGGACTATTTATCAATTCTCAAAGTCTTTATTGAAATTTCATGTATGTAATTGTGAAATTAAAATATCCACATTAGTTGATACCATTCTAAATTGAATTGATTAATTGAATTACCATGTAATAAATGAAATGTGTTAAAATTGGGTAAATTGATATTGGAATTAAAAAATTTTGCGATAATGGCCATTGGTTGGAATTGTGATTATGGAATTGATGAATCATGGGGTTATGAAATTGAGAATAACGAGAATTGGGAAATAGATTCTTAATGTAATTGTGAAACGAATAACCATTCATGGTGTGTGCCGATATATTTTAAGTATTGAATTATGATTTTTTCTCTTTTGGTAAATGGAAATTGTGAAAGTTATATTCACCCATGGGGTGTGATGATATGGCTGAAATGAGTTATGGGATATGGATTGTTGCTCTAAATACCCACAAGGTGACAAAATACTGCTCAAGGACCCCAATATATTCATGTATTTATATGCAATCACAGAGTTGTGAGATAGGGATTACAGCTCCAAATACCCACAAGGTGTGAGAATGCCACTAGTCCCCCATGCTAGAATATGAAATAGAATTGAAATGATATGTGAAAACCATAAGATGTGATGTGTGATATACCGTGGTGATGGTTCAGAATCCAGTATGGGATGAAGTAGGTATTTATGGTATGAGTTTCATTGTGAAACCGAGTAATTTATGTGGTTAATTAAAGAATAATTAAATGAGATAACTATTAAATTTATTGTACTTTATTATTTATACAAATGAATACACTATTATAGACTGAATGTTGTTTTATATTCCATTGGTGGTGGACTACTGAGTCATACTCACACCCTACTCGGGATGCCTAATCGGTACCTGAATAGACTTCATGTTTGTAAGACAGGATAAGGGAAAAATCCCTATATTAGATGAATGAGTTGGGATGGAGCATGGATGAGGGAACCAGACTTGGTGGCAGGACCCTCTTGGGATTTTTGGTGTGTCTTTATTTTGAAATTACATTTAGACACTTGAAACATATATGGCATGACATATCTAATATTTTGGGTCTGGATATTATATTCCTATTTTTGGTCGTCATGTGATACTGGTATTATTTTGGATGTGGTTATTATCATGTGGTTATTGTTTATTTATTTCATTTGTTGGGTTTGATATAGAGGTTATAGTATACCCATGTTATATATTTAACCCTCACTACAAGTCAGTAGCCTTTGACTATAGGGAAGTACACCCGAGGTCTTGTGACCATCTAGTTTGGGGCATTGGTGTGTGGAAGTTGGGTCAAGACCTCACAACTTCCAATATATTAAGGGATATATTCCAAGCCAATGATATCATGAGCAACCTAATATATTTCCTATCCTCCAATTCCCATTATATGTTTTCCCTTGTCTCCAATTTAATCCTAGCCAATAGAACTTCTAAATCTATCAGAATGAGATAGTATTCCATTTACATTCTATAGAACCTACAATCCAATCCATCAAATAAATCTATCAGGACCATATATTATTCCAATTCCATATCTTTCAAAACCAGTAAAATCCTAATAAATTGAAAAAAACATATAAGGTAAGATATGATAATGATTAATGAGTTTTATACTAAGTTTGAATTGAAGATTCCTAATCCATAATCTTTGATACCACTTTTTGGGGCAAGACACCATCAATCTACTAGAATATACATTGCTTGAATCTTCAGGTGTAGTAAAAAAAAGAACTTCCTAGACTAAAATTTACCACCTTGAAATTTAGTACATTGAAAGAGAAAAATAAAAACCTCAGCCTACTCACTACATGTTGGGAAAAAATCCCTCAAGGCATCATAGAAGCATTTTTGAGATGATTGTGTTTGTTGACAAAGCAGACCATGGTGTATGAGTTTGTTGACAAAGGGGGATTAAATGGTAATTTTTTGGGTTCAAGGGATGCTTCCAACAATCCATGATTGATTGAAGAACCTCGACAAAGGAATGGACGATCTGGATGCAATACAAAAAAGATCAGATATAAGGCCGCGCCGTTTTCCAGTGTTTGCCAAATTTTTGGGCCTCAAAATCTGAAAATGGAGAGATGTGTTATTGGCAAAGGGAGGAGCCTGAAAAATCAGAGAGGTGCACAAAAAATAATGTGGGGCATGAAAAATTAGCGTGGTGTGCGAAAAATCAGCGGGATGCGTGAAATATCTGCGTGTTGCATGAAATACCGGATTGATATTTTTCACGCAAGAGGTGTTTGGAGATCAAAATCTTGAAAATTGGAAAAGGCCTGAGGTGCGCGAAATATTGGAGCAGTGCGCGAAAATTGGTGTTGCACGGAAGATGTGTTTTACGCGCTCAATAAGGCTTACATGCGGAATGAGGGTTTTTTTTGCACAGGGGTCGATTTTGCCTATAAATATGAAGTGGCCCCATCATTAATGTTGTTTAAGACTTAGAGAATACCCGATAAGTGGTGCGTGCAATTTAAGTCCAAAAGGGGGTTGCGCGTAAACATTAAGTTTGCACGTAAAGTCAGGTGTTGTGTGCAAAACAGTTGTTGTGCGAAAAGTGGATTTCACGCAAGGCAGGGAAATTACATGGAATGTAGTTTTGAGGATGCACGTAAAATTTTGAGGTTGCACATAAAAGAGAAGTTTCACGAAAATTGTATTTCGCGCAAGGAAAGGGAATTACAGATAAGGTGACGTAAGGGCTGCATGTAAGACTTTGGGGTTGCCTGGTACACCCGGTGCAAAGAGAGATGCATCTGTGGGTGAAAGTTGGACATCAACAGAGCATCTACCAATAGTTAAGGATGCAAATTTCATTAGTGATAATGAAGATACCTACAGGTCTATAAACTATGAGTGTATCCTTTACAGAGCAGTGAACAAAGGAAGAGGAATAATGTGATCCTCTCCACCGGCAGTGATCTAGAGAGAGAGAAACAGGGAGTGACCCTTGGGAAAGCAGTGAGTTGATCCTAAACCTTGTAAAGGCAGTGAGCCTGGGAATAGAACTGATCTATCCCGAAGATTGTAAACATTATTGGTAGTGAGCCTTAGTGGATTTGGTACAATGGAACATCACCGTTGTGTGCTCCTTAGACGTACCCTAGTGAGGGTGAACCAAGTAAAAATCTATGTGTCTGCATGCTTTCTTCTTTGCATTGCATTAAAAGCATCATCATCCAATAAAGAAGAAAAAGAAGTGATCATAATTCACACACAAGTGCAAATAAAGTGACCCTTGTAATAAAGAGGTCAAGATCCATTAGGGAAAGAAGAATTTTGAAAAAGAATATTTATACCCTAATTCACCCCTCTCTCAGGGTATATAAGCCCCTATTAGTCCTAACAATGGGTATCAGAGAGAAGGTTTATTTTATCATATTTGTTTGCACTGACTTGGTTCAGTTGATCTGTGTGGTTAGAGATTCAGTCTACTCTTATCTTAGTGTGTCATGGAAAAGGGAAAAACATCAAAGAAGAATTAGAAGTCAGGTGATATCCCTCAGTGTGGAAGTGTTTATGGAAAAAGTGTGATTCAACTAAAAGAATCAAACAGATTACTAAAGTAAGGCCTAGATGAATCTGATATAGAAAATATTGATTCCCTCAATCATTATGTAGGAACGAGTGAAGTATTTTAACTTCAAAGTGATACCGAAACAACTGATGATGAAGAAGTTTCAAGAAGAAGGTCACTAGTAGATGTTGTCAACATGACAAAGAAATTTGATCAGAAATTGGATGAAGTAAAATATAAAGACATCCGGATCCAAGTATTGGAAATTGAGGTCAACAAGATAAGAGGATTGAATCAAAGGCTTATTGATGTAGCTATAAACCTAAGGGAGAAGAATGATTCCCAATATGAAGTTTAGAATCTGAAATCCAAAAATGATGATCTAGATACACAGTTGTCTGAAAAAGTTCAGAAGAATCAAAGACTACAAGAAGAGAATGTATCCATATCTGAATCAGTTTCTCAGAAAAAATTGAATGTAAAGAAGAAAAGTGACATGGTAGAAAATCTCACACGGGAACTAGAAGATGTGTTGAGTAGCGGGAAGAATCTCAGAAAAGAACTCAATTATCAACTTGAATAAAGAGATAATAATATTCAAAAGTTGTAAGAAGAGCTAGAATCAGTGAATAAGGAAGTGGAGAAATCCAATGCTAGAGGAAAGCCTAAAATGAAGGATGCCTTGCACTTACTATTTGATTATCCTTCAACAAGTGATGATAAAATGAAGAATAAATATTTTATTTATGAATAGAAACAACATCTATTTTTTTAGCTCAAAGTCCATATAGTTTGGGGAAAACTGGTATTGGATTTGATGAATCCCCTGCTGTTCATGAAAGAAAGAGAGCTGTGAATAGTCCTAAAAATGGAGAAAATCTTGTAGGTGCTGGAGAAAGGCCTAAGAGTCCAGTTACAAGACATGGTAATGAAATGTACTATTTCTGAGGGATTCATGGCCACACATCAAGATTCTGTTCAGAGGCTCAGGAATATATTTTGGGCTGTGAAGACAGAAACTATAATAAATCTGAGAATAAGAAGAAGCATCATGAGAAATCAGAGAGAAGAGTCTCTCCGAGGAAAAAATTCATCAGATACTATTTCTGTGGAAGAATGGGACACATTATGAGTATGTTTTAGGAAGCTCAGGAGCTCAATATCAGAGGAAGAACTCAATATGCATCAACATCTCGGCTGAGAGATAACAAAATGAGGTATGCCTTTGATAAAAAATGTTTTATATGTTCTGATCATGGGAATTTGGCAAGAAAATGCCACAAGAAGAAATCAGGAAAAGGAAAAGAGACTCAAAAAGATATTCTCAACTCCAGTGGTGTATAATGAGAAATCATGCAATGCGAGACAAAGTGTTAAGTTGAATAATAGTCTTATAGCCTCAGGGGAATCACATGGAGCTGAAAGAAAGGTGTATTAGTCATATCCTCTATCATACTCACAACCGCTCTCTAAGAAATAACATGAACAAATATGGAGTAAAAAAGGGAGGAAATACTATAGATTTGAGTAAGAATAACGTACGATCAATGGAGGACTCACAACCAGTTCAAAAGAGTGTGGATACTCAAATATCTGATAAAAGAAAGATGAATAAATAATGCATTGAAAAATTCGCATGTCGTGTTCTGTAGCGAGAAGTGGAGGAAAGAAAAAGAACCCTATAATGGGGGAAGAAGAAGGGGATGATGCCAAACAGAGAGATTCCTACCTAGATATGGAATCAAGGGAAGTGGAATATTGGTGGTACATCAAAGAAGAAAGTGTGTACTAGTGGTTTTAAACCCCAAATGGTGAGAAAGGCCAAGACTGCAGAATCTACATATCATAAAAAGGATCATCATGTGGGTAATGAATGCTTAGTCAGATTTACAGAGTAGTTGAAGTTGGAAAGGCAGCTAGAAGAAAAAAGGAAGGAGTGTGATACTCTCCAAGAAAGAATCAATGGGTTGACCCATCAGGATCAACCACAATCCCCACCTTGAGGATTCTAGAAAATACCCCTCTCCCTATGTATATAAATGTTAATAACTGATGATTCAAGTGTTTCAGGTTTTAGGGAGATACGATCCAAGGGGAAGTGGAATCTAAAGATGCAAAGTGGAGAAGTGATCTGCTTCAGAAATTTAATTGACTCAAATCTGGTATCAAAGTTGAAGAAGGAAGGGAGAAATAGAGAACAATAGGAAGTGATTGTGTTATTAACTTTATCTCTTATTTCCTACACCGAGTTTCAACTTAGTAGGATTATAGATTCAGATAATTCATCAATACGGAGTGCCAGATGAGAATAAATGATGTAGGAGAAGAAGAATGGTCATGGGTCTAAACAGTGGGCCTAACCCTAGGAAGTGTTGCATAACATAAGGGGGAGCATTCAATAACAAAATCAGATGCAAGATCCATCAACAAAATAATTGGATGAATCAGATCAGGTGATGTCTATCGAGGGAAGACATATTGAGGGAGAAGCAGCAATAATCATACATCACATGATTATCTATTTTGTTCTAACAATGTGGTATCAACTAACTATTTTCAGGATACCAAGAAGCTGCGAGAGAGTATCAACAATGTTTCAACAAGAATATCAGAAAAGTAGTTAAATGAAATGATGTCACTGAACAATGACATAGTGACAAGTTTTCTGTTGAAAGTGAGGAAGTGTTAAGAGACTCAATAAGAGCATAAGTGACTAATACAAATTCAGAAAAGAATCAGACATGTGAAATTGTTTCGAGGCCAGCAGACAAGAACGTCATCGGGACTAAATTGGTCTTTCACAACAAGATGAATGAATATGGAACAATTATTTGAAACAAATAATGACTAGTGTTCAAATGATATTCCCAAATAGTGGGTATTTATGTTGATGAGACATTTGCACAGGTTGCAAGGCGAGAGACAATCAGATTATTTTTAGCCATAGTAGTGCAAAGAAAGTTCAAAGTGTTCCAGATGGACGTCAAATTTGAATTCTTGAATGGAGTTCTGGAGGAGGAAGTGTATATTGAGAAGCCAGATGGTTTTCTCATTCATGAGGATTAGAACAAAGTTTACAGGTTGAAGAAGACATTGTATGAGCTGAAACAAGCACCAAGAGCATGGTACTCAAGGCTTGATCAGTACTTGAAGAAGCTTGGTTTCCAGCGTGGGGGAGTTGATTACAATATTTATTTCAACAACGATAGTAATAAAAGGATGATGGTGTTGGTTTATGTCGATGACATAATATTTGGCGGATCAGATGAAGCTCAGTGCAGACAGCTTTCCGATTTCATGAAAACTGAGTTTGAAATGTCCATGATTGGAGAGAAAATGTTTTTCCTTAGTTTACAGGTGACACAAGGAAGTAATGGAACTTTCATTTCTCAATAAAAATATTCCAAGGAGGTTCTAAGAATGTTTGTAATGGAAAATTCGAAGGAAATTAAGACTCCAGTTGCTACCCGGATGAAACTATCCAAAGATGAGGATGGCGAGGTAGTTAATATCACAAAATACAAGCAAATTATTGAGAGCTTGCTGTACTTGACCGCAATAAGTCCTGTAATTGTTTTCACCACATGCTAAGAAGTGAGATATCAGAGTAATCCCAAGGAAATCCACATGCTTGCAGTGAAAAGAATACTTCGATATATCAAAGGCACCGTGGATTTCAGTCTGATGTATAATGACAAATCTCAATCAGTGTTATTGGGTTACACAGATACAGATTGGGCCAGATCAGTAGATGACATAAAATCAATGTTTGGAGGTGCATTATATCTTAGTGTATTGTCTATTTCTTGGATAAGCAAGAAGCAAGATTGCATTTCATTGAGCACTGCGGAAGCTAAGTATATTGCGGCCACTCAAGCATGCACACAATTATTGTGGATGAATCCGCAGCTTGAAGATATGGGAGTTGATGTGAAGTCTCCGATCAGAATCCAGTGTGATAACTCAAGTGCTATAAATCTTAGAAAAAATCCCATAGATCACTCAAGGACAAATCACATTGAGATAAAGTATCATTTTTATAACGACCCATACTTTACATACATTGTTAATACTTCAAAATTGAAGCACACTTATTACAACATATGACAAAACCACAAAGGACCATATAGGTATAGTGTCTTTAGAAACTGGGAAACATAAACAACTGGTTCATAAATCTTCTACAATGTCTCCCATTTATTTCATCATATCTAGGTTCCCTTTTAGCATATTCTACTTAATATCCATCTTCCTGACCTGGGGAAAAGAAAACATACAAAAAAGGGTGATCTCAAATGCTCCGCAAGGGAAAATAAAGGAAATAAAAATCATATCATATCTTTTTGAAAATCATAACCTGCAAAAGTGATCATAATATCTTAACATGGAATAAATCATAGAAGTGAAAATGAGATCCTCATAATCATAACATAAAACTTGAAACTTTGTGGCATGCACACATAATCATGGAAAATCATTTCTTGTTAGTCATGACTCATTGCCAAGACTATCTTAGCGGACAAAGTCCATTTCTGAACCGAGTTCACTCCTCGTTTCAGTCCTGTATCACTGAACCGAAATAACCTTCCATTCCAGCAATGTCTATCTCATGAGATATAAATCTTTACCCAATGCATTGGAGGGATATATAGGTCCCACCCATCTTATAATGAATCCTTTCTTATGTGTTCCACATAATCACAAATCATACATCATCGCATAACACATGTAAAAATGGGATTCTTGAAACATCATGACATCATAAAACAAATCATATAAGGTAAATGACTTCATAAAAATAATTCCCTCAAAACATAATCAAATCAATGTAATAATAAGGATAAAAACAGAACCCTTTATTATCTTATATGGAAAATAATTTTGATAAAACACTTGAACTCCATTCTTGAGGAAAATATCCTTTCTTCTTCAAAAACATTTTTCCTTTCTTGACATGTTATACAACTTTAAACTAAAAGAAGTTGATTAAAAATAAACTTGAAAACTTGTAAAAGAAGCTTCTTGGAAATAATGTTTTAAAAATCCATTCATGCCGTATAATTAAAAAAAACATTCTTCGTACTTTTGTCGGAAAAGTCAAAAAAGTACCTCGTACAAAAAAACGACAAAAGATTCCTTTCATATTCTTTACTAAAAACTCACCGAAGGGTAAAATTGGATTTAAACTATTGTAAGTGGATGGAAAAAATATTAAATATTGAGGGAACATGGATGTGGATGATAAAATACACCCCAGTAAATACCAAAGTATAAACAATCTCGGATAAAAATGAGATTGTGATATTTTCCCTTACCTTAGGTACGATTTTCATTGTACGTGTCCGAAGCTCCTGTATAATGGTTTAAATAATGTTATTGACTTATTCCAGAATCATACATATTGATATGATATCATATATGGTCATATTCTTATCTTCTTATTAGTAATATTTCATTGTTACTTGTTACTCGGGTCTTTATTGCCTTTTGTTCTTATGCGTGTTTTGCCGAATAAATTCTTATTATTCTTTTAAGGTTATAGATAACTTATATACAGAATGGTATTAGTGTAACATATATCATATTTATTCATTCAATTCATTTATATAATTACTATGTAATGATGATCATGTAGAACGAGCCGCATCACATCGTGGAGACGGTATTCCGTACGTACGCACGAGCGATGATATTGTTCCCATGATCGTGGAATTGTATTTAAGTGAATTTATACTATTTCAGTATCAATATCACTTTATAATAATCATATATAGTTACTCATTACACCATTATACCCATCCTTGTAAGGTGATGGTGGAAAATAGATTACACCACGGTGTGGAGACGGTATTCCGTACGTACGCACGCGCGTTGATTTCATTTTTCCGTAGGATGGATAGAAGGTGAATTAGGGTTGTTTCATATTTATAATAACATATCAGTATGTAATTAATACTGATGTTATTACTTTATCATGAAACAACTAAAGAAGAAGAAGTTTGAAGAAGAAAGAAATTGAAAAGATCGGTAATGGATATTACCTCTTCTTTGAAACGCCTCTTTGAATCCTCCACTTAGGGAACTAAGATTGGTCTTTGAAGAAGACCAGGACCTCTAGGATTATTCTAGGGAAGTGGAGAAGAGATTTTTTCTGGGGTTGGCCGAGCTTGAGTGCTCAAATTGGGGTGAGGAGGAGGGGGAGGAGGTGCCCTTTTATAAGGGAGGAGAGGGGCACCTTAGGAATATCTCAAAATATTATTTTATATTAAAGTAAAAATCAGTTTATAATGGTTCCAAAGGGTCTTATTTAGAAGGTAAAGTTGGGATGGGTCGAAATCCTATCAACCAATAGGATTTAGACATGTTTAGGTTATTATTTTAACCTTATCAATTAGATATAACTCTATGTTAAATAATATAACTTTTACCGTGACTTTTTGTTTTCTTACACTATATGGTTAATACACTTACTATAACATGCCAAAAGAACCCCAAGTTGTTTATTATTAATATATATATCCTTATCTAAGTCATTTGGCCGAAACTTAGATTTTTAGGAATAAAATAACAATTAATAATATAATATTTGATTTAAAAACTATTTTGTGTCAATTTTGACACTATTTGATATATGATTTTTGTGAAAGTCATAACAGAATTATATGTTCAAAACAAGTTTATTAAATCAACACTAATATATAATAATAACCTAGAAAATTAGTGTAATTAATAAAAAGTCTCAAATTACATTTATTTGAGCATTTATAACATCAATTATGTTAACATTTGCTTAAAAGGGTAATTACTGCATCATCGTTGTGTCATAAATAAATTAATTTATTTAAAGTCTAAAAATTATAAATAAAATATCATTATGTAGGAAATATTTGTATCTTTCTAATGAATATTTATAGTCGAATTTATCTTATGTATAACCCCATATTAAAAATGTTTTAGTTATTAAACTTTGATTTTAACTATTTTAACTATTCCTTAAATAAAATAATATTAAATGTCATAATCTAATCCAAGTGGACCTAAATGGTCATATTATATTCATAAGGTTGTTTTTGGTCGAATTACACTTATCCAATAGAATTAGGACATGTGTTAGGGTAATAGTAATATCATATTTAACCTTAGTTACCCTATTTACTATTAACCGCGGTAAAAAAAGTAAAAAGTTACTATTCACCAAAAAATTATTTTTATCTCATTGAACCACATTTTACTTACTGATATCAACCGTGTCTGTCAGATTTTCTAAATTCCATTCACAGAAGCGGTAAAATTAAGTTTTATGCAAAATTCAGTTTTTAACCTACCACTTAGTGGTTTCACTATTCATCAAAAATTGAAAGTTTTCAGAAAAATACCAAAATTTCACCCTAGGCTAATTTCGGTATTCCGAATCCAAAAATGAATTCCATTTTGAAAAATAAAATTTATAAAATTTCAAAAAGTAGTTATTACTATTCATAACGGCTAGTTTTAATAATATTTTAATAGCATATCGTTTTTTAGTGAAACTCGGTATTGCGTACAACACAAGCTATCAAGGAAGGTCGCGATTGCGTGTAAAACAAGCCAAGCAAGTGTTGTGTAGAAAAAGATTCCTTTGATGATTTATATAACATAAAAGTCTCGGGTGTTACATTCTACCCCCCTTAAAATGAATTTCACCCTCGAAATTCGTCACTTTGTAACAAACAAATGAGGATACTTCTCCCTCATCATATACTGAAGCTCCCAAGTAGCTTCTTCTAATTGGTGGTTCCTCCATAAAACTTTCACCAAGCGAGTGGTCTTGTTTCGTAGGACTTTTTCGCTACGATCCAGAATCTCTATCGGCTGTTCTTCATAAGAAAGATCTTGCTCCAGCGGTACAACTTCTGAGCTGAGTACATGTTAAGGATCAGGTATGTACTTTCTCAGGAGAGATACATGGAACACATCGTGAACTTGAGAGAGATTCGGTGGAAGTGCCAATCGGTAAGCTACCTTCCCAACACGATCCAGTATTTCGAAAGGACCGATATATCTAGGTCTCAACTTCCCCTTCTTTTCAAATCTCATAACCCTCCTCTAGGGAGATATTCGTAAGAACACTTTATCACCCACTTAAAACTCTAGGTCTTTTCTTTGGTTGTCGGCATAAATTTTCTGTCGACTCTGAGCTGCTCTTATGTGTTGTTGAATAGATCTGACCTTTTCTTCCATTTCATCAATGAGATCAGGTCCTAATAGCTTTCTTTCCCCAACTTCATCCCAGCAAGTTGGAGTCCTGCATTTCTTTCCATAGAGAGCTTCATAAGGAGCCATCTGAATACTGGAGTGAAAGCTATTATTATAAGAAAATTCCACCAAAGGTAGGTGTTGATCCCAACCACCTTTGAAATCCATAGAGCAAGATCTCAACATATCTTCTAGAGTTTGAATTGTTCTCTCAGACTGATCGTCTGTCTGAGGATGATAAGCAGTGCTGAAACTCAACTCTGTATCCAGAGTATGCTGAAGACTTCGCCAGAACTTCGAGGTAAATCTCGGATCCCGATCAGAGATAATAGAATGTGGTACTCCATCCAATCTTACCACTTCCTTTACATATATCCTGGCAAGCTGATCCAGAGAGAAATCCTCTCTAATAGCAATGAAATGTGCAGACTTTGTAAGACGATCAACTATGACCCAAATAGCATTATTGCCTTTGGATGTTTTAGGAAGTCCTGTGACAAAGTCCATAGTGATGTTTTCCCATTTCCATTCAGGTATGGGTAATGTTTGTAACATCCCCTTAGACTTCTATCTCTCAGCTTTAACTTGTTGACAAACCAAGCATCGAGAGACATATTCAGCAACATCTCTTTTCATGCCATCCCACCAGAAGTACTCTTTCAGGTCCCTATACATCTTCGTGCTTCTAGGATGAATAGATAATGAAGAACTATGAGCTTCATCCAGCAGTTCCTTCTTTAATTCGGGGATGGGAGGAACACAAACCCGATTCCTGAACTTTATTATCCCATCACAATCAAGGTTGAATTCAGGAACATTTCTCACCTTCTTTTGTAACTCGACATCTTCTTTATGTGCCTCTTTAATCTTCACATGTATAGATGGTTGAACATTCATTTGAGAAAGATAAGATTTTTCCCCTTCCATTATAATTCCAAGATCCATCCTTTGTAAATCCATAAATATTGGATCTTTTGTGATCCTCATCATGGATAAACTAGCATGGTCTTGTCGACTTAATGCATCTGCCACCTTGTTTTCTTTCCCAGGGTGGTAATGGATTGAGCAGTCATAATCCTTAATCAGCTCCAACCATCTTCTTTGACGCATATTCAGCTCATTTTGTGTGAAAATATTCTTTAAACTTTTATGATCAGTATAAATATCACACCTTTCACCATAAAGGTAATGCCTCCAAATCTTTAATGCAAAGATTACTGCAGCTAACTCCAAATCATGTGTTGGGTAATTTTGCTCATGGATTTTCAACTGTCGTGAGGCATAAGCTATCACCATATCATTTTGCATAAGAACACACCCCAATCCCTTCTTGGATGCATCACTGTAGATCACAAACCTTTCTCCACTACAAGGCAGTGTGAGCACAGGTGCACTGGATAAACTTCTTTTCAATTCCTTGAAATTCTCTTCACATTCCTCCGTCCAGACAAACTTAACTCCTTTCCGAGTCAATTTGGTGAGGGGATTAGATAATCGTGAAAAATCTTTCACAAAACGTCGATAATATCCAGCCAAACCAAGAAAACTTCGGATCTCAGTTACTGTTGTTGGTCTCGACCATATTTTGATAACCTCTGTTTTTGCGGGATCCACAGGTATCCCCTCTTTTGAGATTATGTGATCCAAAAATGCAACTTTTTGAAGCCAAAATTCACACTTGGTAAATTTGGCATAAAGCTTCTCCTTTCTCAGGGTCTTCAATATAATTCTCAAGTGATCTTCATGTTCTTCCTTGCTCTTTGAATAGACAAGAATATCATCTATAAAGACTACCACAAATTGATCAAGATAGTCTCTAAAGACTCTATTCATCAGATCCATGAAGATAGCAGGGGCATTAGTAAGACCAAATGGCATCACTATAAATTCATAGTGTCCATACCTTGTACGGAAAGCCGTCTTTGGTATATCCTCCCTTTTTACCCTTAATTGATGATACCCTAAACGAAGATCAATCTTGGAAAAGTATTGAGCTCCACGTAGTTGGTCAAATAAGTCATCAATGCGTGGGAGAGGATATTTGTTCTTGATAGTGATCTTGTTAAGTTCTCGATAATCAATGCAGAGTCTCATTGATCCATCTTTATTCTTAACAAATAGAACAGGTGCTCCCTAAGGTGACACACTAGGGCGTATGAATCCCTTATCAAGATTCTCTTGGAGTTTCTTCTTCAATTCCTACAACTCAATTGGGGCCATTCTATAAGGTGTCTTTGAAATAGGCAAAGCACCCGGTACGAGTTCTATTGAAAAATCAACTTCACGATTTGGTTGAAGACCCGGTAATTCCTCTGGAAAGACATCATCAAACTCTCGTACAATGGGAATGTTCTTAATCGTGAGTTTCTCACCAACAATTTGAGATAAATAACCTTCATTTAGTGGAATCAAGACCCATAAGATGGAATAAATTTCCACTGGAAGGTTATGTTCATCCTTGCATTGATAGACGATCATAGATTGATCTGGAATATGAAATGTGACTTTCATTCTTTGGCAATTGATATGAGCTCCGTATAAACAAAGCCAATCCATGCCAAGAATCACATCGAATTCCACTAAAGGAAGGATCACAAGATTTGCAGGAAGCACTTTCCCACAAACGTCAATTGGAGAAGAATTATAAACTTTTTATGCAATTGATGTGCCATTAGGTGTTGTCACAGCTAACTCAATATCTAATTGTTGAGGTAATACGGTGATACCCTTAGAAAATTCTTCATAATTAAAAGAGTGGGTGGATCCAGAATCAAATAAAACATTTTCTACTTTAGAGTGGATGGTAAGTTTACCTTTCACCACTTCGTTATCGTACTCCACATCGCTGATAGAAATTTCATGTGACTTTCCTTTGTCTTTAGCCTTAAGAGTTTGTTGACGTCGACCATCATCATCAATCCTTGGATTTGGGCATTGATTGGCATAATTCCCCATCTCCTTGCACTTGAAACATTGAAGTGTAGTAGGTTCATTATGTGTATCCCTTCCTTTGTTTGCATCATTAGACATCTTCTTCCCATTACCATGGCATTCAAATGCCCGATGACCTTCCTTTCCACATTTGAAACATTTACTTGTCCCTTTAAGACAACTCCCTCCATGTTTCTTTCCACACTTTGAGCATAAGGGAAAGCTCATCTTCTTTTCAGTGTGCTCTTTAGATTTTCCTTTGAATTCAAATTTCCTCTTCTTATCAAACCCATATGACTGATGGGTTAATCCAATCTCCATCTCAACTTTGAGAGCACATCGAACGATTTCCTCGTAGCTATTGAAGTCCCTTATGGCTAACGCCTTTCGAAGACTTGGTTTTAAGCCACTAAAGAATCGATCGATCTTACCCTCAGGTTGGATAATAATACCAGAAGCGTACCTTGCAAGTCTTGTAAAATTTGCTTCATAGGTACCAACAGATTCATCATCCTTTTGATTCATTTCAAGAAACTCTTTCTCCATCTTTGTTCGGAGAATACGAGGGAAGTACTTATTGAAAAATAAGTTCTTGAACTCGTCCCTTTCCATGGACTCAATTTCATCCCTTTTCCTCGTATTCTTAATAAGATTCCACCATTGATCAGCATCTCCTTCCAAACGATACACTGCTAGGATGACTTTATCATGTTCAGAACATTGAAGAACTGAAAATATCTTTTCAGTAGTACTAATCCATTGTTCAGCAACTAATAGATCAGTAGACCCACTGAAAGAAGGTGGACGCTGCCTCATGAAGGATTCAACAGAATGTTGCTCCTTCCTTTGCTCGTTTGGAAATCCTGCATGATTCATAGCTTGAGAAAGTTGTGTGAGCATGGCTACAAGATTTTTCATTCCAGCTCCTATATCGTTTGGTTGCTCAGGGGGACAATCATTGCATTGCCCATCGCATTCCGCATTAACACGGTTCCTTTGGGTTCCAGCCATTGACTAAAACCAAGAAGAATAGTGTGAGCAACACTAATTATAATAGGAAAACCACATAATTCAAGAATAAAATTTTCACGCTTAAGGTCTTATCCTAGGTTATTCATGGCCATTTCTAAAACACTAAGATTGTGGTCTATTCTTAGACTTATCCTTAGGGTTCTTACTAAGGCTTTCATATCCTAGTTTCCAAAGGTTGACTATACCTTTCCTCTGATACCAACTATAACGACCCATACCTTACATACATTGTTAATACTTCAAAATTGAAGCACACTTATTACAACATATGACAAAACCACAAAGGACCGTATAGGTATAGTGTCTTTAGAAACTGGGAAACATAAACAACTGGTTCATAAATCTTCAACAGTGTCTCCCATTTATTTCATCATATATAGGGTCCCTTTTAGCATATTCTACTTAATATCCATCTTCCTGACCCGGGGAAAAGAAAACATACAAAAAAGGGTGAGCTCAAATGCTCAGCAAGGTCAAATAAAGGAAATAAAAATCATATCATATCTTTTTGAAAATCATAACCTGCAAAAGAGATCATAATATCTTAACATGGAATAAATCATAGAAGTGAAAATGAGATCCCCATAATCATAACATAAAACTTGAAACTTTGTGGCATGCACACATAATCATGGAAAATCATTTCTTATTAGTCATGACTCATTTCCAAGACTATCTTAGCGGACAAAGTCCATTTCTGAACCGAGTTCACTCCTCGTTTCAGTCCTATATCACTGAACTGAAATAACCTTCCGTTCCAGCCATGTCTATCTCATGAGATATAAATCTTTACCCAATGCATTGGAGGGAGATATAGGTCCCACCCATCTTATAATGAATCCTTTCTTATGTGTGCCACATAATCATAAATCATACATCATCGCATAACACATGTAAAAATGGGATTCTTGAAACATCATGACATCATAAAAAAAATAATATAAGGTAAATGACGTCATAAAAATAATTCCCTCAAAACATAATCAAATCAATGTAATAATAGGGATAAAAACAGAACCCTTTATTATCTTAGATGGAAAATAATTTTGATAAAACACTTGAACTCCATTCTTGAGGAAATTATCCTTTCTTCTTCAAAAACATTTTTCCTTTCTTAACATGTCATAAAACTTTAAACTAAAAGAAGTTGATTAAAAATAAACTTGAAAACTTGTAAAGTAAGCTTCTTGGAAATAATGTTTTAAAAATCCATTCATGCCGTATAAGTTAAAAAAAACATTCTTCATACTTTTTTCGGAAAAGTCAAAAAAGTACCTCGTACGAAAAAACGACAAAAGATTCCTTTCACATTCTTTACTAAAAACTCACCGAAGGGTAAAATTGGATTTATACTATTGTAAGTGGATGGAAACAATATTACATATTGAGGGAACATGTATGTGGATGATAAAATACACCCCAGTAAATACCAAAGTATAAACAATCTCGGATAAAAATGAGATTGTAATATTTTCCCTTACCTTAGGTCCGATTTGCTTTGTACGTGTCCGAATCTCCTTTATAATGGTTTAAATAATGTTATTGACTTATTTCAGAATCATAAATATTTATATGATATCATATATGGTCATATTCTTAGCTTATTATTAGTAATATTTCATTGTTACTTGTTACTCGGGTCTTTATTGCCTTTTGTTCTTAAGCGTGTTTTGCCAAATAAATTCTTATTCTTCTTTTAAGGTTATAGATACCTTATATCCAGAATGGTATTAGTGTAACATATATCATATTTATTCATTCAATTCATTTATATAATTACTATGTAATGATGATCATGTAGAACGAGTCGCATCACATCGTGGAGACGGTATTCCGTACGTACGCACGAGCGATGATATTGTTCCCATGATCGTGGAATTGTATTTAAGTGAATTTATACTATTTCAGTATCAATATAACTTTATAATAATCATATATAGTTACTCATTACACCATTATACCCATCCTTGTAAGGTGATGGTGGAAAATAGATTACACCACGGCGTGGAGACGGTATTCCGTACGTACGCACGCGCGGTGATTTCATTTTTCTGTAGGATGGATAGAAGGTGAATTAGGGTTGTTTCATATTTATAATAACATATCAGTATGTAAGTAATACTGATGTTATTACTTTATCATGAAACAACTAAAGAAGAAGAAGTTTGAAGAAGAAAGAAATTGAAAAGATCGGTAATGGATATTACCTCTTCTTTGAAACGCCTCTTTGAATCCTCCACTTAGGGAACTAAGATTGGTCTTTGAAGAAGACCAGGACCTCTAGGATTATTCTAGGGAAGTGGAGAATGGATTTTGGCAGGGGTTTTCCGAGCTTGAGTGCTCAAATTGGTGCGAGGAGGAGGGGGAGGAGGTGCCCTTTTATAAGGGAGGAGAGGGGCACCTTAGGAATATCTCAAAATATTATTTTATATTAAAGTCAAAATCGGTTTATAATGGTTCCAAGGGGTCTTGTTTCGAAGGAAAAGTGGGGATGGGTCGAAATCCTATCAACCAATAGGATTTAGACAAGTTTAGGTTATTATTTTAACCTTATCAATTAGATTTAACTCTAAGTTAAATAATTTAACTTTTACCGTGACTTTTTGTTTTCTTACACTATATGGTTAATACACTTACTATAACATGCCAAACGAACCCAAAGTTGTTTATTATTAATATATATATATATCATTATCTAAGTAATTTGGCCGAACCTTAGATTTTTAGGAATAAAATAACATTTAATAATATAATATTTGATTTAAAAACTATTTTGTGTCAATTTTGACACTATTTGATATATGATTTTTTTGAAAGTCATAACAGAATTATATGTTCGAACCAAGTTGATTAAATCAACACTAATATATCATAGTAACCTATAAAATTAGTGGAATTCATAAAAAGTCTCAAATTACATTTATTTGAGCATTTATAACATCAATTATGTTAACATTTTCTTAAAAGGGTAATTACTGCATCATCGTTGTGTCATAAATAAATTAATTTATTTAAAGTATACAAATTATATATAAAATATCATTATGTAGGAAATAGTTTTATATTTCTAATGAATATTTATAGTCGAATTTATCTTATGTATTACCCCATATTAAAAATGTTTTAGTTATTAAACTTTGATTTTAACTATTTTAACTATTCATTAAATAAAATAATATTAAATGTCATAATCTAATCCAAGTGGACCTAAATGGTCATATTATATTCATAAGGTTGTTTTTGGTCGAATTACACTTATCCAATATAATTAGAACATGTTTTAGGGTAATAGTAATATCATATTTACCCTTAGTTACCCTATTTACTATTAACCGTGGTAAATAAAGTAAAAAGTTACTATTCATAAAAAAATTATTTTTATCTCATTGAACCACATTTTACTTACTGATATCAACCGTGTCTGTCGGATTTTCGAAATTCCATTCAAAGAAGCGGTAAAATTAAGTTTTATGCAAAATTCAGTTTTTAACCTACCACTTAGTGGTTTCACTATTCATCAAAAATTGAAAGTTTTCAGAAAAATACCAAAATTTCACCCTAGGATAATTTAGGTATTCCGAATTCAAAAATGAAGTCCATTTTGAAAAATAAAATTTATAAAATTTCAAAAAGTGGTTATTACTATTCATAACGGCTAGTTTTAATAATATTTTAATAGCATATCGTTTTTTAGTGAAACTCGGTATTGCGTACAACGCAAGCTATCGAGGAAGGTCGCGATTGCGTGTAAAACAAGCCAAGAAAGTGTTATGTAGAAAAAGATTCCTTTGATGATTTATATAACATAAAAGTCTCGGGTGTTACAATTTTATCAAGGAGAAAGTTGAGCAGTGAATCTTGATGTTGGAGTATGTGCCTACAGAACTACTGGTTGCGGACATTCTGAGAAAGACCTTACCCAAGGAAGATTTTGAGAGGCATCGACTAGATATAGGAGTTCAGTTGACTCCCCACACCTAAAAGAGTGTGGATGTGGGACACTCCCTCTCTCCGAGGTATGGTGTGTTTTTCCCTAATGCACTGATATGCATTTTTACCCTGTTACAGACTTAAAAGGAGTGTCCTTTGGGTTCGTTGAAAAAGGGGGAGAAAATTGTGATTGTTCAAGGGGGAGATAGTGTGGCTATTTGAGAAATCATGAAAGATACAGGGAGAAGCTGACATGTGGAGTAGCCAGATTGGGGGAGTTGAAGCTAGTTGAAAGTGCTTAGACAGAGCTAAGCTAGGTCAACACAGGAAATAGTGCTGAAGAGGATTTGAAGCTGACAAGAGTTTAAGCTGTGAGTAGAAAGGGGGAGAGTATTAAATCTGACGATGCTAGAAGAGATAGATCAAATAATAGATATCACGACAGCTGAAAATTGTGATATAAGCAGAAGAGTGGTGTTGGAATGT
The DNA here is from genome assembly GCA_963277665.1 of Viscum album. Lineage (NCBI taxonomy): Eukaryota > Viridiplantae > Streptophyta > Magnoliopsida > Santalales > Viscaceae > Viscum > Viscum album. Next base: position 1,245,945,306 of record OY728153.1, read on the forward strand.
GGTAAGAGTATTTAAAATTTTTTTTATCAGTCTGGTAAAAATTGGTATCAGTTTGGTGTCAACAGTGGGTGTTAGAGATGAAGTGATTCATTAGAAGAGATCGATCAATGAATACATATCACGACATCTGAGGATCGTGATACAAGCAGAAGAGTGGTGTTGGAATGTGGTAAGAATATTTCCAGAAATTGGTATCAGTCTAGTAAAAATTGGTATCAATTTGGTTTCAATAGTGGGTGTTAGTGATGAAGTGATTCATTGATGAAGTTTTCATTTACTTTTGTTTCTCACGCCGAGCATTACTCATGTGGGCTTAGAGTATGTGTTGAGTAAATCCTTGATTGCTATCAGAATCGAAATAGGTGAATGGTGGCTGAAGAATTAATGATGTATCTTTATGGAATAATTTTCAACAAACCCAAAGAGGGAGATTGTTGGGAAAAATCCCTCAAGGAATCATTGAAGCATTTTTGAAATGATTGTGTTTGTTGAAAAAGTGGGCCTCCATGTATTGTTTTTTGAATAAGTAGACCATGGTGTATGAGTGTGTTGAAAAATGGGGATTAAATAATGATTTGTCGGGTTCAAGGGATGCTTCCAACAATCCATGATTGATTAAAGAACCTCGACAAAGGAATGGAAGGTCTGGAGGCAGTACAAAAAAGAGCAGATACAAGGTCGCATCGTTTTCCAGTGTTTGCCAAATTTTTGGGTTAGAAAATCTAAAAATAGGGAGATGTGTTATTGGAAAAGGGAGGAGAGCACAAAATCAGATAGGTGCACAAAAAATAATGTGGGGCATGAAAAATTAGCGTGGTGTGTGAAAAATTAGTGGGTTGCGCGAAATATCAGCGTGTTGCGCAAAATACCAGATTGGTATTTTTCGTGCAAGAGGTGTTTTGAGATCAGAAGCTCGAAAATTGGAAGAGGCATGAGGTGCGCGAAATATTAGAATAGTGCACGAAAAATGGTATTATACAGAATATGTGTTTTACGCACTCAATAAGGATTATGCGCGGAAGGATGGTTTTTCACGCAGGGGTCAATTTTTCCTATAAATATGAAGTGACCCCCTCATTCATGTTGTTGAAGACTTAGAGAATACCTGAGCAGTGGTGTGCAAAATTGAAGTTCCCAAGGGGTTTGCATGTAAACATTAAGTTTGCGCGTAAAGTCAGGTGTTGCATGCAAAAGAGTTGTTGTGCGAAAAGTGGATTTCGCGCAAGGCAAGAAAATTATGCGGAAGGTAGTTTTGAGGATGCGCGTAAAATTTTGAGGTTGCGCGTAAAAGAGAAGTTGTGAAAAAATTGTATTTTGCGCAAGGCAAGGGAATTACGCACAAGGTGCCGTAAGGGATGCGCGTAAGACTTGGGGTTTCCCGGTACACCTGGTGCAAAGAGAGATTCATCTGCGGGTGAAAATTGGACATCAACAGAGCATCTATCGACAATTAAGGATGCAAATTTCATTAGTGATAATGAATAGACCTATAGGTTTATAAAATATGAGTGGATCCTTTATAGAGCAGTGAGCAAAGGAAGAGGAATAAGGTGATCCTCTCCACCGGCAGTGAGCTAGAGAGAGAGAAACAGGGAGTGACCCTTGGGAAAGAAGTGAGATGACCCTAAACTTGTAAAGGCAGTGATCTTGGGAATAAAACTGATCTATCCCAATGTTTGTAAACATTATTGGTAGTGATCCTTAGTTGATTTGGTATAGCGGAACATCACCGTTGTATGCTCCTTGGACGTAGCCCAGTGAGGGTGAACAAAGTAAAAATCTCTGTGTCTGCCTGCTTGCTTCCTTGCATTGCATTAAAAGAATCATCATCCAATAAAGAAGAAAAAAAAAGTGATCATAATTAACACACAAGTGCAAACAAAGTGACCCTTGTAATAAAGAGGTCAAGATCCAGTGGAGAAAGAAGAATTTTGAAAAAGAATATCCATACCCTGATTCATCCCCTCTCTCAGGGTATATAAGCCCCTATTGGTCCTAAAAATACATTAATTCAAACCTTTAAAAAACTTAATATAAACTCACTTGAAATAATTCAAGTAAAAAATAGAAAGGGAAAAATAAACATATTGGATTTACATGGTTCAGACATAAGTTCTACATCCATAGGAGACCAATACTACCATTTTTATTTCTCCAATAGTTGTAATAATTAAAATAAATTAAGATCAATAATTATATATGATCACTCGATCACATCATCACATGTGTATAAGTGGTAAGTCCCACTTTTAGTGGGATGCATTAGTCATGTTGTTGCACATACCTCCAATGTTTGTGGAGAACCCACCATTAAAAAAAGGTGACCTATGATTTCCTATAGCAACTATATCCTTTACTACCAACTTTTAGTATATACTAAAGTATTTATTGTATAAAAACTAATGAATTGTATATCATACCCTTTTCTATAAAACTGTAAGGAATGATCGTAATGAAAGTCTATAAAAATAACCTTTTTCCCATTGCTTATATTCACACAAATTCTAGACCACTAGATAGTAAACCACCATAGAATTACCATTTTTGAAAAACCTACCTTTTTTGAATATTTCTACTTCCAATACACTAAACCTCAAGGAGAAGTCATCTTATAGATATTATTCTTCATGTTGATTAAATATGAACATGAACATGATTCACATTACTAACATAATTATCATTTCAATTCAAATAGTGTATAAAACCAATTTGAATGAATGATAAATTGGATATTTATTTTTATAAAACATGATATAATTTATAATATTTTACTCATTTAATAATAATTAGAAAAACCATATATACGAACCCATCTAACATGTCATATATGATATAATTCTATATTATCCTTATTTTTTTTCTCTTTAGCGGTTTTGTTAAAATCATTAAATTTCTATGAAATTCCTACCACATATCTATCTGACCGCCTGATAAAAACCTCCCACTATACTCTTCAATGAGTAACATCTATAAAGAAATACATTTTGAAAAATGGTGAGGTTAATGAATTATATTCCTGATGTTCAAAGCATTCAACATATTTAGACTTCTTAGATCCACAACATCAAATATTATGATGTTAATAACTTCTATTATCTATTTAGAGTTTTCATGACCCCATCCTTCCAATGGTATCCTTCTTGAGACAATAATGAAGGAATAGTGATAATTACCCCTAAGTACAATCCTCAATAGGCCACAAGTTGATGAATTTCACCCATGGTATAACAATCATACACATAGGAGGAATTACCCTAAATAAATATTTAAGTAATAAGAGATAATATAGAAAAAAACTAATCAAATCTATATAATAAATATTGGTAACTATCCCAATACATGAATATAGAGTCTTAAAAATATAATATAACTAAAATAAACTAAACTGAATACTATGTATATGAGCATGATCCTCAAAAAATTCAATGGAAATTTAAAAAATACCCCGAGCTAATAATGTTTATCCTACTCACCAATCAGCTCTAGTGAACCCATAATATATTATATATATATATTGGTTGAGAATAACATGTATACAAAGTAGTATCCTCCCTAAAATCTCTCATCCAAAACATGAATAAATCATACTAAATACTAGGGAATAAATAAATTAAACCAACACATCATCTAATTAGGTATTCTACATTCCCATAGTCACTATGGTTCACTCACAAAGTAAATCATAGAGTTAAGTCATATTATATCAAAATAATATATATAAAAATGGTACCACACTTTCACTTCCCAACTAGTTTTTCTCTCTCACACCACAATGGTTACATCATGTTCTCATACCTTCTATAATTAAAGTCATCCCTAATGTGATTTTTTCCTTCTCCTTACCTACCACAGTCCCATATAGATCCCAAATCTTATAATAGAATTAGTATATATTTACACATACTCCTCCTCCTCATCCCATCCATTACCAAGTGTATGCACAGAATCCACTACAACTTTTTTAAATGCATTATAACTCAAGCCATCACAACCCATGTATGTACACAGATGGGATGATAGATCTACCACATCTTATTGTAAGTTTGTGATATAACTCATGCTATTATATCCCATATATAAATTTAAATTAAAACCAAGAGACATCAAATCCTATATAGGAACTCACCCTATACCATAATCCACTATATAATAGGATATTACTACTCATATCTTCAGCTAAATGGGAATTCAAGGAGAGGGAGATGTCATCCATCCAGTTACTTTCCATCTTAGATGTTAGAGAAAACACTCCCCATAACATTTGGGCATCAGTTTCCCTACTGATGTGGGTGAATTAGTCTAATAAATTAGAAAATATATAATAATATCAAACATAAAAAACATTAACTGAAAATACCTATTCTCCGATTCATCAGCCACTATCATGAAATAAGAACCTTGAATACCAATACTATAGTATAGGTCTCAAAAAATTATACAAGAATCTATTTATTTATTTATTAATTAACTAACCAATAACTAATATTATTCCATTTTCATTTCCAATATTAACACTTTAATCATTTAAAATAACACCTTCAACACTAAAACTCTTGTTTGTAATATTGATTATGCCATCAGTTATAAAAAATATGAACTAACCCTATTATTTAAATTAATAAGTTTATTATTTATTATTTATCTGGGTACTCTAGAACTCATCCTAAGCTACCAAATAAATAATTCACTTATAGTGAAGAGTGTAAAACTATGTCTTGTAGTTGGAAACTGATCATTTAAATAAAATCTATCTATTAGGACATCAAGAAAATAACAAGCATGGTTATGATATATCAATGAGAAAGACCCGCTCTAAACTCATCCTGGCTACTCAGTGTCATTCCCATACCATCTCACATAAGTAAAATATGTACCTCTATCATTGACATCAACCATCATTACAACCCTAAGCTCCAAACCCATTCCTCATCATAAAATCAACCATATATCCACTCATCCTGTTGATTTATCATCAAATCATTCAAACAACACAAGGTATCAATTTATCATAATATGGATCAAAATTACTGGGGCATTCATAGATTTCAAATGTATTTTATATACACAACAAAGGCACTAAGTCCATAACATCAAGGAATTCAAGTCCCCCTTAATCAATAATGGGTACATTCATCCCCAAACATTTATTCTTTAATAAAAATAATTCTAACCCCATATTTAATTATCTAGTTTATTATGCATAGGTTTTACACATAAAAAAACTATAAGAAGTAGCTAATAATAGATGTAAAACATCAAGACATGCTTCACACATTATTCTTATATTTATTCAATTCCCAAAAGAGAGTAGTTATTTTGATAATGATTTTTCATTAAATTATAATATCATATGAATTTACATTATTTATCCATTTCATGTAATTATCCATGCTAAAAAACAAAACATATCCAAGTAGATAGCACAATATCTAGTAAATAAAGAGGTAACAAAAACAAATCCTAAAATAAAATCAATCACAATATCCCAAAAAATTATTTAATCCAATTATATAATTAAGCTCCTTTAAAAAGAAACATTATTTATATTAAAAAGTTATAAATATCCCATTTAAAAATATTAATTTCTATAATTATACAAATAGTTATAATAAAAGAATTATTATGTAGATTAATACTACAACATGTGGTTATCCCTTTTCTCTCTTCTATATACTTTTCTAATCTATAAAAGCTTAATTATTTAAGTAGTTTTTTGAGATATATTTAATTAAAATATTTTAAATTTCATAATAAATATTAATAATATATTTTAATATGTTATTTCTAGATTACAAAGATAATCATAATTATATATAGAATGTGATATTATTTATTATTAAATGCTATAAATTATAATATTACATTAAAAACAATTCACCGCATGTGTTTTATATCCTTAACCTCTTAAAATTAAAAATTATTAATAAATCAAAAATCCATGATATGATATATTTTCATCATTCTTACATCTCGCAAACTATATAAATTTATAGAGTAATATAATCATTCAATAGCATGAGATAATTAATATAAATATTTTTATTAGCAAGTCATTTTCAATTAATCAATTATTATTTAAACTACACATTATAATCTTCTTATTTATTTAAGAATTATATTAATTCTTAATAAAGAGATTAAATATGTTTATCCTATTAATTATTTTCATATTATTACATAATAATTTTTTATATTTATGGAATTTGAAAGAGTTTTTTAAGTTTTATAAAAATAATAATTCTACATGTGATATGACCAAATTATTATCTTTTTAAGGCTAATCAAACATATTTAAGAAAAGTATATTAGGAATTATTCAAAGAAACTTCCACTTAAAATAATGTAAAATATCTTGATCTCTTACCTATAATAATCTTTAAAGAACTTGCTTGTCCCAAAATAATGGGGAGAGGAAGTCATGCACATGCCTAGAAACTATATAGAAGGGGTTTGGATTGGTTTGATCTCTTTCACAAGATATTGTGGGAAATTTTTGATCACCCATAATTGAGATAACAAACAAAAATCTGAATACAGTAAATCTATTTTTTATAATGTTAGAGATGTGGTCATAATGAATATTTAAAAAATATTCATTGAACATTCCATTTATTTTTCATTCAATTAATTTTCCATTTAATTCAATACTAAAACTAATTTAAATATTACTAAACTATATACAAAACCTAAATGAGTAAACTAGGAATTCAAAATCTTAATTTTAAGATATTTAATTCATTAAAATTTTCAAAAGCATTACATATATGAAATAAGATAAAAAAGGTGTAAACCTAGAAGTAACATGGTACACTTGTGAAAGTTTAGGATTCTACATAAGGATAATATTGTTTAGCATCATGTAGTTCTAGAAATATAATATACCTTTATAAAATAATAAAAAAACCAAATGAACATTATGGATCCTATGAGAAATCATATCAACCCTATCAAAGATAAAGTCAATTGTAACTTCCCAACCCGAATGCCACTAAAATGGTTCCTCAAGCTAGTGGTCCACATGGCCTCAAGAATGTCTCCCCATATGCCAGAGGCTACCAACTAACAGTGAAGGTATAAGGTGGTAAAATGGGGAGACTATACCCTCATATCATAGTGTAACATCAGATATGATAAATAAATTGGAAATAGTAGAAGAAAATATAAAATATGGCACATTAGAAACAAATAAAATAATCAACTATAGAAGCATAAACAACCTATAAACAAGAATAAAAACCCAAGCCATAGGATAAGTCATATACAAATATGTCATGTCATCCTAATATAAATGAGGGACATAAGGGATACATGGGACAGACATATACAAAATGATATATAAAAAAAATCAAATAGTCTACTCCACTAGTAACATGAGAATAAACTCGGTCCTCTTCTTCCATGCTCTGACTTATAAGTAAAAAAAATTAATAATTTATAAATGGGGACTATCCCTTTTCTATACCTAGAGACATGGAGTATACTCAGGTACCAAAGGAAGCCCAAATAGGATGTGAGATAAAATTAGTAGGCCACCACCAATAGTGTCTAGAAATAATCCATACAGTGTTCATAGCATAGTAGTGTGTAGGTAAAATTTATAATAAATAATAAATAATAATAAATAATAGCCAACTCAGGTTCCTATGGGACACCTGGATGGCTCTATCTACTTTAACATAATCCAAAATGAGTTTGATCAGTAACCATATATATAATAGTCATATATATATATATATAACCATACATGTATACTCACACTATACATGATGATGTTTAGAGACATATATATGGAGTCTAGGTGCTAGATGGACCCAAGGAATAACTCAGGAATCTATAACTAGTCTAACAAGCCAATGCCTCTAGAAAGGGTACAAGCCCATAATCTCTTATGAATGTGAGACATTTTTCAATCACTTGAGATGGTGGGGTGAGTCATCATGAACAACACCCAAAGCACATTAAAGTGGATCATCATGTCCATCATCCAAATAAAAGTATAATAGTGTGAGATGTCATGCCTAGTACCCAACATAAGGGAGATTGAAATTCCATTCTCAATAAAACCCTTAACCATCGATCACATCCAATAACCATGGAATAATAATAATAATAATAATAACATGAAGGGCCACATTTAATTAATTTAAAATCATTTCGAAAAATTCATATAATTCAAATTCATAATTATAATACATGTGGTTTTTCCTTGTCACCCATTTAAATCCATTTCAATTAATCCATTTAGTTTACAAGGTAAATAAGATAAAAATTTCGGGTCATTCCAAACACTTATAAGGTGATTTGGTCATTTAAACAATTATATAAAAGATGGATTTTCATTTGGCACACCCAAATGTGTGGAAATCAAGAGGCCACCATCCTATAATAAATTAATAGGGGTCAATGAGAATATCACATCATGGTTTAATTAATAAAGAAAGGAATAAAATAATTGAAATAATTATGTGGAATTGTAAAGTATGAAGCACATCAAAAAAATCTATCAATACACTCAACTTTAATAAAAGATTTCTAGAACACCTACCTTAGGTTTGCGGATGACCACTCATCTAGGGTTGGACTTTGATTCGAAAAAAAACCTAATAAATTGAAAGAATAGTCCAACACCCTAAAAATAGGGCATATTATCATGAACCTAAATAGGGCCATTAATATAAATAATAAGAACAAAATGATCCTAAGTATTTAAAATATTACTTAGAGGAATCCAATGTGATGAAAAAAAGTTGAAATAGATTCTAGATGAAAGATTTATTGAGAAACCTAAATGAGGAGGAGGAAGATCTATCAGGAGAGGAAAATGGGTGTTCTATCTGATGGAGAAAAATGAAAAAGAAGGGCGAGGTGTTTAAATTTTTTTAGGGAGAAATGGTAAAATCACCCCTCAAATATGGGTTGCATGGTTTGGATGCATGGTAGGAAAAACTGTGTGCTAATTAAACATGCACAAGACACAACCCTTGAACCCCACACAAGCATGCTATGAACCCAATTTTCCAAACTATGTACAAGACATGAGATATGCCTCTGTCACAAATGTCTGCAATTCTGCATGGGCATGCGGCCTCGCTCACATGATTGAAGAAAAATCACGAAACCTCGTATTTGTATTAAGTGGACTACATGGTTGAGTTGCACGGTTAGTACTAACTATGTGATAACTGTTCTGCGCACTATATTAGTACAATTTTCTAAACTCTAGGATCCAAACAATCCCCACATTTTCTCAAACCCTTCCTTTGGACATAGGTAATGTTTAACAAGAGAAAACAAAGTGTTCAAACCAAAAAACAATCCATAACTTCATGAAAATATAATTCATTATAACCTCCCCTCCTTAAATAAACTCATCCATGAGTAGGAATTCAGAGGGTATAGGGGGATCAATTGAGAAAATATTTGGCCACTGGACTAGTATGTTGGCTTCCCACTCCCAAATTTCATCCAATACTTGACCATGTTACCATAATATCCATACAAAAGGAAATAACCTTCCTTAGAGTTTGTTTCACTTTGATCTGTTATACACACTGGATACTTATTAAAGGATGTTTCCACATAAAACTGAACCTCACCAGGCTATAAAAAATGCAAAAACTCTGGTAAATATTGGAGAAGATGAGAAATGTGAAGGAAATCATGCATAGACTAATATCTATGAGTAAGTGTTATTTTTTAAGCTACTGGTATAATTTATTTCAAAACCTCAAATGATCCAATATATCAAGGTGAAAGATTACCCTTCCTTTGAATTCATCGATGTCCCAACCTAAATGTAACACATAAGAAAACCTGATCCCTGTCCTTAAACTCAAGAGGCCATCAACATTGATTTGCATATAACTAATGTCTGGACTAATCTGTCAACATGAACTTCCAGATCAACTGGACCTACTCTGAAGTCTCATCCAAGAAAAAATTCCTCCCCTTCCTCTAACCATAAGAGAGGTGATCAGAAATCCCTACCATATAAGGAATCATAAGGGGACATCTAAATGGTATCCTGAATTCTATTATTATAAGAAAAATAAACCAGGGGTATGTGTTTCTCACAAGAACCCCCAAAGTAAAGGACACCTACAAAAAGAATGTTTTATAACATCTAAATCATACACTCTATCTACCCATAAATCTGATGGTGATTTGACATGCTCAAAAGAACCTATATACCCAAGGACTTCTGTGACCCCTTCAAGAACCAATACACAAAGCAAGTATCCTTACCAGATATGATTGAATAAGGATCTTTGTGAAGATTCATGACCACTATGATATATATCCTCCCTATCTTATCATCCAAGAAGGTATTTGGAATAATTATATAGTTTTTGAACTTTTTCAACCAATCAACGACTACCCATACTATATCATTTCCATTGGGAGATCTAGAAAAACTAATCAAAGTCTATAGAGACATCATACCATTTCCACTAAGGAATGGAAAACAACTGTAAAAGTTATGTGGACCATTGATGTTCTGCCTTCACATACTAACAAGTGGAACACTGAATAATAAATATGGCTATCTCCTATTTCATACTAGGGCATTGATACTGGCGATGTATGTATCGATAGTTCTCATTGACACTAAGATCTACTACCCAATATTAGCATTAAATTCTCGTATCAACTCCTTCTGAATGTCTCAAAGGACCCAGAAAAACCCTTGATAGTGTAAGGTCTCATCCTCATCCACAATATAACAATAAGATAAATCATCATCTAAGATACTTTCCATTAGGTATAAGCCTTAGGGATCTAAGAGTTTCCTCATTCTCTCCAATTTTATAAGGGTAGAGGTCAATAGTAAAGTTGAGAGTATTTTCAGCCTTTGATCATCCTGAACCTCATCATGCATCTCAGAAAACAAGGCCATGAGTCTCCACATTCCATTGGCCTCCTGAACTGCCTATGTCTAAGTCTTCAATATCTAAGCATTTTCTATAGAATTTCCTTTTCTAGGAGTGAATTCAAGCTCAAAATCAATGTATTGTAGGTACTCAACCCATCTACGCTCCCTAAGATTGAGATCACACTATGTATAGATATATTTGAGGATTTTGTGATCATTGAATACCAAAAAATACTCCAATAGAAAATAATGTATCCAAAAGAATAAATCATGAAATAAAACAACCCTCTCATGATCATGCATGGGGTAATTCCACTCATAAGGCCTCAATTGACGAGACCCATGTTCTAAGACTTGCTCATCTTGCATCAAAACAACTCCAATCCCAATGGCTGATGCGTCATAATAAAAATTATAGCTCACACATTTATCTAGAAGTATTAGGATTAACATTGAAGTCAATATAAACTTCAAATCCTAAAAGTATGCTTTACAATCCTCTGACCATATATATTTCACACCCTTATTAGTCAATCCTGTAATAGGCAATATAAGGAATGATAAATCTTAGACAAATTGTCTATAATACTTATCTAGCTTCAAGAAACTCCATATATCAAATATGTTCTCAGGATTATCCTAGGAAATGACAACTCTCAGCTTATCTGGATCTACTTCTGAGATGATATAACCTAGGAAGTGAACATTCTCAGTGCAAAAGTGGCATTTTTCGACATTAGCATAAATATTGTGCTCTCATAGTGTATTAATCATGATATCAAGATGTTTTTAATGGTCGTATTGAGAAAATAAGATAAAATAAGATGTTTTAAATAAATATTACCATGAATTAATCTAGATACAGGTAGACAAACTGATTCATTATAGCCATAGAAATAGTAGTTGTGTTCATGAGAATGAACGACATCACTAGATACTCATAAAGACCATACCTACTCTGGAAAGATGTATGAGGTATGTCTAATAATCCAACACATATATGATAATAGAACAACCTAAAATAAATATTTGAGAATACCCTCATTCCTCAGATCTAATCAAAGAGGTCATATATTCAAGGTAGTAGACACTGGTTCTTTATTGTAAGCTAGTTCAGATGCTGGTAATCTATGCAAAAATTAAGGGTACTATCGTCCTTCTTGAAAAAAGGACCAGTGAACCCCACGGTGAGGTGATAGTTTAGATGAATAATTTATAATCCAAGTCTTCAAACTATTTATTGAGCTATATAATCTCTATAGGTTCCATCCTGTAAGGAGAAATAGAAAATGGTGTTGTAATGCCCCAAAATTCTAAAGTAAGAACCTTGTATTCGATAGTGTGCATGACATGCAACACAAAACACGTAAATGAATATAATATCCTAAGAAATTATAATATATTTACTATTTTAATTAAATTAACCCATGATATATCTTTAAAATCATGAAATACTAAGTTAGAGTGTGTCACACGCAACAATGAGTTTCTTTTATGTCTTGCGTTACATGCAAGAACAAGTTTTACCAAACAAAAATATATTAATAAAACATTATTATTTAATGTAATAAGACTTAAAACTAAACCTTAAAATAGTGGTTATGAAATATATTAACTAACTTACAAAAATATATAGTTTAAAAAAATATTAAAGTAATTCAGTAGTAACAAATTAATTAGAAATGAATATAAGAACTAATTGAATATAAGAGGATTTTTTTATAAGAAAGTATTTTTATGCCCACAAAGCTATTTTATCCTAATAAATTAAATGAATCACAATTAGTGAGTGATATTAATGTAATATATATATATATATATTGTTTAATCAAATATTTTTTATATTAATCCAATAAATTTGATAGGCATAAGATAAGAATAAATCATGTTTTACGCTTAAAAATGTCATTTTTTCTAAAAATGTAATTTTACCGCATTTTAATGGAGAACCTATTTTAAATAATTTTTTTGTAACTTTTATAAATTTATTATTCCAAAATAATTTTTTTAAATAGAAACATAAAGACTATCTTAGGGTAATTTTGTTGTATTTTTCTATGAGGTTTCATGTTTTTATGAATAGTGAAAAATATTGAGTTTTAATTCAAAATTGACTTTTATACTAATTTATTTATAATGATAAATTATATTTCTAATTATTTTAAAGTTAAATTTAATTTGTAAAAAAATTAATCCAATTTTGGATGTTGAAACCAATTTCACTTTGAAATTGGATATAAAAACATAGCATATTTTTGAATATTTTTTCTTTACAAACCCACTTTATCGTGCCGTCTGTGGGATTCAATTTAAATTAATTTATGCCCCTTATGTGATTGGAATATGGGAAAATGGATTCAATATTTGGAATAAGAATAATTTGTAATGAATAATAATGTCAACTTAGTTTTTGACCAAAACTATTTGTGAAAGTGATTAAAATTAATTATAACGATTAAGAGGAAAATTAGCTTAACAAGGGACTGAAATTAATTTTAGGGAACAAAATGACCTAGAAAATTTTCAAAAATCGATTTTAGGGAAATATTTAGACCCTATACTTCCTTATATATATTAATTTAGGATCCACTTTTCATAGGAAAAATGTTGGTGGAATTCCCTTTTCAAAAATTTAAAGGAATACCACTCCTCCACTATAAAAGGAACTCACTCCTCCATCTTCCTAACACATTTAAATCCAATTTGAATTGAATAATATCTACCAAAATAGCTCTTAAAAATACCTAAAAGCATCCTAAAATCCTTCCTTTGGTCAGAAAGTCATCCAAGTAAGACCTTTGGTGCAAACAAAAAGGAGTTACCCAAAAAAGAGATAATATCCTTCCATAATCTCTTTTATTTTATATTCATTATCCACCTACTAAAATATTCTTATTACATGCTTATAAAATAAAAGCAATATCATAAATATACTTATATTTTTTATTATAAGGTTTTTACCTACACTTAAACACACTTCCATCTATTGGGAAATAAACCCACTATTTATGTGTACAGAGGACTACCGTCTCGCAAAATGATGTCGTTCATTTTTTCCTTTACCATATTTCATGGTTGAGAATTATAATGGAAAAACTATTTATATATAATATTTATAATATATTTATTCTACTATAATTTTTAGATAACACACACCCTTATTCTTTCTATTTTATTTAAATACAATAACATCGTTTGTGGAAGTGTGGACTACCGCCCACTTAAAGGGATGAGATTCATTCACACTATACATGGGACATATAAAGGATGTTTTTATTAAAAATATGAAACATATATGACAGAAATATTATAATTTAATTATAATATACATATATATAATTTATTTTTCATTATTCTAAATATAGAAAAGAAATGAAAGTAGCGTTCATGCGTAGGTACGACCTACCGTCTCTATGAACGGTGTATTTCATTTTCTATCTCCAAATATTATAAATTATTATTGATTCATATAAAATAAAAATATATTATATTTAAAAAATGTTTTAAATTATTTATATGATTAAAAAATGTTATGAACAACAAGTAAGAAGTCAAAACATACTTGACAAACTAGGCAATTAACACATGAAATAGATAAAATAATTAAATTTTACTAATGAACGAGTAATAAGATATTATAATAAGTTAATATATGATATTATAGATATAAATATGGTTATGGTATAAGTTATTAACATATTTAAAACCATTATACATGAAGTTAAATGACTTTCACCCTAAAGTAAACACAAGGTAAGATATTTTCATCTCACTTTTTACATTTGTGAGATAAATGTCATATTTAACACTTATTTGTGTGGTGTAACTACTAAACATTTTTATATATTATATCACGGATCATTTTATATTAATCGTATTTAAAACATTAATTTAATTTTATCAATTCATGAGGATTATTATTCAAATGTTTCAAAGTGGTATGAGACACTTTGGAATGTTGAAAGGTTGTTTTCCTCAAGAATAATTTTAATCATCTTTCAATGGTATTTCTATTCTCTGAGACATAATTTATTTTTGTGAACCTAATTTCTTATATATTGTGTACATAATTAAAATTTTTCATATAAAATAATGATTCATTCATTCTCTATGATAATGTATGTTTCAATTTGAATAATTTCATCTAAGGGGATTTTAATTAAGCACTACCATGTGGAAAATAATTTCATAACCCAATTTATTTCATTGGGTTATATTACATTCCTCATTGTCGTTAATATTATTAGATTATGTGTGTAATCACATTTTAATATAATTTTTTAATTTCTATTTTTTTGGATTTATATTTGAAACATATAATCTATTCATTGGTTGAGTTTAACATAAATTTTATATTATTTTCAAGGGTTTAATTCACAATATCATTTTATTCAGGATTTTTTACACTAGAGTTTCCATTTTAGGAAATTATTTGATCATTATATACAAAAACCTTTAATTTTATTATACTATAATTATTCTTGACATTTTTCAAGTAATATTACAATTTTTACACTTTTTGGCACTCAAAAGTTTTTAGAATATTTTTTTCAGAAAACTTGAAATTATTTCCCTCTTTAGTTAGAGAACATTTTTTCTTCTAAAAAAATGTTTTCTAAAACTGTTTTCAATTTTTTTAACCACTCCAAAATGATTTATTAAATAAATTTGTACCTATATTATATTTTAACAATGTTTTCAAAGGAATATTCTTGTCACTTTATAAACTATAAATTATTCTAACATATTTACCATGTAAAAGATATTCACTTTTTACCTCATATGACATGTACAGATTTACCTGATACTATTTATTGAAATATTCCATTGAAATTTTAAAAGGTTAATTTTTAAAGAAAGCATTTTTAAAACTGATTTTCAAAGAAAAGTATTTTCAAGATGTTTTTCAAAATTAAAATGATATTTTCCTAAATAATATTTTTAAAACATATTTTATAGTATTTACATTAAATAATGAAAACAACCATTTATTTCTACTCTACTTGGGATATGTTGTATGGATACCTTCCTAATTCTTCCTCTGGATGGTTTATGATTTATTTTTCCACGTATAGTATTAAAATTCACATCCTTGATTCCTTTGTTAGTCCCCTTGAAATATTTAATTTCCTATGATCATTAGACATTGAATTTACCTTAATTATCCACATCATATATCATGGATATGTTTATTTCCTGAACCATAAATCATTTTACATATGGTGTTTACTTTGATAATTTTTTAATTATCTTGGGAAATATTGACAAATCATTATTCTTTATTCCATATGGATATTTTATAAGTCATATAGTTTAGTAATTAAATCAATTATTCTATATGAGGAATTATTTACAAAGGCAGTGAAGGGTGGGATCTGGACTTTATATATCCCCTTGATGCATCGACAAGTTCTCATGAGATAAATTAGTTGTGCAAATGAAATAGGTTTCTACCTGTAGTTTTAATCCTTATTAAGAAAGGTCTTGATGATATATGTTTTCATGTTCCTGATACATGACATCCAATAATTAAGTATTTCTTTCATTTTGATTAACTATTTTTATGCATGAAATTTTCACTATGAAAAAGTCTATAGATGCATTTCATTATCATTTTATTGATTAAGTGGAATTTTTTTTTCAGTTTCTTACCTTTCTATATTGATTTCACCTTATATAGTTATTTAAATATCATGTGTTTATAGTTATATACCTTTCCATATTATTTACACACTTTTTTCATAGTTTATTGACTTCATGGAATGTGTCATCAGTTATTACCTTGAAATATTTATTTTTTCTTATTTATTCATTATTTATTCCATTTTTTTACCCTTACTGAGCATCTAAACTCACCCTTACTTTTTTTATTTCTCTAGGATTACATGGAGTGTACTATGAAATATATACAAGGATATCTTAGATGGAATAAATTTATCCTATAAATAAAACAATTATGTGTTAATTAGTGTATTAATTTTTAATACAATACTCATGTATGTATATAGTTTACTAGGACTAATATACAATTCAGTCATTATATATTTGATTCCTTGTAATCATGCCAATGTAATGGAATTAGAATCCAACTCCGGGCTTTCTGGGGTCTGGTCGCTCTAGTTTGTTTCAGAGGAACCTTAGTAGTAACCTTGTGAACTATATTTAGGAAAACAAAGATTTAAGAATATATATCTAAGGTAGAAATTGAGGATAAGTATAGAAGAACATCCTAATGTTTTGGTATGGTAGAGATTATTTGGGTATTCCTAGAAATACATCCCCATGTTGATACTAGAAGTGAACATGGTTCTGACATAGGTGTACCGAGGGATAATAAATCCAACAAAGTGCATCGAGCGTGACTTAAGTGTAACCTGGTACATGATAACAAGCCTTAAAACACAACTGGTTTGACACTCTTGTGGGGTATTATTAGGAGAATTCACAGTCTCTTTACAAACCATTATGAAGGATTTCAATATTTGATGAAAATTAATAACATAGATTAAAACAAAGGTGTTTTATATTTAAAATAATGTGTGAATATTTGTACATGATAAAAATTATTATATAGTTTTTCCAATATGATAATTGGTGATCACACTCTAGTTTTTTTTGTTTTATTTAATTTCCTCCCTTATGGGATAAAATCTAGACCAAGGAAGACCTATGTTAAAATAAATTGGTGAAATATTTATGTATTGGGGTTTTGTAGAAAACCTTAGTTAAAAGGCTATTTAATGATTAAATTTCTATTATATCCATCATAGTTTTTGAAACTTTTATAGGAATTATATTAATTTGGTTTTAGAAAAGGGAAAAATATATTCTGGGTGGCATCCCATAAAATCTAGAAAGGCCGCGAGACTTGAACCCATGGCCAAAGGACGATAAGGGTTTGATGCCAATGACCGACCTACGCAATGTCCTTATTAATTTTTAACTCTTTCTTGTTGAACAATTTAATGAATAAATATTAATAATGAACTAGTAGTATAAATTTTTAGGTTTATAGATTAATGTATAAACCATTTTTTCTTTGGAGAATAGTTATAGAAAAATAATTATACTAGTCTCCCTTTATGGGCCTTAGGATCCTTTAAAAGGTTATTTTAGTGCTTCACGAATCAAAGTTTTTTTTGATATCCATTTAATGAAGTAATGGATGAATTATAAATTTATCAAAGCACAAACAAAGGATGAAAATTATGTTTATATAAATATGTCATGTAAGTATATTTCCTTATATTCATAGGTAGTAAAAGAATTATTCAACATTAGAAAGAGTATATTAAAGCAAAAATGTTGTCCTAATACCTTAATTTTTCTTGAACTAATGGTCTTTTAAATCATCATAGATTTATGGATTTGAGGCTCTCAAATTTCAATTGATCAATCACTTGTTTGTGATTGATGACCTTGTAGGGTCTTGAAAACTCCACAAAGGGAAGAGAAATACTCTCACGAATTTGATAAAAGGAATAAGATATTGGTTCGATTGAATATTGGAGAAGAATATTGATGAAATTGAATTTGGAAAAGGACCAAAGTGGTCATAATACCGATTTATAGGAATCGTACGTGAGAGATATTGAACATGGATTGAATGATATATAGTCATCCCAAGAAACACTGGCTCGTGAAGTGTTAGAAAGTGAACTAGTCCATTAACGGAATAAATGAAGAATATAACCAATCCACCACAAATTATATCGTTGGTGAAAACATGATGGAGAGCTACACCCCCACACACCATCCCCACAAACTTAGTTCGCAGTCAAGGCAAGGCATATGATGTTCTATGAACCACGTCATTCATGGGATCGAGGCAGTGATTTCTGCCATTGAAAACTACAACCCATGAACTATATCCCCTCAAATCTCTATTGATTGGGTCGTCCAAGGGATGAACAATTCCTGCATGGGATTCCATAAATGGTACCATGTGACCCAAAAAAATAGTTTCCCCAACACTCTATAAAAGGGACAACATGGGGAACTGATAATGGAGAGGATTTTTGGGAGGGAACATAGAGTTTACATATGGAAGACTACAAAGGAAAATGATCGACAAAGCACAAAACCATGAACAATTTCCAGTAGTTAAAATCCTCTACAAACCATGAAAAAAAGGAATCATAATTATATGGGAGAACCAAGAACCATACCCCCTTCATAGAAGAACTTCCCACAAATTGCAGGACAAATACCCCTTCTTCGATCCTACGTACTACAATGCACATCTCTATGTGGATGAAACCCTTCCCTACGTAGCGTTCCGCTACACGAATGGAACCCATCACCGCATAGCACCACAGTATGAGAATGGAACCTGAGGCTATGTACCACTTCAGTATGCATACCACATCCAAGGTTCATGTACCACCTCAGTATGCATATGGATCCAGGTCCGCATACCACCTCAGTATGCAGATGACATCCAGGTCCACGTATAACATCAGTATGCATATGGCATCTTGGTCCATGTACCACCATGGTAAAAAGATGGAATCTAGATCCACATACCATCCCTGTACGTGATTGGTATCTAGGACTACATACCACCCCAGTATGTGGACATACCCTCCACCTGCCTGATAGTATGCTACACTAAGGGTACTCTACACTGCATGAACAAGTGGTACATGGAATAGGGTACCTTCAAGCTTTCTACCTTCCGGTCCCATGATGCCCTTCCATTTCTATTCAATCCTCAGAATCCTCTTTTCTAACCATTCCATCGGTATCAGGAAAAAGCCTCTTCCAAAGACACAAAACCCATAGGATAAATCCATCGGGTGCATTAGCACATCCTTTTGAATTTACATACCCATGGTAAGTGGATTCACGTGGGTAATCCTCACAAGGGTGTGGGCCCCTGAAATGTCTTTATGTTTACATTCCCATGGTAACCCGGAGCCCAACCACGAAATACTCATGTGAACCTCCCCATTCTAGGGATCAAGAGAAATCACTATATTTTCCATTCAATGTGGGATAATGAAAAACCATATGGATCACTCTTGCTTTTTCCTTTGATGATAAGAAAAACTTCTCCCCTTTACCAAAACTCATTTCATGGCACTATCCTTGAGGTAAGACCCTAACCTTTACACAGGAGGTGGATCTCTTGATCCTATTAGGCTCATCCTAGTATATGTATGGATATATGTCCAAATATAGATATCATGGATATCACCACGAGAGAGGAAATAGGAACATTAAAATCCCCCCTCTATCTCCCATTTGGGCTTTAATTACATCAATCTATAGATGAAGTGGGACGTGCAACCTCCAGACCCACTGCCTCCTATTATTTCTCACACCATGAATGAATCACATAGGTTTAGTGGTTGGAAGTGGTCATGAAATCCATGTAGCCCCAAAACGTGGGCCTCCTCCTAGGTGTAAACCCCAAATGAAATGAACTACGAGAACTCTTATTCCTACTCTAACCGAGATACTTAGGAAACTTGTCTAAAGTCCCAAGATCAAATAAGAAGATTCCACATGTAAGCCCCATAAAACAAGCTAAAAGAACTCAAATTCCATCTCTAACCATGATACACAGGATGCATATCTGAAGACCCGAGCTCAAATGTGAAGATTCCAAGCATAATCCCCATGAAATGAACTATGATAACTCTAATTACTGCTCTAAATAGGATATATCAGATTCCAGTATGAAGGACCAAGCTCAAATGGGAAGCTTCCACACATAATACCCATGAAATGAACTATTTTAACTTTGATTCCTACTATAACTAGGATATATAGGATTCCAATCTAAAGGCTCGAGCTCAAATGGGAATATTTCATGCAAAAGCCCCAAGAAATGAACTACAAGAACTCTAATTCATTCTCTAACCACGATACATAGGATTCTTGTCTGAAGACCCAAGCTCAAATGGGAATCTTCCACGCGTAAACCCCCTAAAATTAACTACAAGAACTCTAATTATTGTTCTAACCAGGATACATATGATGTCTTCCTAAGGTCCGAGCTCAAGGGACATTCTCCTTAATGTCAGTCCCAACAAAATTCCCCTAAACCTGTTAGGGTATCCTCTTTAGAAGTAATCCAAGACTTACTTCTCTAAAATGGGAGGCTTCCATGCATAAGCCTCCATCATTCCACCCATAAAAAAGGTCCTCCTAGAAGGCTTAATTCCCAAATCTAACAGAACTACATGGAATTAGATTTCTCTCATGAGGATACATGGGAATCCCATTTAGTGGGTTTGATCCCAACATCAAAACAATCCCCGTCCTCCCTGGATGATGATAAACTTTATAGAGCCTCATCACAAGGATTAAATTATCATTTTATGGGTAAAGGACAAGAGAATCATTAATGTGTCCATAAAAGGGTAACATTGATGAAGAACCTCGAATACATACACATGTCTTTGTCAATGGAGAACCTTAGATATATACAGATGATTCCAGACCCATACTTAATTCTGATTCACCATTCGACCTCGGAATAATCTATAGACACATACTTGTGAAATAAACAAAGATTCATTAACATATGAACATTTATTAAATCTATTATAGAGTCCCAGAGTGTGCAATAATTTCCCCAAAAGGGTGTGATGAGATCGAACTCCCATACTCTCAACCAGTGGAGTCCTTAAGTGTCATTGACCAAATCATCCAATGAGCACCTTAATTTGGAAAGAAGGTTCATGAATCATGGATAAAAGGTCTATTGGGTATTTTTTGATCCAAAAATCAACTTTTTGGAGACCATATGATGATATCATACTCAATGCGGACTGATTACATGCATACTCAACCCCCCCTGCAATCACCCTCCAACACAATTCAAATGGGGAACCTACTTCGCAATAAAAAGAGACACACTTCCCAGTTCTGATGTGACCATATCACCCACCAAAAAGACTCACAATGTGAATCAGTTTGAAATAAAATCGTAAAAATGATGTGAATCTATATAATATAAAGTAGTTAGCTATTATTCGTCAGACCGTTTTGTTCGCCTTAGTACGATGCAAATCATGATGAAACAAAAATGGTGAACCCAACATGAATCCTCAACCAAGGTGGAAGTTTTAACCTAGTGATAACAAAAAAGTGTATATGGAATTTTGGACCATTTTTTTCCCTATATTCTACGATGAGAATCCAGATGAAACAAAAATAATGAACTTGCTGTGAATCCTTAACCAAGGTGGCGAGTCACCCCACCTCAAGCCCCTTTCATATTCAAAAGGAAGAGGTCCGAGAAAGATTACCAATCATGTATGTGATTATGAAATTATACATTGATGGGGTTTCTTTGTTTGTTCTTGTTACATGTATTTCAGGTTTCATAGAGCTCTCTTCGATCCAAATGGAATCTTAACAAATTTCTCAGACATGCACATCAACATCTAAATAAGTGACTAGATCCCTGATTAAAAAGACTTCATCACCTAACTAAAATCTTCATCACTTGGTTTCAAACATGATAATAAAATAGTACCATCAAAATAGTACTCTCCCTATGGTAGAAACTGCAAGCCAGGGCATCTAATCGATGAAATCTCTCAAGCTTCTTCTTTAGCCACAGTTGAAAATACAACATCAGACGACTCTACTGGCCGTCTGAAATCATTTTGGGAGCCTGTACTCGTAGAATGGAAACAAATACATCCCTTATATAAGGGAGGAAGTTGAGTTTGACATCGATGACATAATTCTAGCTACACAAGAACTCTGCTCAAGGGCTCCTTCCAGAGGACGTTGCCACTAGTGATGTACAACCCAATATCCTCACTCTGAAGAGGATCCCATGCTGAGGGAACCTGCTGAATTCCAATAGAAATGGGCCCTTCGGGCTTCCCGCTGAGGGTGGAAATCACATAATTAGGGGAATTTTATTACCCTAGTTTTTAAGGAGGAGTATTTACACATAAATGCGGTGACATATAATGGGAATATATACAATTATTCCCCTCTTGTTGAAACCCTCCATGAAAATACAACGAAAACATATGAGTGGATATATATCCTTGTTCTCTATTATGAATCCCACAAAAGAAATAGGGTGGAACAACAAGATAAAACAAACATTCCTTCCAGTTATCTCTAGTCTTGCCACATAGATAGAGTGGAAAATTATAGGCAGCTGCAAATCTATTCTAGTGTGTAAGAATACCGTCAACTAAATAGGAATGAAACCAGATATAAATAGGTAAAAATTAATACTGACACACACCATAACCACTATCTAAATGGGGTGGAAAATTATGGGCAGTCATACAACACTTCAAGTGCATATGAAGTCTACCAGCCAAATACGGTGGCAAGAAAATATGAGCAGAGTCAAATTTCTATGGATGAAAATTAAGCCTGTGGAAAATATATTGTGGAAAATTAGTAGAAAAAAATTCCTACTCACAAATATAAATCCCACAAATCAAATACAATTTAAATCAGAGAATACAGTTGGTGGTAGAATCATTGCTCTATCCCGACACAGGAGAACCACCAATACCCACAAGCAACTTATGGAGTCCTAGAGCAGACACAAACTACTTCTTTGACATTGGAATGAGAATTAATACCCATTCTATTCAAATAAATATCTTAACACATATTGGAAATGATGGAGGATCCAATTCCGATTCCATACTATATGCTCTAGACCTGTCATGACGTCATTGCATCAGTGGAAAAAGTGAAGAGTCAAGCCCACAACCCAATCTATCTGAGTGGGGTGATTTATCCACCAAATTAGATAATCACTCTGGAGTAGACTAGCATCTCTTCTCTAGTCCATAAGAGTATATTGAAATTTTTCACGATACAAGGACATCCAGATTGGGAAAAAATACCCGTTACAAATGGGGGACACTGATCCAATGTGGTGGCTGCTTTAAGGAAAACATATATTCTTGCTAGAACTCAAGATGTTTGTCAGAATTTCCCTGTGAAATCGTGGGAACCAATTAGATGGGGAACCATATATGAAGGTTGTCAGAAATAGTAGGTTACCCCAATTTCCTACAATAGAGTGCCAAAAAATAAAAGGTGCTAAAGGAAACTAGAAAATGAAGATCACATTCATCATTCTACTCTACTAGAAACAAGATTTCTTGATGCCATAGAACATCTATCAATAGAGGATCAAGATTCTGTAGATCCATTAGTAAATTATAGAATCAGTAGTAGATGTTGTGAAGGTCTTCCACACAATGTCGCTACTAGCATCCTTGTAGATCCTCACTAGGGAACCCATGGGGACTTATTCTGTGGTCCAGAAATGATCGATTATGAGATCCTATCTCCTGATGAGTTTCAGGGTAGACCTAACTTTTACCATAAGATCATACACTAATAATTCCCTCCCCTTTATATAGTCCACCCTGATGGTCCTCCCCAGGTTATATGCTACATATATGTTTCTCCATGTATTCATATGTCAAGATGTGATGGTAGTCCTCACCATAAAGGCAGTCACTACAAAGGCCCTCCCCACAGGCACATCAAGAAACGAGAAGTTCCTCCCTTAATTATAGTACATCCTTAAGGCCCTCCCCAGAATGCACACTGCATATACTCTCCATGCATCTAGAGATATGATGGTAGTCCTCACTATGATAATAGTCAATATGAAGGACCTCACCTCAATGATGCCGATCAGTAAGTAGGTCCTCCCCTACTACGGTCCACCCTATAGGTCTTCCCCAAGGTATACACTATAAAAGTCCTCTTTAGGATAGAAACTAAGATATGATGGTAGTCTGCACCATCACGACACCGATTACTAATGTCCTTCCCATAGTAAAAGTTTATTCCAGTGAGAAGGTCCTCCCCTCATTAGATCAAATACGAGAAATCCCTCATATGTCGAGGATCATAGAAAAGTGGAGTGTGACATGCTGGATACTCTCTCTATGAAAAGAGATATCCTTTATAAACCAGAGGATGGATCAGAGCCACACTCACTTTCTGAACCACCCCCATACCATTCGCATGGTAATGAGACCCCTACTAACCCCACTTCTTGGAATGAAATCATTAAGCAGCAGTCAAACTGGGTGGTTCAAGATGAAGTGTCCCTGGTAGAACAACAACAAGATATGTTGCTTCTGAGACGAAAACTATCTAGGTATTACATACTAGTGGTGTATTATCCCACAACCACTTCTCAGTTCAACATACCATGAAATTTACCAGAATAATGTATGCAAAACATTCGCCTCAATATCTAGAGAACTCTCTATTAGCTAATGGAAATTTTTTTCCTATGAAGGGTACACACACCATGTTAATGTTATTGGAGAGATTCACCATCATATTTACCTAGAATACCTTTTATCTACATGATAGACACAATACTAAAGAAAGAATAAGGACCATGGGTTGTCTTGCCTCCATTCACTGCACAAGTTGCACTGCCTTATCAGCAATTCCCCATTTGGTGTTCATATTTGGGGGTGGAGAGAACATAGAGATCTACACTTCACCCAAATTCTAATCTAGAAAAACCCATTGGAAGTGACATCATGCAATGGCATCATCCCTATACTTTAACGAAATAAAATTTTTCAAAGGAAATTACTTTCTTATAAATATGTCATTAAATCACAACATAATGAACTAATAAGTGAGAAGTAATCATTAAACATAAGTTTGTCACTTCTGTGTTTGGAATTTTGAAAATCTGACATACACAGTTGCAATCAGTAAGTTATTTGGAGTCTGATAAGGAAAACTTAATTTCGGTGAATAGTAACATACCCTTATGAATAGTAACATACCCTTATGAATAGTGATATACAATAATGAATAGTAACCTTAACTATGATGATATATAAATAATATTCAAGTTGAAAGTATGATATACCTATATTCTAGAATAAGTAAATGAATGGTTTTTGATAATAAATTATCATTATAATTAAATATTAAAATAATCATATTTAGAAAATTATTTTTAAAAAATGGACTTCATTTTTGGATTATGCACGTCGAAAAATGGTTAGGGTGATTTTTTGTGATTTTTCTGAAATACTTTAATTTTTAGTGAATAGTAAAATACATTAGTTTACCGTATAAATACACTATAGTTAAAATACACTATTCCTGACATCACAAGTTATATAAGAACCCAAATCTAGAAATCACATGCATTTATTACTTTTCTTGGTCATGGAATACTTACTATTCCTTGTCTTGTGAAGAAATAATAAACTAATGATTACAAAATTTTGAAAACCCTCCTCTCCTCCACTATAAAACCCCACCTCACGCCCTCTTCTCTTCACTCCTCTCAATCCTTGTGCCTTGCCAATATTCTGCCCAAATATCTCCCCAAGATCCTCCCCCACTTCCAAAATCTCCTAACCTATTCGAAATTCCAAAACCTGACCCCTTAATAGGTTCTCAAAGGAGGAAGTTTCAAGAGGTAAATTCCTCTTTCCAATTCCTTCATTTCTTTTTAGTTCTTTTATTTTTGTTTCTTTCCTCACCTCCCTTCAAACAAATAATATGATTACTCCAGTAACATAAATGTAATGGAATTTTTTATTCTAATATGTTATTTCATTATCTTCTCACCTTTCCCCACCTTTTATTTGAAAGAAATGAAAGCACCGTTTGAGATGTGCTAATTTAGCACATTCAAGGACAACTGATTATCAATTTATATTATTATCTTTAATTCTGGTAAGGAAACCATTTGTGTTATGGTTGAACCAGATTATTATATATTTAATATATACTATTTTTTTTGTAATGATTTTGTACAAATGGTATTAAGTTATAAATCAAAACATGTTCATTGTAATCAAACCCACCGATTAACCAAAACAGTTGTCACTAAGGTTATATATATAATAATTCAAACTCACTCTAAGTAACGAAATTAAATTTAAAACCATGTAACCTTCTAGATAAGAAATAATAGAATATAACTTCAATTCTGGAAAACCAATTTCATTTTACATGTTTATCAAAACATGAATATAAGTGAACCGGTCATTAAAACCAAGTAAACAAACGAGCCCGAACAATGAAATTGAACCTCATAACCAATAAAAATGGTTATAAATGAACATAAAATTATTTTACTAAACCAATAACATATAGAATATTTTATGGAATTATTAATTAATAAACCTAATTTTTTATTCATGTCTTTAATAACTAGTGGAGAACACCAATGAATTTAAGGTAGGGGATCCTCTCCATTTCTCTCTTAATCAAGATTGTCCTCTATGATTTACCATTTATTCATAATCCCAAATTATGGGGTATGTTTTTTCACATCCCCCATACAGTTCTAATGATGTATAAGTGATGAGAAACCCCTTTTCTCTCACATCAAGACCTCTTAGGTACACCCGACACCATACCAACAAACCGTAACGAGTTCTACCCGAACCCCTTTTGTTCATTTGTATTGCCTTATATTTATTTATATCAAAGTGGAGTTATATTATCTTTTTATGTGCATATTCTAAATTCTATTTAGTTTTTAAAAATTCCTTTATGAATACCCTTTCATCATTCTCTTTTTGGGATATGCATGTTTTTTTAAAAGATTCCCTCCTTAGAACTTTCTGATAAGCAAACCTGTTTTAAGGGAACTTCCCGAATTTTTACCCAATTTCAAGTGCACTCTATCCTCTGTTTTAAGCCACCATTATTTTTATAAAATCAGTATTTTTATTATGGAATCCTTCTTGGTTCAATTACGGTTTTATATAAAATATTGTCCTTTATTCTATTTTAAAATATCTATAGCATTTTCCTTAAAAACACACAAAAATGTTTTAATGCTATTATTACTAAAATACATTTCATATTTGTTTTCCCTTATGTTTGACACAAATTACCATGTTATATGCCTATTTAACCTAAAAACTTCTATGTATGTTATAATCCTTTTCTTTCATGGACACTTTCATGATACTCCCATTGGTTATGATTTATGTCATGTTTATTATACCCAATTCTTCCCATGGGTACCCTTATGTTTATATATGGTTCATTATGTATGATTATTTATGTGGAAAGAATATTTATGTGGTAAGAATATTAATGTGGCAAGAATATTCATGAAAATTTTGTGATTAGTGCACCAGATAGCGCTCCAATTCCTTATGTAAAGTTAAGTCTCATGAGATGCGATGTGAAACAGGATTGGCAGTTAGCCTTGACCCATACTAAAATTGGAAATGGGATTGGAGGTTAGCCTTGACCCTTACTAAATAATTTTTTTATGATTCTTACACATTTATATTATTCCATGTTTATATTACCCCATGGTTATAAGATATGATTTCATATGTTCCATGATTTGGATATCATTATGTCATGCCTCCTAACTCTTGTGCTTAAGATGTATCCTTATGTTTATTCCTTTACTGGGTTTTTTAGCTCATACCTTTGGTCATTTATTCCCTAGGGTACCCTATGCAGATTTAAGGGCTCAAAGAATGTTAGGAGATCATTATGGAGATTAAATAAAGAAGTGTTTTTAGACCCTTTTTTTATGTTTTATGTACCTAGTCTTCGAAGACACTAGAATTAATGATCCTTGTCTTGTACATTGATGATTAATTATGCTTAAAATCATGAAATGTTATATATAAAAGGCTTGGGAAAATATAGTTGTTATCAGATGTTGGTATAATTATTTTTGGAGATAATTAATAGAGAACCTTTGTGAGAACCTTAAGGATGAGACTAAGTATAAGAAAACATTCCGAAATTTTGGTTAGTATTGAGTAAGTGATCTATCAAGAAAATAAATACCTATCTAGATATGAGAAGGTAGAGGTGGATCTGGCATAAATGTACCTAGGAGTGTAAACTCCAACAAGGAGTTTCGAGCTTGACCTGGGGTATCCTGGTACATGACAACAGGCCTTGCGGTACACTTAGTTACGACACTCTCGGGGGACATGATTTGGTAGATTCATGAGCTTATTACAAACCATTATCAAAGGAAAAATAAGACAATAAGAACATACATTAAGAAATAGATTGAGGATAACCTAGATTTAAACCTAAGCAATCACAAGTTAGGATATACTTCTTATTTATAAGTTTATCCATTTATGTTTAAAGTTTCATTTTTATGCTCAATATTTAAGTAGTAAAGACCTATAATTATATGTTATTTTTCTATGTTAATGGTGGGAAATATAAGAACACATTCCAATAACCAATGTGATAGGAAATGTTAAGATTTCTTTAATGATATGCCTGCTATGATGGGAGCGGGTGCTCAAACCTTCATGATAGTACTTGCTCAGCTGGCTCGAGTAATGAATTATAACTTGAATCAGGAGGAATGCCATCCTCCTCCATGGCAAGAGAAAGTTTTCATAGAATCCTTTATGAGGCAAACGCCTCCCATGTTTAGTGGATCCTCTGATCCCCTCGTTGTGGAATAATAGATTAACTCCATTGAAAAGATATTCTCCATTATCCAGTGATCAGAAGAATATAAGGTGGCACTGGTAGTCTATCATTTTGATGGGGAAGCTGATTAGTGGTGGAAATTGATCAATAATACAAAGTATCAAGAGGAAATTGATTCCATGGATTGGGAGGAATTCAAGAGGATGTTTTTGAACAAATATTTTCCTCAAACCCTCCATCTCAAGATGGTAAAAAGAGTTCCTTGGACTCAAGAAGAAGGAAGATGAGTCCATCACGGCGTATGAAGAAAAATTTACAAGGCTTGCAATGTATGCCTCATGATTTTTCATAAACACTGAAATCAAGGTGGATCACTTATTTAGCAGACTAAAGACAAGTCTATGAAAAGTGTTGGTGATTCGAGACTTTGATAGTTATGAGGATATTTTCCGTTGTGCCCTCAAGGTTGAAATGGAGATTGGAGACTCTTAGTGGCCTCGTGGTCCCAGTGAAAAGAAGCAGAGAATGGAGAAAAACATGGGTGGTTCATAAAAAAAATCCCATGATGGAAAGAAGACTGAATTTTACCCTTTTAAAAGTTGTGGGAAGAAGCATCCTGGTGACTATCTATAGGGAACCAAGAATTGATTCAAATGTGGAATGTTTGGTCATCTTTCAAAGAACTTCCCCCGAGATATAAATAATCCCACCAATGCGGAAGAAGAAAAAAAGGTTCAAGTAAACACTCAGCCTGCAGTGAAGTGTTTTAACTTCTAGGAGCATGAGAATTATGAAAACAATTTCCCTAAGCCGAGGGTTGTCGGAGGCAATCAACAACAACCTCCAAGGAAACAAGGAAGGGCTTATGTTATCATTACTGCTAAGGTGGATCCATAAAATAATGTGGTGATAGGTACGATAGTTATTCATTCAATAATAGTGAACATACTATTTGATTATGGTTCTACACATTCTTTTATATCTTGTAAGTTTAGTAGAACGATTTAGGAACCACTTCAAAATTTTGAGGAAAGGTTATCTGTGGGAACAATGAATAGGGAAATTGTTGTATCCATGTTTTATAACTCCTCCCTAGTTAATGTTTGTGGACTGAACCTCCAATAAAATCTTGTCATACTTTTTTTAGTGGAGTTTGTTGCTATCTTGGGCATGGATTGACTATCTTTATACAAAAACAACATCAACTTTAGGAAAAGGGAGATCCGTTTTCACATCCCGAAGCATCCTCCAATTCTTTAAAAGTGTAAGGAGGAAGATGAATATCCTTTAGAATAATCATCTCAAGTGTGGATATTGCTGCCTTATGAGAAATCATATTTAGCTCAAATGATTGAGATAAAAGAATGAATCATGCTTGAAGACATGCCCATAGTGAGGGATTATAGTGATGTATTCCTAGAAGAGTTTCTTGGTATTCCTCCAGACTAATAGGTTGAGTTCTCAATTAAACTTATACTTGGATCTTTTCCTATCTCAAAGACACCTTACAGAATGGCCATCATAGTGCTGGAAGAGCTGAAGAAGCAGTTACAAGAGAATATGGAGAAGGGTTTTATATGCCCAAGTGCTTCACTATGGGGTGCTCCAGTCCTATTCATCAAGAAGAAGGACGAATCAATGCGCCTCTACATTTATTATCATGAGCTCAATAAAATCATTATAAAGAACAAGTATACCCTACCATGGATAAATGACTTATTTGATCAGCTTCATGGGGCCAGTTATTTCTCTAAAGTTGACCTTTGGTCGGGATATCACCAATTACAGTTGAGGAAGGAAGATATTCCAAATACTGCCTTTCAAACGAGGTATGGACTCTATGAGTTCATAGTTATTCCCTTCGGACTCAATAATGCTCCAACAATTTTAATGGATTTAATGAATAGATTCTTTAGAGATTACCTCAAATTTTTTTTGGTAGTCTTCACTGCTAATATTATGATAAAATCTAAGAGAAAGGAGGAACATGAAAAACATTTTAATACTGTGTTAAAGACTTTTTGAAGGTAGAAGTTGTATGAAAAGTACAATAAATGTGAGTTCTGGGTGGAGGAAGTATCATTCTTAGGGCATGTTATCACCATAAATGGGATATCCGTGGACCCTTCCAAGACAAAGGCAGTTGAAGAGTGGCCCAGGAAAACTTTTGTAATAGAGATCAGTATCTTTTTGGGTCTAGCTAGGTATTATCGATGATTTGTGAAGAACTTTTCATGATTTTCAAACCAAATGACTAAGCTGTCACAGAAGGGAGTAAAGTTTTTCTGGACATAGGAATGTGAAGACTGTTTCAAGGAGTTGAAAAAGAGTCTGATCATTACACCAGTCCTCACACTCTCTACAAGGGGATAACCCTTTGTGGTGTATAGTGATGCATATAAGAAGGGATTATGTTGGGTGATAATGAAAAATGATAAAGTGATAGCGTATTCCTCAAGGTAGCTAAAAATCCATGAGCAAAATTATCCCACATAGGATTGGAGTTGGCAGCGAAGATCTTTGCATTGAAAATATGGCAGAATTATCTCTATGCGGAGAAATGTGAGATATATATTGATAAAAAGAGTCTCAAATATATATTCACATAGAAATATATTAATGTGCACCAGTGAATATGGATAGAGATCATCAAGGATTATGACTGCTCAATCCACTACCATCCTGGTAAGGAAAACAAGGTTGAAGATGCTCTAAGTAGAAAGGATACTGCATCTTCATCAATGATGATAATTGAAAAGGATCTGATCATCTTAGATTTTCCAAAGATGGCCACGAGAATCATTAAGGGAAAAACATCATCAATCCTTTATCAAATTATTGCTCAACCATCCCTCTTGGAGAGAATAAAGGATGCTCAAAGAAAGGATGTGTAACTTTTGAAAAGGGTGGAAGCTGTTAAAAAATGGAAATCCTCTGATTTAAAAATTGAAGAGGTAGCAGATGTAAGATTTGGGTCATGATTATGTGTATTATCTGATGAATAGATAAATAAGGAGCCTCTGAGTGATGCACATTGCTCAACCTTCTCTGTCCACCTAGGGAGCACAAAGATGTATTGAGATATCTGAGAAAACTTTTGGTAGGAAAAAATGAAAAGGGAGATTGCTGAATATACATCATTGTGCCTGGTATTCCATCAAGTGAAGGCTGAGAGGAAAAACTATAAAGGGATTATGTAACCACTACCCATACCAGCATGGAAGTGGGAGAACATTTCCATGGACTTTGTCACTGGACTTCCACGGACATCCAGATGAAATAATGCTATATGGGTCATTATGGATCATCTTATAAAGACAACTCACTTTATCATGTTTCTATATGACTTCTCATTGGATCAAATTTCATGGATTTACATCAAAGAAGTGGTAAGGCTTCATGGAGTACCAATATCTATTGTATCTGATCATGATCCAAGATTAACCTTGAAGTTCTGGATGAATATCCAACATGCTCTAAGTACTGAACTAAACTTTCGTACAACCTATCATCCACAAACTGATGGCCAATCTGAGTGAACCATTCATACACTAGAAGACATGTTGAGATCGAGTTATATGGAATTAAAAAGATGATGGGACCAACATCTTCCACTGGTTGAATTCTATTATAACAACAGTTTCCACTCGAGTATCCGAATGACACCATATGAAGCCATTTATGGGAAAATGTGCAGAACACCGGCGTGTTGGGATGAATTCAGTGAGTGTAAGCTACTAGGACATGAAATGGTTGAAGAAATGGCAGAGAAGGTGAAAACCATTCAGCATCATATCAAGGCAGCCAAAAGTCGACAGAATATTTATGCAGATAACCATCGAAGAGACTTTGAGTTCAAAGTTATAGACATGGTATTTCTACACATATCTTTGTGGAATAAGGTCACAAGGTTTTAAAATAAAGGGAAGTTAAGTCCTAGGTACATCAGCCCCTTTGAGAACCTTGATCTAGTTAGAGCTGTGTCCAATCGACTAGCACTTCCACCTACCATGTTGAAAGTACATGATGAATTTCAAGTATCCCTCTTACAGAAGTACATACCATACCCTTCACATGTACTCTCTTCATAGGTGGTACAGTTGGAGGATGATATTTCATATAAGGAGAATCCAATAAAGATCTTGGAACATAGAGAAAATGTTCTATGCAACAAGACTACTCATATAGTTAAGGTACTATGGGAAACCATAAGTATGAAGAGGCAACATGGGAATTGGAGGAAGCAATGAAGGAAAAGTACCCCCACTTGTTTTTGACCTAGAATGTAAAATGAAATTTAGAGGGAAAATTTCTTAAGGGGGGAAGAATGTAACGACCCAATGTTTTTCGAAGGAAATTATTTTCTTATAAATATTTCATTAAATAAAAATATAATGAACTACTAAGTGATAAGTAAACTTTAAACATAAGTTTGTCACTTCTGTGTTTGGAAATTTAAAAATCTGACATATGCGGTTGCAATCAGTAAGTTATTTAGAGTTTGATAAGAAAAACTTAATTTCGGTGAATAGTAACATACCCTTATGAATAGTAACATGCCATTAGGAATAGTGATATACCGTAATGAATAGTAACCTTAACTATGATAACATATAAATAATATATAAGTTGAAAGTATGATATACTTATATTATAGAATAAGTAAATGAATGGTTTTTGATAATAAATTTTCATTCTAATTAAATATTAAAATAATCATATTTAGAAAATTATTTTTGAAAAATAGACTTCATTTTTTGGATTCTACATGTCGAAGCATGGTTAGGGTGAATTTTTTATATTTTTCTAAAATACTTGAATTTTTAGTGAATAGTAAAATACATTAATTTACCGTATAAATACAGTATAGTGAAAATCCACTATTCCTGAAATCAAAAGTGATATAAGCACCCAAATATAGAACTCACATGAATTTATTACTTTACTTGGTCATGGAATACTTACTATTCCTTGTATTGTGAATAAATAATAAATTATTGATTAAAAAATTATGAAAACCCTCCTCTCCTCTACTATAAACCCCCCCTCACTCCCTCTTCTCTTCACTCCTCTCAAGCCTTGTGCCTTGAAAATATTCTACCCAAATCTCTCCCCAAGATCCTCCCCCACATCCAAAAGCTCCCAGACTCTCCAAAATACCAGAACCTCTCCCCTTAAGAGTCTCTCAAATGAGGAAGTCACAAGAGGTAAATTCCTCTTTCCAATTCCTTCATTTATTTTTAGTTCTTTTCTTTTTGTTTCTTTACTCACCTCCCTTCAAAAAAATAGTATGATAACTCTAGTAACATAAACATACTGGAATGTTTTTATTCTAATGGGATATTTCATTATCTTCTCTCCTTTTCCCCCCATTTATTAGAAAGAAACTAAAGCACCATTTGAGATGTGCTAATTTAGCGCATTCAAGGACAACAGTTTATCAATTTATATTATTATATTTAATTATGTTAATGAAACGATTTGTGTTATGATTGAACTAGATTATTATATATGTAATATATTTTATTTTTGGTTCTATAATCCTTTTGTACAAATGTTATTAAGTTATAAATCAAAACATGTTCATTGTAATCAAACCCACTGATTAACCAAAACAGTTGTCACTAAGGTTATATATATAATAATTAGACCTCAATATAAGTAACCAAATTAGATTTAAAACCCTTAAATCTCCTGGATGTGAACTAAAAGAATATAACTTCAATTATGGACAACCACTTTTATTTTACATGTTTATGCAAACATGAATATACGCGAACCGGTCATTAAAACCAAGTAAACAAACGAGCCCAGACAATGAAATTGAACCTCATAACCAATCAAAATGGTTATAAATGAACCTAAAATGATTATACTAAAACAATTAAAAATATAATAGGTTCTTGAATTATTAATTAATAAACCTAATTTATTTATTTAGGTCTTTAATAACTAGTGGAGAACACCAACAGATTTAAGGTAAGGGATCCTCTCCATTTCCCTCTTAATCAAGATTGTCCTCTATGCTATGCCTTTTATGTGTAATCCCAAATGATGGGGTATGTTTTCACACTTTCACCATACTTTCCTAATGATGTATAAGGGATTAGAAACCACTTTTCTCTCTCATAAATACCTCTTAGGTACACCCGACACCATGCCAAGAAACCATGATGAATTCTACCCGAACCACTTTTTTTTAATTCAGAGTGCCTTATATTTCTTTATATCAAAGGAGAGTTATCTTATCTATTGATATAAATATACTAAATTCTTTTTAGTTTTAAAAAATTCTTTTATGAAGATCCTTTAATCATTCAATTTTGGTTATATACACGTTTTTTTAAAGATTCCCTCCTTAGAACTTTCTGATAAGCAAACCTATTTTAAGTGAACTTCCCAAATTTTTACCCAATTTAAAGTGAAATATATCCTCTGTTTTAAGACAAAATTGTCTTTATAAAATCATTATTTTTATTATGGAAACCCTCTTGGTTCAATTATGATTTTATAAAAAATTTTGTCTTCTATTTTATTTTTAAAGCTCTAAAACATTTTCCTTAAAATCGTACAAAAAATGTTTTAATGTGAATGTTACTCAAAAACATTTCATATATGTTGTCCCTTATATATAACACCAATTACCATGATATATGCCTATTTTACTCTATGAACGTCCATTTATGTTCTAATCCTTTTCTTTCATGGATAATTTCATGATACCACCCATTGGTTATGATTTATTTCATGTTTGTGGTACCCAATTCTTTCCATGGGTACCCTTATGTTTATGTATGATTGATTATGTATGATTATTTATAAGGAAAGAATATTTTTGTGGTAATAATATTTATTTGGAATTAATATTCATGAAAATTTTGAGATGGGTGCGTCCAGATAGCGCTCCAATGCATTGGGTAAAGTTAAGTCTCATGAGATGCGATGTGAAACGGGATTGACAGTTAGCCTTGACCCATACTAAAATGGGAAATGGGATTGGCGGTTAGCCTTGAACCTACTAAATAAATGTTTTATGATTCTTCCACATTTATATGATTCCATGTTTATACTATCTCTTTCTTATATTATTTTATTTCATATGTTCCATACTTTGGATATCATTATGTCATGCCTCCTAACTCTTGTGCTTAAGATATATCCTTATTTTCATTCCTTTACTAGGATTTTTAGATCATCCCTTTTTTCATGTGTTCCATAGGGTACCCTATGCAGATGTAAGGGCTCAAAGGATGTTAGGATCTCTTTATGGAGATTAAATAAAGAAGTGTTTTTAGCCCTTTATTTTTTGTTTTTTGTACCCAGTCTTCAAAGACACTAGAATTAACGATCCTTGGCTTGTACTATTATGATTAATTATGCTTAAAATCATGAAATGTTATAAGTAAAAGGCTTGGGTCACTATGTAGACGACAATCAAATGAAGTCCCAGCTTAGGAAATATGGAATGCTCAACAAGAACCAACCATGAGTAAGTCTTAGAATCATCAGGCCCAATGAGAGTAAGACACCAAGAATCACCTGAACCTGACCATCGAGAACATCAAGTAGGCCTCCCATATAAGAGAATCCAATAAATGAGAACTGCTAATGTCCTTATAAGTAAGTAATTCACATGCAGACCTGATACCATATCCGACTCACACCCGTAGGAGACTGCATGAGATAAAGAAGGTGGCAATAGCAGCATTAGCCACCGTAATAGATTACCATCCCCATCCCATGAGGACAGGGGAATTTTTAACAAAAAATATCCTTATAAGACAAGAAAATCTGGGTTGAGTCACGTCAATAGAGGAACGAGAGTAACCCCATCCCACAGGACAATGGGATTTTTTTACCTTGAATTCTCACCCATTGGACATCTGTTTTCTCCCATATAGGGAGAATTATGGATAGAGGGGTCACCCATTCCATCCAATCCCCTGACTTACATCCCTCAGAATTAAGGCATACTACAAGGTCATATCAGGGATCCCTTTGAGTCACTCTTCACCAAGAAACCATAAGTGTATCATAGAATGGACAGAGAATATCCAACAAAGGATATAAGAAGCTATCCTACCATTTATCACCTGGTATTCCACCCCCAATGTGGTATGCATCAGTGAATTCCAAGTACATAATACCCTCATAATTTTCTGAAAATAATACAAATAATGAGGAAACAGGAGAAGAGGGTTCCCTCCCAGAGATGGTTCACATCGAGCCTGGAGGTGTGCACACCTGAAACCAAAGAGTTGTCTTAAATTTGGGAACCCCCTTCATTAATCCTCCATTGCATCCTACATGATTCCCTAACAAGGAGAATAATAATAGAAATGACTACTACCCACCACCTACTCCCCATAAAGATGGTTCCCTCACAACTGAGAAGATATTCACTCAACATTTGGAAGAAATGAAAGAGGTAAGGAAAATCTATAATGAGATACTTCAAGAAATCCATCCTATTGGGTACATTCCCCAGGTAGAGAGTCAACATATACATCTATAATTAGTGCCTACACCCTACAGTATCATCCCATTAAATAAAGTAGGGCTGAAAATCTCATTCAAGGAAATACCAGGACCATCAGTCTACTTGAACCCAATCATGAAAAGATATAAAGATTTCCCTTAATTGGGGAAGAAACTATAATAGATTCAAGATAATCTATAGAGGATTCTCCTGGATGGGTATCCACCTCATGTTCCAGCAATGCTGGCACATCCAATCATACCTCCCACTGCACCCGCTCATGCACAAGTCCAATAGAACATGCATCAAGGGCTCCTGAATACCATCAAGTTACTAAAAACTCGAATGGTAAAAATGGAAGGGAAGCATGATCCAATACAATAAAAATGGAAACCTTACACCAAATGGGTGAGCAATTTCCCACCCCCACCAAATTTTGGGAATCCCGTATTCCCAGGGTTCAATGGATTAGGGGACCTGGAGAAGCATATAATGCACTACTCTTCTTACAGCGATCCCATGATAGGAACCCACGAGAAATAAGAAGCAGTGGATTAGGTGATTTGTGTGAAATCTACAAGATTCATCCTTCGTGTGGTATAAAATTTTTCTAGCTAACTCAATAATAGGTTGGGAAGAACTCTGGCAACAATTTCTCTTCCAGTTCAGTTCTTCATTTAAAAAGGCAATAATTAGAGATCTCATGAACTGCAAACAATGAGATAATTAGAGAGTCTTTGACTTTATTACTAGATAGAATGGTCTATCTTACTCTATGAACCAACAAATACCTCATGATGATATGTTTTCCATGTTCATCAATAAACTCCGTGATGACCTACAAACACTATTTATTCCAGTGAAATATACAAGTGGGTTCTGGGATTTCCCCACTATCACTCAAAGGATAAAAGATTCCATGTAATGGACTAATCTCAAGTCTGAGGTAGCCTTAATAGATCCAATAAAATGAGAAGGGGGAAATGATGTGGATTCTATCATTCTTAAGACACCCCTTGCACCAACTCCAACTCTAAGGCCCCCACCAAACAGTGCCCTCTAGATGTCAACAGCCACCCCCCCATCAAGATGAGCATAGGGGACCCAAAAGAAATCAATTTGAGGATCACAAAAATAAAATTTATTCATTCCAGGATGATAAAGTTAATGTCTACTTCATAGACTCCATGAATTTAAACTTGCTTCAGATATCGGAGCCAAAGAAAGCTGATGAAGCAGGTCTTGATTACCAGCTGGATTATAGTCCCTTCCATCAGATACTGAGACTCAACATCCAAGAGTGTTTTTTTCAAGGAACTCCTATAAAAGAAGATATATTCAAGAAAATTAAAGTTGGCACCACCACCAGCACAAGTGGAATATGTTTCAACCACGTATATATATGAATGAGGGGAGTGGAAAAAAGTTATTAATAAAAAGTAGAAAAAATTAGATAGTTGTTTGACTTGGAAAACAGTAAAATGAGCTCATGGAATACTCCAATAATAGTTGAAGAAACCAACCATTACTCCACCTACTCCTAATAAAACACAACCGTCATCGTCGTCCCATCCTAGGGAGATGAATTTGAACCAAAGACAAAGTTTTATTTGACACTCCCAGATTTTATGCAAAAAATATGATGATATGGGAAATTCCCCACCAAATAACACACTGGGAAACAACCCACCAAACGACACAATAATAAACCCCCACCAAATGGCACCACTATAGGCAGATGATTGGGCAAGGTCATTATCACAAGAGGAGACTATTTTTGGCTTCTTCAATGTCATACACTTGATGTATCCCTTCTTTGACGATGAATATGGTTATCAACCATAATTACTCACACATAATTTTGGGGATGAAGGAAGAAACCGTAGAATCCAGGGATATCAAGGGAGGCACAACCATGGAAGAAACCAAGATTATGGCCGCACCCCCGCTCAAACCGTCAGTGTTGCAGAAACCCACAGAATGAACCTCCAACGAATCCAACATGGAATATAAAATTATTTTATCCCCATGGGAATCCATCTTAGACCAATCATCCTAGAGTATACATAATAGGAAGAACAAAGGACTAATTTCCCTTGATAGGTGAGAAAACTTGCTTGGCACAATCCAAAAATGATAGAATCTCCTTTTCCTCTGACCCAAAGGGTTGAACCGTCATCACAAAATGCTCAATCAACTAAAGTGCCTATGAAAGAGAATCCCAAGATAGAAAAAACTAGAATTTAGACCGTAAATATGATATTATGAAGCAATTATCCCCAGTTATAGTCAATCTATCAATCATGGATGCATTGAATCTATCAGCAGATCTCAGGGAAGCAATCATCGAAGCATTGCCTAGTCCGCAAGAGTTTGAATCCAAAGTAGATACTGTTGAAGTTTACCAAATAGAGACCAATCTCATGGAATTCCATGCAGTTATCTCCTTCATGGATCAAGATTAATATTCCACCATATAATGAAACATAAAACCCTTATATGTGTCTAGAACAATAAATGAAATCAATATGAAAAATATTCTTCCTAAAAAATGTATCTGGGATTAATATCCTCCCAGTATAGACACTTCTTCAACTATTCTGCAATGGGGATGATATTATTCAAAACACCATGACCATATTAGGCTATGACAAAAGCGAGAAAAATATATTAGTCCAAATCAAGCTTGAAACCTTGTTCAGTGAGCTCGTAGCTCCCTAGAATTTCTGGTGGTCCGAAATAATACGACCTTAAACACCCTTCTAGAGAGGCCCTGGATACATAAACACACATAAATACCCTCCTAATAAACTTAGTGCAGTAAATATAGAATTAATGGATAGAGTGGGAAACTATACACCAATAAGGATCCATTTGACTTCTGTGAGTCACACTATATTGATGTAGGGTTCTACGAGCCAAAGGGGAAACAACCCTCAACTAATGGAATTGATTGGGTCATCACCTGTATGGTTTGGAAATGGTTCCAACTGATCCCATTAAGCATATTAGGGAAGAATAAATAATTCCTATAAATCAGATTGAGGGAAGAATTTAAAATTTGGACATGTATTGAATAGTCCTCATGATTTTAGTTACGGATGAGAAGCTTGATAATGATTAAAGGCTCATTGACTCTCAAGTTAATAAGGAGGGTTCAGATAAAAATTTCCCCAAACCATAATAAAAACCCCATGAAATACCTACCTCACTCACTGAGGAAGGAGTAGGTATCTCAGCACTTGAATAAGATGAGGAAACTCTTTTACCCCTCACTTCATCTTCTCTAATGAAACCTCCACTGATCACTAAGACAGAAGAGGTGGATTCGCTTCCCAAACAAAAAAAAAGTATGACTCTTACCTCAATTACGAAATAATCATCTCAATAATTATTTTCCCATCAGAATATGAAGAGGAATATGATGAGGACATAGAGGAGGAAGAAGAAGAGGACCTGAGGGATGTCCCTCCAGCATTCGAGGAAGGCATCTCTACCATCATTGATGAACTCAAGGAAATAAAATTGGGCACAAAAGAAGACCCGTGACCAGATTTGGTCAGTGTGGCCATGACTTCTAAATAGCATGAAGTATATTATTATTTCATAATGAATAATAGAGATTTTTTCACTTGTAAATGTACAAAAATTATAGGTATCAATCCCAAGGTGGACAGTCACCACCTGGGCTTGCCAGAAGATCACTGTGGCTACATGCAAGCTTCTAGAAGGACACACCCGACCCATGCTACCAAAATAGTGGATGAATTCAAAATTATCATCAGAGGTAAATACATTTGGGAGGTCCAATATACCATATATATAGAAACAATTATCCCCATAAAAAAAGAATAGGAAGATTAGGGTCTGCATCGATTTCAGGAACCTCCCCTGACACTGCCCAAAAGATGATTTCTCAGTCCTGATCACAGAATTGCAGATCGATGCAACTGCCAGATATGAGGATATCTCCATCATATATGGTTATTCAAGTTATAATAAAATCTATATGGACTGATAATATGAATAAGCCACTACCTTCAGATCCCATAGAGAGTATTTTTCTACAAGGTAATGCACTTTGGTTTGAAGAATGCTAACGCCACATACCAGCACGCCATACATCGCATATTCAAACCCTCCCTGATAAAATTAATTGAATGCATTGGAAATGATTTTATGTTTAAGTCAAGATGGATCTCGAACCACCTATCATATCTTGAAACAATTTTCATCAAATTATGAAAACACAGTTTGAAAATAAACCCCAAAAAATGTTCCTTCAGCATCACCTCAAGGAAATTCCTCATCTTCATTGTATGCCACTATGGAATCAAAGTTGACCCTGAGAAGACAAAATATTTCCTTGGAATGTCCCCACATCACAACCTCATTGTGTTTAGAGGACTCCAAGGAAATATATCTTACATTCGGCACTTCATATCCAACCTCGTATGAAAATTCTTTCCCTTCACTAGGTTGATGAAGAAAGGGGTAGAATATCAATAGACTGATGATTTTCAGGAATCATTCAACAATATCAAGAAATATCTTTTGATTCCACTAGTACTAATGCATAATATCAAATAATACCACTAATTCTGTATATAACCACCTTGGAGCGATCGCTAGGTGCCTTCGTCGCATAGAAGAATGATGCAGGTAGTGAAAATAGTCTCTATTATCTCAACCGAACCATGATTGATGTTGATACTTGATATTAAAATATTAAGAAGATATGATTGGACTTAATATTTTAATTCTAAGAGCTGAGGCATTATCTGCAGCACCATGAGGTCCACTTGGTCTCTTGTAGCAACCCACTCAAGTATATTCCTTGCCATCCAATGTTGACTATTTTCCTATCACAGTGGGTGGTCAACCTATAATAGTATGATATAAGGTTCATAACCCAGAAGGATTCCAAAGGTCCGGAATTAGTGGAATTTTTGGAAGAAAACCCCTCAATATATGTGACTCCATTGGATATTGAATTACTCGATGAAGATGTGTCATTTATTCAAGAGGATCCCTGTGCATGGTAAATTCACTTTGACGGTGCCCCCAAAATCCCAACAGGAAAAATAATTAAAGACCCAAGACTCAAAAAAGTGGGTTCAGGAGTCAGACTTGTATCCCTAAAAAAGGAAGTCCTAGCTTATTCCTTCCTACTATTAGATGCGTGCACAAACAATGAGGAAAAATACCAGGCCCTTATCATAGGCCTCAAACTATCACTCCAAGTGAAATCCAAACAATTGAAGATAAAAGGCGATTCATAACTGGTCATCAAGAAATTCAATGGTAAATATGATATTAAGAAAGAGTAATCAATTACTTTTACAAACCATGTTTGAAAATTGATAGTGAAATTCCTGTTTGATCTGATACTAGCTTATGTCCCCTGGTCGCATAATGTGCAAGCTGATGTAATGGAAAATACAGCCATGACTCTAGTTGACCAGGATCGAGATGAAATAATCATCAAAATTTTGCAATGATGGATGGTTTTACCATATGTTAGACCAATATGGAAGAAATCAATGAGATCAGTTCTATCTCAGAGCTGCATGGTCATATCACCAGCTGGATGGCCCCCATTGTGGACTATCTTCAAAAAGAATAACCCCCACCAGATAGGGCTGGAAGGGAACATATTTGAAGAAGAGCAGTCAATTTCATACTGTACGATAACAAAAACTAGAAAAAGGTCCTTTATAAGTGAGTCCTTGATGGAGTTCTTCTCAGGTGTATTGTTGGAGAAGATATCGCAACCGTCATGAAATAAGTTCACACCGAAACTTGTGGGGCATACCAATCAACATCCAAACTCTCTCATCATATTCAAAGGATTGAGTACTATTGGCCCACCATGATGAAGGATTGTGCCGATTTCACCAAAAAGTTTCATTCCTACCAAGTCCATGCCAATTTCATCCATTATCCCCCAAAGTTTCTTCTCACAACTAAGTACTCATGGTTATTTGTCATATGGGGAATGAATTTCGTGAGACCATATC
The DNA here is from genome assembly GCA_963277665.1 of Viscum album. Taxonomy (NCBI): domain Eukaryota; kingdom Viridiplantae; phylum Streptophyta; class Magnoliopsida; order Santalales; family Viscaceae; genus Viscum; species Viscum album. The sequence goes on from OY728153.1 coordinate 1,245,989,065, forward strand.
CTTCCACCACATCCATACAATTCAAGTTTATTCTCATAGAAACCGGATTATTTTCCAAATAGGCAAATGATATACCCCTTAAATAATTAAGAGAAAAAAAGATTTGTCACCTTTGTGAAATCCAATATCATTGTAACACCCCAAGATTTGATAGTACGTTATCTCATTAAAGTAATTCAATAGCTTGTGCTACACACAACACCTAGTTCGAGCAAACCACAACTTACCAAACTAGCCATTGAAAAAGCAGTTATGAGTAGTATTAACTGCATTTTGAATCTTATATACTCTATATAATTTTAACATCCATATTATGTGTTTCTTAGACATAATATAAGAACAAATTCATTTTTTTCAGATAAAATAATTATTTTTCAAAAAATGCAATTTTACCGCCTTTTAATGGATAACCCTTTTTAAAAAAAATTGAAACTTTTATATATTAAATTTAATGAAATTAATTTTCTTTAGAATAAAGACATAAAATTTTAGTTTAGATAAATTTTTGGTACTTTTCTGATAACTTTTATATTTTGATGAATAGTGAAAAATAAATGTTTTAATTGAAAACAACTTTTTAAATCGAAATAATTTATAGAAATAAGTTATGAATTTGAATGGTTTGGAAGTATAATTAGATTATATTTTTATCATTTAATACAATTTAGGTCATTATGAGTAATTTCACATTTAAATTTGACATAAACATATGTCAATCTTTTGATAGATTTCACTTTTTAAAAACCCACATTTTGGTTTTGACAACGGGAATTAATATTAAATTAATAAATAAAAATATATGTTTTGAATTTTGTAAAATAGGATTCATTTTTGAATTCATCATATCAAAATTAGCTTAGGGTAAATTTTTAGTATTTTTCTGAAAACTTTCAATTTTTGATGAATTGTGAAAAACACTGCGTTATTATATAAAACTGACGTTTTATTTAAATAATTAGTTATTTTATTTTAATTTATTTTAGTTAAAAATATATACATAATTCCTATATATGTTCAAATTAATTCATTTGAGTAATTTCATAATAGTTTATATATATATAATTTTATTGACCATTTTACCGTCTTTTACCGACCTTCTAGGAGCATTTATAAATTTGCATAAAACTTAATTTTACTGCTTCTGTGAGTTGAATTTAAAAATTCCGAGAGAAAAAAATAACATTAGTAAGTAAAATATGGTTCAATAAAATAATTTTTGGTGAATAGTAACTTTCAACATATTTACCAGAGTTAAAAGTAAATAGGGTAATTAAGGGTAAAAATGATATTATAATTACCCTAACACATGTCCTAATTCTATTGGATAAGTATAATTCGACCAAAAAAAACCTTAGGAATAAAATATGACCCCCTTTGGTCCACTTGGATAACATTAGAACATTTATTATTATTTTATTTAAAGAGGAGTTAAAAGAGTTAAATTCAATGTTTAATAACTAAGCCATTTTTAATATAGGGTAATAAATAAGAAAAATTCGACTATAAATATTAATTAGAAATATAAATAAATTTCCTACATAATGGTATTTTATTTATAATTTTTAGACATTAAATAATTTAATTTATTTATGACACAATGATGATGCAGTAATTACCTTATTAATGAAATATTAAAATAATTGATATTATAAATATCCAAATAAATTTAATTTCAGATTTATGATGAATTCGAATAATTTTATAGGTTAATATTACATTTTAGGGTCAGTTAAATAAATTTTATTCGAAGTGATAAATTTTTTATGGTTTTCAAAAAAATCAAATACTAAATAGTGTCAAAATTAACATAATTGAGTTTTTAAAACAAATATTATATTATTAATTGATATAATATTCCTAAAAATATAATGTTCAACCAAAGGACATAGATAATGTTATATATATTAATAATTAAACACATGGTGTTCACTTTTATTTTTATTGAAAGTTCATTAACCATATAATATAAAAATACAAAGAGACATGGTAAATGTCGAACTATTTAACTAAGAGTTAAATCTAAAAGATAAGGTTAATATGATGACCTAAACCTATATAAAACATATTTTTGAGAGGTTTTAGACCCATACACACCATATCCTTTAAATAAATCATTTTGGATCCATTAGAAACCGAAAATTATTTTATTATAAAATAATATTTCAAGCTTTTCCTAAAGTGACCCTCACCTGTCTTTTAAAAGGGAACTTCCCCTTCTCTATATTTTACACCTCCAAAGGCTTTTTCCTAGGCAAAACCTGCCCGAATATCCTCCCAACATTCCTACCTTAATCCTAGAGGCCTTAATTTGTTCATAAATGCAACATAATGAGCCCTTTTGATCAAATCAAAAGGAAGAACCCAAAGAAGAGGTAAATACTTCATCACCTATTTCAAGTTATTTCCTTCTTCCCCTTCATCTTTCTTTGTTGTTTCCATTCTAAAATAATAAATCCAGTATATTATATATAATGTGATTTTATTATAAAGGTGGTACAACCATATTCATTATTCTATCCATCCTATAAATGACAAAGTCACCATACGTGCATACGTACGGATTGTCGTCTCCACGTAATGGTGTAGTTTGTTATTCAAACACTTCATTATTTGGATGGGTATAATAATGAGTATAACTGATGTAAATAATAAATATAACATGTTAATTATTCTTTATATATGATATAACATCCAATTACATATGATTTCACCAACAATATAATGATATTGTCACTCGCGCGTACGCGCGGATTACCATCTCCACGAAGCGATGAGATTCATTCCCACGTTCACCATTCAACAATCATTATAAAAATATATATTATTAATAAGTATGTAATATATGAAATAATAATGCTACTGGATATATATATATGTATGTTTGTACATACATATATCTTATTCAATTACTTCCGTTCAACACGATATGGAAACGAAAACATCGTTTATGCGTACGTACGACCTACCATCTCCATAAATAGTGACTTCCATTTCATATATATATCTATTATAAATATTTATATTCTAAATATATATGATATATAAATCAAGTTTTATATTATTCAAGTATTTTAATCATTATATAAATGATACAATCAAGAATAACAAGATAAAACACGTAAGATAAAGAAAGCATTATTACCCAAAATGTTAATTTAACATGGAAATCATTATTAAATTGGTAGTAAAAGTCATTAATGAATCATGTATGATATAATAAATATGAATACAGTTTTGGTATAATTTAATAACATACTATGGTAATTATACAGTAGGATAAACGTACCGTCGACCAAAGGAAAGTGTAAGGGAAGGGTTCATTTTACAATCTCTTTATTATCCGAGGTTTTTTTTACGTAAGTATCTACTGGGAAATATTTTTTATCCATGTACATGTTTCATAAAGAGATTTAAAAGGGATTTTTTAAGGTACTTTTTACAAAATCATCATTTTAAATGTTTTAAATATTCATTATTCTAAAACTTTCTCATTAATGTCCATGTCTTAAAAATGGTTTTAAGGATTTATTTATATGGACATGACTGTTTTAAAATGTTAATTCCATTAAAAATTCTCAAATTTCTATGAGACAATTTTATTAAAAACTTTCTTTTAAATTAATTCCTTTATATGACTTTTAAATGATTTTTTGAAAAGGGATATTTCTCTCAAAACATTTTACTAATCATTTTCAACTATGTCAACATCCTTTACGAGATATTATTCTTGATCCATGTTGATTTATTATGATACAAATATTTCACATTATATTGAAGGTTTTGTGATATGTTTGACTGTAGATGTGTTATTTTTATACCATTCATGGTTTATGGATAAATTATTGACATTTCATATTCTAGTTTTAATACGAATGTTTATGTTATGTTTAAACCTTTTCATATGAGGAATGCATTGGACTTAGTAAGTAACGAGTAGTGCCCGCTATAGATCCTTTACGAATCGGTAGGTCTCATGAGACAAAATAGTGTCTTGGAACAAGGCCTTGAAAAAAATATTATTTGTAGTTTTGGCACCAGGCCTTGACTATGTGGTTCTGAAGTCTAGAATTATGCATTCCATCATTATAAAAGTGGATATTGATATTTACTGTGATTATTAGACTAGTAGAATATCCATGTGAATAAGTAAATGACATTATTTTATTGTATATTTTCTATATTATTCTTAAGTGTAAGTTTAAAAGGCTTATGTTTTAGTCTTATACATTGCCTTAAATATTTATGCTTATTTATGAAAGTTTCCGCTATATTTTTATCCTTACTGAGCATCTGAGCTCACCCCTTTATATGTTTTAATTTTTCCAAGATTCCAAGAAGTGTATAATGATTGATAAGAAAGGTTAATCTTGGGTATTAATGGAATTCTCAAATGATCATTTATATTGTGTTTTATTTTCTAATGTGTAATGTAACATTCATGTATATAATCTATTTTCCAAGATTGCTAAACTAATCGGTCTTTCGGGACTTGATTTGTTGTAATCCTACCAATGTATTAAAATAATGCACTGACTCTAGGTAACTGGGGTTGAGGCATTATAGTTGGTATGAGATGAATTTTATCAATATCCTTGGAAAATATATTAAAAAAAACTCAAATTAGAGAATACTACCCTAAGATAGACTTTGAGGTTTAGTATAGAAGAACTTATTAGAATTTTGTTAATGTTGAGATTTTGTGTATTTTACAAGAAATATATCCTTGTATAGATATGATAAGGTAGAGTAGGCTCTGGAACATGTATACCTAAGAGTGAAAACTCTGATAAGGAGTTTCGAGCTTGACCTGGGGTATCCTGGTACACGACAACATGCCTTACTGCACTCTTGGTTACGACACTCCTGGGGGATATGATTAGGATAATTCACGTTTTCATTACAAGACATTATAAAGGATTTAAGATTAATACTTCCTCAAAGAAAACATTTTATGATTATAGATTATATTAATAATATTTTCAATTTACATTAGGTATTTTACAAGTTTGGAATTATGCATTTTGATTCAGAAACTAACATAGTGTATGCCATTGTTTAGAAATGATGCCCGGTAGATGGAATGATAACTCCAGCAATAAGCATGATCCAAAGAGTAAGAATGATCATATCTTTCATGGTATTAAGCCAACATTTTGAAAGTAAATAGTCTCCCTCTTATTATCATCATATGAAGAAATATTTTCATGCATTAATAAGATAAGTAAATAATTCTCTAAGTCCTATGGCTTCTAAGGGAAGCAAGAGAAGAAAAGGATGGAAGAGAGAAAGATGGATAAAGGGAAGAGGGGAAAGAAGAATTTTACCATATGTGAAAACTGTGGAAAGAATCACCTTGGTAAATGCTTGAAAGGAATGGGAGTTTGTTATAAGTGTGGAGAAAAAGGATACCAAGTACGTGATTACAAGGGTAAGAAAAAGTTTCAAATGTGCAATGCTTCATCTGAAGGGAGTTGGGACACTATGCAAATCATTGTCCAAATCATCATAGTATACCTCAAATGATGCTATTGGATAATAACCAAGTTATTATACTATTGAATATGAAGAGGAATGATTAGAGTTATTATGTTGTTATTAAATTATTGTGGCATTTGGGTATTTTATTAATGATGTATATGTTATAAGAATTATAGAGTATATAAGGATTGTACTGTAGTACTATTTCATTAAGGACTTGAGATTGTGTGGAACCAAGAAAAGTGACTCAATGGAAAGTTAATCTTTTTAGAAAATATATGGTTGAATGAAAGAAAAAACTTTAATATTGTCCTGATACTAAGGTATTGATTTTGGAATAAGAGATGATTGATTTGGATAAATTATATTGGATATTATTGACATCATTGGAACTGGTTAATGGTTTGTTTATTCCATCATTGTTGGAGTTTACAACATTTTTAGATATAAAGAGTATATCCAATATTCTATATAGAATAAAGGAGCATGAATGTAATCAATATAGTTATATGACAATTCAAGGTGTTAACATGTTTTAAAAGAATACACGATGAAGGTATTCACATGTTATTACGTGGAAAAAATGATCTTCATTGTGTTTACCTTCTCTTTAAATTTTGGACTATGAGTTTGGAAAGAAGTATTTTGGATAATTCTAAAGGTAGGAATAGATTATGTTTGACATTGGATACTATTGTTAAGGTTAAATCATTTCTTGATATTATTTTTGGATTGTCATAGAAATGACATCCTGGAGGTCGGACGACAACCCATCGCCTCTGGAAAGGCCACGAGACATGAACCTGCAATCGAAGAGTGACAAGGGTACATCACCTACCACTAACCTTCATGATATCCTAGATTGTATAATGTAGTTTTTTTAAATATTCTGAAAAATGAGTTATAAATTCATTATTTTTGGAACCATATACTATTAGGATAAATAGAATACTTTTGAATTATATTATCTATTGGAGTGAAAGATGAGTTTGTGGTAGGAATTATTTGAAGGATGAAACTCTACTTGTCAAGTATATTTTTTCCTCTTATTTTATGAATAAATTAATTCTTAAAATTTAGGGAATGGATCTTAAAACCAAAAATGTGTTATCCTAACACCTTATGTTTTGTTGAACCGTTGATATTTTACATCATCTTAGATTGATGGATTTGAGGCCCTCAATTTTACACTTGTTTGTGATTGATGACCTCAATCGATCCCTATAAATATTTATGTTTTCATCTAATTATGTGTCTCTAATTACCACCAATGTTCTCCTAATCGAGATTATAATTTGGTGGTAACTTTTTCATTACCTTTCCCTCTTATTAAGACTAAATTTTATTTACCCAATTTCCAAAATTGGGTTTTCCAAAAAGGTATTTTTCTATTTTTAACCTTTTATTTTTGAAGAACAATTTTAAATTATGAGGACATAATTTATTAAAGGAGGGGATAATGTAACACCCCAAGATTTTATAGTACGTTATCTCATTAAAGTAATTCAATATCTTGTGCTACACGCAACACAAAGTTCAAGAACATGACAACTTACCAAACAAGCCATTCAAAAAGAATTTATGAATAGTATTAACTTCATTTTGAATCTTATATACTCTATATAATTTTAACATCCATACAATGTGTTTCTTAGACCTAATATAAGAATAGATTCATTTTTTCCATATAAAATAAGTAATTTTAAAAAAATGCAATTTTATCGTCTTTTAATGGAGAACCCGTTTTAAAAACAATATTTGACACTTTTATATATAAAATTTAATTTAATTTAATTTTTATTTAGAATAGGGACATAAAATTTTATTTTAGATAAATTTTTGGAACTTTTCTGATAACTTTCATATTTTGATGAATAATGAAAAAGACTCTGTTTTAATTGAAAAGAACTTTTTTAATCAAAATAATTTATAGTGATAAATTATGAATTTGAATGTTATGGAAGCATAATTAGATTATAATTTTATAATTTAACACAATTTAGGTCATTATAAGTAATTTCACATTTAAATTTTACATAAACACATGTCAATATTTTGATTGTTTTAACTTGTTAAAAACTCGCTTTTTGGTTTTGACAAATGGAATTAATTTTAAATTAATAAATGAAACTTATATGTTTTGAATTTAGAAAAATAGAATACATTTTTGAATTTGGAATATCAAAATTATCTTAGGGTAAATTTTTTGTATTTTTCTGAAAACATTCAATTTTTGAGGAATAGTGAAAAATACACCGTTATTATATAAAACCGACTTTTTATTTAAATAATAAGTTATTTTATTTTAATTTATTTTAGGTCAAAATAGATACATAATAACTATATATGTTAAACTTAATTCATTGGAGTCATTTTATAATAAGTTTATGAATATATAATTTTATTGAACATTTTACCGTCTTTTACCCACCTTCTAGGAGCATTTACAGATTTGCATAAAAATTAAATTTACCTATTTTGTGAGTTGAATTTGAAATATCTGAGAGACACGAATGACATAATTAAGTAAAATGTGATTCAATAAGATGAAAATAAGTTTTAGTGAATAGTAACTTTTGACTTTTATTTACCACGGTTAAAAGTAAATATGGTAATTAATGGTAAAAATGATATTATAATTACACTAAAACATATCCTAATTCTATTGGATAAGTATAATTCGACCCAAAAAACCTTAGGAATAAAATATTACCCCATTTGGTCCACTTGGATAATATTAGAACATTTATTATTATTTTATTTAAAGAAGAGTTAAAAGATTCGAATTCAATGTTTAATAACTAAACCATTTTTAATATAAGTTTATAATAAGATAAATTAGACTATAAATATTAATTATAAATATAAAAAATATTAATACATAATGGTTTTTTATTTATAATTTTTAGACCTTAAATAATTTAATTTATTTATGACACAATGATGATGCAGTAATTACATTATTAGTGAAAGATTAAAATAATTGATATTATAAATATCCAAATAAATGTAATTTAAGAATTATGATGAATTAAAGTAATTTTATAGGTTATTATTACATGTTAGGGTTTGTTAAATAAATTTCATTCGAATTGATAACGTTATTATGGATTTAAAAAAAATCAAATACTAAATAGTGTCAAAATTGACACAATTGAGTTTTTAAAAAAAATATTATATTATTAATTGATATAATATTCCTAAAAATCTACGGTTCTTCCAAAGGACATATATAAGGTTATATATATTAATAATGAACCACATGGGGTTAGAGTGTCTTTTTATAGTATGTTTATTAACCATATAATATAAAAATACAAAGAGACATGATAAATGTCAAACTATTTTACTAAGAGTCGAATCTAAAAGATAAGGTTAATATGATGACCTAAACCTGTATAAAACCTATTTATTGAGAGGTTTTCTACACATCCCCACCTTAGCTTTTAAATAATTCATTTTTGATTCATTATATATCGAAAATGATTTTATTATAAAATAATATTTCAAACTTTTCCTAAAGTGACCCTCACATCTCTTATAAAAGGGCAATCCCCCTTCTCTCAAATTCACACCTTCAAAGCCATTTGGATCATCCAATACCCACACAAATATCCTCTAAACTGTCATCCCTTCATCCTAGAGTCCTTCCTTTAGTCATAAAGCCAACATATGGAGCCCTTTTGATCAAATAAAAAGGAAGAACCCGAAGAAGAGGTAAATATTTCCTCACCTCTTTCAAGTTCTTTTCTTATTCCACTTCCTCTTTCTTTGCTATTTCCATTCTAAAATAATAAATCCAGTATCTTCTATATAATTTGATGTTATTATAAAAATGGTACAACCATATTCATTATTCTACCCATCCTATAAATGACAAAGTCACCATACGTGCGTACGTATAGATTACCGTCTCCACGTTGTGGTGTAGTTTGTTATTCAAACACTTCATTATTTGCATGGGTATAATAATGAGTATAACTGATGTAAATAATAAATATAACATGTTAATTATTCTTTATAAAATATTTACCATCCAATTACATACGATTTCTCCATCAATATAATGATATTGTTTCTCGTGCGTACGTACGGATTACCGTCTCCATGAAGTGATGAGATTCATTCCCATGTTCACCATTCAACGATGATTATAAAAATATATATTATCAATACGCATGTAATATATGAAATATTAATGCTAATGTATATATATATATACATATATATATATATATATTTTTATGTACTTACATATATCTTATTCACTTACTTCCGTTCAATACGATATGAAAACAGAATCATCGTTTATGCATACGTACGACCAACCGTCTCCATAAATGGTGACTTACATTTCATATATGTATCAATTATAAATATTTATATTCTAAATATATATTATATATAAATCAAATTTTATATTCTTTATGTATTTAAATCATGATCTAAATGATACGATCAAGAATAATAAGTTAAAACACGTACGATAAATAAAGCGATTATTACCCAAAATGTTAATTTAACATGGAAATAATTATTAAATGGGTAGAATAAAGTCATAAATTAATAATTTTTAATATAATAAATATGAATATGTATATTTTATAATTTAATAACATACTATGGTCATTATACAGGAGGATAGACGTACCCTCGACCAAAGGAAAGTGCAAGGTAAGGGTTCATTTTACAATCTCTTTATTATCTAAGGTTTTTTTATGTAAGTATCTAATGGGAAATATTTTTTATCTATGTACATGTTTCATAAAGGGATTATTTTAAGGGACGTTTTACAAAATCATCATTTTAAATGTTTTAAATATTCATTCTTCTAAAACATTATCATTAATGTCCATGTTTTAAAAATGGTTTTAATGATTTATTTATATGGATATGAGTGTTTTAAAATGTTAATTCCATTAAAAAGTTTCAAAGTGGTATGGGACATTTTTATTCAAAACTATCTTTTAAATGAATTCCTTTATATAACTTTTAAATGATTTCGTGAAAATGGATATTTCTCTCAAAATTTTTTACTGATCATTTTCAACTATGTCAACATGATTTATGGGATATTATTCTTGATCTAGGTTGATTTATTATGATACAAATCTTAAAAATTGTATTAAAGGTTTGTTGATATATTTGACTATAGATAATTTATTTTTATACCATTCATGGTATATGGATAAAGTATTGACATTTCATATGCTAGTTTTAATACGAATGTTTATGTTATGTTTAAACCTTTTCATATGAGGAATGAATTGGAGTTAGTAAGTGATGGGTGGAGCCCTCTATAGATCCTAGATGCATAGGTAGGTCTCATGAGACAAAATAGTGTCTTGGAACAAGGCCTTTAAAAAATATTATTTGTAGTCTTGGCACCAGGCCTTGACTATGTGGTTATGATGTCTGGCATTTTCATTCATTCATTATGAAAGTGGATATTGATATTTAATGTGATTATTTGACTAGTAGAATATCCATGTGAATAAGTAAATGGAATTATTTTATTGTATCTTTTCCATATTATTCTGAAGTTTATGTTTAAAAGGCTTTTGTTTTAGTCTTATACATTGCCTTAAATGTTTATGCTTATTTATGAAAGTTTCCGCTATATTGTTATCCTTACTGAGCTTCTGAGCTCACCCCTTTCTATGTTTTAATTTTCCCAGGATTACAAGAAGTGTATTATGATTGATAAACATGGTTAAGCTAGGGGATTAATGGCATTCTCAAATGATCATTTATGTTGTGTTTTTATTTTCTAATGTGTAATGTCATGTTCATGTATGTAATTTATTTTCCAAGACTACTAAACTGATTAGAATTTCGGGACGTGATATGTTGTAATCATTATAGTGTATTAAAATAATGCATCGACTCCAGATAACTGGGGTCGGGGCATTACAATCATCATTAGGTTTGGTGTCCCTCACACAATACTGATGGGAAACGACACCAATCTCTATTCTATTGAATTGAAAAAACTCTACCAAGAGTATAACATCAAAGAGAACCATTCATCCCACTACCATACAATGGAAAAAAGAAAGATAAAGGATTTCAACAAGACCCTATACAAAATACTCCAAAATATAGTAGACAGGTATAAGAAATTGTGGATGGACAAGCTCCTCCATGCTCCTTGGTCTTACCGAACCACAACCCGAACCACCACTAAAACAACCCCTTGTTAGTATATGGGATGAAGGCGGTTCTACCCCTTGAAATTAAACTTACATTACTTCATGTTGCTATCTGTGATCAACTATCCATAGATTAGAAATCTCAAAAAAAGTTTTAAGAGTTGGAGTTGTTGGATGAGAAAAGATTTCACACTTTTCATCATTCAAAAGTTTACTAAAATTGGATTGCATGAACCTTCAGTAAAAAGGTTTGCATCTGATCTTTCATTGAAGGGGAAATGGTTTTGGTCCTTAGAACCTTGATGATACTCATAAAGAAGACTCCAAAGTTGGATCTAAAATGGGAAGGAACATATGTTATACACAAAGTTTACTCCAATGAAGCATTTTCCCTGATTTTATTGGATGGACAGCTCACCACATCTCCCAACAATGCAAGGTTCTTGAAGAAATATTTCATGTAGCTAAAATCATATAGATGTCCTTTCTAAAAGATGTTAAACTGTAGTGAAGACGTATTGATCACATGATAATAAATTGGACAATGAATTCATCCATTCTACACAACATTAAACTTCTTAACATCCTCTTCTTAGATGCAAGATGTTAAAATTTATAGCGACATGTCATCCATGCAGTGCGATGCTAAAATACTTAGAATATTCATTCTTACCGCAAGATGTTAAAATGAATGGTTATTATTTTGTCCTATACAATGACTTGTTGCGCATAAATTAGATCCATTCAGGGGAAAGGTAAACATTCCCCCACTTTATGTGTATGGTCAGACAGAAATAGTTCGTGTATTTTAAAACTGCACGTGGATTGATTACCATTCATCAATGGGATAAGTAGTGACACCTGGATTCTACATTTTGGTCCAGCCACCAGTAAAAATCAATAATTCCCCTCTCTCTACGTACAAGTCATACTTGCATAGAGAAATTCATGAGTCCTACTGCATGAAGTTAAACTACATGGCCCCAGAAATGTTCTCACTCAAGAGGTCATTGAATTTAGTATCAGTCACCTACAATGACATGCTATAGAAATATGTATGGTTTGATTCCAATATTCCAATGGGATAAATAGTGATGCACATATTCTTCGTCCTGGTCTAGTCACCAAAAAAAACATGACCCCCTTTTCTATATAGGGGTCAGACCGGTACAGAGAACATATTGTGTTAGAACTACATATAGCTTGATCCCTACCCTTACAAGATATGTGGAGATACCATGATCCTAGATCTTGGTCTAGCCACCACATGGTAAAAAATAACTCTATTTTACTCTCAACAACCTCTTCATTATGAGAGAAGACTATGGCTATTTTTTGTTTCTCACATCGAGCATAATTCACATGATCTTAGGAATGGTGGTAATTGTTTCCCCCTGGAAAAACAAAGGATACATGTACGCTATAGGGCCATTAAAAATATGGTTAAAAGTGACCCTCCCTATGTATGAGCCCAAAATATACAGGGAGGTAGCTCTAGAACTATGTGTGGCTTGATTTCTACTCTCACAGGATACATAGTGATGTCTGGATTCTTTTTATTGGTCCAGCCACCACCCAAAAAAAATGATTCATTTCCCTATGCAAAGGTTAGACCTATGCATGTAATTTATTTGTAAGAGACACATATGGGTTCATTCCTTCCCATGAAGGATGCATAATTAGCACATTGACCTTCAAAATTAGGCCTGGATGCAGTAAAGTATTGATGGTAAATTCCCCCAGACTTCTTCATGATATTCTTGTGTGGCAGATTAATTCCTTTCAGGCCCATGTTTCTTACCCTGAGTACTACTCGCATGGGCTTAGGAGTCTTAGTAGAGGATTCCTCATAGGCATACCAACTCACTACTGGTCAAAGTACTTAACACAATAAGTAAAACTACAGGGTACCCCTAGAACTAAATATGACTTGATTATTTCTTTCACGGGATATGTAGTGACACAAAGATTCTTTGTCTTGGTCTAATCGACACCCAAAAAAAGGATTCCCTCTCCCCAGTATATGAATCAGACATATGCTATGAATTTTCCTCCAGAATTACACATGGTTTGATTCCTACCCTCACATGATACGTAGAGACACCATGACCCTAAATCTTAATCTAGCCACCATATGATAAAAATTCCCCCCTCTTTATGCATAGTTCAAAATAGTATGAAGAGTTTTCATGAACTATGTATGGATTGATTTTTACCCTCATAGGATACATAGCGATGTCCGGATCCTCTATCATAGTCCAACTGCCATTCAAAAAAAATTCCTATTTTCCTATAAAAGGGTTAGATCGACACAGGGAACATGTTTTTTAGAACTATGTGGAATTTGATTCCCAACTAACTGGGATATGTAGGAAACCTCCATGAGGTTCATGCCTGACACTTCACTAACCTAATCCTTTTCATGTCGATTCACTCTAGTACAAACTGCATGATGTTAAACTCAATGACAAATAAGTTCTAACCACATGAAATTAAGCTATAAGGTATCTCAATAACTATATGTGGATTGATTCTTAGTATAAAGAGATATGTTAGGAAACTCGAAATAGAAATCCTAGGTCCATCCATGCAGAATAAAACAAAAAAAATCCCTAACACCCTTAATGTAAAATTAAAATAGATACAGGGGATTATAAATATGGATTCTTAAATCTAGAAAGTTTAAAAATACCATTATTACCTTTACATAAAAATCAAATCTATGTAGAGGATCTTTTATCTCATAATTAATCATGGTCTAGATATTTTTCACGTACCTAGATAACCCATTTTCATCTATGAAAGTCCATGCCCCAAGAAACCTAGGACCCCCATAATCACCCAAGACTATCGAAAATGGATGGTTGGTGTCTTGAAGAGATATTTGTTTGACTATGAACACAATTACGTGGTGGCTATACATATGTTTCCCACAAAAATAGCCTATTGACCAAAGAAAAATTCATCCCCGAGAGAGGGTGTTCCTAATTCTATACGCCCATTGGATCCTAAGCCTTGCATCATCCTTCCCGACTCAAGATCTCCTAGAATCGCGGTTTAAAACTTCTTCCCCCACTCTTGTATGGGGAGTACCAAAAATATCTCATCCTAATTGCCTCTTATCTACGCATGAATCCTTTGATATTTCGTCCCTACAACATGACTATTAAATTATGTTGTCAATGTACTTTCCACATGATGTTAAAATATATGGAAGAAATCCTAACCATATGAAAATAAACTACATGATGAATTATTCCATGATACACAACATTAAACTACATAGAATCTACATCCTCACCATATGATGTTAAACTACATGGCCCAAAAATTCTCTTTTCTTTGATCCTTCCATCCCTAGGTGGTTGATTGAAACCCTTTCTTCCCGTTGTTTCTCACACAGAGCATAGCTCACGTGGGATTAAGAATGTCAGTAGGGGACTCCCCACAAAACCAGGGAGAATCAATATATAAAGATTGACCCTACTTACATGACTTTAAAATGAATATTAGTGTTTTCCCTCCATATTGGGAAACCTAAAGTCCTAACTATATGACATTAAACTGCAAGGTACCCTAAATATAACCAAAATTCCCATACCCCTTCCTATTAATCTGACCCATTTAGGGGGTCCAATATTTGGGTGCTAGGATCTCTAAACCTAGTCCCAGCCCCACCGAGGGAATATAAATGCCTCACCTCGCGTAAGAGATAGATCTATGCAGGGGAGTTCCCAAAATCTATGGGTAAATCACGACCAAAATGCTTCTAATGGATCGAGGCACACTCCTTACATGTGTCAAAATCCATGATCCAAGTGATATGGGATATAAATAATCATCCACATCCATTGAAAATGGATGAATATTATCCCGTAGACACATTTTCTTGATTATGCACACAATTCCCCGATGACTCTGCATAAGCTTCCCACAAAAAATGACCTATCAACCATGAAAAAATTCATCCTCAAGAGAGGATTTTCATACTTCTATATGCCTAATGACTTATAAGCCCCATGTAATTCCTCCTGATCCAAGAAACCTCAAAACCATGGTTTACACTTTCTTTCCTACTCATGACCTGGACATGTTAGAATATCTTATCCCGATTATACTTGAGAAAATCAGAGCAATCATATCAATTTCCTAATTACATAACATTTAAATTGTATGATATTAGATACACAATATTCACCCTTAGTCTAGGTCACATCAAACTGTATTTCCTCTCATGGCCCTATGCAAGAAATTATTCTACATATGAATGTTCGACACACACCCTGCCCCATTGGTGAATCTATACCCAAAACCAAAATGCCCCATCCATATGTGTGAATATGATCCACATAAGAATGAGCCTTAAAGGAAATATGTACAACTTGATTCCTATCATCACATGATATGTAGTGACATCCAAATATCATATGTCAGATCTATCCATGAAGCATCAGTGTCCCCTACTTACATACGTAAGGATCAAACCTATATAAAGAAACAACTCATATGGATATGATAAATGCACCTCCACTTATTCCCAGAATTCCTGATAAATTTCAACTTAAAAGGCCCCCTTTGAATGACCAGGAACACTCTCCACACATAATACACTGTTTCTAGAAAGGTCTAAATCCCCATAAACATCCTTGTCCATCAGAAATAAATTTATAGTGTCTTAAAGAAAACTTTTTTTGACTATGAACACAATGCCCTGATGAATCTGCATATGTTGCCCACAAAAATGGTCTATAAACCAAAGGAGAATTTGTCCTCAAGAGAGTCATTTACTATCTTTGTACACCTCTATGACATCTACGTCTCACCTCACTCCCCAGTTTTAGAAACCACCTAGATTAACGTTTACATATTCCCACCTCATGCTTGAATATGATAAAACATTTCTATCCACACTATCTTGGAAAAGTCTTGGTTATACAACATTAAACTAAACCATGCACTAGGCCTCCTTTTCATTTGTCAAATTCATGTGGTATAGGTTTCTAAACTAGAACCAATATTAATGACACCATGCTTTCAAACATTTTTACCTTAACAGACCACCCACTGTGGCCCTCAACAGAAAAAATAAATCCAAAATTCTATATAAATTTATTGTCCATCGAAAATGGATAGTTAGTATCCCGTAGAAACCTTTGTTTGAATATGCACACAATTCCCCAACAGATCTGCATATGTTTCCCAAAAAAATATTGTATCAACCAAGGGTAAATTCTTCCCCATGAGATGCCTTTTCCTACTTTTGTATCCCCATGGATTCTATGCCCCATATCCAAATCACAAGCCAGGGTTAATAAAAACCCCCCATCCATATCTGAAATATATTGGGAGATTATTGTTTAATGAGTCCTTAATTGGGGCCCTTTCTCTACAAGTAATGGTCAAATATGTTTGAACTAAAACATCAGTAATGATATTCTGGTTTGCAAGACTCCAAACTTCCAATGAAAAAGACACAACACTCTCTAGGGTGACAACCTGAAAAGGGCACCATGGAAAAACAATTGAGTACCATCTCGCTAAATCTATACTACATACAGTTTAGGAAAAAATATTGATCAATAAAAAATCATCAATCGACATAAATATTGTGAGTTAAAAACTGCATAAAGGGTGGACTAAGAAAAAGTCTTGTCATACCTGCTAATCCCATACCATAACATGCATAGGTAAAAATTAAGGTGTTTACAAAAAAGGAACAAAGTTTTTAGGGTTTTCTATGTGACCCTAGAAAGATTCAAACTACACTCACTGATCCCCTCTAGTTAGAAAAAAATAGGGCATGATTTGATTATTTTTTTCCCAGATTACAATTCAGATCAATATACAGTTGAGATTGTGGTTTAAAATGTAATTGATCATAAATGATTGATATTAAAGGAAAGGGTAAAAGAGGAACTCTATAGAGAAAACTGTTTCTATTCTATCAAAATAATTGAGAGTGGGGGGGGGGGGACATCCACAATCCAGAGTCTCTCCCTGATGTAAAAATAATGGAAGTGTAGGTAAGCCCAATAGATTATAATGAGACCTGAATTTCTCTTCCCAGTAGGTTGATAACTGCCCGACGAGGGATATCAATGGCCTGTTCCAAAGAAGCCATATGTTCAGCTTTAACTTTAAACATTATGTGTAATATCTTCATAACACCCCAAAGGTCTTGAAATTTGTATTTAACGACCACATAATTAGATCTTGATGATGCTAGTTACACTTTTAGTATGGCCATGTGAGCCTTGCACTCACATATTTCTTCTGTCTGAGAAATAACCTGGTCATGATCACTAGCTTTCTCAGCTTCCAGATGATGCAACTCATTATTAATATCCCAAAAAGTCTAATATTGGTGGTGATAAGTGTTGAACTGAGTGATTTATCCTTCGCAAGAAGTAAGATTCTATTGAGGTATAATAATTTGGTGCACAAAGAGATGTAGGAATTTGTAATAAAATCCATCCAAACCAAGATAAAAAAATAGTCATTAAAAGTTATCCTCCTCATTAAAAAAGTCTTCCAATTTATTTTCTATAGCTATAGTAAAAAATTGATTCCACATACATTTTTTCACAGCTCAATTCCTTTAAATGTCATCAGATTCTTGGTTATCCTCCACAACAATATGTATGTAATGAGGAAGCATCATTACAGGAGACAGAATCACCCTGATATGGGTCACCCAAGCAGGGGGACATTCCCTCCCAATAGTTGGTTCATCCTCTAGTACTAAATTGGGGGGGATGGTAGCAACTTCAAGAACACCTATTGATGCCCCACTCAGAATAGCTTCAGTAGGGCCACAAACCACATCAGCCAGAGATGCGAGATCTAATTCAATTTTCATGGAGATGGGTTGTGTGGGTGAAGCCCCTTTCAAATACACATGATGGAGGTTATAATGCATTCTCAACACAAGTAGGGGAATTGATAGAGAAACTGGAGTAGTTGGGATGGGATTAGAAACTACCAACAGTCTCAGAACTCATTGAACATGCCTTCCCAATGCTCTATCTGGGTATAAAGATACCCACAAGATTTTACTCAAATGACAAAAAATTTGAGACTACTATGAGAGGAATGAGAACTTCCACATTATCATTTTACCTCATCATGTCCATCCACAATTATAGAAGAATCACAGGATGAGAATCCCTCTTAACTAGGGTAACAGAAAGAGGTGCGACCTGTTGAAGGCATCCAAATTTCTTGGCAAACCTATAAGGGATGTAAGGTTTGCAGATGGTTACCCTATCTATGTGAGATGTTAAAACTCCATTCTAGTGTGCAATGATATAAGAAAACTCTTCCAAAGATCCACTTCCATTATCCATTACAAATCCTTGGGGAGCAATGTAAGATGTGAAAGAAAAATCAGAAATGTCACTTAATAGTTTGATTCCTTCAACCACACTCAATGACTGGGGGTGAACGACGAAAATTTTGAGAAGGGCTAGGTGATAGTCATAATGAGGAACTATCACAGTATGAAAATACTTAAAATATGAGAAATTCTATGAAATATAGCCATACAAAAATTTAAATGGCCCGCTAAGATGATATTGGGGTTTCCCTTCCTGTATCTTCCCTAAGAGTTCATAGATTCGGGTGAGGGTAGGAATGACTAAGTTAATGGGATGCCCCTCTACCAATGTGGTCTCCATCATCAGAGTGCAAGACCTAACACTGACATAAATATAATGAGAAGGTAATATCAATCCACTAAAAAACATATCAAATAAACTTTCCAATTTGATCTTGGTAAGTATGCTTGACTGAATTCTATACCCCCAGGTGGTGTATTGACTTTCTTTGAGGGTTGCACAGTATGAGCCTGATATTTTCTATGATTTTTGAGTCAGGTGAGTCTAGTTATGGAAAACCCTCATCCTAGGACCATTATCCTATAAAAATAGCCTAATATAATCATTGAATGAAATAGGAGAATGAGTATGGAGGGGTTTATTGAGTAATACCTTTGCGATGACCAATAAACTCATTGTCAACATAGGTACTTGTTCAAAATTCCCCTAGGAATTGGCTAATGGAAGAAACACTTCAAAAATGTTTCCTAGAATGGGAATACCTCTGAGTTAATGGATATCCAATAAACAAATACCCACCTCCCTGTGAAATAGGTGGAAGGTATTGGTGCTTGAGCATCAACATCTAAGGATTTTGGGAAACATCTCACCTGGTGAATAGATTGAAAATTAGGAAACTCATGCCGCCTGATATAGGTTTACTACTTCCAACTGGCTAGGGGACTCCAAAAAAATATGATGCACCCATAATTCCCAAGCCAACTCCTCAGAAAATAATCCTTCAGATTGCAAGTCCCATTTGGTGCTCAACACACCATTGGGATTCTATCTAAAAAGATTGAAAATGCTTGAGAAATCTCGAATAACTGACCCTAAGGGGGTGTTACAATGAGGATGATCACTATTGTTCTTTGTAGATCCTTTCTATGTGAACATATTATCTTGAGTTAAATCAATTATGACTTCTTTTGTTAAATAAATATTGGTCTGATCACACCCTCAGGCTTCCTCGAAGCGAATAATAGGAGTACTATGATTGGCCAATGGTAAGGAAATTCTATCTAGGATGCTGAAATTATAAAGAATCAACATGATAGATAGAGGATAGGCCATGAGATTTAGATAAAGAAGGTATCTGAGAATAACCTCTTGAGGAAAAATTTAGGAACAAAGGTCGTGTTCAGAATTATCAGCCATAGCTACCCTCCTCCTAGGAATTTTCTATTGATATTAGAGGAAGATCCATCATCATGCATTCCAAAAAGACCATGTAAAAGGGTCAATCCAATAAAATGTTTAAGAAAAAGACCAAAAGTTGACAAAGGACTACAATAAGTCTGAAAAAAGGAGTTTTGTGTATTTAACAATGGGAATGGTTTATGGAATGTATTCCTTGTGAACCAGTGGTTCTTAGAACACTCTGCAAGAAGATGTCCCACAATGTGATGGACAGAGAACCAAACAATTCATAGATTAGATGAGCCACATACCAAGCCTCTCTATGTGGTCATCTGAAGTGAATTATTAAAAGTTTAAGTTTGAAATTTAAATTTCAGTTCACCGAATTAAGTTTTAGTTTGTAGAGAAGGAAAACCATGTAGTGGCTTACTATTATGTGGTTCAAACTTATGTTTTAAGTTTCACAGTTTGGTTCATGGATTCAAAGGTCAGTTCATATATGAGAATGACTGTGAAGAGTTCATAGATCACAGAATGCAAAGCACATTTCATAGGCAACATATTTTGTGAAGGAGTTGGTATGAAAAAGTAGGGAAATCCAAGAGCGCTTTTGGAGAAATTTTCACTAAGAGGTCCAATAAATGAAAAAAGACCTACCCCCCTATATATAAGCGTGGTCCCCCAAATGGTTCTACCATTCTACCAGAAACCAATTCAGTCCAGGACTGATTTCTACATTATAATATCCTCCTCTTCATCCACATTAGAATCCATTTCGATGGGGGGAATTTGTATGGCCCTAAAAACAATGAAAAGGGAAGGAAAATACTCCCACAAATTTGATAAATGGAATAAGATGTAGGTTTAATTGAAAATTGGAGAATAATATTAATGAAATAAAATTAGGAAAAGGACCAAAGCGTTCCATATACTAATTTATTGGAATGGTACATGGATGGTATTTCCCGTGAATAGAAAGGTACATGGTCAACATGAGAAATACTGGCTCGTAAAGCACTGGCTAGTGAAATAGGTTGTTTGTATAATAATTGAAGAATAGAACTGATCCCTGGGAACTATGTCATTTGAGGAATAGAGGCAGATAAATTCCACCCGTGAACCACGACCTTGAGAAGCACATCATTAGAGAAAACGTGACACAGAGGTATGCCACCGTACACCATCCTTAAAAACTCTGTTCACTGTCAAGGTGGGGCCTGTAGTGTCCTGCAAACTGAAACCCCATGAACTAAAACCCCATAAACCTCTTTTGATTGGGTCTTCCACATGTTGAAAAATTACCCCCTGGGCTTCCGCAAATGGTTTCGCATGAACCAAAGATATAGTTTCTACAACACTCTATAAAAGGAATCATAAGGGGAACTGAGAAATGAGTGGATTTTTGGGAGAGAACATGGATTTTATAGATAGAACACTTAGATGGAAAATGATCAACAAAGTACAAAACCGTGAACATTTTCCAGTAGGTAAAATCAGCTATGAACCATGAAAAATAATGAAGCATAATGATATGGGTGAACTCTAAACCTAATTGGGTAACTTTGAACCATACCCCCTTTAAATATTAACGTCCTGCGAAATTCAAGACTAATTCCCGTTATTTGATCCGGCGTAACGCATAGCACATTATGATGAGAACAAAACCCTTCCCTACGTAGTGTTCGGTTACATGGATGGACCCCATCACTGGATACCACCATGATATGTGGATGAAACCTGAGGATGCATACCACTTCAGTATGAAAACCATATCTAGGTCCATGTACCACATCAGTACGCATATAGCATACATGTCTGTATACCACCTCGATATATGGATGGAATCCATGTTCGCATACCACCTTTGTAGGTGGATGGAATCCAGGTCCACGTACCACCCCAGTACATGGATGGAATCCAGGTCCGTGTACCAAACCAGTATGTAAACAACCACTCCACCTGCATAGAAGTAGGCCACACAGAGGGTACCCCACCCCACAAGAACAAGTGGTACACAAAATTTGGTAGCTTTGGGATTTATCCCTTATGGTCCCGATCATTACCTTATATTACCACCCCATCCTCTGAATCCCCTCTGCTAACTAGTTTATCAGCATTAAACCGAAGCCTCTTCCAAATCCACCAGTCCTGTATGATAAAAATGTCAGGTGCATCAGCGCATCATTTTCAGTTTACATACCCATGGTAAGTGGAGTCATGTGGGTAATCCTCGCAAGGGTATGGGCTGCCAGAATTCCTTTATGTTTACATTCCCATGGTAACTCAGGGCCAAAACTTGGAATAATCATGTGAAACTCCTTTTTCTAGGGATCAAGTGTAATTAATGGATTTTCCATTCAATAAGGGATAGTGAAAAGACAAATTAATCACACCTGTTGTCCCCTTTAACAAGAATCAATGCTTCTACCCTTTCCTAGAACACATTTCATGGAACTCTCTCTAAGGTAATCCCCTAATAATTCCATGGGAGGTGTAAATAATGATTTTTTAGGCTTAGATCGGGATATGTTCAGATAGATGTCCAAACATGGCTATACTAGATATCAACATGAGAGAGGAAATTGGCATATTCAACCCCCTCTCTCCCTTTTGGCTGCAGTGCCATCTATCAACATATAAAGTGGGATGTGCAACCTACAAACTCACTACCTCCTCTTGTTTCTCACGCCGAGTATGAAACACATGTTATTAGAGGTTGGTAGTGGTCATGAAATTGGAATAGAACCAAAATACAGGCCTCCTACTGGATTTAAGCCCCAAATGAAACGAAGTACAAGAGCAATGATTCTTGCTCTAACCAGGATACATAGGATGTCTGTCTGAAGGCTCGAGCTCAAATGGGTTGCTTCCATGCATAAGCCCCATGAAATTAACTATGAGAACACTAATTCCTGATCTAACCAGGATAGGTAGGATTCCTATCTAAATGCCTAATATAAAATGGGTAGCTTCCACACGTAATCCCCATAAAATTAACTATAAGAACTCTAATTCCTGCTCTAACCAGGATACATAAGATGACTGTCTGAAGGCCCGATATCAAATGGGAAACTTCCATGCATAATCCACATGAAATAAACTATAAATCTAATTTATACACTAAACAAGATAATATGATGCCTATTTGAAGTCCTGAGCTCAAATGGGTAGCTTCTATGTGTAAGACACAAAAAATAAACTACAAGAACTCTGATTTCTACTCTAACCAGGATACATATGAATCTTATTTGAAGGCCCGAGCTCAAACGCGAATGTTCCACACATTAGCCCCATGAAATGAACTATAAGAACTCTGATTTCTGCTCTAACTTGGATATATAGGATGACTTCTTAAGGCATGAGATCAAGGTATATTCTCCTTACAAGTTAGTCCCAATAAAACCCCCCTAAACCTTTTAGGGAATCATCTTCATAAGTAACCCCCAATTTATTTCTTTTAAATGGGCGGTTCACATGTGTAATCCCCCATCATACCCACCACAAAAAGGTCCTCTTATAAGGTGTAAGTCCCAACTCCAAATGAACTCTGTGGAATCTATTTCCACTCATAAGGATATATTTGGAACCCATTTAGTGGGTTTGATCCCGACATCAAAACAATATACAACCCTAGATGATAATAAATGCTATAGTGCCTCATCACATGGCTTAACTCATCATTGTCTAAGTAAAAGACCATAGAATCATTAATGTGTCTATAAAAGGGTAACATTGATGAAGTACCTCAAATACATACAAATGTATTTGTAATTGGAGAACCTCAGATACATACAGTTGATTCCAAACACATGCATATTTATGATTAATCTTGAGGCCTAGGGATAATCTTTGGACACATGCTTGGGAATGAACAATGAATTCAAAAACATATGAAAATTTCATAAATCAATAAGGGAGTCCTTGAGTATTTAATAATCCCCCCTAAAAGGGTTTGATGGGCATAACCTCCCATCCTCTTAACCAGTGGAGTCCTTAAGATTTGTTGGCCAAATCATCCAATGAGAGCCTAACTTTGGAAAGTAGGTCCATGAATCAGGCATAAAAGGGACATTTGGTGTTTTTGGCTCGATGAATAAACCCGTTAGATACCATTGGAAGAAATTGAACCCGATGCTGACTAATTACACACATAATCAACCTACCAGTAATCACCATCCAGGACTATTCAACTATATAACCACCATTATAATATAAAAGGGACACACTACCTAGTCCCAGTGTGACCATATCGCCCACCATAAAGGGTAACTATATGAATCAGGGTGAAATGAAATGGTAAAATCGACATGAAACTCTACAATATCAAGAAGTTAGCTATTATACATTAGACCATTTCATTTTCCCTAGTATGATGAAAATTGGGAAGAGACGGACCTAAATCACTCCCTATAAATATTTTATTTTTTCATCCATGCACGTATCTTCACCTTCTACTAACATTATCCTACTTAGAGACCTACTTATATAGTATTCTATATGACATTTTTTACTTCTCATTCTCTATTTTATAGAGGAGGTTTTATAAAAACTTTTCAATATGTGGGATTTAAATATAAGTAACATAACAATATTTATTACCAAGGTCAATTTTAAATTGCAAGGACACAATTTAATTAAGTTGTGGAGAATGTGACACTCTGAAATTATAAAGAACACTGTATTCAATATCTTATATGACAGGAAAAACCAAGTGCATAAGGGAATATAATATCCCGAGACTTTATAATATATTTCATATTTTAATAAAATTAACTGATGATATATCTTGAAATGCACGTGATACTGAGTTAACGTGTGTCACACACAACAAATAGTTTCTTAAATGAATATTTTTATACACAATACCAAGTTTTACCAAACAAAAATATAGTAATTAAACATTATTAATCAATATAATTAGGCTTAACTAAGATGTAAAATTAGAGGTTATGAATAGTATTAACTAAATTATGAAAATATATAGTTTTGAAAAATTTAAAATGAATTCATCGGTTAAAAACTTATTATAAATGAATATAACAATCAATTTAATATAAAGGGAATGTTTTTATAGAAAACTATATTTATGCCCATAAAAACCGTTTTATCCTAATAAATTAAATTAATTAAAATTAGTGAGTTATATTAATTTAATATATGTATTATATATTAAATAATTTATTTATATTAATCGAATATATTTTATAGGCATAAGATAATAATAAATACTGTTTTAGGCTTATAAATGGTATTTTTCTAAAAAGGTAATTTTACCACCTTTTAGTGGAGAATTTATTTTAAATCCATTTTTGACCTTTTATAAATTTATTATGAAAAAATAAAAATCATTTTTTGAAAATAAACATAACAATTTTCTTTGGGATAATTCTTTTTACTTTTTTTGTGAGGTTTTATTTTTTTGATGAATAGTAAAAAATACATAATTTTAATTCAAAACAGTTTCTTCATCTAATTTATTTATAAGGATAAATTTTATTTTTAATTGGGTTTAAAGTTAAATTATATAAATTTTAAAACAATTAATCTAATTTTTGTTATTATAATAAATTTCACTTTGAAATTGAGTATGAAAACATAGAAAACATTTGAACATTTTTATTTTACAAACCCACTTTGTCGTCACGTGTGCGAGATTAAATTTAATTTAATTTGATCCACTTATGAGATTGGAATTTAAAAAAATTTATTAAATATTTATAATAAACATAATTTTTAATATCTAATAATTTTAAATTATTTTTTCACCAAAAATATTAGTGAAAGTGATTAAAATTAATTACAATGATTAAGAGGAAATTTACCTTAACAAGTGACCAAAACTTAAACTTAAGGACCAAAATGGCCTAGAAAGTTTTTAAAAATAAATTTTATGGAACTATTTAGACCCTATACTACCTTTTATTTAATTTGGTAAATTTTGGTGCCACTATTCACAAAAAAACTTGGCTTGATTTCTCTTTTCAAACATTTACAAGAATGCCACTCCTCCTCCACTATAAATAGGCAGTCAACCCTCCCTCTTGTTGACACCTCTAAAGCCACTTTTGATCGACCAAGATCTAAAAACGTAGCTCCTCAACATCACTTAACTCATCCTATAATCATACGTTTGTTATTAAATCCATTCAAGTAATACCTTTGGTGTAAACCAAATGGATTTACCCAAAGAAGAGGTAACATCCTTTTTCAAGCTCTTTTATTTTATTTTCATTATACACCCCATAAAATCATCTTATTACACAATTGTATAATAAAAAAGTATCATCAATATAGTTATATGTATGTATTATATGGTTTCAACCTACAGTTATACACACATCCATCTAATGGGTAACAAAATTACCATTTATGTGTATGACGAACTAACCCGTCACAAAATGATGACATTTGTTTTTTCCTTTACCACTTATCATGGTTGGTAATTATGATGGAAAAAATATTTATATATGATATATATTATATTTATGATATATCTATGCTTATATAATTTTTATATAACACATAAACTGTTTCTTTCCATTTTGTGTAAATACTATAACATCATTTGTAGAAGTGTTGAATACCGCCCACTCAAAGCGATGTGATTTGTTTACACTATACATGGAATGTATAAAATTGGTTTTATTAAACAAAATGTGACATATATGACATAAATATTATACTTTATTTATAATATAAATATATATAATTTACTTTTCATTCTTTTAAATATGTCAAAGAAATGAAAGTAGCATTTATCCGTACATATGACCTGCTGTCTTCATGAATAATGCATTTCATTTCCTATATCCAAATATTATGGATTATTCTTAATATATATATATATATATATTAAATATATATTACATTTAAATCATGGTTTAAATTCCACATATTATGAAACCATTTTAGGAACAATAAGTAACAATTCAAAATATACTTGAGAAACTAGGCAATTAACACTAAAAATAGTGAAAATAATGAAAGTTTACTAACGAACAAGTAATAAGATATTATAAGAAGTAAATATATGATATTATAGATATAAAAATGGTTATATTATAAGTTATTAACATGTTAAAAACCATTATAAAAAAAATATAAAGGACATTCTCCCTAAAGGAAACACAAGAAAATGGATTTTCATCTCACTTTTTACATATGAGAGATAAATGTCATTTTCCCCACTTACATCTATTTGTGGTGTATCCAATACCACTTTTGATATATTATATCATGAATTATTTTATATTCATGGTATTTTAAACATTAATTTAATTTTATTCCAAAATGATAATTATGAATCAAATGTTTCAAAGTTGTATGGGACACTTTGAAATGTTTAAATGTTAATTTACTCAAGAATAATTTTAATGATATTTCAATGGTATTTATATTATTTGAGACATAATTTATTGTAGTGAAACTAATTTATTATATATGGTGTACATACTACCACTTTTAAAAATAATATCATGATTCATTATTTCTCCCTGATATTTTGGGTTTCAATTTTAATTATTTCATATAAGGGGATTTGAATTAAGGATTACCAAGTGGAAAATAATTTCATAACCTAATTTCTTTATTTGGTTTATGTTACTTACTTGTTTTCATTAATAATATATGATTATGTTTTTAATCCCATTTTTCAATATTTTTTTATTTGTATTTATACTTATTTTATGTGGTTTTACATTTGACACACATAATCTATTCATTGGTTGTGTCCAACATCAATGTTAAGATATTTTAAAGGGTTTACTTCACAAACTCTTTTTTTACTTGGGATTATTTAAACATAAATTTAAATTTGAAGAAATTATTTCTTGATTGTGTATAAAACCCTTTCATTTTATTATCATATGGTTATTCATGACCTTTTTTAAGTAATTGTACCATTTTCCTACTCTTTGGTACTTAAAATGTTTTTCAAAAAACCTAACTTTATTTCTCTCTTTAGATGAAGAAAATGTTTTATTATATAAACCTTTTTTCTAAAAAGGTTTTCAAAAATGTTTCTAATTGTTACAAAACTATTTATTAAATACATTTTTACCCTTTTACCAATTTTTTCAAAGGAATATTCTTATCTCTTTCTAAACTAGGAATTTTTCTAACATTTTTTCCATGTAAAAGGAATGTTCATTTTTACCTCATATGACATGTACAGATTTACCTACTATTATTTATTCAAGGCATCTTTTTCAAGTTTAAAAGATAAATATTTATGTAAAATATTTTTAAAAGTGGTTTTTAAAGAAAAGGATTTTCAAAATGTTTTTCAAAATAAAAAGAATATTTTCCTTGAGAATGTTTTTAAAATATCATTTATAGTATTTCTATTCATAAATGAAAACTACCATTTATTTATACTTGAGTTGGGATATATTTTATTAATACTATAATTATTCTTCAAATGGATGATTTATGATTTATTTTTACATGGATAGTATTGATATTCCCTTTCTTGATTCCTCTGTTAGTCCCCTTGAAATATTCAATTTCCTATGATCATTAGGCATTGAGTTTCCCTTAATTATCCATATCATTTATCATGGATATGTTTATTGCCTAAACTGTATGTCATTTTTTAAACAATGTTTACCTGGAAAATTATTTTATTATATAAGGAAATATTGATAAATATGTTTTTTTTATTCCATGAAGATATTTGATAAGGAATATTGTTTGTTAATTAAATCAACTATTCAGTATAAGGAATATTTTGGAGAAGCAGTGAGGGTGGTGATCAAACTTTATATAGAATCTTGATGCATCAACAACTTCTCATGAGATAAAACAGTTAGGAAAATTAAATTTGATTGTACATATAGTTTTAAAATGTATTATGAAAGGTATTGACGATATATATTTTCATGATACTGATACATGGTGTACAATAATTAATCATTTCCTTCCTTTTGATTTATTATTTATTATCCATAATATTTTCACTATGAAAAATTCCATGTATGAGTTTAATTCTAATTTTATTTATTAAGTGGAATGTGTTTCCAGTTTCTTACCTTTCTATATTTTTTCCTTATCTAGTTATTTTAATGGTATATGATTCCATTTATTCACCTTGTCATACTCTTTACACACTTTCTTCACATTATACAGACTTTATAGAATGCGTATTCATTTATTACCTTACCATATTGATTTTTATTTTTTATTCATTGTTACTTTCAATGTATCTACCCTTACTGAGCATCTAATAACACCCTTATTTTGTTTCTTTTTCCATGATTCCATAAAGTGTGTTAATAAAGTTATGCAAGGAAAACATATATGGAATAAAGTTATCCTCAAGGGAAATAAACTATTTCTTAATTATTTTATTAATTTGTAATACAAGACTCATGCATGTATTTGGTTTACCATGACTACTAAACTCTTTGGTCCTTATGGTTTTGATTCCTTGTAATCATGCCAATGTAATGGTAGTAGACACTGGATCTAAGCTTTCTAGGGTCGGGTTGCTACAGGTGCATCTCCTAGAAATAGATCGATGGTGAATTATACCTCTCTCACAGGAGTTAGATCTATTTTTTAGGGAATGCATCCCTAAAATGATCCACCATAAGAGGCAATAAAGTAGGACATATTCCCTAATCTTCCAAGTAAATATTAGAGATTTGGTCTATCACCTGGTTGATCCCTTGATAATTAAGTCGATATCGAGATGCATAGACATCCCATTATTCTTTGTTGACATGTATATTTCTCTATGGTTATATAAAGTTTACACTATAGTAGTAACAATCAATATAGGCTCTATAGGTAACTAACGAGTAAATTATGATAATTACATCAAACCTTATGATGTCGAGGATTAAAATATTCCACTCAAATAGATATCAGCCTATCTCGATGGGAAATCCTTACAACAATGAATTCTCTCTGATAAAATACCCAATGGGGTATTGAGTTTCATAAAAACATAGTAATAATCTATCTAGAGGAAGAAAATCCCCATAATTTTCGCAGATATAAAAGAGTTTAACATGCCTATGTAAAATAAATAAGGCACCTAAGTCAAGGTGACTAAAATTGTACGTAGAATAGTAGATGGTCCGACACTATTATCCTTAAGAATATTCTTTAATGTATGTAACTATACCATACCATGGACTAGAGTAACAACTTGAATGGACAGAATAAGACTTCTATACTAGTGCTTCAATTCCTGAGTCTGATTTCCTCTACCTTGACCACCACCTCTACCTAAGTGGATAGTGGTATTACAACTACCTGTATGGAGAGGTACTATAAGACCCACTTCAGAACATGGGATAGTTTTAGATCCCCTATCACTAAGAAATAATGTAAAAGTATTACAGAAGCACCAGATGTTCCCCATCATGTCATAGCCCCTACATTAAACTGGATATTTAATACATTGAGGTTTGGTGTGCTCCGACTCCCCGCATTGATAAAAAATAAGAAAACTGTCAGTATGAGCTGTCTAAGTATTTCTACCCCCACAAGAAACCATGAAACACCACTTCCTTCCGCTATAATAACCACTAACAGGTCTAGGTGATGAACCAAACTAGTTTCCACAATCTTATTCCCTTATATTTCTATTAGTTATTAGGGATTGGTTGACTATCTAAGAAATCGTGTTCAACCAGAAAATGTTAACTTGCGATTGGAAGGTGTATACTATCCCATACTAGAAACATTTGGTGGTCATGAGATCATCAATAGCTAGAGTCAGTGAATAAATATATATCTCAGTTAGGAAATTAGAATATTCTAGGATAGACATGGATCCCTACTACAGGTTCATAAATTCTCTTTCCCAGTCATACCATATCATATATGGAAAGTAGTAGTCATAAAAGATCATATATAAGTCCTCCAAAATCATATCTTGATGTTGGTATGTATGGGTAATGATATCTCACCATCGTTTGGAAGAAACAAATAGTATATCGACAAGGTTCTTGACCCTACACTCTAGATATGTCACCATATTCTTGAATATATAAATATTAGGCTCCATCCATGACTCTGTAGTTTGAGGTCCACCATCCCCTTAGAAAGTGGGAGGATGCTACTGCTAAAAATCCTAAGTCAAATCTTTCAATGTTAGTAAAGGTCAAGAAACACCTTTCATAGAGTGTATCATACAAATAAAGGCCTCTAAAAAACTGAGTTTTGGTGTCTATATCAAGAATAGCTTGTGGTTCCATATGTGGAACTTCCATAGGTATCACTAGTAGATCAAGTAAGACCACCTATAGTTCATGGTCATCACCTCTTTCCTAGAATAATAATCAAGGATTTCATAGTGGAATGATTTTAAAATTACAAATACATTCCATATAATAGAATTGTAACCATTCAAAGATTTACATATAAATAATAGGATAAGTACACAAACTTCATATATAAAAAAGGTCATACCCCTCTGCCTACTCAAAAAGTCAGGTCTAGGTGGTAAAGAAAAACTATAACACTCCATAATAATGTAAGAGATTCTCCCAACTACCCACTACTAAGGCCATGTTTCGATTTAGATCTCATATAACATGATAGGGGTTCTAGTACATGGAGTGACAATTTTAAGGTATAGAGGAAAACACCCTTTACTTTGAAATTGTCATCCCATTTAGTGGTAAACATTCCATTTTTTAAATATTTAAATTCATATGAGTTCACATTATTTTATATAATATATATATATACATGGTTTAGTTAAAATTATCACAATTTAAAATTTATAAAATTATACTACTTATAAATTGAAATTGACACATCATTTAACTACAATACGACCTTTACATCTGGTATCAGAATGTAACAGGTCATAAGAAATGATTTAATTACGTGAACCATCACTTGAGATTTATAGAAGAATTAATTCTTAAATTACCCTAGTAATTCAAGTAATCCAATAAACTAATGTTGTTATGGTCTATGGAACTCATAGGTTCATAATCTACAACATGGTTTAATTGTCCTATTAATGTTTCATCGCCAATCTATGTGGTAAAACCAATTTATATTGATATAGGTACTTTAATTAATCCAGTTATATTATCCCAACATGAAATTGCATTGCATTTTAGCATATTATAACCAAGAGACTTACTATATGTAGCAGGTAAATTCATGTAAAAGGTAGAAATGTCATGGAAAATGCGTGGCAGATTAGTCCTAATGTTCTTATAATGATGCATGAGATACTAATTCCTTACCTTAACAAGATAAGGAAAATTAATTCCATAAAAATAATAATATCAATGTTAATAATGTCACGATACATGTGTGTCACCTAATCATGAAATAAAATCAACTGAAATAGGTGAAAACTCTAAACAATAATAACCCATCCTAGGTAATTTGAGGTTCCCCTATACTTGGGTTATATACTCCCAAGCATAAGCTCATTAAAAAATTCCACTACATACTAGTATTCTATCTAACACCAAAATTGTAAAATAAAAGGAAAAATAACCCCGACACCAATTTGTCACATCCCGACACAAGAGCCCCTAAAATGGTGCCTTGACTTAGTGGATCAAATACCCTCAAGAGAACCTCCCCGTATTCCAGAGGCTATCAACTAGTATTGAGGGTATGAGGTAGTACAATGAGGACACTATACCTTCATAATATAGTGTCACAATAGATATGATAAATAAAAAGGAAATAGTATAAGCATAATATAATAGGCGGAACAAAAAATAAAATAAAATGATCAACTACGGAAGTGTAAACAACAAAGAAACATGAATAAATACCAAAGACGTAGTCTAAGTCATATATAAAGATTTCATTTCATACTAATATACAAAAAGGGACACATAGGATGTATGGGATAATCATATACGACATTCTATAAAAAAACCAAAAAGGCCAACAGTCTTCTCCAATAGTATAACAAGCATACACTTGGTCCTCTTCTCCCATGCACCAAGCTATAAGTAAAATAGAGAAAACATCTACCGTAAGGAATTTTCACTTATCTATACATGAAGTCATGAATTCTACTTGGGTACCAAATGTGGTTTGAGTAGGGTTTGAGGTAAACTTAGTAGGCCACCACCAATGATGTATTGATATAATCCACCCAGTGCCCATAACATAGTAGACTGCATGTAAAATTAATAATAAATAGTATCAAATAATAAATAATAGCTTGATCAGGTTCCTATGGGACACCTGGTTGGATCTACCAACTTTGGAATAGTATTAAATGAATCTTATTAGAAACCATATATATATATATATAAATACATGTATATACACACTATACGTTAGGATATTTAGATCCATATACATGGATGCTAGGTGATAGCTCGAACCGGGGTATAACTCAGGCGTCTATATATAGTCTAATAAGCCAATGGCTCCGGAAAGTGTATAAGACAATAATATCATATGAATATGATACATCTTTCTCATCACTCAACATTTTGGGGTGAGTCTTAATTCCCAACATCCAATGCACATGAATATAGAGTGTCATTCCCATCATCCAAATAAAAGTATAACGGTGTGAGACATTATGACCCCATCACCCAATGCGAGGGATAATGAAACACCATGATCAATAGAAACCTTAACCTTTGTTCAAAACTAATATACATGAAATAATAATAATAATAATAATAATAATAATAATAATAATTACATGAGGGATCACCTTTATTGAATTCTTAACCATTTAGCACAATTCATATTATTCAGTTTCAGAATTATAATACATGTGGCGTGAAATTTACACACATTTCCATTCATTTAAATTAACCTATTTAAATTTCAAGGCATGGAAAATACCAATTCATGGTAAAGAATAACACTTAAAAGGTGATTTGGTCATTTAAACAATTATATAAAAGAGGAGATTTCAATTGGCATACCCAAATGGGTCGAAATCAAGAGGTCGATATCCTATAATAAATTAAAAGGGTTATATGGGAATATCACATCATGGTTTAATTAACAAAGTAAGTAAGAACAAAATTCAAATAATTTCATAGAATTTTATGGCATGCGATACATCAGAAAAATCTATCAAAACACTTGAAATTTTGGAAAATATTTCCATATCACCTACCTTTTCTCTATAGATTCCCAATCGTCCAACATCGAGCTTTGATTTGAAGAAGAACGAAAGAAATCGAAAGAATAGTCCAATGCCTTGAACATAGAGAATATGAGATTTCACCTAAATAACATTGTTGATAGAATGAATAATGATAAAACTAGAATAAGTATTGAAGAAATTACCTGGAGGAATGTAACTTGACAAATGGAAGTTGAAATAGAGTTCTGCTGGAAGATTTATCAAGAAACCTGGATGACGAGGAGGAAAATCCTTTAAGAGGGGAAAAAGGTGTTCTGTCCACTGTAAAAGAAGGGAAAATGTCGAGGTTTTTAAAACATTTAAGGGATAAATGGTAAAATTACCCCTCAAAACTATGTCACACGGTTGAAAAAACCATGAACCAACCATGTGCAAGCCACTACCCTTGAACCCCACTCACACATTCTAGTCACACAATTTTCCTTACCATGCATAAGCTGTGCAAAATTACTGTATCACATATTTCTACAATTCTGCATGATCATTCATCCTAGCTCACACTGTTGCAGAAAAACCAAGTGTCCTATACTGTTTAATAAGTTCTCCACATGGTTGAGTCACATGATTAGTACTAACCATGTGATCACCATGCATCAGACTCTATCTATCCAATTTTCAAAACTCTAGGTTCCGAAAAATCCACTAATGCTCTCAAAACCTTACTTATGCTATAGGGAACATTTACCAAGAGAAAAAAAAGGTTCAAACTGAATAAAAAATTATCCATACCATCATGAAAATCAATTCCATTACATTAACCCTCCCATAGCCTATGTAAACTGTTGTTTAACTTTATGTTCATTGAAGAAATTCATGCTTACCCTTACACAACTTCTTGTAAAAACCATAATAATTTCACTTTAGAAGGGGAATATTATTAATGGTTTTATTCTAATTAAAAATATTTAAATTATAATAAAATAAACTAATAAATAATTAAATATAATATTCTAAAATAATTTTAGAAAGAACTTTCACTCTAAAAACAAGTGAATGGATTTAAATTTAACCAAATTTAGATTTAACTCACAAACATAATATTTTATTTAAAACATTATATCATTTAAAAAATTATAAAATACTTACAAATCAATAAAACCAACCTAGAATCACTTAAAAAATTAATTAATCATTTTAAACCTCTAAATAAATTTCCAAATTCACAAAACCAATTTTAATAAAAAAATTATTTATTTTTTTTAAAAAATTTAAACCATTTTAAGACCACTTTTAAGATAGATTCTAAAATAAATTTTTTTCCCAAACCAACAAATACTATATAAAGGAAAAGGAAGGATTGTAAAAATTCTAGAAATTTACTTTATATACCTCTCAAATAATTATTTTCCTCGATAATTTAAAAAACATTAGAAAGAAGAGAGAAAACAAGGGGGTTAAATTTAACACCCTATGAGATAACTCTCAAGGATTTTTATATATTTGGAACACAAACAACACAATAGATGAATAAAGAACAAAAATATGCAACATAATAAAAACACACCCCTAGGAGATATACCTCTCAAATAACGACCATGTTGTCAAAAAAGAATAAAGAGAGGGGGTAAATACACCTTCACATAGATAAGAGTCAACTAATCACTAAATATTCTAAGAAAATCAACCATCAAATTGATTTGTGTACTAAGCATGTTACCATGAATCTCCTTGTTAATTAATATCCCAAATTCACAACAAAAGCCACATAAAGAACCATAAAAAATCCCAAAAAAAATTTATATTACTCAGTCATTAACTAAATAACACACCAAGTAACCAAAATAGAAAAAAATAAAAATCAAAGACTTTTTGTTGATTATGTGAGTATATATAATTTTAATTTGATGAAATAATCATATATAAAACATAAAATATTTTACTTAGACATACTATATATTACATTTTATTAATTTGTGAGGTTCAAAATTGTTACATACCTTTTTTAAACAACATATTACCTAAATTTAAAATATAATAGGTTGTAAAAACATTATATTAAAACCTTTTAATTTTTATTCATAAAAAGGTTTCATCAAAATTAATTTAAAAAAAAAATCCTATTTCATTTTATAAAAACTTATTTTATAAAAATAATGAATGTTTTATAAGAGAAAAATGTTTTTTATTCTTGAAAAAAGGTTACAAAAAAATAAAATTTTCTTCCCAAGAATAACTTATTAATAATTAAAGAACCGAGATGACTAATAATTTAATAAATATAATTTATTATGAATCACCAAATTTTAATAATCTATCCATTTACGATAATTATAACTTTTTCATATTTTATACTAAACTTATTGATAACTAAAATAAATTTTAAACATCCCAAGCATGATGTAAAACCTTATAGATATTTTTAACATGTTTCTTATCAATTTAACTCAACATGCATAACTTAAAAACTAGAAAATTAAACCCAAAAATAATAGTAATCATATAAAAATCATGATGTTGAAACAATCCACTTATTAAATCTTTTAAAATTTTATAAGCTATCAACAAATATGACTTTAAAATGAAGACAATCGCGAAAATTCAACAAAATAATTGAAGATTCAATTTATCATTTACTATAGGTGGATTTCTTTACTATAAAATGTTTTAAATTAACACTACATCATAATCCTCAAGTAATTCAAGAGTTTAGATAAATACTAATAGAGTTAATGTAAGTATAAAAATAAATATAATCAATCTAACACAACAAGGTATTTTCTTCTTTGGGTGGATATTACTCACCCTTATGGATTTAAATCAAAACATAAAAAATAACGCATCATTATGGGAGAAGTGTCATTTAATTTCATATGTTTTTATACATGACATAAATCACCAAAATAAGAGATATATATCCATAATAAAATCACAAAATGTTACTAACACATCAAAAATAAAGTCACATGTACAAGAAACAACATGAAAGAATTTAACTCAGAACATGGATAAAAACCATTATAAAATCACCTCAAATCAGTAAATTAAAAAAAGAATAAATGAAAAGTATCACTAATAAATAAAGATAAAATAATATTAAAAAAGTTAATAAAGTAATATAACATACAATATCCCCTTCCATAGACTAGGGATCATATGAAATGTAGAGTCACACGTACCAACATGGGTGAGGTTGCATATGAAATCATCAAATATAGAATAGTATGATGCTGAAACCACATAATAGGAATCTACCTAGCCATAGAATCATCTATCACTATCATCATATAGGGATACCAACTTCAACTTCTAAGGTCTAGGTCTTAAACAATATTACAAGAATCAAATTCATTATTAAATAAGTAAATAATAATTAATTAATATTCTTCTATTTTAATTTCAAAGATCAATACTTTAATATTTTAAATCAATGTATTTTACACTCAAATTATTGTTCATATTATAGATTATTTAATTAGTTATAAACATCATGAACCAAACCCATTATTTAAATTAATCCATTATCATTTCATTAATTATCTATTTACTCTAGAACTCAATATAAGATACCACTTACAGAAGGAAATTTCACTAAAATGTGTAAAGATATATCAACCATTTAGGAACTCATCATTTAAATAAAATTTAACCATCATGGAATAAAGAAAACATTAATCACGATTAAGATATATCGATGATAAATACAAACTCTGAACCCTTTTTGACTTCTTTATGTCTCTTCCATATAATTTCACATATGTTTAATATATATCGCCATCACTAGAATTGAACATCATTACAGCCCCAAGCTCCCAACTCATTTATCATCATAAAACCATCCATAGCCCCAGGCCTCCAACCCATTTCCCATAAAATCATTCCAACCACACAAGGTTATGAATCAATAAAAAATATCTAAATTCATAGTTCAAACACTCATTTTTGATGTATTTTCCACAAAAAAATGCACTAAGGCCATATCATTGAGGAATTCAAGAATCATGTAATCAATATTGGTCTCATTCATCCCCAAAAATTTATTCTTGAGAAAATAAATATTTTAATTACATCTTGAATTAACTAATTTATTATGAATATATTTTTTGTATCGGGAAACCTATAGGGTGTAGATAATAATAGATAAAAAATATCAAAACAGGCTTCAGACATTATTCCCATATTTAATCAATTCAAAGAAGAGAAGTAGCTATTCTACTCATTCCCCATTAATTAATTATATAACATCA
This sequence comes from Viscum album, assembly GCA_963277665.1. Classification (NCBI taxonomy): domain Eukaryota; kingdom Viridiplantae; phylum Streptophyta; class Magnoliopsida; order Santalales; family Viscaceae; genus Viscum; species Viscum album. The sequence continues at coordinate 1,246,027,724 of OY728153.1, forward strand.
TTTGGATTTATGTTTTTTTATCTATTTCAAGAACTTAACCAAGATAAATTACCATTATAATACATACCAATGTAGACAACACACTCTCATGTAAATCAAGAGGCAACAACCAAAAATCACAAAACACAAGAAATCACAGTATCCCAATATATTATTTAATCCCATTATATTTTTATAACATGATACATTAATTATCCAATAAAGAGTTAATTAACCCATTTAAAAAAATTAAACAATTTTCATCATAAATTATTAATCAATTTAACACTTCACTATGTACTTATCCCTTTTCATTCTCTTAGATAATTTTTAAATCTATAAAAGATTAATTTTCTATGATTTCGTAGGTGATATATTTAATTTCTAAATTTAAAATTATAATCACCAATATTAATAATATATTTTGACATGATATTTATAGAATATAAATATAATAATAATTATCTAGAACTTTTGATATTATTTTTAATTTAATTATTGAAAGAATAATATTATATTAAAAATAATTCACTGCATGTGTTTCATCTTGTTTCTATCTTATATTTCTAGATTATTAAAAAAATAAATAATATACTATGTGTTATTTTATATCCCTTCTTACATCTATTAAATTATAAATATTTATATTATAATATTATTATTTAACAACTTGTGATAAATTCAATGAAAAATTCTAAAAACAAGTGATTTTAATTTTATTCAGTATTATTTGAACTACAAATTATAATCATTTTATTTATTAAAAAATAAAATTAATTACTAATAAGGAGATATAATTTAGTTCTCCTGTTAATTATTTGTAGATTATTATATAATCATTTTTCATTTTCATGTCATATGAAAGTGTTTTTACAGTTTTATCAAAACAATCATTCTTCATGTGATATGACCATATTATTCTCTTTTATCATGACCTGACCCATCGTGGCCCACCTGGCTGGATGAAAATTGAATGTGAGACCCAAATACCACCTATAATAGGGAAATTTATGTTGACTATCATCCAATATGCATATTAAAAACATGGTATTCCTTGTCTTAAGGTACCTGCACACACACACACATCTCCAAACACCAATATAATGTGAAAAGGAAAGATATGATTGTTAACACAATTAGTGCATGTAAATAAAACCCATAACAAAGTTAGAAACAAGTATTAGAAATCAATCGACTAAATAAAATCCCACCAAAATAGTAAAATATACCAACCTACTAATGATAAGGGGATAACTATCAAAATAAAAATTCAGAATCCAACTGTGGTATGTCTAGAAAAATTATTCTCCATCTAATCCTGGTACTCTAAAGACTCTATTGAAAGGTATTACATATACAGAAGACATGAAATGTATTGGAAGATCCCATAGAGGTGGTGAGTATAATCATACCCAGTAGGACACCCCCAAATCACCAAATGAAAATCATCAAAGTGATTCAGCTCAAAGAAAATATAGAAACCCACGTTCAAACATTAGCCTCAGCCTAGTTGGTGAGGACTCTTCAAGTGAAACCATGAGACCTAGGTTCGAATCTAGGTGGAGGTATACCTCTGGGTTACTATAGAAGTACTCTTGGAGGTATTGTAGCACCTGGAACTATTTAGCTTCAGGCTGCCAGTTTGGGGTTGGGGTCCGTAAGGCATTTGGGCCTCCAAAGGCCTTCGGGCCAATTAAGGATTTTGGGATATCTCAAGGCCTTCAGGAAACCTAAAAGCCTTAGGGCCACCTTATATAGATCATAAAGTGGTGATGAAACCAGATAGACCAAAGGAACTAGCTATAGATGAGGACCCAGAGTAGGTAGTTTTACCCAAACAAAGCTTCCAGATAGAGACGAATAAGAGGGTATATAAATTTCCATAGGAACTAGGATTAAACACCTATACATAGGTATTTCTAGGTGAACAATTAATGTAAATGTGGGAAGATAAATTCATGATATAGATGATGGGGAGAGGCATTTCCAAGTATTCATGTTTGGAATTAATTCCTGTAAGACCATTGGGTAATGTAATCCACTAACCCTACAATCCTTTTAAGGGTCCCCCCAAATCCCTTGAAAGGGGGTTATCAAAAATCAATAAAAATAAGGCCTTTCAGTTAATTTAGGCATCATTATTGTTCAATAGATCTTAATACTCAAGTCCTGCTAAGACTGATGGTACTCATCCAAGAGTTCATTCCTTTAATTCATTTCCATAAATAATTACATTCCATAACTCATAAAACACTGATGCAAAGATAGGGGATCACACCTAGGGAATATGAGGGATACCTAAACCTACTAATATTATTCCAATATAATGGGTATTGGATACCCTGCAAGTTGGTAATGAGATATTTGACCTAATCTAGGGACTAATGATAGAGGATCACACCATAGGCCACATGCATGGATACCCAAATCTATCCAAAACTAACCTATATAGGGGATCACTTAACCTTATTCTCAAGATTAGATGCCTCATTGTACCCTTGTGAGGATGAACAAAGGGAACTTACCCTATTGATACATGACTAGACTGAAGAAGATGGTGGATCTATCCTATCCTAGGATAAGGACATGAATTGTATAAGGAATAAACAAAGTGTCTTGGATCGTCTGTAAATTCTAGAGTCTATTCCCATGACTGTGTCCTCCGGAACATGACTTTATACTCTGTCCATGCAAGTTTACACTGGTATCTCACATGTACTCTTCACATTTCCATGTAACAAAGACGTTTCTATTCATATTTACCTATGAGGTACATTCCTGTTCACTGATCAAGGGTTACATAGTGTGTGAAAGGTCACACGACATGTGCTATTTTTTCTCTATGAGTAAAACCTAGCTGTCAGGGAAGGGGTTCCACATGGTGTGTGTTCCTTTTAAATACACACTATATATTTTAGTTTTTCATAGAATATCCAGTTGGTTTTACACATCTCTCCTACACAACTATCACTGGTGTATCTACCACAAATAACACTCTCATAACATAGATATACGGTTTATGGGGATCAATCCATCACCAATGGCCAAATTTTGGTGACCAATTTGTTTGGGAATGACTCCCGTCGTACCGTATTGACGTAATTCCAAACTGAGAAATGAAAAATCTCAATCCAACTATCAATTATCCATTTATTTTGTCACACAATGATCATTCATTTATCCCAAATATAAAAATGTGAAAATGATCCATTGAGATAAAGATCAATTTTGTAATGATTTATTTATAGGTATTTTCAAACTTCCATTGAGACGAAAATACCAATGATGATCATTTGAAGAACGAGGGGAGAAAAGCACACAAAAAAGTATGGGAGTGGATTTCATCCATTTTTTGGGTTAGAATCAATATATTGTTGGAGAAAACAAAGAACATAGGAAAATAAGAATGAATAAAAAATATCTTCCTAATTATGAAAGGATATTATCAACCATAAACAATACATCAATCCATGAATTAGTTTTCTAAGTAATTAATTAATATATGACAAGGGATAATTAAATACATGGATTTAAATATCCAAATAAAAAATCCTACCTCAAGATTGGATTGATCACACATGAAGAAAAATTCTACATCATTATTGTTAGTGAGATTCAAGAAGTCCTTTATTGAGGGTGAAATCCTTGAAAAAATAATCATCAATCCAGGATCTCATTGATGCACATCAAATATCTCCTCTATGAAACTTTCAAATCTCTAGGGTTATGTAGATAAATATAGGATTTGGCTATAATAAGGTTTAAATAAGAGTTGATTAGGTCATGACCATTTAATAAATTATAAATAAGTAAATAAATTATTTATTTATTATTATACCTGTGACTAATCTTAAACCAGATACCCACTGGGCAAAAGATTATATTAAAAATAGGGTAAAATACATATTTTGGATTTAATAGTAGTCTCATATTTCCCATATGAAACACAATTCTGGATATATTCCATTATTTCAATAAAATGTTATGATCATGATATAATATATTTATTATTTTTATTATATCAACACTGAGGCTCCTTGCGCCCTATAATCCCACATTGACTCCACACATGACTCAAAAAATTATATTTAAAACATTCTAAAGTTTTACATGAAAATATAATAGTTATTTCATTCTTCCCACCTCAAATGTTTTCTTCCCAAAAATAAAATATCCTACACAAAGATATGAGGGAACTGAGCTTGCATCTGGTTCTCCCACTCCTAGGTTCTCTCATAATGATTCTCGTACTGCCATCAAACACACACAATGGAAATATTTCTTCCATAAAAGTTCTTATAATACAAATCATTGATCTCAACTAGGTACCCTATAAAGGCAGCTTTATCATTGATATCCATCTCGACATAGTTTATAACATGTGATAGGTTGTGCACATATCTAGTTAAATACAACACGTGGAATACATATTGTACCTAGTATAAATGTTTAGCTAGAGATAATATATACACCACCTCACCAACCCTATGATATATCTGGAAATGGATTATTAATATCAAAGATAACTTTTTTTCATAACCAAATATTTTTTTACAAGGTGAGACCTTTAGGGATACATGGTATCCCTCATCAAAATACAATGGCCTCTATTGTTAGGCCACATAAGGGTTATGATAGATATATTAATTACCCATGCACTCTTGGATAATATGTACCTTTTTGGTTGTTGATCACACCGACTCTGGGCTAATGACTTCTGACTCCTGCTGATCAGTCTAGTACAATGATGACCTATTGGGTCTCCCGTAAAAGGACTCTAATACCACCTTACCATTATAGTGATAGATATTATTTTACCAAAACTATATCGAGGGTATTAAATCCTCCCTAATATGTCCAAAGTATAACATGAAATTCTAAATAATGTCCTCTAGAATTTGAATGGTTAACTATTTCTAGCTACCCATCTAGGGGTGGAACACTATGCTCAATTAGAACTCAGTACCATAGGCCTAAAGTAATTTTCTCTATAATAATGATTCAAATTAATAATCATATCATGTGATTAATGTTGAGGGAACTTCATGAAGCTGATGAAAAGCTGAGTGTGGCACCCAATTCCACCTCTAATAGTCCAGAGGCTGGAGACTAGCTCTGAGAAGGCATATCGAAAACATGGGAGGCCTTATCCTAAGGTACCTATACACATGCACGCATCTACAATAACCAATATAATATTGAAGGTAAGGATATGACTAATACAAAAAATAAATGCATATAACTAAAACCCACATTAGAGTATAACAAAAATATGGGAAAACGATGGAAAAAATACAAGACCAACAAAACTATAAAAGAGTCAAACCTAATTAAGAGAAGGGAAAATATGTCAAAATAAAATTATGAAAACAAACTATTTTTCATATAGAATAATAATTATACACTTACGACTAGACCTCCTTGGACTGTGTGGAAATGTCTGTCATTTTTATAATAGATGACATGTATGGGAAGAGCCCATCCTTGGGTGAGTATAATAATAACCAGTTGTAAGGCTCCATGCATGAAAACATGAATTCCACCATTGATTATGTGGATATGTATTTTATAGGGAAAATTAATACCATTATTATTAAATTATTGTGTGGAAGGTTTATATATCAAGTCTCATGGGAGTTTTAAATAGAGATATTTGATTAGGATTTGAATGAGAATTATGAAGGGAATTTACAGTCACAAATCAAGGAAGGATTTACATATTCATATATATATATATTTTATCACATGTAATGGAATATAAAATATAAATAATTGATAATAGGGTGATTATTGAAAAAATAGATATGATGTGAAGAAAAATCATAACATTTGTTTTGAGAACAACAATATAAGTTTACAGTTTGAGATAGACTATGAGGAAGAAGATCAAAATTTGTAAATCTCATATAGAGGATCAATCTTATATCAATGATAATTATTCAAAGGGAACACTTATATTCTTTAGCTGTTTTCATGAATGTATTTTTCAAGTAAATAGTTGTACATGTTTAATGTCATACCCTTTTCTGAGTTCTTTCTTGATAATGAAACAAGAATTGTGTGTTCATGGGATAAATACTATGAGACACCAGGTATATAGTTATCCATCATCGAGTGAACCTCATGAAAAAATGTGTTTATGACCCTTTCATTTGCTGTATTATTGATACTTGGAGAGAAGTTATAAATAATAATGTGGGTTTTTGTATTTAAAAATTTATATATATAAACACTAATTCACAACCCCTCTGAGCATTTACCACCATATATGTGATCCTTTTAATTGGTATCAGATCTAGGATCTCCATTGGTTATATCTCTATAATTTTACAGTGAAAAATAATAATTCTGTCAATAATAAAGTTATTATAAACTTTTAGGGATAAAAATTTTATATTTGGAAAGATAGGATGGTACCTTACATTCTTTATCTAGGTTTGTATGTACCTATTTCTATCCTATATGGGTTCATAGTGTTAGGAGAGACCACAAAATTGTATCTTATTTATAATAATAATAATCAAGGTGATGGAAAGGTAATAAATTCTATATTATCTTCCTTATCTAAAAAGGAACTCAAAAAATTCATGGAATGTAGAACAGTTAATGTAATTTAAAAAAAAACTTGATTAATATTTATGAGGGAAACAAGAATGTAAAGGAATAAAATTTTAAAAATTGTAAAAAAAATAATGATATTATAATATATTAAGATGAATTAGTTGATGAGTTTTTTTACCATGTCTAATGAGAATGTTAGTTTCATTAAATGATTTGTAGAAACCCCCAAGGATTCTAATTTGGTGATGAAATTATGAGAATCCTCCTCAACAAGTTTTATACCAAAATTTTAGTTCTTAAAGATAGTTATAGCAATTATTTCACAAGGCATTAACTTCACATAACTCTCATAAATTATGATATGAGAAGAGGAGAAACACTTAAAAGAATGGGAAGAAAATTAAAATATGTTTCCTTAAATGATTTAAATGATTTAAAGATGGTTAAATAGATATAATATTCAGATAAAAAATAAAGTATGGATGTTTTTTTGGAAACACTTTCTTTTATTTCAAGGAGCTTAACACTAAGGAGTGGTATGTATAGAGGAAATATTCATTTAAAATTACATAATTGTGGAATTTTTTAATTTCTTTTAGTTATCCTATTAAAATCAGAATTGATAGAGAAGATTATGAATCATCATATAGGGATAACAATAAGGGAATTTTTCATAAGAAAATATATTAAAAGAGAAGATGAAAATTTCACACTAGTTATTTAGAAAACAATTTCTATCAGTTAAATATTTTTTAATTGATATGAAAGTGGTAATGAATAAGGGATTTTTAGAGAAGGTTCTCATTGATAAATAATAAAAAGAAAATGATTCATTAGAATATGACCCACATACCAATATGGAGCTTATTGCTAAGATGGAAAATATGTAAAGGAGTATATTATGATAATAGAATTTAAAATGTCTTTGATGGAAATAAGAGGACTAAGAGATGAAAATTATCAATTAGAAAATTACTAATATAAGAATAATCAAATTAAAATTGATTATATTACAACCAATATTTTACTATATAATTTTTTCTTTATTTAATCACTATATTTGTATATATATTTACATAAAACACTAAACTAAAATGCGAATGATATAATTTAAATTAAAATTAAAATATTTTACGATTATAATATAGCTATTAAATTAGTTATTATATATGTAAGTGACCATATTATGCAATCTATGATGAAAAAGAGAAAAAATGGCATTAGGTAGTGGAAATATCCATTATGAATCTCATTTGTCCAATGTTGAAAAGTATGTATACTTTATTGAATTTTATCAAGACTAATACTAATCTAAACTTGAATAATTAAAGTATGAGTGAAATCATATATGAGAGAAATTCAAGATTGTGAAAATTTCATCGAGATCCAAGATACAATAATCACTACCATTAACTACCACTAGAGTGTACCTATTCTTAGATATTACATGGATACATTGAGGGGATATATATTTATAATTTAGGATAATATAATCATGTAATTATAAATGTAAAAATTTATTTATCATGTGTATTTTACACATTTTTTATTTTAACTTTTAAAGAAAACGAATGTTGATTTTTATATAAAAATAGTTTCCTTTATATTATATATTTAAAATGTAAAATTTAATGTAACAACCCAAGCTTCCATGGTACGTTTCCCTTTGAATAATGCAATAGCTTGCATTATACGCAACTTAGAGATTCTAACACACTACGACCAATCAAACTAGCTGTTATGAATAGTAATACCCACTTTTTGAAATTTTATAAATCTTATCTTTAAAAATGGACTTCATTTTTTTGATTCAGAATATCAAAATTATCTTAGGGTGAATTTTTGGTATTTCTCTGAAGACATTCATTTTTTGATGAAAAGTGAACAAACACAACGTTATTGGTTAAAACCGATTTTTTATATAGATAATTAGTTATTTTAATTTAATTTATTTTAGGTTAAAATTGATTTATAATAAATATATATGTTCAACACAATTCATTGGAGTCATTTTATAATAAGTTTAGATAAATGAAAATTTATCGAACTATTTACTGTATTTTACCCACCTCCTAAGAGCATTTAAAAATTTGTATAAAACTTAATTTTACCACTTCTATGAGTTTAATTTCAGAAATACAAGAGACACAGTTATTATCAGAAAGTAAAATGTGGTTCAATAAGATGAAAATATTTTTTGGTGAATAATAACTTTTTACTTTTATTTACCACAGTTAAAAGTAATTAGGGTAATTATTGGTAAAAATGATATCATAATTACCCTACCACGTGTAATAATTATATTGGATAAGTGTAATTCAACCAAAAAAAACCTTAGGAAAAAAATTTGATCCTCTTTGGTCCTCTTGGATTAGATTAGGACATTTATTATTATTTTATTTAAAGAAGAGTTAAAATCATAGTTTAACAACTAAAACATTTTTAATATAGGGTTATACATAAGATAAATTTTACTATAAATATTAATTAGAAAGATAGAAAGATTTACTAAATAATAGTATTTTATTATTAATTTTTAGACATTAAATAATTTAATTTATTTATGACACAATGATGATGTAGTAATTACCTTATTAATGAAAGATTAAAAAAATGAATATTATAAATATACATATAAATCTAATTTGAGACTTTTAATGAATTACACTAATTTTATTGGTTAATATGACCTGTTAGGGTTGATTAAATTAATTTTTTTCTAATTAATAATGTTTTTATGAATTTAACAAAAACAAAATACCAAATAGTGTCAAAATTGACATAAAAGAGTTTTTAAAACAAATATTTTATTATTAATTAGTATTCTATTACTAAAAATCAAAGGTTTAGAAAAATGGATTAAATAATATTATATATGTCCATAATGAACCACTTGAGGTTATCTTGTATGTTTATAGTAATTTTATTAACCATATAATATAAAAATACAAAGAGACATGGTAAATGTCAAACTATTTAACTAAGAGTTAAATCTAAAAGAAAATGTTAATATGATGAACTAAGACAGTTAAAAAACTATTGGTTGAGAGGTTTTTGAACCATACCCACCTTATACTTTAAATAATTCATTTTAATCCATTAGAAACCGAAACAGATTTTTATTTTAAAATAATATTTCAATCATTTCCTAAAGTGACCCTAACCTCTCTTATAAAAGGGAACTTCCCCTTATCTCAAATTCACACCTTCAAAGCCATTTGGCTCGACCAAAACCTTCCCAAATATCCTCTAAAATGTCATACCTTCATCCTAGAGTCCTTAATTTATTCATAAATCCAACTTAAGGATCTGTTTTGATCAAATCAAAAGGAAGAACCCAGAGAAGAGGTAAATATTTCATCACCTCTTTTAAGTTCTTTTCTTCTTCCACTTCATATTTCATTTTTTCCATTCTAAAATAATAACTACAATATATTATATATACTTTGATGTTATTATAAAATTGGTACAACCATATTCATTATTCTATCCATCCTATAAATGACAATGTCACCACTGGTGTGTACGTACGGTTTACCGTCTCCACGTCGTGGTGTAATTTGTTATTAAAAAACTTCATCATTTTGATGGGTATAAAAATGAATAAAAATGATTTATAAAATAAATATAACATGATAATTATTCTTTATAAATGATAAACCATCCAATTATATACAATTTTAATATCAAAAGAATGATATTGTCGCTCATGCGTATATACGGATTACCGTCTCCACGAATGCGATGAGATTCATTCTCCATCGTAAGCATTCAAGAATAATTTTCATTTTTTGATTAAAAATAATGTTTATGAACATAATATAATTATTTATATGAATAAAATAATTCCTATCCATAACAAAAATTGCTTACGTAACCAATCATATAATGGAAAACAAATCAGTTAACACCTGAAATGATGATACTACTAAACTATCATTAACAAAGCAATATTAGAAGATCATATATGATATAATATTAATGTATATGGTTATTTTATAATTTAATAAAAATTATTTCACCATTATACAAGAGGGTAACCTACCCTCAACCAAGGAAAAGTATAAGTTAAGGGTTAATTTCACAATCTCTTTATTATCTGTGGTTGTTTTTACGTAAGTATCTACTGAGACGTCTTTTTCATCCACATCCGTGTTTTATTAAAAAATGCATTTCAATTTTTTTTAATATTTACTAGAAAATGGGTTAAATTCATTTATACCCTTATTTTATCTTATATGTTTTTAAAGAAATCATTCCGTCATTTTCCAAAACATGTACTTTATGACCTTTTCAAAAAAATTAAGGTATGAATGTTTTTTAACTTATATGGTGAGTACGGCTATTTTATGCCGTTATAACATCGTCGAAGATTCCCTTAAAATCTTATAAGAATATTTTCAAAACTATTGTTTTATTTTATAATTATACGACTTTTAAATTATTTCAAAATACAAAGAGATATTTCTCTAAAAAATGTTTTGATTTTATCTATGTCAACATAATTTGATCGATTTTGAGCTTATTTGAAGTTGATTTATTATGATACAAAACTTCCATATTGTATTTAATATTTTGTGATATGTTTGACTATGGATGTATTATTTTTATACCATTCATGGTTTATGCATAAAGTTTTGACATTTCATATGCTAGTTTTATTACGAATGTTTATGTTATGTTTAAACCTTTTCATATGAGGAATGCATTGGACTTAGTAAGTGATGAGTGGATCCCGATATAACTCCTAGATGCATCATTAGGTCTCATGAGACTAACTAGTGTCTTGGAACAAGGCCTTGAAAAAATCTTATTTGTAGTCTTGGCACAAGGCCTTGACTATGTGGTTATGAAGTCTGGCATTATGCATTCCATCATTATGAAAGTGGCTATTTATATTGCATGCGATTATTAGACTATTAGAATATTCATGTGAATAAGTAAATAGAATTATTTGATTTTATATTTTCCATATTATGTTGAAGTTCATGTTTAAAAGGATTTTGTTTTAGTCTTACTTTGCCTTAAATTTTAATTCTTATTTATGAAAGTTTCCTCTATATTGTTATCCTTACTGAGCATATGAGCTCACCCCTTTCTATGTTTTATTTTTCCCAGGATGAAAAGAAGTATATTATGAATAACCTGTATGGATAGTATAAGGGATATAAGTGTGTCATATGGAGACTATGTGGTTGTAGTTTTTCATTTTATAATATAATGTAAAACTTATGAATGTATCTAGTATTTACAAGGCTACTAAACTGATCGGTCATTCGGGATTTGATCCCTTGTGATCATGCCAATGTTATGTAATAAAGCACCGAATCTTGGTAACTGGGGTCAGGGAATTACAATTGGTATCATAGGAATTTTAGTACAAACCTTGGAAGCTTGATTTAGAAAACTCTGATTAGAGAACATTACCCTAAGATAGACTTTGAGGATTAGTATAGACGAACTTCCTAGAATTTTTGTACTGTAGAGATTTTGTGAGTTTTCCAAGCAATTCATCCCTATATGGATACAAGTAGGTAGAGGCAACTCTGGCACATATGTACCAATGGGTAAAACCCTAAAACACCTCTTTGAGCAAGAATTGAATGGGAACTGGTGCACAACAATGGGCCTTGCTGCACTCTTGGTTACGACACTCCTAGGGGATATGCAAAAGATATTTATCATTTTCTTTACAAACCATTTTGAAGGGTTTATGATTTTATACTTATCAATTAATTTTTTTTATGATTATGTATTATATCCATAAAATGTTCAATTTATGTTAATTGTTTTACAAGTTTGGAGTTATGTATTACGATTCATAAACTAATCTAATGTATGAATCTATTTAGAAATGGTTCACAGTGGAAGGAATGGAAACCATATCAATGCATATAATACATGTAGGTATTTCTCTCATACTCAAGTTAATTATAGTGGAGCTGGTGAAGCAACTGATGCTGATCAGCTTATCCCCATACTGGGACAACTCACTCAGGTTATGAATAATAACCTTTCCCGTATAGAGCACCCTGATTCACAACACGGAGGATCAATGTTAGACCGCTTCATGAGGCAACAACCACCAACATTAAATGGGAGTAAAGATCCATTAGTAGCTGAGTAATGGATAAATTTTTAATAGAAAATATTTCACTCTTTAGGGTGTAGCGAAAGGGAAAAAGTTTTCATAGAATTTTATCACCTCACGGGAGATGCAGATCAATGGTTGTCATTGATTCAAAACAAAAATAAAGATGATGAAGTATCAAATATAGAATGTAGGGAGTTTGAAGAGATTTTCTTAGAAAAATACTTTCCTCATGACCATCGAGAGTATATGGAAAGGTAATTTCTGATTTTGAGGCAAAAAGAAGATGAGAATGTTGCAAAATATGAGGCCAACATTACAAGGTCATCAAGGCATGTAACAGATTATATACATAACCCAAGGAGTAATATTGATCGATTATTTGATGGATTAAAACCATTTCTTTGTAGTTCATTAGTCTCACAATCTTTCTCATCATACAAAGATTTTGTCTCACGTGCTATCAAGAAAAAAAAATAATTCCCTAAGTCTTATGACTTTAAAGAAAAGAAGGAGAATAAGAGATCTGCTGAACACTCCAGAAATGGAAATAAGGGGATGAAGGGAAAAGTAGAATATCCATCTTTCAGTAAATGTGGGAAGAAACACCCTGGTACTTACCTAAAGGGAATGTGAGTCTGTTACAAGTGTGGTGAGAAATGCCACCAAGCTCGTGATTGTAGGGGGAAGAAAGAGGCTATCAATTTTGAATGCTACAATTGTATAGAAAAGGGGAATTATGAAAATGAATGTCTTAATAACCAAGGGATCTTACCTTAGAAAAGGCCATGGGATCAAGGCCAAGCTTATGCGATCACTACTGCTGAGGTTGAAGCTCCGAAACATGTGGTGGAAGGTAGTTGAATGGTTTCCTCAAATTTTGCCAATGCTTTGTTTGATTTTGGATCATCACATTGTTTCATATCTTACCAGTTTTATATGAAAATTAGATATTTTCAATTTGACTTTATAAGGGAGTTGTCAGTAAAAACACCTAAGGGAAGTATCATTGGAACAAGGTTTAGTGAATTAGTTCCCATTAATGCATATAAATGTTATTTATCTCCTGATCTCATTGTCATACCCATGATTGAATTTGATATAATCCTTGGTATGGATTGGATGTCAGACCATGATGCGAAAATTTATTGTAAGAAAGAGGTTACAATTTTCGATGATGATAATTAGTACCTTATCTTTAGAGAAGAAATGTCACCACCTGATTCTTATCTAGATCCATACCCAGTAGCTCTAATAAATTCAATTAGTGTGGAGGATGAGAATGAAATAATTAGGGGAGAGGAAAAGAATGTTTGAATAGAGGATATACCTATTGTGCAGGAATATGTTGATGTGTTTTTAGAGGATTTATCTGGACATCCTCTAGAATGAGAAATAGAGTTTTCCATTGATTTAATTCCTGGTTCAAGTCCCATATCGAAGACCCCTTATAGAATAACCACTGTGGTATTAGTGGAACTAAAGAAACAACTAGAGGAATTGAGTAATAAGATATTTATTCTCCCTAGTGTTTCTCCATGGGGAGCCCCTATCATTTTTTAAGAAGAAAGATGGATCTATGAGGTTGTGCATTGACTACAGTGAGATCAATGATATAAAAATAAAGAACAAGTATCCCCTACCTCGCATTAATGATTTATTCAATCAAATTCATGGAGTTCAGTATTTTTCGAAGATTTATTGTCAATATGGATATCATCAATTGTGGGTGAAGAAGAAAGAAATTCGAAAAACAACATTTCGAACGGGGTACGGGCATTATGAGTTTACAGTAATGCCTTTTGGGCTCACTAATGCACCCTCTATTTTCATGGATCTAATGAAAAGAGTTTTTAAGGAATATCTTGATGAATTTGTAGTGGTATTTATTGATTATATCCTAGTATACTCCAAAATCTTTGAAGATCATGAAAATCACTTGCACACCATTCTGAAAACCCTCAAAAGAAATGAATTATACGGGAAGTTTAGAAAGTGGGAATTCTAGCATCAAGAGATTTATTTTATTGGAAATATTATCTCTATGGATGGAATATCTATTTATCCTTCAAAGACCAAGGAAATCCATGAATGGCCAGCATCGATGAGTATAACTGATGTACGCAGTTTTATTGATTTAGAAGGTTATTATCGGCGTTCTGTACAGAATTTTTCCCGATTGGCTAACCCATTAACCAAGATCACACGTAAAGGTGTTAAATTTGTTTAAAAAAGCAATGTGAAGAATGTTTTGAAGAACTGAAGAGAAGATTAGTCAATTCTTCTTTCTTTACTCTACTATCAGGGAATGATGGGTTTGTTATTTATAGTGATGCTTTAGAGAAAAGGACATGGTTGTGTCCTTATGCAGAATGATAGAGTTATGTCCTATGCATCACGACAGATAAAAATTCATGAGAAAAACTACCCTACTCAGGATCTTGAGTTAGAAACTATAATCTTTTCTCTGAAAATATTGAGACACTATCTCTATGGTGGAAAATGTGAGATTTATACTAATAACAAGAGTTTGAAGTATATTTTCTCACAAAAATAACTCAACATGAGGCAAAGGAGATGGATTGAACTACTCATGGATTATGATTTCACAATACACTACCACCTGAGGAAGGAAAATAAGGTGGCAGATGCTTTGAGTAGAAAGGATCATGGAGTTTTGAATACGATGAGAGTTGAAAGAGATCCTATTTTCATGGATATAGTGAAAATGGATATGGGAAAAATCAAAAAAGTTGAAACAACAATACTTTTTCAAATGGTTTCCAAACCATTTTTACTAGAAAGGATAACAAGTTCTCAGGATGACTATGAGGAGTTTCAAAAGAAGATTAAAACTATGAATGATGGGAGATTGATTGACTTCATATATGAAGATGGGATTTTAAAATTTGGGAAGGGACTTTGTGTTCCCGATATACCTAAGCTAAAAATATAATTTTTAGATGATTCTCATAGATCAAATTTCTCTATACACCCTTGTAGCATTAAGATGTATAGGGATTTTAAGGAACATTTCTGGTGGGACAATATAAATAGGGATATTGCTGATTTTGTGTCAAGATGCATGGTTTTTCAACAAGTTAAAGCTGGAAGGCAATATCCAGGTGGAGTCAGGAAACCTCTTCCCATACCTAAGTGGAAATGGGATAATATTATGATGGATTTTTTTTATGGGGATACCAAAGACTCCTTGAAGGAATGATGCAATATGGGTCATTATTAATCATCTTACTAAGTTAGCACATTTTCTTACTATAAGAGAGGATTTACCACTTGAACTTCTAACAAGAATATATATTAATGAATTTTTAAGACTTCATGGAGTACCCTTATCGATTATCTCTAATTGTGATCCTCGTTTTACATCATTATTCTAGAAAATTCTTCAGAAATACCTAGATAATGAACTTCATTTGAGCACTGCCTACCACCCTCAAACTGATGAACAATTAGAACAGACTATCAAAACCTTAAAAGACATGTTGAGATCTTTCTCAATTGACTTTCAAGGTATGTGGGATCAATATTTACCTCTGTTAGAATTTTCCTACAATAATAGATTCCATTCAAGTATTCAGATGACAACCTATGAATCGTTATATGGAAAGAGATGTACACACCAACTTGTTGGGATAATGTTGGTGAAAGAAAACTCGTAGGACTAGAACTTGTTGAGGAAAAAATAGAAAAGGTGAAGGTTATACAAACCCACATCAAAGCAGCCCAAAGTAGGAAAAAGAGCTATGCCGATAACCGAAGGAAGGATTTGAAATTTCAAGTAGGAGACCATGTTTTCTTGAAGCTATCATCATGGAAGGCTGTTATACGTTTCGGTATGAAAGGTAAATTGAGTCCCATGTATATTGGACCTTTCAAAATTCTAGAACGAATTGGAGTGGTAACTTATCGTTTGACAATTCCTCCAAGTCTCTCCAAAGTTCATGATGAGTTCCACATATCACTGTTGAGAAAATACATGCCTGACCCAATGCATGTACTCACCTATGAGGAAATTGAACTGGAACCTGATCTATCTTATTGTGAAGAGCCTGTCAAAATTCTAGATACAAGAGAACAAGTGTTGAGAAACCGGATGACTCGTCTAGTAAAAGTTATATGGAGAAACCATAAGATGGAAGAGGCAATGTGGGAACTAGAGGAACTTATAATGAAGAACCACATAAATATTTTTGTGCGGTAGTATTATAGAAATTTCGAGGATGAGATTATTTGAAGGAGGGAAGAATGTAACATTCCAAGATTCCACAGTATGTTTCCCTTTGAATAATGCAATAACACGCATTGTACGCAACTTCGAGATTCTAACACACTGTGACCAAACAAACTAGCCGTTATGAATTGTAATAACCAATTTTTGAAATTTTATAAATTTTATCTTTCAAAATGGACTTCATTTTTAGATTCATAATATTGAAATTATCTTATAGTGAATTTTTGGTATTTTTCTGAAAACTTTCAATTTTTGATGAATAGTGAAAAAACACTGTGTTATTGGTTAAAACCGACTTTTTATTTAAATAATTAGTTATTTTATTTTTTATTTATTTTAGGTCAAAATAGATACAAAATACATACATGTGTTCAACATAATTCATTGGAGTCATTTTATAATAATTTTAGATATATAAAATTTTATCAAACTATTTACCGTCTTTTACCCACCTTCTAGAGCATTTTCAAATTTGTATAAAACATAATTTTACCACTTATGTGAGTTGAATTTCCAAACTATTAGAGGAATGGTTAATATTAGTATGTAAAATGTGGTTCAATAAGATGAAAATAATTTTTGATTAATAGTAACTTATTACTTTTATTTACCACGGTTAAAAGTAAATTGGGTAATTAAGGGTAAAAATGATATCATAATTACCCTAAAACATGTTTTAATTCTATTGAATAAGTTTAATTAGACCAATAAGAACTTTATTAATAAAATATACCCCCCTTTTGTCCACATGGATAAGATTATGACATTTATTATTGTTTTATTTAAAGAAGAGTTAAAAGAGTTAAAATCAAAGTTTAATAACTAAACCATTTTTAATATAGGGTTATACATAAGATAAATTCGACTATAAATGTTAATTATAAAGATAAAATTATTTCCTATATAATTTTATTTTATTTATAATTTTTATACATTAAATAATTAAATTTATTTATGACACAATGATGATGCAGTAATTACCTTCGTAATGAATGATTAAAATAATGAATATTATAAATATCCAAATAAATTAAATTTGATAATTTAATGAATTAAATTAATTATATAGGTTAATATGACATGTTAGGGTTGATTAAATGATTTTTTTGAAGTAATAATCCTGTTATGAATTTAACCAAAACAAAATACCAAATAGTGTCAAAATTGACATAAAAGAGTTTTTAAAACAAATATTATATTATTAATTGGTATTCTATTCTTAATAATATAAGGATTAGCTAAAGGGATTAAATAATATTATTTATGTCATTAATGAACCACTTGATGTTATCTTGGAATTTTATAGTAAGTTTATTAACCATATAATATAAAAATACAAAGAGACATTGTAAATGTAAAACTATTTAACTAAGAGTTAAATCTAAAATATATGGTTAATATAATGACTTAAACCTTATAAAACCTATTTTTTGAGATTTTTTTGATCCATACCCACCTTATACTTTAAATAATTCATTTTGGGGCCTTTAAAAACTGAAAATAGTTTTATTATAAAATAATATTTCAGGCTTTTCCTAAAGCGACCCTCACCTCTCTTATAAAAGGGAACTTCCACTTCTATCAAATTCACACCTTTGAATCAATTTTTATCGGAAAAAACCTTTACAAATATCCTCTAAACTATCCTACCTTCATTATAGGGGCCTTCCCTTTAGTCATAAATCCAACTTATGTATCCCTTTTGATCAAATCAAAAGGAAGAACCTGAAAAAGAGGTAAATATTCCATCACATCTTTCATGTTTTTTTCTTCTTCCACTACCTCTTTATTTGTTGTTTCAATTATAAAATAATAACTTCAGTATCCTCTATATACTATGATGCTATGATAAAAATTATATAACCATATTCATTATTCTGTCCATCCTATAAATGACAAAGTCACTATACGTGCGTACGTACGGATTACCGTCTGCACGTCGTGGTGTAGTTTATTATTCAAACACTTCATCATTTTGATGGGTATAATAATGAGTATTAATGATGTAAATAATAAATATAAATTGATAATGATTATATATATATATGATATTCCATCCAATTATATATTATTTTAATAACAAATAATGATATTGTCACTCGTGCATACGTACAGATTACCATCTCCACAAACGCGATGAGATTCATTCCCCATCATAATAATTAAAGAATAATTTTAATTTTATAATTAAAAATAATGTTTATGAACATAATATATTTCTGTATATGAATAAAATACATCCTATCCATAGAAAACATGGCTTACATAACCAATTATATAAAGGAAAACGAATCAGTTAACACCCAAAACGATGATACTACTAAAATATCATTAACAAAGAAATATTAGAAGATCATATATGATATCATATTAATGTATATGGTTCTTTTATAATTTAATAAAAATTATTTCACCATTATAATAGAGGTTAACCTACCCTATACCATGGAAAAGTACATGGTAAGGGTTAATTTCACAATCTCTTTATTATCCAAGGTTGTTTTTACGTAAGTATCTACTAGGGCCTCTAAATCATTCACGTCCGTGTTTTCATAAAAATGCATTTTGAAACATTTTTACTAATTACTTGGCAATGATTTAAATTAATTTATACCCTTATTTTACCTTATATGTTTTGAATTTAATGTTTCTGTCATTTTCCAAACAACGTACTTTATGACCTTTTCGATAAAATTAAGGTAAGAATGTTTTTTAACTTTTACTGTGAGTGCAGATATTTTCCACCATTATAACATCATATAATATTACCTTAAAAGCTTATAAGAATATGTTCAAAATAAAATTTTCCTTTTATAATTTTTTTACTTTTAAATTATTTCAATATAGAAAGAGATATTTCTCTAAAAAAAGTTTTGATTTCATCTATGTCAACATCCTTCGATGGATTGTGAGATTATTTGAAGTTGATTTATTATGAGATAGAAATTCCATATTGTATTAAAGGTTTGTTGATATGTTTGACTTTGGATGTGTTATATTTATACCATTCATGATTTTTGGATAAATTATTTACATTTTGTATTCTAGTTTTAATACGAATGTTTATGTTATGTTTAAACCTTTTCATATGAAGAGTGCATTGGACTTAGTAAGTAATGGATGGAGCCCGCTATAGCACCTTGATGCATCGGTAGGTCTCATGAGACAAAATAATGTCTTGGAACAAGGCCTTGACAAAATCTTATTTTTAGTCTTGGCACAAATCCTTGACTATGTGGTTATGAAGTCCGACATTATTTATTCTATCATTATGAAAGTGGCTATTGATATTGCATGTGATTATTCGACTAGTAGAATATCCATGTGAATAAGTAAATGGAATTATTTGATTTTATCTTTTCCATATTATGCTTAAGTTAAAGTTTAAAAGGCTTTTGTTTTAGTTTTAAATTGCCTTAAATGTTTAGGCTTATTTATGAAAGTTTCTACTATATTTTTACCCTTATTGAGCATTTGAGCTCTCCCCTTTCTTTGTTTTATTTTTCTTAGGATGCGAAGAAGTATATTACGACTGATCTGCAGGTATATTCTAAGGGATATGAATGTGGCCTATGGAGACTATGTTATTGTAGTATTTTATTTTATACTGTAATGTAAAACTTATGAATGTATATATTATGTCCAAGGCTATTAAACTAATAGGTCTATTGGGATTTGATCCCTTGTGATCATGCCGATGTTATGTAATAATTCACCAACTCTGGGTAACTTGGGTGGGGGCTTTACATTTAATATTGTCACGAACCAGGCCGGGTCGCTATCCGACATGGCACCCGACCCGGTCCGCGACATGGCCCGAAGGGCGTTCCTGATCCCCACGGGCTGGCACAAGTGCCCGGGTATCAAAACTAACACATGGGAACAATTTACCCAAAATAGTAAACACAAAACAATTGACAAGGTAAATAAACTAAAACTGAAATAGGCAATCAAACTGCACTTTAAACAAAATAAATTTTAATGATTTACAACTTGAACCAACATCCAAAAAAAGTAACGTCAACGAAAGAAACTAAAACTCTAACTCAAACCTCAAAGCAACAAGAGAGGTGCAACATCCACATGTCACAAGCGTTATCCTGCACGAGAAGACCATCAACGACCAACCACCATCACTGAGCGTGATGCCTCAACCAGGAATACATATAGAAAAATCCCTACATACACCCAAAGGTGTATGTAGGGTGTGATCAAAGAGCCCAGTAGGACGTCACCCAATAAAAAGGTTCTACGCATAATTATTAGATGACAAATACCTTTGAAATATTAACTAATGAAAAGAGTAAAAACTTGAATAGTTTAAAAGAAAACGAAATTAAAGAAAATAGTTTCAAATGGAACAACATAAATTAAAACACACACACCCTTACATTTTAAAATAACCAAAGTGTCTCACCGACGAGCGTAAAGTAACTAATGAGAACTAACATGGGAGAGACTGCATGAGTGTTAGCTAGATTGGGTCCCTAGAGCTCCGTGTCTCGGTGAAATGTGGCTTAGAAGGCCACGACCTTTAGAAAACACGGCTTAAAAGGTCACGACCCTCAGAAAATCATATGTTTAGTTAGTGTTGCAATCGTCAGTCCTTCCAGTGAAACCAGGTCGAGTCACCTCTGGAACACTAGCGCACTAGTCTAGTCCACCCTCCTAGCTACCCGGGCTTCCCAGTTTGTGCTCAGACAAGTTTCAAGTTAATGCCTCATGTCACACTAATACATAAAATCCAAACAGGGTACTTACACACGCAAAATCATAGTTTGAACACACAAAACCGCTTTTAAAACCATACACACATCAAAATCTTTTCAAAACATAATCTGCATAGGTTACATGCTAAATTAGACCAATTGCCGCAATAAAAAAACTTATCATTAAACAAACCACCACTCACACATATAAATACCATTTTGAAATAAGGCGCACATTAAAACATTTTTTTTCAAAACGTTTCACACCATGGTCATGATTGAATAAACCATTACAAAATCTCAGAAAAAAATATCACATGGCTTTACACACAATAAAGTAACCATTTCCACATTCAAAACACATTCTAACATCGCATGCACTCAAATACCATTTTAAGGTGTGACCTGCACCACAATGATAGTTTTATGGAAGACCTTACACCATATGTAAAACACCTTTTCACAAATCACCTAATTAAATAAGCCAAAAATAAAATTATACAAAATAGTTTAAAATAAATCACTTGGCGTTGCCGACTAAACCCGCACCAAAAATTCTTTGTCAACCAGACACACACTAGGCCATGACAAACATATAATTCGCACCACTTGAACAGATCAATAATCTAACCGCAACAATAAAAAAAACACCAGCAACTAAATTGATATGAGTATTTAAGCAGAAAGAACACACATATAATAGACATGCTATTAAACAGTTCAAATGCATCTCAAACATCAAAGAAAAACAACTTCGCATTACACAAATCAACTAAATGATATACTAAACAAACTAAACTTGCAAATTAATTTATCAAATAATAACTTAGGCGTGGAACCACCTACCTCAGGTGTCAAATACTCCAACGCTCGATGTGAAACTCCAATCACAATTCGTTCACACCATAAGGAACCTTCTGCGAACCCAAAAACATGAATTTAAATCGAAAAAAAAACAAGTTAATACCCCAAAACTAGCACATATACTGAAAAAACAACAAACAAGACACAACTAAAATAGGGGATTGGATCATACGAAGGGGGTGCGACAAGTGCGGAAGGAGGGAGAGATGCACTGGTGGGGGATTTGGAACTGCGTCGGCCAGCGAGAGTGGGGGGGCACGCCGAACCCAACCGTGACCAGCAGGGGAGGTGTGCCGGGTATCCAATCCAGAACAGGCCACGCCGGTAGAGGGAGGGAGGCCATTCGGGAGTGCGCCAACCGACATGGGGTTCCGGGGGGTTGCTCCTCGGCTGGACAAGGGGAGCAGGAGAGGTGGCTGCGACGAGCTGAGGGCTACCGGGGAGGATGGCAGTGGCATGAGCGTGATGCTCGGATGGGAGATTAGCACGACGGGAAGGGGGGTTATGGGGGTCCGGAGGGCTTACAGGAGGAGACAGCGGTTCCGAGCAGGGGGGCGCTACTCGAGTGGACAACAAGGGGAAGAATGGATGGGGTGCAGCGCGATGGGGAGCTGGCGGAGGGGCGAGCAGGCTGGGAGAAGGAGGAGGGCAACAAGAGTGGAGGAGAGGACAGCCGCGGGAGAAGAAAGAAAAAAAAGAGGGGGGGGGGGGGAGGGCAGAGAGGCACGACCAAACCCTAACAAGCGGTAATAAAAATGAAATACAAATAAAACAATAATAATTATAAAGAAAAATGAAATAATAATAATAATAATAATAAAATAAACAAGAGTGATAAAAAAAACTTATTTTCCATCCCTAATACACATAATAATAATACTCAATAATAATTAATATTACCCTCAAATATTAATACTATCATTATCAGTGAAATCGTCTTGTTTTTATCTTATTTTTATTTTATCACTCATTTAATTTTTATTCATTACTAATCCATTTCATTTAATTTCTTGAACATAGGGCAGGTGCACAGAGAACCTGGCAAGGACGCGTGACAGCCTGACTTCGACAACGGCGCACTAAAAGTTTTCAATGACCAAATGCTCAATTATCCGTTGAAGAGTGCAAAACCCCCGTTGGGCTCAGCCCGCACTTCATACATATTTATAAATAAGAATAGAAATAACCATTTGAAGAAGATAAAATTTTAAGATAAAACAGAAAAATTAGAAACATGCCGCAGCGTGAAGACCGAGTGTGACAATTCTCCCCACCATAAAGCTTTCCGTCCCTAGAAATCCACAACCAAGACTGAACCCCAAAGAAGAAACTAATACCCCGCAATCAACAAGTGAAAAGAAGAAAAAGCATTGTGCTCAGAGGTTGTGAATCACATTAAAACCTCAAGAAATTCATAAGAAGACTTTTTGATATGCATTGCCCAACCCAAAGAGCTGAAAAACCTCTAGTTGATTGTTTAAGAGGAGGAGCCCTCGCACCCACAAAAATCAACTTTACAAGGCGAAATACCTCAATCGCTGTTAAACCGAAACCACACCACTTAGCTAGAAACAAAAGACAAGGTCAGACCACGTCCAAGGAACACTCTTATCACTTATCACCAAGACATATGTAAAAACAGAAGAAAAAGATCAACATGGGGAGGCCCAAGGGGCTCCCCACCATTAGGAACTCATTGACGCTCGAGACGAGACTGGAAAAACGACACGGGGTGGTTCGAGCGGACTCCCCACCATTAAGGAAAAGTCCATCACTAATTCATTCTAGAGACATTCGTGCGAGACCCAATGTGGGTCACCCCACCATTAAAAACCTACCAACGCCCAAGGCGAGGCTATAAAACCAACATGGGGAGGTCCGGGAGGACTCCCCACCATTAAGGAAAGGTCAAACCGATTTATTCCAGAGACCTTTGCTCTAGACCCGTCGTGGGTCTCACCGCCACTAAAACTAACAGAGGATATAGAACTTTGAAAAATTTCTGATGGTGACCACACACCCCACCACAAGGGGTAGGGATGGAGGGGCCTGACTACCGGGGCGTCCAAAGCATGGCCCAAGACAAACCAGCATTTCCACATTCCTGGATGAGCATTATTCAAATTTGAGACAGATTTACCCAAAAGACTCCCATAAGAACCACTAAAGTGATTGCATCCAGTGGGACGCCACCCTCAAGACTTAAGGTGTCGAGGCAGACATGCCTCTGCATAGTCACTGAAACCTTATGTAGCCAGATGGTTCGTTCGAAATGAAACAACCACATAAACAATTTAAACTGCCTCTACTTTCAACACTAATGATAGAAATAAATTTGGGGTCCTCTACACTCCTGGGGTTCCTGACCACGTGCTAGCTTCACTCCGAGGCCTACGGCTGGAGCCCTGATGTTTGAAGCATCTTCTGCCTCGCGGTCAGGCATGGAAGAATCCCGAACAAAGATTCTCCTTTTGGTGTCACACGCAACCGCACTGCACCCGAGACAACACCAGCAAACACAACACACTACGACATCTCATTGATCATACACGGAACATTCACCAACAAAAGAGCTAAATGGTGCATGTGCATCACCCTTTGTCACACTGGGTGAGAATACGACACCACAAATCGTCACATAGCACGATCCTTACCGTCGAGAGATGAATTACGCTGAGAAAGACTTTAAACCGCGTCTTGAACAACACATTATCCCTACAAACAACCATAGCAGCCTCATACGACTGGGTCTGCCAACTAGTAGCCTAAGACAAACCTTTTCTTAAATGAAACAAACCAAGACCAGAGGTTTTTCAGAATTATAGACCGCACCAACGACTTAGGGTCGCTTCCACCTTTTTCCCACTGGAGTCTCCTCTACAACTTCCAAACCATCGTTGACTACCAAAGGGACCTTCCGCTGCAAGACGTCACCGAACATGACCCTTTTAGCTGATGTAAAAACTACAAGGCCCTTCAAGACACTGGTCAACATTGAAAATTCCGAACCACCTTCACCCTTCCCCACTGGAATTACTTTCGTCATTTCCAGGGGGAACCTTCAAATACAACGATGTCAAATTTCATATCCGACGACTCAGACAACATAAAGAAACCAAAACTCTGTTCAACTCCCCTCTCATCCGTCATCCCGCTGTAGGAGAGTCCACTTTGTTTTAAAAAGGAGAGGTGGGTTCAATTCTAGAATTCAAAAAGAGAGTCCTTTGATCAACTGGAGTGCCAGACAACGGGGAATTCCCCATAGTCGTATTTCAATCACATGTCAACGCTTTATGGGGGGAATACACTAGTTAGGAAAGAAAACCATAGACCCAACCGTACTGGTCCAATGGTCAAGGCATGCCACAAGCGAACCCCAAACGTGCAGGGGGAACCACTGCAAGGGATCCCTGATGTATTTTTTTTTCAAAAGAGACCATTAACTACATTCTTTCACACTAACTAACCAACAAAAATTCAATCTCAAGACACAAATCAGTCAAAAAAGCTCCTCGGCTCAAAACGCCTCACAACCGACATCTCAAAAACACAAGGACACACCACATAAACGCTGGTTACTAAAACACCAAATTTTCATTTAACAAAACGTTTTGAAGACAAGCAAGCTAGTGGGTTGCACAAACAGCAATGGTGTCCCATGGGCCTCGCACATGCATGTTCTCGTGCCACACCAGCACCCGCCTCGTATCCATCCATGCACTCATCCGCTCGTGCCGTTAACCATTTCCCTTTTCGTATACACTCATGCATGTGGTTTCCCATAAGAGCGCCAAGGATAAAAACAAAAGCTTTCCATTTTTTTCAAAACCAAAACATCCAACCCACACTTTCCAAACCTTTCACATCATTTTCTTTTTAAAGCGTTTCATTTGAAAATATTTTCCAAGACCAAAACATTTTTACTTAAAAACCAAATTCTCACGAATCCAAAACAATGAGAAGAGAAATGACGCAAGAGAAAACTTGTGTCAGCGGGTGACTGGAAAGTATGGTTGGCTGCCATACGCCAGTCATGCCACTGCCACGGAGGGTATTCTAGGACAACGTCCCTGGCTCCACATGGCTTTCCAGACCCTGCAAGCTCACTAGGACCACTAACCTTACCCCTTTTCCATTTCCCATAGACAAGATTAACTGGAATGACCAAAAACACAGAAAAACCTCAACATAGCTTGGTAACTTGAGTCCCGCCACGAGTTGTGCTGGACATGCACCTTTTTCGTAGCCAGGACGTCGAGTCACGACAAATTTAACTCAAGTATACCGTGACTCGATCCCAAAAGAAATGACCCAAGAGAGAAAACCTCCTCTGATACCATTTTGTCACGAACCAGGCCGGGTTGCCATCCGACACGACACCCGACCCGGTCCGCGATATGGCCCGAAGGGCGTTCCCGATCCCAATGGGCTGGCACAAGTGACCGGGTATCAAAACTAACACATGGGAACGATTTACCCTAAATAGTAAACACAAAACAATTGACAAGGTAAATAAACTAAAACTGAAACAGACAATCAAACTGGACTTAAAAAAAATCAATTTTAAAGATTTACAACTTGAACCAACATCCAAAAAAGTATCATCAACGAAAGAACCTAAAACTCTAACTCAAACCTCAAAGCAACAAGAGAGGTGCGACATCCACATGTCACAAGCTTTATCCTTCACGAGAAGACCATCAACGACCAACCACCATCACTGAGCATGATGCCTCAACCTTGAATACATAGGGAACAAGACCTACATACACCCAAAGGTGTATATAGGGTGTGAGCAAAGAGCCCAGTAGGACGTGACCCAATAAAAAGGTTCCACGCATAATTATTAGATGACAAATACCTTTTCAATATTAACTAAAGAAAAGAAATAAAAACTTGAACAATTTAAAAGAAAACAAAATTAAAGAAAACAGTTTCAAATGGAACAACATAAATTAAAATACAGACACCCTTACATTTTAAAATAACCAAAGTGTCTCACCGACGAGAATAAAGTAACTAATGAGCACTAACATGGGAGAGACTTCATGGGTGTTAGATAGCTTGGGTCCCTAGAGCTTTGTGTCTCGGTGAAACGTGGCTTAGAAGGCCACGACCCTCAGAAAACATGGCTTAGAAGGCCACAACCATCAGAAAACGTGGCTTAGAAGGCCACGACCCCCATAAAACGTGGCTTAGAAGGCTAGGACCCTTAGAAAAGCATATGTTTAGTTAGTGTTGCAATTGTCAGTCCTGCTAGTGAAACCAGGTCGAGTCACCTCTGGAACACTAGCGCACTAGTCTAGTCCACCCTCCTTGCTACCTGGGCTTCCCAGTTTGTGCTCAAACAAGTTTCAAGTTAATGTCACATGTCACACTAATACATAAAATCCAAACAAGGTACTTACACACGTAAAATCATAGTTTGAACACCCAAAACCGCTTTTAAAACCATACGCACATCAAAATATTTTCAAAACAAAATCTGCATAGGTTACATGCTAAATTAGACCAATTGCCGTAATAAAAAAACACTTATCATTAAACAAACCACCACTCACACATATAAATACCATTTTGAAATAATACGCACATTAATTTTTTTTCAAAACGTTTCACACCATGGTCATGATTGAATAAACCATTAAAAAAGCTCAGAAAACAATATCACATGGCTTTAAACACACTAAAGTAACCATTTCCACATTCAAAACACATTCTAACATCACACACACTCAAATACCATTTTAAGGTGTGACCTACACCATACTAATAGTTTGATGGAAGACCTTACACCATATGTAAAACACCTTTGCACAAATCACCTAATTAAATAAGCCAAAAATAAAATTATACAAAATAGTTTAAAAGAAATCACATGGAGTTGCCGACTAAACCCACACCAAAACTTCTTTGTCAAACAGACACACACTAGGCCATGACAAACATATATTTCGAACCACTTGAACAGATCAATAATCTAACCGCAAAAATAAAAAAAACACCAGTAACTAAATTGATATGAGTATTTAAGCAGAAAGAACACACATATAATAGTCATGCTATTAAACAGTTCAATTGCATCTCAAACATCAAAGAAAAACAACTTCGCATTACAAAAATCAACTAAATGATATACTAAACAAACTAAACTTGCAAATTAATTTATCAAATAATAACTTAGGTGTGGAACCACCTACCTCAGGTGTCAAATACTCCAATGCTTGATGTGAAACTCCAATCGCAAGTCGTTCACACCACAAGGAACCTACTGCGAACCCACAAACATGAATTTAAACCGACAAAAACAACAAGTTAATACCCTAAAACCAGTACATATACTAGAAAAAAACAACAAACAAGACACAAATAAAATAGGGGATTGGATCATACGAAGGGGGTGTGACAAATGCGGAAGGAGGGAGAGATGCGCTGGTGGGGGATTTGGAACTCCGTCGGCCATCGAGAGTGGGGGGGCGCACCGAACCCAACCGTGAACAGCAGGGGAGGTGCGCCGGGTATCCAGTACAGAACAGGACACATCGGTAGAGGGTGGGAGGCCGTTCGGGAGTGCGCCGACCGACATGGGGTTCCGGGGGGTTGCGCCTTGGCTGGACAATGGGAGTAGGAGAGGTGGCTGCGACGAGCTGAGGGCTGCCAGGGAGGATGGCAGTGGCACGAGCGGGATGCTCGGATGGGAGATTAGCACAATGGGAAGGGGGATCATGGGGGTCCGGAGGGCTTCCAGGTGGAGACGACGGTTCCGAGTTGGGGGGGCGCTGCTCGAGCGGACAACAAGGGGGGGAATGGATGGGGTGCGGCGCGACGGGGATCCGGCGGTGGGGTGAGCAGGCTGGTAGAAGGAGGAGGGCAACGAGAGTGGAGGAGAGGACGACCGCGGGAGAAGAAAGAAAAAAAAAGAGGGGGGGGGGAAGAGAGGCGCGGCCAAACCCTAACAAGGGGTAAAAAAAATTAAATAAAAATAAAACAATAATAATTATAAAACGAAATCAAATAATAATAATAATAATAATAAAATTAACAAGAGTGATAAAAAAACTTATTTTCCATCCCTAATACACATAATAATAATACTCAATAATTATTAATATTATCCTCAAATATTAATACTATCATTATCAGTGAAATCGTATTGTTTTTCTCTTATTTTTATTTTATCACTCATTTAATTTTTATTCATTACTAATCCATTTCATTTAATTTTCTGAACATCGGGCAGTTGCACAGAGAACCTGGAGAGGATGCGCGGCACCCTAGGCGAGGCCGCCTGGCTTCGACAGCGGCACACTAAATGTTTTCAATGAAAAAACGCTCAATTATCCGTGCAAGATTGCAAAACCTTCATTGGGCTTGGCCCGCACTTCATACATATTTATAAATAAGAATAGAAATAACCATTCGAAGTAGATAAAATTTTAAGATAAAACAGAAAATTAGAAACATGCCGCAGCGTGAAGACCGGGTGTGACAAATATACATTAGAATTTTAATTTGATAAAATGAACATTTTTAGAAAATTATGCATGATAATAATATCTTAGGGTGATGTTTTGAATTTTTTTAAAATAATATTTTTTAGATAAATTGTTTAAAATAGAGTTTTAAAAAAATAATGACATTTAGTAATTTATCATCATAAAAAAATGTCTTATTTTATAATTAATCAATTATTTATATATGGATTTTTTTATTTTAAAGATTTATTTAAACATATAAAACCTATATATGACCCATAAAATAAATGTAATATTTTAATTCTAATAAATGTTTTGGTAGTTTTATTTTAATTCAGTATTTTAATGGTAAAATTTGATTTTATTCATTATTTAAAATACACATAACTTATTTTTGTTTTATAGTAAATTAATTTATTTCATAAAAATAGATAATGTTGATAACTATGTCTTACACATAAGTTTTAATATTGAAAACACACATTTCCTAAAAACTGTTTTTACGCGATATATGTATTTATGTTAAATTAATGATTCATGAAATTAGAAATTTTATTTGATAAAATTATTTTTAAAATTTAAATACTAAGTTTTAAAATAGGTACAAAATTTCAATTTTACTTTTTTTTCATTAAAATTTATTAATAAGGTTGAAAATTTATTACCTAGGTAAAAATAAAATGTGTAAAAATTGATTTACTTGTTAAAAACATGTTTTAAAATGGATGGATGAGGTGTGGATAGACCAAAACACACCTTCAATCATCTTTTTTTTACATTTTATATCCTTTGAAACTTGAATTATAACTTTTCAATATTGATAATTTAAGGGGTGTTACAAAAAATCTCATCCTCTTTACTTAGAAGGGAACAATTCCCCCAATTCATGTTTCACATTTATATTCAAATTTAATCCTAAAAATATTCTATTTTTTCCACCTATGACCCTCTATGAATTCCATAATCCCCTTTTCACCATTAGTGAGCATAATTCCTCCATTTATAAGGATATTTCTAAGAGAAAAATAAAGCTCATAACGTAATTATTACCTACTTCATAATCCTTTCTTCTTAATCTTACTCTTAAAAACTTTTTTTTATTTACAATAATATAATTAAATAAGTAAAATAAATATACCAAGAGGTTATTATATTAGTTAAATAACCCTTTTTTATTCCTTCCCAACCATTTATATAAATAAAAGAATTTTTCCCATGTGTTGTGTAGACTACTACTTCCACGAATCAACGTCTTCTGTTTTTATCAACGTTACTCAAGTATGGTTTTAATGATGAAAATAATGAAAAATTGATATAAATTGATATATATAATGTAATTATGATTCTGTGAAAGAAATTTATTATCCACGATTACCCCCTCTCACTTTTTATGAAATGATAACATTAATCATGCATTGTGCGAACTACTACCTCCACTAAGTAACATATATAGTTTTTCATATAGTTTATTTAATATATGTTAATATCAATTAAAATTTGACTCAACACCATAAAATTATATATATATTATGATTATGATTTTTTAATGATTATATTATTCCAAATGAAACCATTTTCATAATCATAATCATCCATTAATCAAGGTATGCTCATGTTTGGGTTGGTTCAACTACCTACATGAACAATACTACAAATTTATATCATGGATGATTATGAGAATAAAGTTTATATAAATATATGAGATAAATAATAAAATCATGATTTTTTCTTCATTCTGTAATTATAATATTAAAATTGAAATCATTATTTTAGAGAACATACTTCATTAGCTAAAATCAACAAAACATGCCCATTGTCAAATTTATCTTTAAGAATCATAAAAAACTCAAATAGAATAAAATTATGAAATTATAAAACATTATAAATAATAAATTCCACTAAATTTTATGTTTTATTTATGATGAACTTTGGGATTATAAAAAATAACAATACCTCTATTTCAAAACTTGTTCAAAATGATCAAGATTTCTCACACCTGATATTGAAAATAAATAATAAATAACAAATATACATGTAGAGAATAATTATAATTTATGTTTATAAATTTATATGCATATGAAAGAGGTTAAAAATAGGTGATTAATATATTAATATTTTTTATATACTATATTAGAGTTCATTTTACTATATTATAATAGATGGTAAAGGTTTCATTTTCTGAAATTTCAATTCCTTGAGACATGCTTATGTTATGAACCAGATGTTACCTTTTTTGGTGTACTTTATTACCCATTTAAATTTTATATAATTATTCTCATATATTTAGTTATTTTCAATGTACTATTTAAATTTCTACCTATCATGGGGTTTTTATACAAAAGTTACAAATAATGTAAGTGGTTTTGTGTCTTAATTTTGTTTCTTTGAGATGATTCCAATTCACCACCTATTTTCTTTTTATGGTGTATATATTTCCTATTTAATATTTTAAAACAATAATTATAATTTATTCATGGTATTTTAAATTTAATTTAAAGATATTTCTCAATCATGGATTTGGATTTGGATTCTACTTATGCATTATGATTTTATTCCCAACATCATTTTAAAATGAAGACATGTCAAATGTGGTAAACCATATATAGAATTTATGTAACATTTATTATTAATATCATGATTTATTCTTTCTACTATAGTTATCTATGGTGGAATTAATTTTCTCCATACCTTATTCTAAACCGGAAATTTATAATCTTTTATAGTGATGTGGTTTTTAGTAAAATTAATTTAAAAATATAAAAAAAATTCATTTAACGCTCACACTTTTATATTCTTCTATGATTTTTTAGATATTCCTATATTTATTTTAAAATTTGTAAAATTTAATTTGAAACTAACTTAAATTTATTTTCAAATGTTTTAAAATAAAATAAATTTTACATTTTCTATATGATTCGTTTTTGTTAATTCATAAAAAAAATTTCTTTTTAATGTTTTAATTGTGAATATATATTTTATATAAATTTATCATTTAATATAAAATGTTCCCTCTATGTTTTAGTGTTTTCTAAAATAAATTATTTCTATATTAGTTTTATAAGATATTTATTTTAAATTATTTCAAAATATCAAGAATTTTTTTTATTTCAAAATAGATTTTTCTAAATCTACTAAAATGCTTTTTTCTTAAAATTAATATTCATTTGATATATTTTTAGGTTCCAGGCCTAATAGGAGCATCCATTTATAGTATGAAAAAAAATCAAATTTTAGTCTTAAATCAGGTGTAATCATTGGTTTATATGATCAAAATTTCATTTCAAACCAAAATATTGATTCAATAGACTACATTAATATGAAAGAAAGAGAAGGTGTAAGATCTTTACATGTAATTTATTATCAATTTATGAGAATAAATAAAATTACCTAAACTTATAATACAACTTTTTTTGATGATCTAATAGAATAAAATTAATTTCATTACCATTGCATTGTAGGATTAAAGTGTAGAATACCTCTAGAGGTGATGCACATGTTCACAAAAATCTTTGATCAATGTCATAGAATAATTGAGTGTTGGAAAAACTAATCCTAATCATTTGGGTTGTTCATGGTTGATCATAAAAATATTCTTCATGATGATGAAGAGACCTTGGTGTTCTATTGAAGGATTGAGAGATAAAGAAGATATAGAACACTATAGGGATTGATCCAATATTTCCTTATCCATTATTCACACCAAAATTGAATTAATAATGTGATATAATTAGATATTTATTATATTTGGTTTAGGGTTGGAAAATCACACAAAATCCCCCAATAATAATTAGTATTCTTAATTAAACCCATTTATAATAATAATAATAATATTTTTTCTTAAAATGTGTGATGTATTAAGAATATAAATAAAAATCATTTATACTATCCATACCATTAAACTTAGTCTGCTTTCCCTCATCGACATTTATTGATCCTAAAATAATGGTTATTTAATTAAATAAATATCACTATATTATTCTACAATAAATATAATAAATATTATATTTTCCAAACATGAAACCTAATATTTACTATTATTATTTAAATCACTTATTATTTCTAATAACTTGTGATTAAATTATGTCAATCAACCAAACCAAAAAAAATTATCTATTATAACTTATTAAATTCAATACTATAATTTAAATGAGATTATGAATACACTTAGTGTAAAACCCTCCATGTCTCTTTCTTAGTGTAATTTGTAATAACTATATAATGTCCAATGTTTGTATATAGAAACATTCCAAGGATTCCATATAAAAGAATCTAACATCGTAATGACATCCAGCCTCTTACGAACATTTAACATGTAATATAATCAATTTATCCCAATATCTCAAATAAGTATGGATGTATACTGGTTCCATCAACCTATATGCTTGATACCTCTTTCATTGAATTTATGTAAATTAAATTTCCCATCTAACACCATGGCCATGGATTTATTTAGCTTATTTCATTCCCATCAAAGGGGATAAGATATTAACTTCTTTTAAGAGACAAAAAGGTTAAATCATTTATCATATTAACCATTAATTCTATACCATTCATGATGCACCCAAAATATCGTACTTCATCCTGAACATATGTAATCTTGAGTTTTTTTCAATAAAATAATTTTTGTGATTCATGATATCAATTAATTAAAATCTTAAATTCTAAAGATCAACACACAAGTCCGCATATAGAAAAATCTAACGACACTTAGAAATGTGGATTTCCTATTAATATTCAAGTTTTCATAACCTAAAATCTTAGATATTACCAAGGGATAAAACCATGATAAGGTGTTTCAATGTCTTATGAGACTCTTACACTTGATATCCTATATTGTTTTTATCCCATCAGACAATATTATCCATATATAAAACAAGGTTTAATAAAAATGTTTTGAAAACTCTAGGTTCTCATCACCGTGGGGAACAAGGGTGAACTTTATTCATAACATATAATCTAAGGACATTATAATATACAAATACCATGTAGAAAAATAATTAACACGTGATAAGAAAACTTCTTTAATTAATAAAAACATATAATAAAAACATATAATAAAATCTTAAACATGTTATTTCCAGGGCACCAACTCCAATAAAATCCGACTTTCTCTAAATATATTTGACAACAAAATTTTATCAACTAGATCTCACATAATAGTCATGATTATACTAAGATAAAACCCTCCATAAGTGGTCTACTATATTTTCCTCCATTGATTTTATTCTCACTATAACATTACCTCATTGAGAAAAATACCTCAAGAGTTGAAACATCCAAATTAGGTGATTTGTCCTTCGGTATGACCTTGATTCTTTGGAGAGATCCACTACTGTAGTGTTACTGTAGTAAAATATGATAGGGTTTTTAATTATAGGTACCAAATCAATCTGTTAGACAATGTTTATAATCTAAAATACTTATTTGGCTGTATTTAAAGCCAAAATATACTCAGATGTTTCTCTAGAATTAGTAAAAACTAGATGCTTTGAAATCTCCCACCTTAAAACTCCTCTTATAAGACAAATAATATATCTAAGCTATGAATTTTGATCATTATGATCTATATGAGGGATAATATCTGTATAACCCCTGATACTTAAGTACATTCTTAATAGTAGTTCAATGTTGTTCACCCCGATCTGCTTGATATCTTCCTACCATTCTCAAATAAAACGAAACATTAAGCCTCATATATAACATGGAATACATGATAGATCCTACCACAAATGTGTCTGGAATCTTACTCATTCTCTCTCTTTCTTCTTGGGCATGAGGGAACATTTTCTTGGAAATATGTATACCATATGATATTTTAACCAATAACCACTTGGATTTTTCCAAACTGAACCTCTTTTGTATCTAGGAAATGTATATACTTTGAATTAGGCCAAGAAACCTATTGGATCTATCACACATGATCTTGATCCCTATAATGTTGGTTACTTCACCTAATCCCTTCATGGAGTATCAATTTCTCAACTGATCCTTAAACTCCTGTAGGTCTAGTATATCATTTACAATTATTATTATGTTATGAACATATACTACTATGAAAACAAATATGCTTCCATTAAACTAATTGTAAATACATGGCTTACATTCATTATTAGTGAAACCAAATTCCTTTATGGATTCATCAAATCTAATTCTCCATGACCTTAATGTTTTTTAATTAATAAATGGATATCTTCCACTTACATATATTTTTTTTTCAATTCCTAAAATCACAAAACCTTTTGGTTTTACCATATACACATCCTATCGAAGGTTCTCATTAAGGAATATAATTTTTATATCCATTTTCCAAATTTCATAGTCATGGTATGTTGATATTGAAAGTAGTATTTTCATGGATTCACACATGGAAACTAGATAAATGGTTTTATCATATTCAAGCCTTTACATTATCTAAACCGTTTAGCCACTATCAACAATCTATAAGAATTCAATTTAAATTTCATGCCCAGTTTTCTATTGAATACCCATTTACAAACAATAGGTTTTATATCTATTGGTGGATCAATCAAAAACTAAACATGGATTTGTTACTTGGATTACATCTTAGAAATCATGGATTTCTTCCATCCTATATCCTTTGAGCTCTATACTAACTCCATATAGAAGAGTGGATCATAATTTTCAACCAACAACGAGTCACCATAATTAGTGACAAGAAAACCACATCTATATATTTATCTTACACATCTTTTTATCCTATGTTTTACTTTCGTTTTAGGATCACAACCATCCATAGGTACCTTTGAAATTAGTTCCTATAACAAATATTATGTATCATGAGCATTAAATTCATTAAAGTAAATATTTCTCCCACTATCATCCTTGAGTATGTTCTCCCTTTCAATAAATACAACCTTTGTTAGGATTATTAATTAATTTTATGAAGGATTTTAGAGATATTATCCCCTTATTTACTTAGTATACCCTATAAATATACACATTGTGCCATGGGGTTATAGACTATTTCTTGATACAACCTTACCAAAATCCTAGAAACCCCATGCCCAAACATGTGACAAAATTGGTTTCTTTTCACTCCCTAAATCAAAGAAAATATCATTTTGTTCTTTATTTGGTACTTAGTTTAGTAAGTATAATTATTTATGAAATTCATACCTAAAAATTTTAATGGAATAGTTTCATGTCTCATCATCGACCTTACAATGTCCAACATGGTACAATTCCTCCTTTCACTAACACCATTCCACTATGTTGTATAAGATGGAGTTAGTTGAGAAAAAAACCATACTCCCATAGAATTTTGATAAAGTCTTGTTTAAGATATTCAACTCCTCATTCTGATTTATGTTTCTTTATCTTCTTACAAAGATGATTCTCAACATAATTCTTGAACTATTTGAACTTCTTAAAGGATTCAGTCTTATTCCTCAATAAGTAGATATAACCATACCTGGACAATTAATTGGTAAAATTAATAAAGTATGAGTTTAAAACTCTATATTTTAATTGAAAACGTCCACAAACATCAATGTTTACTAATTTTAGAAGATATATTGGCCATTCACCTTGACCACCGAATGATGGTTCTGTCATTTTTAATTGTAAACAAGTATGAAATCTTTCTAGTGGTTTTAGATCAAAATAGTCTAAATAACCATCTTGATAGAGATTTTTAAAACACTTCTCATTTACTTGACCAAGATGGTGATGACACAATTAGGTGTCATATGATTCACACATATTAGTTTCATTATCAATTTTCAATATTTTTTTTCATAATTTAATACATAAATACTATTATTTAGCTATTTCAGACCATAAAAAATTATATATTTATAAAATAAAACTTTATTTACAAATCTGAAAATAAATCCATCCATATCTAATAAATAAATGGAAATAATGTTCTTGATAACACTAGGCACATAATAAAAATTCTTTAAAACCAAAATCAATCCTGTTTTAAATGTGATATGGTTGTCTCCAATGGCTAGAGCAGTTAGCCTCACTCCATTAGCAGACCATATATCCACCTAGCCTCTTAGAAACATCCAAAATCAACTCGGTTCATTTATTTGGATACAAATGTGAGAAAGAAATGAATTATATAATACTAAACATATAGACATAGAAATACTACCATCAATAATGAATGCACTTGAAGCTTCCTCTTGCTTCTTTGGTTGGGTACAATTTCTCTTCCATTGGACATTCTTGCCACATGAAAAGAATAATACATCACGTTCCTTCCCTTCCTCTAGATCTTATTATTATTTAATAGATGGTCCTTTATATCTAGAGACTTGTAATGAGTCTTAATCCTTTTTGACTTATTCATATTTCTCTTATTCACCATAAGGTTAGTGTAACATCCTGACCTGAGATACACTTAACCCATTCCCCACATCAGTGGGTCACATGACCTCAATCTCAACTCCCTGTATGCCAGAGGCTTCCGAATAGAAGCCATGGTGTAAAGGAGATACATTGATAATACTATACCCTCATGTCAATGTGGATACAATAATAATCATAAAATAATGGAATCAAATATAAATAGATATAATAAATAAACATCAGAAGGATGATCAACTAAATAACTAAATAGTAACATCAAAAGACTATTTGGAAGTGTCAATACATAGATGCATGCCATGATCATATACAAAAGGAGAATAGGGTACATAAAAACCACCATGCTATAAAAAAGTAAAAAATAACAAAAGGATGCTCCACTCTAATCTCAAGTGCATGCT
Organism: Viscum album; assembly: GCA_963277665.1. Taxonomy (NCBI): domain Eukaryota; kingdom Viridiplantae; phylum Streptophyta; class Magnoliopsida; order Santalales; family Viscaceae; genus Viscum; species Viscum album. Next base: position 1,246,066,393 of record OY728153.1, read on the forward strand.
AAGTCCTCTGATCCTAAGCTCAAATTATATAGAAACCATATCAACAACTTGTAACAAGGACCTTTCCCTTGTTCGTGCCTACAGTCAGATAATCTTCTCGAGTACCAAATGAATCCTGAGTAGGGTGTAAGATGAAAATATCTGTAGTTCACCACCAATGGTTTTTAGAAGTAATCCAAGTACATCTCATAACTAAAAAACGTCCAGGTAATATCAGAATATGGAATCAATTTTGAAATAAATAAGAAGACTACTCAGGTTCTTATAGGACACCTAGTGGATCTACCAACATTGGATCATGACTAGAATGAAAGTATGATAAGTTATTATATATATTGTAAATATATATAGTTTAGTTATATATTGTATGCACCTATATGAACCAAGTACGTGTGTTCTTAACTGGCCATATATCTGGAATACTAGTTACTGGATGGACCAGGGCATAAGTCATACATCCATGACTAGTCTAATGAGCCTATAATATCAAGAAATAGGGTATGACTGCATTTTCATGACACATCAAATTGAATATGTTTTTAAGGTTTATTTATAATATAGGGTAGAACCTAGGTCATCTCTTAAAGAGATTTTACAGGTTTAGATTATGAGTTTTAAATAAAATAGTACTAAGGGGGGGGGGGTGGTTTAGAAAATAGTTTTAAGAAAATAATTTTATTTAAAGAGTTTAATAATTGATAAATTAATGCGGTGATTTAATAATTATTGGATAAAGATTACATTTCATTTTCACTAAAAATATTGGATAGTTCATTGTTTTAAAAAATATAGATGGTTTTGTTTAATTCTTTCGTTGAGGGTTGTCAAGATCTTGATTCCACTCCTGCCTCTTAAATAGTTGCACAAAGTACTAACCCTTGACACCAAAATCATGTTGTCAAGGAATATAGCTCCAAAATAGAGTCATGGCTTCCAACTAATACTAATATAGTATGTATGTGTGAGAAAAATAGTAATCTTGTGTTTCCCAATCAGAACAACCAAAGATTCCCACTTGAAAGATCAACACAATCTGTGTTGAAATAAAAAATGTTTCACTAAATTATAACAAAAGAAATATACTAAGTGTATAAGAAAATCAAAACAATACCTGAGTAAAATATTTAACACAAAAATTATAGAAAACTAGTATAATAATATGTTCCGAAACTCCCCCCATGTATGTGTTTCTCCCTCGAAATGATTGTCCACTGTTTAGCTCGCTATTGAGAGGATGAGGAGGATCAGAAGGAACTTCACCTTCATCCTTGATCCCCCTATAGAGTTTAGGGCCTCCAAAACTTCGCTTATGAAGATAAGACTCATTTGGGTATCCAAAATACTAGATCTTTCCCCCTGGCTGATCATAAAAATGAGGTGCCCAAGGTATCATTTTATAAGCAAAGCGGAAGGTGGGTTTGGGCACACATATTGTGTAAAACCACTTGGAACATTGTTTTAGGTAGGTAGAAATAATTATCTATCTTTTATAAAAACTAAAAAGTTTTTTATACATCTCTTTAATATCTAAATTGAAATTTTATCTTCATTTGGACACCTACAACCCAATATATTGACAGATCACAACACACCACTTTTGTCTTTGTGCAGATTCAGAGTACTGGACATATCAGGTCAGTTGGGCCACCATATGGCTGAATGAGGCTTTGGTTTCTTCATAAGGAATGTATAACATTGATTTTATTAATAGAAAACAAAATATTATCCCATTTGGATGCATGTTTTAGTGGTAGTGTGCAGTTGAGTCCACTAGTGTTCTTGGATCCTGCGTAGTTTGACCCATTTTTCTTGAAATTCATTATGGGCCCTCCAAATCACCTCCAACTTTAATGAAATTATCAAAACAAGTAACATTGAACTTTTTAATAATGATAAAATCAAAATAATTTAATCAAACATTAATTTAAATTTGTTATTACTTTTATAAATTTCAATACAAAAATAGCTTTTCATAGTGGTGTAAGGGTGAAAATGAAACTGTGAATTGTGATGTGATCACAACCCCACACCTAAAAAATTTAACTCTTGGAAAAATTCATATTACTAAAAATTATGCATTTAGATATTTCCAACTTCATAAAGTTTTATCATTCAATGAAAAACTAATTCTTAATAGAAATGCGATCAATAACAAAACTCACACTGAGGTGTTATTCTCAGTGATCATGGAAAAAGATGTCTCAAAAATTGTATTATAATGAAATTATATGAAATTAATGATACTAATAAAATAAAATAATTCAAAATATAATCATGTAATTAATTATCCATGTGTGTGTGTGTGACAACCACTTAATTCTATTATTTCCACTTTGTATCGAGTAAATATAAGTTATTTTAAAAATTCTATACTTACATGACCCTTTCCACCGAACCTTCCCTACATACTTTGTAATAGAATTTAAAGACCAACTACCTTAAGAATTCATAGAAGTTAAAAATATAAACTCTTGACCTAGATATCCAGATATGTTGAACATTTCCTCCCTCCTCTCATTTATTATTTTTATTTCAAAATTTGCACATGGAACAAATCTCACACTCTTCAATCAAACCTTGTTTGATCTCCACATGACACTAATTGTAATATTGATAAGAAGATCAAAAGTTGAGAAAAGGTATTTTTTGACATACCCAATATAAAACCCATTTTTTTATTTTTTAAGGGCGTACAACAGTTGGATAATAGGTACAAATTCATAAGTCAATCTGGTATAGTAATGAAATAGTTTGGATATGGAATGAATGTATAGAAAATTAATTTTTCAAAGTAGAGAAAAATTATCCTAACTTATATTTAACTTTTATTAAATAAGATATTTTCACACATATTGGTTTGGTTCAAAGGTGTGTAGTTAAATTAAGTGACATTTTTTCCCATAAACCACTCACATAAATGGTACCATTCTCATCAAAGGTTTCAAAATGATACAATGATTTATATCATAAAAAAACCAAATTTCAAATAAAAGTCACAGCACAACATTTATTTTTTGATGAAATTCAAATTTCATCCAAAATAATATTTGAATGTTAAAACAATATAAAATAAGGAAATTCACATGCATTTTCAATAACTTTAATGATTAAGTAGGATTCATTTTCCATGATAAAGTTGGCATAAAAAAAACATATCTATTTAAAAGTGGGGGGGAAACGGGGGGGGGGGGGGTAGGGGGTGGGGGTGGAGTGACAATACTATATAGAAAGGTAAAAATAGAAAAAGAAAGAAAGATGATTAAAATTACTAACTAAACCATAAATATACCTATCCCCCCACACCTAATGTATGCAGTGTCCTCACTGTAATAAAATATAATGTGGGAAGTAAGGATAAAAAATGGTGGGTGTAATTCATAGAGTGCTTCTTTAACTTGGTCTTCCTCTATTGGGAACACTAGAATGGCTTTGTGGAAGTGCTTCAGCCACTGCCCATTGTCAGTGAAGGTTTTCTTGGTTTCTCCATTTTAAACCTAAACAACAACAAATAAAGAGACATTGGTAATATTTTATGGTCCAAACCAGTGGAAACTAAGATTACATGGACGCAACTTCAACCTTTCAAAGTAGAGGAGAACATTTATCCAAATTTGGAACTGATGATGAAGGATGAGATAGTCGTGGGAAGCCTTGGTTCACTCCTTATAAATCTGGGAGTTCTCATATGAATATATTCTCATTTCCTCTAGATGAGGAATATGCAACATCCTTTGAGAACCTACACCAAAAATATTAGAATTTCATTATTCGATGGCTCAGTAGGCCCAATTCTCAACATCAACAGGGAGGTGACAACTCTTTCCAAACACAAGACGATATAGAGACATTCCAATGGTTGATTTAAAGGTAGTATAGTAATCCCATAATGAGTCATCGAGTCTAAGAGTCCAATATTTTCTATTAGGTTGAACAATTTTTCAAGAATTTGTTTTACCTCCCTATTTGACACCTCAGCCTAACCATTGGTTTGTGAGTTATATGTAGTAGACACTTTATGAATTATCCCATACCAACAAAAAATATATTTCATTGTTCAGTTTTAGAAATGAGAACCCTGGTCACTAATTATTAACCTAGGTAATCCAAACCTACATAAGTTTTGGGTTCTCAAAAATTCCACAACTACCATAGAAGAATTAGTCATTATAGCTTGTGACTCTACTCATTTTGAAACATAATCCACTATCAGAAGAATATATAGGTTACCAAATTAATTGGTGAATTGTACCATAATGGTAGTGCCCCAAACATCAAAAATACCATAGAAGAGTAAGGGTTGTTGTGTAATTTCATTTCTTTTAGAGGAATTCCCATTTTTTTGATAGTGAGGACAAGATTTTTAGAAATCATGGGCATCCCAAAAAAGTGTTGGCCAAAAGAGACTAGTATCAAGGACCTTGCGAGAAGTCCATCGGGGACCAAAGTGCCCCCCACAAGCAAGAGAGTGGGAAAACCTAAGGATAAACTGAAACTCACTATTGAGAACATAATGCACGAGTACTTGATCACTACATGAGCGCCAAAGGTTGGGGTCATCCAAAATGTACCAACACGAATCATGTTTTAGTTGGTCGTACTAGTTTTTATTGAAATCAGAATGAATGAAAGATTCTACCAAATAATTTACAATTTTAGAATGCCAAGGAATAACATCTTTCACTCGGTACAATTACCCATTTGGAAACATATCATTTATGGGAATACAAAGGGACGAGTCAATGTATGAGTGTGGGTGGATCCTACTGATATGGTCAACCACCACATTCTCTTCTCCTTTTTTATCTCTAAATTTGAGATAGAATTTTTGAAGGAGGATCATCCCATGAAATAGAGACGGGTTGGATTTTATTTTGTTAAGGAGATACTGAAGGGCTTCATGGTCTAACAATATAATGATTTTGGACCCTAAGTGGTACAGACGTAATTTATCCAAGGAAAACACAATGGAAATAAATTATTTTTCAGTTTTAATGTATTTTTCTTTGGTAGGGTCCAATGTGAATGAGGCATAAGAAATGATATGTCGATCTCGGTTGAACCTTTATGATAAGACTGCCCCAACTTCATAGTTAGAGGAATCACACATGATCTCAAAAAGTAAATCCCACCGAGGTTTCTGGATTACCAGGGGTGATGTGTGACTCCATTTTAACTTATTAAAATCTTACTCACATTATTTATCAAAAAAATTCCTTTTCTTTTTGGAACAATCAAGAGAGGGGGAGTGCAATTTTACTAATTTCATGAATTAAATGATGGTAAATTTCATCAGGAACTAGAAAAGACCACTAATACCATAATTTTTTGGGGAATGGTAGGGAATAAATGACATCCAATTTTGATTTATCTACTTGGATACCATCCAAAAAAATGACATGTCCAAAAAATATACCTTTTCACACCATGAAATGGATTTTTTTTATAATTTTATACAATATTCTTTTCAATACAGCGACATAGGATGGAACTGAGACTACTCAAACATTCATCAAAAGAGGATCCATAAATTGTGAAATCATCCAGGAAATCTTCCATGAAATTCTATAGGTAATCCAAAAAAATAGTAACCATGCATCACTGGAAAGTTCCCATAGCATTGCACAAACCAAATAGAATCCTTATATAGAAAAATGTACTAAAGAGGCAATTGAATGTTGTCTTTTCCTGATTCTTTGAAAAATAAGGATATGAAAGTATCCACAATACCCATCAAGGAGACAATAATGAGACTTATTTTCTAGCCTTTCTAGCGTTTGATAAATGAATGACAATGTGAAATGGTCATTCCGAGTGTGTTTTATAATCGATGATAGTCTATATAGACATGACAACTATTCTACACATGAGTTAGAACCAATTCATTATTTTTATTTTTTATTACTATAAGAATAGTTTTTATAGAAACCACTTGTACTGGACTAACCCATTGGCTATCAGAGATGGGGTAAATGATTTCAGTATAAAATAATTTTGTTACCTACTTTTTAACAACATCTAGTAGGTTTGGGTTCAGTCGATGTTGTAATTGCCTTAATGGTTTATCCTCACCATTTAACAATATATGATATGTGAAAATTGATCAGCTAATACTAGTAATATCAGTAAGTTTCCATACCAAATATTTTTTATACTCCCTCAAAAGTTCAAGAAGTTACAATTCATAATTATGAGGGATTGATCTAGAAATTATGAAAGGAAACTTATTTCTATTCTCAACATATGATTATTTTAAATCTCGTTTAAGTTATTTTAGTTTCAGTTCAGTGGTAGGGTTGATTTATTGGAGTGTATGTGAAATTGGTAGGTCACTAATCTCATCTAATTGTTCAATGGAATCATACTTAGATTAGGAATTAGATTTTAAAAGATTAAAAGTATCATTGATGGTCATGTGATCCTCAGTGTTCAAGAAATCAACAATTAACAAACATGCATGACATTTTTATAAACCTCTACAAAAATCAATGAATGGTTCATTACCTAAAATTTAAATCAAGGATGAAAACTCAGAAAGGGAATCTGTGGAAATAAAGGGTTTTTTTTTTCAGGGCATGGGAGTACATCAATTAAATTAATATAGAGAGATGAATGTTCTTTTGAGGGGTGCTTCATATAATTAAGGATGTTAAAGTGAAAAATGTGACCACCAAACTCCATATATAATGTACCATTCTAGAAATTAATTATGGTTTTGGTGGTTTTCAAGAAAGGTGTCCCCAATATAACTGGGGCATGTCTATTCATCACATAATCTTCCATTTAAAGCACATAAAATTCCACAGAAAAAATTAAAATAGTCACCATCCCAAGAACATCCTCTAACATGCCAGTGGAGTGTGTTTTACTTCAATTTGTGAGTTAAACAATAATTATTATTGACATTAGTTCTATAACCTACAATGTAGAGTAAATGGAGTGAGTAATCAAATTTATATAGGCACCCAAATCATTCATAGCATTGGAAAATGAATAATCCCTTATGGGTTCATGGAATCGAGAATGTTACATGATTATTTCATTTGGCGGGAAGTGATGGATCTATAAATGATTAGACATTACTCCCCAATATCACCTTCTTATCACCTTTAATTTTCCTTTGGTGTGTATACATATCATTTAGAAACTTGGAATATCATGGAATTTTCTTCACGACATCAATCAAGGGATGTTAACCTACACATTTATTAAAGCTTCCAATATTTCATTATCAAATTTAGTTTCCTTTTATTTTCTGGGTTGGGTGGACATTTGGGTAAATGTAAGTTAAATGGTTGGGATATGTAACTCATCAAAATACACACTCGTTCCTTTAGAATGGATTCTATCAGGACAAGGATTTTCTTCTCTTGGACAGTTTTCAATTATTGGGATGGTGGTTTTCTTTAGAGGGGATGACTCTAATGGAGGGTTTATTTTGGTTTTAAGTTGTTTTCCACTCCTAAGGTTTATGGAACAAACATTTCCATTATCCAAAGGGTTAGTTCAGAGGGTATTTTACCCGACCCATGACTTTGAATTTCACCTACAAAGTTAGTGAGTTGTCCTAATTGGGATTTTAGGTCTTGTATCACTACTTGGATAGTTTGTTGGAATTGAATATTGTTTGAAACCATTTGTTTCATCATATCATCTAGGCCAGGCTCAGGTTTCGGAGGGGGTGGTTGGAAAGGCCATTATGGTGGTTAGGAATTTCTAGGCGGTGGTGGTGGATGACTACTCTACCTTGGTTGGTTGCATTATTGTTGAGGTTTGTTTGAATAACCCTTTACTATAAGCTTGGTTTTCCTTCCACCCAGGGTTACATGGATATTAAGTTTCTTTCCTAAAGGGTTGTTTATAGGGGAAACCAAGAAATATTTCCTCACAACTCTCAGAAGTTTCTCTTATTTTGGGGCATTGGTCAGAAAAATGGGTGTCACAAGAACATAGTCCACATCAGATGGGAGGAGGAGATTAGGATTTACATTGGGAAATAGAAAGTTGTTGAATAAGGGTACTTACCTCTTCTAACTTTGTGTCCAACTTCTTCTTAAACTCAGCACTTTTCACCTCAAGTACACCTAGAATGGGTACATTGGATCTTGAACCAAAATGTTGAGTGTTCTACACCATATTCTCAATTATTGTTCTTATAGAAATTGGAGTCTTATCAACTAGTGCACCACCTTATCAACATCAATCATATTTTTATCAATAGAAATTAAACCTTCATAAAAATACTGAATTAAAAGTTGATCATTTTTTTGTGGCGTGGGAAACTTGAACAAATACTTTTAAATATTTCCCAACATTCATGAAGTATTTAACCATGAGATTTTCTTACCCCACTTATTTCTGTCCTTGTTATTGTGATTATAGAGGCTATGAAATTTTTTAAAGAAAAAGGTGTTTTATGTCTGGCCAACCTCTAATTGGTGAATTAACATTATACAAACAATCTTTTGCAATGTCTTATAATGAAAATAGGAAAACCCTAAGAGTAACTTGTTCTTCATCTAAATTAGCAGGTTTAATTTCAAACACACAATATAAAATTATTTTAGATGATTGTGTGGATATTCTCCTACGAGTCCATTGAATCTTGGTAATAAATAAATTAAACTGGAATAAAGTTTAAAAATTGGGTGCCCCGCCTTTAATTTGAATATAAGTGGGTTAGATATCAACATCATGTGATGTTAGTTCATTTAATATTCAGTTTCTTTCATCCACGTTATACAAGTTTAATTTAGTTTTAATATGGATTTTAGAATAATAAGAAAGATCAAGAATTGTGTCGATGTTTTGTGTGTCCTACTTCAAAGGGTTATCTTGTACATCTCGGTGTTGCTAATGTTAGACCCTCTCTGGTTCGCGCTTTAAGGGAAGTCTTTCCTTGGATGAAGATCATTCCATGAACAAGGCCTACAAAAGGATTATTTTATAAATCAACATAAGAAATTAAGGAAGAAAAAAATGAACAAATAATTAAAAAATACACAATACTTTTATAAAAAACACACACTAAAAACAAAAGCGCTCCCCGAAAACGGTGCAAACATTTGACCATGTTTTCATGACATGTCAAATTTTTTATGTTTTTAAGGTTGATTTATAATAAAGGTCAAACCCTAGGTTATCTCTCAAGGAGTGTTTATAGGTTTAGAGTATGAATTTTAAATAAAAAGTACAAAAAGGGGGGAAGTTTAGAAAATAGTTTTAACAAATAGATTTATTTAAAGAGTTTAATAGTTGATAAATTAAGGTGGTGTTTTAAGAATTATCAGAGAAGGAGTTAATTTCAAGTTCACTAAGATAATTCATTGTTTGATACAATACAAATGGTTTTGTTTAATTATTTCAATGAGGGTTTTCAAGATCTTGATTCCCTTCTTGCCTCTTAAATCATTGCACAAAGTGCCTACCCTTGAAGAAAAAATCACGTTGTCAATGATTTGACCTCAAGGATGGAGGTAAATATATGAAATAATTTCCAATTTCTTATGTATTTGTGAGATAAATAGTAATCTTGTGTTGCCCAATCAGAACAATCCAAGATTCCCACTTGAAATCTCAACCCAATCAGTGTTGAAATAAAAAGTGTATCACTTAATTATAACAAAAGAAATATACTCAAAGGGGAAGAAAATAAAAATTAAACATAAGTGAAATATTTTACACACAAATTAAAAAATTCCAATAGAAGAAAAAGTGTCGGAACTCCCTCCCAATTATGTGTATCTCCCTCGAAATGATTGTCCACAGTTTAGCTCACCCTCGAGAGGATATGGAGGATCGGGTGGAACTTCATCTTCATCCTTGACCCCCTATGAAGATAGGGGACTCCAGAACTTCTTAGTTGAGTATAATGATCTTTTGGGTCTTAAAAATACCAGATATGTTCCTCCTATCCAAACATACAAATTAGGTTCCCAAGGTATCATTTTATAGGTAAAGTGGAAGGTTGTTTTGGGAACAAAGATTGCATAAAACCACTTGGCCCATTGTTTTTGGGGGTAATAAAACATTATATCCCATTTGAAAAAAACTAAAAAGATTTTTTCCCACCAATTTAATATCTCCACCAAAATTTTGGATTCATTTGGACACCTAAAAATCGATAAATAGATAGATCACATCACACCACTTTTGATTTCGTGTAGATTCGGTGTGCTAAACATGTCATGTAAATTGGGACACCAGATGGCCAAATGAAATTTTGGTTTATTCATATGAAATGTATCCCATTGAAATTTGGACCACACCATAAAATATCATACAATTTGAATTCATGTTTTAGTATTAGTGTGTGGTAGAGTCCACTAGCATGCTTGGATCCTACAAAAATTTTCCCATTTTTCATGAACTTCATTATAGGCCCTCCAAATCACCTCCACCATTAATGAAATTTTCAAAAAAAGTAAAATTTCATTTTTAATATTGATAAACAAAAAATAATTGAATGAAAAATGACGTGAAATTTGTTATTATTTTATAATTTTCAATAGAAAACTAGTTTAGCACAATGGTGTAAGGGTGAAAATGAAATAGTGAATCATGATGCGATCTGGGTACATGACCTATATCCTAATAAGAGTGTGAGACGTCATGCAAGACACTAGGGATGGTGAGTGAGACTTCATTTAATCCCTCAAATAGGGGAACATGGTGCATCCAACCGAACATACTAATAGTGTCAATGGTGTGAGATGTCATTGTCAACACTCGATGTAAGGGAGCGTGATACCTTAATGCTAAGAAGATCCCCTACCACCATACCATGGAATTTATCAAGGATTCATTATATACAGAATATATGAATGATTCATTACCTATCATATATCTAAATGGTAAATATCAATTTCAATAAAACATTGAAATTCATATTAAGCATTCAATAACATTAAATAGATGGTGTGACATTTCCACCATTTATACACTACTACAACCTGCGCCTTTATCAGTGCTAAAAACCATCATTAACAGCGCTAGAAAAGCGCAGTTAATTCCGGCGTAGATAAAGGGGGGGGGGGTCCTCTTTATCAGCGCGCGATGGAGCGCTGATAAAGGTTAACTATATCAGCGCTTCTCGGAGCGCTGATACAGGTTCCTTTATCAGCGCTAAAAAAGCGCTGATAAAGGGCCCAACGCCTGCACCTAAAAAACAGTACCTGCACACCTGCACACCAGAATACCTGCACAAAGTAGCACATGCACACCTGCACACCATAGCACCCACACCCAATATTTTGACTGACAACGGTATATACATTTACTTAACATCATGAATACAAAAAAACACATTGCTATATACATTTCAAAAATTGTTTTACATGGTTACATTTACAATTATTCAAAAACAGTTATAAACATTCATGTTTCATCCTTTGATATCTGTGATCCGCTCTCGATGGTATTTGTTGCCGAACAAAGCATCTGAACTCAAGGAAAAAAAATCACCTATATAAGAAAACAAATATTATGTTAGTAATGCATTAATGAAAGAAATTAAAACAGAATATGAAAGAATACATTAATATGGAAATGTGAAACTAAAATATTAAATTTTAAACTCAAAAGTTTTCATTTTCATAACAATGAAAGGGAATAATGTAAAATCAATATGTCTTTGATTGATTTATCTCATTTAATAAATACTGATTCTTTATCTAATGAAAAGCTTTATCGGTCACACCGTGCGTCGGATTGAGGTGCGATCGATTCGTACGCGTCAAAAATGACTCGTGGATCATTTTACTAAAGTATCAAAACAATCCGAAGGAGTTTTCTCGGTTTGGTGTATGTCATTGGTGTTGTTTTCCAAAGTTTATCTCATTTTCAAACTGATATCAGACACTTTTAGCCATACCGGTCACACCGTGTGTCAGATTGAGGTGCGGTTGATTCGTACACGTCAAAAATGACTCGTGGATCGTTGTCCTAAAGTATAAAAACAATCCGAAGGCGTTTTCTCAGTTTGGTGTATGTCACTGGTGTTGTTTTCCAAAGTTCATGTCATTTTCAAACTGATATCAGACAATTTTAGCCATACCGGTCACACCGTGCGTTGGATTGAGGTACAATCGATTCGTACGCATCAAAAATGACTCCTGGATCGTTGTCCTAAAGTATCAAAACAATCCGAACGCGTTTGCTCAGTTTGGCATATGTCATTGGTGTTGTTTTCCAAAGTTCATATCATTTTCAAACTGATATCAGACAATTTTAGCCATACCGGTCACACCGTGTGTCGGATTGAGGTGCGGTCAATTTGTACACATCACAAATGACTCGTGGATAGTTTTCCTAAAGTATCAAAACAATCCTAAGGCGTTTACTTAGTTTGGCGTATGTCATTGGTGTTGTTTTCCAAAGTTCATGTCATTTTCAAACTGATATCAGACAATTTTAGCCATACCGGTCACACCGTGCATCAGATTGAGGTGAAGTCGATTCGTACGAGTCAAAAATGACTCGTGGATCGTTTTCCTAAAGTATCAAAACAATCCGAACGCGTTTTCTTGGTTTGGCGTATGTCATTGGTGTTGTTTTCCAAAGTTCATGTCATTTTCAAACTGATATCAGATAATTTTATCCATACCGGTCACACCGTGCGTCGGATTGAGGTGCGGTCGATTCATACGCATCACAAATGACTCGTGGATCATTGTCATAAAGTATAAAAACAATCCGAAGGCGTTTTCTTGGTTTGGCGTATGTCATTGGTGTTGTTTTCCAAAGTTTATCTCAATTTGAAACTGATATCAGACACTTTTAGCCATACCGGTCACACCGTGCGTCGGATTGAGGTGCGGTCAATTCGTACACGTCAAAAATGACTCGTGGATCGTTTTCCTAAAGTATCAAAACAATACGAATGTGTTTGCTCAGTTTGGCGTATGTCATTGGTGTTGTTTTCCAAAGTTCATGACATTTTCAAACTGATATCAGACAATTTTAGCCATACCCATTACACCGTGCATCGGATTGAGGTGCGGTCGATTCGTACACGTCACAAACGACTCGTGGATCATTGTTCTAAAGTATCAAAACAATCCTAAGGCGTTTGATCGGTTTGTCGTATGTCATTGGTGTTGTTTTCCAAAGTTCATGTCATTTTCAAACTGATATCAGACAATTTTAGCCATACCGGTCACACCGTGCGTCGGATTGAGGTGCAGTCGATTCGTACACGTCACAAATGACTCTTGGATCGTTGTCCTAAAGTATCAAAACAATACGAACGCGTTTACTCGGATTGGCGTATGTCATTGGTGTTGTTTTCAAAAGTTTATCTCATTTTCAAACTGATATCAGACACTTTTAGCCATACCAGTTACACCGTGCGTCGGATTGAGGTGCGATCGATTTTTACACGTCAAAAATGACTCGTGGATCGTTGTCCTAAAGTATCAAAACAATCCGAACGCGTTTGCTTGGTTTGGAGTATGTCATTGGTGTTGTTTTCCAAAGTTCATATCATTTTCAAACTGATATAAGACAATTTTAGCCATACCGGTCACACCGGGCGTCGGATTGAGGTGAAGTCAATTCGTACACGTCACAAATGACTCATGGATCATTTTCCTAAAGTATAAAAATAATCCGAAGGCGTTTGCTCGGTTTGGCTTATGTCATTGGTGTTGTTTTCCAAAGTTTATCTCATTTTCAAACTGATATCAGACACTTTTAGTCATACCGATCACACCGTGCATCGGATTGAGGTGCGGTCGATTCGTACACGTCACAAATGACTCGTGGATCGTTTTACTAAAGTATCAAAACAATCCGAAGGAGTTTGCTCAGTTTGGCGTATGTCATTGGTGTTGTTTTCCAAAGTTCATGTCATTTTCAAACTGATATCAGACAATTTTAACCATACCGGTCACATCGTGCGTCAGATTGAGGTGTAGTCGATTCGTACGCATCAAAAAATGACTCATGGATCGTTTTCCTAAAGTATCAAAACAATCCTAAGGCGTTTGCTCGGTTTGGTGTATGTCATTGGTATTGTTTTCCAAAGTTTATCTCATTTTCAAACTGATATCAGACACTTTTAGCCATACCGGTCACACCGTGCGTCGGATTGAGGTGCGGTCAATTCGTACACATCACAAATGACTCATGGATTGTTGTCCTAAAGTATCAAAACAATCCGAAGGCGTTTGCTCGGTTTGGCGTATGTCATTGGTGTTGTTTTCCAAAGTTTATCTCAATTTGAAACTGATATCAGACACTTTTAGCCATACCGGTCACACCGTGCGTCGGATTGAGGTGCGGTCGATTTGTACGTGTCAAAAATGACTCGTGGATCGTTTTCCTAAAGTATCAAAACAATCCGAACGCGTTTGATCGGTTTGGCGTATGTCATTGGTGTTGTTTTCCAAAGTTCATGTCATTTTCAAACTGATATCAGACAATTTTAGCCATACCGGTCACACCGTGCGTCGGATTGAGGTGAGGTCGATTCGTACACGTCACAAATGACTCTTGGATCGTTTTACTAAAGTATCAAAACAATCCGAAGGCTTTTGCTCGGTTTGGCGTATGTCATTGTTGTTGTTTTCCAAAGTTCATGTCATTTTCAAACTGATATCAGACAATTTTAGCCATACCGGTCACACCATGCGTCGGATTGAGGTGCGGTCGATTCGTACGCGTCACAAATGACTCGTGGATCGTTTTCCTAAAGTATCAAAACAATCCGAATGCATTTTCTCGGTTTGGCGTATGTCATTGGTGTTGTTTTCCAAAGTTCATGTCATTTTCAAACTGATATCAGGCAATTTTAGCCATACCGGTCACACCGGGTGTCAGATTGAGGTACGGTTGATTCGTACAAGTCACAAATGACTCGTGGATCGTTTTCCTAAAGTATCAAAACAATCCGAAGGCGTTTGCTCGGTTTGGCGTATGTCATTGGTGTTGTTTTCCAAAGTTTATCTCATTTTCAAACTGATATCAGACACTTTTAGCCATACCGGTCACACCGTGCGTCGGATTGAGGTGAGGTCGATTCGTACACGTCACAAATGACTCGTGGATCATTTTCCTAATGTATCAAAAAAATCCGAAGGCGTTTTCTCGGTTTGGCGTATGTCATTGGTGTTGTTTTCCAAAGTTCATGTCATTTTCAAACTGATATCAGACAATTTTAGCCATACCGGTCACACCGTGCGTCGGATTGAGGTTCGGTCGATTCGTACGCGTCACAAATGACTCGTGGATCGTTTTCCTAAAGTATCAAAACAATCCGAACGCGTTTGCTCGGTTTGGCGTATGTCATTGGTGTTGTTTTCCAAAGTTTATCTCATTTTCAAACTAAGTAGTAGGAATTCACTAATCTAAGGATATGAAACATAAGAAAGGGAGATCATAGATGCTCAATAAGTGTAAAGGGAGATATCAATGACCATATAAAGATAACATAAGTATTAGGAATTTACCTTCATTGTCCTATTTGTTTACATTCTTCGATCAGGTACGCTGCCCATTCGTTTCTAAAGACATTTATATCATCTTCTGAATAGGAGTTTTTGCGACAGTCATAGTAGTACTGAAAAAATATAAATACACAAGGGATTAATAATTATTTTAAATAAAGTAGTAATTATTTTCAAAAATACCTCTTCAGGGATGCTAGTTTGTCCATGAAATATGATCTCTTTCATAAATTTACAAACATAATAACCGCAGTCCTTGTCATTTGTTTGTTTCAGACACTGCAGAAACATCGAGAAAAATAAGTAATTTGTTTTGATATGTATTTGGATAATGAAATATAATTTTATATACCCATATACTTCTCCATTTGTAGATCTTGTGGGCATTGTCGTCCTTACGCCCTGGATTCATTCCAGCCTTTAGACGATATTCATACACCGCCCTATCATAACGAAATCCTCATTAAAAGATCATATAAATTATATAACTAGATATTTAGTTCTAAAATGTTGGATCTAGTGTATGAAAAATTGAAAATCGCCATCATGTGTGGCCGATTAGTTGGATATCAATGCAGTGAATCCAGAAAATAAATCTTTGGAGTATCCAAATTGACTGCAATGAGCATCCAATGTTCCCTAAAAACACAAAAAGAAATAAGTACTGATAGAAATGAAAATATAATTGATATGATTAAAATTTAGAGTTTTACCCTTGCATCGTTGGTATTAAAAAGAGCCTGTCAGTCGTAATTCTTCTTTGAAACGTTCTGAGCAGATTTGACATCAATTCAGCCTGAAAATTAGAATCTATTTTTGTTCGTTGTGTAGAAATGGTGTGAGGACTAACGAGTCCAAATTTGTATTCATTGGAAAATCCCTTCAAATTTTTTGCATATATACGCCTGTGAAAAATATGAGATGTATTTATCCATAATTATCAAAGTATATCAGCTTCTGTAAAATCAAATCATGAAAACATACCTCATGTATACATTTATAATTGAGGCGCCTAGCCAGTCGTATGTGATGATCTCAGAAACATCGTCTGCACTAACGAAATCCATTGTTTCCTCTCTGTACATATCTTTTTCACAAACAATTGTATGATTCTTTCCGTCTTTCATTTTCGTATCCACATGAGCTTGCAATGATATTAAATGTGGATATAGAACAGGCGGGGTGAACGTGCTCTCCGTAGATCGTTTTGATCAGTTGGTTGATCCAATCTTGGAGCCGCTCTTTCGTTTTAGCTTCTCCATTTTATCCTTCTGTAATAACATTCATCGGTTCAGCCATTTTCTAATTTAATGTTAAAGGTTCTGCTTGAAAAATGAACTGGAAATGAATACCTCCTGCTCGACGTGTTTTTTTACAAGATTCGACGGCCATGAAATGAATGTTCCAATAGCTTTTTCCACCGTATGAATGTCATCATCGTCATTTGGCATGGGTAGCTCAGCGCTCGGCTCATTAGCTACGTTAATCGACACTTTGACATGACCGGTTGGAAGTGGTCTGGAGTGTAGCGTGTCATTCTGCATATTGAACACCGTAACCCTCGCTACAAGGCGATGGGTGGGAGTTGAAAGATATAAATCACACTCATTTTCACCATGAAGAATATCATTAAATGAAAGGTATCAGTGTCTATGTGATTCACATCTCACAAAAACGAATATTATAACATTTATTACCTCGGTTAAGTCAGGTCTTTGAGCAGAATGGCTCACCTCAAAGGTGGTGAGTGGTGGATCTTCTCGCAGGGGTTGTTCTTGAGTTGTTTGTTCTCTTCGCCTCTCCTCCATCAAACTCTTTAGCATCTCTCCCTGAGTTTGGATTAGTTCTTCAAGGTAGATACTCTATCTCTCATTACATGCAATTATTTAGTTTGTTCATCCTCTTATTTTTTTTCTTAAAATATGTCTTGGGTGACACCCCAAAACCCACACCTCTGACGCGGCCATACTGTTCTGGCTGTTTCAAGGCCGTTGAAAGTATGTCTACATCCGGTGCGGGTGTTGATGTTTCCTGTGACTATGTCAAATAGAAAATATGAAAAAATAAGTAAGCATCGTTATGTAATAGTGATTTAAAGCAAAACAAGTTTATATTATGTCATAATTACACATGTTTCCCACACTTTTTGTGTATTTTCATCTATCAGTTTCCCCTCTTTATTAACACGAGCCTCCTTCCATAGCATATGGCGTGTGTAACGCCCCGACCCCAGCTACCCAGAGTCGGTGCATTAATTACATAAACATTGGCATGATCACAAGAAAGATCAAATCTCGAAAGATCGATTGGTTTAGTAGCCTTGGAAACACTAGATATATTCATAAGTCTAACATTACATCATAAAATGAAAAACTACTACAACAACAAAGTCTTCATATCCACACTATTAACCCCTCATAATATCCCTGCAAGTCATTCATAATTTACTTCTTCACTACCTGGGAAAAATAAAACATAGAAAAGGGGTGAGCTCAAATGCCCAGTAAGGATAACAATATAGAGGAACATTCAAAATAATCATAAACATTTAAGGCAATGAATTACTAAAACAAAAGCCTTTTAAAATTGAACTTCAACATAGTATGGAAAAAGTAAAATGAAATAATGCCATTTACTTATTCACATGGATATTCTACTAATCGAATAATCACATGCAATATCAATAACCACTTTCATAATGTTGGAATGCATAATGCCAGACTATCATAACCACATAGCCAAGGCCTCGTGCCAAGACTACAAATAAGATTTTGTCAAGGCCTTTTGCCAAGACACTAGTTTGTCTCATGAGACCTACCGATGCAATTTTTTTAAGAAGATACTTACGTTTAAAATTGCTAAAATACACTCCAGTGTTTTTCTGAAAACATTATGTAAGCTTCTGAAAACAAAATAACTAATTCTGAGACTGCTCGACTAATTACAGGACATGATGGGTCCACTCCCAATCCCTTCCTGTCTACCAAACTCGAGAGTCAGGTTTTCTGAAAACATTTTTAAGCTTGCGTTAAATACGTATACATTTGCACTGGATTTTCATATATTTGAGAGAAATATCTCTTTTTTTGAAATCATTTAAAAATAAAATAATTATAATAGAAAACCTTTATTTTTAAAATGTCCTTGTAAGATTGTAAGGGAAGCTTTGAATATTTTATAACGGCGGAAAATAGCCGCACCCGCCGTATAAGTTAAAAAAAACATTCTTACCTTAATTCTGTCGAAATGGTTAAAAAGGACCTTGTTTTGGAAACGACCGAAAGATTCCTTTATAAACCACTTATAAAAGTCAAAAAGGGTATAAATGACTTTAACTAATATTCTAGTAAATAGTAAAAATGTTTTGAAATTCATTTTTAAGAAACATGGATGTGGATGATAAAGAGATCCCAGTAGATTATTACGTATAAACAACCTCGGATAATGAAGAGATTGTGAAATAACTCTTACCTTGTACTTTTCCTTGGTTGGGGTAGGTTAACCTCCTGTATAATAGTGAAATTATTGTTACTAAATTATACAAGAATCATATACATTAATATGATATCATATATGATCTTTTAATATTGATTTGATAATAATATCTTAGTATTATCGTCGTTTCGGGTGTTAACTTACTCATTTTCTTTATATGTTTTGTTACATAAGTCATGTTTGTTGTATCTTATTCATATCCATAATGATATCAAGTCTTTAAACATCATTTTTAAATCATTAAATGATAATTATACTTGAATGGATACGATGGAGAATGAATCTCATCGCGTTCGTGGAGACGGTAGTCCGTACGTACACACGAACGCTATTTCCATTTAATTTTTATTTTAAAAGAATCGAATCCAAATGATACATAGGTATATTACTATTCCAGTATAATATAATATTTTATATATGTTACTTAAGTTCATTAACACCATCCTTTATACGTTCCATGTGTGGTATGAACGAGTCATATCATTTTAAGGGGGCGGTAGTCCGCACTTCCTCAAATGAAATTATCGTATGTATATACAACATGAAACGAATAATGGTATGAAATAAAATGGAATTACATAAGCTTATATATAAAATATATATCATTAATATCATATTTAATTACAGTGCCATCATAATGTCCACCATGAGAGGCGGTAAGATGTATTTGAACAATCATCGTTTCGTGAGGCGTTAGTTTGCCATCCACAGAAACATTATGTTCATCATCCATTAGATGGAGTTGTGTGTATGTGTAGTTTGAATCCTTCTTATAACAACATCCTAGTATATTTAGGATACTGGTGTTGTTACAAAAGAAAGGAAATAAAAAGAGTTTGGGGGTTGGAGAAGCAAAATAAATGAAAATAATTTAAGAGAAATCGTTACCTTTAATTTAGGTAACTCACTTTGGTTGGAACCAAAGGACTTATTGAAATGTTTTCTGCCTAAGGGGAAGGTTCAAGGAGGAGGAGAGGGATGTTGGGAGCTTAGTTGGGCAGAGTTTGGACGAGCCAAGTGGCTTGAGAGGTGTGAGGAATGAGTAGAAGTGGTCTCCTTTTATAAGGGAGAAGAGGGGCTCTTTAGGAAAGAGTGAAAGTATTACTTTATAATATAATTATATTCGGTTTATAATGGTTCAAAAATCATTGAGGTCGAAGATAAGATGACTCATATTCTAAATAACATCAACCAATAAGAATTGGACAGGTTTTAGATAATATTTTAATCATTATAATCTTATTTATTTAAATGATTTATTAATGAGGTAAACATTGCATCATTATTGTGTCATTAATAATTTAAATTATTTGATGTCTAAAAATTATAAATAAAATATCATTATGTAGGAAATCGTTTTATCTTTCTAATGAATATTTATAATCGAAAATCCAACATCTATAACCCTATGTAAAAATTGTTCTTCTAAAAGATGTAAGCTTATGCCATTTTTATTTTTATTTTAACTTTATTAATATAAAGTGTCCCTACCACATACAAGTGGATCCAAGGGGTCCCCAAATTGACCCAAGGATTCTCATGGTCGGGTATGTGTCCACCAATAAGGTTAGGACCCGTTTTAGGTTAATTTTGTATTATTATAATATTATTTTTTAACCCTTATTTACCGGATTTACCCTTAACCATGGTAAATAAAATATTTACCACAGTAATTATTCAAAATGTCTAAAAATAAAAGTTACCTATTTACACAATTTGGACATCCTGATTCCAAATATGGAATCCATTTTTCTAAATTCAAAACACAGAAGTGGCAGAAATTAATTTAAAATTAATTCCCGCTGTCAAAACAAAAAGCGTGTTTTTAAGAGGTAATAACTATCAAAAGATTGACACTTGTTTATGTTTGGTTTAATTGTAAAATTATTTAAAATGGCCAACATTATATTAAATGGTAAAAATATATTCTAAATATTATTTAAAACTACTAAAATTCATAATTTATCACTATTAATTATTTTTATTAAAAAAGTTGTTTTTAATTAAAATTTAGTAATTTTCACTATTCATCAAAATATAAAAGTTATCCGAAATGTACCAAAATTTCACCTTAGGCTAAATTCGATATTCCGAATTCAAAAATGAAGTCCATTTTAAAATAAAAAATATATATAATTTCAAAAAGTAGGTATTACTATTCATAATGGCTAGTTTGATTGGTTGTGGTGTGTGTTAAAACTCAAGGTTGCGTACAACACACACTACTGTATTATTCAAAGAAAGCGTACCGTGGAAGCTTGGGATGTTTCATTTAAAATTTTTGATGTCCCCATTTAGTCAAAAAGTTTAAAATATTGTATTTAAAAAGGGTTCACTATTAAAAGTTGATAAAAGTGCAATTCTGAAAATGAATTTGTTCTTGCATTATATCTAAGAAACTCATAATATGGATTCTAAAATTATAATGATTATATAAAGTTTAAAATTTAGATAATACTATCCATAACCTCTTTTGAATGGTTTTTTTTTGTAAGTCATGGTGTGATTGAACTCGTTGTTGCGTGTAGTGCAAGTTATTGAATTATTTTGAAGAAATAACACACTATGAAATCTTGGGGTGTTACATTCTCCCCTCCTTCAATAAATTGCGTCCTCGCAATTTGAAATTGTTCTTCGAAAATAAAAAGTTGAAAATAGAAAATATATTTGTGGGAAAACCCACATCGGAAATTGGGTTACTAAAATTTAGTCTTAATATGAGGAAAAGAGAAATCAAAGGGTCACCACCAAATTATGATCTTGATTAGGAGAACATTGGTGGCAATTAGAGACATATAATTGAAGGAAAAACGTAAATATTTATAGGTAGTGATTGAGGTCATCAATCACAAAAAAGTATAAAATTGAGGTCCTTAAACTCATCAATCTATGATGATTTGAAGTACCATCGGTTCAACAAAATATAGGGTATTGGGATAACACATTTTTGACGTTTCAAAATATCTTAGTTGAAATCCCACATCGAAAAATGAATTAATGAGGCCTCTATTTAAAATAAAGAGTGGAAAGTATGAAGATTACCGAAAATAACACATACTAGGGTTCCATGTAGGAAAATATGGATATGGAAGAAAAATCTATCCATCAATTATCTGATGGAGAGTGGTAGAGAACATGGCTATGAAAAGGCCAACAATCCCAAAGCCATTATTTAGTGATGATTTAAGGTATCATCTAGGAAAACATTTTTGTTATAAGTTTCTTTTATTAATGTTGAGGAATTTATTTATGAGATTGGATAAGATCATAAGGAGATATACTTACTTTATAATTAGTGTTTTATCCATTAATAAATTTCTACCACAAACTCATCTTTCACTCTAAAAGATAATAGAATGTTAAAAAAATTCTATTTACACTATTCGTATAGTGTTCCAAAATAAACAAATTTATAATTCATCTACATGATCTTTTAATAAAAACTACATTATTTAATCTAGGACATCTCATGGGCCAGTGGTAGGTGATACACCCTTGTCGCCCTTCGGTTGCGGGTTAAAGTCTCGCAGCCTTGCCGGACGCGACGGGTTGCCGCCCGACCTCCGGGTTGTCCTTTTATGGAAATCCAAAATAATCCAAACTAGAACTATCCAAAATACTTCTGTCCAAACTCACAGTCTAACATTTACAAGGAAGGTAAACATAATATAGATCCTTTTTACCCCATAATAGCATATGAATACCTTCATCATGTATTACCATATTCCTTATTGATTACATTCATGCTCCCTTATTCCATATAGAATGCTGGATATACTTTATTAATCCAAAAATGGTTTAAACCCCAACAACGATGGAATATACAAATCATTAATCAGTTCCAGGGTAGTCAAGAATATCCAATATAATTTATTCAAAACAATCACATATTATTCCAAAATCACTACCTCAGTATCAGAACTATATTATGATTTATCATTCTCTCAACCATATATTTTACAAAAATTTATCCTGCTATTGAGTCACTTTTCTTTGTTCCACAAAATCTCAAGTCCTTAATGAAATAGTACTGCAGTACAATCCTTATATACTCCATGATTATTGTAACAAGTACATTGTTGATACAACACTCAATTGACATAATCAACATAAGAACTCTAATCATTCCTCTTCATCTGTGGTAGTATCATAACTTGATTATTATCCAATAACATCATTTGCGGCATAGTCTGATGACTGGGACATAGGTTCGCGTAGTGTCCAAACTCCTTGCAAATGAAGCATTGTACATTTAAAACCATTTTCTTACCCTTGCAGTCACGCACTTTGTGCCCTTTTCCTCCACACTTATAAAAAACTCCCATTCCTTTCAGGCAAGTTCCAGGGTGTTTCTTTCCACAGTTACCACATATGGGAAAATTCTTCTTTTCCCTTTTCCCTTTATCCATCTTTCTCTCTTCCATACTTTTCATCTCTTGATTCCCTTCAAAGCCATAGGACTCAGTAAAATCTTTACTTATCTTATCAACACATGATATTATTTCTTCATATGATGATAATACATGGGAGACTATTTCTCTTATAAATTCATGAAAGATATGATCCTTCCTTCTCTTTGAATCATGTGTATTTCTGGAGTTCTCATTCCTTCTACTGGGCGCCATTTCTATACCATGGCATAAACTAGATCAGTTTATGAATCAAAACACATAATCCCATACTTATAAAACACTTAACATAAATTGAACTATTTATGGATATAATCCATAATCATAAGAATGTTTTCTTTGAGGACGTATATACTCATAATCCCTTCAAAATGATATGTAAAGAAAATGAGAGTTATCCTAAGCATATCCCCCGGGAGTGTCGTAACCAAGAGTGCAGCAAGGCCCGTTGTCGTGCACCAGTTCCCGTTCGAGTCTAGCTCAAAGCGGTGTTTTCGGGTTTTACCCCTAGGTACATCTGTGCCAGAGCTGCCTCTACCTGCTCGTATCCAGACAGGGATGTATTGCTCGGAAAACTCACAAAATCTCTACAATACCAAAATTCTAGGAAGTTCTTCTATACTAATCCTCAAAGTTCATCTTAGGTCTACGTTCTCTAATCAGAGTTTATCTTAATCTAGTTTCCAAGGTTTGTACTAAACTTCCTCTGATACCAACTGTAACGCCCCGACCCCAGCTACCCAGAGTCGGTGCATTAATTACATAATCATTGGCATGATCACAAGAAAGATCAAATCTCGAAAGATCGATTGGTTTAGTAGCCTTGGAAACACTAGATATATTCATAAGTCTAACATTACATCATAAAATGAAAAACTACTACAACAACAAAGTCTTCATATCCACACTATTAACCCCTCATAATATCCCTGCAAGTCATTCATAATTTACTTCTTCACTACCTGGGAAAAATAAAACATAGAAAAGGGGTGAGCTCAAATGCCCAGTAAGGATAACAATATAGCGGAACATTCAAAATAATCATAAACATTTAAGGCAATGAATTACTAAAACAAAAGCCTTTTAAAATTGAACTTCAACATAGTATGACAAAAGTAAAATGAAATAATGCCATTTACTTATTCACATGGATATTCTACTAATCGAATAATCACATGCAATATCAATAACCACTTTCATAATGTTGGAATGCATAATGCCAGACTATCATAACCACATAGCCAAGGCCTCGTGCCAAGACTACAAATAAGATTTTGTCAAGGCCTTGTGCCAAGACACTAGTTTGTCTCATGAGACCTACCGATGCAATTTTTTTAAGAAGATACTTACGTTTAAAATTGCTAAAATACACTCCAGTGTTTTTCTGAAAACATTATGCAAGCTTCTGAAAACAAAATAACTAATTCTGAGACTGCTCGACTAATTACAGGCCATGATGGGTCCACTCCCAATCCCTTCCTGTCTACCAAACTCGAGAGTCAGGTTTTCTGAAAACATTTTTAAGCTTGCGTTAAATACGTATACATTTGCACTGGATTTTCATATATTTGAGAGAAATATCTCTTTTTTTGAAATCATTTAAAAATAACATAATTATAATAGAAAACCTTTATTTTTAAAATTTCCTTGTAAGCTTGTAAGGGAAGCTTTGAAGATTTTATAACGGCGGAAAATAGCCGCACCCGCCGTATAAGTTAAAAAAAACATTCTTACCATAATTCTGTCGAAATGGTTAAAAAGGACCTTGTTTTGGAAACAACCGAAATATTCCTTTATAAACCACTTATAAAAGTCAAAAAGGGTATAAATGACTTTAACTCATATTCTAGTAAATAGTAAAAATGTTTTGAAATGCATTTTTAAGAAACATGGATGTGGATGATAAAGAGATCCCAGTAGATTATTACGTATAAACAACCTCGGATAATGAAGAGATTGTGAAATAACCCTTACCTTGTACTTTTCCTTGGTTGGGGTAGGTTAACCTCCTGTATAATAGTGAAATTATTGTTACTAAATTATACAAGAATCATATACATTAATATGATATCATATATGATCTTTTAATATTGATTTGATAATAATATCTTAGTATTATCGTCGTTTCGGGTGTTAACTTACTCATTTTCTTTATATGTTTTGTTACATAAGTCATGTTTGTTGTATCTTATTCATATCCAGAATGATATCAAGTCTTTAAACATCATTTTTAAATCATTAAATGATAATTATACTTGAATGGATACGATGGAGAATGAATCTCATCGCGTTCGTGGAGACGGTAGTCCGTACGTACGCACGAACGCTATTTCCATTTAATTTTTATTTTAGAAGAATCGAATCCAAATGATACATAGGTATATTACTATTCCAGTATAATATAATATTTTATATATGTTACTTAAGTTCATTAACACCATCCTTTATACGTTCCATGTGTGGTATGAACGAGTCATATCATTTTAAGGGGGCGGTAGTCCGCACTTCCTCAAATGAAATTATCGTATGTATATACAACATGAAACGAAAAATGGTATGAAATAAAATGGAATTAAAGAAGCTTATATATAAAATATATATCATTAATATTATATTTAATTACAGTGCCATCATAATGGCCACCATGAGAGGCGGTAAGATGTATTTGAACAATCATCGTTTCGTGTGGCGTTAGTTTGCCATCCACAGAAACATTATGTTCATCATCCATTAGATGGAGTTGTGTGTATGTGTAGTTTGAATCCTTCTTATAAAAACATCCTAGTATATTGAGGATACTGGTGTTGTTACAAAAGAAAGGAAATAAAAAGAGTTTGGGGGTTGGAGAAGCAAAATAAATGAAAATAATTTAAGAGAAATCGTTACCTTTAATTTAGATAACTCACTTTGGTTGGAACCAAAGGACTTCTTGAAATGCTTTCTGCCTAAGGGGAAGGTTCAAGGAGGAGGAGAGGGATGTTGGGAGCTTAGTTGGTCAGAGTTTGGACGAGCCAAGTGGCTTGAGAGGTGTGAGGAATGAGTAGAAGTGGTCTCCTTTTATAAGGGAGAAGAGGGGCTCTTTAGGAAAGAGTGAAAGTATTACTTTATAATATAATTATATTCGGTTTATAATGGTCCAAAAATCATTGAGGTCGAAGATAAGATGACTCATATTCTAAATAACATCAACCAATAAGAATTGGACAGGTTTTAGATAATATTTTAATCATTATAATCTTATTTATTTAAATGATTTATTAATGAGGTAAACATTGCATCATTATTGTGTCATTAATAATTTAAATTATTTGATGTCTAAAAATTATAAATAAAATATCATTATGTAGGAAATCTTTTTAGATTTCTAATGAATATTTATAATCGAAAATCCAACATGTATAACCCTATGTAAAAATTGTTCTTCTAAAAGATGTAAGCTTATGCCATTTTTATTTTTATTTTAACTTTATTAATATAAAGTGTCCCTACCACATACAAGTGGATCCAAGGGGTCCCCAAATTGACCCAAGGATGCTCATGGTCGGGTATGTGTCCACCAATAAGGTTAGGACACGTTTTAGGTTAATTTGGTATTATTATAATATTATTTTTTAACCCTTATTTACCGGATTTACCCTTAACCATGGTAAATAAAATATTTACCACAGTAATTATTCAAAATGTCTAAAAATAAAAGTTACCTATTTACACAATTTGTACATCCTGATTCCAAATATGGAATCCATTTTTCTAAATTCAAAACACAGAAGTGGCAGAAATTAATTTAAAATTAATTCCCGCTGTCAAAACAAAAAGCGTGTTTTTAAGAGGTAATAACTATCAAAAGATTGACACTTGTTTATGTTTGGTTTAATTGTAAAATTATGTACAATGGACAACATTATATTAAATGGTAAAAATATATTCTAAATATACTTTAAAACTACTAAAATTCATAATTTATCACTATTAATTATTTTGATTAAAAAATTTGTTTTTAATTAAAATTTAGTAATTTTCACTATTCATCAAAATATAAAAGTTATCCGAAATGTACCAAAATTTCACCTTAGGCTAAATTCGATATTCCGAATTCAAAAATGAAGTCCATTTTAAAATACAAAATATATATAATTTCAAAAAGTAGGTATTACTATTCATAACGGCTAGTTTGATTGGTTGTGGTGTGTGTTAAAACTCAAGGTTGCGTACAACACACACTACTGTATTATTCAAAGAAAGCGTACCGTGGAAGCTTGGGATGTTTCATTTAAAATTTTTGATGTCCCCATTTATTCAAAAAGTTTAAAATATTGTATTTAAAAAGGGTTCACTATTAAAAGTTGATAAAAGTGCAATTCTGAAAATGAATTTGTTCTTGCATTATATCTAAGAAACTCATAATATGGATTCTAAAATTATAATGATTATATAAAGTTTAAAATTTAGATAATACTATCCATAACCTCTTTTGAATGGTTTTTTTTTGTAAGTCATGGTGTGATTGAACTCGTTGTTGCTTGTAGTGCAAGTTATTGAATTATTTTGAAGAAATAACACACTATGAAATCTTGGGGTGTTACAGCGTGGAATGGAAGTGACTTGAGATTTTGCTTTATCAATCTGCTTATAAACAGAGAAACATGGTTACAGTGTTGCTTTATGTCACATAAAATTATTACAGTACTTTTAAAATAAATACCAATTGTTTTTCAATTGAAGCGTACCCCAACCTTGCTTTACGGTAGGGGTACGCTGGTTTTTCTGCCCGTTCTTTATTTCCAGCACTCAGTTGCTGTTTCATAAAAAAAAACCTATCAATCAATGTGATGAATACAAGAAACATTACACAACGTGTAACCAAACACAATGTACCTGAAAATTCTTTTCCGCACGACGGTTGCAAAACGCATCCCACGTTCCTTGGGATATCAAGTGTGCATAGAGAGGAGGCGGGTGCGGCTTGATTTTCCCTTCAGCATCTTTCAGATGATTTTTCGTTAAAATGGTGCGAAATCCTCTACGAATCCTTCCTGCCAGTCTGAAAACATATTCTTTGTGCGAAACATCTACTATAAATGCACTCTGCAAGAGATGATGAAGGGTTAGTCAATATTTCAATATTTTATTTTATTGTAATAAATTAAACAGATGATATCGTAATGTTACCGTAATCTCTTCCCACATTAATGTTTTCAACCTGCTGACAACATGGTGCCACGACTCTACGTCAATCGGCACGCGTTGTCGAGTGACGATTCCAATGTAGCTACTAAACATGGCTTTGTTGGGGTTTACATGCTGGCCTAGCTTATTCCATCCCACCTCAAATTTGATGCCTTTTTATTTTGCCTTAAGGATTTTTGCTAAAACTGTCAAACTTTGGCGCACCAGTTTTTTTTGTGTCGCTGGGGTTTCATCGCCTACCATTTCCCCAGTTTCTGCATCATCATTATGTTTCTCCGAAACACTAGCTTCGGCACTGACACTAGCTGCAACAGGTTGAGAGACCTGTTGTACGTCAGCAGTGGGACCAGCTGCAATAGGTTGAGAGACCTGTTGTCTCTCAGCAGTGGGACCAGCTGCAACAGGTTGAGAGACATGTTGTATGTCAGCAGTGGGACCAGCTGCAACAGGTTGAGAGACCTGTTGTCTCTCAGCAATGGGACCAGCTACAACAGGTTGAGAGACGTGTTGTGTCTCGGGATTGGGTGCATCAGCAGGTGAAGAAGTCATTATCTGCAGAACTGGTTTAAAATTTAAGTTAGATCACATAAAAGTAGCAGCGAACAGATAATAACATAATGTAACACAATCTATATTACAATAAAAATCAATAACCTGATTATTGAACTCCCTTTTTTTAAAAGGCTGAAGGGATTTGAACCCTCTATCAACTATCCATATCCCTTCATTGTGGTCTCCTCTGACATACAAAACGTCTTCTACATTGAGACCACTGCAAAATTATTGCGAAATCCCAATGAAAGGATCATCTTCTGTTGAATTTTCATCTGACCCTTCAGCTTTTTTTTGTCGATAACAGAACAATTGACCAGTTTCAGTTTGCGGGATCGGGAACATAAAATACTTGCACTGCCTATGATACCATTATAAATGGTTTGTCTTTCTCCCCTTCCTTACTGAAATCAACTTTCACAAATCCCAAATCATCAATTTTAACAGCACTCCTGTTATCAACCCACTTGCATTGAAATATCGGAACTTGAAATTCCGTATAATCAAACTCCCATATTTTCTTGATGATGCCAAAGTATGACATATTCGCATAAATTGGATTTATGTCCTTAGCACCGGAAACATGAATCGCTTTAGCCACAAGTGTAACCCCACTATTCTGCATGGTACTGTCTTCATCATGTTCATTAGTATAAAATGTATAACCATTAACTACATAAGCATTGTAAGATAATGCATACACACTTGGTCCTCCAGCTAGCCATCGAAGTCATTCCGAAATAGACTTTGGATTATCATCTGACTTCTTAAAAATATGATCTCGAAACCATCCTATAAACTGTCGATTATGTGTATTTGATATCCATTTTTCAGCCCTCGATGGATTCAATTGCCTAAGAATTTCTTTGTGGATTTCAACATATGGGTCAATGTCCAAACTGTTATGCAAAACATAAAGGTGGGCCTGCTCTCGATCTGTAATATTGATTGTGACAACCTTTCTTCCAGAAATTCCTTCACCCTCTAACCGCCCAGTGTGACGAGATTTCGGTAAGCCAATGCTCTCCACACCAGACAAGTATTCGGTACAGAATTCAACGGCTTCCTCAACAATATATCGCTCTGCAATACAACCCTCTGACCGACTTCGATTTTTGACATACCCTTTCAAAATCTTCATATACCGTTCAATGGGGTACCTCCATCTGTAATGTACAGGACCACATAGTCGAATCTCTCTCACCAAGTGGACCATCAAATGAACCATCATATCAAAAAATGAAGGCGGGAAGAACATTTCTAATTCACATAATATGATGGCAATTTCTTTTTCCATAGCTGGCAATTTCGCCGGGTCTATAACTTTGCTGCATATAGCTTTGAAGAAGAAACACAGTTTCGTTAATGTATGGCGGACATTCTTGGGAAAAATGCAACGTAAATCAATTGGAATGAGATTTTTCATCAAAACATGACAGTCATGTGATTTCAGACCTTTTAACTTCAAGTCGCTCATTGAAACAAGGTTACTGATATTTGACGAATACCCCTCTAGAACTTTTACGTCATTCAAGAAGTTGCAAAACTGATATCTCTCCGACCTGGAAAGAGTGTAAGCAGCACGAGGAAGAAATGTTCGTTTTTCACCCTTTACTGGTGCCAACTCTTCTCGTATTCCCATCTCAACCATGTCCAACCTATCCTTAATTCCATCTTTTGTTTTGCCAGATGTATTTAGCAACATGCCGATAAAACTTTCAAATACATTTTTTTCTACATGCATAACATCAATAAAATGTCTTAGATACATAAAATTCCAGTATTGTAATTCAAAAAAATTGATCTCTTTTTCCAACCGATTTTCATAAGGTTTTTCGAAGCCGGTTTACCAAAAGTAGTGTCCAAATTTTTAACTTTCTCAAACAATTGATCGCCTATTAGTGGAGACAGTGTTGTACGTTCTTCTGAACTTCCATCGAATGATGTATTCCAAGAACGGTACTTATGTCGTCACAGTAGAAATCCGCAATGTCCTAGAAACACGGTTTTCAATGAATGTTTCAACCTAATTGATTGTGTACCTTCTTCGCAAACGGGACAGCCTTGTGTTCCTTTAATGCTATATACTGACAAATTTCCATACGCTGGGAAGTCATTTATCGTCCCATACAACATGACTCTCAAAGTGAAATCTTCCTTTTTGTAAGAATCATACAATGTAACACCTGAATCCCACAATAATTTCAAATCTTCGATCAATGAAGCTAAATAAAAATCAATATCATTACCCGGTTGTTTTGGTCCTGATATAAGCATAGATAACATGATGTATTTTTGTTTCATGCATAACCACGGTGGTAAGTTATAATTTATCAACATAACCGACCATGTACTGTGACTACTGCTTTGAAAACCAAAAGGATTCACTCCATCTGTAGATAACGCAAGACGAAGGTTTCTCGACTCGTTTCCAAATTTAGGACACTCATGATCAATTCTCTTCCACTGAGGAGAGTCTGCCGGGTGACATAGTATCCCATCTTTAATTCTTGTATCTGCATGCCATGTTAATTGTTCTGCAGTCTCCTCACTTCCATATAGGTGTCTAAACCTTGGAATGATTGGAAAGTACCATACAACTTTAGTAGGACTGGATTCATATTTCTTGTATCTAGAGG
The DNA here is from genome assembly GCA_963277665.1 of Viscum album. Taxonomy (NCBI): domain Eukaryota; kingdom Viridiplantae; phylum Streptophyta; class Magnoliopsida; order Santalales; family Viscaceae; genus Viscum; species Viscum album. The sequence goes on from OY728153.1 coordinate 1,246,098,118, forward strand.
CACCACACTTTGGGCATTCTTTAAGTGATTTGTGGTCCTTGAGAAATAGTATACAGTCATTCGGGCAGGCGTGTATTCTTTCAGAGATCATACCCATAGATCGTAGCATTCGTTTGGCATCGTATGTTCGGATCGGGAGCTCATTGTCTTCTGGGAGCATGTCATTCAAGAGGGCAAGTAGTTTCGTAAAACTGTCGTCACTCCAACCGTTATCTGCTTTCAAATTATACAGCTTCTATACGGCTAACAATGCTGTATATTTAGTGCAACCAACATACAATGGAGTCTTTGCACAACTTTTTAACTTCTCAAACAATTTTGGGCAATCACGAAGTTCATCTTCGAAGGTCCTTGTCATTTTCTCAATACGATCTTCATCATCATTCACATCTGTAATCACATCCTCCATACGGTCATCTTCATTGTTAATGTTTGTAATCATATCAGATGATCCATAAAATGCAGTGTCACCCCAGTCACTACCTACATTCGTTGTTTCCCCGTTTTTATTCCAACATGTATAACTTTGATCTATTCCGTGACCGATCAAGTGTTCTTCCAACTCATCTGGACTAATTTGTTTTGAATAACAACAGCGTAAACACGGAAAAAGTATTTGAGAAGAGTCACATGCATGATCTATTGCAAACTTGATAAATTCTTTCACGCCTTCTTCATACTCTTTTGTCAACCGATTGGCATTCATCCATTGTTTATTTATATTCATCCTATTTAAAATCCATAGGATAAGTATATAGGTTAAAGGAGAAGGAATATGAGTATAATTTAGACAAAAAACAAGATACTTCAAGGAAATAAAGGAATAAATAAATACCAAAATAAAAAATATATTGGGAACCACTACAATCCCCAATCCTCACATCAATATGATACCACCGTGCGCCAGTTGAATCACCCATAAAACCTAATCTAGATAAATCAAAAATCAATAGAAACTAAATATAAAGAATAAAATGGTAAGGAAGATGGTGAAATCACTTGAGGCACCTCTCAAACCGCGGTGGAGGAGGAGGCAGCAGAGTAGGCAGAGGAGGATGAGGAGGAGGCGCCGGTGGAGGAGGAGGATGAGGCAACGGACTAGGAGGAGGAGGAGGAAGCGCCATAGGAGGAGGAGGAGGACGAGGCTGCTGTGGAGGAGAAGGAGGAGGAGGAGGAGGAGCAGAGGAGGAGGAGGAGGCGGAGGCAGCGGAGGAGGAGGAGGATGAGGCCGGTGGAGGGGAGGAGGAGCAGGCGCAGAGGAGGAGGCGACGGCCGCGGAGGAGGAGGAGGAAGCGGAGGCAGCGAAGGAGGAGGAGGACGCTATGGTGGAGGAGGAGGAGGCCGGGGTGGAGGAGGAGGCACCGGCATGACCGCGGCGTTACCGCAGCGTGACCTCATCGCGCGGAGGAGGAGGAGACGTGGAGGTACTGGCGGCACCGACGGAGGAGGAGGAGGCATCGGCGGAGGAGGAGGAGGCCGCGATGGAGGAGGAGGCACCGGAGGCACCGGCGGCAGCGCGGAGGCAGGGCGGAGGCAGGGCGGAGGCAGCGGAGGAGGAGGAGGATGAGGCCGGTGGAGGGGAGGAGGAGCAGAAGCAGAGGATGAGGAGGCGGCCGCAGAGGCACCGGCGTGACCGCGGCGTGACCGCGGCGTGACCGTAGAGGAGGAGGCGGCCACGGAGGCACCGGCAGCACCAGCGGAGGAGGAGGAGGCATCGGCGGAGGAGGAGGAGGCCGCGGTGGAGGAGGAGGCACCGACGACAGCGCAGAGGTAGGGCGGAGGCAGGGCGGAGGCAGCGGAGGCAGCGGAGGCAGCAGAGGAGGAGGAGGATGAGGCCAGTGGAGGAGGAGGAGCAGAGGAGGAGGCGGCGGCCGCGGCGTATTAGGAGGAGGCAGCGGCCACTGAGGCATCGGCGTGACCGCAGCGTGACCGCGGCGTGACCGCGGCGTGACCGCGGCATGACCGCGGCGTGACCGCGGCGTGACCGTGGCGTGACCGCGGCGTGACCGCGGATTGACCGCAGCGCGCGGAGGAGGAGGAGACGTGGAGGCACTGGCGGCACCGGCAGAGGAGGAGGAGGCATCGACGGAGGAGGAGGAGGCCGCAGTGGAGGAGGAGGCACCAGAGGCACCGGTGGCAGCGCAGAGGCAGGGCGGAGGCAGGGTGGAGGCAGCGAAGGCAGCAGAGGAGGAGGAGGATGTGGCCGGTGGAGGGGAGGAGGAGCAGGAGCAGAGGAGGAGGCGGCGGCCGCGGCGGCGGAGGAGGAGGCAGCGGAGGAGGAGGCAGCGGAGGAGGAGGAGGAGGCCGCGGTGGAGGAGGAGGAGGCCGCGGTGGAGGAGGAGGCACCGACGGCAACGCAGAGGAAGGGCGGAGGCAGGGCGGAGGCAGCAGAGGTAGCGGAGGCAGCAGAGGCAGCAGAGGCAGTGGAGGAGGAGGAGGATGAGGTCGGTGGAGGAGGAGGAGGAAGAGCAGGAGCAGAGGAGGAGGAGGCGGCCGCGGCGGAGGAGGAGGAGGCGGCGGCCGCGACGGCCGCGGAGGCACCGGCGTGACCGCGGCGTGACCGCGGTGTGACCGCGGCTTGACCGCGGCGTGACGGCGGAGGAGGAGGAGGCCGCGGAGGCACCAACAGTGGAGGGGGAGGCCGCGGAGGCACTGGCGGCATCGGCGGAGGAGGAGGAGGCATCGGCGGAGGCAGCAGAGGAGTAGGAGGATGTGGCCGGTGGAGGAGGAGGAGGAGGAGCAGGAGCAGAGGAGGAGGCGGCGGAGTTTTACTACTCGCTTATTATATTTTTAAGAATGCATGAATAATGTTTTATTTTATAGGTAATGGTACTGGATATGATAGTGTTGGATGGGAAAAGAGAAAACGGGAGAATGCTATGTTTTATGGACAGTGAAATAAAATGGTATTGAAAAAGATCGCACCTTTTAGGATGAGGAAGATACGGTATTTGGACCCCCCATTATACGCCCACCTACATGTTCACCCACTAAACATCTCCCCCACCTAAACACCCCCACCTAAACACCCCCCACCCACTACACCCGCAGTACCTGCACCCCCCACTTCAAATAAAATTGATTCACACAAATCATGATAGTTGAAATATAGAACAAAAACAAAAAACAAAGCAAATTACAGGCATAGCATACCTCACAATGGAGGAGGAGGAGGCCGCAGAGGAGGAGGAGGCCGCGGAGGCACCGACGGAGGAGGAGGAGGCCGCGGTGGAGGAGGAGGCCACGGTGGAGGAGGAGGCACCGGCGGAGGAGGAGGAGGCACCGACGAAGGAGGAGGAGGCCGCAGTGGAGGAGGAGGCACCGGCGGCAGCGGCGCGAAGGTAGGGCCGAGGCAGGGCGGAGGCAGCGGAGGCACCGAAGGAGGAGGAGCAGAAGCAGAGGAGGAGGCGGCGGCCACGGTGGAGGAGAAGGAGGCGGCGGCAGCGGCGCAGACGAGGGCTTCTGCGAGAGCTTGATTGTGTGCGGGGAGGAGGAAGAGGACCCGCAGGTTTTTAATAAATCCACGAGACCCTTTATCAGCGCTAGTAAAAAGCACTGATAAAGGGTGTATTTATCAACGCTAAAATGAAAAACGCTGATAAATACAGCCTTTATCAGCGCTACAAAAGCACTGATAAAGTGGACCTTTATCAGCGCTTTTGTCAGCACTGATAAAGGGGTACCCTTTATCAGCACTTTTCTAGCGCTGATACAGTGGAAGGCCTTTATCAGCACTAAAAAAGCACTGATAATGGTCCGGCCCTTTATCAGCGCTAAAAAAGCGCTGATAAAGGCAGGCACATGCCTTGCCCAGTTTTGTGGTAGTGATAGTTCATTGAATTTCATCCATTAATTTCATTTAGACCATCTTAATTCATTTAAGGAAAAAGGAAACCATCATGAATATTCCATCACATATAAAACCAAATCATTTAATTCATTCCACATGGGATTTCAATTTACTAAGTTCAAGGTGTCATTTGGAATAGTTCCATATTGCTTATATGGAAGCTTCCTACATGGGAAATTCCAAGTATAGATTTGGAGAAACTCCTAGAAGGTTCCTTGGGTTCCATTAATCATTCAAATAATAAGATAAATACCAATTTAAAACTAATGTAAACACATATAAGGTGATCTGGGAATAAAAACATTTATCCATGAGGGGTAATTTAGTTTTTCACACCTAAGGGGTGTCCATAAATGAGATCAATCACCGCCAATTCACTAAAAAAGAATCAATAATCATGTATCATGGTTCAAGAATCAATAATTATATATCCTGGTAAGCCACTAGTATGATCCGTTTAAAAACTTCAAAGGATCCAATAAAGCTAGGTGAGAGCTTACCTTGCCTCTGAATATGTCTATAACCCAACCTGGGTGAGACTCGAAAAAAAATTGCTCTCCAATCCTGAACTCAAGAGGTCATCGGTGTTTGTTGGTATACGAATGATATTTGGATTAGCTGTCAACATGTGCTTTCTAATCAGCTAGATGAACTTTGTTATCTCTTAAAAGAGACACAGTCTAAGAATAGATGCCTCCCCTGCCTCTATCCATCATAGAGGTGAGAAACAATGCCTTCCAAATAAGGATTCATAAGTATCCATCTCAATGGTATCCTCAAAGATATTATTATAAGAGAAATCAATGATGTAAGTGTGTTTCTATTAGGAACTCCCCATAGTGAATGACACATGCACAGAGTATTCCCTCTATCACCTGAATCAAACACTCCATCTGTCCACCAGTCTATGGGTGGTAGGCTATGCTCAAAAGTACCAATGTATCGAAGGCCTTCTACAACCCCTATCATAACCGTGACATCACATGAGAATATCTAGCATAAATGATAGAATGGGAAGATCCATGAATATTTAAAACTTCCCTAACATACATTCTTTCTGGATTGCCTTATGAAACGGTGTCTCATATAGGTAAGAATTGTGCTTCCTTCTTGAAGAGATAAAAGACAACCCATAGTACATCATCTCCAGGAGGTGATCTATATAGACCAGTCACGAATTCCATGAAAACATTATCCCATTTCCATTTAAGAATGGGAAATGACTATAAATTCCTACCATACACTGATGTTCCACATTCACCTACAGACAGGTGGAACACCAAGAGATGAATCTAGAAATCTCACGTTTCATACTAGGACACTAAAATTGGTGTCATAAATCTCGATACATTTTGGTGACACTGGGGTGAACCACCCAAGATGAGGCATGAAATTCATGTATTAGCTCTTCTTTGATTTCTTCTGGGACCCATACATGCTCATGGAATAGTAGAGTATCGTCCCTATCTATGGATCAAACTGAAGACATATCATCATATGAAATGATTTAACTTAGGGTGAGGCCTTCATGATCAGATAGTTGCCTTACTCGTACCCATTACAAGAGATTAGAGATCACCCCTAAGGCTAAGAGGATATTATGAAAGTGGTCTTATTGAACCTCAATGTGAATCTCTAATAGAAAGGACATGAGATTCCATTCACAACTAGACTCTTTAACAACCTATGTATGATTCCTATAGCTCAGAACATTTGCCACAACATTGATTTTTCTAGGTGTGTAGGCAAGATCAAAATCAAGCGACTATAGGTTCCAAAACCACCTGTGTCACCTAAGATTTAGATCCCTCTACATTAATATGTACTTGATGCTTTTGTGATCAGTTAATACTATAAAATTATCTCCATGTAGCTAGTGTCTCTGAAATCATAGAACATGAACTACAACAGCTAGATCAATGTCATGCATTGGGTAATTCCTCTCATGATTCCTCAACCAACGAGACCCATATGTGATGACACACTCATCCTATATATGAACATATCTAAGACCAATACACGATGCATCAATGTATAGAGTATAGTTACTACCTAGATTTGGAAAAAATAGCATTGACACTAAAGTTAAATGTCCCTTAAACTCCTAAAAGGATTCTTCACATATTTTAACCATATGAATTTTGAACATTTATTTTTCAATCCCGTTAGTGATGATAAAATATATAAGGAATCACAGATGAAGCATATGTAATATCACACTAGCCCTAAGAAAATCTGAATATTTAATATGTTCTTGTGATGCAACCAAGAAACTACAACTCTAACTTTATTTGGTTCTTTTGAAACTCCTCACTCCGAGATAACGTGATCCAAGAAGTCAACATTGTCACCAAAAAGTAGAATTTATAGATATTAGTATATAGATGATGCTCTCTCAGTGTATTCATCATGATCTTAGGATGATTGGCATTGTCTTGTCTAGAGAATTAATAATCTAAGTTATTATAAAAAATAAAACCAGGAATGAATCCAGATATGGGTAGAAAACCGGATTCATAAGATCCATAAAAACTGCAAGTTCATTCATTTTTCCAAAAGGCATGACAAGGTACTCATAAAGACTATAACTTCTCTGAAAAATTGTTTGATGTATGTTTGAGGATTTGAAATGAACCTAGTGATATCCTGACCTCAAATATATCTTTGAAAACACTCTCACTCCTAATAGATGATCAAAGAGATCTCCTATTCTATATAGTGGATACAGATTTTTCTACTATGAACTGGTTCAAATGATGTTAATCCACATAGAAATTAGTGTACCATCTACCTTTTTGTAAAAAAGGACCCGTTAAACCCAATGAGAAGTGATGAGGTGTATTAAAACTTCATGCTCCGGATCCTACAATTTCATCTTGATCCCTAGAATATCCATAAGTCCCATCATATAAGGAGTAATGATATTTTATGATTCTCTTGGCACAAGATCAATAGTAAAATCACCCTATCCCATTAGAGGTATACTAGGGATGCTTTTCAGAAAGACATCCAAAAAACGATCCACTATAGGAGGAAAAATAGTGCTTCATAACCCCTATTCATCTAGAAAATGAGTGGAGATATGATCTGTAACAGTTCCCATCCCCTACTACTCGGGCCCAACTCTAGTCACACTAATATCCCACTCTCCATTATGCATGTGCCTAATTCCCTCTAGTGATTTAAATGTCACCCTATAAAGATAACAATCAATATGGTCTTGATAGGCTACTAACTAGTGAAACTTGATGATTACGACAAATCCCATCATGTCAAGGATGAAAAAATTCCACATGAAAATATACCCTCTTATATCAAGAGGAAAATCCTTAAAATTCCAAATCCTGTTTGATCAGATAACTAATGGGGTTTCTTGAATTAAAACACCATATAAGTGTTTGATATAAATTCCTATAATCTCAGTGATTTCCTCATATATAAATGATTGAGGTGAACCTATGTCAAATAAATTAGACACTAAAGTGGAGGCTACTTGAATAGGACCTCATACAGTAGAAGGTTTGGATCTCTGCTCCTATTAAATATGTTGGAATGCATTTGACTAGCCTGAACTGAGGCCATGAGTCACTGCCTGACTACCCTAAGCATGCACGCTCTACTAGCGCTAAGTATCATGAGTTAGACCGCCTCTACCTTGAATTCCACCTCAGCCTAAATGGAAAGTGGTATTCCATCTGACTTCTTATCATGATATTACTAACCCTACTCCTGATCATAGAGTGGGTGTAGATCCCTAATCAAAAGGTGATGAAGGAAATGTTTTTTTAGAAACACTGAATATAGCCTATCCTGATGAAACCTCTACATTCCACTAGATATCATAATCATTGAGTATCCATGAGTCCTGGATCCCCTCACTTTTGAAATATCAAAAAACAATTTGGATGAGGATCCTAACTGTTTTTACCTCCATGAGAAGACTCAAAACATCTGTTCCACCTAGAAGAAGAACCACTGGTAGATATAGGTGATGAACTTCCCTGACTCACATCATCAGATTTCCTCAAGATTCATTTTGTATTACATTTTTGGTTTATTTTTTATGATATGGTTTACAATCGAAAGAAATTGAGCTATGATCAGATGAAATACACCAACCTATCCTCGAATCACATGGAAGTCACATGGTTATCACCCAATAAATAAAGAACGAACCATTACGTCTCTGTGAAATAGGAAGAGTCTCAATGATAGACATGATACTCTGCTACATGTTCATGAATTATCTATCTTGATCATCCCTAAAAGTATGGGGAAAGAAATAATCATAGATGTTTTTCTAGAAATCCACCCTGACCATATCCCTATATTGATCTTCCTGGGTGATTATGTCCCACCACTGCTTGGTAGAATCATGTAGCATATATGCAGCTAGCTTAACCCTCTACTCTGGAGGTGTCCCAATATGCTCAAATATATATTGAATGGATTTGATCCATAACTAAGAAGCCTGAATTCTGCTATCCCCTGAGAAGGTTAGAGGATGATTCTGTTAGAATTCCCAATTCAACTCTTCCATTCTCAGAGAACGTCTAATAAAACCTTGCATATTCTAAAGCATTCAAATAAAACCATCTCATAACTAGAAATCATTTCCCATATCAGGTATATGAAGAGGTTCTGTAGGTGGAATTGTAGGAGGGATCCCTAGAGGCTCAAGGCCCACCACCTTAGGTGCATGATTGTCACTACCTTTAGGGCATACGACTGGAGGAAATCATGGCAACATAATTATACAATATAAAACACATGATTCAGAAGATATTTAAGAAAGTAAAAAGATTGTAGATAGGAAAATATCCTAGGTATAAAGACATATTATATAAATGATCACACCTCTGTTCCTGCTTCAGATTCCAGGTCTAGACAGTATAAGATACCATAACAGGACATTAGAACATAAGATATAACCCACTACCCAATACTAAGGCTGGTTTAATTTCTATGTATCTATGTTAGATATGTATATGATGGGTTTTCTTACTTTTAGAGTCATATTCAATTTAATTCTGTGCTTTTTAAATTATTAAATCACTTTAAAATGGTTGATTTAGATGGATTACCATTCCTATTCCATAAGGTCCCATATTCCTTATGAAACAAAATATAGAATACACTTAATCCACACCATAATGCATTTTATCCCATGTGACCAATGTTCATTGTATCAACATTCCATAACTAACTACTTAAGTTGTATACTTTATCCTATTCAGAAAAATACTGTTAAGTTAAAGAAGACACTTTAAGTATCAATTATATTTTCCAATCCCTGCACGATGTTTCAGCACAATTCAATACATATTCTAGGTGCTATCAATATGAAATAAGAAAATTCACACTGAATATAGACGTGACATGGAAAATTAATGGAATATTAATCCTGTTGTGCCTATGATGATGAATGTACTAATAAAAATACCTCATTTCACCAAGACTATGTAAAGAAATTTTATTTAAATAACATCAATAACAATAACACCATAACTCACGTGCATCATCCAATGGGGAAGTCATATCAACTATAAATGGCATAATCAATAAATGAAATTTCCCATCCAAGGTAATTTGGGTTTCCCCTATACTTAGGTAAGCTACGTCCATGTACAATGTCAATTCCAAATCACATTAAATACAAGTATCATGTCTAATAACCAAATAGTAATAAAAAGAAAAAATTTATCTATGATACCACTTTGTAAATACCAACCGGAGATCCAATTAACTTGTTCCACAAACCGGTGGGTCACATATCCCCATGTGCACCTCCCCATATTCCATATGTTGTCGAATAGAAGTGAGGGTGTAAATGTGGTACAATGGGGAAACTAAACCCTCCTATCATAGTGGCACAATTGATAAAATTATAATCATACAACAATGAAACCATATATAAAGAGACATAATAAATAAGAAGCAGAATAATGATAAACTGAATTACTAAATAATAACATTAAAACCTCTATGGAAGTGTCAATACATGGATATACGAAATGATGGTATATAAAAGGGGAACGAAGGATATGAATACAATCATGCGATAAAAAAAGTACACAAAGAACAAAAGTATTCTCAACTAGATTCTCGATCATATGCTCTGTCCATTTCACCTAAGAGATTACTATATGAAAAAGATATCAACAACCTATAACTAGGCCCTTTCTGTTGTCCGTATATGAAATTAGAGAATCTTATCAGATACCAAAGTCATCTTAAGTGGGGTGTGAGATAAAAATATCAGTAGGACACCACAAAAAATTTCTAGAAATAATATGAGTAGTGCTCATCACTAAACAGTGTATAGGTAATATCTGAATAGGAAAATAATACTGAAATAAATAACCAGCCTACTCATGTTTTTATAGGACATTGGTGGTTCTACAAGATTTATATCATAGCTGGAATGGATGTCTGATCAGTTACTATATATATATAGTAATAATATATATAGTTTAGTTATATATTTCACCCACCTATATGAACCAAGTAAATGCATATGTAAGTGGCCATATACATGGAATACTAGTTTCTGGATGGACTGGGGCATAACTTAGACAACCATAACCAGTTTAATGATCCTATAAGACCATGAAATAGGGTACATTTCCTGCATCCCAATAAGAGTGTGAGGCGTAATCCAAACAAATCGATATGGAGAGTGATCCTTCATGTCATCACTCAAATAAGGGAATATAGAACGTCTATCCCAACATCCTAATACTGTCAATTGTGGGAGACTTCATTCTCAACACTTGATGTAAGGGATCATGATACCGTAATTATCTACAGACCATTTACCACCATACCATTTCCTCTATCAATGCATCATTACATACATAATATAGGTATGATGCATTATCTCTCATACATCTCAATGGAAAAGCTCAATTTCATTAAAACATTACAATTCATATTAAGTATTTAGTAACATGAAATAGATGGTATGACTTTTTCACCCTTTATAGTTAATTAAATTTCATTTATTAATTTCATTTAAACCATTTTAATTCATTTAAGGAATAATTAAACCATCTTGAGAAGGCCATTAAATATAACACTAAGCCATTCAATTCATTTAATATCGGATTTAAATTTACTAAACTCAAGGGGTCATTTAGAAAGGTTCCATGGTCAATATGGAAATTTTATACATGGGAAATTACAAGTATAGATAGGGTCATGCACCTAGGAGGTGCTTTGGGTTCCATTAATCATTCAAATAATGAGGTAAATCCAATTTTAAAACTAATTTGAATACCTGTAAGGCGATCTAGTTATAAACACATTTAACCATGAGGGTAAATTTAGCTTGGAACACCCAAGGGGTGTCCATAAATGATAAAAAACACCTCTAATTCACAAAATAAGAATAAATAAGAATGTATCAATGTGGAAGGATCAATTTGATATAAATAACTAAAATAAAATGTGACGCCCATAAAATGATGGCATACAACACAATGGAATAACTACGAAGCATCAAAATTGATGGGGAAAATAACAACAACACCTACATCAAGGTCATAGAAGATTACTCACTCGATATTTTCCTCAGATTTGGAGTAGGATAAAAGAGATCTAAGAAATGGTTCAACACCTTAAAAATAGTGAAAAGGAGCTTACACCTCAATAACATGATGGATTCAAAGATAAACTTAAATAGGAAGGGAGATGATTTGAGATTTCACCTTAAGTAATCCAATGACTCTGAGGCATCTTAAATCATAAATCGGATTTGGGAGATACTTGGATTCCTTGGTTGATGGAGATTTTGAGATTATAGGAGGAAGGAGACCATTTTAGCCATTAGAGGAAAAAGATAGAAAAGGAAAAGGAGGTTATAAGTTTAATTAAGGAAAAAGGGTAATTTAACCTCAAAATATAAGGTCACACGGTTGGTCAAACCATGTGCCAACCATGTGTGAGTTACTTCTTGAAAGGGACACATTGCATGGTCAGGGACACAGTTTTTCTAACCATGCACAAGCTGTGTAGAACCTCTATATCCTAAACCTAAAGTATGTCATATAGGTGTTCACCTAGGGTCACATGGTTGTAGAAAAATCGTGTGGCCCCTAAAACCCCACTATCTACAACCACATGATTTATGGAAAACATGTAGGCTGGGATGCACGGTTTTTCATAACCATGGTCCCTAGTGTTTTCTACCTATTGTTTGGATCTAGGCTCTGAATGATCCCTAGACACACCCAAAACCACCTTGACTTGATTATAATTCAATTTGAAGTCCGTTTAATGAATCTAAATTGAAAAACAAATGATCCATACCTTTTTGAAAAGATGGGTCATCATAATTAGAATGTTTTTCACACCCCATGACTTTATCAACATGGAAGATAAGAGTAGGAAGTTATGATAATATCTTCTCATTATTTCTCATATTATAATTCCCAATAAAACTTGAGAAGTTTTTGGGTAGTGAGGAAAAAATGATATATGTGTGAATCTCATCATAGATCTTAAAACCCACGATGTCCAGGCACTCAATATAGCAAATCATCTTGACCCCATGTTCCCTATCCAGAAAAGAATCTCCAATCTTACATGCAAAAAGTGCAATGAATATCTCATATCTCTCTAATCTCACTATCGATTGATAGAGCTGCTGAAGGTGAGAAACTGTGTTATATTATTCAATATCATCATATTGATTTAAAATATCATTGTACAAGGTGAATACCATAAAACATTGGACATCCATTAGTCTATCCTCAAGATTCATATAGAGAGATTTCTCTTCCCCAATAGCCTCTTTGGAAAGAAACTCATGAATTGGGGTTTATAGCACATACATTTTCCTTTAATTTCATAGTATAACATACAAGTGACTGTAACATTCATGGAAATTCATGCTAGTGAGAAGGTTATAGTTCTCTACCATAGATCATAATGTTATTGTCAATGACGTTTGATTTTATATTCCATCAATTTTAGGGAAGATAATTAGTACTTATTTAGATTGAAAAATATGTTAATAAATTTAAAACATAAATAAATTCTTATTAATCTCCCACTATTTTTTGAAACCTAAAAGCCCACACTATCAGTTTTGAAATATATTTTCTCATAGATATTCTAGTGGAAGAGATCCATATTCTATTCTCAGAAACCAGAAATAGGAATCAAAATTTATTTTAAGGGTTTTAGATAGGTGTAACTTTCCAACTAAATTAATTTAAAGACCCCAACCCCATAAGCCTAGAGTTGGTGGTTAATTTTTTACATTTTCATAATAAACAAGTAATCAAATCCCAAAGGACCATATATTTTATTTGTTTTAGAAAACTATATACATACATTATTTGCAATGACCCAAAGTTTTATCAATGGAATTCTCTTCTTATAATTATTTCTTGTCATATAATCATAATAGGAATCCCAATGAAATATCATGACACTAACTACCATGTGACCATTAAAAATAATTTTTCTACTTTTATGTTTTGAATTTTTAAAATCTAACAAACATGGTTGCTGTCAGTAATATTTATGTAGTCTAATAAAACAAACTTAATTTATTTTGTGAATAGTAACATACCCTTATGAATAGTCACCTACCCTTATTGATAGTAGTATGAACATTAATAATATTAAATCTTTCAAAATAAAAGTAACCTTTCCCTTGAATGATTAAATAAAATTTAGGCATCTTATAAGTGACAATTTGACCATAGTAAAAATATTGAAATATTTTTTAATCAGAAATAATAAATTATAAGTAATTAATTTAAAATAAAATTTATTTTCTTAAAATGTGTTCATAAATTAAATAGTTTATGTCTTATGGTTTTAATATAATTTTAGAATACCATATGTAATTTTTGAAAGCATTATGAAATCATTTTTAATTTTAAAATTGTATTTTCATGTAAATTATAATTTTAATGAAAAACTAAATTAATCATATTTAAGAAGTTATTTTGGAAAAATTGACTTTTTTTTGGATTCTACACGTTAAAAAATGGATAGGGTGAATTTTCGGGATTTTTCTGAAATACTTGAATTTTTGGTGAATAGTAAAATACATGAATTTTCCGTATAAATACATTATAATTTAAATCCACTATTCATGACATCACAAGTGATTTAAGCAACAAAATATCGCACTCACATGCCTTATTTAATATTCTTGGTCATGAAATCATCACTATTTCTTATCTTGGTGTAAATTAATAAACTAATGATTAAAATATTAAGAAAAACACCTCTCACCTCTACTATAAAGACCACCCATCACAACCTCATTACTTTACACCTCTCAAGCTTCAATCCTTTCCTAAAATCTACCCAAAGATATTACCTAGCCCATCCCCCATGGCCAGGAGCTCTTGGACTCATCAAAATACCACGCCTAGGTTTCTTAAGGAGGATATTAAGAGGAGGATCAAGAGGTAATTCCTCTCTCTCTTTTCTTTCAATTTCCATTCAAATGTCATTTCTTTTATTCTATTATACTAAACTTATCTTATACCAATTTCATGATAAATCTTTAATGATTTATGTAATGGTAATATATCATGTTAATGCAATATTATTCATTATACTCCTCCCTCCCACTCTTTGTAAAAAAAATGGAATCTTTGCCTGTGATGTGTTAATTTACCTACATCATGGGCGATACAATTCCATTTTCCATCAAATCATACAAGAATATAAATAAAACTTATAAAATGGTTTACAAATGATTTTAATGTGTATATTTTATCACCTTTTATGTTCTATAACTAACTTATTTACATGACACTAGGTGATAAAATAAAACAAGTTCGTTGTGATAAAAAACCACCCTAAATAACAAAAAATGATCATCATTGAATTTTATCTAATGATTCTTCCTCATGGTACATAAAAAAATTCATTATAATATCATTGATAACTTTTTAATTTCACGAATTTTATATGTTAACAAATCTAGTTGTTCGACCACATTTCAAATGAACATCTGTTCATGAATACAAGTGAAACATTCATAAAAGCTAAGGAAATTAACACTCCCGAACAATAAATTTAAGCATTATAACTCATCCAAAAGATCATAAAAGAACATGATGAAACCATAAAAAACCATATTCATGTATTAAAGGTTCTAGAATTTCTAATTAATTAATATAAAGTCATTATACAGAAAATTAAAGTGAATAAAGCTTTCCGATACTGGGTAAGGGGAAATTCTCGAACCCAACATTCTTTCTTAGGGTTCTCCATCTTTCACTCCATGTTTGGTATGATTTCTCCATAATAATTATATTTTAAATATTTTTTTACCTTTTCTGGGATATACATTTTCTCTTATTTATTTTATGAAAAACCCAATGTTTTCCAAAATAACTCTTCTTTCAAATAAACAGACCCTTTTTTACTTCTTGAATATCGTTTCACTCTTCACTCATGGTAAATGGATCTATGTCAAGAATTATATTACCTCTTAATTTTGTAGGATAAATGTTTATGAAAGTATTATTTATTATGTGAAACCCATTTGTTTACATGGGTTATGTTTTGTTCAAGTTTTACTTATTTTTAATGTGTCAAGCATGATAATGTAAATATTATGATGTGACGGGTGCACCTAGAATTATATAGCGCAATATGAATGTCTGAATGTGACAGGTACACCAGGAATTATAAAACTCTCTAATCCATTGGGTAAATTGATGAATCACATGAGTAAAATAAAAATTATGTGTGAACATGATGCTATCATTGTTCACAGCTATGTGTGGTAGAAAACCACTAAGACACGATGTTTCATTTTTTGTGCATTACCACATTTCAAGTCATTTATTAATGCTTCCTATCATGTAAATTATTCTTTTCCTATGTTGTGATTGTGCTCACCCATTGTTATATTGTTTATATCTATCCTCTTACCAGGATATTAGCTCACTCTTTTTTGATGAATATCCTCAGGTGATATATGTGTACTAAGGAATTTTCGAAGGATAATAAGAAGCTAGTGAAGAATGAATTAAATAAATGTTTATATATTATGTTGTAAAATAAATGAATGGTCCTAGTTTATCCAAGATAGTAAACCTTTGGATCCTCTTGGTGTAATGTTTTATGTTGTTTATCATCAAAATGATGTAAAATTAATGTAAGAAAAGTCTGGGTCACTATAGTTGGTATCAGAGGAAAGGTTTAGTTAATTTAGGAATTAGGATTAGTGATCCCTAAGGAAAACCTATAGTATTAGGCTAAGTACAAATATTCACACAAGAAGATTTACATAGGGATCCCATAATATGTTCTTTTAGTGTAAATTGCACAAATGAGTAAGTTATTTATTCATGACTTGATGAATTATGTTTTTTATAATCTTTTCTATTTTAGAAAATAGTGGTAACCATGAGAAAATATTACAAAAACCCATGCGAGGGACAATGCAGTGATTGCCCAAATGATATCCCCAATTCTTTGGGAGGTTGAGTTCAAAACGTCATTGCGATTCTTACCCAACTATATCGGGTTATGAACAATAACCAGAATAATGGGGAACATCCTCCTTCACCTAAGAGGGAGAAATTGGATATCAAGTGTTTTATACAGAAAAGACCACCAAATTTTAGTGGATCTTCCAATCCACTATTTACAGAACAATGGGTCAACTCGATGGAGAAGATATTTTCTATACTTCACTCTTCTGAGATGGAGAAGGCGACAATAACTATTTATCATATAGAGGGAGATGCCAATCAATGGTGGTATTTGATTAATAACACCAAGCCCATAGATGAAATTGAATATATGGAATTGGAAGACTTTAAGATCACGTTTCTTAACAATTATTTCCCACTAACTCTTTATATAAATATGGAGAGAGAATTTATAGAGTTCAATCAAAGGGAAGAAGAATATTTTGGGACCTACAAAAAAAAATTCACAAGGCTTACATGGGATAATTCAAATTTTTTTATCAATAATGATAAAAAAAATTGATAGATTCTTTAGTGGGTTAAAACCACACTTTCGAAAGGATCTTTAAATTCAAGACTCTGGGAGTTATGAAGAATTTGTTCGGTGTAGCCTCAAAATAGAGATGGAGTTTGGAGAGAGGACCCATTTGTATTGTGATAAGAAAAAAAGATGGAGTTTCAAGCTGGGGGATCTAATGATAAAGGTGGGAAGAAAACTCAATGAACCAAATTCCAAAAAAAGGAAAGTTTCATCATGGAAAATACCTCAAAGGGATGAGGAAATGATTCATGTGTGTGAAAGAAGGACACCTTGCTCAAGAGTGTCTAAAAGACATGAGAAGGAATGAGAATGTAGTGGAATCAAAGGGAGCACCACCTATGGTTAAATTCTACAACTATAGAGAGAAAGGGCACTATGCAAGCCAGTGCATTAAACCTCAAGTCCTCAAGGGTAATCCACATCAGCAACCACCACAGACAAAAAATCAAGGGAAGGATTATGCCATAACTATCACAGAATTGGAGCAAGATAATGTAGTCATACAAGGCACACTTTCTATTCAGTCAAGAATGGAAAAAGTCTTATTTGATTCTAGTTGTATGCATTCCATTATATCTTTCATGTTTTCTAGAACTATGGAATCAAAGCCCCAAAACCTTGAAGTGGATATATCTATAAAAACACCAAGTGGTGCAATCATTTCAACCCAAGTATTTGAATATTATCCTGTTAGAATATGGGGGAATATTCTTCCAACGAATCTCAGAATACTTCCCTTAGTGGAATTCAAAGCTATAATGGGAATGGATTGGATCTCATTATATAGAACACATATTAACCATCAAGAAAAGGAAATATCTTTTCATATTATGAACCATACCATAATCCTCTACAAATTCATTGAAGATCATGAATCTCATTTGAAAAATATTTCAACGGTGTGGGTGTTGATTCCCTATGAAGAAATATACCTCGCCCAAATGGTTGAGTTAATGGAAAGTGCCAATCTTGCGGGAATTCCCATCATGAGGGAATGCAATGATGTATTTCCTGAAGAGTTACCCAAAATTCCCCTATATTTTGAGGTAGAGTTCTCAATAGAACTCATACTCGGAGCTAATCCTATTTCAATGTGTCCCTATAGGATGGTTCTTATCTAACTGGAGGAGTTAAAGAAGAAGCTACATGATAATTAGGAAAAAGGGTTCATATTCCCTAGTGTATCACCTTGGGGTGCGCCAATACTCTTTGTGAAGAAGAAGGATGGATCAATGCAGCTGTGTATCGATTACCAAGAACTTAACAAGATCACTATAAAGAAAAAGCATCCTCTTCCATGGATAGATGACTTGTTTGATCAGTTAATAGGAGATCAATACTTCTCAAAGGGGGATATTAGTTCTGGATATCATTAACTAAAGGTGAAGAAGGAAGACATTAAGAAGACTGCCTTCCGTACAAGGTATGGGCACTGTGGGATTCTAGTGATCCCTTCATAATTACTAATTCCCATGAAATATTTGTGTATTTTATGAATAGAGACTTTAGATATTACCTAGATAAATTTTTGGTAGTGTTTATCAAGGATATTTTCATATATTATAAGATCAAGGAGGAACATGAATAACATATAAGACTTGTGTTAGTGATATTGAGAAAGTAGAAGTTGTACGCCAAGTTTAGAAAGTGTGACTTTGTGATGAATCAAGTCACATTTTTGGGATATGTGATCACAAGTGAGGGAATTTATGTGGACCCTTAAAAAACAAAGGTGATTGAGGAATGACCCAGACCCTCTAGTGTCACATAAATCTTTAGTTTTATTAGATTAGCTGGGTAATATAGACGTTTTGTGATAAATTTCTCATGATTGTCAAGCCTGCTAACCAAGTTAACAAGAAAAGGGGTAAAGTATGTCTAGATGAAATAATATGAGGGAAGCTTCAAGGAGATAATGATAAGGCTAATCATTGCACCTGTACTCAAATTACCAATGTGTGGGGAATATTTTGTGATATATATTGATTCTTCAAAGAAAGTCTTGGGTTGTGTACTCATTAAAATTGATAACGTGATAGCCTACACCTCACGACTGTTGAAGATCCATGAGAAACGTAACACCACAAAATTCCATGGTACGCTTCTCTTTGAATAATATAATAGCATGTGTTGTACGCAACTTCGAGTTCTAACACACCACAACCAATCAAACTAACTGTTATGAATAGTAATACCCACTTTTTGAAATTTTATAAATTTTACCTTTCAAAATGGACTTAATTTTTGGATTCAGAGTATCGAAATTATCTTAAGGTAAATTTTTGGAATTTTTCTGAAAACATTCAATTTTTGATGAATAGTGAAAACACTGAGTTACAGCTTAAAACTGAATTTTTATTTAAATAATTATTTATTTTATTCAAATTTAATTTATGTCAAAATAGATAAATAATACCTATATAATTTCAATATAATTCATTGGAGTCAATTTATAATAATTTTAGATATATAAAACTTTTATTGAACGTTTTACCATCTTTTACCCACATACTAGGAGCTTTTGAAAATTTACATAAAACATAAATTTACCACTTTTGTGAGTTGAATTTAAAAAATCCGAGAGACACAGTTGATATCAGTAAGTAAACTGTGGTTCAATAAGAAGAAAATAATTTTTTTGTGAATATTAAATTTTTACTTTTATTTACCACTGTTAAAAGTAAATAGGGTAATTAAGGGTAAAAATGATATTATTATTACCCTAACACATGTACTAATTCTATTGGATAAGTGTAATTCGACAAAAAATAACCTTATAAATAAAATATGATCCTTTAGGTCCACTTGGATTAGATGGAGACATTTATTATTATTTAATTCAAAGAAGAGTTGAAAGTGTTAAATTCAAAGTTTTATAACTAAAAATTTTTTAATATGTGGTTACACATAAGATAAATTAGACTATAAATATTAATTAGAAATATAAAAGGATTTCCTAAGTAATGGTTTTTTATTTATATTTTTTAGACATTAAATAACTTAATTTATTTATGACACAATGATGATGCTGTAATTACCTAATTAATGAAATATTAAAATATTTGATATTATAAATATCTGAATAGATGTAATTTGAGACTTTTTATGAATTTAACTAATTTTATAGGTTAGTATGACATTATAGGGTTGGTTAGATGAATTTTTTCTAAGTAATTATTTTTTTATGAATTTATAAAAATCAAAATACCAAATAGTTTCAAAATTGACGTAAAAGCGTTTTTAAAAACAATATTATATTAATAATTGATATTCTATTACTAAAAATCTATGGTTTGGCCAAAACACTTATATAATGATAGGTGTATAATTAATTAACCACTTGGGGTTATCTTGGATATATATAGTAAGTTTATTAACCATAAAATATAAAAATGAAAAGAGATATGGTAAATGTCAAACTATTTAACGAAGAGTTAAATATAAAAGATAAGGTTAATATAGTGACCCAAACCTGCCTAAAACCTATTTTTGAGTGGTTTTTGAACCATACCCACCTTAGATTTTGAATAATTTATTTTGGATCTATTAGAAACCGAAAATTAATTTATTATAAAATAATATTTCTAGCTTTTCCTAAGGTGCCCCTCACCCCTCTTATAAAAGGGAACTCCACCTTCTATCTAATTAACACCTTAAAATCCATTTATCTTGGACATAATCTACCCAAATACCATATCAACTGTCCTATATTAATCCTAAAGGCCTTAATTTATTCATAAATCTAACCTAAGGAGCCCTTTTGATCAAATCAAAAGGAAGAACCCGAAGAAGAGGTAAAGATTTCATCTTCTATTTCAAGATCCTATCTTCTGTCACTTCCCGTTTCATTGTTATTTCTATTATAAAATAATAATTCCAATATATTCTATATAATTTGATGTTATTATAAATATGGTACAACCATATTCATTATTCTATCCATCCTTTGAATGACATGTCACCATACATGCGTACATATGGCTTACCGTCTCCACGAAGTGGTGTAATTGTTATTCAATACATTATTATTTCAATGGGTATAATAATGATGTGTAATTTATGTAAATAATAAATATAAAATTATAATGATTATGTATATATGATATACCATCCAATTATATATTATTTTAATATCAAAAGAATGATATTCTCACTCATGCGTACGTACGAATTACCGTCTCCACGAACGTGATGAGATTCATTCCCCATTGTAATCCATTCAAGACTAATTTAATTAGATGGTTAAAAAAATGTTTAAATCTTAATATCATTCTGAATATTAATAAGATACATGATATCCATAATAAACATTACTTACGTAACAAAGCATATAAAGGAAAACAAATCAGTAAACACCCGAAATGACGATAATACTAAGATATTATTAACAAAGCAATGTTAAAAGATCATATTTGATATCATAATAATGTATATGATTCTAGTATAATTTAATAAGAATTATTTCACCATTATACAGAAGGTTAACCAACCCTAAACGAAGGAAAATTACAAGGTAAGGGTTAATTTCACAATTTCTTCATTATCCGTGGTTGTTTATATGTAATTATCTACTGGGACCTCTTTATCATCAACATCCATGTTTTTTTAAAAAATGTATTTCAAAACATTCTTAATATTTTATAGACTATGGGTTAAAGTCATTTATACACTTTCTTTACTTTTATAAGATGTTTATAAAGGAATATTTCCATCATTTTCCAAACAAGGTACTTTATGACAATTTCGACAAAATTAATGTAAGAATGTTTTTTATCTTATACGGCGGGTTTGGCTATATTCCACAGTTACAAAAACATCAAAGATCCCATTAAAAGATTATAAGAATATTTTCAAATATAAATGTTTTATTTTATAATTATGTGACTTTTAAATTATTACAAAATAGAAAGAGATATTTCTCTAAAAAGGTTTTGATTTCATCTATGTTAATATCCTTCAATGGATTTTAAGTTTGTTTGAAGTTGATTTATTATGATACAAAACTTCCTTATTGTATTGAAGGTTTTGTGATATGTTTGAATGTGGATGTGTTAATTCATAACATTCATGGTTTATGAATAAAGTATTGAAATTTTGTATGAAAGTTTTAATACAAATGTTTATGTTATGTTTAAATATTTTCATACGAGGAATGACTTAATAAGTGAAAGGTGGAACACACTATAACTCCTCGATGAATAGGTAGGTCTCATGAGACAAACGATTGTCTTGGCACAAGGCCTTGAAAAAATATTTTTTATAGGTTTGGCACAAGGCCTTGACTATGTGGTTATAAAAGTATGGCATTATGCATTCCATCATTATTAATGTGGCTATTGATATTGAAAGTGATTGTTCTACTAGTAGAATATCCATGAGAATTAGTAAATGGAGTTATATGATTTTATCTTTTCCATATTATGCTGAAGTTCAAGTTTAAAAAGTATTTTGTTTTATTCTTATACATTTCCCTAAATATATATTCTTATTTATTAAAGTTTCCACTATATTGTTATCATTACTGAGCATTTGAGCTCACCCCTTTGAATGTTTTATTTTTCCCAGGATGCGAGAAAGTATATTATGATTGACCTGTAGGGATAGTCTATGGTATCTCAGTATTTTCTATGGAAGCAATGACGTTGTAGTTTTCCATTTTACGATGTAATGTAAACCTTATGAATGTATCTATTACTTCCAAGGCTACTAAACTAATCGGTCTTTTGAGACTTGATCTTTTGTGATCATTCCAATGATACGTAATAATGCAAAAACTCTGGGCTTCTGGGGTCGGGGAATTATAGTTGGTACCAGAGAAAGTTTAGTAAAAACCTTTGAAACTAGATTTAGATAAACTCTGATTAGATAACATAGCCCTAAGTTAGACTTTGAGGATTAATATAGAAGAACTTCCTTGAATTTTGGTATTGTAGAGATTTTGTAAGTTTTCCTAGCAATAAATCCCTGTCTGGATATGATCAGGTAATGGAGGCTCTTGAACAAATGTACCTAGGGGTAAAACCCGAAAACACCGCTTTGAGCTAGACTCATACGAGAACTGGTGCACGACAACGGGCCTTGCTGCACTCTTGGTTACTACACTCCTGGGGGATATTCTGAGGATAATTCTAATTTTGTTTACAAACCATTATTAAGGGTTTATGAGTATAAAATTCCTCAAGGAAAACATTTTTTTTATGATTATGGATTATATCTATAAGCTGTTCAATTTATGTTTAGTATTTAAAAAGTTTGGAATTATATATTTCGATTCATAAACTAATATAGTTTATGCCATTGTTTAGAAATGGATCCAAGTGGAAGAAATGGAAACTGTATCAATGCACACACTCTATTTAGGGATTTCCCTCCTGTTCAAGATAATTATAGTGGAGCTGGTGAAACAACTGGTGTTGATTAGCATATCAGTATATTGGGACAACTCACTCAGGTTATGAATAATAACCTTACCCATATGGAGAACCCTGATCCGCAGCGTGGAGGATCAATGTCAAATCACTTTATAAGGAAACAACCACCAACACTCAATATGATTACAAATCCATTAGTAGATAAGAAATGGATAAATTCCATAGATAAAATATTCCATGCCTTTGAGAGTAATGAAAGGGAAAAAGTTGTCATGGTAGTTTACCACCTCACTAGAGACGCTGATCAATGGTGGTCATTGATTCAAAACACAAAGGAAGATGATGAAGTATCAAATATGGAATGGATGGAGTTTAAAGAAATTTTCCTAGAAAAAAACTTTCCTCGTGACCATTGAGCAGATATGGAAAGACAATTTCAGAGTCTTAGTCAAAAGGATGATTAGAATGTTGCAAAGTATGAGGATAACTTTACAAGGTTAGCAAGGAATGCTATATATTATATATGTAACCCAAGAAGTATGATTGATCATTTCTTTGATGGTTTAAAACATTTGTCCATCAAGCATCAGTCTCACAATCCTTCTCATCGTATGAAGATATTGTATTATGTGCTATCAGGAAAGAAAAATAATTCTATAAGTCTTACGAATTTAAAGCAAAGCAAGAGAAGAAGAGATCTACTGAACACTCTGGAAATGGAAATAAGGGGAATAAGGGAAAATTTGAATATCCATCCTATAGTAAATATGGGAAGAAACACCCTGGTACTTGCCTGAAAGGGAATGAGAGTCTGTTACAAGTGTGGTGAAAAAGGACACCAAGATCGTGATAGTAAGGGGAAGAAAGAGGTTATCGATGTTGAATGCTACAATTTTAGAGAAAAGGGGAATTATGTGAATGAATTTCCTAAGAATCAGGGGAACTTACCTCAGAAAAAACCAAGGGATCAAGTCCAAGTTTATGTTATCACTACTATTGATGTTGAAGCTCCGAAAGACGTAGTGGTAGGTAATTTAATGGTTTCCTCAAGTTTAGAAAATGCTTTATTTGATTATGGATCATCCCATTATTTCACATCTTCCATGTTTTCTAAGAAAATTAGATATTTACAATTTTATTTAACAAGGGATTTATCAGTCAAAACTCCTAAGGGATGTATCATTGCAACAAAGTTTTGTGAATCAGTCCCCATTTGGGCATATAAATGTTATTTATCTGCTGATCTCATCGTTATAACCATGATTAAATTTGATATAATTATTGGTATGGATTGGATTTCAGACCATGATGAAAAAATTTATTGTAAAAAGAAGGAGGTTACAATTTTTGATAAGGATGATAAAGAGCACCTTATCTTTAGAGAAGAATTTTCACCACATGATTGTTATCTAGATCCACCCCCAGTAGCTCTATTAAATTCAATTATTTGGTAGGAAGAGAATGAAATAACTATGGGTGAGGAAAAGAATGTTCAAATAGAGGATGTACCTATTGTGAAAGAATATGTTGATGTGTTTCTAGATGATTTACCTGGACATCCTCCAGAACAAGAAATTGAGTTTTCCATTGATTTAATTCCTGGATCAAGGCCCATATCGAAGACCTCTTATAGAATGGCCACTATGGAATTCGTGGGACTAAATAAAAAAATAGAATAATTGAGTAATAAAGGATTTATTCTCCCTAGTGTTTCTCCATGGGGAGCCCCTGTTCTTTTTGTTAAGAAGATAGATGGATCTATGAGGTTGTGCATTGACTACAGGGAGATTAATTATATAAAAATAAACAACAAGTATCCGCTACCTTGAATTGATGATTTATTTGACCAACTTCATAGAGATCAATACTTTTCAATGATTGTCCTTCGATCTGGATATCATCTGTTGTGCATGAAGAAGGAAGACATTCCGAAGATGACATTTTGAACTAGGTACGGGCATTACGAGTTTACAGTAATGCCTTTTGGATTGACTAATGCACCCTTTGTCTTCATAGATCTAATGAATAGTGTTTTTAAGGAATATCTTGAGGAATTTTTAGTGGTATTTATGGATGATATCTTGGTATACTTTAAAATCTATGAAGATCATCAAAATCACTTTCCCATTATCCTGAAGACTCTTAGAAGAAATAAATTATATGGGAAGTTTAGCAAGTGTGAATTCTGGCTTCAAGAGGTTTCTTTTCTTGGCCATATTGTCTCTAAGGATGGAATATCTGTTGATACTTCAAATACGAAGGCAATCCAAGAATGACAAAAAATGATGAGTATAACTGAGGTATGCAGTTTTATTGGTTTAGCAGGTTATTATCAGCATTTTGTCCAGAATATTTCCCAATTGGCTAACCCATTAACCAATCTCACACGTAAAGGGGTTAAATTTGTTTGGAAAAAAGAGTGTGAAGAATGTTTTGAAGAACTGAAGAGAAGAATAGTCAATGCTCATATCTTGACTCTACCATTGAGGAATGATGGGTTTGTTATTTATAGTGATACTTTAAATAAATGACCTGGTTGTGTCCTTATGCAGAATGATATGGTTATTTCCTATGAATCACGACAACTAAAAATTAATGAAAAAAACTATCCAAATAATGATCTTGAGTTAGCAGCTGTAATATTTTCTTTAAAGATATGAAGACATTATCTCTATGGTGAAAAATGTGAGATAT
The DNA here is from genome assembly GCA_963277665.1 of Viscum album. Taxonomy (NCBI): domain Eukaryota; kingdom Viridiplantae; phylum Streptophyta; class Magnoliopsida; order Santalales; family Viscaceae; genus Viscum; species Viscum album. The sequence goes on from OY728153.1 coordinate 1,246,124,032, forward strand.
ATATCGATCACAAGAGTTTGAAGTATATTTTCTCAAAGAAAGAACTCAACATGAGGCATAGAAGATGGATTGAACTACTTAAAGATTATGATTGCACAATACACTACCACCTGTGGAAGGAAACTAAGGTGGAAGATGTGTTAATTAGAAAAGATCATGGAGTTTTGAATAAGATTAGAGTTGAAAGGGATCCTATATACATGGATCTAGTAAAGACGGATATGGAAATCACCATGGAAGGTCAAACATCAATACTTTTTCAAATTGTTTCCAAATCATATTTACTAGAAAGGATAAAGAGTTATCAGATCAATAATGAAGAGTTTCAAAAGAAGATTAATGCTGAGAATGATCAGAGATTGAGTGACTTTGTGTATGATGATGGAATTTTGAAATTTGGGTAGAGACTTTGTGTTCTCGATATACCTGATCTAAAAAGGAAATTTTTGGATGATTCTCATAATTAAAATTTCTCTATACACCCTAGTAGCACTAACATGTATAGATATTTGAAGGAGGATTTTTGGTGGGACAACATGAAGAAGAAGATTTCTGATTTTGTGTCAAGATATCTAGTTTGTCAACAAGTGAAAGTTGGAAGGCAACAACCTAGAGGAGTCATGAAACCTATTCCCATACCTGAGCGGAAATGGGATGATATCACAATGGACTTTATCATGGGGATACCAAAGACTCCTAGAAGGAATGATGAAATATGGGTCATTGTTGATCGTCTTACCAAGTCAACACATTTCTTGATATAAGAGTAGATTTACCACATGAAAGTTTAACAAGACTATATATTAATGAAGTTGTAAGACTTCATAGAGTACCACTATCGAATGTTTCTGATCATGATCCACATTTTATAACAATATTATATAAATGTCTTCAGAAAGACCTAAATACTGAACTTTGTTTGAGCACTTCCTACCACCCCAAACCGATGGACAATAATAACAGACTAATAAAACCTTAGAAGACATGTTGAGAACATTCTCACTTGACTTTCAAGGTATGTGGGATCAATATTTACCTTTGGTAGAATTTTTATAAAACAATAGCTTCCATTCAAGTATTCAAATGGCACCATATGAAGTGTTATACGGAAAGAGATATCACACACCAACCTGTTGGGATGGTGTTGTGGAAAGATAACTCGTTGGCCCAGAACTTGTTGAGGAAATGATGGAAAAGGTAAAGGTAATCAAAAACCACATTAAAACAGTTCGAAGTAGACAGACGAGTTATACTGATAAACGAAGGAAGGATTTGGAATTTCAAGTAAGAAATCATGTTTTCTTGAAGGTATACCTATAGAAGGGTGTTATACGTTTCGGTAAGAAGGGTGTTATACATTTCGTTAAGAAAGGTGTTCCATGTATCACTTTTGAGAAAATACATGCCTGTCCCAACATACGTACTTACTTATGAAGAATTAGAACTAGAACCCAATATGTCTTATTGTGAAGAGCCTGTCAAGGTTCTCGATACAAGAGAACAAGTGTTGAGAAACTGGATGACTCGTCTGGTAAAAGTTATATGGAGAAACCTTAAGATGGAAGAGGTAATGTGGGAACCTGAGGAACATATGATGAAGAACCACCTGAGTCTTTTTATGTAGTAATATTCTAGAAATTTTGAGGATGAAATTATTTTAAGGAGGGGTGAATGTAACACCCCAATCTTCCACGGTACGCTTCTGTTTGAATAATACAATAGTGTGTGTTGTACGCAACTTCAAGTTCAAACACACCACAACCAATCAAACTAGCCATTATGAATAGTAATACCCACTTTATAAAATATTACAAATTTTATTTTTCAAAATGGACTTCATTTTTCGATTTGAAGTATTGAAATTAGCTTGGGGTGAATTTTTGGTATTTTTCTGAAAACTTTCAATTTTTGATGAATAATGAAAAACACAGAGTTATAGTTTAAAACAGATTTTTTATTTAAATATTTTTTTATTTAAATTAATTTTTGGTCAAAATAGATACATAATACCTATATAATTTCAATTTAATTCATTGGATTTAGTTTATAATAATTTTAGATATATAAAAATTTTATTTAAATTTTTACCGTCTTTTACCCACCTCCTAGGAGAATTTTCAAAATTACATAAAACTTAATTTTACCACTTTTATGAGTTTAATTTCAAAAATATGAGAAACACGATTGATATCAGTAAGTAAAATGTGGTTCAATAAGATGAAAATATTTTTTGGTTAATAGTAACTTTTTTACTTTTATTTACAACGATTAAAAGTAAATAGGGCAATTAAGGGTAAAAATGATATTATTATTACCCTAAAACATGTCCTAATTATATTGGATAAGTATAATTCTACAAATAAAACCTTATAAATAAAATATGATCCTTTAATTCCACTTGGATTAGATTAAGACATTTATTATTATTTAATTCAAAGAAGAGTTAAAAGTATTAAATTCAAAGTTTAATAACTAAACTATTTTTAATATGGGGTTACACATAAGATAAATTCGACTATAAATATTAATTAGAAATATAAAATGATTTAATACATAATTTTATTTTATTTTTATTTTTTATACATTAAATAATGTAATTTATTTACGGCACAATGCTGATGCAGTAATTACTTAATTAATGAAATATTAAAATATTTGATATTATAGATATACAAATAAATGTAATTTGAGACTTTTAATGAATTAAAATAATTTTATAGGTTAATATGACATGTTAGGGTTGGTTATATGATTTAGTTTAGAATTAATAATTCTATTATGAATTTTGAAAAAACAAAATACCAAATAGTGTCAAAATTGACATAAAAGAGTTTTTAAAAAAAATATTATATTATTAATTGATATTCTATTCATAAAAATCTAATGCTCAGAAAAAAAATTATATAATGATATCCGTAAAATTAATGAACCACTTGGGGTTCTCTTTGAAGTATATAGTAAGTTTATTAACCATATAATATAAAAATACAAAGAGACAAGGTAAATGTCAAACTATTTAACTAAGAGTTAAATCTAAAAGATAAGGTTAATATAGTGACCCAAACCTGTCTAAAACCTATTGGTTGAGTAATTTTAGACCCATAACCACCTTATAATTTAAATAATTCATTTTTGAGCCATTATAAACCGAAAATTACTTTATTATAAAATAATATTTCTAGCTTTTCCTAAGGTGCCCCTCACCCCTCTTATAAAAGGGCACTCCCCATTTTCTCTAATTCACACATTAAAAGCCATTTGGATAGGCCAAACTCTACCCAAATACCCTCTAAATATCCTAACTTTATCCTACAGACCTTATTTAATTCAGAAAGTCAATATAAGGAGCCCTTTTGATCAGATAAACAGGAAGAACCCGAAGAATATGTAAATATTTCATCACCTCTTTCAAGATCCTTTCTTCTTCCACTTACTCTTTCTTTGTTGTTTACATTCTAAAATAATAAAACCATTATCTTATATATACTATGATGTTATTATAAATATTCTACAACCATATTCATTATTCTGTCCATCATTTGAATGACACGTCACCATACGTGCGTACGTACAGCTTACTATCTCCACGTCATGGTGTAATTGTTATTCAATACATTATTATTTGGATGGGTATAATAATGATGTGTAATTGATGTAAATAATAAATATAACATGATAATGATTATTTATATATGATATATAATCCAATTATATATTATTTTAATATCAAAATAATGATATTGTCGCTCGTGCGTACATACGGATTACCGTCTCAATGAACGTGACGAGATTCATTCCCCATCGTAATCCATTCAAGACCAATTTTAAATAGATGATTAAAAATAATGTCTAAAGACTTAATATAACTATGAATATGAATAATATACATCCAATCCATAACAAACATTACTTACGTAACAAAGTATATAAAGTAAAACAGACCAGTTAACACCCGAAATGACGATAACACTAAGATGTTATTAACAAAGCAATATTAAAAGATCATATATGATATCATATTAATGTATATGATTATAGTTTAATTTAATAACAATTATTTCACCATTATAAAAGAGGTTAACCTACCCTCGACCAAGGAAAATAACAAGGTAAGGGTTAATTTCACAATCTCTTCATTATCCGAGGTTGTTTATATGTAATTATCTACTGGGACATCTTTATCATCCACATCCATGTTTCTTAAAAATGTATTTCAAAACATTCTTAATATTTTATAGACTATGTGTTAAAGTCATGTATACCCTTGTTTTACTTTTATAAATTTTTTATAAAGGAACCATTCCGTCGTTTTCTGAACAAGGTACTTTATGACCTTTTCGACAAAATTAATGTAAGAACATTTTTTTAACTTATACAGTGGGTGCAGATATTTTCTGCGGTTATAACATAATCGAAGCTCCCCTTACAAGATTATAAGAATATTTTCAAATATAAATTTTTTCTTTATAATTATGTGTCTTTTAAATGATTTCAAAATTGAAATAGATATTTCTCTAAAAAGATTTTGATTTCATCTATGTCAACATCCTTTGATGGATTTTAAGTTTGTTTGAAGTTGATTTATTATGATACAAAACTTCCATATTGTATTGAAGGTTTTGTGATATGATTGACTATGGATGTGTTATTTTATACCATTCATGGTTTATGGATAAAATACTGACATTTCTAATGCCAATTTTAATACGAACTTTTTTGTTATGTTTAAACCTTTTCATATGAGGAATGCATTGGAATTAGTAAGTGACGGGTGGAGCTCGCTATAGCTCCTCGATGCATCGGTAGGTCTCATGAGACAAACCAGTGTCTTGGAACAAGGCCTTAAAAAATATTATTTGTAGTGTTGGCACAAGCCCTTGACTATGTGGTTATGAAAGTCTGGCATTATGCATTCCATCATTATGAACGTGGCTATTGATATTGAATATGATAATTCGACTAGTAGAATATCCATATGAATAATTAAATGTAATTATTTGATTTTATCTTTTCCATATTATTCTGAAGTTCAAGTTTAAAAAGCCTTTTGTTTTAGTCTTATACATTTCCTTAAATGTTTATGCTTATTTTTGAATGTTTCTGCTATATTATTATCCTTACTGAGCATCTATGCTCATCCATTTATATGTTCTATTTTTCTTAGGATGAAAAGAAGTATATTATGACTGATCTGTAGGGATAGTATATGGGATATCATTGTTGTCTATGGAAACAATGTTGTTGTAGTTTACCAATTTACGGTGTAATGTAAACCTTATGAATGTATCTATTACTTCCAAGGCTACTAAACTAATCGGTATTTCGAGACTTGATATTTTTTGATCATGCTAATGGTATGCAATAATGCATCGACTCTGGGATTTTCAGGTGAGGGAGTTATAAGAAAAATGACTCGACGCATGATCTGGAGCTCACAACTGTGATTTTTTCCTTGAAAATCGTGTGGCACTATCTTTATGGTGAAAAGTGTGACATATACACCGACCATAAGAGCCTAAAGTATAAATTCACACAAAAGGAGCTCAACATGCATCAAAGGAGATGGTAATATCTAATCAAATATTATGATTTATCTAGTCACTATCATCCCAGAACGATGAACAACATAGCGGATGCTCTAAGAAGAAAAGAACCTATTACTATATCCATGTTACGAAATGATAAATACCATATCTTCTTGGATATTCAAAGGGTGGATTTGGAAACGATAAGGGCAGGGGATACATCCTATCTTGACCAAATGATTTTTCAACCATCTATCCAATAGAAGATTAAGTAGGCACAAAGGGATGATCTGGAGTTACAAAATAATGTGAATGCAGTAGAGGAAGGGAAGTTTCATGAGTTACATATCAATTATGAAGGTGTGATTTGGTTTGGAATGTGGCTTTGGTGCCTTCATCACCCGTGATAAAGAAGGATCTATTGGAAAATTCACATATCTCAACATTATCTATCCATCCTAGTAGCACCAATATGTACCAAGATCTCTAAGAACACTTTTGGTGGGACAACATGAAGAAGAAGATTGCGGAATAGATATCAATGTGCTTGGCATGTCAGCAAGTTAAAGAAGGGTCACAAAAGTCCAAAGGGATGATGCAACCATTGACTATACCCATATGGAAATGGGAGAATTTCACTATGTACTTTGTCACGTGTCTCCCAAAGATGTCCAAGGGAAATAATTTGTTATGGTATGTGGTTGAACGACTCACCAAGACTACCCATTTTATCGCTATTCGGGAAGATTCCTCTCTTGAAAAACATGAAAATGTATATATAAAAGAAGTGTTAAGATTGCATGGTGTTTGTAACATCCCAGGTAAATAAAGAATAATACATTTTCATATTTATTAATATTTTCTAATTAAATATTAATTTTACTTTAAAGGGGTTTCTATGTTCGATAGCGTACCCGATACGCAACAAAGAGTTTCTTTGAAATCGTACGTTGCACACTAGTAGTAAAATAATATTATTTTAAATGTTAGTTAACACGTAGCCGTTTTACTGGAGGGAATGGATAGAAATAACTAAAATATGATTATATATGTTTTTAAATGTTTTTACATTTATCTAATAAAGGATAAAGGCTTAAAATACGAAAAGAATTCAATTTTAGGCTTATATACTCTAATTTTCACGAAAGGTCCACTTATCACCTTTTGATGGTGAACAATCATTAAATATAGTTCTTATCACTCTTATACATTCTATTAGACCAAATAAAACTCTTCTTTAGAATCGGGACATCAAATATTACTTTGTGTAATTTTTTGGTATTTTTCCGATAAAGTACATTTTTTAATGAATAGTGTAAAATGTTGTATTTTAATTCAAAACCACTTTTTAATATAATTTATTAAGACGATTACATAATCTTTTGAATTGGTTTTTAAGTGAAATTACGATATATTTTTACGATTTAATCCAATAGTGGTCGTTGGAATTAATTTTACTTTGAAATTGGACTTAAACTGGTGTCAATATTTTGATACTTATTGTTTCATAAAAACACGCTATTTATTTTGACAGCGGGAATTAATTATTAAATTAATTAATGCAACTTATATGTTATGAATTTTGTAAAATGGAATTCATTTTTGAATTCGGAATATCAAATATAGCTTAGGGTGATGTTTTTGTTTTTTTCTGAAAAACTTCAATTTTTGATGAATAGTGAAACCTCAAAGTGGTGGTTACAAAATTTGATTTTTCGTTTAAATGGGACTTTACCACTTCTGTGTTTTGAATCTCAAAAATCCAATTTAAATGATTTTCATTATTATGTAAAATGTGGTTCAATGGGATTAAAATAAATTTTTGTGAATAGTAACTTTTATGTTTTATTAATCACAATGAAAGGTAATTAGTGTAATTTAAGGTAAAAATGATATTATAATAAAATGAAAATATCTTGACACTTGTCCTAACCCTATTGGATGAGTTATGGCCGACCAAGACAACCCATGGGTCTATTTTTGGTACCCCATGGAGCCACTTGGGTATGATAATGACATTTATGCCTTTTATTTAAAGTTAAAGTAAAAATGACACAAACATGAGATATTTTACTAAACCAATTTTTACATGGGGTTATACAAGCCATATTTCTTACTATAAATATTCATTAGAAATCTAAAACGATTTCCTACATCATGATATTTTCTTCATAATTTTTATACATTAAATAAATTAAATTATTTATGACACCATGATGATGCAACGATTACCTCATTATTTAACGATTTAAATAAAATGGAAAGATAATGTAAAAGCTAAGACCTAAACATGTCCAAAACCTATTGTATGGGTAGATTTATAACCCTTATCACCTTATCCTCGAAACACATCAATGTGGGACCATTAATAACCGAAAAGCATTCTAAAATAAAATAACATTTCCTTACTTTCCAAGAGTGCCCCTCCTCTCCTCTTATAAAAGGCCCCCACCTATACCTCATTACCCACACTTCCAAAGCCTTTGGCTCGACCAAACCCTGCTCATTTTGTCTCTCCACATCCCTCTCTTACTCCTTGAATCCTCACTTTGGGCAGAAGTATTCCCCAGGAAGCCTTTTAGCTCAAACCAAAGGGAGTTACCCGATTTTAAAGTAATGTCTTCACTTGAGTCGTTTTGTTTTATTTTGCTTCTCCAACCCCCTAAACTCATTTTATTCATTTCTTTTGTAACAACTAAAGTATCTACCATATACTAGGTTGTTTTTATAAGAAGTATTCTAGCTACACTTACACACACCTACGTCTAATGGTTAAAGAACATACTGTTTCCGTGGATGGCGAATTTCTGCCTCACGAAACGATGATTGTTCGATATTCTTCTAACACCTTAAAAGGTGGAAATTAAGATGTCACTATATTTATATATGATATATAATATGTTTATGTTTTCCTTAAGCTTCTGTATTTTTCATTTTGGGCATACCTTTATGGTTTCCATTATGGGTAAATGCGATATCTTCATTTAAGGAAGTGCGAACTACCGCCCCCTCAAAGTGATTTTATTCGTTAATTCCATATGTGGGATGTATAAAGGATGTATTTAAAGTTATTATATATGATGTAATAATGGAATTATAATATACCTCTATATCATTATTATTTATTTTTCATTAAAGTATGATATAGAAATGAAAGTAGCGTTCATGCGTACGTACGGCTTACCGTCTCCATGAACGGTGCATTTCATTTCTTATCCCCAAATGTAATTTACTATTATAAGAACATATATATAATGGATATATATGATAAATTATACATCTAAATGATGAATATAATTCTGTAATTAAAATATACATACCTCTCATTTAGTTTTAATTCCATTAATATGACATAGAAATGAAAGTAGCGTTCATGCGTACGTATGGCTTACCGTCTCCATGAACGGTGAATTTCATTTCTTACCTCTAAATGATTATGCGATATTATAAATACATGTATATTCTATATATATATGATATATATGATATAAAAATCAGGAATGTCATTCTGGATATAATGAACCTTTGACCACACGAACAACATGTAATTGTAAGAAGTCCACTTTCGACTTAAAGACCAAATATCGACAAAACAAACATTATTAACTTAAATGATTACATAATGTTTATAACATGGAAATAAGTGATATAAATGGAATAATGAACTTGAAAAAGGTTCTTAAGAAAATAGAAATTATCTCAAGTTTATTATTTAGGACGATAAAGAACGATCGAGTCAAGTCGGACCCGAGGTAAGGGACTTCGTCTCAATCTCCTTTCATTGAGGCATATTTCGTTTTATACACAACTTTCTTTTATATGGTGTATAAAACCCTTTGACTATTAATTTCATACAAAAGGAATCTTTTTCTACGAAGTGTTTTACAAAACTACAGAAAGGAATGTTTCTTTTAACGTACGCGGTGACAAAAACCTTTTCCGCCGCCGTGAGTATTATTTGATCTTTGGCTTCCTCAACAAGCCGTAATGTTTTGAAAATAAAATAAATACCATATACTCTTTTATGTATTTTGGTATTGAAAATGGTTTTGATAAAGGAGTCTGTTATGTCAATATATTTAAATGATATATTGTGATTGAAATGTGTAAATGTTATCATTTCTTTATATTGGTTTTATGTTTTATGATTTTATGTTGGTACTTGGAAATTTTACGGGTGGTTATGTGATAAACCATATGATGGGTGGTGCTGTGAATACCAGGATGGGTGGTTACGTTATAGCCTCCAATGCATTGGGTATGGAAGTCGACCGTATGGCTATTCCATTAAGTATGTATGGAAGTTGGCCGAATGGCTATTCCATTAAGTGATATGTGTGGAAGTCCACCGTATGGTTATTCCACTTAAGTTTGTTTATGTCCCAAGTTACCTTTATATGTTATGTGTTCTTTATATGGGTTTTATGGTAATCTTTTGGTTACAAAAGGGTATGTAATGATCTTTTATTCAGTGAATAGTTTTTACTACTTAATAAAGGTGAAAAGTATTACTTTGATAAAGTATACATGGTTTACCTTTTGTTTTGATAAACTAACCATTTTTATTCTTTCTGTATCCCTTACTGAGTTTTTTATACTCACCCCAAGTTTCTTTGAAATGTTTTTCACAGGACTTAATGCGGAATAAGGTCAAGGATGGGATCAAGGGAATGTCATGCTATATAAAACATGGAACTTGACATGTTTCTTTTTAAGAGTTTTTTTTATTCTATGGAAACTTAGTAGAATTGTCTACTTTGTAATCTTTTGAGATGTAATAGTTATGTTCTAATTCTCTAAAACTCTAAACCTGAAAAGATCCTCAATGTGAATTATTCATTTAATTCAATATTAAGAGATGTTTAAGGCCGGGGCCTTATAGTTGGTATCAAAGGTCAGTTTAGACAACTTTATGAGTTAGAAAAGTGTTAAATTATAATATGATTGAAATGATATAGCATTTACGGATTACCATGTTGCTTCGCCTAAGATATTTCTCTGTTCATAGTGGTTTTACGTAGAGGAAACAAAGCAGCTATGTTGGGACGACATCAAGAGGAAGACAACCTTCCAAATAAGCAACCTGAGATGGTCGGAATCAGAACTGAACAGTTTTTTGCAGTGATGGCACAATTGACTCAGGCTATAAATGGTGGTGGTATCCATGCACGAGATCAGCCAGATCAACTGCAGAGGAACTTGTCAGTGGTGGAACATTTCATGAGGAAACATCCCCCATCATTCAGAGGATCATCTGACCCCGTGCATGTTGAAGGGTGGATTAAAGCACTGGAGAAGATTTATGATGCCATGGGGTGTTCAGAACATCAAAAGGTTATTCTTGCTGTTTACCGTTTTGAAGGTGAAGCTGATCAGTAGTGGTCGATGGTAAAAAATATCAGGGATAGTGATGAGATTGAGGATCTTCACTGGGACGAATTCAAAGGTATGTTTCTTGAGAAGTATTTTCCTAAGGCTGTTCGACTTAGGATGGAAAAGAAATTCTTGGAATTGAGGCAAGAGGAAGACTCAGTGGCTGCCTATGAAGCAAATTTCACTCGATTGGCAAGGTATGCTCCAAACTTCATACGAGATCGTGATAGTAAAATAAACCGTTTTTACTCAGGGTTAAAGACAAAGTATCGAAGGGCTTTAGCTTCTTGTGAATTCAAAAGTTATGAAAAACTTGTTCGATGTGCGGAGAAGGTGGAAATGGAGTTTGCCGATGATCAAGTGTTCTATGACAAACAGCAGAATAAGAGGTCTAGTTGGTAGGCAAAGGGGAATAATTCATCAAATAAGTAAGGAGGTAAGAAAACCAAATATCCATCCTGTGAGAAGTGTGGTAAAATGCATCCTGGAGAATGTTTATCCAAGTCTGGTAAGTGATTTCGGTGTGGTAAGTCTGGTCATATTGCTCATAACTGTAAGGAAGATGATCAAGTAGGCAATGAAAAACCAGCGGTAAGATGTTTTAAGTGTAATGAAATGGGTCATTATGCAAATGAGTGTCTAACGAAGAACTCAACTGGGGGAAAGAAGCCATACTACAAGCAGAAAGGGGTGGTGAAATACTTTGCAACAACCTCAACAGATGTTGGGCCATCGAATGAAGTGGTATCAGGTTCACTGTTTGTTTGTTCAGATTATGCCAATGTGTTGTCTGATTCAGGGTCTACACACTCTTTCATTTCTGAGAAGTTTTCTAGTAAATTGGAAATTCCATCTCAAGATATGAACCCTGAACTTATGGTAAAAACACCCAGAGGTAATGTTGAGACAAAAAGGAAGTATAAGAACCTTCATATCCTTGTGTGTGGAAAGAATCTACCAGAAAACCTTATTGTTTTGCCTCTAGTAGAGTTTGATGTTATTTTGGGTATGGATTGGCTTTCTGTTTATCATGCTAAGATTGACTACAGAGCTAAAATGGTTTCTTTTTAAAAAGAGTTTCAGTTTGTGTACAAGAATGAACCCTTTCTTTTGATAACATATCAGGAAGTTGAGAAACTAGTAAAAGAAAGAAATGAATGTTACCTTGCACATATTGTTGAAAATAAAGAAACTGTTCAGATTAATTATGTGCCAATGGTAAATGAGTATTTTGATGTTTTCCTGATGAGTTGCCTGGTATTATTCATGATCGGGAAGTTGAATTTACTGTTGACTTAGTTCCTGATTCTAATCCAATTTCAAAACCCCCTTATCGAAGGGCTCAAGTTGAACTTTTAGAGTTAAAGAAGCAATTACAGGAGTTATTAGATAGAGGTTTCATTCGACCTAGCACATCACCATGGGGTGCTCCTATCTTGTTTGTTAAAAAGAAAGATGGCTCAATGAGACTTTGAATTGATTATAGAGACTTGAATAATATTACTGTTACGAACAAGTATCCTTTGCCTCATATCGATGATTTGTTTGATCAGCTCCAGGGAGCTCAGTATTTTTCTAAGATTGACTTGAGGTCGGGGTACCATCAGTTGAAAGTAAAAGAAGCAGACGTTCCGAAGACTGCATTCCCTACTAGATATGGACATTATGAATTTGTAGTTATGCCTTTTGGGTTAACCAATGCACCCGCTGTATTCATGGACCCTATGAATAGAATTTTCCATGAGTTCTTGGATAAGTTTGTGGTTGTTTTCATTGATGATATTTTGGTGTTTTCTAAAAGTAAATAGGAGCATGAAAGTCATCTAAGGGTTATCTTGCAAACCTTAAAAGAAAAGAAACTATATGGAAAATTCAGAAAGTGTGAGTTTTGGTTATAACAAATTTCTTTCCTGGGTCACATTGTTTCAAAAGATGGCATAACTGTTGATCCTGTTAAAACAAAATTTGTTGAAGAATGGCCAAGACCCACGAATGTAACCGAGATCCGTAGTTTTCTTGGTTTGGCAGGTTACCACCGAAGGTTTGTTGAAAATTTTTCACGGTTATCTAGTCCAATGACTAAGCTAACTCGGAAGGGTGTTAAGTTCATCTGGACAAAAGAATGTGATGATTGTTTTCAGGAGTTGAAAAGAAGATTGGTGAATGCTCCAGTTTTGGCACTTTCTTCCAGGAATGGTGAGTTTGTTATATACAGTGATGCTTCTTTGAAGGGACTTGGCTGTGTCCTTATGTAGAATGATAAGGTAATTGCATATGCTTCACGTCAGTTGAAAACTCATGAGGTAAATTACCCTACACATGATTTAGAATTAGCTACTATTGTTTTTGCTTTAAAAATTTGGAGGCATCATTTGTATGGAGTAAAGTTTGAAATATATACTGATCACAAAAGTTTAAAGTATATATTCACTCAGAAATAATTGAACATGAGACAGAGGAGATGGCTGGAATTAATCAAAGATTATGATTGTACAATTCACTACCATCTGGGAAAAGCAAATAAAGTGGCCGATGCTTTGAGTCGAAAAAGTAATGCTTCATTAACCATGCTGCGTTTAGAATGAGATCCTTTAGTTAAGGATTTGATGAACTTTGGAATAAATGTTGTTGGTGTAGGATGTCCTTCTGTTTTGTTTCAGGTATCAGTGAGATCTTCTCTATCAGACAGAATCAAGCAAGCACAGAAGCAAGACAGTGAGTTGCAGAAAAAGGTAGAGCTAGTTCAGAAAGGTAAGTTGCATGAATTCAACATTGATAATGATTGTGTTTTGAGATTTGGGAAGAGATTATGTGTGCCTTGTGATTCACAGTTGAAGAATGAGTTGTTATGTGAGGCTCATAGTTCCCCGTTTTCAGTTCATCCTGGCAGTACTAAGATGTACAGAGATCTGCGGGAGTATTACTGGTGGGATGGAATGAAAAGAGATATTACTGATTTTACTGTTAAGTGTTTGACTTTTCAGCAGGTTAAAGTAGAGAGGAAGTTACCAAAAGGGATGCTTCAGCCTCTACCAGTTCCAGAGTGGAAATGAGAGAATATATACATGGACTTTGTTGTGGGATTACCGAGGACATCTCGATGTAATAATGCAATCTGGGTTATTGTTGATCGCTTGACTAAATCAGCTCATTTCCTTTCTATACGAGATACTTTTTCCCTAGATCAACTTTCCCATTTTTATCTTAAAGAGATAGTCAGGTTACACGGAGTTCCTCTCTCCATTGTATCTGACCGTGATCCCAGGTTTACTTCTAACTTTTGGAAAGGCCTTCAGAAGTCGTTGGGTACTAAATTAAATTTTAGTACAGCTTTTCATCCTCAATCAGATGGGCAGTCAGAATGAACAATTCAGACCTTGAAGGATATGCTACAAGCTTTTTCGATGGATTATTAGGGAAGTTGGGACCAACATCTTTCTTTGGTTGAATTTTCATATAATAACAGTTTTTATTCCAGTATACAGATGGAACCATTTGAGGAATTATATGGGAAGCGGTGTCGAACTCCAGCATTTTGGGATGAAGTGGGTGAAAGGAAGCTGATGGGACCAGAATTGGTAGAAGAGATAGCAGAAAAAGTTCAGTTGATTCAAAAACACATGAGAATAGCTCAGAGATGGCAGAAGAGTTATGAGGATAACCGGAGGAAGGATCTATCTTTCGAGGTAGGTGATCATGTTTTTCTCAAGGTTTCTCCATGGAAATGTGTGATGAGATTTGGTAAGAAAGGAACGCTGAGTCCAAGGTTCATTGGACCATATGAAATTCTAGATAGACTTGGATCAGTTGCATACAGCGTGGCATTACCTCTGAGTTTATCTCATGTACACAATGTTTTTCATGTTTCGATGTGGAGGAAGTATATGCCAGATCCATCTCATGTTTTGAGTCCAGAGGTAGTTCAGCTGGAAGAGAACCTATCTTATGAAGAACAACCAGTCCAGATTCTTGACCGAAGAGAGCAAGTGTTGCGAAATAAGGTAATTCACCAGGTAAGGGTTTTTTGGAAAAACCATATGGTTGAAGAGGAAACATGGGAATCTGAAAGTGCTATGAGGGATAAATACCCCCACTTATTTTGATAAGTGAATAAAATTGCAAGGACACAATTCCCAAAAGGGGAGAAGGATGTAACATCCCAGGTAAATAAAGAATAATACATTTTCATATTTATTAATATTTTCGAATTAAATATTAATTTTACTTTAATGGGGTTGCTATGTTCGATAGCGTACCCGATACGCAACAAAGAGTTTCTTTGAAATCATACGTTGCACACTAGTAATAAAATAATATTATTTTAAATGTTAGTTAACACGTAGCCGTTGTACTGGCGGGAATGGATATAAATAACTAAAACATGATTATATATGTTTTGTAAAAGTTTTTACATTTATCTAATAAAGGATAAAGGCTTAAAATACGAAAAGAATTCAATTTTAGGCTTATATACTCTAATTTTCACGAAAGGTCCACTTATCACCTTTTGATGGCGAACAGTCATTAAATATAGTTTTGATCACTCTTATACATTCTATTGGACCAAATAAAACTCTTCTTTAGAATCGGTACATTAAATATTACTTTGGGTAATTTTTTGGTATTTTTCCGATAAAGTTCATTTTTTAATGAATAGTGTAAAATGTTGTATTTTAATTCAAAACATCTTTTTAATCTAATTTATTAAGATGATTAGATAATATTTTGAATTGGGTTTTAAGTGAAATTAGGATATATTTTTACCATTTAATCCAATAGTGGTCGTTGGAATTAATTTTTCTTGAAATTGGACTTAAACTGGTGTCAATCTTTTGATACTTATTGTTTCATAAAAACACGCTATTTGTTTTGACAGCGAAAATTAATTATTAAATTAATTAATGCAACTTATATGTTTTGAATTTTGTAAAATGGACTTCATTTTTGAATTCGGAATATCAAATATAGCTTAGGGTGATGTTTTGGTTTTTTTATGAAAAACTTCAATTTTTGATGAATAGTGAAACCGCAAATTGGTGGTTACAAAATTTGATTTTTTGTTTAAATGATATTTTACCACTTCTGTGTTTTGAATCTCAAAAATCCAATTTAAATGATTTTCATTGTTATGTAAAATGTGGTTCAATGGGATTAAAATAAATTTTGGTGAATAGTAACTTTTATGTTTTATTAGTCACGATTAAAGTTAATTAGTGTAATTTAAGGTAAAAATGATATTATAATAAAATGAAAATATCTTGACACTTATCCTAACCCTATTGGATGAGTTATGGCCGACCAAGACAACCCATGGGTCGATTTGTGGTACCCCAGGGAGCCACTTGGGTATGATAATGACATTTATGCCTTTTGTTTAAAGTTAAAGTAAAAATGACACAAACATGAGATGTTTTACTAAACCAATTTTTACATGGGGTTATACAAGTCATATTTCTTACTATAAATATTAATTAGAAAGATAAAAAGATTTCCTACATCATGATATTTTTTTATAATTTTTATACATTAAATAAATTAACTTATTTATGACACCATGATGATGCAGCGATTACCTCATTATTTAACGATTTAAATAAAATGGAAAGATAATGTAAAATCTAAGACCTACACATGTCCAAAACCTATTGGATGGGTATAGTTCAAACACTTATCACCTTATCCTCGAAATACATCAATGTGGGACCATTAATAACCGAAACTCATTCTAAAATAAAATAACATTTCCTTACTTTCCAAGAGTGTCCCTCCTCTCCTCTTATAAAAGGCCCCCACCTCTACCTCATTACCCACACTTCCAAAGCCTTTGGATCGACCAACCCCTGCTCATTTTGTCTCTACACATCCCTATATTACTCCTTGAAGCCTCACTTTGGGCAGAAGTCTTCCCATGTAAGCCTTTTAGCTCAAACCAAAGTGAGTTACCCGATTTTAAGGTAATGTCTTCACTTGAGTCGTTTTGTTTTATTTTGCTTCTCCAACCCCCTAAACTCTTTTTATTCATTTATTTTGTAATAACTCCAGTGTCTTCCATATACTAGGATGTTGTTATAATAATTATTCTAGCTACACTTACACACACCTATGTCGAATGGTTAAAGAACATACTGTTTCCGTGGATGGCGAATTTCTGCCTCACGAAACGATGATTGTTCGATATTCTTCTAACACTTTAAAAGGTGGACATTAAGATGTCACTATATTTATATATGATATATAATATGTTTATGTTTTCCTTAAGCTTCTGTATTTTTCATTTTGGGTATACCTTTATGGTTTCCATTATGGGTAAATGCGAGATCTTCATTTAAGGAAGTGCGAACTACCGCCCCCTCAAAGTGATTTGATTCGTTAATTCCATATGTGGGATGTATAAAGGATGTATTTAAAGTTATAATATATGATGTTATACTGGAATTATAATATACCTCTATATAATTATTATTTCTTTCTATTAAAGTATGATATAGAAATGAAAGTAGCGTTCTTGCGTACGTATGGCTTACCGTCTCCATGAACGGTGCATTTTATTTCTTATCCCCAAATGTAATGTACTATTATAAGTACATATATATAATGGATATATATGATGAATGATACATCTAAATTATGAATATAATTCTGGAATTAAAATATACATACCTCTAATTTAGTTTTAATTCCATTAATATGACATAGAAATGAAAGTAGCGTTCATGCGTACATACGACTTACCGTCTCCATGAACGGTGCATTTAATTTCTTACCTATAAATTTTTATGAGATATTATAAATACATGTATATGCTAGATATATATGATATATATGATATCCAAATCAGGAATTTCATTCTGGATATAATGAACCTTCGAACACACGAACAACATGTAATTGTAAGAAGTCCACTTTCGACTTAAGGACCAAATATCGACAAAACAAACATTATTAACTTAAATGATTACATAATGTTTATAACATGGAAATAAGTGATATAAAAGGAATAATTAACTTGAAAAAGGTTCTTAAGCAAATAGAAATTAACTCAAGTTTATTATTCAGGACGTTAAAGAACGATCGAGTCATGTCGGACCCGAGGTAAGGGACTTCGTCTCAATCTCCTTTCATTGAGGCATATTTAGTTTTATACACAACTTTCTTTTATACGGTGTATAAAACCCTTTGACTGTTACTTTTATACAAAAGGAATCTTTTTCTATGAAGCGTTTTACAAAACGACAGAAAGGAATGTTTCTTTTAACGTACGCGGTGACAATGACCTTTTCCGCCGCCGCGAGTATTATTTGATCTTTGGCTTCTTCAACAAGACGTAATGTTTTTAAAATAAAATAAATACCATATACTCTTTTATGTATTTTGGTATTGAAAATGGTTTTGATAAAGGATTCTATTATGTCAATATATTCAAATGATATATTGTGATTGAAATGTGGAAATGTTATCATTCCTTTATATTGGTTTTATGTTTTATGATTTTATGTTGGTACTTGGAAATTTTACGGGTGGTTACATGATAAACCATATGACGGGTGGTGCCGTGAATACCAGGACGGGTGGTTACGTTATAACCTCTAATGCATTGGGTATGGAAGTCGGCCGTATGGATATTCCATTAAGTATGTATGAAAGTTTGCCGAATGGCTATTCCATTAAGTGATATGTGTGGAAGTCAACCGTATGGTTAATCCACTTAAGTATGTTTATGTCCCAAGTTACCTTTATATGTTATGTGTTCTTTATATGGGTTTTATGGAAATCTTTTGGTTACAAAAGGGTATGTAATGATCTTTTATTCAGTGAAGAGTTTTTACTACTTCATAAAGGTGAAAAGTATTACTTTGATAAAGTATACATGGTTTAATTTTTGTTTTGATAAACTAACAGTTTTTATTCTTTGTGTATCCCTTACTGAGCTTTTTATGCTCACCCCAAGTTTGTTTGAAATGTTTTTCACAGGACTTAATGTGGAATAGGGTCAAGGATGGGATCAAGGGAATTCTATGCTATATAAAACATGGAACTAGACATGTTTCTTTTTAAGAGTTTTTTTATTCTATGGAAACTTAGTAGAAGTGTCTACTTTGTAATCTTTTGAGATGTAATAGTTATGTTCTAATTCTCTAAAACTCTAAACCTGAAAAGAACCTCAATGTGAATTATTCATTTAATTCAATATTAAGAGATGTTTAAGGCTGAGGCCTTATAGTGTTACACTCTCTATTGTCTCCAACCATGATCCATGTTTCACATCTAAATTATGGAAGAGTCTTCAACTTGATTTAAGTAATGAATTAAATTTCAGCACGACCTATCACCCCAAAACTGATGGCCAATATAAAATGACTATTCAGATGCTTGAAGATATGCTAAGAGCATGCTCTTTAGAATTAAAAGGTGGACGAGATGATCATATCCCTTTGGTTGAGTTTGCATAAAACAATAGCTTCCACTCGAGTATTCATATGGATCCATATGAATCTTTGTATGGAAAGTGATGTAGAACTCCAACCTATTGGGATGAAGTTAGAGAAATAAAGCTACGTGGACCCGATATTGTACAAGAGATGACAATAAAAGTTCATGTCATCCAGAAACATATCAAATCTTCTTTGAGTCAGAAGAAGTGATATGCTAACAACCATTAAAGGGGCTTAGAGTTCGATGTTGGAGATAAAGTCTTCCTTTGAATATCACAATGGAAAAGATTCATGTGGTTTGGAAAGAAAGGGAAGTTAAGACCAAGGTACATTGGCCACTTTGAGATCCTTGAGCACATATGATCCATGGTCTATTGGTTTGAACTTACACTAAATATGGATCTTGTTTATGATGTGTTTCATGTATCACACCTGAGGAAGTACAAACCATACCCCTCACATATACTGAACTCAAAGGTGGTACAACTGGAAGGTGATCTCTCTTATGGGGAGCAGCCAGTGAAGTTTACAGATCAGAGAGATAAGGTTCTACGCAAAAAGACAACCCACCTTGTCAATGTGTTGTGGAGGAACCGTAATTTATAAGAAGAAACTTGTTAACCATAAGAGGTGAGGATGAAGAATTACCCTCACCTGTTTGTGTAAAATGAAATTTCAAGGGTGGAATTTATTAAGGGGGGAAGAATGTAAGGATCCAAAGTTTTATCAATGGAATTTCTTTCTTATAATTATAACTTATAGTATAATCACAATAGGTAGCCCAATGATATATCATGACACAAAATACTATTTGGACATTAAAAATAATTTTTCCACTTCAATGTTTTGAATTTTGAAAATCTAACATACACGGTTGTGATCAATAATATTTTTGGTGTCTAATAGAACAAACTTAATTTTTTGTGAATTGTAACCTACCCTTATGAATAGTCACTACCCTTATCTAAAGTAGTATAAAACTTATTAATAGTAAATATTCCTAAATAATAGTAACCTTACAATTTAATGATTAAATAAAATTTAGGAATCTTATAAGTGATAATTTGACAATAGTAAAAATATTGGTATTTTTTATGTCATAAATAATTAATTATAATTAATTAATTTAAAAGAAAATTTATTTTCTTCAAATGTGTTCATAAATTAACAATTTTATGTTTTATGGTATTAAGATAATTTTATAAGACCTTATGTAATTTTTTAAAGCATTATGAAATTAGTTTTAATTTTAAAACTGTATTTTTCAAGTAAATTATGTTTTTAATTAAAAATTAAATTAATAATATTTAGAAAATTATTTTTTGAAAATAAACTTTATTTTTTGATTTTAAACTTTAAAAAATGGGTAGGGCGATTTTTTTTGTATTTTTCTGAAATACTTGTATTTTTGGTAAATAGTAAAATACATTAATTTTCCGTATAAATACATTATAATTTAAATACAATATTCCCGAAATCACATGGAATATAAGAAAAAAAATATCAAACTCACATTTTCTATTTACTATTCATGGTAATGGAATCATCACTATTTATTATCTTGGCATAAATTAATTATCTAATGATTAAAATATTAAGAAAAAGCCCTCGCCCCTCCACTCTAAATACCACCCCTCACACCTCATTACATCACACCTATCAAGATTCAATCATGGCCTAACCTCTTCCCAAATATCTTCCCTAGACACTACCCCATGACCATGAACTCTTTTCCTCATCCAAAGACTAAGCCTAGGTTCCTTAAAGAGGATCTCAAGAGGAGGACCAAAAGGTAATTTCTATCTCTTTTCTTTCAATATTTTTTCAAATGTAAGTTCTTCCCTTATATTATCATCAACTTATCTTATCCCAATTTCATGATAACTCCTGTATGATTTATATACTATTAATATATCATGTTAATGTAATATTATTCATTATACTTCTCCCTCCCACTCTTGTTAATAAAAATGAAATTTTTTCCCATGATGTGTTAATTTACCTACATCGTGGGTGATGAAATTCCATTTTCCTTTAACTTCTAAAAAGATATAAATAATAACATAAAATGGATGAAAACTAATTGTAAATTTTATGTTTTATCACCTTTTATGTTATGTAACTAACTTATTTACATGACACTAAGTTATAAAATAAAACAAGTTTGTTGTGATTGAAAAACCACCCAAATTAACCAAAAAATGATCATCAGTAAATTTTATCAAATGATTCATCATCATGGTACATAAAATAATTTATTATAAAATAATATATATATATATATATGATGTAAATAATATTATATTTTAAAAAATATGGATGTTCAACCACATTTCAAATGAACATCCATTAATCAATACAAGTGAATTGTTCATAAAATCAAAAGAAATTAGCACTCCTAAACAATGAATTTAAGCTTTATAACTCATCCAACAACCCATAAAAGAACATTATGAAACCATAATGAACCATATTAATGTATAAAAGGTTCTTTAATATCTCATTAATGAACATAATGTCATTATACAGGACATTTAAGTGATGAAATCATTCAGATACAAGGTAAGGGAAATTCTCGCACCAAACATTCTTTCTTAGGGTTCTCCCCTTTTCACTCCATTTTCGGTATGGATTCTCCATAAAAACCATTTTTTCATCATTATATTAACTTTTTGGGGATATAAATGTTCTCTAATTTACATTATAAAAAAACAATGTTTTCCAAAATAACTCTTCTTTCAAATAAACACACCCTTTTACTTCTTGATATCATTTCACTCTTCACTCATTGTTAATGGATCTATGTCAAGAATAAAATTACCTCTTTATTTTGGGGAATAAATGTTTTAAAAATTATGATTTATTATGTGAAACCCATTTCTTTCCATGGATTATGTTAAGTTCATGTTTTACATATTTTTTAATACGACGTGAATGATAATGTAAATATTATTATGTCATAGGTGCGCTCAGAATCATATAGTGCAATATGAATGTTTGAATGTGATAGGTGCCCCCAGAATTATAAAGAACTACAATTCATCGAGTAAAGTGATGAATCTCATGACTAAAAGGGAAATGATGTGTGAACATGATTCTAGATTTTTTCACAACTATGTGTGGTTGAAAACCACTAATACACCATGTTTCATTTTTTATGCATTGACACATTTCAATTATTTTATTAATTCTTTCTCTCTTGTTCATGATCCTTTTCCTATGTTTTTATTGTTATCACCTATTGTTATATTGTTCATATTTATGATCTTATTGGGCTTTTATCACACCCCCTTTTTATGTATATCCTCAGGTGAATATGTGTTCTAAGGAGTTTTCAAAGGACAATATGAATCTATATAAGAATTAATTAAATAAATATTTGTGTATTATGTTGTAAAAGTTATGAATGGTCATAGTCTATAGAAGAAGAAAAACATTTGGATCCTCTTAGTGTAATGTTTTATGTTTTTTATCATCTAAATTATGTAAAATTAATGTAAGAAAAGGCTGCGTCGCTATATTGATCTTATATTACAACTAAAAATATAAAATACAACATAGTAACTCCACTGAAAACACCATTATTCTCCTAGATTAACCCTACATATCAGTGATAATATATTTCTTGGCATCTTGGGAAAAAATAAAACATAAGAAAGGGGTGAGATCAGATGATCAGTATAGGTATTAATATAATGAAATATATCATAATAGATAATAAAAAATTATGGTAAGGTAAATTCCTAAAACACATAACATTGAATAAATAACTTGAGAATAATATGGCATGAATAAATATAAATCAAATAAATATATAATAACATGATTTAAAAACTATCCAAGGATATAAAAACTAATCAGATAATCACATGGAAAACAATAACTAATATCATAATGAGGTAATTCATTATACGGGACACATAAACATACCATCAAGGCTTCTCCCAAGATATCATACATAAACGGTAAAGACATTAGCCAATACCCAGAATAGTTTGTCTCATGAGACCTACAACTTCATCGAGGAGCTATAGCTGGCCCCTCCCATTACTTACTAAGTCCAAATAACTTCTTCATATGAAAGGGATGAATGAAAATAAAAATATACATTCATATTGAAACTAACATATGAGATGTGAATAACTTTCCAAAATAAATAAATATAATTATAAACCATCCAAAGTGATATAACGAATGATATCAAAATAGTATACTCTGAGTCAAACTAATCATAAAAATTTAATAAAATATGGTAGGTGGTATCATAATATTTAAAAATCAATAAATCATAATATTAAATAGTGAATATTGAAATATAGGAAAATAAGTTATTAATATCATTGAAAAATTATTGATAAAAGTATTCTTTTTTACATTGAAATCCCTTATGTTTAAAATGCTGTGAAATTATAAAATGAAATATTTTCCTTGAAAATAACCATGTAGACTTATATAGTAATTTTAAAAACACTAATTCATCATGAAGGAGGGAGAATATTCTCTTTATGTATAATTTATAAAAAAAATACTCCTTCTGATTTTTTTTCAGATAATTCATAAAATACATAATTTGGGATAAGAAAAAAATATTCCTTTTAATCAATTTCTTAAAAAGAAAAACATGGGTAGAAATGAATTTAAATATTCACAAGATAATATTAAAATATTTCTTGAAAATATTCTTATATAACATGGACATAGAAGAGATATATTGTCAAGTGGATATTTAAAGATAAACAATTCAAAAGAATAATGAGATTGTAAAATAACCATTATATTAGCTCTGATTTCAACCTTACCTATCTGAAACTCATGTATAGTGGTTTTAAAAATATTATTAAATTATTTCAGAATAACAATAATATTTAGTATATCATATATGATTCCCTTATATCACTTTACCTCTAATTTATTAATAATATTTTATTCATTTTACTATTTTGGGTGTTAATTGCCTTGTTTTCTCATGCGTGTTTTGTCTTGATAGTTTTGATACACATACATATTATATATTAAAATCATATAAAAAATGATCATAATATTATTAATATCATTTTTAATCATTATATACATTACTGGAATCGTTTTCTATGTTTATATATGGAAAATGAATTACATCGCTTTATGAAGATGGTGGGCTGTACATAAGTAAAAGCGATGATATCATTCCATTAATAGTTAACGGGTAAGGAAATTAATGATATATTAATTTTAAAAAATAAATATAATGACATATTTATTATATATCTCCATTATTTAAATCATTATAACTATCCTTGTAAATTGATGATGGAAATCAAATTACACTGCTACATAGAGACGATTAGCCGTATATACGCACGCGCTGTGCTTTCATTTTTCATAAGAAGCATAAAAGGTAGAATATGGTTGTACCATAATAATAATAACACCTAATTTTATTTATAATACTCAAGTTATTAATTTAGGATGGAAACAACCCATGAATAGGCAGTAGAAGAAGAAATGAACCTTAATGAGTTGGTAAAAATGATTACCTCTTCTTCAGCGGACTTCATTTAGATATCTTCTTAAGAGATCTAGGGTTGGTATTTTTGGAAGACGAAGACCTATAGAACTTGGATATGGATTTTGGGAAGATATATTGGTAGGTTATGATTGATCTATAAGGTATAAAGAGGTTTGAAGTAGGGAGGGGGAATGTTTCCTTTTATAATCAAGGCGAGGGGAACTTTTCAAAACACTCAAAATATTAAATTAATATAAATTAATTTTAAAGTATAAATGGATAAAAAGTAATTTATTTAGAATATAATATGATTATGGTTCTAAATACTATAATAAAATAATTGTTTGACAATTTTAGGTCACATTATTACCATTATCATTTTGTTTTAACCCTTATTGAAACTCGTTAACTCTTAATGTGACAACATGAATTTTACTAATTAAGGGTTAATATTATTAAAATAAATGTAATACTACCCATAAATTGATCATGGTTGATATTGGAAACAATATAAAAATAAATTTCCTGAATTTAATACTTTTAGAAATTTTATATCATTTAATAAATTATTATTTATTTTAATATATTATTAATGTCAATTTTGACACTATTCATTACTTTGAAATTTAAAAAATATCAATAAAATAAGATAAATTTGAAAAAAGCATTATAATACATCCATAATATGTCAATATCCTCTAT
This sequence comes from Viscum album, assembly GCA_963277665.1. Lineage (NCBI taxonomy): Eukaryota > Viridiplantae > Streptophyta > Magnoliopsida > Santalales > Viscaceae > Viscum > Viscum album. The sequence continues at coordinate 1,246,149,552 of OY728153.1, forward strand.
AAAATTATTTTATTACATTCTTATCTCAAATTATATTTATTTTAATATTTTTAATATCCATTTTCTGATTTTTCTATTGATTAAATAATTAACACATCCGTGTTGTGAAAGAATTTAAGGTAAATATATTTTCCATAAAAATTAAAACTAAATTATCATTATGAATATTATTAATTTATATTTTAAAATACTATATATATTCTATGATATCTTATAGATAACACCATATTAAAAATGTTATAGTTATTGAAATCATGAATGTGACATCTTTGACTTTTCATTGAATAAAATAACATATGGATCATAATCACATAATAATGAAACAAATGGTCATCTATGTGAAAATTTAAAACTTATGGATGAATGTAACTGATATATTAAAATTTGGGCATGTGTTAGGGTCATTTTCTAGTCCTTATCATTTTATTTTTATCCTATATTACCCAATTTTTGCATTACTATGGTAACAAAAATTAAAAAGGTTACCATTGATTTTGGAAAAAATAAAATGAGCTTATTTACTAATTTTGGACATAATTGTTAAAAATATTTAATTCATTTTATCAAATTCAATACCTATGAGTGTAAGAAATTAATTTTAAAATATGTGCGAAAATAAGATAAAAATCAAATTTTAGAAAATGATGGTTTTAAGAATAAAACATGATTTATTCTTATCCAATGCATAGTAAGAAATTATTAAATGATTGTATAAAATATTTTATTGAACATATAATATATAAATTTAATTAAAATAGTTCATAAATTGAGACTAATTCAATATATTTTGATATAACTATATTGCATATACACAAATAGTTTTTCAGAAAAACACTTATTTTATTATTAAGATATTTTATCTCTAATCAATTGATAGCCATATAAATTTATTATATAAATTTATAAACCATAATTTGTTTAAAATTTATTTTTTACTATTTATTCCCACTAAATTAATGGCTAGGTTATAATCCTATCATAATAATTGATTGTGGTCTGTTTGAACTTGGAGTTTTGTTCAACGTAAACTATTTGGAGAGATTAAATTTATTAAAAGAGACATACAGTAAAATATAGTAGTGTTAAAACTAAATAATATTTCCTTAATATGTTTAATGTCATCCATAATCCTAAAATAATATTTTATTATTTCCTCAAGCCTCTTCCTCTTAGTTAAACCAAGTACGGCTTGGGTAGTCATCCCTTTATGTAAACTAAGTTAAGTCAACCAAAAACTTCAAGATAAAATTTACAAGATATTTGAATGAAACCAAACTTGTTTTTGTAAAGTAATTTGAACATTGAGGTCAATTAAAACATAATTAGTATAATGTTAATTTGACTTGATATTTTATTTTATGGATTTTTATCCTTATACAAAAAGACCATTTTATCCTTTTATATACCTTGTTAATATTAATTTAATTTAACTTAAGTGATTGACCATGTATGATAAAACATGTACTAATAATTCAATTATATTTTTTTCAGTATTTCATGATTATTAATTCATTTATTTAGGTGATTTCATATAATTCACAGACATAAATAATCAACCGTGAAACTGAAAGAAATAAAATATAAGTGGCATGATAATGATACTTTTCTAGCAGTTAGTTTCTTCAGAAGATGATAAACTAACCCCTGAAGATAGGACAAACCCTTAAACCATAGCTTGGTTATTTTTATAATATTCCAATTCATCTTCTATGCATCATCTCAATTGGTTTCACCTCTACTCTTTGACTCAGACCACTTCCACTCACTTGGGAGCTCCATCCTTACATAACCTTTTACTAAAATATAGGTGAAGGGATTCATTGGATTTTGATAATGAGGTTTACATAAAATAAAAGACATCCTCTTTGGATATTACATAACAAGTAAGAGATCATTACACAAAGTTCATCAACAAAAAATTAACCAAAATAATTTAAAATAAACCAATAACACACAAGGGTTGGTATAATCTCATGATCATACGAAAATAAAGTAATGTGAGCGAATTTGAAATCTTGATATCAATTACTTATATTTATTATTTAATTAATATTATTAACCATGAATTAATCCAATTAATTCAATTTATTTTAATTCCATCAAACTATACCCAACTCACTATCATTAACAATTTTAAAAAATTAATTTCATTTAAAATTAATGTAGTAGATGAGTGTACTTGGAGGCAACCTTATGTGTTATTAAAAAGTTTAACATGGAATTTAATTTAATATATAACTTTTAATCATATGACATGATGTTTACTATTTAATGAATGATACTTATAAAACATAATTAATATTTTTTAATTTTAAATTTAATTAATTTTTCCATAACAATTTTAAAACACTGATTGATGTAGACTACACTGTGTAAACATATCTTCTACCCATGTCCATAGAACATGCCTTGGGTATGTTCGTGTTTCCTTCCATGGATTTTTTTGAGTTACATTGTGTGTACTTTGAATGCATGGTGTGTATCCTTTGATTTTATGACACATATATCCCTGTGTTATGTTTTTGATACATAACTCATTGGGACACCTCATGTTCTTGGCCACGAAAATACATGTAGTACATGGAGTGTAACCGACATACAAATAATATGGTTATAAAAGAAGTGTTCTAGTCTATATGGATCCACATGCCGATTAAATTTTTTCAGATCTTAAATATGATTTTCTCATATTTAACCCGATTGAGCTTGAAACGTATTTGAATAAAAAACTACATGACATGTACTCTAGGAGTACAAAATGTGTACCTTTTTTTCTTTAGGATGAGCATTTGGATCCTCTAGATAGAAATATCTAGAGGATTCATTATTTTTAATCATTTATTGGTTACTATTTATGTTATATAGAAAAAATAAAACGAAGAAATAATAATTAATTATTATAAAAACAAATATTTTTAAGAAAAATAAAACAAAAACCCATGAAATTGTTCAATGAATAATAAATATTTATAAATTAAACATGTTACTGATCTGATACAACTTATTGGTTCTAGGTGCAGTGGAATCACCCTTTTCTAGTATTAAAAACTATAATTTTAGTCTTAAATCTATTGTAATAGTTACTTTACATGATTAAAACATCACGTATAGAAAAAAAATAGATTTAATAAACTACATTAATAATATTGATTCTAAGGGATATTAACTTTATATGAAATGAATGAGTAATTTATGAGCATATATAGAATTAGTTAAACATGTAATCCCACTTTCATTGATTATCTGAAAAAATATAATTCAGTGCGCCATCACTACACTGTAGGATTAAAATAAATATTCCCTCTTGTAGTGATACAAACATGAAATATAATATCTGATAAACAACTTATAATCTATAGGTTCTATCACTAATGATCTTGATCACTTTAATTTTTGGTAGTTGATCACAATAATATTTTTCACGAAGATGAGTAACCCATGGTATTCTCTTGAAGAGTTAGGAGATGAGGAAAATAGTGCATGCTCTTGGGATTGAGAAAAACTATCCTTATCCATTATTCACACTAAATGTGAATTAAGAAAGTTATATAATTAGATATTTATTATATCCGGTTTAGAGTTGGAAAATCTCTCACAAGCCCTATCAATATTTAATATTTTTAAATGGAACCATTTCCAATAATAATTATATTATTATTAATTTCTTTACATGTGCAATTAATAATGAATATAAAGAAATATCATTTATAATATTTAAACCATCAAACTTCATCCACATCCCCTCATTGAAATTTATTGATCCTTGAATAATGGATATCAAATTAAATAAATATTACCGTATTATTTAGTAATAAATATAAGAAATATTACATTTTACAAACATGAAAAATAATATTTAATATCATTATTTGACTCACTTATTATTTCAAATGACTCGTGATTAAATTATAGTGATCCAATAAACATAAATAAATATTATTTAGTCCAACTTATCAAATTTAATATTACAATTTAATTTAGATTTTAGATATACATAGTGAATGACCCTCTAGGACTATTTATTAGTGGAATTAGGAATAAATACCCAAAGTACAAGTTTATTATCTAGAAAAATTCCATAGATTCCATATATAATGAATATAATGTCACAGAAATGTCCAAACACCAATGAAATTTTACCATGAAATATATTCCTTTTATCAAAATATCTCAAATTATGAAAGTTTCATACTAGTGTCATCAACCTATATACTTGATTTCTCTTTATTTGAATTTATAGAAATGAATTCTCTCATTGAACACTGTGGAAATAGATTTATTTAGGTGGTTCTGTTCCTATAAAATGGTCCAAGATATTAAATTTTATCAAGAGGAAAAATGGACAAATCCTTCCTAACATTATCCATTAATGTTATATCATTGATGACACACCCAACATATTGTACTTAATTGTGAACATATTTCATCACAATTTTCATCAAAACATAAAAGAACACTAGTCATGATATCCAATAATGAAAATATTAAATTCTAAGGATCAATAAACATGTTCGTAGATATGGACATCCAATGACACTTGAGAGTGTGGATTTCATATTAACGAGTCTATTCTCATAACCTCATATATAAGATATTACCAAAGGAGAACAACATGAGATGGTGTATAAATATATTATGAGCCTCCTACCCATGATATCCTATATTGTTTTGTATCATGTCTGAAAATATCATATGAATATAGAAAAACGTTTAAGAATAATGTCATGGAACCTCTAGGTTCTCATCATAGCGGGGAATTGTCATGAAATTTCAACGCAACATATATTCTAAGGAAGTTATCACATAAAAATATCATTTAGAATAATAATAATTACATGATACAAAAACTTCTTCAATTAGTAAAAACATTTAATCAAGTACTAAACAAGTGGGTTTTATGGATCAAACTTCAATAATATCTTATGCAATATCGCATAAATTTTTCAAATGAAACCATATAAATTATTTATCAGAAAGGATTATGTAATGTTCTATTTTATCAAAGATATAATAAATAACTTCCTTTTCCTTTCCTAATAATCATTAGTGCATAAAAGTTACTTTTATTTTAATGAATTTTTTTTTATGAAAACCCTTTTTCCCATTTCATAGATTGAAGGGTGTTCACCAAGATTACATACATTAATTGATTAGGGAAATTATTTTATTAAATATATAAACTATTTACATATGTTGTAAATACCATATTTTATATTATATTTAGTGAATGTTTATACCTAAAAATTTACTTAATATATTTGTATAGCCATTTATTTTCTATAGGTATATCATTTTGTGATCATTGATGGAATTCTGAATGTTTTTATTTATGTGAATCCATTTGAAAATTATATGGAATAAATTTTATCTCTATGGAAACTTTATAATTTGTTATATGAATCACATTTTATTTCCTTGGGTTCTATATAATATAATGAATGTTTGACTTCAAGTGAAACTCATATATATGGTTAATTCCATTTGGGGTACTATATTACTCTCGAATGCATTGGTTTAGGATTTGTATCTCTAGAGGATATTATGGGAATCATAAATGGAATGGTCACTATACTATGAGAATATGGAAGAGATTCCTACTCTACTATGTTATGGGAATCATGTGATGAATCTTAGTATACTATGCTATGTTTATCTATGATTATATATGTTCCATAATTCAATGATTCCTTTTAATTCATGTTATACAAAATTTCCCTATTTATACAATAGTCTTATGATTTTTCTTATGACTTTATTATTCTATAATAGATAATGTTTATTAGATCAAGTTTCCTAATTATTATGATTCATGTGTTTTTTTATTCCCAACCAGATTCCATGATTTATAATCTCTGATTTTTTAGATATAATTTCCATATATCTCATAATTATACCCATATTTTTATCCTTTTTTGTTGCTTATATCTACCCTTACTAAGAATATGATCTCACACATTTTTTTATCATTATATTTACCTACATGACGAATAATATTAAAATATAATATGTGTATATATGGGTATCATGTGTAGAGAATTTTTTCGAAGATATTAAAATCTTGTTTTGGATTAATATGTTTCTTATATATTTGTAATAATGCTCCTTAGTTAAAAAAACGAGTTTGGTTAGTTAATGGTTTGACTTAATTCTCTAAAAATATAACCTAAAATATTATGGGATTACTTTTTAATTCAATAATTTCTTTATTTTATGTATTTGAGATGGTCACTTCCATAGGGAATCATAGTTGGTTTGAAATAAATTATGTAAAGAATTTGTTTTCACAACAGATTTAGGAGTGTGGGTATATAGAACCATAGTGGGTGTCACAATAGGGTTTATATAATTGTAAATATTATGATTTTAATTTTCAGGAAAATAAAAGAGTTAGTAATTTAATCAAAATTTAATAGGATAATGTTTATCAAAATTTATAAGTTATAAATTACCCTTTAGGTTAGTTGAGGTAATGTTGAGTATTTTAGGAATTATGACAAGTAAACTTTTGTGTAAAACCTGGGGATAAGTTAATGGGATATGTAAAAGTATAGGATAATATCCTAAAGTTTTGAAAAAGTATATATTGTTTTGTTTTTAAAAAATTACATCCTAGTTTGGGTACTATAAAGTGGATATGATTTTGGCACAGATGAACCTAGGTGTAATCACCCTAAAAAATGCTAGTTTATTATGATCTCAATCTTCACTCTGGTGCATGATGAGTGGGCATTAGATTTAACATTTGGATAGATAGTCCCATGGGATATAGATTTCATGATTACATTCCCTTTATAAACCATTATTATGTTAATAAATTAGGGAAATGTTATGAGATAACACAACTTAAATAAACCTAGATTCTACCAAGAGTGATTTAGGTTCAACTAAATGTTAATGTGACGGTTTAAAAGAGCAAGTCATTTTGAGGTTAAATTTTTATAATTTTATTTATGATAATTCTCTTATATTTTTAATATTGATCAATAATAATTAACCATTTTGGTTTTAAAAATCGATGAATATAGGTGGAACTGAGTTAGAAATTAACTTGATGGAAAAAACAGTGACTTTTCTTACAGGAAACCAAATGGGATAGAATTTGGCATTGAAAATATTGTATTTATTATCACACAACTTTATAAAGTTATGATTATCAACATGAGCCTTACTAAACATCTAAAAACAATAAAAAAAATATAAAGATGAAGTTTTATAGAATATTATGAGATAAAAGATAATGAAGAAAATAATATTCATTTTTTTGTCATAAATTTTTGAAGATACACCCAAGGGAATGTATCATAGGAACTAGAATATAATTTATTTGTGGTAAAAGTGGGAATTTATCAATAATATATTCAGGTAAAAGGAAGTGTTATGTTAACATTATGATGAAAAATAATATAATTCCTAAGGATCCACTAGTAGTTTTATGTTTTACATGGGATGAATTTAGTTAATATACAAAATAGTGCCCTAATATAAGGTATTAAGATGACAATCCAGACTAATAAACTCCTAGACCCTGAGATTGTAAAACATCTAATTAAATAGACACTATTTAAGTGAATAGTGATAATTGAGTGCTTTTAGGTAAACTTCTTCATCACTAAATATTGGAATATGTATTATATCATGTATTTTATTCCCAATTATTAGATGTTAAAATAAAAACAACTGCTGGTATTTTTATTCTATCCACATTTCATGAATATTCTTCAATGTTTTTTTGGGATTGTGATTCATGAAAGTCTTATTATCCTTTTGACAAAATTATTGTGATTTTTGAAATAAATCTTTTTCTACTGAATTTGGGGAAAATTTTATATTTAGGAATAAGGAAATTTCATTTCATGTCAAGATATTATAGTCCAGAAATAAAAATATGACTATGATATCTCACAAAAAAATATTTCTACTATATGAGTTCTACAACAAAATCTTAAGGGATTTTTTCTCAAATGTTTAAGAAGAAACCCCATATTGTGGATGTATACTATAAAGGAATTAATTATTTTCCCAGTCCTACCCATGATACTAAGGTTGACAACATTTTTTAAATCAAAACCTGAGTCATGACTACCGTAAGGACATATTTAACTATTTTACTTTGTGAGTTGTAATAAAAATTGAGAGGACACAATTTATTTAAGGGTGGATAATGTAACACCATATGATTTTACTATATAATTATGTTCATTAATTAAACATAGTTTATATATCTTGATTCACAAGAAAAAAAAACTAAAATGAAACTGGGATTCTTTAAGATAAAATAATTAAATTTTTCCCTTATAATATAATAGATAAATTACTCGGTATAAAAGGAAATAAGCATATTATAAAATCCATGAAGAAAAAGTGATTATTAGAATTATGAAATAAAAGTATCCCTTAAAATGAGAATTTTTTTAAAAAATATAATGTTTTTATCTTTACTATTGTTTTCTCTAGGCCAATACCAATATTAACATGAAAAATTAAAATATGAGCAAAATTGTATGTGATATAAATTCAAGATTGTGGAAATTTCTATAATATCTAGGATATGAGAATCACCACCATGGACTTCCAATAGAGAATACCTTAGGATTATATCATATATAGAGATATTGTGGGAGTATATAACTAGAAATAAGTATTATATTGTCAAGTAATTATAAATTTAAGATGTTATTTATCAAATATTTTTACATGTTTTTCATTTTAACTTTTAAATAAAGTGAAATTTTATTTTTCATTAAAAATATTTTCCATTATATTTTTTATTTAAAATAAATATTTATAAATTTTATAATTTTAATTTGATGATATGAACCTTATTCTAAAATGAATAAAGTTAATATTACATTTGGGTGAATATTTGTGATTTTTCAAAAAAGATTATTTTAGATGAATAGTAAAAAAAAAATACAATTTCAGAAAAATGATTAATTTTATTATTATAAAAGTATATAAGAAATAATAAATTTTTAGTTGATGAAATGTTAATTTATGGAAACAATTAATTTAGTTTAAAGATATTATTTAAAACATATAAAATTTATATTTAACCTTATAAAATAAAAGTAACATTTTAATTCAAATAAAAATTGTTTTTGATAATTTATTTTAATTAAGTATTTCAATGGTAAAATTTGGTTTTGGGTTTCTTCAAAAGATACATAATTTTTTGATAATAAACCATTATATGTTATGAAAATTTATAATTTTTATAACCATGTCTTACACATAAGTTTTATGCTTGAAAACACACTTTTCTTAAGACGTGTTTTTATGCATTATGTGTGTTTATTTTAAATTAACATTTCAAAATATTAGAAATATTATTTGATAAAATTCCTTTAAAATGTTAAATTATATGTTTTAAATTAGATATAAAATTTCAATGTTAAATTTTTTCATTAAAATTGATTATTATGGGTAAAAATTAATTTCCCGATAAAAGTAAATATAGTAAACATTAATTTTCTAAGAGGAAATGATCAAAAGTAATGTTTAAAAAATGTTTTCTAAAGGATGGTTGAGGTTTGTATCAAAAAAATACCACCTAAACTCCTATTGTTTCCATTTTAATTCTTTAACGTTGAATAATAACTTTACATTGTTGAAAAAGTAATGGTTGTTTCCAAAATTGCCTTCATCATCGCTTATATAAGGGACACCTTCCACCACTTTATGTTATAAATTTATTTCGAATTTATTCCTAAAAATTGTAAATTTTATTCTACCTAATATCCAATATAGTGTATGAATGTTCACCATTATTTATCTCATGGCATCCATTTATAAAGATTTTTCTTTGAGAAAACTCAAACTACTTACGTAAGTTTTACCTCAATATTAATTCTTTTTCTTTATCATTCCACAAGAAAATTTTTATAACCAAATAGATATAATTAAATAATTTTAATAAATATAAAAATTTATTATTATATTATTTAAATAAACCATATTTATTCCTTTCCACCCACTTAAAAAATAGAATTATATCGATCGTGCGTTGTGTGAACTGCCGCCTCCACGAAGCGACGTATTCCAATTTTTATCACAATTTATCAAAACTGGTTTTAATGATGTAAATGATAAAAAATATTTTATATATAATTTAATTATGATTATTAGAATAAATTTTATTTTTTACCTTCATCCCCTCTCATTGTTTGAGAAATGATAACCATAACCGTGCATTGTGTGGACTATAGCCTCCACAATGTAATGTATCTAATTTTTCATATAGTTTCTTTATTATTTTTTCAAATTACTTAAAATTTTATGAAAAACTTTAAAACTATCTAAATTAAATTATTATATTTATTTAATAATGGATTATTCCACAATAAACTACTTTTATATTCATACTCATCCATTAATTATGGTATATTAATGTTTGTGTTGGTTTAACCAACTAATTGAACAATGATAAAAATTTATATAATGGATGAGTATGTGAATTTAATTTATGGTAATATATCATATGAATAAGTAAATAATGAGTTATTTTTTCCCTATAATAGTAATATAAAAATTTAGTAGTTTTTTCAATTAAACAACATTCGTTCACTAAGAATCATAAAAACATGCTCATCCTTGTATTCATTTTTATGTATCATAACCAAAATGCCATAGAATGAATGTATAAAATTATAAATATATATATATATATATATAATGAATTAAAGTAAAAATTATGATCAATTAATGATTAAATATTATTAAATAATGAAAAATAATACCTCTATTTCGAAATGAGTTCAAAATGATAAAAATTACTCACACCCAATTTTGAAAATTAATAATAACTAAATAATATATATAGATAATAATTATAAATTATGTTTATAAAAGTATATGTATATTAAAAAGGATCCAAAATAGGTTTATATGATATTTATGTTTGTTATAAGGGTCTTAGAGTGCATTCAACTAAGGAGGAATAAAAGGTAAGGGTTTCTTTTTCTAAAATTTCAATTCATTGCGACATGTTTATATTATACAAAATATTTTATATTTTTTAGTGTAATTACATAAAAATTATAAATTTATATCATTATTCTATTATATTTCATCATATTCAATTTTTAATTTAAAGTTATACCTCTCATTGGGTTTTGATTCAAAAGTCACAAATAATATTAGGGTTTTTTTTCATATAAAATTTGATTCATTAAGATGATTCATATTCACTACTTGTTTCCCTTTTGTGGTTCGTATATTTCCAATTTGATAAATTAAATTATTAATTATATTATTTTAATGGTATTTTAATTTCATTTTCTAACACTCTCTCATTCTATTGTTTTGATTTTGATGTTACTTAAGCCATATGCTATTATTCCCAACCTCATTTTAAAATCAATACCTCTGAAATGTGATAACCCATTTGGGGAATTTGTATAACCATTATTATATACATAATAATCAATTTATTCTCATATATATATCCATTATATTTAATTTTATATTAAATGTATTTTAAACTTGATGTTTTATAATATTTTAATGCGATGAGATTTTTAATAAATGTATTTTAAAAATTGAAATAGGGAATTTTATTTCACATTAGTATTTTTATCTTCTTATATAATTTTTTTTGATATCCTTATATATATTTTTAAAATTTTAAAAGTTCATTATTAAAAACATGAATTTATTTTCTACTTATTTTAATGAAAATATTTTTATCATTTCCGTATGATTTGTTTTCATCAATGTGTGAAAATGCTTTATTTTTAGCATTTTATAAAAGAATGTATATTTCTATCATGTTTTCTAGTTTCATATTAGAATTTCCCTCAATGTTTTCATCTTTTATAAAATAAATATTTCTCTCGTTATTTTATAATAACTTTCTTTCAAAATATTAAGGTTATTTCTGATTTCTAAAGTGTTTTTTATAAAAATCATATTTTTTTTTCATTTAAGTCATTACCTTTTGATATATATAATACTTGATTGGGGACAATTTTCAAATGATCTTATCCAATATATTTGTAGAGACCCAAGCTTTATGTACATGGAAATCACATTACTTTTGTGGAATACTTAATACATAACAAAAAAAGACACCCAAGGATCATAATAGTTTAGTGCCTTTGGAAACTCGGAATATAATCTTCTAATTATGGGGAAAGATCTTCAAAATCTCCCATAAAGATCTTCCACTTTTGTTTTCATACCAAGAAACTTTCTTTATATCCTCGGGAAAATAAAAAATTTAAAGGTTGAGCTCAAATACATAGTAAGGGTAAGCATGGAGAAAATAAAACAAACCATATACATTTAAATATAAAAACATGAACATAATGTTTAAACATCAAAATCTTGAGCAATGACATAAAATATGGTAGTACGTATGGAATAGATCATAATGGAACATAAATAATGATAAAATAGCATGGGAATAAAACATATATTGTTTAAAACCATTACACACATGATATTATTTATATAGTAGACAAGGTATTTCTGCCAAGACCATCATAGTGGACAATGTCCATTATTGAACCGGGTGTACTTGCCATTCCAGCCCTGTATTACTGAACCAGATTTACATGTCATTCCAACCATGTTTCTCTCATAAGATATAAATATTTACCCAATTAATTGGAGGGAGATATAGGTCCCACTTATCTCATAATGAAATCATTCTTACTTGTGCCACAAAATAAACATAAATCATTCATAATAACCCAAAGAATAAAATGGGTTTCATAAACATCATCCCATCGAAACATAATCCATATAAAACAAATCTATGCAATTTCATCATAAGAATAATCAAACCATGTAAATAATATATACATTATACTTGAATCATAATCATACTAAATAATTTCATCTTATATGGAAAATAGTTTTGACAAAACACTTGAAATGAATTCTTGAGGAAAATATCATTTCTTCTTAAAAATAATTTTATTTTCCAAAAATTCTATTCAATTTTAAAAGAAAAAGATTTTGTTGAATATAATCATAAAATATTGTAGAGTAAGCTTCATGAAAGTTAGGTTTTATGAAACTGTAAAAATCCATTCATGCCGTATAAGTTAAAAAAACATTCTTCTCGTACTTTTGTTGGAAAAGTCAAAACGTATCTCGTATGGTAAACAAAAGAAAGATTCCTTACATAACACAATTTAAAAGTCAAATAGGGGTAATTATGAATTTAAACATATATGGATAATATTAAACACTTTATGAAAAACATTTTTATGGACATAGATGAAAATATAACCCCAGTAAATACTTACGTATAAGCAATCTCAGATAAAAATGAGATTTGCAAAATTAACCCTTACCTTATGCACAATTTCTTATGTATGTGTCTGATAATCTGATATATTGGGTTTAAACATATTATTTAATTGTAATATAACCATAAAAATATGTATGATATCATACGTGATTCACTTACGACTTTATATTACCAGTTCTTCTGTCAATTCCATGTTAAAGCAATGTTTTGGGTAAACTTTTTTCATTTATCATACATGTTTTGACTTGTAATTCTTCATATGATTACTTATATCATGATTACATATTTACAGAATGTAAAAAATGATTTATATATAATATATATTAATCATATAATAAATCGATAAATGGAATGAAACACACCGTTCATGGAGAGGGTAGACCGTACGTATGAATGAATACTTTTTAGGTTCTTATTAAATTGAATGGAAGAAAGTAAATAACATATAAATAAATCCAGTATCATTAATATGTCATATATTTAATGATTATTTAATATATATACTTTATAATCATTTTTGAATGGTTAACGTGGAGAATGAATCTCATCGCGTCATGGAGACACTAATCCGTACGTACGCACGAGCGATGATATCATTCCCATAATTATTGAATGGAATTAGAGTGGATTATATAATATCTCAAAATTTTTATCATGTTATAATAAACATATATAGTTATTCTTTACACCATTATACCCATCCAATTAAGGTGGCGGTGGAAAAACAGATTACACCACGACATGGAGATGATATTCTGTACGTACGCACATGCAGTGATTTAGTTTTCCATAGGATGGATAGAAGGTGAAATAGGGTTGGTTCATATTTATAATAACATATCAGTATATTAGTGACACTGATGTTATTACTTTATTAAGAAAAAACAAAAGAAGAGGATGTATATGAAGAAATTAATTTGTAAAAATTGTTAAAGGATATTACCTCTTCTTTGATGCGCCTCTTCTAAACCTTCTCTTAGGGAACTAAAGTTGGTCTTTGAAAAATACCAGGACCTATAGAATGTTTCTGGGGAATTTTATAAGAGAAATGGGTAGGTTTTGGCTGAGCTTAAAGGCTCAAAGTGGTGTGAGGAGGAGAGGGAGGAGGTTCCCTTTTTATAAGAGAAGAGAGCGGCACTTTTGGAAACCTCTAAAATATTAGTTTATAATAAACCCAAAACCCACATAAAAACTTCCAAAGTGACTCAAATTCGGATATTAGATAATATAGGGTTGTAATATCATCATACAATTAAATTTAGACATGTTTTGATTTTTTTAAACCTTATCATTTTGATTTATCCTTATTTAATCTATTTAATTTTATTTGTGGTAATAATGTTATAAATTTTATATGGTTATAAATACTTACTTATATGTTATTAATTATATATAATTTGATAATTTATGAATTTTTAGATCATATAAATTTTAATTTGTAATTTTCAAAATATTTTTGTGATTTTTAAACAATTTAATAATATAAAATATCAATAGTGTCAATTTTGACACAATTTATTTATATGAATTTAAATAAAATCCACAGAGAATATATTTTAAAAAAAACTATTTAATAGATTTATAAAAATTCAAATCCATTTATAGAATTAGTGGATAACATTAATAAGTTCATATAATATTTATTTTAATAATTTTAAAATCATTTATTTGATATTTATCTTAATAAAATAATTAATACAACATTTTTTGTATATTTATTTAATATAATTATTTGTTGCATAAAAATTAAAAATAGAACACTATGATGTATATAAATCTAATATCTTCCATAAAAATACTTTTACTCGAATTTATTGTCTTAAAATCACAACATTTAAATTGTTATATTTATTAAATTATGAAGGTGACAACTTTTACATCATTTGAAATAAAATAATATAAGCATCATATTCGCTTTTATAAGGCTCCAAATGGTCAATTATTATTCGATTTTATTCTTATGAAGTACATGTACACGAGAAATAAGTTTTGGTTAGGTGTTTGTGCCTTTTAGGGTAACTATTAGTTTAATAAAAATTGTATTATTGATTTTTCACTAGATAGACAATTTCTGAATCATTATTGTGTCACCATTAATGATAATTATTCAATCACTAAAAATTATAAATAAATTAATATGATGTAGAAAATTTTATTATATTTTTGGTGACTATTTATGTTCTATGTTTTATGAAGTTTATGTCTAAATTAAAATTATTACACTTATAAGATATAAGAGAGTGACATGTTGTCACTTTCATTGGTTTTAATAATAATTACATCATTTTCATGGTCAAAAGTCCATGAAATGAATCTATTTAGACCCTTATGTGATATGGGTCGACTTCAATTCATCAAATAGAATTTTTGCAGGTGTTCGGGTAATTTTATAATCTTATTTTTACTCTTAATTGCCTGATTTACCTTTAACTATGGTAAATAAAATTTACTGTAGTTACTATTCATAATGCCTAAAAATAAAAAGTAGCCTATTAACATAATTTGGACCTAATGATTCCAAATATGGAATCCATTTTTACAAATTCAATACACAGAAGTGGCAGTATTTAATTTAAAATTAATCCCTCTATAGAGAAAATGATTTTTTAAAGTTAAAACATTGTAAAAGATTGAAATGTTTTTACCGATGGATTCACTGTAAAAATAAAGATTATTACTTAAATTATATTAAATGGTAAAAATATATTCAATTTATACCTTAAAACCCTTAAATATAATAATTTAACCATATAAATTATCTTTATGAAA
This sequence comes from Viscum album, assembly GCA_963277665.1. NCBI lineage: Eukaryota > Viridiplantae > Streptophyta > Magnoliopsida > Santalales > Viscaceae > Viscum > Viscum album. Next base: position 1,246,165,579 of record OY728153.1, read on the forward strand.
AAAGTTGTTTTTAATTAAAATTTAGCATATTTTTACTATTCATCAAAATATGAAACTTATCAGAAAAATATCAAAAATTTATCCAAAGTAAATTTTTATATCCTAATTTTAATTAAGAAGTTTAATTTGTCAAATTTAACTTATAAACATGTCAAAAAACTAGATTTAAAGTGGGTGCGCCATCAAAAGGCGGAAAAACTGCATTTTTTGAAAAATAGTCATTTTACCCGAAAAATTTATTTTGTTCTCATAACATGTTCTAGAATATGTGTAAGATGAATTATATTGTTATAAAATTCAAAATTTTGTTAATACTATTCATAACGTCTAGTTCATAATATATCGTTGTTTAGTGAAACTCGGGATTGCATATAACACAAGCTATTGAGGAAGGTCACTCTTGTGTGAAACACAAGCCAAGAATAGTGTTTGCGTATACTACAAGATAACAATGTATTGTGTATAGTTCAAGATAATATTGTTAAATCTTAAAATACAAGATTTCAAAGGAATTAAAAAGAATATTTCTCATAAAATCTCAGGATGTTACATTCTACCCCCTTTAAAATGAATTTGCCCTCGAAATTCTTTGGGGTTATAAATCATTTACTACTTGAAATTTTCTTTAATATAAACCTAGATCATAAAAAGGAATACTAAAACTTAATTTTAAAAAATAAAGTATGAAATGTAACAGTTACCCAAATTAACTCATCACTGGGTTTCCATATAGAAGAACATAGGTGAAAATATGGATATGGTGGAGAAATGTAACCATCAAGTTTTGATGGAGAGTGGTAGAGGACATGACCATGAAAAAGGAAACAGTCACAAAGCCATAAATTTGTGATGATCTAAGGTACCATCTAGGAAAACTTTTTTGGTTTTCAAGATCATTTCCCTAAAGTTGAAAAAATTGTAATTAGATGAAATACTTAATTGAATTTGGTACAATCTCACTGTTTGTCATTCCTTGAACAATTTCCACTTCATCTCTTAAAGAAATGAAGTTGAATTTGTCACTCTTGAAGTGTTAGCGGATAATGTGATAGAATGATAGGTCATTCCATCTGTCTCAAACAAAAGGTTAGAAACAGTTATTAAATATACATAAGTCCATCTATGGTGATATTAATCGTTTATGGTTCCTAAAATGTACTTATACTTCATCTATCATACCACTTAATAAAATAAAACAAATTTCTACAAACTAGGGACTTTCTGTAGGACAATGGTAGGAGATAAAGGTCTATCTCACTTCAGTTGTGGGTTCGATTCCCACAACATTGTCTGACACGACGGGTTGTCGCCTGTCCTACAGGTTTTACATTTTCTAAAACTACACTATTATAACATTACATAAATAATATAGAAAAACGTTTTAGCCTTAAACAATATTATCTGATGTTTGACATAATCCGTTCCAATCTTTAGACATATCCACAATACATATGTCCAATATCATAGTATAAAGAAAACTATTACTGGAAAGGTCACATAACAAGCACATGAATTCCATCATTTATCCCCCATATATCATAAGACATATCTTTTTGATCACATTACAAACACGTGAATATCTTAATCATGTATTCTCTTGAAACATAAATTATCATAGAACCTTAGTGAAAACATGAATGCTGTCAAAAGGTAACTCTTTCCACATTTCAAAATCCCAAAAATTCTATATAATCAAACCATGATATCACTTTGTCCTTATATCAGTCCTAATATCATTAATACCATCAAACATTTCATTATCTTCTTATCCCTTCTTTATGCGCATATTAGGTGCTTTCTAAAAATATCTGAATAACCTTTCATGGTTACTGGTACCATTCATCATGTACTCTCAAATAATTTCGAAAAAACAATAGTCTAACAATCCTTAGATGTTTCTTTATTCCATAGTACCATTAAATTACATATACAACATAACTCTTGATATACAATCATTCCAATACCTTCTTCAACCATTGACCGAGCTTCATCATTTTATTCCTCAACACTTCTTTCATCTCATATATCATTTGTAGTCTCTTCATCATCATCAACATAAATACTACTCATACGACCATGATGATTCTCTTCATGAGATTTTCCCTTAGGGCATTGGTTTGCATAATACTCTTACATTCCATAGTTATAACATTAAACCGTTGTTGATGTCTTAGCAATACCATTATCGTTTTCCATGATGTTAACTGAAACTCTTCTTTTCCAATTACTGGATTTGCGTCCTTATTTTCCACACCCAAATCATCTTCCACTTCCTTTGAAACATTATCCCTAATGCCTCTTACAACATGATTTACATGATGGAAATTGAACTTTATTTTCTCTATGATCATCATGAAACACCATATTTCTCTTATTAGCTGAGTCAGGAAACTTACAAAATTTGAGATTATTGATCATATTATGAGATTGATGATTAGGAAAAATAACTATATTTGGAATTACAAATCTTTTTTTATTTGGTTTCTCATGAAGAATATCATTCCATTGTCCATCATATCCTTCATTATCATGAATCTTCCTGTTTCCAACTATCTTCTAAAGCCCAAAAAAATAGTGTGGGAGGCAAAAATCATGCTAAGAAAACAACATAATCAAGGGGAGTACTTTAATATCTAACATCTTAGGTTTAATTCTAAGATTTTAACCATAATTATAGGACTATAAACTATACTTATACTTATCCTTAGGGACATCCTTAGACATACCTTTGAAATATCTCTAGGGATATCACTAAAGTTTTCGCATCCTAGTTTCCAATGGTTAACCAAACCTTTCCTATGATACCAACTGTAGAGATCCTAGATTGACGTACATGAACATTAAATTACTTTTACGGAATACTTAATACATAACAAAAAATAGACACCCAAGGATCGTAATAGTTTAGTGTCTTTGGAAACCCGGAACATAATCATCTAATCATGGTGAAAGATCTTAAACATCTCCCATAAAGATCTTCCACTTTGTTTTCTTACCTAAAAACATTATTTATATCATCAGGAAAAGAAAACATATAAAGGGTGAGATTAAATTCTTAGTAAGGGTAATAATGGAGAAAATAAAACAAACCATATACATTTGAATTTAAAAACATGAACATAATGTTTAGTCATCAAAATCTTGAGCAATGACATAACATATGATAGTACGTAAGGCATAGATCATAACAGAACATCAATCATGATAATATAGCTTGAGAATAAAACATGTAATTGTGGAAAACCATTACGCACATGATATTATTTCCATAGTAGCCAAGGCATTTTTTCCAAGACCATCATAGTGGACAATGCCCATTACTGAACCGGGTGTACTTTCCGTTCCGGCCCTATATTACTGAACCAAATTTACTTTCCATTCCAGCCATGTTTATCTCATTAGATATAAATCTTTACCAATGCATTGGAGGGAGATATAGGTCCCACCAATATCATAATGAAATCATTCTTACTTGTGGCACAAAATAAACATAAATCATCCATCATAACCCAAAGAATAAAATGGGTTTCATAAACATCATCCCATCATAACATAATCCATATAAAATAAATGGATATCATTTCACCATAAGCATAATCAAAAAACGTAAATAATAGATAAATTATAGTTGAAAAATAATCATACTAAATAATTTCATCTTAGATGGAAAATAGTTTTGACAAAACACTTGAAATGAATTCTTATGGAAAATATCCTTTCTTCTTCAAAATGATTTTCTTTTCACAAAATTCCATTAAATTTTAAAATAGATGGATTTTGTTGAAAATAATCATTAAATATTGTAGAGTAATCTTCATGAAATTTAGGCGTTATGAAACCTTAAAAATATGTTCATACTGTATAAGTTAAAAAAACAATTTCCTCGTACTTTTGTTGGAATAGTCAAAAAGTTTCTCGTATAGTAAAAAAAGAATGATTCCTTCCATAACACAATGTAAAAGTCAAATAGGGGTAAACATGACTTTAAACATACATGGAAGAATATTAAACCCTTTATGAAAAAACTTTTATGGACATGGATGAAAATATAACCCCAGTAAATACATACGTACAAGCAATCTCAGATAAAAATGAGATTTGCAAAATTATCCCTTAACTTATTTCCAATTTCTTCTGTATGTGTCCGAGACTCATGTATAGTGGTTTTAAACATATTATTAACTTGTAACAGAACCATACCGATATTCATGATATCATACATGATTTACTTATGACTTTATATTACCCGTTCTTTTGTCAATTCTCTGTTAAAGAAGCGTTTTGGGTACAACTGTTTCATTTATCGTACATGTTTTGACTTGTAATTATTCATATGATTACTTAGATCATCATTAAAAAATTTCAAAATGTAAAAAATTATTTATATATAATATATATTCATCATATAATAGATCGATAAATGGAATGAAATACACCATTCATGGAGAGGGTAGGCTGTACATACGCATGAACACTATTTTCATTTCCTTATTAAATTGAATGGATGTAAGAAAATATCATATACATAAATACAGTATCATTAATATGTCATATATTTCATGATTATTTAATATATATACTTTATAAGCATTCTTGAATGGTTAAAGTGGAGAATGAATCTCATCGCGTCGTGGAGACGGTAATCCGTACATACGCACAAGCGATGATATCGTTCCCATAATTATTGAATGGAATTAGAGTGGATGATATAATATATCAGAAATAGTATCTTGTTATAATAAACATATATATTTATTTTTTACACCATTATACCCATCCTATTGAGGTGGTGGTGGAAAAACATATTACACCACGACGTGGAGACTGTATTCTGTACGTGCGCACGCGTGATGATTTCATTTTCCATAAGATGGATAGAAGGTGAAATAGGTTTGGTTCATATTTATAATAACATATCAGTATATGAGTGATACTAATGTTATTACATTATTAGGAAACAACAAAATAAGATAAAGTAGAAGAAGAAATGAATTTCAAAGAATCAGTAAAGGATATTACCTCTTCTTCGACGCGCCTCTTCTAAACCTCCTCTTAGGGCACTAAAGTTGGTCTTTGAAGAAGACCGGGACCTCTAGTATGTTTCTAGGAAAGTGGAGAAGAGAAATGGGTAGGGTTTGGCCGAGATTGAAGGATCAAAGTGGTGTGAGGAGGAGAGGGAGGGGGTTTCTTTTTTATAAGAGAGGAGAGGGGCACTTTTGGAAAACTCTAAAATATTAATTTATAATAAACCCAAAACCCACTTAAAAACATCCAAAGTGACTCAAATTCGGATATTAGATAAGATATGGTTTTAATCTCATAAAAAAAATTAAATTTATACATGTTTTGATTTTATTTTAAACCCTATCATTTTTATTTATCCTTATTTAATCTATTTAATTTTATACGTGGTAATAATGTTATAAATTTTATATGGTTATAAATACTTACTTATGTATTTTTAATTATACATAATTTCATAATTTATGACATGTTATAATCTATTTATACTTTAAAACCATTAAATATAATAATTTAACCATATAAATTATCTAGATGAAAAAAGTTGCTTCTAATTAAAATTTAATGTATTTTTAATATTCATCAAAATATAAAAATTATCAGAAAAATATCAAAAATTTATCCAAAGTAAATTTTTATATCCTGATTCAAAGTTAGATGTTTAATTTGTAAAATTTAACTTATAAAAGTGTCAAAAACTAGATTTAAAGTGGGTGCTCCATCAAAAGGCGGCAAAACTGCATTTTTTGAAAAATACTTATTTTACCCGAAAAATTTATTTTGTTCTCATACCATGTTCTAGAATATGTGTAAGATGAATTATATTATTATGAAATTAAAAATCTGGTTAATACTATTCATAATGGCTAGTTCATAATATATCGTTGTTTAGTGAAACTCGGGATTGCGTACAACACAGGCTATTGAGGATGGTCGCTCTTGCGTGCAACACAAGCCAAGAATTGTGTTTGCGTATACTACAAGTTAATACGATGTTGCATATAGTGAAAGCTAATCTTGGTGAAGAGTACATCAAAATATGTTAAAGGAATGAGAAAGAATATTTCTCATAAAATCTCAGGGTGTTACAATATTTATCTGGAAGGCTTATGTAGTGTTCTTTTATATCAAAGATATGACCCATAACTTCATTTTTCTTACCTAATAATATTTGGTGTATAACCATAACTTTTATTCTAATGATTCTTTTGTGAATACCCTATTTTCCATTTCATTGATTGAAGGGTGTTCACCTATATGAATTATATAATTGTTTTTGGAGAAATTATTATCTTAATCATATACCCCTTATCTATATGGTGTAAATACCATATGATATATTATTTTGATTTAATGGTATTTACCTAAACATTTTTTGAATATATTTGGAATCCTATTTATTTTCAATGGGTATATAATGTTTTCATCATTAAGGGAGTTATGAATATTTTCTTTAAGTGATTACATATGAAAATTATATGAAAACCAATTTATTTCTATGGGATATTGATTTTATATTCAATGAATCCCATTTTCTTTCCATGTATTCTTTATGATTTGATGAATAATTATTTTAAAGTGACATACACATGTGTGGTTAATGGAGGATGGGGGGGGGGTGGTCTTATTTCGCCTTCCGGGGAATTATTTAAGGAGTATCATCTCATGAGATAAATATGGGAATCTAATATGCAATACTTTCTACACAATATGAATTAATTAGTGATTTCTACTCCATTATCAGAATTTAGTATGGAATTATCACTACAATATAGTAATCAAGTAGTGATGACTACTATATTAAGTTATTATAATCAGATGGTGAAGCATGATATACTATATTATGTTTATCTATTATTATGGTTATGCCATAATTATTTGATGCCTTCTATTTCAAGCTATGCCCCGTTTCCTTATTTGTTCCATAATCTTATGTTTTTTCTTATGACTATGTTATTCTCTCATGGATCATGTTTATTGAATCATGTTTCCTCACTCTTTTTATTTATTTCTTATGTTATTCCATGGATTATTCCATGATTTGTGATCTATTATTTCTTGGGTGTAAGTTTTCTATGTATCCATATTCTACCAGTTTTACCCTAATTTTTTTTATCATTTATATTTATCATTGTTGTAAAAATGATATCAATCATTTTATACTGGATCCATTTTCCTAGGTTATGAAGAAAATTCATCCATAATCTGTTTCTATAATAGTATCTTATATGAATAATTTGTAGGATATATTAAAATATTGATATAGATTATGAATTTTCTTATATGTTGGAAATAAATTTTTTAGTTAAAAAAACATATATTTTGTTAATTAATGTTTTTTAATAATTCTATAAAACTATAAACCTTTAATATCTTGATACTTCATATTAATTTAATACTTTATTTATTCGATGTAATTAATATGACCACATACATAGGGAGTCGTAGTTGTCATCAAAGAAAGTACCTAGGCAAAGTGTTTTAGCATTAAATCTAGGATTATGGGTCTGGTGAGCCTTAGAGTTATAAAAATTGATTAATGAAATTGAGAAATTATATGTTTTAAGTTATTTAGAGAAATAATATTATAGATAGAACTACTTCTATAATTATCCTTGGAGAAAATGATTTTGACCAACTGAATATATTGATTTATAAATTTGAGAATAATAATAAAAAGGTCAAATTTCATTTATATATTTTTAATTTAGGATAAAGAGACTGATATAAGAAAAAATATTCAAGCATGAGTGATTACCTAGAATTTTGTGATAAAAGGATATGATTATAAGTGTATTATGTCAAAACAAAACCATGCATATAGAGGAGTCCAATATACAAAAATAATATGAAATGAAAAAATATAAATAAAAAGGAATAACTTTTCATATATAAAATAAAAAAAAATTCAATAGAATTTTCCTTAATATCCATAAAAACAAAATTAATATTTACAAAAGTGTCATGGGTTAATACTACTCACTAAATTAAATATAATTAGGAGAGATAACAACATATACAAGAGAAGAATTATTATCAAATGAGGTGAATTTAGGGTTACTTCCACTGCTATGGAATATTTAGTCATAATGATTACAATTATTGGATCAAAAAGTTTTTAAAAATAATAATTATGATTAATGATTCATGGGTATACAACAATAATAGGTGAGAAAAAAAATAAAAAATTAGAACAACTGGAGAAGAATATTGACGTGTAAAATATTTTTGGTAGTTCATAGAGTTATATACGAGGTGCGATAAAGAGGGAAACATCTAAAAATAATGTGTCAAATTCATCCCAACTCCATTAAATATTATTAAGAAATTATATAATGTGTAATACAATTTATAGATCTAATTAAATGCTAATATGGTTGAGGTTTAATTTAATGTAAGAAAATGTGAAAATACCTTCATTATTCATTATTTATTCTTATCACATGATTTAAGATTTAAATGAATTTAATAAACTTAAATGGTATAAAGAAGGTGATATTACCTTAGGTAATGATATCTATCTAAACAATAAAGGAGTTTGAAATACTAACATTGGAAAAAATTTGAACAGTCCCAATAATGTCTTATTTGTATATGGGATAAAATATAATCTTTGGAGTGTTTCAAAACACTATGATGATAAAAATAAATAAATAATTTGGGAAAACAGGTGATTAGTGAGAATATTAAGAGGTGTATTAGTAATAATAAAATTATTTAGAACCTAAGGCAATCTATTTTAATTAAATAATCCTAGATAAATTGCTACTTGATCATGAAAGCTGAAAATGAATTGTTTCCTAAAGTCTTGGCCATATTGGACAAATTAAAGTACGAAAATTAATAAAAAAGTGGATGTGAGAAATATTAATGTTATAAAATAATACTCATTTAATGACTACAATAGATGTAATAAAGAAAAAATAGAAAAGAAAAACTACAAGAGAGTTAACATTCAAAGAAAGAAACCATGGGACTTGATTTACTCTGATGTTTGTGGTCTTATGAAAAATAAGACAATAATTTATAGAAATACTTATTCACATTCATTTAGGACTTCAATAGAATGAAATTTATCATGTTCATGTATAAAAATTCTCAATACTTTGATAGATTCAATGGTTTTATAATACTTTCTAGAAAACAAAAGGGTTTGAATTGGAAGAAATTTATATATGATAATCATACTGAGTAAAAAAAATAGTTCTATGAATATCTTTATAAACATGGAATTTGGCTTGAGTTTAGTTCCCCACATACTACTCAATAGAATGGGATGACTAAAAGGAAGAACATAAGTATATAGTATATGTATAAATCTATTCTAATAGATCATTACACCTTAAGATACATTTAGCTATAAGAAATTACTATTATTAGAATATTTCATAATAGATATGTTTTAGACCAAACTCAAACATTAATCCATATGAAATGTAATTCTGAATAAATTGAAATATAAATCACTTTATGGTGTTTAGGATACCATATTTGACCATGATAAAAGACACAAGTGGTTGAAAATTTCATACAATTTCTGATCATCAATTGTTCATGGGTTATTGAATAAATACGAGTTCTAATTGGTGTTAGAAAAAATGTTTGAGTGGAATATATATAGTTATGATGTGATATTCAATGGAAATGATGAAAAAATCAAGAATTATATTATGGTAGATGATGAGTATTATTTTATTATATCTAAAACCACTAATGATACCTAAGAAACTTTGTAGATTTTGGACGAAGATACAGAATCTACTTTTTATAGAGATGATGATGATGATCATAAGTCAATAGGGGTAAATAAAATATTTTAATATAATTTTTATATTGAAAATATCATTAGATATCAAAATAAAGGGGTTTAAAAAGGAGAAATATCACGAAAACTATCCCCACAAGTATTAAATCAAAGGATTAACATCATACTGTTATAGTATCCTTTGAGAATAAAGAAGGTATTCAAGTTATGAAAGAGAATCTAGATAAAATAGACAATAATGAATAATTGTATCTTGTTTTAAATCCCAGTGAGAATAATGTTAATTTTTATAAATGTGTTTTTTATGATGAAAATTTATAATAATGTATTGTTTAAAAAAACCAATGTTGGTTTGTAAAGGGTATTCACTTATTAAAGGCATTGAATTTGATGAATTTTTTTCTCTAGTTGGAAAACTATAAACTATCATAATTTTAATTACAATTAAAATATAGAGATACGTCAATGTGTTCCAAATGGATATACAATATGATTCCTTATATGGTTAGCTAGATAAATAATTATACATGGAATAACCCGATGTCTTTATATTAGAATCAAATGGATGAAAGGTGTATAAATTGAATAAGTACCTTTTTGGATTGGAAGAAGCACCAAGATCATGGTACATCAAGTTGGATTAATATTTTAGGAGTATGGAATTCAGAAAAGGGTAGGTGGACAACAATATAAATTTAATGAAGAATAACACCACATCAATATTTGTTATAAAACTTTTTAATGAAAATATTTTGGTTATAAATTACGAGAATATTTGTAAATGATTTTATAATAATATGGAAAATAATATTGTTACATCCTTACTTGGTGAAATTATTGTATATATTGTTTTATAATAAAACTAAACTACTGATCGCATTTTCATCTCACAATAAAATTCTACTAAGGAGATATTAAAAGGTTTGTTACAAAAGAGTTTAGAATAAATTCGATACTAATTTAGATAAAAAAATAATTTTTAAGGATAAATAAGAAAAAACTATTAATTTTAGGGAATTATTAAGATTAAAATGTAGTAATTTATACTCAGTAATATCGGTACTTATTAAGGTAAATGTAGTTACACTTTGTTATAGGTTTAAATCTAATCCAAAAGAATAAAATCTATTTGATATATACTTAATTATGAGATATATCTAAAATTTATTTAATTATATATTAATTTACAAGTGAATTTTTATGAATGATTTGAATGGGTTTCCAGATGTTGACTGGGAAGCTGGTGTTTATTATAAGAAATACACATCTTGTGGATAATTTTTCCTTGGAAACAATTGTGTTGAATGACACTCAAAGAAGAAATCATCAGTAACCGTAAGATGTACTGAATCTAAATATTTATATGTTTCACAACCATCTAAATAAATAATCTAGATGAAGAAATAACTTAAGGATATCAAAGTTATTACTAAATACCAATAAGTTATTTGTTGTGCAAATCAAAGTTCCATAAATAAATCCTAGAATCTAGTGAAATTTTCTAGATCTAAAAATATTGATAATAAATATCACTTTCCGAAGGAAATTTTTTCTAAATACCTTTCATTTTTTTCCATACAATGAACAAATAGATAATATCCTTACTAAAACACTCATAACTATATATTTTTATAAGTTAAAGATGAAAATTGGAGGAAAATCCACTCCCTAAATATAAGGTATGTTATTTATTGAGTTACATATTATATTTGATTATTTTTAGAATATTTATAGAAATAGGATAAGTAATTTACAAGGGGAGAGTCTTAACTTACTTTATTATGATATATTTTAATGTGATTATTGAGAGAGTTCATGAATGTGTTTGAAATCAGTATCTTGTTTCTTGAATATAAATGTTTGGTTTGATATCTCTTGATGAGAAACAAAAGAACATATTTTATGTACTATATAATTAGTCTAGTTTTTTATATTTTGTTAGATAATTTACACTTATATTTGATTAGTTCATATCTCATTTCTCTGAATGTGTTGGTACTATATCTTTTATATTAGCCTAGTTTATATTATCAATAATGGTGAGAGAAGAATATTAAAATTTTAATTTAATCATTTTAGAGAGAGTAGTTTCTAATATGAACATGAAACTTAAATTTATGGTTTTAGTTTTAGTTTTGTGTTTTGGCATTGACAATAAATCCAAAGGTGGATATTATTAAACCCACTTGTTGATGATTCTATATTTATTTTCAATAAATTTGTTTGATGTGTTGTGAATTTATTTTAGTAGATTTAAAGATTTTTATGAGGCCCCAATATTAATAAAAGATGTTCTAATAAAATTTGAAGAATTTAAGAATTATTGAGTTAAAAGTGAAAAAATGACTCACTTAGAGATTTTCCATAAGAGTTATTAACACTTCATAAGAGACATTATATAAGTCATTGTGGGAATTTAGAAAAGGTAGGTGCATTTCAAAATATTTAAAAAACGTCAGAATTTTTTTTTCTAGAGTTTAGAAGAATCACTTATAGAGTTTGAAAGAGTAATAATTGACTATAAAAATACATTACTAAATTTTTAATATTAATTTTGTGATTTAATGAGAATATAAAAAAGATACTAGACTCTCTAGAATTCATAAGAACCACTTGTAACTCAAGAAGGGTCATTGGTGACTTCATAAGAGCCTATGAATAATTTAGAGTCATATATTATTTACTAATAGTCATGGAAGAATTTTTATAAATGAGTGAATACTTCATAAAGATCATTTCTTCTTTTATATGGGTGATTTCCTTTATAGAATTTTTTTAGTAATATTACTATTTAGAATATTCTTTCAAAATTAGTTCAGATGATGATATAATATATTATTTATAAAAATAATCATCACAATTACTAATGGGGAATCATAATTTATGAAATTATTAGACACAAAATGAAGATGGTTCTATGGTTTGGGGAGTGGTTTTCCCCAATAAGTAGACCATGTAATGATGATTGTTTGATAAATAATTAAAAAGAATTTTTTTTATAATAGAAGATACCCCATCGTAGGGATCCATGCATGGAATCATGCATCCCATTCTGGATTAAAATACCTTTTATTAGTTTTAGATAATAAATATTGGGATGATTCCAATATTTCATGGAAGGTTTATATATCAAGTCTTAGGGGAATCTTAAATGCAGATACTTGACTACTATTTGAACGTGTACTATGAACAGAATTCCCTATTAAAAATCTTGGATGGATTTCATTATTTTAATTCATAAATTTTCTCACATGGCATGGAATATAAATAGTAAAGAAAATATAAGAGTGTGATACTTGGAAAAATAGGAATAGTGTGAAAACATTTATGATCAATAAATTTTGGAGAAAAAATAGAAGAATAAAATGTGATATGGCGGATGAGGAAGTAGATATATATTTATTAATCCCATGTGTAGGATCGAGCTTACATCAACGATCATTTCTTATGGGGAATTATTTTGTTCTAAAGGTGGTTTACTGAATGTTTTATTGAAATTAATATATATACATGTTTAAGTTTATTCCCTTATAAATTTTCATTATAGATAATAAAAGGATAATAGTGTGTTCATGGGATAAATACCACCACACACTAGAGATATAGTCACCAATCAAGGAGGAAAAATTCATTTAGATATTTTATTTTGTTTCGTCTATTTACTTAAATATTTAAATTTATAGATTAGTGCAAAATAAGTGTTATACCCCTAGGTTTAATACCCTGAGAGGGGGGAGGGGGTTAGATTAAGTCATGATATATTGAAACACTCCCCTATTTTCATATAGTTTCATCATTAAGTGAAACACTTTTCTATTTCATTACTATAGCAATGTATGAGTATAAATGAAAACATGCATGATACCCAAAACTTTGACACGGTTTACCCTTAATTAGGATAGTCCAAAGAGTTTAAAAATATAATTTTTCAATGTACCAAATCCACTATAAAACGCTAATGTCACAATGTTCAATGTAGATTCACTATCTTTCCTGGTTTACTAGTTGTGGAACTTTGAAAGCTCACTGTTCTATAAATTGAAGTGTGTTCACTGCTCCTGTAGAAGATTCTTCTACCATTTTATTGAATTATTATTACTACACCCCACTTGGTGTATCTTGAATCACAAAATTCATCCACATGATGAATATAAATTTACCATAGAATTTATAGAACATTCATTCTAGATCATGAAACATTAAATTTCTTATAACCTTTACACAACTTTCACATAACCCCAAAACTATCATGAAACATTTTAGTTTTCATGGAACTCCCAAATTTTGTGTAAATTTTGGTTTATCATGTAACTCACTTACTCATATAGACACAAGGGACTTTTAATTATGATTTTTTTGTAACTTCATCATGAAATAAATTCCTTCCTGAAAATCTTACATGATTTCAGAGCCTTGATATTTTATAAGGGTTAGACACTCTAAAAGAGAGGGTTTGAAGCTTATTTATATATGTGGATGACCCTTAATTTATATGAATTTAATTCAACCTAACTTTCACATAAATTTACTGATTTACTAAACTTTATTTAATTTGATGTCACCTTTATCAAGAAACTCACTATTGTTATGTAAATTACATATGTATTTTTTAGGTTTACATAATTTTATCCTCATCATGAAACTTTTAATTTCCTAAAATTGAAGAACTTTCATGAAACACATTCCTTTTCTGTATTCAGATGATGAAGTCTTGAATATTCTCTTTTACAGAACATGTTGAAACAATTTTACTAGTTTATTCAACTTTTTCACTTGTTCATAAATATTTCATTTTCTTCAAAAACAATATTCTCATTCCTCTAAATTTGGGACCCAAAACATTTATAAATATTTGGGAAATTCTAGAAAATAATATGTAAAACTTATTTAATGAATTTGAGTGATTTTATACTTTAGTGATGTTATTTAATAGATATATTTAACCCATAAGTTAGTATATATACTTCTAAATCATATAGGTCTCTATCATACTATATATTTTTACAGTATACTTTGTCAATAACTGCAGTAGAACTTCACAAATTACTTTTTCAACAAACACAAAAATCCCTAAAACAGTGAAAATTCACTTAGAGGGTTTTCCCAAAAAATAGACCCCTTTGGGGTTTTGGAAAAATATTCATGATTTGGTATAACATTAACATTTCTGTTTATATCTCATTAAAAAAACATGTTCTATTCCTTATTTAGGAAAGAATCTCATATTGTGACTCAAGATAGAAATTGAATATGTACTCATCACATACTCTAAGACCACATGATCCATGATCAGTGTCAGAAATAATAATAGATTGAAAAATTTTATTAATGAATCACTCAATTCTATTAAAAAACACTAGGTTACAACTTTAATCATAAACTTATAATTTAAACCATTATTCGATATATACTCTAAAACAATATCTTCAATATAATCAGATTTAAACCTCCCCAAATTTCCATTCTCCCCTTATCAACTTCTCCACCTTCCTCGAACATGACATCCCACATTTGGAAATGAAACCAAATGTCACTCCTTCATAGTATTTCACAAGGTAAACAATACATATCAACAAATAGGGTAAAATACATACCTTGGTGTGAGGGGGTCCCATATAAACACTACTTAAGTGATATGAGTTGATTGGACTCCAAAATCTAGTGGATGTCATTAAAATGCTTTAGGTAAAGAATTTGTTAGAATGTCTGTAATGTAAAGTTCTACTGGAACAAATGCTAAGTTCACAAGGCCATACTTCACTTTATCTTTGATAAAAATAATACTCGATTTCAATGAAATTTCAATATGTGTTATGGAAATGTTTTTTGATAAAATTAATAAGACATCAATGACCACAATAGATTACGATCAGACACTTCATTTCAACTCCCATATCTAGAAGTTGTTGTATCATCCACAGTAACTACTTTAAATATTAAGTAGCACAATGTATTTGGCTTTTTTTTATCAAATAAAAAAAATATTAATTCTCACATTGCTAATAAATACACAATCTTCCAAGATATATTTCACTATATGAAATTGAATTTATTTTATATGCTGAACCAACCCAATCTGTATCTATAAAACCTAATAACTATTTTCCTGATATTCTATTATACAAAAAAATGAAATATATAATGTGATTGATATACCAAAGTCTTATTTTTACTCTAATTAAGTGTAATTCCTTGGGATTACATTAATATCATGCCTCTTCTAATGTGTAAAAAAATATTAGATCTTGTCACTCTTAAGTACAATAGGTTCCTAATAATTTTCCTATATTATGTGACATTGACTACGGTCCCCTCACCATCCCTTGATTTTCTAACTTGATTAGAAATTAGAGTTTTCATATACTTGGAAATATTCTTTCCAAATATTCCAAGATTGTCCTTCGAACATTGGTATTGATAAATAAATGTTCTATTCCTTCCTTAAATTACCTATAAACTAATGAAAAATGTTATCTCTCCAATCATTGAAATGTCAAACTCACACTTCATGAATTCTCAAAAAAAAATTCATTACCATTCATTTGATCCACAAAAGATTATATCATCTAAATACATTCACACTATAATATTTTGATTTATCTCATTTCTAAAATATATGTTTTAATAAACTTTACCACACTAGAAACAATGATTTTTCAAATATCGATCAAGTCTTTAATACCATGCTCTCGGTGCCTGCTTCAAACCGTATTACACTTTCTTTAGTCAATAAAAACTTTTATCATCTTTTATTATTATAAAAGCATATAATTGTTTGATTTAAACCTCTTCCACAAAAAATAAATTTAGAAATCAAGATTTTATATCCATTTAAAAAACATTAAATTTTATTTTTACAATTATACTGATAGTAGTTTAACACTATCTTTCCTTTTAACATGTAATAATGTCTCATCTACATTGATTCACTCTATATGAGAGTATCCCTTGTATAAAAATCATTCATTATTTTGAATAAATATGAAATTCTGATTCATTTTTTTTCTTATATATCCATTTGGTCACCTTTATATTCTTATATACCAGGTTTGAAACCATTACCACATCTAATTATTTTTGATTTTTTTAGCTATTCATTCACTACTTGAACCCAATTATCATCTCTCAAAGATTCTTCAAAATATTTGTTCTCAACTTGTAATAAGAAATATATTTTCTATAGATAATTCATTGTTCATATCTTCACCAGTTCTGAATAGTCACCTATGATATTATTCTTATCAATTTCAACACCCACTTCGACTTCTATGTAGTATCAGATCAAGCATCATCTTTCTCATCATCAGTTTATTCTTATGAATATTATTTAGGAACATTCAGTCCCCTTGGGATGCTCAATTCTTTATCACTATACTCATGATGTATTACGCTAATTTATTGAGGATTCTACTCATTTTACACCAGACAACATCATTTATCTCCAAAAACATTTCTACAGGTTTATTAAAACATTTATATTCTTTTTTTCTTCCCAAGTATCTAAGGAATATCACTTAATAACTATGGGACTCAAAGATCCAATGTTTCACCTAGTTTGGAATGAAACACTTACTTTTGAAGACAATAAATTACTTCAATTCTAGCTTTATTCAATACCATGTCTCAAATGAAATTATCTCTTACATCAGACACAACAAGCCACTATTAGAAATGCATACCAATATCAAAATTGGTTCTTTACGAAACTTATCTGGTAGGTATTTCTTTATAATAATTTCTACAGACATGTTTTTTATGATCATATTTTTCCTCTCAACCACAAAATTTTGCTAAGGATTTATCACTACTGAGAATTGGTGCCTTATCCCATGATTTTCAAGATAATTTTTCACCTAAGTATTAGTAAAATATATTCCTATTTTAGTTAAAAACTAAATAATTTTCTATTTAAGAAACATTTTAGCCTCTATTAAGAATTTTTTAATTCTAAAAACGAGATATTTGTTAAATATGTTTTTCAAATAAATTTAATTTCTCCAATATCTTGCATTACACGTAAGACCAAGTTTAAACAAACAGTGAAATTATATTAAAATATTGTTATTTAATGTGAATTTTATAACACAATAATTAAAATGGCGTGTATGAATAATAATAACTAAATTATGAAAATTATATACTTTAATCTTGTATAAAATAAATTCATTTTTTATAAAATTATTAGAAATAAAAATAAAAATCATTTGAAAGTAAAGGAAATGTTTTTATGAAAAACTATTTTTTCATTCAATATGTTTTATGTTAGTAAATTAAATAAATAAGTATTTATTAATGAATTTAATTAATTTTAAATATTAAATATTAAATTATTTTTTTTATCATTTATATAATAATTTTTCTATGCATGGGATGAGAAGACATCATGTTTTATGATTAAAAAATATATTCTTCTAAAAAACAGTTTTATCATGTTTTCTGAACATATTTTTAAACTAAATGTTTACTCATAGATTTTTTTGAAAACATGAAATTAATATTTTAAATAAACATGTCAAAATTATCTTATAGTTTATTTTTGACATTTATTTAAATAATTAATTTTTTGAAGAATTGTGAAAAATACTAATTTCCATTAAAAAATGTTATTTCATTTAATGAATTTAAACAGTAATATTTTCTTTTAAATAGTTTTATAAGTAAAATTATCTCAATTATTTTAATATTAATCCAATTTAGATCATTGAAATTAATTTTTTTTAATTTTTATTCAAATATTTTTTATACTTAAGAAAACCCTTTCTTTGGGAAACTATTTTTATCATGATTTCTGGTTTAGTTTTAAATTAAATTATTCAAATTATGTGAATTATAATTGATAAAATGGATTATATATTGGGAATAATATTAATTAATATTATTTAATAATGTAAAATTATTATTTTTTCTAATAAATTTTAAAAATAGTAAAATATTATTTACTATGGTTATTGTTAAAAGAAGTTTTTGTGCATTACATGTGTTTGTGTTAAAATTAATTTTCCACACACAAATAATTTTTAAATGGTAAATTTTATTTAATATTTAGAATAAGTGGGTAAAAATTTCCCAATGAGGATAATTTTTTATACTTGATGGATAAATTACCTATGTAGAAAAACTAGTTACCGTGGTGAAAACTGAAATGGTAAAAGTAAGTATACATAGAGGTGAAGGGAATAAAGTTTTTTAAACATGTGTATTTTTTGCGGTGGAGTTGTGGATAAAACATATATGATCTATAATATAATTTTTTTTTCAAATTTTAAGCTACTTTTATTGAGAGTGTATTTCTATTATTGAATATTTTTGGGTATTTATAAAAATTCCACCCCTTATCACTTATAAAATAGAACCTCATATCATCTTTTCTTCACAATTACAAACTCTTTTATTTTAGAATATCCCTTGAAAAATACATTTCTTAAATCCATTGAAACTTTTTTAGGGGACATGGTTTAATTATAAAACACTTATATAAATTATTTTGCTGAAAACATAAAGAGGGTGTTTGAATAACAGGTGTTGTTTCTAAGCTAGTGTTTTTCCTTCCACCTCCTTAAAATATTATTCAACTATGATGAAATAATAACACGATTAAATTCCATATAAATATTCTTAAAATATTATTAAATAAAAATATAATTATCTTCTATATATTAATATGTTATTATATTAATGGAATAACCTATATACATCTCCTCTTCTATCAAATGGGAATGAAACCTGTCGATAGTGTGTATGACAGACAACCACCTTGTGAACCGATGTAATTTATTTTCCATTAGTAAATCTCATAGATGGATATAATAATTGATTAAATAAATATTTTTATATTATATTTATAATATATTTATAATTGGTTAAATATAATATCACATCTACTTTCTTAGCTTCCAATCCATTTAAAAACAATAATGTCGTTCATGTGTATGTGTGGATTACCACCTCCACGAAGAGATGTGATGTGTTTGTCATTTTTTTAAATGGATGGTAATAATGACATAATTTTTGAATATATATGATATATATGATATATATGATATAAAAATGTATATATAAATTTGAATTAATATTTACCTTTCTTTCATTCCATCCGTCAAAAAATGAAAACAATGTTCTTGCGTACGTACAACCTACTATCTCAATGAATTGTGTAATTATTTTTTTATGTATAAATTTTATGGATGAATATAAATTTGTATATAATAAAAATATATGATATATATATAATTATTAAAATTATGTAGATTATGGAACCATAATCAAAGTACATAGTGAAACATTACCAAACTAAAACATACATGAAAAAGCAAAACAATTATCACTGGGAATAATGATTTTAATAGAGTTGTCAATAAAAAAGTGATAAAAGGTTATAATTTAATAATATATTGTATTATTTATATTAATATGAATCTATAATGAATATATATTTATATATAGTTGGTTTGAACATGTACAACGGAATTCAGAGTTGTGATAAGGGATTTTCGTTTCTCTTTTATTTTTATCAGACATATGTCATATTCAACACTTGTTTCTTTTGTGTTGTGTATATAATATCCATGAATGTATTTTACGATTATTTATACAAAATTTATGGGGATATAAAAATCCATATAAGGTTATTTTTTTCATTGGGATTACGATTTGGATGTTTCTAGAGCAGTTAAGGTTTTATGTTACAATCACATTGTTTTTATGGGTTGTTTATGATTAAGATTCCGATGATGAAATATTAAGATGAATATCTCACGAAACACATGAATGTTATTTTAATATGTTCTTTTATTTAGAATATATGTCTTCCATTTATTATACTATCTTTAATAACACAAGATACAATCATAATATTGATAATGAAAATCAACTTTATTTATCTCTTCAGTCATAAATCTGTTCTTTTATGTGTCCATGTTTTATAAAAGTATTTTAAATCTTTTTTTAATAATAAAGAAATATTGATTAAAAAATTTTTCAATAATTTTTGTTTTTAAAAAATGTATTTAATGTAGTATTATTTTTATTTTTAAAATGAGATACGTTTAAAGATTTTACAAGAGTGTGAAAGGAATGTTTTCTTTTAACCTATAAGTTATGAAATTTTTTTACACTATCATAACCACTAGATGATTTGAAGATTATTTTACAAGTTTTCATGTTTATTTTCAAATACATTTCTTCTTTAATATTTGGGAACGTTATATATTTTAAAGATGTGATTTTGATAGTGAAAATGGTATTTTCCTCAGGAGATAATCTAGTAAATCTTTTAAAAGAACTTTCATTTACGATAGCATTACTTAATTTTGTTTTTACTAAGGATATGATAAAATGATATAATTATTTTTATTTCTATATATATTTTATTTTTATGTTGACAAGATGTTTACAAAACCCATTCATTTTTTCCCCTCGTTATGTTCTAATGAATTCATGTAATGATTATTAAACATGTTTCTTTTATATAGGTAATGAAATGATGAAATGTTTATGAAATACATGTAATTTTTGAAGGACAATGGGACACCCTGAGAGGGGAAGGGTGAATAAGGGTATCAACCTTTTCTCTTAATGTGATGGATCTTGTCCCCACATTAGTAGGAACTTGTAAAAACTGTAAGATGAATATGATCAGCAATTAAAAATTCACATACCATGAGTTGACACAGAACATTTACATTATTCACCAATAAGGGATACGTAAAAGGAGAAAACACCGATAGGTTTTCAGTCATAACTAATTCCACTATTCTTCACTAGTTATGGATTACAATGGTTCGGGAATAGTTACAATGTCTCAGGCTCACTGCCTTTATAAAAGATCAGGGATAACTCACTGCGTCCCTCGGGTCACTCCCGTTGACTCCCCCTGGCACACTGCCTTTGGTGAAGTCCCACTCAGTTTATAGATGTGAAGGTCTCTTCAATATATAAATATAGAAGTCTTTGTATCCTGTTCAACATGAGACAATTCTTGCATCAAAGTTCTGAGTTGATACTCTTTTGTATTCAATCTTCTACATTAATGAAATAACTGAATGCACTAAATATCCTTTTTCTCTTCCATTAATTCGCAATACCGACACCTGAGTGTATAATTATATTTACCTATTTCTGTGAAGATATTATTTTAGTTTCACGAATCATTCTTCTTCTATCTACAAAACACAATGAGGATGTTAAACACCAGTCATGTGTGTGCGGTACAACTTATCTTTGTAAAACCAAATGGTTCACTATTCTTCTATCTTCGCAAAGCAAATTTGAGAGTGTTGAGCACCTATCAAAAGCCTATGGGACCCAAAAATTTTTCGTGCACCCATCCAGATTTATTGCGCATAAAATTCATTCTTTTCATGTAAAAAATTCCTTTTTGGCATGAAAATGTCTTTTCACGCAACTCTTCTTTTTTCGCACAGAACATTCCTTTTTCGTGCAACACCTTCTTTTTTGTGCAACCCTTATTTTTTCGCACACCACTCCATACCTCAATTTTTCTGCATGTCAGAGCTCAGGATTTTTCTAAGTGTTGATCCACTCTCAATGAGAGGGGTTCACCTTGTATTTTTAGGCATTTTTGATCCTGCGCGTAAAACTGTCTCTCAGTTCTTTATATTACGCACACCTTCCATTTATTCTCGCACACCACCTAGGTTTTTAACACACCTCATGAATTTTCTATTCTTCATAATTCTGAACCTGAATCCTTCTTTTTTGCATAAAATATCAAACCCACATTTTTCACAAAACCATCTTTTCACGAACAAGTTTGATTTTCCGTGCACATGGCGCGAACATAACTGATTTTTTGCATGCCTCTTTTCTTTTGCCGATTTAAAGTGTTTCTGATCTGAGACACTGCTCGCGTAAAAAACTCACCCATCTATTTCGTGCACAACATTTTTCCAAACATTCCCATTTTTTCACGCACTGCTCATGCTTTTTCATGCAGCCCCTGCCTTTTCCATTTTTCGACGTTCTGATTCCGAAACACCTCTTGCACAAATAACATCACTTCGCTATTTAACACACCACGCTATTTTCCCACACAACTCAAATATTTCACGCACATACCACCTTTTTCACGCACCACTTCTTCTATGCACACACCTCATTTTACCAACAACCGATGTCTTAATTTTCAAATTTTCAGGCCCAAAAATTTGGCAAACACGGGGATACAATATCACCATCAATATATGCTTCGGCTATAAGCTTCATGATTCGTTTCTATGATTTTCCTTCTACAAAAAATCTTCTTCATCAACTCTCATTCTATAATTCATGCAAATCATATGATTCAATTCTTCAAGTAGGCTCTTTCATGGTTCTCATCCAATCATGAATAATTTCATGGTATTCATCAAATCCCCATTCTTACTCAATCATCATCCCATGGATTATAACTCAAAATTCTTCACTATTGTAAACAATGTATCGCCTTTGAATGACATAAGTTCTTTGAATTTATGATCAGTACAACAATCATATGAATTTCCATTCCTCCATTACATTAAAGCACTTATAATGGGTTGGTGAGTGAACCCAATCCACAATGATAATTTTGGAATTGATCCTTGAATACTAAGGAAACGATTTTATTTGATTATGTGTATTCCAAAAACCTAATTTTCATGTCAATATCATTCCCTCATAGCTCATGTTATTTGATACATTTATGATTCATTTCTTATAAACTACTAATATTTATTCCATGATTCAATAGTATGATATATGGGTATGGTTTTAAAATGTTATGATATTGTTATTATACCCTAATGGTCATGTTATGTTTAATTTATCATTGACATATACCCTATTTACCCTTAATGAACATATGAACTCACCCATTAATATGTTTACTTTCCCTAGGGTATGAAGAAAGGCATTATATATGATAGTTCTAAGAAGAGTACTGGTTGTGAAGAACGTAACGAGAGATGATGTAGTTCACTTATGAAAGAATTTATAATGTATTAATGTTTACAAAGATACTAGACCAACATTATTATGTCATAGATCATTATGTTATTAATGAATATTCATCTATGATGATGTGATATATATGTATGAATATAATGGGTCACTATAGTTGGTATTACTATAATTTTTAGTTACCTTAGGAAACTAGGATGAGAAAACTTTAGTGAGAACCCTAAGGATAAGTCTTAGTATATGATAAAATTATAATGTTTTGTTAAAGATCATGGATGATATAGGTTAAACATAAGGTTTCATATATTGGAATTAAGGTGTCTCAGTTTTGATATCCTTTGAATGATTTTAAGGATTAATCACTTAGATTAATGATACTTTATGTCCATGCTAACCATTTTGGTTTTCATAAGTAATTTAAGATAGAACGATGATGTTGAGGTGGCAAAAGGTATGCTTAAATATTGAAGTACCCAATTTGATCTTAGTCATATGAATTCCTTTATATTAAGAAATGTATCTTGGCATGTTAATTCCCATTATAAATGATTTTATGTTGAATTATAAGTGAAAACCCTTAATGGTATAATGATTTCATATAAAATCTACAACTCTTCTCTAATTAAAACTTTTTGGAATATGCTTCCTAAAAATATTATCATTATACCTCTGGTTGAATTTGATGTTTTCTTTGAAATATATTGTCTTTACCTACATAAATACCATATGAATTTATGAGGAAAGGAAGTCATGTTTTCTATTCTGAGCCAACATATGACCAACAATCAATGTGATGGTGATTATTAACATCTAATAGAAATTGAATTCACTGTATAGGTCTTGATACCAATTCAAAAGGGGTGTTAATCTTAGATGTTTAGGGAGAAAATCAAAATCAATGATATTCTTATTGTGAAAGAGTTTTTTTGAGGTTTTTTCTAAAATAGTTTCCACTTTAAAATAATTAACTTGTACCTATATAAATTTAGTGACAGATTATATATTTTTTGGTAAAAATAATTTATTTCAATATAAATTAATTTTTGAAAGTATTATATTTAGGTATCAAAACGTTTTACCATCATATATATTCATTGATATAAATCATTCAAAACCGAAAAAATATTTTACCAATAGTTAAATACATTTTTTTATTATGTCAATACCATAAATTTTTTTACCACCAAATAAGTCTATTATTTTCATTTATTATTACCAAATAATATTTTACCATTAATTTTTTTTTATAAATTATATAATAACAAAAAATATTTTACGAATTATTTAATATATATAAATTAATTTTCTAGTGATAACACATATTTTTTCTAAAAAAATAGATGTTATAAATTTAGTTATAATTTTAATAATTTTGTATTATTTTAATAAATAAATTTATATAATATAAAATTATTGGTACATAATTGAAAAACAATATCAATTATAAATTGAAAAATTCAAAAACAAAATAAAGTGTATGAATTATAGGTAATTTTTAATAAATATTTATTTTCTTATAATATATAATATTTTAAATCTTTTATCAATTATATTTTTTTATATTACATCAATTTAATTTGAGTGAAAACATCCCCTACCTATAATTATGATTACCCTGTGAAAACCTCCCCAATCCGATATCCCGAAAACCCAAAAAACAAATTTAAATTGATCTTTTTCTTATCCGTTCTCCATTTTTCACTACTAGTTTGAACCAATGAGCTTGATGATTCTCCATTCATCACTTCATAGGTTTGGTTTCATCATCTCTTCATTCGTCTTCACGTGTTCATACCACCACTTTGGTGTTATGCCACCCTAGGTTTAATCTTGTTGAACTAACTTTCATTTTGTTGAAATAACACCTTTTCCATATTCAAGTTATCCTCACCTTCCATGTTATCAACTCACCCCCAGTTTCAATTTTCACAAAAATTCATCACCAATGATAGTTAATTATTCATGATATTTTTTTTAGTTTCTTGTGTCTGGTTCATAGTTTCCATATTTTTCACAAAGTGACTATGAGTATAAAAAACTATGATTTTTATACATTTATATTAAATATTTTTAGATAAAGATTGAATATATTACACAAACACACACCTGATGAACATAATAGTTAAATGCATTTAAAAACATGGAGCACAATCTACTTAACTCATGTAATATCTTCAATGTATCCCATAAATATCTTCACCTTTAGTACTCTTTGCAAACATACCCTATTTAAACCTTTCTTCACAACATGGAGTGATAAAACATAAGAAAGGGTAATCTTAGATGCTCGGTATGGGTAAAAAAGGGATATATATATATATATAAATAACATGAGAATAAGGGTATAATAACTTGATAAAAACATTTGAAATACACACCCTACCTATCAAAGACAATAATCTTGAGTCACGACATAAATATTGACAGTTTATAGGACATGAATCATAATGGAAATCAAAGAAAATGAGCAATGAGATCATTAAAATACTATATGACATATATTATTAGCACACACATCAGATTATAATATTGGGAACATGAGTATATAGAATTAGGTTCACCCATTAAGTTAGGGATGTGAAATATGGACCTCATATAAACTTATGGACATGCAACTAGGTCCATAGATAACATTATCGACATGAAAGCTTATAAAATTATGAATATAAAAGATAGGCTAACACATAACACTATGAACATGTAATTAATTTAACAAATAAAATTGTGAATATGTAATCAGGTTCATGAATAAAATTTTGAACATGTATTCTGGATCATACATAAAATATTTACTCATAAATTATCCATATTTACCTAATGAATTGTATAAAGATATAGGACCAAAATATATAATAATAAAAAACATACTTATGTGTGATAAAATATTATAAATATCCACCATATCATAAACCATGAAATTAAATTAGTTTAATAAAAATTTCATTATATCATAACCTATGGAAAAGGAAAAGGCTTTATAATAATTTTATCATTTCAACATAGCATTACCCATGAAAAGAAGTGAGTTTCATGAGAGTTCTATCATGGTGTAAACCATAGAAGATAAGATGGTTTTATAAATATAAATTCATGATAAACCATTCAGATAAGGAATAATAATGGAATCCTTAATTAATATCCCTAGAAAATCATAAGTTATATTTAGGATATAATCATATATAGAAAATTATGTTGATCGATCATTTAAAACATTTCTTGGGGAAATTATATTTTCTTATTTAATTTTTTTTCTAAAACATATAACATATTTAAAATATTTTTATTTAAAAATGAAATTGAAAATATATAAATAAATATTCAAAGGAAATAATGGTCATGAAAATAATAAGTTTTTTATGTCGTACATGTAAAAAAAATAATCCTTTCAAATTTTTGGTAAAATCCAAACGAGAATTATTTGAAAAATGACATGATGATTCATTTTTTTTTTAAATTCACACATGGGTACTAAATATATTTAAAAACCATATGTTAATAAAAAATAATTTGTGAAAACATTTATTGAAAACATGGTTTTTAAAGAAAACATATTCTATGATTGAAGAGAGAAATAAATGCAGGTTTTTTTAATTTTTATTCCAATTATATTAAGTAAAAAAGAGTGTTAAAATGGTACAATTACTTTAAAATAACATAAATAAATAGAGGAGAATTGTTTTTGAGTTTCTTGATATATGGATCTTAATATTTTATCATCAGAAACACAATCCTAAATAATCATGATAAATGATCAGATTATAACGTAAAATATTTACCACTTTGGTTTCTTTGAATCATAAGACTCATGAAATATTAACATTAAATGAAATATAAAATATCATTATGATAAAAAAAATTCATGATATTATTTATCAATGGGGCTGTACATACACCTTGTAAAATAAGATAGAAGCATAACATAACATATGTATCCAAGAATGAAAAATTAAGACAAAAGTCCCTTACTTCATCGGTAATGTTTTAAACATAAACCCCCTAAAAGAGAGATATTAAAATGGATTATTAAATCCTAATAGTTATTAGTATATAAATCATAAAATAAATTCATGGGAAGTATACACAACATATAAAATAAATAAGCAGTGAATATGATATCATTCTCATGGACGTAAAAGGTGAGATAGAAATCACCTACCTTAAGTATTGTCTTCCTTTTTACATGTTAGAAAATATTATATAATAAATATAAGTTTATTAGAAATATATTTTACAAAACCATAATAATATATATAATACCATATATTATTTACTTATAACCTTTTATTACCTATTTATTAATAATGTTTTTGTTAAAATCATGTTTTAGGTATTAACCGCTTTATTTTTTGTATATGTCTTGCTTTTGATTTTTTGGTCCTCTTAATCATGGTTTCCTTATATATAAAATAAAAATAATGATAATATTATAATATTTATATATTAATTATACTCTTAAGACTAATCCTAAAAGATGGTTTTGAGAAATGAAGTATGTCACTATCATGAAGATAATAGGTCATACGCATGCATGAGTAAAATTTCCATTTCTTTTCAACCATTATAGAAAGAAGGTAATTTATTTTTTATATCTATAGAGTGATAAGAATATAATAAAAAAACAACATTTATTTAAATGTACTTATACATAGAAACTATGTGGTGTGGTGATGAAAAGAGAGATTCTTATTACATCTTGAAGGCAGTCGTCCGCACATACAGAAACGATGTTATCATCATTCAGTGAGTGAAAAGGAAAGAAATAAAATGATATATTATCATATAATAATTATAAATATTTCATTAATATCATATTTATGTGATGTATATCACATATATTTATTCATAACATCTTCTATATAAATCATTAATGGAAACGAATCACATTTCCTTACGAGGCGGTAGTCCGGTGTGTACATGAATGACATTATCATATATCTTATGGAATGGAAAGTATAAAGGGTATATATGATATAATTAAAATATTTATAATTATGTTATAAATTTATTGTAAATAATTTAGGTCCATCATCATATCCAACCATGAGAGGAGGTATTTTAAAAACGAATGACATCATTTCATTAGGTGGTAGGCTTCCGTACAGACGAATAATGATTTCATTACCCATTTCGTGGAAGAAGAGACGATTCTAGGTCATTGAATGAAAATAATAATATCTAAAAATATATAAAATATTGAAGTTATTATATCATAATGGAATAATAATAATATAGTGAGGTTGAGTTAGAAATAAAATAAAAAATAATCATTGAAGAATGTTACCTATTCTTCCAGTAAACTTCTTAGGTTTTCTCCAAAATTCATTTATATAATATTTTGACCAAACTAATAATTATAGGATGAGATTAGATATGTTTTGAAGTTATTTGGTAAGTAATTTTCTAAAAAAAATAGTGTTAATGTGTGAATAAGGGATGGAAGGGGGTGGCCTTTTATAAGTGAGGTGAGTGGCACCATTTTCTTTTTTTAAAAATGATTCAATCATAACCATGTTTTTTCATGAAAAAAGATTCTAAAATGGGCCAGTATAGAACCTAGAAGATATAAGTTCAATATATGGTTATAAAATGGTTTCTGAAAAATTTGGTAGGACATTTTAAATCCTTAGCTTCTTAGTTTAACCTCCCTATAAATCCATTTTTACCTCAATGATGGTAATTAATTTTTCACTCTTTTCTCTATTCATTTTGGAAAAAATTATGTTTACCTTATTATAAATTATAAAATATTATAATTCCAAATATTTTAACCATTTTTATAAATTAAATTATAAGAATTTTAAAAATTTAATTTGAAATTAATCCCACATACGTGATGATAAAGTAAGTTTTTAAAGAGAAAATTTCTAACATTTTACAATGTTTTTATATAAAAATTCAATATGAAATTGTTTCTAATGAAACAATTTTATTAATGGATGTATAATTTTACTAATTTCACATTGAAAATAATTTAAAATATAATTTATCTTTATAAATAAATTTAACAACAAGGCAGTTTTCAATTAAAATTTAGTATTTTCACTATTAATAAAAAATAAAATTTTTCATAAAAATACCAAAAAATAACTGTAATATAATTTTGAAATTATTATATAACAAATTATTTTTATTTTATCAGAATAAGTTTATAATGTTTTGATAAATTAATTTTAAAATTAGTGCTCCAATGGACAAAAAATTGTTTTTTAATGAAATATAACTTTATGATTAAAATTAGATTTATTTTTTTCTCTTGTATAGAAAATACATAGAATAAATTTTAAAAGAAATATTGAATATATAATATATAAATTCATTTAATATAATTAACCAAAATTTATTTGTTTAATTTATTGATTTAAAACTAACTTGTGTACATAAAATAATTTTTTAAAATATGTTTTCCTTTTATTTTCAAAAAGTTATTTATTTTCATTTATAATTAATTATTCTACAAAAAATTCATTATATATACATTGTTAAACCATATTTTTATAATTTAACTAATATTTTTCCTACCCTTTATTCCTTCATCTAGGTGATAACTATCATATTAAATAATAATATTTTAATAATGTGTCATGTTTTTTTAAACTGAGTGCTGCATGTAATGAAAACTAAGAATGGTGTTATGTGTAATGTAATCACAACTTAGAATTGCATATTAAAAAATCTAAATTAAGTGTTTCTTATAAAAAAATTAAAAAAAATTAAATTAATTTGAAATTATATATTTTCTAAAATCTTGTGGTGTTACATTCTAACACCCTCAAAATGAATTTCACCCTTAAAATTCATCTTGGTCATCAAAGGATTAATATTTGAAAATTTATTTATAAAATACCACATAATAGAAAGAGTTAATAAAACATCGTTTTGAAAAATAGAAAGGGAGTTCTAAAAATCTTTTACAATAATAAATATTAGGTTTCCAAATAGGAGAACATAGGTGGGAAGTGAAATAATAGAAATAAAAGTGAATACTAACACCCAAATACTGACATGGAGTGACAAAGAACATAGATCAAAATAAATTGTGTGATACAGAGAAGGTTAATGACCACAAATAAGTAAAAAAAATTTGCATGAAAAAAGTCATTGATATCCTAAAAAATTATGATAATAGAGAAAAATTTTATTTCAATATCCTTTTCTAAAATTTAGGGAATTTTTTTTCTATCTAGACTGAGAATATATATAAAAATGTAATTATCTGATATATTTCTATTTCATAGAAAAAATTGCATCCTTTGATTATTACTTGAGAAATTTATACTTCATATCTTCTTCCAAGAAATGAAGATTAATTTTTGTGTGCCTGAATCACTAATAAATCACAAGATCAATAATAGAATGATAATCCTTCTATCTCTAGTAAAAAAATATTAACAATAGTTATCCAATATGGATAAATCTTCATATGGTGAACTAATATGTTATTCTAAAAATCATTATTAAATGTTAAATTTAAACCATACTATAAATGGTTAACCTTATAACCCATCTAAAATTCAAAATTTATAAAGAATGTCACTAAATTTATCAAAATAAGCTTAACATCAATCCCCCATATATCATAAAGTACCTCTTGATTTTCATATACAAAATATGTGAATAAATTTATCATTTATTATCTTGAAACATGGTAATAACCATAATTCCCATAAAAAATTATTAAAAACATACATGTTTCCTCATTCCTTACATAAAACTCAAATTATTGGATCTGTTCCTTAAATATAGAAATGATGAAAAATCTATCAATGATATCATAAAACCCTTTGTAAAAAAATCATTAATCGGTTCCAATGTCATCAATAATATCCAATTCACTTATTCATATGCAAGAACTCTTTATACCAACATCATTATATAAACATACATAACACATTAAGGGTTATCTTCTTTTAATAAAAATATCACTTACCAATCACTTTTCTTTTCCATTAGTA
Organism: Viscum album; assembly: GCA_963277665.1. Lineage (NCBI taxonomy): Eukaryota > Viridiplantae > Streptophyta > Magnoliopsida > Santalales > Viscaceae > Viscum > Viscum album. The sequence continues at coordinate 1,246,197,256 of OY728153.1, forward strand.
CCATTTAACATATTCCTGAAAATACTTACTATGAAAATTTTACAATCTAAATAAATGTGTAATTCCAACACATAAACACTTCAATTATTCCAACTAATTATTAAGAAATTAAATAGGATTACTCATATTGTTCCCTAATACTTATTTCCTTTCATATTTCATTCATAGTGACTCCATCATACACAATTTAACCATTACTCATTCCACCTTACTAACTCTTTTCTTGAGCTCTCCCCGAGTATATGTATTTGTATTATTCCTATACATACCATATTTAATGTATTTATACATTGATAATACCTTAGGATAAACCATATTCCCTTCAATTGTATTAATAAAACTTATCATTTTCCCATACAAATTTCTCACTCTATTCTATTATTATCCATAAAAAAACAATATCTCATTCCTCTAAGACATTACCTAGAGCGCTTCTTCTCAAATTATCAACATATAGCAAACTAATTATTTTTTCATCCATTGGATCCACTACCTGAACTCTTTGAGGACTCCATCCTTCTCTTATTTGGTGAAATATAGAGTTGGTTAAGGTGAACATTTTTAATAATGTTCTATGATAACCGATTAGCAATACAAACAATATAAATCACTATATTCATTATATTATTTAGTTACCCATCAAGAAATTATTCATCATATTCCATGTTAATCATGTTCCTTATGCTCATTTCCCTTGAATAAAACCAAAAGGAAGTGGGAGAAAAGATAATCATAGTGTAAAACCACATAATCCTAAGAAATTACTTTTAAGATATCTAATTTATGGAACATTGTTTAAAATATACAATAACTCAGGCTTGAATGAGATAATCCATGATAATCATCTATTTAAATCCTTTATGATGGCTCATAAAGAGATTTTTAAATTTCCAAAAAATATTCCTTGGGAGTGTCAAACCAGGTGTGCAGTAAGGAACAATGTCATGCATTAGATAATTATCTTTTCTAGCTCAATGCATTATTTCAGAGTTATTTCCTATAATTAAATCTATTACAAATCAACATACACTTGCAGTATCCAAACATGGATATAATTTCTTGTAAAACACTCACTATATATTTACCAAAACACTAGGAGATTTTCTTATACTCTTACTAATCCTTAATATTATCTATTGATACATCCCTAATCATATCCTTTTAAATGTCCCTTGGGTTATCAAAAAATTGTTCTCATCCTGGATTAAAAAGGTTAACTAAGCCTTTCCTCATATACCAACTATTACAAACAATGTTTTTCATACTTGTATATTACATCTATTTAGATGAATATTTAATAAATTAAACAAACATAAGCCGAGGATTGAAATAATTTAGTATATTTGGAAACATGGAACACAATATTCTTAACCCATAAATGATCTTCAATATTTCCCATAAAAATATTTCCTTTTAGTACACTTCCCTAACATATACTACTTAAACCTTTTTTTTATAACAACGGGAAAGGAAAAATAATAAAGCATGAGATCAGATGCATAGTAAGGGTAAAAAAGGGAGATAAATAAAAATAACATAATAATAATTATATGAGAACATGAAAATGACATTTGAAAGCATCACCTTGCATATTAAAGATAATAATTTGAGTCAGGGCATAAATATTGGTAGATTATAAAATAGGAATCATAAGGGAAATCAAAGAACATGATACAAGTGAGCATAAAATTGGCATAATGCATAGATTTTTTTCATATAGAATATTTAATAACAACGTGAACATGTGAAAATAGAAATAGGTTCACCCATTAAGTTAAAGACATAAAATCAGGCTCTCACATAAATTCATGGACATACAAACGATCCACACATAACATTATAGACATGAAAGAGAAGACCAAACATAAAATTTTGAACATATAATTAGGTTCATGAATAAGCTTTTGAACATGTAATCAGGATTATGAATAACATTTTGAACATGTACTCAGGTTCACACTTAACATAATTACTCATGAGTTATCCATATTTACCCAATGCATTGGAGGGATATATAGGACGCACCCATATCATAATGAAAATAACACTTAAATGTTCCAAAAGATTATGAAAATTAATCATATCATAACTCATGAAATGAAATGGGTTTCATAAACATTTTATATATCATAACTTATTTAAAAGTGACATTTTTCATAATCATTTCATCATTTCATTATAGCATAACCTATAAAAAGAATTGGGTTTCAGGGGAGTTCTATCTTGGTATAAACCATGGAAGAGAACAAGGTTTTATAAAAATAACTTTAATGATAAACCATTCAATGAAAGAATTAGAATGGTATCTTCATTTCATATCCCTAGAAAATATTAATTTATATTAAAGGATATTATCTTAGATGCAATCTGATTTGATCGATCATTTAAGATAATTTTGAGGAAAATATACTTTCCAATTCTATATTTATTTTAAAACATAAAAAAAGTTTAAAATATTTTTCATTGAAAATAACCATGTAAAATTATTAAAAAATCACAAAATAAAATAATAGTCCTTACTATGGGAAGTTTCATTCATACCATACACTTTAAAACAAAGATTCTTTTTCTCATGTTTGGTAAAATTCAAATGGATATTGCTTGAAAAAAGACAAGAAGATGCCTTTAAATTTTTTAAAATGTAAAACATGGGTAAAAATTTCTTATAAAAATCATAATATAGAAATAAAAAAATTTGGAAATTTTTTTTATAAAACATGTTTTTGGAAGAAAACATAATTTCCGATCAAAAAGAGAAATAAAATTGGGTTTTTCTAAAAATATTTTATCAATTATATTAATTAAAAAAAAGTTTAAAATGGTAATATTACTTGAAAATATCACAAATAAACATATTATAATATAATTCATTAGTTTATTGATACATGGATCATTTGATTTTATCATAAAAAATATTATCATAAACAATCCTGATAAACGATGAGATTCCAACGTTAAATATTTTCCACTTTGTTAACTTTGAATTGTAAGCCCTATGAAATTATAAACTTAAATGAAACTTAAAATATCACGAGGATAAATAAATTCATTATATTACATGTCAAATGGGTAGTATATACACCTTGTAAATGAAGATAGGTTCATAGCATAACATATGTCTTAATAAAGGTAAATTGAGAAAAAAAATCCCTTACTACATTGGTAACATTTAAATAATAAACCCCATAAAAAGATATCCAATAATGGATATATATATTCCAATAATTCTTAGTATAATATTCATAAAATAAGTTTATTTCTTGTATTAACACCACCTAAAATAAATAGGGGGTGAATTTTGCAAGTGTTTCACAGAATTAAAAAGTGAGACAGAAATCCCATTCCATAAGTCTTAAATTCATTCATACACATTTGAACCTCATATATTATAAATATATGTTTGAAATAAATATATTATTGAACCATAAATTAATATTTCATACAATATATTCTTTACTCATTATCTTTTATTACCTTTTTGTTAACAATTTTAACTTAAATTCACATTTTTGGTAACAACCACTTTGTTTTTCGCATATGTTTGGATTTAATATTTCTAATCGTCTTGATCAGGGTTCCATTATCTCATGAATAATAATAATGACATAATAATAATATTTATTCATCAAATGTAATAATAATACCAATCGTAAAATATGGTTTTGAGAAATGAAGTATGTTTTGATCATGGAGATGGTAGGTCGTACATACGTGTAAGTAATGCATCCATTTCTCAACCATCATTATATAAAGAAGATAAATAATAATTTATATTTCCATAATAAAAATAATATCATAAATAATTAATTATTTTTTTAAATATAATTATATATATAATCCATGTTGGGTGGTTATGAAAAGAGAGAGTCACATCACTTTGTGAAGGTGGTAATCCACATGTACATGAATGATGTTGTCATATTCCAAGGAGTGAAAAAGTAAGAAAGAAAATGATATATTATACGTTCATAATTATAAATATTATATGAATATAATATTAATATAATGTATATAACATATATTTAATATCATTATCTTCTCTGTAAAACATTAATGAAAAAGAATCACATTGCTTCGCGATAGAGTTATCCACCGTAGACACAAACAATGTAATCGTATCCATTATAGAATGAAAAAGAAAAAAATGTATATAATATAATGACTCCATAGGTATAATTATTTTATAAATATCATATAAATAATTTTTACTTATCATCAAACACAACCGTGATAGGTGGTAATGGAAAAATGAATAACATCGGTTCACGAGGCCGTAGTCTTCCGTATAGATGAATGATGATTTCTTAAACCATTTGATGGAATTAGAGAAGTTTGTAGGTAATTAAATTAAGATAACGAAATATAATTATATATAATATAATAATATTATTCTATAATCATGTTAAAATAATAATATATGGAGGTGGAGGAAGAAATAAAATACAAACGCTCATTGAAGAACATTACCTCTTCTTAGAGAAAACGCATTATGTTTTCACCAAATGGATACATTAGATGGATTTTGACCCTTAGAAATCCTTCTAGGATTAGAAAAATTATTATTTAAAGTTATTTGGGAAGGTATTTTCTAAAAAAAGAGGGGCTGAATGTGTGAAGAAGAGGGGAGAGGCAGTGGCCTTTTATAAGTGAGGTGAGTGACACAGTTGTAATTGTTTTGAAAATATTTTATCATACCGAAATTTTTATCATTCCCCAAACTTCCAAAATTGGGATTTATAGAACCTATATTAGATAATGTCGAAATATGGAATAAATTGTGTGTTTTAAACGTTTTATGTCATTTATAACACTTATCTCGTTAGTTTAACCTCCTAGTAAATCCATTTTTACCTTAACAATGACAATTATTTTTTCTACTATTTTGAATAACATTTTTGGTAAAAACATAACATTAACATATTATAAATTAGAAATTACTATGATTCTAAATATGAAATACGTTTTTCTAAATTCAATTCACATAGTTGGAAAATATTAGTTTAAAATTAATCTCGAAGACCTGATGAGAAAGTTTGTTTTTCAAGAGAAAATGTCTAAAAGTTTACAATGTTTTTATATAAAAATTTAATTTTAAATTCATTAAAATGACATAAATTGGATTAATGGGTGTATAATTGAACAATTTTTACTTTAAAACTAGTTTAAAATATAATTTATCTTTATAAATAAATAAATCAAAAAGGCAATTTTCAATTAATAATATCTTTTTTCACTATTCATAAAAAATGATTCTTTTTAGGAAAATAAAAAAAATTCAAACTAAGATAATTTTTACTTGATGATTTCAAAAATGAAGTCTATTTTATCAAATTAATTTTATGAAAGTTTTATTTTTTTAAAATAAGTGCGCCAGAGGCGATAAAACTCTTTTTCTAGAAAAATACAGTTTTAAGCGTAAAAATTGGATTTATTCTTATCTCTTATATGTAAAACAGATAATATGAATGTTAATAATTATATTTAATTTATAATATATAAATTTTATTAATATAAATTACAAAGATTTATTTATTAATGTAAAACTCACTTGTTTACATAAAAGAGTTTTTACGAAAAATAATTCTTTATATTTTTCAAGGGGTTTTTTATTTTCATTTATAATTTATTTTTCACCATATATTTAATTATATATACATGTGTAAAATATATTTTAACAATTTATTTATTTCTATTATTACTCATCATTCCATAATCTAGGTGATAAATATCATATTAAATATAAATATTTTAATAATATATAACGTTTCATTTAAACCCAGTGTTTCATGTAATGAAATCTAAGATAGGTCTTTTTTGTAACACAAGAAAAACTCAGTGTAGCATATAATTAAAGATAAACTAAAAGTTTTGTGTAATTCAAAATATGAAAACAATTAAATTTATTTTAAAAAATATTTCATAAAATCTATTGGGGTTATAATGAATCTCTTCTATCAAGTGAGAAAGAATTCGAGAAAATCTGAGGAATTAATTTTTCATTGAAAAAATCATCACATCATGAAAATATGAAAATGGATCTCATGAATTTCTTTGAAATGGATATATACAATTATTTATTTTCATTTTCTTAATCCATGACTATCAAATTTGTTTTCATAACCCAACATTAAAACTATGGGATTTCATTACTGTGACTACTAGTCATTGCAGTTGAATGACATTTTTCAAATTAAAACAACTTAAGATTTTCAATTACATGGATAGTGATGGTATTTGTTTATTTATAGGTATAAATGATACATTCATATTCATTTTAAGTCTCTCTATTCAAATTCTATTTCAGATAAGTGGGTCTATGGTGGTATGAATATTTTAATGTTATATGTTTTTTTCTTGGATAATGATATAATATTTATTATTAAATCAATTTATGTACTAGAATATTGAGTTTTTCTCAAGTATAATATGTTTCCTTAATATGAATAGATTTAAAATTTAGTAAATAAAGGTGAATTCATTTGAATTAAAAAAATTTATTTAAAATTTAGTCCACCTGAGTTGGAACATCCCACTCTATATAATGGATTTTATGGTTCCTACTAATCAAGAATTATCCCTAGATTCCACATTCCTAACATAAATTCGGGTAAGGAATTAATTAGTCATCATATTTCCAACTTAAGTTTTACAGTTTTTTGATTATCAATAAAAATATAAATAAAACTTTTTTATATTTAGTTAAAAAATAATTTTATTAACTATTTTTATGTACAATTTTTTCAACTTTATATTTCACATCTAAAATTTTATTAGGAGTTTCTACCTTCCCAAAATATTCATCCAACTCATCCCTAGATGGTGATCCATATTATACATTATTAGAATCAATATAATTTAAGGATTTGGTATTAAAATCATTACTATCCTTTTACATATAGAACATTTCATCTGATAGAGATGTATTAGATATAAATCTAAACATCCTTCTACTATCATCACTATAAAAACTAATTTCAAAAGAAAAATAATCAATATCACCCAATGTATCGACTAACTTTATAAAATTATTTCATTTATATTTATTTTATCTTCTTTAATAATTTTACTTCCTATACCTAGGGATTTTAGTTTAACAATACCTTATTTCATGCATTCATTAAATTATACATCTTTATATTCCCTTCACCATGAGAAAATTCATCTTCACTGAGCTGAAAATCACTTTTATCTAAAATTATTTTAAGTATAGTAATAAATGATTATTCTTTATTTATATTCTTATCCTTCCTTTTATATTTATTATAGAAAATTTTATATTGATTCAATACTATAATAAAGTCACTAACTTTTAAATTAATAATATACTTTCCATCTTACACAAATTTTATTTTAAACTCTTATTATCTATGAATATCATCTATAATTTTATCAACCATTTTATTGTATATAATATTATTCCCTCTCAAATATTATAAACAATTCACAATTTTCATGAATCATTAATATATTTAAGGAATAAGTTCTCATAATAGAATGTCAAAACCTTGATATTCAACACTCTTCTATTCTACTTCCAAAAAAATCATTTGTTCCAAAACGAATAATCCAAAACTTTTCAAATAATTCATTAGGAGTCATGAAATGATAATTAAAATTATTTATATTTCATGTCACTATATATAATAAAGTATTAAAAATAATATAATTCATCTAAATATCATTTCCCTCATCAATAGTAAAATTATAAAGTGTTGTCTTTGGATGTTAATATTCACTATATAAATACAGGCAGTTATTAACATTAGTGTAGATATTATACACCACAATTTTTAATCTCTCAAATTATCATAATCTGCATCATCAGAAACCAGTGGACGATTCTAATTCAAATATTCAAGATTCCAAACAAGAATATTAAAATCTAAAATAATTTTTCTATAATATTCATATGTATAATGAAAATATAATGAACCACTATAATAAATAATTATATATTAGTAAAGAAGCATCAATAGGGGGTGAATTGAAGTATTAAATATTCTTCAACTATAAAACCCTATAAAATAATATGTTTTTAAATATTATATTCTGTATAGATTGAAAAAAAGTAATACAATATATCTGAATCAAATTATTATAACATATTTGATAAAGGCTATTAAAATTTAAAAAACAATATGTAATATAAAAAAATAGACCTAAAATAATGTTTTTAAAGAAAAAATTACTAAATAAATAGAGAAAATAAGACGGATAAAGGATGATCAGTCCCTAATTTTTTTAAGAATCATATAATGTTTCCAAAGCTCAGATATTCTATACATTTGATCTGATTTTTTAGGATAATAATTACAATATTCATATAAAAAAGATTTAATAAATATCTTATTTGATAATAAATATCAATAAGAATATGTTCTTATACCCATGACTTATTTTATTAACATGACCAGTATAAACCCATTCCTTATGCTACTGGTTCATCAATCAATAATAATAGTAGCAAGACAAATATTATAATAGAAAGGTTTAGATATTTTAAATGAAAATGTTGAAGTGGCACAAAACATATGAGCTAAAAAAGAAAGAAAACAAATCTTGTAGAATCATAGAGTTTTTGATCAATAATTGTTCTGAATATTGATCCTTATCTAATATTTATAAGTAGTATGGAATTTCACAATTATAATTTTTGATCTCTAAATTTCACAACTATCTTCAAACATCTCACCAATATTTTTAGGATTTATTTGTGAATCCCAAATAATTTTAGAATCTCTTTAAATTTGTCTTTCTATCTATTTTTCTTTAGAATAAATTCATTGACATCCAAATTGAAAACATTACATTATGGTGTATTGATAGATTCATAGGAATTATAGTTAGAGTGTGTAAAATTTGAAGAACATATTTTTCTTGTATTGTGATTTATAAAAAAAAACTTAATTTTAAATATGTCACTACGAATACTGATGCAAAACCCATCTCTTATTACAAAAGGTATCACCTTTCCTTTCACCTTACACTTTTACACCCTTTGATTTACAGATGTAACTGATGAACATAGAAGTAAATCTATTATATTTATTTATATCTATGATCCTTTATTAATTTATATACCTTTTTTGTATTATTATTTGTTTTTAATGCTATTTATCTTTGGTGAATGATTTTCTATTATATATTTCATATTTCTTCCCTCAATATGTTATTTGTGTTATTTTATTGTGAACCACGATGAAGATAAAAATAATAACCAATAATTAATGGATAAAGTCATGATATGAATATTTTAAAATTTTTATTTTTTATATTCCATTCAGTTTCTACCTTTACACACCATAACAAGATAACTAAACATTGCTTCTTTGAGGATTTTTGGTATTTTATCTTCAATAAATAATTATTTTTGTATAAATGTTGAAAAATAGTATCATCTTATCATATTCAAAATATTATACTTTCTTGGGAAAATCATATCATCTCTTTATATTGTTTCATTTGGAATATTAAAATTATAATGATCAAACTAACAATCTTTTCCTTAAATATTTTTGAAAACTCGGTAACAAATAAATTACTTCATTTACATAACATAAATACCCATAAATTCTACACTAACATTACACTAGTAATTCATAAAATTTTATCTAAAGGTCTTGTAAAATGATATTAAAAATATATATTTTTTTTATTTTGGTCCTAATTTATTTAATGATTAATATTCATTGAGACAATGATTTTTTTTCCATATCCCATAAATTTAATTTATTTATATTTATTTCCCACTAATTTTAGTAGTCCTGATGTATATATATATTTTATTTTTAAGATTATGTTATAAAGAAACAAACAAATTATTATTTTATGATAAAGTATATAAAGTTAATTTTTTTAGAAAAGTATAAATTCAAACATTCTTCCCCCAGTAAAAACATTTTCACTCAAAATATATATTTTTAAACAAAATATGAATTTTTATTATTTTTTCCTTTATTAACTCTTATGGATCCAATTTTTCATTACCATAATTTTGATTTATCTTCAACTTATTTACCTATTAGATTGTTTGGATTTACTCCACTTTTTCACTTTGGAAAAATAAATGGTTTTTTCTTATTTATATAAATGATAAACTACCCTAATTGATTATTGAGTACATTTATTTGGTCTTTCATATACATTCACAATAGAGAGTATATGAGAATTAAACAAAATTAATTTTTTTATACAAAAAATAAAAAATATTTGTTACTGGTTATATAATATATCAGATCTAAAATAGACCAATGTTCCATAAGTTTAATTTGTTCTTATTTTAAAATCTCATGGACTAATTATTGAGAATAAATTAAGCTATAAATAATCCCAAAAATAGAAAACCAATTTTTTTTTCATTATCCATATAATTAACTTTCACCCTTATATCATTTTTATAAATTTTGAATCACATAAATTTGCTTCATTATTTATTATACACTGTATGTTTCAAACAACTTATAATAATTGAAGTTATCTATTTTTTCTGAACATAAAATTTAATATAATTATTCAAAAGTTTTTTTATAGTATTTTTAATAAATGAATTTTGTAGTATAATTATAATATTGAGTTTTTAATCTAAGATTCCATTCAAATCATGTAAAAAAGACCATAGTATATCAATTAATGTATGGATAGTGTTTTCAAAGTGACTATCAATTTTAGACAATAAATTATTTTTAGATTTATCTCTATTTTAATTCCCTTATAAATAATTTTCCAAAATATTTTTGTAAACCCTGGTTCAGTATGATGTCTTATTGATCATTATATATATATGGATATATTTATTCAAATTTCAATTAATTGAAAAAACATTTTAAACTAAGAAAAATTATTTAAAAAATGTTTTCCCTTTTTATGCGTAAGAATAAATGAAAAATATATATTTTACTGTGCCTATATTTTCAGTTATAATTTTTAATTAATTTTAATTTCATTTATTATTATTTATATATTAAATTATTTTTAATGATGATAGATTGTAAATATAATAAAAGGGGTGGAATTATATTTTTTACTGGTGATTTAAGTGGAATAGTTCCCGAGTGGAGTGGTACTTAGTACCCGATGATTTTAGATTTATTGATGTTATTTTTATTAGGACCACAAGTTACACATTTTCCTTATACCTGATACTCAGTAGAAAACATAGATTTTATAAGAAATTTTATTACTTAGTTAATTATATCCTAGAACCCTTTCATTGAGTTTTACATTTCAACTGGTCTCAATTTCATATCCTCAAGTATTTTTTCATTCTCTGTCTCATCCTAGAGATATATTCATGGTGGTTCGTCATGATATATTCTAAGGAACTAGAATGTCTCCTTATTTTTTTCCAACTATTGGTACGGGTTATCTTTATTGGTCTTGTTTCTTATTATATTCCAGGAGGTTGATATATACTTAATCACATACTTCTAATTATTAGGATGTGAAAAGTTCCCTTTAGTGTTTCTCTAATAAAAATATTATGAAATCCATGTCTTTAAAAATTTAAATTAACTCCACTATTTTATTTATGATTTATTTTATCATGTTTATAGTTAATGAATTCATGAAATTATCACAACTAGGCTGCTAAAATTACTAAATTTATGGAATTATTCTTCACTTTTAAGACAATGAATCATACACAACATATATTTGGTAGGTGAACCTTTCTCCAATCTCAAACTATTGTATTGTATAGGGAATCAATGGAATATGGTAGAGTGAGGATGAAAAAAACACTTTCAGCATGATAATTAATTAATTTTAGTAAAACTAAGATAAAATTTTGTTTTAAAATTTATTATGTAACGTTATTCATTTTTATTACATGATTTCTATTTGATTTTTTGGTTATATTAATGATAACATATAATCAATTTTTAATTAAACATAAATATTTGGAATTAGTTTTGATAGTAATATAATACATATTGTTTTCCAAGCATGTTATTGTTGATTAATATATGTATTTGTATTTTAGGACTAATTTGATTATGTATTAAATAGACTGTCGATATTTAATGAGACATTATTACATGCCTTTCACTTTGAAAAAACGGTTATGAATGTTTATCATATATGTACACCATAGATAAAAAATTTACATCGGTGTATGTATATATATATATATTAGAATATGTCAACTGATTATTGGTCTTTACCATAGTTTTCCAAACCATATATTCATACATAATAAATGGTCATTTTGGTTTGGGGTTTCTTTGGTTCAAACCATGCAAATCCCCAACCACTAATGACAAATTCTAGCTATTTCGTATTTTCATTTACATGAATTTATAAATTTTAATGATATCAACTTGTGATCAGTGATATCCAATTAATTGTATATAATTTCTATACATGGATCATGATAAGTACCATAGGGTTCCTCTAAAGGCTTTCTTAACATATTGAATTTATTCTGTATAATATATTATTTTCATTACTTTATCACGTTCATTAAAAACTCTAATTTTATTTGGATTCATTTTCAACATTTTGTTTATGATGTTATTGACCATTGAATATAATAACATCATTTTATCCTTTCATTTATAGTCAATCTACTGATTTTTTTTCCTCGTTAACTCTTTAACATTTCCCAGAAATATATTACTCCCTATCATGTATATCTTCAGGTCATCCAAATCAATCCAGAACCTAGACTGTGCTCACTGGTAATGATCTGAGAGAAACAATAGAGTGCATTCATTCCAAACCTTGTTGATGTACAAGAAAATGATGGGGGATTTATAGATTAGCCTACCATTATGTATGTGGACTTGTATTAACTTATATATGGGTCCAATTAGTTTTCCTTGTACTTTTAATCGATCTTCTTTAGAAGGAGTTTCATTAGATCCCACATGTCAAACCTATCAATCCATAAATCCACTTGAATGACCTTATCCTCCATTTTTGATAAACTAGTCTCATATTTCTATCTCAAACGAAACTATTGGATGAACACACCATTAAAATCAAAATGGGATGATAAATTTGAATTTATTTTCAAATTTAACTAAAAAATGTAAAATATAAATCACTTGACATGGAAAAAATGATATTTTTTTTAAATTCTTTTGATTATGTTTGGTGATGGTAAAAATTGTACAAGAATTATGATGTTTTTATGTGTGGTATACCTTGAATATTTCTAAACCACTAGTTGATAATATAAATAAATTTTCAATGATGTTGAAAAGGAAATATAGTATTTAGTTATTCTTTGATAATGAGTATCATGAAGATATGTAAGATATTATTTAATCCATAATTGGTTATGGACTGTGTGGAGAAATTGATACTGCATGTTTAAGTTAATATATTAATGGTTCATCAGTATTTTACTATTCTCGCTAATATATTAATCACCTTCACCTCTTTCTCATGCCATGGTTTAAAATCCAAAAATAATTTTTGTGTTATAACTAAAATATATTGATGTCTCAAAAGTGTGTGATATATTAGTAGAATCATGGTGATTTTCAAAGTATAATCCATATGGAAGTGTGAAATATATTATATATTTATTGAGTGTGAAATAAAAAATATTGGATATCTAGAATTTTAATAATATATGGAATCTATAAAATTAATCCCCTGACCTCTTTTTCATATAGGTTTCTATGTTTTCCACTTAAATTAAACACACGGTCTGACATCTACTGAGATTGCACACACAACATAGAGTTTAATTAGTCTGTACACATGAAATATCAAAAATTTAGAATATTGAACCTATTTTAGTGTTACCAAATTATTTTAATACACAAGATATGGGTTCTACTTATTTTCCCTTAGCTACTGTCATCTTTCATCTTGAAGTTTCCTCACACACTCTTGCAAATATTCATATCTTTTGTGGACATGTAAATTTGGTACCAAGACAACAGGGGAGCCCATATGATCTAGATATTCAACAAATTGTCTTTGAAGAACCTCCCACTAGACTTAAATTGGTATATCCTTTTATACTTAAAATAGTTCATAGATATTATTAAACAGACTCACTGTCACCTATTAGAACCAAATGTAAAGACGCCATCCCCTTATGTTAAAAAATGATATATTCATGTTTATTCATTTTATTTGGTTCTGTTATAATTTATTTTTCATATTTATGTATATTAAATTTTTAGTGTGAGATTATTTATTTGAAGTTGGTGAAGTGTATTACATATCAATGCGAGGACATGAATTTTAGTTAATGGCCAGGTTTTTTATCCACTTTAAATAATTTTTTTAACTAGAATCACATGGGGGTCATTGTTTATTCCATTTAAATAAAATTTCATTGGGATTTGATTTTTCAATATAATAGTTATTTCATATTGTAATTGAGTTCTAAATTTAACATAAAAATATAACAATAATACCCTATATTTTCACATATTTTCCAAATTTTACAATATAGGATTAAAAAATATGTAAGAGTATTGTGGTTTATAAAGTGGATGTGTAAATTTGTTTCATTATTTTTTGGAAATGCATATAAATATATGATTATTAAAGTATATTTATTAAAAAATTATGTAGTTAATTAACATTTTTTTTCCAAGTGTCTTTTTCAATGTTGGGATCTACTCATTTGTATAAAGGTTATTATTTTTTTGATTCATGTTATAAAATGATAATTTTTTTGACAACATGGAATATATATTTTATAAAAGTAATTTCAATATAATTTTCATGTTATTATAAGTGAAAATAAAATATACACTTTTTGTTGTTAAATGTATATAAATTTTAAAAATAACATTGAATCAAAGTGAAAGAAAATAGCCAACGAGCCCGTACCCGAGTGGTAAGGGCTCCTGCTTGGCATCCAAGAGACTTGGGTTCAAAAACGGATGGAGGTGAATTTCTGGGTTACTATAGAAGAACTGTAGCAGCACTATAGTAGTCACTATAGCAGTTCCTATTCGGTACTGTAGCAGCAAGAAATATTCACCCGATTTGGGCCTTCGGGTCACCTGTTTGGGCCTATAGGTCTCCAGGGCCTTCGGGTCATCCAAGGTCTTCGGGCCATAGGGCCTCCGGGTCACGTAAAACACGGAGTAGCCTAGTTCACATAGAACATGACCCAGAAGAGGATCAGAGCAACATGAGTAGAAGCCACCAGATACAGAGATAATCGGATTGGAAGAATGAGAGGGTATGGAAGCTGCCACCGGGACCAGGCACCGTGCCGCTTTTTACGAGGAAATGCTATCCGATTGACAATGCAAGGTGGGGAGCTAAGGAGATCAATGATTCAAGATGCTGGGGAGGGGAAGTTCTAGTGGGATGGGCCTATGGGTCAAGTAATGGGCATGGTATGCCTCGGGGCCTTCAGGTCATGTATTCGGGTCATGTCGGTCCTGGTACATTGGGCCTATATGTCATTTACGGGTTCTCCTTCAACCCTTAAAAGGGGGATTATCTATAATAAAAATAAAAAGAAGGCCTTCGGGCCATTCAGGGGGGGGGGGAGTGAAAGAAAATATGTGAAATTATATTAACATGAATGGAATGTTATAAATTTGTTTTAAACATGTATGATATCTTATTAAATGTTTTTTATTTTTAACAAAAAACCATTTAACAAAAATTTATGTAACATTGTGAAATATTTTAAAAAATGATAATTTTATTTGTTACAAATGAGTTTCCTTATGGTGATTTATTTTATTTTATATGATTTTTTTTAAAATTTGAAGTCAGTTTTGAATATTATCTTATATTTGGAAGTTTTTTAACATTACTAAAGTTTTCTGGCATGGAAGTGGTCTCACAGGATAGAGGGTAAAGAACCATGAATTAAAATGTTATCTCTTATCACTTATGTTAGAGGGAACTGAGTTAATTTCTTTAGATTCATTTTTTTAAATTTTTGATGTGATGAAATCCTATTATAAACAACTAGTTTGTTTCCAATTAAATTTAATTAAATAAAGAAAATAAGGATAAGGTTGAGTATGATAGGGTAGTTTATATGAATAAGATTTTTACATGGAAGTATGAAAAAATGAAGGAATGTTTTGAAGATTTGAGTTTGGGACAATACCTGGGAGAGGCAATGAAAAAGTATTACATTGATGACTCTAGGATAGGTCCCCATATTTTTTGATCTATGTTTTTTAGTCTTTAATTCCCAATCTTTTTTTTCTGTTAAGGATTACACACAAATTACCTTTTAGTGGGTGTCATTATTTTCTGAAATTTGGAATGTTTTTCTAGTTCCAATTTATCTACAAAATGATGTCAAACTACATTTGAATTTTTATGTGGGTGAAAAAATGTATGATGAATTGTATGAATTAATGACATATATCTAAAACAATTTATGTGTATTTTTTAATATTAGTTTTTTCTATGTATATATATAATTTTTATATTATTTATATTAATAAGTACATTAGTAAGTATTACTAAATTATATTATAATATGAATTCTACATTTGAAAATGAATTACAAAGAGATATTATTTGTAAGAATTTTTTATAGTGACTGATAAGTTAATTTTGTTGATAATATTATAAAAAACAATCTAAATATTAGTAATGATATTATTAAAAGATAAATATATCATATAAATTTATTTATAAAAATTTTAACCAATAGATATATTATATGATGTTATTATTATAAATATAAAAAAACTATTTTATCTATCACAACAACATTTAGCTATAGATTATTTACTAAAAATTCACCAACATGACATTTTTAATGGTAAATGACATTTCCAATATAAAATATATTTTTACCATTAGATATATCTTTTTTGTAAAAAGATAATTATTTTTTAGTGTTCCTAGTATTCTACTAAATTATGAATTGTAGTTTTCTAAATAACTAATACCTAGGGGTTCACCCATTTCAAAGAATTCAAATATAAAGGACCTGATTGAGTTGAATGAATTAAACAAATAACTCTAAGAAAATCATGTCAAGGGATTTATTTGGACAAGTGTTTCACCTTGGGGTGCACCAATTCTTTTTTTTGAGAAGAAATATGGATCGATGAATATCTATATTGATTACTGGGAACCAAACATGATGATAATCAGAAATAGGTATCCTCTACCCCATATTGATGTCTTATTTGATAAAATAGGGAGATATCAATATTTTCACAAAACTGAACTTCATTTTATATATCCTCAATTTAGGGACAATATGGAGGATATGCCTAAGGAAAAATTCTAAAAAAGGTATGAAAACAATGAATATATAGTGATTCTGTTTGGTCTAATTAATTTTTCCTCTATCTTCATGGATTTAATCAATAGAGTCATTAGAGATTAGCTTGATCAGTTTTTGTAGTCTTTATAGATGATATTATTATATATTAAAGGATAATGGAATAATATGAAGATTACTTAATGTTTGTACTGAACACACTAAAGAAAGGAAATTTGTATGAACAATCTAAAAATTGTGAATTTTGGATACTAAAATTTTTATTTTTAGGTCATATAATCTCTAGAAAGGGTATATAAGTGGATCCATTAAAGACAACAGTTATAGAATATTGGCGCAAAACAACCACTGTGACACAAATATGAAGTTTAAATGGATTTAATGTCTTTTATCTATGAATTGTGAAGAATATATCATGACTATATAATACACCCACCAAGTTAACTCATAATGGATCCGCATTCCTTTGGAAATATTATTGTGAATAAAATTTCAAGGAATGAAAGAGAAGGGTAGTAAAAAAACCTAGTATTTCATTATCCTATAATAGATAAGGGTTTATAATCTATATTTATTAATTAAAGAATGGATTTAGATGAATAATCATGAAAAATTAAATGGTTATAGATAATGACTAATGATAATTGAAGTTCCATGAGCATAATTACCCAACTCAGGATTTAGATTTTGTGTAGAAATTTTTTATTTAAAGATATGGAGGAAGAAGAAATTTTTGAAATATATATATATATCATAAAATTTTAAATTATATATTCACATAAAAATAATTTAATATGAACTAGATTTGTCTTTTGGAAATGATTAAATACTATAAAAACTCAATATAATACCACTCTCAGAAAGCGGACAAGGTGGACGATGATTTGAGTTAAAAAGACTATTATTTCTTATCCATTAAGAAGTTAAAAATATCCAATATACCTTGATTTTTAATAAATTAATCCATAAATATTGAAGTAAATATAGAAAAATTATCTGTATCAAATTATTTTTCATCCATCTATCCATGTAATGAATAAAGAGGCACATAATGAAGATGTAGAACTACATAAGGAGAGACTTTTTTTTGTTCAAACATTATTGTGATAGAATGAAAAAGTTTAGAAACCAGGTATGTGTTCTATTAAAACTATATTTTAAGAATAAGTAGTTTTATAAAGTGAATATTTTATCATTCTCTTTTCATCCTAGATGTGTAAAGATGTATAGAGATCAAAAAGAGTATTTCTGGAGGTACGAAATAAATATGGATATCGTAGAATACATATCTTTGTGCTTGGTATGTTAGAAAATTATGGGTAAAAGAAAACTGTATAATGGTATGTTGCAACCATTACCCATACTATTGTTGAAATGGGAAAACATCACCATGGATTTTTTCTCCAAACTCCCCAAAACGTCTAGAGGCTATAATGTTATTTGGGTTGTAGTGTATCTCTTAAAAAAGTAAAAAAACTTCATTAAAATTAGATAATAAATATATCTTGATAAAATTTATATAATATACATTAAATAAGTTATATGGTTTCATGGATTACCACATTATATTGTACCTGATTAGGATCCATGGTTTACCTCAATGTTCTGGAGAAGTCTTTAGTAAGCTCTGCATATGAAGTTACATTTCATCACAGATTACCATCCTCAGATAAATGGTTAGTATAATAGAACCATTAAAACCTTATATAATATAATGAGGTCATGTTATATATATTTCAAAGGTGGTTGGTAGTAACAACTTCCCCTGTTAACGTTTTCATAAAATAATATACTTCAATCAATCATTCATTTATATTGATATAAAGACCTCTATCGGGAGAAGGGTGGAACCCCAATGTTATGGGTTAAATATGGAGAAATAAATATATTGGGAATATATATAGTTAAATAATTATAATATAATGTTAGAGGTATCCATCAACACATAAGGGAATCCTAGTGTCAATAGAAAATATATGATGATAATCATCGATGAGATTTAGAGTTCAAAGTTGGTGATAAGGTATTTATATTAATTTCTCAATGGAATAAAGTTATTATATTTAGGAAGAAAGGAATAGTGATGCCTATTTATAATTTAACATTAAAGATAATTGACCTTGTAGGGATGATAACATATTGCTTGGAGATTCCATATATCCTCTTTCAAGTTCATGATGTAATTCATGTTTCTATATTAAAGAATTACATACTTGATCCATCACATGTACCGAACTCAGATGCCATACCACTGGAGAATTATATTTATTTTTAATATAAAAATATAAATATTAAATTATATACATAAATTTAAATGGAGCAAGATGACTCATCTGGTTATAGTTCTCTTTAGGAATCTAAAATTTAAAGAAGCTACATGGAAACCAAAGGATATGATGAGGTAGAAGTATCCTCAGTTGATTGTGTCATGGTAACATAATTTTGAGTTAGAAATTTAATTTAAGGGCAGTATAATTTAACTCCTTGAGATTTTATTAAATATAGTTTTTCATGTAAATTTAATTTATTCGATAGATTACATTACATGTAACACCAAGTTTCAATAAACTGGTATATACCCTTAAAATATTATTATTTAATGTGAAAGTTATAACTTAGTCATTAAATTAGTTGGTATGAATAGAGATAAATAAATTTAAAAAATAATGTGGGTTACACATGTATGAAATAAATTCATTGGTTATTAATTTATTGGAAATGAAAATAAGAATCACTTGAAATTAAGACATGTTTTTTTGGGAAAACATTTTTATGTGCACAATTTGTTTGTATCATAATAAATTAAATTAATCACTATTAGTTAAAAAATTTCATGAAAATTATATATTATATATTCAATAAAATATTTTTTCATTCATCTAATACTTTTTATTGGCATGAGATAAGAATATATTCCATTTTATGTTTAAAAACTGTATTTTTTTAAAAATTGGTTTCCTTAAATTTTATGAACTTATTCTAAAATTTAAATTAGTCACCAATGTAAAATATGTTTTAAAAAATAAACTAAATTTTTTAAATAAAATTTTAAAAATTATTTATAGTGAATTTTTGAAATTGTTTTAAAAATAATAATTTTTCGATGAATATTGAAAAATACAGATATTTAATAAAAACATTATTTTTGTTTAAATAATATAAAAAGTTAAATTTTTTTAAAATCTTTTAAAATTATAATTTTTTTAATAATTTCATTTTTAATACAATTTATACAATTTTTATTTTTTTTATTTTTAATTTCAATACACAAGAATTTTATACTTAAGAATACATTTTATTTAGAAAACCATTTTTTATCACGATAATGAGTTTAATTTTAAATTAAAAATTTCCAATTATCTGAATTTAATTTTATAAAATGTATTAGATAATTTGAATAAAAATAATTCATATTATCTAATAAGTTTAACTTATTTTTTTGGACAAAAAATTGTGAAAACTATAACAAATTAATTATTTTAGTTAATGTTAAAATGAGGTTTTCCACGTTACATGTGATTGTGTTAAAAATAATTTTCCACAAATGTCGGAATTTTTTGGATAAATTAGATATAATATTTACTAATATTGGGTTAATATTATCTAACATTTCTTATTATATACTTAATATTAAAGGATAAATTACGTAGGTAAAAAAACATAGTTACCGTGGAGAAAACTAAGATAATAAAACTAGGAAACCATAGAGGTAATGGGAATTAAGTATTTATAAAATGTTTATACTTGTTGTTGGAGGTCTGTATCATCATTTTATTCCATCCACTAGATTATTTATCAATTTTGAGGGAATTTTATTGATATTGACTTCCCATTATTGAGTAGTTTGTGTATTTGCAAATATGTCACTCTTTCTCACTTATAAGAGAGAACCTCATCTCCTCATTACTTAAAATATAAAAAGAAATTTTGTTCATCCAATACCTATAAAAATATCTTCTTTAATTTCCTTCCCATGTTCTATAGTCCTTTTTATAATTAGAAAACCATCCAAGTAATGATTTTGGTTCAAACCTAAAGAGGTCATCCGAAGAAGTGGTGTAATTCTTAATCGATCATTTTTGTTTTATTTATTTCAATAATTTTTTGAATAATATTAAGTTATTGATTGAAATAAAATTTTAAAATTGAAAGACTTATAAAAAAATTGTTTAAAAGGAATATTATTTTCATTTTATAAATGTGGTAATTTATGAATTTTTACAAGAGTGTGGAAGGAATATTTTCTTTTAACCTATATGACTTGAATGAAATTTTCGGCCAGAATGACAAATCAATAATTTGAAGTATTAATTGAATTTTTTCATGTTTATTTTCAATGAAAATTATTTCCTTAATATTTTAGAAATTTTTATATTTAAAATAAGGGGTTTAAAATTGAAATAGGTATTTTTCTCCCAAAATAATACGGTGATTCTTTTAAAGGAATTTACATCATTGATAACATATTTGGATATTTGTTATATTTTTACTAGGGATATGATCCAATAATAAAATTATTATTCTTTATTTTGAGTATTTTTTATTATGATGAAAACATTTTAATGAATCCATTTCCTGTTACCCCGAGTCATGTTATGATAAATTGGTGTAATAATTGTGAAACCCATTTTTTCCGACATTTTTACATTATAAAATTTTTAAGAAACTTGTTTCTAATTCCAAAGTTATTATTTTATCACTAATTTATTATGTTATTAAATTCAAATGTATGATTTTTATTATGTGATCGATTGTCCCAAAATTATATATGCCTCCAATGTATAAGTTAATGATGCATATCTTATGAGGTAAATAGGACTGGAATGGGGAGTGAACCCCATTCAGTAAGGGACTATGTCCACTTTGAAAATATTGAGAATGAATAATGACTAATAAGATGGTTTTGGGGGTGAAACCAATCCATGATCATAGTTTTTTAAATCATCTTTGAGTACTAAGGAAATGATTTCTTATGCTTATGTGCATTCCACAAACCTAAGTCTATTCCAATGTAATACTCTCATAGATCATTTTCATTGATTCCTTTATTGTCCATGTCTTATGAACTACCCTAACTTATTCCACGAATAAATATTATGATCTATGATATGCATAATATAGTTTTAAATTTTTATGCTCAAGTAATCATACCCATATTATCATGTTATGTATCAGTGATCATTGATATATACCTTGTTTACCCTTAAGGAGCATCTGATCTCACCCTTTATTTTTTCCTTTCCCCATGTTATGAAGAAAGGTAATATGTATGATATTTATAATAAGGGATTTAGTTATGAATAACTTAATGGGATATTATATAGTTCACTTATGAACCATTTTTTATATCTAAGTTTCTAAATAGACTAGAACAATTTGATTTTAGTATATATCATTATGTTATGTAATGAATATTCATATATTATGATGTGGTATGTATGTATGAAAAGTATGGTTTGCTATAGTTACAAAACTGAACACTTAATACTTGTTAGTGATGATGAATATATATTCCATAATATAGTAGTTTTCAATGAAAATAACATTCTATATCTTCCCATCAATGGGACATTATGAGATAGGTGCACACACATAAATGTGGAATAATTAAAACACTCTTGTTAACTTTAGTTCTTTTTTATTGTTAAGAATTTTGAGTTATTTTTCCTTTTTAGAAAGAATATAATGTGTATATATGATTACATGATTGATTAGGGAGATCTCAAGATCCATCAATTTGTTGGAAATCCCAAAGGATTGATTTTGATTTATTGAAAAGAGGGTTTAAATTTGTTTACAAGAGGATTATTGACATGAAGAGGTAATTCATAGAGGATCGTTAACATTGTGATTGATTGCGTGATGTATAATGTTTTTGATAAGGAATCCTAAAGGTTGAATGTTTTTGTATTATAATCATTTTTCACCAAAATATAATGTAATATGAAGTCAATATATAATAGAAAAGTACTCTAAAAGAAGCCTACATAGTAAAGGGAAGGGATAAAAATGGTTGATGGAATCCTAAAGAAGGTATAGGAGGACCAAACCTTAGATCAATGAATGGTATGATGAAGGTGACCAACACAGGCAAGACCCAATATAAGAAGAGTCCAGGTGTAGTTATGATCATTGAATAAGGTGAATTTAATGGGTAACTCCAAAAAATAGGTAAATTTTTCGGGACCACGCCCCAGTGTTACCTATTGTGGAATTCATTTACAACTACAAGAATCAACTAGACTATCTATGAGAAATTTGATGGTCATGGGTTGTGAAAACCAACCACACCTCTTACACCATATCATAGGTATGATCATTGTGAATTGTTTGAGTTCCTGTGTGTAATGTAAATAGACAATATGGATATAGTAAAAGATATGGTCAAACAACATTTAAGATCTATAGTGAAAGAACACTGATTCCCATAGTGCTTGTGATTTCTCCTAGTGTAAAACAAGGACACCCAAGATGGGCATGGCAGTGATTGAAGTATGTTGTGGTTGATAAGTGGAGAAATATTCTCAAATAGATAGATTAAAGAGACAATACCTATGGGTTTTTGGAATTTTGGAGGAAAAAAACCATGTTGGTTGTGCTAATCCACAGTGCAAGGTGTTTCGGTATGTGATACACCGATTTCAAGATAAATATCTTAGGTAATTCATGAAACGATCATGAATTCTTAATATATCATAAATATTGATTTGGTATATTATTCTATCTTAAATCTAATGAGTTTCCAAAATTATAATAGGTGGGTTAAATATGGATTTAATCCATTCTATAAAGTTATGTAAATTATCAAAGAAGCAGTTATTTGACTATAGTTATGGAGATATTCATGGAATTTTTATAATTAGGTAATGGGGAATATGAAAGACCCAACTAGAAGATAAAAAATGGAAATTTATTTCCACTTGATCCCCCTTATTATAAGGGTGATTTATATTTTCGAAATAAAACCACGTAGAGAGAATTTAAAAAAGGATATTGCTTATTCATGATGAAATCAAAGTTGAGTTAGAGTGTGTGCATATATATTTTAAATTTTTCGAAGAGAGGAAGAAGAAAAAAGATATTCAAAATAGGTGATGAAATGAGTTCGATTCACATTGAAGGTATCTCCATTAAGTAGAAGTGATCACTAACATGCATTGAGAATGATATTGTAGAAATAATCTAAAATGAAGAAGAGTGTTACTAAAATGGAATTCACCAGAAGTGAATATAAAAACCAATGAGACTAAAAAAGTATATATACTTGTTTAAAGACCAATTTAATGATATTGTGAAGTGACATAAATGTCCATAAACTAATTTTAGATCTTACCCTGAAGTTTAGAGCAAAGGTGGAGGAATATTGTAGTGAGCCAACAACGATAGTGAGCCAAATTGAGGGGAGTTTAACTTTTGTGATAATGAGTCAACCCAAAAAAATTATTTGATAGTCTTCTCAGGTAATGATTAACATATCCTGAACCCCACCATTTTTTAGTGAGAAAAGTTCACTTTTTTTTCATGAAATAACTTCTATAGATTCTCCTTGAATATTTTCTAGTAAGGGTGAACCATGTAAATTCCTTATATCCTATTTAAATTTTGTATGTGAACCAAAAGTGGGTCAAGAAAAATATATGAATATCTAGTAATGATGGAAGGAAAAGTTAATAGCTAAATAAATCAAGTTAATAAAAAGAGAAAAACATTGAGCCCTTAAATTTAATCAGTCAAGATCTAAATAGGGTTGTGTACTATTTAAGGTAAAGTGTTTAAATTGTTTTGATAATCAAACCATGGTTCACTATGCCTATCAAGGTATATATAACATTAATTCCCTATTGAGGCCCAATAATTTCTCACTATATCTTCAAAGTATGTTTTAATTAAATTACTAAGACAATTATCCATTATTCTAAAATAACACTATTTTTGATTGGGTATATAAGATGTAATAATGAGAATTAACGTACAAGAAAATATTATTATTTTATAAACATTATAACAATGATGTTGAATTTTCAAGTATGAATAGAAGCAATTTAATTGTAATATATATAAATTTCATAGTAAATAAAAATCTATTAAAAAATTATTAGTAAATTACAACTTAATATTTAGTAAACTCATTTTATTCTTAAAAATACATTTTCATCAAAAATGGGTTTTATTTATTTTTTTAAAAGAATATTAAGATTAAATTATGGAACTAATATAAATTATATTTTATAAAACATATATCATTTTTTAAATTAATATGTAAAAAATATATTACAGATATTTTTAGAGAATTATTTGAAATGTTTTAATTTTCAATGAATAGTGAAAAATATTAATTTTCCTTAAAAGATGTATTTTTTATCAATAATTTAAAAATTATAGTTTCGTTTTATGAATTAAAAATAATATTATTTCTATTATATTATTAATAATCTAATTAAATTTATTGGAATCATTTTTACTGTGGAATTTGGAATAAAAACATTTTTATACTTAAAAAGAAAGTTTTCTGGAAAACCGTTTTTCATCGTGTTTAACAGATTTAATTTTAAATTAAATTCAAAAAATTATATGAATTTATTTTGATAAAATAGATTCCATATTATTAATCCAAATAATTGTAATTAGTCAATGAGGTCAACTAAATTCTTTATTAATATAAATTGAAACTTAAATTTTAAATGAGATAATTTGTGTTGAAACTTATGTGATAAGGGTTAAAATTCTTTAAAAACTACCTTTATTTTATTACATGAGTATATTTCCTACATAATAATATAAAATTATAAAATATTAATTTTTTTCCATTTGGATTTGATTTTAACATTTATTATATTTATGTTAGATATAAATTCCAAAATATCATTTTATTACTTTTAATATATATAATATTTACCAAGAGTAATAAAAAAAAATTATTTTCAGTTATAAATGTTTATTTGAAATATGAATTAATTTTTGAAATTATGGTATCTTATTTTCAATTTTAATTTATTAAAAAATTACCTTAAATGCTTATGTACACTGACATAGTGCTTATTCAAGCAGAAAAATTAGGAAAGCGATTTTAAAAACTCCAAAAGTAATTTTATATGGGTGATTTAATGTTTCCAATTTTTTTAAATGACATAAAACATGTTATGGATATTTTAAAGGTTTATATTCGAATTCCATTGCTTCATGTTGTTTTAAATGTAAAATTATTAAAATAGTTCTTAAAATGACATTAATAGTATTTTATGTTAAATATATTTTATTAAATTATTTAAAAATAATAAAAATCTTTAAAGCGGATAAGTATGATTATATATGGTTTAAAATGTCATCCATTTCCAATTATGAGCCAATTTTTTTATTATATGTAAAATTATTACCCTTTTATATTAATAATTCATTACAATGGTTAAGATTAAAATATCTTTACCAAGGGGTTAAACCAAATGATATGTTTTAAAATGATATCTAAACCTATAAAAATTTGATTGGATTACAATATTAAGATACAATATTTCTTATATTATAATATACATCATCTTTGAACAATTTTATATGAGTTTGAAACATATTATATTATAATATTTCATGTATTTCCCAAAACTAAATTAATGATATTTTATAATAAAAAATATTTTTAAATGATTTTTTAATCATAAAAATCCTATATTTGTCCAAGTTAAAGGGAAATTGTTTAAAATATTATTCATGGTCCATTTATGGATCACTTTTATTTTTATGGTAAATTTCCTGATCCGTAAAGAGTAAACAAATATTGATATAATGGTAAATGTCAAAAGGGTTAAAGGGGTGATAAAACCAAAAGATAAGGGAGAAAAAATAAAAAACATTGTACAATTTTTATTTTATGGTATTATTTAGACTCATTATAATATTATATTAAAAAATTTCAAAATTTAATCTACTTTTTCATGAAAATTCATTTATATTAATGTAATATCTTAAGTAATTCTAAGAGTACCCCTCCCCTCACTTATAAAAGGTAACCACTTATCCTCTGTTACTCACAAATTTTGAGCCTTATATATTATAAAATCCATGAAATAATATCCTAACATATTCTTTAAACACATTACAGAGATTTTATTCTTGTAAATAGACCATCCTTTCAAGGCTTAAGTTGTAAGCCAAAAGAGTGTTTTCAATGAATTGGTATAACTCCTAACTGAGAGTTTTCAATATTATTTCTTCTTATATCTCCTATAAATGTATTAAATCCCTTAGAAAATACTGAATTAATTATATTATATATAACTAAATACAATAATTATGTAAAAATAATAATCCACCTTCTTCCCATCCATTGGAAAATGATAAAGTCACTCATGTGTACGTAAGGACAACCGTCTCCATGAAGAGATGTGATTCATTATTAATTTTCATTTTTTATAGATGGTAATAACGATAGATTTAATAAATATATTTGATACATTTATGATATAATAATTTTCATTTAAAGGTGAATTTTTATTTACCATTATTTCATTTCATCCGTCAAAAAATAAAAAAAGCGTTCATGTGTAAGAACGACATACCATCTATATGAATGGTATAATTCATTTTTATCACCATATTTTATGTATGAATATAAAAATATATTTAATGAGTATAAATAATATTTATATCTTGGTCAAAATTATAGAGATTATGTAACCATGATCAGAGGAAAAGGATCGAAACTATCAAACCAAAACTCCCATGAAAACACAACAGTTGACCCCCAAAAATGATAATTTTAATAAATATTATAAATAAAAAAGAGTTTAAATGTTTAAATTTGATCATATATGATATTATACCAATGTTAATGATTCATTAACAGAATTATAAAAATTTAAATTTATTATAGTTGAGGTGAGAGTAATTTCAAAAAAAATAAAACTTGAGGTAAGGGTTTCTCATCCCACTCTTATTTATGTGAGCGTTAGGCTATATTCACCAATTGTTTCCTTTGAGTGTTGTAGATAATAACAATTAATTTATTTTATTATGATTTAATAAAATTATTGGGATTTCAAAAACCATTTAAATTTCTCCCTTTGATGAGTTTTTTATTTAGAGGTTACCAAAGCAGTATGGGTTTTGTGTTGTAATCTCATTGTTATTTGGGATTAATTATGATTAATTTTCAAATGATGATATTTATTAGTCTATATATAAAAATAGTGTTTTTAAATCTAGTAAAAATATAAAACGAATATTGGTTTTAACATAAAAAACATAAATAAAAATTTTCACCACCATGAATACTTAATGTTAGGAAGATTCCCTTACAAGTCTCTATGTTTTTTCAAAGTAATTTTTTTTCATAATATTTTAAAATTTTTTATAATTTAAATATGTGATTTTAAAATAAAAAGTGTATTTCCCCCAATATGTATTCCATTTAATCTATTAAAATAATTTTCCATCTATGATAATATACTTTGTTGTGACATGTGCTTTATTGGGGATATAATTTTAAAATACTATCCTTATTCTTTATCTGGATGGTTTACAGTGATTAGATTTTTATGAAACACATTTATTTTCCATGTGTTATGTTACGATTAATTGATGAAATGTTTACGAAACCAATTTCCTTTTCTTGGGTTATTATATGAGGAATGTTTTTATTATATTGTAGCATAAAAAATTATGATTTTCATTATATAGTGTGTGGGAATATAATTACATAGCCCTCCAATTAATTGTGTAAAAAAAGATATCTCATGAGATTATAAGATATATAATGCAAAATGAATACAGTTCATTGAGAGACGTTTTCTTTTACTATAGTATCTGTCATAAACCTTGAATAAGGATTATATGGAATAGAGGGTGAACCCAATCCACTATGATAGTCTTGGTAGTGATACTTGACTAAATAAATGATTTTATATGATTATGTGTATTCCATGAATTAATGCATTATGCTAATTTTATACTCTCATGTATTAGGTTATTTTATTTTTTTTATGATTAATGTCTTGTGAATTAAAAATATTTATTCCATAATTCTATATTTTGATCTATGATATTCTGGGTATGTATTTAAAAATGTTGAGATCATACTATCATACATGTTATGTTTATGTGATCATTAATATTGACATTTTTACCTGTACAGAGAATCTGATCTAACCCATTACTATATTTCATTTCCCTAGGATATAAATAATGGTTCTAAGAAGATTACGTTTATGAAGTGTATAATGTGGGGAGATATTTTTTGGAGAATTTGATGATCTTTTATGAAATAAAAAAATTGTGGATCTAGTTAAAAAAGACACAAAACCTTTACATTTCTAGCATGGATAATAATTTTATGTATTAAATATTCAGCTAAAATAATTTTATATTTGTTTATGAAAAGTATAGGTTACTATAGTTGGTACCAGAGAAGAGTTTAATCAATTTTTGTAGATTAGGATTGTAAAACTTTGGTGAAAACCCTATATATATAAATATTTTTAGAATAACATCCTAAATTTATGGTAAGATAGATATTATGTGGTTTTTCCTAGAAATGATTCCTTTTATATAAATTATAAGTGGATGTTATTTTTGGTGCAGATGAATCTAGGGGTAAAAATCCTACAAATAGTTTGTCGAGATAAATCTCTACCACTATTCTCATCCATTGTGAGTGTTCCTTTACTATGCACCTAGTTTGAAACTCTCGAGGGATATTCTTTGGTTAACTACCATTATCATTATATACTATTATGAATGATTTAAATAAATGATAACTAAATATAACCTTGGTTAAACCTAATGTGTCAACGACTAAAAATAATGTGTCATGATTTAGACATCCTATGAATTATTTTTCCTGATTATATGATTTCTCACAATGACTATTTTTGACTATACTATACTTGTTTACATTTATTAAATGGATGAAACTAGGATGATTTATATTAATGAAAAATGTGATGGATAATGGAATTATTTTTGGCATGTGAAACCAAATAAAATAAGATAATAATGGAAAACCCTCTGATTATGAATAATAAACTTTCTCATTATAATAGTATAATCATGGGTGAGTTTATTGAAAAACATATTCAGAGAAAAGTTTTGTTTCAAGAAGACCTTATAGTGCTGTGGATTCAGATTCCTACATCTCAATTATGTGGTAAGTAGCACTCAATAAAATATATCAAAGAAACGAAAACATGTTTTATGAGTAGATTACAAGGGAATAAAACAAGTAATTACTAGGGAAACATTAATAGTTTGATGGAGGTAAATTAATTTGATATTAAGGTACCACATATAGTTTAAAGTATTATGTTTTAGGAATATGAAAATTATCAGACCCAATTCTAAAATCCAAGGGTTAACTCCTAGACCATGGAATGACCAATTCTATCCAAATCATTCAAGAGAACATATTAAAGTGATTACACATTAGAATTTTTTAATTTTTCCATTATTGATATAATAATCTTGAAACACATAAGGATTTTTCCATAATAGTTTTTCTTTATGTATTTGAAAAAATATGTTTAATGGCACTGATAATAAATAAAACAGATTAAGTGGTAATATGTTAATCTTTAGTTGGGATAAAGAGTTGATTAAAAATAATGAAGTAAATGTGATAGTATTGGAGACCTTGAGATTGGTAAGTGATTTGATGAATAATTTATTTATTTCATATTTTATGATGTTTATTAAATTTTTTATTTATGAAATATATTCATTAGTCTATGATTTTATTTGAGGAATATAGATTGTGTTATTTTTTCTGTAATAATATATGTTTTCATTGAGGTTTTACGGTGCTTCAGATTATTATTATGTTTTATTATCATATATGATTATGGTATTCAAATGTTTTTCATGTGAAATTATGATATACTTAATTTTGTATGGAAATAAATTTCCTAAATAGTTAATAACTTAAAGATAGTAAATAAACTAGTACATCAAAAATAGATCCCCGCTCCCTTGGATTCTCTATTCCTCTTAGTATCACTTTCTCATAGGGTTTCTAGTGTGCTTCTTTGATGGTGAGGTGCTCTTATCTAGGCCCCCCTCTCCCTCACTCATCGACTCTCCTCGTCGGGTCTTTCCTTTCATCTCTTCCTTTCTCTAGGCTTGTGACTCCAGCCTTCAAGACTTTGACCACGAACCAAAACATCACTGCTGACTCGATACACCATAAAAGACCCCATTTTTTCTCATATTTATTGTTTTTCATGGATTTTTTTGGATGTTTTGGTGGTTTGATTTGGTTTATTTTCTTAGTTTGGGGTAGGTGAATGTTAGTGTTATTTGGTTATATCCACAATCATGGCTCGCTATTGAGGCCCTTGTATAGTTCAACATCTTCTATTGCTTCAATACTTATTACATTAGGCTCTATTTTGCCATGAGGCAGGGACTTTCATATGGGTATGGGATGTATTGGTCAATCGTTCACTTGTGTTCTGAGGTTCACAACCCATGTTGGTCTTTCATGTTCTTTAGAGGTCAGTTTTCATCCACGACGATGACAATATCATTTAGTGATTGTGTTTTAGATCACTTTCAATAGTATTTTTAACTATTCTGGTTCTATTGATATTGATAAGATTCATTTTTGGTTTGGTGTGTTTTATATTGATAATGAATATGTTTTCATGGATAGTCATTTTTTTGGGGATAATGGTTCTAGAATTGACTATGGTGGATGGTTTTGTGATGATTATGGAACATGAGACATTAGATTTCTAGTTTTGCATTTGATTCATTTTATATTGATGATGTTGGACACTATTTTATTTGATGTAAACCAATGGTAGAGATGAGGTTTAAGTGAAGGCACAAATCACTTCCGAGTCCATAGTCCACTCAACTCTACCTTGGTATTGAGGTCCAATGCCCCATTCCTTGTCAGTCTAGTGAAATAGTTTATAAGTATGTTTTTAGAGATGTTGTTTAAGCGCCCATTGATATCCTAGAAGGTGAAAATATAATGGTATTATTCTATTTAATATCTTTTTTGGTTTTCTAACTTTTTGGTTACTTATTTTTCTTCATGTTTGTTGACAGTTTACTACTGCAGGTCTTGGGTTTTTTGTTTTGGATGGAGTTATTTTTTGATGGTTTAGTGTAGTTTGATGGGGATGGTGGAAGATATTATGGTTTCTTCTTGCCAATCAGAAGGTTTTTTGTTGGTGGTACACATTCAATGATCATGGTAGATATAGTGTTAGGGGTGCAGGTACGAGGTCTACGCTAGGATTGAGGGTGACCTAGATGTCATAGTTTTCAAATTTTTTCAATTTGAAATTTTTAATTTTGAAAAAGTGTCATTTGGTTTTATTTTTTAGGGATTTTTGGGAAATATTTTTTATGATGTTAAAAAATATTTAATTTTGAAATTTTATTCTTTGGGATTCTTTATAATTTAGTGGCTAAATTTTTAATTTTATCATGTAACCAAAAAC
The DNA here is from genome assembly GCA_963277665.1 of Viscum album. NCBI lineage: Eukaryota > Viridiplantae > Streptophyta > Magnoliopsida > Santalales > Viscaceae > Viscum > Viscum album. Next base: position 1,246,229,881 of record OY728153.1, read on the forward strand.
AAAGTTCTTATAAAATATAAAAGTGGATTTGGTGGAGGAAAAAATTCATGTTGTCCATGGATAAATGATAAAGTTACCATTGAAACAAATTTTATCAAATTATTCATATTATTTGGTTTTGAATATGGTTAAAAATATTTTAAGGGAGTTTTAACTTTTTATGGAATATATTAAATTGAACTTTGGGTTTTATTTATTAGGGTTTTATAGATTAATATATTATATTTATCCATATTAGATAGATTATTTTAACAATTTCATTTTTGGATAATATTTAAATAAATTAGGAATAATGTTTTATCAACTTATGGATTATGTGATCTGTTATAAGTTAATTTTTTTCCTTTAGGAATGAAAAATTTATCTTTAATACTCAATGTTCGGAGAAAAATATAAGATTGTGTTGGAAATTGATTAAAGGATGAAATTATATCTCTAAACTAAGTACATTTCAATATTTTTTAGACAATATGGTCAATTAATTCCTTAACTCTAGGAAAATTATTTCTAAACAAATGTTTTCCTATTTTATTTATTTCTAAGTTATCAATGCTCTTTTTCGCACCTTATTTATTTATGGTTTCATGGTCATTAATTTTATCATGATAATTCCCTTTTTTAGGATAAATGTTTTCTATAAAATTCCATAAAAATTTGGGAATTTACTTTTCATCCATGTATATATTTTCACTTCCAACTAATGTTATCCTATTAGGAAACCGAGTTATGCATTATTTTGTATGACTATTGTATTTTATTTCCCCTATTTTCGAGAAAACAATTTATTAGTCATTTTTATGATGTAGGTTTTAAAAAAAAGAAATTTTCAAATATCAAACCATTGATTACTGATATGATTTTCAAATTTTGAGGATTAAACTTATAAAAGGGAGATAATTTTACAACATGATATTTTAAAATAACAGTATGTTCGATAGCAAAAACAACAAGAAACATTGATCTTTATCGAACCATAAATTATTATTACATGATGACCATTATAATAAAGACATTGAATTAGTTGGTAGGAATATAAGTTACCAAATTATTAAATAAATATAAGTTCCCTAATAAATAAATATTTATTAATAAATTACTAAGAGATAAGAACACAATTTTTAGTAACCTAATTTTATTCTTAAAATACTTTTTCTTCAAAAATGATTTGTTTCTCGTTGTGAGAGAATAATATAAATATTTTTTCTATAACTTTTATAAATTTTATAAGAAAATGAATCTCCCTCTACCCATTTAAAAAGAGGTATTTTATTTTCTTTAATAATAAATGAGGCTTCGACCCCAACCTTTAAAAAAATGAATAGTAAAAATTAATAATTTCTATTGAAAACTATTTTTTTGATTCATGAATTTTCAAATTAGAATTTTTTAGGGTTAAAAAGTGAAATTAATTCTATTATATTAATAATAATACAATTATTTTTCTAATAATAAACATTATGGTTTAATTTTCTATAAAAACATTGTTATACTTACAAATACCATTTTTCTGAAAAACCATTTTTATCACATTTTGCAGATTTAATTTCAAATAAAATTCTACTAATTTTAAGAATTGAAATTGGTAAAATGAAATATATATTTTTATTCTACATAATTAATATTTTTCAATATGTTTAACTTAATTATTTCCAATATGAATAGCAACAACATGAACTTTTTATTACCAAGTTAAATTCAAAATCAGTTAATTAGGGTTAAAACTAATGTGATATGGATTCTAATTCACTATAAAAACTTAATTTATTACATTTTATGATTCTATTTCATACATAAAAATAAAAAATTAAAAAATATTATCTTTTTTCTCCATTTGGATTTGTTTTTCACATTTATAAAATTTAAGTATAAGATAAAGTCCAAAATTTCACTTTATTGATTTTAATATATATATAATATTTTATGATAGGGATAAAAATAACTTATGTTAATTCATAAATGTCTCTCTAATATATGAATGATTTTTTTGTGGTGTTAAGTTTTTTTTCTAGATTTTTAGTGAATAAATAATTAATTTAAATGCTTATGAAACACCTACACAATTCTTGTGCAAGCATAAAAAAATCAAGTAAATGATTTTAAAAATGCTAAAAGAATATTATTGATTGATTTAAAGGGTCCCATAAATTTTTAAGTTATATATAATATATTTAATATGTCTGAGATATTTATATTCTTATTCCACAACTATAATGTTGTTTTAAAAGTTAAATAATGTAAATAGTTCTTAAAATAAAATTAAAAGAAATTTATATTAAATTTGATTTATTAAATTATTTAAAAATCATAAAAATATTTAATGTGTAAAATAAAGAAGTTAAATGGTCTAAAATGTTATCCCCTTTCCATTTACGATCCAATTTTTATCTTATAAGTAAAATTATAACCCTATAATATTAAAAAAATCATTACCACAATTAAGATTAAATTTGGTTAACCAAGGGTTTAACCAAAATGTAAGGTTTAATGATATATAAACATAAATAAATTTAATTATATGATTAAATTAATGTATTATCATCATTATATAATAATAAATGTCATTTTGGAACAATTTTACATCAGTTAGGCACACATTATAGTATTATATTTCACGTATTTCCAAAAATGACATTAATGATATTTTATAATAAATAATATTTTTGTAAATTATTTAAAACTATTAAAAAACCAATATTTATCCAATTTAATGGTATATAGTTTAAAATATAATCCATTTACCTTTTATGGGTCACATTTTTGTTTTTATACTAGAGTTCTTGACCCTTAAATTGTAAAAAAAGTTGATATTACATTAATTTCCAAAAGTGTTAACAATGTATTAAAACTAAGAGATAATGGTAAAAAAATAAACAAAACTTATTAAAATTATATTTGATGATTTTATTTCAACTCATAATATCTTATATTAAAATTATATATATTTGGTTCTATTTTTCGTTAACATTAATTAATATTTATTTAATACTTTGAGTTTTTTAAGAGTTCCCCTCTCCTTACATATAAAAGGGAAAATCTTATCCTCTCTTACTCAAAACTTTTTAGGATTATAGCTTATAAAATACCTGATATAATACCCTCATGTATTCCATTACCACATGTTTTATCATTTGTTCTTTCCAAAGGACCATCCTTTAAAGGATTAAGGTGTAAGAGAAAAGAGATTTCCCAACAAAAAGTTATACTCTTAACCAATCATTTTAAATTTTATTTCTTATTATAACACCTCTAAATATATGGAATAAAATATAAAATAATGACTTAATTATCTAACATATACTAAATTAATATTTTTATCAAAAAAACATAATCAACCTTCTTCCCATACTTTGGAAAATGACAACATCGCTCATGCATACGTGTGGATTGCTACATTATTAAAGAGTTGCAATTTGTTTTTCATTTCAATTTTATATGGATGGTAATAATGATATATTTAATGAATATTTAATATATATGATATAAAACTGATTTTTAAAGTTTAATTTTTATTTACCTTTCTTTCATTAAATCCATTGAAAAATGAAAAAATCATTCATGCAAATGTACGACCTACTATCTTAATGAAGTTGTAATTCCTTTTTTTTATCTCTATCATTTTTGGTTGAATAAATAAATATAAAAATAAATATATTAATATATATAAAGAATAAATGTGATATTTATGTAATTTTTAACATTATTTTGATTATGGAACAACGATCAAAGTATATATTCCAGAACTACTAAATAAAAACTCTCAAGATATACGACATAATTGACACCAGAAAACAATGTTATTAATATTGAATTATTAATAAACACAAGTTTAAATATTATAAATAGAAAATATAAGATATTATAAATATGTAAATTATTCACTTATAGAATTATAATATATTTAAAATTGTTATACAAGAGGTTAGATTAATTTTTAACAAATTTAAACTTGATGTATGGGTTTCTCATCTCACATTTACTTCTGTAAGAATTATGCCATATCCATAAATTTTTTCATTTGTGTGGTGTATATAATTACCATTACTATATTTTATTAAAATTTCATGTAAATTATGTGGATTTAAAAATCCATATAAGGTTCCCTCATTCATGAGGTTTTGATATAAAGATTTCTAATGTAGTAAGGGTTTTGTGTCAAAATCTCAATTTTTACTGGGATTATTTATGATTAAGTTTTTATGATGAAATTTCATGATCTACATCAAAATAACCTCACTAATTTTATTCTCTTCAGGTTATTTCAAGTGATTAAATTTTTTCCCTTTCACTTTCCTATCTTTATGTTCTCAAATCATTAAAATAATATTTTAAGGAAATCCGGCATTATTTATCTCTTCGGTCGAAAATAATTTTTTATTTGTTATAAAAATTTATAAGAATGTTTTCATTATTTTTTTACTATTATCCTATGATTTTTAAATTCATTTTCCCATTATATAATTTTTTAGAAATTTTTTAAAATGAATCTTCAAATCATTTTTTAAAGAAAGATCTTTTTTACTTTTACTAACAATGTGAAAGGTATCTTTGTTTTAACAAACATGGAAGGAATATAAATTTATGCCCCCATGACCACTCAATGTTTTGAATATTACTTTAAAAGTTTCATTGTTTCTTTTAAAAAAATGTTTTATATACTATTTTTTATATTTATATATTTTAAAAATTTTATTTCAAAAGGAAAAAGGATTTTTTCTCAAGAAATATTCCAAGTAATATTTGAATGGAATTTTTCATCTATGATAACATAATTTGATATAACATATAATTTAGTGGGAATATGATTCAATGATTCCATCCTTGTTTTTTATATGAATGGTTTACAATGACGATATGTATAATAATCATTTTTATTTTCCACTGGTTAGGTTATGATGAAATTTTTAAATATTTATGAAACCCATATCATTTAAATTTATATGACATGTTAAAAGTTTTATTCTCTTATGTAATGAATATGTACGATTTTAATTATGTGATGGGTGTGAATATAATTATATATATTTTCAATCTAATGGATAAATATGGTTATATGATGATATAATAAGTACAAAAATGGGGAGTGAAATCAATTCAATAAGGGACTCTATCTATTATGATAGTCTTGAGAGTGAACCTTGAACAAGTTCAAGATACAATAGAGAGCTAACCTAATATAATATTATAGTCTTGTAAGTGAGTCTAAACCAATTAAATTGTTTTATATAGTTGTATGGAAAAAACCTATGTCTTATGCTAATTTTATGCTCTCATGGATCATGTTGTTTGATTTATTTATGATTCATGCCTTATGAGCTTCCCTGATTTATACCATTGTTCAATATTATGATCTATGATATCCTAGTTATATATTTTCAAATGGTATTATAATTTTATCATACTATTATGATCATATTATTTTTAAATGATCATTTATATCTACCATGTTTACCCTAACTGAGCATATGAGATCACCCATTCTTATATTTTCTTTTCCAAAGTTATGAAGAAAGTATTTAAGCAAGGTATTTCTATGGAGAGTACTATTTAGGAATATCATTATGGGTGAAATTTAATATATTTAATAAAATAAAAAGATGTTGTATGAAGCCTCCAAATATACTAAACCTTTATGGGTTTTTCATATATCATAATGCAATATGTCCAATCTTCATCTAAAATTATGTGATAATTATATATTAAATGTACGGGGAACTATATTAATGACAGAACCCATTCTTATATTTTTTTGGATAGAAAGAACATCTCTTCTTCTACAATCATAATTTAGAGACTCCTCTTCATGAATTTCCCTTATATCACCACTACAAAATATTTTCCCTTGATGATACACATCTTCTTAGTGAATCCTATTACATTCCCTGAGTCACATAGTTGAATGACACTAAGCATGTTATGACTGAGAACTTCAATAACCTAGAAAACTGATTAGATCATATTTTTTTCTTTGAATTTTATTGTTTTCAAAGACAATAATCATTAATCCTTCATTATTAATGAATTTGATGAAGCCTTCAAAATCATTCTTGATGCCTACGATGATATCCCTATTTCCTTTCTCGTGGGAGGTGAATCCACAATTGATGATCTATTCCCCAGATATGATACTTTCAGGGAAATATCTATAACCACTATATTCTCAGCTCCTCCCTTATTGATCCATGTATTCAATTTCACATCTATTGTAGATTTACATTCTTAAAATTCTTCATAGTAAGTTGGAAGAGATTCATCTAGAAAATATACAAATCAACTATTCATTCCTAGCTCGCTTGAGGAAACTTTGATCTCATATATATGAATATGTTGGGTTTTATTTATAAATATACTCTTCATTGTTTATGAGAAATATTTATCCATATGTCTAAGTCCCAAACATATGAAATAGTGGACATTAATATATTCCCTATAAAATTAAAATCTATTTTTCTGAATTTATTTCTCTTACTACCTTCAACACCTCTTGTATACAGTTTACAATTTTTGGGAATCTACCATATTTACACAATAATAACACCTTATAAGAGGTAAATTCTTGTGTTTTTCTAGTAAAAGACAAACTGTAGCTTGAGTTTTGTGATTCTGAGTTGTAAAAAAATGAACCTTATAAATCAGTGTGGGAGATTATAGTGTAGAATAAACCATAAATATATATTTTTATTTATGATCAATCCCCCAACTAGACTTATCCTTTTGATGTGACTCTTTCATTTATTTTTTTGTAACTCCATATCCCACTTTCTCTTTTTTTTATTGTATTATCAATTTTTTCAATATCATACTAAGTGTAAAAAGTCTCTCTTAATATTTAATTTTTTTATCATAGGATGAAAACTTACTCATCTATTTATTTAATAAATTTGACTTAATATTTCTCAACCTTTGTTAAACCATCAATAAATATTTTTTTATTCAATTTTGATCTTTTACCAAAGTTCATAATTTGTTTTTTCTAGATTTACATATTTGATATTATCAATTAATTCCTTTATCTTAGTGTTATATTATTATTTCTGATGAAAAAAGAGTTTGACATCATGAACCATTTTGATGAAATTATTATTTTTGTATATCCTAATATAAATTTCTTTAATACCATCCCTATGCTCGACTTGGATATTGAGTCTTTCTTTCTATTCTCATTCGTTAGTTTCAATCTATTCCCTTGTCTGAGAATTACATATAACTACCACCATATAATTTTTTTGTAGTATTTGTAGTCTTTAATTTATTCTATCTTAGTATTTTATAAACTATAATTTTTTTATAGAAGTAGGTTATTATTCTTGAATTAATTTTTATCCATATCATTCCTATATTTCAATTTGATTATTCATGATAATTACATCATCCTAATTGTCTTCTTGATACTTATTGGGACACATTTATACAATTTTCCCAACTACTCCACATTAAAATAATACAAGTTAAAGTTTTCCTTTAATATTTACTTTCCCTTTTATAAATTTTAGGATATGAATGATTTGAATTCATCCACTTTATCTTATTACTGGACATCATCTATGGTGATTTTCTTCATTTCTTCAAATTCCACCTCGTTAGACTTCCCCTTTTCCAAAGCCTCATTATCATTGTTTTACATGTTTTATATGAAAATATTACTATGAGAAAAATCCAATTTCATCTCCTTTTGATCTATATCCTCAATAATAGACATGATTGGATTGAATCATAGTATAAATATTATCAGGATGTGTTTGAAAATCTATAAGTCATTGAGGATTTCCCCAAGAATGTGCATTTCCACTATGATAATATCCATCTAATGAAATAATTATTCAGTAAATTAATTAGTGTGTATCCTCAGGTCGTTATACTTGTTCTATATAACTTGGAACTTAGCTTCCCAAGATTTTGAATCACCTTCAATTGTATTTAATTTATTTTCACACATAGAATACAGGAATTTACATAATAATACTTTATTGTAGACTGTGTTGTATATGAATCCCCTTAACCCATTGATTCGTCTAGAATCCACATCCAATTATATTTATCTTGCATCTAATAAATACTCTCTATCGATACTGATTGAGATCCATTGTATCGCAGCTATATACACATATATGCATATGGATTGGATATTGTAATTCATCTAATTCTTTCATAGTCGAAAATTATTTCCCTAGGAGATCAAAGTCCCTTGGTGATTTAGGACTACCATGAAATTAACTAAGAGATAAAAGCTTAAATAAACCATTACCTCTGATACCAATTATTGACCCCCAAAGTATTAATACCCTAAGTGGGTTGAGTTAGTTTTTTCATGAAATATTAAAACACCCCCTATTTGAATCATGTTTCATCATTAAAATAAACACTGTTCTTTATTCTTCTAATGAAAATATATAACCAGAAATGATAAAATGCACGAAGAATAGAAATTTACTTGGCTTATACTTAAATTATATTGTCCAAGGAATATTAAAAGGTAATTTTATAATGAACTAAATCCATTATAGCGAACTTATTTTACAATATTCGGAATAAAATATTGATCCTCCTAGTTCACTACATATCTCACTTTGAAAGATCAATACTCTATGAACTGAAGTGTGATTACTACTCCTCCAAAATATTTATCTATTTATCTATTGAATCAATGTTTTCTACACCACATTTGGTGTATCATTATGAAATATTTTATTCTACTCACTAAATATAAATTTACTACATAATTTCTACATAATTTTTTTTTTCATGAAACGATTAATTTTTCCCAACCTTTGAAAAACCCTCATGCATCTCTTAAAACATTTTCACAACATTTCATTTTTTAAGGGAACTCAGAACTTTCTTAAAAATTTTTATACTTTTTTTGGAACTCCAAATATTATCGTAACTTTTGGTTTCTTGTGGAACTCACTTGATCATGTAGGTACAAGTGTATTTTATTCATATAAATGATGTTTTCATAACAAATTCACCATAAAAATTCCTTTTTTAAAATCTTATAAGATTTTAGAAACCAAATATTCTTTAAGTGTTGGACACTCCAAAAGAGGTTGGTAGATGACTATTTATAGTCAATAAAGAACCTTTAGTATAGTGTCTTAAAAATAATATAGGGCTCCACCGTCCAAGATATTTTCTAATATGCTTTATTAAAAACCATGCAGGATCTTCACAACTATCTTTTTCAAATAGTTTTTTTGTAATAAACACAACCAATCCAAAAATACAGTAAAGTCACGTTGAGGGATTTTATTACCAACAATAAACATAGTAGTGGTTGGGTTTGAAAAGGGAAAATATATAAATAATAATTCACCCACCCTATTAGTAACTTTCATAATCTAAGTGTTCCTTTCAGTATTACATACAAATTATTTGAAAGAAATCAATTCAGAAACACACTTTTGAAATTAATTTCTTATTTCTTAAATATATTATATTCTTTATAATAAAAAAGAATCTATATACATTCTAATAAAGATATTGGAATAAAATACTCACTATATTTTATTCTCTCTTCTCTACTCTATCCTTAAGAAACCATTATGTAATTATACATAATAATAGGGGAAAAATCATTAAGATTATTTTTGAAAATCCATTTAGTTCCAATCACATTATGACGTTTGATTTCATTAACCATATCCAATACTTTATTCCATGTAAATTTATCATGATCATATTGTATATATAATACCCAATTTTGTTCATTTAGTGATTCAATAACATCATTTGGAACAGTTTATAAATAAAAGTTTAATTTTAATAAATATTTCTTACTGTGTTCTTTGTTTGAACTCTCGAAACAATATGCCCAATATGTTCCTCAATGGGATAATGTATATGAGTTTTCCACATTATCTAATGAGTTGGATCATTCTATCCCTCAAAATTTTAATATTTTCTTTTATTTACATTAATAAATAATAGATAATCTATAATATTATTTTCTATAATGTACTCTTCTATATGAGTGATAATTAATGATTTGTCTAAAGGATCCTTCTTATCAAAGATGATATGAATAAATTATTCAACTATTATGTTCCTTATGTTATAAAATATATATGCTTTGATGTGGCTAGAACAACCCACATATATAACTTCACCATACTAAATATAAAACAAACCCTAATTATCAATAGCATTTTGGATGAAACCTTTATATACAATCACATTGAAATATATAACCTTTGGTTTCCTTCCTTTTTATAACTCACAAGGTACCATATTTAAAATTTATCTTGGATTAATCCTATTTTAAACATAAAATGTTGTGTGAAAAAAACTACCCATAGATATATAGGTTACTAATATTCATTCAGTATATTCTTAGATAATTCTTGAATTGTCCCATTAATTCTCTCAATTGCTCTATTTTTCCATGGAAAACTTGGTGATGAGAAATTTTAAAAATAACCACTCTAATAAAATAATTTCTTAAATTACAGATTCTAAAACTAAATTACCCAATCACATATAATGGAATTAATTATGTATATTTTCTTATTTTGAATAATATTACATTAATTATAGAATATTGAAGAGTTTCTTTATTGTGAGATAAAAAAATACCCATGTGAATTTGGAATAGTCATCTATATTGAAAAATGTATACTTCTTTGTTCTTTGGATAGTAGTATAAAATAGTATAAATAAACAAAGATGATGCATATAATGTTTTTAGGTTGTTTTCAATTTCATGATCAACTTAAAATACTCAATTTGTTTCTTTTCCCCTATATATGGATCAAAAAACCAATGTCTATCCACATTATGTTCAGGTAGCTACAGAACTATCTGATGTTTATCCATCTTCTTTAGTAGTCTAAAAATAATCTACCCAATCCTTATATGCCATAAAATAATATATATTTTAAATATATTCAAACACTTTACATATTTTATTATTAGATCAACATATTTAATTGCATATACATTATCTTTTTGGTAATAATAAAATAATACATAATCATTCCAAACAAAAATAAATTTAGCATTTAGGAATTTAACATGCACTTCATTAATAAATAATTAAAAAACACTATTCAAGTTATGTTTTGGGTATTAAAGATACAAAAATATATCAATAAAAACATAATTATAGAAAACAACCTCAAAATCATTTACCTTGACTTTGGAATTATCTCCAAATGTTACATTGCATATATCACATTTACTAAAAATTTTTAAATTTGACGACTCGCTGTTTATATACATAGACTATATGCTCTCCATGTAACAACATGACCGTGATTTTACTTCCTAGTTTATTTATTTATTTACTTCTCTCCATGTACATGATTTTCATTCAAAAATTAACTTGAATTTTGAAAGAAATGGGGCATTTTATTGGAAGATGACCTCACCATGATATGATTGATGGGGAACCATACCATGGTGTGGATATTTTTTTTAAAATGGTAATAACAACTTAAAATATAAGATTTTATATGTAATTTAGATTTATGGATCTCCCTATGGGAAATGTGTAGGTATACCACACTGTTTATGTTGGGTATTTTAGCTTTCATAGAGCCTTATGGTCTTGGGTGTTGCACTGGGGAAATCATATGAGGTAACACCATGAGTTAGATGAAATGCCTAGGTTGGTCACCATGGGGTGTATTTTACTGATCAAAATAGTGTCTCCATTACTGTAGTTTACTTCTAGTGGGCATTTTTTCAGGGAAACTGAGTCCTTCATGCTGTATAGTTGGGAATTTTAGTAATTGTAGAGCCATGTGGCTTGGGTGGTTTGTCTATTTACAATGGGGAGGTGGCAAGAGGGCCTATTAAATAATGATAAATATGATTAGGTACTTATAGATACCTATGGGAGTCCCTCTATACAGTGGTCCATGGTTCCACACTATAGTGTGTGCCTGATCAGTTTTTTTAGAACACAAAAATTCATTTTTACCTTCCCAAATCAACCTATTTTAGTATTCTATTTTAATAATCATCCACAGAACTGAATTAATGGATAGATTAAGAATCTTCCTTTAACTATGGTTCTCCTCCCCTACATTGAGACTCTCTTTGGATTTTCTATGTTTTTAGGTTGATTAGACAAGGTAAATTCATCTCGATCTTCCCCATATATTCTATTATTTCATTTTATTCTTATTTTATTGCCTTAAATTGTTCTCAGTGGCCTAGGGATTGTCTTATCCCAAATTTAATTTGGGGGATTTATCATTTTATTATATATATTATTCTTTAAAGGTTTTTATTACCTCCATAAAGAGGATTAAAACTCTATTTTATAAATGAAATGTGACCGAGGTAGGTGTCTCCATGATTGAACAGTTAAATTTAAAACTATTGATTGGTTTTGTATTTTATAGATATATCTAGGATATTTTAAATTTATAGTTACTATATTTAATTAATATTTTTTAGTTAAGTTGGTTTCCTCATGATTTTATACTCAAAAACCATTTTCATAGAAATGAAGCACACCTAGTGCTTGTTTCAAACACATGAGAATCTCTTTCTAAAATCGGTTGGCTATGAAAAGGGTGAAAATGATTTTTCTAAAGTTATTGTTTTTTGTTTCTTTAATTAATTTATTGAACTACACTGATGTTGTTTCATGAGTTGGGTTTAATAAAATTATTTCTTAAAGGACATTTAGAGGCGTACTTTGAGCTTTCTAGTTTTTTCTAAAGTTAAATGACCCCTTGAAGTGGACCCTTAGTTTTTATGTATAAAATATATGTAATTGTCCCTATTATAAGATAAATTTTGTTTTACTGATATTGTTGAGGGAAAAGGAAAACTTCAGTGAGTGTTATTCAGAGGTTATGGGGTAGAATTATTATTATTTAGTATTATCACTATATTTTGTTTTTTGATTTCCCACCTCTGTATATATATCATAGGATACCAAGAATAGATTTACGGGATGTCCAGGAACATATGTTTCACTATTTTATGATTATACATATCCTAGTGGACCATATTATAGTGTTCTAACTTATTTTATAGTTCCCCTCATTTTGGATGGGTAAGGAATTACTGAGTGATAGAGCAGTTGATTTTACTCTAACATACTAATAATACGGATTCTATTTAGAAATTTCATTAATTTTCCCAGATATCCTAGGCTTCCACAAGATTTTTGGATTTGGATTATATCTTGATGCCTATGACATTGGTATTTTTATGATGCTTGGCTTATTATTTATTTATTATTGGTTCTATATTACTATTACCTTAGTATGTTTATCTTTAAAAATATTAGTGGGATTTTCTAAGTTCAAATGGAATGGTTTTCAATGTCATGTGGTTTGTCCCTTTCATGTGGTTATTTTAAAAAGGAAGGTTATTTTAAAAGGATGAACAATTTTTTATTATATAATGTTATTTATCCTATTTTATGGTTTTAAAGGAATAATAAATTTATAAATGTATTCCTTCCATATTTTGAAGTGAATTATTTGTAATGATGATCAAATATTACAATTTTTGAATTAAATTAGAATGATTAAATATAAATTTGAATTTTAAAACTATATTGGAATGGAATTCATTTTAAAGGTGATGCATGGGTTGTGGGTAAGATACCTACTTCAGATTTATGCTAATTATTATCTTGTTACATGTTCATTAGGTTCTACTAGGTATATGAGGTGATCCTTTGGGTCACAATTTAGTTATGTTGGAACTAAAAAGTGATGATGATTCACTTGGTGTTTGGAGGTCGGTTTCTATGGAATTTATTTTATTTTGATTTATCATTAATCTATTATACCATTCTATATTTATACTTATATCTATCCATTTATTCGGGTTCTTTTTGGAGTTGTATTATTGATCTCATTTTTTTATATAACGCTGAATCTATTTTTTATACTTTATATATCTTTGGATTATGAGTTATGTTTTTCTTATATTCATTGCTTGGATTGATTTGTTTATATAAACTAATCTTTTTTATTTTCATAGTATTCATAATTATGGAGAGGCTAGTCCATTATTTTTTATGGTTTTCAATTTTTTATTTAGAAAATAGTAACCATTAGATATTATTTGATTCATTGAAACTGATCACAAACCAAGGGTGATTATGAGCTCACCTTAAGCCTTGTCACATACCATATATGGGACCCAAATCAGGTTTCCTAGGTTTTTTCATGAAAAATGGTATCAAAGCCCTTATTATTTTTGGTTTAATGGTATATAAAATATAATATTTTTAGGACTCATAGTTTAAGAAAAAAGTATATTCTTGATCATTACCTTTTAGGATGACTCCTAAGTTGTCATGGATATTTGGGATATGTACATATCAAATTCAAGCTTTGTTCTTAGTGGTATTTGATAATTTTATTATTTATTTGATTTTACTAACTTGTATTTATTATTTCTAAATATTATAAATGGAAATTGTTCATGGTTTCATAGTTTCTATGTGATGTCTAAGAAACTATACACAAAAATAGTGACCCAAATGGGTAACTTCATTTATACTTTACACAGTTAACATATATTTTTAAAAATAGTGTAGATAATTGATGAATTATTGTTAATGTCTCCATTTTATTGATTTTGGTACCTTGATAATTTATAATTTCTTTTTTTTTTCTATTTTTATTGATTTAAAATTAATTATGATGTTTCTCTATTAGTTTTTGATGTTTTTTGGACTAAATTGATTTGGATTTATAATGCAGTCTTTGAAAATAATATTTAAATGGGATATATTTTATATATTGAATAGTGTTTTCAAAAATATTTTCTATTTTAAATAAAATTAGCTGTAGGAAAAATTAATTATTCATTAAAAATGGGGCGATGTAACATGATTTCAAATTTTTAGATTAATGTTTGAAGAAATTTGACTAGAACAGTTCAAGAGTTTAGGTTTTAAATAGAGTTAAAAGAGGTTTTTTTAAAAAAGGTGTTATATAGAAAATATTAATATATCTATTTTATGGTTATATATAATTCATTTATGTTTTCTAATTAATTTTTTATAATAAAGAAGATTTCTATGAAATGTTTTAAAATTTAAAATCCAATTTTGATGGGTTCATTGATAGAAGGTTTTTATGCATGATGTTTTTTAAAAAATGTTTTATTTTATTATAGGATATGAATATTTTTTTGGACTGAATGTGGATTTTTAAAATCATTTTTAACTATTTGTTAGGGCGGTTGAAGTTGTTACCCATAAACGTGTTGTAAAATGAACAGTTTTTGGTTTTATAAATTTTTTATAATTTTTTCTTTAAGGTTCATTTATTTTATAGAAAAGTGTTTTTAAAACTCTTTTTTAAATGATTATGTTTTAAAATGAGGTGTTTTTTAGTGAATAAATTTTAATAGATTTATGCATCGGGTTTTGTCCCATGGTCAATATTGGGAACATTTTATTTGAATTTTGAAACAATAATTTAAGGATTTAGGCTTGTGTTATTTACTTTTTCCCTAAAAATTTATTTATGGAAGGTGGAAGGTCGGTCGTTGGGATATTTTCATCTATTTTGAAGGTGGGAATTAGTTTTCGGATTAGTGGTGTTTAAATGTTGTTGGATTTATTACTATTTAGTTCAGATGCCTCAATGCTTTTGAGGAAATTATTTATTGATGTGTTACATTAGGTAGCCACTTGATAATTCTATATGAAATGTTTATTTGTTCTAGTTATGGTTGTGCTTAATGTGGGTTGTATTGTCTAGTTTTGATGTGATATTGAACTTGTAATGAGGGTTTTATATTGAGGATTTGTGCATGGGAAGTCTTGAGTCTATTTGTGGTTATTAGGTTAAGTGCAATGGTCTTTTTGTTTTATCAAGATCCCTGGGAGATAGTGTTCAAATAGATAGGTACCAAGATTCTCTTTGTTAACCCATGGGCCCCATTTTTTTTATTGTGAGGAATTTTTCTATTTTGGGAATTTTGAAATGTTACTTTTTCTCCTCTTGTTTTCTATTCCTTAATTATCCCTATTGAAGGAAGTATCACTTTTATGCTCTTGATTATGGTGAAAGGTTTTATGATTATTTAGAGTATTAATTTTAAATATTTTATTGGGTCCTTTTATTTCATTTAGTTTTTATTGGATTATCACCTTAGTCAACAAGAATCCCACTTTATCCTTTTTCCATTTTTAGAGTTTTATTTAATGTAGAGGTTTTTACCTTCTATCAATTCTTGGGAGTATTAGTCACCTTTTGAGAATCAATTCATTAGTGATATTCCAAAATGATTTGAAGATCCCATGGATTATTCTTTTTTTTTCTTCTCCCTTTTTTGGTTAGTATTGTAGAAATATTGGGTGATATGTTAGTATTCTTTGACCAAATCCTATATAATAAATTTAATTTTGTCTTATTGGACTTGAATCATTTTATAGATTTGACGAATATTTTTAGGGTTTTCCATGTGTAAATAAGGTTGAGAACCTATGTAATTATCACCTTCTCATTGATGATAACATATCTGTTTTTTAGCTGTGGCCCCTGATCTTATTGAGAAATGTGCTCAAGCTCAGTTTTTTTGTTCGTATTGGTCGATATTGTGGGTCTTATTTTGATGGATTCTATAGTGCTCCAAAGTTTTAGGTTTGTGTTATATGAGATTGAACTTCCTTATTTTGTATTTTTGTTTTTCTTTGTTTCGATTCTAGATGATCTAAGTTAGAATCATTACAATTGATTGTGTATGGGGATATTGGGCTCTTAGAGTATAATCAATTTTCATCTTGATGGAGAGACATCCAGTTGTTGTTATTGGTATCAATTGAACTTGTGTTCCTTATTTATTTTATTCATGTATTTACTGAATAATCTAAAACACTCTCTTCTTTGTTTAACCATTTCCTTTAATACTTTTTAGTGTAATTAACTATTATGGTGAGGGAGAATTATCACACCCGGACATGATTTTATTATATTATTTATTTATTTAATATTATCCTTGTACCTATGATACATGTCTAAATTTTCATATATATTGAATAAATTGGGGAATTTTAATGGTGGAATACCTCACTATTACATGGTTTAGGGGAAACCATGTCATGTTGTAGATTTGTATAGTAAAATGGGGAGATCACTATGGCCCATGAGAATTTTCATGGCATTTAGTTCAATGGGTATCCATTTGGGAGATAGCTAGGAAGTCCACACCCTTAGTGTTGGGGTTTTTAAATCTTTTAGAGCCTTGGTTCATTGGGTGTAGTTCTCGAGATCTCATATGATATAAAAATCATAAGGTCAAATGAAACTCTTAGTTTGGTCACCATATTGGGAATTTTGGTTGACAAAATTACATCACCTAATGTATGGTGTACTTATAGTAGGAGTTTCATTAGGACCTTGAGGACCTCTATGTAGTGGAGGTAGAAATTTTGGTTAGTGTGGAGATTAGGGGACTTAGTCGTTTTTCTGTATAAAATAGAGAGGATGATTGAGGGCCTATTACATGGTCAACCTATTAAGGGATTATAGGATTCCTATTGGATTTTTTCTATGTCATGGTCAATAGTACCATGCTCTCGAGTTCCCATGAGTAGTATTTTTTAAACATTAAAATTCATTTCCCCCCACTTGATTTAATATTATTTTCCCAATATTTACCCCTAATTTTGATGATAAAATCAAGGGATAACTAAAGAATCTCAAAAATTATTCTCCACTCATTTATGGATACATTCATGGGTTTATTAAAGTTTCAAGGATGATTCTCTAGGGTGAAATCATTTGGAACCCCTCTCTTCCTTTCCTTGCATTATTTTTTCTTGACGTAAAATTTTATCAATGAAATATGGGTTTTATTGGGATAAATTTGTTTTTAGGTTTCATCATTCCAGGGTTCCTATTGGTCTCCCATGGTTGTTATTGCATCCATATAGTTTATTAGAACCATGGTTTATAAAATATACATTATTACAATAGGTTTAGCTACATTTAAAACTCTAAATTTTAATTATTTAATTGATTTATTATATTATGACCCACTTGGGATATTTTCAATATATAATAAGTGAATTTAATCATTTTTTATAAGAAAGATGTCTTCTTTATATTTCTATGATCAAAACCTATTGTCTTAAAAACAATTCACACAACGTTCTTGTTTTAAACATCCAATAGGATCCTTCCACAATGGGTTGATAATGAAAAGAGAGTGAATGATTGTTTTTAAGGATATTTTTTTAGTTGATTGATTTAATGATAGAATTTGATGTTGTTTCCTAAATTGGGATTTTAATGTGGGTTTCATAAACTTTTTTCTTAAAGGATATTTCAAAGGTTTGGTTGGAAACTTTTTAAAAGGTTTTCTAAAGATTAACTAACCATTTAACTATACCCCATATTTTGTTTGTTTAAAATGGATGGGATTTTCCAGGTTATATGATTTATTTTGTTAACAATCTCTTAAAAAATGGGTACCTTTATGAGGGATGTCTAGATGTAAGAGTGTGTTATCATTTTCATTTAATATTATTACTATTTATTATTTTTTAATAGATCAAATCAATTTATATATCATGTGACATTGAACATAACTAGAAGCAATATTTGTAGGTCCCATTCGCAGCGGAAGCTCGTGGGGGGATGTGCCCACTTGACTTTTTTTCATTAGCAATGATCAATCCGGGATCAATACAATGATAAATTCTAGACTCCACGGATCGAATCATATAAATAGAAAAAGAAGAAGAATAGTCCTGGAACCACAACAAAGGATCATCAAAGGTTGATTATAATTAATTTAATTAATTGACAAGAAGTTCTTTTTATGGCATTCTTTCTTCGTTGATATTTTTGATAACATTCAGATGTAATTCATTGTTGCGTCTCATAATCCAAGTATAGACTTCCTCTAGTGGTGATCCACACATGAACAACATATCTCTATATGTCGTCAAAGGAATCTCCAGGTGCTAGTGTGTAGAAGCCTTTTTTGCATTTTCCACCTTAGATCGCCTTGATCAGATGGAGAAGGATCTCTCTCGGTCTTGAGAGCATTCTTAGAGGAAGGAGTTGTTTCGACCTTAAGAGAATTATCTATAATTGTTGTGCACAATGATTATGGAAACATTTTGGGGTATTGAGTATTTTTTAATTGGGTTTGAGGTTATAGAGTTATGACTATAAAAAAACACATTACACGTTTTATTTATTCCATTAACTCTTATTGAAAACCCCCCATGTCGAATAATTAATTCCTTGACATTTTCCAACACTGATTATAATAAATATCATTTAATAAAACGATATTATTTCCTCAAAATCCTGACTAGAAAAACTACACAGCATGTAATCATTAATATACGGCGTGTACTCATTTTTCATTTCCTTTCCAAAATAAAATCTACACGGTGTGTACATTCAATGTACATGAAGTTTATATCTTGTTTTAATTTTATCCATCCTTAAACAAAAAAAACTATTTAGGATTCCTTGAATAATTATTAAACCACATATGGGAATAATTTTTATTCTACTTGAGATACTTGGATACACTTAGTGTGTGACCCTCTAGGACTCTTTCCCATTAGCATTAGGCAGGCTTGCCTAAAGTCCAAGATTACTATCTAGCAATGGGTCAAGGAACACAAGAGAAAGAAGTTGACGCTGCATTGATGTGTCACCTCATTTGAATGCTTACCGTGTAATTTAATCCCCTTTTATAAATGGCTCATCAAGAAGGTTTCATGGAAGTGTCACAAACCTATATTATTGATCCATCATTCTATGGATTCCAAAAATGAACTCATTGTGACACCATGACCTTGGAATTTGGGTGACAGTTCTATTTCAATCAATGGGCCTGAGATATCTAATTCTATAAATATGGAAGGGACAAATCCTTACTCAACTTATCCATTAACAATATATCATTTGTGATGCACCCAACGTACCCTACATCCCACCAACTATCTTCATAACGGTTTTCGTTAGCAAGTATAAGTGTGCAAGTCATGACATGAGTTAATGATAATCTTCCAGTCTAAGGACCATTATACACGCTCGTAGATAGAAATGTGATATGACACCAAAACATGTTGAATATCTATTGGCAGGTCCATTATCACAATCTCTCATCTTAGAGATTACCAAGTGTGAACTCCCTGAGAGAGAGTCTCATCTTCTTACGAGTACTCACACATGATGGTATGTATACTATGTGTCCTATCATAGTATGTCATCCAACCGTAGAACATTATTTAAGAATATTGTTTTAGCTTTTCAAGGTTCTAATCATAGCAGGGATCTTCCATGACTTTATTAATGCAATAAATATTCCAGGACATTATCATATTATACTAATGCAAAAAAATGAACAATATATAATAAGTGTAAATTATTTTAATCAAAGTATAAACAATTTTTTCTCAGGACACCAACTCTAAAAAACTTTAACTTGGACTAGATCCAACTGCCTACGACTTTTAGTCCTCTAGAACTTAGATTATGATCATGTTTCTGCTAATTCAAATCTTTAGTAAGGGGTTCTGCGACATTGTCTTCCATGGAAATACAGCTCACTGCAACTTCAACTCTCTGAGAAAAATGCCTCAAGATATGATAGATCAGATGTATGTTCTTTGTCTAATGATATGACCCTGGCTCTTTTCCAAGTGCCACCACTGCAGTATTATCACAATAGAATGTGATAGTATCTTTACTTCTAGGTACTATATCCATCTCTTGGATGAAGCTTTGCATCCATAATGCTTATCTAGCTGCCTTAGAAGATGCGATATACTTGGACATTGTTATAGAATCTACCACCGCACCTTTATTTGAGATCTTCCATATCACTGAACCTCCATTCAAACTAAAGCTGTATCCAGTCTGTGACTTCATGTCATCTTGATCAGTCTGGAAACTAGCATCTACATGTCCTCTGATGACTATTTCATCATCTCCTATATAAACCGGGAACATATCCTTAGTATTTCTCAGATACTTAAGGATGGTCTTGACTTCCATCCAATGGCAGTCTCATGAATCATCTTGATATATTCCTACCACACATATTGCATAAGAAACATCTTGCCTTGTACATAGAATATCATACCTGACTGAACCAATCGCAGATGTGTAAGAGATCCTTGCCATTTTTTTTCATTCCTCACGTGTCTGCGGACACCTTATCTTGGAATGATGAATTCCATGTGACACTGGAAACAATCCCCTTTTGGATTGTTCCATTATGAATCTCTTCAGTATCTTGTCAATATATGTACTTTGACTAAGGCCCATCATTCTCTTGGATCTATCACAATGGATCTTGATCCCAAAAATATATGCTGCCTCGCCCAAGTATTTTATAGAGAATTATTTATCCAAACATGCCTTAAATGACTGTAAGATAGGTACTTCGTTTCCAATTAGTAATATGTCATCAACATATACTATTAAGAAAATGATTGCACTTCCTCTGAACATTTTGTAGACAACAGGCTCACATTCATTCTTAACAAAGACAAATTCTGTTACAACTTTATCAAAATGAATGTTCCATGACCTTGATGCTTTCTTTAATCTATAAACAGATTTATGAAATTTGCATACATTGTTGGCATTCTTTGGAATCACAAACCCTTCAGGTTGTGTCATGTAGTCATCTTCCTAGAGGATCCCATTAAGGAATTCTGTTTTGACATCCATTTGCCAAATTTCATAGTCATGGTAAGTGGAACTGTCCAATAGGATTCTGATGGATTTCAGCATCGTAACCGGTGAAAAGGTTTCATCACAGTCAATTCCATGACATTGTATAAAACCTTTTTCAACATGTCATGCCTTATAAGTGCTGACTTGTCCCTCCATGTTACGTTTCTACTTGAATACCCATTTATTACCAACATGATTTGCATTAACTGGAGGATATACTCAAATCCATACTGGGTTTTGGTACATGGAATCCATTTCAACACTCATGGCTTCTTACCAATTGGTAACTTCTGTGCCTTCAAATTCTTCCTTGTAGGAAATAGGATCATCATTCTCAACCAATAATGAGTCACCATACTTGGTGAAAAGAGAACCACATCGTTCTAATTCTCTCACCTCTTTCATGCTTCTACGCAGTTCTTGTGTCTCTGGAATATATTTTCCTTCCATGGGGCTTTGTGGAATCTACTATTATACCAACTCCTGTGTATCTTGAGCCTTGAATTCATCGAAGTCTATATCTCTCCCACTATCTCTTTTGGAGATGTTCTCCCTCTCAAGGAATATGGAATTTATTTCCTCTTTAACCATTTTATCTGAGGGGTTGTATAAGTAATATCCCCTTGTTTCCTTGGGATATCCTATTAAGGTACAATTTGTGCCTCAAGGTGCAAGTTGTTACCTGAAGAGGCCTTAAAAAATGCTTTGCTACCCCACACATGTAAATTTTATAACATGGATTTGCATCCACTCCATTACTCATATGGAATACCATTTATCGATTTAGTTGGTACTTGGTTTAGTATGTGTGCTGCTGTTTGTAATTAATATCCTCAAAAGGATAATGGAAGACTCACATGACTCATCATTGATCTCACCATGTCTAACAGGGTGCGGTTCCTCATTTCACATACACCATTCCACTGAGGCGTGTAAGGAGGAGTGAGTTGAGATAGAATGCGAAACTCCTGTAAGAAATCAATGAAGTCCTAATTAAGATATTCTCCTCCTCTGTCTGAGCAGTGTTTCTTAATCTTCTTACCAAGCTGGTTCTCAACTTCATTCTTGTATTCTTTGAACCGATCAAAAGAATCTGACTTATAACTCATTAAGTAAATATATCCATATCTACTAAAATCATTAGTAAAATTTATGAATTACAAGAACCCACCCCTTGATTCAACTAGAAATGGTTCACACACATCTGTGTGAACTAATTATAGAAGATCTTTAACCCTTTAACCTTTCCCACTAAATGTGGCTTTGGTCATTTTACTTGTAGAAACGCATGACATACACCAAGTAGTTTTAGTTCAAAAATATCTAAATACCCATCTTGGTGTAATTTTGTCAAAAGTTTCTCATTGACATGACCTAGACAGTGATTCCAAAGTTGGGTGTGGTATGAGTCATGTGAATTAACTTTTTCATCGATTTCCATTACTTGATTTGTGTAGTCTAACACATAAAGACCATTATATAAACGTGCCCTACCAAAACAAATGTTATCTTTACAAAAGTAGCAACATTAATTTCCAAACATGAAGATGAATCCACTCGTATCTAATCTGGATACTGAGATAATGTTTTTGGTTATAGAGGGTACATAATAATATCCTTTTAATACCATGACCATCCCAGTAGGAAATGCGAGATGGTAGTCTCTGATAGCTACAACAGGAGGTCTAGCTCTGTTGGCAGCTCGCAGATCCACCTCACCTTAGTTAATCTTTATAAATATAATTGGTTCCTATATTTGGATATAGATGTGTGCAACACAAGAAATATCTAATACCCAATTGGTAGAAATATATAGATATCATTTGATAAAAAACTCCCCAGAAAATTCCCCTTGATTCCTTGGCTAGGTTCAATTTTTATTCCAGTGGCCCTTCTTGCCACATAAGAAACAAACGGCCTCTTGTTCTCTTTCCTCCTCTTTGATCTTCATTTTCTTAGAAGGCATTAAAGAAGCCTTGGGATTAAATCTCTTCTCATTCAATTTACTTTTATTCATAATATGTGAAAAAATATTTTCACGCTTCATATCATTTTCCACTTGGAGAATGAGGATATGAAGATCAGATAGAGACTTATCAATGTTTTTCATGTTGAGATTTACAACAAAATTAAAGAAGATATGGATGAGTGATGCAAGAATGAGATCAGTACCCAGTTTTTCAGGGAGTTTAAACCCTAGAACCTCTAAGCTCTCAATGTATCCAATGATATTTACTACATGATGCCCAGCTGGGAAACCCTCTCCAAGCATGCTCTGAAATAGATCCTTGGGGATCTCAAACCTTTCCTATCTTTCTCTCTCATGGTATAGACCATGGAGGTGATCTAGCATGCTATATACATCCATGTCTTCATTAGACTTCATGAGATCACAATAAATTGATGAGAAAATCGAACATTGAATGTCGATTTCATCATTATAATGCCGATCATAGATTATGAAATCTCCATCATTCACTCCTTGGGCAAGAAAATTAGGAAGTGAGGACTCCAGCACATAAAAATTTCATTCATGGAGTAGTATAACCCGAAGGCACCTAAACCATTCCTGAATGTTATTACTAGTGAGGATATTGTCTTTATCCAGAATTGATCATAGAGAAAATGTGGTTGAAAATTTTGTCATATTGATTGTATAAATCAAAAGAACAGATTTATCAGTTCCTTTCAAATACATTTTATGAAAAATAATAAATGAATTTATTAATTCTCCCACTATTTTATCATGTCCCAACGACCCCCACCATTGAACACGGAATACCTAGTTTCTATGAAATTATAGTGGCAAGGATCCATATTCCCCTTCACCTAACTCCCATAAGGGTTGGTCAAGATATTTAATGGTATTTAGGTAGGTAGGTCTTTGCCAACTGTGAGCTTACAGTTCCTTGATCTATTGAGTGGACTCCCCAATCCTGAAATCCTAACTTGGATTTCTTTAATACTTACCTCCATTTTATAACAAGTCTATCATGGTCTACTTCTCTTGATGTAAAATTTTTATGTCAACCCGAAACATTCATAAGAGATTCCATTATAAAAGTAAGTGTCACAGCAAGGGTTGGTCAAACACATAGTTTTATTGAGTCTTTCCCTTAATCAAGTAACAAAATGCTTGGTCTGAATTAATATGGTATTTGAGGGATTTCAATCCTTTATGTGTAGTTTCACATTGTCACATGCTTGTTAATATTAAGTGATGCTTGCTTAAGTGATTAACCATGTTCTGATAATGTTTACACATAGTCCGGTTTTTATTTTATTTCATCTTTTCATTATTGTTTATTTCATTAACTATGTGATCATGACAACACATACATAAAAATAAACCATGAAATAAAATAGAAATAAAATAAGATGGTATGATCATGAGATTCAATTGGTTATCTTATCTAGTGGTTCTGATAAGCTAACCATGACCTAGGGAAAAACACCTTGAACCCGATGGTTTGTGTTTTGCAGATCCCAACTGTCCACCTTTGTATCTTCTTGGGTTGTTTCACCTCAGCTTCATATTTTTAACCATCTCCTCTAGCTTAGGATATCCTTCATTACGTAGGGTTTACATTTAAGAAACCATGGGCACGCAGGCCCTACATTTTATTTGAATAAGGCTCACATGCCAATGAATTTAAATTAAATAAATTTAAATGAAACCATACACACACAAAGGGTATTTGGTGTAGCTCATGATCATCCATAGCATGCAACGACATTTACACATATTTAGTATTAAAATTATTTTAATCGTTATTTTATTCAAGATAATTCATGCTTGAATTAAATTAATTATGATCTTATAATTAATCAATTATTTATCTTAAATTACTTTATGAATTTCCATGAGATTATTCTCATCCATATTCCTTGTATGAGTCTTTGTACTTTGGAGGGAACCTGGTGAAATTCCATTTCTAGAAAGTACACGACGTTTAGGCTATATTACACATCATGTATTTGTTTTCACCCTTTATCCAAAGTATACACCGAGGGCTTTAGCGTGTTTTATGTACTTTGGAAATTAAAGAGTAAACGGCGTGTAGATTAATCTAACACGACATGTACTTCCTTATTACATGGTTACCGACCTAGAAATCCCATTAACGTGGTTACACGGCTTCTCCTTGTACACTATTTCAACTGGTCCAGATCAGACTACATGACATGTTGATTCAACATACACACCATGTATTCTAGTTTACACACGCCGTTCATTTCTAGCCAACATGGTGCATTTAAAAACATAGGTATCACTACTGGAATTGAAAGGTATACCAATGGTTGAAAACCATTGGTATAGGCTGTAAAACTGTTGGTATAAATTATACCAATGGTTTTATAAACCATAGCCAAGTAAGCTATGAAAATAGACATATAACTACGGTTTCAAAGAAACCATTGGTATATGTGAATAAATCTATACTATACCAATAGTTTTATGTAATCCATTGGTATTTAGAGGAGATAAGATTTTTTCCAATGTTTCTAATAGAACAGTTTGTAAAAAGTGAACATAGAACATACAACAATGGTTTAAAACTGTTGGCATAGGCATATCTGTACAACTCACACAGAAGCCTACTACTCTGTGTGCTGCTATGTGAATTATAAAGTTGGAAATTATATAATCAATTATGAATACATTAAGGATACATAATTTACTAATCAATTATGAATAAAATACAATAATAAATTATGAATACAATACAATAATTAATTATGAATACAATACAATATTAAATTAGGAATATAATACATTAAAAATTGAATACGTAATTATAGGTGATATCAAATTAAAAATATATACAAAATTTCATTTTGTATAACATAGACACAATGGAGTCTAGAAATTAGAATATAATAACCCAAAATAAAAAAATGAATAAATGAATTCAACCAAACACAAATATAATGTCCCATGGTTTGGGGAAGGTGTCTTTGAACTTAGTGATGATGATAGTGGGTGTGTATCAATGAGCTTGTGTGACTTAGTGAATATAGTTTTCCTTGTCATATTAAATGTCATGTGTTTTAGAATAGGGGTTGGAGTTCCTCACATGATAAGTGGATTGTGTGAGGCTAGACCATGGATCGTTGTGCTAAAGTATCAACACAATCTAAATAAATTTGGTCGGTTTTCCATATGCCATTTGTTTTTACTTAAAATTATGTCCATTTAAAAAAAAAGAGAAACAGTTAGAGTGATAATTCCCACACCATACCTCAGATTGAGTCAAGATTGACTCGTACACGTCACATATGACCCATGGATCATTGTCCTAGAGTATCAACAAAGTACAATGCTTTTGGTTGGTTTTCCGTATGACAGTTGTTGTTTTCACTTAACATGTTGTCCATTTAAAATAAAAGTGAGACACTTTGAGTGGTACCAGGCACAAAGAACCTCAGATTGAGGCTCGGTTGACTCCTACATGTCATAAATGACCCATGGATCATTGTTATAAAGTATCAACACAATCTGAATATGTTTGGTCGATTTTCTGTATGTCAGTTGTTTTTACTTAAAATAGTGTCCATTTTAAACCAAAGAGAGACACATAGAGTGATACCGGCCACACCGTGCCTCATATTGAGGCGGGGTTCACTCGTACACATCAAAAATGACCCAAGGATCATTTTTCTAATGTATCAACACAATCCTAATGTGTTTGGTATGTTTTCCATATGCTAGTTGTTATTTTCATTTAAAATGTTGATTATTTCAAATAAAGGTGAGACACTTTGAGTGGTACCGGGCACACCACACATTGGATTGAGGTGGGGTTGGCTTGTACATGTCAAAAATGACCCATGGATCGTCGTCCTAAAGTATTAACAAAATCTGAATGCGTTTTTTTAGTTTTCCATATGTAAGTTGTTGTTTTCATTTAAAATGATGATCATTTCAAATAAAGGTTTGACACTTTGAGTGGTACCAGGAACACCACACCTTGGATTAATGCAGGGTTGACTCGTACACATTACAAATGACTCATGGATCATTTCCCTAATGTGTCAAAAGAATTAAAATATGTTTGGTCATTTTTCCATATGCCAGTTGCTTTTACTTAAAATGATGTCCATTTTAAATAAAAGAGAGACACTTAGAGTGATACCAGCCACACCGTGCCTCGAATTGAGGTGGGGTTGACACATACACCTCAAACATGACTCATAGATCGTTTCCCTAATGTATCAACACAATAAGAATGTGTTGGTTGGCTTTCCATATTCCAGTTGTTGTTTTCACTTAAAATGATGTCCATTTTAAACAAAAGAGAGACATTTAGAGTGGTACCGGCTACACTGTTCCTCGGATTGATGTGGCGTTGACTCATACATGTCAAAAATGTACCATGGATCATTTTCATAATGTATGAAAACAATACTAATGCTTTTGGTTGTTTTTTTGTATGCCAGTTGTTGTTTCCACTTAAAATGTTGTTCATTTCAAATAAAGGTGAGACACTTTGAGTGGTACCAGCCACACTGTGCCTCAGATTTATGTGGGGTTGACTCCTACATGTAACAAATGTCCCATGGATCATTGTGCAAATGTATCAACCCAATCCGAATATGTTTGGTTGGATTTCGGTATGCCAGTTGTTTTTACTTAAAAGTGTGTCCATTTTAAACAAAAGAGAGAGACTTTGAGTGACACCAGCCACAATATGCCTCTAATTGTGGCGGGGTTGACTCTTACATGTCACATATAACTCATGGATCATATTCCTATATTATAAACATAATCTAAATGCGTTCTGTCAGTTTTCCGTATGCCAGTTGTTGTTTTCACTTAAAATGATGTCCATTTTAAACAGAAGAGAGACACTTAGAGTGGTACCGGACACACTGTGCCTTGAATTGAGGCGGGGTTGACTCGTACATGTCAAAATGACCCATGGATCATTGTCCTAAATTATCAACACAGTACTAATGTGTTTACTGAAAGTATACCAATTGTTTAAAACCATTGTTATTGTGTATTTGTAGAACTATTGCACAACAACCCCTCCAGTAGCCCCTCAAGTTTACACCTGTATAAAAAGTATCACAAATAACACATACAAGTAAGCTTATAACAGCATAAAAAACACCTACATTAGCAAAAAAAACACATAAAACCATGAAACTCATCCAACCATGTCATGTACTAAAATTCTCTATTTCAATCTTCATATGATAAAAATATTCCAGTAGAGTTCAATAATAGTTTCAATAACTGAAACATTTTTTACACCCATTTCAATCTACATATGATATCCAATATTTTAGTAGTAATTCACCTCACCCCTGCACAACCCCCCACCTCCCCATCAAGACTAACCTGATGAAATGAGGATGAAGGCTCACCTATTTAAAGGAGATTGTGGGATCAGGACAAACCGAGTATCCGATCACTTCCCCAACCCAGTTTTGGTGCTAAAACTGGATACTACCCTCTCCTATGATTGATTTAGAATTGAATCGTAGAGTTGGAAGAATGCGGAAAATGGAGGACCAGAGGGGGGAACCTTGAATGTTCTCGTTGTGCTCTTTACCGCCCAGACTTCGAGCCATGATATCCCCCCAAAGAGAACACTCTTCAATCAATTCCCATGCCAGTTTCACATGCATCCATAGTAAAATGACTTCTAAAATTTTCACATTGATCTCTCCATCCTGAATTGTCCTCACCATCCTCTCCCATGACACCCAATGTCTTCTTCCCTCCAACTGAGCATCCTAAATAAAACCTGATATCATATTTTCATTGGATTTAATGACCCCCTTAGAGAAATTAGTGGAATCCTTTGCATGAATTGGGATCGCTGTTAGGACACTTTTTACGACCCCTGAAGGACAGAAAATAGTTTTTCCAGTTTAGCACACGTCCTGCAATCTTACTCACTACCCGATCAAAATCCCATATTCTTTTCCTGCCAATGGATAGAGGTGTACAATGGTATTCCATTGGGAAAGACCCCCCAATTCATACCCAACCTATTACTCAGATGGGTTGTCCTCTTTTCGTAACATGTTTTATAGATATAGAAGCAGCTTTTGTCTTTGTTGATCACTTGGCCACTCTAGTGACAGTAATCCTCCATAATTCTGTTGATACCCCACATCGACCTCTTACTAGATTTCATGAAAATAATTGTCTCATTAGCAAACATTATATGGGAAGATGATAGAGGATTCAGTTTCCTTCGGTAGGGCTGAATGGAACCATTGGAAATGCCTCTATTGATCATGCGGCTGAGTAGGTCTTGAACTAGGATGAATATGCTGGGGGAGATAGGATACCCTTGTTGAAGGCCTCAAAACGCCTTAAAGAAACCGTGTTTTCACCCCATAAATGA
Organism: Viscum album; assembly: GCA_963277665.1. NCBI lineage: Eukaryota > Viridiplantae > Streptophyta > Magnoliopsida > Santalales > Viscaceae > Viscum > Viscum album. The sequence goes on from OY728153.1 coordinate 1,246,259,885, forward strand.
GACAACCATCCATGACGAGCTATAAAAATGAAAGAGGAGATCACATGGCTAAGCTGAGAACCCCATGAGGGTGAGTACCCTATTGATGTATCTCATTCCACTCAGTCGTACACCTTATTCATGTCTAGTTTAATTACTTTGTTCGAGCCATGGGTTTTGATTTTGATGTCCCTCAACATCTCCTGTGATAGTGCGATAGCCCCTTGAATTGTGCGGCCTCTTACAAAGTCATGTTGTTCAAGGGATATCCACCGAGGAAGAATCTCAAAAAACCTATCATTAAGAATACTAGCCAGTATCTTGTAAGGGAAATTGCATAATCTTATTGGTTCGTAGTGGCTTAGAGAGGATGGATCCTTGATCTTTGAGATAAGAACTAGAGAATTATCCCATGACACCAACGGCAGGCTGCTGCCATGAATGAATTATTGGATAGTAGATATGATATATTGTTTAACAACTTACCATGATTCCCTGTAAAACAATCATGGGAAGCTATCAGGGCCTGAAGCGCTCTCTGGATTGAGCCTCATCATAGCGTTGTGAATCTCTTCTTCCCCTAGTATCTATTCTAGTGTTTCATTGACATGTGCCGTGATGAGGGTAGGAAGATCTCCCAAAAACTCCTCACCCCTACTAGATAGCCATTTGGCATGGTCGAGCTTCGGCATGCCAATAGGTCTTTGAAGAAATTGGGCACCATCTCCCCGACCACATCCCCATCGTCAGTGTAAGATTCATCCTCCAAAACTATGTTTGGTTTTATAGGCCTCCTCTTCTCCTTTATGCAAGCATGGAAGTATGCGGTATTTTCCCCCCTTCACGAATCCACTTGATCTTTTCTCTATCCGTTGCACTGCACTCTTGGGCAAGGATCATGTCAGCCACTCCACTCTTCTTAACACAGAGCTCAGAAAAAATAGAATCACCCCAATCCTCCTCAAGACTAAATTCTAAATTCTTCATATCCCTCTTGATCTCCTCCAAATTCTGGTCTCTTGGTGGGATATCCCTGGACACCTACTGCAACACCTTCTTTAACCTCCTCAGCTTATTGTGAATAGCCACCCAGGTGTGCCCTTTGATCGAGTCTGCCCATATCTCCATCACAATCTAATGATAACCCAATACACCACTCTATTGGCTCATAAACCTGAACCTTTCTTGAGTGGCCTACCTTGGAGACAAAGAGAGGAGAAGCAGGGAATGGTTAGAAATTCCACGAACTAAGTGACTCACCTTGGCATCTATAAACATTGAGAGAGAATGGAGATTTTTTCAGTTTTCTATATGTCAGTTGTAGTTTTCACCTAAAATGTTGTTCATTTCACAGAAATGTGTTACAACCATGAACCACATATTTTTGGGTAAAAATAATATATTTTCTCTAAAAACAATGAAGTAAATACAAGGGAAAAATAAAATACCAAATAAATATAAAAATTACCTCATAATTAAATAATGGTTGTGACACTTGGCCAACCATGAACCCACCTGGATAGCCCATCCCCCCCACCTGGACATCCCCCCACCCCACCAGCACACTTCCCCTCCCCACCCTAAAAACATGAAATTGAAATTAAAAATACCTTAAATATGATTTTTTTCCTACAAACAAATGGAAATATTATGAGTCTACTCCAAATGCTAAAAATGATGACTTATTTTGAAATTCCGATGTTTTTAATGAACTTCATGGATGAATAAAATGAAGTTTTCTTGTTTAATAAGACTCTTTGGAGTGTTCTAAAATTAAATAGGTTGGTTTAGAAATGAAAACTAAAGTGTTAGAAGTAGGATTTTTATGGAGGGTTTTGAAATTTCTAATTATATAGATCCAACTCATATAGAAGATAAAGATATCAGAATATCCTATAACCTACAAATAATTGTGAATGAAGAGATTCCTCAATGTGGTGTTAAATGAGGATAATTGAATTTGAAAGCCAAAAAGGGAGATATCGGGAGAACACCCTAATGGATTAAGAATTCCAAAGGAAATCTATTAGTGATACTAATATGAATAACCATTTATATATTTACATTGGTTTTATTGAGGGATTATGATCTTCTTTTTCATGTGTAGAGTTGGGTTGACCTCAAAAAACCGAATGGGGTTCCACTCTATAGTTCTGAGAATATATTATCCAAATATAAGAAGCTTTCACCTGTAAACATGACAACAATATATCCGTGCCTACTGAAATTTCATGACATTTAAGGGATATGTGTTTTGTGAAATGACTATGCATTATAGGGATGTTCATCAATAATGGTTATTTTCCATAAGTGTATGGAATTCAGTAATGAGGATGGGTTATTCCATTTAACCAATGTTATAGTGTATGTTTAGGATGAGTTCATGCATTTAACCAGTGTTCTAGTTTATGTATAGGTGAGGTGAGTTAGAAACCAGGTTAGGGATGTCATTAGAAAATGGGTTCTTCTATTTAACTATGTAGTCTTGGATTTTAGGGATAAAAGTGTTTTGGGAGAGATAATGACTACCCACTCTATAGTATGGCCAACACATCATATCGGCATACCCATGAAACAAAGGCATGTTAAATGAGACATTTTCTGCACCCCATTTGACCTAACATACATTTCACCATAAGGGATTGGCCATGTATATTTACATATATATCCAAGTCATGTACTCTATGTACATTCCTAGGACACTAGATTATCATAGAAACCATGTGAACCCTTATACAAACCATGTGAACCCTTATACCATATATTCATTATTACAACCATTAAAAACAACTTATTAAACAACATAAATTGTCAAAGATAATAAAATAGAACATAAATAAATAATACTATTGTATATATAATGTAAAATGAAGGCATACTATCTTAAATCCTAAATGAACACCCACAACCTTGATTAATATCCACAGAGCTCTCCTTTCTTCCAGATCAAAAGAGAAAAAAATAGTTTCCGAACAACAAAACCAAGGTATAAAAAATATTTTCAGAACCAAAAAACCAAGGTATCACTTAGAGATATGAAGTATAGAATAAAAAAAATTCTTTGATTGAAGATGGATCGATCTGTGGAAAATGTTTGGCAGGTTGGGGAAGAGGGAGATTCGATTTAGGGCACCAATCAAGTGAAGGTGGACCTACAATCGAGCGGAGGTAAAACTGGATGCCCGATCTGCATTTAGGGGATAAAATTCCCAATAGTTTTTAAAAACCATTGGGAATGTATGTATAGTAAGTTCTATACCAGTGGTTCACACAAACTATTGTTAAAATGCCAGTATATTAAGGCCTATACCAACTAGTTTACAAACTGTTGGTAAAAAACATTACAAAATCTTTTATGCCAACAGTTTTAAGCAAACCGTTGGTATACATAGACATTCCCAACGGTTTTTCTAAACCATTGGTATATAAGTGTTAGTAAAAGTAGTATTTACAGTAGTGTATGCTCAATTCACACAGTGTGGTTTGGCTAACTAGTACCGGTTCGTTGAACCTAAGTACACAACATGTAGATTTCACTACACACTGTGTATTCCTGTGTTGTACAGACAAAATGAGTGGCTCCTTCAGATGAGTTCCTCATTTTTATTTTTATCAAAATTTAAATTAAAAGGTCGTTTCTATGATGTAAATCGAGAAAAAAAGGAGGAAGAATTGATCTCTTTCATTCAGTTTTATAGAATAATTTATCTTGAATTGAATCAAATATAAATGTATAAATTATCAACGAAAATTAAATAACTATAATCAATGTTGTGACCCCTCTGATAGAACTTATAGGTCCCAGGCACAACGAAAGCTCATGGGTGGATGTTCCCACTTAACTTTATGTCATTAGTAAATCAATTCAGGATCAATACGACGATAAACACCAGACTCCACAGATCAAATCAGAGAAATAAACAAAGAAGAAGAATACTACCGGAACCTCAAAGGAGGATCATAACCGGTAGATTATAATTAATTTAATTAATTTACAAGAAGTACCTTTTATGGTGTTCTTTATTCATTTATATTTCTAATCACATTCTAATGTGATTCGTCATTGCATCGCAGAAGCCAAGTGTAGACTTCCTCTAGTGGTGATCCACACGTAAACCACGTATCTATGGACATCGCCATAGGAATCTCTGGTTGCTAGCATGGAGAATACTTTGCTTGTGTTTTTCTCCTTATATCTCCTTGATCCAATGGAGAATGATCTCTCTCATTCTTGAGAGTGTTCTTGGATTAAGGATTTATTTTGGCCTTGAGGGAATTATTCAGAATTGTTGTGCACACCGATTAAGGAAAAGTTTTGGGGTTCTGAGGATATTTATAATCTTGTTTGAGGTTATAGAGTTATGAAAATAAATAAACACATTATGCATTTTATTTATTTCATTAACTCTTACTAAAAACCCACATGTCGAATCATTAATTCCTTGACATGTGCCCATGCCGATTATAATAAATATCATTTAATAAAACGATATTATTTCCTTAAAATACCAACTGAAAACAATACACGGCCTGTAATCATTAATACACGACGTGTACCCTTTTTTCATTTCCTTTCCAAAATGAAAACTAAATGGCATGTACATTCAATGTAAATGGTTTTTATATCTTGTTTTAATTTTATTATTCCTCCAACATTAAAATGATTTTTGTCTTCCTTGAATAATTATTAAACCACATACGGGAATAATTTTAATTCTACTTGAGATACTTGGATTCACTTAGTGTGTGACCCTCTAGGCCTATTTCTCATTGACATTAGGTGGGCTTGGCTAAAGTCCAAGATTACTGTCTAGAAATGGGTCAAGGCACCCAAGAGAAAGAATTTGATGCTGCATTGATGTGTCACCTCATAAGAATTCTTTCTGTGTAATTTTATCCCTTTGTCTTAATATATCATCAAGTAGGTTTCATAGTAGTGTCATAAACCTATATGCTTGATCCATCATTCTTTGACTTCTAGAAATAAACTCTTCATGACACCATGGCCATGGAATTTGGGCGACAGTTCTATTTCAATCAAAGGGCCCATGATATCTACTTCCATAAATATGGAAGAAAAAAATCCTTCCTCGACTTATCTATTAACAGCATGTCATTTGTGACGCACCCAACATACCCTACTTTCCACCAACTGTCTTCATGACAGTTTTTGTCAGCAAATCTAAGTGCACGAGTCATGAAATGAGTTAATGATATTATTCCAGTATAAGGACCATTACACACACTCGTAGATAGAAATGTTTGATGACACCAAGACATGCAGAATTACTACTGGTGGGTCTATTCTCATAAAATCTAATCTTGGATATTACCAAGTGCGAACTTAATGAGAGAGAGTCTCGTCTTCTTACGAGTACTCACACATGACGGTCTGTATACTATGTTTCCTATCATAGTATTCCATCCAACCGTAGAACATTATTTAAGAATAATGTTATATCATTTCAAGGTTTTCATCACAGTAGGGATCTACCATGACCTTTTTAATGCAACTAATATTCTAGGACATTATTATATTATAGTCATGAAGAACAATGAACAATATATAATAAGTGTACATTAATGTAATCAAAGTATAAATATTTGGTTCTTAGGAAACCAACTCTAACAATATTTTGGTTCATATAATGTTTACACTACTTTTGGATTTCCCATCAGTTAGGCCAAGCATGGAAATAACTTGTGGTAGAGAATTTGAGTTACATCAAGCATGCTGTTTGGATAGATTCTATTTAGGATTTTATCTATAAATCCTAATTATCCCCATTATTTTTTTCTCCCAATTATTTCCTGAGGTCCATGAAATATTTATTTTAGTGATGGTAGTATTACTATTACTTTATGATTGGTTATCTATTAATATTACCTTGATATGTTTTTTTATTTTTTAGGTATAAATTTTAAATTTTAAATTTCAAATGGAATTTTTTTAAAAGTCTTTGGATTTATCCCATTCATGTTGCTATTTTTAAAATTTATTTTATTTTAAAATTAATAAAGGGGGTTCTCTCAAAAAAATTATTTATCTTCTTTAACAGTTTTAAAGGACTAATACATTTTTAAATTCATGCGTTCCTTATTTTATGGAAGGTGGGTTTAGATTATGATCACCAGTTATTGGTTTTGAATAATTGTAGATAAATTAAGTTTATATTTTTATTTTTAAACTAGTATTAAATGGATTTATTTTTAAATTTTATACATGGGATGTGGGGATGGAACCTTATGATATTTTTTTAATTCTTTTCTTATTATAGGTTCAAATGGTTTTATTGGTTTTAGTAGATAATCTATTGGTCTTAGTTAAATTATATTATTGGCGAAAAGTGAATATGATTCATTTTTATCATAGTGGTGGGAAGTTGATCCCTTTGTTTTAATTTTCATCTATTATATCATTCCATGTAAAGAGTTCTATTCTAGAAATGTATTCTGGTTCATATTGGAGTTGTATTGTTGATTTAGTTTTGTTTATATAATGTTATTTTATTTTTTTTATACTTTATTTATTCATTACTTATTAGTTAGTTTTTTCTATTATTCATTGTGTATTTTTGTTTATTTATATATATTTTTCATATGTTTAGAATTACTACATACTGAGTGGTCATGTTTGACTTCTAAGAAAATATTGTTTCTTTATTTTTTATCCAGAAAAGTCATCCCCACATGATATTATTTTAATATTTTGTTCTTATTTTTAACCCATATAAATTTGGTATACTACTCAAAAAATTCCATGGACTAGCTTAAGGACTCGAATTAAGGGCATCCTCAGTTCGTTCATGATAGTCTATGTACCATATATACTTCTTGATATTTCATTGGAAGTTTTATCGAAAATACTAACTAATAGGATGTGTTGGTATCCATTCTATTTTTGTTCTAATTATATTAGTCATATTACCATCAGGTACCTATATTGATTTGAAACTAATATTAATATGGTTCCATGTAGGAAAACAATTAGAAAAATATGTTTTATAATGTCTCAAAGAATTTTTGATGTTTAATATGACATTTAATAGTATAAAATTAATTTATTTTTCATCTAAAACAATAAATAGTCAAAATAATACCTTTATATGTCTTACAAAATATGTTCATGTAGGTATTGGTAAGGTTCCCATTATAACCAAGACCATCACTATTTTTGTTTATATTGTTCTATAAAATCATCTTTTTATAAATTTCCCTTCATTAAACAAAAGTGAAAAAAGACTCATTAAATCATTCAATATCAAATTTATGATTCTTATTTTCCTTCTAAATATCATATAAATCATCAACTAATTTAAAATTTATACATGAAATAGTGTTTCTAAACGTATCATTTTATTGAGGAAAAACTCAATTTTCCTAGAAAATCATCTTTCTATTTTCCAAATGTTTTTTATACAAACCAATTATATTAATAATATAATTATTTTAATTAAATCATTCATAGTTTATTGAATTAATAATCATGATTATAATCATAATTTTAACCAAAACTATAATCATTAATATCATTTACACTATCCATTTGGAAATATAGAATCCATATAAGTGTCAAAATATTAAATTGAATCAAATTCACCAAAAAACTATAATTTGTAGCCATATAAAATTTCTACCATTTCTAATAAATATTATATTTTTTATTATTTAGTCTTATATAGTAAGGTTTAATGTTTCCTTTATTCTTGAACTCAAAAAAGTACCATATATAGGATTAAAAATATAATCTGAATTAATTTTTTTATTTCCTTTGCCATCATCCCTCCAATTATCTCTTCCATGTAACTTCATGTAACCTCTATTTTTATTCATTTATTTATATAATCCTTCAAAAAGTTTGGCTAATTTCTAGTTTATATTATAATAGATAACTTATTAAATCATCCAAAGTATAATCAATAAAGTTATTTTTTCATATATTTTGGATTTTTTGGCATTCCACTTATTTGGTAGAGATTTGAGAACTCTCTTAACCCTAACAAAATTTTCTGATACTTCTCTAAAATCAACCATTAAACTCCGAATTATTGTGAATATATGGAAAATTTTATTGATAATATCATTTTTCACCCATATTTAAATCATATAACTTAGACCATAACATCTATATCATTATTATTTTCATCATATAAGTACCGTACTGAGTGAATTGCCAAATAATATAAATATCATAATAAATACTATAATAAAACACATTAATAAATATATCTATGGAGGTTTTTATGGTTATACCAATGATTTATTGTGCTTAATTCATAGTTTCATGAGATATGATTCCACTACATCTTTCTTTTATTAATAGTAATTTTTATCAAAATATGGTGGATTCACTGAAATATGTCCATCATTTTATCATCAAAATTCATAAAGAAATATCATTATATTAAATTTTTTGAGACTAGGATGTGGTTATTAAAAAAAACAATACAAAAGGGAAAAACACTAATACCAATTTTTTTTAAAGATAATATATGGATGATAGTCAGGCGTGGGGGGGGGGGTAGGTGAGTTCATGGAATTAATAAATTAATGTTTTATATAATAAAAATAAAGTATATATGTATTTTTAGTATTGTTGAAATATCACTATCTTATGTGTACTCTTCTAATCCCCTCTACTCCTCAATAGGTGTAGAACCTAAAAAGTATTGATTTTTCATGGGGAGTCACTTCCCAATTACGAAAAACACTTTCTAATAGAGGTGAAAATTATATATGTCTTTCATTTTTTCTAGGTTCCAAAGTAGAATAAAAACACCTATATTTTATATAGGAATAACCAATAAAAATTTGATTTTATAGGGAATATAGGAAACTAAATTATTTATTAATCATAGTGGATAAAATATGAAAATAAAACTTAGTAGTACAAGAAACAAATTTAAACCATGATTCTAAAATGGTTGTAATATCCCGATCACTTCTAGAAATGTATTTCATATAATTACAAGAATAAATGAAAATATTTTCATCATAATAGTGTTATAATAATTTAGAAATGAATAATTGATGATTTGGTTCCCTTCAATCTCTTTTATAGATATATTTATGAAATAGCGTTCTTTATAATTTGAAAATGTTTATTTTTTCTTAATTCAATAGTTCAATCCCTCAAATCATCTAAATTTATAAGTATCGATTTGTGCCACTAATCCTCACATCAATAATTCATAATACATTGACCACTTAATATATCCTTATTGAAATACTTAAGAATAAATTATCTAAAAATTAAAATCATGTCAAAACCATATGTCACATTCATGTGTCAACATAGTTTTTGTTCTCTTTCTCATACTGTATTGTTCAATAGATGTAACATCATAGTTGCTATTTATATTACATTTTCAATGAACATAGAATGCATCAACTAAGTTTTACTATATTATCACTAATTTTTTCATCATAGTAACACTTAATAACATACTCTCCACTTGAAATCATCTACTGTTATCGTCCTATAATTGAATACTAGATTATGTTAGGTTTATGTTGTCTCAAGAAATATATTTATATTATGGTGGATTTCTATGTAGTGGTTTATATATGAATATTCAATTTTTATAATTGATTTTAGATTCAAAAAATAAAAGAAATTATTCATCCCATCTATAATGTTAAAAAAATAGATACAAAAAATATGATAACCATTAGATTTATTTTTCTCCACAAGAAATTTAGTAATTAAGTTAGACTATTGAAATACATTTATAGGAGATTATGACAACACATACATTATCTTAAGTCTATTATTCAGGCCTCTATAAATATTATATTGATTATAGTTTTTTTTTCATCTTTTAATTAATTAATCATCATTCTTAATATTGTTTAAACCTTCCACTTAGATTAAAATATATTGTACATACAATACAAGAGAATCGCCGCTTAGCGGAGGTTTTTTTTTGCATTTGGCAGTGGTTTAAACCGCCGCTAAAGGGTTTGACGTCAGTTTATAGAAACCGCCGCCTAATACGGCGTCGGTAATCTATTCGCGGTGGTTATTTTCGGTTCGATGCGGTTTCTGGAAAGCGTTGTAGCTGCCTCATTTCCCAGTGGTTTTCCTCAGTTCGACGATCGTTTTTACGAGCCTTGGATTTCAGTTTATTCGTGGTGGTTATAATCTCCGCGAATAAACCAAAATCCAGGGCTGGTAAAACAACCGCTGAACTCAGGAAAACCACCGCAAAATGAGGCCCTCCGGTTCAACCATGTAGCGGTGGTTAAAGCCGCTGCTAAATGTATTTTTTTTACATATGGCGGCAGTTTTCACCTCTTAGTGGCAGTTTAAACCACCGCCAATGTACATTTGGGGGCGGCTTAAACCGCCGCTAAATGTAGCCCAATTTTTTTTGCTTCCGCTGTACCACTACCCTGAAAGAGAAATCAAAATAGAAATACTATATATTTTCATATCTACACAGATAATACCATTAACATATCAAAATCAGCAAGTGGAATGTATCTAACCCCATAATACATGTCATATATCCTAACCAGGGGTAATAGATCCCAATCTATAAAACCAAATAATTACTTACCACTCATCCCCCAAAACATAAATGCTAGAGAAAAGTGGTGCACAAAATCTTTAATATGCATCCAAATATCTAGTACAAAAATAAACAATTCCTTACTCTGTCATACCCATAAATTTCACCCACATCATTAAAGAATAATAAATAACTCAAGAAGTTTCATAGATCTATAATCCCTGCATATCATTTTGAAATTTTCCTCTTTGAATCTTCTTTAAACAAGTAAAACAAAACACCCTTTACATCAAATTAATTCCTTCATGCTTTAGTGGAATTTATATCATACCCTTATTTAGTGATATTACAGTCAATGGAATATGAAATAAAATAAGTACTATGGAATTAGAAAATAATTGTAACAGAAATGATGAAACAAACCATAATTAATCATGAAAAATAAAATTGGTTTAAGGAGGAAAGTGGATTAGAAGAGTATTTAAGACTCTACTTGGTCGTACATCTCGACGTTGAATAATCTAGAAGAAAATTTCTAATTTAAAAACCCCAAAATGACTAACCTGCCATTATTTTATAAATTTTTGAAAAAACATGTGGCATAATTTTTTTGAAATACTCTTAACATATACATATCCTCAAAGATGAATCTTGAATATCATCCATCTTTTTCACAATGTTTGTATCCCTTATGCATTATCATTATGTATCTGCATGAGCATTGCATATAACCTATTTTAACAATTATTAATTCCCATGTTGATTTCTATATATCATACGGTAGATCAAGACATATTAGATTTTTTAGAATAATTGGATGACTATTATGTATCAAATTCTTAATCTTATGCACAAATATTTGACAATGTTAGTGACGTTTATATAACATTGGGTAACCAAGAGTAACTTTTATATGTCCCTACACTTTACCATTTTCCGAATCTTATGTTTTTAAAATGATCCTTACATACACTAAGTGACCTAGGGAAAACCTTATGTATTACAAAACGTATCCATATTCTTAGTCTCACATAAGAGAGTGACCATTACATTTATAGGGTGAATTTTATACATTGAGGAAATTACAATTTTTTTAGAATAGATTGAACACTATATATAAACTATGGTGAACCAGATGACCCTTACATATCACCCTTTGTTAACGATGTTCCCTTTATATATTATGTTGTTAGCATTCTGTATTCATTGTGACTTCAACAATTATATTATTATTATTTATGAAAGGGACATTAAATACTAGATTACATTTATATATCATATAGGACCACCCCAATTTATATAGGGTAACCACAACATATCAGACATGGAAAAAAATTCAAAAAATATGAACCTTACTTATTTACTTAGGTATGTGTATGCAAGATTATTTTCTATTTCACACCAACCCTTTAAATGGTTACATTAACATTTGAAGACCAATATAAGAGTTTTCAATTATGGTTCTTCCTCCACTTTTCTAAATAATTAAACACCCACCATCCTATCATAAAAAAACATAAGTTCACACCCACCTCCATGAAGGGCCTCCTAAGCCCTACCTACTCCAATACCCACCATGGATTCAAGATGCCATTCAGGTATCAGATCATTTCCAAAAAACATATCCTAGTGATTTTATAACATTTGAAATCATATTTCGTGACACAATTCTGCAAGAATACATGATTGTAGAACTAAAAAAATCAAATTTCACATAAGCTGACAAAACCTTAGAATACAAGTCATTAAAAAATCCCACCACAACTATTATAATCCTTAATATGTCTCCTCGTGATTATTTAATAAAAAATTTAGTCCCTAATCATTAATTAATGGGACAAATTCTCTAAATCATACTAGTTATATTCGTGCTTTAATTGCACACTAACTATTAAACTATTCAAAACAACTACATTTCTTGCATTTAAATGGTATTTTTTTCATCAAACTCAATGATCACTCAAAATCTAAAACAAAATTAATTAATATAGATTACCAAAAACACATCCCAGTAGTTGATATTGATGGTCTACACCAGTCCGTCACTCACTCAGTGTCACACTTGAGAATCATCAAACCATTGTCATAAAAAACAAAATCACACACTCAAGAATACATATATAACATAAATAAACCTATAATTATGTATGGAAAAGTGTATTCTATAAAACCAACAGATGTGGATGAATCCACTACCCCCTCACCAGAAAAAAATAGTAAAACCATCTCAACATAAGAGAATATTTCTTAGTTCAAATTCAAAATAGTATAACATGTGAAATGACCCAATTTGTTCAACACATCAACAATGGGTTTAACTCATAGTCATCTAAAATCTCAACTAAAAATTCAAACTTAGGCCCAAATGGAATGATGTATACCACACTTGAGAAATCAAGACATAAAAAGAAACATCAAAAATCAGTAAAACTCCTAAAAGGAAACATGAGAAATCAAGGAAATTTTAGGACATGAAAATGTTTGGTGGAAACGATGTGCCACAAATGTTACATATACAAACCGATTGTTCCCATATTTGTTCAACACATGAAAAATACAACTACTCATGGTCCGATGATTCATCGTCACCCTTGCCACCTTCACCACCACTTTCTACTGTCACCTGTAAGAAAATTATAATGAAAATTAAACATGGTTGCATATTTATATTAAAACGTAAAACCAATGAAAGTTAGAAAACTAAATATTTTTGATTTTTTGTGATTTACCTTCATACCAACAGTCGATTCACTACCACCGGGGGAATATCTGCTCATATGCTGATGTATTTCAATCAACTCTCTCTACAAAGTAGATATCTGACCCCCTGCTGGTGAACTATGTTTCGTAGATAAACAATCTATTTCTGATCATATACGGGTTTGGGCTGACTAAAGCTAGGAGTAGATGCAGCTGCCATCCCTGGTGGCCTGCTAAAACCTTAGATGGTACGGGTCCCAAACCCATCCCGCGCACTCTACCAGGATGCTGCTTTCCAAGGGCTTTAGCAACTGGGTCATCCTGGGAGACTGAGTAGGACTGTGCAGGATTGGCATCCCATAGTTCTTTAATTTTTACATATAAATAAAATATCAATATATATTAACACAGTAAAAACTGATAATAAGTTATTATAATAAAAAAATTGACTTCATACCCCAACTTCTTTAGCAGGCTCATTAACAAAACTTCCATCTAATTTCTTGTGAACATCCAACCATAGCTCAGTTTGAGATGCTTCATGCCCTATGCTTTGTGACTGCATTAAGAAAAGATAAATCAACAATTCAATATGTTAAACAGATAATATTGTCTTATAAATATTTAATCTAATTAAAATATTACCAATGTCATTCGGCTTCTAGAAAAGCTTTTTGAGCCCGCAGTGTGAGGGATGACTTGCTTAGACCGGTTTGAAGCATTATTTCTTGAGAGATCCTGAAATAAATAAAATGAAATTTAATAGTAATGTATTCAATGTCATGTCTTCTTCATATACATGTATAAATGTAAAATGAGGATAATATAATAATATATATTTCAATACCATATACTTCTTATCACGATGTCTGTCAACAAAAACTTTCCACTGTTCTTTCAGTACCCCACTGGGTAGCTTCTCATAAATTTGTTGCACAGTCAATGAGGAATCGTTGACATCACACCACAATCTCCATTTGAAATCTTTCTATTTATTACCTAGATTTTTCAACGTCCACATCCATGCTATCATGTTAGTAACTGTAAAGTGGAAGAACATCCATATACATAAATTCATTTTGAACATATTAGTAACATGAAATTTAATTAAACCATAATGTAATAAATTTACCTTTTTTTGAGAATCAAAAACATCATTTTTCTAGCTTGGAGGCATATGTCTCGAATCATCATATGAAATAGAAAGGGAATGGGATCCGCTGCCAGCTAGCCTAGAATCTGGCCAAGTAACCCCATGACTTCATCCATCGGGACCCCATAAGAATCAAAAGGCATGACTATCTTTTCACCAGTCATATTCCAAACATATTCACTTTTTATGTTTTTCTCCACGGTTGTATTTTTGTCATATTCAATGAGAAAAAAATTATTATAAACAAAATGAAATAAATTTATTTAATTAAAAATTTTAACTATGGCAGTGATGGTCCAGTATGCCCGTGATGAACTGGAATGGGCGTGTCGCTGCCCCACTACTGAGGCTCCTGAAGGGGGAGTCGACGAATCAACCTCAAATGGGACATCCAAAGATGTTGTGAGAGATGGTGCAGGGGGAGATGGTGCATGAGTGTAGGAAGCTGGTTCCTCAAATGTCATGTGGAGGGAGCCAGATGGATCGTCATCTACCTCAGAACTAGATGGAATAGAATACCGCTTCTACCTTGGAATTACTATAATTTAATCAAATAAAATTAAGTTCAAAATATATATTTCAAAAAAAGTAGGCAGAAAAAAAATTAAAAATGATAATAGATGCGCAGTACTAATAGACAAAATATATATAACAATGATAATGAATGACTGCAGAAATGAAACAAGTGGTTGCTGAATAAATAAATAATTGTACATACAATCATTTTCCCCTTAAATCATGTCGGTTTCCTACTCTATTTCTTTATCCACTTCTTTCATCCTATCTAGACTAATATTTTCAATATCTTAATAGACAAATAATCCCGCTTTCTGTTACTGATTAACTTCAATTTTAGAGGTCAAATTTTCCACTTCATCACCCATATCATACAAATCTCTTTGTATTACGTGAGAAAATACACTCCACCCTTCATCGGAAACATCATTTACATAATATACCAATTTTTCTTTTGATGCTAAGATATATGGATCATCCAGTTCAAGATCACCAACATCCATCATGCGAGAGAAGTTCACAGAAGTAAATTTCAAGGAATATTTTTTAACACCTCTGATAAAATCAACCCATTTGTATTTGAATAAAAAACCAAAAAATCTTCAAGGTAGTTTAATTCAATAATATCGTGCAGCTTTCCATAGTATTACACTTCAGAAATTGTAAATATACCACAATTCGGTGTTTTAAAACCCACTTCTCGATCGACTGTACGAAATCTAAAGCCATTCACATTATAAGCGTCGAAATTTATAACGTGTTTTAGAGGACCTCTAGAAAGAAACTTCAAATCTTCTGACAAATATGCCTGAGTATTAGTATTCATCATCTAAAGAATGAAATATACTTTATTAGATTTACAAAATGTATGTGTGAGACTAATATTCATATTTATTTCAATATTTATGAACTTACACATCGTGAAAACCATTCTACAATCTCTTTATTATTAGATTTCGTTATATGTTTCTCATTTCGTGTTCGACCTCTCATTCGTATCTTTGTTTGTATCCTCAATTCTTCACTAAATGGATCTGAAATTTCACTATTCAGTAGCACATATCTATGTGCCTGTAATAATTCCAATTCAGTCAATTTCACATTTGAGGTCCTCCCAACTGATCGGCCAATAGCAGGAAATATTTTGGATTTCGGATGTATTTGAGATTGAGTCGATGTGTCGTCAACATGTCTGACTCGATTAAATATTGTCTCAATATCATCCAAGTATCGAGAACAAAAGGTCAGACACTCCTCAGCCAAATAACCTTCAGCAATAGAGCCTTCTGGTTAAGCTTTATTTCTCACTTATGATTTCAAATGCCCAAGATATCTGTGAAATAAAATAAACATTATTATGCATTTAATTAAGTACCAAAAATTGTTTACTTAACTGGAAAATATATAAATAAAGTACCTCTCAATTGGATACATCCATCGATAATGAACGGGCCCCCCTAATTTAGCTTCTTTCAACCAAATACATAGTTAAATGCATCAGTACAGTAAAAAACAACGGAGGAAATATCATCTCCATTGCACAAAGGGTCAATAAAAACCTCTCCTGGAAGTTTTCAAGATGAAATGGATGTAGATATTTCTCACATAGTTATCTGAAAAATCTGCAGAACTGGAGTACGCCAGAAGTAATTTTTTCAGGTAATAATGTACGCAATGCCAATGGTAGTAACTACTGTAACAAAATATGTGAATCGTGACTTTTCAATCCATGTAACTTATGATTCTTCAAGTAAAAACACCTCAAGGTGTTAATTTAATACCTATAAGATACCTTAGCATTCTTTAACATTCGAAGGAATGTATCTCTATCCCTATTTTTCATTGCAAAAATTGCCGGAGGATACTTTTCATTCTCATCTGGCCAGAGATCGCGTTTTATGTTCATTCCTTGTAAGTCTTTGCGAGCATTAAGATGATCCTTTGACTTTCCATGATCATTAAGCAATGTGAATATCAAATTGTCACCTACATTCTTCTCAATATGAATCACATCAAGATTATTCTGCAACAAATTAAATTCCCAATATGGAAGTTTGAAAAATATACTTTTTTTCTTCCATTGTTGCATTCCGGCTTCGCTTGACGATGCACTTCGGACCCATTTTCCGCTCTCGTTCAAATGATGAACCTTCCCAAATTCTGTTTCAATATTTTCAAGTTGTCTCAATATTTTAGAACCAGTTAACAACTTTGGAGGTGGTCTACGATCAATGGAACCATTAAATTTTGATCTGTTCAGCCGAAATCTATGAGATGCATCGAGAAATCTTCGATGACACAAGAAGCACCATTTTCTACTGTGAGGTAGCCGTTTGGGCTCAAAATCAAAGTTACAAATGGGACAATCCAAACCCATGTGAGTGTTCCAACCAGATAAATTCCCAAGCCCAGGGAAGTCACTAATGGTCCACATTAAAGCAACATGCATTTTGAACATTGTTTTAGAAGAAGCATCAAATGTCTCAACACTGTTTCTCCATAACTCCTGCAATTCGTCAATCAAAGGCTGCAAGTATACATCAATATCATTTCTAGGCATTTGTTTTCTAGAAATAATCATCGAAAGGATAAAAGATGTTTTTTGCATACAGATCCACAGAGGCAGATTATAAGGGATCAAAACAACTGGACAAATGCTATAACTGGTACTCAAAGTCCCAAATGGGTTGAATCCATCGACATCCAATCCCAATCGAACATTCCTAGGATCAGCTGAGAAATCGAGATGTAATGATTCAAATGTCTTCCACAATTGAGAATCTCATGGATGTCTCATTAACCCATCATTTTTATTATCTACAGAATGCCACTTCATGTATTCAGCGGTTTTTGATGACATAAATAATCTTTGCAATCGAGGCTTCAAGGGAAAGTAACACAAAACCATTACAGCTGTGTTACTTTATTCTTCTCCATGAAATTATGTTCATTCAGACTTCCAACATCACCCTTTGCCTGCCATCTAGAAGAAGAACATTTTTTGCAATTCTTCCTACTTGAATCCTCTCCCTAATAAATAATACAATCATTGGGACACACACATATTTTTGTATAATTCAGACCAATCTTGTTAACAACTTTTTTCATATCATAAAAATATTCTAGGATTTTTGCTTTAGGAAATGCATCATGAATCAATTCCAATATCATGGAAATTTCCTTATTTGTAATTCCACATAGACATTTGATATGGTACAACTTCAGCAGAAATGAAAGCTTTGAATATTTCAAAAAACCACTATACAACTCTTGATTTCCATCTTCAACTAAATCATGAAACACATTTTCCTTAGTGAAGTTTTCTATTACATTTGGCTCCAAAGAATCAAAAGGAGGATCCAATGATATGTTACAATCTTGATCTGCCTGTGTTATAGTCTCAAAAACATAACTTTTCATGTTGCAATTTGTAGCACCCTCTTCTGGTTGTTCTGATATATTTTAGTCCTGATAGTGGTGTCTTGCAGTGCCGAATGCATCATTTATGAGGTTTTGAATTTCATTTTCCATTTTCTATGAACATGGGACCTCATTCTGTGGATTAACTTCAATGCTCAATCTTTCTGTAACGTTTGATTCTCCATGCCAAATCCAACACAAATATTGACCAGGGAATTGCTTTAGTATTAAATGTTCATAAACCTCATATCTCTTCAACCATGTTCTAAATTTACATTTAGGACATGTAAATTTTATTCTCCCTTCAACAGATTGATTAGAAATTGCAAAATCTAAAAACTCATTCAAACCCTTAACATACTGAGGTGTGTTCCTCGGTAATGTAATCCAGCTTTTATCCATGTATATCACAATGTGCCTACACAATAATAAAAATAATTAAAACACACAGTTACTACTAAATAAGAAAAGAGATTCATATATACAATAGTGTAACATTACAAAAACATAATATAATAAAGATGATCCCCTAATGGAAACTCTAGAACCGACCAATTAGAAAATATAGATGAAAATATTTTTCCTCCAAACAATTTATAGATGTAAACCAACAACAATAGAGGCCACCATTACATCAATTATTCCAACATTCTTATCAGCAGTCCTTCAAAACCCATCCATTCCAAAGATAAAACTCAAAATATTATAAAAGCTACCATTATGGAAAATTACAAGAGCCTTCCATGAATGACATGCTGAAACAAGTAATTAAAGCTCAAAATATTCAATATACCACTCTCACCACTCATAGATCATAATTGAAGGAATTGAACAAGAAATCCATCCAACTCATGACAACTCTCAATAATATACTAAATCAAGGATTAGGTAAGCTTATTGATAAAAAAATTCCTAAAAATAAATAATATTTCAGCACTCCTTTTCCAAATGATTCGGTTTTCCCTAAAGCACCGAAACTCCTTGATGGTTACCGTAACCTTCAAATCTCGAACTTGGAGTTCTTGGAGTCTTCGGTGCTTCTGAACCTCACGCTGGTTGCTCGATTCAAGATTAGGCAACCTTCCGTTGACGCTTTTGACAAGTTCGTATTTGGTTCTTGGGATCTATAGGAACTGGGGGTGGTTGGTTTGCTTGACAGCCTCCAGATTATGATCTGCTTTGAATCGGAGGCAAACATCATTCAGGCATGGTCCAAGGCACTGCGAAGCTTCAACAGGATGAGTTTCATTCTCCTTCGCTGGACTTTCGATCTTCATATGAAGCGCTATTCTTCATCAATGGATGTTTGGGACAGTTTACCTAAACTTCCGCTTCCTTTTCTAAACCCTTCTATTCTTCAGTTGATCGGTAATATGATGTGAAGGTTTCTTTGTTATGATAATCGTACTGCGGTTGTGTGTCATCCTGTTAACCGCCGAATATGTGTTTAATTGGATGTGTCTCGATTGTCGTTTGAGTTTATATGGATTACCATCAGTGAGGAGTACAGGTGAAAATAGAAGGTTGTTTATGAGAATTGGATGTATTTCTCCTTCGTTTGCAAGCAGCTGGGACATCCCTCATCAGTATGTCGTAAGAGAGAAACTTCGGGAAATCCAAACTCGAAGGTTACGAAGGCGAGGGGGGGTTACTCTTTAAAGAATATTTTAACATATAATTTTGTTGAGTATACCATTGGAATATTTGAAGCCTATAAGAAACTTGTTATCCCCCATTAAATAAGTGCATCAAATAGACATAATGATTGTTGGGACTAAATGATATAATAGAGTGCTTGATGAGCTGACTCAAACTACGTCATTAGAGCATGACACATATCATTATTTCCGAAGAAAATCCATTGGATAAATGGTTTATATTAAAATCATTTTCATTATAGGATAGACTGTAATATGTCATTATATGCGGTTTATTACAAGAAATATACACAGTTGAATTATCTAAGAGTTTTTGGAAGCACTTTGTAAATAAATGTTAAAGGTGAAAATATAGGAAGGTTAGAAAGAAATGGTGCAGATAATATCTTCCAAGGTTATCCACCAAATGTAAGAGAATATCAATGTTATAAAAAATAGGAAATATTGTTGATTTTGTTCATGATAAAGTGACGGAACACAAAATTAATTTGAACTCTCAAGAATAAGAATGTACCATAAGTGATGATGATGAATATATTTTTGTGAAACAACAAGGTGAAGTTTCAGAAAATGTTGAATATTCAGAGGGATTTCAAGTGGAAGAGGTTGATTCAGAAAAATTAAGTAATTAATAACTTGAAATGGTTGACTTATTTCCTCCCCTTTAATTCATTATTTTGATGACCATTATCTCCACACTTGTAAAAAATAACATGCCCTTCATGAATTTTATGAAATGTTACTATCTATAAATTTTTATTCATTGAAGTTATTTTATCACCTAATTATTTGGTTATGATTTTGATTTTTAATGGTTCTCTTATGACCTCTTGGTATCTTGATTTTCCATAAAGCTATAAAATCATGAAAATTCATTTTATGATTTGATGAAAAGTAATACTATTTCAATATATATTGAAAATGATTGGAAACTAATCCCCATTAGGATATGGATTAAGACATCTAAAGAAATTGCCAATCATGATCTCTTAATTACATATATGATCTGTACAATACCTTATGTCATGAACAAGCATGTATAACCCTGTAAACTGATAACCGAGTTGGCCCTCACATAGTCCAAAGGGAATTATCGATCCACACAGTTAGCAATTATCACCAAAAATCATAAAAATGACATTTGGAATGATTTTTTTCCAAATAATTATAGAATCAGATAAACAAGTCAGTATGCATACAAAAGAAAACAACATAAAATGAATTGTAATTGATGTCAAATGGGTATGAAAACCCAATGTACTATAAATATTTGCCTAAAAATAGTACTAAATTCCCATGTACCAATAGAAACAACCCTCTAAGCCCCAAGTAATGATAACAACTACCACAATGTGGCTCATTACCCCTACTTGAACCTATAAGAATACAATCTACAAAAAAGTATAACTCATAGGTGGGGTGTTATCTAATATCCCAATATAGTCTCACTAATGATTCCGTAACTGGATTCTGTCATTTCATTAACCATTTAAAATTTCATGATAATATAAATAGGTATGAAATTTTATAGCATAATAAAAAAATCATTCTTTAAATTTAATGGATGGAAATATTTAAAACAAATCAATTCATTACAATTTATTATAAGAAAAAATAATAATAAAGAAATAACAAATATTAAAACAATAAAAAACATAGAAATCAAACCCTAGGGTTCGTATAGGTTTCCAGGGAAGCAGGGTCGCCGGGGTCGCGGGGTCACCGGTGTTGCGGGGGGCCGGGGTCGTCGAGGTCACGGGGTGGCTGGGGTCGCAGGGTCGTCGGGGTCGCGGGGAAGCCTGGGTCACGGGGGGTCGGGGTCGCGGGAGGCCAGTGTCGCGGTGGAAGTGGGGGACAGAGCGGTCGAGAAAGAGGAGGGGGAAGGGTCGGGACTGGTAAATTTTTTTTCCGTGTCGGTTTTTTATAAACCGCCGCTAAAAGGAGGTTTTGTTGTAGTGATATAATAAAAACTAAACATAAAAATAAGCATGATATAAAAATTAAACTATAATACGTGGTACTTATCAAAGCCAAGAAATTATTTGATCATAAATAATTTTTTACCCTATATCTCTTATTATTTTTTTATTGTTAAAGGGAGAGAAAAAAACATAAATCCATAGATTTATATTTTTTATAGGGGATAGATATTTTATTATGGGGTAGTTTTTAAATTGGGAAATATATTATTTTATAGATTTTGTGTGGTTTGTTTTTAAGTGGTTCAAATTTGTTTTGTTATTATGTATATATTAAAAATGTTGGGTACATATACAAGGGGAGTTTGGATATATATAGAAGATTGGGTGGATATTGGAAGTGAATGTGAGTTACCCTTATGATAATATTTATATTATTATTCATTATTATTATTTCATATATTGAGAACACTTATATAGGATTATAATGGAGGTGTAATGATTTATTTTTATGTTTGATGGTAATTTATGTCCATTTTTCTACAAAAAATCAAAATATGGGGATTTTTATGACCAAATAAGGTGTTTCATGTCTTAAGAAGATTGTTTTTATAATTAAATGAGAGATATTGTTTTAAGGGGTAGATGTGGATATGAAAAAAATTTATTTTTTAGTGAATATAATTCAATGATTTATCTTTTTTTTGTTAGTAAATAAAACATATTCAATATCAAGTGATTTTAGATAATTTTGAAGTGTATAAAATTATTAGAAGTATCATTAAATAATTATTGATGTAATAGAAGAATATTTAAGTGTATTTTATGTTACAAGATTTTTAATTGAAGTTAATAAAAATATATAGTGGTGTTCAAGAAAATATTTCTTAGTTCATACCTTTAGAAAATAGATCATTATGTATTTGATAAATTTGGGTAGAGTGGTGATTGTAACTAATAATCCCTTATATCTGTATAGACACTCAACCTTTTTTATACAACCATCAAGTATTGGTAAAGTATTAGGTAATAATGTCTTCATTGGGGAAACGATATTTTAACCCAATAAGTTCCATTTCACTTCTCACTAGGTAATGCTATGATACCAATGTAACAACTAATCCACACAAACAACACACACAGACCCTATCTTTTTAATATGGTGGTTAGGACCTAGCTCGATATGAACCACTAGTTTCCTCACAGATTAATAATAAAAGTGGTTTATTTATGTTGAAATTTAAATTTTTATCAATAGGTCATGAATATGAAAAGTCAATGACGGTTTAATTTTGATGATTTTTTGATAAGGACATAAGATAAAAGACATGCTTTGGTTATATTATGGACATTTTTTTACTCTATTTGAGTTGAGAAGAATAATTTATATGGATTGGGTAGGAATGGTCTTTATTTTTGGTAGACACTTATGTTGGCCTCTACTAAAAAAATCAATATATCAACTAGTAAGACATGAGATTCTTGTGTATCAACTATTGAGGTGGGAACTTGGATCTAAGATAGATTAATTAGACAACATTTCTTGAGAAGGAGTATATGGTTCCCCCATAGAGGTATATGGATCATACTAGAGCTACTGTGTTGGGTGGTAGAATGGGAGAGGGAGTCAGAATGGGATGGTTCCACTAGGAGTTGGGAGAGAACCACATTACGTGCTTTTGTATAGACAGGGATGCACATTTTTTAAATGGAAACATGAAATTGAATAATGTTCCGAGGTGGAAGTTAACATCTATAGAAACTATTCATCCTCCTCTAAAAATATTGAAAAAATCAACACCATTTGGTCAGATCAACTTATACCATCCAATATTCATTGATCATTATCTTCCTCCTTCGATTGAAGGTTTCTATATACACTCTGAGTTCTTCAAGGAAGAATGTATGATAGACTAAGTCTAGACTTAATAGAATAAATTGATTATTTTGATGATTCTAATATGATCAAATCATCATGAAACACTATTTTTGTGTATTAAGGAATATCAAATTAAGGATACACTGGGTGAAGAAAATAATATTATTACAGGTATAATGATTCTCATAACCATAAACTACAAGATGAGGCATTTTGTGTTTGAAGTTTGTCTATGTACAAGAGTTGAGTTAGTGGGGTGTTTTTCTATAAATAACCTCAAGGAGTTCATTTTCACGTGAGATAAAAAAATAAGAGAGCACTAAGAGAGGGAAAAATATATCTTAGTAATCGCTAATATGTTGAATGAACATTCAATGAGTTTGTGTTGCATATATCCCTTTGTGATTTCATGATGATAGATTGATTTTCATGGAGCTTTGTCTATCATATCTATACTCAATGTTGTTACAAATAGGAGATATAAAATCTGCAAGATTCTTTTCTGCATATACTATTATGAAAAGATTTTGAGAATAATTCATGAAGTCTGTTTTGTGTATTTTATTTGGAGAACAGAACATGTATACTTGTGTAACTCTAAGGTAAAAAAATCATCAAATGGTACTATTGCATGGTAATACTATAAAGATAACTAGTTAAAGTATCGTTTAGTTAGTAAAGCATGAAACAATGCATGAGTTATTGTGAAGGAAGTTTTTTCCTGAAGACACCATGAAATACAATATCACATGATATACTTATGAGAAGGAGTTTAAAAAGGAAGTACACCGAATATGGTCTTTGTAAGTGTATTACTAATGTGGTGATGAAGATGTTTTAATTATTAAAAACATGCATGAACATGAAAAAATGCATTCATGATAGTGTGAAGTTTGTGCATTTCTATAGTTTAACATATTACCTTAAGAAGAGCATGAAATGTATTACATACATTCATGAATAATTTGTTCAATGCACACATTAAGTGAAGTTATTCACATGAAATATATTACTCATGAATATTCTAATTTTATTTAAGACTATAGTGGGAGAATTATTTTAGAAGAGTTATATATCTGAGTTATTTAGTGATTAGTGAGGCTGGGTCTCTAGTAGAAGAAAGAATTTTTACATGAGTAGTGTTGTACTGAGGAATCTTACCACCTATAGGTGATCATAATCATAGATCATGAATAGAATATATGCAAGGGTTATTTAATTTCACACAATCTAGTGTGTTCTAGTAAGCTTGTGGAAGAAGATTAAGAGAACATCATATCAATGTATCAGATATTTTGAAGAAGAAGGATGAGCTTGTTAATGTTGGATCAAAATAGTTCGTAAAGAGGCTCAAAATACTGTGGGATCTAACCAATTGATCATTTTGGGTGTCTAACAAACAGAGGAAAATATTTTTATTGTAGGTGGGTATAACCAGGATCAAATGAAGAATCTATTACTGAGATGTATACCCAATTTCTGCCTAAAAAATTGTAATTGATTACAAAGTTATAGTGGGGAATCCATGTTGTGGGGTCTAAATAACATTACATGGAGTAGTAATTATTATAGAAACTTCTAGAAAATATTATGTTTTGTTTCTTATTTAATTTATTCGTTACATACAAGATCCAATAATCTTAACAGGTGGCTGAAGATTGAATTAAAAGGTGAAATGGAATTCAATAAAACAAGTCACACCTAATTCACCCATACTCTTGGTGTGACTTCATGATCCATTAGAAACTTCAATTGGTATGAAAGGGAAAGCCACCTCTGGTTGGATCTACTATACATGTCTAGTTTTTTATATTGGATGTATATGAATTCCAGATTCGAGTTTGAAGAAAGTTAAAAAGAACTTTTGATGGAAAATCCTATATCAACTTATGATGTTTTAAATGTTTAATTTTCCATTCAGACTCATTAAAACAATAAGAAAAGAATTGAAAATAATCTAAAGAAGAATTCAATGTTAAATGAAGATCAATTTATATCTAAAGGAACTTAGAGTGGAAATTATTTATTAAAATGAATTAATTATAATTTTCAGTAATCATGTTTAAGATGTTATGTATATATGATCAATTATTAAAATAAAGAATTTCTAAATAATGTTCCCAAAAAAGTTTCCACATGTATGGTCAGAGTATTCAAGGAACTCGTTGATGAAAAATTATATTCAGATAAAGAGGCTTATGCTATAGAAGAGGTATTTTCTTAAAAGTTTGGAATATGAAACTCTTCTATAAAATTTTTAAAATAAAATTAAGAAACAATATATACTTGTAATGAAAGATATGATGATGAAATTGAATAATTGGAACGTTTTTTTGTGAGAAACATGTTTTGGAAATGGTATTGAAAGAAGTTATCCTAGAACATTAAAAATTGCATAATATATCATTAAATGTTAAAGATGATTATCTAAAAGATAAATAAATAATAATTATAAATCATAACAAATTTTAACTAAAGGATAGCTAGGAGCATGAAGATGAGATCCGTAGGATATAGAAAAAGTTGGAAGTAAAAATGAAATTAGGTGAAGATGATAATATTTCTCACAACTTAAAATGTTTTGAATTATAAGTAAAACTAAGAAACATGGAAGAGATACAAGTTGAGACTTAACAATATACTAATAGAAGAAGTACTTCCAAAGATTCATTTGATAAGTGTCCTATTTCAGAAAATAATCAATCTAGTAGAAAGAATAGATTGATGTTATCTATCAATAAATATACTGCATGATCATTAAACAAGTTAAACCTTTATCCTGATTTATTTATACTAATGTTATTTTGATGACTAGTGCATATTCACCTTTAAAATCTTGAAAAAATTGGGTGGAGAAAAATTAATAGGAATCCTTTACCTCTTAAAAGATGTATGTGAAGAGGTGGGGAAGTTATTTTTCTGCAATGAAAGTATAGAAGAATAAATTTGCGACCTAAAAGTAATAAAATGCCAAATATAGTTAGAATGTTTCATAGAAAAAGGAATCGAGATTTTTTGGATACTATTTATGCTACTAAAGGTTTTGGTACATTGTTATTTTATGAAAATTAAAAAGTGCCTACATTTTAGGGGAGAAAATTTAATGGGAAGTGGAATCCATCACAACCAAAGTAGAACTCAGAGAAAAGGAATTGGTTTATCAACAAAAAATATGATTACTTTGAAAATATTTTTTGATTATTGTAATAGAAGTGTTTATTATTATGATGAGTTCTATATGTACAAATAATACCAAAATCATCTATTTATATGATTGGAATACCACAATAACAAGTGAAGTAGTTAAGAAAATAATATGATAGGTCAAACATGGTATGTGAACAAAAAAATATGTCTATTAAATAAAAATCTCCCAATAAGTTTGTAAATAATGATATGAAGAGTGTCCCACCAATGAAATGATTCTTATATTATGCAATTAAGGGATATATTATGGAAAATTTTGAATTCAAAATGAACATCAATACTAAATGATGCAATATTGAATCAAAGAAATAATCAATCAATAATAGAAACAATAGTATATATTTGGTGAAATAAATCTCTAATGAAGAATTTGAAATGTTTAAAAAAAGGTGTAACTTGATGAATTCTAATTTTGTGTGTGGAAGGTGTAATATGATTGGGCACATAGGTAAAAATTGTTTTACATGGTTTATTGAACAAGAATAATTATTTAATAAGAGAGTAAAATAGCACATGAATTGTTATACTAAAAATATTGTTTGAAAAAAAAGAGTCTACACAAAAAGTAAGTACTAAGAATATTCCTAAATAACAATTTATCATATGGAAATAATATTTGGAAGAGTCAAGAAATATGGAGGGAGAAAATAAGACAGAATCATATTTCCTAACAAATGTGAAGAATAATTTTTAATATAAGAAGACGGTTGGGTGGAGAAGTAACTACCAACCATGGTTCTCTAACTAAAGAGTATTAAAGAACGATATTATTCCCACATATATATTGTTTTTTCTTCATGAAGGTAATTTAAAGTGAAGTGTGTATTCAATGGGAGACCTAAATTTTATTAAATTTTTAAACATCTTACAACTATAAAGTTGTATATCATGTAAGACTATTATAATCATGTTTTATTTTTGTAACATTTCCAATAATCTTAGAATATTCTTGGAATTTATTATTAAATAACTATAATCACGATGAACAAGATATTGAGTGTATCTCTTAAGGGGGGTCATATAAGAACAACCACCTTATATCTCAAACTATGTTCACATTTAATGAATATATAATGTTCTAGGGAGATATGCATCTGACAATTCAAGATGTAAAAAATATAGAGACTACTGCATTTTATCATGGAGGTATGTTTCATACACCCTTATTTTCATGATATATAATAAATTCTAAAAGGGATAGATTTACTACTTTAATAAAAAATGGAAATGAAAATTGAAAGGGGAAATAATTTCTTTCACTTAAATGTTTTAAATACATTTTTAAGATATATAAAAGAGATTAATTGAAAATATTTTGAACAATCCCTGAAAATAGATTTGAGTAGTAGTATCATTTTCTAGAAATTCATTTACCACCTTGGTGTTAAATTTGATCAGTTTTGTTTTATACATTGAAAGTTTCTCACTTATACTTATAGTTAGTTTATTTTATATGTTTTCTATTAAAATGATGATTCCAATCTTCTATAATGTAAATTAGACTGTAAGTTTCATAAGAAAAGAGGATACTCTTAAAATCTAAATTTTGGAGATTAATAATCCACCAAATATTTATATATTCAGTTTTATTTCCAATTAGGGGAAGAATATATAACTAAAGTTTGAAATAAAATAGGTACTGGCAATAAATCCAAAGGGGGAGATTGAATATCCCAAGTGGGTTATTTTTTTGAAGTTAAATTTGTTGTCAATGGTTTTTAAAGATGAAAAGTGGATGAGGGGTTAATTTTGATGGTTATTGAGCTTGTATTATGTTAAAGGACATATAATGGTTGTGTTAGAAAAATTGTTTACTCAATTTGAGTTTAGAAGAAGAGTTTCTATGGCTTGGTTAGAAATAGTGTTTACGTCCGACTAACTCATATATTAAACTCTATTGGAAAATAATCCTATCAACCAGTAGTCCATGTGATACATGTGTTTCCACTAATGAGGTGAGAACTAGGATCATCCATAGCATAGTTAGAAAACATTGTGGATAATGGTGTACATAACACTCCTACATAGGTTCTAGAAGCATACCAAGGCCACCGTGTATAATGGCATAGTGGAGAATGGAGATGACACATTCCGGTGCTTGTGGATATTGGGATAAGAATCATTTACATACTTATCGATGGATGAGGATTAACATTGTAATAAAAGGAAGAAAAAAATTGAATAATGTTTCGATGTGTGACATAGCTTCTACAGGCACTGTTTATCCACCTTTAAAAATACTAAAAGAACTGGAACAATTTGATCAGATCAACTCAAACCCTCAGATCTTTACCGATCATCGTCTTTTACTATCGATTGAAGGCTTCTTTATGTAATATAGATTCTTCATGGATAAATTTATGGTAGATAAAGCTGGGTATTCCAAACTCTAATTGAAAATTATGTTGATTCTAATATGATTGAATAATTATTCACTGCTATTTTTAAAAATAAATTTAAATTAATTTAAAAATATATATTATGTGAAGAAAATATGATTTTCACAGTGATGGTGATTCTCATAATCATGAAGCACAAATGGAAGAATTGTGAAATTGATGTAATTTGGTGTACATGAGATGATTCTGTGGAGTTTTTGTATATAAATACCCCCAAGGATCCAAATTTTGGTAATTAAAAAATGAAAATCTGAGAGCACCGAGGGAGTGAAAAACAGTGATAAAGAAGTGATCTAATTTCCAAAGGAGTTTTCATGTGTTTTCATTCGGTCTTTGTATTTGGGATCGCGTGATTATGGATTGAGTTTTGTGAAGCATCAGATGTGGTATCTATAATCAATTTAGTTACGTGAGCAAGAAATAAGTTCAATAAGATAAATTACCATGTATACTATTATGCAAATATTTTTACAATAATGCATGAAGGTAGTTTTAATTGCTTGATTTGAGGAAGATAATGTGTGTAACTATGTAACACTAAGACAAAAAATCATCAAGTTATATTCTTTCATGGAGAGACTATGAGGATAAATAGTGAAGGTATTATTTAGTGATATACATGTGAATTGGTGCTTCGGATTTTGTGATGGAATGTTTTGTGCAAAGAAACAATGAGAGGCAATGTCAAATGATATACTTAAGTGATGTAATTTTTAAAGGAATTAAATTGTATACATTCTTTGGTAGTATAAAACTAATGTATAAGTAAATGATTTTCATTATTCAATGCAATCATGAACATGAAATGATGTATGCATGACAGTGTGAAGTTTATTCATTTGCATTGCTGAACATATTACCTTGAGAAGATAATGAAGTTTATTATATACATGCATGAATAATTTGTTATATACATGAATGGAGGGAATTTATAAACATGAAATATGTTGTGTATGAATATTGTCTAGTTATTTGAGACTAAATAAGATTCATTATTCCAGAAGGATATTATATCTTAGTTATTTAATGATAAGTGAGGTCGAGTCATTAGTAGAAGAATGATAATTTTCACGAGTTGTGTTCTACTAAGGAATATCACCATCTATAGGTGATCCGAATTATTAGGAAAGAAAAAAATATATGAAAATGGTCTTGAATTGAACATGAGCCAATGTGATCCAAAATTCTCATGGAGGATAATCAATAAACCATCTTTTTTGTGGACCTGATCTTCAAAAAATTAAGGATGAGCTTATGAATTGGGGGTCTAACCTATTTCTAATGTGTCTCGAGAGACTGGGGGGACGAACAGTCAAACATTTGGGGTGGATAACCAACTGATCTAGAATAGGTGGATCATTGGGGGTATAACCTGGATCAACATGGGATTGAGTACTAGTGTGTATAACCAATTGCTTCCTTAACCATTGTAATTGATAATAAGATCATAGTAGATAATACATGTTGGGGTTATAACCAACCTCAAAATGAGTTGGCATTAGCACCAAACCTGGTAAAAAAAATTGTGTGATTTGTTTCATTTACTTTATTCATTTTATACATGATTCACTCTTTATAATAGGTGATAGATTTTTAAATGAAATTTTGAAAAATAATTCAGTAAAACAAGTCACACGTGATTCACCCACCCTCTCAGTATGACTGCATGATCCATATGACACTTTAATAGAAACATGTTGTCCCCTTGATGGAAAAAACAAACATGAATAAAAGGTTCCTAAAATTAATTAATTCCCTCATAGCCCAACATATCTTCTTTTATGGTGTGTTTTCTTTACTCACACAATCCCTGGGAAACTTCCCATCATGTCACCTATTTAGACATTACTCTCTTCCATGCTCTCTTAAAATGTAGTTTTAATTTTATAGTTTCCTAGAAGGAAAGATGAACCTTTGTAACATGTGTAGAATCATTTATTCCTTTAACCATTTAACATTCTGGTGTGTTACCATGACCATAGTTCCCTAACATTTACATATAAATATTTGTTTTACATAAAAAACTGAACCATTCCATGGTTTTATGATTTTTTTCATCACCAATAAAGAAAAAAATAATTTATGAAGGGGAAAAAAGCATGAATTTATACCACATTGAATATTATGTAATGATAATTCTGTAAGAAAAAAAAATAAAAATAGATAGATTACCAAGCCGTGGTTTATCTATTTTCGTCATGATTTTGTCTATGGAAGTCACATTTTTTTAATACATTTGATAATAGAAATTATGACTCTCATGGAAAAGGAAGAATAGTAAAAAATATAAAATGGATTGTCTTTTTTAGAAATGGTTTTCAAATTATCAAGATAAGTTCAAAGCTGTTGGTGCAGTTGCAAGAAAACACACTGTGATTTAACTAACCATGGCATGGTTGGCCATAGAAGAAAAATTCAAATGGATTGGATGATGTGTCTTGGTGTAAGCCACATATAGTACTGCAACTTGATCCTAATCATCACTTAATCACACCTAAGGTTATATGATGGTCTTATATGATCAAATGTGAAAACGTTAGAGATTTTAATATGTGTTTTTCAATAAATTAGCAGTATGATGAATAACATGTATCACATGCCACAATAAATTTAAATGAATGGAGATTTAATTTATTATAATTCATGATAAACATTAATAAATTATGAAACATGAATAAGAAAAATAAAAGAAGAGTAAAACATCAAATAAATTAAAAGGAAATAATTAATTAAATTGAATTATTATAAAAATAATCACTTTAATTATTGGCTTATTATTATTGTTTTTAATATTGAATTAATTTTTTCTAATACTAATAAATTTATTAAAATTTTAGGGTTATAAAATAATGATTAAATTGTATGTGAGTAAAACCATTTAATATTAAAATGGATATATTTCAATGAACTATTTTAAAAATTTTGTATATTTATCTCTTTAATCAAATCAATCACTTTTAATTGATTTTTCTAATAACAATTTCCAATGTAAAAACAAATATATTAAAACTCATTTAATTATTAACTAATATGAAATATGTTTAAGGACAACTGCATTTTAGAAAGATTTTTTTAATAATATTTTTTATTAAAATTTCTCTTTTCATTTAAAAATTAAATTCCAAAAGGATAGAATTTAAAATTAATAAAATTAACTTTATTTTTTGATTAATTATATTAAAATTATTTTAGTTTTAATTTATAGTATTTTTTAAATTTTTTTTATTTTTTATGAATATTAAAAATATAGTTTTTACAAATACCATTAAATTTATAACATCATCTTGATATAAACATGAGATAAAAATTTATATAAAATTTTTATTGACTAAAATTATATTTGAGGAGTAAAATATACATTTAAAAGTAATATATTGAATTTATAATCCTATTAATGAAATTTTGTAATAGAAGTTCTATTTTATTCTAATAAAAAGTTATTTTTGATTAATTAACCTTAATTAAGTGATTCAATGTTTCCATTCAGGTTTAGATTATTTTGGAATCAGAATAAATATTCATCATTTAATTTTAAACCAATAAATTCATGGTAAAAATCACTATTCAAAATTATTTTGACTAAATGAAAAAATAAAAAATATTTTAGCCAAAAACACCCACCTCCCCAAGTATAAATAAAACCACTTTTCCCCCCTGAAAAATCACTTCGGATTCACTTCTAAATGCTAAAGAAAAACCAATTTCCCATCTATTATTTCTTGTAGTACCCTTAGTTGCATTCTATAGCTAAAAAATCTAAGCCTTAAAGGGTTTATATTAGGATTAAATCTTCAATGAAGAGGTATCCGTGATTCTCTTTTTATTTTTTCACTCGATTTTTTTAAACATCTCATTAATTTACCATTTTCAACCATTATAAATCATCTCATATATTTGTATATAACATATTACTTTTCTTATGACACTGGTATAACTATTTTAATCTATTTATTTTATATAATCTCTCTCCCACTCTTTTTACACACCCCTATAAAGATCATTTTCATCTGTATAGGAGGACTTAATCAATGCTCTATTTATCATCACCTACATAACTGCTTTGTATAGATTATATAATATAAATTTATTTTAATTTATTTTGGTCCCTTATAAATAATTTATAATAATCGAAATTTAAAAAAAATAACAAAAGTGGAACAAAATAAAATAATTTAAAAGAAAAAAAATATCCCTGAGGCATTTGTTGTTCAATTGAAATAGTAATAAAAAATTTATTTTAATTATAACTAATAAAAAATTCAAAAATCAATATAATTAACTTATTTATTCATTTTTTTAATAAATCTAATTTTATTATACAATTGGTATAAATGTGATTAAATATAATGGGACCTTAGATAGGGGTTTACTGTCTAATTTGAATTTATTAAGACATATTTCTTATTATGAACTAATTTCTTTTTATATGGTTTAAATACTATAATATTGAACTATTATATCTTAATTTTTTTAGTCTTAATTATTTCAATTTATTTAAGAATTCCATTGTCCTTTTACTTTAATTCATACATTACCTAAGTTATAAGGGTTGTTGTTAACTGAGTTTGCTTTTATTATAATATAACCCTTATTATTGTAATTCATCCTTATAGTTTTTTGTTCCATACACCATATGATTGTATTATATTCTATTATTTCTTTATTTTATGGGGATTTATCTTTATTTCCCATACATTCTTTTACAATGTATTTGTACTAAAAAAATTATGATTTCCTTAAGGAGTTTTTAGTCTCAAATTTCTTTCTTTGATACGTGTTTTATTTAATAAACAAATTTTCTTTTATATGATGTATATGATACATATTTAACACATTATATCATGATTATATCTTTATTAATTATATTTCATGTTCTATTTAATGTCCACTGTTTATAAGGATTTTGTTTTAAATGATATAAAATCCATAAGGATTTCATTGACTATTTTCTATTTCATCAGGTCATACAATTTTTTCCCTGATTATGGTGTTATATGTTTATTTCATTCTACCAGTTACCTATTATATATGTTAATTAATATTTATATTTGGGGAAATTACATATTTATCTAAAATCATTCCTCTTTCAAGGATTTGATCTTATATAAAAATATGATGTTAAGAATATTTTTCATCCATTAAAAACGATATTTTTCTTCCATGTCCAAATTCATTATATTATTTTAATAATTTTCTAATATATAAATAAAATAATGTTTAAGTTACATTATAAATATCTTTTAATTTTTTTATAATTTTATAATATATCTTTTAATCGTTTTTTATATTGGTCATTTTGACTTTATTTACTAAAGTGTGAAATAATGTTTTTTAACATCATCTATGTGAACATAGTCTTCCTCAGTCATGATAATTATTCATTATTAAACTTACTTTACATGTGTTTATGGTTTTACTACTTAATTATTTTTTCCATTTGATCATTAATTTTTCTTTATAAAAAATAAATTTCAAAATTTCAGAAAAGTAAATAAATAAATTTTAATTAACATTTGTATATTTTTACCTTCAAGTATATATTTTAATATCTTTAAAATCATTTATTTTTAAGAATTAAATATTCTAAATTATTTTTAAATTAAGTTTTTCAATTTACTATTTTCCTTCATTTGAGATGGATTGTAAAGTTACTTATCATTTTTCTTGACTATATTATAAAATATTTATGCCAATTCTATTTCAATTTTAATTTATAGATCTAAAAGGTCATAATTTATTGGTTTTATGTTTTATATTATACCCTCTAGAGTTTATGATGATGTCATTATTTTGGGATTTTGAACTTCTAATATCAAATAAACCAAATTTTGACCACTTTCTAAATGATACTATTTGAAAGTGTTCTGTAGTCCATCTTATTTTAAATATTATTTTCATCTATTTCAACATCCTCAAATAATTATTATACTCCATTGAGAATATTATCTATTGACACCACCCAAATTCATTCTCTAGATCGATTATGATAATGTTTTGGTTAAATCTTCTGGAAACCCATTTATTTATGATAGGTTAATTTATACATGATTAAAAATGTTTTTCATGTTCATGTGAAACAAATATGTTTATTTCATGAACATTATTTATGATGTGGTGTTAACCCGAGATGTTATTCTGTTTACTGACTAGTGTAATATTGAAATTCGTATACTTGATATATCAATGTGGATATTTAATGATTATATATTCATGTTTTTTATATATTTTACTGTACATTGATTCCATTCATATGATGAATGAATTATTCCTATTTAGTGATGGGTGAGGCCTAAATTTATATATCCTTTTGATGCATCAACAAGTCTCATGAGACAAACTATCCTAAGTACTTATCATATGCCTTAGATATTTTTGAATAATGTCTTCGTATTTGGCCTTGATAGTTAGATTAATATTTCCAACATGATGAATTCCATCACTATGAAGTCATTTACTAATGTATATGGGATATTTAATATTATTATGTTATCCATATATATATATATATATATATTTTTTTATTGTCATATTATTAGTTATATGTAATTATTTGATTACTATTTATTCCCACCATATTTTTATTCCTTGTTTATTCAATGATATTTTCTCTTATACATTATCCCTTACTAATAATTTTTCATACCCTTTCCAGACATTTATTTTTCATAGGTAATGGTGAAGAGTTTTTTGTATTTTATTTATAATGTGGAATCATATATAGAAACTTTTATGCATGATGTTGGTCAATTACGGAAAAATAATAAATCCTTGGTCAGTAAGAAAAATTAACTTTGGATGAGATTTATATGTGTTTTATTTTTTATAGTTTTTTACAAGTTATGTAAAAATATAAACATAAATAATTATGTATATGTAATTGAATCAATTTTAGTTAATGATATTGAAAATTTGGATGGTTATGTTTGTGTTTTTTATGTTAATATTAAACATTGTATGTATTGAATATGATTCTAACATAAAATCAGGGAGTGTGGGTCTAGAGAGTCTATATTGGAATCAATGTAGGGTTTCGATAAATTTATACTTTAGGATTTTATCATATGAGGATAATTTAAGAGTTTTGGATACCATCATGAGTTAAAAAGTGTATGGTTGAGCATAAAATTAAGTTCATAGATACATATTTTCGACCTCTTATGTTATTCAATTTTATATTTATTAATGATATTTTTGGAGATGTTTATTGGGTTTTAGAATTAATACATGATCTTGGTATAGGTATATATTAGTCTTGAAAATTAATTTTATATAATGGGAATTCAAGTTATTTTTGGGGAATATTATTATCTTTATATGAGAATATATGATTAGGGTATATATTCAATGAAATGTGATTAATGTTGTATAGGGATCATGGTTAATATTAAACTCTAAGAGCATAGGATTCAATGATTTTTTGTCTTTTAATATATTAATAAAGATCTTGAAAAATCTAGGATTAATTAGGACTATAATAGATTAATAGAAACCCAAAGGATAAGTCTAAAAATAAGAAAACATCTTAATATTTCGTTAAAGTAAAGAGTGTGTATTTTTCTAGAAATAGAATTCTTGTATAGATACTACAAGTGATTGAATGATCTAGATATTATTCTTTTAGTTGTAATTTCCCTGAAAAGGGTTGGATGTATATTAACCTGATCTTCAGTCCATGCACAACATGAGGGCCCGGCTGCACATTTGGTTTGAAACTGCTATGAGATATGCTTTGGATATTTCTATTTCTATTTATGAACTTTTTGGAAGGATCTAAATATTTTTTTGTATCAAAAATCATGAATATATTTTTAATACCCCAATATATTTTTATCAATAAGAAAAAATAAAATTATAAAGATTCAATTTATTTAATGGGGTAAAATATTAAACCCAGAGAGTTAAGTATGCGTTTTCCATTAAATAATTAATATTTCAAAGAACTTGTATCACATGAAACACCGAACTAAAATAAATTATAATATATTTTTATTTAAAAACAAAATGAATATTAATATATTATGAAACATTAATAAGAAAGTTATAAAAAGAGTAAAAACACAAGTAAATCAAAAATACCAATTAATTAAAATGATAAATTATAAAAATGTAATTTTAATTACATAAATATTATTATTATTTCTAGATAATGATTTTATGATTTTGAAAAACAATAAATTTGTTAAAATTTAATCATTAGGGTATAAATAATAAATGAGATGTTATTAAAACATTTAATATTAAAGATAAATATTTTTTAAAAAACATTTTTAAATTATATGTATTTTTATCTTTCATTAAAATGATAAATATTAAAGTAATATTAAAATAAAAAATTTTAAATTTAGAAATTTTATATTAAAAAAATTTAATGATTAATTTAAATTGAATAAGAATAAGAAAACTTAAATTTTAAGAAATTATTTTGTAATAATTTTTTTGATTAAAAAATATTTTTACATTTAAAAGTAAAATAAATAAATATTAGTATATCAATTTAATAAAATGAAACTCATTTTTAATTTTATATTTCAAAAATTCATTGGTTGATTTTTTTTCTGATTTTTCTTAAATGGTTTAATTTTTAGTGAATAGTTAAAACAAAGTTTTTTAAAAATACTGTATTATTTATTACATTATCATGATATAAATATGGTTTAAAATATTTTAAAATCACTTTTGTCAAAAAAAAATTATTTAAGGAGAAAAATAATACATTTTAAAAAAATGTTAATTTAGAATCCTATGATTGATATTTTGGAACCAAAGTTATATTTAATTCAATTAGCAACTATTTTTTATTTACCTTCAATTGAGTGATTATGAGATTCTATATAGTTTTGGTTTCATTTAGGATAAAAATAACTCTCCTTTATTTAATTTTAAACCAATAAATTGGTGTGAGTCATCACTATGCAAAATTATTTGGCTTAAATGATAAAATAATCAATATTTTATCCTAAGAATACCCATCACTTCAAGTTTAAATCAAAACTATCATTTCACCTTTAAAATAGATTACCATTCACTTATATAATCCCATGATATAGAAATTTCCCTAAACCTAAGTCTCTTTGTTACCATTTAAACAATCCATAGTTACAAATCACAAATCTTTCAAGGATTTAGTATTGTGTGAATCTCCTATGAAGAGGTATCGTTGATTATATTTTCATTGTTTTTCTCTCATATTCATTCAAATATCTTACTGAATTTCACTTTTTCTAGATTTATACAATATTTTATATATAATTATATAACATATAAATTTTATTGTAATACTAATATAACTATTTTAATCTATTTATAGTATATACTCTCTCTCCCTATCTTTGGACATATCTCGATAATTGTCAATTTCATCCACATATCAGGACTCTGTCAATGATTATCTTATCTCCACCTATATGGATGGTTATTTTATATATTTTAATAAAAATATATTTTAAGATATTTTATTCTTATTTAAATAATTTTATGAAAATATAAATTGAAAATTATCAAATTTTTTGAATTAAAATAAAATGTAACAATTTAAAATAAATCATATATTCAAGCCATTCTATCTTCAAATGAAATAGTAATAAATAAATTACAAATGTTGTAACTAAAAAATAATGAAAAAATAAATATAATTCATATTTGTATTCAATTTTTAATAAAAAAATATTATTTTATATAGGAAGTGAAAATGTGATGAAATATAACATGACCTAAGGTAATGATTTTTTGTCTAAATTTCTATTCTATGAGACATATTTATTATTATGCACTAAATTAATTTTATACAGTGTAAATTATAATGTATTTACATCTTATATTAAATAAATTTTTTTATTCATAAGAGTTTATATTTAATATAATCTATCCCTTTTCCATATCATTTGATTCATATATTACTATAGTTAAATGGATTGTTGTTAATTTAATTTAATTTTTTTTGAAGTATAACCTTTATTCATTAACTTTTTTCCTTTTAAATTTAGTTTTTTATACCCTATTATTTTTTTATAATGGATACAATATTTCGATTATATGTATTTATATTTATTTATGATAAAATCTTTTCTAAAGTGTTCTTATATAACAAATTATGATGTCCATAAGGGGTTTTCCATCTCAAATTCCCATCATCAATAAATATTTTTTTACTATGAACATATTTTATATTATACGGTGTATTTATTAACAATTGGAAATATTATATAATATTTTTATCTTAAGTCATTATATTAAAATCTCAATTCCATGTTTTCTTATTTTGAGGATTTTGTTTCAAATGTAACAAAAGTTATAAGGGGTTCATCTAATTTTTTTTCATTTCACTAGATCATATAATATCTTCTTTAATATGATATTAAAAAGATACTATATTATTCATTTTATCTATTATATTTGTTATTTTCTATTTTTTTTTTGAAATTAAATCTATACATCCAAACCTTCTTCTTTTATGTATTTCATTCCCAATAAAAATAAGTTGTTTTTAAGAAAAATTCCCATCATTTTCAAAGGTTATTTTTCTTTCATGTATTTAATATTTATATAATTTTAATAATGTTCTTATATATACATAAATTATTATTTAATTTAATTTTTACAGTATCTTTTAAATTTCTAAATTATTTTAAAATGAACATTTTAAAAATTTTCTACAAGATTCATTTTTTTATTTCTTTACTAAAGTGTAGAAAAAATATTTTGAACTTATTCTATGTAAATATATTTTACCATTTTCCTAGAAATTATTAAAATATAAACTTCATTTCTTATTTTTAATTATTTTTACATGTAATTATTTTAACACTTATTTTTTATTTTTTAAAAAAATTAAACGTCAATGTTTTAGAAGAATAAATAAAGGGATTTCATTCCACTTATATCTCTTTTTTCTTCAACTCAATATTTATTATCCCTGAATTCATTTATTTTGATAGATTAAATATTTAGAATTAGTTTCAAAATTTGGTTTTCAATGTCGTCTTTTCACCGATTTAAAATGGATTTTTGAATTGCCTTGTCAGTCTGTTTTTACAACCATGTTACAATTACTTTATGAGAATTAATTTTATAATTTAACATCCTTTTTCCTCTCAAAATATTAATGATCTATAACCATTATATTTATGTTTATTGTTTTACCATATAAATTGTATTATGAATTATTTTATAGGGGATATTGAAATTATGGCATCAAATAACACAATTTTTGATCTATTTTTAGGTGATACTATTCAAACACATTGAGTAACAACACTTATTTTAAAATTAGTTTTTATATTTTAAAAAATAATCTATTATTTCTAATTCCTCTCTATATAAATTATCTAATAATAACATTTAACTTCTTTCTCTAGATGTATTATGATAATAGTTTTTAGGAAAACATATTCAAATCCATTTATTTATCATGTGAAAATTAAGCTACAATTATTTTTTTCATGTTTATGTGAAACCCATATGTATAGTTCTTGAACATTATATATGATGATAGATGAGATCATGATCATTTATTTCTCATGGATTAATTAATATTTTATT
The DNA here is from genome assembly GCA_963277665.1 of Viscum album. Lineage (NCBI taxonomy): Eukaryota > Viridiplantae > Streptophyta > Magnoliopsida > Santalales > Viscaceae > Viscum > Viscum album. The sequence goes on from OY728153.1 coordinate 1,246,300,767, forward strand.
ATTAATGTTTTAAATATTCAGGTAACACACATATGTTTGGATATAGGATATTATATATGTTGATGGGTGAGCCTGGAATATAATTCCCCTTATTGATTAGGGAAATATTGAAATTATTTATATTTTTTATATCAATATTTATATTTTTTTATTAAAAATTCATGTTGGTTTTGAATTTTATTTTTTATTCATTCCATTAATATGATTAATACATTGTAATTATTTACAGATAATTGGTTCCTATAACCATATACCCCCTCGATGCATCAGTAGGACTTTTACAATCTAGGTTATCATTTCAGGTATGGATTATTTAATTTTTTTTAAACCCTCATTGAGGTGTTTCTTTGAATTAGACCTAGGAACCATGAATTTAGGACGGTTCATTAATTTGAGTAATGAGGGGAGAATAAGTCTAGAGGAATACTGAATAGAAAATACATGACGTGAGTGGGTGTGGCCAGACCTTGTTCACAATGTGCCTCCGTTTTTCCTAGGGGGGCCCTTTTATTACATGACATTTAAAATATACACAATTTGAATATTACACATTTTTTTAAATGGTAGAATAAAATATTTTTTAATAGTGAAACTTATTTTTCTTCTTTCCACAATGACTTTACCCCCTTGGAACCTCTTACATGCCTAATTTAGTATACTTTATTGGCTCTTTATTATGACTATTATTGTACCACCATTAATCATGTTTTAATTTCATTTGTAACCACTTCAAGCATATTCCTTCATTTTTTGGTTTTTCTTACCACATTTTCTATATTTCGGTGTGAGATAACATGCCCTATTTTTAGTGTGTTTTATTAGTTTTCTTATTTCATCCATTATAAGATGAATCAAGAGAGGATACTAGATGATTATTCCTCAACCATCATAAGTTAGGTGGATTAGTAATTATCCCTCATAGTCTTGTTGCTTTATATTATGCATTATGATACTTGACACTATGATTTCCATGTGTTTACTTAAAAATACACATAACCATTGTTTATTTGGTTAGAATTGATTTAAATGATTGCATGTTACCTTATTTTTATTAGGATAGGTCCACATCGACTATTTCCACCCCCTGAGGTGTGCCTATATAATTTCCCATGGTATTAAAAATTATTATGTTACCAAGCCATCTTCTGTATGGGTTTATCTTCACTCTCGAATGTAACTACTATAATAGATGAATTGGAAATTGATTGGTACTAATACATCACATGATTTTACATAATCAATGGTTATTCTCTTAATAAAGTTGAGTGTTAATAAATTATAATGCTTATTTGACTACTTATACTTATGATACCCATGAATGGAGTCCCTTATACCTGTGATACTCTGTCATGGAATCTCTTTTACCCATGATACCCAGGTATGGAGTCCCTTATTCCTATGATACATGGGAATGGGGTCCCTTATACATATGATACATGGACATGGTGTCCCTTATACATGTGATACTCTAGAATATAGTACATTATTGTAGTAATAATTTGGTATAGTATCCCTTATACATGTGATAATTGGGAATGGAGACCGTGATGAATTATGATGCTCAGGCATGTCATCCGCTACATTATTATGGGACTATAGTGACTAGAAATGGACTCTTAGGTTACCTTAAGTATTGTATAACACTACGTATGTAAATATATAGATATAAGAATAATTATTTATATAGAGTATATATACATACATGAATATACACTTACACATATATGATTTTGGTGACATATTTTAAGAGGTTTTCATGGAATGGGATAAAGAAGGTAATGTCATCCTGGTGTACCCCATGAACAAGATAATACCCATTATAGTTTTCATTAATACTTAATAAAATTATATCTACAAGATGAACATATTATATTAGTTGGATGGTTTATTCTAAACAATTTTGGTGGTGGCCTACATAGTATATATGAAACTCTATTTAGGCCAGTGTTTGGTACCTAGTAAGACTTCATGGATGTAGGTACAGATAAGGGAAAGCACAGAACTGTTGATTCCTGATTTTTTAGAGTAGGGGATAAGGGGATCACATGATTGTTATATGGATCATGATGCTACATAGATATTTGATTATGGTCTTTGTGGTTATTTTAGTATAATATTATTTGTGCATGTCAATTTACAGGTTTTAATGTTCATTTTTAGAAACATGACATTACATCATTCTGTATAAGGAACCTCTTTTGTGCATGTTCATTACTATCATATGGATGTTTTTATACTATTTTAGATGTAATTTTTATGCTTCCTCTAATTATAAATTTATTACACTATTGTGTTACTATGATCATGAGGGTATAGTCTTCCCATTGCGCTACATTATACCCTAACTGCTAGTCGGTTTCCTCTGGCATATGGGGAGACATTCTTGAGGCCATGTAACTAACAAGTCTTAGTTAATTATGAGTTAAACTGGTTCAAGGTGTTACAAAGTGGTATTATATGTATGTTTTATTTTCCTTACTTTTTTGGGATGGTATAAATGAGACTATGATGTGTAAGAATTTGTAAATGAGTCTATACTTCAGAGTAGCTAACCCATTTATAGAGAAAAGACAATTTACCAGGGATAAGAATTGATGTTTTGGATTCCAGTTATTATAGTTTATTTGATTCCGCCATTGGGCGACACACATGATATGTGTTGTTTATTATTATTATGGTTGATGATCCCATTTTACACTTGGAATTATATGAAAATGATGTTTTCTCACATGCATCATCATATGAATATAGAGATTCATATGTCATGCATAATTTTATTCCATATAGGTGAATTTCATTATCTGTATTGCCTGTGATTTTTATGTTTTTTGGAATTCTATAAATAGAATTATATGATTGTTTATTCTAGGGTAATGAGAAACATAATTGGTTGTGTAAAGTGAATGAATCAATCTATCATTGTTTTCTTATATATCTTGATGCTGGCATCTTAAGTAGTCAATTATAGAACATTGAGTCATAAACCATTGGTATCATGGGATGGAATGTGTATATAGAGGGAATTAAATGGATTCCATATTTAAATTTATAAGGAGTACAAGAATTTATAAATTTAATTTAATGATATATAACATTCAACCCTTAAAAATATTTCAATATAAATAAATAATATTTAAAATGAATTTAAATTCATCAATTTAATGGTTGTCGTTAAATAATCATTCCAATTTCAACTAAAAGGGGGTTTTTCTTTATAAATTTAAATTGAATCTTTGTATATCAAGACTTGAGACTTATAGGAGAGAAGTAAAACATGAACTGACTACAATAGTGGGTAGTATGTAGTATCAATTTCGTTCTTATGTCTATACATTACCCATACCTAACTTTTGGATTAGGAAAAGGGGAGTGACATTATATAGAAAATATTTTTACCTGTGATGTTCTTATAACTATGGATAATTCCATTATTAAATCATAATTTAGGCATCTTCTTGAAATATATAGAGTTATGTTGTAATGTCCTAGACTGGGATGCCACTAAATGGTACCCTGAGCCTAGTGGGTCACATGGCCTCAAGAACATCTCCCCAAATTCCAGAGGCAGCCGACTAGCAGTGAGGGCCTAGGTGTGTTACTGGGGATACTATTCCCTTATCACTAGAGTGTATCATAGAATAATAACAATTTCTAACATGTGGTGGAAGTTGTAAACCGTACAAAAAAATAAACAACGAAACACTGATACAATAAATAAATCCATAATTTATATCATATACATGATTATGATCCACGTCAGATATTTATAATAAAAACATCAAAATCGGTACACAATATTCATATAAAATACATGACCCAAAAGTAAAAAAATAAAAATAATCCCAATAGTATCTCAAGCCTGATCTTGGTGCCAAGATCTCTTGCTCTTAAAAATAAAATAAAGTACCTATAGGAGTTAACTATTCTTTATCATCATCTATAATCATATAATCTATTTGGGTCAAAAAAGGTGATCCAAATAGGGTGTGAGATATAATCACAGTAGGAAAACCCCCATGGTCTATGCCAATAAACCAGTGAAAATATATAGCAGGTAGTGTGCAACAGGAAAGGCAGTAAGCAAGGAAGTACTCAAAAGTGAAAATCCTACATTCACTAGTTTTTATTTACATTCATTTCAATGATTTTATATTCATTTACAATAAAATTACATTTAATTCATAAGTCTCATGATCTAACTCAATCCCAAGAAACCCTATGTAATTGGAAGAACAATATATTACATAAATGTCCATTTAATCAAAACATGTCGAGACTGACTAAAAACTTATGCTTTGTCTTGGAGATGTATCATAAGTCAATTCATTTTATTTAATTAACATAGAACCAAATTACCTACCTGTAATTCCTATGTTGGAATTAAATTATCAATCTAGGTATAATATAAAAAAACCTTACAATCCCATCCCTGAAGAACTTCAAAGGAACCCATTATCACTCTAGGTGTGGTATATTGTCACATCCAATTGAGTCTGTCCTCAACAATCACTTAAGGGAGATCGAGTATCATCAATGGAATAAGTATTCAGTTACCATTGATTATGTCCATGGATTTATAATATGAATTAATTTATCACTATACATACAAGTAAATCCACAATGATTCCATCCATGGTATCTGTAACACCCCAAGCTTCCTCGGTACGATTTCATTGGAATAAAATCGTAGCGTGTGTTGTACGCAACTTCAAGATTCTAACACAGTACGACCAATCAAAGTAGCCGTTATGAATTGCAATACCCACTTTTTAAAATTTTATAATTTTTATCTCTCAAAATGGACTTCATTTTTGGATTTGGAATATCGAAATTAGCCTTGGGTGAAATTTTGGTACTTTTCGGATAACTTTTATATTTTGATGAATAATGAAAATTACTAATTTTTTTTTAAAAAAAAACTTTTTAAATTGAAATAATTAATAGTGATAAATTATGAATTTGAATGGTTTTAAAGTATATTTAGAATATATTTTAACCATTTAATACAATGATGGTCATTGGACTTAATTTCACATTTAAACCAGCCATAAACCACTGTCAATCTTTTGATAGTTATTATCTCTTAAAAACACGCTTTTTGTTTTAACAACAAGAATTAATTTTAAATTAATTTCCACCACTTATTAGATTTGAATTTAGAAATATGGACTCCATATTTGGAATCAGGAGGTCCATATTGTGTAAATATGTAACTTTTATTTTAAAACTTTTTAAATAATTACATCGGTAAATATTTTATTTACCATGGTTAAAGGGTAAATCCTGTAAATAAGGGTAAAAAAATAATATTATAATAATATTAATATACCTTAAAATATATCCTAACCCTATTGGTTGATACATTTCTGACCATTGGCATCTTTGGGTCGATTTCCGGACCCCATGGATCCACTTGTAAGAGACAATGACACTTTATATTAATTAAGTTAAAGTAAATACAAAAATGACATAAGCATATATCTTTTAGAAAAACATTTTTTACATAGGGTTATATATGTTATATTTTCTACAATAAATATTAATTATAAATATATAAAAATTTCCTATAAAATGGTATTTTATTTATAATTTTTAGACATTAAATAATTTAATTTATTTATGACACATGGATGATGCAGTAATTACTGTATTAATGAAAGATTAAGATAATTGATGTTATAAATACCCAAATAAATGTAATTTGAGACTTTTTATAAATTCCAATAATTTTCTAGGTTACTATGACATATTATTATTGTTTATATAAATTGTTTTCGAAGTAAAAATACTGTTATGAATTTATCAAAAACAAAATACCCAATAGTGTCAAAATTGACATAAAAGAGTTTTTAAAATAAATATTATATTATTAATTTATATTCAATTCCTAAAAATCTAAATTTCTGACAAGAGACTTATATCATGATAGTTTTATCATTAATGGACCACTTTGGGGTCTCTTGGAGGTATATAGTAGGTTTATTACGTATATAATATAAAAATACAAAGTGACATGGTAAATGTTAAACTAATTAACTAGGAGTTAAAACTAAACTATAAGGTTAATATTGTGACCCAAACCTATCTAAAACCTATTGGTTTAGTGGTTTTCGACCTATCCCCACCTTAAAATTTAAATAATCCACTTTGGAGCCATTAACAATCGAATATGAATTTATTATAAAATAATATTTCTAACTTTTCCAAAGGTGCCCCTCACCCCTCTTATAAAAGGGCACTCCCCCTTATCACTAATTCACACATTAAAAAACTTTTTTCTAGGACAAACCCTGACAAAATACACTCTCAAATTTCCTCACTTCAACCTAGTAGCCTTAGTCTTATCAGAAAGCCAACCTAAGGGTCCCTTTTGATCAAATCAAATGGAAGAACCCGATGAAGAGGTAATGTTTTCACCACCCTCTTTCAAGTTTCTTTCTTCTTCAACTTATTCATTCTCTGTTATTCCCATTATAAAATAATAACTCCAGTATCTTATATATACTGAGATGTTATTATAAATATGGTACAAACATATTAATTATTCTATCCATCCTTTTAATTACATGTCACCATACGTGCGTACGTACAGCTTACCGTTTCCACGTCGTGGTGTAATTGTTATTCAATAAATTATTATTTGGATGGGTATTATAATGATTTGTAATTCATGTAAATAATAAATATAACATGATAATTATTATGTACATAAGATATAACATCCAATTATATATTATTTCAATATGAAAAGAATTATATTGTCGCTCGTGCGTACGTACGGACTACTATCTCCACGAACGCGATGAGATTCATTCCCCATCCTATCCATTCAAGACTAATTCACATTTAATGATTAAAAATAATATATAAGGACTTGATATAATTACGGATATGAAAAAGATAAAACCTATCCATAACAAACATAGCTTATGTAACAAAACACATACGAGTAAGTTAACACCCAAAACGGAAAAAATACTAAGATATTATTAACAAATCAATGTTAAAAGATCATATATGATATCATATTAAAGTATATGATTATTGAATAATTTAATAACAATTATTTCACCATTATACATGAGGTTAACCTACCCCCAACCAAGGAAAAGTACAATGTAAGGGTTTATTTTACAATCTCTTCATTATCTGAGGGTTCTTATACTTAATAATCTACTGGGACTTCTTTATCATCCACATCAATATTTCTTAAAAATTTATTTCAAAAAATTATTTCTATTTTACAGAATATGGGTTAAAGTTATTTATACCCTTGTTTTACTTTTTATAAGTAGTTTATAAAAGAATATTTCTGTCATTTTCCAAACAAGGTCTTTTTTAACCTTTTCGACAGAATTATGGTAAGAATGCATTTTTTAACTTATACGGTGGGTGAAGCTATTTTTCGCCGTAATAAAATCATAGAATATTCCCTTAAAAACTTATAAGAATATTTTCAAAGTAAAAGTTTTATATTATAATTATGTGACTTTTAAATGAATTCAAAAAAAGGATATTTCTCTCAAATAGTTTTGATTTTATCTATGTCAAAATCCTTTGATGGATTTTAAGCTTAGTTGAAGTCGATTTATTATTATACAAAACTTCCATATTGTATTGAAGGTTTTATGATATGTTTGACTGTGGATGTGTTATTTTTATACCATTCATGGTTTATAGAGAAAGTATGGACATTTCGTATGATAATTTTAATACGAATATTTATGTTATGTTTAAACCTGTTCATATGAGGAATGCGTAGGACTTAATAAGTGACGGGTGGAGCCCGATATAGATAATCGATGAATCAGTAGGTCTCATGAGACAAAATAGTGTCTTGGCACGAGGCCTTGAAAAAATCTTATTTGTAGTCTTGGAACGAGGCCTTGGCTACGTGGTTATGATAGTCTGGCATAATGAATTCCATCATTATGAAAGTGGTTATTGATATTGCATGTGATTATTCTACGAGTAGAATATCCATGTGAATAAGTAAATGGAATTATTTCATTTTATCTTTGTCATATTATGCTGAAGTTCAAGTTTAAAAGGTTTTTTTAGCTATACATTGCCTTAAATGTTTCTCTTTATTTATGAATGTTTCCGCTATATTGTTATCCTTACTGAGCATATAAGCTCACCCCTTTCAATGTTTTATTTTTCGCAGGATCTGAAGAAGTAATTTATGAATGACCTATAGGGATAATATGAGGGGATATGAAGAAAAGATGTTGTTGTAGTAGTTTTCACATTATGATGTAATGTAAACTTTATGAATGTATCTAGTTATTCCAAGGCTAATAAACTAATAGGTCTTTCGAGACTTGATCTTTCTTGTGATCATTCCAATGTTATATACTAATGCACCGACTCTGGGAAACTGGGGTTGAGGAATTATATTTGGTATCAGAGGAAGTTTAGTAGAAACCTTGGAATCTAGATTTAGATAAACTCTAATTAGAGAACATAGACCTAAGATGGACTTTGATGATTAGTATAGAAGAACTTCCTAGAATTTTGGTATTACAGAGATTTTGTGAGTTTTCTGAGCAATACATCCTTGTCTGGATATGAGCTGGTAGAGGCGGCTCTGGCACAGATGTACCTAGGGGTAAAACCCAAAAACACTGATTTGAGCTAGACTCGAACAGGAACTGGTGCACGACAACGGGTCTTGCTGCACTCTTGGTTACGACACTTCCAGGGGATATGCTTAGGATAACTATCATTTTCTTTACAAATAATTATGAAGGGTTTATGAGTATATACTTCCTCAAAAAAACAATTTTATGATTATGGATTATATCCAAAAATAGTTTAATTTATGTTAAGTGTTTCATAATTATGGAATTGTATATTTTTATTCATAAACTGATCTAGTTTATGCCATTGTTTAGAAATGGAACCTAGTGGAAGAAATGGAAACCGTATCAATGCAAGCACTCCATGTAGGGATTTCCCTCCATCTCAAGATAATTATAGTGGAGATGGTGATGCAACTGGTGCTGATCAGCTAATCACCATACTGGGAAAACTCACTCAGGTTATGAATAATAACCTTACCCATCTAGAGGACCCTGATCCGCAGTGTGGAGGATCAATGTTAGATCTCTTCATTGGGAAACAACCACCAACATTCAATGGGAGTACAAATACCTTAGTAGCTAAGCAATGGATAAATTCCCTAGAGAAAATATTTCAGGATTTGGGGAGTAGTGAAAGGGAAAAAGTTATCATGGCAGTTTACCGCCTCACTAGAGATGCTGATCAATGGTAGTCATTGATTCAAAACACAAAGGAAGATGATGAAGTATCAAATATGGAATGGAGGGAGTTCAAAGATTTATTTTTATAAAAATACATTCCTCGTGACCATCGAGAAGATATGGAAAGGCAATTTCTGAGTCTGAGACAAAAGGAGGATGAGAATGTTGCAAAGTATGAGGCTAACTTTACAAGGATAGCAAGGTATGCTGGTGATTATATACATAACCCAAGAAGTAATATTGACCATTTATTTGATGTGTTAAAACCATTTCTTTGTTGACCATTAGTCTCATAATCCTTCTCTTCGTACAAAGACATTATCTCATGTGCTATCCAAATAGAAAAGGAATTCTCTAAGTCTTATGACTTTAAAGCAATGCAAGAGAAGAAGAGATCTGCTAATCAATCTGGAAATGGAAATAAGGGGAAGAAGGGAAAAGTTGAAAATCTATATTGTAGTAAATGTGGGAAGAAACACCCCGGTAGTTGCTTAAAAGGAATGGGAGTCTGTTACAAGTGTGGTGAAAAAGGCCACCAAGCTTATGATTGCAAGGGAAAGAGAGTTGCTGTCAATGTGGAATGCTATAATTGTAGAAAGATGGGACATTATGCAAATGAATGTCCTAAGTGTCAGGGGAAGTTTCCTCAAAAAATGCCAAGGGATCAAGGCCAAGCTTATGCTATCACTACTACTGAGGTAGAGGCTCCGAAAGACGTGGTGGCAGGTAATTTAATGGTTTCCTCAAGTTTAGGAAATGCTTTATTTGATTCTGGATCATTTCATTGTTTCAGATCTTCCCAGTTTTCTAAGAAAATTAGATATTTTCAATTTGATTTAACAAGGGAGTTTTCAGTTAAAAATCCTAAGGGAAGTATCACTACAACAAACTTTTGTGAATCAGTCCTCGTTAGAGCACATAAATGTTCTTTATCCGCTGATCTCATCATCATACCTATGATTGAGTTTGATATAATCCTCAGTATAGATTGTCTTTTGGACCATGATGCGAAGATTTATTGTAAGAAGAAGGAGGTTAATATTTTTTATGATGATGATATGGAACACCTTATCTTTAGAGCAGAATCGTCACCACCTAATTATTATCTAGATCCACCCCTGTAGCTCAACTAAATTCAATCATTGGGGAGGAAGAGAATGAAATGATTATGGGTGAGGAAAGGAATGTTCAAATAGAGGACGTACCTATTGTAAAAGAATATGTAGATGTGTTTCTAGAAAAATTACCTAGACATCCTCCAGAACGAGAAGTTGAGTTTTCCATTGATTTAATTCCTGGATCAAGGCCTATATCAAAGACCCCTTATAGAATGGGCACTGTAGAATTAGTTGAACTAAAGAAACAACTAGAGGAATTGAGTAATAAGGGATTTATTCTCCCTAGTGTTTCTCCATGGGGAGCCCCTGTTCTTTTTGTTAAAAAGAAAGATGGATCTATGAGGTTATGTATCGACTACAGGGAGATCAATGCTATAATAATAAAGAACAAGTATCCCCTACCTAGCATTGATGATTTATTTGACAAACTAAATGGAGCTCAATAATTTTCAAAGATTGACCTTCGATCTGGATACCATCAGTTGTGTGTGAAGAAGGAAGACATTTCGAAGACAGCATTTCGATCCAGGTATGGGCATTACGAGTTTATAGTAATGCCATTTGGGCTGACTAATGCACCCTCTGTATTCATGGATCTAATGAATAGTGTTTTCATGGAATATATCTATGATTTATAGTGGTATTTATTGATGATATATTGGTATACTCCAAAATCTACGAAGAACATGAAAATCACTTGCGCATTATCCTGAAGACTCTGAGAAGACATGAATTATATGGGAAGTTTAGCATGTGAGAATTCTGGCTTCAAGTGATTTCTTTTCTTGGTCATATTGTCTCTAAAGTTGGAATCTTTATTGATCCTTCTAAGACCAAGGCAATCCAAGAATGGCCAGCACCTATGAGTATAACTGAGGTGCACCGTTTTATTGGTTTAGTAGGTTATTATTGACGTTTCGTCCGGAATTTTGACTGATTGGCTAAGCCATTAACAAATCTCACACGTAAAGGGGTTAAATTTGTTTGGATAAAAGAGTTTGAAGAATGTTTCGAAGAACTGAAGAGAAGATTAGTCAATGCTCCTATATTGACTCTACCATTGGGGAATGATGGGTTCGTTATTTATAGTGATGCATCAAATAAAGGACTTGGTTGTGTCCTTATGCAGAATGATAGGGTTATTGCCTATGCATCACGATAGTTGAAAATTCCTTAACAAAACAATCCTACTCATGACCTCGAGTTAGAAGCTGTGATCTTTGCTTTGAAGATATGGAGACACTACCTCTATGGTAAAAAATGTGAGATTTATACTGATCACAAGAGTTTGAAATATATTTTCTCACAAAAAGAACTCAACATGAGGCAATGAAGATGGCTTGAACTACTCAAGGATTATGATTGTATGATAAAATACCACCCGAGGAATGCAAATATGGTGGCAGATTCTTTGAGTAGAAAAGATCATGGACTTTTGGACAATATGAGAATTGAAAGGGATCCAATTTTCATGAATCTAGTGAAGATAGACATGGGAATAACCATGGAAGGTGAAACATAAATTCTTTTTCAAATGGTTGCCAAACCATCTTTACTATAAAGGATTAAGAGTTGTCAGACCGATGATGAAGAATTTCAAAAGAAGATTAAAGTTGTGAATGATGGGAGATTGAGAGACTTTGTGTATGAAGAAAGAATTTTGAAATTCAGGAAGAGAATTTATGTTCCCGATATACCAAATTTAAAAAGGGAATTGTTAGATGATGCTCATAGTTCCAATTTCTTTACACACCCTGGGAGCACCAAAATGTATAGAGATTTAAAGGCACATTTTTGGCGGGACAATATGAAGAGGGATATTGCTGATTTTGTGTCAAGATGTATGGTTTGTCAACAAGTGAAAACTAGAAGGCAATAGCCTGAGGAGTCATGCAACCTCTTCCCAGACCTGAGTGGAAATGGGATAATATCACTATGGACTTTTTCATGGGACTACCAAAGACTCCTAGAAGGAACGATGCAATATTGGTCGTTGTGGATCGTCTAACCAAGTTAGGAAATTTTCTTGCTATAAGGGAAGATTTACCACTTGAACGTCTAGCAAGACTATATATTAATTATGTTGTGAGACTTCATGGAGTACCCCTATCGATTTTCTCGGATCGAGATTCCTGTTTTACTTCGAGATTCTGGAAGAGTCTTCAAAAGGCCTTGGATACTGAACTTCATTTGAGAAATTCTTACCACCCTCCAATAGATGGACAATAAGAATGGACTATTAAAACCTTATAAGACATGTTGAGATCTTTCTCACTTGACTTTCAGGGTATGTGGGATCAATATTTACCTCCGGTAGAATTTTCCTATAACAATAGTTTCCATTCAAGTATTATGATGGCACCATATGAAGCGTTATATGGAAAGATATGTCTCACACCCACATGTTGGGATGATGTTGGAGAAAGAAAACTTGTAGGCCCAGAACTGGTAGAGGAAACAATGGAAAAGGTGAAGGTAATCCAAAACCACATCACAGCAGCTCAAAGCCGGCAGAAGAGATATGCTGACAACTGAAGGAAAGATTTGGAATTTCAGGTAGGAGATCATGTTTTCTTGAAGGTATCTCCATGGAAGGGAGTTATACATTTTGGAAAGAAATGTAAATTGAGTCATAGGTACATAGGACCATTCAAAATTCTAGAACGAATTGGAGCTGTAGCTTACCGTTTTTCAATGCCGCCAAGTCTCTCCAAAGTTCACGATGTGTTCCACGTATCACTGTTGAGGAAATACATGCCTGACCCAATGCATGTACTCAAATATGAGGAATTAGAACTGGAACTCGATCTCTCTCATTGAAAAGTGTCCATCAAGATTCTTGATATGAGAGAACAAGTGCTGAGAAACCGAACGACTTGTCTGGTAAAAGTTCTATGGAGGAACCATAAGATGGAAGAGGAAACATGGGAACCTGAGAAACTTATGATGAAGAACCACCCGAGTATTTTTATGCAATAATATTATAGAAATTTTGAGGACAAAATTATTTGAAGGAGGGAAGAATTTAACACCCCAATCTTCCTCGGTACGATTCTCTTTGAATAATACAATAGTGTGTGTTGTACGCAACTTCGAGATTCTAACACACTGTGACCAATCAAAGTAGCCATTATGAATAGTAATACCCAATTTTTGAAATTTTATAAATTTTATCTCTCAAAATGGAATTCATTTTTTTCTAGGGTAAAATTTTGGTACTTTTCGGATAACTTTTATATTTTGATGAATAGTGAAAATTACTAAATTTTTATTTAAAACAACTTTTTAAATCAAAATAATTAATAGTTATAAATTATGAATTTGAGTGGTTTTAAAGTATATTTAGAATATTTTTTTACCAGTTAATACAATTTTGGTCATTGGACATAATTTCACATTTAAACCGGACATAAAAAACTGTCAATCTTTTGATAGTTATTATCTCTTAAAAACACGCTTTTTTATTTTAACAACGTGCATTAATTTTAAATTAATTTCTGACACTTATATGATTTGAATTTAGAAATATGGATTCTATATTTGGAATCATGAGGTCCAAATTGTGTAAATAGGTAACTTTTATTTTTAGACTTTTTGAATAATTACTTCGGTAAATATTTTATTTACCATGGTTAAAGGGTAAATTAGGTAAATAAGGGTAAAAAATATTATTATAATAATATTAATTTACCCTAAAACGTGTCCTTACCCTATTGGTTGATACATGTTTGACTGTGGGCATCTTTGGGTCGATTTTGGGACCCCATGGATCCACATGTAAGCGACAATGACACTTTATATTAATTAAGTTAAAGTAAATACAAAAATAACATAAGCATATATCTTTTAGAAAAACAATTTTTACATAGGGTTATATATGTTATATTTTCTAATATAAATATTAATTAAAAATAAAAAACTATTTCATACATATTGGTATTTTATTTATAATTTTTATACATTAAATAATTTAATTTATTTATGACACAATGATGATGCAGTAATTATCGTATTAATGAATGATTAAGATAATTGATATTATAAATACCCATATAAATGTAATTTGAGACTTTTTATAAATTACAATAATTTTATAGGTTACTATGACATATTAGTATTTTTTATATTATTTTTTTAAGTAATAATGTTGTTATGAATTTATCAAAAACAAAATACCCAATAGTGTCAAAATTGAAATAAAAGAGTTTTTAAAACAAATATTATATTATTAATTTATATTCAATTCCTAAAAATCTAAGTGTCTGCCAGGAGACTTATATCATGATAGGATTATCATTAATAGATCACTTGGGGGTCTATTAGAGGTATATAGTAAGTTTATTAACTATATAATATAAAAATACAAAGTGACATGGTAAATGTTAAACTAATTAACTAAGAGTTAAAACTAAAAGATAAGGTTAATATAGTGACCCAAACCTATCTAAAACCTATTGGTTTAGTGGTTTTCGACCTATCCACACCTTAACCTTTAAATAATCTACTTTTGAGCCATTATAAAACGAATATGAATTTATTATAAAATAATATTTCTAGCTTTTCCAAAGGCGCCCCTCACCCCTCTTATCAAAGGGCACTCCCCCTTCTCACCAATTCACACATTTAAAGCCCTTTTTCCAAGCCACATACTCCCTAAATACACTCTCAACTTCCCTCAATTAAACCTAGAGGCCTTAGTTTGATCAGAAAGCAAACCTAAGGAGCCCTTTTGATCAAATCAAAAGGAAGAACCTGAAAAAGAGGTAATGTTTTCACCACCCTCTTTCAAGTTCCTTTATACTTCAACTTCTTCTTTCATTGTTATTACCATTCTAAAACAATAACTCCAGTATCTTATATATACTAAGATGTTATTATAAATATGGAACAACCATATTCAGTATTCTATCCATCCTTTGAATGACATGTCACCATACGTGCGTACGTACGACTTACCGTCTCCTCGTCGTGGTGTGATTGTTATTCAATAAATTATTATTTAGATGGGTATAATAATGATGTTTAATTCATGTAAATAATAAATATTACATGATAATGATTCTGTTTATATGATATACCATCCAATTATATATTATTTTAATATCAAAATAATGATTTTGTCACTCGTGCGTACGTACGGACTACCGTCTCCACGAACACGATGAGATTAATTCACCATCATATCTATTCATGACTAATACTCATTTAATGATTAAAAATAATGTTTAAAGGCCTGATATCATTCTGAATATGAATAAGATACAACTTATCCATAAAAAACATGGCTTATGTAACAAAACATATACGAGTATGTTGACACCCTAAACAGCGATAATACAAAGATATTATTAACAAAACAATGTTAAAAGATCAATATGATATCATATAAATGTATGTGATTCTTGTATAATTTAATAACAATTATTTCACCATTATACAGGAGGTTAACCTACCCCTAACCAAGGAAAAGTACAAGGTAAGGGTTTATTTCACAATCTCTTCATTATCCAAGGTTGCTTACATGTAATAATCTACTGTGAATTCTTTATCATCCACATCCATGTTTCTTAAAAATGTTTTTCAAAACATTCTTTCTATTTTACAGAATATGGGTTAAATTCATTTATACTCTTGTTTGACTTTTTATAAGAGGTTTATAAAGGAATCTTTCTGTCATTTTCCAAACAAGGTCCTTTTTAACCTTTTCGATAGAATTAAGGCATGAATGTCTTTTTTAACTTATATGGAGGGTGCGGCTATTTTTTGCCGTTATAAAATCATAGAAGCTTCCCTTACAATATTATAAGAATATTTTCAATGTAATTTTTTTATTTTATAGTTATGTGACTTTTAAATGATTTAAAAAAATATTTCTCTCAAATAGTTTTGATTTCATCTATGTCAACATCCTTTGATGGATTTTAAGCTTATTTGAAGTAGATTTATTATGATACAAAACATCCATATTGTATTGAAGGTTTTCTGATATGTTTGACTGTGGATGTGTTATTTTTATACCATTCATTATTTGTAGAGAAAGTATTGACATTTCGTATGCTAGTTTTAATACGAATGTTTATGTTATGTTTAAACCTGTCCATATGAGGAATGCATTGGACTTAATAAGTGACGGGTGGAGTCTGCTATAGCTCCTCGATGCATCAGTATGTCTCATGAGATAAACTAGTGTCTTGGCATGATTCCTTGACAAAATATTATTTGTAGTCTTGGCACGAGGCCTTGGATATGTGGTTTTGATAGTATGGCATTATGCATTCCATCATTATGAAAGTGGTTTTTGATATTGCATGTGATTATTTGACTAGTAGAATATCCATGTGAATAAGTATATGGAATTATTTCATTTTATCTTTGCCATATTATGATGAAGTTCAAGTTTATAAGGATTTTTTTAGCTACACATTTCCATAAATGTTTATGCTTATTTATGAATGTTTCCGCTATGTTGTTATCCTTACTGATCATCTGAGCTCACCTCTTTCTATGTTTTATTTTTCCCAGGATGGGAAGAATTAATTTATGAATGACCTGCAGGGATAATATGAGGGGATATGAAGACAAGTTGTTGTTGTAGTAGTTTTCACTTTATGATGTAATGTAAACTGTATGAATGTATCTAGTTATTCCAATGCTACTAAACTAATCAATCTTTCGAGACATGATATTTCTTATGATCATGCCAATTTTATGTACTAATGCACCGACTTTGGGAAACTGGGGTCGGGGCGTTACAGTATCTATCATTTGGATCAATGTATTACTCATAACAATATCAAGTTGAAGCCATGGAGTTTGTCCATGGCATTTTAATGGGAATCCACATATCACCAAAGGAATATAAGTTAATAGAAAAAATATTCCATCCATGGAATTCTATTATGAATCCATGTATCACCCTATCCTATGAATCATTTAATCAATTCCATTTCATTTAAACAACACATTAAATATTCCTTTGTCAAAACCAAAACCATTCGATATAACTCACCTAAAAGCCGGACTCAATCAAGAACCAACCTCATGGTAATGTCCCTTAATTTACTGACATGGTAATAACACAATAACATGATTCCCATTCTTAATCAATTCATCACATAGCATGGTATCAACATAACTCCCAAGGGATATCAATTCAAGGGCCATTCAAATACTCACATGGTTATTTTTAATATAACAAGAATAACAAGGATATGAAGATATTACAAGGCTTAGTTATCAAATAACTCACTTGGTAAAATCAATGATTAGATAAATTCAATCCAATTTCAATAAGTCAAGGCATAACCTTTATTTTAATCGCATGTAACAGGAAACACAAGGAATGGATTCTTTAAATAAAGAAATTCAATTCACGGGTCAAGGGGCATGTCATCCGTCCCATAACATTAATTCATTTCATTTTAAATTCAATTATTTAATAAATTAATCAATTTGGTATATAAAATAATTCACAAAATACATCCCATGATCAAGGGGTAAAAGGAATGACTCATAGGCAACCTAGGAAAAGTCCATAAAGAATCATTTCATGAAATCTCACCCACGGGGTGGGTCTTATTCAAGGTATAAAACCTATAAAAATCTTTATTAACCGTCTTTATTTGAATAGGGAATACCTATAATTCTAGTATATAAATTCAATATAGGCGATGCCTGAAAATTGGTCGCGTGACACCCCGACATATATAAACGGCTCGAATCTAAGAGAAGGGAATGATACCATCAACCTTATGTCCATGCGAGATAACTCATCTAGTATCAAGATCTAATTCAAACTAGATGAAGAGAAGTATGAAAAGCAGATGAAGAATAATAAATTAGGGAATATGAGTCTAAATCCAAATAGTGTATCCAATAGAATGAAATATGATTAAAATGGAATTAAGGCCTTACCGTTACAAATCCAAGGAGTTGAACCAAAATTGAATTGGAGCCCGTATGAAGAATATATTTAAAATACAATTTTATCCAATTTTTGGAGCTTTCCTAAGTTCCCCTTACTATTCATGTGAATAATGAACAAAAATTAAGCTTTAAATTGATTTTATTTTAGTTAAAAAATTAATAAATTTCCCACATAATAGGTATTACACGGTTTTGGTGCACGGTTTGGAAAAATGTGCGTCAATCGTGGACAACCTATTATACGCCAAGGGGAACCCTTATGGTTTAACTTCATGTTTTAAAAAACATGTGAAAATTGTGAGAAGAGAAACTACCAAAACCAACTTCAATATCAAACCTGGCCGCACAACCTTGCCTCCAAACCTAAACAGTTTTCACTAACCTTGTGACCTCCTCTTTTCACACAAAACGTTGGTTCTGGGATTTAGAATAGCCCCAGAAACCCCAAAAACCAATGTCAACTCAATTTCAATTAATATTAGGAAATATTTAAAAAATTAAACTGAGAATTAATAGAAAAAAAATGAATTTTTACCTCAATGAAAAATAAGGTTCTTAAAAACTTCCCCCCTTAAAGCAATTCATCCCTAAATTTCCTTCCCAATGGTGGTGAAACATGATTAGTGAATAACTATGACCACTATGATCATTCATATGCCTCTATATCCTAGGTATCATCTTGTACTTGACCATGCTACTATAAAACCCATACTAAAGGAACATACCCGCCTCAAAGAACCTTCATGAAACGATCCAAAACCCGTACAAGATGCTTCCTGAAGGATGCATCTACCTGTAACTCTATCCCCTTAGTTTGAAAGGCATCTTATAGGTCTTAATAGTAGCACTTTAGGTGAGAAATATAAAATAATTTGTGCATGAATTAGTACCTTTGAGGTAACTACAACCGATAAGCTACCCACCAGACACTTTCCTAAAATATTGAATGGCCCAACATACCATGGTGAGAGCTTACCCTACCTTCTGATCCTCTTGGGTCATAGCCTTGGTGTAACACATAAGAAAACTCGATCCATATCCTCAAACTTCATATTTCATTTTTAGCGATCGATGTAATATTACTGATGATACTATGCAGCTGCCATCTGCTTCTAAATCAACTGAACTAGTTCCATGGTCTCCCCAAGAAGATGGGGTCCCAACATACATACCTATCCTTCCTTCAACCATCATAGCGGTGATCAGTATGGAATACTATAAAAATACTCATATGGACTCATATAAAAAGTATCATGAAATCTACTATTATAAAATAATTCAACCATGGGTATATTCCTCCCCCAAGATCCCATGAAATCGAGGATTCATGCTCACAGCATGTCCTCAAGAACCTGTATCGTGGACTCTGAAAATACATCTATTTTTGAGTGGTAAGCTATAATAAGAAGAACCTTTGTACCCAACACCATATTTATCCCTTCCCAAAATCGAGAAGTAAATTTGGAATCCCTATTTGAGATTATAGAATGTGGGAACCTATGAGGATGTAATATTTCATGGATATTAAACCACCCAACATTATCAACTGAAATGGTCTCCTTGATAAATATGAATTGATTGAACTTTGTGAGTTTGTAAATAAAAACCCATACAACAACATTTTCTCAAGTCAACATCAGTGAACCAATCCCAAAATCCATTACAACATCATTCCACTTCCCCTCGATAATGGGTAGCTGCTGTAAATGTCTGGTGGGTTGCTGGTGTTATGCATTAACATCCTGACAAGTGAAACACCTTATTAAAAAACTAGTTGCACTTTTTTTCATACTAGACCAGTATTACTAATGATGTAAATCTCAATAAATCTTAGTGACACTTGAGTGAAATACCTGAGATAATGCCTAAAAATACCAGATCATCCCCTGACACATGACTAGTGAAACCCATACACAAAAAATGAAAATGCAGAATATCATCCTCATATATGGTCCATCCAGGAGTAGGGTCCTCAACTTCCACACTCTCTCTTAGAATAATGAATTTATAGTTTGATAGTTTCCACGTCTGTAATATATTAATAAGAATATGTGTAATAGGAAAATATATAAGTAATGCATTCCACTAATATTTATACAACTCTAGGTGCATCTTTGAGAACAAATCCATGAGATACCACTCACTACTAGAATGCTGAACTTCCTGTATCTGAGTCCTCCTACTCAGTGCATCAACCACTAAATTTCCCTTACCTAGAATGTACAATAGATTAAATTTGAAATAATAGAGGTATTAGACCCACCTTCACTGCCTTAGATTCAAATCACACTGTATAAATATATACTTGAGGCTTTTGTGGTCTGAGTACACCAAAAAACACTCTCCTCATAAGTAATGTATCCAACAACAAAATTCATGAAAAACAGCAATTATATCAAGATTTTGCATTGGGTAATTCTTCTTGTGAGGCCATAAATATTGATATCCATATATAATGATTCAACATCATTGAATAATAACGACTCCCATCCCAATAAATTATTTATATCAGTGCATAGTGTAAATCCTTCCAGAATCTAGAAAAATCAGCATTATTGCTAAAGTAAATCTCCCATTCAACTCCTAAAAGGCCATATCATAGAAATAAGAGCTTACATACCTTACAATCTTCTTATTCAATCCTTTCAATGATGCTACTATGTGTGATAAGTCCTTTATGAAACACATATAGTAACCAACCAACACTAAGAAAATCCACACCTCAGGACATTCTTGGGCTTATCATAGGAAGCTATAGCTCTCACGTTCCCTAGAACTATTTATACTATTATCTTTGAGATTATACAACCCAAGAAGTGAATCTGATCAATATATAAGTGCTACTTTGTCATATTAGAATATAACTAATTCTATATCAGTGTATTTGAAATGATCTCAAGATGGAGGACATGATCATGTAGATTATGAGAATACACCAAGATATCTTCCAAAAAACCACCACAAATGAATCGAGGTATGGAAGGAACACTCAGTTCATCAGTTCCATGAATACCACTGGTGCGTTTGTGAAACCAATTGACATAACCAAATACACAAACACAACATACCTGCTCTGAAAGGTTGTGTGAGGTACTTTTGATGGTCTAACACCCAACTGGTGATAACCAGATCTCAAATCAATCTTTGAGAAGACCCAAGCTTTATAGAGTTGGCCAAAGAGATCTTCTATCCATGAAAAAGGATACCTGTTATTAAGCATAAACTTGTTAAACTTTTGTTAATCCAAAAAATATCATGAGGTTACTATTCGGCTTTTCCATAGAATGGACCACCTAACCAAACAAATAAGTACTAGTTTGGATGAAAACATTTTCCACTAAACCCATAGCTTCTACTTGAGCTCTTGAAACTCTGTCATAGAAACCATGTAATGTGGACTGGATAATGGAGAAGCTCCTAAAACTAGATTGATAAAAAATTATACCTCTCTCACTAGAGGAATTCCTGAGAATTCATCAATGAATAATTCCAGGAAATCATCAACTGCTAAAGGTAAATCAGTCTGACATGTTCCCTAATCATCCAGATATAAAATCACAATCTAGGAAATCATCCCACCCATCCAATGTTGCTCGGGTCTATATTGGCATACATGGACATCCCGTTCATCTTTTTGAATGTACTCTCCACCATATGGTGATGTAAATCTCACACTTCGGTGATAATAGTCATCAAAAGCATGAAAGTGAACCAACCAATCCATCTAAATAATGATTTCAAATCCTCTCGTCTTGAGGATGAAGAGTTACCATATGAAGTAAAACCCACAAATCTTGATCTACACAATCATACACCCTCCTTTATAATTCCCAAATGAGTGTAATGAGTCATGATATCGTCAAAATACTAAACACTGAGCACAAGACCTACTAAAATAGGAACATATGTAAAGCTATGTAAGGCATATGTATTAAGGAGTACAGAAGCTAGGATAGAGGATACTAGAATAGTACCTATGATAATAGAATTTATAATATCCTACTATTAGAAGGTTTGTTTCATTACATATACCTAGCCTATACCATATAGCTGTGACACTTCCTACCTACCCCGAGTTGATCCACCCAATTTTCCTTGTAATACTTGGGTCTAACTACCATGTCCATGACCACGAACTCAACTTGAATGACCTACTATACCCCAACTCCCATTTGGTAGAGAATTTGTTGACCTTTCTTCTAAATGTGGAGTTTGTGTAGGATCTCTCTTACTGGATTCTAGAAGAAATCTTATATAGTATTCCTATATATAGATCATCTTTCTGCAAGATCGGCACTCAACTCAGTCACTCATACACTTTTTCCATATGTGTTCCATCCTTCTCCACTGGTAGCATCTCACTTGGATACTTAAAGAGATGGTATGAAGGCTAAAATAACTAGGTGGTAGCTCTAGGTAATGCTTTTGACTACCAGTCAAAGCAACACTTGATCGAGATGTCTCACTACCCAATCTCTCACCCCCAGCCTCTCTGAAGTTATGCTTTGTGATCAGATCTTGATTCATTATTCCATAAATGTTATTCAGCCAAAATACATTCACATATGATTGAATAACATGCCTAAGACCATCCTTGAATCAATTGGATCTAGATAGCCTGTCACCCATCAAAATAGAAGTAAATCATTGGATCTCTAAAAAAATGGGCTGAATATACCATCAATGATAACGCAAAATGCTTCATATATAGGAGCTCTCAAGCAATATTGGCCCTAAATGTCTTTGGATAAAAATAATAATAGAAGGCCATATAAAAATATCTATCTTCCATCTATAGATAAAGATCATATTGGGTGATAACATCCCACTATCTTTTCATGGAATCTCACAGTGTGTACATTTGAAGCTTTATCCTCACATCTGGAGGAATCTATAAGTGCTCTAAGATAGACATCAGGGATCCTAGCTAGGAGTTTATATCATTTGGTCTTCCATCCACCAAAAACATGAGAGTATGCTACAACTGAAACTCACATGTAAACTATACCATAGTTTATGTAGGTTGTGTTACTATACGAATGATCTACATGAAAAACAAAAAGCCATCATAGAACTGTTCCACAACAGCTATGTCTGGTACATCTGTTGGTGTCATAGTAGGAACGACTAGAGGATTCACTTGTACCCCAAGGCCTACAAACTCTAGGGTATGACCATCACCACCCACCTGGAATACCAATGGTAGTCTTTTTACTAGCATGAATCTACGATTCCAATCCAATTCCTATGTGTAAGATCATTAACCAGGATTGCAGATCAAAATCAAACATATCAAAACATGATTGGTAAAAAATAATTATCTATATGAATTCACCCCTCTGCCTTCCCTATGGGCCAGGTCTGGATGTTAACAGATCATAAAAAAGTGAGAGATTCTATCAAAATCCTATAACTAATGTTGGGTCAAGTCCTTTTCTCTTCTATAATCCTTTCAGTTTCATCTTCATTTTACAAATTCATTTTATTTGAAACTATTTTATCATTTTCATTCAATGAAATCATACTCATTTCATGTTTATCACATTCCTTTTAGATGGGTAAGTCAATTGAACTATAAATTCTGATCCATGGGGGCCCATACTCCCTAGGGATCAAAGCTTGGCATCCACCTATGGAACATCACAACATATTTCACTTTAAGGTTGAACCATGATTTACCACATTTTAAACCAAGAGGGATCAATCATCTTTGGGACCAAATCTTGGTGTCCATATATGTCAAACCATGATACAAATCAACATACCTAATTAAATAGTAGGAATATGTATCACAATAATACACAATCAGTAATGCTTCATAAATGGCATGGCATAATGCATGACATTTGAAATCTTGTAGGTTCCTATATGATGGATGAGATGGAAGACCATCATCTCATCGGGTTGAAACATAATAGAACCCAAAAAAATATAAATAATGAAAATATAAATCAAGAACATCACCCAATGGTAGAATCAAATCAACTGTAATTTTCAGAATACAAAAAAAATAGAAATTCAATATAAGGAAAATTGGATTTTTCCTATACGTAGGTTACCTATGCTCAGATAAAACCCATTACCAATTTCCAATTCCTTAATATACCTTTTTATTTTTAGTAAATAGTAAGAAAAACTATGAAAGAAACCCTCTGATACCACTTTGTAATGGTTCATACCTTGATTCTATTAAACGGTGCCCCAAGCCCGGTGGGTCACATGTCCTCAACCGCATATCCCGAAACACCAGAGGATGGGAACTAACAGTGAGGGATTAGGTGTGTCACTTGGGAGACTATAGCCTTATCACCAGAGTGTATCGAAATTGAATAAAAATATCTAACAAGTGGAGGAAGTAGTAAACCATACAATATAACAAACAATGGAAGTCTGATAGTATAAATAATTCCAAAAGTCATATCATATACATGATGATGATTCATGTAATATATTTATAATAAAACCCACATAAAAGGTATAAAAAAGTCATATACAATAAAATTACCAAAAGTAAAAAAGGCCAACAAATACCAATGGAATTGCAAGCATCATATGTGATACATTGTCTCATACTCCTAAGCAGAAAATGAAGTATCTGTATGAGAGATATTTCCATTATCATTACATTCAATCATATAATCTATTTGGGTCAAAAAAGGTTACCCAAATAGGGAGAAAGATATAATCCCAGTAGGAAACTACCCAAGGTCTATTCTAATCAGTTAGTGAATATATACAGTAGGTAGTGTGCAGTAATAAAATAAGTAAGCAAGGAGGTACTAAAAAGTGAATATCATACATGCACTAGTTTTCATTTACATTAATTTCATTGACTTCATATTAATTTAACAATTAAATTACATTGAATTCATAATTATTGAGGTCCATATCTATCCTAGCTTCCCCCTATAAATGGAAGACCAACATATTCTTCTTAAGGACATCTAACCAAATCAAGTTGAGACTCACTCCAAGCTTGTGTTTTGGCATGGAGACGCATCATAAGTCATTTAATTTCATTTAATTCACTTAGAACCTGATTCCATGCAATAAATTACAATGTTTTAATTCATGTATCACTCTTGGTACAATATCATCCAACACCCTACAAGCCCTTCCCTGGAAAACCTCAAAGGAACCCGATTTCTCTATATGTGATGTATATTGTCACAACCAATCAGGTATATCCTCAGTGGTCCACTATGGG
This sequence comes from Viscum album, assembly GCA_963277665.1. Taxonomy (NCBI): domain Eukaryota; kingdom Viridiplantae; phylum Streptophyta; class Magnoliopsida; order Santalales; family Viscaceae; genus Viscum; species Viscum album. Next base: position 1,246,326,284 of record OY728153.1, read on the forward strand.
AGCCTGAGTATCACCCATATAATTTTAATTCAATTCCCTTTGAGTCCATAAATGTAATTATAATATGAATCCATGTATCACTTGACATATAAGTAAAGAAACAATGACTCCATCCATGGAATATCTCATTTGGATCCATGTATCACTCATGAAAATATCAAGTTCAATCCATTGAGTCCATCTGTGGAATACTAATGTGAATTCACATATCACCAAAGGCCTATAAGTTAATATGCACAATATTCCATGCATGTAATTCCAATAAAAATCCATGTATCACCCTTAACTATTAATCATTTAATCAATTCCATTATATTTGAACAATTCATTAAACATGCAAAAGTTAAAACCAAAGGCATTCAATATAACTCACCTAAATTGGGTGACTCAAGTGAGGACCAACCTCATGGTCTTGTCCATTCATTTACTATCATGGGAATAACATAATTAGGAGTTTCCCATGATTAATAAATTCATCACATATCATAGCCTCTGCCTAATTTAGAAAGGCTATAAATTCATGGTCTATTCAAATAATCACATGGCCATTTTTAATATAACAATCCTAAAAAGCCTATCAAAATTTACGTGGATTAGCTATAAAATATGTTACATTGGAAAATCAATTATTAGAGAAATTAAAGTAAATTGATTCATCTAAAGTCATATCCTATACTTTACTCACTTGGGAAAGGAAACACAAATCATCCATGCTTTAAAATAGAAATTGAATACATGGGTCATGGGGAACGTCATCCATTACATACACTTAATTAATTTCATTTATAATTAAATTATTCAACCAATTAATCAATTTTATTTATACTCCAATTCAAAAAATACATCCCATGATCAAGGGGTAAAAGGCATGCCTCATAGGAATGCAAGGGCAAAATCCATGAAGGGCCATTTCAAGACAACTCCCCATGGGGTGGTTCTTATTCAAGGAATAAAACCTATAAAAAGCATGATTAACCCCATAAAACTGAATAGGTTATAAATATCAATTATAGGATTTAAATTCATTCTATGAGATGCCCAAAAATTGGGTAAGAATAACATCGACATATATAAATGGATCTAATCCAAGGGAAAGGCATGATACCAAATACCTTAGGTCTATTCTTGATAGATCATCTAGTATCAGGAATTGATTTGGTCCAAATTTGGAGAAATATAAAAAATACATTAAGAAAAAATTAGGGAATATGAGCCTAAATCCAAATAGCACAACTGATAGCCAGAAGAATGATATAAAATTAAAATGGAATAAATGATTTACCACTAATTATCTATGGATATGAATCCTGATTGAATCCAAGTCCCAATGGGGAATATATATAAAATCCATCTTTATCCAAGGTTGAGAGATTTCCTAGGTTCCCCTTACTGTCTGGGTGAATAATGAACTCAAGTTAGGTTTTCAATGGATTTTATTTGAAAGTAAAAATTATTAAATTTCCATCACTATATGAACCATAAGGTTTGAAAGACCATTAACATATCATGAAAAAATTCCTATCGGCCAAGGGAGAATCACACATTTCACCCACATGGTTTAAAAATCATGTGAAAATAATGAAAAGATCTGCTGTCAAAATCTTCTGAAATTGAAAACATGGACTCATTTTTTTCATGAACCATGCTAACTCACCTTTTCACCGAAAACATGGGTTCCAGGATCCTGAACTACCTTAAAAACCCCCAAAACATCTATGACCTCAAAAAATATTCATATTAATCCACATTTTACCAATTAAACAAATAATTAACCGAAAAAAAGGAATCTATACCTCAAATAAGAACTAGGTTATTTTAAACATACCCCTTAAAGAAAATCATTCCTAAATTTACATCCCATTGGAAGTGAAGCATGATCAGTGAATAACTCTATCCAATAGGACCGCACATTAACCTCCCCCTCCTAGGTCTCATCCTATACTCGGTCATGCTCCCATATCACCAATACTAGAAGAACAAACCGACCTTGAAGAGACGTAGTTATATGATCCACAACATGTATAGTATGCTCCTCGAAGGACACATCTACATATAATTGAACCTCGTCAAGCTAAAAGGTATGAGATGGGTCTGAATAGTAGTTTTGTAGCTATGAAACATGGAATATGTTGTGCATGGCTAAGTAACTATGAGGTAACTTCAACTGATAGTCTATAAGACCGACACATTATAGAATCTCGAATTTCCCAACATACCTCTATGAATTCTTACCCTGTCTTCTGATCCACTTATGTTCCAACCTCAGTGAAACATATAAGAAAACCCAACCCCCAAAAGTGAAATCTAGATGTCATATGAAGTGATAAATATATGATTTTTGACAAGAATGTGCAGTATCCATCTACTTTTAAATCAACTGCACATGTTCCATGGTCTATGGAATAAGACGAGGTCCCAACATAGCAGCCTCTCCTATCTCCAACCAACACAAGGGTGATTGACATTTCCTACCATAAAAATCATCATATGGATCCATATGAAAAGTATCTTAAAAGATATTATTTTAGGTGAATTCAACCATGGGTATATGCCTCTCCCAATAACACCTAAAATCTTGGACACATACTCACAACATGTCCTCAAGAACCTAAATCATGCCCTAGAACTAGAAATCTATCTAGAGGTGGTAAGCTATGATCAAAATGTCCTATGTTCCCAACACCCTCAATATCCCTTTCCATAATTGAGAAGTAAACCAAGAATCCCTATATTAAATGATAGAATGTAGGAACCCATGAAGTCGTACTATTTCAAAAATATACTACCCGCAAAACTCATCAACATAAAAGGTATCCTTGATGGTTTGGAAGAGGTAAAACTTTATTATTCTGTCAAATAACCCCTATGACATAATTACCTTAAGGATACCTTGGTAAATCGATCATGAAATCCATCATGACATATTTCCACTTCCACTTGTGAATGGGTAGCTGCTGTAAAAGTCTAACTAACTGCTAGTGATCCACCTTCAATAGCTAATATGTGGAAACCCTCATGAATAAACCTACTATATATATTTTCATACCAAACCACCAATACTAATGATGCAAATTTAAACACATCTAAGTGACACCCAGCTGTAATTCCCATGATAAAGCATGAAAATACAACATCATCTCCTCACGGTTATCTGCTGAAACCCATACGCAAGACAAAAAATGAATAACATCATCCTCAACTATGGTACTTATAGGAGGATTGTCCTCACTTTCCACACTCTCCTGTAGAACTAGTCCTATAGAATCTTATAGCTGACTCATTATTACTCTATCATGCAGTGTAGAGGTAACAACTAAAGATGAAAGGAAAGTATGCTCTAGACTGACTTAAACCTCCAACTACAACTCATAGAACAAATCTATCAGCTACCAGTCACTACTGGCCTACTAAACTACCTATATCTGAGTCCTTATGCTCAGTGCACCGACCAATACATTTCCATCAATAGGTGTGTCGACATGCTCTAATTCATAATTCTAAAGACATTCAACCCAAATTTTCTACCTCAGATTTGGTTCACAATGTTTAAATATATACATTAGGATTTTGTGGTTTGTGTACCCCACAAAATTGTATCCCAGTAATTAAAATATCTAGCAGTGCAAAGCGTGAACAAATACTGCAAACTCAAGATCGTGCATCGAGTAATTCCTTTCATGAGGCCTCAAATGCCATGCCCCATACATAATGACTCGATCCCCTTGCATAATAACTAATCCCATCCAGATACCTGATGCATCATGGTTCATTGTGCAACTCCTTCCCTTCTCAATAAAAACTATTATCCATGCTAAATTAAATCTCCCTTATAGCTCTTGAAAGGCCATCTCATAGGAGTCTGACCGTACATACTTCAGACCCTTCTTAGTCAAGATCATTAATGGCACTGCTAAGTGTGATAAGTCTTGTATAAAATGCCTATAGAAACCAAAAATCCATAAGAAATAATACAAATAAATAAATTTTTGTGATTATACAATGAAACTATAACTATCACCTTCTCTTGTTCAACTGATACTCCTATCTCTGAGATGATGGGACCTAAGAAGTGAATTTTATCTATCTATATTTTTTTTCATTTTGAGTATAGAAAAAAACTGATACCCCCTAAGTGTATTCAAAATGATCTCAAGATGGGTGACATGGTCATGTAGATTATGAGAATACACCTAGATATCATCCCTTAAAACTCCAAAAAATGAATCGAGTTAAGGATGGAACAATTGGTTCATCAGTTCCATGATGACTGCTGGCACGTTCTTGAGACCAAAAAACATAGCTAAATACTCATACAAGCCATACCTACTCTAAAAGGCTATGTGAGGCACATCCGATGGTATAAAATTCACCTGATAATAATGAGATTTCAAAGAAATCATTTAGAAAACTTGATCTTCTTAGAGCTAGTTGACGATATCATCTATCTATGGTAGCAGATATCAATTCTTAACTGTCAATTTGTACAAATTCTAGTAATCCACCCATAGCTTGAGGGCATCATCCTCCTTTTTCAAAAAAAGGACCATTAAACCCCACATATATGTAATGGTTCGGATGAATCCCCTTTAATATGAATCCTCTAGTTGGATCTTCATCTCTTGAAACTCCATCATAGACATCATGTAAGGAGGAATCAATACAAGTGCAACTCATAGCACTAACTTGATAGAGAACAATACCTGTCTCTTTGGAGGTAATCCTGAGAAGTTTCATAGTAAGACATACCTAAAATGATCAAACATTAGTGGGAAATAAGTATGATGTGTTCCCTGATCATCCAATTATAAACTCATAATATAGGCTGTCATTCCACCCATACTATGATTATCGGGTCCATCTCAGCTTTCATGGACATCCCATTCACCTTTTTCAATGTAATCTCCACCTTATAGTGATGTAAATCTCACACATAGAAGGTAGTTTTCAAAGAAATCATGAAAGGGAACCAACTGATCCATCTTGAGAATGATATCAAATATAGTCATATTGAGGAAGAAGAGGTCCCATACGAAGTGACACCAGCCAATATTGAGGGGGCACCCCCTGTAATATCGTCCAACCTTCTTTACAATTCCACAAATGAGTGTCAACACTCCTGATATCATCTAAGGTAGAGGATAATAGAATAGTACCTCTGACAATATAAGGTCCAAGATCCTATTCTTGATGGGTCTATTTCACTACATACTCTTAGCTTGTACCAAGGCTCTTAGAAACATCCTGAATACCATAAGATAATCCACTCTATTATCCCTATAAAAATTGGGTCTAACTATGATGACCAAAACCACAACCTCGGCCTGGACAAACATTTGTACAATATATACCAGCCCGGTGAGAAGTTTTTGACCATGCTCTTAAGCAGGAGTCGGTGCAAACCCTCTATCAATGGATAAAGGTAGAAATGTTCTGAATAATAACTTTAGATATCACATCTTGAGGCAATATCGACACTCAACCAAGTCCCTCATAAATTGTGGCTTCGTATTTACCTGTCTTCCACATGGGCATCACCTCACATAGCTACCTGAAGAGATGTTATGGAAACTAAAATCACTTCATGGAAGCTCTAGAAGTCACTTTCTACTACTAGCTGATGTAGCACCAAATCAAGATGCCAAACCACCCTAGCTCACACCCCCATCCTTTCTCAAGTCACACTCTATGATCAGTTTTAGATTCACTATTCTTGAAATAATAGTTAGCTGAAATAAATTCACCAGTGACCAAATGTCGTTCTTATGATAATACATGAATTTATTAGCTATATATATCTCATCACCTAGTAGAATAGTTGTGCAGAACTGGAGATCTGTAAAATAGTCTGAGTATTCAATCATTGAAAACACACCGTACTCCAGATGTAATAACTCTCATGCTCTATCAGCCATCAAATTCTCGGAATAGAAATAATCATAGAAGGCTATATGGATATCTCTCTGGGACATCTCTTGATGATGATAAGACTAGGTGAAAAAATTATACCTTCTCTTGGAAGAATCATGTATCATGTACATAGCGAGATTTACCCTCCTCTTCAGAGGTGTCTCTAAGTGATTAAAGATAGAAAAAATGGCCTCTATCCATGACTCTATAGCCTTTGGTCCTCCATCCCCTGAAAACATGGGTAGATGTTGTTTCTGAAATCCACACGTAAAATCATCCATAGTTGGGGAGGGTCCTAGTGATCCCTTAACCATCTGCATGAAATTCGAGAACACATCACAGAACTATTCTCCAACACCTATGTTTAGTAAAAATCCTAGTTCCGTATCGGGCACGACTGTCAGATCCACTAGTATACCAAGGAATACAACCTCTGAGTTATGATCATCTTCACAATATTTTCATACCATTAGAGGTAATCATTGTGGAATGGATCTATAATGCCAAAAACATGCCTCAATGCATGATCATTAACATCGTTTGTAGCTGAAAAGTGAAGATATCAAACCATGATAAAAAAAAGTCCTCTATAATAATTCACCCAACTTACTTCCCCATGGTGCAAGTATATATGTTAACAGATCATAAACTAGTGAGAGACTCAACTGAAGGCCCATAACTAAGGTCAGGTCCGGTCAAGTTCTCTACTATAATCCATTCAGTTTCAACTTGATTTTACATATTAATTTCATTGGAAACTAAGTTCACATTCTCATTCATTGAATTGGTACTCATTTCATGTTTATCACAATATGTTTAGGAGGGTAAATGAATGGTATGCAAAATTACGATCCAGGGGGGCCCATACTTCCTAGGGATCAAATCTTGTCGTCCACCTATAGCACATCATAACATAAGGCTGAACCGTGATATGCCAAATTCCAATCCAATAGGTCCCATAAACCATAGGGAAAAACTCTTGGAATCTATTAATTTCACAAAATAGTAAACCTCAACATACCTAACACACAAATAAGCATATCTATCACAACACTTCTCACAACAATATGCAACCAGTAATGCATCATAAATGGAATGGCCTAATGCATGGCCTGAAAGATCTAGAATGTGCCTATATGATGCATGAGATGGAATACCCTCATCTCATCAGGTTTCTTGATAATAAAAACCAAAACCATATCAACAATAATAGAATAAATTTTGTACATCACCCAACGGTGGAATCAAATCAACTTTAACTATTATAATCTAGAAGATATAAATTCAATATGTGGTAATTTAGATTTTTACTGTATGCAGGTTAGATATGAATGGTAATAGATAATTACCAAATTCTCATTCCTTACTATCCCTTTATATTATATCCAAATAGTAATACATACCAGGAAGGAAACCCCCTGATATTACATTGTACCATCCCATAGTAGAATGTCACTAAACGGTGCCCCATGCCCGATAGGTGACATGGCCTCAAGAACATATCCCCAAAATCCAAAGGCTACTAAATACCTATGAGGGTCTATGTGTTCCAACATGGAAACTATGAAGTCATCAATAGAGTGTAGTATAACAGAATAACAATACTTAACAAGTGGTGGAAGTTGTAAACCATATAATAGAACAACCAATGGAAGACTAATAATATCAATAAATACATAATTCATATCATATACATGATTATGATTCATGTCACATATTTATAATAAAACTTCCAAAATAGCTACATGACAGTCATATAAAATATATGTCACAAATGTTAAAAAAATACCAAAATAATCCTAGTAGCATCTCAAGACACAGCTTGGTCCCATGCTCTTCTGACCCTAAGAAGAAAATCAAGTACCTGTAGGAGGTTTCAATCCCTTATCATTAATTTCAATCATATAATCTATTTGGATCCAAAAAGGTGACCCAAATATAGTTTGAGATATTATCCCAGTAGGAAAACACCCATGGTATATTCCATTCTATCAGTGAATATAAATAGGAGGCATCGTGCAATAAGAAAATCAGTAAGAAAAGAAGTACTCAAAATTTAACATCCCTCATGCATGGGTTTTCATTTACATTTATTTCATTGATTTCGTATTCATTTGACAACTCAATTACCTTGAATTCATAAGTCTCAAGATCCAGCACAAGCCAAACATCGACCGTGTAACTAGAACCACAAAAAAATCCTCATAAATCCCTCCAAACAAAACAAGTTGAGACTAACTCAAAACTTGTGATTTGGATTAGAGATGCGTCATAAGTCATTTCTTTTCCTTTAATTCACTTAGAACTTGAGTCCAACCATGAAATTTCTAAGTTGGAATTCAAGTATCACTCTAGGTATAATATCAACCAACACCCTACAAACCCACACCTAGAAGATGTTAAAGGAACCCAGTATCGCTCTAGGTGAGGTATAATGTCACAACTAATTGAGTCTTTCCTCGGCAGTCCACTAAGGGAGCCTGAGTATCACCAATGGAATAAGTAGTCAGTTCTCTTTAAGTCCATCCATGTCATTATAATATGAATCCATATATCACTCAACATATAAGTCAATCCTCAATGAGTCAGTCCATGGAATCTATCATTTGGATCTATGTATCACTCATGAAAATATCAAATTCAAACCATTGGATCTATACATAGAATTCTAATATGAATCCACATATCACCCAAGGCATATAAGTCATTTTAAAAAAGAGTCCATCCATGTATTTCAAATCCGAATCTATCTATCACCCTTTTCTATTAATCATTTAATCAATTATATTTCATTTAAACAATTCAATAAATATTCCATGGTCAAAACCAAAGGCTTTTAATATAACTCACCTAAAAAGGGTTACTCAATCAGGGAATAACCTCAAGTAATTGGCTTCTAATTTACATACATGGTCATACCATAGTAATGATCTTATCATTCTTACTCAATTCATCACATATCATGGTCTCAAAATTATCCATATGGGCTATCAATTCAAGGGACATTCAAATACCTAGAAGGAAATTTTAATATAATAATATTAAAAAGACTATAAAGGTATTACATGGGTTATTTATCAAATAAATAACATGGTAAAATAAAATATCAGAGAAATTTAATACAATTTCATCAACTCATGGAATAACCTCTACTTCACTCACATGGGAAAGGCAACACAAGGAATGCATACTTTAAAAAATCAATTGAATACATGGGTCAAGGGGAAAGTCATCCATCCCATAAATTTACAATTTAATTCATAAATCAATTAATCAATTTGATTTAAACAAAAATTCACAATAGGAATTCCATGATAAAGAGGTAAAATACTTTCCTCATCGGCATCTTCATGCTCGCGTGTCATTGGGCACGCGTGATAAACTAAACTTTATAACCAACATACTACTTAGGACAGTGGCGAGACAGGGTCGAACCACATGGAGGCCTCAAGTTGTGTTTGGCGTTCTAAAAAGAAACTAAACAAAAAAACACATGAAAAAACAAACTAAAACACTTGGTGGTGTTGAAGTAGAGTGAATGAGATTTTAGTGTGTGGAGAAGTGAGGGTGAGATGGTGAATACAAGTGAGTAGACAAAGAAACAAGAGAAATTGTGGTGCAAACAACCAGTAGATGAGTAAGTGGGAAGGTCCACTAGCCAATTCGATATTTCTCAGCCTCATTCATGCAATGGAGGTTTGAAAATATGGATCTAACTAGATGTAACTGACTATATTTTTTGTATGGTTAGTTTGTGATGAAATAGCTCTTACAGTCCTTCGACTGTAAAAGTCATTCCATCCAATGGTGAATATAATTCAAAAGTCACCGAGCTCAACTTGTCATTTGAGTTAAGTGTGTCTCTCTCATTCGAGTATAATTCACTTGTTAGTGAATTACTCAAATTGAAACAGTTTTTATTATGGTGTGAACAAGATCAGTTTTCACTTGATCCTGTTGTTTTGAAAATAAGCTCGTATGTAAACAATAAGAGAGACAATCCAAAAAAATGTTGTAGTGCATGAATCAGACAAGGCAAACCAAATCAACCAGCTTATTCCCCCAGAATGAATTTATCTGGACATAATGGTTTGTTTTAATTTAATAATAGAATAATAATCAATGTAGTTCATATTGAAATAAGTGCAGAAAAATAGAGCACATGCAAAACTATGATGTTCAAACTCCCTAGTAATGCTCTCAGAAATTCCAACTCCTGCTGCTTCATGGTAGATGCAATTCAAGAATCCGATCGAATACCCGACCTTGGAATTGAGGTAGGAAATGATCTGATCTGTAACTCTCGGTGCTCCAATCTACTCATGATGTAAGATGTTGTATGTACTCTTGCTTTACTCAGGAAGTTTCAATGTGTCCCGCCTGATCTCCTCGTGCTCTTCCGAACTATGCTCCCCTGACTGTCTTTTCTCCGTTGGATTCCTCCATGTCTATCCCGCCTCTCGTGCATTCATCCCACAATCGAAGTCTCTGGAATCTCCCCTGAGGAGTTCCCTGGCCTCCATGTGGATATTTTACAGTAGTGCTTCCTCCCGTGCTGGTTACCAGGGCAATTGCTCTTAACAAAATCAAAATAATGCGCACGTGGCAAGCTAATTTTTTCCCGGGAAACAGCCGATCCACGTGGTGTGCTTCTATGTGCATGTTACCATCTTTTGAGTGAACTTTATGTAAGGGAATCCCGCCCCCATTAAAAATGGGTTGTAGCGGTGAGACAGTCACCGATTCGAATGGGTGGAAATGGCGAGACAATCACCTTTAAGGCTGGGTGGAAGCAGTGAGACAATCACCGTTTAAGAACAGGACCATGGGACCGCAACACCTACAAACAAACATAACAAAGAAAATTAAATAAATAAAATAATTTAATGAAAAAAAAACATAAATCAATTAGTAAAAAAAATTAAATAGAATGGAATTAAAAAATAAAAACAAAAAGTTAAATAATAAAATAAATTACGTTTTCAAATGAATGAGTTTATTTGGGTTAAAAATTATAAACAAATTTGTTTAAAGAACAAATTAAATAATTTACAGTAACTTGTTTAAATTATTTAACCAATTAATTAATGAATTAATTAAATTAATAAAAATATTAATTAAATAAGATTAAATTTTTAGAACTAATTAACTTATTAGAAGACTAACAACTAAAATGAGTTATTTATTTACAATTTAAAGAATAAAAAATTAAATTACTAAATTACTAAACTAACTAGAATGAAAAATTATAAAAATAAAACAGTAAAAAATGAAAATCAAATTCAAAAGAATTAAATAAATTAAAGAATTATTTAAAAAGATAATAATGATTATTAAAAACAATATATTTAAACTAAAATTTATTGTTTTACACATCAAGTACGACAACACAACAGTTATCAAATATTTAATAAAAAACAACATTTTAAAATAAAAAAGTCATTAAAAAATACAAAAAGGGTGTGGCAAAGAGTGTTAAAACACTGCCACATCAAACTCCCCACACATAAAACTTTGTTTGTCCTCAAACAATTACATGCCTTTAACTTTAAAATAGAAATATGATTTGTGAGTTTTAGATAAAAAAGGTGCATGCTTAAACATTAATATCTAGATGATCAAGACCAAACAATGAGTCAGGGTTTTTTTTCAAAAGTTGCTCAACAATGATGTCCTGTCTAGCTTCAAATACTCACTGGAAGTCAAGAGCATCAAAAATCCATACACTGTCAAGTATGTCATGCCCCCTATATGTAATCATTAACTACCCTACTTCAACTACCAATTCATGTACCTATTCAACGAGTGTTTACAAGTTAGATGAAATGGAACTCAAAACATAACCAAGTGCGTCTTCCAATCTCACCTTCCCCTAGGTTTCAAAAATCAATGTGAATTAATTTGATCACTTTATTGATTCAACCCAAATGAAAATAAACCAGGTCAATTGCTCCCTTCTTTATCTAGGTTCAAAATTCCCCTCACCTTAATGAGTTAATTTTTTGATATGGACACTTTATTTCTATTTTTCCAAGCTATATTCCATGTGCAAAGCACTGTGCATAGCAGTTATTAAGATTGAAATTGGCTTTATTTATTATCAGAAACAAAACCAATGCATCGTGTCTCAGATACTCACCGTGGGATCCCATTTTCCCATTTTACTCCAGTTACAAAGGTCTTAATTAATAATCATTCGAAATAACTTCCTAAAGTGATTGAATATTATTTTATAAAAATTTGAGTCCCATGGGTTCCTGTGAGGACATCATGTTACCCTAATCCATGATCCATACTCCACAAAACCTATCCTATCATACTCTTATCCTCAGTTCATAAAAAGATAGATCCCTAGAGAAAGCGAAGAATTGCACTCAGCAACCATTCATACTTAACAATTTCTGACTAAGTGCCACTCTCAACATCCAAAAAAAAGTATCCACTAAACAAGAAAAAAATGAAGTACCATTGAACCACTGATGACAATCATGTGATAAAATAATTTGAATTTTTTTTAAAATGAATTTTGAACCATTTTTTAGAAAAATGAATAAAATTGACAATTTTTTTAAACAACCACAAACTTGGGTTCAAGAAGGGGGAATTACACATGACAATATAATGACCCCTCTCACCCACACATAAAACCAAACATTGTCCGCAATGTTGACCCTCAAGGTGAGAGACAGTTTAAGTTCATAACAGATGGACATTATAGCTAAAAAACAATATGGAGAGGTATCCATGAAGTCCAAAAATTTTCTTTGACACACAAAAAGTAAATGAAAATAAAAACCCAAGCAAAAGAAAAGAAGAAGAACCCAACAACACAAACCATAACCAAAAACCAAGTGTATTTCTATTCCTAAACTATTCATGCTTTGAATGTTTAAAGATAAAACAAAGGATTCAATCATTTTACTTCAAATAGTAGCATGTTTAGCAATGATGTGTAACAGCAGCATAATGAAATTGAAAGTAGTGGGTGCAAGAATGTTTCGCAAATCAGCACAAAATACATTTTCAACTAAGTAGATATTAGAAGCTAACAACCATGCTTAAAACAAAGTCATTTTCCACAGATTAGGGGGAAGTACTCCACAATTATTTGTCAGTGAGGAGTAAGCAAGTAATTAAAAGTGAAAAAGGTAGAACAACACTTCCTTGCATTATTGGACCTTTAGTAGTGGATTTTATCAACAGTTCTGCTTCATCATCCCTGGGTTGTTATACCTCTTCAGAACATGCAGTTTCGAATAAGTAAAATAATATTTCAGAGTTTAAAGTTCAAGATAAGTAACCCAAGAGATTGAGTAGAGAGAAATGTTATCCATATGATGCAGTTAAGAAACAACTCTCTCAAAAAAAACAATAGATCAGGAATCACTGTCAAGTAGTTAAGCAATTAAACCGGATAAAAAGCAGTAGGGATGAACTTTATTAACAGAAAAGAATAAAATGGAAACAACTAAGCAACCATGGGTTAGTTCCCATGTAACACTGAGTTTATAGTCCTCAATTAGACTTGAATCATCTCATTCTTGCAATAGAGATATGGCAGCCACACCCTTGGGCTGCCCTTCAATGAAGTGATTTATTCTTTGACCATTGACTAAGAAAGGTCAATTTTCTTCTCCAACAAGCTCCAAATCTCCATTAACCAACACTCTAACAATGGTAAAGGGTCCTGACCACTTGGAATTCAACTTTTCTAGAAACAACTCCAATATAGAATTGAAAAGCAGGACCCTTTCACCAACCTTGAAATTCCTATTTTGAATGATTGAGTCATGAAAAGCCTTTGTTATTTATTTTTAAATTTCACCATTCTCATTGGAATCTCTTTGAATCTCATCTAGCTCAGTCATCTCCAGAAGTTTCTTCTCTCCAATAGATTTAAAATCAAAATTAAGTGCCTTCACTACCCAATAAGATCTCTGCTGTAACTCCACAGGTAGATGACATTCATTCCCAAAGAGTGGCCTTTATGGTGACATCCCTATAGGAGTATTATAAGCAGTTCTATAGGCCCAAAGGGCCTCATCCAATTTCCTTGACTAGACTTTCCTAGAGCTAGACATTGTTTTCTCTAAAATCTATTTGAGCTCTCTGTTTAAAACTTATTCCTTCCCATTGGACTGTGGGTGGTAAGTAGTGACTGTACCATTTGAGCACCCACACTTCTCCTTGAAACCTTTGAACTTATAATTCTTAAGTGAGTCACATTATTAGTGAAAAATTCTCCAGGCACACCAAATCTGGAAAATATGTTTTTCTTAATGAATTTCATAACACTAGCAGCAGAATTTTTGGGAAGAGCTACTGCCTCATCCCACTTGGGAACATAGTCCACAGCAACCAAAATGTACTCATTCCCATAAGAGGATGGAAATGGTCCCATGAAGTCCAAGCCCCACACATCAAAGATTTCGACCTCCAGAATACCTTTTTGGGGTAGTTCCTGCCTTCTTCCAACATTTCCCAACATTTGACATTTTGCACAGCCAATAACCAGACTCCAAGCATCTTTAAACAGAGTTGGCCAGTAGAAACCAGCCTGTAGGACCTTCTGAGCAGTCCTTTCACCTCCATGGTGGCCACCCCAAGGTGATGAATGGAAGCTCTCATGTATGAGTAAAATCTCATCCTCAACCACACATCTTCTAAGAATCCCATCAGCAAACCCCCTAAAGCGAAGAGGGTCATCCCAAAAATAAAATATTCGTTCAGATATAAACCTCTTCCTATAGTTGTGTGAGAGATCCTTGGGCATAACTCCAGCTGCCAGAAAGTTGGCCTAGTCTGCGAACAAAGCAGACTGCTGCACAGAAGCAGCCAACAATTGTTCCTTAGGGAAAGAAGTGTTGATATCTTTTGGTACCTTACTTTGGGAATTTGGAAATTGGGACAAGTGATATGCAACTAAATTCTCAGCCCCTTTCTTATCCTTAATCACTAAATCAAACTCCTGTAACTGCAAGGTCCACCTCATGAGTCTGGGATTTGAGTCCTTTTTAGCCAGATTATACTTAAGGGATGAATGATTTGTGAAAATTATGATCCATTATCCTATCAAATACTTCCTGAAATTTTCCAATGAAAACATCACAGCAGCCAACTCCTTTTAAGTGGTAGAATAATTCTTTTAGGAATCATCTAGAAGCTTTATTCCAAAGTAAATAACATGAAGTTTCCTATCCTTCCTCTTCCCTAACATATCTCCCACTACAAAGTCACTAGCATGACACATAACCACAAATGGAAGTTCCCAGTTAGGAGCAGTGATTACAGGTGATGTAGTAAAATTCTCCTTGAGCAGATTAAATTCCTCTAGACATGTCTCATCGAAGACAAAGGGTGTTTCCTTAATTAACAGGGAGCACATGGGTCTAGTTCTCTTAGAAAAGTCCTTAATCAACCTCTTTTATAACCCAACATGACCCAAAAAACTTATAATTCCTTTGTCATTTTTAGGTGGGGGAAACTTTTGTATGACCTCAATTTTAGCATTAACGACCTCCAAACCCTTCTTAGAAACTTCGTGTCCCAAAAGTATGCCTTCAGTGGCCATGAATTGGCACTCTACCCAGTTTAAGACTAAATTGGTCTCTTGGAATCTTTCTAACACCAGTTCGTGGTTTTCCAGACAGTTCTCAAAGTTTTCTCCCACAACAGAAAAATCATCAATGAACACTTAAATAATCCTCTCAATCATGTCAGAAAAAATTTCCATCATGCACCTCTGAAAAGTGGAAGGAGTACCACACAAGCAAAAGGGAATCATATACTAGGCATATGTCCCAAACAGATAGGTGAAGGTGGTTTTATATTGGTCCTCAGGTGAAATGGAAATATGGTTGTAACCAGAATAACCATCAAGAAATCATAAAAATTCATTACCTTCCAATCTCTCTAACATTTGATCTAAAAATGGAATGGGGAAGTTATCCTTTATTGTGGTAGAATTCAATTTTTTGTAGTCTATACAGACACTTGCTCTTGTTTGTATTTTCTCATTCTTTTCATTAGTGACCACTGTCACTCCACTCTTATTGGGTACCACCTAGATAGGACTAACCCATGGGCTATCAGAAATTGGAAAAACTATTCCAGCATCAAGCAACCTAATAACTTCTTCTCTCATAAATTCCTTCATGTTGGGGTTGAGTCCTCTTTGGGGTTCTACTAAGGGTTTACACTCTGGTTCTATTGGGCTTTTATGCATATAGAAGGCTGGAATTATCCCTTTGATATCAGATATTGACCAGCCTATGATAGACTTGTACTTTTTCGAAACAGTAAGTAGATTTTTCAGTTGACTCACCTACAGGTTGGATGAAATGATCACAGGAAGGGTGGAATTGTCTTCTAAAAAATAATATTTGAGATGGGAAGGGAGGGGCTTGAGTTCAAGGGTGGGTGGTGACTGGCTTGAAGGAAGACACTTAGGCCTAGGTGGCCCAAGGCCTTCATGCTGCCTCTTGAAGAAGGTAGTAGACAAGTATTTTTCCTTAGTGAAAGAGGTTCTAAAATATATCTCCTCAAATTTAGACTCCTCTCTCAGGGTAAGAATGTGCTCTAAAACAAACTCATCTATGTTCTCCAGGAATTATCCCTCGAATTCATCAACAAATTCTCTCTCCTTACTTGAGCTGATCCCCATGCAAGAGACAGTAGGGATTTCAAGTTCATTATTGATTTTAGCTATCATTCTTAGAAACTCTTCTTCCTCCTTATCAACACAACTATTATAAACTAGCATCACATCTTTTGGGAAACATGGGTGGGTGGGTTCTTGGATGTTATTAAACACGTTGAATTGTTCTTTGTGTTCACCCAAATTGAAAAACAGTCTCCCCGTAGACACATCTATCAAAGCTACCCATATGGCCAAGAAGGGCCTACCAAGAATGATAGGAACCTATTGGTCACACTCCATATCAAGGATAAGAAAGTCAGAAGGAAAAAAGAGTTTTCCTACTCCCACTAACAGATCATTGACCCTACACACTGGATGAGTAATAGACCTATCATAAAGTTGTAACACAACAATGGTGGGTTGTGGAACTCCTAATCTCAGGTTCTGAAAACGTGATAGTGGAATAAGATTAATACTAGCACACAGATCACACAAACAATTGAACGTACCACCTCTATCTCTAAATGTGAAAGGTATGAAAAAGCTTCCGGGGTCCTGAAGCTTAGAAGATATCCTATTCTGCAAGACTGCACTACACTCCTCTGTTAAACTATTTGTGGAAAATTCTTCTAATTTATTTTTTTTGAACATATTTTCTTGAGTTATTTCAGATATGATGTGCTTTGAATCAATTCTTCCAAGAAATGGATAACAATGTTCATCTTTTTAACCAATTTTAAAAATTTCAACAGTTCAGAATCATGAATTGGTTTCATAATTCTTTGTGGGAAGGGGATTCTAGGTGAAAAAGTCCTCACAATTTGGGAAATATCTACATATTATTCTTCAGAAAATTTATTCCCTTTACTCTCTCGGTTTTTCAAGACATTTTCTTTGGGTTTTTGAGTAAGAAAATCAGGGACTGGAGGGAGTCTAGTCGTGCTGTCCGTTTTTCCAGATTCAGGTTCTTTGAGATTTGAGTTTCTAGTTTCATCCAGTTTCACATTTTCAGTATTTTGTGATTATTTCCTAGGATCTTGGTAAGTTTTTAGACCACTTCTGGTGGTCACATCCATGGAATTATCATTAGGATTGGCTTCAGTGGTGCCAGACAACCTACTCATTTCTCTATTACTAGCCCCCCTAGCCAACTGCACCATTTGAAAATCCAAGTTCATCATTCTAGTATCCATTTAACTTTATCAAAATAAAATTTGGTCTTTTTTTATAAAACCTCCCTATTAATTAATATAACATGTATCTCACATCATCTTTTGAGTTGGATGACTTAGCCTTTGGTTGGGATTGGGGTTGGAATTGGGGTTGGAATTGCTGCCTAGGAGGTAGCTGGAATCTAGGAGGGGCAGTAGGTCAGAGGACACCCTGCTCCCTCCATGATAGGTTTGGATGGTTTATAGCATCTCGTCTTTTTATCACATAATCTTTCATTACATTTTACAAAACCGAGGATCTTTAAGGTTTAGTGTCTTGGAAACCAGGAACATAAAACATGAAAAGAACAAAAACACTCTTCTTAAACACTTGAAAGGATTCTCCTTAAGTTCATCCTAGGTTCATTACTGCATCTCATAACCTGGGGACATACATCAAAAGAAAGGGTGAGCATAAAGCCCAGTAAGGGAAACAAGAGAAACATTTTACATGTGAACTTGAGATACTTCAATAAGGACATGAAAAGAAATTTAAGGCATGAGAAAGAAATAATGAGATACATCATAAAAAAAATAACATTTTTCATAACTTGAAGATGTGGCTACAAAATTTAATATTGACAATCGTTTCGTTTCACCAAGGTCCATCCCCAAGGTGTCGTTAAAAATTACCAAGGTTATTCACCATGGCGTCGTTAAAAATGGTCATCTCTAGAGATTAAGTCTTTACCCAATGCATTGGAGCGCTATCAGGGTGCACCCTTAAATTTGCATTTATTATCATGTGATCCACATATATCATCATCAAACATTTCATAAATAACCCATATAGCATAAAATAAATGGGTTTCATTTCATAATCATAACGTTTTAAAAACTGCTTTAAAGACATGATCTTTACGTCACTTTAAAACCCACAGAAAAGGAAGGTGGGTCTCAGGTTTGTAAATCCCAGAATTTAAAATAGAAATTTTGGTATATATGTGAATACCCCTTTAGAAGAAATAGCTTTGAGTATTCACTTAATAATATAAAAGAACATTAGAAAAAGAGAGAGACATTTTGAGAAGGAAATTCTGCAGCATAACGGCTATGTTACGACGTTTAGAAGACATTAAAAAGAGAGGGAAAATGGGTCAAACATTCATAAATGACCCATAAAACAGTATATGGACAGAATAAGAACGATACATGATCATGGTAATGAAATTTTAAGGACATGCCATTTGAAATGAAAAACATGGAAGGAAGACAAAAATTAGATTTCTCTTATGAAAGTTCGGCAGCCTAACGGTGTTACTTAAAATTCAACAAAAATGATTTGAAAAGATCAAATAGGATCTCTCATCATGTGAACATAAGAGTTCAGTATTATAGATATAGAGATAATGCCACAACATAATTAAAAAGGAACTTGAAAGACATGACATGAAAGTAGAACTTTGAAAAGAATGAGAAGGGTGAAAGAATCCCCTAAAAAAATTCGGCAGCCTAACGGCGCCACTTAAAACCTCAAAATACTGAATTGAAGAGATCAAATGGGGTCTCTCATCATATGAACATAATAGTCCAGTATAATAGATATAGAGATCATACCCCAACATAACAAAAAGGAACTTGAAATAATTGACATGAAAGTAGAACTTCAAAACGAGAAGGGTGAAGAACCACTTAAAAATTCGGCAGCCTAACGGCGCCACTTAAACATCAAAGTACTGAATTGAAGAGATCAAATGGGGTCTCTCATCATATGATAATAAAAGATCAGTATGATAAATTTAGAGATCATACCCCAACATAATACAAAGTAACTTTAAATACTTTACAAGAAAATAGATCTTGAAAAATGAGAAGGGAGAAAGAATCTGTTACAAAAATTTCAGCAGCCTAACGGCGCCACTTAAAACATCATAAAACGAAATAATGAGAGTAAAAAGGGGACTCTAATTATATGAACATGAAAAGGGCAGTAAGAGGAGTATAAAAGAACATCCTCTAACATAAGAACATGGAGCATAAAAGAAATGACATAAAAGAGATCACTTGAAAAGAAATAGAAAGATCGGATCCCTTACCTTAAAATGTAACTCTTAAACCACAAAGGTTGGAACCTTGAGGGCATGGGGGCACCTTGGGAGGACTCCTTGGGAGGTAATGAGACCATAAATTCGTTGGGAATGAGTGGGGAGTCGAATGGATGAGAGGAGGGATTGGTATTTATAGGGAAAGTGTGGGGACAAGGCATTAATGGCCAAGGGACACCTCACATGTGCTTTTCTCAAACCCATGTGCTCTCCCTTGGCATTTACCATGGCGTTAGGCCACATGGGGCCCCCACAACAATAATTTATCACCTTTGGCCGGCCAACCCTTAAAATATCTCATGACATCATCATGACACAGCTATGATGTCATTAAACATACCGAAACCCTAAAACTGCATTTTTACTATTCACTGAAAAATTCATCTTTCTCAGAAAAATCCCAAACTTTCACCTTAACTAAATATCAATGCTCTGATTTCAAAAATGAACTCCATTTTATAAAAATAATTTTCTAAGTATTTTTAAATTTATTTTGAAATAAAAACACTATTCACCGAAAATTCATTTTTTCAGAAAAAACCCCAAAAATTACCATAACATAATATCGATGCTCTGAGTTCAAAAATAAAGTCCTTTTTATAAAAATAATTTTCTAATTATTTTTAATTAAATTTTTAATTAAAAAACACTATTCACCCGAAAAAAACTAATACTTGAATAATAATTTATGAAACCATTATTTAACCATTTTATTGAATCACATTACTTAATCAAGGTGCCTAGATTATTTTAAAACTTTCTTTAAGTGAGATTACTAATCCATTTGGTCATATTACTAATCCTAATCATAAAATCACTATTCATAATTTACTATTCATCAAAAATCAAGTTGATCTTATTAGACTCTAAATTTCGTACTGGACATAATTGTAGAAGACCATTTTTTGAGAATCATTACACATTTTAAATTATTTAAGGTTTACACAAACATTTTTTTAAAATATCCTTTTGAAAATTCATAAAAAATAAGCATACTAATTTTATCCAGTCATTTGAAAATTCATAAACATCATCATAATAAGAAATCCCAATTTTTATTTAAAACAAGGATTACACAAGGCAGTTATGGTCTCATTACATAGCCCCTTATAATACCAGCATAGGACCTAAGAGTAAGCTGTGCTAGGGTGATAGAATCTTTGGGCGGCTCAGACAACATTGCCCGAGTAGTAATTTCTATCAGTTTGAACTTCTCACAAAGGCGATTCCGTTCTAGCTTCACATGATGAAGTTCGGCTTGGATTTGATCCAGAGCAAAGCCTAATGGTGCTACCTCCTTCCCAAGCTCTGTTAGATGGGCTTCGATCGGTCCAAGACTACTAGGTGAGGCCATCGAATCTTCTTTCTATAATAATTAACCAAGATTACTTGTATTTAGAGACAATAATCAAAACATTTTGTTCACAGTGGTCATATTGACCGATGGTCATATAACAATGAAAACCCAATGGTATCATTTTAATTATAATCATGTTTTTCAAATAAAACATTTTTGTTGAGTATAAAAATAAAAATAAAATAACACATGAAATTAGGAAACAAGATTTATTCAAAATTTCGGGCCGTTACAATCTTCCCCCCTTAAGAAATTGCGTCCTCGCAATTTTTAAAATTGGGTTTTGAAATTTCATTGAAAGTCCCACATCGGAAAAAGAGTCAGTAACACTATTACTTTAAAAGAAATAAAAGGGAGTACAAAGGCCACCCGAGTTTACTCATACTAGGATTCCATGTAGGAAACATGGACATGGAGGAGAAAACAAAGGGTAACGTTCTTAAAGAAGAGTGATAGAAAACATGATTAGGGGGAAGTTAACCACCAGAAAATCCCAAAATTATGATGTGTGTAAGCGGTCTTTGATTACCTAGTAGGAAACGTAAACCAACAACGTTTTTGTTTTACGTTCCTTTTAATAACTATGAGGAATTCATTTACAACATAGAACAAAAACATAAGGAAATATATCTACCTTCATGTAGAGTTTCATACATTAATAAGTTTCTACCAAAACTAATCTTTTCTCCAAATGATGAGCATTCAAATCTACATGGTCTCATCAAAACAGAAGAATCATCATCTAGAGAATCACATGATCCACAAAAGATCAACTATCTATTTCTTCTATCTTTAAACATTTTCCCAAAAATAGAATGGGTAAGTTAAAACAAATCTTCAAAAAGAATCCCATAGAAATGGAAACTACTTTTAAATCTTTAAAGTTCCATGGTACTACCCAAAGTTCATCATAGACCATTCCGTAAATAATGGTCCTTAAGATTCCTGAAAATAAAGCAATCTAAGATTGAAACCCAAATATAAGAAGGACTTGATAACATAGTCTTCCAAAATAAAATTCATCGTTTATCTCCAAACAACATCAACCACTCCTAACATCTTATAACAAAAGTAGCTAACCTAAACATATTTTACCCAAGATAGGTTAATCATTCTCGTAAGTAACCTAAATTACTATAAGGCCACCTTAAATTCATTGATTCTTCAAAATATAAGTCAACCTTACTCCTCAATGAAGACACCATAGTAATCTATTTACCTTGATCATATATGGTCCTCAAAATAGTGAACATCTTCCAAAATAATAATCATCTTTTAATCCCCTAATCATCTCTGTCGTATTAATACGACAATCGTAGCATTTCCTATCACATTGGTTGTTGGGACATGTTCTTCCATTTCCTGCCATTAACTAAGAAAAGAAGCTATAGTTAGGGGCTTAAATACTTAGCCAATAATCATGAAAAGAAACTTAAAGCATCTAAGGATAACATGTAGAAGTAATGTATACCCTAACTTGTGATCCAAGTTTCCCTTCTAGGTTATCCATGATCATATATTCTTATGTGAATCTTTATTTTATTTTATCTTTGTTCCTTTAACAATGGTTCATACTAAGCTTATGAATTTACCAAAGCATATCCCCCGGGAGTGTCGTAACCAAGAGTGCAGCAAGGCCCGTTGTCGTGTACCAGTTCCTGTTCGAGTCTAGCTCAAAGCGGTGTTTTCGGGTTTTACCCCTATGTACATCTGTACCAGAGCCACCTCTACCTGCTCGTATCGAGACAGGGATGTATTTTCTTGGAAACCCTTTACTCAATACTCACCAAAATACTAGGAAGATTTCCAATATTTAAACTTTTTTATAGGGTTCTTCCTAAAGTTTTTATATCCGAATTTCCACAAATAACTAAACCATCCTTTGATACCAACTATAGCATCCCGTCTTTTTATCACATAAACTTTCATTACATTTTACAAAACCGAGGATCTTTTAGGTTTAGTGTCTTGGAAACCAGGAACATAAAACATGAAAAGAACAAAAACACTCTTCTTAAACACTTGAAAGGATTCTCCTTAAGTTCATCCTAGGTTCATTACTGCATCTCATAACCTGGGGACATACATCAAAAGAAAGGGTGAGCAGAAAGCCCAGTAAGGGAAACAAGAGAAACATTTTACATGTTAACTTGAGATACTTCAATAAGGACATGAAAAGAAATTTAAGGCATGAGAAAGAAATAATGAGATACATCATAAAAAAAATAACATTTTTCATAACATGAAGATGTGGCTGCAACATTTAATATTGACAATCGTTTCGTTTCACCAAGGTCCATCCCCAAGGTGTCGTTAAAAATTACCAAGGTTATTCATCATGGCGTCGTTAAAAATGGTCATCTCTAGAGATTAAGTCTTTACCCAATGCATTGGAGCGCTATCAGGGCGCACCCTTAAATTTTCCTTTATTATCATGTGAGCCACATATATCATCATCAAACATTTCATAAATAACCCATATAGCATAAAATAAATGGGTTTCATTTCATAATCATAACGTTTTAAAAACTGCTTTAAAGACATGATCTTTACGTCACTTTAAAACCCATAGAAAAGGAAGGTGGGTCTCATGTTTGTAAATCCCAGAATTTAAAATAGACATTTTGGTATATATGTGAATACCCCTTTAGAAGAAATAGATTTGAGTATTCACTTAATAATATAAAAGAACTTTAGAAAAAGAGAGAGACATTTTGAGACGGAAATTCTGCAGCATAACGGCTATGTTACGACGTTTAGAAGACATTAAAAAGAGAGGGAAAATGGGTCAAACATTCATAAATGACCCATAAAACAGTAGATGGACAGAATTAGAACGATACATGATCATGGTAATTAAATTTCAAGGACATATCATTTGAAATGAAAAACATGGAAGGAAGACAAAAATTAGATTTCTCTTATGAAAGTTCGGCAGCCTAACGGCGTTACTTAAACTTCAACAAAAATCATTTGAAAAGATCAAATAGGATCTCTCATCATGTGAACATAAGAGTTCAGTATGATAGATATAGAGATAATGCCACAACATAATTAAAAAGGAACTTGAAAGACATGACATGAAAGTAGAAATTTGAAAAGAATGAGAAGGGTGAAAGAATCCCCTAAAAAAATTCGGCAGCCTAACGGTGCCACTTAAAACTTCAAAATACTGAATTGAAGAGATAAAATGGGGTCTCTCATCATATGAACATAAGATTACAGTATAATAGATATAGAGATAATACCCCAACATAACAAAAAGGAACTTGAAAGAATTGACATGAAAGAAGAACTTCAAAACGAGAAGGGTGAAGAACCACTTAAAAATTCGGCAGCCTAACGGCGCCACTTAAACATCAAAGTACTGAATTGAAGAGATCAAATAGGGTCTCTCATCATATGATCATAAAAGATAAGTATGATAAATTTAGAGATCATAAACCAACATAATACAAAGGAACTTTAAATACTTTACATGAAAATAGATCTTGAAAACTGAGAAGGGAGAAAGAATCTGTTACAAATATTTTGGCAGCCTAACGGCGCCACTTAAAACATCATAAAACGAAATAATGAGAGTAAAAAGGGGACTATCATTATATGAACATGAAAAGGGCAGTAATAGGAGTATAAAAGAACATCCTCTAACATAAGAACATGGAGCATAAAAGAAATGACATAAAAGAGATCACTTGAAAAGAAAGAGAAAGATCGGATCCCTTACCTTAAAATGTAACTCTTAAACCTCAAAGGTTGGGACCTTGAGGGCTTGGGGGAACCTTGGGATGACTCATTGGGAGGTAATGAGACCATAAATTTATTGGGAATGAGTGGGGAGTCGAATGGATGAGAGGAGGGATTGGTATTTATAGGGAAAGTGAGGGGACAAGGCATTAATGGCCAAGGGACACCTCACATGTGCTTTTCTCAAACCCATGTGCTCTCCCTTGGCATTTACCATGGAGTTAGGCCACATGGGGCCCCCACAACAATAATTAATCACCCTTGTCCGGCCAAACCTTAAAATATCTCATTACATCATCATGACACAGCTATGATGTCATTAAACATACCGAAACCCTAAAACTGCATTTTTACTATTCACTGAAAAATTCATCTTTCTCAGAAAAATCCCAAACTTTCACCTTAAATAAATATCAATGCTATGATTTCAAAAATGAACTCCATTTTATAAAAATAATTTTCTATGTATTTTTAAATTTATTTTTAAATAAAAACACTATTCACCGAAAATTCATTTTTTCAGAAAAAACCCCAAAAATTACCTTAACATAATATCGATGCTCTAAGTTCAAAAATAAAGTCCTTTTTATAAAAATAATTTTCTAATTATTTTTAATTAAATTTTTAATTAAAAAACACTATTCACCCGAAAAAACTAATACTTGAATAATAATTTATGAAACCGTTATTTAACCATTTTATTGAATCACATTACTTAATCAAGGTGCCTAGATTATTTTAAAACTTTCTTTAAGTGAGATTACTAATCCATTTGGTCATATTACTAATCCTAATCATAAAATCACTATTCATAATTTACTATTCATCAAAAATCAAGTTGATCTTATTAGACTCTAAATTTCGTACTGGACATAATTGTAGAAGACCATTTTTTGAGAATCATTACACATTTTAAATTATTTAAGGTTTACACAAACATTTTTTTTAAAATATCCTTTTGAAAATTCATAAAAAATATGCATACTATTTTTATCCAGTCATTTAAAAATTCATAAACATCATCATAATAAGAAATCCCATTTTTTATTTAAAACAAGGATTACACAAGGCAGTTATGGTCTCATTACATAGCCCCTTATAATACCAGCATAGGACCTAAGAGAAAGGTGTGCTAGGGTGATAGAATCTTGGGGCGGCTCAGTCAACATTTCCCGAGTAGTAATTTCTATCAGTTTGAACTTCTCACGAAGGCGATTCCGTTCTAGCTTCACATGATGAAGTTCGGCTTGGATTTGATCCAGAGCAAAGCCCAATGGTGCTACCTCCTTCCCAAGCTCTGTTAGATGGGCTTCGATCGGTCCAAGACTACTAGGTGAGGCCATCGAATCTTCTTTCTATAATAATTAACCAAGATTACTTGTATTTAGAGACAATAATCAAAACATTTTGTTCACAGTGGTCATATTGACCGATGGTCATATAACAATCAAAACCCAATGGTCTCATTTTAATTATAATCATGTTTATCAAATAAAACATTTTTTTTGAGTATAAAAATAAAAATAAAATAACACATGAAATTAGGAAACAAGATTTATTCAAAATTTCGGGCCGTTACATGGTTCCTATACCACTGATTGTAGGTGTTGGAAAAAGGATCTTCCCTAGGCTAAATCCGAGTTCCATAGCTAGCAAAGTTAAGGCTCTCATGAGGCTGGATAGGTAAATCGATGTATGGACAATAGGTTTGAGAATGGCCATACATGCCACAATGGTGAAACGTCTCCTTAAGGATTTGATGTGGGTCCTCATTAAAGAACCCATCAGCTTGGGATTTAGCTTGAGGAACAGGGGTAGTTTCCTTTCTCACAATGGCTCTCCTCCTAGAGCATTTGTGTTTGGAATTTTGAGTTAATGTGTTAAAGATCTATTTGAGCTCCTCAACAATCCTATCACTAGATTCTCCTCCATAATACTGATCCACCAAGGTTTGGTGGTAAGGGGTGAGACTATTTTAGATGGTTTCCATGAGGAATTGAGGTGTACATTGATGGTTTGGACATTACCTAAGTAAACCTCTAAACCTATCCCAGTCTTCATGAAATAGTTCTCCTTCATCTTAAAGGAATCCAGTGATTTTGTGCCTAATTTTAGATGTCAAACTCCTAGGATATAATTTCATTGTGAAGGCTTTGTAAACTTGATCCGAAGTGAAAAATATTTCTTCTTCTAACTGTTGGAACCAAGACCTAGCATTGCCCTTGAGGCAGAAGGGGAACACTCTTAGTTTAAGCTCTTCCTCAGCGATACCCCTAAGTGTTAGCTGCTGGAAACAACAATAGAAGGCTCTAATGATGTCAAGAGAGTCTTCACTAGGAATTACATTGAAGGTGGGTAGCTGACTATGCATCGATTGCTTGATCTCATAATTCCTGGACCTAGGAGAAAGTCTAATGCATGAAGGGTTGCTGGAAACTAATGGTAATAATAACTCTCTCAAACTGCGCCTCTCAGCTATGTCATTCCCTGGTAGGTTCATCATTTCAGTTTGGTTAAAATTCTCATGAAGTGGGTTGTTCAAGTTTTAACTTCATTTATATTCCATTTTGACCTTTTCTTTGTTATTTTTCAATTCTTTAAGGTGATTATCAATCTCAGGGTTACCAGGTACTATGTATTCAGACTTAGACCTGGTTTTCATGCAGAAGATTCACAATTTTTTTTGAAAATTTATTTTTTCTTATTTTTTCAGATTTATTTTTTAGTGATTTCTTTTAGTGATTTTTTTATATGTGAAATTTTTTTTGTTTTTTTAAACGCACCTAGCCTCCCTGACAATGGTGCAAAAATTTGCACGCTCATGAGTCGTTGGGCATGGGTGACAAACTAAAATTTATAACCTACTTACTACTTAGGACAGTGGCAAGATAGGGTCAAACCACAGAGATGCCTCATGTTGTGTTTGGCATTCTAAAAATAAACTAAACAAAAACACACATGCAAAAACAATCTAAAACAATTGGTGGTGGTGAAGTAGAGTGAATGTGATTTTAGTGTCTGGAGAAGTGAGGGTAAGATGGTGAGTGCAAGTGAGAAGACAAAGCACCAAGATAAATTGTGGTGAAAACAACCAGTAGTTGAGTAAGGGGGAATGTCCACTGGCCGTTTCAATATTTCTCACCCTCGTTCATGCACTAGAGTTTGGAAAATATGGATCCCACTAGAATTACCTAACCAGATTTGACATTTGGTCAGTTTTTGATGAAATTTCTCTTATAGTCCTTCGACTGTAAAATTCATTCCATCAAATGGTGAAAATAAGTCAGAAGTCACCGAGCTCAACTTGTTATTTGAGTTCGGTGTGTCTCCCTCATTCGAGTATAATTTACTTGTCAGCGAATTACTCAAATTGAAACAGTTTTTATTATGGTGAAAACAATATCGATTTTAACTCGATCCTGTTGTTTTGAAAATAAGATCTTCTGTAAACAATAAGAGAGACAATCCAAAAAACAAATGATGTAGTGCATGAATCAGACTAGACAAACCAAATAAACCAGCTTATTCCCAACGAATGAATTTAGCTGGACATAATGGTTGGTTTTAATGTAATAATAGAATAATAATCAAAGTAGTTCATATTGAAATAATTTCAGAAAAACAGAGCACAACAAAAACTAAGATGTTCAAACTCCCTGCTACTACTGTCGGAAATTCCAATGCCTGCTGCTTGATGGTAGATGCAATTCTGGAATCCGTTGGATGTCCTGCACTAGGAATCGAGGTATGAAATGATATGATCTGCAACTCTTGGTGCTCTGATCTACTCATGATGGAAGTTGATGTATGTCCTCCTTCTCTTCTCAGGAAGTTTCAATGTGTCCCACCTGATCTCCTCGTGCTCTTCCGAACAATGCTCCCCATACTGTCTTCTCTCCGCTGGATTCCTTAATGTCTCCCCTACCTCTCGCGCATTCATCACCCAATTAAATTCTTTGGAATCTCCCCCGAGGAGTTCCCTATCCTCCACGTCGAGCTTTCACAGTGTTGCTTCCTCCTACACTGGTCATCAGAGAAATTTCTCTTAACCGAATCAAAATAATGCATGAGAGATGACCTAATTTCTCCCCTAGAAACAGTCAATCCACATGGTGTAATTTAATATGAACATCAACATATTTTGATTGAAGTATATGTAAGGGAATACCGCCCCTTTACAAATGGGTTGTAGCGGTGAGACAGTCACCGCTTCAAATGGGTGGAAACAGTGAGACAATCACCGTTAATGCTGGGTGGAAATGGTGAGACAATCACCGTTTAGGAACAAGACCGTGTGACCACAACACCTGCAAACAAACATAACAAAGAAAATTAAATAAATAATTTAATTTAATGAAACTAAAAAAACATAAATCAATTAATAAATTAAATTAAATAGAATGGAATTAAAAACTGACAATAACAAAGCTAAATAATAAAATAAAATATATTTTCAAATGAATGAATTTATTTGGGTTAAAAATTATAAACAAATTACTTAAAGAACAAATTAAAATATTTTCAATAAATTGCTTAAATTATTTAACCAATTAATAAAAGAATTAATTAAATTAATAAAAATATTAATTAAATAAGATTAAATTGTTAAAACTAATTAAATTATTAAAATACTAACAACTAAAATGAGTTATTTATTTACAATTTAAAGAATAATTAGTTAAATTAATAAATTACTAAACAGAATAGAATGAAAAATTATAAAAAAAATAGTAAAAAATGAAAATCAAATGAAAAATAATTAAGTAAATTAAAGAATTATTTAAAAATACATTAATGAATCTTAAAAACAATTTATTTAAACTAAAATTGATTATTTTACACATCAGGTACAAAAATACAACAGTTATCAAATATTTAATAACAAACAACATTTTAAAATAAAAAAGTCAGTAAAAAATACAAAAAGGGTGTGTTAATGAGTGTTAAAACACTGCCAAATCAGCATTCCAGGCCAAAATATATAAAGGTCCATTTCAAGACAACCCACCCACGGGGTGGTTCTTATTCAAGGTATACAACCTATAACAAGCATGATTAAACCCCATTAACTAAATAGGTCATGCTTATCAATTCTAGGACTTAAATTCAATCTAGGGGATTCATAAAAACTGGGCACATGACACCTTGACTATATAAATGGATCAACTATAAGAGAAATGTAGGATACAAATTAACTCAGGTCTATGCTAGATATCTCGTCCAGGCCAAGGCTCTAATTCATCTTGGATTAGTTATATGGGATGCTGTTATCTAGGCATATCATCATTAGGGTATATCCTAGGATAGTTTTGATATAGTCTTCCATGACTACTTCTTTATGCAGACACACTGATAAATGATTGTAATAAAGAGTTTATAAAACTACAATAAGGTAATATGTTCACGATGGACTATTCTGATCAGTTCAAAAATCATTAGTTTTTCCCACAGACTCTTACTAGTGAGGATTTAACAAGAATGAGTCATTTTGAGGATGGCCTCGTATACACCATCCAATCCCAGGTAATGTCTTTAAATTGAACAAAATTTCAGAAATAGTAAACTATGTTCTTATCATTTAGAATAAACTGAGGTAATATGATGGTGTGGGCTAGGGTGGTTCAAAAATGAGATATCGAAGTTATTTGATTATTGGAAGAAAACATTGGTTTGAGGCTATATGCGAGAGAAACAATATATAGATGACACCCACTAATAGTCTTTTGGTATTTCACTAGTGTGTAAAATTATGAAATAAGAGGACCTAATATCCCAGAGACTCTGTTGAGTGCTGAGGTTTTGGAAGGTTGAGGCATCTTCAATATTTTTTCCAGACCTTCAAATATATCCTTAGTGGGAGAGGATCCGTGTTAGCTCTACCTTCATGAGTGAGATTAATAGCACATCACTGAGAAGTTAGTTGGAGTACTACCATCCATTCATGTACTGGAGGTGTTTGTGTCCAAGGTTGCGAGGCTTTAGATGAAACTCACTAGATTTATGGAAATGCTTAGGGAAGACAGGTTATATCTCATGGTAATAGATTAGTCCATATTTATTCATTGTAGCCTATACATGAGGAGTAGGGTTCCAGAATGTCTATAGTTCGAGGTAAAATCATGGTTTCCTCAACTATTGTATCTTCCCTTTCTGATATAGTCTATTCACATTCTTTTATCTCTGTGACTTCTATGGAATTACTTATGCTTAATATTCAGTATTTATATGGATTGATAACACTTGACGATATATTGGGAATTTGAAAGTAGAATCTATCCCAGTGAAATGAATGCTCCCTTTAGGTAGGCAATTAACTTTTATTACATGACCTCTTCAACATTGAGATGAAGGGATTTGATTCCATTATCATGATTAGATTGTTGGTTCTCTATCATTATTTTGTATTATAATATCATCTTAGGGTATCATTTATATAACCATAGGGTGATAGTTTTCTTTACAAGGTTGAATGGGATGTAGTGGAATGTTGAGATGGACCAAAGTATCATGGTCTGAGCAGAGTGACATTCCATGTTTCTATCCTTTTTCTAGATGATCAGGGAGTATGTCAAGCTTTTTCCTCTCTAGTACTTAATCAATTCAATGTTTTCTTCCCTAAAAACATTTCTATACTAACTATTAAGATAAAGGTAGAGTTTACTATCAATAAAGTTCTATGAGTTAGACAAGTTTCCATTACTCCTTATAGGATGTATAATAAGGAATTACAGGTGCTCAAGAGATAGATTGAGGATTTGGAGGCTAATGGATTTATATGACCCAAATCTTCATAACTGGGTTCAAAAATATTTTTTTTAATAAGGAATACCACACCATCCGGCTTTTCATATATTATCATCAGTTGAACCATCTTAATTTTAAGAACTCATATCCACTACCTTTTCTTTATGACCGCTTTAAGAAGCTCAAAGGATCAAGGGTTTTCTCTAAGAATGATCCAAAGTTGGTCTATAATTATATATGTGTTAGACCTTCATAAATACATCATATGACATTTCATTGTAGGTATGTCCTCTATGAGTATTTAACTATGTCATTTGGTTTTACAAAAATTCCAGATATTCCATTGATTGGATGAAACGTGTTTTCCACCCATTTCTGAATATGTTTGTTCTAGTATTTATGGATGATATCTTGGTTTATAATCATAGCCTAAAAATCCTTTAAAAAACCTTATATCATATTTAATATATTGAGAGAGCACTTACTATATTATAAGATCACTAATTGTCAATTTTGAATCTATAAGGTTCACTTTTTAGGTCATATTATCTCAGAGATAGGAGTATCAGTTGACCCAAAGAAGTTAAGTGTTGTTGTTTCTTGGTAGAATCTGAAGAATGAATTTACACAAGAACATTAATGGGGTAGTATGGATATTATATGAATTTTATACATAACCTCTTACACCTTGAGTCACTTCATAAATGCATGAATATAAAGGGTGTGATGTTCTTGTGGTCTAAAGTGTTCTAGAAGTAATTTAAAGATAGGAAAAAGAAATTTAATTCAACAATAATCATTATCCATCTAGTTCTAGGAAGAGGATATACAGTGTTTTTTAATGCATCAGGTATTGTGCTGGGATCACTTTTGATGTAGGATAATTGATTCATTGTATTTAGATCCTTTTTGTTCATGCCTCATGAGTGTAATTCTTGAAACATGATCTCGAGCTAGTATATTTCATTTTTGCCTTACTTTTTTGGAGATATTACTTGTTGGGAGAGTAGTTTGTGGATTTTATGGAGCCAAATATCCTAAAATATATATTTACATAGTGTTAATTGAACCTAATATAGATAATGTGAGTTTACTACCTTCATTATTTGGACGTAGAGCTTTCATATATACCTGTAAAGGAAAACCTAGTTTCTAATGCTCAGATCTAGAAGACTTAGATACAAGATATTAAAGAAATTAGTGATGAATATAGGTTGATGGATCTTATTTCTAAGATATATCAAGAGGTACTATAGGGTTATTAGAGGAATTACCTTATAGAATTAGTAGTGACCTCATCATTTCTAAAAGGAGGGATGATGAGGCTATTTTCTTGATCATAAAGGATTGGTCATATAAGAGAACATTTTAGGTGGAGATCCATCATTGGGTTTTTCTATCAATAGGGAAAAGAAAAACTTATTCATCAATTTCTCTAGGTTCCCATATACATGATAGGGGAAATAATATGATAACCCCATGATTCAATGTGGGCATTAAACCCATGTATTTTCAAGGTGTACTGAGACCTGATCCACCTTTATTGGTGGCCTGGGAAAAAACATAAGATACCAAGTTTTATCACTAGGTGTTCCATATTTCTATAGGTGAAAGTAGAGCTCTAGTGGACTACTATATTATTACATATTTTATAGATTCTATAATGTAAATGGGATGATGTCATTATGGATTTTGTGACTGATTTTTCAAGTTCATATTGGGAGAGATACATGGTTTGGGTAGTCATGGATTGGAGAATAAAGGTCACTCACTTTATAACTATCAGGGAGAATTACTTTGTGGATGAGTTTTTGAGAATTTAAATCCATGAGATTATAATCATAAATGTGGCCCCTCATACAATCAATTATGATAGGGATGATAATTTTATGTTTATTTTATGGAAGGTGTTATAGCTTTCTCTCCGGAGATGATTATTTCTGAGAAACATTTCCCCCCA
The DNA here is from genome assembly GCA_963277665.1 of Viscum album. Classification (NCBI taxonomy): domain Eukaryota; kingdom Viridiplantae; phylum Streptophyta; class Magnoliopsida; order Santalales; family Viscaceae; genus Viscum; species Viscum album. The sequence continues at coordinate 1,246,359,894 of OY728153.1, forward strand.
CAGACCAATGGTCAGTTAGAATGTATGATACAGGTGCGAGAGGAAATGAATCGAGTGTGTTTCCTTGATTTCATAGGTTTTTGGGAGAAACATATACATCTATTTTAGTTTTTTATAATAATAGCTTCAAAAATACAATATAGAAGGGTCCTTTTGTGTCTCTATACGTTAGGTCATGTCATTCACCCACGTTCTATTTAGAGGTAGGATATTCATTTATACTAGGACCTAATCTCATTTATGATTTTTTAGATAGGGTATAGCTTATCAGGAAGTGTATGTTTACTAATTAGTATAGAAATAAATCTTATACTAATTATATTTGATGAACTCTTAAGTTCATGGTATGGGATCAATTTTTTACATGTCTCACCTAGACCAAGTCATAGATATATTCAGATATAGGTTAAGCTATCACCTCCTTATATTGGTCCATTCAGTGATATTAGATAGATTTTGGTGGGTATCCCATTATATATCCCTTCTTCATAGGTACAAAGTTATGCATGATGTATTGCATATATATCTTATTCATCGATATCATAGAGACCTGTCTCATGATTTTGATCATGAGGATGTTTAATTAGAGGACAATGCTTCTTTTGAGGAGTTCCCTGTTTGTATCATTGATTAAAGAAGGAAGGCTCTCAAAGGCAGGTCTATCCATTTAGTATTGGTTCTATCGAGGCACAACCATGTATAGGATAAAACTTGGGATATAGAGGGAAAAATATATGCTTAGTGGCTAAAGTTGTTCTAAGAAGAAGATTTAACACCCTTGGAAGGGAAATTTAGGGATGAGTTGTTTTATGGGGGAATAATATAAGAACATAGTTTTTCATATCAGGCATGGATTCATTTAATTTTAGTTAAAACCTCATTGAGGTTTTATTTTGTATTAGACCTAGTAAATATGACTTTAGTATGTTTCATTATTTTGTGTGAATAAGGGAGTAGAAGGATAGAGGATGAATAAATAGAAAACACACAATTCGAATTATATTCCTGACATATATTTTATACATGACTTGAATTGGTTTTCCCGAGGGTGGGGGGGGGGAGATTTACATGATTTTTAAAATATACATGTCATAAATATGCTTAGATTTTTTTAAAATGGGGAAAACCTATTATTTTGATCAATCCACTTTCACTTCTCCTCCACAGATCACCTATCCTCATATTGATCCTCTTCCATGCCTTAGAAAGGATCCTTTGTGGATTCTTCATCTGAACTCTGATTGGACCACTGTTTGTCACGTTAGAATTGCATCGGAAAGATATTCGACTTGATAACTTATTTTACTAGTTTATGAGATCATATTTTGTGATATTTTGTTGAGAGATAATATTAATTATTTTAGGGGTGGGTTTCTAGTATTTCAATTTATTATATTCTAAGTAAAATATAGATCCTATAATGAATATGAACTTCTATTCTACCATGAGGTAGGTGGTCTAGTTGTTATACCTCATAGTATTTTTTATTTATATTATGTGCCATGATGTTGCATGATCAACGTTTTGTGTGTTTTCTTAAAAATATGCATAACACTTATTTTTTTTATCCTTGAATGAAATTATTTATTGTCCCTTTATTTTGGTTAGGACAGGTTCACCATTAACTATTTCCACCCATTGAGGTGCTCCTAAAGAATTTATCATTGTACTATACATTATTATGTGACCAAATCATATTTTATATTGTTTTGGAATGAATATTAAAAGTAATAACTAATATAGATGAAATGGGAAGTGAGTGGTATGACCCCATCAAATGGTTTTATATAAACAATGGTTATGACTTTGTTAAAGTGGAACATTAATAAATAATAAAACTATTTGAATGCTTGTACATGTGATACATTTTCATGGTGTCCCCTATACCTATTAAACTCAGGCATGTAATCCCTTATACCAATGATATTCATGGGTTGTGTCCCTTATACATGTGATACTTGGGAATGGAATACCTTTTACCTATGATACTAAGGAATGAAGTCCATGTTTACTATGATACCTGAGCATGTCATCCCTAATTTTTAAGAGACTCAGTCATAAAATCCACTATACTTGTGATACTTTTTAAAGGGGAACCTTATGAATAATGATAACCAGTCATAACATCCCCTAATACCTTTTGGGACTCTAGTAATGAGACCAGTATTCCGGAGTTATGCTTCTGGTCCTGGCTAGAACTATGTATGAAAATATATAACTGTAAATGTCACTATGTATATAGATAATATATATATAAAAACATACATATAAAATTATATTTATATGTTTATAGTGAAATATTCTCATAGGCTTTCCTGGAATTGGCCGAAGTAGATAGTGTCAGCCTGGTGTCCCTCAAGAACCAGAGCCGACCCATTACAGTTTTCATTACTGCTTACTATTATTATATATTCACAATGTTTATATTATATTAATTGGATGGATATTTATAAACACTACTTTTAGTGGATAAAAATTATATCTCACACTATATTTGGGATTCCATTTGGTACCCGAATAGACTTCATGGATGCAGGTAGGGATAGGGGAAAGAGCCCAACTATTTATGGTTTATTTGATTATAGCATGTGAGTGGGGGAGGACATGAACAATATATGGATATTTATTATATCTTGAGATATTATTTTTATAGTTTTTGGTTCTTTTGATACACCTATATGTATGTGTGACTGATTCCATGTTTTCCTAATCATTTTTGTAGGGACAAGACATTACATCATTACGTATATGGTGCAAATTTTGGGCATGTTTATTACTATAATTTAGATTTTTTATATTCATGATGTAATTCATTATACTTCTACAATTTATCAATTTATTACAGAGTTGTGTTACTCTAATCATGAGGGTATAATATCACTATTGTACCACCTTGGACCCTCACTACTAGTTGGCAGTATCTACCACACAAGGAGGCATGATTCAAGCCATGTGACAGACCGAGTTTAGTTACTTATGAGTAAACCGAGTCCAAGATGTTTTTGGAATCATAGTACAAAAAACCTAGGGTATTTGGAGTATAGATTACCGATTTATGTATGATGTCGTAGAATTAGGCCTTCATAATAAGAATAATATGTCAATAATTATTTATTTTATCACTATTAGGTAAATTGTTGATGTATCTGGAATTATTCACCTTGATATATTATCTATTGACATATTTCATGATAATATTATTAATTTCATGAAACTATTTGATAATTATTTTTTATTATTATATTAATAATTCTTTTTTTATTCAATAGTAGTTTATATTGTACACTAGATCTTACTATGAAGTTTAACTCATTGTTTCCCTATTTTCCTTTTCCCTAGGTAATGTGTAAGAGTAGTATGAATGGAAATTCAGGAAGGAAATCATGTGTGGATAATTTAATTTGGAATGTTGATGACCTAATCTAAAATATGGAATCCTTTCTTTAGTGGAAAAAATGATCATTTGATGAGAAATACATGTTTTTTATTTTGTAGATAATTTTCTTAAATTTTTAATACTATAAACTTAAATGGTATTGGGTATGTAAGTGAGTCAATATTGGATATTGATATTGTAATTGTGTATGATTATGTTTAAATATAATACTTTTATATTAACCCCATGATGTAAATAATATTTTTTTGAACTGGATCTATATGTGTAGATTAGTGTAATCTTGGAATTCATAAAATTAAATTGGATGTTTTTGAATTTTGAAAATTGATGTTTCCTTTTAAAATTTTAATTTGAAAATTCAATAGTAAAAGAAAAATAAATTTATTGTTATAGAGAGTATTAGTTTTTTTAGTTTAATTGATGAGGGTGATAATGAAGAGTGTGAGGATGAAACCCAAAAAAGAGGGGAACCAATAATTTTCTTCATCATCCAAATTTCTGAAGGTTGAATTTTTAGGAAGTGAATATTTAAGTCTTAAATTGAAGAATATGTGCTGATTTTGTTATACTATGTTCATTTTTATTTATTCATTTTGTTTGATGATCTACGTTTCATATATATATATTGATATACTATAGTCGAAGTTGACATAATTTTTAGAGTGGTCTAATAATAGTGTTTAATCACTAAATTTCATATTTTTAGTGATTTAAGAGGAAGAGTAGAAGTGGAAGTCTATTGATAGAAATTTCATGATTCTTCTTATCATTGAAAACTAAAATTACTATTGCATTTAAAAAATATTATGTTGGGGAAAATTTATCATGTTGGAATTAATTTATGTTCAAATGAGACTAAGGATAAATTTAATGAACCAAACTTTTTTGGAACCCCTCTATGGATGACAGTGAAGAAAAGGGTGACCCCTGATGTCTTCTACTAAAAGGGTATGTGTTAGTGACTAGCACTGAAGTCATAAAACCCACAAATGGGTGTCATTACCCATATAATATATGTAACATACATGGAAAACCACCAATAAAATTTATAATATAATAATAAATACAATTTTACAAAGTGAATGTAAATTTCATAAAAAAACAAGGTATCTAAAGTGGAATACCAAAAATAAACTCATACTAAAACAAATCTAACAGCAACACTAATCCTTGATCTAGTATTGGTGAACTAAATCTATGAATTCATACTAGAACCCTAATATATATATATATATGTGTGTGTGTGTGTGTGTGTGTGTGTGAGTACATGTATACTTAGTAGGATTCTCCTCAATACCTATCATGAAAAAATATAAGAATCATACTAATAATTGATATAATAAAAAACCAAATCAAATTGGACATAAAACCGTACAACTACCACCTAATACCTTCAAGGCGTTATAACAACATATTTCATCCATGTATAATGACATAGTATCAAACAAATATCCATAAGGTACCCCTAACCACTTACTAATATCCACCATGACCACTAAAAACAATTTCTTTCCAATGTAACAACCATTACAACAATTAAAAACTATATAGTATCCCATCAACCACTACCACATAACAATCACACATCCACATGCGAAGAATGTATAACTGGCCACAACACTGACTATGAAACAAATGCCAACACCCCAAAACCCACCATGAAAAACCCCAACCAAAACCATTATATCCATAATATGGAACAAAAAACATAGAAAAACGTTGTAATAACAATAGAACATCACAAAAAGAAATCAACTATTTAATAATAATTTTCCTGTAAATTAATTGTTATTAGGATAAAAATCATTACCAGAAATTCAAGATTATTGGAAATTATTTCATTACAATATTTAAGTGATTATAATTTTATGGGAGTTTTTCAATCACTTTAATCACAATAATATCAAACATATCATAGAAGTGACCAAAAAATCCAAAAACAACATTACACATATATTTATAACAAGAAATATCATTGGTTCACTTAAAGAATATGTGAATCACCTATCCCATTCATTTTCCTCTAATATATTTAATTATTTTATTTGGATAATACTTAACAATCACCCAAGTAAAAAATCATGATACATCTTTAATTGAAATAAAAAATAAAGAAAATTCTTGAACCAAATACCATAATAGAAGATTTTAAAATTACTATATATGATCAAAGATAGAATTATGATTATAGGGATAAGAAAAAAAATCCACCAAAGGCTGATTAAGTATCTTTAATTATTCACTTATGGATTGTTATATTTTATTATAAATTTAATGAATCTTGAAAATTTTAGATGGGCTTCTTAAGTCATATTAAAATGAGAATATATGGAGCCATGGAATAATAGGTAATGATCATGTCATGATGGGGATATGTCAATTTTTTTACAAAATTACACTAAAAATACCATATAATCACACATTTGAAACCAGATAAACTCTAATAATTCGTCATGATTGAATACAATCATGCGAGAACCAATATAGAATTGTTGTGTACATAATCCCTTATAAGAAAATGGTGAAAGTTAAAAATAAACCATGATGAAACTAAAAAATACCTTACTTTATGACACCAAATGGTAGAACTATGAGACCAACTGTAACAACCCAAGATTTTATAAAAAAAATATTCTTTTTAATTTTATTAATGTCTTGTGTTGTACGCTACACCAAAAGGAGCTTGCACAACACGCATCCTTGTCTTGCCTTGCATTACACGCAATCGCGACCTTCCTCAATAGCGTGTGTAATACGCAATACCGAGTTTCACTAAACAACGATGTGCTATTAAAATATTATTAAAACTAGCCGTTATGAATAGTAATAACCACTTTTTAAAATTCTGTAAATCTTATTTTTCAAAATGAACTTCATTCTTGGATTCGGAGTATCGAATTTAGCCTAAGGTGAAATTTTGGTACTTTTAGGATAACTTTCATATTCTGACGAATAGTGAAAAATTACTAAATTATAATTAAAAACAACTTTTTTAATCGAAATAATTAATAGTGATAAATTATTAATTTGAGTGGTTTTAAAGTATATTTAGAATATATTTTTACAATTTAATACAATATTGGTCATTGGTTGTAATTTCACATTTAAACAAGACATAATCAAGTGTCAATCTTTTGATATATATTGTTTCCTAAAAACACGCTATTTATTTTAACAGCGGGATTTAATTATAAAATTAATTAATGCAACTTCTATGTTATGAATTTGGTAAAATAGATTTCATTTTTGAATTCGGAATATGAAATATAGCTTAGGATGAAATTTTGGCATTGTTCTGAAAAACATCAATTTTTGATGAATAGTGAAACTACTAAGTGGTAGTTAAAAAAACTGAATTTTTCATAAAACTTAATTTTGCCGCTTCTGTGAATGGAATTTCGAAAATCCGAGAGACACGGTTAATATCAAGGACTAAAATGTGGTTCAATGAGATGAAAATAATTTTTTGGTGAATAGTAACTTTTTACTTTTTTTACCGCGGTTAATAGTAAATAGGGTAACTAAGGGTAAATATGATATTACTATTACCCTAACACATGTCCTAATTCTATTGGACAAGTGTAATTCGACCAAAAACAAACTTAGGAATAAAATATGACCATTTAGGCCCACTTGGATTAGATTAGGACATTTATTATTAATTTATTTAAAGAAAGGTTAAAATAGTTAAAATCAAAGTTTAATAAGTAAAGCATTTTTAATATGGGGTTATACATACGATAAATTAGACTATAAAAATTAATTAGAAATCTAAAAGGATTTCCTACATGATGGTATTTTATTTGTAATTTTTAGACATCAAATAATAAAATTTATTTATGACACAAAAATGATGCAGTAATTATCTTATTAATGAAATATTGACATATGGATAATATAAATACCAAAATAAATGTAATTTAAGACTTTTTATGAATTCCACTAATTTTCTAGGTTACTATGATATATTAGTGTTTCTTTAATCAACTTGGTTCGAACATATAATTCTGTTATTACTTTCACAAAAATCATATATCAAATAGTGTCAAAATTGACACAAAATAGTTTTTAAATCAAATATTATATTATTAATTGTTATTTTATTCCTAAAAATCTAAGGTTCGGCCAAATGACTTAGATAAGGATATATGTATTAATAATATACAATTTGGGGTTCTTTTGGCATGTTATAGTAAGTTTATTAACCATATAGTGAAAGAAAACAAAAAGACACGGTAAAAGTTAAATTATTTAACTTAGAGTTAAATCTAATTGATAAGGTTAAAATAATACCCTAAACATGTCTAAATCCTATTGGTTGATAGGATTTCGACCCATCCCCACTTTATCTTCGAAATAAGACCCTTTGGAACCATTATAAACCGATTTTGACTTTAATATAAAATAATATTTTGAGATATTCCTAAGGTGCCCCTCTCCTCCCCTATAAAAGGACACCTCCTCCCCCTCCTCCTCACACCAATTTGAGCACTCAAGCTCGGCCAACCCCTACCAATTTATCCTCTCCACTTCCCTAGCAACATCCTAGAGGTTCTGGTCTTCCTCAAAGACCAATTTTAGTGCCCTAAGAGGAGGTCTCAAAGAGGCACTTCAAAGAAGAGGTAATTACCGTTACCAATTCTTTCATCTTTATTTCTTCTTCCACTTCTTCTTCTTAGGTTGTTTCATTATGAAGTAATAACATCAGTATCACTCATATACTGATATGTTATTATAAGTATGAAACAACCCTATTTCACCATCTATCCATCCTACGAAAAAAGAAATCACCGCGCGTGCGTACGTACGGAATACCGTCTCCACGCCGTGGTGTAATCTATTTTCCACCACCACCTTACATGGATGGGTATAATGGTGTAAAGAATAACTATACATAGTTATTACAACATCATATTGATTCTGATATATTGTATAATCCACTCCAATTCAATTCAATATTTATAGAAATGATATCATCGCTCGTGCGTACGTACGGACTACCGTCTCCACGACGCGATGAGATTCATTCTCCATGTTAACCATTTAAGAATGATTATAATGTATATATAAGAAATAATAATGAAATATATGACATTATAAAGCTACTGGATTTATGTATATATATACATATGTATGTCATCTACTTACTTCCATTTCAAGACAATAAGGAAAGAAAAACAGCGTTCATGCGTACGTACGGACTACCGTCTCCATGAACGGTGTTTTTCATTTTATTTATCTATCAATTATATATATATATATACTGAATATATATGATATATAAATCATATTTTATATTCTGGAAGTAAGTAAATCATGATATAAGTAATAATGATGTCAAGAACAACAAGTCAAAACACCTACGATAAATGAAACGATTTTACCCAAAACGCTTCTTTAACATGGAATTTACAAAAGAACGGGTAATATAATGTCATAAGTGAACCATATATGATATCATAACAATGAATATGATTCTGTAATAAATCAATGACATTATTTAAATCATTATACAGGAGGTTCGGACACATACGAAGCAAATTGGACCTAAGGTAAGGGAAATATCACAATCTCATTTTTATCCGAGATTGTTTATTCGTAAGTATTTACTGGGGTGTATTTTATCATCCACATCTATGTTTTATCAATATGTAATATTATTTCCATCCACCTAAAATTGATTAAATCCATTTTTACCCTTCGGTGAGTTTTTAGTAATACGTATGAAAGGAATCTTTTGTCGTTTTTCGTACGAGGTACTTTTTGACTTTTCCGACAAAAGTACGAAGAATGTTTTTTTTAACTTATACGGCACGAACGGATTTCTACTGTTTTATAAAGCCTTATTTTCATGAAGCTTCCTCTAAAAGATTTCATGACTATTTTCAATAAAATCTCTTTCTTTTAAAATTGCATGATGTTTTGTGAAAAGAAATTGATTTTGAAGAAGAAAGGATATTTTCCTCAAGAATTCAATTCAAGTGTTTTATCAAAATTATTTTCCATCTAAGATAATAAAGAGTTCTGTTTCTATCCATATTTTTACATTGATTTGACTATGTTGTGATGGAAACATTTTTATGAATTCCTTTATCTTATATGAATTGATTTATGATGTCATGATGTTTCAAGAATCCCATTTTTGTTACATGTGTTATGGGATGATGTAAGTTTTATGATTATGTGGCACACATAAGAAAGGATTCATTATAAGATGGGTGGGACCTATATCTCCCTCCAATGCATTGGGTAAAGATTTTATATCTCATGAGATAGACATGGCTGAAATGGTAGGTTATACCGGTTCAGTGAAACAGGACTGAAACGAGGGTTACTCGATTCAGAAAGGGACTTTGTCCACTAAGATAGTCTTGGCAATGAGTCATGACTAACAAGAAATGATTTTCCATGATTATGTGTGCATGCCACAAAGTTTCAAGTTTCATGTTATGATTATGGTGATCTCATTTTCACTTCTATGATTTGTTCCATGTTAAGATATTATGATCTCTTTTGCAGGTTATGATTTTCAAAAAGATATGATATGATTTTTATTTCTTTTGTATACCCTTACTGAGCATTTGAGCTCACCCTTTTATGTTTTCTTTTCCCCAGGATATAAATAAAGGTTTTAGGTAAAAAAAAGGGAAGATCTTTATGGGAGATATTGAAGATCTTTCACCACGATTAGAAGACTACGTTCCGAGTTTCCAAAGACACTAAACTATTACGATCCTTGTGTGTATATTTTTGTTATGTATTAAGTATTCCGCAAAAGTAATGTAATGTCCATGTACGTTAGGCTTCGGGTCTCTACAGTTGGTATCAGAGGAAAGGTTTAGTCAACCTTTGGAAACTAGGATGCGAAAACGTTAGTGAGATCCCTAGAGATATTTCTAAGGTATGTCTAGGGATGTCCCTAGGGATAAGTATACGTATAGGTTATAGTAATAGAATTACTCTAACGATCATAGAATTAAACCTAAGATGTTGGATATTGAAGGTACTCCCCCTTTATTATGTTGTTTTCCCTAGCATGATTTATGCCTCTCACACTATTCTTTTTGGGTTTTAGACGATGGATGGAACCCGAAGGAACCATGTTGATCAATGCAATGGACAATGCAATGATTGCCCTCCTGAACAAACAAATGTTATGGGAGATGGAGTGCAAAATCTTATTGCTATACTTACACAAGCTATGAATCATTCTGGACATCCAAATGAGCAGAGAAGGGAACAATATTCTATTGAGTCCTTCATGAGGCAACGTCCACCTTCTTTCAGTGGGTCTTCTGATCCACTTGTGGATGAACAATGGATCAGTACTACTGAAAAGATATTTTCAGTTCTTCAATGTTCTGAACATGATAAAGTCATCTTAGCAGTATATCGTTTGGAAGGTGAAGCTGATCAATGGTGGAATCTTATCAAGAATACGAGGCCAAGAGATGAAATTGAGTCCATGAAATGAGACGAGTTCAAGAACTTGTTTTTCAGTAAGTACTTCCCTCGTATTCTTCGAACAAAGATGGAGAAAGAATTTCTTTAACTGAAGCAAAGGGACGATGAATCTGTTGGTACCTATGAAGCAAATTTTACAAGACTTGCAAGGTATGCTTCTGGAATTATCATCCAACCTGAAAGTAAAGTTGATCGATTTTTCTGTGGCTTAAAACCAAGTCTTCGAAGGGCATTAGCTATAAGAGACTTCAGTATCTATGAAGAAATTGTGCGTTGTGCTATCAAGGTAGAAATAGAAGTTGGTGTTACATATCCATCTCATGGTTTTGACAAGAAACGAAAGATGGAGTTCAAGGAGAAATCTCAGAATAATGGTGAAAAGAAGATGAATGTTTCCTTATGCACAAAGTGTGGAAAGAATCATGGTGGAGATTGTCTAAAAGGGAATAGAAAATGTTTTAAGTGTGGAAAAGAAGGTCATCGAGCAGCTGAGTGTCGAAGTAATGGAAAAAGGGTTTCTAATGATGTGAATAAAGCAAACACTGCAGAGAACGCACCGCCAACACTTCAATGCTTCAAGTGCAAGGAAATGGGGCATTATGCTAATAATTGCCCTAATCCAAGGGTTAGTGATGATCAACATGAGCAACCACTGAAGGCAAAGGACAAAGGGAAATCACATGCGATCACTATTGGCAATGTTGAATATGACAACGATGTGGTGGAATGATTAAGTGTTTATGTAATGGGATTCCAAAATAATGTTGTATCATTGAGTATTGCAATATTTATTGATGTGGTATTCAAAGGGATTGAGATATTTTTTGGAAATAAGATGATATGCGCATAATGACGATGAGAAAATGAAATGTTTAATAGTATTCATGAGCTCATGATTGATATAAGGACTAAGTGATATCATGGTTTGAGTATATAGAATTTTGAGGATTTTGGTATGTGGAAAGTGTTAACTTTTAACTGCACTCATGTTTTCACTAAGGTATTCAAGAGAATACATGATTAAGGACTTTGAATGTTTGGAATGTGACCAACAAGACATATCTTATGATATGTGGGGATCAACGACAGTATTAAATCTCTGGTAATCGTTGTCACTATATTATTAGAGTGGACTGCAGTATTATAAGCCTAAAGATTAGACTGGATTATGTTGGACATAAGTTAGTATTGTTTAAGGATAGAAGATTTTCGATATTATTGATGGGATGTTATAGTAACGTAGTTTTAGAAAAAGGGACAACCTGCAGGACGGGCGACAACCCATCGCTTCGGACAAGGCTGTGGGAATCGAACGCACAACCGAAGTGCGACTGGCCTTTATCGCCTACCACTGACCTACACGAAGTCCCTGTTTAGTAGAAACTAGTTTTATTATATTAAGCAGTATGATATGTGATGTATAAGTTCATTTTAGGAACCATATATGATTAATCTCACTATAGATGGACTTATGTATTTTTTGATAACTTTTCTAACCTTTTGTTTGAGACAGATGGAATGACCCATCATTCTATCACATGATCTGCTAACACATCGCGAATGACAAATTCAACTTCATTTCTTTAAGAGATGATGTGGAAATTGTTAAAGGCACGAACAATAGTGAGATTGTACCAAAATAAAGTAAGTATTTATTCTAATTCAAATTTTCAACTTTAGGGAAATGATCTTGAAAACCAAAAATGTTGTCCTAGTGATCTTATACCTGATGAATCAGATGGTACCTTATATCATCACAAATCTATGGATTTGTGATTACTGGCTTTTCCATAGCCATGTTCTCTACCACTCTCCATCAGAACATGATGGTTAGATTTCTCTTCCATATCCATATTTTTACCTATGTGGAAACCCAGCGATTAGTTTATTTGGGTAACCATTACGTTTCATACTTTTGTTTTTAAAGATTGGTTTTGATATTCCTTTTTACGATGTGGGTTTCTATTAAAGAAACTTTCGAATAGTAAACCATTTATAACCCCGACGAATTTCGAGGGCGAAATTCATTTTAAGGGGGGTAGAATGTAACAACCCAAGATTTTATAAAAAAAATATTCTTTTTAATTTTATTAATGTCTTGTGTTGTACGCTACACCAAAAGGAGCTTGCACAACACGCATCCTTGTCTTGCCTTGCATTACACGCAATCGCGACCTTCCTCAATAGCGTGTGTAATACGCAATACCGAGTTTCACTAAACAACGATGTGCTATTAAAATATTATTAAAACTAGCCGTTATGAATAGTAATAACCACTTTTTAAAATTCTGTAAATCTTATTTTTCAAAATGAACTTCATTCTTGGATTCGGAGTATCGAATTTAGCCTAAGGTGAAATTTTGGTACTTTTCGGATAACTTTCATATTCTGATGAATAGTGAAAAATTACTAAATTATAATTAAAAACAACTTTTTTAATCGAAATAATTAATAGTGATAAATTATTAATTTGAGTGGTTTTAAAGTATATTTAGAATATATTTTTACAATTTAATACAATATTGGTCATTGGTTGTAATTTCACATTTAAACAAGACATAATCAAGTGTCAATCTTTTGATATATATTGTTTCCTAAAAACACGCTATTTATTTTAACAGCGGGATTTAATTATAAAATTAATTAATGCAACTTCTATGTTATGAATTTGGTAAAATAGATTTCATTTTTGAATTCGGAATATGAAATATAGCTTAGGATGAAATTTTGGCATTGTTCTGAAAAACATCAATTTTTGATGAATAGTGAAACTACTAAGTGGTAGTTAAAAAAACTGAATTTTTCATAAAACTTAATTTTGCCGCTTCTGTGAATGGAATTTCGAAAATCCGAGAGACACGGTTAATATCAAGGACTAAAATGTGGTTCAATGAGATGAAAATAATTTTTTGGTGAATAGTAACTTTTTACTTTTTTACCGCGGTTAATAGTAAATAGGGTAACTAAGGGTAAATATGATATTACTATTACCCTAACACATGTCCTAATTCTATTGGACAAGTGTAATTCGACCAAAAACAAACTTAGGAATAAAATATGACCATTTAGGCCCACTTGGATTAGATTAGGACATTTATTATTAATTTATTTAAAGAAAGGTTAAAATAGTTAAAATCAAAGTTTAATAAGTAAAGCATTTTTAATATGGGGTTATACATACGATAAATTCGACTATAAATATTCATTAGAAAGCTAAAAGGATTTCCTACATGATGGTATTTTATTTGTAATTTTTAGACATCAAATAATATAATTTATTTATGACACAAAAATGATGCAGTAATTATCTTATTAATGAAATATTGACATAATTGATAATATAAATACCAAAATAAATGTAATTTAAGACTTTTTATAAATTCCACTAATTTTCTAGGTTACTATGATATATTAGTGTTTCTTTAATCAACTTGGTTCGAACATATAATTCTGTTATGACTTTCACAAAAGTCATATATCAAATAGTGTCAAAATTGACACAAAATAGTTTTTAAATCAAATATTATATTATTAATTGTTATTTTATTCCTAAAAATCTAAGGTTCGGCCAAATAACTTAGATAAGGATATATGTATTAATAATATACAATTTGGGGTTCGTTTGGCATGTTATAGTAAGTTTATTAACCATATAGTGAAAGAAAACAAAAAGACACGGTAAAAGTTAAATTATTTAACTTAGAGTTAAATCTAATTGATAAGGTTAAAATAATACCCTAAACATGTCTAAATCCTATTGGTTGATAGGATTTCGACCCATACCCACTTTATCTTCGAAATAAGACCCTTTGGAACCATTATAAACCGATTTTGACTTTAATATAAAATAATATTTTGAGATATTCCTAAGGTGCCCCTCTCCTCCCCTATAAAAGGACACCTCCTCCCCCTCCTCCTCACACCAATTTGAGCACTCAAGCTCGGCCAACCCCTGCCAATTTATCCTCTCCACTTCCCTAGCAACATCCTAGAGGTTCTGGTCTTCCTCAAAGACCAATTTTAGTGCCCTAAGAGGAGGTCTCAAAGAGGCACTTCAAAGAAGAGGTAATTACCGTTACCAATTCTTTCATCTTTATTTCTTCTTCCACTTCTTCTTCTTAGGTTGTTTCATTATGAAGTAATAACATCAGTATCACTCATATACTGATATGTTATTATAATTATGAAACAACCCTATTTCACCATCTATCCATCCTACGAAAAAAGAAATCACCGCGCGTGCGTACGTACGGAATACCGTCTCCACGCCGTGGTGTAATCTATTTTCCACCACCACCTTACATGGATGGGTATAATGGTGTAAAGAATAACTATACATAGTTATTACAACATCATATTGATTCTGATATATTGTATAATCCACTCCAATTCAATTCAATATTTATAGAAATGATATCATCGCTCGTGCGTACGTACGGACTACCGTCTCCACGACGCGATGAGATTCATTCTCCATGTTAACCATTTAAGAATGATTATAATGTATATATAAGAAATAATAATGAAATATATGACATTATAAAGCTACTGGATTTATGTATATATATACATATGTATGTCATCTACTTACTTCCATTTCAAGACAATAAGGAAAGAAAAACAGCGTTCATGCGTACGTACAGACTACCGTCTCCATGAACGGTGTTTTTCATTTTATTTATCTATCTATTATATATATATATATACTGAATATATATGATATATAAATCATATTTTATATTCTGTAAGTAAGTAAATCATGATATAAGTAATAATGATGTCAAGAACAACAAGTCAAAACACCTACGATAAATGAAACGATTTTACCCAAAACGCTTCTTTAACATGGAATTTACAAAAGAACGGGTAATATAATGTCATAAGTGAACCATATATGATATCATAACAATGAATATGATTCTGTAATAAATCAATGACATTATTTAAATCATTATACAGGAGGTTCAGACACATACGAAGCAAATTGGACCTAAGGTAAGGGAAATATCACAATCTCATTTTTATCCGAGATTGTTTATTCGTAAGTATTTACTGGGGTGTATTTTATCATCCACATCTATGTTTTATCAATATGTAATATTATTTCCATCCACCTAAAATTGTTTAAATCCATTTTTACCCTTCGGTGAGTTTTTAGTAATACGTATGAAAGGAATCTTTTGTCATTTTTCATACGAGGTACTTTTTGACTTTCCGACAAAAGTACGAAGAATGTTTTTTTTAACTTATACGGCACGAACGGATTTCTACTGTTTTATAAAGCCTTATTTTCATGAAGCTTCCTCTAAAAGATTTCATGACTATTTTCAATAAAATCTCTTTCTTTTAAAATTGCATGATGTTTTGTGAAAAGAAATTGATTTTGAAGAAGAAAGGATATTTTCCTCAAGAATTCAATTCAAGTGTTTTATCAAAATTATTTTCCATCTAAGATAATAAAGAGTTCTGTTTCTATCCATATTTTTACATTGATTTGACTATGTTGTGATGGAAACATTTTTATGAATTCCTTTATCTTATATGAATTGATTTATGATGTCATGATGTTTCAAGAATCCCATTTTTGTCACATGTGTTATGGGATGATGTAAGTTTTATGATTATGTGGCACACATAAGAAAGGATTCATTATAAGATGGGTGGGACCTATATCTCCCTCCAATGCATTGGGTAAATATTTTATATCTCATGAGATAGACATGGCTGAAATGGTAGGTTATACCGGTTCAGTGAAACAGGACTGAAACGAGGGTTACTCGATTCAGAAAGGGACTTTGTCCACTAAGATAGTCTTGGCAATGAGTCATGACTAACAAGAAATGATTTTCCATGATTATGTGTGCATGCCACAAAGTTTCAAGTTTCATGTTATGATTATGGTGATCTCATTTTCACTTCTATGATTTGTTCCATGTTAAGATATTATGATCTCTTTTGCAGGTTATTATTTTCAAAAAGATATGATATGATTTTTATTTCTTTTGTATACCCTTACTGAGCATTTGAGCTCACCCTTTTATGTTTTCTTTTCCCCAGGATATAAATAAAGGTTTTAGGTAAAAAAAAGGGAAGATCTTTATGGGAGATATTGAAGATCTTTCACCACGATTAGAAGACTACGTTCCGAGTTTCCAAAGACACTAAACTATTACGATCCTTGTGTGTATATTTTTGTTATGTATTAAGTATTCCGCAAAAGTAATGTAATGTCCATGTACGTTAGGCTTCGGGTCTCTACACCAACCACACATGGTTTTATTTCATGGTATGTGTTTCAATGTCACTATGGTTACTAATGAAAAAAAATCAAATTTACACCATCATTCTAGGACCAAAACTCCTCACATCATGGGTGGATTATATGTAAGGGTGACCCAAAACCACATGTTCATTATGTATCAGCTGTCAAAAATTATTTAAGAACCCTGGAAGTTTCTATTACATGAATAAAACCCTTTATCAATGATATAAAATTCTACAAAATTGCCTTTATTAGACAACCATTCACATTGCAACACCCACAACCATGCCATGAAACCACCCTACTAGCTAAAATATTAGACCTAGTTTCACCTCCCTTCCTCATTTCTTCTACCAACACCTCAAAAAACATAATAATTAAATGTAACATGATAAAAAGGTCTTGGATAATACATTAAATACCTCTCAAAATATTATTATCCTTGTGAATCAAAACCAAACCTAAAATAAAATAACAATGGGAAAACCCAAATTATCCCCATGATATACCTCAAAAAAAACGCCTTACCTAAACCATCATGAAACAAAAGAAAATAATAGTAGAAAAAAATTAGTAGAAATCAAAACTTCTCATCATCAAGGAAAAAAATGAGAAAAAAACTCAGGGTATTGAGAATACATATGTTACAAATGATCTCATGCACAATCCTCCAAACCATTATACCTTCATAAAACAAAACCCAAGGTAATCACACAAACAAGTTTTACCTTCTCTATATAGTCATGAATCTTAACCAACCACTCTATGAATGTTGCATCATACTCAATATCCATCTATCCCCAGTGAACAAAATGAGACTCTTTGTAAATATTTTGATGAAGTTGTATCACATGGAAAACATCATGGATCCTAGACAGCTATAGGGGAGTTACTATTTGATACACCACCACACTGATAAAATATAACACCTCTAATGGACTAAAAAACTACGGATAAATATTAGACCCTTGGTTAATCCTCTATTATATGTAATGAGAGGAAACCCTCAATAATTTATGACATCAAACGTAAAAATCTATAGGTCTCCTCCATTGATCATCATAAAACTTCTTATTTTCATTCACTACTTTAATCTACTCATGAATCGTTTATACTATCTAGGTTGTGCTATGTAACATATATAGTCTTAGGATTGTTGAATCTATGACCTATTTTCATTAAAATAGTAATCTATAATACTTTAGAGACAATTCATTGAATGTAGACATACCAATTGAATAGTGGATTCCAATTATAATAAAGCACATCCTTGTGCACGTGTTTCACCCATGATCCCCCAAAATCCAAAAAACTAGCCTGTAACATATCGTCACATGTATAAATAGTTAAATCCTTCAGACCATCCATGTGATGAGGGAAGCTAATGATAAGGCATAATTTAGAGACAAAAGAACACTTAGGACCTCCCTTAAAATATAAGGTCAAATGGGTTCTTAATCAAATAATTTGGTTCACGATACCCCATGAAGCATTATTATATCATCCACACATTTCCTCACCATAACATCCTTAGTATCCACATATTTAATATCCTCTAATTGAGACAATTTTATCAACTAATCAACAATTACCTAGATAAGATCACAAACACCTTGATCTCATATAAAAAAGTGATGAAAAATGTTGTATTGTCCTCCCATTTTACTCAAAGACATCCAATGACTAAAAAACCAATCAAGAATATGTTACCCTTTTTCACCAACTACAAGACTAAGCCTCTTGTCACAAAATATTCCACAAACCATTTTATCACTCTACACCAAAATTAACCCCTCTAGGTATGATAAATATTTGATATACTAGGATGAAATTAAAAATGTGAGCTATGAAACCTACAATGAACCATATCATGATTCACCAACAGAAAAAGCATCCTCCATTGAAATGAAACTCAATGATGATTTCCTTTTACCATCCCTCATGAGAATCACCATGGTAGAGAGGAACTTGCATCCCCTATATATCTTATTCTTCTCAAAAAAACTCCTCCACCTAATATAATAAGGATGATTTCACTATCATATGAAATAAAAATATCTAGTATCACCCTTCTTTATGTCAATATGCATCACTAAAAGCTTCTACCCCACTCTTTATTAATCTATAGAATCCCAAATGATTTCTCCCCATGTCTTTATTCAAGGACCATTAGTCTCTTTTCATGGGGTGTATGATATATTGAATCCATAATCAATTATAAATTATATAAAACATCACTAATAATTAATTTAACATTACATAGATAAAATATACCACAATAACTTGGGATATGTGAAGAATATAATGGATTTTATGATTAGGTAATTTCACTATACCTTTAAAGAAACCACCAATACTTCCAACTAGAGACCATGGGTGAAATAGTTATTCTCCAGGGGACATAAGTATCTAGAACAATATAGGATCACCAATTGAATTTGGTGTCCTAGGACCAATTGTTTGTACTTTTATTACATAAATACTCAATGTATTGAATATTAATAAAACTTCTTATTACATACTTTTATTGTTCTTCATGAATCTAAAGTAATAATTTCGTAGAGTATATGTCTCATTGCTAACGTCATAGAGGTTCCACACTATGAAGAGAAACTTGATGTGATATGATGATATTACAAAATTATTTTATACACATGGATAATTTAAAATGATGGGGCACATAGTACATAGACTTTCAGGTGAAAGTACTTATAAAAAAATGAGTCTTCTTTTCATGAAGTTGGAACTTGGTAATCTCAAAGATATGAGTATATGAGAATAGAACCACTAGTAAAAATTCCACATGTTTCTGTATCATCATATATTCCTATCTACAAGCATGTGTGATGGTCCTTAGACTTTAATATTCTTATTAATGCATGATACAACTCACATTATAAAATTTATTCTTCAAACAATGATGATAAGAGTTCATGGTGAAGTTGGATATGTTGGGTGCGTCATAAGTGACATTTCATTAATGAATAAGTAGATGTAGGATTTTTCCTTTCCATATTCATGGAAAATGATATCTCATCCAATTCATTGAAATAGAACTATCACATTAAATTATAGGTATGTGGTGTAATGACGTGTTTATTTCCAATAATCTAGGAAAGACATATCAATCATATATGCCAGTGACATGGATGTACAACTTCATTTATGAGATGTTGCAATAAATGGATTATATTACACAGTGAGAATTCATATGTGGTTGTTGATATTAAGAAATTAAGTTCTTTATTATATGTTCCTTAACCCATTGTTAGATAGTAATCCTGGACTTTAGGCTAGACAGCCTAATTCCAACAAAAAGCGTGCTAGAGGGTCACACACTAAGTGTTTCTGTTGATCTTAATTAAATTATATTTGAGATTAATTAATGGAATAAATATTATTCTCATGTTCCTTGAATAAATTTATTCATGTTATATTGATTTCATAAATTAAGAAATTTTTTTTTGGGAATGTGAATACATAATTTATTTTATTTATTAAATATTTTAATAAATATTTTCTTGCTAGATTATGAATAAAATATTTATCCAGTTATTTAATAAATGCTGGAGGATTTCAAATGGAACAACACCGAGTTTGGTTATAAATATTTATTAACAAGACCATTACATAATATTTTTTATCACACAAGTTAGTGTACACCAAATAATAGTAATAATAAAATTATTATTATGTGTAATGGGGTTTATTAAATTCATAAATGTTATTTAATTGTCAGAATAAAATTAAATAATATTTTAACTTAAATTGTAACTCTAAATAGACTCTTATGTATATTTTTTAGAGTATCCCAAAGTGAGAATAAATAATTATTGTCCATAAAAACATATCTCTAAACTCCTCTCTCATTCTCAAGATTGAGAAGTTTATGGGATATTTCTTCCAGACCAAAGAATAAGTGGTCAAGAAAAAAAATGCAATACCAACAACTTTCCACTCCATTACATGAAGATCAAGTTGTATTTCTCAGAGATCATAATAGCATGTGTGAATCATCACTAGAGAGATTCTATCCTTGCATCCTCAAAAGTGAAATGAAGGTAATTCAAAAGATTATTTTTGGAAGATTGACATTCACCAATGAAGAAAGTTCCCAATACAAGGTATTTATTTCTTCACATATGAAATAAATTAAATAAAATTTAACATGAAATATCCTTACTCTTGTCTTTGGGAAGTGAATATTAAAATAAATTTTAATATATCACCCACCACCGCAAACATTCCCAGCACCTGGAATTAGAAATTGGTATAAGAGATATCAAGTTTGAATTTAAAATTATTCCTTTAATTATTGATCTATGAACAATTGTGGTTAGATATAAATTTCATGTTATTTGTTCTATAATCTGATTTTAATTAACATGTTATCGACATATTTTTCATGTTTGTTCAGTGTTTCATTTTCTTAAATGTTTTAGAGAAAATAAATAACAACCAGAGATTACATCAATAAGTGTCAAATCATTGGCTTGTAAAACTGGGTTACATGAAATATGATTGGAGCACATGTAATATTCTTATATGCATTGCGTCTTGATGTTATGAGAAACTAATTATACTTAGTTCTTTTATTTCACACAATATATTTACCATGCCAACCTAGAAAATGAAAAGTTGATACATGGTGTGTAGATGGAATGTACACACTATGTAGTCTGAATGAGTTAACACGCTGAAGACCCAAGTGTGTGACTTGGATATATAATAATTGATGTACATGGAATGTAGCTACATGTACACACTGTGTAGTCTTGTATTAATAGAAAAAAATTAAAACTACATTAAATTTAAAAACTATAGCATTAAAACCTTATTTTATTTATCATCACACCATTGTGTGTTTGAAAATTTAATAATAGTTTTAATTAATTTTAAATGATCAATTAATTTATTATAATTAATATTTCATTATTGTTTCTAATTTTTATATTCCAAGAATGTCATTAATGATGTGTATCTCCAAATAATATCCTATGATCATTATTATGAAATGGAATTAACCAATTAACTAATTAATTAATGCAATCACATTTATCTAAAATAAGAGAAGAATGAATAAAGAAATGAATACCAGTAGTTTAACTTTGTGTATTTTTTGTATGTACAACTTTTCATGATCTTGACCAAGACATGTGTATGTGTTGGATGTTTTAATTTAATTTATTTCATGAGTTTTAAATTATTTAAAATTAAATTAAAAGATGTCCTATGAGTCATCACTCCCTCCATTATTATAAGGGCCTACGTGTCCAAGGATATTTACATGACACCTTTTAACCAATAAATTTCTTCCCCTCACCAGTGTGTGGATAATAAATATTTTTAATTAGTGGAGCATCCCAAGTCATGTGGATGTAGTTAAATAAGTTACAATAATTATTCCATCCTAGGTGATACATAAGTTGATAGGCGTAATGTTGTAACTCATTCCAAGATCGACAGTAAGAGTTATTTGCCACATGTCAACGTTCAATTTAATGTTCTCTCCTTAAATCAACCATTAGCTAATTATCATGAATAGATCATTTAATTAGTTAATTATTTGTGTCTATTAAATTATTTATTTTATGAATTCAAGACCACAATCAAATAAATTCAGGAATTAATGTGAAAATATGGAAATTAAATAAATTAATTATGTGTAAATGTTTTATCCAACATGTTTAATTAATTAAATATCATACCATTAATATTAAAAATAAATTTAAAGTATAAAACAAGATAAAATTTAGGCATAATAAATTAAAAGATCTTAATTAAATATTAAATCAGACTAAGCCTTCCATTACTTTATTGGGAATGAAACCATAGAACTATGTGTAGTACATGGACAATGTTTGGACACTTACTTTTATTAGAGAGTTACCATGATAGTTTCAGGTAGAATTTACTAAAATTTTATTAAGCATAATTACCAAAGTCTATTCAATACAAATTTGAAGGCAATTGATGAGGAAATCGATGTAAGTATTTCAGGATAGGGGAATCCACCCATTGGATCATGGTGTTGCAAGTCCACAGTTGGCAAGACCGCCAACCAAATTATGTTATCATGTTTTTCATGGATAATGTCTAGATAATTAATAAACATAATGGTGTTCTTTTCCACTATAATGTTGAAGAAAATAGACATTCTGAGCTCAATGGTGTGGGATATTGAGACTTTATGAAATAGTTGACGATTTAAAAAATAAATAAACAAAAAAAATTATTTTATTTTATCTCTTTTATATTTTAATTAATAATGTTTTTAATGATATAATCCTTTTAATCGTCGAATAAAATGGCAATTTAATCAACCATAATATCCCTAAAATCAATATTTGATAAAGATAACCTCATTACTGGAAGTATCTTCATGGAGTGTTTTAGATGCCTTTGAGTTGTATTATGCCATGAATAGAAATCATACATGCTAGAATCCTCAATGACTGATCTTCCTACTAAATAAGTGATGGATGAAGAGTTCACTATCTATGAAAAACATTTTAGTGACAGGGTTTATGTTCAATGTTTTGTTATTTCATCAATTTCTAGTGAACTAATTAAGTCTCACGAAAACATGGATGTGTATATCACACTTGATAGACTCTTTGGTTTTTTACTATGAGAGAGATATATAAAAATAGTTTGATATTTATATGAGCTATTTAAGAGAAATCATGGGGAGGGTGCCCCAATTGGGCCTCATGTAGTCAATATCATTGGATACATTAATTGATTAGATGTTCTAGTTTTTAAATTCCCTAAACAACTGTGCACCGACCTCATTTCGGAATCACTCACTCAAATATTCTCTATATTTGTTGATAATTTTAATACAAAAAATGTTGGGAAGTCTCTACTGGATCTTCTTAATATTTTTCCCAAGTATATCAGTATACGAAGAATTAAATAACTTCGTATTTATGGTGAAAAAATAGAAAGGCAATGTGAGGAGATTTTATCCCAAAGATTTTCCACACCCTTACAAGAAGAACAAGATAAAGGGAAAAACAATGGAGAATGATGGTTTCTATTTTTCATGTAGAAAGAAGGTTCAATCGTAGAAAAACTACACCCATCTAAAGAAGAAAGGGGGTGCTTCAGGTGCATTTGTTATTGGGTGAAATTTTTCTATTTCTACAAATTGGGTATTAGATATATCTTTTGGTGCTCACATATATATTAAAATATATGAACCAAGTATATTTAAAAATATGGAATAAGGATAATTATATCATTAAGCTACTAATGGATATGAAATTGTTGTTATACCTATCTGGGACTACCACCTCATGTTACCAAATTGAATGATCTTGGTTTTAAAGGGATGCTGGTATGTTCTCTCAGTTAAAAAAAACATTATTTCTATATCTAGACTTGATAAATATGGATTTATTTTTAAACCTGGGAATTAATGTTGCTTCTTTTATAAAGATAATTTTTTTTAAGGAAAGTCACATTTAAATAATAGTCTTTATGTGTTGGATTTAAAAAACAAATAATGGAAATTGATAATTAAGTAACTTCACATGACTCATACCACACCCAAATTTTGCATCACTATACATGTCGTGTAAATGAAAAACACATGACTAAGTTACATCAAGATAGATATTTAGATTTTTTTGAACTAAAACCACTTTTTTTATGTCATGCATGTTTACAAGGGAACATGACTATAACCAATTTAGTGGGAAAGTTGAAAGGGATAATGATCTTCTTGAATTAGTTCATAATGATGTGCATGAACAATTTCCCATTGAAGAAAGTGATGGTTACTTGTACTTCATAATTATTATTGATGAGTTTATTAGATATGGATATGTATACTTAATGAGGAATAATTTAGATTATTTTGAGAAATGAAAGGAACACAAGAATGAAGTTTAGAACCAGTTTGGTAAGAAGATTAAGAAGCTTCACTTTGACTATGGTGGAGAATATATTTATAAAGACATCATTTATAATCTACAAGATATTGGGATTTTATATAAAATAACTCCTCCTTATACACCTTAATCGAATTGTGTAAGTAAAAGGAGACACCAAACTAGATGTAAGTAGTTAAATAAATGATTATTCATTCAAGCCTTTCATTATCCTTTTTGGGATACACATTACAAACCGAATCATATATACTAAACCAAGTGATAACTAAATCAAAATATGGTATACCATACCTGTTATGGAATAGAAAGAAACCCTTATTGTCTTACTTACCTGTGTGGGGTTACAAAGCATTTTTAGGGCCTCTATATGTAAAAAATGCACCCTGAGGCAAAAAGTGTTTGATTATAGGATATACCAAATAAATAAAGGGATACTACCTATAAAATCCATCAAAAATAAATGTATTGTTTGATAGACATCTTATATATCATGAAGAGGATATTATCTCTATGAGAGATAATGGGAGAAATATAGACTTTGATGAAGTCCCGGCCCAAGATACCTAATATTTTGTATAGGAAAAAAATCTACAAATCCCTTTGGAAGAAGAAATTGTTATAGAGACACAATTACTTCGTAGGAGTACTATAGATGTTAGAAAACTTGAATGATAAGATTTTATAGTCACTGAGGATTGTGAATCATTATTAGTTTATAATAATGATTGTTTATCCTATATAAAGCAATAAGCGGCACATATGATTCCATGTGGAAAGAAGCCATGAATTTTGAAAGGGATTCCATGTACCGAAACCACATTATCATTTTGGTATACCCTCTAGTATATATAAAACTCATTTTTGGTTAATGGGTATTTAAGATAAAACTGGACACGGAAGGACATGTAAGTACCAATAAGGCTTAATTGGCTGAAAATGGTTTAAACAGATTCAAGACATTGACTAAAATGAATCCTTTTCAATAGTTTCAATGATGAAATCCATCACAATTCTACTTACATTTAAGGACATCCACGAGTATGAGATTTGGAAAATGGATGTCAAAATATCCTTCCTTAATGGGAGCCATTAAGAAGATGTCTATATTACATATCATGAAGTGTTTTGACTCCAAAGGATGAAAATAATATATGCAAGTTTTATAGATCCATTTATGTATTAAAGAAAGCATACAGGTTATGGAACATTAGTTTTCATAAGGGAATAACACAATTTGGCTTCATAAGATTGAATACGAGACGTGTTTCTATAAACGACATAATGTGAGTGTATTCTTTTTCATAATAGTATAGGTTGATGACATATTACTTATTGGAAATGAAATAATATTCTTATAGTCTGTTAATCATGGTTGAATAAATTCATCTCTAGGATGGACTTCAGTGAGGAAACATATATTTTTGGGACCAAGATCTATCGAGATAGATTTAAGATATTTCTTATCCTAATTCAAAGTAAATACATTGAAAAGATACTGAAGAGATTTAGTATGGATCAATCCAAGAGGGGATTGTTTTTAGCGCATAAGGGATTCATATTTATACGAAAATGTGTCCTCAAACAAATGAGGAATAAAATATAATGTCAAGGATTCTATATGCATCCACAATTGGGTATGCCATATATGCTATATTATGTACTAGGTTTGATGCCAACTACACATTATGTGCAGTAGAAAGATATCAAGTTGATCCAGGTGACCACTATTGGATGGTAGTCAATAATATCTTTATGTATCCGAGGTAGACTAATGATATGTTCCTAGTTTAAGGAAGACGTGAGGAACTATTCCTAAGAGGATATGTAGAATCCAGTTTCAAAACTGATCAAGATGAAATTAAGTCACAAAACAGATATATTTTCACTTTGAATGGATATGTTACGAGATGGAAGATCTCAAAGTAGGATTTGGTTGCAGATTCATCAACTGAGTACGACCATATTGCGTCTTCTAAGGTAGCTAAAGAAGTATTATGGATGTGAAAATTCATCCAAGAGATTGATGTGGTACCTAATAGTAAAGATCCTATAACACTCTATTATGACAATACTGTGGCAGTATCTCATTCAAAAGAGACATCACATGAGTGGCTGAAACACATTCTTTAGAATTATCATCTCTTGAGATATTTTTCTTCGATAGGTGAAGTTGTAGTGATCTATATTTCCACAGAAGATGACATAGAATACCCATTGAATAAAAACGTGACTTGGTAAAAACAATAATATCATGTTATTTATAGTATACTGAAGTTCATAGGTAGTTGGATGTAGTCTAGGAGGGAGTTTTTTGGATTTGGTGTCCCAAGACCAAATCTTTGTACTTTGATTACCTAAATATCTAATGTATTGAATATTAATAAATCTTCTTATTACATATTGTTTTTTTTCTTCATAAATCTAATGTAATAATTACCTAGAATATATGTCACATTGATAAGGTCATATCAGGCCCCCTCTATGATGATAACCTTGATGTGCTATGATGATATTCTTAAATGATATTACATGGTTGTATAACATAATAAGATAGGACACATAGTACATAGACTATTTGGTGCAAGTACTTGTATGTAGATGAGGCTTCTTCCCATGAAGTTCACACTTGGTAACCTAAAAGATGAGATATTATGAGAACATATACACCAGTAGGAATTTTATATGTTTTTTTTATAATCGAATATTCATATATACAAGCATGTGTAATGGTCCTTAGAATTCAATATAATTATTAATGCATGTTACAACTCACATGCGTAGATTTATTTCAAAAACCATGATGATAATAGTTCATGGTGATGTTGGATACCTTGTGTGCATCATGAGTGACATGTAATTAATGAATAAGTTGAGGAAGGATTTGCCCCTTCCATATTTATTGAAGATAATATCTTGTACCATTTATTATAGTAGAATCGTCAGATTCAATTCCATGGCCATAGAGTAATGACGTGTTTATTTTAGATATTCAATGAATGAAATATACAACATATAGGTTGGTGATACAGATGTTCAATCTACTTGATGATATATTGTTACAAAGGGATTATATTACACAATGAGTTTTCATACGTGGTGGTCTATATTATAACATTAAGTTCTTTGTCTTGAGTGACTTGAACCATTTTTACACAGAAATCTAGGACTTTAGGAAAACCCACCTAATGGAAATAAGAATTAATCCTCGAGGTTCACACACTTAGTGTTTCATATGATCTTTATTATATTCTATTTGTGTTAATTAATGCACTAAATATTATTCTGAAGTCTAAGGAAAAATATTATTCAAGCTATATTGACCACATCAATTAAATAAATATTTATTCACCAACATGTGAATACAAAGTTTTATTTTATTTATTGAATATTTTAATAAATATTTATTTTTCAGAATTTGAATAAAATATTTATTTATGAAAAAAATATTTATTTCTTTATTTGATAAATGTTGGAGGAGTTTGAAGGGACCATGACTGAGTCTGACGACAAATATTAATTAACATTACTGTTACAAAACATTTCTTATTGCACAAGTTTGTGCCCATCAGAAAATAATAATAATAAAATTATCATTATGTGGAAAGGGGTTTATTAAAGGTAATAAATGTTATTTAATGTCTATGATGAAATTAAATAATATTTTATCTTAAATCCTAACTCTATAAATAGTCGACTATGTCTATTATGTAGAGTATCTAAAATTGAGAATAGATAATTGTTGTGAATAAAAAATTCTATCTCAAATCATCCTTATCTATCCATCTTAATAATGATATGTTTAAGAAATATTTCTTCAAGACTGATGAAAGAGAAATCATTAACGAACAATGAATGAAATATGAATCTATGTGCTAGCACCTGACGAACGATTGGTGTTTCTCAGAGATCATATGAGCACATGTAGATCACCTCTAGATGTATTTTATCCTTGGATCCCCGCAATCACAATGAAGGTAATCTGGAAGGGTATTTTTCAGATGATCAATATTCACCAATGAAGAAGGTTCCTTACCCAATGTATTTACATTGTCAAATATTATATAAATTAATTATAAATTTGACATGCAAGATCCTCACTCTAGGGTTCAAGGAATGATTATTAAAATAAATTTTAATATTTCACCTACCTCGACATGATTCTACTATGTCCAAAACCATTATCACCACCCTCTATTGAATTAGAATATATCCCATCCCAAAATGGGAGGAAATATAAAAGGCCTAAAACATAAATGTTTCCAATGATAATAAAAAAAATAATAGACTGATCAACATCTCCTTCATATAGTAACAATTTTCCTGACACAGATTAGTCCTTCTGAATGCTTGGTCCATCTGGGTCATTACTATCAAAGGGGTTGTAATTTGGGAGAAAATATAAATGAACCTATAATAATATCTTATAATATAAAGGATATTATTAATGTTTTATAACTTTTTTGTTTCTTCCCAAGAAAAAACCACCATGATCTTTGAATGATCCACTACTAATAACTTACAAGACACCACATTTCCAAGACAATTTTCCCCACTCGTCCAAAAATTTACTTGGATAATTTCCCATAATGATGACTATGTTAATGGAAGAGTAAAAAAATCCTAATATTCTCTTCATAATCATCCTCCGATATTGAGTAAAAAAGGATTCCATCAATGAACCCTATCATGAACTCATCTAGGAACTCATAAAAGATGGTGTTCATGAGTTCCTAGAATCATCTGGGAGTTCATGACACCAAATGAAATTACTATCCAGTTGAAGTGACCAAAATGACATCTTAAATAATCCTTTAGTATATCCTACCCCTTCACCCTCAATTTATGATATCCAGAACATAGATCAATCATTGAAAAATATCATGCTCATTTTAAATGATTGAATGATTCATATATCCTCATATAGGGATAATGGTTCTTAACCATCACTTAATTCAATCTCTAATAGTATATAAACAACTGTAGACCATCATCTACCTCCTTGGTGAAAAACACATGAAAACTTCACGATAACACACTTGGGAAAATGAAACACCTAGGTATAAATTCATCAATCTGAATCCTGAAGTCCTTCAACTCTAAAGGTGATATATGGTAGGAATCAATTTAAATCAAAGATATACTTGGAATCAAATATATGATAAGATTTATATCATGTTATGGGATACCATCACAACCTATTCATGAAAGGAATCCAAAAAACCATCAAAAACCCTAGGGAAGACCACTGAATGTTCCTCCACTTAGCCCATTTTAAACTCCACAAAATACACAAAAAAGGGGATTTGAATTTCTACAAGCTATATTATAATCGAAATCACCCATGAACACCACTTGATATCCTTCAATATTATTGAACCTTAGTTTCCTTCAAAATTAATCGATCATTTTACAAATAGAATACAATCGATATATTCTAAAGAAGAAATTGAATGGTTGTATCTGTATTATAAAGTAATCACTTAGTGATTGTTGCTGCCCCATAATTAGCTCATAACCCTTACCCTCATTAAGAAAATTAGTCGACCTTCCAACTGTCATAGCCAACACTAAGAGATCTGAAAGCCTCTCTACCTTGAATCCCAAGGTCTGGACCAAGGTAGGTGCAATGAAGTAGTGTGAAGCTGCTGAATCAAATAATATTAAATCCAGAGTATTGTTTAAATATATTGTAATTGTAATGATCATTGGACCATATAGAACTAGTGTATCTCTATAATGATTATAAAAATGCACAAATCCTCTTCCTAACTAGACCAATTGAAAAATACATCCCTGAGGATATCTTACTGTATATCCTTATGTATGTGAAACCTGACACAAAAATAACAGTATTTGTCCGTCAGACCCTATGAAAAAAAGTAAATACCAACCATATTGCTGATAATTCCAATGAGGAACATCAGTTAATGTTGAAATGGAAACAAAATACCCACACTATTCTATCCTCAAAAGATAGTAGGTAAATGAAATTATTGATGACCAAGAACACTATAATTTAGGAACATATGTATGAGGTTACATTTATAATATTTCTAACTATGATCACTATAATATTTTAAGAAATATTGTTCATTCCAAATCCATATGGATTAAAATGAAAATTAGACTAACATTGGATACCCTCAATCAAGAGATCTACTCCTCGAGATGGTATGATCGATCACCTATTATAGAGATCCTGGATATGAATGAATTCTATTGATTTCTTTGGTCATCTTCCATTCCTTACAATTACCAAATAATATAAATGGTGTTATCACGTTCTCAATAATTGGGAATATATTTTCATAAAATAAAATAAGTATATTAAATAATGAGCACCAACATTATAAGGTTTCATTAACGAATGGATATAAACTATTTATTCATAAATATAACCATAATTTTTATATGTAAAAATTCATGGAAATAATTCTAGGAATTACCCCATGAAACCTATGACTACTTATTTTCTTTGGGAAGTAAAACCCACCACGGATGCATGAGTCTTATCATCACAAAAAATAAAATGATACCAAATGATATTTCCTTTCATGAATATAACAAAAAGTGATCTTTATATTAATTAACTACCACTTTTTCTATAAATTAGTTACACTAACCTTATACTTATCTAATGCATGAAATTATAACTCTCATATTGTCCTCCACTATGAATAATCTTTTATAGCTAGGTCAACCCTCTAATGATCATTGTGATATTATTAGTATATGTAAAATATCTGAACAATATACAAATGGTGATTATGATCCATATAAAAAATAAATAAATGAATCTCATAAGCCTAATAACATGGAATTTATTAAGAGTCCTTTAATTAAATTACTTTTTAAGAGAGGATGTAGTCTCATGGAGGAGCGTCGGGGGATAACCCTAGTGCGGAAGATCCTAAACCGATCACAAAGAAGGATGATGATACTTTGCCGGTTAATTCTTCATCGATTCGTAAGAAGTTCGATTGTGTTAGTCATACAGAGATGTTTCGATGTGTGAATTCAAATCAGATCGTGGTTTCTTCTGGTTATGAAGGGATATTCTTGATGAATTTTTCAGATGTATTGAAATCGGTTGGTAAATTTCTTGAATTTTATTATCCTCCATCTGTAAGGATCATTAAAAATGGGTATATTGGTCATGTTGTTGTGGATCAGGTTGATATTGAGGAGCGAGTCAACCTCTATCACTTCTTGATTATTTCTCGGGTTCTTCTTCCGAAGGTAGGGTCTCTGTGGAAATTTAATGATCTTTATAAGAACATCTCAAAGATCTGGGGGTTTGATGAATGGCGGATGATTTCGATGGGTTGTGGATAGTATCATGTTTTGTTTCAATCTGAGGAAGCAAAGTGTCAAGCATGGAGTCTTGGCTCTGTGTCTTTAAAGCCTGGAGTTCTTCGCATTCACGAGTGGGATATAAATTTTTACCCTGAGAATGTAAAGGATACACATGCTCAAGTATGGATTAGAATTCTAAAGCTTAATTGGTTATATTGGAATCTCATAATTATTTGGGATATTTCTTCTTCTGTTGGAAATCCTTTTCGGATGGACAAGAACACCGGGGATCCTAAATTTGGGCACTTTGTGAGGGTTCTGGTGGATGTTGATATGGCTTCGACGCTGGTGGAGGAGGTTGTGCTTACAACCAGGGATGACAGTCTCAATCTTGAGATTAAGTATGAGAGGCAACTGAGGTTCTGTCTCAATTGTCACTTCTTTGGTCACATGGATTTTGAGTGCAATAAGAATATGGTCTGCGGCCTATGCAAGATGAAGGGTCACTTTGATGCTTTCTGCAGGAATGGCACTGTGAAGGTTAAGGCCCCTGATGCTGCCATTCCATGTAATCCTAACTCTGAGCAGGTTTATGGAGAGTGTTATATTCATGTTATTGATTCTGTTATTAAGGAACCAGTGCATAAACCTGTTGTAATCCCTTCCCCTCTTGCTGAGTCTTATTCTCAGGGTTCTATACAAGTGTCTATGCAAGACATGTTTGGAAATGGGAATGTACAGGCTGATGTTCAGACTTAGTCGGTGTCACCTTCAGTTCAGGATCAGGTTTAACCATTGATCCATGACATATGGATATCTCTCGGGTTGATTCACATATTAGTGATTCTATATCTGGGCCTCGGGTTGTAGTGCAGGTCCAGCCAGTTATCACTCCAACGGTTCCTTTAGATACTCCTTGTCCCTCTATTCAGGGTATTGTCTCTAACGAATTGCAGGTGTAGAATATACCTTCTACTGATATAGTGCAACTCACTGCTCATTAGGCTCCCTTACTGGTTCAGAATCAACCTTCTGTTCCGATTGCAGTCCAGTGAAATGATACTCATTCCTCATTTCAAGCACAATATGAACCTTCTGTTGTGATTGTAGTTCAGGATCCACTGAATGTTGTTGACCCTATTAAAGCACATGATGTGGATATGTCGAAGAATCTAGATATGGCATCTGGTATTATGTCTGGGCAAGATAATGTTGTTCTTCCTACTGGAACATAATAGGGGCAGGTTCAATATTTGTCTGGGTTTGATGGGTCAGAACTCGTAATGTACTTTGTTCTTAAAGGTGATAAGAGTAGAAAAAAATGTGTACCTGGATCCTTCTCGCAGGTCCCACTATCTAAGACTGCAAAGAAGCCATTGTTGCATACTAGTCAAGAACAAATTACCTCATTGAATAAATTTACTCCCTTGAGTGGTGTTTTTTGGTCTGATGATAAGGAGGACAGTGCGAGTGAAGGGCGACCTCTACCTTTGGAAGGCTCCGACACTATCACTGGATCATTAGTTTTTTCAGTTGTTTCTTCTTCAGATAGTAAAGGGAAGAAGAAAATGGTCGAGAGGCAGGTGAAGTTAGTGAAATTTCTTCAGGATGGAAGGCCTAATACTAGGTCCAAGTCCTCTTCCTCATGAAGGTTTTCTTTTGGAATTTCAAGGGGCTTGGGAATTCTCCCATGGTCATAACCCTTAGGCATTTCATTGTGGCCAATAAACCTACCCATTTTGGAATTTCTAAGCCTCATATGTCTTTTTGGAAATGGAAAGCCTTTAAGTTGTCAACACATGGGTACTCTCTGGTTTCCCATTATGCTGGTCAGGCTTCCTCAGAGACTCTTTGGGTTTTTAAACATGATAGTGAATCCTTGATTTCTTCTTTTTCTGATCGGTAATTCATTACTCTCTCTATTGACATAAGTGGTCATGGTATGTATTTTTATTTTGTTTATTCTCTTAATCAGTATACTAGTAGGCATGCCTTGTGGTCATACTTGGAAAGCATAGCTCTTCAAATGAGGCAATGTTGGGTTATTATTGGTGACTTCAATTCGGTACTCCGGCTTGAGGACAAGACATGCACTTGTTTCAATAGGTTGGCTGCTAGTGAGTTTTCTGCCTGCATTGATGCTTGTAGTCTGATTGAAGTTCCTTTTTTGGGTGATGAGTTTACATGGTGACGATATACTTTAAATGGGTTACAATACATCAAGATTGATAGGTGATTTTTTCATGTGGATGGGGGAACACAGGATTTTTACCTTTCTGGTATAACTCTTCCAAGTGATAATTCTGATCACACTTCTCTTTTATTGGATTTAAGTCTCCACAGATTGGGATCTTCTCCCCTGATTTTTAGGTTTAATAATTCTTGGCTATCTATTCAAGGCTATAGATAGGTTGTTATTGAAGCTTGGTAAACCACTATTATTGGAAGTCCCTTTTATATTATGATTATGAAGCTAATGGCTGTTAAGTCAAAAGCTCAAGGAGTGGAGTCAAAAATCAATATCATTCCTTGACCATGATATTCAAACTGCTGAGGATAATCTTTTTCATTACCAAAGGCTTAATGCGGGTCATGATGTTCTCTCTAGGGATGAATTTCTTGCCCTTTCTAAATTTAATGAGCTCTTAGCCTTAAAGGAGAGTCTTTATAAGAACCAATATAATGTCAGGTGGTTGAAGGAGGGTGATATAAATATCGGACTCTTTCATTTATTGTATAGGTAGAATAAGGTGAAATGTAGTATGAATGCCCTTATGGTTGATGAAGTTCTTTTCAGTTCTAAAAATGACATCTCTGTTGCTTCTTGTAGTTATTTTGAAAATCTTTACACTGACTCAGGTCATGAAATCACTCATAAAATGTTCATGAATATTTCTCCCTCAGTTGGGGATTCTCAGAATGATATGTTTACTAGTATACCCTCGGAGCAGGAAATCAGGAATGCAGTTTTCTCTATGAATGATGATAGTGTCTCAGGGCCAGATGTTTTTTCCAATAGGGTTTTCTTGACTTATTGGGATATTATCCACACTGAGTTTGTGAATGTTGTTTGAGATTTCTTTTATCATTCTTATTTTACTTTTGGTTCCAATGCTTGCTTCATTTCATTGATTCCAAAGAAGGAAAATTCCCTTGATATTTGGGATTTCAGGCCCGTGGCTATTGGGAATCCCATTCCAAAAAGTTATCACCAAAGTCCTGGAAAATAGATTGGGAGGTATTGCTAAGAATATTATTTCAACAAATCAATTTGGGTTTGTGCCTGGAAGGAACATTC
This sequence comes from Viscum album, assembly GCA_963277665.1. Lineage (NCBI taxonomy): Eukaryota > Viridiplantae > Streptophyta > Magnoliopsida > Santalales > Viscaceae > Viscum > Viscum album. The sequence goes on from OY728153.1 coordinate 1,246,395,509, forward strand.
AGAATTGTTTGTACACAGTGTTTGAATGTGTTAATGTTATGAGGAGAAAGGTGAAGTATGGGAATATGGCTCTGAAAGTTGACATTTCAAAGGCTTTTGATACGATGGAATGGAGTTTCATTTTTGTAGTGTTAAGAATGCATGGTTTTTCCAATGGTTCCATTTCTTGGATTAACTGCATTATTCACAGCTCTATGCTATCTGCCCTTGTGAATCGCTCTCCGAGAGGCTTATTTAAATTCTCCGGAGAGTGAGGAAAGGTGATCGTTTATCTGGCCTTCTTTTTTCTATTGCTGATAATTATTTGAGTATTTGCCTTTCAGATCATGTTCAGGCTGGATTGTATCGACAAATTACTATTGGCATAAGACTTTTTTCTCCTTCACATCACTTTTATGTGGATGATATTCTTTTATTTGGGAAGGCTGATAGGTCTACTATTCGTTATTTTAAGGCATCCTTTGAGCATTATAAGGATTTTTTTGGTCAGGTTGTCAGTTGGGAGAAATCGTCGATGTTTTTTGAAGAAGGGGTTATTGCTTCAATGCAGAATAGAGTTTCCAGAAATCTTGGGGTAAAGAGGTGGACTCCACCATTTAATTATCTTGGGGTTCCTCTTTTCTTGGGTTCTGTGAAAGATGTCATTTAGAAAATATTTACCTCAATATTCTTAATCAGATGGCTACTTGGAAGGGTAAATCTATGTTTCAGGCAGGGCGTGTTTGTCTTGTTAATATTGTGATCACTTCAATGTGTGTCTATAATTTTTATTTATACAGATGGCCTAGATCTCTTCTGAAGGATTTACAAAGGCAGATGCGGAATTCTATCTGGACTGTTTTGATACATGAAAAGAAGCTTGTTACGGTTGCCTGGAGTGATTGCTTTTGGCCTGTTGAGATGGGTGGCATGGGGATTAAGGACCTTATGCTCTTTAATGAATCTGTCATTAAAAAGTTTACTTGGACCATTTTGAGTTCTAGTGATTTCTATTTCGAATTTCTGAGTAATAGAGTGGGATCCAAGCTGTCAAATGGTTACTCTCTTTATGTCCCTTCTTCGATATGGCCCTTAGTTAAGCATGATTATTGCAGTCTTTCACAATCCTCTAAATGGGTGGTTTGTCGAAGTTCCTCTTTGAATCACTGGAAGACTGTTTGGTTATCATGTGCCATTACTGATGATACTGGGATTCCTTCTACATTGAAGGATCTGTCTATTGCTAAATTTCTAAATAATACTTTGTCTCAGGGGTTTCTTTCAGATACTCTGAAAATTGAGTTGGGATGCTGTTACTATTCTGCGATGGATTATTTGGTTTGGTTTCACAATATTACTGGATCTTTTAGCACTAACGAAGATTATATATCTATGTGTGTTGCGCCCCTGGTGGTTCCTTCATGGCTGCTGGTGTTTCATTCTGCTTTTATTCCACCAGCACATTATTTTCTTTTGTGGAGGATTTGGAAGTGTCGACTTCCATTACAGCGGATGACACAGAAAGCTGGATTTTCTCTTGCACCTGTTTTATTTTGTTGTCTTTCTATTGATGAGACTTTTGATCACTTATTTATTTCCTGTTGATCTTCAGCTGGTTTATGGGATTATTTTCAGGGGATTTTTGGATTTCATCTGAATCTGGGGAGTTTTGGACAGCTTATGGATTCTTTCCATCGTTCTGATTGCAGTTCTCTAGTGATGCCTCTGTTTTTCTTTGCAGTCTCTGTGTTGATTTATTTTATCTATAGGGAACATAATGCTCTAGTCTTTGAGAACCGAGTTACACCGATTTCTGTTGGTATTTGGGAGCTTCATATTGGTGTGTTTACTGCTATGCGTGCTCAAATTGGAGTCATGCAGAATGATGTTTTAGATCTGGTTGTTTTACGAACATTGGGTGTTCTTTGTATACGTAAGAAACTGATTATGCTGAAACATATCTAGTGGATTCATCCGATCTCTCGGTGCCTGAATGTTAATGTGGATGAATCAGCTTCAGGTGCACTGGGGCCTTCAGGTTGTGGAGGTGTATTTTTCACTTAAAAGGGATTTGTTAAAGGTTGTTTCTTCCACTTTTTAGGGAATGGCTTAGCGATTGAGGTGGAATTATGGGATATGATTAAGGCTATTTGGTATGCCTCTTTTCATGGTTTGATGAATATATGGAATGAGTCTAATTGTCTTTTGGCGGTTGAAATTCTAAAAAATCGCTCAAGGAATGTCCCTTGGAGGATGCTTTCTGCCTGTGATGATTGTCTTCAGATTGTGGAGCAGGTTTGTTTGGTTTTCACTCATGTTTATACGGAGGGAAATCAAGTTTCTGATGCTTTTTCCAAGCGTGCTATTGAGAAGGCTTGTTCTTTATTGTCCTTTGTTACTCCATCCTTTTTTTTGAGGCTTGGTTGCTGCTGATGCGCATGGTGATGGGTACACGTGTTTTTTCTGATTCCATGTTTCTTTCCTGTGGAGGTATATACTTTTTTATTAATAAAATTTTTCTGGGAGTCAGATTTTCTTGATCCTGAGTCTTCTGATTAATTTTTAACTATAAAAAAATTACCATAATTTAACCATATGTACAATCATGATGCATGTATCTATCCTAGGTCTTTATCCTATAATCAATATATTCTCACAATAGGTGTAATATAAGATTATAATCTATGTATTGGATCACATAGGGAACTAATAACCCTTGTCCTATAGGGTCTCCCAAACTACATCACACACCAAGTTTAACTATTTTTGTTTCACAACCAAACCCAGGAAACCCTCACCATTTCCTAAATTTAGTATATACTACTCTATTTTTTATATTTGATACCACATTTTAATGAACCAACCCAATAGGGAACTTCTACTAAGCCGTAAGTAAAGATAAGGGTGTAACCCAAATCCCACCTCCAACAGGCTACGAGTTGGAAACTAGCATCGAGGATATAGAACAAACAAATGGGAGGTATTACCATCATAATAATATGAAAATATAAGGATTCCTACCATTAAAATCCCAGATATAAAAATAAATCCCATTTACCAATGTTTATATAAATTTCATTTAGATATAATTCAACATAAGTGGAATACAAAAATAGAAACTCTAAGTATACCGAATCCAATCACGACTCTAAACCTTTAGCTATTAAGATCGATCCCAATCCCCAAATACCTCTTGAATACCTAAAAATAGATTTATATATATGTGTAATTATACATTTATTCTTAGTAGTATTTCTTTTAAGACCTATGTTACAATTATGGAATAATAATAATAATGGCTTAGTGAATAAACAATAGATCCAACACACACATAATCCAGGTCAACTACCATTCAATCTCATAAAGGGCCACTCACCTAATATTTCATCGAAGTATAATAAAATAGTATTTAAGGATTATATTAAAAAGGAACCCTATATACAGTTTCTAAAATCCATTGAAACAAAAAATAAACCATTTTTTCCTATTTAATAAGATATGAAAACATTTACAAACCACATAGTAACCCATCCACTACTGTCAATCCTAATCACAGCTCCCCATGCCAACCATGGCTACTATTACACATCAATTTCTATATAACACCTGCTAGCAAATAAAAATATACTATAAAAATATGTAACTGAAACCATTTAAACCAAAACAAGGGTAAGACAACCTAACAAAAAATAAAAAACAATTTTGAAATCACATGAAACAATCACCTTTTTAATCATTATTTTCATGTAAATAAATTATGGATAATATAAAAATCATTACCAAAATTTATAGATTACAAGATATAATTTTATTATTTTATTTATCATATTATCCTTTTATTATAATTGGTTTAATAAATTTAATCATAGTAGCATCTTACATATAACAAAAACAACCATTTTTTTTGAAAAAACTTCAAACGAACATTTTTTATATATAATATCCTAGAACTAGTTAAATCACATGAAAAACATCCATATTGTTAAATTTTATTTAGTCTATTTAATTATATTAATTAGTTTAATCATTACTAATTACCCATGGAAATAGAAATCTTGATACTACCATAATTTACCACAAATATAGCAGGAGATGTCTCAAACCCCTTAATTGAAATGAATATTAAAGAATTTTTATACATGATCAAAGTGAAGAATATGAACATAGGGGAAATAATAAAAATCTATATTAGTGATATAAAATAATTTAAAATATCCCCTTAATACTACCTAGAGTATAATATAAAATTAACGAATCCATAATAATTTATAATGAATTTTATATTTATACTAAAACATGAATTTTTAGGATTCAGGACATGATAGGTTAGGGGAATTCTATGACGCGACTATGTCAAATGAATCTATGAAAACAATCATGGTATATCTTATCACCCAAATTAAAAACATAGTTAAATACATGAATTTGATATAATAAAGGATATTCTTACCATAACCAATATAGTCACACCATGTACGTGATCCATCTGAAATACATAATATATACCCACCCAAAACTACAATGAAGAAGAAGGACAATGCAGTGATGAAACATAAAATTACAAAATCTTAAGAACAATCACTCATGGTATCACATAATAGTAGATGTGTCCATTTAGTAATGTTAAATAATAGAAAATCAAACAATAACACCTAACCTACTTCACACCATGACTAAAACTCCTAATTCCAAGGGAGGATCATTTGTTAGGGTATCCTAAAACCTCTAAAAAAATACATATCAACTCCCAACATTTACATAAAAATATTAGGCGTCACCATTCCTTGTCCAATACCATTAATGTTATAAAATAACTAAATATATACATTAACTTTCATCTATCCATCCTTTTATTCCATGATTCCCACAACCAAATCTCTAAACCTCTGTTCCAGTATAAATTCTAGCTCTAGGATCACTAACATTCATCAAAAATTCCTGCAACACCTCAGACACTGAAGATATGGAATAAAATGTGGTTATGAAGGTGAAGGACATTATAATAAACCTTTATACTTATAACCATGAGGTAATACTGGAAGATAACATGAAAATAAAAAATACCATGTCATGATAATTTAAAAATAATTAATTTTTTAATGATGAACCTTTTATATTATTTTTTTCACTATGGCTGTGAGGATTTTATAGAGGTTTCATTGAATTAAATTAAATATATCCATCAAATTTAGTATTATAAATTAAATATGGAAGAAAAATTGATTTTAATTCATCTTAATTGGGGATGGATTTTGGGTTTTGAGAAAAAATAAAATATTTTCCTTCAGTGATTCATCCCTATCATTGAATGCATTTAGTACCTCACTAAAATTTGTTGTAGTAACTTTTCAATACTATGGTCACCATTTTCATTTTTATATTTGGGAATACCATACCACATAATAGACAACTAGAATTCAATCTCACTCTCTTACCCTTATTCAAATGGATAATTTAAATATAAACTATCTCAATTGTTAATAACTACCGTTAATATTGATTTAATTCCTTCCAATGGTAGGTATAAACCTTTGTAATACACTAATACCCACTCAACTAATCCCATAAATAATCATATCCTTTATCTCGTAGCATTATATATTTAATATGATTACAATTAATCCTATGCATGCCAACTAGAATTCCCATAAAGAATAATTGGATCTACCATTTCTATACACACATAAAGAAATCCATATTTCTATAACAATCAATCAATCACAAATTAAATGTGGTTCATTTCTATCATGTGAATCATCAACTCAATATCTAATCATCACATGGAATTTATGTACCTGGACTAATCCTTTCTAAAGATATTCTTACTCATATAACCATATAATTTTAATAATTTTAATATGGGATATTACCAACTATACAAAAAAACATAATTATTTTTATATTCTTCTAATGAACTCAAATAACATTTCTCTGAGATATATATTATCCTTAATAAGCTCTCACAGAAAACCCGTGGTCCATACCTCCATAATAGTTCATATTATACAAAACTAAAACCATTATTCTATCTCAAATAACGCAAGGAAATAATATGATAACACATATATATTTATCCTCTCATATACATCGAGTCTCTCTGTACACATATTACTTACATTAGGGTTATATTTATGCCTATATACATATCAAAGATATAACTATAGAAAATGTATATATCATAATTTTTTATATTTATGGTTGATTAAGAAATTAATTACTAATTAATTATTCCAAAAATGAATAATTTCTTATTTATGTTTTAAATAAATAAAAATTATTTTTAAAACCATTTATATAAAAAAATAAGAATTAACATTTCATGTGAATCTAGGTTTCCATGTGTGTTATATATATTGATTCCATTTACCATTTCTGTATATTTTTATAAAAGAAAATCCTAACCATCAACATCATACTTTATTGACATAACTCAATGGTGAATATATAAATCAATAAAAATAATACTATCTCCAAGATAACATGGATTTCTATAAATACTTATACTGTTTATGAATATTTAAAACTTATATCCCATGTTTCAACCTATCCTAGCACTACCTAAAATGCTCTGAATCATAATACATATAATATAAATCTCTAATATAATTTTTAAAATTCTTGACCTTGGTGACCAATCATACGACATGATTTAGATCACTGCATACTGCATGCATGCCTCCCCACACACCAAAGGCTACCATCAAGAGGTGAAGGTAGACCAATATTTTGAGGGGTTACTATACCATCTGTATTATCATATACAATAATAGGTAAATAAAATATCAACCATAATATATATAACATCATATCACAACCTTTAATGTCTCGAGAACCATACCTCTGGATCTGGTGAAATATATGTTGTATAATTTTTCTCTATATAATGTCACTATAAATATACAGTACATTACACATATGAGGATCCTTTTTGGTCTAAACTTTGGAGGAAAAGAAAAACCAGTATAATATATCAAAGCTTAAGACAAATTGTCCCTAAAAAATAATTTTAATTCACTCTAACTTCCCCTTTACCCAATTTAAACTCCTTTATAACATCTCATGAGGCTGCGAAAACTATTTTAAAATGTTGGGCGAGAAAAAAAATTTCTCAGTAAGGGGTTTAAATACCAATAAAATCCTTTTATAAATAATATGCAGAAACTCTTTCAATTTTTTTCTTTTATATCAAATAGAGAGCATTTAATAAATACTTTTAAAAAATAAAATCATTGGGTTTTCAAAATATATAAACACATAAGTTAGTTTTTAAAATCCTTGAAAATATACATTGCATTGAAGACCTAATTTCATTTCAATGTTCACCAGTCCTTTTATATACCACTATTAATCCTAGAAATTTAAAAAGTCATCCATTTAAAATTAATACATTATATATAAAGAATTTTTTTAAAGCCCTTAAGAAATATATGAGGCCACTAGAAACTTAACCTTTTAGACACAGTTCTCTACATTTCATTGGTTCAATACCCATTCCTCATATTCATATTTGATACCAATGTTCTAAATTTTGTGAAATCATTTTGTTGGGCTTTCTTCTCTCATTTAATTTCCACAAAAGTATCCATTAAAAAGTAATATAAGTTATTTTTAAGGGAAAATAAATTTCATATAACATAATATTTAGTAAAATATGATTTTATGAAAATAACATAAGTTTTGGGGAAATCCATATTTCACAGTTAAACACTTATAATAGTACATATAAAGGAGGAATAAATAGAGGAAGATGATTTTCATAAACAAATTATGGAATGTTAATGTTAATTATAGAGTATGGCCATATCTAAAAACAAGATTAACATCCCCTTGTTTAAAATTAAACTTCATGCATAAAAAGATAAATATATTGTTAACTTGACTTTGAAAATAATTTTATTGAAACAAAATAATATAATATAAAAAAATTTATCATTTTAAATTCACCCATGACTTATGAAAATAAAATTTTCACTTTTAATGGAATTACTTAATTTGAAAATTAATTTATTGAATGTAATTATTTAGTAAAAATATAATTTTTTAAAATAGAAAATAATATACATAAAGTTATGGGTTTTCATTAAAATTATGTTTTTTATAAAATAATCCCTTACATTGAAAGGGTTAAAGAAAATTATTACAAAGATTTTTTGAAAAAAATACCCATAACTATAAATTTGGAAATATAATATTCTTATTCATAATATATGTTTAAAAAATACAAATACTTTTTAATAATATAATAGTGTTTTTATAATAGATTTATATTCCATAAAATAATACTTTTGGATTTAAATAAATATATCTTTGAGAAATTTAAATCCCCTTACCTAAAATAGACAACCATATTTTTAATGGGAAATAGTTTTATCCAATATCAAGGCTTGGGATTGGTAGTACATGAAAATGAAGGAAGATAATGTTTGGGTAGGGGTTTTATAGTGGTAGAAGAGGGTTTTTACTATATATAAATATATATAAAGGAATAGATACATTCATAGAATATGCTTGAGGAATCTGGGATGTTTGAAGGAGACACTAGTTGAAATTAGAACAATGTACCTATATTCTACAAGCTCGAGGCTTGGTGGTTTTCTAGATCAAAATGGGTATTGTAATGTAAGATACATTACTTTAGTCATTACATGTATATATATATATATATATATATTACTGCTTCCACTGTTAAAACTCCAGGGAAATGATGGAATTAGAGAAATTAATATAACCAAATGATGATTTTTTGTTTCAAAATATTGTTTCAATTTATTATATGTGTATATATATACTTTTAAAACATCACTACTGAGCATTTCTAACTTAAAATTAATTTTATTGTATATATATTTTTTGGTTCATTTTTTCCTTTCCATGCTTCCATGGGAATGTTCATCATGGATTATTGTGTCCCAAAGAACATTGAATGTCTAATATTTTGATTGATTATTAAAGGTCCACAAAATTATATTTGAAGGAAAACTACCATCAAGGTGATATATGTTTTGGTCATTAATAGTTTATTTGTTGTTCGAGAAGGAGTAGAAGAATAAAATGATGTCAACATCGATGATTGCAGGAAAGGAAAATAGTTGGGATTTGGTATGTGGTGTGAAGGATAGAGGATGAAAAATGGTGTTCAGGTTTGGGGGAAGATGAAATGTGAATAGAATTATATATATGGGATGAATTTGATTAGATGACCACATTATAAATGTTAATTGTGAAGTGTATGAATTGTAACTTACTTCGTGTGATCCCAAATCCATTATTTGGTGGTTTTAGGTGTCCTTAATAAATCAACCCTTAACACCAAATTTTCTAACTTGTAGTGGAGATAGATACCCACAACACTACTCACACATAAATAGGGATTATCCAATCTTTATAATTTCTTTGATACCTTTGAGAATACCATGCGGGCACTATTTCCAAGATCTAATAGTCTCTCTCACTGCCCATGCTACCTCATGGGCTTTTAATGATTTATCATATGTGTGGCGAAGCTTGTCTCCCATAATTTCATGGTTGATATAGCTATGTAGATTATTAAGGATGCCCATTTTTTTAATATAACTAAGTTGAAATTATTCCAAATATTATTAATTATAATTTAAAATAATGTAAATTATATATACATATATATTTTTTACTTCTTCATTTTTATTCCAAAATTTATATTTATTATATTATTGATTGTTTTCTTTTTGAATTTAATATTTTAGTAATGATATTTTATTATTCATATATTTTTTATTATTTAAAAATAAATTTCTTATAATATAAGTTGAAAATTCAATTATTAATATACTTCTTACAAAAAAATACTTAAAATTATTAACATATGTGAAATAATTATTATTTAGAGAAGTATTATTTGAACTTTATAATATTATAATTTATGTATTAATTTTATAATATATAATTACATTTTAACCGAATTTTCTATTAAATGTTCTAAGTGCATCTTATATTATATTGTTAATTTTATTTAGAAAGTATTTTAGTGGATATTATCCAATGCTCATATAAATATCCATAATTATATAAATACTCGACTGAATATAATATTTAATAAACCAGCCTCTATGTATATCAATATTATACTCATAAGGATGAATCCTATTTTTATTTACTATATTCTAACCATCGCCATCTTTGGAGTGCTCCTACTTATGATGGATTCAAATTAAATGAACCAAATTCATACTGTTGGCATGTTTATTTTACTTTTTCCTCTTTTATTACTAACTGTTGATATATATTTAACATTCCCAAATATTTATTATGAAGCGGTTTTCTTTTACTAAATTTTAATGTGTTATCATAGTTTTCAATATAATGTATTTATCATCTTTTTTTAGAATACATATTCATCACATTAAATAAAAGATAGAATACCAAAAAGTTTTGGGATGTTACACAACCTATTGAATAAAAATTATAATTTAACCAAAAAAAATCATCCAACATGTAATAGTTGATTATCCAATGTTATTTTATATTATTTATAAATAAAATGGAACACTTTATGGGAAGATAATATAGAGTATATATGCACAAATAAAAAATAAAATAATAAATGAGACATTATTTCTAGTCTTCAATTGAACACATAATTATATCCCCATCCTTAATAATATACTCAATATTTCTACCTTTTATAGGGACGTTTTTGTGACATGTATATCAACATATGTTATACACATCCCAAAGGTGAACATGTAGGGTGTAATCATAAAAAATAGATATAACTAATGAGTCTCCTAAATAAATTAATATATTCTACATGCATCTACAATATGAAATGAAGCGATAACACAAATGAAATATCAATATGTTGAGTCACAATAGGAATACCAATTTTATATGAATCTAAATTGTAGATACTTTTACCAATTAAATTATTTTTATGGAAGAGTCATTTTTAATACATAAGTTTTATAACATTACCAAGTTGTAGTGGAAACATCTCGATTTATGTTGGTATAAATTATCAATAATTTATCATTGAATAATATTTTAGTAGATAACCCAACCAAAAGAGAATTAAATTGTTCCACCAATTATAAAACTAAGAAAAACCAATATTAATTAATTTATTTAATTGTTTTGAAAAATATTTAGTTTAATGAATATTGGGAAGTTCCACTGGATAGAAAAATTCCATGTGTGGGTGGTTTTCCATCAAGAAACTAGTTGTAAAAATTCATGGTATAGGGAATGATATGTAATAAAATTGGATCAAAAAAATAATATTCCTGGGAATAATAATTTGAAATCTATGATAGAATAATACCCAACCTAGGGAATAATAAATCAACTTACAAGATAGAAATTATTTTTACATGGAATCGTGTATCTAACAACTGTATGGCTACACGTTTAATCCATGAAATCATATATTAGAGAAAAAATTGAAAATTATATTAATATAAGGAATAATGTTTTTAACAATTCATTAGAAACATTTTAATCATTAAATCGTCTATTAGATAACTAGTTTGCAACACACCCATTGTTATTCACCCTTTACAAATCCATTACAGTATCTCTATTTCTATCACTCAGTCAAATTCTGAAAAATACTATTGGAATACTAATCTATCACTTAGGCCATATAGTAATAACACCAATATAAAGGATCATGAATATTCATCGAAATCACAATCAAGAGTGTGTCCCATGCTTGATATTAAGAAAATATGCCTTAAATCAATGCTTCTTATGATGTGTTTTTCCATATTGTATTGCACGATAGGGGGATATAGTAAAGTATGAATTTATTCTTCTACCCATGGGATAAAATACCATTCCACTATATTTTATTTTTTGGGTGGAGATATGATACTAATTATCATTTTATAAGATCTTTCATGTCAAATATCATTAAACAAATATATTTAATAAGATGAAACATATTATAGAGTTGGCATAACTAACGGTTGCAACTTTTTTGAGAATTAACTCATAACATATTAGTTAATTAATGTTCACTCAAGTATAATCTCCAAGGTATTTATGAAGGACAATTCACTTTGATATAGTGCATATATAACACCACCCAAACCTTGGACATAACTCTAACATAAATGAATATCTCTCATCTTCACCCTTTTCTTTTATGAGGTACTAGAATTCCATGGGTGATGAGAGTTTACTACAAAATAATCTATCAATTTAGTAAAAACAGTTGATATCATAAAAGGATGGATTCATTTTGGTATCCTCTAATATGATCTTAATCAAGAATTTATTATAGGCTTTATAAAAACACTATTGTATAATTTACACATTTAAAAGTTACTTCATTTATAGTTTTTTTGAATTTATTTATCTAGCATTATAGATCATAGATTCTTATCTTCCATATTAATTATCTTATGTATAATGAGATTCGTTAGATCAATTGAAACCCAGTAGTTATATGAAATCCTTAAAATGTTTTATTATTTTTAAAATCATGCTGAAAATGATATTATTGAAGTCATAATATCTATCATATTCACTATTATAAAATATTATTCCAAAACATGTTATTACTGATCGTGTCACAACATAAAATATGGGAATATCATATCTAGAGTCTCAGAACAAATCACACTGGTTTTCTTAAGTCATAAAACATGAAAACATGATTTTATATTTAATGATAATGCTAGGCCGTAATATTTTCATAATAGAGCATCATATCACTATTACAATAATAATGTGAATCATAAAATATCATATGGTATTTAAGTTTATATTATTTTTATATGTAATGGTAAAAAAGATTATACGAAAAGGTATATTCATATATAAGAGTCATTTCCATTATTAAGGAAGTATAAGACACTTATTAATGCTTATTGTATTTGACATTAATGATATCTATTTTAAAATATAACTAATAGTTCCTAAATTGTTCAAGTTCTGCAACCCAATAATTGTAATCTATAATTCATCCTACATCGTCAAATATATTTAGAAGTGAAAAAATAATTTTCTTTAAATTCTATTTTGATTTAAATTATAAATTTGTAAATTGATTAAAAATTATAATTTAAGGTAATTTTGGATATTTATTAATTTATAAAAGGGTTTATAATGAATTAATATATTGTTTATGAAACATTTATTAATAAATATTCCAGACTATTAAGTGTTAATATTTAAAATACCATATATATTTTATAAAAATACCTTTAATGTAGTTATAAAATATTTATATGGAAACTGTAAGTAATTTTTTTTTAATTTTTTATAAATTTAAAAAACAAGGGAAAATATAAGGGTGTTTATATTTATTTATAGTTTTTTCACAACTAAGTAATTTGAAAATTTAAAATTAATTCCATTATATTGGATATTATTTTCACCACATAAAATGGAGTTTTGAGGATTTGGTCAAGGTTTAAATAATGATACATATGTGACATTAAGGTCTTATAAAATGTTTACATAATATAAAATTAAATTTAAAATATTTATATTTGATTTAATAAATTGTATTTATAGTTAAATTTATATAATGAATAATTTTAATGTGTTAATATTATCAAATTATTATAAACTATTTTATATTAAATTTTTTGGAATGTTTATAATGAAAAAATAAATGATAAAGTATTTATATTTGTTTGTAATTGGATTGTATCAAGATTAAATAAATGAATTATTCCTTAATGATATTTTTACCTATTTAATTCATAGTTATAAATTATCTATATTATATAATAATGTTTCCATTAGTTTAATTTTTTGAACTGCTTCTAGAGATTATCGTACATGCATATAATGAGTTACGGGCTAGGTATGATAATGGATTTTGTTTTCTTCCACATTGACATTGAATTTCATTTATTTATAAAATTTAATTAATTACCTAATTTTAATTTTTCCACATTAAGTGTTATAATTATGATATAATTTAGATCTCTCTTGATTATAATGTCTCTAGTTAGGGGGTATTTGGGTTATAATTCTCACTGCCTTGGATGATTATGCCTTGTTCTTGATAAATGGGTGTTTAATATCTATTACTATAATCATACATATGTGTAAATAATTGATCTCATATAGTTATAGATCATTAAATGAGTGAGTTTAATGTACATTATATTAGGGATGCATTGATATTCATATAAATATAGTTGGATTTTAATTTATATTTGTAAAATAAGCTAGGAGTTGTGTAAAGTATTGAGAATAAATATGATTTGAAGATATTTTTGTGGTGGAAAGAATATGAATCAAAACTAAATCATCTTGAATGATGAATTCATAAATTGAATAAAATTAGATATCATAACGAGATTAAATCCCATATAAGATAATATGTGTTACATTCTTTTAAAAGTAGCACGTGTCATTACCTAGATCATCTATCTATATATTTTTATTCCACTAATGGGCGCCCTTAGATTATCTTGTATATGGGATGAAATTAATAAAATGATCTTAATAGTTTATTGCATTTTTATTGACATTTTATTTGGGTTACAATTAATTGGAAAACCCTAATATTTTGTTTACCAAAGGAATAGAGATAAGTAAAACCATATGATGGTATGTGTGAAGGGTTTTCCACTAATCTATCAAAGATTAATATATGATATTATATAAATAAAGGCTTACCTAAATTTATATATGATGAGATGAAAACTATAGTAGACTCATTTCACAGTAATATATAAATCTTGTCCCAATAATGGTTGTAATATGATGATATATGGGTCATCATTTTTGTTGATTGATATGTAAATAAATACTTATTAAATGTTAGAAAAAAAATATACTAATATAATAAAAGTTTCTATTGTAGATAATAACATCATCATCATAAAAAATAATGTTAAAATCAATCCATAAAAGGAAATTCCTAATATAGGAAACTCTGACTACTAATAGATTATGAAATGTTAGTATGGAGAAATTTAATGTGATAAAGTAAATAATTAATGAGTGACCAAGTGTTAATGTTTTATAAAAAAATTAATCCAATTAGTTATGAGAATCATAGAATTATTCAATTATGGTTTTAAATCCCTTAGATTTATAATGACCAAATGAGATTCAATCTCCACTCATGTACTCAATATGATTTGGTATAATGACCTAGTGAGACTAGAGGTTTCCGCAATGTGTTTTCATCTTATAGAGTAAATTCTATATTCATTTATGATGATATTAGAAAAATATGAATTAGTTTACTAAATATTTATTATTATTTTTAAATGTGTTGTGGAAATATGAACTAGTATGTATGATGTCCAATTTAGGTTGTTACGTCAATTATATAAATGTTTGAATGTTTTAATCAGAAGAAGACAAGTTATTTAGAGGTTCCAATTTTTTTTATTTTTTTATTCACTCATGCTTATTGAAATTTGAATGTGTTATAAGGTGAAATAGTAATTTTTTGATTGTTTGGAATAATTTTAGATACCTAAAGGGGTTTTGGAAGCTCCATGGAATGTCCCTATTAGGTATTGATGTTAAAAAATTTAGTTATTAGTTTTTGAAGGGTATGTGTTTTAAAATATTTACTTTACAAGTGTTGTGTTTATACAAGAGTTAAAAATAATGTGAATAATTATTATAGCATATGATTTTCATTCAATTGATGAAGTAAAGAGTTATTACACCAAATATCTAAGTGTAAAGGAATGCATCGTGATTAGAAGAATCTTAATAAAATATTCATATATTTATCTCATTTTCATTACATGAGAAGAATTTGTTTTAATAGATAGTTTTTATGAATAATATGAGATAACGAGTTCAATAAATATGTTTCGATTCTATAACAAGTTTTGAAAGTGAAACAAAGGATCAACATTATTTATATTGGATATGAGATTTTCTCTATATATTTGTTAAAATTTAGTGAATATGTTACCAAAAACCATTAATAGTATATTTTAAGGAGTAATGTTCTCTTTCTGGAATATATTCTAAAATAATAATTACACCATATATGATATAGAGAAAATAGTTTTATAAAATATTTATAGTAAAAGGAAATATGTTTTATTTTCTAACTCAAAAGAGTTTGTGTATATTATCAGGATATTATGAAGAGAATATAGTGCATAAGCTTCTAGTGGGAGTTTTTTACATATTTAAATGTTTAAAGTTAATAATTACATGATTTTACCTATCAAAAAATTAAAATTCATATCACTTAATATCCTAAAGATTTTACTATATTATAAAATAAATAGAAATGTAATGATTTAAATTTAGTTATGATACGAATTTGAATAACAATATATCCTAATATTAAATTATGATATATTGGTAAATATATAATGTAAATAGTTAAATTAGATACTAAATTATTTCACGGAAAAATTATGACGGAATGAGTTCCAAGATTGATGATAATACACTTATGAGGATTCCAAAGTAGGCAATGAATGACATTAATATCATTACAAATAATGTTATAGAGGTAAGGAGTTTAAATGTTTTCATGGAGTTTAAAATTAATATTATAATTACAAAACATTAATGTTATTCAAACTTGGTTTTATTTTAGACGTTACTCAGTAATGTGTTTAGTTGGAGGGTTTGATCAGGTGGTCACATAAATATGTTGTTGGAATTATATATAGATATAATGAGTTAGAATAACCCCTAAATGTGTAAAAAAATATAAGGCTAATATGGTAGTCTTTCATATAGTATTTTTTAGAATTATGACTATATACGGATTTATTAATTATTCTTAATAGTGTTTAAGAATATAATAACTTTTGTATAAAATACATATCCACATTATTATTCATTTCCATTGTTTTTATATATGTAAATATTTATACAAATTTCATCAAGTGAAATGATAATTTAACTATCAAATAATAAATTTTAGTTATCCCTTACTTATTTCTGTTATGGAATCCTATAAGTTACGATGATATGTTAAGATTAACATGAGTAAGATTCGTTTATAAATATACAAAATATTATAATGAGGCACAAACTATGTTTTTTGAACTGGATAACCTCTATACCACATGGAGTGTCAAACACTTTGACTTTGGAAAACTAGGGGGTGCATGGATCATATTTTGAGTCCCCACTACTTAATGTTTGTGAGATACCTATCATGTGAAACTTAATTATTGGATAATTTTCTTACTCAATAAATGAGGATTAACTAATAAGGGGTGTTTGTTCATGTTACTAATTATATCATATGTTATAGTTAAATTGATATGGGATTTTTAGTCTATATGATAATTATTGAATTTGGGCCCTCAATTTAGATAGATTGTGCGGGTGTGTGACTTCCCCTAGATATTATATATGATATTATTATCTATCCAGGTGAGGGACATTTGATGTGATCATCCATAAAGGAGAATAAATGTGATTTATTCATTGATATACCTTTTCTATATTCAAAGAATTGAAAATATATGATTTGGATATATCGTATTTATACACTCTTTGTCACATTGACACTCGATATTTTGGATAAAAGGAAGGTTTGTGAATACACTCCTATATATAATGAAAATAGAGGATATAGGTGTGTAGATACATGTGTTTAATGAATATCACATCACACCCCTTTATAAATTGAGCATCAATAATGCTTTTATAGATGTATCTATATTCTTAAATTTTTGGATATAGTGAATCAAATTTTTTAAATCAACACTATACAAGACCGTGGGTTCATAATTGGTGGTTAACTAAAGAAGGATTTAATTTGACTAATATAACTCCACTAAAGTGATTTTGAGTTAATTCAAAAATAGTTTTGGATGGGTATTATCAAGTCATTTATTTGATGTAATACATATTGAAGTTAATGATATACTTCTAAATGTCTTTTTTTGAAGATTCTGAATAAAGATTATTGACATGGTTTCACAAATTCATTGTATATGATACAATATAAAGTGAAATGGGATGACTAATATTAGGGTTTATTTCAATTGGGATATTAAACGAGTCATTCCCAAAATCCATTATATATATGTGATGTATTTGGACATATTATATTATATGATATGGGGATATCATAATGCGAAGATTTATTCTACTACAAATGTATGTCATATTATATAACTAACTATTTCATAAGAAATGGTATATGATACCATGCAATTGTATTTAATTATTTGGGTAGCTAAATAATAATTTTTGTTATTTTTTAAGATATTCTATGTATGCTATAATTAAACTATTTTTTCTCAAATGATGAAAGGGAATAGTGAGTTTTCATAGCCATGGGTTAAAACCAATGTATTCATTAACTTCAATATATGAGTTAATTAATATTCACTCTAGCAGTGTCCTTGAGGGACTTATGAAGGAGAATTAACCAAGATATATTTCATACAAAACCTACCCGATACTTCAACAAAACTCTCCCATACATAAAGATCTATTCCTCTTTAGTCTTTAACTAATTCAGCCACTATAATTCTATGGCTGATGAGAGGTTCTAGCTTAAGAATCAAGTGATTCACAACATCCCATGGATACCTTCAGAGGAGGGATATTATTTTGATACCTCTATTTTTATATTAATAAATCTTGGATGATTAATGGCGGAACAATGTTATGGTCTAAGGTATACATTAACTAGTTACTTCATTTAAATTCCATAGTATTTTATTTATCTAATATTACTTATCTTATAATTAATATTTCCAAATTTATTCCACTATTTTTAACAAGTGTTGTTAATACTTTAAAACGTAATAGGACATTGTCCCTTGGTTAATAATTCATCACACTTGAAGTGAAAAATGGATTGTGATAACTAACAATTTATCACTGAATGTTTTGTATTTTTTTGAATAGTGAATTAAGTTAATATCTAATAGAGAAAGATTAAAGTACCAGACAGTAGATTGAGATAAAACTTATAGATTATAGGAAATTGAAGAACCCATTGATCTATGATATACCTTGATGCTTTTATATTTTATATATATTTTCCTATTAATTAGAGTTTCCATTCATAATGAATTATGAATATGAAATACTTATAATAAAACTCATGCTAATTATTTGTTCATTTATTTATGATTGGAAGAGTATGATGAGTTATTTATACATATTGAATATTTCTAAATATTTTCAAAGAGTAGTTTGATATGTTGAATGGTGGGGATATATTTGAATTAATGAGATTCTATGTCTTAAGGTTCTGATGTGAAAAATTAAGATTTTAATTTTATTGAGTTAATTAGGATGATAATTTTAAAGCTTAAGACTTAAAATTATATTCATGTATTTTAAAAAACATTACTAAATTATAAAACTATGTTAAGAAGAAGTTATTTGGATATATTTTTTCAATAAATATATTTTTTAGTAATAATGAAAGCTACGATATTTTTATAAACATACTTATATGGTTATAATTAAAGAGTTGTGTTTTAGATGAGTTGAAACATGTATTGTGTTTGTTGGAAACAAGTTAATGCACTTTAACTATAATGTTTTTATTGATTTTGTGGAAGTTTTGAGTGGTTTTGAGGCAATGGATGATATATTAAAAAAGCCAACTACGTTTTTATATAAGGCGTATGTTTTGGAAATCATTCTAATATAATGAAAGATGGTTTCAATATATCCCAAAGAGGACTGAGATGATTTGAGATGGTTAAATTATTTTTTTATAGGTCTAGTGAATTATGGAAGAGTTAAATAGTACTGAGTAACTATGTATTTAATTATACAATGATACATATGAGTAAATAGAATTTTCTACATTCTATGATTTATTAAGAATCAAAGGCTCATGTAATAATAAATATAAAAAATTAGAGGATAGTAATGAAAAAATACATGGATTAACTACCTATATATGAATAAATAATGGTAAAATGGTTTCATATGAGTAATCTGGAAGAAAAATATTATAAATATGATTTTCTAAAAATTTAATTTTTTTTTGAGTTGGTGTGAAAATGTTCAAGTGTCCATGTATGAAAAGATAGGTGAATATAAATAATATATATGAAAAAATATAATATCAAAGTCGATGTCAGATTCCTTTAGATTGAATATATGAATACACTAGATTTTACGTTAAATTAAACTATAGATTTGAATGCTCGAGTATGAGTAATCTATTATAGTATAAGATTAATATGACTTTACAAAGGATTAATCTTGGAAATCTGAATCTATATAATATTATGATATAATATTCATAATACATGGACTAGTAGTCTGGAGTTAATTTCAAAATATTTTCGTTATTCCAATGGTTATGTAAAATTAAAAAATTGAAACATCAAAGGTTTCCACAAGTTTAATGGGAAGTATTAATGTGTTATAAGTTAACTATAATTAAATAATATTTTAATAGGGATATTTATGGGATTCTTGAATGATATTTTCTGTGATTAAAAAGAGTAAAATTGGTTCCATATTTTTAGGATTTATTATTAGGTTTTTGATATTTGAATATTTTATTACTTAAAAATATTTAAGATCACACTATTCCTTTGAATGGTGTTTCCAAATTTGAAAAATATAAACTTATACAGGTGGTCATTTTGTGTTGTAAAAAGATAATATTTGTTAACTTTTTTTAGGAGATTTAGGAATTAATATTGTACTAATATTATTTAAAGCCCTAATCATCAATGTTTTAAAATAAAAAGAATAATATATTTTTTACTTCATATCATAATTATTAACTAAGGAATAAAAACATATCATGTGATTATATGTTAGAACTACGCATTGACAATTTTAAAGAATGATGTATATGTTTCCATTGAATATATGAATTCTATTGGGATTGAGTTTTTTTAAAATTAATTTTTTTTATGTTAGTACATTATATTTTGATTGAAATCATGGTGTTACAAGAAGGTTGACATTTTGATACAAGATTATTTTCAAGATTACAAAATGTATTTATCATTTTGTTGTAAAAATCTATATTAGTTTGAGGGATAATGTTTATTGATTCTTTTGGAAGATAGTAAAATTATAGGATATAGTTTTAGGTCAAGGATGATACCTTTTCTATATTCATTCACATTATGATATAAGTGAAACAACCATGTCTCAAATTTCCCAAAACATAGAAAGTACATTTTCACCCATAGTGGGGGAGAACGTCATAAAAATATATTCTTTTTATATCTCTTTTTTATACATTTTCTTGTATATGGTTTCAATTTTTTGATTGGTTTGATTGTGATCTATTGATTATAATAGGTTCAGAGGATCAATTTAAATGATAAAAGATAGAGTAAAAATTTGTCCATGTTGATTCACCCACAAGTCTACGTGGGACCTAACATGTTCACTAGGAATTTAAATTAGTAATATAGATTAATTGTTGTCTTTGATTTGATATATTTGTTTAATGTTATATTCATTGTAATATATGATGTTCTTATTTGATGAAGTTTATGAGTTTAATAAAATATATATTTTACTGGCTATCTCTAACAATGAAAATATATATGTTATTTTTTGTAAAAATATTGAAGAACGTGAAGAATTAATAGAAAATAAAACTTTAGAATACATTTTATAAGAGAAATTAGGTAGAGAATTTTCCATTAATTAATGGAAATTAAAGTAGAAAAAAATATAATAATATATGGTAACAATTATCCTCTTTAATAATCTAGGTCATGTTGTGATGAGTACAAGACCACTAAATCTCATGGAGTGTTTTACTGTAAAATAAATAATTATATAGAAAATATCCATAAATAAGTTTTCAATTTAATATTTGAGCACATTATTGATCAATATATTGAAAGGACGGAGCTATAGAGGGAGATAGTTGCATTGGAGAATGCATTAGCTGATAATATGCTGATGTGAGAAATTTTCCTCAATGAAGTTGAAGTCAAGGAGTAATATTAACTATTATTTGAATGAAAATACTTTTATAATATATATAAATTTAAAAATTAGTTATTTATAAAATTGAGATTAGAAATGTTGTTTATGCATGGATCATTGCTTTGAATGACAAAAAATTTATCAATTGCTCTCAAGAATTATTAGTTGAAAATAAAAGAAATAAATGATAAAAGGGATAAAAAATTTTGTTCACGAAAAGAATAAGATACATGAAAATCATATTAATATTATTAAAAGGGAATATGATGAAAGAAGGAAATTAGTTAATTTAGATAATAAAACTGTAAATTTAATGTACCTTTATCCATAATTAATGTTGATAAATCTAGAAGTAGTTAAAGATGAATCTTCATAGATAGTTGAAAAAATAGATTATTCTATTAGGGGAATTGATGGGAGTCTTAATATTAAAATACATAATTATATTATAAATAAGGGACTAAAAATATTAAGATATATACTTGATGTGTATTATATGAAATAGAGGTAACATTATTTGTAGAAAATTTTAACTGTATTAAATTTTTTAATTAAAATATATTGGTTTAAAATGAAATTATGGTTGAATATGAGATGGAAAAAGTGAAACATTATCAAATATACATTTAATGTGGATGTATTTCATATAAATTGTGTTAGTTCACAAAAATACACTCAATTAGATATCTTTTTTGATTAAAAATATGAGGTGTTAATTATGTTTAGATTCTATTTCAAATGATAAAATAAATATTCATTAGATATTATTGGTTATATAAAATTATTAGGATCAATTATAATGTTTTTTGGTATAATATGACAATTAATAGGAGAAAAAATGCCAATATCATGGTGGGATCTTATTTCAAGGGAAAAAATATTTTGTTGAGGAATAGTACATAGAGTAATATTATGGATGTCTATATATAAAATAGTTTCGAAAGAATGAAATAATTGTATGGAAATTATAATAAAGGTTTTCATTGGGATGAATAATATTTGTTTAAATCAACTGTGCATGTACCATAAGCTATTTAAGAAAGAAGATACCAAAAAATTTGAGAAAATGACAATTAAGGGATGATGGTGAGTTCACTTTTAGTAGTGTATAGAATGAGTGTGTTGAAAGAAACACTAGTGATGGATGATAATGATACTTAAAAAAATATAAATAAGAATATTCTTTTATATAATAAGTTTCAATATCACCCATAACTACAAAAAACATGTTTGTTGTGATTTACGGAAGACATATAAAAAATGGATAATCAATCCATGAAATAACAAAAAATATTAGTTTGGTTGAAGATGTCTGTGGTGAATATGAGGGTCCCGAATTTAAAATTCAAGAGAAGTCAACAAAAATATAAAACTAAAAGATACACATGAAACAATATATAATATGCAAGAAAGATGGAAATATTTCGATATTATGTATGTTAGTTATACTATCATAGAAAGTATTATTAAAGAAAATAATTCAAGCATAATGGAATAGATTTTTTAGGATATCTAAGATGAAAAATAAAATTATAAATAATAATACAGATAAAAGAATTTATAAAACTATGACGTGAAAGGATATTAATATTTATAAATTTAGATGAGTAATAATGAAGGGTTATAAAAATTTAAAAGTTCAAATGAATGGTGTATTAATATTGGGAAACAACTCTCAAAGTTGTTTCTATTTATAAGGACCTGTAAAGAATCCAACTTATTCCCATATATTTGTGTTTATTTTTTGTTGAAAACTAATGGTGATGTAATCATGGATTATTGGGTAAGATAAACATTATATTAAAGTCTATTAACATGGTATAAATATCAATCCTAGATGTGATCATTCTTACATATAATTATTTTTTGTAGAAAATTTATGAAAATAATTCATATAGTTTGATCACATGGTGGGTGTTATTAATTTATATTTGTGATTTTTTTATAAATTTCATCAAAACTCAAACTAACTAAAAACAAATAATGTATCATTTTTTATGTTCAAGGTCAAAAACATAAGGATGGTTTCTAAAAAAATGTAAAATTAAGGGAATGCTGCAGAGTAAAGAATGAGAGTATAGAGATCAATTTGAGAATAATACCCCAAGATTTGTATTTATGGTTTCATGTATTAGTGGAGTTAGAAAATATATTTATTCATCCGAGTTTCCATTTTAATTAGAAGAATGTCTATCCTTGGTATTGGTATCAATTTTATATCTTGATAAATCCCCTTTTCATATAGCTTATTTCATTAGGTTATTAAATAATTAGGTTTACTAAAATAATATTTAAATATATCTAAATTATTTCATAAAATAATCATACATTGAATAAGGTAACTAGTTATTTATTTTACAAAAATTTCTATCCTTGGAAAACAATCATCCAGATGACCAAGGAATAGATGAAATATGAGACATGAATGTAAAAATCTAATATGATTTAAATAAAATGGTAAATTCTACTTGATATACTTCCCCATTCGAAACATTTCATTATATAATAAAATATTACCCCTTCTTCTATCCATGAGTAGACAAAAATAAAAATATAATAATTTAACAGTATCTCCATCCATCAAGACGAATACTGTAATCAAATATATGAGTGAACTTTGAGAGATGACCATTCAAGACATGTTTCCCAAGTAGCATTGTCCCTCTTCCTTATAGGCTTTTAAGGTTGTTAAAATTTGTATTATTGTCCACTTTAAATTCCAGTTGAATTCATTTGAAATATAATCAAATTTTTAATTGTAAAATCCATTAACTTATAGATTATGAACATAAAAAGATTTCATGGGGATGAATATTATTCAAACTTTCAATATAACCATGGTGTAACGATTCCATCCATGACATAGTTACATTTGAGATAACATTGAACTTTCTTAAAATAGAATTTAATATTCAATAAAAATATAATACTTCGTTTATTTTTATAGCTTCTTCAATTTTTTAATTCACTGAACACCACATTTATAATCACATCATATACATGGAAATTTGGTAATTGTGAATCACATGTGAGACATTACATTAATCTATATTAAAAATCACAAAATGTTTTTGAATTATTCCATGCATGTGTCATACTATCAACCACACGATCATGATATTTATTTATCAATTTAAGTGGACATTTAACATTCATAAATTCACTATGAAACATTGGTAAATTCTATATGATATAAATCACACCATTTTATTTTCCTTTCATTCCTTAATTAACCTTCTAGTATAATGACTGGTACCTTGACATTGACTTCTCAAACATATACATGCTTAGTATATAACCTTTAACTTGTCTTCTCATACCCTTATATAGATCCATAACATCCTCATTATGCTCAGAAACCACAATGTAATACTTATAATTTATCGATATAAATTCATACATAGTACTCACCAAATCATCATGCTTGAATATTAAAACTCATATAGTAGGATTGATATTTCTCCGTTTCTACAACTTCAATCATCTTTTAAGTAATCATTGTCATCGAAAAATGGATTATTAGTGGTTTTCATAATATCCAATGTCTCTCCCATGAAATTTCTTCCTTAATAGTGAAATATTATCTCAACTTTAGGATTCTTATACATCAAACATGGAGTTTATCAGTGGTCTATTGTCATGTGAGGTTGACAACATAATGGTGGGAGGTAGTGGGAAATTTTCTTGAAAATTAATGAGTGTAAAGCATGAAAGAAAACCTTTTTGTTAAGTGATGCATACTACCCAACATCTCCCATCCCAAAAAGAATAACTTGGTAGTGTATCAATCATATAAATACAATTCCACAACATGAAACCTCAAAGAGAAGAAGACCCAAACCCTCCTTTTAGTACCTCCTACTCAAGACCACCCAATGTCGAGAAGCTTGATATTTTATTCCCATTTAATACGTAGTGCCAACCGACTATAGGGATCCTCTATAATTTCTTCTAAACTTTCTCTTCTTTTAAAATTTATATAATAACAACTTTTATACTATAAATACATAAAAATTAACTTAAGAACAAATTTTTACAATGTAAACATTATTATAATTTTTGTCAAACTAAAAATTAAATTACCACTATCCTCAAAATAAATAAAATAATTTACATGCATCTGTAATTTTTAAATAACAAAAAATATTTATCTATTTATATTAAAAAATTGTTTGAAAGAAATAAATAAATCAGAGTTTATCTTGAAAAATAGATCATCCAGGATGGAGACTTGATAAATATTAACCAGAGGGGGAGATGTTTTTGAAAAGTTTCAAGATATTTTTTGTAATGATAGAATGATCTGTGTTGTTTTAGAAATATGGGAAGTCTTAAATATTTTCATTATTGAGGTATGTTTTTTATAATTTACCATACTCTTATTGATAGAAACAATTATAAATTTAAATGGGATTAATTGTTTAACTAATTAAAATTAAGAGTGAGAAGCTATTTAGAAATACATTTCAATTAAGGATAAAATTATGAAATTTATTGAACAAACCTATTTTATGATTAATAATGGTTAGGTTGAATTAGAGTAGTTTAATCAATCACCTATTTTTTAATGGTTTTAAATTTATTTTTAATAAGTGGGATAATAAATACTAAGAATATTGACATTTTTGAAATTTGTATTGACAAAAAAAACAAATGGAATGATTAATGTGCCCAATTGTTTGTCATGAAGGATATTTTTACCTAGAGAGTGGTGTATTTATTATTTATAGTGAATAATTTAAATATATAATGGGTGAAGATTAATTTCCCAATGGTAAATTGAGATACAAACTATGCATTAAGGGAGATCAGAGAACCCATTTATTTGTGATATAATATGGGCATTTAAATGTCGATTTTTTATCCTACTTAGTTTTTATGGAAGATATATTATAAATGTGAAATAATTATAATGATCGTACTACTAGTGGATTATTTTTCTTTTGAATATTGGAGAATTATATTGAGTTATCATTATTTATTGGATCTCACTATATACTATAATATATAATTTTATATATTTGAAATATGTTGAGAATTTTGAGACTATGAGACGATGGTACTTGAATATTTTGTGTGAATAATCATGTTAGCAAACTTAATGTGTAAATAAAGATGAGAAGTTTGTTTTATAAGACTCAAACGAGTTTTATATATTTTGAAGGATCCTAGTGAATTATATGACTCTTGAAAGAGGAAGAGATATTGTTGAAAACTATATTGAAACATACCCTTTTGTTATTAAGCATGATGAATGAAGTGTTTAGAATTAACATCGTATGATGTTTATAATTATATAGTTTAATCTATATTGTAATATGGATAGTGTTGTATTTCTTTATAAATGTTTGATTTACCGTAATTATAATATTTCATATGTTTTAAGAATAGTTAAGTGTGTTTGAGGGAGTGGAAGAAACATTGGAACACTTACATGAGTAATTATATGACTCATAGTCAATTATAAGCATTAATATATGATTTAATATTTTTTGAAAATGTTCTAAATTTTTTTGATAATATTTGAGATGGTCAAAGATGATGTGAAGAGGTTCATAAATGTTTGAATGTGTTTCGTGTTAATGAGTGACTAATCCTAGAATCCGTAAGACTATGTATTAGTAAAAATCAGTTTATATTTTTCATGTATGATTAACCAAGAAATAATAAATATCTTATAAAAATAAACTCAAAATATTCAATTCTATGAATGAATATGTAACAACCTGAGTTTTTGTGAACCTTTTTTTAAATAAATTAATTTTACATGATTTATTTTAGTACACAGTACACATATTTGAAAAATCATTATACAGTACAACAATTAAACCTTGTATTACATGCAATACTAATTTGGATTGCGTTATACACAACACCGAGTTTATACTAAACAATTTTTATATTATAATTATTTAAAAGATATTTTTGTGAAATAGAAAATAACCATAGAAATATTAATATTAATAAATATTTTTAAATAATATTTATAATGGTTTTATATTAATTAAAAATATTAATTACAAGACATATATTTTTATTAAAGTCATTATATTGTTGAAAAAATTAGTTTCATAAAATAACTTTTTTTTGCCCTTATTTAAAAATTAATAAAATTTATTTTATATATTTTGATAAAATAAAAATCATTTTTGAACTCATAATGTCAAAATTATCTTAGTGTGAATATAATGTATTTCTTTTGGAAAAAAATCATTTTTTGATGAATAGTGAAAAATTCCGAATTTTATTTCAATTTTTATTTTATTTTATTATATAGATAAATTATATTTTATTTTGGGTTTAAAGTTTAATGAAATTAATTTTAAATAAATTAATCTAATTTAGATCCTTGGAACCAATTTCAATTTGAAATTGGTTATCCAAATATCCCAAGAATTAAAACATTTTTACTTAAAAAACCAATTATCGCAGCCCGTCTATAGGGTTTATTTTAAATAAAATTATCCAAATTATATGATTAATATTTAGAAAAATTGATTCTATATATTGAGTCATTTTAATTTATATTTTCTAATAAGGTCAAATTAGATTTTTTTTCAAAAATACTTTTGAACATGATTAAAATTAATTGCAATAAATAAGAAGAAAATTAGCTTAACAAGAAACTAAACCTTACACTTAAGGGAAGAAACTACCTATAAACTTGTCAAAAATACATTTTATATCCATATATGGACCATATCTTATCTTTAATTTAATTTTATCTATTATTGGCTCCACTTTTCTTTGAAAAAACCTGGGTATAATTCCCTTTTAAAAAATTTACAAGAATGACACTCCTCCTCCACTATAAAAAGGCACTCACCCTCCTACATATTCACATCTCTAAAGCCATTTGGCTCACCCAAAATGTATTCAAATATGCTCCCAAAATCACTAAATTACTCTTTTTATCCTCTTTATAGGTATACATCCAACCAAGTAAGCCCTTTTTGCAAATAAAAACGAGTTTCCCATAGAAGTGGTGATATCCTTCCTCGAGATCCATTCATTTATTTTCATTCATCACCACATAATTTTTTATTGTTACATTATTATATAATAAAAAAATCCTAAATATATTGATAAATTGTTTAATCTTTGGGTTAAACCTACACTTACACACACTTTCATCATATGGTTAATGAACACACCGTTCTTATGTTTGGAGAACTACAGCCTCACAAAATTATGTTGTTCGTTTTCTCATTACCACCTCTCATGGTTGGTAATTATGAAGTAAAATGTATTTTTATATATTATATATTATATTTATAATGCATTTATGCTTCTCGAACTATTATATAACTCATACCTTCAATATTTTCTTTTTGTCTAAGTATGATGATTTCATTTGGGGAAGTGTGAACTACCGCCTCTAGAAAGTGATAGATTCATTCATGCCTTACGTAGAATATATTATAGATATGTTTAGTGAAAATATACGACATATAAAAGACAATAATTCTAATTTATATATATTTAATTTTTTTCATTCAATATGACGATTAAACAAAAGTATCATTCATGCGTTCGAATGACCTACTGTCCCCATGAACGCTGTATTCCATTTCATATTTCAATTTCTCATAGATTATGATAAATAAATATATATAGAATATAAATGATATTTATATCATGGTTTACATTATAGAAATCATGTTATAATTATAAATACAATAAATATAACAAATTAAGACACACGTGAAAAAAGAGGATATTATCCAAAACGCAACTTTAACATGGATGTGATAATAAGAGGGTAATATAAATCCATAAATTGGAAAATATATAATTTTATGGTTATATTGATAATTTATAATAAACTTATATTTATTATATAGGAGTATTTAATTAGTACAATGAGAGTCAATTCATAATGTAAGGGAATTTCTTTTCTCAAATTTATTTCTGTGAGATTTATGCCTTATTGACCATTATTTTATTTTTCGTGGTGTATATAATGCCCACTAATATATTATATTATTATTATCCTTAAATAAATTTGTATTTATGTATCCATTTTATGATCTATCTTTCATGGGTTTTATGTTTCAAAAGTTATGAAATCGTTAAAATAGTATTGTCTCAATTTGCCTTCTTCGAGACACATGCCATGAATTTCAAAAACCTTATTTTCAAAAATATTTTTAAAGATGATATTTTATAATAATTTTCAGTGAAAGAGGATTTCAAATTATTCTTAGGGTTTTCAAATAATAAATTGTTTGTTTCCAAATTGTTTTCAATGAAATGGGTTTGAAAACGTTTTGAAGTATTATTTATATGTTTTAAAAGTGTTTTAAAAAATGTGGTTTTAATTATTTTCATGATTTATTTATATTTTTTCAATCTGTTTTCATAATAATTGTTTTCAAAACGTATTCAAGATTTATTTTTTATTTTATCATGTTTAATTTCAAATAAATGGGGTTTCAAAAGGTTTTATGTTTTAAAAAGAATTTTTCAATTAAGAAAGGATAATTTCCTAAAGTAAATTTTTAATGGATATTTAAAAATTATTTTCCATCAATTATGAAATACATTTGTGTTAATAATACCTTTCTTGGGAAATTATCCCAAGGTTCGACTTATATTCTTTCTATGAATGGTTTATATTTTTATGACATGGTTTTTATGAAACCCATTTTTCTTTAACATGTTTGCTGTTCATGAAACCAATTACATCTTCACGGGTTATACAACCTACTTCCTTTCATGGGTTATTCTTTTGATAAAATGAGTATAAAACCTATCTCATTTTCCATAGGGTATGACATGATTACATGTTTGTGATACACATTTCATTTTGTGTGTTATGGTATTATTTTTTATGAATTTGTGACACATGTAAGTATTATTTTATTATGAGATTGGTGGGACCTATATATTCCTCAAATGAATTGCATAAATATTTATATCTCATGTGATAATGATGGGATTCTAGTTGAAGGGAAGGATCCAATTTGGAATATGGTGAATCCTGATTCATTATGGGAAGATGAAGAAACTCAATCCACTATGGGAAGATGAGGAAACCTGATCCACTATGGGAATATGGGGGAACCCAATCCACTATGGGAAGATAGGGAAACCTAATCCACTATGGAATGATTGGGAAACCTGATCTATTATGAGAATTTGGGGAAACCCTATTCCTTATAAGAAAAGGACTACAACTTAGGAAATTTGTGTGTCCCACCCATTAGGTTTTTTTCGTATGATTTTCCCTGATATGTTCCACGAGTACACCTTGACTTACTTGGAATGATATTACATGTTCAGGTGTATTCAACAATTCCATGTCGTATTCTTATGTTGTTCTTTCATAGATTATTCTATTGATTCCATTATGATTCATGTCTTATGAACTTCTAAAATTTATTCTATGATTCACTTTTATCTCTTATATGAAGTGTATGATCTTATAATGTTACGATCAAATTATCATACCCTTATGCTCATGATTATGATTACATGTCTCATTTTTTACTATTATTGAGAATCTGAGATCACCCATTTTTATGCTTCCTTCTCCAGGTTAGGAAGATTTGTATTATCTATTATTTTGACAAGGGTTTTAGTCATGAAGGACTATGTCAGATATTACATATTTCAATTATATACCAATGTTTAATATTCCATGTTTCCAAAGGCACTAGGCTAATAAAGTCTTTGGGTTCTTGTTTGTGTAAGTTATTAATTATTCCTCAAAATTGATGTAATGTTAATGTATGAAAAGTGAGGGTCTGTATAAAATAACATCGAAGATTGAAATCTATGTAGTAATAAATCCAAGTTTACAAAATTAGTGTTTGAGTAATCCATAATGTCTATTTGATTTATCTAATTCTCTCAAATGGAAAATTGGTTTTCTGATTTGGTGATAAAAAGAATAAGTTACTATGTTCAAATAAACACAACATTATGATTTTTTCATATGAGTAAATATATGATTTAAATAGTTATTTTAGACTCACAAATATCTAAATTATGAGTAAAATAGAGTTAGTAACATATTAAATTGGAGATTTATATGGTCATGTATGTTTAATGTATTTTGGAATATTATTAATATGAGTTCTTATAAGACTAATCTAGTATATCTAAAGTAATGTAATATTAAGATAAAATATTCAAAAACCATGTATGATAATTTTGTACCTCCTTTAAAAATGTTTTTTAATTTTTATGTACTTTGTAACATTAACATAATTATATGAAATTATTTTACACCAATTTTATAAATATGATTCAATAAGATCAAAGTTATTTTATGGGAAGAAATTATGGATTATTTCAATGGTTATTTTGAGAGTATCTTGGAATAATAATTGTGTGTATTCAAGAGGAAATTTATTTCCATATTTTCAGGATCAATGGTGGATCTCTTTAATTTTAAATATTTTCTAGTTTTAAATATTTAAAACAAATTTATTAATTATAGTAGTGTTTTCAAACTTTATTAATCTAAACTTATGCATGTTATCATTCTATGTTATAAGAATATGGTATGAGTCAATGAAAAAGTGATATGATATGGGAAATAACTATGTGCTTCTTCAATTGAAATCCTATCCATCATAATTCTTAATTAAGAAGTAAATAATATTTCTATAGTTTATCAGAATGATCATCTGGAGAGGAAAAAAATAATGTGTTTCTACATATTACAATCACAAAATGATCATTCTGAAGAATAAATCATGTTATTATATTGAATAAATGTAATATATTGATATTGGGTACATTTGAGATTCTCTTGTGCAAGATATTACTTTTTTTCTAGTATTTCACTCTTTGTGTGGGAGAAGGATATACCTTTTAATGCTGAATCATTTTGGATATTTTGGAATATAATTTTTATTTTGTTTGAAAACCAGTTTATAAAAAAGGATATTGTATAAATAAACCTTAATGTTGTAGAAAACGTTTTGAAATTAGTTCTAGGTTACAGATGATACCTTTTGTATGCATATTCACTTTATAATATTAGTAAAACACCTATGTCTTGGATTTCACTAAACATAGCAAGGACATAGTAACCCAAATTTATGATTAACCTTGTAAAATACAATATGTTTAATTCCCTTTTATATTTAAATATTTTATTTTGAATGAATAAATTGATTAATACAAACAATATCCATTCATCCAAATAAGTGTAGAATTTGAATTTGAATCTTATAGTTTTGTTGAAAAATTCATCTCACTGGTTTACCTCTATCACCATGGTTTCATGAGTTTACTTATCACTTTATCACCTCATGAGGGGTGTTTCTTGATGTATCAATGACATATTTCACATCTACCATCATTAATAAAAATATATGTTTCAAGCATTCTATATATTGCATGGATAGACCATCCTAGAATCAGAACACAACACTTAATGATCACCACATTACTGATGCTAAAAAATAATCTGTAACTCAAATAACCTTGTAAAATATCCTATGATAGATATATTACTAGATAACCAAAATAATACCATACATTATATTGTCCATTTATCATACTCATATAAGCCCCCTATTTTCATATTATTTTTTTAATCATACATCCCACAAGTCACCTTCCATGTGGATGCTTAACATTTTAGGATCATAAAAAACTCATTTATTTCGTGAATCAAAAGTTGAAATAGTCACTAGGAGGTTAAAAAACAAGTCTATCCTCCATATAAATTATTTTATAACACATTATTGAATGTAAAAGGATTTTCATGATAATACATGTTAAAAAAAAGGTTACTCCTTGTAGGCAATCCAAATCCTATATGTTTTATCAAACAAACCATTACATGAAAACCCATGGATCTTTAATTTATAATGAATTTCATACACCAATTATTTGGATATCCTTCATTCAGTGGAGTTTTCAGTCAATTATGGACACCCTTACTGGGTTCACTTCATAATTCATATGAAGAATAACACATAGGTAAATTTATAGGGAGACCTATATTTAGAGGGAACATTTATAGGATCAATATGATTTAATTCATGGGTAAGAAATATTTTTCCATCTCAATATAAAACCAATTGTATATAAATTAGGTCAAAAAGTCCCACATAGCCTTCTATTTTACATTATACATCATAATAAATTACATATAAAGAAAATAAATTTTGATCAACTTACAACATATTTTTTTTATAAACATAAAATTATAACCATTCATTGTATCCGAATTTATCAAACACTCATCAATATATATGGGCCTCTATTTCATCCCATGAATTAATGTAATTACATATTAAGCATATATAATAGATTTTTCCAGTAATTTATAACAAGTATAAATTTAAAAAACTCACTGAGTATCCTATAATATCCTAAATTACATTCAAAGTAATGTTGGTGACTCATAGATAACTCATGGTCATTTTATATTAAAAATACACAAAATAAAACTTTTAATCATTAATTTATTTAACTATAATAAATAAAAATAAATAAAAAATCTATTCGATAACATGAATTTTACAAAAAAAAATAGTGCAATGACACATGTATATCCTCTTCCATCCTCTTTCAACTATTAGAAGAAAAATCTCTCAAATATTATTTAAATTTCCCAAGACACTATTGAAATTTAGAAAAAATAATTAACACCAAACATTATAAATCAAAGGTAGAGTTAAGAGATAATAAATAGGAGGCTTAAAGGGTAATATTATATTAAAATTCATATAATGACACACATGTTTGACTACAAAATTATGATAAATAAAATAAAGAAAAAAACAGTTGCTGGCTGAATGGACATTCATAGAATAAACTACTATATAAACCCATTGAGAGATAACCATGAAATTATTATTACACCAACAAATTTTAAAAAATACCAAGGGTATCACTAGATGTCTAGTATGTCTCAGTAAAAATCTAGTGAGACCACACTAAAGTCCTTGTGGCCTCCTATCAGGGTTTCAATGGATAAATATTTCTTCTAATTAGAACTATTCAATTACTGTAGCCCCAAAATTTTACTTTATGTTCATTCACCTTCATTTTCACATAGAAAATACTTTTATAGATATTAAATATGGAAATAACCTATATTCCCTCATACTAAAAATGAAAAAAAAATTCACAGACTCTAATTCCCCTAATATTTGGACTCTTATAATCTCCACTAATAATTGACAGTGTAGGTCATTATATTATTGATTGGTTTAGTAAAATAAATATACTCAGTTTAATGATGTCCTTTAAAATAATATTATAATCAATTATCCTTACATTATAATTTTAATTTTTTTATTAATTTTATTTAATAGATTTTTTTTAAATCATTTTAATATATGTTTAAAAAATATATTAATGTTTATTGGGTTTGAAAATTAAAAGTACTATAGGAATGAAGGTTTAATTTTTTGGGGAATTACTATAAAGGTTTTGACCAAAGATCTAATTTTTTATTTTGAATAATTATTTTAAAAATCTATTTTAATTAATAAAATTTATGTTTAATTCATTTAACATTGGTTATGTTTTATAAAAAGGAATTTATGATATTTGAACTATATTTAAAACTTCTATGATCAATCCTAATTCTCTATTGAGGTAGAATATGGACATCATTTTTATCAAATATATTTAAAGTTCTGTTGGAGTTGTTTATGGATTCGCTTTTTATTTCAATCACATATATGAACCATTGGATGATTTTAAGGGGTTGTTGATATAGTGAAAAATGTTTTTAAGAAGATAATAGAGGTTTGGAAATGATTTCAAGTTGTAATTTGGATGTTTTAAAAGAATATATAATGATATTTTAAAGTTAAATTTTTTTCAAGTGTTTCTACATAAGGATCATACTCCACACAATAAAGATGTTTTTTATATCCAGTAAGGATGAATGCTCACTTTATAAGAATCATTTACATCCAATGTAAAGATGATTTTGGAGTCTGCATAATGATAAAAATGAACATTTAGAAATAGAATATCTATATTATTATTACTTCTAGTTGGATAATCATATTTTAAATCTATATATACATGAATCTATAGTGTGTAAGGATCACCTTGGAACCAAATAAGTATGATTTTAATAAACAAAATTTCCAGCTATATAAGGATCATTCCATAGAGAAAATTCTTTGGATTCTGATTGTTAGAAAATAAAAGTTTTTGAAATAACACTCTTATGTAAATTTAAATCGATGATGTTAGATCTAATATTATATCTATCAATCATAAAATTTATGATGGGATTCAATATCAATTATTTGAGGAATAAAATTTGTTAATGATTGTTCTATACAAGTAATTTTTCAATACTTATTTATCTAATTCATGTTTATTGAGTATAATTTTGATGTTTCTAAGGAATATATTCTATAAAACATGTCTCAAAATTTTATGTGACAATGTTCTTCTCTTTTAAAGATGGAAATAACTACCATCTAATCTTTTATTTATCCAACTGATTTTTTGCGTATTTGGAGTTCAATATGTAGAGTTGTGTTGTGAAGAGATATTTTGTGAGTATGGTTAAATACAATTTGTTCATGAATAGAGTAGTTAGTTTGTAATGGTGGGTATTTATTTAATTAACAACTTCATTGTTTTTGAGTTATTTTTGACATAATTGAGATACATGGGTTTTATTATGTTTTTCATATTTCTAGTTAATTATAATAAAAAAGAATGTAAATTTTGGTAATTTTATTAAGACATGTAATTAATTATTTTTGAGGATATTTTGAGATCATGGTGGATGAATTTTAAGCTAAGAACATTAAGAAAGAAGGAGGATCATACTATATGATTTTGTTTTGAGAGTACTCATGAAATTTGAGATTGAAATTATTTTCCTCAAATTATTTTTATTATAATAATTTTAAGTATACAAAATATTAGGTGACATGAAAGATAATATTAAATACATTATATAGGTATTATTGTATTTGAAAAAATAGAGGCAAAGAGACAGTCTTGTTCCTGATGTTTTTATGGGATCATATACATCTTTTTGATCTCAAACATTTAGGGAATCACATATGAGTTTGATAATATTGAGCCTGATATACATAATTTTTTTACATATTCAGACATACTTATTTTAAAATTAAGTATGCTTGGGTATGAAGATAATATATATAATGTCCCGGGTATTTGGAGAAGGTCAAAATCCTCGCTCGTTTTGAATTTTTAGTGTTTGGTTGTATGCCAACTATTTTCTCATTTATTAGAACCTAATTTATCATTTAAATTTAACCCCAAACATTATTTTTATATAGGTTTATAGGATTCGTAAATGATTCAGGTGTTTGGATGGGTTTCAAGGGTGTCAGAGTCCTAAAGGACCAATTTTGGTTAATTTTAGGATGATTTATATGATTATGTCTAATAATGCGACCACTTAGTGAAAATTATATAAGATTTTTTATTGAGAATGATTTGGGACTTATTCAGAATTGGGTTTATAGATGTGTGGGACCACTATAATTTTTTAGCAGAGGGAATATAAATGGGGTTTTTATGGTTTGGAAAATGTTATTCAAAGCACATGGTTAAGTCTATTTGGAAAGTACACTCACACAATAACATTAATGGTTTGTGAATTTTTAGGACAAACCCTGCATAAAAACTATGCAGGGATATGCTTCTATATAGTATGAGTGGCACGATTTCCACATAGTTTGGAAAAAAATGTGAGTTGACCTTGTGGCTAATTAATGGTGTGAGACTTTGGTTTTAACTTTCCCTATATTTACCATTTTCTCCTTAATTTACATCCTTTTTCTTTGATGGGTCATGCAAAAAAGTGGAGGGAGCTCTCCACTTTCCACCTCCTAGGTGTTGAGCTAGAATTTTCTTCATAAGATTATTCTTCAAACCGCTTGCAATGTTTTATCCATCTCAAAAAAATTTCCAAGCTATAGCTTTACTTTTATTTCACTCTTCCCTTATATATTAGTAAATCTATGCGAGTCATTTTTCATTTATTTTCAAGTATTTCATCTAAAAGGTTTATTTTTTCTAAACCAGTTTTAGTTAAAGACTATAATCAGATGGTTATATGTCTATGAATACATGGTATGTGGTGTATATTTTAATTTTTCATTTTGGGAGTGTTGGGGGGGAGGGGTGGCTTTGAGCATTCCATTGTGTTGACATAGAAAGGCTATTTTAAATTGATGGTTTTCCTTAATTAATCAATTAAGACCCTTTGACATGCCTATTGCAATGATTAACCAATTCTATAAATGGTTTAAGCCATGTGAGGGGCTTCAAACCCTAAGCATCTAGGCCAAAAGTGTTTATTAAATTAAATTGACTTGTTCGATTTAATTATTTTATTTTTATTAAGGTTAATTGATATATATATAAATATATATATATATATATAAATTACATGAGATGAGATCCATGGGATCATGGTTGGCTCGACCCGAGGATGGAGGTGGAATTGTCTATCTCGTGTGAGGTGATGTAATTGTTAGGTTGCGTGAGGCCCAAATTATATGAGTGATGTTGATAAAAGGTTTGGTGACTTGGACATTGGATTGAAATAGTGATTCTATAAAGTTATGGGAAGGGCCCATGTGAATTTGGAAAGTTTGACCATCAGTTTGAGTGATGTGGTTACATAGGCATGAGGTTTCGTATTGTTGTGACTTTGCTTCTATTTGGGGACTACCACTCACCTGTGTTGGAAAAATCATTGTTTAGTGACATTTAGACATAGGTTGCCTCATATGATAAGGTAGTTTTGACCACTATAGTATGTAGAGGCCATCAGTAGTTGTGGACTAGTTAAATGGATGTTGGTGATTTTCATGGAAATCCACTAGGGTAGTGAGGAGACAACATATGACATTATTAAAGCCTGCGGTTGGGGGAAGAGGATCTACATGCCTGAGTCCAGTGGGTCAGGACTAATTTTGAAGGATTCAAATCATCGTACCTAGGAATTTAAGTTGTAGACCTGAAAGAAAATATTTTTTGAGGAGATATATCATTGTGCCACCAAACATCGAGCTTTGTGCTGATGGATGTTTTTAACAAGGGGTCAGAGGGACACATTTTTTGATTGGGAGTTCCTTTAGGATGTCAGTTACTAGGTTTCTAGTACGGTGTGGCTAGTTGCATTTGGAGGTAGAACCCAATAGTTAACCTGGGTCATATATATATCAGGGGTTACCATGGGCTTAGGCTAAGGGACTTATCCACTATGACATTTCAACATTTATTGTGACGTATGATGGATTCCAAGTAGTTTTTGAGAATAAAATCATCTTCATTTATATTTAATTATTATGCTATATTTATTTACATTTAGAACACACCTACTAGATCACAAATTTAAGGTAGGAACGCATTGGTGGTGGCCTACTGAGACTCGTTCTGACACCCTACACGTGACCTTTTAGACACCTATAGACTTCATAATTTTATATTCATGTAAGGGTTTGAGAAACTTGAACTAGATCCTAGAGATAGAGTTGGCATCTGATGGATAGAATGGGGACTTAAGGTTCCTACATCAACAACTTTCTCTCTTTTTTTCCTTTTTGTATCACCTTTATACTTATATGTATATATTGTGGTCAGTCGTGGGTGACCATTGTTCTTTTATTGTATTGTATGAAATGTATTAGATGCATTTTGTATTTTAGTTTCTAAAAATATAATTTTATCTGGTAAATTTTATTTAACTACTATTTTTTAGGTATGATCTTTCTATTTTTTGATATTGTTGTATTTCCTCTATGAGCGGGTTACTGGTTCAAGTCTTTCATTCTTTTCTTCTATTTATTATATTATAGATTCTCTAAAAACAATATTAATCATCATATAAGTCTATATTATCCACACTAGCACCCCTTTATACCCTCATTGCTAGTCGATATCCTTGGGATATGGGGAGGTGAGCCTAACGCCAATTGAACTTGGATCAAAAATAATTTTTTGGTGGATAAACTGGTTAGTGCACCACAAGTAGCATCAAAGGAGTCCCTGAATGGGAATTAGTAGCTTCATTTAGATAACTACTAATGATATCATATGTTTTACCTCTATATTTGTATTACTATTTCGGCTATAAATGACTAGGGAATATAATGATGACAAAACTAGGTTTAGAACTCGTGTTTGGGTGCATGAAGCCTTGTGCAT
The DNA here is from genome assembly GCA_963277665.1 of Viscum album. NCBI lineage: Eukaryota > Viridiplantae > Streptophyta > Magnoliopsida > Santalales > Viscaceae > Viscum > Viscum album. The sequence goes on from OY728153.1 coordinate 1,246,435,451, forward strand.
GAGGGAAAAAACAAGCTTCCAGGGGTAGGAATTTTTGAATTGTTTTTCTCATTTTATAGTTGATTGATTTCCACCATGAGTAGTGTAATTGGATATTTGGGTTTTTCCTGCTATGATATGTGATCCTTGTCATTTTATAACAAGGAAAGAGATTTGGACCCTTGAATTATTATGGAAAGGGGTGTTTACTTGTTTACATATTTTGATTAGGAACATAGGATATTTAATTTTATATATTCATGTGTGTGTAATATAAATTTCATGTGATATGTGATATGTATATAAATATAATTATAAATATATATATATATATATATATATATATATATATATGGTACTTTCCCTCATAGGAGAATGTGGGTATAATAAGATGGGGTGATGTCGATCACTAGGTTGGACGACGTGGTTATTGGTCTAAAGAAATGTAGTTCCCCAGGACGGGAATGTATGACATTATATTTGATACTTGGATCTATTAAGGGTGGGTAAGGAGGTAATGAGGCAGGGATGTCTTGTGAAATGGTGGCGATGGGGATGGGAGAGGGTAGTTAGATTGTTACTCCTATTATAACTTTCTATATCTGTGATATATATATATATATATACATATATACATATATATATCATTGTGTGTGTGTTAGGGTAAGTGTGTTTGTTATCTAGGATGTTTGACAACGTAATGGTATTCATAAGGATTCCACCAGGATGACTTCAGATAGATCACCAAACGGGAAATTATTTGTTTCCATAGTAGCACATGCGGGTTGTGGCCACGGAGGGTCAGGTGGATCATGAGATGTAGGTTCAAACATATGTACAATCTCTAGTACATGTGGGAAATCATCATGATTTGACACTTTTGGGATATATATTTATGGACTGTTTAGATAGAGACTGATATGTGTCATTTAGGGTATCAATAGGGGAGTTTAGGGAGAATATCCTTTAATGGTGTTTCTGATGCAAGTGTTCCAGTCTCAGCACGCACTATTATTTCTGGGTGAGGCTTGTTTGTAGGCAACTAAGAAATGGATTGTTTCAATGAAGTTTATCTTTGAGAACCTAGAGAGGCCTCTAGGGTAGACGAAGAGACCATAAATGTACATGCTATGAGGACTAGAAAAACAATGGTGGGACATGCATGTTTAGTCAAGAAGACACGATGGACTGCATTTGAAGAACCTTGAGGCTGGGTTCTTCAAGAACGTCTTACCAATGATGCTGAGGGTGGAGAGAGATATACATTTCTTGAGCCTTCAACTAGGTGACATGTCTGTCATGGATTGTGCAGCGATATTCACTAAGTTTTATCTCTTTACACTTTTCATGGTGAGTGATGACACTTCAATGGTTTGGCATTTCAATGATGGTTTACAACATGCCATTTGGGTGCAGGTAAAAATCTTAAAGTTGACCTAATTCTTATAGGTAGTGAATCAGGCCCTCATAAACCAAGTAACCCTGAAGGATATGTCATAATCTATTAAAATTTTAGTTATACGTGATTCGAGTGGAGACACTTCAGATAATAATAAATGGGGTTTGGATGAGTTCTAGAAGGGAATTCAGGCCAAAGACTTTAGTAGACCACCTATGAGTTCATTGTTGATGGTTTTTCTCAAGTGTTAGTAGTATGGAAATGTCCATACTCAGTGTGGTTGGACTGAAAAAGAGTTACAGGCATTTATAAATGACAAGCATCTTAAGTGGTTTTATAGGATTCCTTCTCGGATAGCTGAAATTTAAAGATCGGGGCAGACTCATGGTTATAATATCATATCGATAGCTTTACTAGGTGAAGGTAACCGGGATTCTGCTATACACGGAGGTCTTGTAAGAGACAGTGGGACCCATCAGTGGGGTTAGTGGATTCTATATAATCATAAGGAGGCTAGGCTACTGGTAATAGAGATTTATGCCCGGTGCATTCCATGGAGCTACCGAGGTTAGAACATGTTAGTGAGATTACAATAGTGAGAGGTATATCATGGGTGTAGTCATGTCCCTTTTTTTGGAATGACATTTTTATAATCATATCTATTGTGTGTACAATTTGAACGAGTTGTATCCATAGATTGACCTGACATTGGTAAGTTGGTTTCCATCATTTTTGATATGTTATATATATCTCTGTGTGTGTGTGTGTCTGTGACTTGCATCAAACGACGATATATATGTGTGCATCATTGGATGTGTGATTATTTAGGTGCATTGGAATGAAGGCATTGAAGATATGCAGGTTACTTGATTTGTGTTGAAATCTTAGAATCATTATGTTGTAGGAAATGTTGAGTTTTAGGTAATTAGACTAATTTGAGTAGTCGTTGAGATACATGACGTCATTGGTTCCATGTGTGACATGGGCATGAGGTGGGATCGATGCAATGAGGGATTCTGATGGGTTTTAGATATGACAGGAGAACACCTGATGATGTGATTGAGTGAATATGTTCCACAAGAGGTACTTGAGTTTGGGGATAGTCAATGGACCATTTATTTTATTTCAATTTTGGGTCCGGATGTGACTAGGGTAGGTAACTCCTATGGTGGGGAGACCACTTGAGGTAGTTGAAATGTGTCTTTTAGACCATGGTGGTCCGGGTTAATTTTCTTGATATGGGTATGTTCAATACTATCTATGGGGTTTTTCATAGCTTGGGAATGAACTCTATTATAGTGGGTAGATTGTAACTACTTAGGTATTTGGAGTGGGTCGAAATCTTCACACTTTTTGAATTTTATGTGTTTAGTGGGAATGCCAACCCTTTTCTTATTTATTAGATCCTAATTATGAGTTTTCCTTCTACAAAAAACCTTTATTTTAGATGGTTTTAGAGGTTTTGGAAATCCCTTAGTTGTTCGGATGGATTTTAGGGGCATCAGAGGACTGAAGGACTAGCTTTTGGTTATGTATAGGTTGAGGTGCATGGTTAGATTTAACTCTGAAACCATTTATTGTAAATAGTGTAGTCTAAATTTGTAATGAGAATGGTTTTGGAAACCATGAAGGGTGAGGTGAATGGTCATAAATGACCTCTGTTATTTTTTGGCAGAGGAAATATTTTCAGTTTGCACATGGTTAGTGCCATTTGGGAAGTACCCTCATATTTCAGCACACCTGGTATTTTTATAGTTAGGACTAATAATGGGGGCTTGAATCCTATACCATAGGAGCCCCATGATTTTTTCATGGTTTGAAAAACCATGAGATCTAACCATGCATATCATTAAAGGTGTTAAATATAAGTTTTCCCTCCCTTTATTTCACATTTATACCTATTTTCCCTTATTTGTTTCTTCATGGGTTGTGCACAGTAGTTGAGGGAGCTCTTTATTTTCTTCCTCTATGGTGTTGAGATAGAATCATTGTTCGACCTCTATTCTTATAGCCATTTGTGGTGTTGGATTCGTATAAGTAAGTCTTTATGTCCTCTATCTTTGTTTTCTGTTTTTTTTCTCACCTCGCGGACCGCTAAATCAGTGAGAGTCATTTCCCCCCTTTTTAAGGGTGTTTTTGTAAAACACTGTTTTCTTCCTAATATGATGGAGTTAGAGGCTAATATCGTGTGTACATATATCTATTCTAATGATGTAGGTGGTGAAAACATTTCATTTTTAATTCATGGGTGTTTGGGGTAGTGGATTTGAGTAAACCATTGTTTTGACCAAGAGAAGCTTTTTTAAATTGATGGTTGTACTTAATCAATTGATCCCCTATAAAATTTACTTGGTCATGGTCAACCAATTCTATAAATGGTTTGAGTTGTGTGAGGGCCTTCAAAAATTGGGTAGCTAGGCTGAGGGTGTTTATTTAATTAAATTGTGTTGTTCTATTTATTTGAATTGTTTTTATTAAAGTGATTCGATATGTATATATGAATTACATGAGATGAAATACATGGGATCGTGATGGTCTTGGCCTGAGGAATGAGGTGGGATTGGCCATTTGGTATGAGGTTATGCAATCATTAGGTTAGGCGAGGCCCATACTATAATAGTGATTTTGATAACAGGTTGGGTGACTTAGTCACCGAATTAAGATAGTGTGGTCGTAGTCATATGGGAATGACCCATGTTACTTTGGGTAGTTTTCCCACCAATTTGAGTAATGTGGACCTAAGGGCACAAGGTGCAGGTTTTGAGTATTGTAGGTTCTATTTGGGGATTGCTTCTCACCCATGTTGGACAAGGCACCGTTTGGAGGCATGTGTTGTAGGATCCGAGGTATTTATAGAATAATACTTTATATATATATTAACTTTTATGAAGAATATATTAATTTTATGTTAAATATGAAACTTTTTTTGATAGCGTACTCAACACACAACAACAGGTTTCTCCTAAATCTTACATTTCACACAAAATTGAGTTATATCAAAAAATTATACAATAATATTATTATTATTTTAAATGGTTGTTAATTCCTAGACCTTTTATTAGTGATAATGAATATAAATAACTAAAATATTATTATACATATTTTTAAAGGTTTCTACATTTATCCAATAAATTTTAGAGGCATAGAATGATAATGAATCCAATTTTTAGCATAAAATACTCTAACATTTTTAAAAAGGTGTTTTACCGCCTTTTGATGGGGAAACCATTTTAAATATAGTTTATTTCACTTTTATATGTTCAATTTTACAAAATAAATTTTTTATTTATAAGAGGAACATTAAAATTTACTTTGGATGGAATTTTGGTATCTATCGGATAAAATTCATATTTTTTGGAATACTAAAAAATAATGCATTTAAATTAAAAAATTCATTTTCATCTAATTTATTTATAAAGTTATATTATTAGTTTAAATTTTTTTAAAGATTATTTGGATTAATGTTTTATAATTTAATCGAATTTTTTATTGGATTTAATTTCACTTTTAAATTTGACATAAACACATGTCAATCTTTTAATATTATTTATGTCATAGAAACCCACTTTTTTGTTTTGAAAAAGAGAATTAATTTTCAATTAACTTATGCCAATTCTATAGATACCCAAAGCTTGATTTACATATCCATTACATTACTCTTTCGGAATACTTAATACATAACAAAAACAAACACACAAGGACCGTAATAGTTTAGTGTCTTTGGAAACATGGAACACAATCTTCTAATCGTGGTGACAGATCTTCAACATCTCCCATAAAGATCTTCCCCTTTTGTTTTCTTACCTAAAACCTTTCTTTATATCCTGGTGAAAATAAAACATAAAAAGGGTAAGCGTGGAAAAAATAAAACAAACCATACACATTTGAACTTCAAAATATGAACATAATGTTTAAACATCAAATTCTTGTGCAATGAAATAAAACATGGTTGTTCATAAGGCATAGATCATAAAGAAACATTAATCATGATAAAATATCATGGGAATAAAACATGAAATTTTGGAAACCATTAAGCACATGTTATGATTTCCATATTAGCCAAGGCATTGCTGCCAAGACCATCTTAGTGGACAAAGTCCCTTTTTGAATCGAGTTCACTCCTCGTTCCAGTCCTGTATTACTGAACCAGTTTAACATGCCATTCCAGACTTGTCTATATCATGAGATATAAATCATTACCCAATTAATTGGAGGGATATATAGGTCCCACCCATCTCATAATGAAATCATTCTTACTTGTGCCACAAAATAAATATAAAACATTCATCATAACCCAATGAATAAAATGGGTTTCATAAACACCATCCCATCATCACATAATCCATATAAAACAAATGGTTATTTCATCATAAGAAAATTGAAACCATGTAAATCACAGAGACATTATACTTGAAACATACACATAGGAAATAATGTCATCTTAGATGAAAAAATGGTTTTGATAAAACACATGAAACGAATTCTTGAGGAAAATATCATTTATTTTTCAAAATCATTTTCTTTTCACACAATTCCATGGAATTTTAAAAGAAAATGATTTTTTTTGAAAATATTCATCAAATATTATAGAGTAATCTTCATTAAAAAAAGGCATTATAAAACTGTAAAAATCCGTTCATGTCGTATAAGTTAAAAAAACATTCTCCTTGTACTTTTGTCAAAAAAGTAAAAAGTACTTCGTATGGTAAAAAAAAGAAAGATTCCTTAAATACCATGTAGTAAAATTAAAAAATGGTTAAGAAGGACTTTAAACACACATGAAACCATTTTTAGAAAATTGGGACATGGATGAAAAATATAACCCCAGTAAATACTTACGAATAAACAATCTCGGATAAAAACGAGATTGGAAAAGTTATCTCTTACCTTATATCCGATATGCTTCGTATGTATCCAAACCTCATGTATAATGATTTAAATAATGTCATTGACTTATTATAGAATCATATTACTTTTTATTATATAATATATGGTTCACTTAAGTATTTACATTACCCGTTCATTATTCAATTCCATGTTAAAGTAGCGTTTTGGGTAAAATTGTTTCATTTATCGTATGAGTTTCGACTTGTTGTTCTTTATATTATTACTTATATCCTGATTTAAATTATTCCAGAATGTAAAAAATGATTTATAAATAATATATATTCAGCATATAATTATATAAGATAGATCGATAAATGGAATGAAATACACTGTTCATGGAGACGGTAGCTCGTAGTACGCATGAACGATGTTTTCATTTCCTTGTTGAATTGAATGGAATTAAGTAGTTGACTTACATACATATATATATATAAATAAATCCAGTATCATTATTATTTCATATATTTCATTATTATTCATAATATATACTTTATAATCATTCATGAATGGTTATCATGGAAATGAATCTCATCGCGTTGTGGAGACGGTATTCCGTACGTACGCACAAGCGATGATATCATTACCATGATTGAGGAATTGAATTGAAGTGTATGTATAATATTTAAGAATAAATATCACTTTACAATTAATATATATATTTATTTATTTACACAATTATTCCCATCCATGTATGGTGGTGGTCGAAAACAGATTACACCACGACATGGAGACGATATTCCATACGTACACACGCGTGGTGATTTCGTTTTCTATAGGATGGATAGAAGGTGTAATAGAGTTGTTTCTTATTTATAATAACATATCAGTATATAATAAATACTGATGTTATTACTTTATAATGATACAACTAATGAAGAATAAGTATAAGAAGAGAGAAACTTGAGAAAACCGAAAGAAGAGATTACCTCTTCTTCGACACACCTCCTTTAAGCTTCCTTTTAAGGAAGTATATTTGGTCTTTTGAGAAGACCAGAACCTCCAGAATGATTCTAGGGAAGTTTAGAATAGAAACGTAAATGGGTTGGCCGAGCTTCAAGGCTCAAAATGGTGTGAAGAGAAGAGGGAAGGGGCTCTCTTTTTGTAAGGGAGGAGAGGGGCACCTTTGAAAAAACTCAAAATATTTTTTTATAATAAAGTCTTTTTCGGTTTATAATAGCTCCAAAATGATTTATTTCGAAGCTAAAGTGGGTATGAGTCGAAATACTCTCAAACAATAGATTTTAGATAGGTTTGGGTCATTATATTAACCTTACCTTTTAGTTTTAACTCTCAGTTAATTAGATTGACACTTACCATGTCACTTTTTATTTTTATAATATATAGTTAATAAACATACCATATACATCCAAGAGACCCCTAAGTGGTCCATTAATGATATAAATATCATTATATAATTATATTGACTAATACTTAGATTTTTAGGAATATAATAACAATTAATAATATAATATTGTTTTTAAAAACTATTTTATGTCAATTTTGACACTATATGGTAATTGATTTTTGTGAAAATCATAACAGCATTAATAGTTAGAAAAAAGTTAATTAAATCAATACTAACATGTAATATTCACCTTGAAAATTAGTGTAATTCATAAAAAGTCTCAAATTACATTTATTTGGGTATTTATAACATCAATTATGTTAATATTTCATTAATAAGATAATTACTGCATCATCATTGTGTCATAAATATATTAAATTATATAAAGTCCAAAAAATATAAATAAAATACAATTATGTAGGAAATATTTTTATCTTTCTAATGAATATTTATAGTTGAATTTATCTTATTAATAACCCTATATTGAAAATTATTTATATATTAAACATTGATTTTAACTATTTTAACCCTTAAATAAATTAATAATAAATGTCCTAATCTAATCCAAGTGGACCTAAATGGTCATATTTTATTCCAAAGGTTTTTTTTTGTCGAATTAAACTTATCCAATAGAATTAGGATATGTGTTAGGGTAATAATAATATCATTTTTACCCTAAATTACCCTATTTACTTTTAACCGTGGTAAATAAGAGAAAAATGTTTCTATTCACCAAAAATTATTTTCATCTCATTGAACCAAATTTTAGTCCTTGATATTAACTGTGTCTCTCGAAATTTTGAAATTCCACTCACAGAAGTGGTAAAATTATGTTTTATGTAAATTTTAAAACTCTCCTAGGAGGTGGGTAAAAGACGGTGAAAAGTTCAATAAAATTTTTACATATCTAAAATTATTATAAAATGACTCCAATGAATTACATTGAACATATATAGGTATTATGTATCAATTTTTACCTATAATAAATTTAAATTAAAAAAATAATTATTTAAATAAAAAGTCGGTTTTTAAATAGTAACCTAGTGTTTTCACGATTCATCAAAAATTGAAAGTTTTCAGAAAAATACCAAAATTTCACCCTAGGCTAATTTTGAGATTTCGAATCCAAAAATGAAGTCCATTTTGAATGATAAAATTTCTAAAATTTCTAAAATTGGTTATTTCTATTTTTAATAGCCAGTTCATAATAATATTATAGTAATATATCATTTAGTGAAACTCGGTATTGCGTACTACACACGATATCAAGGAAGGTCTTGATTGCGTGTAATGCAAGACAAGTCAGGGCTGCGTGTAGTGAAAGCTCCGTTTGGTGTTACATATAACATAATCAAAACTTATTTCATTTATACTTTAAACAAAATCTATACTTAATGTTGCATAGAATAATTTCCACAAAACAAACTTGAAAATGTGTGTAACACGAGCCAAGAATAGTGTTGTGTATACTGCAAGCTAATACGGTGTTGCGAATAGTAAAAGATAATATTGGTGTAGTGTATAATAGAACACATCAAAGAAATTAAAAATAATATATCTCATAAAATCTCAGGTTGTTATATTCTAACCCCATTAAAATGAATTTCTCCCTCGAAATTCGTCAGGGTTATAAATGGTTTATTACATGAGAGTTTCATTCAAAGAAAATCACATCGTAAAAAGAAATACAAAAACTTATCTTTAAAAACTAATGTATGAAACGTAATAGTTACCCAAATTAATTAATCACTGGGTTTCCACATAGGACAACATAAGTGAAAATATGGATATGGAAGAGAAATTTAACCATCATGTTCTGATGGAGAGTGGTAGAGAACATGGTTATGAAAAAGCCAACAATCACAAAGCCATAAATTTGAGATGATCTAAGGTACCATCTGATTCATCAGATATAAGGGAACTATGACAACATTTTTGGTTTTCAATATCATTTCCCTAAAGTTGAAAATTTTGAAATGGAAGATATAGTTACTTATTTTTGGTACAATCTCACTGTTGGTCGTTTCTTAGACAATTTCCACTTCATCTCTTAAAGAAATGAAGTTGAATTTGTCATTCGTGAAGTGTTAGTAGATCAGGTTATAGAATGATGGGTCATTCTATCTATCTCAAAAAAAGGTTAGCAAATGTTATCAAATATATGTAAGTCCATCTATAGTTATATTAATCATATTTGGTTCCTAAAATGGACTTATACTTCATATATCATATTGCTTAATATAATAAAACTAGTTTCTCTAACCAGGGACTTCCTGTAGGCCAGTGGTAGGTGATAAAGTCCCGTCGCACTTCAGTTGTGGGTTCGATTCCCATAACCTTGTCCGACGTGACAGGTTGTCTCCCATCCTGAAGGTTATCCTTTTTCTAAAAATACATTATTATAACTTTCCATGAATTATATCGAAAAAGTTCTAGCCTTTATCAATACTAACTTTTGTCCAGCATAATCCATTCAAATCTTTAGGCTTATCCAAAATACTGTTGTCCAATCTCATATTATAGTGAAAATGATTACCAGAGAGTTCATATAACAATCATGTTAATACAATCATTGATCCCCATATATCATATGATACGTCTTGTTGGTCACATTAAAAACTTTCAAATGCCTTAATCATGTATTCTCTTGAAAAATGAATACCCATTGACCCTTAGTGAAAACATGAATGAAGTTAAAAGTTAACACGTTCCACATACCAAAATCCAAAAAATTATATATACTCAAACCATGATATCACTTAGTCCTTATAACAATCATTAGCTCATGAATACTATCAAACATATTATTTTCTCCTTATCCATTCATTATGCACATATCATCTGCTTTCCAAAATATTTGAATCACTTTTCATGGTTACCGGTACCATAAAATTATTGAAAACCAGAATATACTTATACAAAAATATTCCAATATACAATAAAAGTACATCAACAACATTATTCTTGAATACCAGTACATAAACACATCAATCCATCATCTTCATTGATTTTCATGGAGTATTCCCTTCCTTGATTTAGAAGTAACCTCTTAGGTCAGGGCATTGAGTTGGGTAATTCCCATGTTCTCTAAAAATAAGACATTGAACTCCATAAAGGTTTTTCACTATATGACCCTTTTCTCCACACAGATAACATCTTCCCCTCTATTTGAGGTATTCCTCAAGGTTCTTCTTCCCGTCTTTAGAAATCTCAAACTTCCTTTCTCTTTGATACTCACCATGTGACCATGCATAAAATTACATATTCCTATTATTTTATGACTTAGGAATACCACCAAAGGTCACCTAGTTAATGATATATCGTGATGACTAATTCGGCATAATCACAATATCATTCATTCTAGGCATTACACAATTTTGTTTATCACATTCACCAATTTGTCCATCAGAATCAACGTTAACTGAATTCCTTCTAATTCCCTCCATTGACTAAAACTAGAAACTATACTGTAAGAAATAGTTAAAATAACAAGGAACCACATAATCATTAAAAGTCACTTATGGGATGTCTAACTTATCACAAATTCATTAATCCATGACACCTTAGGTTCACCCTAGGTTATTCATGATTGTCAACTTAACTTTAGGATTGTAACCTATAGTTATACTAAACCTTATGGATATCTATAGACATACCTTAGAAATATCTCTAGGGATTTCACTAAAGTTTTCGCATCCTAGTTTCCAAAGGTTAACTAAACCTTTCCTCCAGTACCAACTTTAGAGACCCAAAGCATGATGTACATAGCCATTACTTTACTTTTTTGGAATACTTAATACATAACAAAAAAAACACACAAGGACCGTAATAGTTTAGTGTCTTTGGAAACTCGGAACATAATCTTCTAATCGTGGTGAAAGATCTTCAACATCTCCCATAAAGATATTCCCCTTTTTTCATACCTAAAACCTTTCTTTATATCCTGGGGAAAGGAAAACATAAAAAGGGTGAGCTCAAATGCTTAGTAAGGGTATGCCTAGAAAAAATAAAACAAACCATACACATTTGAACTTCAAAACATGAACATAATGTTTAAACATAAAATTCTTGAGCAATGACATAAAACATGGCAGTTCAAAAGGCATAGACCATAAAGAAACATTAATCAGGATAAAATAGCATGGGAATATAACATGTAATTGTGGAAACCAATAATCACATGTTATGATTTTTATAGTAGCCAAGGCGTTGCTGCCAAGACCATCTTAGTGGACAAAGTGTCTTTTTGAATTGAGTTCACTCGTTATTCCAGTCTTGTATTACTGAACCGGTTTAACTTTTCATTCTAGCCTTTTCTATCTCATGAGATATAAATATTTACCCAATGCATTGTAGGGAGACATAGGTCGCACCCATCTAATAATGAAATCATTCTTACTTTTTCCACAAAATAAACTTAAAACATTCATCATAACCCAAAGAATAAAATGGGTTTCATAAACATCATCCCATCATCACATAATCCATATAAAACAAATGGATATTTCATCATAAGAAAAGTGAAACCATGTAAATAATAGAGAAATTATACTTGAAACAAACACGTAGGAAATAATGTAATCTTAGATGGAAAAATGGTTTTGATAAAACACTTGAAATGTATTCTTGAGGAAAATATCTGTTCTTTTTCAAAATCATTTTCTTTTCACAAAATTCCATGAAATTTTAAAAGAAAAGGATTTTTTTGAAAACATTCCTGAAATATTTTAGAGTAATCTTAATGAAAATAAGGCGTTATAAAACTGTAAAAATCCGTTCAAGTTGTATAAGTTAAAAAAACATTCTCCTCATACTTTTGTCAAAAAAGTCAAAAAGTACCTCGTATGGTAAAAAACGAAATATTCCTTACACACCTTGTAGTAAAAGTAAAAAATGGGTAAGAAGGACTTTAAACATACATTAAACCATTTTTTGAAAATAGGGACATGGATGAAAAATATAACCCCAGTAAATACTTATGAATAAACAATCTCGGATAAAAACGAGATTGGAAAAGCTATCCCTTAAATTTTGTCTGATATGCTTTGTATGTATCCAAACCTCCTGTATAATGATTAAAATAATTTCATTTACTTTTTACATAATCATATTACTTGTTATTGTATCATATATGGTTCACTTAGGTATTTATATTACCCGTTCATTTGTGAATTCCATGTTAAAGTAGCATTTTGGATAAAATTGATTCATTTATCGTACGTGTTTTGACTTGTTGTTATTGATATTTTTAATTATATCCTGATTTACATAATTCTAGAATGTAAAACATGATTTATATATAATATATATTCAGAATATAATTATATATTATAGATCGATAAATGGAATGAAATGCATCGTTCATGGAGATAGTAGGCCGTATGTACGCATGAACGCTGTTTTCGTTTCCTTATTAAATTGAATGGAATTAAGTAGATGACATACATATATATATACATAAATCTAGTATCATTATTATTTCATATATTTCATTATTATTCATTATATATACTATATAATCATTAATGAATGGTTATCATGGAGAATGAATCTCATCGCGTCGTGGAGACGGTATTCCGTACGTACGCACGTGCGACGATATCATTCCCATGATCGTGGAATTTTATTGAGGTGTATGTATAATATTTCTGAATAAATATCACTTTATAATTATCATATATATTTGTTTATTTACACCATTATACCCATCCAAGTATGTTTGTGGTCAAAAACAAATTACACCACGACATGGAGACAATATTCTGTATGTACGCACGCGTGGTGATTTCGTTTTCCATAGGATGGAAAAAAGGTGAAATAGGGTTGTTTCATATTTATAATAACATATCAGTATAAATTAATACTTATGTTATTACTTTATAATGAGACAAATAAAGAATAAGAAGTATAAGAAGAAAGAAACCTGATAAAACCGAAAGAAGAGATTATCTGTTCTTCGACGCACCTCCTTTAAGATTCCTCTTAAGCAAGTAGAGTTGGTCTTTTGAGAAGAACATAACCTCCAAACTGATTCTAGGGAAGTGGAGAAGTGAAATTGTCAGTTGTTTGATGAGTATAAAGTCTAAAAAGGGTGTGAAGAGAAGAGGGAAGTGGTGCCCTTTTTATAAGGGAGGAGAGGGGCACCTTTGAAAAAATTCAAAATATTATTTTATAATAAGGTCATATTCGGTTTATAATAGCACAAAAATGATTTATTTAGAATATAATGTGGGTATGGGTTTAAATCCTTTCAACCAATATATTTTAGACAGGTTTGGGTCATTATATTAACCTTATCATTTAGTTTTAACTCTTAGTTAATTAGATTGACATTTACCATGTAACTTTGTATTTTTATATTATATAGTTAATATACTTACCATATACATCCAAGAGACCCACAAGTGGTCCATTAATGATACACCTATCATTATATAAGTATATTTGCAAAGCCTTAGATTTTTAGGAATATAATAACAATTAATTATATAATATTTGTTGTAAAAACTATTTTATGTCAATTTTGACATTATTTGGTAATTGATTTTTGTGAATATCATAACAGCATGATTAGTTCGAAATCAGTTAATTAAATAAATAACAACATGTCATATTAACCTATAAAATTAGTTTAATTCAACAAAAGTCACAAATTACATTTATTTGGGTATTTATAACATCAATTATGTTAATATTTCATTAGTAAGATAATTACTGCATCATCATTGTGTCATAAATAAAATAAATTATTTAATGTCTAAAAATTATACATAAAATACCATTATGTAGGAAATATTTTTAGATTTCTAATGAATATTTATAGTCGAATTTATCTTACGTATAACCCAATAGTAAAAATTATTTAGTTATTAAACATTGATTTTAACTAGTTTAACCCTTCCTTAAATAAATTATTAATAAATGTCCTAATCTAATCCAACTGGACCTAAATGGTCATATTTCATTCCTAAGGTTGTTTTTGGTCGAATTAAACTTATCCAATAGAATTAGGACATGTTTTAGGGTAATAATAATATCATTTTTACCCTTAATTACCATATTTACTTTTAACCGTGGTAAATAAATGTAAAACGTTACTATTCACCAAAAATTATTTTCATCTAATTGAACAACATTTTAGATCTTGATATTAACTGTGACTCTCGGATTTTTGAATTTCTACTCACATAAGTGGTAAAATTAAGTTTTTTGTAAATTTTTAAACTCTCCTTGGAGGTGGGTAAAAGATGGTGAAAAGTTCAATAAACTTTTTATATATCTAAAATTATTATAAAATGACTCCAATTAATTAAATTGAACTTATATAGGCATTGTTTATCAATTTTTACCTAAAATAAATTTAAATAAAATAAATAATTATTTAAATAAAAAGTCAGTTTTTAAATAGTAACCCAGTGTTTTCACTATTCATAAAAAATTGACTGTTTTCAGAAAAATACCAAAATTTCACCCTAGGCTAATTTTGATATTCCGAATCCAAAAATGAAGTCCATTTTTAATGATAAAATTTATAAAATTTCAAAAAATTGGTATGATTATTCAAAATGGCGAGTTCATTATAATATTATAATAATATATCGTTTAGTGAAACTCGGTATTGCATACTACACACTCTATTGAGGAAGGTCTTGATTACGTGTAATACAAGCCATGTGAGGGCTGCATATAGTGAAAGCTCTGTTTGTTGTTTCATATAACAAAATCAAAACTTATTTCATTTATACATTAAAAAAATCTATACTTAATGTTCCATAGAATAATTTCCACAAAACGAACTTGAAAATGTGTGTAACACGAGCCAAGAATAGTGTTGTGTATACTACAAGCGAATACGGTGTTGCGTATAGTATAAGATAATATTGGTGTAGTGTCTAATGGAACACATCAAAGAAATTAAAAATAATATATCTCATAAAATCTCGGGTTGTTAGAAATTTTGTGTTTTGAATTAAAAAAAATGGATTCCACACTTGGAATCTCATGGTAAAAATTGTGTATATAAGTAACTTTTTTTTGGAAATTTTCAATAGTAACTGCAATAATTATTTTATTTAACGTGGTTAAAAGGTAAATCTAATAAATAAGGGTAAAAAATAATATCAAAATAATATTAAAACACACTAAAAAATGCCCTAATCCTATTATATGTGATATTCCCGAATATGGGAATCTTTGGTTTGATTTTGGGGCCCCATGGATCCACTTGTGAGGGATAATGACATGTTATATTAATTAATTAAAAGTAAAGAGAAATATAATATAAACATGTATCTTTTAATAAAGATCTTTTTATATGGGGTTATATAAATGATCAATTCAACTATACATATTAACTATAAAGCTAAAAATATTTTATATATCATGATACTTTATTTATATTTTTTAGAGAATAAATAAAAAAAATTAATTGTGACATAATGATGATGCAGTGATTGCTTAATTAATAAAGTATTCAAATAAATGATATTATAAATGTTAAAGTAAATGTAATCTGGTTATTTTGATGTAATCTACGAATTTTCTACATGATATTAAAATATTATCTTCTATTTAATTACATTGGGTTGAAGGAATTAGTTTGTAATAAATCTTTTAAAAATGTAAAGTATGAATAGTGTCTAAAATTGACATAATTCAAAACATAAAATATAAAGTAGTTTATTAAATGATTTTAAGTTCCTAAAAATGTAATACTTAAAAAAATGGTTAATATAAGTCCAAATATGTCATAAATGATTTTTTGGGTTGTTTTATATGATATGGTAATTATATTAACCCAAAACGTGTAAATAACATGATATCACAGTACGATTAAAAGTGTAAAATAATGGTTAAACAAAAAAGATAAGGCTAAAAAATATTAAAAACTTGGATAAAATTTATTGGATGATGGTTATTCAAAATAAAGTCTTTTTATATGAAAATTAAATGAGTTTTGGACTACTTTTAACCGAAATTTAATTTATAATAAATTAATTTTTCTAGACATTCCTAAAGTTACCCTCCTCCATCTTATAAAAGGCCACCACCTCTACCCACTTAATCACACCACTAAATACCCTTGGCTCGTCCAACTTCTACTAAACTAATCTCCCAACACACCTCCCTTATTCCTAGAATCCATACCTTGGGTACAAGGCAATTCAAAAAACCCCTTTGGATCAAATCAAAAGAAGTTACCCGATTTAGAGGTAACATTGTCTCTCAAGTTCCTTTAAATTTTTTTCCTTCTTGACTCCCTATGCTCTTATTTTTCCTTAATTACATAACAAACTAGTATCCTAAATATACCAGAATGTTTCTATGATAATTAATCAAACTAAACTTTCAAACACCTCCATCTAATGGATACAAACACACTATTACTTGGTATGATTTACTACTGCCTCACGAAAGGATGATTGTTCAATTTTACCCTACCACCTCTCCTGGTAGCCATTATGATATAACTATATTTATATATGATATATATTATATTTATATTTTCATTATTCTTATGAATTTTTTTTACAACATACCTTTATTATTTACATGATGTGTATATATGATAACTTCATTTGAGGAAGTGTGGACTACCACACCTCAATGTAATATGAATCGTTCATGCTATACATGGAACGTATAAAAGATGTTTTTATTAAACCAATGAGACATATATGAAATAAATACAATACTAGTCTAAAAATATATATTTATATAATTTTATTATTATTCTTTTTGTATGACAAAGAAATGAAAGTAGCGTTTATGCATACGTATGGCATACCATCTCCATGAACAGTGAAATTCATTTCCTATCTACAAATGTTTTGGACTATTCTAAATAATAACATACTAGATATATATGATATTTAAATCATGAATATAATTCTGGTGATGATGTAATTTTTACTAAATTTACAATTTCAATCAAAATAATTTTATTTTGAACTCAAGTACCGAATATCAACAGAATGACGAATATTTACTAAAATAGTTATGTAGTTTTTATATCATGGTAATAAGTGATATAAAAGGAATAATAAACTTGAAAAAGTTTTTGAATCATGTTGAAATTAACTTAAGTTTATTATTCTGTGAGATAAATAATGAACAAGAGATTCCATACATAAGGTTAGGGAACCTCTTAACCCAATTTCCATTCTTTGGGTAGATCTTATACTTCCTGACTATGACATGAAATGATTATGTGAGAAATGGGTTTTGAAATCTTATATTTTATTTACAAATTCCTTATGGGAATTTATAGTGAATACACATAATTAATCTATTTGATTGAAAAATGATCTTTTCAGGGGACTTCGTCTCAATCTCCTTTCATTGAGGCATAATTTGATGCTATACACCACCTTCTTTTATACGGTTTTTAATAAACCCCGTTGATTTTTAATTTCATTCAAAGTGATTATTTTTAAATGAATCATTTTACTAAATGAAAAAAATGTTTTTAACATATGTGGTGACTAATGACTCTTCTATCGTAATCGTTTTTTGATATTTGGCTTTATCTATAATCCTTAATGTTTTTAAAGGGAAAATAAATTCCTTATTCCCTTTTAGGGTGTTTTGTTATTGAAAATAGTTTTTGAAATAGAGTGAATATTTCAATATCTTGAATTTATTTCTTGTGATTAAAAATGAAATACTATTATTGAAATTTTTATATTTGAAATATTTTAGGGGATATGATTATATAATGGTACTTAGACATTTGAAGGGTGCTTACGTGATAAATCAAAGAGAGTTGGTTACCTGATAAACAGATGAAAAGTTATTCCATGATGAACCAAATATTGGTGGTAACATTATGATCTCTAATGCATTGGGTGTAGAATTCAGCCATATGGATATTCCATTTAGTCATACGTGTGGAAGTAGACCATATGATTATTCCATTTAAGTATGTTTATGTTAGAAGTTACCTTTATAGGTTATATTTTTCCTTTTATGGGAATTATGGTATTCTTTTGGTTACAAAAAGGGTATGAAATGATCTTATATTCAGTAAATATTTTCAATACTTCTTAAAGGTGAAAATAATTACTTTTTGATAGAATATTATGGCTTTTTTATGGTATCCCAAGACTAGCAGTTTTCCTTCTTTACATATCTCATAATAATTAGTTACAAATTTTTTAAGGAAGGGATGGAAACACTGGGGGAGGTGGGCGAAAACCCCAATCTTAGGGATCCAGGGGAATCTCTGGTGGTTGCTTCATGTGCAGTTGAAAAATGGGATCAACGTTTGGGATCCTATTCGGAATGCATTGGTCATAAATAGATGTTTTAGATTGTGAAGAAGCCCCTTGGGGTGTTAGGTTCTTCTCCTACCGAGGCCGTTGACCTGGGGTGGAAGTTTACTGACATTGTGAGAGAAGATTCGGGGCCAGCCTTCTCCTTTGATGCACCTTCAATTGGATAGGTGATTAAGAAGGTTAGGGTTTCTCATGTGTTAGAAAATAATGAGGTGGTTGAAGAGAGGGATAACCTATGTCGGTACTTGATCATTTCCCGCGTCCTGATTCCCAAAGGTGAGAGTCTCTGGAAATTCAATGATCTGACTAAAAGGGTTGGGGATGTGTGGGATTTTGAGGATTGGAGTAAGACTGCAATGGGAAGAGGTTATTACCCTGTTGTATTCCCTTAAGATGACTGTAAAGAAGGGCGTGGAGCAAGGGTACCATCCTGCTGAAACTAGGTTTTTTGAATATTCAGGAGTGGGATTGCAACTTTGACCCCATGAGTATCCAGAACATGTATGCTAAAATATGGATTCATATCTGTAGGCTGAATTGGATCTATTAGCACCCAATTATTTTATGGGACATCAGTTCTACTGTTGGTAATCTAATTCAGCTAGACCAGCAGCCAATCAACCCACGATTTTGGAATTATGCTCGGGTATTGGTGGAAGTGGATATGTCAGACACTCTTGTGGAGGAGGTTGTTCTCACAATGCGGGAAGATAGTATGAATTTAGAAATTTTCCATTAATGGAAGCCTAAATTATTCTTGGGTTGAATTGTTTTGGTCATTTAATGGTTGAATGTAAAAGGAATAAGGAACGCGGTGTGTGTAAATTGAAGGGGCATGATGATGCCACATTTAGGAGGAGGAAGGGAAAGGATAAGTCTTCACCTGACTTTCAGACTAAGGAAGCTTCAAATCCGGGGGTGATGGTTGGGACTGCCTCACCTGTGTGCGTGGATTAGATATTGAAGGATGGGGATTCTTTTGGACAACCTATTGGGCATCTTGAAGGGCAAGAACCAGTGGATGTATGTCAGTCTACTCTGATCCGAGATACTGGTGTGGTGTTTTCTAATGTGGAAGGGCCTGCACTGGTAGCAGGGCTTCCCAGTGATGTTGTCCCTGTTGAGTCTGCCGCACATGATGCTCATGTGGTGCAAGTAAAACCACATTTATTAGAGGGTGTGATGGTTTCAAATATGGATGGTCCTACTATGGAATTAGTAGATGCTGTCACAACTCTTTCATCTCCTATTGGTGATGGTGGTGGGCATGTTGTGGCCTCTGCTAACACTGATCTGGGGGGGAACTTCACTCAAACATTGCCATCCAATGTTGCCAGTAGGAAATGACAAGTCTGTAGTGACCCTTCTCATCTTAAGGATCACAATAAATTCACACCATTGAGTGGTATCTTCTGGTTAGATGATGATGATAAACCTCATCCCATTGATCCAGTTGATATCACTTCTGGAATTGCAGTAGATCCTCTTGTGGACGGACCACATGTGCAAGCTGAGACTCCTAACACAGAGGCTTCCACTACCCAAGCACCTCACCAAGCTGGGGACACTGTGAAAGCTGTGGTTGGGTCACAGGTGCAAGCTACTCCTCCCAGGATAGGGGTTGTAACCTCTTCCCAAACATCTCAGCACATTAGGGACACTGGGGCTATTGATACTACTGTAATGCAGGCTATTGGGGATTTGATCAGCAAGGGTCTGGGATCTATTTCTAACCCGCAAGGTCTAGGGAAGAAGGGTAATGGGAGGAAAGGGAACGTCATCATGCCTTTGGCGTTACAGGGTGGCCCCTAGAAAAGGGGAAAGACCCATCCTCAATGATGTTTTTTTCTAGAATTATCAAGGGTTGGGAAACTCTCAAATGGCCAGAGCCCTTAGACATTACATCATGGACCATAAGCCTATTCTTGTTGGAATGTCTGAACCAAAGTTTCTTTTTGACAATTAGAAAGGTTTCAAATGAGACTCCATGGGGTAAAAGTTTATGGCACATGACATGCATGAAGTTGAGATGGATCATTTTTGGGTGTTTTGGCATGACTCTATTTGTATCAATTCCTGTTTGGAAAGATCATAGGGTATTATGTTATCTTGCAGTGTTGATGACTATGTTTTTTCAGTTTCATTTGGGTATGCCTCAAATTATTATATCAGGAGAAGTGAACTATGGGAGGAGCTCAAAGAGACTTCTGGGTGAATAGATCATCTAGGGTGATCTATGGGAGACTTTAACACGATATTGAGGCCTAAGGAAAAAACTGGTGGGAACTTCAATAGGATTTCTTCTTCTGATTTTTCCATCTGCATTGATTAGTGTTATCTTGTTGAAGTCCCAATTACCGGAGAAGAGTTTATATGGTGCAGATACACCTGGAGTGGGAGGAAAGATGGAAATCTTGACAGATTTTTTGTTCAGATGAGTGATCAGGATGCTTCTAATGGGATTTTTGGTCTTACACTCCCTAAACACCACTCGGACCATAACCCGGTTTTGGTAGACATTAACACACAGTTTTCAAGGTCAGGTCCTTTGCCTCTTCCATTTATTAATGGGTGGATTGTGGAGCCTGGATGCAGGGAAAGGGTGCTAGATGTCTGGAATATTGAATCGATTAGAATCCATCTTCAGAGGTTTGCTGAGAAACTGAATCATCTCAAGGTCATTCTTATGGAATGGAGTAAAAATTCTTTTTCTAAAATTGATTGTGATATCAAGGATGTTGAGGGGGAGCTCTCATGTGTTGTTTTTAATTACCAGCATCAGGATAGTCCCTCCTGGGAGGAAATTATGGCCCATAACAAACTGGATGATATTTTAAAAATCACGGAGAGATTGGTTAGAAATGAATTGATTGATAGATGGTTAAGAGATGGTAATTGGAACTCTATGTTCTTTAATAGAATGCATCGCAAGAAAAGAGCACGAGCAAGGGATAAAGAAATCAGCATTAATGGTCAATTATATACTTCCGAAAATGAGATTGCTTTGGCAGTTGTGGAGAATTTCAAGGGACTGTACTCTGATGATGGGATGGTTAATACACATAGAATGGTGGGGAATATCAACCCATGCATTGGGGATTATGACAACCAGTCTCTTGTCACCCCCCCCCCTCTCAAGGAGGAAATTTGAACAACTCTTTTATCATTAAATGTTGAGAGTTATCCTAGTCCATATGGTTTTACCAATAATTTTTTTGTGTCTTATTGGGATGTCTTGCAGGATGATTTTACCCTGGCCGTAAAGGATTTTTTTACTCATTGTTACTTTCGATATAGGATGAACTCCTATTTCATTTCTCTATTACCTAAGAAAGGTAATGCTCTTGTCATAAAGGATTTCGGGCCAATGGATCTGGGAAATATTATCCCTAAGATGATCAGTAGGATCCTCACGAACTGGCTGGGTTAGATGGTCAGTGAGATGATTACTGCAAATCAATTTGGATTGGTTCTTGGAAGGAATATTCTGGAATGCCTTTTCACCACCTCAGAAAGTTTCAACCTTATAATAAAGAAGGAAAAAGAAGGAAATTTTTCATTGAAAATTGACATCTCAAAGGACATTGACAGACTCAAATAGAGCTTTCTTTTGGAGGTCCTTGAAAGATATGGCTTCTCAAATGTGTTCATCAAGTTGATCAGCACCATTATTTTCCTATCAAGGCTATCCATTCTGATTAATGGTTCACCTAGGGGTTTTCCCCGTGTACTAGTGGTGTGTGATAAGGGGAAAATCTTTCCAATCATTTATTTTCTATTGTGGAGGACTATCTTAGCAGATGTAATAATGACCTTGCACACATGGGTGTGTATAAGAAAATTATGGCTGGTATGAATGACTTTGGTCCATCCCATTTGTTGTATGCTGATGACATCCTACTATTTGGGAAAGCCTCTAGGGAAATTATTTCCTCTATTAAGTCCCTTTTCCAACACTATGAGGAGGTGGATGTTCAAGTAATAAGCTGTGAAAAATCCTTCATTGTTTTTGGAAATGGTGTCACGACTGGGAAGCAGAACAACACAGCTAGAGTCCTCGGGGTCAAAAGGGGGTCTTTTCCCTTTCAATACCTTGGTGTTCCTTTATTTTGGGGAAAGGTGAAGAGGCAATATTTGGAGAGGATTTACTCTGGTATTCTCAACCAACATTCTAGTTGGAAAGGGAAGGCAATGTCCAAGGCTGGGAAGGTATGCCTTGTAAATTCAGTGATAACAACTAAATTTGTTTACTGTTTCTCTCTCTATCGGTGGCCTAGGGGACCCATCAAGGAGTTACAAATTCTAGTCTGAAACATTATATGGATAGGGTCTATCCATGATCGCAAGCTCATTACTATTTCCTAGAATGAGTGTATTAATCTGGTTGAATTTTGGGGTCTTGGGGTCACGGATCTCAGGATTTTTAATGATGGTCTCATTGGGAAGTTTTCTTGGGGTTTGATCAGAAAAGATATTTATGGATATTTTTTAGTTAATCGATTCAAAGGTAGGTTAATTAATGGCTATAAATGCTATCTTGCATCATCTGTATGGGCTTCTCATAAATTTTCCTAAATGAAGATCATGAATGATACAAAGTGGCTGGTTTTTGTGACTCTAAGCTCAATTTTTGGAGCACAACATGGCTTGATCGACTTCTTCAGGTTAATATGAACATTCCCTCTGGTGCTAGGCAATTTTCCATTGCTGAGTTTTTATCTTATAAAGATCTATTTGACAGCATGATAACCTCTTAGGTGGAGCTAAAATTTTAATCTTTTGATTTTATGGATTTTGATACACTGGTATGGAAGCATAATAAGAATGGCCAATTTAATAGTAGGGATTACTATCAGTTTTCTTGTGGGGGTTCTTTTAGTCCACATGTGTGGCTCTGGAAATACAGGTCCTTTTTCATTCATCCCTCTCGCTCTTATCTTATATAGAGAATTTGGAAAAACTGTGTTACGACCCATGATCAGCTTATGTGGTCTGGTTTTATGTTTTCTTTAGCATGTCACTTATGTATGTGAGCAGAAGAGGATGTACAACACCCATTTGTGGAGTGTGGGTACTCTAGGAAGTTGTGGGGCTATGTTGGGACTCTGTTCAGGATGCAATTGAACCGTGTTCTGATTCTGGATCTGCTTGCAAGGCTGTCTGATTTCTACTGGAGCGAACAGGTGAAGAACTTCCTAAGGGTGGCTGCTCTGGCTGGGATTGCAGCCATTTGGGCTGCTCGAAATCCTGCAGCCTTTGATGGAAGGAAGGTGACCATTCGGTCTGGGATGATGGCGATTCATCAGGAGTTATATGCTTCCTCGAAGGTCCAATATGGTGTCATGTATAATAGGGTATTAGACTTGCAGATTATGCAATTACTTGCTATTTCTGGGCAGCCTCAGAAGCCACAGATGATCAGGCACATCTGCTGAATTCCCCCGATCAGTCCATGGCTCAATGTCAATGTGGATGGAGCTACTTCCGGTGCACCAGGCCCATCGGGGTGCGGTGGTGTTTTTCTCACATAACATGGATTTGTGAAAGGATGTTTTCATCAATTCACTAGCGTTGGTGTTTCTTTTGAAGCAGAGTTATGGGAGATTATCCATGAAATGAGGTATATTTTTTTGTATTATTGGATCATTCTATGGATTACATCATATTCCCAACTTACGGTCCAAGCCTTACAAACAAGAACGCGGAATGTACCTTGGCGGGTACTTTCAAAGTGGGTTGAATGTCTCAATCAGGCTAGTCACTTAAACATGATTGTCTCGCATGCTTTTAGAGAGGTCAATTATGTGGCAGATGCTTTTTCCAAGAAATAAATCATGGCAATGAATATGGAATGGTCGTTTACGGTCCCTGAATATTGGTCTTCATCGGTGGAGGAAGATATGCGTGGTGTCTTGTACTCTTTGTTTTTTAATAATCCCTTTGTTTCCTGACTCACATTTTCTTTTTCTTAATAAAGTTTTCTTGGGATCTGTTTTGACCACATCATCAACTCTCTTGTTATATCTTAATGATATTTTTTATGCTCATCTCGTGCTTTGATTTTTTTTTACAGGACATAAAGAATCTTAGATTCAAGAATGGGATCAAGGAAAATCCGTGCTGATTAAAACATGGAACACAACTTGTTTCTTTTAAAAGAGTTTTTGTTTTATGAAAAAAGTTGACAGTGAGTAGAAGTGTCTAATTGTAATATTCATGTTGTTATTTATAAGTTATGACCTAATTCTCTAAAGCTATAAACCTGAAAATATCCCCGATGTTAATTAAAAGTCAAATTATTGAATTGTCTTAGTATTATGTAATGTTTATGGTCAGGGCTTTATATGTTCACACATTTTGACTTAGATAGAGAGGTGTTTTTGATCACTCATGTAGGTAGAGGCCCTCATTATTTTTAGATTAGGTAAATGGATGGGGTTGCTTGCTGTAAAAATCCAAGAGGTGTTGAGGAGCCATCAGATGACAATGTTGAAGCTATCAGTTGGGGAATGTGGCTCATCATTCTTGAGTCCTATGGGCTATGAATAATTTTGGAGGAAGGGAATCATCATACCTCAAGAATTCTGTTGTAGATATGAAAATGTTATTATTTGAGGATAGATATCATTGTGCCTCTGAACATTTCGATTTGAGCCGACTAGTGCTTTGGAGCAGGGGTGAGAGAGACCAAATTATTTGATAGGGTTTGCCTTTAAGAGGTTGGTTACTTGGTTGATGACACAAGGGGCTAAGTGAAAATTTTAGGTGGAACCTGAGGGTTCACTCTAGACTTATCTATATTAAGGGTTACCTTTGGCTTATGTATGGGAAATATCAACTATAACATTCCAACATTGGATGAGGTAGGTGATAGCTTCCTTGTGGTTTTTGAGCACCATCGAAGCTTTTGATTATTCTCTACGTGCTTTTTCTTTATTTAATTTTAGTATAGACTTGATAGATCACAAAATTAAGGTTGGAACACATTGGTGGTGGAATAATAAGATTATTTATCACACTATACTAGAGTCCTTTGTGACACATGTATATTTCATGATTTTTTATTTCGGTAAATATTCATACTCTAGAGAAGGATCCTAGTGATTGTGTTGTCACAGGATGGATATAAAGGGACCTTGAGGTTCCAAAATCATTTAGTTTATCTATTTTGTTTTCCTTTTTTGTATCAGCATGCTAATTATATTTATATACACTAGTTATCCATGGGTGAACCTTATTCTATTGTTATTTTTTATCACCTATATTGGATGCATGTCCTATTTTATATTCTACCACTTGAATTTTTTCTTAAAAATTTTATTCTACTACTATTTTTTAGTTATGATTCCACTATTGTTTAATATTATTGTGTTTCCACCATGGGAGATTTACTAGTTCATGTCTGTCATTATTCCATTCGATTGCTTATATTATATATTCAATCAGATCATTATTATATCATTACTTAAGGATATATCCTCCCCACAATCAAACCTTTACACCCTGTCTTCTATTCGGTATCCTTTGGTGCATGGGGATGTGCCCCTAATGATAGTAGAATGCATCCCAAAAATAATTGTTCAGGTGGATAAATGAGTTAGGATGCTACAATATATATTTTCATTGAAGCAGCCAAATATATGAATAGATCAATATCACAATGAATCTGTATATTTCTATTTATGTTTTAAGTAGGAAAATCAAGTGTGACAATGTATCATCATAGTGTTATGCTATGATTTTTTATGTAAACTTGTACTCACTTATTGTTATTGTTAGGAATCTATGACTGGGGTGGATAACTAAAAATTACAATGATTAATTTTACTATAAAGATAATGAACCATGTATTTTTTTTGGGTTCTTACCTCTTTCATTTTTTCCAAGTACTACTAATGATGAGATTTTATATTTGATTATATTTGATATTAAAAGGAAACAAATATTGATTTATGTTGAAGGATATTAATTTTTTTTTCACTAATTCATCCCCCTTTCGTAGTGAAGAAACCTAGTACAAGGCACTTAAATTAGTGCTAGAGCTTGGTCCCATATTTTTGGTCTATCCATGTTCTTATTATGGAAAAATTAAAATATTTTAATAGTAAGGGTGTTCATACATTTGATGTTAAGAACTGTTAAATTTGAGAAAAAATGGATGTTTCCTTATATATTATACATTGTATTAGAGTGTATAGATAATTCATTTTGGGGGTTTTTTCCTATTATAAATGATTCTAAAATGACCATTACAAAAAAAATACACAAAGAGTTTTATGGTAAATCCAAAAATTCAATTCTAATATATTTTTCAAAAAATGTATACACAAAAGTGTTGGGAATTAAATTATCCAAATAAATATAAGGGAAGATGGAAATAATATTTTATTGAAATGTGAATTTATAGGAGGATAAATCAAAATACGGATAATACAATTTTAAGAAATCAATATGACTATGTAAATGAACATTTATGATTATTTAACAAGTTCCAGTGATATTTTATACAACATAGAAGAGTCCAATGAAATTATAGAAGATTATAATATTTAAATAAATTGAAAATTTTATATATAATTTTAACCCAAATATCTATGATACTTAATATTTTTAATACCTTTCACTACATTAATGATATAATATTATCATTGAATAGGAGATGTGAAAACTTCCAACCATAAATAACAAGGTTAAAGAATAAATGGATTTTTATACCGTCAGAAATTTTAAAATCAATGAAAATTTCAATGATACCGATTCAAGTGAAAATGAAAATAAGTACGATAATATATCATATTAAAGAATCATTGTTATTATTTTGAATATATTCTATAAGTAAAAGTGAAATAGAAAATCCATAATTTCACTTAGATGTTATTAATGTAATGGATTTTGGAAATTTTCCTAAAATATCCTCAGTAGAAAAGAAAAAATTTTAAATTTTAAGAAGTTGAGATAATTCTTATAAATAAGTACGATAAAAGATAAGAAAATAATCCAAATATGGAAGAAGTTATAGATTTTTTGTATGAATGAAAAAAAATTTATGTGAAAATGAGATGAAACAAATAATTCATCTAGTAGTTAATCTTAATGTAATTTTTTTGAGAAATTTACTAATTTCAGGGGTCATGTTGAAAATTGAATTAAAAAATTAGGTAGTGTAGAATATTATGAAAAAAATTGATTTAGAACACATGTTAAAATAATATCATGATGATTTTCTTCATCATAATACGAAGCTTAACAAATAAAATAAATATTTAGAAAAATGAAATATGATGTTAATTTAAGAGAAGAATGTGTATTTTTAAAATTAATGGACCTATAATGTTGACATCAAGAAGTTCAAGTTGTGGAATATTAGACATGAGAAACCGATGAATGATTATGGATGAATAATTTATTTAAAAAAATTAAGAACATATATGATTCCATCCAAGTGACTCGTAGCTATGAATGGGTTGAGGAATATCAAAGAAGACTTCAAAAAATCTGTTGAAGTAAGATATGAATCCTTTAATATAGATAATTGGGATTTTAAAAGTTATTAAGGAAAATATGTACATTAAAATAAAATATATAATTCTAAATTTTCTAATAGTGAATGTTCAAGAACTAAATTTAATTATGTTTGGATTAATAATGTGAAGAGTGACATTATCACATTTTAGTAAAAAAATAAGGATCTATAAAAGTTCATTTATTAAAAATAGAATCAAAATCATAGATTTTTCATATAGGAAGAGTAGAATCATGGATAACATATTTTATGAGAGAATTTTAATAAATCTAGAATATTCATACTTCAAGGATCTTTTTAGTGTTTTTGAGTGTTTGAGAACAAATCATACACACAACAATACAAAATATCACTGCATGGAATAATACAAGAAGAAAAACATAGGCATTTAGGATAAATAAATTAAAAATCTTAAATAAGTTTGGATATAAAGACAAATATTTACAATTTTATCAATTTTAATATATTTGACTATCTTGAGAAAGTATTCAAAAGTTCTGATCCATAGGGTCATTTTATTGTGACATGTATGAAAATATATCCAGGATATATTCCTTATTCTAAGAAAGGAATGGGAATTTGGAAATCAATATAAGAAATTTAATATCTAGATGAGGCTACATTGAATTTCAATTTAAGAATAATGTCATTTAATATTGATAGTGTATTCTAGTCTCATATTATAGGTGATATGATGTTTTTAAAAAATATCAAGAAACGATAGGCTGGAGTAGTCATTTTTGTTAATGAATTTTCTATAAAAACAAATAGTGTTGGCTTTGCTAAAATTGAGCCGCAAAAATTTGAAATAAAATTATGTATTGTATGTTGAAGAGAAGAAGCATAATCGTCTGAGTGTTAGTAAGATTTCTGACAATGGTCATTTGTTGGTTTTCAATAATGAATCACTAAGATATTAATTAGTGGAAGGATCATATAAAAATTACATAAAATAAATGTAAATATGTTTTTAATTTACGATCATACCAGTTTCTGTTATTTGGGTGAAAAATATGATAGTTTTATTTGACATTGAAGGCTTGACCATATTTTGAAAATATGCATGAGAAAAATTTACAATTACATGATTATAATATATATACCCAAGATGAATAGTAAAGTTAAAACGTTTTTAGAAAATGTCAAAAAGAAATTATGAATTATAAATCTTTCAAAATTTTATACATGATTTCTTCTAAACCATTTGAACTGATTCACACTAATTTATGTGGTCCCATGATGAAAATTGTAAATTTTTTGATTTACATTTCACAATATTCATTGATTATTTATCTCAAATTACCAATCTGTTGTTCATAAATCATAATTCAGAAGCTTTTGACATGTTTAAATTTTTTTGAAGATAATTAGAAAAATAATTAGTTCTTACATTAAGAAATTGAGATATAATAATGTAATTTAATATAAAAGTTATGTATTTGAATATAATATATATTGTGACGTCCTGGTTTCGGAAGCCACCTGGAGGCGCCCCATACCCGGTTGGTCACATGGCCTCAAGCTCATTTCCCCAAACGCCAGAGGCTGCCGACTAGCAGTGAGAGCCTTGGGTGTGATAGTGGGGAAACTATGCCCTCCTGGGAATAGTACATAGTGGAAGAGAAAATAACAACAATAGAATAATTAGAATACATGCATACCAGAGTAAACGGTAAACAATGGAAAACTACCAAGTAAACAACTGGTGCATAAATATATGAAATGATGAATGATATATATATGTCTAGGAAAACATCCAAAGAAGTCACAATGCTAAAATATAGAACTAAGACAAAGTACTAAAGAAAAAAATAGAAACTCCTTAGCATCGCATGCCTCGGCTCGGTCCCATGCTCACAAGCTGCAGTGCAATCAAGAACCTGAAGTATAAGGGTGCTTGCCCTTATCTATACCTGCAACAACATAATCTGTTTGGGCCCAAAAGCATGAACCAAATAGGGTGTATGAAAAATTCCCAATAGGCAACCAGCCATAGATCTGTGCCTTACAGTCAGTGAATATATGGCAGGTAAAGTACATTAAGCAGTAAATAGTAAGTAGTAAACATGATAAAACACAGAAGAACAATCCACAGTTTCTGGCATATAATCTACAAACAAGAAACAACCACTCAAGAAAGAAAGCAAAGGTAACCACTGGGTATTTCTCACAACCTAACCCCTAATGTTCAACCTACTAATACTAGAAACCCTCTGGGAAGCACACACAGTCTCACCCCTCTGGTTTAGCTAAATAATTAATAGACTCTCTGTGGAAGCACTCACCGTCAATTCCCCATGTGGCCCATGTCGAGGAACTACAGACTCTCTGAGGAAGCACCCAACGTCAATTCCCCATGTGGTCTCGCATCATAAATTAAGGACACTCTGGAGAAGCCCTTCTGTCCACTATCTCTATGGTCCACTACACTAGGTTCTCACAACCCTGTGTATAAAAAACATTCATAGCATGCGTATCGGCCCAAGTAAACCTCAATAACTACTTGGCTAACATTCTAAGGCACAACAGCATAACAATACAAAAGTTCCACTATCTACAACTAGGCATGGAAACTGGAAAACCTCCTAATAAGAAAAACATGCATGTCAAAGAACAATAATACATTATAAATTATCCAAATTTACAAGCAATGATATCTAATCAAGCAATCAAGCAAGGCGGTCAAACAACAGGGAAAAATCATGAAACCCACAATTCCCCGTTTAAGGGAAATGGTGTAATTTGCACAAAATATTCAGATAATTCCTACAGAAAGGCACAAACCATCTACTTTGGTGCTAGTATATTGATATATGTGAACCACGATGATTGATTCACCTTAGAATGTCAAAGATCTGAGAAAACTCCAAAAACACTCAACCCCAGATTACTTGCAAACGAGGAGGAAACATGAAAAATGGATAAATAAGAATAGAGAACTCACTGCTGTGATTCCAACACAATCAATGACGATCGATTCGGAGAATGGACGGAGGAACGGAAGCTCATCTATGATCCACGGATTCCCGGCGCTCTTAGACGAAGAAGCTGGAGAAGAAGATCTTTTCGTCGATTAGGCACGACCCCGATCTGTTTAATGAAAAAAAGAAATTAAATGGCGTGTACTTTTATAGTACACAGTGTGTACTACATTTTTCCATAATCCACTTTAAGCAGCCTCCACGTCACCCCTACACCTCATGTGTGTGGCTCGGGCACAACCAACACACGACATCGAGCCGGAAAAGGGTACACTTCATGTACTCAGAAAGTACACGGCGTGTACTTCAACAATTTCCAGAAACTCCATTTGTCTCAAAAAATCCAGAAAAGGAAAGACATACCTGAAACGAAGATCCGGGTTCTTACAAAATTCCCCCCTTAAAGAAATTCGTCCCCGAATTTTTCTAGTGAGGTGTGGAAGAAGAAACCCCAAATAGCTCCGGCCACTGTGATCATACATCAGCCTCCCTCTCCCAGGTCTCATTTCTACTTGCCCATGCTGCAATAGCACCCGTACCAAAGGAACAGACCTCCCATGAAGAATATTTGTACTACGATCAACAATACGGATAGGATGATACTCAAATGATGCATCTACTTCAAGCTCAATGTCTTTAGGCTGAAAGACATGAGATAGGTCTGAAAAGTAACGTCGGAGCTGAGAGACATGGAAGATGTTGTGCATGGCCCGATACCTCTGTGGTAACTGCAACTGATAGGAAACTGTCCCAACTCTCTCCAATACCTCAAACGACCCGATATACTGTGGTGAAAGATTACACTGTCTCTGAATCCTCTTGTGTCCCAACCTCGGGGTGACACGCAGGAAAACCTAATCGCCGACCTCGAACTCTAGGGGTCGTCTCCATTGATCAGTATAAGACTTCTGCCGAGACTGTGAAGTATCCATACTCTTCCGAATCAACTCTATCTGCTCCGAGGTCTCCTGAACAAGACAAGATCCCAGCAAAGCTACCTCTCATGCCTCCAGCCAGCATAAGGGTGATCAACATGGCCTACCATAGAAAGACTCATAAGGTGACATCTGAATAGTCGCCTGGAAACTGTTTTTGTAGGCAAACTCCACCAGAGGTATATGCCTCTCCCAAGAGCTGCCAAAGTCTAGAATGTAATCTTGCAGCATGTCCTCAAGCAGCTGGATCGTACACTCGGACTGGCCATCTGTCTAGGGATGGTATGTTGTACTCAAAAGTACCTGTGTACCCAAAGCCTTCTGAAGCCCCTGCCAGAACCGATAAGTAAAGCGTGCATCCCTATCTAAGACAATGGAGTGTGGAACTACATGCAGACTTATAATCTATTGGATATACAGTCATCCCAGATCATCAACACTGAAGGACTCCTGGATCAGTAATAAGTGAGAAACCTTCGTAAGCCTCTTGACGACAACCCAAACAACATCATTCCCTCGAGGTGACCTCGGCAATCTGGTCACGAAGTCAATCGCGACATAGTTCCACTTCTACTCTAGAATGGGTAACTGCTGTAAAAGTCTTGTTAGTCGCTGATGCTCTGCCTTCACCTGCTGTCAAGTAGAACACCTTAAGACAAAACCAGCAACATCTCTCTTCATTCCTAGACACCAGTACTAGGGATAAGGATCTCAATACATCTTGGTGACGCCAGGATGAACTGCCCAAACTGAGGAATGGAAATCCCACATCCGCACCTCTTGTATGTCTGCTGGCACCCATATGCGTCCCTAGAAATGAAAGATCTCATCCTCACCCACTGTCCATCCAAGAAGAGGGACATCTCCTGACACACTCTCCCACAGGACTAAGCCTTCTGAGTCTGATAGCTTCCTCATCTTTACCCGATAAAGTGTTGTAGAGGTAATAGCTACAGAAGATAGAAAAGTCTATCCATATCTGTCGTGCACCTCTAAATGAATCTCAGAGAATAGAGCCATAAGCTACCACACACTACTGGCCTCCTGAACTTCCTGAATATGAGTTCTCCTGCTCAACGCATCTACCACTATGTTTCCCTTTCTAGGCCTATAGGAAAGCTCAAAATCAAAATACTGAAGATACTCGACCCACCTACATTGTCTCTGATTCAGATCATGCTGAGTGAAGATGTACTTGAGACTCTTGTGGTCGGTGGAAACCATAAAGTGCTCTCTTAGAAGGTAATGCCTCCAACAGTGTAAGGCCTGAACAACAACTGCCAACTCAAGATCATTCATCAGGTAGTTCCTCTCAAATGGCTTCAACTACCAAGACACGTACGCAACGACTCCATCACCCTGCATAAGCACAACACCCAATCTGATACCTGAAGCATCACAATAAACGGTATAGCTCTTGCTTGGATCTAGCAAGACTAGTATCGGTGCTAACATCAACCATCCCTTCAGCTCCTGAAAGGCTACCTCACAAGAATCTGACCATAAGAAATTCACCCCCTTATTGGTCAGACCTGTCAAAGGTGCTTCTAGGGGTGAAAAGTCCCGAATACATCATCTATAGTATCCATCTAGCTCTAGGAAACTCCATACCTCAAAAACATTCTTCGGAATCTCCCAGGAAACTATATCTCTCTCGTTCTCTGGGTCCAAAGATACTCCTACCTCTAAGATGAAATGACCCAATAAGTGAATCTAATCCATACAAAAGTGGCACATCGAGAGTTTATTATAATTACGATGCTCTCTCAGTGTACTCAGAACGATCTTAAGATGGGTAGCATGGTCGTGTCGAGTGTGAGGGTACACCAAGATATCATCCACGAGGACCACAATAAAGGAGTCCATGTAAGGTTGGAACACTAGGTTCATCAGTGACATGAAAACTACTGGAAAATTTGTGAGACCAAACGGCATGACTTTATACTCGTAGAGACCTTACCTTCTCCTGGTAGGTCTGCTCCACTGCAAAAGTATGGCATGTCCCGTGGCCCTGTGACCCTGCCTGACCACTCTGAGCTGATCCTCCCTGCTGGCATTGAAGGACTGGTGACCGACTACTATGGCCTCGACCTCCACTTTGGCCCCAACGGTCGGACTAACTCCAGTTCCCTGACTGGTGAGAAACTGGTGGTGCTTCTCCTGAACGAGGAGTCCTGTAAGAACCCCTGTCACTAGCTACTAGTGAAAAAACTTGGTAGAAATGCTGAAGGTGACACATATTGTCGTAAGATCGGCACTCTACTGTGTCTCTCTAGCCCTGCGGCCTCATGTGCCCTTCCCTTCTACACTAGTAGCATACCACCTGGCTACCTGAAGTTGTATCTCGCCTCCTCAGATCACCACACATAGGCTCCCTATGACACTTACTACTGTCAACTAGAGGGACAGTAGCTGTGGAAGCAGAACAGTCCTAGCTCGCAGCTCCGAAGTCTCTCAGATTATTCTCTGAAATCAGCGCCTGGTTGACAATGGAAGTGATATAATTCAACTAGAAGATATTCACCTGTTAGTGGATCTCCCGCCCAAGACCATCCTCAATCTTACATGCTAAGAACACCCCACTCCCATCCCGGATGGGTGTGAAACACTGCAGCTCAGTGAAACGAGAGGAATAATCCATGATAGGAAGAGTACCCTACTCTAGACTCATGAACTCACTGGCTCAATCAACCCTCAGGGTCTCCGGATAGAAGTAGTCGTAGAACATGAGCTGGAACTCCTCCCAAGTCATAACCTGTTTATAACCCACCTATGAGATCATGTCCCACCACCTCTTGGTGGAGTCTCAGAGAATGTAGGTAGCGATCATGACTCACCTATCTGGAGGTGTCTCTAGATGCCTGAAGATAGTCAGCATGGCTTCCAGCCATTAATCTACAGCCTGTGGTCCTCCTTCCCCCGAGAAAGTAAGAGGATGCCACTGCTAAAAAACCCGCGTCATGTCTGCCATAGACGTGGCAGAAGGAATTGCTCCTTGAAAGGTCTGCATCATCCTCATAAAACCTTCCATAAACAGTACATTAGTGCCTGCAACTGGTATGACATTCGGTGCCAAGGCTGGCCCGATCGGAGGATTGGCAGGAAGTCCATGATCAACCATTTCTGGTATCTGATCACTACATGACAACTGACGTAAAACTGGAGTAATTCTTGGAGGCATATCTCTAAAAGATCTAAAGGATACCTTAGATTAGAAAAACAAGGACAGAGAATAAGGAGTAAAAAATGGAAATAGAAGAAGGAAACACTCAAGATTTACAAAACAAGACTACACGGTGTGTATAAACAATACACACTGTGTACTTAACTCCACTCACCTGCCCATGTCTCCTTGCACGGCTAACACAAACGGTCTTCTTAAACAGATACTACATGGCGTGTTCCCCATGGACACGGTGTGCAGTTGAAAAGGTCCCAAAAACCCGTGTTGTTAGCTACACGGTCAGCTACATGATTGGGACTGCACTGCGTGTTCCGAAAAAAACATGGCGTGTATAGGAGACGAGGACACCGTCCCATGTTTATCATGACATGTCCGGGTACTGAGAACAAGTATAAATGACATGTTCATACATAACAAGGCATGTATGACACGAGTTTCCCTGACCTGTGTTGTTGGTTAAATGGCCGGGTACACGCTCACTAATACACGACGTGTACCTACCATACACAGCATGTTCCTGGAGGTTTTTCACAACCCTTGTTTCTGCTCACACAGTCAGTGACACAGTTTAAAACTACATGGCATGTATATATAAATTACACACCATTTATTCTGGGTTTTTCTGGGAAGTTTCTTTGAAACTGCCCCGAAGCCCCAAAAATAGTGAAAAACGAGAAAGAAGATTCCAAATTCTGCTTTGTGAGGGCCCATACTCCCCAAAAATAAAATATTGGCATCCATTTAAGCAAATTATGATACATAAAATACACTAAAAAACATCAGAGATTCTAACAAAGCATCTATCACAACAACATGCATAATCTAAACAAGGTCTATCACAACAATATGCAATTTCTAATGTGCCCTAGATGGCATGACAAGAATGCATGGCATGTGATTTCAAGCAAGTCCCTATATGATGCATGAGATGGCATACCCTCATCTCATCGTGTTGTGACAGAAATAGAACCAGAATAGCAACAAAAATAACAACACAAATCATGTGAATCACTCTAGGTGAAATCATATCAACCGTAAAATCATAAAACCAAAAAACTGCAATAATCGAGGTAATATGGATTTTCCCTATACACAGGTTTTCTACTCTCGAGCACAGCTTAACACCAAGTACCGAACCCATCCTATCCCTGGCTAAAGGCTCCAAACAGTAAATCAAGAGAAATGAACTCCTCTGATACCACTTTGTAACGTCCCGGTTCCGAAATCCACCCAGATGAGCCCCGTACCCAGTTCATCACATGGCCTAAAGCGTATTTCACCAAATACCAGAGTCTTCCAACTAGCAGCAAGGGACTTGGGTGTGATAGTTGGGAAACTATTCCCTCCTTGGAAGAGTACACATCCAAATAGAAAATCAATAACAACCATAGCAGAAGTAGAAGATGTGCATACAAGAGTAAACATGAAACATCGGAAAACTACCAAGTAAACAAATGGATAAGAAATATATGAAATGATTCATGATACATATATGTCTAGGAAAATAGCCAAACAAGTCACAATGCTGAAATACAGTACTAATCCAAAGTACAAAAGAAAAACAGATGAGCAACTCCTCAGCATCGTAAGCCTCAGCTCGGTCCCATGCTCACCAGCTCCAGTGAAATCAAGAACCTGAATTAGGATAGAGCTTGACCTTATCTATACCTACAACAACATAATCTGTTTGGTCTCAAAAGCATGACCCAAACAGGGTATGAGACAAACTCCCAATAGGCAACCACCCAAAGATCTGTGCCTAACAGTCAGTGAATATATGGAAGGTAAAGTACAATAAGTAGTAAATAGTAAGCAGTAAACATGATAAAACATAGCAGAACAATCCAAAGTTTCTATCGTATAATCAAAAAACAAGAAACATTAACTCAAGCAAGCAAAAAAAAGGTAACCACTGGGTAGTTCTCACAGACTAACCCCTAAGGGTTAACCTAAAAGTACTAGCAACCCTCTGGGAAGCACACATAGTCTCACCCCTCTGGTTCAGCTAAATAATTAATGGACTCTCTATGGAAGCAGTCGCTGTCAATTCCCCCTATAGTCTCATATCGTACTAAAGGCTCTCTAGGGAAGCAATCAACATCAATTCCCCATGTGGCCCGCGTCAAGGAACTACATACTCTCTAAGGAAGCAGTCAACATTAATTCCCCCTATGGTCTCGCATCGTAAATTAAGGACACTCTAGATAATCCCTTCCATCCATTCTCCCTATGGTCCACTACACTAGGTTCTCAAATCCCTATGTATAACAAACATGCATAGCACACGTATCAGCCCAAGTAAACCTCAAGATCTACTTGGCTAACATTCTAAGGCACATTAGCATAACAATAAAATAGTTACACTATCCTACAACTAGGCATGGAAATTGGAAGAACACCTAATAAACAAAACATGAAAGGTGAAGTACAATAATAAAGTATAAATTATCAATTTTATAAGCAATGATATCTACTCAAGCAATCAAGAAAGGAAGTCAAACAACATGGGAAAAACAGGAAACCCACAATTCCCCGTTTATGGGAATTGGTGGAATTGGCACAAAATATTCACAGAATTCTTACAGAAAGGCACAAACCACCTACCTTGGTGCTAGGAGATCGATATACATGAACCACGATGATTGATTCCCCTTATAACGTCGAAGATCTGAGAAAACGCCAAAAAACACTCAACCCTTGATAACTTGGAAACAAGGAGGAAACATGGAACAAGGCTAAAGCAGAAGAGATAACTCACCGCTATGATTCCAATGCAATCAATGATGATCGATTCAGAGAACATATGGAGGAATAGAAGCTTGTCAAAGATCTGTGGATTCCCAGCGCTCTCAGACGAAGAAGCTGGGGAAGAAGAGCTTTTCGTCGATTAGGCGCGACCCCGATCCGTTTAATGAAAAAAGAAAGTACACACCGTGTACTAGGTTTTTCCGTACTCCACTTTAGGTGGCCTCCACTTCACCCCTACACCCTATTTTTGTGGCCTAGGCACGTCCAACACACGTCTTTGAGCTAGAAAAGGGTACACGACATGTACTCAGAAAGTACACGGCGTGTACTTCAAAAATTTCCAGAAACTCCATTTTTCTAAAAGGCTCTCGAAAAGGAAAGACATACTTGAAATGAAGATCCAGGTTATTACATATATATACATGGAATCAATCCTAAATTAATCACACCATATATTCCGAAATATAATTTTATTTATGAGATGAATAATATAATCATTTTGGAGATGGGATGGAAAATTATAGATGAAAATAAAATATCAAAATATTTTAGAACATATGTATTTGGAGAACCGAGACATATTTATAACCTTATGATAAGTGTTATAATAATATTAAAATATTGAATTACTTCAAATTTTTTGGTATTACCTGTTTTATAACGTAAAAAAATTAAAATATGGGAATGTTTGAAGAGAATGTAGATGAAGGGTTCTTTATGGAATACTTATCTGATGGCAGTGAGTAAATGTTATCAAAAAAGATGTTCGATAAATTATTAGACTATTTAGATGTTAAAACCATCAAATATCAGGGCATAATAGATCCAAAATATCAAAACAATTTTTATTTTTTTTAAAATAACTTTCTTTTATTGAGTTATATACTAAAAAGGAAGCTAAAACTAATGAAAAGTTTCTTCACATTGATTTAGAACACACTATTGATGATTATCATCCTACTAGAAGTGATATAAATATATTTATAGTTTATCTAGTCATGTTTAAAGGGAAAATATAATTTATATACAAGATTAATGGCTTCATACAAGAATGAGGCTAATAATTGAAAATCAAACTTCTCTTATGTCATAGGTTGAACCACAGACTATGGCTAATGAAATTGATCATGAAGAGTGAGTAAAAGAATTCAATAATGAGCTATATAAAATTTTCAAAAACTCTGAATTGGATATTTTCTATGATATTACCATTTTAACCACCACATAAATAAATGACTTAAATTTAATTTTGATTTACAATACATTCCTATAATATGTTAGGTCTAGAGTTTTAGAGAATTGTGAAAAACATTAATTAACAAAACCCTTTCCTTTCTAATGCAATGGAACTTTTTTCTACTATTTAATTAAATTATTAATACAAAAACTTCTTTAGTACCTCCCATAATTCTTCTACACAAGATATTCATCTAGACACAACATAAATATTAATGTTATTCATAAATCAAGAAAATGGAAACATAATAACGGGTGGGATTTTATGCACAGTAAGGATAAAAATAATTGATAAAATTAAAAGATCGTATGTGAGAATAATTTAGCACCCCCATTTTTTTATAAAACATAATTTATGCATATTCTATGTATTGAGATATTGGAATACCTTTTTATTGTAGAGTTTGGAGGAGTAAAAGAAAAACAATCAGGAAACTGGTTACTGAAAAAAGTAACACCATGAGAAGTTTATTTATGCTGTAAAGTATCATTGGGAAGATTCCATGAGTAGTTTCATTACATGAAGGGTTTTAATATAGGTTAATAGAGGATGTGTTTCATTATGTGAAAACCATTCATATCATGAAATTTTTTTCCAGGTTTTATAAATAGAGGTGATCTAATTTTAAATGAAAGAGAAACCTCAACCATTTCCAACATGAATGTGGAATTCAAATCATGAATTAATTAGGCCCTCTATAGATTTATCCAATCCTAAAATTTTAATTTATCAAATGGTTCCCCCCTCTTGACTCCCATGGATAACAAAGTCTATTTTTAGTGATTCACACTATTCATAGTCTGATTTCGATTGATCTTTGGTTTTCAATTACAGAAAACCATTGTTAGGGTCTCATTAATCATTATTTTCGTTGATATCTTTAGTCATTGTTGGGTTGAACCATAGATCAGTGTATGAAACTTAATACATGGGAATTTGATGATTTTTTATGAGATATACTTTTGATTTAATATATAAATGGATGGAATATGTGAGATCAGTGGAATCATCTTAGATCTTTTATACCAAACTAAACTGAGGTAGGTTGTTTATCCCTCATTCCTTTTATATTTGGAATCTATGAATTTTAGGATTCAATTACATTTCTTCTATTTTTATCAATGGTTTTGATTTGGTAGAACTCTAATGACATTTCTTTTATTAGTTTTATATAAAATTGGATGATATGTATCACCCACAATGGACTTGTTAAATTGATTTAAAGAAATTTATTAAATAAATGGTGTTTCAACACATGATATTGAAATAATATTTATTGGTTGAAGTATATAATGGCATGAGTAAGTTTCTATTCTGGATTTAACTATATGTGGCTGTTTTGAAATTGATTTATTTCTTAGTGGAAATTGGAAATGCACCTGAATGAAATTACAGCCATGCGACGACTTGGTGGTAAACGTACCACCACTCATGAGGATATGGTTATCATTTGACATGAATGGGTGTGTACTTGTGAGATAAAGTATAATTTTTACCAACTAGAAATTGTTAATTTATTTTGAATTTTAAAGTGAAACTATTTTGGTTATACATCTTTTAGAAAACCTATTTATCTAATATATTTTATATTGTGAAAACTATTTTCAGCTTCAACATTCTTATTGTTTGTTCTATATCCTATGATATAACTTATTTATAGTATTAGTGTAATGTGGGAAAATTATATTTGGGTTCCTTAGTCATTATTATTACTGACCCCCTACATATGAACTTTGGTGCATATGAAAATATTTTTTCTGTAACACATTAAAGGGATTAGTTTCATACTTTTCATGAGATTTATTATGAGGTTTCTGTCAATGTTAGTGGATTTGGATCTTGGATTTGGTCGATTCCATGTATAAGAGTGGTGCCTCTATAGAGCCTATGTATTTGATTCTTGGGAGTTTTATTTTCTATCTCTTACTATTCTTCTAGTACTTTGATGTTATTCTTTTTTTAATTATTTATTGTTTGATTGGTCACATTTATTATGGTTGGGTTTTAGGGATTGCAACACTTATATTGTTGTCTTAGGTTTTTTATTCTTATCTTGATATGTGTGTATTGTGTATTCATGTTAATTAAAGGGTTAAACCATCCCCCCCCCCACATACATTATTTTTAAAACCATGGAATGTATTTCTAACTTTGGTGTCTAGGGAATGTCACCTAAGGATAATAGAAATTTTATCTTCTCTCAAGCCAATGAGTTGGAAGGATGTTTCAAATTTGATTATTCTTGATCATTGATTTAGTTGGATTTCTATTAAGTTTGATAGTAATGTCATAACATGAAAAGTATTGAATAAAAAGATATTTTCTACATTATATGACGAATTTCATCTTCTCAGGGTACTATGGGTACAAGGAGTGTTTTATAACATTTTTAGACATACTTTCAACTCATTATCATGGGTTTAGCCAGTTAATGCAAGGTTCAATGCATTAATTAAAATATATACTACTTGGACTATATTTTAATAGGCTTATATGGTTTTTATTTTTTTGATATTTTTATTATTATGTTGATTTATATAAACTATATCCATGAAAATATAAATAGGAAAAGGTAATTTTTTTTTCTTTTTGAAAATAATTGTCGAAAAAAGACAACATTTGTAAGTAGAGTATGAAATTTGGGAGAGGTAGAAGCTGTGAACGTGGTTCTACAAGGAATTAAAGTAAAGTAGAATTTGGTTCAGGGTATATTGGAATCTCTCTATGTCATTTACAAGGGAACTTTATCCAAAGAACTTTGTATGATAAAGAACTCAGTATACCTTTTAAAATAGAATCCATAGACGGTTTATAATGATTCGAAACCTACATTGGTAGAGGATTGAATGAGAATGATGAATTGGATTTTTGAATTCTTGGGGACACTAGATGATATGGGTATTTAGATAGAAATAAATATACTTGAGGGCTTTCCACTAGCATGGTGGGAAATAACTATACAATCATTGTTGGATGAAGAAATCAATTAGAAAGGATTTTTGAAACTATTTAATAAAAAATTCATTCCAGAAAACTTCCAAATAGTGAAGACAACTGACTTATTTTAATTAGAATAAAGATTTATATCAGTGACTTAATATGATGCTAAATTCACTCTCATGGTTCTCTTTTCACCAGAGGTATCTAATAGTGAAAGACTAAAAGAACAATTCTTTGATGTGGGTCTTCAACATAAGGTTCAACCAAAGGTAAAAATATTATATATTTCTAACTATATAGAAATTATTAATAGAGAATTTGTGGGAGATA
Organism: Viscum album; assembly: GCA_963277665.1. Taxonomy (NCBI): domain Eukaryota; kingdom Viridiplantae; phylum Streptophyta; class Magnoliopsida; order Santalales; family Viscaceae; genus Viscum; species Viscum album. The sequence goes on from OY728153.1 coordinate 1,246,478,215, forward strand.
GAGTCCTTTAGGGTAATCATAATAGTGGGGGAATCCTTTTTCCATCCAATTAACTTTGGGATATTCAACAAGAGGAAAAATTCAAGAGGGATTGTTACTCCAAAGGTATCATGGATGTAGAAAACTAATCCATGGGATCATTATATAATCTACCATATAAAAATAATGAACAATTCCATTTCTATTCTAATGTGATTTTAGTAAAAAAATAAGGAATCCACAACACCACCAAGGAATTTCCACCACTGTGTAAATAATTGGAATCTGAAGAACGTTTTTCATAAATTTTTTTGATCAGTAGGTAGAAGTAGCTATAAATAGCAGTTGGATTTACATGGTACGAAAAAATAGTCCTATTAGAATAATTTCCATCGACAGACCAAGGTGAATTCAGATACCTCTAGGAACAAATCAGTTATCGAGGTATGATCTCAATTTATATGCCAATGTTATCCCATGGTAGTTAAGGGGCTATTAAATGGAGCATAATTGGACATCACAAGTGAGAAACTAGGTTTCACCATAGTTTGAGGTACCACTATATTGAAATTGAATATAATTATTTTATTTATATTTATGCATCACATTCTATATTTTTTATTTTTTGGTTAAACAATTCATATTATGTTTGGAAATGATATTGTATATCATGAGTATTAAGAAACCACTTGGGTGTCGGGAGTGAAGATGATTCAAATGAACAACATGTTCCATTATAATTTATCTTGTGTAGTTTCTCTAGGAGTTTAAATTCTTATAGAGGTGTCCTTTTTATCAAATCTGTGGGATTGACTGGATGGTAGAGTCAAAAGAACATATCCACTACTGCATATAGCAAGTAAGGTTTACATACCCTTGACAGATCTCTTCATGTATTTAAGGGGGAATGTTATATAATTTTTGGTATATCATGAACCATAGTGAAAAAAATATAACCATCACTGGTTGGATAACATAAATGAACTTGATTATTTTTGATGAATAAGAAATGGGACTTTTCACACCATAATAGATAGATACCTGGATGTTTTTTCTAATAAATTTCTCTACGAAATCCCCATTGGGGGAAATAAATTTTAATATAAATTTAATTCTGGAAATAGTATTGATTTCTATATCATTTTATAGAATAGATCTAATAGACTTTATAGAGATAAAGGTTCATCTAGAAGTGTTAGAAAGTAATGGATTCATTAAACCTCGTATATCTCTTTGGGTTGTAACCGTTTTATTTATAAAGAAAATATAATAGTTTTAATGTTATATGTGTTGATTATTAGAAGATGAAACATGTGACAATTCAAAAACAATATCCTCTTCCTCAAGTTGACAATATGTTTGATCAATTAAAGGGATCAAAATTTTTCTAAAAAATTGTTCTATGCTAAGGATAACATAAAATTATATTTATAACAGAGTATATTCTAGTGACATAATTCTAGAGTCGATATAGACATTATGAATATATATTCAGGTCATATTTTATGATTAATACACCAAAAATCATCAGGTATTAATTAAAAATATATTCTATAGGTACCTTTATACTTTTATGGTATTTTTTGATGGTATTTTCATTTACTCTCATAGTAATAATTACCACGAGGAACACTCTAAAATTGTACTGAGAACATTGCGAGATAATAGATTATATGATCAGTTTTTTATGTTAGACTTTTGGATAAAAGATCTCTATTTCCATGGGCACATTATTTCAAAACATGAAATATAATTCATTCATCTTAATGTTGAAGCAATCATTTCTTAGTAGCAAAAAATATGTTTTTTAATATATACAATTTTCTCTGATGAAAATGCTATTATAATCGATTTTTTCAGGATATCTGAAGTGTCTCATATCCCATGAATTATTTTAAAAGAAATTTGGTTCCATTATCATGGATATATGACTATTAAAATTATTATCTAGAGCTTAATTATCATATCACCTCGTCACCCATCCTAATTTTTTTAGAACTAGGTTTAAATAATGTGGTATATTGTGATGCATTTGGATATGGTATCGGTAGTTGTAACGAACCAATGTTTTTAAAAGGAAATTAATTTCTTATAAATATGTCATTAAATTAAAACATAATTATCTATTATGTTCTATGTAACATTTAAGAATAATTTTGTCACTTCTGTGTTTGGTATTTTGAAAATGTGATATACACGGTTGCAATCAGTAAGTTATTTGGAGTCTAATAAGAAATACATAATTTTGGTGAATAGTAACATACCCTTATTAATATTAACATAACCTTATGAATAGTGATATTACATAATTAATAATTACCTTATCTATGATAATATTGAAATAATATTCATGTTGAAATGATGATATACCTATATTCTAGAATAATTAAATGAATGATTTTTGATAATAAATAATAATTTTAATTAAATATTAAAATAATCATATATAAAAAATTATTTTTCAAAAATGGAATTCATTTTTGAATTCTACATGTTGAAAAATGGTTAGGGTTAATTTTTTATATTTTTCTGAAAAACATGAATTTTATGTGAATAGTAAAATACGTTAATTTACCATATAAATACACTAGTGAAAATGTAGTATTCCTGACATTACAAGTGATGTAACAACCCAAATCTCGAACTCACATGCATTTATTACTATTCTTGGTCATGTAATACTTACTATTTCTTGTCTTGTGGAGAAATAATAAACTAATGATTAAAAAATTATGAAAACCCTCTTATCCTGCATTATAAAACCCCACTCACTCCCTCTTCTCTTAACTCTTCTAAAAACTTGTGGGTTTCCAATATTCTACCCAAATATCCCCCCAAGATCCAAACCCACGTCAAAAATCTACCAACCTCTTCCAAATACCAAAACCTTTCCCCTTGAGAGGTTCTCAAATGAGGAAGTCTCAAGAGGTAAATTCTTCTTTCCAATTTCTTCATTTATTTTATGTTCTTTCCTTTTTGTTTCTTTCATACCCTTCCTTCACCCAAATAGTATGATAACCCTAGTAACATAAATATATTGAAATATTTTATTCTAATGGGATATTCCATTATCTTATCTTCTTTCCCGACCCTTTATTTGAATGAAAAGAAAGCACCGCTTGAGATGTGTTAATTTAGCACATTCAAGGGAAATGATTTATGAATTTCTATTATTATATAAAATTTTGGTAATGAAACCATTTGTGTTATGGTTGAACTATATTATTATATATGTAATATATCCTCTTTTTGGTTCTATAATCCTATTGCACTAATGGTATTAAGTTATAAATCAAAACGTGTTCATTGTAATCAAACCCACCGATTAACCAAAATGGTTGTCACTAAGGTTATATATATTATAATTCAACCTCACTATAAGTAACAAAATTAAATTTAAAACCATGTAATCTCTTGTTTGTGAACTAATATAATATAACTTAAATTCTGGACAACCACTTTCATTTTACATGATTATCCAAACATGAATATAAGCGAACCAGTCATTAAAACCAAGTAAACAAATGAGCACAATCAATGAAATTGAACCTCATAACCAATCAAAACGGTTATAAATGAACATAAAATTATTTTAATAAAACAATTACATATATAACAGGTTATTCAATTATTAATTAATAAACCTAATTTTTTTATTCAGGTGTTTAATAACAAGTGGAGAACACCAACAGATTTAATGTAAGAGATCCTCTCCATTTCTATCTTAATCAAGACTGTCCTCTATACTATGCATTTTGTGCATAATACCCAATGATGGGGTATCTTTTTTCACCTCTCAGTACTGTACTAATGATGTATATGTGATTATAAACCCATTCTCTCTCATCAAGACCTCTTAGGTACACCCGATACTATGCCAATAAATCGTAACAAATTCTACCCGAACCCCTTTTGTTCATTTGGGTTGCCTTATATTTCTTTATATCAACATGGAGTTATCTTACCTATTTATGTACATATTATAAAAAATGTATAGTTTTAAAAAATTCATTTATTAATACCCTTTCAACATTCTCTTTTGGGGATATACATGTTTTTTTAAAAGATTCCCCCTTAGAACATTCTGGTAAGAACACCTGTTTTAATGGAACTTCCCAAATTTTTACCTAATTTCAAGTGCAATTTATCCTCTGTTTTAATCCACCATTATCTTTATAAAATCATACTTTTTATTATGGAAACATTCTTGGTTCAATTATGGTTTTATATAACATATTTTTCCCCAGTCTATTTTAAAATCTCTATAGAATTTTCCTTAAAACCATTCATAAATGTTTAAATGCTAATGTTACTCAAATACATTTCATATATGTTATACCTTATATTTTAACACCATTTACCATGTTATATTATAATTTTACCATAAGAAATTTCATGTATCCTCTAATCATTTTCTTTCATGGACACATTCATGATACACCCATTGGTTATGATTTATGTCATGTTTGTGGTACCCAGTTCTTTCCATAGGTAGCCATATGTTTATGTATGGTTGATTATGTATGATCATTTATGTGGAAATAATATTTATTTGGTAATAATATTTATGTGTCTTGACTATTCATGAAAATTTTGAGATGGGTGCGCCCAGATAGCTTTGCAATGCATTGGGTGAAGTTAAGTCTCATGAGATGCGATGTGAAACGAGACTGGTAGTTTGCCTTGACCCATTCTAAAATGGGAAACGAGATTGGTGGTTAGCCTTTACTCGTAATAAAAAATGATTTATGATTCTTCCACATTTATATATTTACATGTTTAAATTATCCCATGATTATACGATATGATTTTGTATGTTCCATGCTTTGGATATCATTATGTCATGCCTCCTAAATCTTTTGCTTAAGATGTATACTTATGTTCATTCCATTACTTGGATTTTTAGCCCATCCCATTTTTCATGTTTTCCCTAGTGTACACTATGTAGATGTAAGGGCTCAAAGGAAGTTAGGATCTCTTTATGGAGATTAAATAAAGAAGTACTTTTTATCCCCTTGTTTTATGTTTTATGTACCTAGTCTTCGAAGACACTAGACTACAAAATCATTGTCTTGTAATCTAATGATTAATTATGCTTAAAATAATGAAATGTTATATAAAAATGGATTGGGTCTCTATAGCTGTGTTATTATATAGGGAGACCATATTGTGGACTATGTTTTGAGGAAATTGTGAATTCTTAAGAATAACTATCCAATTAATGAGCTTGAATTAGTTGTATTCATCATTTCCTCAAATACCTGAAAACTTACCTATATGGAGAAAAGTTTACAATTTTCACTAACTATAAGTGTTTGAAATACATATTCTCTTAGTGATACATGAATTTGGGGAAAACGAATCAAAGGATTACCAGTATATTTTTATTTCAACATGGTATGCATTCCTAGTAAATGGAATACTTTAGCCGATGCATTAAGTTGGAAATAATATAGAGAAGTGGTCAAAGAAGCACGTGACAATTGGATGGTTATTAACATAATTTATAACACACTTCTTGATTAGAACACATAATGTGAACATGAAATATTATTCCTATTCAATATTGTTCTTACCTTGATCGATTTATTAAGAGATCTTTATATATCATATCTTAATTTTATCACCACTAGGTCATACCTAAATGGCAGGGAGACTTCTGATAAATGTATTGAGATTGAAAACTACTTGTAACAATTTAAATTAAAATTTCAACACCTCTATCTTTATTGGTATAACTTAATTCTACATATCACTATTTGAAATGGGATACTAATCTAGGTATTCATAGAATTTTCAAGGTGACTAATTCACATTTATAGTGGATAGGTATGAGATGCACAATTGCATATTTTGTTAACAAATACCTGATTTTTTAAAAGCTAATGGCTGAACATCAATGAGTGGTTGGTATTATACAATATATGCCTACACCTATATTTAAGTGGGAAACAATTAAAATAGAACTTATCATATGTAAATGAATAATTTTATGAAATCATGATTCTTTTTGGGTTCTTGTGGATCATCTCACCAAGTTGGAACACTTTATCCCTATCATAGAATCCAAAATAGTAGACTTCATGTATGAGTTGTATCTTTGAGAAGTAATAAAGTTTCATAGAGTCCTAGTTTGAATTTTACCTAGTAGATACCATTAATTCATTTCATTATTCTATTTATCTTTGTAAAATGATCTTGGGAGTCAACTCACCATGAGCATGGCATATCATCCAAAAACATATGGGAAGTTGGAATGCTCAATTTTGACATTGGAAGATATTTTTAGAGCATGTATCATGGTATTTGGTGCTCTTGGGAAGACTATATGCTTTTGGTATAATTATCCTATAATAAAATCAATCATAGGAAAATATATATGGTTACTTTGGAGTCATTATATGGATGTCCTTTTCATTTATCATTATGTTGGTTCGAAACAAGAGAGACAAAATTTATCAGACCAATTCTTATTTATGTGACTATGAAGAAGATCTAGATGATTCATAACTGGATGTCAATGGCTCATAAATGACATAAATCATACAAATATATTCGTCATCATTCCTTTTAATTTGATTTAAGTGACTATGTATTCTTGAATTTTTCAACAAGGAGTGGTAATTGAAACTTAGAGAAACAATGAAAATTGGATCTAAGGTATGTTACAACATTCATGATTTTGGAAAAAAATTAGAAATGTCATGTATCATCTAGACTTACTTACAAGATTCAGTGCTCTTCATAATGTGTTTGATGTATCTCAACTAAATGAGTATTGATGGGATCCCAATCAAGTGATTGGTTCATATCATGTTACTCTTGATCCTAATGTAGATTTAATCCATAAACAATTTTGTAATCTAGATAGAAAAAAATTACATTTAGAGGGATACAAATTTATTTCTTGAGAGTTTTATAATAGCACAATCATGTTTAATAGGACACATGGGAATGGGGAAATTTTGTGTGAAAGAAATTCACTGAGTTCCTCTAGTGAAACATCTATATCCATGTTTTCAAGAATAGAAAACCCAATGGTTGAGAGAATGTAAGACCCCCCAAGTTATGGTACACCATCATTTTATGAATTTTTTTTATGTTTGGAGTAACTAAAATAACCTTTTGTTGGATTTTGGATATGTAAAAGGAAAATAAATTTTAAATTATATACATTAAAAATTATATTTATAAATAGACTATTAATAATGTGAAGTCATGCTTGGAAGATGACATGAAAGGGGTTCATTGTGTAAAGGGTTTTAACCCGGTGAATATTGGAGGTAGTTTATAGCATGAAATATATTATTGTTGTGAAATGGTTTTAGGTATTGTTAATAGATGTGAATTTTTTTTTGGAATAGGTAACCCCTCAATCATTAACAATGTGAATGGGGAATTCTTGTTGTGACTTTTTCTGTGTGTAGTGTGTTTTTCCAAATACTATTGTTTCAAATTCATATAGAGTTTCATTTCATCCCCCCCCATTCAACTCCTAGGGATACATTAAGTGATTTCTAGTGATAACCAATGTACTCACTCTGATTTTATTTTTTGGTTATCGATTCTGGAAATATAAGGTTAAGATGTCGTTCTTCATTTCTATATTTTATATCTTTGGCAATTATTTATTGGAAGCATAGATCTGTTTTAACACTTGGATATATGGGAATTAGTTATTTTTTTATGAGACCTTCTTGGGTTTTATCAGAGGAATGAGAGGAATGGTTGAGATTAGTGGAATCATATAAGATATTATCTTCCAAAAAAACTCAAGATTGGTGGATTTTCCTTACTTCCAATTTCATTGGAAGTTGAAGGATTTTATATTTTAATGATATTAGTCCATTTTTTCAAGTGTTTTCCCCTATTAAAACTCTATTGATTATTATATTACTAGATGGATTTAAAACTGTATTGTGGGTGTTTCCCAAAATGGATTTTTAAAATTTAATAAAAAAGTTTTCAAAAAAGAAAGATGTTTTGACACATGTTTAGGGAATGATGGGTTTTTTGTGCAGTCAGGAAAAGAAAATGCTTTTGTTCGTACTTGATTTTACTTCACTAGGGGTTTTTGAATTAATACCGGTTCTCGGTTCCTAATAAAAAGTTACATGGTGAAAATTTCTACCAAGTGATGAATTTGTGGAGCACATACCACCATTAGAGAGTAAAATGGTGAAATTAAAAATGAATGGGTGTTTGTGTGTTTGTGAAGATGGATTATTATAAAAAACTAGAAATTATGAAATAATTATATTTTTGAAATTAAATCTATTTTGGTTAAAATATTTTTAGAAATATTGTTCATCTAAAATATTTTATATTATAAAAACAATTTACTTATTTGATATTATTCCTTCATATTTTAAATCCTATAAGGTAACTTGTTTTCATTCATATTTTTATGTGTGAAAAGTTTCTAGGGAGTTGGTTACTAGGAAGGATTACTCATTCATGCATATTATTTTTTTCATGTATGTAGATATTGTTTGATGTGATACAAGAAAGGTATGAGTTTCTTATTTTTCTAGTGGCACTCCTTGATGTCATTGTCCTTTTTGGGGGAGTTGGGGATCTGATTTGGTTCATGTATTTGTAAGGGGTGATGCCACCTTGGTTTTTTTGTATTTTCTAATTTGGAGTATTAGTTTATATCTCATACTATTCTATTGTTTCCTAGACGTTCAACCATATTTCACTATTTATTGATTGATTGGTCTCATTTATTATGGTTGGTTTTTGGTTCATGCATAATTTATATAGATGTATTTGGTTTTATTTATTTAAATCGTAATATTTGTGTATTGTTTCCCTGTATATATTAATGTGTAAATCCATTCCCCCATCTCCCTTGTTTTTAAACCCTCAGCATTTATTTCATTCATTTGGTGTTTGGGGAGTGTCACTAAAGGGTATAATAACTTAGGTATTCTATCAAGATAATGAGTTTGGGTGTGATGTTTCACATTAGATAATCATGTGGGTATGATAATATAAGCATCAAATAAGAAAAAATAATAGATAAATCATAAAAAATAAAACAAGGATCATAATATAAGAATTAGTAAATAAATATTTTAGTCTAAGGGAATAGTTATCATAAGATATTGGATCAAAATATTTGGAACACAAATTATTACATGTGATTATAATAATATCACCAAATTTTATCCCTAAAATGACAAAAAATTGTATTTTAAATGTATTTCACCAAGGTATCATAAAACATTACTATATATTTAAACCAAGATATCAAAAACATGTCATCCCAGGATATTAATTCTTTACCCAATGCATTTCATCTATATAAGACTACACCATTCAATAAATTAAATCTAAATTGTTGATATGTGTTACATAAGGAAATCATACATAATTGGACACATTTTTTAATAGTAGTATATAATAAATCACTCAATAAAACAAAACATGATTATTATTCATTTGGAGAAAGAAGGGTTATGGTATTATTATATTATTTCATAGAAATTATTATAGTACGTTGATATAAAAAGAAAAAAAAATTCTTAATTTTTTTTGAATGGTACCCCATATAAAGTATTAATGTTTTTGGTCATTAAATTTATTAAATTCAATATCCAAAAAGATAAATAGAATTAAGCTATATATAGGGTAATTTTAAAACAACAAAATCCTAAGTTTGTAATTACCTTAGAAAATAAACATAATCTTGAATTGAAACCATGAAAGATATTTCCTGAAATATTCTCAAAACGTTTATGATAACACAAATCTATGAGTCACATTTAATATTCATTTTTCTAAAAGATGATGTAAAACTTTTGGAAAATCATTACTTTTAAAAATAATCATAAAAAATAGACCATTGAAAAAGATATAATGGATTTATAGAATAAATTTGGAGTGTACTATAAAATAAATTATCATGGAAGGAATCACAATTTTAATTATTTCAAATAACATGGAGGAAAATTCAAATCATAAAAAAGGTGAAAAAAATAAATTTTAATAGGAAAAACAGAAATATGAATACCAAATGATGTAACACATAATTTAGTTTCAAAATATCAAGGATAAGATTTTAGGGAATGAAAAATATCGATAATAATGGAAAACTATTCTTAAACAAGTTTATAATTATTCTTGAAAATAATATACTTTTTTGAAAAATAAATTCATTAAGGTAATACATTTGATTGAAAAATTTATTTTTCATAAATAAGAATAATAATTACCATTAAATAAAAAATTAGTATATAAGAGAACAAGATTTTAAGAATGATGTTTAAGAAGATACATTAAATTAAACACATGGAATTGATTTCAGAAACGACATTAGAAATGTGGTTAATGTTGAATTAGTAGAATTTGAACTTGGAGTTATGGAATAGCCATGAAAATACCATTAATGAAACTTTAATTATGATATAATATGTTAATATTATTGAAGATACACAATACAATAAAATTTTACTTATAATAAGAAATATTTCTCATGAAGTTAAAGTTGAGATAATAGGCCCTTATAACATTAGTGCTTATTGAATCAAAATCCATTTGAACAAAGAACATGATATGGATATAAAACAATGATTAATTTCATGAATATCATAAAATAGATTCATTAGGTAATAATTAGACCATATTAGAGATATCATGGTACACAATATGAAAAATTCTTTAAGAAATTAAATTTGAGGCAAAGAATCCTAACTTTAACTCCGGATATCCACTAAACACACAGAATTTACAATTTTAAAAAATTACTTTTTTAATAACCTATTTCATGAGATTTTTCATATATATAACCTTTAATAAATTTTATTTATAATTATTCTATGAATTTATGTTAGTTAGTTATTATTTATTTTTAATATCAGGTGTGAGTAATCTTGATCAGTTTGAAGTACTTTCTTGATATCAGGATTGTTCTTCAATATTCTCAAAAAATGAATCATTACAAGATAATAAAATGTACTATAATTGATGTCTTATAATTATTTAAGATGTTATAATTTAATTCGATTGTATTTTTGATTAATATCCATAAAGGTTAAATCAAAGATAAGCATGTTTTTGGGATTCTTAATGAATGGTTATTTGTATCTTAATTAAGGGGTTCGATTTTAATGAAACCATTACATTACAAAAACAAATACTTATTCACTTATTTTTTTATATAATATTATTAATTAAGGTACCATATTCATCCCTGATATTATTTTATTTCATCATTTAAGTAGGCGCTCAGATTGATCCAATCATGAACATACCATAATTAACTGAAAATTATAAAGTGATTTAGTCTTAATATAATTATTCCATAGTCATATATAGTATTTATAATTTATTCATATTATTAATAATATTATAAGTTATTTTAATAAATAACAAATAATATAGATGATAAATGAGATACATCACTTCATGGGGATGGTTTCCCACACATACACCTGAATGACATGTAACGAAATGGTTGTTAATTTTTATTACCTTAGAATAATAAAATTAATTTTGGAATAAATAATTATTTAATTATAAAAAAATCATAAAATTATATTTGTAAAATAAATCTAGAAAATATTGGATGTTATGGAAAGAGTAATAGTTACATTGAAAACTTCAGCTTTGCCTTACAAGATTCCTTTGAAAGAGAGATCATAGGCACACATATTGTATCAAAAACCTAGAGTAAGTGGAACATAATTATAATGAAATTAAAAATGTAATTGTTTCTAGAGGAGGCTGAAATTTTGGAGTGGTCTAGAATGGGTGGTGAGAGGCCCCTTTTATAAGTGGTGAGTATGAAATTTTTATTAATATTTCAACTGAAGATTAAAAAGACGAGTTGTTTCACAATTCAAGATGACACTAAAAGGGGATTTAATGGATTGTGGATAATTATGGGTTAATAAAATCTCCAAAAAATTAAATTTTAAATTTTTTTTGAGATGTTTGGCCTTTTAATATTTTGGTCAACCTTTTTTTACCCTAAAACATTTTACCACAGTAACTAGTTTTTACAAAAGCTACTAATTTTTATATCTAAAAAAATGGTCATTATTCTATAAAATTTACCTTATAATTAATTTTTTTTAATACATATAATTATATTCACTTTATTGAAGTAAAAGAAATTAAATTTAAAATAATAAATTTATAATTTATTAAGAGACTTTTTTGAGAAAAGTTTTTACTTATGTTCTAAATTTCCAAATATGGGTTTGAAAATCTAAAATAATAATTTAAAATATGAAATGATACTTATGAAACATATATTTGGTCAAGAAATGGATTTCATAATTTTTATTTTAAGATTATATCATATTGATGTCTAAATAATTAGAGTTTGTCTAAAAGCTACATTTTTTACTATTTACAAAATAATTAATATTTTTATAAAAATAAAAAAATTTATCCTAACATAATATTTTTATTATGAATATTTATATATATAATGATTTTTTTTAAATTAATGTTCTAAAATTTCAGAATTTAACATTAAAATAAAATAAAAAATGTAATGTAAAAGTATTTTTATAAGAAAATAACATTTTAAAATAATTCCTAATTTTATTGTTATTAGTATTTATAAAAAAATAAAAAAAATAAAATTAATATATTAATATTATATTTTATTAGTATAGAAATTTTACAATAATATACTTAGTTTTATTCTATAAATTGAATAATTCATCTAATGAATACTATTAGTAAAATATTTTTTAGGCAGACAATGTACTATATAAATTTCTATAAATGACATATATATATATCATAATTCAATACTAATATTCATACCCACTAATTTTATGTATAGGTTATGGTGGTTATATTTGTATTTGAAAAAATATTTCATAGTTTCTTTTAATATTACTGTTGCAAGTAAAATAATTTATTCAATATTGTATTTAATTATGGAAAACATACTGTGAAATATTTAAGTCATTATATTCTCCCCTCATGAATAAACTATTCCCTCATAATTTTAAACTTTAATTAATAATAGAATTAGTTAAGGGTATCTAGAAGATTGACACAACCCAAGATTTAATTTCAAATGAGGTGACCACTTCAATTTATTAGTTACAATTTTGAAACTAATATTTTAACTCTTAATAAACCTATGTATTAATTTTAATTTACCATATAAATTTATTCAAAATATGATCCCTCAGTTGGATGACATTTAATGAGAGTTTATAGAGACATATATTTCATAACTTCATTCTCAAGTTCATAATTCCCACCAAATAATAAGACCAAAATGGTTATGATAATATCCCATAAAATTAGAGTAAATGATCCTATTAATATAAAAACTCAATCTGAAGATATTTTATTTATTTTTCTCTTCTTTTCAAACTTTTAATATTTAATGTTCAACTATGATATACAATGCTCATCCCATAGCTTTAAAGATTATCATGGTAAATTTTATTAGGTAATATAGCCTAAATATATTTAAACAAATCATAATAGTTTTTAAAGAGAATTTGAATTAAACAAATCATATTCAATGCGAGTGTATACCTATATGGGAAGTCTTAAGTCTACTCATTATAAACTAGAGTAATTATTGAGTTGATACTCAAGAAACTTTTTTAATTAAATAACATTAGTTAAATCTTTGCCATTGTCGAATTCATATGCCATTATATAGGTAGAGATTAAATTATTAGGATAACCACATGATCTATACTTTACTAAAACATTGATATTTTAACATATAATTATAAATATACCTATAATTTTAACTAAACATAACTTATTTTAATCAATAAAACATTCATTATTACCATAACTTGACTAATGTTTTATCTATACCTTTGAAATTATTATCTACTTTAATTTACCACCCCTTGATGTCATTTACATACTATATGAATGACATCATATTTTAATTTTTTTCACAACCCTACTTCAATATAGACTATGAATGAATAAATGTAACCATAATGTAATTACATGAGATAAAGAAGATATTTCAATATAATAAAATAATATACTCTTTTAGGTTTATAGTTTTAGATAATAATGAAAACCATTATATAACCAAACCCATGGATTTCTCAACGAATTCACATTTTATGGACATATAATCAACATATTATTCTAGATATTTCATTAAATATAGAAACCTAATATTTTAATGCATGGATATTTCATATTTTTAGATGAATATTCAATACATCACACAAACACACACCTAAAGACCATAATAGTTAAGTTCTTTTGGAATATGGGAATTCAATATTCTTATTTGGTGAAATATCATCAATGTATCTTGAAATGATATTCCTCTTTAGTAATCTTCACAATAATACCATACTTTAACCATTATTTATAACTTAGGGAATAGAAACATAATAAAGGGTGATCTTAGATTCTTTGTAATAGAAATCAATGTAGATACGAAATCATAACATGAACATAAGGGTATGAGAACCTAAGTAGAATATATAAAATCATACCCCACATTTAAATTATTAGAATATTAATTAATTCTATAACGATTGGAATTCCATAATTCATGAATCATAATAAAATCAAAGAATATGATCTATGAGAGAAAAATATTGTCATAAGACATGCAATTGTGGTTTATATATTAGAATATAAAATCATTTCCATAGTAGTCAAGTATCTATGCTGAGGCACTCATAGTGAAATCGGTTCACTCCCCAACCCACCATAGTAATCAAGGTTCACTCCCAAGGCCATCATAGTGTAAAAAACCTTATTGAACCGAGTTAACTCCCCATTTTAGTATTATCTATCTCATGAGATATAAATACTTAACCAATGAATTATAGGGAGATATTGGTCCCACTTATCACATAATGAAAATAATGCATATATGGGCCACAAGATCACAAAACACTTATCATATCATAACCCAATAAATGAAATGGGGTTCATAAAGATATCATCATATCATAACCTATAAAAAATAGATAGGTTGCATAATCATTTCCTCACTTTATAATAGCGTAACCCATGGAATAAGAAGTGGGATTCATTAGAATTTTATCAAGGTACAACCTGTTATAGAGAAAATGGTTTCAAAAATATATTTTCATGATAAAATATTCAAATAAATATTTATAATGTATCCTTGGTTATTATACCCAATAAATAATAAGCTGAATAAAAGGATATGATCTTAGATGGTGAATTATTTTGAAAGATAAATTGGAAAATTTCTTGGGGAAAATAACTAATATTTGATAATAAATATTTAAAACCAAAAATTCATATAACATATTTAAAATATTTTTTATTGAAAATAAACTTTTATACTTACAATGTAATCGTTAAAAATAATTTGAAACATTTCTTTAGTAAAATACCCTCTATTCTTTTAAAAACAATTTTACAGAACTTAACACATTTTTAAAATATTTTTTTATAATTATTGAAAAAAATTCTAAATATTAAAGAAAAAAATTTAACTGAAAATATATTTTAAAACATTTAAGGGAATCATGAAATCATGGATTAGTCATGGAAGTGGGAAATACAACTCAATTAGTTCTTGTTAAAAAAGACTCTTTTCATATTTTTAGTAAAAGATCAACATGCATTGCTTGAAAATGACATGATTGTTCTTTTTAATTTTTTTTTGAAAAAATTCAAGAATGGATAAAAAAATTAATAAACTATTCTACTACTGATAAAAACACATTTGAAAATAGTTTCAGAAAATAGACTTTTGTAAGAGATTGATCCTTTAACCGAAAATTCAAATTTATTCTAAAAACATTCCTTTTGAGATCTTGAGTCAAATAAGAGAGGAAGATATGGGGAAAAATTTATTATCTTGAAATAAATATATGGAATAATTTTCAATATTTTATTGCTAGATGTATCATAAAATTTAGTAATCGAAAACATAATTATAAATAATCCAAATAAATGATGAGATTTTAACATAAAACCATTACCACTTTGGTAACTTTGAAACATAATCCCCATGAAAGAATTTAATTAAATAAAACCAAAAATATCATGAGTATAAAAATTAAATTATATTACATGTTAATGGGATATATATACACCAAATAAAAGAATATAGGTGTAGAACAATATTATATGTCTCAAATAATGAAAATTGAGATAGAAATCACATTCTGATTTGGTAACTCTTGAATTGTAAAATCCATGAAAGAGAGATCCTAAAATGGAAATATTAATAATAATATTTTTAATTATAATTATTATAAAATACAATTATGGTTATTATATAAATCACATTAGGTAAACATGTTGTGAATACAAAATTTTTTCTAACAGAAAATTAAAGTGAGATGGAAATCCCCAACCTTAGGTATCGACTTCTGTGAAACATTCGAACCTCCAGTATAATAAATATAAGTTTAATTTAAATATATGAAAGAAACATAATTAAATATATCATACCATATATTATTTAATTATTTCCTTTTATGACCCATTAATTAAGGATTCGATGTTAAAGTCACATTTATGGTAATAATTGCTTTGTTTTTCATATAAGTTTTGATTTATTATTTTTGGTCCACTTACCCTGATAATGGTTAAATAATATCTAGAATAATAATCATAAAATAATTATAATTTTAATAATATCATTATTTTTTTAATAATCATGATTTATGGTTTTTATAGATGAAGTATGTTAAGAATCATGGAGACAATATGCCATACACACGCATGAGTAATATTTTTATTTTTCAATGATGATTATGTAAAAGAGCTAAGTAATATATTATCATTCAATAAATAAAAAAATATTTAAAATAAAATATTTTTTATTTTAATATATTTATAAATATCATCCATGTGGTGGGGTGATGATAAGAGAGTTACATCTCTTCGTAAAGGTAGTAATCCACACCTACACGGATAACATTATCATCTTTTAGTGAGTGAAAAGGTAAGATATAAAATGATATATTATATTTTCATAAGGATAAATATTCCATTAATATCATAATTATTCTATGTATATCATATATATATATATATTATTATTATTAACCTTTTTATCTTTCTTGTAATGCATTAGTGAAAACTCATCACATCGCTTCATGAGGTAGTAGTCCTCCGTACACATGAGCGACATTATCGTATCCCCTATAGAATGGTATTTAAAAAGGTAAATATGTAATAATTTCTCCATAGGAATAAATGTTTTCTAAATATCATATATATAATTTATATCCATCATCATAAACAAACATGATTGGTGGTAATCTAAAAATGGATGTAATCGGTTTGCGTGGCGGTAGTCCACCGTACTCATGAATAATGATTCCATAACCCATTTTATGAAAGTGGATGTGGTTATAGATCATTAAATTAACATATATATATATATATGGATTATGATTATTTTATTATAATAACTTGGTTTAATAATAATTTGATGAGGTGTATAAATAAATAAAACAAAAGTGTCCGTTGAAGAACATTACCTCTCCTTCAACTCAAGATAAGGATTCTATGATGAGAGGGGGAATTTTTTCAAGTGATTTGGTTTATTATTGGCTAAACAAAAAGGGTTTTAATGTGTGATTAATATTGAATAGATCATGGAATTTTATATGTGAGGTAAATGACACACTTGTAATTGTTTAGAAAGAAATAGGTCTACCCATGTTTTTCTCAAGTAAAAAGGCTCAAAAATAAAATATTTTCAATAATTATACATTATTGTGTACAAATATTTATTGAAAAAATATTCAGTAAGAACATTTATGTCATTTTAACACATATATTTTTAGTTTTATTCCTGATAAAAACATTTTTACCTTAACCACTGTAATTAATTTTTTCTATTTTCACTATTAATTTTGGTCATAGATTACGTTTAATTTCATAGATATTATAAAATATTATGATTAAAGACATAGAATCTATTTTTACAAAAAAATAAATAATATTGAAAAATATTAATTTAAATTTAATATCATAGATTGGATGAAAATGATGGATTTTAAAAAGAAAAGGTTCAAAAAGTTTAGAAGGTGTTTATACCAAAAATAAACATAAAAATGATTATAATAAACTAAATCATATTAATATATATATATATAATTGATCCAATTTCAATTTTAAAACATATTAAATTAAAATTTAGCTATATGAATAATTAAAATGAAAAGGAAGTTTCCAAATAAAATTTATTATTTTCACTATTTAGAAATAAATTAATATCTTTATAAAATAATAAAAAATTTACCCTAATAAATTTTCTATATTTTTATTTAAATAAATAATTTTATTTTTAAATATAAAAATTTTAAATGTTTCAAAAATTAGTTTTAATATTTGTTAGTAAAAAAGGTGGAAAAAATATTTTATAGAAAAATATGGTTTTAAGTATAAAATTGTATTTATTCATATCAATTATATATAAAACACAAAATATGAATTTTTATTTGTTTATTGAATATATAATACGTATATTTAATAAAAAATATCTTACCCAAATTAGAATGTTTAGTTAATTGAGGAGAAACATTTTTATTTTCAGTGGAGTTATTTTTTATACAAAGACTTCATTTATATTCAAATGGTTTTTATTTTCAATTTTAATTTATAGGTAATGAAAGATTTAATTTTAATTTACTTATATAAGAAATATATTTTAATTATTTATTCAATCATATTCATACTCTAAATTCTAATATATGGGTGATAACTATCATATGAAAAAATAATATTCTAATAATAAGTTGAGCATGTTGGTGATGTCAATCGCTCAATAAGGGAAAAATATATGATAACATTCAAAGATCAATGCTTGGAATAAGATGAGCATGTGGGTGTGATAATATAATCAAGGTATGAGAATATATAATAGATAAAGCATTAAAAATAAAACATGGATAATAATTCAACATTCATAAAAATGAATCTTCTTATATATGGTAATAGTTATCATAGGAGCTTGAAATAAATATAATGTGACCACAATATAATACATGATATCATAAGTATATTAGAGATTGAATTTATTAATGTTTCATATAATCATATGAGGTTCTAGATAGCCAGACAATAGAAATTGGATCTGATGGATTCAAAGTTCCAGATGTTCTTTTCAATCCATCATTGATTAAGACAATCCCAAGAATGGAAAGTTACTCTGAGACTGCTTCCTTGCGGCGCGGTTTGCTGAAAATGGTTATAGAGATCATTAACAAGTGTGATGTAGACATCCGATGAGAGTTATATTGTAGAATATTGCTTTTTTGATGGATCCTCATCAATGCAACAATTGAAAAAACGTCTCGAAAAGGATTTGTTAGAGGAGTCTCCTCATGCTGCATGGGTGAAGGTATTAGCAAGTGGAAATGCAACAGAAATAAGATTCAGTATTTGGATAGGTGGGAGTATATTGGAATCTCTAGGTTCTTTCTAGCAAATGTGGTTTTCCAAGGCCGAGTATGACGATCATGGGGCGACCTATGTCCAAAGGAAATGCTCGTAGATTAACGCCGACCTTCTACTTAAGGCTCTCTCAAACCTGGCCCTACCCGTGTTTTTTATAAATTTATTATAATTTATCTTCTTTTTATGAAAATTCCATGGAAATTGAACCCAAAAAAACACTCTATCTTAATCCATGTTTATAAATTTCAAAATTTACAGTGAATAGTTGTAATGATTATTTAATCTTTTTGTAAAATTCATTGCTAAAAAAATATTACCAATCCCATTCACCAAGTTATTATAAAACATTACCAAGTCATATATCTAAGGTAACATTAACATGAAATCTATAATGAATAATTATTTAACTAATGATTTATAGTGCTATCAAGGACCAATTTTGCATATATAGAATGTAATTTGTATTTGTGTGTCTTAGAAGGAAATAATATATTATTATATCCAAGCATAATAAACCGGAGAAAGAAATAGGTTACATGATAATAAAGCATATGAGAATAAGAAATCTAGATAAAGAGGGTGGATGACATCATTAGATAATTTTATCAGAATGGTTAGAAGTTGGTGAAAAAGATGAAAGAAAATATTAAATGAATTACACTTCGGAATAATATTTTATAAGAATAGATACAGAATTTTCTCATTTGGTATAATAAGTTCAATATATAAAAGTATGAATAGAATAAGATCATTTAGTGGGTAATTATGAGATACATAAACTCTAAGAAGGTAAATAAATTTAAAAATAAAAATAAATAGTAGTTTTGAATAATGAAAGTTGTTTTATAAAATTTTTTCATATTTTTTTATCAAATTTTAATGTTATGATTCACTTTCAAAAGACTTTGTTCAAAAATATATAGTATAACATTTGAAAAATAATTAATATTATAATGAACCTTATGTTATGGATCATTGAAATGTTAAAAAAAGGTTTTCTAAATGAAAGATTGTGTTTATTATAAAACAAATAACCATGGAAGTCAAAACCTTTTAAATACATGAAAATACTTTTATTGAAAACACAAAAGGTAAACGGTTAAAAATGTATTTTTAAATAGATTAAGTTAAATATAAAAGAAAAATAAAGTAATAAATAAACTAGTTTCAAAATAATATGGATAATATTGTAAGAAATATAAAATATAGACAAGTAGGGGAAATCATTATAAATTATTATGTGAATTATTTTTAAAAATTATAAAAACAATTTGAGGAATAAATTAATTATGGTAAAATATTTGAAGTAAAAATCAATTTTCCCTATAGGGTTTAATAATTTAACATAATATAATATCTTAATTTTGAATCAATATTTATTGGAATAAATGTGATCATGAAGAATATTTATAACTCAATGAAAGGGTATTTAGTTAATAAACAACCTCATATCCTTGGTAAATATTGAATGAAATGAATATAAAAGTGGGATAACAGAATATACATGTAAATGAAATTAATAAAACATTAATTATTATAAGATAAGTGAATGTGGAAGTATGTAAACCATATAATAAAATTTTATTTTTAATAATAAATATTTCTCATAGAGGGAATGTTGAGGCAATAACCCTTACAACTTTGGTGTCCATTTAATTAAAAAATATAAATAATTAAAATGATATGGATATTCAAAACACATGAATTGAATTAATATGGATTTTACAACTTTTTAGTTAGTAATGAAACTATATTTAGATATCATGGATCATAATATGAAAATTATCTCATAAAATTAAATTGGAAATAATGAATCCCTTAACTTAATTGTTGACTCATCCGAATGAACATAAATCTAATGTATTAAAAAACAATATTAATCAAATATTAATTTTTTAAATTATATATAATTTTATAAAATCTATTTATAATTATTCTATAAAGGTAAATTATTTAGTTATTAAATATTTTCAATATTGGTTGCGAGTAATCTTGATCGTTTTTGAATAATTTCTTGATAGTGGTGTTGTTATTCATTATTTTCCCAATGATATTCATTCAAATATCATATCTGGTACATGATTGGATGTTTTAAAATTATTTATAATGTTATATTTCCATTATATGAGTGTTTTGGTTTTGATCCATAAATTTGATACCAGTGACGATCAATTTTCTTGTATTTTTAACAAACTAACATTGATATCTAAATTATTCAGTTTAATATTTAGGTTATAATTATTGAAAAATTTAGAATATTATTTAATTATTTATATCTTATATTATAAATAACTTTGTTATAAAATTCTTTAATAATATTATTTTTAACATTATTCTAGTGGGTGGTATGACGAACACAAACCAGAACATACAATAATTAATAGATGGGTATGAAGTGATTTAGTAAGAATATAATTATTCAAGTGGAATAATAATATTATTTAGATGTTTTTAATTTAATAAACTATATTATAAGATAATATAATAAATATTAAATAATGTAGATGTAAAATTAGATACATCACATCATAAAGGCTATATACATCACATAACCTGAATGGCGTTTTCATTATTCTTAATATAAAAGAGTCTATGTGGTTAATGTTTTTTAGCTTATAATAATAAAATTAAATATGCAATAAATATTAATGTTATTATATAAGAATAAGGATATTATATTGGAAAAAATTAATCAATAAATGAAATGATGTTATGGAAATTCCAATACTCATGTAGAAAACATAACTTTTCCCTTGGAGTACACCTTTGAATGGGATAAATAAAAAAACCTATATTGTTTAGAATATTTAATTATTTTAATGGAGTATAGGGGAATTATAAAGGGTATAATTTCAAGATGAAATTGAAATTTATTAGGGTTATTGAATGTTTGGTAATAGGTTCCCTATTTAAGTAGTAATAATGGAATGTTTATAAATATTTCATCTTTATATAAAGAGAGAACATGTTCTAAATGTTGAGAAGAATCAAAATGTACAATAAATGATTAGAGATAAATTTTATTATAAAAACACAAGAATCACTCAATAATATTTTTTATAAAAAATTAGGCCTTTTAAACATTTAGATAAACCTTATTTCCATTTTTACTTTTACCATATTAATTAATTTTTAACTAAGTAATTTCATTGTATTCATTAATAAATAGTCCATATTACTTAATATGGACCTTAAATTTCCAAAATTGAAATCCATTTTGTTATATTCAAATTATATGTGATAGCCCATATAATGTTAAGATAATTAAGTTTCATGTTTTATTTTTATTTTTTTCTTATAGTTTATAGAGTTACATTCATTATAATAATATTATGTAATTTTCTAGTCAATATGAAAAAGATTTATTTATAACCAAATTAGGGTTTGATTTTTTTAGTATTTTAATTAAAATAATGATTTTTTAAATTATAGAATTTTAATTTTAAAAAATTCACATTATTTTTGAAATTATCATATAAAAATTAGTTTAGGAAGAGTTATTTAGAATTTTTTTTAAAATCTTGATTTTTTGATGATTTTTGAAAATTTATATTTTATTGACAAATATATTTTCATTTCAAGTACTTACAATGTAAAATATTATTTTTGATTATTTTTAAAATATAATTTTATTATTTTGATTAAAAATAATATATTATGTTTTATTTGAATCAACCTTAAACTCTAATTTGGTATAAAAATATTTTTATACTTAAAAAATCATTTTACTAAAAAGCATTTTTATCATGCTTCATGGGAATATTTTTAAATTAAACTCTACTACTTATGTGAATTGAATTTAATAATTTTTCCATTATTTTTAATCATCCTAATTAATATTATGTTGTAAGGCCTACTAAACCTTTAATCACAATTAATAGAAAAAATAGTAAAAATCTATTAACATGGGTAGGGTATAAATTAGTTTACAATGGGGTTAAAAAAAACTGTATGTGATAAATTTACCATAAAACACATTTAATTAAAATTTTTTATTGTTATTTTGACCATATATCATCCAATTTTTTAAATGGTCCATTCTGTATCCATTTTTCATGATTATTACATTAAGATAATGTGATCCTTTTCAAAATTCCAAGTGTGTCCTGTACTCCAATTGGAAAAGGGAACTCTCTCTTCTATCCTATAAACAATTCCAATTTTTTTGAGAATCCCTTCTGAAATTACATCATTACAAATAACCACAAATCATAGAGTCCAATATTTGATCAGAAACCCATTCTTATTAAGTTTTTAGGTACAAACCTAGAGAGGGTTTCCAAAGAAGAGTAATATTCCTTAACCAAGCATTTTTTTTCTTTTCTTATTATTTCTACCTCTTAAACATAACCCTAAAATATGATGAAATAATAAGAGAAGTATATTTTATATAATTATATTTTTAGATAAATTTCATAACCTATATCCATCTCATTCTACCATTAAATGGGAAATGAAATTATCAATTGTGTTTATGAAAGAAAACTACCTCAGGAACTGACGTACTTCATTTTCCATAACCACCTCTTATAGAGGCTTATAATGATGAATTTAATATATATATATATATATATGATATTAATGAAATATTTATCATTTTGTATGGATAAAATATCATCTATTTTCTTTCTATTCCAACAATTGGATAACGATAATGTTGATCATGCGTATGCATGGATGATCACCTCTATAAAAATATGTGATTCCTTTTCCTTCATAAAATCATAAAATAGATACTATATATATGTTTATTTAATATAATTATATGATATTAATGTCATAATAATAATTATACAAATTTCAAATGATACTTTCCTTCTTTCCCTAATTCTCTTTGAAAAATTAAAATGATAATCATGCATATATATGGCATACCATCTCCATGATTGTTATGGAAATAATTTTTCATAACCATATTTAATATTTGATTTTAAATTTATAATTAATGTATAAAAGTTATAATTTTTTCTTTATTATTATTTTTATTAATGTTGGTTTGTTACCACTTGGACCATATTAATCTTACCAAAGTAATTTTGGACATTGGTACTTAACATTAGTAAAACATATGACATAAACTTAATTTATTATGTAAATATATATTACATGTCAAAAAATAATAGAAAAGTAATAATAGACTAGAAAATTATTATTAATCTATTAAATATTTAACATAAATTATTATTTGGGAAGATAAATAACATACATTTTGATTTGAACTCAATGTAAGGGACAATTTACCTTAAACATCCCATTTTAAATATTTTAATGATTTTTTTTATAATTTTTTTTATCTCTCTCCATATTCTTAAATGTAATTTTTTTATGAATTTATATGGAAATTAATTAATTATAAATTAAATTTTATTTATAATTTTACTATCTCTCAATGGTTTTCAAAAGGAATATGTTTATGTATTTTATAAAGAATGTTTTGAAAAAGAGGATATAAGAGTGTTCTGTATTAACACATATGGTGTCAACGAGTTTTCTCACTGGAAAAACCATTATTTAAATATTTTATCCCTTTGAAATATTTTATGCTTTCTATAAAAAATCCTCTTTACATTTTTTAGGTATTTTCAAAAGGGATTTAAATTGAATGAATATTTCCATATATGGAAATTTATTCATATAGATGAAAATACTATTTTTATGTGTATAATGATGGAAATGAAATCCTTCACTTATTATGATTATGTTGTGGTTCTTGGGAATTTTTTTATGATGATGGGTGAGAACTATATAGCTCATGATGATTTGTGATATGAATATTGTTCATAATGAAAAGTGATTATGATATAGCTAATGATGATGTGTGAGCCTTATATATCTCTTCAATGCACTGTGTTAATAGAATGAGTCAATCAGTTATATGTTTCTCTTCATGGTATGTTGGAATTTTTTAGGTATATTATTCCATTAGTAATAGTTATTTTAGTAGTGATATAAAAACGAATTCCGAAGTGAAAAAATGATCTATCCATGTTTTCAATTGGGTTTTATGGGAATATTATGATTTTACAAGTTAAGATAATGATCTTAAGTTTAATGGTAAGTTTACAAAACTTTGTAAGGGTGAAATATACAATATTTTGAAAATGTTTTCATAAATTTTTTTATGATTTCAAATAAAACTTAATGATTTTTATCTATTCTTTAATATATATTATGATATTTTTATTAATTTTTTTTGGAATAGTCTTTGTTTACTTCGAATAGAAGATGTTTATTTTGAGACCAAAATTTATTTTGAATGTGAAAATTTTTAGGATTTTTCACAGACTAATGTGTTTTTAACATTTTTTTGTCCATTATTGATATTTATGTAATGGTCTGATATTTTAAAAAAAATCACTAGTTATAAGGATTATATGGTTCAATAATGAAGTCAATATGATAAATGTGAAGATATATAATTAAAATACAACTTTATATGTTGGAAAATATATTTAGAATGGAAAAAAATAATACTAAGAAAAAATTTACACCATGTGATTTAAAATTTATTTATTTAATGGTGATGACCTAATTCTCTAAAATCAAAAAAAAATTCCCAAAATTCAAGAGAGTGAATTCATAATCTAAAAGTGAAGATTATGTCATGTTTAAGGTTGGGACCTTATAAATATTGTCAAACAATTGGTTTAGATAATTGTAGAGGATAAGATAACAAAATTAAATTACATTAATAGTTTCTAATTTATGGTTATTATGATATAGATTTTCAATATTACCATACTATTTCATCTAAACTATGTCAATTTAAAATGGTTTTTCATAGAGGAAATATGGAATAGAATGTATTAAGTCACTGAGGGTAAAATATCCTTTGAATTAGTAAGTGGTAATGCTGGGAACTGGAACTGAGTAGTTTCATTGCTGTGATGGATCATTTGACATAGAAAAGAAATAGTTTTTGATCCTATAGTAGAGATAAACCAGTTTTAACATAAAGGTACATGACTATAGTGGACCATTTTATGAGAAAACACCCTCTAGCATTTAGTGACTCTTTTTACAAAGTGATACAAAAGGGTTAGATTAAATATCAAGAAAATATAAGTGAATTCATAAGATTTACATATAATGAAAAATTAACTATTTGTATTTACTATTTAAAAGGCAATGCTTCTAAATGGTGGTCGATGTTTATGAATTATATGAAGGATAAGATATTGAAACCATAAAATGTGACACATTTAATATTATTTTCATTGAAATGTATTTTTAAAAAGTTGTGTGACTTTGGATGAAAAATAAATTCTTGAAATTAAGGAAGAAATAAAAAGATTCAACGAGCACATATAATGAAAACTTCACCCATTTATCATGGTACAAACCAAATTTTATACTAGATATTGATATTAAGATTAATCAGTTTTACTTAGGATTAAAGACAAGATATTAATTTCCATAATCCATTCAATAATTTAACAGGTATAAAAAACTTTTTCATAGTACTAATAAACTAGAAATAGTGTTTGTGACCAGGTAATCCATTAAAATAAGGAGAAAAAAGGATCTAGGTGGAAAAAAATTTTGAATGCTAAATTGAAGAAATATGATGGTAAGAAAATCATGTTTTTAGTTTGTGATTGGTGTTCTAAAATACACCATGGGGAATGTCTTATGAAATATGGGAACTACCTATGATGTGGTAAGTTTGGGAATTTGGATTATGATTGTAAATAAAATGATCTCAGTAGTGGAAAGACCAATTTTGATAAACAAGATATAAAGTGTTTGAAATGTAATGATATGGGTTATTATGCTGATATATATCCAAATAATGTAATTAATGTTTGAAAAAAAGACTATAAGTAGTTGGTTGTGTGGAAATTCTTTGTGAATCTACTTTTAATGATGTTGGGCCATAAAACAGAGTGATAAAATTTATATTACTTATTATTTAGGATTATTCAAATGTCTTGTTTTATTCAGGGTCTACACATTCATTCATTTTGGATAAATTGTTTGATAAAATGAAAATATATCTTCAAAAATATATGGTATATTTTTTTATAAAACTGATTAGGGGTAGTAAGGAAAAAATAATTTAACAATATCTTCTTATTTTCATATATGGAAAAAATGTCAATAAAACATGGTTGTATTTTCCATTCAATAATTTGATCTCATTCTTGGTATAGATTAGATTTTATTTTTTCAGGGTAAGATTGATTTAAAATGGATTAGGTGTATTATTAAGGCAATAATAATTTATAAATATCATTATGTTGTCATATGTAGAATATTTTTCCAGGAAAACCTCTTTGTCTTTCGCATTTTATAATTCTATTTTATTCTGGTATGGGTTGGATTTTAGTTTACTATGCTAAGATGGATTTAAAAGGAAATTAATTAATTTCATAAAATGAGTTTCTTTTTTATATAATAATCAATTAATACTTTGGATAACATATTATAAAGGTGATAAGTAGTTAAGAGATGAAACTAAATGCTATCTATCTTATATTGTTGAAAATAAGGGAACTATTCAGATTAATGATGTGATGGTAGTAAATAATATCTAGATTCTTTTTTAATGAGTTACCTAGTATTATACTTAATCAAAAAAATTAGTTTACTACAGACTTAGTTCATTTTGATAATACACTTTTAGAACCATATTATTTAATGTATCATGTAGAACATTTGGAATTGAAAAAGTTGTTATAGGTGTTTCATGATAATGTTTCTAGTAATCCAAGCACATCACCACGAGGTTCTCCTGTTTTGTTTGTTAAAAAGAAGAAAATTTCAATAATAATTTATATTTATTATATATAATTGAATGAAATCAGTGTTAATAATATTTATCCATTTTCACATATTTATGACTTGTTTTATCATCTATAGGGAGCATAATATTTTTTAAAATACAATCTATGGTCCAAGTACCATCAACTAAAGGTGAAAGTGGACTAAATCCCCATGAAAGCATTTCTTAATAGGTATGGGAATTATGAGTTTGTTTTTTTCTTTTAGGGTTAATAATTCTTCAACTATATACTTGGATCTTATAAATATAGTTTTCTATGAATACATTCATATGTTTCTAGTTGTTTTTATTGGTGATATTTTGGTTTTTTTAAAAACAATATGAGAATAATGAATAAAATCTAAGTATTTTTGTGAATTATTTGAAATAAAAGAAGTTCCGTCTAAATTTTAGTAAATGAGATTTTTGGTTACCTGATATTTCATTCTTTGGATATATTATTAATAAATATATAAAAACTTTTCATTTTCTAATAAATAAATTTATTTATAAATGGCCAAGACCTACAAAATTTACTAAGATTTTTAGTTTTCTTGTATTAGTATGCTATTACAAGAAATTTTTTGAAACATTATCATGTTTATATAAGATAATTACTATTTTAACATGAAAATGTGTTAGATTAATCATGACAAAGGAATACAATGAATGTTTCCATGAATTGAAATAAAGATTTGTAAATGCTCATATTTTGGACCTACCATCCCGAAATAGAGACATTATTATATATAAAAAATACTTCATTAAATGTACTAGGTTGTGTTTTAATGAATATTTATCAAGTAATTTATTATGATTCACTTCAATAAAAACCTCATGAAAAAAATTATCCAACACACGAACTTTAACTAGTGGCTTCAGTGTTTGATTTAAAAAAAATATAGAAATAATTTAAATAGAATAAAGTGAGAATTATATACTAATCGTAACATTCTCAAGTATATATTCAATAGTAAGGAGTTTAAAATAATTAATCAAGACCATGTGAAATTAGGCATGTAGGAACTCCCTCTAGTTTTTTATAGTGTCATTGAAATAATTTTGGTTTAACATAATTTAGAAATCCCATTAGGAGGATTTTATTTTACTAGAAATGGTTGAAGCAATAAAGTGTATGTTTTCAAAGTTTAATATTAATAAATAAGGTGTTATTATATTTAGAAATTTCTTATGAGATCCTAGTGATTCTATATTGAAGAAATAATTATTGAGTGAGGATCAAAGTTAACCATTTTCTATTCATTCTAGAAGCAAAAAATGTATACAGACCTTCAATAACAGTTCTGGTGGGAAGAAATGAAGAAAAATATAATATAATATTCTATTAAATGTATGAAATTTTTATTATTTTAATGATTAATAACAATTACCAAAGGGTTTGTTTTTATTTTTTAGTTCCACAATAGAAATGAGAGAATGAATCCAAAAATTTAATGGTGGGATTACCAAAGACATCTCTAGGTAATAATATGATTTGGGTATTTTTTATCAAATATCTAAATCTTATGATTCTTATCCCACATAAAAATATGATATCAGACCATATTTTTTTAACTTTATGTTAAAGAGATAATTATTACATGGATCCCCCCTCTCCATTTCATCAATCCACGATGCCATGTTTACATCTAATTTTGGGAAATGTTTTTAGAAGTTCTGGGTGATGAATTAAATTTCAGAACAACTTTTAATTAAGAATTACAAATTTAATTAGAGAGAATGATATAGATATTATAGAAGATTATTAAATCATTTTAACTAGATTATTATGTATGTTCGGATCAATATCTGACTTTGGTTATGTTTTCTTATAATAATTGTTTTTATTTTAGTATAAAAATGGATCCATTTGAAGAATTATTAAGAAAGGGGTGTCGGAATCGAGCTTGTAGGGATGAAGTAGGTGAAAGGAAGTTTTTTGGGAATATAATATGTATAAAATAATATCGATAATTTTAATATGATTCAACAGCCCTTGATGATATCTCAAAGATAATAGAAAAATTTTCTAGATAACCATAGGAATGACCATTCTTTCAAGCTTGGAGCTTACCTTTTTCTTCTAGTATCTGTAATAACAATTATTATGAATTATGGTTAAAAGAGAAGGTTATGTTTATAGGCTATTGAACTATATAAAAAACAATATGAATTTTGGTCAATTTCATATTGAGTGGCCTTGTCTCAAATTTTATCTCGGGTACATGATGTATTTAATGTTTTATTATTATGAAAATATGTGTGTGATGAATCTCATGTATTAGGACCCATTTAAAAGAAAAAAAATTATATGAGGAGCATCTAGTATACATTAAAAACTATAGAGAGCATTTTTTTAGAATAAATTGATTTTCTAGTTTCAAGTTTTTTTGAAAAACCATATTGTTAAAGAAGTAATATGGGAACTAGAAAATTATATGGTAGAAAAATATCTCAACTAGATTATGTAAGGATTAAAATTATAAATAAGAAATTTAGAAAAATGAAGAATATTATAAGAAAGGAAACATTAAGATAAATAATTTTCATAGCTTATTTATGTTTATTAATTATATTTTATAGATTTATATTCATTGTATGAATATTATGTAACTTTTCATTCAAAAATAAAAAGCCTTATTTTAAAGAAAATTTTGTTTTCATAAAATATATTTTTTTACAGAAAAAATTATTTCAAAATTATTAAATTTTAATTTAAAAAATTTAATATCATTTTATCATTAAAAATTTCAAAATTACCATAGGATTAATATTTCAAAATTTTATGAAGAGTTTTATTTTTTCATGAGTAGTGAAAAATAAAAATTTTATTGAAAATTTTATTTATATTTGAGTATTTAAAAACACTCATTATATTAAAGATTCATTTTAAAATGTTATTATTTTATTTTTATTGAAAATAATCCAATAATGATTAATGTAATCAACATTATACTTTAATTTGTTTTTTAAAAACATAATTGTACTTAAACAGAATTTTGTTTCCTGAAAAATCATTTTTCATTGCATTTTACAGGATTAATTTTACATTAAATTCATGTAGTGATATAAATTTAATTTGAAAAAATAGAGGAAATATATTTTATTTGAATAATTGATATTATTTATCATGTATAACTTAGTTTTATATCCTAATTAATCGTAAAATAGTAAAATTTGTTACCACGATTAATGTCAAAAACATTTTCTCCCCGAGGGATTAAAATAAATAAATGAGGGATAAAATGGATAAAAACATTTAAAAATTATATTTTATATAAATATTTAGACATGTTATCATCCAATATTCATAAATGATTCATTTTGGAGACATTTTTCTTGAGTAATACATTAATTTATTTTAATCATCTAAAAATATCCTAGTAAGTCTCATCCCTCACTTATAAAATGATTCCCCCTATTTTCTCTTATACATAGTAAAATTGACCTTTCTTTTGTACAATAAATAAAAAAACCCAACCTTACATCACTAGATATGTCATAGAATCCATGGATTGATTATAAAACTAACCTAGGATGGATTTAATTATAAACCAAAAGAAGATGTATGGAGAATACATATAGTTCCCAACTGAGAGTTTTTGTTTCATTTAGTTTTCAACCACCATAAAATATTCTTCAATCATGATGAAATAATAAAACCAGTAAATTATATATACTTGGATATTATTATTTTTATATAATGACATATGTACATATCCTTCATCCATCAAATCGAAAAGGAAACCATCGTTGGTGGGTATAGAAGAATACTCCCTTGTAAACTGATTTAACATTTTTCCATATTTTCCACTCATGCCAAATTATAATGGTAGATTTAATATATACATATATATATATATATATATATATATATATTATTCATAAAATGTTTATAATTATTTAAAATCATACTCGCCTGTTCTATTTCACGACATATCCTATTAATCGTTTTTCATTGAATATGAGATTAATATTTATAAATGTTTAGAAGAAACAGTAATGATAAATAAATTTTATTTATAAAGTAATGGTGTGTGATAATGAAATAATATTGCAAGAATATGAAGACACCATTCAAATAGTTTACAAATAAAAGAGTAATAGAATATGAATTTTTAAATTTTAAGTAAAAATATTTGAATTCATTGTCAATTTTGATAATAATAACTATAATATGGGCACCGAAATAAATAGTGAAAGATAAATCAAAGACAAGACGGTGGTTATAATAATAAAAAATTGAAATTAAAAAATAAATGAAATAATAATATATTGAATGAGTGGGCTGTTTGGGAAAAATGAAAAGTGAGTGAAAGTATTCATCATGAAATTGAATCAAAGAAATAGATGAAGACAAATTGAATCTGGTTGTTTCTTCACTGTTTGGCAATAGTCTTGGATTATTGTTTTAGAAGAAGAACCACTATCAGTAAGGGGATTTTTTTAATAACCAGTAGTCCGATTCAGAATATTTTATTGCTGAAATAATTTTATATAATATTAGATGGTTTCTAACATCATAAAAACACTTAATATAGACACTTGAAACTCCAGAAATTGTCAAAAACTGTAGGAATGTAAAAGTGGATTACCATAGAACAATACACAACAACTTAAAAATATTTATGATTATCCCAAATAATTTTGATATAGAACTTAATCCAATTATATAACATGTAATTCATGATATAGAAGTGATATAAAATTTAATATAAAGAATGTAAGAAACATTTCAGTACATAATATTTATAAACATGAGCAGAATATTTTCTAAAATCACAAAAAAAAACAATATGGAATATAAGATCTAACATTATGGAATGATGTATTGAGAGATCCTCTACAAAAGAAAAAATAAAACCTGTTAATGGTAGAATGTTTAGACCACCAATGCACTAAATATTTAACTAATCAATAATTCAAACAAATTTTCATTTTTCGGCTAACCAGTGGAACTGTAAATTCAGAATACTGAAATGAGAAAATCTTTTTTTAGAGGCATTAGTCAATATGTATAGTGAAACAGTAAAAATAAGATAACTATTACTGAATTTATCTAATGAAAAAAGATGATCAGAACAACATTGGTGGTTTGTTTACCATCATGTAGGATCTAACATATTCTAGATGCTGGCACCAACAAAATATATTTCTAAATCTCAAATCCTGAAAAAAGATAATGGATGACAACAGAGATATAATGGGATGGATTTCTTAAACATGATACCAAAAAATGATCCAAAAGTGCATATGGACATCACCAAGACCTCATGTTTTTCCAGTTTGATATCCCCTTCATGATTTGATGATGCAGTAGGCTTCTGTTGTGGTATGGAATTGATATAGACTTCATTTTCAACAGAAGAAACCACACTTCAATGTAAACATGAGAACCAATACTGCAGGCCAGGTTGTATTTTTTCATAAATGGGAACCTAAAAGCACATATGGGAAAAATAAGGGAACACATAGAAGGAAATGACAAATAAATGTTGTTAGTTGGGTAGGAAGATCAATAAAAAAATGAGAAGATAATAAAAATATGAAATTAGATATTGTCCCATTACATAGGATTTGTGATGTTCTTTAGCATATTTATCCAGCAAAAAGACATCTGAAATAAGCAGAACTGAATACTCTTATAGTTTAAAAAACACTTCAAAAAAATATGGATAATTAGTTTAACTGTAAACATAGATAATAATTCATAATATTGGAATTATGTTATTCAGGAAACAAACATCAAAATTCAGATAATGATCAATATGTTTCAATACATGGATACTTCAAAACTCAATAATTGGGAAATTGGTTTTACTGAAAAAAAATAGTGATAGTTCCATAGATGGGAAAAATAAATTACTGGAAAAAATCATTAGATATTATAACATGGATTAACTATTTTAATGTATTTAATATTCCCATTATTTGGAGAAAATATTAAACACAATAACCATTTAGAATTTCATTAAACCGATATTAGTAATCATAAACTGTTAAACAGATATTGAGAAACATTAATTTGTAAACATAAATTATTAAAATGTGTTTTAATAAAATAAATACGCATCTATTTTAAGAAAATAACCCTCTGTTTTAATGTTTATAATTTAATGAAACAAAATTATTAATAATGAAATTGAACAGAAATTATTAAACATAAATTAAACAAAATATATTAAAAATAATAACCATCTATTTTAATGTATTTCATTTTCCCATCATGTGGCTAAATTATTAAATAAAATAATCATTTTTAATTTCACTAAATAGAATTTAGTAAACAGAAATAGTTAAAAAATTGTTAAACAAAATTTAGTCAACAAAAATTATTAAATATTATTTATTAAAACAAATAAAAATCTATTTGAAAGAAATAACCATCTGTTTTAAACACAAACTCCATTAGTTTTAATGTATATATTTCAATAAACAGAAACTATTAAACACATATTATTAAATAGAAAATAAATTATCTATTTTATGATTTTAAAATTTCATTATAGTGTATTAATAAACTATATTATAGGTATAAATAATAGTGGATAAATTAATTAAAACAAGCTTTTTGAAACATAAATACAACAAAAAATGTGTTTTAAAAATGGATAAGTACTACAAGTCATATATATAGTTCACTTTTTATGAGTTTATTGGAAGTTATTCTTTCTCTAAATATGAAGATAATTGGAATCAGTTGATGGTGGTGTAGAGTCATAAGTTAGTGAGACATTGTGTCTGAATGCATAATCAGCATCGAAGTCAGTCAACAGATAACTCTACAAGTGAAAGAAACTATGAAATTTATCAGAAAAACGACCCACTGCTCAGTTGGTAAAAATTATAATGATAAATCAAATTCCTTAAACTGATAGATGAGAACCAGATTCTTGTTAATATAATTCAAATCATAGATGTTATAAAATAGTAAATTAACACCTTATACATGTCACTAATACTGTAGGTTATCATCTCTGTAAAGGCATTGTCTTCACTCAGACTTGAAGTGTTAAATAAAGAATCAATTTGATAGACTAAGGCATTAGATATGCTCCCCTCAACATTATAGATCATAGTTAAATTGTTCAACCTATTTGTAATAAGAAAAACTGTAGGAATTAAGTTATGAAACATGATATCTAATTTATAGATACTGTAAACTAAAATGTTTTAGGTTTAATATAATTTCCCATAGTAGTGAAATACATGAGAAAATAGTGAAAATAATAGTCATTGAAAACACATCAACTATTGGTTCACTGGATCGTGGATACTGAAGGTACATAGATCAACCAGTACTGAAGCCATTAAATGTTTCCAAAGATATGGATGAGGAAAATAATACGAATAACCTTAAAACCCATTTTAAAGACAATAGTAGCAAACCCGGGAAGCATTTTATGAGTAAACATGTCCGTCGAAGAGAAAATATTTCTAGGAATTACATTACAGATCCCCTGGATGGAAGAAGATAGATATCATACCTTGGATAGATAATCATGAAAAATGTCATTGTAGGTGTCCATGGGTTTTAAATTGATCCATATGATGTTTCACTATAGGTCATATTTCAGTTTCACCTTTTACAAACATAATACTACAATCTACAAGTCAGTCCTAAAATTGTTGAATTGCAATGAAGAGATGAGAAATGAACAAAAAATTACAAAAGTATCAGCTACTTCATACGAATTTAATGAAATAGAAATGAGAGTGTCTTGAATATTCATACTGAATTCAGAAACATTTTTGTAGAAATTACATGATAGCAGAAGTGGGTCGAAACAGAGGTTCACTTCCCAGCTTTACGACACAATATAGGCAGTCATTACCTTTTCTTATTTTCATATTCACGATTACTCGTAAAATAATTAGATAATCATGAAACAACACAGCAAACATTTAAAGATGAGTAAAAGGGGAAAAATGTGATTCTATTCATAACATCTGCACAAGAAACAAACAATATCCTTGGAAAACCAAATACAGAACATATAGCAGAGTTTTTAACAACATATACTGTGAGTAACATAAAAAAAATAATTAATTACAATGTATAGCATAGAAAACCTCCACCATTATCCTATTCCACAATGAGTAACGTCTAGCATAATGAGAAATAATTGAGCAATGAAAACTAATACAAAAGTGTAATTCATGAAGTACATCTAGCATTTCATGAAAACCGTCTAGCATGATAAGCGTCCTGCTTGAAAATCATCCAGCATGTAAATTTTATAATAAACTTGCAGATAATTTATACTGAAATTTCCTCCATGAGAAATTTCAAATACAACAATCTTCAGAACATTATGTATTTCACTTAAGGTTTGAAATAAAAACAATGAAAACCAATTAAACAACCATTAAGTATTATTACCATGAAAGTAGTGCAGAAAATTTAAGTCAGATTTCTTTTTTTTTTGTTCAAATTTTCCTTCATTTGCCTTTCTTGTTGAATATAATCAGTAATTGTACCTAAACTGTCTCGACTACTCTGAAGACCATGTTCCATGTCATCCTCCACATTAAATTCACGTGAAAGGTTTTTCAACGTAGAGAATATAGTTAGTAAAATTTGAATCTACTTGTTGAAGTTGAAATCAATACAAAACATATGTGATTTTTAACAGTGGACAGTAACAAATTTAATGAATTGAATATCATGTATATTAAAAACTTTGAAACTCAACAGTAATCATGAATTTATTGTTACAACAAATTAAATAAGTTATTATTCACATAAGATGAATATTACATACCTGAGTAGATAAGATATTAGACGTACAAGCATCAAACCTACTGGAAGTGTTTGAACTTGATGGAGAAGACTTACTAGTTTTATGCACCTATTATGCAATGATGGAAGGAAAATTACAATAACATTACTTATGTGTGTTATTTAAACAAAATTAAAATAAAATGAAGCACATTATACCTTGATAAATTCAATGACACTACTAACATGTGAAGACCCACTACTTTGAGGATCCTGTAGAATATAATAAATTACAAAAGTACAATTATGTAATTTTATGATAAATTTGGAAAATAAAAAATGCAACACTATAATACCTTATTATGTTCAAAAATTTCTGTGAAGATGCTCATGTAGTTTTCAATATCACTGATAAATTGTACTCTAAAGATATTTTGTTCAAATGAATGATGCCAGTTTTGAATATTGTAATTGGTCACATAATCTGATAGTAGCACTTATTTTGATTTGAAAATGTTCAACTATAGAGGAAAACTATACTCATCATCGTCCTAAATTTCAAATGATAATTAGTATGAGGAATAATATGTTAGAAAATATTTGAGTTAATAGAAGAAGTTATTTCTACCTGTATCATAGCAGTACCCAACTCTGCAGCTGTTTTATGCAAGAACTGGATGACTTGTTTGTCAAATAAAACAAATGAACATGAGTCTGTGCTATCAGTAACCATTAGTTGCACTCTGAATCTGTTGCATTAAATATTGGGTTTACATGGTAAGTGTTATTAGGTAATTTTCTTGTGTCCGCATGATAACAACATAGTTGTAATAAGTAATTTAAAAAATAAAAAATATGAAACCTGTGAGTAGTGTTGATTGGAGACAATTTGCAATTATGTCACCAATTTTTTTCTTCTAAAAAATGTACTTTATTCATGCAGAATTTACATGAATTGAGAAACCAACTGTGATTACTATGAGCTTTCAGTATTGTAGCTGATATTCATCATCGTGTAGGCTGCAGTTGAGTGAGTGCGTAATAAAAATCTCATTAGTACAGGGATTACTTCAATAGTTCATAATAAAACATATTGAATTTCTTGAAGTAAGGATGATTTAGTTACCTTGTAACCATTTTTTACATCTGATATTATTTTCTTGTAATTCTAATACAAGACTACTTTAGAGAGGCTGGAAAACGTATGTGGGGGGCTGTGTAACTGTGTTGTTTTTACCAACATAGACCTGGTAATTTTAGAATGCAATTCATGAAGATAATTAATAAGAACACTTGTGTATTACTATTGGGATTCACATAGATTAAACTTGTTAAAATAGACAGAAAATTTTACATATAATGTTACATACTTCTTAAATTGTCTGCTTCAAGAATATGAAGATTGTAATGCATCTTCATTTCATTCTTTGTTGTTGTGAAAATAATATATTCTAAAAGGATAATTAAGTTAAATAAAGCATAATTACAGAGTTAGGTGTTCATGAAACATATTTTATGAAAGAATTACAAACTTAAATAGTATATAATTTAGATAGAAACCATACTACTCAACCACTTCAATTGAACGAGTTGTAATATCATAATTGTAGAGGACTGTTTGTTATTTTCCAAGTACTTCGTCATTTCATGTACAAACTCTCCCCATAAAATACATGTTAGTTGCGAACATCTTTATGAAAATAAAGTAACAAAATGAATGAATATTGACTGTGTGAAGTTTCAGAATGTAAATTTACAGGAACATTGTCCTGTCATCCTGTAGAGTAATCTGCATCCTCCGGTTTAAAGGACCCATAGATCCCACCAGTTTAGTGTATCGTAGTAGTCCGATTATTTCTATAAGATATATGTCAGAAATATACATAACATTATTATAATAATGACAAGGTTTTAAATACTAAAATGTTTAATTTATTAAAAATTTCTATAGAAAAAATTAACATGATGTTGGTAGTGTAACATACCTATTAAATATTCTTCTAAACCTTCATTTGAATAATATCATTGAATGATGTAAAATCAAAAATTAAAAGAGGAATTTCTAC
The DNA here is from genome assembly GCA_963277665.1 of Viscum album. Taxonomy (NCBI): domain Eukaryota; kingdom Viridiplantae; phylum Streptophyta; class Magnoliopsida; order Santalales; family Viscaceae; genus Viscum; species Viscum album. The sequence goes on from OY728153.1 coordinate 1,246,517,114, forward strand.
CTCACATGGATGAATATATGTCATAGATGTGAACATTATTATGTCGGAATGTGTACATCCTAAGTAACTTCCATGGTTTGTTGCTATTTGGATGTTTTGTTTAATATAGCAGATCCCTTCACGCAAGAGATTTATGTACTTTGAGATAAGCTAGTGGGTAGTGATTGTATACTGAATTTGGATTCCCTTGTGATACAATGTAAAAACATAGGATAAGAGATTAAAATAGTTTGTCGCATAGGATAGAGATAGAATATATATACATACTGATATATTTTTAAAGCATTAAAGGAAGAAAATGAAAGAAAATGAAAGTATTCATGTAATGTATGCTGAACTATTTATCAGTAAGTATTTGATCTATAGAAACAACTGAATTAGAGTAGTTTAGTGATGAATTTCACCAAATTTTTAAAACACGAATTTCTATCCTTAGTGTATCATAATCCTTGTGGGTAATCAAATTTAACAGGGTAATTTATTTAGACATTATTTGTTCAATATGTACAAATTTAATTAGTGTTGAAAAAAGAAAGATATCAAGCATTTTCACACTTATTGAAGTATGGAATCCAAATTCAAGAAGCTATGAAAATATTGACGCGTTATTTAAAATGGAACAAATGACTGGTTATCAAATATTTCTTTGTACACAATATTATGTGTTTAATGAGATGATGTGTTATTATTATCATCAATAAAAAAATTTAAACCACACACAGATGTGACCCTAGAAACAAAAACATATAGTTGACCATGAGAGAACACAGGTTTGCGAAGATATAGCCCAATAGAAGACAATGATTTAACTTGACTTTTATTAATAGTCATTGTATAAGAAAATGTTCGAGGATAATGTCTTCTCTATATATTGAAAGGCCATCTAATGTCAGAGTGTGTTATAATTAGTCTTGGGATGAATGCCGAGTACCCTGATACACAACCAGTCAAAACTTTTTCTCCGATGACATGATCACCTAAGTGTGTAACTACCATACATGTTCCATTACATAAAATAACATATTGATCAACATTTCTTAGAAACATAATGGGGACACCAATATTTAGATAAATATTATAGGAATCCAAACCGAAGATGTTTATACCATTTTACATTTCAAGGGTGTATATGTTTTCGGCCCTATCCGTATCATAACATACATTTCAAACTGAATCAGAGCTAAATAAGTCTTTCTTTTCAGAGTTTGTGAGAGACATCATGTAATCATTTACTTATTGAAAAAACATCAGAGGTTGGAGCTAGAATGGCATGGTCTTTCAGTTAGGATATGTCACTGTATTTCTCAATGAAATCACGATACGTATGCTCCATAATGGTAGTTATTTCATTTGATGTGTAGTTTAGAAGATATTCAGATGGAATTTGGAAGAGCGCTTCATCGTCATTAGGTTCTCCAACTCGTACTTCACCAATATCCAAAGTCCATTTCGAAAATTGATGGACCTCGTCCGAAACATTAGTGGATGTAGAGGAAAGAAATATCATGTTCATTGTTAGAGTTAATACTGGACATTGTTTCCAAAGATACGATGACTTAATACTTGAAAAAACTATAACATTTCTGTTACCACCTAGTATTTCATGTAATATTTGTCTGAAATCTCCACCCAATACAACTGTTAGACCGTCGAATGGTAAATTTGTTGCATTTTCATTTTTTTGTCATTATATCTCTCAGAGTGTGGTATATATCCTCAAAGAAGTATTTATAAACCATAAAAGCCTCATCCCAAATAATCAGCTTTGTATACTGTACAAGTTCTGATAAATCACTTCCTTACTGAATATTGAAAACATACAATTCAATAAGGGAGATTGGAATACGAAATATAGAATGTGCAGTGCGTCCGCCTGGATGCAGAAAGGATGCAATTCCACTCAAAGAGAATGAAATTACAATAGAGCCCTCAGAGAAAAGATATTATGTCAGGATTTTCTATATGAATGTTTTACCTGTGCCACCATATCCATGAAAGAAGAAGAATCTGCCAGAATTTGTAGATATAGAAGACAAAATGACATCCATAACCTCAATCTGTTCATTGGTAAGCATAGTCTGTAATGTTCTGTACTCACTTCATAGTAATTATCTATTGTAATTTTGTTCCTCTACAAATAAATGATTCACATGGCTATTAATTATGTAATCTGGTATTGGCATGAGAGGATAAAATCAAAGAGATGTTCAATTGCTTCGTAATATCTGCTCTATTTCAAGAAGAGCATACATATGTATCAGATGTTCGGTGAGTTTCAAATCTAGTAAAATGAAAAACATGATATTAGAGTAGTATAAAATAAACATTTTTCAGCAAATCTACATAATTATATTTAGTAAAATATACATTCATATCAGTGGACTAATAACTAATTTGATTACACAATGTATACGTAAACAACAGAACAGCCTATAAGTATTACTTAATAATCTAATATCACTGAATTTTTTACTTAATTATATGTAACTATATTTCTTAATAGCATAATAATGATGAAATAATAGAAAACATTTATATGCAAGTGGTTTGAAAATGTAAGTTGACAAACACATTCATACCTTTGATCTGTAGCATATGTCTTTGGGCATATTAAATGTCTTCAGCTAGAATGTGATAGGTTTTCTGCCAAAAAATGTTTGGATGAAAAATGTTATTGGAAAAAAATATGCTTTCAAAGAGCCTTCGTACATAATGTCCCATTCCCCATGTTTAAACCTCTTATATAGCTTCAATAAATTCAGCGTCATCTGCTAGTGGTACAAATTCATAACATGCCTCTCTAAATGTGACATGAGTAATAGAGTTCACTGTTTTGATATCTTCATATGATGTAGGACCTTTGATTTTTGTTAGAAGTATCTGTAGGTAAAATATCTCTTCAGTTGTTTGAGGAACATAGTAAAGCCTACCAATAGAAAACACATGCCTTCGACAATTCCATTTCTTGTCGTTTGAGTGGTAAAGAAACTTAGTTAAGAATTCTGCATAAGTTAGTGCCCTAGCCTCTAGAAACTCTGAATTTTATTGAAACCAATAGGTAAACATTGTTTCTTTGATGTTACAGTGATTTTAGACATCAACAATATTATCTATGTCGTTGTAGGTTATAGAATGATGTCCTGGTAAATGGAAACCTAACCACTCAACTAGTGTATATCTGTAATGGATATCATAAGAAAATATCCTCCAAGAGGCCTCACAAAGAGATACGTATCTACAATCATAATACATTTTAATTTCATCCACATTTTTTTCTGAGAAGCCACTATTGTATCTTTCATAGAGTGCTGATGTTACACGATCATTTCCATTGTTAATATATTTAAACAAATATTTGATGGAAACTGACTTATTGCAGACTACAATATTTAGATGAGCTTGATAATTTAATAGAAAAATATGATTGTATGGTACAACATACCGATTATCCAAATGGATCCCATTTTTTAGAACTATTATTCCCTCATCCCTTCTACGATAGAGAACGTAACCGTCATCATCAATAGTGGTATGACCAACAAATTTATTTGGAAAAAATTTGGAACATTTTCTGTTTCTCATACAGGGCGATGTACGGTGGGCATCACCAGATGGGTCATGGATCATAAAATTCTTAACAGCTCCGTGTAGTCTTGGGTAGTCAGAGTTATTTGGAATTTCAGCATATACAATTTAGTTTACTTCTGTTGGAGTGTGAACTTTATTTTCATGACTGGGAAATAAAAGGATGTGCATGTGGGGCATGACTCATTTTTGAAAGTCCACAGTTTGAACAACTGCATGGTAATATAATAGTTTGACAATTATTAGAAGGTGACATTTAATGTAAAAAGGAACTGAACATACGTGAAAGTAAAAAAATATTTACATGTCTGTGACTTCCCAAAAAAAACCTTATCGTAAATATTTTATTAAACAATGAACTTTAATATTGAAAACTCAAGATAATATTTGCAGGCAGTCTTGTGGATAGAGGTGTTGATGTCAAATAAATCGAGTTATTTCAGACCACATTGGGTTACATGTAAATGTTAAAAACAAATCTGGATACCCGACCCAATTACATATCGACATAGAATCTTGGTAATTCTGGAGCATATATCTTGGTACTCCCATAAAAGAATAAGGTAATATGATACGCTTCCCACATGATATCCCTTCACGGTCACCTCGAAGAAATGCATCTTGTAACCCATTGTAAAGTTCGACCCTCGGTTTCTTTTGATTGAAGCGAATGAATGATAGTCTTCAAGACTCAATCATTATATAAGCATCAACTGTAAACTATTGGAGTATCTTCTAGAATGTAGTAAGATTGATGAATCATTGTGACATAATTTCAAGTGGAATGCAAAGTACTCTCTCATTGTTACCTTTCAGAGTGTAGTACTTGTACTGAATTGAGTAGAACGATATAAGACGTTGTCATAATATCCATCCTGACCACGTGTGAAAATCAAAGGATACTAAAATGGAATATGTAGAGGTTTCTTCTCATAAATTTATCGTAAATCACCACTTTTGTTTTGAAGGATGATGTCCTGTTCATGTTTGAGAACCTCAATATCCCCGATAATCAGTATTTCTATTTCTGTAGTATTTAGAAGGTTATATGTAGCAGGATGTGTTTTTCTTATTTTAAGGAGTCGTTACTTTAATGTTGGAACCTTTTTACCGTTAAGCACATCCCTTGCATTTAAAAATTCTCGAGCCAATGTGTTGTTCTCATGATGCATATGTTGTAGGTTCTGAATGATATTGTAGTTAATAGTAGATTTTTTACTTCTCTCATCAAAGCTGGAGAAATTGGTAATGTTAATATAAAATGGTGAAAATTTTGTAAAATCAGTAGAAATAATTGAGTATAATGGATACCCCATTCTGCAAATTCTATTCTGACACTCATGTGCTGTATCATAGACATACAGTTGTGTGAACCTCAGAGGATGACCATCAGATGGACATTAACTGCCTATGCGATGGATGTTTTGTCCATGTAATCTTGAATATACACGGAACTTGACCATTATTGAATGACTTATCTACCTCTCCACCCATTTAGGTGAATGAAAACATCAAATTGTAAATATGGATATGGTATTGGATTAATCGGTCTTCAGCAGAAGTATGATCAAACACAAGCATCCTCAGGTATTCGGGACATTTTGGTAGTAAGTCCAAATAATCCTTTCCCATTGAGCTGTATAGATCAAAACGTTGGTTCTTTATATTGCTAAATTTCTTCTTTCTCTTAGCAATGCAAAAACAAATCTCTATATTTTAATAGATGTTAGAAGGCTCTAAGATATAAAAATTACTTGACCGAACAAAATTTCAATGTAGAAAATGTTATTAAAAATTAGAACTCAATAATAGAGATGACGATTTAGTATTAATGAATCACTACTGCAGGTCTAGTAAGTACACGAACCTATATCCTTGGCATTGTCCTGTTCTAGTGACACTCTTGTAGCAGCAAGCAGTATGTAATTTCAGACTGAATGAACTGTTATATAACTTTTTAACATTAGTAGTGATATGTGTACATTTCATTACCTCTACAATTTACAACACCATTTATGTAAGTAGTTCTTTTTTGTTGAGACTCGGAACTATTTATTATGATTGTTTCTTGAATAATTGAATGGTTTCCTGAACCTGAAAGCAGTAATATAAGATAATTAATTTATATTTAGAATATACAGTGGTATATATATGTTTGTGTTCCAACATATATTGTACATCATACCTATAAAGGATAAATAATTGTAGTTACCTTCTACAGAAGGAGTTATGAAACATCTGTTTGTATAGGTCAGAATAAAAATTATAACTGAAATCAAAGGTATGGTAATTTTTATAAACAATATTCATTCTTACTGTGTTAAGGTATCACCTGATGAATCAGGTAGAGTATTATCTTCATCCATTAAAGCTTCAAAAAATGATGAATGAAATGTTATTAGGGGATTGCATTTGTTGTAGTACATACAATATGTGCATAGAATTTAGTAGTTATGCTTCTTACAGAAAGGTATTGGAGATTCTGTCAAGGTAGTCGATCCTTTTTTCTATTTGTTAGATCCATTAGATCTCATTGACGTAGCTTCATATGGTTCTGGCACTGGGCACAATGATAAACTCAAGTATTAATAATTTGTGGTACTGTGAAATCTTGTGTGTAGTTCAACGGTTTACAATTTTTATTTTAAACAGAACAAACCATCGTTACAATGAGATGATAATAGAATTCCTGTGACTTTATTTGTGTTCATAATTATTGGTAGAAGTTTATTGTTAGGGGAATCATATAGGCTATCAGATTCCAGATAATAATTTATAGTGGATGTCTCCACTGAAGCTTTGGAAACATCAAATTCTTTAGAGAAAAATAGATTGTTAATAATTAAATTAATTTTTAGTGATGACATTAGGAAACTCACCATCGTTATGTTGTTTCGTCATCAGTAGTCAGCGATGTAGATTTTCATCTATACAGTTTGATGGGGAATTGAAGTTTGTATTTGACTGAGTAGACAACTGCCCAACATATGTAAAACAGGTAAATTAGTATGATATATTTCGGTTAGTATGAATTATTCTGTGGAACATCGCAAATATGATTTATGTAAATGTGAACAAAACTAACCATTTATACATAAAGATGATAATTTCATTCGCGTGACTCCACATGTGATGCCACCTACTGATACTGATTTACTTCACTGAGTACCAAAATGGTTGGTAGATGACATAGAATAGTCTGTAGAAGCTTTCTGAACTGATCATTTTGCAAGTGTACTGAGTATAGGTACTGTATATAGGGTTGTAGAAAGAATATAACATTTTCAAGGGTACATAATAGAAAACTCACAGACTGTCTGTTGTTCCTTCACAAGTATCCTTCGTTGCAACCTTGCGTTTTTTAGAGTTAAACAGACTAGATAACTCACAAACCATATCTGTTGCATTCTTGCAATACAAGTTTGTATTTGACCGAGCAGACAAGTTCTGATGATCTGCAAGAAAAGTAAGTATGTATGTATGGTTTCAGTTAGTATGAAATGTACTATGAAACATCTCAAATATTTTACAGATTAATGAAAACAAAACTAACCATTTATACATGGAGATGATAATGGGATGCACGTGAATGCATTTGTGATGCCAGCTACTGATACAGATTTATTCAAATGAGTAACATAATGGTTGGTATATGGCATAGAATAGTCTCCAGTACTTGTCGCTACTGATCATGTTTCAAGTGTAATGATTGAAACAATTGAACAAAGGATAGTAAACATAATAGAACATTTTCAAGGGTACTTAATACACAACTCACAAACTGTCTGTCGTTCCTTCATTAGTAGCCTACGTTGCATCCTTGAATCTTTATAGTTCGATGGAAAATTCAGGTTTGTTTGTTTTATCTTTATAGATTAAAATCAAGGTGTGCAGTAAGAGCTTATAATGCAAAGGACATAACAGTCAGAAAATTTTACATGATTAATGAAAAGATGAAGTAGGATTTAACAGACATTAGTATACATTTATGTTTAATGTAGTTGTTCTAGTATCAACTAACCTGATATGCATGTGTATATCCTAATGGATAATGAAATTTTAGTTGAAAAAATCCTAAATAAAATAACAACAACAAGCTTCATTGGATTTTTTATATTGGGAATCTTGTATTGTCAATTCAAGCAACTAAATATGCAGTTGGATATTAACATGATTCACCGAAATGATATCACAATAAGATACTAGTAAAATTGCACAAGAAACAATCATAGAATAATTTTTCATTGAAATAATTAAATAATATAAAAAATATGAAAACTGAACACGAACAGTTTGAGAATTGAATTGATAACATATTTGTAGTTTAAAGAATTAATCTCATCCATTACGAAGATAAATTCATACATGTGCTGTGTAGATGATGCGGCCAGGAAGACAAAGAGTAGGAAGGCTGTCAAGATGGGAAGGATAATTTTGTTGAATTTAGAAACCTTTTACTCATGTTAATACCATATTATAATAAAAAAATATATGGTAGGTGAAAACCTATGGACTTTAAGTTATGAAAATTATCAAGCATGGAATTTATTCAAAGATAATATAAGCGATTGAAGTTTTTAGAAGATCCCCTGGATGTGTGGGTAGTGGTTGAGAGGAAATTGTGAACCGGTCATGAAATTTGGTAGTTGACTATGAATTTCGACACGATGGTCGAATATGATACAGTCAGTCCAGTGAAGAAGGCAAAGTGTGAGGATGTCACACTTGAAGAAAGGCTGGAGGTAGATGAGAACAAATCATGGATTCTGAGGGAACCCTAGGTCGGGAATATATTTGAGACGACCGCGACAGTGATATACATAAAACGTTGATAGTACAGTCAGCTGCTAGAGAAGGTTCTTGGAGGGGATACTTATGGAAGATGAATTCGAATAGGTACCTGGTGATCGGAGATAGATGGGTAGCAGACATTGATCGTGAGGTAGGCGACGGAGGGAGTATGCTGGACAGCTAGGCCAAGAGCCGTGCATATCTCAACAGAAGGAATTGCGAGAGCTATTTAGGTACGTGGAGGAAAAAAATTAAACCGCGGGGTGGAGGTACATGGAGATAGGGCTGATTGACACATTAGGTAAATGGAACATGGATGCATAGTGGAGGGACATGTGGAAGCTGGAAATTCTAGTATTAGTATAGCTAGTAGAGAGATGTAATATATTATTTATTTTCTTTCTATTTCATCAATTGAAAAATGATAATAGTGTTCTTATGTACACCACCATGAAGCGATGTGATTATTATATAATGAACACATCAAATGGATGTAATATATCAGTTTATTTAGTGATATAATATGATATTTCTGATATAATAATAATTCCGAAAATTTTAAATGATACTTACTTAATTTCCTTCAGGCTTTTTGAAAAAATACAATGTTACTAATGCGCACGTACAACCTATTGTCACCATGATTGTAATGTAATTAATTTTTAATGTCCATATTTAACTATGGATTATAATATTATAATTAAGATATATAGATTATAATTATTCAATTGTTATTATTTTCGATATTATGTAATAATTACTTCCTCAACCATGCTCAACTTACCAAAGTCATTTAATATATATGGCCCGAAATATCATAAAAAAACTGATGTAAACCTAATTAATTATGTAATTGTACATAATATGGTAAAAAATAAAAAAAATAAATAATAAAAATGAAATTGGTTATTAATAAAGTTAATAATTATACTAATATGAATTTTAATGATGATATATAATGTATGTGATGAATCAAACACGAGTTAATGAACAATACCATAAAAATTCATTTAAAATATTTAAATGATGTATTTCAAAGTATTTTTTTAAAAATTAAATATTCTTAAAAATAAATTTACATGTATTGAAATGGATGTAAATAAGTTATAATAAAAATTTATGTCACTTTTGACATTCATTCAATGGTTTTCATTGGATTGTTTTGTATTTTATTCAAACAATTTTTACAAAAAGGAAGAATAAATGTTCTATTTTATTGTATTTTGATAAAATGGGCTTTCTTACCAACGTATCCATTATACTATGTTTGAACTAATTTAAAATATTTTTTGCTTTATTTAACGAAAAAACCTCTTTTCATTTGTTCTGGGTACTTTCAAAAGGGGTTTAAATGTAATTGATATTTTATTATATGAAAATATTTTTCCTATGGATGGAAAGAGTATTTTTATGAGTTTAATGATGAAAATTAATGCTTTCTATGTTATGATTTGTTAACCATTATTTTTAATTTTTTATTGTGAAGTGTGACCTTGATATACTTCATGATTATGGGTGAGTTATATATAGATCTCTAACTTATTGGGTAGAGATATATAATTATCCGGTTATCGATTTTTGTTAACAGATTATTGTAATTTAGTAGATATGATATTCTATTTTCCATAATGACTATAAGAGTTGTATGAAAATGATGTATCATGTCACATATTTTATTTATTTATTATTTTTGTTGGTTATTATATAAATATTCTGATTTCACAAGGATAGATAATGTGATAAAGTCTTAAGGGAATATTGTGTTTCATCTTAAGGGTGAAATTTATATCTTTTTGAAAAGCTTCATTTGTTTTTCATGATTTTAAAGAAATGTTTATGAATTTTATTTTAACTTTAATATATCTTCGGATTTTTTTATTATAAAAATATTTGGGAAGATAAGTTTATATTTTGGGTAAGAGAATTTTTATTTTGAGCTTAATGTTTTTTTAAAAGGAAACTTTTTATGAGTATTCATTGACTGAAGATTATCTTTGTTTCTTTTTATATATCCCTTACTAATTTTTTATGCTCAAATTACGATTGAAATTTTTTTAATAGGTTTTTAAGAATGATTATGGAAAAAGATGAGTTCAATATGAATACTATGAAGATATGTCATGCAATGAAAAAATTTTATATGTTAAATGTTTTTTATTATAGAAAAATGTATAGTGAGTGTAAATATATACCTTGTGAGGTAATATTTATTTCTTCTAAGGTGATGACCGAATTCTATAAAACAGAAACTATAATGATCCTAAAAATTTAATAGGATGAATTATTGAATTAAAAATCAATATTATGTAATGTTTATGGTCTTGTAACTATATTACTAAAGTGATATAAATTAATTTTAAAGTAATCAATGTATAACATAACAAAAAAAATTGAAATTTTTTACATAAATTATAAAATACCAAATATAGTTTTTTAAATTAAACATAATATTTTAAAATAAATAATATTTGTTATAAAAAGTGTATTTGATCAATAATTTTTTTTTCATAAGTTTTAGGTTACAATTATATCGTATTCACATCCTAAAAGTCATAGTATTTTTAAAAATGGTATTTTACACAATTAACTGGAAAATTAGAATTTTAAGAAAAATCCAATAATTTCTCATAAGATAATTTTTTCATGATGAATATATAAATGATTTAATTTTTTTAATTAATATTCAAAAATCTAAAAATATATATTTTAAATAAAATGGTAAAAATAGAATGACAAATTATTTTTATTGGAAGATAATTTTTTTAATGTGATGGACTTTTTTATCAATAATTTCTATAAAATAATAATAAAACTATAATTAATGATTCCTATTTTAATTTTATCAAAATACTTATTTAATAATAATCTTGATACTTTTTTTAAATAAAATGTACTACATATAATAATATTGTTTTTAAATAGTTTATTTAATAACCAAATGAACTGAGTAATTTTTTTATAAATAATATATATATATATATATATCATAATTTGGTTACACATATTCACACGTGCTAATTTGATTACTTAGTTTTGACTTCCATATTTTTATCTAAAAAATCACAGTTTAAATTATGTTTGGAATTGCATGTAAGAAACAATATTCAATACTGTATTTTATTTAGGAGAACATAAAGTAAAATCACTGGTTGTTACATTTTCACAGAGAAAAAATATAAATATTTAATCAGAACCAAGTCTATGTTTAAGAAGAAACTTATTGAGAAATTATAGGTTATGTGATATAAGGCTATGATTGTTTTTAAGTGATATTATCAATTGGAAGACTTATATTTGGAACGAACCTTTACACCGATAGCATGATTTTGAAAAAAATAAAAAATATCTACTTATGGCTGTGTATATTAATGATAAAGTTTATAAAATGGATGTGAAATCATCCTTTCTGAATTGTGAACATGAAGAATATGTTTTTTAAACTAGAGGGTTTCATTATAGATGTTGATAAAGTGTGGCGTCAAAATTTTGAAAGTAATTGTATGGATTAAAATGGGATCCTAGAGCTTTGTATTCAAATATTGAATGATTTATGAGATAGATAGAGATAAAAATCGCAATTTTTGAATATTTATTGAAAAATATATATCCATTAGTACTTATATTGTTTTAGTGTATTTGATGACATAATTTCTTTTCGGACAAAATGTCTCTTTGTGAGGAGTTTTCTATGAAGACAGAGAAGTCATTTGACATGCCTATGCTGTGATAAGTGACTTACATTCTTAGATTACAGAATTAGAAGAAATCATATTTTATATTTTTATTCCAAAAAATATTTTGAAGTGGGTAATTGAAAATATTTTTTTTGTGGAATCAATAGAATTTTCAACTCAAATTTAATATGGATCTAAACTATATAAGGAAGAAAATGGACCCATGATTGATAAAAAATTTTGAAGAGACATTAAAATATTATTCTATTTAGTATATTCAAGACCCGATATAGCCTATGTAGCAGAACATTATATTTTATTTTAGTGTGACCCAAGGTAGTCACACATACATATAGAAAAAGGGATTCTATGATATTTGGAAGGAATAATGAACTATGGGATACTATAAAAATTCAGTATAGATTTGAATATGAATTTCTTTATTATTGAATATTGGGAATGTCATTGTAATGATAATTGACCAACTTTAGTTGGGAATTTATTTATTGGTGAGGTTTTTTTGAGCAGGTATAGTAATAAAAATGAATCAATGTCATTAATAATAGTTGAGGTATGGTATGCTGTAGCTACCCATTCATGTTGTAATGCCTATTAGATTTTAGTCGAGTATGTTCTAATCATTTCTTTTGGCTTCTTTTATCATTGTGAGAGTTTTTATGACCATAAATGTGGGAGGATACCTATAATGGTGAACTCAGGGATATTTTTGGAATTTCCAACATAAAGATGATTGTTTCTATGGACCACTGGGAACATACACACTATATAAGTGACGTATAGACCATGTAATTGATGATAGAAGGAATATTTTAACTGCATATATTGAGTTAATGTTTTACATACCATGTAATAGGTACACACAATGTGTGTATAAAAATTAATTTTTATTTAAATAATGGGGATGTTGTTTTTAGTGTATACAGACCACAATAATTAAAAAATGTGTAAATGGGATAAACGCTATTTAATTGTCAAGGTGTTAGCTTTTAGGGCTCTATAAGAGTGATATTTTTCATTAATTGTCTGTTGATTACACATATCTCAACCTAGAGATAATCCTATGTGATTTTGGGTGACCCCATTACCCATGAATTGCTCTGTTAGTGATTGATCAATAGGGTTAGGCCTTTCCTATCTTCAGGTAAGAATTCATTTCCATTTCATTCTTGTTTTTTGTTATAGCACCAATTACAATAGAGATTTGAAATTTCATCATATTTTCTATATATTATTTTTAGTTTCTTACCATTCCTTGTCTTCTAATGGAAGGTCTTGTGGTTTCCAATCATTATTGTCAAAGGTGGTTAGATTTTCTACTTACTTGAGGCATGCATATCTATCTAAGGATATTTTAATTATTGGTTACTTGAGGTTTGAAATGTAATTTCAATTTTTTTAAGTTGTAAAGGGCATGAGTTATTGTTTTGAATGAGGTTTTTCTTTGAAAAATAAAACTTATTTTGATTTGGAAAATTGGATTTTTTGACCTAGAATATGATTGGATTGGATTTGAAATAGTCTTATGAAAATGTGAGCACAGTTTTAAAAATAGAAATTGATAAAAAGTTCACAATGGCAACCTTTTTTTCATTGATAAAGAGACATAATTAGCATCATTGTGTGTGTGTGAAAACAGTTGGAGGTAACCTGTAGTATTTCGATTGACTGTGGAAGGAAAAGATATTATTCAGATCAAACCATGCACATTTTTAGTCTCTTGATTATCTATTATGTATTGTACCATAGGATAGATCCCGAATGGAATGTGTCTTGGTTTTCATGGTTATCTATTGCATGATAAATTATTTCTTGGATGTTTGATCACATGTATATTTATATTTTTGGTATGTTTATCTTCATTCCATTATAATTATAATGTGTTTTGGATTTGGGAAACATGATATGTAACTTGTGAAAAAATCCAAGGACTATTTGAGATATGTTTTCAAATTTTTTTTTATGGATTAAAATTCTTGTAAAAATGTTTTATAAAATTCATAACTTATGTATTCTTGATATAAGAACTTGTTTATATTCATTGGTGCTTTCCTACTGGGCTATCTTTCCCACATCCTATTTATTTATTTGGGAAGCTATTTTTTTCAGGACACAAGTAAAAGGAAGATAATAATATATCATGCTGAATTATTTTTATGTAGTTGTTTCCATTTGGGTTGGTTTATAGAGGTTATAGTTGGTCACATGGATGCTTGTTAGTTTACACTTTTCACAATTCTTGGTTTACCCTATTTGGATTAGTTGTATCTCTTTTTTATTCCACTTTTTTACTCTACTTTTATATCATTTTTTCTTATTCGAGACCTATTTTTTTATCTTTGATTTAACTCACCTCATTATAGGATGACTTGGGGGACCTATCTAGTTGAAAAATTTAGATAGTTATATTTTGGTATCAAAGGAGTTACTCATTCTACACTGAATAATTTGTTTTTTGTATTGGGTACACAGGAGTAGGATTATAAGAATTTGGATAGTAGGTGTAGAAAATAAGCATTGATAACTTACTCCCATGACTGAATCTGAGTTTCCTCAAGAGTTCATAATATATTTACTAAGTATGAGATCTGGTATTTAGGCCAATTTGAATGAATTGTATGGAAAATCTTTTTAAGTTTACTTATCTACTAAGTTTGGGGACTTGGTGTGTGTAAGTTTGTTTGAATAAACAAAATATGAATTTTATTTATATGGACCTTTTCCTTTCAAAAGGTGCTTCCTTTTGAGGGAGAATTTATAATTTAATTAATTTTTTTTCATTTCAATGGACTATTCTATATTTTAGAAGTTTGTTAAATGGTTTTGTAATTTTCTTGTCACTGATTGGTTATTGTATTGGGTTTAATAGATAATAATTCATGGAATACACCTTTAAAATATGAGGGGTTCTATGAGGTATGTTTTGATGGTGTATCCTCTAGTGGAACCATCATTGTTTGAGGTGGTTATCCATACAATTCAGACTCAAGTTTTAGCAGGTGAAGTGAACCAAGGATGAGTAATGGATTATGGATCAAAATTTACTAGGAAACATCCACTAGTCTTCTATATTGAAAAGACCCCAATTATTAGAGGAGTGGACTCAATATATTTATAGGATATTTATCATTTTGAATAATCCATAGGATTCTCAGGTGTGGTTTTTCATGTATATGCTTGATGGGCCCGGAAGAGAATGGTGGGAATCTATAGTAAATTATATGTTGTATGAGGTACTTACCTATGATTCTTTGAAGAAAATATTTAATCAATAGTTTTATCTTGATAATTTATGTGTAGTGAATACCCAAGAGTTACTAACCTTGGATCAAAGAGAGCATACCATTCTGAACTACTCCACTCATTTCGTTGAGTTGGTGTATTTGGAACCGGACATTGTCACTAATGTTTACATGAAGGATTAGAGGTTCGTGATGGGATTGAGGGATGATATCAGGTTTATCAGAGTTATTGTTTTACCTTTCAACATTTGTGGAGTTTGTGGATTAATCATATATTTCTGAGGAATACATAGCAGGAAGGATAGGTTTGAGAGGATCTTTAGTTGGTGTTGTGGTTATCTAGGGTGCTTATTTTGGTCAGAAAAGGAAGAACAAGAGAGATCAGTTTTTTGCCAAGACTATTCTTAAAGGATTATGCAGAGTAGTAACAAGTTAATTTCTACTAGTGTGGGAGGTTTGGCCATACCATGAATCATTATATAGAGAATATGAAGACTTTTCGCCTTTGTGGGTGATCTAGCCATCTAAAATATTTCTGTGATAGGATTTCCAAAAGTTATAAGGCGTGATACTCATTCAAAAAGGGATGTTGGATCAAGTTTATACTACCAAGTGTGGTGGGTCTCATTTTTAGGACAAGGTTGATTTCTAGGAGACTCAGTTTGAATGGATTTATGGCGAAGAGTATGTGCTAAAGGAATCTTAAGTGGGTCCTGTTAATGCTTGAGTTACAATTTTTACTTTATTTCTATGGTTCTATCTTTTTTGATATAGGTTAAAATCATTCACAAGTATCATAAAAGTTGGAATATATCTTAGGTTTTCATTCAGATCTTATTCCTTTGTCATTAGGTCTTTCCATGAAAGAGGTATGAACAAAGTTTCAAGTGCCCCAAGCGTTGGGTTGTGATAGGTGACCTTGTGGTGGTTTGGGTCTCCGTAGTGCTTGATCTTGACATATTATACTTGATTATTGGAATGTATTGTATGATCAACATGAAGAAGCATATAAATTATTATCACCATCAGGTGTAGTTAGTATCTACTTATGGGGTCACTCATGTTTTCTACAGTGATTGAGAGACTTAATTAGGAATGAGGGGCATATTTTTCCATATGATAGTATAATCTCATGAAAATTGTTCTAAATATTCCCTGATATAATCGAACCATTCTTGTGTGGTCATCTACCAGCTCTTATGTGTGCATACCCTAAGGTATTTGTGGAAAATTTTTCTAGTTTAACATCATAATGATGGATTGAGTTTAATATTTACATAATCCCTAGAATGAAGCTCATTTCTATTAAATTCTATTTATTGGGACCTGCTGAGTTGGTAGAACAAAAGGTGCATATTGAGGACCTAGAGGCAAAATGATTTATTTTTCATATCATGACACTATGGGTTCCTCCTGTTCTATTTTTTAAGAGGTAGATGGAAGTCTCAGGCTTTGTGTTGATTATCAAAAGTTAGATTAGGTGAACGTTTTGAAAAAATATCATTTACATAAGATTTATGATCTCTTTGATATTCTTATAGGGGCTTGTTATTTTTATAATATTTACATATGATTAGGGTATCATTATATGAGATTACAATAGGAGTACATACATTAGAATACATTATTGAGTAGATATGTGAACTTCATGTCTCTTTTTAGTCCATTTGGAATCACTAATTATCCTGTGTAATTTATGGATTTGATTAACTATAAGTATCATTGGTTCTTGGAGACTTTTTTTGTTATGTTAGTAGATGATATGTTGGTGTAATCTAAGTCAGAGGAGGAACATGTGGATAATTCGGATGTATTTATTTTAATATTAAAAAAATAATATGTATGGTAAACTATACAAGTGAGAGTTTTAGATTTTAGACGTAATATTTTAGGGTAATGTGATATCTGAGAGAGGAGTCTCAGTGGATCCTGAAGAGGTATATGCAGTGATTTCCAATGAAAATCCCAAAAACATGTTTCAGATCCCATGACTGTTGGGGTTGACTAGTTCTTACAGGCGGTTTGTTTAGGGCTTCTCCAATATTGCATAACTAATGATAGCTTTGACCCATAATGGTCCAAAGTTGGAGTGGTATGAAAAATGATTGAGGTATTATTAGGAGAACAATGTGAGGTTGAATTTAGCACCAATGTTGATTCTCACAGATTCAGTTTTTGGGTTATGATGTTTTAAAAAATTCTTTAGGTACAAGTTTGGGATGATTATTTATGCAAGGGAAGGATGTGGTGTCTTATGGATCATTCCAGTTAATACCTGCTGAGAATAAATACCCTACCAATGATCTTGTGTTTTAAGTATGAACACACTCATGACATAGAATCGTTATATTTTTGTGGTGATATTTAAAGTCTATTCTGTTCACAGAATCCTAAATTATGTTTTCAATTAGAGGGGTCTGGACATACGAAAGAGAAGTTGGTTTGAGTATCTTCAGAACTTTAATTTTGATATCATATATTCCCCCATAAAAGTAAACGCGGTTTTTGATGTGTTGAGAATAAGTTTACAAATCTAAGTAGTGAAGGAATCAATTGAAGAGTGGCCTATTATGAGTTTGTCTGCTGAGATGATATTGGGAGTGAAGAAGGTTGGTGGAGATGTGTTTTAGGAAATGATAATGGTTGAATCTACTTTTTATGAGAGATTTCAACTTTATTAGACAACAGACCCTGAAATAAAATTCTTATGAGAAATCCTCAATAATGGAGAAACCTCAGGTGAGTGGTCTCAGTCTCCTAATGGATCTTTATTCTTTTTTAGTAGGTTAGTTTTTACTTTTCCCTAAGATAAGAGTTGTTAGACTATAGGCACTGGTCACACTAGTCTATGAACCATGATGCTATAATGATGTACCATGATTTGAGACATCACTATATGTGGTTTGGGATGAGGCAGCCAGTTATAGATTCGGTATCTTGGTGTCTCAAATGGAAGAGTTAAGGCTGAACACCAGAGACCTAGAGGTTTGTTGTAGCCTTTACCCATTTTGGTATGGAAGTGTAATGAAATTTACATGAATTTATTCATTGTTTTATCATAAAATACTAAGGAAAAAGATGTAATTTGGTTGATTATATATATAATCACTAAATACATGATTTTATTACCTATAAAGGAAATGATGAAAGTGGAAAAACATAGAGAATTATATATCTAATATACTGTTAAGCATTATGGGGTTCCCTATTTTTTATTTTATGATAAGTAATCCAGATTTATATTCATATTATTGAATGGTTTGTAGGAGAAAATGAGTTCCTAGTTGAAATTAATCATGAGCTATTATCCATAGATAGATGGATATACAAAGAGGGTTATCCTAGTTCTTGAGGATATGTTTTTGGAATGTGTGTTTGATTTCATGAGATCTTCAGATGGGCGTATTCCCTTGTAATAGTTTTATTATAAAAATTGTTATCAATATTAGATCATGGTGGATCCCTTTGAGGAATTATTTGGGCAGCCATGTCGATTTACCTTATCCTGGGAAGAGTTGGGAGAGTTGTACTTGGTTAGGCTAGGTCTGGTTCAAGAGATGATAGAGATAGTGCCATTGATCCAAAATCACTTTATTATAGAAAAAATTAATTATAAATATTATGTGGATAGTCATATTTGGGTGCTGGAGTTTGTGATTGGTGATCAGGTTTTTCTCAGGGTTTCACCTTGCTTGGGACAACTTTGGTTAGGTTAGCAGGGTTGGTTGGTACCTTGTATTGTGGGACCCTTTAATAACATTCACCAATTTGGGAGATTGAACTAATGGATTGACCATACATAATGTTTAAATTATATCCATGACATGTTTCATGATTCCCATTTGAGGAAATATATACTAGATCCTTCCCATGTGATTAGGTCGCATGATGTAGATCTTAAACCCGATACCACTTTGGTTGAGCTGCCAGTACAGATTATTGATTTCTAGGATAAGGAATTTCATGGTAAAACGAATCTCTTGGTTAGGGTACTATGGAAGTGAAAATAGGATCACTATGACATGTGTTATCATGATTCATTGATAAGTCAGTAGTGGATTTCTTTTTTTGGGGATCTCAGATCTTAATAACTTTATGGGGACAAAAATAATTTATAGTAAAGAGATTGTAATGCCTCATTACCTTTCACTCAGTTATTTTCAAATATTTTCATTTGGTTTTCTTTTTCCTTGGGAAAATTTTGATGGCCATGAATTTGAGTGGATACCTATAATAGTTTTTTCATGGATTTTTTGGAATTTTCAACATAAATCCTATAGTTTCTTCTACATTATGGAAACTGACATGCTTTTTATGTGAACTACACACTGTGAAATTACTACTAGGAATAATATATTAACTAGATATATGGAATGAATGGTTTACATCTGAGGTTACATTTAAAAACCCACTACGTATAAAAATCCAATTTTTAATAAAAATGAAACTGGGTTTTTAGCATTTACAGACCCCAAGAATTACTTGATGTGTAAATGGGTTTCATGCCTTGTAAATTTGATAGTGTTTTTATGGCACCATACGAGTGATATATTTCCTTCATTCCCTGTTAACCCCTCCACACTCGACCTAGAGAGCTTCTGAGTTGATTTTGGGTGATCCCTTTCACTTCAAATTAGTCCAGTCAAATATTGATCATTCGGAATACACATTTCATCTCTTTAGGTAATCATTCTTTCAATTTATTCCTTATTTATAGTTACAACCTCAATTGTGGAAGATGTTACATATTTGGTAATGTTTTAAATCAATCCATTTTAGTATCTTGTCATTACTTATTATCTAAAGCTAGGTCTTGTGGTTTCTTATCTCTATTTTTATTGAAGGTAATTTTTCAACATCCTTATGGTAGGTGGATATATCCATCTATTCTAATTTATAACTTTCTTGTTTTTATTAATTATACCCAGAGGATTGAAATAGAATTTAATGTTTCAAAATTGCAAATGGAATGGGTTCATGTTTTAAATGACTTTTTTCCATGGAAAAAAAATTACCTTGATTTGAAATAAATGGAATTCTAAAACCTAAAGTAGATTGTCATGACATTGAAATGTTTTTATAAAAATGTAAGCATGGTTTTTAAGATCGATGTTAACAAAAATTTCATTGTGAGAAGGTTTATTGTTGTTTATGGATTTATATATTGGTGGAATACTTTAGAGCTAATTATTATTTGTATCCTTCCTAATTCCATTTTTTGGCTTGTGAGTGACTAGTAAGTAATATCCCATATGCTAGATCCCAATTGGAAGGTGAATTATTGTTTATGGTTGTCTATTTCATGATATATTATTTCATGAATTTGGATCACATGTATATTTATATTTATATATGTTTACCAGAATTTGTTTTATAAATTTCATGTCTATGGGATTGAAAAACATGATATGAAACTTGTGTAAATACCCAATACATTTTGAGAAATATTTTTTATTTTTTTATGGAAAAAAAACACTTGTAATTTTTTATTGTTTTAAAGCTAGAATATGTGAATTATTTATTTTAGAACATTTATAGATTACATGGTGGTTTCTTACTAGGATGTGTTTCTCACATGCTACATCTACCATTGGGAAACTACAAGCCTTATTTTTCGGGACACAGTTTAAGGGAATTGAATTCTATAGAATGCTAGATTCTGTGTATGTATCTCTTTCAGATTGGGATGGTTTTTATAGTTGGAAGTTGGTCACATGAAGACTTGTTAGTATATACTTTTCATAATTAATAGTTTAGACTATTTGGATTAGTTGTATCTCTATTTTTCACACATTGCATTTTTTTATGCCTTTTATTCTTATTTGATATTTGTTTTTTATCTATGTTTTATCTCACACCATAATGGGAATACTTGGGTGATTGTTTTAGTAGAACCACGTTATAATCATATACATATACTTATATTTAATGGATAAAGGAATAACTTGATAATTTAATGGTTGATATTGATGATCCATGGATGACACTTTTTTGTAATCATTGTTCTTTTGATCTTTCAATGAATCTAGTGAAGTATTTGACATATATGCATATTTACACAATGTATGGTGATATAAAGTGGTAATATTTTTTAAAAAATAATCATATTATAGATATGTTAACAAAATCTATTCCTATGGAGGGTTTTGAAGAGTTTTGGAGAAAAATATGTCTTAATCCCTCACATATCACATTACAATTTATGCAAACAACCCCATTATGTTTTGTATTATATTTAAAAATTAGGGGATAAGGAGATAAAGGTTTACTAAATTAGTAGAGAATAACTTTTAATAGGGGGAGTGTACGCTAATTATTCATATGAAGCTATGTCTATTTCTATATGTGAGATAAATATGAATGTTATGGATGTGATGGATGTGTGATATAGATGTGTGAAATGATCGAGAGTTTATCTAATTGACATGGACATAATTTATTATCAATTAAAAATGAAATTATCGAATAAACATTACATTATCTAATAGTTTATTCATGGAACTTATAATTAGAGAAGAGAATAAATTTTTGATTTTAATGATATTTAAGAAAACTTTTGATATTTTTGTGTTTATATGTAATATTTTATTTATGTTTCCAATAATTCCGATATGGGGAGATTGAAATGACCTTAAAATTTTGAGGGTTTTCATTTTTTTTCAAATATGGATTATAATAATTTGATATTTTTTAGTGGTTTTACAGTTGTCTTCAATTATTTTGGGAATATATGATAGGACATGAGTTTATTTTAGGTGTTTCTATGTGTGTTAAAAGAGAATATGTAATTATGTCTGGATGGTGAAATTTTGTAAAGAATATTTCCATAAATATCATCCTTCACACCATAAGGATGATTTATAAGTCATTGTAAGGTTGTGATTTTTTACATTTTAGGGTTATCTCTCTCCCACTTAGGGCTGATATTGGATTCGACACAATTATCAATCTATAAAAAATTTTAATGGTATGTTTTAAAAATGTATAATCTCATGTTATGAACGTTTCATATATATTTTCTTATCCATGAATCAAAAGTTCATAATGATCATCTAGGAACTACATAAGTTGATATACGTAAAAAATATTTCTACATATATAAGGATCATGAAATAGAAAAAATTTTATGGATTATACTAGGTGGAAAATATTATTTTTTATAATAATATATTTTAATTTAAATTGAACATTATTGTTCTAGAGTTGATCTATAATGCTTCAGACATCTAATTTATGAAGTGATTCAAGTAGATATATATAAGGATTTAAAATGGATTTTCATTATTCTATCCAAGTTTATGTCTAGGGTTTTTATCTAATTCAAGGATATTGTGGTTGAATTTCATGATGGAGAGGAATATATTCTAGATAATATGTTTATAAATTTTATGTTATGATTCTATAACGACCCATACTTTACATACATTGTTAATAATTCAAAATTGAAGCATACTTATTACAACATATAACAAAACCACGAAAAGACTGTATAGGTATAGTGTCTTTAGAAACTGGGAAACAAAAACAACTGGTTCATAAAGCATCTACACTATCTCCCATTTATTTCATCATATATATAGTCCCTTTTGGCATATCTTACTTAATAACCTTCTTCCTGACCTGGGGAAAGAAAACATACAAAAGGGTGAGCTCAAATGCTCATTAAGGGTAAACAAAAGAAATATCAATCACATCGTATACACAAGCGCATAACTTTTGGAAATCTTAACATGCAAAAGAGATCATAATTTCATAACATGGGATAAATCATGGCAGTGAAATGTAATCACAATAATCATAACTTAAAACATGAAACTTTGTGGCATACACACATAATCATAGAGAATCATTTCTTGTTAGTCAAGACTCATTGCCAAGACTATCTTAGTGGACAAAGTCCCTTTCTGAACCGAGTCACCCTCGTTTCAGTCCTGTTTCACTGAACCGGTATAACCTACCGTTCCAGCCATGTCTATCTCATGAGATATAAAATCTTTACCCAATGCATTAGAGGGATATATAGGTCCCACCCATCTCATAATGATACCATTCTAATGTGTGCCACAAAATCATAAATCATACATCATTGCATAACCCATGTAATAAAAATGGGATTCTTAAACAACATGACATCATAAAACCATTCATATAAGATAAAGGAATTCATAAAAATAATTCCATCACAACATAATCAAATCAATGTAATAATATGGATAGGAATAGAACCCTTTATTTTCATAGATGGAAAATAATTTTGATAAAAAACTTGAACTCTATTCTTGATGAAAGTATCCTTTCTACTTCAAAAACACTTTTCCTTTCTTAACATGTCGTAAAATTATAAACTAAAAGAAGTTGATTAAAAATAAACTTGAAAAATTGTAAAGGATGCTTCTTGGAAATAATGTTTTAAAAAAATCCATTCATGCCGTATAAGTTAAAAAAACATTCTTCGTACTTTTGTCGGAAAAGTCAAAAAGTACCTCGTATGAAAAACGACAAAAGATTCCATTCATATATTTTACTAAAAACTCACCAAAGCGTAAAATTGGATTTAACCAATTGTAGGTGGATGGAAATAAAATTACATATTGTAGAAACATGGATGTGGATGATAAAATACACCCCAGTAAATACTAAAGTATAAACAATCTCGGATAAAAATGAGATTGTGATATTTCCCTTACCTTATGTCCGACTTGATTTGTAAGTGTCTGAACCTCCTGTTTAATGATTTAAATAATGTTATTGACTTAATCCAGAATCATAATTATTTTTATGATATCATATATGGTCATATTCTTAGCTTCTTAGTAGTAATATTTCATTGCTACTTGTTATTCGGGTGTTTATAACTTTTTGTTCTTATGCGTGTTTTGTCGAATAAATTCTTATTCTTTTTTTAGGTTATAGATACCTCATTTCCAGAATGGTATTAGTGTAATATATTTCATATTCATTCATTCAATTCATTTACATAATCATTATGAAATTAAGACCATGTAGAATGAGTCACATCACATCGTGGAGACGGTATTCCGTATGTACGAACGAGTGATGATATCATTCCTATGATCGTGGAATTATATTGGAGTATATGTATACTATTTCAGAATCAATATCACTTTATAATAGTCATATATAGTCATTATTTACACCATTATACCCATCCAAGTAAGGTGGTGGTGGAAAATAGATTACACTACGGCGTGGAGACGGTATTCCGTACGTACGCACGCGCAATGATTTCTTTTTCCGTAGAATGGATAGATGGTGAAATAGGGTTGTTTCATACTTATAATAACATATCAGTATATGAGTGATACTGATGTTATTACTTCATAACGAAACAACAAAATAAGAAGAAGTGGGAGAAGAAATAAAGATGAATGAATCGGTAACGGACATTACCTCTTCTTTGAAGTGCTTCTTTGAGACCTTCTTTTAGGGAACTAAAATTGGTCTTTGAAGAAGACCAGGACCTCTAGGATGTCTCTAGGGAAGTGGAGAGGAGAAATTGGTCGGGTTTGGCCGAGCTTGAAGGCTCCAAGTTGTGTGAGGAAGGGGGGGAGGAGGTGTCCTTTTATAAGGGAGGAGAGGGGCACCTTTGGAATAACAAAAAATATTATTTTATTATAAAGTCAAGTTCGGTTTTAAAAAGATCCAAATTGATATATTTTGAAGATAAGGTGGGGATGGGTAGAAATACTCTCATCCAATAGAATTTAGACAAGTTTAGGTTCCTATTTTAACCTTATCATTTATATTTAACATTAAGTTAAATAATTTTACTTTTACCATGTCTTCTTGTGTTCTTATACTATAATGTTAATAAACTTACTATAATCAGCCAAACGAACCCCAAGTTGTTTATTATTAATATATATAACCTTATCTAGGTCATTTGGCCGAACCATAGATTTTTAGGAATAAAATAACAATTAATAATATAATATTTGTTTTATAAACTATTTTATGTCAATTTTGACACTATTTAGTAATGGATTTTTGTGAAAATCATAACAGAATGATAAGTTCGAAAAAAGTTAATTAAATAAATACTAACATGTCATATTAACCTAGAAAATTAGTGGGATTCATAAAAAGTCTTAAATTACATTTATTTTTGTGTTTATAACATCAATTATGTCAATATTTCATTAATAAGATAATTACTGCATCATCATTGTGTCATAGATAAATTAAATTATTTAATGTCTAAAAATTACAAATAAATTACCATTATGTATGAAATCTATTTAGCTTTCTAATGAATATTTATAGTCGAATTTATCAAATTTATAACCCCATATTAAAAATGTTTTAGTTATTAAACATTGATTTTAACTATTTTAACTATTTATTAAATAAAATAATATTAAATGTCATAATCTAATCCAAGTGGATCTAAATGGTCCTATTATATTCATAAGGTTTTTTTCGAAGAATTGCACTTATCCAATAGAATTAGGACATGTGTTACGGTAATAGTAATATCATATTTACCCTTAGTTACTCTATTTACTATTAACCGCGGAAAAAAAAGTAAAAAGTTACTATTCACCAAAAAATTATTTTTATCTCATTGAACCACATTTTACTTACTGATATCAACCGTGTCTGTCGGATTTTCGAAATTCCATTCACAGAAGCGGTAAAATTATGTTTTATGCAAAATTCAGTTTTTAACCTACCCCTTAGTGGTTTCACTATTAATCAAAAATTGAATGTTTTCAGAAAAATACAAAAATTTCACCCTAGGCTAATTTCCGTATTCCGAATCCAAAAAATGAAGTCCATTTTGAAAAATAAAATTTATAAAATTTCAAAAAGTGGTTATTACTAGTCATAACGGCTAGTTTTAATAATAACATATCATTTTTTAGTGAAACTTGGTATTGCGTACGACGCAAGCTATCGAGGAAGGTCGCGATTTCGTGTAAAGCAAGCCAAGCAAGTGTTGTGTTGAAAAAGATTCCTTTGATGATTTATATAACATAAAAGTATCGGGTGTTACATTCTACCCCCCTTAAAATGAATTTCGCCCTTGAAATTCGTCACTTTGTAACAAACAGATGAGGATACCTCTCCCTCATCATATCCTCAAGCTCCCATGTAGCTTCTTCTAATTGGTGGTTCCTCCATAAAACTTTCACCAATCGAGTGGTCTTGTTTCGTAGGACTTTTTCGCTACGATCCAGAATCTCTATCGGTTGTTCTTCATAATAAAGATCTTGCTCCAGCGGTACAACTTCTGAGCTGAGTACATGGGAAGGATCAGGTATGTACTTTCTCAGGAGAGATACATGGAACACATCGTGAACTTGAGAGAGATTCGGTGGAAGCGCCAATCGGTAAGCTACCTTCCCAACACGATCCAGTATTTCGAAAGGACCGATATATCTAGGGCTCAACTTCCCCTTCTTTCCAAATCTCATAACCCTCTTACATGGAGATATTCGTAAGAACACTTTATCACCCACTTCAAAATCTAGTTCTTTTCTTCGGCTGTCGGAATAACTTTTCTGTCGACTCTGAGCTTCTCTTATGTGTTGTTGAATAGATCTGACCTTTTTTTCCATTTCATCAACGAGATCAGGTCCTAATAGCTTTCTTTCCCCAACTTCATCCCAGCAAGTTGGAGTCCTACATTTCTTTCCATAGAGAGCTTCATAAGGAGCCATCTGAATACTGGAGTGAAAGCTATTATTATAAGAAAATTCCACCAAAGGTAGGTGTTGATCCCAATCTCCTTTGAAATCCATAGAGCAAGCTCTCAACATATCTTCTAGGGTTTGAATTGTTCTTTCAGACTGACCATCTGTCTGAGGATGATAAGCAGTGCTGAAACTCAACTCTGTATCCAGAGTATGCTGAAGACTTCGCCAGAACTTCGAGGTAAATCTCGGATCCTGATCATATATAATAGAATGTGGTACTCCATGAAATCTTACCAGTTCCTTTACATATATCCTGGCAAGTTGATCCAGAAATAAATCATCTCTAATAGCAATGAATTGTGCAGACTTTTTAAGACGATCAACTATGACCCAGATAGCATTATTTCCTTTGGATATTTTAGGAAGTCATGTGACAAAGTCCATAGTAATGTTTTCCCATTTCCATTTGGGTATGGGTAATGGTTGTAACATCCCCTTAGACTTCTGTCTCTCAGCTTTAACTTGTTGACAAACCAATCATCAAGAGACATATTCAGCAACATCTCTTTTCATGCCATCCCACCAGAAGTACTCTTTCAGGTCCCTATACATCTTCGTGCTTCTAGGATGAATAGAGAATGAAGAACTATGAGCCTCATCCAGCAGCTCATTCTTTAATCCGGGGATGGGAGGAACACAAACCCGATTCCTGAACTTTATTATCCCTTCACAATCAAGTTTGAACTCAGGAACATTTCTCACCTTCTTTTGTAACTCGACATCTTCTTTCTGTGCCTCTTTAATCTTCACATGTATAGATGGTTGATCATTCATTTGAGAAAGATAAGATCTTTCCCCTTCCATTATAATTCCAAGATCCATCCTTTGTAATTCCATAAATATTGGATCTTTTGTGATCCTCATCATGGATAAACTAGCATGGTCTTGTCGACTTAATGCATCTTCCACCTTGTTTGCTTTCCCAGGGTGGTAATGGATTGAGCAGTCGTAATCCTTAATAAGCTCCAACCATCTTCTTTGACGCATATTCAACTCCTTT
This sequence comes from Viscum album, assembly GCA_963277665.1. Lineage (NCBI taxonomy): Eukaryota > Viridiplantae > Streptophyta > Magnoliopsida > Santalales > Viscaceae > Viscum > Viscum album. The sequence continues at coordinate 1,246,545,144 of OY728153.1, forward strand.
TGTGTGAAAATATACTTTAAACTTTTATGATCAGTATAAATATCACACCTTTCACCATAAAGGTAATGCCTCCAAATGTTTAATGCAAAGATTACCGCAGCTAACTCCAAATCATGTGTTGGGTAATTTTGCTCATGTATTTTCAACTGTCGTGAGGCATAAGCTATCACCATATCATTTTGCATAAGAACACACCCTAATCCCTTCTTTGATGCATCACTATAGATCACAAACCTTTCTCCACTACAAGGCAGTGTGAGCACAGGTGCACTGGATAACCTTCTTTTCAACTCCTTGAAATTCTCTTCACATTCTTCCGTCCAGACAAACTTAACTCCTTTCCGAGTCAACTTGGTTAGTGGAATAGATAATCGTGAAAAATCCTTCACAAAACGTCGATAATATCCAGCCAAACCAAGAAAACTTCAGATCTTAGTTACTGTTGTTGGTCTCGACCATCTTTTGATAACCTCTATTTTTTCTGGATCCACAGATATCCCCTCTTTTGAGATTATGTGACCCAAAAATGAAACTTTTTGAAGCCAAAATTCACACTTGGTAAATTTGGCATAAAGCTTCTCCTTTCTCAGGGTCTTCAATATAATTCTCAAGTGATCTTCATGTTCTTCCTTTATCTTTGAATAGACAAGAATATCGTCTATAAAGACTACCACAAATTGATCAAGATAGTCTCTAAAGACTCTATTCATCAGATCCATGAAGATAGCAGGGGCATTAGTAAGACAAAATGGCATCACTATAAATTCATAGTGTCCATACCTTGTATGGAAAGCCGTCTTTGGTATATCCTCCCTTTTGACCCTTAATTGATGATACCCTGAACAAAGATCAATCTTGGAAAAGTATTGAGCTCCGCGTAGTCGGTCAAATAAGTCATCAATGCGTGGGAGAGGACATTTGTTCTTGATAGTGATCTTGTTATGTTCTCGATAATCAATGCAGAGTCTCATTGATCCATCTTTCTTCTTAACAAATAGAACAGGTGCTCCCCAAGGTGGCGTACTAGGGCATATGAATCCCTTATCAAGATTCTCTTGGAGTTTCTTCTTCAATTCCTGCAACTCAATTGGGGCCATTCTATAAGGTGTCTTTGAAATAGGCAAAGCACCCGGTACGAGTTCTATTGAAAACTCAACTTCACGATTTGGTGGAAGACCCGGTAATTCCTCCGGAAAGACATCATCAAACTCCCGTACAATGGGCATATTCTTAATCGTGAGTTTGTCACCAACCATTTGAGATAAATAACCTTCATTTAGTCGAATCAAGACCCATAAGATAGAAGAAATTTCCACTGGAAGTTTATGTTCATCCTTGCATTGATAGACGATCATAGATTGATCTGGAATATGAAATGTGACTTCCCTTCTTTGGAAATTGATATGAGCTTCATATAAAGAAAGCCAATCCATGCCAAGAATCACATAAAATTACACTATAGGAAGGATCACAAGATTTGCAGGAAGCACTTTCCCACAAAATTCGATCGGAGAAGAATTATAAACTTTTGATGCAACTGTTGTGCCATTAGGTGTTGTCACAGCTAACTCAACATCTAATTGTTGAGGTAATATGGCAATACCCTTAGAAAATTCTTCAGAAATAAAAGAGTGGGTGGATCCAGAATCAAATAAAATATTTGCTACTTTAGAGTGGATGGTAAGTGTACCTTTCACCACATCGTTATCGTACTCGACATAGCTGATAGAAATTGCATGTGACTTTCCTTTGTCTTTAGCCTTGAGAGTTTCTTGACGTCGACTATCATAATCAACCCTTGGATTAGGGCATTTATTGGCAAAATTCCCCATCTCCTTGCACTTGAAACATTGAAGTGTAGTAGGTTCATTCTGTGTATCCCTTCCTTTGTTTGCATCATTAGACATCTTCTTCCCATCATCGCGACATTCAAATGCCCGATGACCTTCCTTTCCACATTTGAAACATTTACTTGTCCCTTTAAGACAACTCCCTCCATGTTTCTTTCCACACTTTGAGCATAAGAAAAAGCTCATCGTCTTTTCAGTGTGCTCTTTAGATTTTCCTTCGAATTCAATTTTCCTCTTCTTATCAAACCCGTATGACTGATGGGTTACTCCAATCTCCATCTCGACTTTGAGAGCACATCGAATGATTTCCTCGTAGCTGTTGAAGTCCCTTATGGATAACGCCCTTCGGAGACTTGGTTTTAAGCCACTAAAGAATCGATCGATCTTACTCTCAGGTTGTATAGTAATACCAGAAGCGTACCTTGAAAGTCTTGTAAAATTTGCTTCATAGGTACCAACAGATTCATCATCCTTTTGCTTCAGTTCAAGAAACTCTTTCTCCATCTTTGTTCGGAGAATACGAGGGAAGTACTTATTGAAAAATAAGTTCTTGAACTCATCCCATTCCATAGACTCAATTTCATCCCTTTTCCTCATATTCTTAATAAGATTCCACCATTGATCAGTATCTCCTTCCAAACGATACACTGCTAGGATGACTTTATCATGTTCAGAACATTGAGGAACTGAAAATATCTTTTTAGTAGTACTAATCCATTGTTCAGCAACTAATGGATTAGTAGACCCGCTGAAAGAAGGTGGACGCTGCCTCATGAAGGATTCAACAGAATGTTGCTCCTTCCTTTGCTCGTTTGGAAGTCCTGCATGATTCATAGCTTGAGAAAGTTGTGTGAGCATGGCTACAAGATTTTGCATTCCAGCTCCCATAACGTTTGGTTGCTCAGGGGGACAATCATTGCATTGCCCGTCGTATTCCGCATTAACACGGTTCCTTCGGGTTCCAGCCATTGACTAAAACCAAGAGGAATAGTGTGAGCAACACTAATTATAATAGGAAAACCACATAATCAAGAATAAAATTTCACATTTAAGGTCTTATCCTAGGTTATTCATGGCCATTTCTAAAACACTAATATTGTGTTCTATGCTTAGACTTATCCTTAGCGTTCTTACTAAGGCTTTCACATCCTAGTTTCCAAAGGTTGACTATACCTTTCCTCTGATACCAACTGTAATGGTCTGGAATTACTTCTAGTGGACTATAATTGATACCTATCAGGGCACTCCATGGGCGACTACACCCCCTGGACGGGACACACCACCATCCCCAGTGGCAGCCATTTCCTCATGAAGCCCTTGGGCGGAGAGCCATGCTTCGTCCAACGCTCACCTGTGAGAGTTCCCAAGGATTGGATACATTCCTACCTCCTTTTCCTCTGATACCAACTATAACGACCCATACTTTACAAACATTGTTAATACTAAAAAATTGAAGGATACTTATTACAACATATAACAAAACCACGAAAGGACCATATAGGTATAGTGTCTTTAGAAACTGGGAAACATAAACAACTGGTTCATAAAGCGTCTACACTGTCTCCCATTTATTTCATCATATCTATAGTCCCTTTTGGCATATCTTACTTAATAACCTTCTTCCTGACCTGGGGAAAGAAAACATACAAAAGGCTGAGCTCAAATGCTCAGTAAGGGTAAACAAAAGAAATATCAATCACATCGTATACACAAGCACATAACTTTTGGAAATCTTAACCTGCAAAAGAGATCATAATTTCATAACATGGGAGAAATCATGGCAGTGAAATGTAATCACAATAATCATAACTTAAAACATGAAACTTTGTGGCATACACACATAATCATAGAGAATCATTTCTTGTTAGTCAAGACTCATTACCAAGACTATCTTAGTGGACAAAGTCCCTTTCTGAACCGAGTCACCCTCGTTTCAGTCCTGTTTCACTGAACCGGTATAACCTACCGTTCCAGCCATGTCTATCTCATGATATATAAAATCTTTACCCAATGCATTGGAGGGATATATAGGTCCCACCCATCTCATAATGATACCATTCTTATGTGTTCCACAAAATCATAAATCATACATCATTGCATAACCCATGTAATAAAAATGGGATTCTTAAACAACACGACATCATAAAACCATTCATATAAGATAAAGGAATTCATAAAAATAATTCCATCACAACATAATCAAATCAATGTAATAATAGGGATAGAAACAGAACCCTTTATTTTCTTAGATGGAAAATAATTTTGATAAAACACTTGAACTCCATTCTTGAGGAAAATATCCTTTCTACTTCAAAAACACTTTTACTTTCTTAACATGTCGTAAAATTATAAACTAAAAGAAGTTGATTAAAAATAAACTTGAAAACTTGTAAAGGAATCTTATTGGAAATAATGTTTAAAAAAAATCCATTCATGCCGTATAAGTTAAAAAAAAATCTTCGTACTTTTGTCGGAAAAGTCAAAAAGTACCTCGTATGAAAAACGACAAAAGATTCCTTTAATATATTTTACTAAAAACTCACCGAAGGGTAAAATTGGACTTAAAAAATTGTAGGTGGGTGGAAATAAAATTACATATTGAAGAAACATGGATGTGGATGATAAAATACACCCCATTAAATACTAAAGTATAAACAATCTCAGATAAAAATGAGATTGTGATATTTCCCTTACCTTAGGTCCGACTTGCTTTGTAAGTGTCCGAACCTCCTGTATAATGATTTAAATAATGTTATTGACTTAATCCATAATCATACTTATTTTTATGATATCATATATGGTCATATTCTTAGCTTCTTAGTAGTAATATTTCCTTGGTACTTGTTATTCGGGTGTTTATAACTTTTTGTTCTTATGCGTGTTTTATCGAATAAATTCATATTGTTTTCTTTAGGTTATAGATACCTCATTTACAGAATGGTATTAGTGTAATATATATCATATTCATTCATTCAATTCATTAATATAATCATTATTAAATGAAGATCATGTAGAACGAGTCGCATCACATCGTGGAGACGGTATTCCGTACGTACGCACGAGTGATGATATCGTTCCTATGATCGTGGAATTGTATTGGAGTATATTTATACTATTTCAGAATCAATATAACTTTATAATAGTCATATATAGCCATTATTTACACCATTATACCCATCCAAGTAAGGTGGTGGTGGAAAATAGATTACACCACGGCGTGGAGACGGTATTCCATACATATGCACGTGCGGTGATTTATTTTTCCGTAGGATGGATAGATGGTGAAATAGGGTTGTTTCATACTTATAATAACATATCAGTATATGAATGATACTAATATTATAACTTCATAATGAAACAACTAAAGAAGAAGAAGTGGAAGAAGAAATAAAGATGAAAGAATCAGTAACGGACATTACCTCTTCTTTGAAGTGCTTCATTGAGACCATCTTTTAGGGCACTAAAATTGGTCTTTGAAAAATACCAGGACCTCTAGGATGTCTCTAGGGAAGTGGAGAGGAGAACGTGGCAGGGTTTGGCCGAGCATTAAGGCTCAAAGTTGTGTGAGGAAGGGGGGAGGAGGTGTCCTTTTATAAGGGAGGAGAGGGGCACCTTTGGAATAACTAAAACTATTATTTTATTATAAAGTCAGGTTCGGTTTTAAATAGCTCCAAACTGATATATTTCGAAGCTAAGGTGGTTCTGGGTGTAAATCCTCTCATCCAATATAATTTAGACAAGTTTAGGTTCCTATTTTAACCTTATCATTTAGATTTAACATTAAGTTAAATAATTTTACTTTTACCATCTCTTCTTGTGTTCTTATACTATAATGTTAATAAACTTACTATAAGCAGCCAAACGAACCCCAAGTTGTTTATTATTAATATATATAACCTTATCTAAGTCATTTGGCAGAACCTTATATTTTTAGGAATAAAATAACAATTAATAATATAATATTTGTTTTAAAAACTATTTTATGTCAATTTTGACACTATTTAGTAATTGATTTTTGTAAAAATTATACCAGAATGATATGTTCGAATAAAGTTAATTAAATCAATACTAAAATGTCATATTAACCTAGAAAATTAGTGGGATTCATAAAAAGTCTCAAATTACATTTATTTTGGTGTTTATAACATCAATTATGTCAATATTTCATTAATAAGATAATTACTGCATCATCATTGTGTCATACATAAATTAACTTATTTAATGTCTAAAAATTAAAAATAAAATACCATTATGTAGGAAATATTTTTAGCTTTCTAATGAATATTTATAGTCGAATTTATCCTATGTATAAACCCATATGAAAAATGTTTTAGTTATTAAACATTGATTTTAACTATTTTAACTATTCATTAAATAAAATAATATTAAATGTCATAATCTAATCCAAGTGGACCTAAATGGTCATATTATATTCATAAGGTTGTTTTTGGTCGAATTACACTTATCCAATAGAATTAGGACATGTGTTAGGGTAATAGTAATATCATATTTACCCTTAGTTACCCTATTTGATATTAACTGCGGTAAAAAAAAGTAAAAAGTTACTATTCACAAAAAAAAATTATTTTTATCTCATTGAACCACATTTTACTTACTAATATCAACCGTGTCTGTCGTATTTTCGAAATTCCATTCACAGAAGTGGTAAAATTAAGTTTTATGCAAAATTCAGTTTTTAACCTACCACTTAGTGGTTTCACTATTCATCAAAAATTGGAAGTTTTCAGAAAAATACCAAAATTTCACCCTAGACTAATTTCGGTATTCCGAATCCAAAAATGAAGTCCATTTTGAAAAATAAAATTTATAAAATTTCAAAAAGTGGTTATTACTATTCATAACTTCTTGTTTTAATAATAGCATATCATTGTTTAGTGAAACTCGGTATTGCGTACGATGCAAGCTATCGAGGAAGGTCGCGATTTAGTGTAAAGCAAGACAAGAAAGTGTTGTGTAGAAAAATATTCCTTTGATTATTTATATAACATAAAAGTCTCGGGTGTTACAGATTCTTTTCTAGTTTGAACTGAAAATAATTACTACATCTGACTATGCATCAATTTGATATATGTTTTTATGTGTCTGAATTTCAATCTATTGTGTTGATCTGTGAGGATTTTCAATTTGAGTCTATAAATTGAATATGATGATTTTGAGACTAGTTATGTGATATGCATGTTTTTATAATTTAAAATTTCAATATTTGTGAATTGTTTTTGAGGAATAAAGCTATATAGCTTTACTCCATGTGGAATATTTTGTTGTTAATTTTGAATAAATAAATAATGGTATGTGGTGTAATTTTTTGAGAGACAAATAATAAAGTAATCTTGAGAGTGGTATGAATCATAATGTGTGATTTTATGTCTAACTGGATGATTAAACAATCAGGATCATATTGTACGCTTTTATTGAGAGAATACCTGAGAAAGCGATTATAGAAATTATTTTTGCGGAATATTTTTAATAGGTCATATTAGTGGATTTAAATTGAATGAAACTGTAAAAAATTATCTTCACCGAGGAATCCTCCCTTGTCAATGGACTAACCGAATTTTAGGTACATCAATCTATGACTATAGTATATTTATTTTTAAAAAATAATTAATCATTTTCCAAATGAATGATCTCCATTATTTATATTAGTTAATGAAAAAATATATAATAACCCAACTACCAATTTCCCTTAATTAAATAAAACAACTAAGAAAATTTATCTCAATAATTCTATAAAAAATATGATTTAATATATTCGAATATAAATAAATTGGATGAAACTACTACAAAAACTAATTTCAATAAACACAACGCCAAAAATGATAGTTCTTGTGACCATGGTGATGATGATTTTAATGAAAAAATTCATACAAAATGTAATATAGAATCAAGGAAACCAAGGTTGATTATATTAATTTAAATGACAATGAAAATGAGCATCGATTAAATATTTATACCATTCATATTGATACATTAAAAAGGAACTTCAATAAATACACTTCTAAAATGTGTGTTACTTTAAACAATATTATTAATAAACTTATTTCACAATAAAGTTACATCAATGAATTATTCACATAATAATGATATTAAGATCACCTCTTTGTAATATAAAATTTTATTTACCTCACTCAGAGAGTCATTTTTAATTAATAAACTTAATATGAATAAATTGGTGTGAAATTTAAAAATTAATTATGTATAATTTTTTATATATGATTTTCATTATCTTCATTCCATTTTGGGATGAATATAAACATTTATTAAAATAAATTTACATGTTAAATAATTTTTAAGTCATTAAACAAAATTTAGTTTAATTTATAATTCATTCACATGTAACATCACCATAGTGTTTCATTGATAAAATTTATTATATAATTATATTCAAAAAAACATTGTTTTGAGATTCCTAATACAAAAAACAACACTTTATCCTATATAAACATATAATTGTTGTTATGTTTGTACATTCATTGGTAGTATGAAATATTTCCAACTTATTGTTTGAAGTGTAATGCAATTAAGTTCATTTTTTTATTAGAAAATTACATAAGCTATTATATAATAATTTCATTGTTAAAATTGGATATGAAATATTATCCATTTTCCCAATAACAACTTACATATCAGACCTTAAATAGATTATTTAAATAAATGTTAATTATATGAAAAATGATACCTTGAGATGATAATGATATATTAAAAATAAGGTAATATCCCTATACATATGAATCCTTAAATTTTAATACATTAATTAAAATTAAGTTATATAATAATGTTCTAAATTAGATAAATATATTATATTACCTAGTGGAATGATACACAATAAATCATCCATTTTCTTGTTAAAAATTAATAAATAAATCATTAAATGGAGGCTCATTGAATTTTTTCAAAACAATATTTAAATAGACATATCATTTTCAATGTATTTAAAAATTGGTTTATTCAATATTCTATAGAAAACATATGGAGATACCTCTCAAAATGGAAAGTTTTATGGAAACATTAAGTCTTATTTTTCAATCAGAAAATATTTACTAAGGTAGAATTATTTTTCATAAGTTTGGATAACTCTTGTGCTATATAATTGTAGGATTGTTTTTATAATATATAAGTACTTACTTTTAATGACATTCATGATTAAGAAGTGGGGTGCCATTAATAAGAGGTATCAAAATCGAGTGATATATATTTTTAACATTCAAATGTAATCCTTTGAATTATAAAATAATATATTGATTTTAGTTCATTATTCTTGAAACCATTTGTGTATTTTATATGTAATTATTCACTAGTTTAATATATTTATTTCAAACCTAACATAAATAACAATAAATATAAATAATGTGGATATATAAATATGATTTTGGATTGAGGGTGAATTTTATCCAATGTGTTTTAACATTCTAATTAAACTTTTTAAAACAAAAATATAATTTGATAAAAAAATACATCATAGTGTATGTAAAAAATATATTATAAAGTGATAAAAATAATAAAATTCATGATTAAATTTATAAAAACAATATAATACCTTGTTTATTATAATAATTTAGGTGAATAACCATAATAATCTTAGTATACCACAGACCAATGATTATATATATTTAGTAATTATAGTGTGATAACATGATCATAAAGATCACATATACATTTGAATTATCAGGGAAATAATACCAACAATAAATTACCAAGAACTGATAAAATATAATTTGAGTGAAATGAAATCACTTCTATAAAGTAAACATAATATCAAATTTAAATTTTTATTACCAAATTTTATAACCTTATAAGTGTATTTTAAATTTCCTCCATTAAAAATATTGTTATCAAAACATTCCAAATAGTTATTTGATACATAAAAGGATGTAAATTGCAATTATTTATTCTAATGGATCTTTTTTTATCAATTAATATTATATTATATAGGTATGTATTTTATTTGACACTTATTTTAATAGGTGTGAAAAATTTGGGATGTTTTTTAAGTCATAAAAACCCATTTTAGTGTTAGTTCAAGTGAATGTTGATTAACTTGGTTTTTATTTTTATCAAAATATTTCTATCTTTTATAATTGGGAGTCTTGTTTTTTTAATTTTATGAATTTTTGTTATATAAGATAATCACTCAATCTAAAATATATTATTTACAAACAGAAAATCACTTCTCATTTGATTTATAGATTGAACATTCACATCATGTGATACATCAAATACCTATAATTGAAGAAATAATAAACTAGGTGGTGTGTGGACAACCACCACCTTTATTACCATGGGTCTTTATGGATTTTTAAGATCCATTAATTTGGGATATAAACATTATTCTTAATATATATCTTATAAAAATTAATATTTTTAAGAGTAAATTTCATAAAATTAAACAAATCCAAAAAACATCATTTAGTTTTTTGGAATTACATGTGAATAACAAAATAAACATACTTCAATCTTCATCGTGATGAGTGAAACCTTCCATTATAATGGACTAATATAATAAACTATTAATATTCAATTATTATTGTCATCCATGATAGAATTGTATACATAAAGAGTCAAACTATTTCAACCATTTCTACCTATTGAATGTTTGAATGAAAAACACTTATCCATATGCTTATAAATATCCAAGATAATCAAGATTTAAATAATGATATAAATCTTCCCAAAACATAATTGATATTTCATATATTTTAAATGATATTAGTGAAAAGTAAATTCATATAATTTAACTTTGAAAATTATCTATGACTTGAATTTTGAATATTTTACAGTGCTCCAGCCTCAAAATATTTGTTTTTATGATAAATGAAGTCATAAGAGAAAGTATAATGAGGTTAAAAACCATAGTGGTATATGAATTTTTAAATTAAATTTCAGCTATAATATACTTTTTGGTTTGAGGTAAAGTAATTATTCTAATAGGTATAAACTATATTGATGTTATTAAAATGTTTTTTTATAAATTATCTTAAATCCTAAAGACTAATTTAACTAATATAACAACAAAAAATGAATATAATCTTTTTTTAATATAAATCATATAAGGGGTGAAGTGACACTTCATGGAAGTGTCTTCTAATAGACTAAAAAACTAAATCAAATTAAGGGAAATAATATATTTGTTATAAAATATCATATAGGAAATTTCGACATTCCTATAACCAAAATTTCTAAAATAATTATAATAATTCAAGAGTTTAAAAAATTATAGACACAATAAATTTAAAAGATAATGATCATATGGGTATAAACAACGTGGATGACCACAATTTTCATACAAACATGAATTCCAGTTAAAATAAATATTTTTTTTATAAATGATTTAACATGTAAATCAATTCAAAAAAACCATGGACGTCATTGAAATAAATGATGTAAAAGTTCATTATAGTATCTTAGATATATTTAAAAATTAGGTGAAACTAATATTATTCCTAGAATTATAGAATATGAAATATTTAAATAAAACTGGAAAATTGAAATGTAGGTATTCAATTGCATTACATCAATAAATATCTTGGCTAAGTGACAAATTTTGTTACTCTAAGAAGTGAAATTCATGTGACAATTCATAAGAAAATGAGGAGAATGAGATCAGTAAGGATCATGATCTCTGATAATTAATATATTATCCAACCAATACATAATTTAATCCCACTAGAAAAATGAAATAATTAATGGGAAAAAATTTCTTGTGTGAATGTTAGTATAGAGATAAAATATTATGTTTCAAAATTTCTTTTCTCAAAATTAATTATGTGATTAAAAATGAATTAAAAAATGAAACATATTAATATGTATCAAAAATTATACATTATAATTCCTTTTCATGAGTCCTTATCTAAAATAGAGATGAATCCCTTCTCTAAAATATAAATATCCTTCGATGATATAGGGTTTCTAAAATCCACACATTCTTCCCCTTTCCATCTATTTTGGTATATGGTTTCTTATCTAATAAATAAATCATTGGGATCTTACCTTAATATTGTCTGGGATCTTCTGCTTATTTTTGCACATTTTCTTTTGAATCTTGATCATTTATTCCTCTACACTTGTTTCTAAATCTATCTTTTCAATCCGCACATTGGTTTGACATGATTTATCTTTAGTGACCTGAGATTATATTGGTGGTGAATCTAAGGTTCCCCCTCTATATGATTTCCTAGTTTATTTTGGATTGTTTCCTATCATCTATTTTATTCCTTCCTATTTATCTGTATGAAATTGGCCATTTTCCCTCCTATACTATTTTTATCCTACCTTATTTTTTTATACCCCATTATGTTTCTAGTAAGAATTCATGGGTGGTTTTTGATGATACTGCTAGTTTTCTTTATTATTTATAGATCATATTGAGTTTGGGTCTTCAAAATATTTTATGGTTGGATGGACCTTTGTTCCTTTTCCCATATGTTTCCATGGTGTTTTCGGTTTTCTATTTGTTCACCAGAGCTATGTTTGGTGACCATCATCACCCATGTTTCAAATTCCTCCTAACCTAGGTGGTTTTGGATTTGGTTTTCACTACATATACCTCACCATATGGAGTTCCATGATCATGTTTAGCCACATCTTAGTAATATGTAATGTAAAATAATTTTTAGGTTCTATTTGTGGTTATTAAATGGTTTTTAGGGTGTTGGGGTGAATTTATAGTTCTTTATTTACATATTTTTATAATTTTTTATTAACAATATCAAATTATTTGCTTGATTCCATGCTTCTATATTATTTTTATACCTTTAGTGATTCAATTATTATATAATTGTGGATTTTCAGGGTTCTGGTGTTTTTTACATCAGTTTTGTTTAGATTGGTTGAACCAAGCTAGAAATAGAGTGATGGGATGGGTATTAGAGACTAGGTCAAGAGGTACTAAATTAATATCAATTTTTAGGAGTTGACTTTCATAGTTTTCCATTAGAATTATTAACATATGACTCTATATATTATATTGATTATTATAGGACTGGATCAAAATTTAGGCCATCAATTTCTATACTTTTTTGAATTGTGAATAATGGCCTATTCTTTATGTTTTGTATGTGGTTGAATTTGGGTTTTTATAGATTTCTTTTTTTCTAATTAGATAGGGTTTATACATAACCTCAATGTGTATATTTTTAAAATAAATGATTTTTGAGAAAATGATGATATTATCTAATAAATAAATTTTTTAAATTTTAATGAGTCACTAAAAATATAAAAAAATTAGAGGATGGAGGTATTATGGACTTGAGTGATTAGTGTTTATTGTTGATTTAAAAAATCATCAACAAAAATATTATGTTATGGGAAGGTTATAAATACACTGAATAATAGGTTTGAAAATGTTTTGTAAGTCCCTATTTACTCTTAAGGATAGACTAAATTGAATTATTTATGTGGTGTTTAAGTAAAATGATCAAAAATAACTCAAAAAAACCTTAAGAGATATTTTTATTTGTGGATCACTCAATTCTATACCAAATTTTTATTTTATAGGATGTTATAATAAATTTTATATATTCAAATTACTATACAATTTCGTAATTTTTTATATATAGGGTGATATAGATATACCACTTAGATTAGGGGGATTATTCCTTCCCATTGAGAATGGGAAAAGTTTTATATAATAATGGGTGTTCTATTTTATATGTTAGAAATGATTAGGTGACATATAACATACAAAATTTAATAAAAAATTATTCATTTAATTATTGTGATGACTATATCCATGTAAATACCCTTGAAGTGGATTTTAGATGACCAAAACTCTTAAATGATGATGGTCTTTTATCTCTTTATTTATTTAATAATTTTTTTAAACATTGGAACCATGATAACTCATCAATATTCATTATATATTTGGATGATTTATGATTACAAACCTTTGAAAAGTAGATAATATAATGATTCACTCATCACATTCATACCTTCCATTCTCAATCCTCTAGAATTGAAGTCAAATCCTATAACTTTGTCACTTAATTATTACTATTAAAATAAATCAATGACACTATTGATAATTATCAATGCATAATTATTTGTAGAAAAAAATTTAATATATATATATATATCAAATCTCTGAAAATATAAAAATGAGTTATTTAATTGATCATTTTTTAAATATAATAAAAAAACCCATCAATTTATAATTATAGGAATTTATAGGAGTTGAGTTCTAATCCAATAAGGTAACATGCAATTCATTTGAACCGAAAAAAGAACAATTCTATAAAACTGATAGTAATTAATTTACTCAAAAAATTTATTATTTATCAAATTATATATAATTCATCCTTGAGTCCCTAAAATTCATGATAAATTTTATAGGAAAACTAATTATTCCAATTAAAAATAATAATTTAATTTTATTTAGGGTGATCAAGGGTCAAAGTGATTACATAGATTATCATGAGATTAAATATTTTACCCAAAAGGATCACATTATAATATAATTTATAAACGAGATAATATAACATTTGAAAATTCATTCCACATACTTGTTTTTTAATAGTTTTTGTTACCTATATCATATTTCAATTTCTTAGGAAGATCAAGATAACAACCTAATCATAAATCTTTATGATTTGCTTTCATATAAATAAATGTATTTTTAGGATGTTTAACCTTTCGTGAAATTTTCTATGTCCCTGTATTTTCATTTTCAAGCTATGAGAGATGAGTTTCTTATAATATTTATATAATATAATTGAACAATGTTTTTGTAATTTAGATTTTTTTTATGATATTTAATACTAAAAAATTTATTTATAGCCAAGAAAAATTGCATTAAATTAAAAAACATTGAATTTTTTTATTCCATATAATATCAAGTGTTTTAATTGAGGTTATTCTAGAAATGTTAAATATTATTTTTAAATTACCCATACATACATTTTTAGGTGGTATGTAGTTTTACAAGTCATATTATTTTATAACATTTTTTTTCTATGTGATTTATTTTACGTTTCTCAATTACTAAATAAATAGGTATCTATGTACAAAATCCTTTTCATTGATGTTTCTTGTAAAATAGCCTTTGAATCATTTAAAATGACATTATTTGAAATATCTATATTAGTATCCAAAAAATGGAAGGGGCACTTCAATATGAAATATGATGAAAATTATTTATTAATTGGATCTATTATAGAAAAATGTATGGATCACATCTTTTAACCAATTTACTATGTGACCATGACCCAAAATAAATTACTAATCAATTAAAAATGAACTAAAAAATAATAATTTGGAAATAATATACCCAATTTACTGTCATTGCTCATCTATTTTCGTTAATATTATTATTGTTTATACATATAAATTTTTATTGATGTATATATTTAATAAAAATTTTATGAATTGTTAACTCATACAATGAGTTTTATTTCTATAATATTTTTACAGGGATAGACATTAAAATATAGTCAGTGAGAAACTTATTGAAAATAACTTGAAATTACTAGAATTTCTATATTTTTATTATGCGGAGGAAAATAATTCTGATGATGATTTTATAGATGAATATATTTTCACAATCAAAAAATTAACCAAAACATTGGATGAGGTCATTTTAAACTTTTTGTGCATAAATCTAGTGTATTATAATTTTATATCCCACCAACTATGTATTTTTATAATGGTGTCCATGTATTAATTTTTTTCATTATCTATTGTTCTATGATATAGAAATTTTATTATCCATAGATAAATTATATAATATAAGGTAATGAGTATACTAGAATTTTATCTTTTAACTTACAATAGTAGATTATATAGGGTTTAACTTTACATGAAATTATTTTTATGTGAATTTTACTAGCCCTAAATAATTTAGGATTGTCTTTCCATCATCTTGGGATATTAAAAATAATGATGGACCTACACATTATCCGAAATTATAAAATAATAAAAAATTCAATCCCTTTGGTGAAAGTGTTTTATGGTGGTGAAATTTACTTCTTGGGTTATTTCCAATTACCATATGAGAAAGAATAAAATTTTTTATACATGGATAACATTTAAAAATTGAATAAATCAATTAATACACATGAAAAAATACTATAAATTAACATATTTTTTTTCATTTTTGTGTCCCAAATGGGATCTAAATAAATAGGGGACCCAATATTATTAAGCATATTTATAGGGTGTTATTGAGTAATATTCTGGTATGGTATAGATACTTTTCCCCATAATATCAAAATTATTTTCAGTAGGTTTTACTATCAATATGATAGTTGAAACACAACATGAAATGTTTATTGAATTCCTCTAGAAATATTAGTCAAATTTGTAGTAAAATTTATTTCAGCATTATTTATCTTCTTAGAAAACCACTTTTAGAATGATAGATTACTGGTGGAATCATGTAAAAATTTCCATTTACATGTGAAGTTGGAACAAAAAATATTGGCCAATAAAAAATATGAATGATTTAAGTGGTTTTTTGAAACTATGTTATCAATAATTCTGTTAATAAATAGAACAAAATAAAAATGTTATGATATTAAAAAATAATCTCTTATTTATGTTTTGGTAAATAAAAAATATATTATTGAATAAATATGTAATTAGATTTTTTTGGCACTGAATATGACATTTTATTAATCAATTTACAATGATTCTTAGGAAAGAATGATTAAAAATAATATATAATGGGAAAATCAAGTGTTGTATTAAGATGTGGAATCCTATTAATTTTAAATGAGTGAAATATTTAGAAGCTAATAAGTATTTTTCCTAATAATGTTTAAAATCACATAAAGTGATTACAAAATTAATTAAAATGTAAGGATTTTTTTTCAAATGATAAAATGAATAGGAGTGTAAAGTAAATGATAAAATAATATAAGAAGATAAATTTGTGAATAAAAACATAGAATATTATTAACTTAATGATAAATAAATTATAATTTCAACAGATTACTTTGTAAATAAAATATTATTTTTAAAAACATGAAGTGATTAAATTAAGTGTGATGATCATAATGATACTCTATTGAGTTAATTAGATTATGTAAATTTATTCAATTATTTCAACATGAGAAATTTATTAAAACCAAAAGTTATGTATAAATATTTAATTTTATTAATGCAGGTTATTATAAAAAATATGATAAGTTAATAAAGGGAAGGATAAAAGTACACAACTTTAATAAAGGGGTTTTCCCTATATGGTGAGATATAGTTGATATAGAATTAGTAAAATAAATGAATATCCTATAATTAATGTGAATATAATGAATAATAATGTAAGGAACATTAATTTTTAATGTAGTGGTATCCTATTGATAATGATTCAGAAAGTCAGTATTTGTTAAGGATTACGTAGCAGATCTGGGTTTCTATAAAGATATTTTTATTCAACAAATAATATGACCCTTGATGACGATTGAGTTGATATTCTAATGTATATATCCACTTTGATATGCGATTAAACGTAATTCCAATGGATAACAGTGGAGATGTTACACTATAGTTGTTTAATTTATACTCCATATCTGATTAAGGATAGTGTGATATGATGATTACCATAACCATTTTACCCACTAATATGGGTAGAGTTGGCCCATGATTCACAAACGTACCTTTCTCAACCCACACATTGAAAAAGGCTTAAAATAATATTTATTTACTAATATATAGGTGAATGTTTCATAACTCCTTGAATGTGTTCTAGTTTTAAGAATCACTATTTCTAGGCAGTTTCCATTGGATGTATTTATCGAACTCTAAACATCCAAAAAATCTTTATCCAAAGGGTATCGTCTTTCTAAAGGCAAGTGTTCGTTATGTTTGAACATTACGATACTTAATAACATGCATTGGTTTAGTGGATTGAAGGTTCGACTCATCACACCCTTTTGGGGGAAATTATTGTCTACTCCATGACACTCTTTGTAAATTTATGATATTTTAATGAATCCTTATTAATTAACAAAGTATATCCTATGTATCCCTTGGAATTTACAATCACTTATTAACATGTGTAAAATTTATAATCATCAGTATGCATTCAAGTTTCTTCATTAATTAAGATAATCATATGTATTAGAGGATTCCCATTAATTGTATTCTATAATATAATGATTATATATTGTTTTAATAATTATTTCGATGATACTGGTTTTTAAGCCACTTAGTGGGGCACACTAGAATTTATTTTCATCTAGGGAGATGATGGTTGGTTTTGATCTAGGGATCATGCTGGTAAAATGGGCTACCTATGTATCCTTGTGGAAGGAATCAAATCCCTAATAGTTCTGTGCCGCTTAATATGACACATCATATCTTTTAAGGTCATGTTATATAGACCACTAAGAAAAATTTTCTTGGTCAAAACATATTGTGGGAATTATGCTGAAGCAGCCCAAGGAACATGGAAATGATACGAGTTTCCAAGTTAGATCAAACCCTATTGGGAATACAGCCAAAGTAGATTAGGTTTGATTTGAAGGGTTGGGTTTGGACCTCAAGTAGGCTTCTTACGTATCCCATATGGATGGGAATAAAAGCCCTTATAGTTTGATGAGTCTCATAAGAGAGTAAGGTCCTTTGAGAGAGACGAGTTTATGATTACTTCCTGAAAAGGATGGCTTGATGATTTGGGGATTAATTTGGGGATTATTCCTAAGGAGGATACCCAGATTAATGGAATTAGGGTTGGATTATTGAAGAGGTCGTCTAGTGAGCTTGGGCCTTGAAGAGTATTCCTATGTATCCTAGATTGAATAGGACTGAGAGTTCTCATAGTTCATTTCAATGAGTGTTTTTTCACATGTTGTAACCATCACATATCTCTAAGCCTATGTGAGTCAGGATCAGTTTGAGAAATAGTAGTATGTGAGAGTTTGAATAGTAACACTTCACACTTTTTCTCCTCTACTAATGGAAGAGGGTGCATCGACCGTGGATGATGGCGAGGCGACGAGCCATCCCTCTATTCTATTTACATTGGACATGGGTCCAATGTAAGTAGGAAGGGATGAATGTTAGAGGATTATACCAGGATGGCTACCCATGGAGTGGAAGAGAAACAGGAGAGGGAAAGGGTAACAATAATCCCTGTGCCCATATCCCCTTTGATCTTTGGCACCGAATAATGGAGGATGAGCAATGATGCCACCTCCTGTAAGAAAATATAGAGGATTACACCAAACTGGTTGCCCTAAAATTGATCTTGATAGGGGAGGGAGACTTCTGTTAGGCTTGTGTGGAAAATTATGTGTAAACTGTACCTTCCCTACCAGTGACCTGAGGTTCTGGGTTATAGAGATGAGAAGGGGAGGATAGAACCCAAACCCTTATTCTCAAAACCAAGAACTTCCTAGCACTTTTTCTAGGAGAAAGGTCCATGAGACTGTGGATATAGAAATCCACAAATACTCCATGAATCCTAACCCCATTGTGAAAAAAATGTGGGAAAGCTTTAACGATGGAAATACAATCCCAAATAGGAGATACGCTGATGTTCCCTTCCAAAAGGTTTTTTAAGTCAAGAGGTTATGGTGGAGGCTTCAACTTAGTCCCTTTTGGATAAGAAAACCAAGAAAGGAGATAACATACCATGAATGGATTTTAAAGATGCTACTTGAGTTGGTATGTAGGCTTTATACCAAGAAATGTCACGTAGGCACTTCGTGTATGTATGTCATGTAGGTACCCCACGTTGATGTACCATGCAGGTATCCCACATAGGTAGGTTGTGCATGTATTCCGCATAGTTTTGAATGATTATTGAAGAACGAGTTTCACGTAGGAGAATAAAACCTATGAAAAAAATGGAAAGGACATTTAAAACATGCTTATCCCACTTAATTATCTCTTCAACCAGGATTTAGAGAGCTACCTGAGACAATTTGAGGGATCTAAGCGAAAGATCTATGAAATGATAGTTTCAGAGATTCTTTAATTTTTTTAGTCCCTAAACTAGGGAGCCCAAGGAATTCATTTATAGGCACTGATGGGACTGGTCGAATGAATTTTTATTCGCCCAGGTTCATCGTGCAACTTCTCTGTGCATGTGCTCTATGATGGGGTATAAAAATTATTCTGGCGCATAGCTCTACCGCACAAGACGATCACACATGCCCATCATGAAAATGGATCAAACAGGTATTTTTTGGAGTATTTTGACTATCCCTTTATGTTCTTCGAACCCTGCCTTGGGATTTTGAAATATCCAGGGCTCTCTTCCTCATCTTTTTGTTTTCTTAAGTTGTGTAAACAAAATCCCCCCTTAGGATTAGATCTGGAAATAGAAAGAGGTTCCATTCCATAGGTGAATTTTTGGGGAAAAAACTATGGATTGATTGCAGAACAACACAGGACATCCACGTAGGTACCCCACGTAGATATCCCGCGCAACTATTATGTTTAGTCCAGGCATGTAGGTATCTGTTTTTTCTATAGATAGGTATCATCCTTTGTGATTTTATTCACCTGTGATTTTCAAAATTTTACAGCTCTCGTTGTGTAGCCCATTCACCAAACCGCATCACCTTGTAATCTCATGTAATTCCTTGAAATTTCATCAAGGTAAAATTAATTAAGTGATGGAGATACACCAACGGACTTCATCGAAAGAGTTGCACTAGGATCCTTGCCGAAGGACCTACATGAAAAACCTTGTCGAAGGACCTACTCGAACAACGTCCTTTCCCGAATTTTGATTTTTATATATAAAATTTCATCTTATTGTCATTGTAATTAAATTGGTCGAAGGGATGTATATTGGGTTAAAACCCCTATATTGGAAAGACTTTACTATCTCCTACTTCATTTATACAATGGGATGGATCCATTTAGAATTGTAGGGCCATTCCAAGTGTTTTGGGGCTAGATTGCAGCACATTTTTTTTTCATAATCAGTGTTGAATTTTGTTAGAGTTGGCAATGGTCCATTCACCCCATTTTTACAGAAAGTTTACGGTATTCAACCACTAAACATGAGACTTGATGTGGTGATAAAGGCATTTAATGTATCAAGAGAATTCAACTTCTTTCCTTTTGGTAACCCACTAGTTAAAACATTTAATGACGATGGTAAGGAAAGGAATTATGAGATGAGATCTTATATGATAGAATTTAGGGATAGTATATTATCAACCAGAATTGATGGTGGAATTTTCTGCGAGTCTTATGTCCCCTATAGGTTTGGTCGTTAGTTCATATATCTTCAACAATCAAACACTTTTCCCCCAATGTATGTTAGACATGAGAAACACCCAATGGTAGCGTGACAATTATAGATTCTATAAGATTTATAGGTATCCAAACTATTGATTATGTTACCTCCATGAGATGAATCAATTGGATTGGAAGCTAGGTATTCCAAATCATGAGCTTCTTCATATGCTTAAGGTGATTTGACAAAAAGTCTATCTCATGTGGAAGATACAACAACTGTTGCGTGTGGAATTTGTGTTAAGAAGTCCACGACACGAGATGATATTGAAGTTTAAGAGGTTTCAGAGCCCTCAAAACGTCTTCCCAGAAGGTATACCAACAATAACATGGCTAGAGAAGAAATACCTCTAATTCCAAGGTGATCTAGTCACCACTATCTAATAGAGGATCTGATCCCATCTGTTGAACTTTCAGAATAAGAAAGGTGGCCTAAAGAAGCTCACAAATCATAATGTGTTGAATCTCATCCACAATCAACCATACAAATATTGAATTATGTGCGACCTTCATCCATTCATCATTAGGATGGTTTAGTCCACGATCTGATGGATTCATGGGCTTTCCTCCAGCAAGGCATTCGAATACCAGATATTGGTGACATCAAGGAAACTTATGATTAAAATCTAGAAAATAACCTGGCTAAAGTACAGAAGTATATTACGGAACTGGAGGATGTTATATATGCAACTGATGAACAAATACATGCCTTTAAACGTGTATCTCATATGATGGACTTAGGAGTACATGAAGGGGTAATTATCAACTATGAAGAGGAGTGGGATATTTATATTAATACTGATAATGTATTTTCCTTTTTCTTTTGTCTAAACTCTGGTTTACCATTTATCATCATTAATCTTGAAGAAAATGTATTTGTGTAGCTTGAATGTAGAGAAGGAAGCTCCAAACCAATTCTCGAATCACCTATTTATGGTTCAGTAAGCTCTCCTATTAATGAAACGAATGATCCTCCCAGGTTGCTAGAACATTCTCTAGGATCTAGAATCATGACTAGGGTAATGGTGATATATAATCTTCAACCATTACCTCAAGTTTCTCCTACTAAGAGGAGTGTTTCAATTTCTCCCCATGCTTTTGAACATAAATTCAAGAGAGAAATGAGATTGAAATGAAGTGTTCATTGAAGGAGGAAGTAATTATACTGTTTTTATGGCATATAATTTGCTCAATACACTCCAGTAACCACGTTTTATCCACTTTTAGGATCTATGTCTCTCTCCATTCTCAAGGGAATAAGAGATAATTCTTCAAGAACAGAAAAAGAAACCTCAAGGGAAACCCAGGTTCATGTTGATGAATTTTCATGTTTAGTAGATAAATCGTCGAAAGATTCAGCTATACCATCTCTTGGCTCTACTAAGAGAGAATCAATCCATGGTAATATTAAAAACATTTCTCAATTGATTTTATCAGAGGATCCTAAAATAATCAATAATTATATTCCCATTGCTTCAGAAGAAAGGAATGAAGACCCATGGCATTATAAGATAAATACAGATGTTGGTCTGAACATATAAAGATCTGATGATGCTATATCAATTGAAGAACTGATGGAACAGAATTTTAGTGGATCCAATTTATGCCTGAAAAACAAATTTTTGGACACCTTAAATGGTAATGATACTATAACATTCCCGGATGCATATACTGAAATGGTGAAATCCCTTAGTACAAATATTGATATTCTTGGTTCAATTATTGATTTTGGGGATTTTCATGAGGAATTTCAATGAAGTAAGTCATTATTATTTCATTTTATATACATAAGCATTATTTTTTACTTGATTATTTACATTAAAGATCACCTTATGCAGCTTTATCTACAGAAAATGTCACAAAGGCTCTCTAAGAATAGGGTATTCCACTCTATCATTTTGTTGGAGCTGGGGAAATACCTTTAGGGGATCCTCTATCAAGAGATGCTTCAAGGACTTAAAATATAAAAACATAGAAAACACAAGAGAATTTCCCTTATTAGGAAACATCTACTCAAATCACTGAAGTTGAGAATATAGGGGATGAATCCAATCAAATATCCGACTTATTATGGGGAAAATATAATCAGATATCTGAATCATATATGTTCCTTCCATTTGAAACTAACAATGTCCTTGATTTATCAGCTCCCGAATCAGAATATGATGTTTCTACTATTCTAAGAGAATTAGAACAAGGCATCTCTTAAAGTGACCTATTTCTAGAGTACATTTTACCTCATGGTAGTGACTCAGATTCAGATATAGAGATGCAATATGCTCTTGAAATGGAACGTAGGAATACATGGTGGCATATCTGGAGCATAATTGCTGATAAGACTTTACATGAAATACTATCCCATTTTTCCAATCTCCTAGCATTATTTTGTGTATTGGTATTTGGTGGATTTAATTATAAACTAGTCCATGATTATATGAAAGGGATCATTCACTGATTATAGTAGAAGCATAAGCTGTGACAAAATTTTGAGGAGCCTGAACAAATTATCAAAATTTAGGGCTTTTAAGCATCAATAGTTGAGGTGGAGGAAAATAATAATAAGAAATTGATCGAAATTTTCCAACAAATTAAGTAATTAATGAAAGACATGTTATATCTTCAACAACAATTGGATTTTGTTCATAAAAATATTGAGCAGTTGTATAACACAGTAGGAGAAACCCAATTAGAAAGGATAACTACCATTTCAACTTCTAAGGAAGTGCTTTTTCAGGAAGAGGAGGTTGGAGTTACTCTGCTATCTCAACTTCAAAAAGTAGCTGATAGGGCTCATGAAGTTTTCCAACAAATGAAAAGTTGTGTTGTGAGTTTATTCTAAAACATGATAGAGAGTCTCCATTTTGTGGATGGCCATATGATTTCATATGAATGAGATAAATTTTTTCTTCAATCATATATGTCTTCAATCATGTTTTCCATGATTTCAATATTAACATTAAATGATTATAATGACTCCTTTATGTTAGAAATTAATTATTATAAGGGAATGAATGGATTGCTCAAAATTTTCATATTAAGTTGATGGACCAAATGAGCATAATTTGAATGTAGCTAGGTTTATATGGATAACCCCAAAAATTTCATATATTTTGACTTTTTTTATTTCTCAATATTACCTAAATCATATAAAAATATATGTTTAGTGATTTGGGAATCATATTTTGTTTAGAGCGTCCTTCACGGGTTCTCAATCTAATGAGCACCAAGTCTTTTGTTATTGGAAGTTTAGAGTTATGCATGTTGGACTATAAAGGGATAGTATTTATGGTCGAATAGCTTTGACCCTAAATTTTGAAATTATATCCTAAAGAAAACTCTATGGCTAAGAATTGATTTAATATTCTTAAAATATTTCCAAGGGGAATCCAGAGCCATGATTATTATGGTCACCAAATTTAAAACCCGTGTCAACATAAGGGGTATCTTTTCCAAGAATAAAATTACCATTATTTGACAAACCTATTGTGAGGGTTGTGTTATATAGTGCCAACTGGGGCATATTCTACATATCTAAATAGTGGCATCTTTTGACTAAAATGCTTATTATGTAGGAAACTTGTGAAAGGCAGCCTAAGGGCACATTCTACATAGTCAAACAAAATATATATTTGATTATTAACATTTTACTATTTATAGATATGGGAATATAAGATTTGGGTGACTCAAGACCACAAGGGGTGGTTTTCCCAGGAAAGGAATTTTAAGAATGAAACAGGGCTATTTTAGACCGACATAAGTCATGAATAGGAAAACCATTTCTATAAAAATTTGGTGTATGATTAATGGTTAAGATTTGTCAGAAAGGGGAATTTTTTATATCATATTGCGCATTTTTAAGTTATATAGTGAGGACATCAGTACTGTGCAGTTTTATGTCATGCAATGAGGACTTTGTACTGTGTAGTTTGAAGTTGTGCAGTGATGAAATTGTACTGTACAGTTTTAAATCGTGCAGTGAGGAAATTGTACTATGCATTTTTAAGTCATGTAGTGAAAAAATTAGTACTATGAAGTTTTATGTCACGTAGTGAGGACATTGTACTATGTAATTTTAAGATATGCATTGAGGATATTGTACTGTGTAGTTTTAAGTCATACAAGGAGGACATTGGTACTGTGCACTTTTAAGTCATGCTGTGAGGACATTGGGTGGTTTAATTTAAGGTATTTATCTCCGACGAAATGTAAAAATCTCTCAAAATTTATTGATATTTTTTTGGAAATATAATATCGTTTTTAGGTATTGAAAGGAATATTGTAAACTGTGATTTGAGAATTTATGGAACTAAGGAATGATATGGGAAAATGGATAAAAGCATTAGAGGAAGTCTTTTCCAAGAATGAAGTTACCATTATTTGACAAACCTATTATGGGGGCTGTGTTATGCATGGAAAACTAGGGAATATGTAGAATATCCAAATAGTGTCATCTTTTTACTAACATGCCTATTTTGTAGGTAACTTATACAAGGCTACCTAAGGGTACGTGCTGTATAGTCAGACAAAAAAGCTCCCAGAAGTTTGACATTATATTTATAAAAGACGAAGAAATTTTATGGATATTCAGATTTTTAAAGCACAGAGTTTGGTCTATGGAGAATGGTACCTAAATATGGAAAGGGTATTTCCACCCAAGATGTCCAAAGAATCAGGGGAATGTGAGTTTTACAAAGGTCTAAACCAAATGTAAGATGTATGGTGTCTGTAGTTTTAGGTCATACAACTAACACCAGAAATGGAAACAATATTTAATATTTGGTCATGTGATTTAAATGTTATTTAATATTGTATTGAACACATAGTGAGGGAAATATGTAAACCATAGTCTTGAAGACTTTTAGATTTGGAAAAATATAAAGGTATAGGTATACTAGAATGAGTTTTTTAAAATACATATACTTGTATATTGCTATCAATGATTTAAGGGGACAAAGATACCATAACCAAGAATGATGTTACCATTATTGGAAAAACCCATTATGGGGGCTATATTATACAGGGCCAACTGGGGTATATGATGCATAGCCAAATAGTCGTATCTTTTGACTGACAGGCCTGTTATATAGGAAACTTTCACAAGGCCACCTAAGGTAACGTTCTGCAGAGTCAGGTAAAAGAGCTCTCAGGTATTAGAAACTCTGTCACCAAAAACTGTAAGAATGATTATGAGGATCTACAAATATTCAAGACTAAGAGTTTGGAATATGGAAGGGTATTTTTCTTAATTCACATGATAAATGTTTGAATCAATATTGACCATAAGTCGTATGTCCTTTACATTGATCTGACTCAGATCTAAAATGGATACTTTCTTTGTTTCCTCTGAATGAATATGGTGATGTGCAGTTTTAAGTCATACAGTGAGGAAATTTTCACCCCCATAAGTAATTGAAACACCTTACTTATATAAAGAATATATTTACCCAATTCCTAAGCTCACATGAGCTATGCTCAGTGTCTGAAACAAGGAGCAGTAAGGGTTTCTTTTATAGTGAAAAGGTGACGCAAGTGAAGAATTGGGATACTATATCTCCATGTAGTTTATCTTCATGCGGTAAGGACAAAGATGAACTAATATGAAAGGAAAAGACATATTGTAACTAGGTTAAGGGATAAATCCCAAGTTTCACCATATGTATTTTCTAGAGAAATAATCAAGTAATATATAGTTCATAAAACATTCTCTATGAAAATTTGATTCTTACACTAGAAATAGAGGGTTTTTTATCACGTCCGTGTCCATGATTTGAGATCTATGAATCTCTACGTATCTTATTAAAATATGATAATCAAGCCATACGTAGTTCTTGAAACAACCATCTCTCATGCCAATTGAGTTTGACATGATTATTGGGAACTTTTGACACATTCTGAGATAATGGTAAATCTTAAGACATAAAATGGTATAAGGAAAAAATCAAATATCTTAAAGAAGCACTATGTGTAGATCAAATTCATATACATGAGGTCAAAATAAAATAATAATATTTTGTGATTGTGGTCGGGAACAAAATTGGAGATTTAGGCATCTCTACGTATCTCATTGGAAAATGAGAATCAAGCCATACATTGTTCTCAAAACAAGGTCTCTATGAAGATATGACTCTGACATTGGAAAGAGATGGACTCATATACTACTATGGAGTAGTGATTAAATCATTGATGTTTTCTTTTGCAAGCTTCTATTGTCAAAATAGATAAAACGTTAGTTGTACAATTGATTCCATGCAGTTTAACTTCATGCGACAAGGACAAAGATGCTACACATTTTACCATCATGCAGCATGGACACTTATGGTTGTTGTGCAGTTTAATTCCTTGCAACTAGGAAATGGGGGTTGTGCTGTTTTATGTCTTGCAACAAGGACATGGTACTGTTTAATTTAATTTTTTGCAGTGAGGACATTGTATTTTACATTTTAAAGACTTGTAGTGAGGATGAATGTGCACAACTACACAAAGAATTTGTTTAGGAATCTCTCATTGGTTGGAGATGTAATAATCTCTCCATCCATTGAGATTAACGTATAAGATCCATTTTTATAGACCTTATGTATGGAATAAGGTTCTTTCCACTTTGGATAATGTTTTGGAGGTTTCTTTCCTGGTATCATTGGAGTCCTAAGGACCAATACCAATTCTCCTTGAAGAAATGAATGGAGGTGAACATTCCTTTTAAAAGATTGTGTTATTCTGTTCAGATAGACTTCTAAATGATGAAATGTATGAAATCATTTCTCGTCTAGTCAGTACAACCCATTAAACCATTTTTGAGACCTATCATCTATAGAAAACTGATCACAGATTGAAACTCTGAGTGAATGAAATTGTATTTCAATTGAAAAAACGGCTTCAATTACATATAATAGTAAATAAGGAGTTTCTTGGGTATTAGTAGGGGTAGTTGTCTGATAAAACATTAAAGCATTCAAAAGTTGATCAGACTGGGATTTATTATCTATATCCACCATTTTCTAGAGTATATTTTATAGGGGCTTGTGTAAGGCCTTTATTTGTCCATTGGTTGTCGCATGATAGCGAGATGAATAGTTGGATTTGATATTATGTTCTTGATAGAACTTTTTTTACCTAAAAAGAAAAAAATTGGTGCCATTGTCCTTCAAAATAGTATTAGGGACACCAAATCTAGTGATGATATCAGTTTTGAAAAAACTAACAATTTTTTTTTGGCTCGGAATTCCTTGAGAGGTATTACCTCAGCCCATTTAGAGAAGAAGTCAGTAGCAGTGAGAATATACTTGAACTGCCTAGCCCTGGTTGGAGGATAAGCCCCTACTACATCCATTCCCCATGTGGAAAATGTCCAGGAGTATATAGATGTTTTTAGAAACTCTGGGGGTTGATTAATAAAGATTACATTCACTTCGCATGGTTGAATTTTTTAAGTGAAATCTATATAATCCTGGTTCATTGAAGGAAAAAAATATCAAAGCCTTCAAATCTGATCAGAGAGTCTGTGCCCAGACTGGTGGGCACCACAAACTCATGAATGTACTTTTTTCATGACGACTGCAGTATCTTCTCCATCAACACATCTAAAAAGAATTCCATCAATGCATCACTTTTAGAGGATCTTTTGGTGGTTTAGACTATCATAAAGAGTAAAATTGGCCACTAATCGGCAGATCTGTTCTTTCTTAGCCCTATCTGCTGGAGGTTCTCCATTTTGAATATATTCCATGATGGATGTTCTCCATAACATGGTTTGACCATATCATTTAGAAATAGGGAAATTTTCATTAATTTCTTCCATTCTGGTTTGAACAAAAATTGAGACCACACGATGATGAGCTATGCTAATGACTATCTCATCCCGATTTGGATCTTCCAAGATTGTTGCTGCATTATCCAGTGCATCTTCTTGGGCGTTTTGTGATCACAGGATATAAGAAAATGTCGGTTCTGAGGGAAATTCAGTCATACAATCTATAATGTAATCACACAAAGGGATTAACTCTTCTTTTGTGATAGAATATTCCCCATTGATTTGTTTGATTACCAATTCTGAATCACCTTCGACTTTAAATTAACAATTCTTACCCGAAGGGCCAAATCCAAACCAACGATTAGAGCTTGATATATTGCCTCATTGTTGGTACCACCTTCTAATAAGAAGAAGGAATAAGGAAATACTTCCTTTTCTAGGGAAATAATTACAATTCCCAACCCAACTTTGTTGAGCTTCGGGTTTTCCATTGTCTTTCCTGTTGGACTTATGGAAGCACCGTCAAAATACATTTACCATGTTTGGGAGTTATCTTGAATACAAAAGACCTCTTCATCAGGAAGTTCAGTATTAAATGATGTATCTTCCACAAATAGATGCTCAACAAGGATGTTAGCTGGAGCTTGGCCATTTATTGCCTTTTGAGGCACAAAATGGATATCAAGCTATTGAAAAATAACTACCCACCATTGCAGGCTCCCTATAGACATAGGACGACTGGGGATAAATTTGAGCGGGTTGTTAAGAGATACCAATTGGTCCTCATGATGTTGCAGGTAGTGCCTCAATTTCTGAACTACAAAAATTAATTCTAGGTAGCACATTTCAATACTTGAATATCGTGTTTCTGCATCAAGTATAGTTCAAATGAGATTGTGAAGGCTGTTTTCATTCCCATCATCATTCTTTTGGGCGGGGATGAAACCTAGTGATTTCTCTAATGCTTCCACGTAAAGAATATGTGGTCTTCCTTCAATAGGTGTAATTAATACTGGTGGACTCCAATGATATTTCTTAAGGTTATCAAATGAATCTTGGTAGTCTTCAGTCCATTGGTAGGTGAATCCCTTCTACATTAATCCAGTTAAGGGAAAACACATGCCTCCCAAATTGGTGATAAAGCATAGAATATAGTACAAGGGTGCATGGAGTCCTCTCAATTATTTGAAATTTTGAGGAGGTGACATACTAAGGATTGATTTTGTTTTCTCAGGATCAACTTTGATACCATGATGGCATACAATGAAGCAAAGTAACTTTCCTAAGGTTACCCTGAAAGCATATTTCAATAGATTCATCTTAAAACTTTGTTGCCAATGTTTAGGGAATATGGTTTCCAAATCGGCCAAATTATTAAAACATTGTCTAGATTTGACCACCAAATCATCCATATAACATTCAACAAATTTACCTAAAAGGGTTTGATGGTATGGTTCATGACACATTGATATGTTGTACCAGCTTTTTTTAAGCCAGTGGGTAATACCTGATAGAAAAAAACACCTTGAGGGGATCCAAAGGCTGTAGGTTCATCATTCTTTGGGGCCATATGGATTTTATTATACCCATAGTATCCATCCATGAAGGAAATATCTTCATATATAGTCTTTGCATCAATTAGAAGCTCTGTAATCAAAACATAAAAAGAATCTATAGGATAATGACGGTTAAGATCTCTGAAATCAATGCAGACTCTAATTTTCCTATTATTCCTTTTCCTGAGGACAATATAGGCCAACCATTTGGGATACTAAACTTCCCTGACAATGTTAGCATTTATAAGCTTATCAACTTCAACTTCAATTTTAGAGGCATGAGTTGGGTGTGTTCTTCTTACCGCCTTCTTGAATCCACAGTTTTCTTCTAGAAAACCCAAATGATGGGTGGATACATATGTATTAAGACCTAGAATTTATGTATACTTCCATGAAAATATATCTTGATGTTGCTTTAGAAATGAATTATACACCTCTTGTTCTTTAAGGGTCGTGGAAACACTAATTAAAGTGGGGGCATGGATCATCTTCTGTACCCATATTTATTTCCATGAGATCTTCCATAGTGGTAAAGACACCTTCCTCAAATGTCATAAGAGCATCCCAGAGATCATTCTCTTCTTCTCCATTACACATTACCTCTTATATTCCAATTTTCATAGTAGATGTCGATGAGAAACACCTAGTGTTAAAGGGGAAATTTGTATTTTAACATCCTGAAAGAAGAGGACACCATAATTGAACATACTGATGATGAAGGGTCTTCTAGTGGTAATAAATAGGTATTTATGGATTTAGAATCAACATATATTTCATTATCTACAATTTCTACAATCTCTTCTAATATAGTTGATGAAGTATAGGATTTATGTAGTTCAGTTTATGAAATGAAAACATCTCCATTTAGGCTTTCATCATTTCTTGGGGGATAAATAGTGTCTTCAATGTTGTCAGGCCCAATTTTTTTAATTGACATTAGGGAAGTTACTAGACGAGTTACCTGATTTGGGTTTTCCTTTTCAATTTGATTGATGGGTAATCCATAATCTGTACTCAAATTCATAAATGGATTTTATGGGATCATTTGTAGTCCATTTGAAGAATTAACTCTGGTTATTTGCTTTGTCATGGGATTCATTCCTTTTGTGTGATAAAACTCTACATCAATGTATTGATATTCACTTGTTTTGAACACTGCCTTGTCACCATTCAATGTCACGATTTGACCATTGAAATAGTAGTTAATACATTGGTGGTATTATGAAGGTATGTCGGCATGTTGTTGTAGCCAAGGCCTTCTAAGAAGAATATTAAAGGATGTGTCCTGACGAACAACAATGAAATATGAATTAGACACAAGATCTCAAAACTGGGTTCTAAGTGTAATCTCACCCAGAGGTTCTTGTTCATTCTTATCGTAACCTTGAAACATTAAAGTCGAAGGAGATAAGTCAGATACAGTCAGGCCCAATCGAAAAAGTGTAAAAACAGGAATGTGGTTGACTCCAGCGCCATTATCAATAAAGGCTCATCATATGTCTATGGTTTTGACTTTTCCACAAAAATAATAGGGTCCGATATGCCCATGCATCACATCATTTTCAACATTATCTATAAAATATATGACTGCATGAAATTCTTCCGAATCATTCTTTATATAGTATACCTCAGTAGCAACAACTTCGGTTTCAAACTATTGAGGACTTGAGAAAGCCTCAATGAGTGCTTCTCGAAGGTCTTTTGATAGATTCAAAGCATCGAAAATTGATAACATGGCTAGTACTCGGGACAATTGTTTCAAGACATAATACTTTTGGTCCAAAGGTATGTGTTTCCCAACATGGAGATGTGGTTTTGTATGTGCTTTGGATGTTGATTCTTTTGATGTAGACGTACTCTGTGTTAGATTAGAAGATGGAAATACTCCTAGATTGGCTAAATTAGACCCAGAAGGTCTATTCATTTTCTGAGAAGAATATGGTGTGACTTCAAATAGGTATTACAAAATAATTGTGTCAGAACCGAACCTATATTTCATGGAAGAAATTCATTTTACTTATTGAACCCATTGAAGGGATCTTCCATGAGTTTTTGCCACATATATGGTTTGAGGAGGGGTAGAGTTAAAATGGTGGTTTCTTGAATTCCCACATATTCCCCTGTATCCTCAAACATGGATTGTTCCTCTTGTTTCCCAATTGGGTACAAAGAATTATGACTCATTATAACCAGAAGCATCATTTGTATAAGGATCCATTAAATGGACAAAATTAATATAACCAAAGATTAATTATTCGTCTGACGAAGATTCTTATTGACAGGTTAATTATTATTGTGCAGTTTGGCAGGGAAGTGCTCATTTTTTGAAATAGATGGCATAAAATCTTCTAGGGTCATGGATAGCTTTTTCCCTGACACGAGATTCTCTTCTTCTAACTACTCATTGTCTTAATAATCACATCACTTTATTAACGAATGACCTTTTGATGAAGGTTGTTTTACTATGGATGGAGTGGCAGAAGACACAATAGGTTATTTCAACTATGTTCATAAAATGGCATGAGTTCGGTTGATCATTTTTCTGATAATCCTATCATCATATTTCTACACATTTTTTCTTTTGACCACTTTCCATTCACCTTCTTCTACTGGATCATCAGTAGTCACACATGCTACATGAGCTGTTGAACATTTCAGTTTCACTTTTCTAGAGTATACCATCTTTTGCAGATGGTCTTTGAAAACAAAACACTCTTGAATGGGGTGTCCCAACATTTGGTGAAAGGGACAATAATTTAGAAGATATGAAACTTTGTCTTTATTTGGATTATTTGGCCATGGTAACTGAACCCAATTGTTTTCTAAGGATGAGATAAAGTATCCCAAAACTTTTTCATTCCTGAATTAATAAACATTATTCTTTAATTCCTCAAACTGTTTCTACCTTTGATCCCTTTGATCATATTGATGAGTTAGTCATTGCTGTTGAATCTCATGAAGAAGATCCCTTCAATATGATGAAGGTATTGAACTAGAAGCAGGTACAGGTGCCTGCTTGAGTGTGACTATAGCATAATCTTCTTTTTCTATCCTCCTCCTCGTAGCTAATTTAATTACACAAGTTTTAGCCGTAGTTTCTATATTACAGTATTATATCTATTGAGAAATTGAAGTAAGGTCCCAAAAACCTTATGTGTATTGCATAGGGATTAATGGTGTGCATAGCTCAACATGAATAATTCCAACACAAATTGGAAGTAACTCTTCTTGAGGTAGTTCCAGACTTAAGGAATATGTTAATACATTCCATCGAGCAGTGATATCTGAAACACTTTAATTCTCCATTTGTTAAAAATTAGTAAGATAAAAAAATTTTGTCTTTAGTAGAATTGAGCTAAATTGAAGAAGTAGTTCCGGACGAAAATCATCCAATCTAGTAATTGATTGAGATTGTAAACTTTTATACCCGAAAAAAGTTGTTCCTTGTAAGGACTACACAAAACACATAAGCTTAAATACTTCTTATTGTTGAGAAGATCCCGTTATGGGATCACAATGAGAAACAAAATGGTGTATGTGTTGTTCCAGATATCCCAAATCATTAAAAACTGGGAAAGTGGTATTCACAAAATTTGGTGGGGGGGATTGCTTCCACCAATTCAGGGTATTCTCTCTTTTTTGGCCAATCTGGTGTACTTATTTCTTCCATAGCTTCCGATAGAGTCATTAATGCATTAATTGCATTCATAAGCTATTGGGGAACATCCGGATGAACTAGAAATTCTATAGGTATAGCAATTGGATCTTGAGCTAGGGCAATGACCGGATAAACCACTGATGGTGGTATTGATATCTGCCTTGGATAACCCATGGGAACAAGCCTATCAGGATGTATATGGTCCTACCTTGATTATATACCCAGTAGATGGAATTCATTATCCGCAACTTTTATTACTACAAATAATCTTTACTCTAGAGCTCCTACCGGATTTTCAAGTTGAGGACATATCTGGGGAGTACGTCTATCAGAAATTCTATTTCTAAGTAACTCTGTATTGAGTAATTTCAACTCCTTAATTTCCACTTCTTGATGTGGAAATATCTCTTCAGGTGAAAGAGATAGACCTTCTCCAGTGGAAAAGTGAGACGCAATATGAATTTTTCATTTCCCCTTTGTTAGATGCCTTTTAGAGATAAGGGAGTTGGTTATTTGAAAGAATACCTAGATTCTTGGTAAGAATCTGATTTCAGTTGTGGAAACCTTCTTCATTTTCATCAGTGTGTACCGCCTTATGGAAAATAACTTCATATTCTGATTCCCCTAAATATGAATAATTTTTTAGGATCTTCTACAATGGTGTTAATGACATTTACTGAAACATAATGCATCGATGGCATTCTTTCAATATTTTTGCGAGATCATCTTCCTTTGGGTTCTTCCTGAGACTTTGTTTTATTATATGATGAATTCCCTAGAACTATTTTGCGAATATTATCCTAAAGGGAATCCTATGATAGTTTAATTGTATTCTTTCCCTATGGATTCTTCCATATTTGGTAGAAAACTGACTTCCGTTGAGGAGGGGAATGCATATGTGAAAAGGTCCCTTGCCCTTAGGCTGTGGTTATTCTTGTTCTTGTTCTTCTTTAAATCATTGAACTTTGATGAATGATGTTGAAGGTTGAATTAAATGAGCCCCCATCCTTGCAAGTTGGGTTGATTCTTGAACTTCTATGGATGGAATTTTTTCAACGACTCTTCTGATTTTGCATATTTTGGTTAGGACATTAGATGGGTGCATTATCTAACAACCACTAAAATCACCTATTTCAGAAGATCAATGTGATATTTCAGAAATTTTCATTTTATGATGCTCGACATCCAATAAGCAGGACACCTGCTCTAGATTCTCAGATGTTTGATGTAAAAGTAACTCAACAAATTCTTTTCATTGGTCATGATTTTGTTTAGAAATGGTCGAGGGCTATTCCTGAGCATTTATCCAATTACATACAAAATCTATTGATTGTGGCCCACCATGGGAAATAACATTGCATGAGAGCACTTTTGGAAGACTTTGTGGATTTTGGAGTGCAGTAAAATGTAATGCGCCATATTCTCCCCATCCTCTGATACGAACACTAGATGGGGAATCATAAATTAGTTGGCCTAGTCTCTTTACATAATTAATACATGCACGCTAAATGGTTATCTTTTGTTTTTCAACCTTTGGATGTTAGGAAACTGAGAGAGAGGACAAGTCAATTTTTTGTAGCAACCCTTCTATTACATTTACATGATTTTGATATTCATCATATGGTAATACTATGGTTTTCACATGATGAATATTTTTCCATAAGTGGAGGCAGATGTCATGAAAGAAATTTTCTGTCATCAATTATGGAAAGTTATATTGAGAATTTTCCAAAGGCCAGAAAATGACTGGTATTTCTCCTTTAATTAATTGTTTCCTCATGTTTAACACATCTTCATCATATTTCACAAGAGTTTTCTACACTTGGTCTGACAAAAGTAGATTCTCTGTATTAGAAGAAAAATGATCCAAGGGTGGTTCAGATAATGAATATTACCTTAAGATGTCTTCTGGTTGAGAATGTATTTAACCTGCAAATGGAAAAAATTAGACATGACTGACCTTGTGTTTTCAAGTGCCTTGAGATAGGAGGAATTTCTCAATGCTAAATTGTAAATTATGTAACTGTATTGAAAATGCGAAATAATACTAAAGAGAGAACTTTTGCATCAAATTCCATATTGGGTAGGATCACCATGATTGATTACAAAAAATGGATAAATCTGCTTTCTCCTTGGTCTTCTTGCCACACTAAGGGTTGTTGTGGCCCTCATTTGGAGATAGGCACTCTAGATCAACAAAATTTTCATGAAGAAAGCCTTCATGATGAAGTGTCTGACAAGGAACATCATAATTACAACTACCAGTACCATAATTTGGTAATGAGAGGGTAGGATCTTGAGCTTCAATAGATAAATGTATGAGGGATTCAAGAACTCCAGGATTAAGAGGACACAAATCGCAACTTGACTCTTGATTTTCCAATAGTGCTTGGAGAAACATCGTTTTGGATGTTCTCTTATACTTAGTTGGGTCTACTGGATGGTAAAAGTTGTTATCATGGGAATGTGTATGTGCCTTCCTTGGGGTGATTACCATAATGAACTGATTACCTCCACTTGGATATGTTAAGAGAGTGCTAAATGGACTTTAAAGGGTGATGGGATCAACATCTTCCTCTGGATGAGTTCCCTTATAATAATAGTTTCCAATCGAGAATTCAAATGGCACCATATGAATATCTTAATGGGGAAAGGTGTAGAACAATGGAGTGATGGGATGAGGTCGGTGAGCATAATCCTGTTGCACCAGAAATGGTCGAAGAAATGATGAAGAAGTTGAAAATCATTTAGCATCATATCAAGGCAGCCCAGAGTCGACAGAACAGTTCTGCAGATAACCATCGATGAGACCTTGAGTTTAAAGTTGGATACATTGTATTTCTACGCATATCTCCATGTAATAAGGTCACGAGGATTGGAAAGAAATGGAAGTTATTTCCAAGGTATATCAGGCCCTTCGAGATTCTTGATCGTGTCGGGGATGTGGCCTATCGACTAGCACTTCCACCGACCATGGCCAAAGTATATGATGTCTTTCATGTATCCCTCTTAAGGAAGTACATACCAAATCATTAATATGTACTATCTTTAGAGGTGGTACAGTTAGAGGATGATCTTTCTTATGAGGAGAAAACAGTGAAGACCTTAGATCGTAGAGAAAAAGTTCTGTGAAATAAGAAAATTCCCCTCATCAAAGTGTTATGGAGAAACCAAAAGTTTTAATAAGTGATGTGAGAATCAGAAGAAATGATGAAGTAGAGTTACCCACATCTATTTTAGTATGGGAAAAGGAAATTTCTAGGGCTAAATTTCTTAAGGGGTGAAGATTGTAACGACCCCAACATTCATTAATGGAAATCCCTCTTGATCTAATTAAATATATTTTTATGTAAAATGATTATATAAAATGTCTACTTCTTTGGTTTTATGTTTTTGGATTTTAAAATACTGTTAAGAATTGTGACCGTTTCTAATATATCCTTTGAACAGGGATCACATAATTAGTATAAATATAGGGCTTTAACAAATCTAATTTATTCAAAAAATGTATGTGATGGCCTCATCCATTAGATGCTCCCCATACGAATCCCATTTGTTAGAGCTCGGAAAGGAGGTTGCGTATTTGGGCTTCTCTCTCGACCAAGACCAAGCTAACCTTGAATATGTTAGTCTCTAGGAGGACCGCCTATGAGAGAAGTGAAAGTTCATAGAGATTACCACCCGAGAAATGTTATCCGAGCCACCCCAACAGTCTATCACCATCACACACTTTACTATTCTGTCTTATGAGAGTGTTATAAGGGATTATGTAACAAGACCTTTGCACTATGGATATGTAAATTATTTTTTTATACAATAATGAATATACTTTCATTTTATTATCGTTACCTTGTTAATAGTTTTTAAAAGCACAAATAGTATTTTTAATTAATGTTAAGCTAAAAAATATATTTTTATGAATTAAAGGATTTTTGAATTAAATAATTTTTTAATAAAATATTATTATTATTATTAAATTAATATTTTTTAAATATAAATGATCATATAATTTTATGAATTCAATTGTAATTTTTTAAAGGTTTGAAAGCCATTTTTGTCAAAACCCATGAATTTTCAATAAATGACAGTTTTTATTTTAAAAGTGAAAATTATCATATTTAGAAAATCATATATATATAATGATTATTATTTCTGGAATCAGGTTGTCAAAATTATCCAATAGTGAATTGTTCATAATTTTCTGAGATAGTCAATTTTTTGGGTAAAAATTAAATACCATTTAAATATATAATGTGTTTTATGATATCATAATGTCCCAATAGTGATGTAATAAAATACAATAAACTTTATATTCGGCCAATATATTTTATACCATTATAATAATGTGATTTTGGTTTTTTTATTAATTTAACAATGCTTTAGTGGACCCTTGAAGACTTATTAAACATTTTGTCTTTTTAAATTGTTTTCCTTAGGATTGTGACTCACCTTCACATAAGTAACCCAATTATTTTAAGAATTTAGGACTTTGAACATATAAAATATTGTCTTCCACTTCCCTTTTCCAAAAACCATGGAAAAAATTAATGGTCTGTTTTTTCATTTGGATTATTTTAATGTGAGGTGTCCCAAACCTAAATAATAAAGAATTACCCCACCTTTCATATATAAACCCACCCAAGATACCACTTCCTTCTCACTTAAAGCCTTTTGGGTTCATACAACCTATTCCATCCTCTCTCTAGAATCTTCCCATGGTTACCAAGCTCCTAAGAAGCCTCTCTCAAACCTTTGGAAGCACACTTCCAAGTAAGGGTTTTTCTTCCTTTCTCATTTTTGTCCAATAATATTTAAGTTGTTATGCCCTTTTAATTTCAATTATAAATGTTGGAGTATGATTTCTCACCTCCACCTTACATCCATTTTTATTTTTTAATTATGGGATACCCCTTTATCTCTCATTAAATTCCTCCCATGTACACCCCTTACTATGCTGAAATTCCGAAAGGAATTTATCACTCCTCATTTACATTTAAGCAAATTTTTTTATCATGAATATAAATTCCATTATATTTGTTGGTACATGTATCATTATGATTCCTTAATATAAATGTCATTTAAATACTATGAGACACCCATTTATCTCTCATCAACCATTTTTATGAGTTCTTATGTCACGCCATTATGCTGCCAAAATTGTACCCCGTTTTTCCAAGCCATAGCCATTGTGTAGTGAATACCATGCCTATTTCTCTATTAAGGGTATTCACCTTTATTCAAATTTAATTATTTTTAATGTGTTTCAATTATGTATTCCACATTAATTTATCTTGTAATAAATGATTATGTTGAAAGATTCAATGTTTTATGATCCATGTGGCACACTTATGCATGAAGTGAAATGTTTATGAAGGGTGTGCCCTGATAGAGTTCCAATGCATTGGGTAAAGTATAGTATCATGATACATCATGTGCAATGGGTGTTTACTCATGCTAATTCAAGTGAAATTAGGGTTTACTCATGCTTCATGTGTAATTAGGGTTTATTGATGCTTCATGTGAAATGAGCTTTGGCTCACGCTAATTCCATGTTAAGGGTTATTTCCACATTTCCATGTTATGATTATCATTATTTATCATGCCTTTATGTTTATGCTTATCTTGTTCTCTATTAATATTCCTATTTTCAAACATGTATTGTATTTGACATGTTATTCCATGATTTTTTCCTTACTAGGCATTATATCTCACCCTTTTATTATACATGTCCTTAGGTTATCCCACACAATGCTAAGTACGAGGGAATGTAGTGGTAATATAAAGTAATTTTTCAATAAAGATGTTGTATTTCATGTTTTAAGTTGTTATGTAATGATACTAAACACCAAAGACAGTAGACCTCTCAATCTTCTATGTTTGGTCAAAGTGAAGTTTATGTAATCAATTATGTTTAATTGTGTAATAAAAAAAGTAGGGTTGTCATACATAAGATCCACCAACATACTACAAAACAAAAAACAGATGAGATATAATAATACATATAATTATATAAAATATTGGAAAAAAATGAAAATTTCAAAAATAAATCCTAAGCAGTGATCACGAATTTTGACATCTCCTCAAAAACCACTATGAGCTAGTAATACCCCTATTGAGCACCAATTATATTCAAAAAAATAAAAAATGTAGTTCATATAAATATAAGTGTTTGAATACAACTATAATCAGTATGAACCTTCCAAAATATCGCATGAAAACATAAAATAATAATGCTAAAACATAAAGAATAAATTAAATAAATCAACTCATTACTTAAATTAGGTAAAATATATCCTAAACTCATCAAGTATTACTAACTAAAAATCATAAAAATAAGTAATCTAATATAAAATAAAAATATATAAGAATGGTACCACATATCCACTACCAACTATTTTTTTATCTAATTAACAAACAAAAAACATAATATACTAATATCCATTCCATATATCAAGTCACCTTTGATGTGAGTCAGGACTCTGCCCTGCCTACCCCAGCTATGAACTAGGTGCAACCTCTCATGTTAAAATCCATTTATATATCTATTTCATAAAATCAGCATACACCAAATTTATCTCATCTCATATTTAACCATGTACTTATCCCATAAGCTACCAAAACTCATGTCTTATATACCACACCTTAATCCATCATAGCTTATTACTATGTACCTAGTATAGCCATATTTACTTCAACTGGAATACATGCATGTGATATAACTTGAAGCCATCATAGCATGAGTGACCACATAATCTTTTACTAAATCATTTTCAACTCAATAATTCCAATACATTATAATATATCTAATGGGGAGTGGGGAAGAGGGAGTATTTAGCTTCTAATTTCCTCATTGAACTAGATGTTGGAGAAAATGCACATTCCTAAAACATTTGGGAATCAGATGCGCTAGTATCCTAAGTGGTGTAAATACTAAATAACATGATAGCATGATGATATATCCCACAACAATACTATGGTAAACTATACTAAAATTGACTCCCACTGTAAATAGATTCCCCAGTGATATCCCAGCGACCATCTCCAATAACAGAAATCTAAATCTTAATTATGCATATATACAACAACGGATCATAATTATTCATTTAATAATTATAAACTACCATTTAAATTATAGTTTTTTTTAAAATGAGGTTAGACTATTCCATTTTATTCATCAGTACAAGAAGATCTCAAAAAATAATTTAAATTATATATTTATATCCCATGATTCGAAAATGAATCCTTCCAAAAGTAACATGGTTATCAAATAAATATTTGATTTAAATTTAATAATGCATCGTCATCAATACCATAAATCCCATGAGTTCATTATATTAATCATCATCATTCCATAATTCGAGTGCTTTAGGACTCAACCTCATCTACCAGAAAAAGATGCACTGCTAGTGAATTAATCAAACTATAGAATGAATTTAGAAGAACACAACAACAAATCATCCAACAATAAATGGAAACAAATATAGAAGTGTATCTATTGACCCATTTCATATATTCTAGAACCATCCCCATAATTCCTCTAAAACAATCAGGGAATCCCAACCCATCCCCACATAATAAAAAACTATTCCATGTTCCCAAATAATCATTGAAAAAGGTCACCTTCCTTTGGAACACACATAGAAACAATTATATTTTAAAAAAATTAAATTTATGGGGAAAATAAGGCCATAAAATTAAGAAGAAAAAAATATGTAATCATGAATTATAATAATACAAATAAATTCAATTTCAAAATTCATCATTACCCATTTCCATCTTGTATTACCCAAATAACTGTTATCTAGTTCGAAAACAAGAAACCATAATTTCAATAGATATTAATAGTTAAGAATAAACCATATAAATATTTCATGTAACACATTCATACTTACTAGATTTCCAATAAGAAGGGTAATTAAATTCACATTCATCACTCATCATCTTCTTCATTTCCCAAATTACGTTTTTTAACCAATTTAAATAATATAAATCATGCTAAGGAAAAACAATCATGACAAAAAACACTATACTGTAAATATCAAGACACAACCATTAAATAATGGATAAATAAACATGAATAAAATTATTTTATAATACATCAAATATAATTCATCATTTAATATCATGATTATTTTATTTATTAATTTTGATTTAATGATATTAATTTTTTTTATAAAACATGAAAATCCCACATCATCACTTAAATAAGAATAAGTAACAAATCCTATACCATGATAAAAAATCATTCTGATATAAAAAATGGAATAATAATGGATAAACCACAATTTAATTGAATGTAAAACATCTTGAAATCTGACCACAATTTCTAACCATAAAACTATAATAAAAAAATCCCCAAACTAGGTAATGTTTTATATCTCAAGCCACCAAGAGGAAAGAAACAAGGAAGAGGAGAAGTGCACAAGAGAGTGTACCTTGGTTTAAAGAGGTTCGATTACATTGATGAAATGTGTTTAAAATCTCATGGAAGATTATTCTAGAGTGTTGTGACATATAAGGATGACTAGGTTTTAAAGGAAGAGGTAAAAAGGGAAACTATGTAGATATAATCCCCTTATTTATAGAGAAGGATAAAATATAATCCACCATAGTGTTGTACCTTCAACCATGGTTGAGGTTTTACTCAATCAGATGAGATATTACTTTCAATAAAATTTATATTGATTGAACCTTAAGTCTATTGTGTATTTAAAACCATATTAAAAATGTTTTATCAGAACTATTTCATCCACTACAACATGGAAGAGACCATTTTATCCCCCATGAAACCACTATGGCCAATCACCAAGGAACTAAGAAGAACCCACAACTATTTAAGCTAATAATTATTAATAATATTGAATTATGGTTCCCTAAAAAACCATTCCACTCCTTAACTGAATATATATATATATATATATATATATATATATATATCTCTCTCTGTGTGTGTGTGTATCCTCACTTTCTTACTACCACCCCCTAGCTCATGAAACTTCTTACACATATGGTTATTCTAGTCCACCCACCGAAGAGGGACAACCCCTTAGCTTAACATGGAACTATTCCCTATACAACTAGCATTGAGTGATTCCTAATTTCCTATAACGAATGTTTATAATGAAAAATCCCTCCAATTTCATACTATTGGTTTTTCACTGCCTATGGTGAAAAAAGACCCAAATACCGTACTCAAAATAGCTAACGATTAAAAAATACAAATAAATAAATACATATCTATAAAAAAATGACTACCACCATGGGTGTTGGAAACATTATGTTGTGCCCCAACACAAAAAATTAAAGACCCAAAGACATAACCCCTAAACAAGCATCACAATAACCACTTATAAAGATTCCTCCACTGTGTCGAGGCTCTCTAAATATAAAACAACTCAACTATCACCTCCATAAAACGCCCAATGTTTCACTTTGTGGCTTCTATCCTTAGGAAAATGGAAAGGGAGAGATAAAAAAACATGTTCCTCACAATAATAGTGTCACTTGATTTTGGGTACATGTAGTTAATGGGAATGCACTACAAATATTAGTTTTAAAATCATAAAAAGATAAACATTGATTCTTTTGGAAGCATATTTAGTGTCTATCTACTATGTTTAGGTGATATAATAGATTTTGGATGATTCTATTATTGATAATTTATACATGGGTTGGAAAATCCATTTTAGATGAGGTGATTTGGGTCCTAAGAAGCGGTTAACCTTATTAGATAGTTGAAAGTAGTGTGTGGATATGATACCTCCTCGATAATCACTTATACAAATGATTGGAGATGAAATAACAAAAAACTTATTTGGGTATTGATTAATTATTATGTATCCAAATTTATTGGTAAATAAATTTTATTAAAATTCAGAATTAATGGTGTGGTAATGAGATCATGCTAGTCCATGGTTTCTGTGTTGGAAGAGGATAAGAGGAGTAGTTTGTATCTTTTTGTCAATTTAAATGCAGTGATATTGCCGTACCATATTTTATAGTTGGTTTACATATGTGAGTAACAAAAATAAAGGTTTCCTTTTTCATATTTATTCATGTGCATTACAACCTATTTTTTTAGAATATGTTATTAATATACACATGGATGAAAATCATAATGTGATGCGATTACTTTCTATATCTGGGTGTTGTCTCATTATTATGATATAGATTTTTTTTCATAAATGATAACACATGAAATAAAGAGTCCAATTCATGATGAAAAGTAGCAGTGATGAATTGATAAGGTGACTATCTCTGATCATGTAGTTAATCATCACAATCTATTATTGATTGATTTAATCCATGTTTATAGTTGATGTTGATATGGAGGATATCTCTATCAATTATCCCATTAATATCAATTCATTGTCTCTGTTGAAAAGGTATAAAATACCATTTTCTTTGTTCAACCATTATAGTAGGTATTTAAAGTAAGATGGGAGTTTAATGTAATTATTTAAGGGTAAATTGAGATTGTACTCACTAATTGGTGGGATCTTTTAAAATATAAATTGGAGGCTGAATTTTCTAGTGAAGGATGAATTATAAGATATAATTATCATATGATCCTTTTAGTTTTTTTTGTAGTTGGGGCTATTTGGATATTATGTGTTAGTATTCATTTTGTTGTGATGGTTTTTGGAGCTACTTTTCAAACTAATGGGAATAGGTTAATGGGGACATTGGTTATGATTCAATATTTTTCTACAAAAAAACACTAACCCATTAATTTATTGTGGGATGCTTGAAAATATTTCCATGGATGGATGGAAAATGTTCCTGAGGTACAAAATAAGTTTTTGAGAATGCATCACCCATTTGAATGATGATATTATAAATATCCAAAATTTTAATGAATGACCACTTGTATAAGTGGATTTTTATAGTTAGCTGAGCTAGAGTAACAACATCATTAAAATTGGGT
The DNA here is from genome assembly GCA_963277665.1 of Viscum album. Taxonomy (NCBI): domain Eukaryota; kingdom Viridiplantae; phylum Streptophyta; class Magnoliopsida; order Santalales; family Viscaceae; genus Viscum; species Viscum album. The sequence goes on from OY728153.1 coordinate 1,246,590,088, forward strand.
ATTTATATGTTTTTTATGGAAAAGGTTTTTAGAAACGTGATTATTCATCTCTTGTTTAGTTGGATAACTAAACATTTAATGAATGATTCTTATGTCAGTTTTCATAATAATGAGGTACATATTTGTGATGTGAACTTTTGATGTCATGGAGAGTTTCACAGAGATTCTAGTTTTTTATCATACCACTCAATATTTTTCAATTATTTATTAGAAACTATTTGGAGGGTATCTTCTATTTACTCAAGAAACTGATCCCCAATTCACTATAAATGAATTTATTGGTGCCCATTTTAATTAAGTTTTGTTCATTAGTGGATAAAATAATTACTATAAGAAGTTTTAAGTAGAACTATTTTCTTCTTCTTAAAGCAGATAATAAAATAATTCCACCATTCATGGAATTTTTTATGTAGAAAAAATTTGGAAAAATGAGGCTTGAATGTTGTGTTTTCATAAGATAGTTTTTTTAGTTTGTAGATGATGTAAAGATGTTGTATCATTGATTGTGATCATTTTTATTGTTCTTTTAAAAAAATAATTTTTTAACTGGGAAATGTACATAGAGAACAACTTTATACCCATATTTAATAGGATATTGCAATGAATATAAGGTGTGTGGAGGATATTTTTCTATAGAGTCAACCACTTAAGTTTAGATTCATCACAAAGAATGATAGATCATCATGGAAAAGGCATTTTTATTTGATAAAACAGTCAATTTTTTAGATTAAATTATATAGTTTTATTTTATCCTTTTGTCTTTGAATGAAGTCCCACAATTTTTATATGTTATTATTTATGATTAAACTATTATTGAGATGATGTTGCTGAATTTTAATGATCTTTGGGATTTTTATCTCTCTATAAAACCATAGTGGGTGTCGGTCAGTGGTGACAGGAAGCTACAACATGGAATATAATGGTGGAGTAGTGAGGGATGCGAAATATTTGAATGTATAGTAGAATCCATGCCATTTATACCTAGTGGGGTATTATAGTATCAAACAACATGGGTCACAAATAGCTATTTGATTGAATTATTAGATTATAAGGGACTTTCTACAACAACTTTACCTTGGGGTGACATGATGCTTAACATGGATGATGCAGAACCATCTGATCGAAGATATTAGATACCATACCATATGACCACATCAAAAACACATGTACATGGTTCTTCAACATCATATTCATCTAGTTATTCTAATCACATAACCTCTAACATATTCTTGTTTTACATTTAATAATGACATGACCCGAGATGAGCCACATACCATGGGAAATTAGATCAATTATCAGAATCCCATTGATAATATTTGATGTTAATGAATCTTGGTTAGCCAATATTGGGGGCATGGGATTTTTATTTAGAATCATTTTCTTTTTGATACAGTAAAAGGAAGATGTTGTAATATTACAAGACCATTGTTTCACTAAATTTTTTATACCCTTCTACATGTCTCAAAACCAATGTAAACTAGTTTGGGTAGTTTAAAAAAATATTTTTTTATATGTATTATTCAATTTGATATTATTTAAAAGTGTAATTAAGTACTATTAATTAATAATAAATGGGAATCGTTTAAATAAATATTTAGGTAGATAATTTCTACAAAAATATCAATGCTTATGTTAATAAAAAGAATAAATAAAAAGTGATTTGAAATTATCTAAATAAAATTCCAAATTTACTTATGTTAAATAAGTAAGATATTATTATTTATTAACCAGATTACATGTAATTATACATTGTTGTAAATTAATGTAGAGTTTGGTATAATCAACTTTCAAATCTATTTATCTTAGGATGAATAAAACCAATCATTGATCACAAATTCATGTGTTGTGATAATATGTGTGTTCTTATTAACTATATAGTAAGTAAGTAATTTATATGTTTGTATTGATTTATCCAAGTGTTTTTTAACAACAATATATTCGATTTCAAAACTTATTATAAAATAATGAATTTGATTTAATTGTTGAATGCAATGTGGTATGATGTAAATGATAAAATCAAGTAAGAATATTTTGTTGTGAAGATATAAATATAAGAGGATTAACTTAATCATAATTAAATAATGAATATTATAACGTAACTACTTAAAATAATGAGCATTGATTAATGAAATGTGTGATTACATTAAATTCATTTTCAATAAAAAGATTAAAATGGGTAAAATCCGTGATTTAAATATATTCATTTATACCAATACATGTCATTTTTCAAAACACATAAATGTGGATAATGTTGATGAATTTTTATGTTAGTTATTGGTGACTAATTATATAATATAATAATGGGAATGATAAAATATAAAAAATTTCATAATGAGGTATTCCCTAGATGGTTAGTTACAATGAATATATAATTGTATGTAATTAATAAATTACTTATAATTATTGGTAGGATGAGTAATAATTAGGAAATATAATTTAAATTATAATGTTCTTGAATAATTTATATAATGATCTATAAAATATTAACATTGACCAGGAGATAAAGTGAAAATTATTTTAGTCACATTTGATAAAAGAAATACAAAATATTATTTGGGATGTGTTATTAGCCATGTTGTGATGTGGTTAGAAGAATAATCCTTCATCAATTATTTAAATTTCATTTGATTATTATTTGATTTATAAGGGAATTGATATTGATAATACATTAACGATGATAAAAATATCTCAAATATTATATGGATGGTATTTTCAGACAAATAGGGGGATCCTTGATTGTGATTGAGGGGATTATTGGGTTTATTTTTCAAATTTGATATGTGATATACCCTATCATAAAATTATTTTTGTGGTGGAATGGAACTGTAGTGTGTTCTATTACACTAATCCTACAACTTGGAGTATTGTGAGACAACTTTCACCCTAAAATAGTCACCCTCTTGTTTGAGAATAGACTTGTGATTACTCATATATGTATATTTTTATACTCAACCCAATTCTAAGTGGAGACAGAACTTATTATGTCTAGATTATAGATGGATATGGGTAATTTATCAAGAATCTTTAGTAGATGATAATTATAACGGACTATTTACTAGTAATGAATTGGAATGGGGTGTTATCTAATTTAGCACTTGACCCCATCAACAACAATTCCTAAATTGTTTTCTTGATCCCCATGGGCTAACAATTAGTTCCCGACATCAAAAGAAAACATTGTCAATCGTATTTCCCCCATTAAACAATATAAAGAAGAAGTTCAAATAAAAGTTATAAAATATGAAATACAAGACATGAAGTAAAAAATAATAAAAATATATATAAAAATGATATATAAATGAATCAATAGTTGAATTAGATAAAAATATGTTGAAGCATAAAATTATTCTAGAAAAAATTTCTAAATCCAAAGAGGAGGTTCCAACTAACTCTATTGAGCCTCTACGTGGTATGTAATCACCATTAAAAACAACATCTCCCATGGAATTATAGTAGAGAATAATCAATATAGAATGGACCTATACCTATAAAATATATGTGAGATAAATAACCCAGTAGGTTACCACCGTTTGACTGTATAGAGTTTCATTCATATTACATTCTAAAAATTCTAATTTATATTATAATTTAAGATTGAAAATTTTTCATTATGCATTAGATAATTAAAAACTCATCCAAGCTATGTCCAAAATATTTTACTCATTCTCATTTAATAAAAAAAACTTCAAATCCTAAGCCATACCCCTTCTTCCAAGCCACCGTTTTATAGTTTCACTTTAAAAATATATCATAAACACATCTTTTATAACTGAAATTTTAAAAATAAAATGTGTTTCCCAATTCTAAAATATTATCACAAAGCATATTTTATAACCAATTTCCAAGTAAATATATGAACTATTTCTTAATATTTTTTAAAAATCCAAACAAAAGAGTTTCAAAACAAAATATTTCCACATTATAATAAAAATACTTTAAAATATATTTAGAAATTAACATTTAACATTTAAATAACATCCATTTCAAAATATTGATAAAAATGTTTGAAATAACATTGAATTCAAACTTCTATTTCTTTATTTAAAAAAACATTTACAAATACCATTTTAAAACATTTTAAAATGAATTCATAAATTATAGTAGTAAATCCCACAAAATATAACCACTATGTCAAAGTCACATTATAAGGTTAAACAGACCACACTTACATTTGTTCTGGAAAATAATATAAGAATAAGTGAATATAATTAACAGAACAAAATCCTCTAAATTATTTTGAGTATGATTCCAGTGTCATGGGATTTAACTATTGGGGATCTATCATGACATATAATAAATAAAGGTTCACTAGTCACCATGTGTGTAAAACAAGTTTAGGAATATCAATTTGTCTTACCTAAAACTACATTTTTAGAGACCACTATTTACATTGGGAAACATCATTTACATGGGCTCCCTCTATCAACATGGAAAAAACCCATACTGTGGTCTCTCTTGTAAACATATAAAACATCCCTTAAACAAGTTAACAACCTAGTAGAGGAATTAAATAACCTAAGTCACTTATACACTCACTAAATATCTCCCATGGAAAGTCATGTGGATGTGGTAATAAATAAACATTAACATAAATCAAATATAGGGTACTTGGAATAACTCATACATCACCTCCTACTCCCTCATAAGAAAAAACAGATTGGAATATATACATAAGAAGTATATAAAGATGAATCCATATAAAAATCCCCTAATGGGATCATAATCCACCTTGGGAATGGTAAAATTCATACATGTCTAGAATATGATAACACACCTTTAATGAAAAATATTTTGTCATTAATTTCCAATCGTTCATTTTTTATCAATAAAGCTAGGAATAAAAATAAAACATCATTATTTCCAAATCTCTTCTCAATCCATTCAAGATAAAACTTTATCTAAAATAAATCATTAAACCCTTTTTGGAGAAAAACATTTCTTTAAAACCATAATTGAAATCAACTAATGTGATAAAAAGATTTCAAAATATCATTCACATGGGTTAACACATCCATTTCAAAACAAAATACCCATTTGAACACTTTTAACACTTTGAAAATACTTCAAACACATGTTTGGGACAAAAAACGATAAAAAAATCCATTTAAATATGAAATTATACATTATGAAATACTTTTAAAAACATTTAAAATCTTGAAAAAGTCCCTTGATTATTTTTTAATACACTCGTAATGGAATCTCATTCCATGAAAAGGGTTAAATCCGTTTATAAATCATAATTTTCCACCACAAACAACACAAATTGGTTAAATTTTTTAAATATACTCATATAAAAAAACAATAATACAATTGAGAGTTATATAAATATATATCAAAGAAAAACATACCTTTTATTAATGAAAAACTAGTCAAAAATTGTCACCATCAATGTAAGACACCCAACTAAGCCAAAAGAGTCCCCTCTCAAGCCCTGAAAATCAACCCCAAAGTTTCAACCCACCCAAAAAAGAATTTCAAGGCATATGGATTTATGGGTTCATGAGACAAGCTAAATTCAATATGAATGTGGATATATAATTGAAATAGAGTATTAGATGTACTTACTAAGAGATAAATCACATGGAACCAAGATGGAATGCCAAAAAATGAAGGGAATTTGGGAGGAGAGTCTCATTGAGAGGTTACATGTATTTTCAAGGGATACATATGATAAGGGGAGTCTAATAGGTGTAAACATTAGTTTTTGAAAATAGTAAATTCATATTTTAATGTTTATGGATAGGACAAATGGTTTGGTTTTATGGTTTCCTAAATCGGTCACCTTTTATGCCCATGCCACTGCAAATACCAAATTTACTCACATTTATACACTAGGGGATTCTAAATAGTTGAAATAACCAAGCACTAATTGTGGCCAATTTAAATATCATATTATAGAGACAACTCACGAGCTTTTATCATGGTTTAAATTAACCATGCATAAGCCTTTCACCATAACCCTTACACCACAATGGTCCCATGAAGATTCTTATTGTATCTATATAATCTAAACTGAATCTTGTTCCACCTATATGGACAAACCATGTGCAGAATAAAAAAGAAAAAACATTAAAAATTAAAGGGATACATACGGTTCATTCAATGATTTTATCTAATCCATGTGCTCAAAACCATAAAACATAAAAAAAATTCCAAAAACATAAAAATTCAAGAAGAAAACATCTATACATTTATAATTACCTAAAATTGAATAATATATATATATATGTATATGAAAATAGTGTAATTTGGGTATCAAAATTCTCCCCATCTTGCCACATACTTTACTGAGAATGACTCGGGTTAATTTAATGGAAAAAAATCATATTCTAAATTGAAATCTGAGGATAAAAGATGTGTCCTTGAACAACTAGAAAAATTCCTAAAATAACAACAAGTGACCACAATAAGAAACCATTCTATAGGAGACTAAAATTATCACTTGGTAGATAGAAACTTATATAGGTTTCCAAAATATTTAGAATAGTTATAAAATTTAGGGGAAACTAAAAACTAGTTTTCAATAAAATAATAGGATATTATTGAACAACAACACCTCCATAATATCCAATGGATAATCAACAAGAAACTTTGTGTTATAGGGAACTATAGAATAACTAGATCAAACCCGTAAAAGAGAAAAATAATTGGAGACATTACTCACTATAAAGTTATATAGAACTTAACCTAGGTTCACTGACTACAAAAGGTGATTCCTAAATCCAATCCTTTACAATATAACCCCCTAATTAATCAAATTGGTTACTTAAATCGGTGGTATCCAATGTGTCATTGAAAATAAAACTACTAATTGAGTTACTAATTCATGCATACAAGGTCATCCCATGTCCATGGGAAAATGAAAAAAAACCATGTCATGGTCTATACCATTTAAAATATACAATGAAAACCATCATGAAATGAGGCATGAATATCCCCCAAAATATACAACCACTAACCAAGAGAAACCAATGGGGCACAAAATAAAACACTAGGAAAATATTTCCTCAATTCGTAGCTGATCCAAACCCACTGAGCATAAATACTAAAATGGACTATCATCTAAACTATATAACTAGATATAAACACTCCATCAGGCTCAAATATCTATAAAAAATGAAATAATAATCATCCCAAATGAATATTAACCTCATTCTAGAGCCCACATATTATTTTTTAGGAACCCCCCCCCCCACACACACACACATTTCCAACCATTAGTACAAGGATCCCATTATAAGTCTTTTGACATACATGGTTCCCTAGAAAACTTGATAAAACAATATAACCTCATATAACTTCATGGAACACTACTAAGATAATATGTTGACAAATATCATTCCATTTAACGTTTTGATATTATTAAAATTAAAAGTAAGAAAAAACCCAAATAAAATAAATCTACATCCACACTAGATCATTATAGGTTTCTTATTTTAGGTAATTAACGAAATTAGGTCAACCTAGTCCTGTCTTCTAAAATGAATCAAAGTAGTAAAAAACAAACAAGGTTAAAAATTCGTCACATTCATTATTCAAACAAGAAAACCATAATAAAAATAACAAGAACATATAAATGTGTATGAAAACCCAATTTATAATTCATATGAACAATTTAAATTGGAAAAACATTTCATTTAAATTAAAAACCTAAAAAAGTTTATAAGTTATACCCCAAGACTAATCTATACATGGTTATTTTAAAACATTTCCAAAAGAGATTTCAAAATAGAGACAAATGAGTTTTAAAACCAAAATAACCATTATGATTTCATGATAGAAACGTAATATTTCTTCTAAAACAATTAAAAAAATTTACCAATTTCAAACAATATATAAGGCTAAAAACCGAAAAAATTAAAAGGCCATGTTTGGAAAATCACCAGCTTCACTTAAAATAAGAAACCCACCATTCAAAATACTATTTAAGAGAATCCAACTCAATTATTTAAACCTTTTAAAATGAATTTAACTTCTTTTAAAACAAACCAAATTTCTATATTTGATGATGAAGTAAACCATATAATGAATTTAATAAAAAAAAATATTATTCTACAAACAAGGCCAAAGGCCTTGTTTTAAACCAAAACAATTTTCCTCCTCATGAAATCCTCTTTTCACAAGACAAAAAATACACCTAAATGAATTTATAAATGAAATGAAAAGGTCATGATATAAAATTCAGTTGAAATTAAATAAAATAACGGAAACATTTCACTAGACCTACCCTGACTCATTTTTCAATGACCTACGTTTTTGTCAAACATTCCCCCAAAATATATACTATGTTTGATAGATTATCAACACAAAAAACTGAACCCAAATGTAAAATGACAAATATTATTAAAAAATATATAATCCACTATAATATATTCTTTCAATAAGTGTGTAAAAATAGTGTCAAAAACCTTTTGAAATAATCTTACCTTTTGATATTTATCAAATTTGGTGGAACAAAAAACTAATAAAATCAATTGAAAATTGTGTTTTTTAAAATTTAAAAATTTCAATCATGATATATTTTGGTATGTATAATATATTAACTGATCTTTAACAAATATTTTATAGGAAATATGGAGAATAATTGTAAACATAACAAAATTTCATTTTCCAATAAAAACATATTTTACTATATTTTATGATTTTATATAAAATTAAAATATTAATATATGGTATGTGAATTTCCAAAAATTAACTTATTTTTTGGACTTATCATATATGTATTATAATAAAATCAATGTTTTAGTTTTTTATATAAAAATGGATTTCTAGGTGAATAGTGCTATATAACTTTCTTACAAAAAGTGAAACTTTTATGCCATTATTACTATATAAGTATTCCATAAAAAAAATTGAAACCTTTTTAAGTAAAATTTTGTATTTTATAATTTAAATTATACATTTTAATATATTTATTAGAGTTTACAATCTAAATATTGATATTTTATAACTTAGGTAATAATTTTCTCCAAAAATGTTGTTTAACATTGTGTTTATTATATGAAAATTAATTTATAAAACAGATAGAAACTGAATCATAAAATATATATTTTAAATTAAGAATTATTATTTTTATATTATATTTTATATTATATTTTATTTATATGCATAAATATTAAGTCACATTATGTAAACACTAGTGATCGAGATAAAAAAATGAAAAAAGTTCGAAATTAAGGGGTAAATAGGTTAAAACATGTTTAAAACATGTATTAGGATTTCGATGCCATATCAATTAACCACATCATTAGTTTTCAAAATTTTCGGCCACCTTCTTTACATAGCCATCTTATTATTGAAACATTATGGGTACTTACAAAAATGACAACCGTTCTCACCTATAAATGGAGCTATCCTCCCACCATATCCCCAAACACTAACACCCCCTTAGTTATCATTTTTTTTGAAAAAAATATCCAAAACCTTTATATCAACTTTAAAGTAGTCTCTTTTCTTCTCAAAATACCATCCTTATAATCATTACCTCCCTTTGTGAATGAGATAATCCTAGAAGCAATGTATAAATTCCTAAGTTATCTTTATCATTTAAATTTCTATATGTGTGCTCAAATTCATAAAATTCCATCAAATGTAACACCCCAAGCTTCCATGGTACTCTTCTCTTTGATTAATACAGTAGCGTGTGTTGTACGCAACATCGAGATTCTAAAACACCGCGACCAATCAAAGTAGCTGTTATGAATAGTAATACCCACTTATTGAAATTTTATAAATTTTATCTCTCAAAATGGACATCATTTTTGAATTCAGAATATTTAAATTATCCTAGTGTGAAATTTTGGTATCTTTCGGATAACTTTTATATTTTGATGAATAGTCAAAATTACTAAATTTTAATTAAAAAAAACTTTTTTAATCGAAATAATTAATAGTGATAAATTATGAATTTGAGTGGTTTTAAAGTATATTTAGAATATAGTTTTACAATTTAATATAATTTTGTTCATTGGACATAATTTCACTATTAAACCAGACATAAACAAGTGTCATTCTTTTGATAGTTATTATCTCTTAAAAACACGCTTTTTGTTTTAACAACATGAATTAATTTTAAATTAATTTCTGTCACTTCTGTGTTTTGAATTTGTAAAAATGGATTCCATATTTTGAATCAGGATTTCCAAATTGTGTAAATAGGTAACTTTTATTTTTAGACATTTTGAATAATTACTTCGGTAAATATTTTATTTACCATGGTTAAAGGGTAAATCTGGTAAATAAGGGTAAAAAATAATATTATAATAATACTTAATTACCCTAAAACGTGTCCTAACATTATTAGTTGATACATTTCCGACCATGGGAATATTTTGGTCGATTTTGGGACCCCATGGAGCCACTTGTAAGTGATAATGACACTTTATACTAATTAAGTTAAAATAAATACAAAAAACGACATAAGCATATATCTTTTCGAAAAACCATTTTTAAATAGGGTTATATATGTTGGATTCTTTACTATAAATATTAATTAGAAGGATAAAAATATTTTCCTACATAATGGTAGTTTATTTATAATTTTTATACATTTAATAATTAATTTTATTTATGACACAATAATGATGCAATATTTTTCTTATTAATGAAAGAATCAAATAATTGGTATTATAAATGTTTAAATTAATATAATTTTAAAGTTTTTTTGACATAAATGAATTTTATTTCTTTATATGACATTATAGGATTACTTAAATGAATTTTTTTTGAATTAATAATGTTGTTAAAACTTTAGAAAAAATCAATTATTTAATAGTGTCAAAATTGACATAAAAGACTTTTTTAAAAAAAATATTATATTATTAATTGATATTAAATTCTTAAAAATATATGGTTTGGCAAAGAGACTTATGTCATTATATTTTTATCATTAATGGGCCACTTGGGTGTTTCCTGTATGTATATAGTAAATTTATTAACTATATAATATAAAAATACAAAGTGACATGATAAATGTTAAACTAATTAACTAAGAGTTAAAACAAAATGATAAGGTTAATATAGTGACCCAAACCTGTTTAAAACCTATTGGTTGAGTGGTTTTAGACCTATACCCACATTAAATACTAAATAATATACTTTTGAGCCATTATAAACCTAATATGAATTTATTATGAAATAATATTTCTAACTTTTCCAAAGGTGCCCCTCACCCCTCTTATAAAATGGCACTCCCCCTTTTCACTAATTCACACATTCAAAGCCTTTAGGTTCGGAAAAACTCTTCCCAAATACGCTATCAAATATCCTCCCATCATCATAGAATCATTACTTTAGTCAGAAATACAACCTAAGGATCCCTTTTGATCAAATCAAAAGGAAGAACCCGAAGAAGAGTTAATGATTTCACCACCCTTTTTCAAGTTCCTTTCTTCTTAAAATTCTTCTTTCCTTGTTATTTAAATTCTAAAATAATAACTTAAGTATATTCTATATAATTTTATTTTATTATTAACATGGAACAACCAAATTCATTATTCTATCTGTCCCTTGAATGACACGTCACCATATGTGCGTACGTACGGCCTACCGTCTCCACATCGTGGTGTTATCAACATATTATTATTTATATGGGTATAATAATGATGTATAATTCATGTAAATAATAAATATAACATGATAATTATTCTTTATACATGATATACCATCAAATTATATATTATTTTAATATCAAAAGAATGATATTGTCGCTCGTGCGTACATACGGACTACCGTCTCCACAAATGCGATGAGATTCATTCCCCATCGTATCCATTCAAGTTTAATTATAATTTGATGATTAAAAATAATTTTTAAGGACTTGAAATCATTATGTATTTTAATAATATACAACCTAACCATAACAAACATGACTTATGTAACAAAACATATAAAACAAAACGAGTAAGTTAACACCCAAAACGACGATAATACTAAGATATCATTAACAAGGCTATGTTAAAAGATCATATATGAAATAATATTAATGTATTTGATCCTTTTATAATTCAATAAAAAAAATTTGACCACTATACAGGAGGCTAACCTACCTTCGACCAAGGAAAAAGTACAAAGTAAGGGATTTCTTATCTCACTTTTAATTCTGTGAGATTGCCATTGTTCATCGCTAATTAATTGCATGTGGTGTGTGTACTTCCCATGAATGTATTCATTGTGTAATATAATTTAATTTATGGATATTTAAATCATCATTTTATTATCCTTCTTTCATGGGTGTATGTTTCGTAAGTTACCAAATTGATAATGGAATTTGAAATTTCAATTTCCACTCATTCGGCTTTACGCATACGTCATTGATTATTTTACTCCAAGATTATGTTTGGAATCACTATTAATTTGATTATGTCATAATTTACACTCCCCTTGATTTGGATATACTTTTGATACACTTAATCACTCCATTGATAAATTCTCAAGTCATCGGTATGAACTTGATAATTGTAATTTTTACTCAATCTCATTTTTTGAGTTAAACATCCAATTCATTGGTGTTGTTTTTACAGAAAAAATCATGTGAATGTCCTATGATTGTTTTACACTAAATATAAAATAATATTGAGGGTATTTATATTTTTCACACATAATTATGTCGTTGATTTATCCTTAACCTATGGATACAGACATTATGAGAGATATCATCTCATTTTACATTCCATTGAAATCCTTTGTTGTTATACACCAAATCACTTTTATATGATTTATATAATGTAATTTGACATTGTATATCATGAATCCATTTATTCTCATGATATTTAAAAGTTTTTATTTCCTTAATTATTTGTATTCAAGTGTCTCTATTTTGGTTAGAAACTCTAACTAAAATATCATTTTAAAATGTTTTAAGATTTATTTTTCTAAATATTTCTCATTAATGCCCATGTTTTAAAAATGGTTTGAAGGATTTATTTATATGGAAAATAAAGTTTTCAAATCAAAATTTCTTTTAATAGTTTCAAAGTGGTATGGGAAACTTTGATTCAAAAATCTATTTTTGATGGCTTCTTGAAAAATAGTGTGACTTTTAAATGTTTTCAAGAAAAAGGGGGATATTTCTCTCAATAGATTGATGATTATTTTAATCTATGTCAATATCCTTTATTATTCTTTATTGAGGTTAATTTTATACAATACGAGATTCCATATTGTATCGAATGGGTTATGTTTGAATGTGGATGTGCCATTTTTATACCATTCATGGTTTCTGGTTAAAGTATTGACATTTCATATGCTAGTTTTAATACGAATGTCTATGTTATGTTTCAAAATTTTCATATGAGGAATGCATTGGACTTAGTAAGTGATGGGTGGAGACCGCTATAGCTCCTCGATGCATTGGTAGGTCTCATGAGACAAACTAGTGTCTTGGCACAAGGCCTTGACAAAATCTTATTTGTAGCCTTGACACGAGGCCTTGGCTATGTGGTTATGATAGTCTGGCATTATGCATTCCATCATTATAACAGTGGTTATTGATATTTCATGTGATTATTCAACTAGTAGAATTTCCATGTGAATAAGTAAATTACATTATATCTATTTATTTTTTCCATATTATGCTAAATTTCATGTTAAAAAGGATTTTATTTTAGTTATATATTTCCTTAAATGTTTATGCTTATTTATGAAAGTTTCCGCTATATTGTTATCCTTACTGAGCATCTGAGTTTACCACTTTCTATGTTTTATTTTTCCCAGGAGGTGAAGAAGTATTTTATGACTTACCTATGGGGATAGTCTGTGGGGATATTAGTATGGAATATAGAAACAATGTTGTTGTATTTTTTCATTTTATAATGTAATGTAATCCTTATAAATGTATCAAGTACTTCCAAGGCTACTAAACTAATAAGTCTTTTGAGACTTGATCTTTTGTGATCATGACAATGTAATGTAATAATGCACCGAATCTGGGTAACTGGGGTCGGGGTGTTACAATTGGTATTAGAGGAAGTTTAGTACAAATCGTGGAAACTAGATTTAGATAAACTCTTATTAGAGAACATAGCCCTAAGATATACTTTGAGGATTAGTATATAAAATCTTCCTAGAATTTTGGTATTTTATAGATTTTGTGATTTTTACAAGCAATACATCCATATCTGGATATGAGCAGGTAGAGGAGGCTCTGGAACAGATGTACGTGGCGGTAGAACCCGAAAACACCGCTTTGAGCTAGACTTGAACGGGAACTGGTGAACGACAACGGGCCTTGCTTCACTCTTGGTTATGACACCCCCGAAGGATATGCTTAGGATAATTTACATTTTCTATACAAACCAATTTGAATTATTTTAATATAAGAGGAGAATAAATGACCTTGGTTAATATAAAGAGTTTTAAATTGAGAATATGGTGTCATGACATTATCTAAATGTTTTTATGGATAATGTTACTCACACAATGATTTCTAGTTTTAGTCAATGGATGGAGTCCAAGGAAGTCACAGTAACTTTGAAAATGACATACAATGTGGGAACGGTGGTGGAAATGAGCAACAAAATGGAATATTGATAGGCGTAAAATATATCATGTTCATACCAAATCAGTTTTCAAAAAATATGATCAACAACATATATATTAATCAACTCCTAGACTCAACAACGAAGAGAAAGGTGGTGAATGATAAGAGCTCCAACAGTGGAGAACATGGAGAAAAGAATCCAAAATTTCCATCATGTAGGAAATATGGAAGTAGACACCTAGGAAAGTGTCTCAATGGAACAATGAAATTATTTATGTGGGGGAAATAAGGAAAAAAATCTAAGAATTATCGAGGAAAAATGAAGAGTATAATGGAAGAAAATAAAAATGGTCCCAAGAATCCATTTACAGTCATTTTCTGTAAATGTAGGGGACCTGGCCATTACCCGAGTGAATGCCCTATTCTATTGGATGTTTTCTTGGTCAAAGAAAAAGCGATGTGGAAATAAATGGTTGGAGAAATGTTTAAAATTATTAGTGCTCCTTGTTGATGGGATTCCTTTGGAATAATTTTCTCTTGTATTTGTAGCCCTGTAGTTTTCTATGTGAGAATTATATTTGAGGAAGTCTTATCTTTTCCCCTGTGGATATAGTTATAAATAACCATTTGTTTTTATATGATCATTTGGTTTGAGGCAATTACAAGGTATTTTATTTTTGGGATGAAAATGCAAGGTATGAGATAACATTTCTGGTTAAAATTATGTTATGGTTATTTTGAGGAATTTATCTCATTTTGGTAATGTTATAAAATATAGTTTTTGAAAAAGGACAACACACAGACCGTGTAAAAACCTGTCGCGTCAGAAAAAGTTATGGAAATCAAACCCACAACCAAAGTGCGATTGGGATTTATCGCCTACCACTAGACTACGTGAAGTCCCTGGTTAGTGTGACTAATTATTTTTAGTTAAATTATTTTATTGATCAATAATAAGTTGATTTGGGTTCTTATGTCTTATCAAATGAATACCCTTAGTATAGGAAAATGATTTGGTGATTAAGTGATAAAAGTTATTTTGGAAGATGTTCGCTTTATTGGGAACACTATATGCCCAAGGAAAATAAAATACTATGGGGTTCATTTGAGGAGTAATGGTGGATTTTTATCTACGTTTCTATTATGTTTTTATAGTGATTTGGGTTATTTATGGAAATGATTAACTAATAATAGAGAATATGTGATTAGGATAATTACTTTTAAGTATGTGACTTTAGGAGTAGTTGATGTAATTTGGAGATACAATTTTACATGGAAGACTACATAACATAATTCATCTACGTTTTGGGTTTCAATATTAGTTTTGATTATATTGAAGGATTTTGAGGACAATTGTTTATTGAATGGTATTTATTTAACTTTGGGGTTTTAATTTTAGAAATTAAGATTGGTGTTTCTTTCTCTAAAAGAATATCTTTTTGGGGGATCATCAGATATTGTACTAACCATTTTGGTTTTTATTTATCTCTAAAGACAAGGTAAATATATAGTTTATACTTTGTGGATCATGTGATTCTATAGAAGTTTATTCTAGCTCTTATAGTGTGACCAAGCCTTCTTGAATACTCATCATTTAAAAAAATGTGTTAGTGGTGGAAATTTATTGAATAAATAAACTCTAAATAAAAATTAAGTATATCTATTTATTTTCTTAGTCAATATCCGAAATGAATTCCTCATCTTTATGTAATGTAACTTAAAACAAAAAGAATGTTGTCCATTTACTTTTCCTACTGGGAAACTAATGACTGTTTGTCCCATCACAAGTTTGTGGTTTTTTTGTTAACTTTATCTTGATCATGTTTTATATCCCTCTCCATAAGAACTTTACACTTAGATTATCATCCATATCCATGTTTTTCTACATGGAATCCTAGTATAGGTTATCTCAGGTGACCTTTGTACTTCTCTTTTTTTCTTTTAAAGTGGTAGTTTAATTGAATCTTTTTCCGATGTGGGAGATTCCATTATATTCCAAAGCACAATTTTAAAAATTGTGAGGACGAAATTTATTGAAGGATGAGAGAATATAACACCCCAATCTTCTATGGTACGCTTCTCTTTGATTAATACAGTAGCGTGTGTTGTATGCAAATTCGAGATTCTAACACACCGCGACCAATCAAAGTAGCCATTATGAATAGTAATACCCAATTATTGAAATATTATAAATTTTATCTCTCAAAATGGAAATCATTTTTGGATTTGGAATATCGAAATTAGCCTGGGGTGAAATTTTGGTACTTTTCAGATAACTTTTATATTTTGATGAATAGTGAAAATTACTAAATATTAATTAAAAACGACTTTTATAATCTAAAAAATTAATATTGATAAATTATGAATTTGAGTGGTTTTAAAGTATATTAAGAATATATTTTTACCATTTAATACAATATTGGTCATTGGACATAATATCACTATTAAACTGTACATAAACAAGTGTCAATATTTTGATAGCTATTATCTCTTAAAAACACCCTTTTTGTTTTAACAATGGGAATTAAATTTAAATTAATTTCTGCCGCTTCTCTATTATGAATTTGGAAAAATAGATTCAATATTTGGAATCAGGATGTCCAAATTTTTTAAATAGGTAAGTTTTATTTTTAGAAATTTTGAATAATTACTTCGGTAAATATTTTATTTACCATGGTTAAAGGGTAAATCTGGTAAATAAGGGTAAAAAAATAATATTATAATAATAATAAATTACCCTAAAACATGTAATAACCTTATTGGTTGATATATGTACTACCATGGAAATCTTTCAGTAGATTTTGGGACCCCATGGAGCCACTTGTAAGTGATAATGACACTTTATACTAATTAAGTTAAAATAAATACAAAAATGACATAAGCATATATCTTTCAGATAAATAATTTTTACATAGAGTTATATAAGTTTGATTTTAGACTATAAATATTAATTAGAAAGATAAAACAATTTCCTACATAATGGTATTTTATTTATAATTTTTTGACATTTAATAATTAATATTATTTATGACACAATAATGATGCAGTATTTTCCTTATTAATGAAAGAATCAAATAATTGGTATTATAAATGTTAAAATTAATATCATTTGAATGTTTTGATGACATCCGTGATTTTTATTGCTTAATATGACATTATATGATTAATTAAATTAATTTTGTTCGAATTAATAAAGTTTTTAAGTCATTAACAAAAATCAATTATTGAACAGTGTCTAAATTGACATAAAAGAGTTTTTAAAAAAAATATTATATTATTAATTGATATTAAATTTATAAAAATATAAGGATCGGCCAAGAGACTTATATCATGATAGTTTTATCATCAATGGACCTTTTAGGGGTCTCTTGGATGTATATAGTAAGAATATCAACTATATAATATAAAAATAAAAAGTGACATGGTAAATGTTTAACTAATTAACTAAGCGTTAAAATTAAACGATAAGTTTAATATTGTGACCCAAACCTGTCTAAAACCTATTGGTTGAGTGGTTTTAGACCTATCCCCACCTTAAACTTTAAATAATCTACTTTGGAACCATTAGAAACCGAATATTATTTTATTATAAAATAATATTTCTAGCTTTTCCAAAGGTTCCCCTCACCACTCTTATAAAAGGACACTCCCCCTTATAACTAATTCACACATTCAAAGACTTTGGGATCGCCCAAACTCTACCAAAATACCCACTAAAATATCCTCCCTTCATCCTATAATCCTTCCTTTAGTCATAAGTCCAACCTAAGGAGCCCTTTCGATCAAATCAAAAGGAAGAACTCGAAGAATATGTAACGATTTCACCACACTTTTTCAAGTTCCTTTCTTCTTAAACTTCTTACTTCCTTGTTATTTCCATTTTAAAATATTAACTCCAGTATATTTTATATACTGTGATGTTATTATAAATATTGGACAACCAAATTCATTATTCTATCCATCCCTTGAATGACATGTCACCGTATGTGCGTACATACGACCTACCGTCTCCACATCATGCTGTAATTGTTATTCAATATATTATTATTTAGATGGGTATAATAATGATGTATAATTAATGTAAATAATAAATATAACATGATAATGATTCTGTATACATTATATAACATCAAATTATATATTATTTTAATATCAAAAGAATGATATTATCGCTCGTGCGTGCGTACGGACTACCGTCTCCACAAACGTGATGAGATTCATTCCCCATCATATCTATTCAAGTATAATTATCATTTGATGATTAAAAATAATGTTTAAGGACTTGAAATAATTCTGTATATGAATAATATACAACCTACACATAATAAACACCACTTATGTAAGAAAACATATAAAATAAAACGAGTAAGTTAACACCCGAAATGACCATAATAATAAGATATCATTAACAAAGCAATGTTAAAAGATCATATATTACATCATATTAATGTATATGATCATTTTATAATTAAATAAAAATTATTTGACCATTATATAAGAGGCTAAACTACCCTCAACCAAGGAAAAAGTACAAAGTAAGGGGTTTCTTATCTCACTTTTAATTCCGTGAGATTTCCATTGTTCACCACATATTTATTGTATGTGGTGTGTGTACTGCCCATGATTGTATTCGTTGTGTAATATACTTTAATTAATTGATATTTACATCATAATTGTATGATCCTTCTTTCATGGGTGTATTTTTCGTATGTTACCAAATTGATAAGGGAATTTGAAATTTCAATATCCACTTATTTGGCATTACGCATACGTCATTGATTATTATACTCCATGATTATATGTGGAATCAATATTCATTTTATTATGTCATAATTTCCACTCCCCTTTCTGTGGATATACTTTTTATACACATAATCACTCCATTTATAAATTCTCAAGTCATCGGTATGAACTTGATAAGAGTAATTTTTACTCAATCTCGATTTGTTGAGTTAAACATCCAATTCATTAGTGTTGTTTCTACAAAAATATGTGCGAATGTCCTTGGATTTTTTTACACTGAATATAAAATCATATTGAGTGTATTTATATTTTTCACATGTAATTATGTCGTTTATTTATCCTTAACCTAAGGATATGACCTTTATGAGAGATTTCATCTCAGTTTACATTCCATTGAGACTCCTTTGTTGTTATACCCCAAATCACTTTTATGTAGTGTATATAATGTACTTTTACATAGTATATCATGAATCAATTTATTCTCCTGATATTACAAAGTTTTTATTTCCTCAATTATTTGTATTCCTGTGTCTCTCTTTTGGTTATGAACTCTAACTAAAATATCATTTTAAAATGTTTTAAATATTTATTAATCTAAACCTTTCTCATTAATTTCCATGTTTTAAAAATTGTTTTAAGGATTTATTTATATGGACATTAAAGTTTTCAAATCAAAATTTCTTTTAAAAGTTTCAAAGTGGTAAGGGACACTTTGATTAAAAAATCTATTTTAAATGGCTTCTTGACAAATAGTGTGACTTTTAAATGTTTTCTTGAAAGAAGGGGATATTTCCCTCAATAGTTTGATGATTATTTTAATCTATGTCAATATCATTCATTATTCTCGATTGAGGTTATTTTGATACAATACAATCTTCCATATTGTATTGAATGGATTATCTTTGATTGGGGTTGTGCCATTTTTATACGATTCATGGGTTGCGGTTAAAGTATTGACATTTTGTATGGTAGTTTTAATATAAATGTCTATGTTATGTTTCAAAATTTTCATATGAGTAATGCATTGGACTTAGTAAGTGACGGGTGGAGGCCACTATAGATCCTCGATGCATCGGTAGGTCTCATGGGACAAACTAGTGTCTTGTCAAAAGGCCTTGACAAAATCTTATTTGTAGTCTTGGAATGAGGCCTTGGCTATGTGGTTATGATAGTCTGGCATTATGTATTCCATCATTATGAGAGTGGTTATTGATATTTCATGTGATTATTTGACTAGTAAAATATCCATGTGAATATGTAAATGGAATTATATCATTTAATTTTTGCCATATTATGCTGAAGTTAAAGTTTAAAAGGCTTTTATTTTATTTATACATTTCCTTAAATTTTTATGCTTATTTATGAATGTTTCTGCTATATTGTTATCCTTACTGAGCATCTGAGATCACCCCATTCTATGTTTTTTTATCTTAGGAGGTGAAGAAGTATTTTATGACTTACTATTAGGGATAGTGTGAGGGGATATGAGTGTGGTATTAGGAAACAATGTTGTTTTTTCATTTCATTTTATGATGTAATGTAAACCTTATAAATATATCTAGTAATTTCAAGGCTACTAAACTAATCGGTCTTTTGAGACTTGATCTTTTGTGATCATGCCAATGTAATGTAATAATGCACCGACTCTGGGTTACTGGGTTCGGGGTGTTACATTAAACCACCATAAAATTATATCATTATTATGAATTTTATACTTATATTATATTACTATTATTCTACAATAATTATCAAACATTTCTATTTTATATTATGAATAAACAAAAATGTTTATTGTGCCTGTGTGAAAACTACCACCTCTACAAATAAAAGAGATCATTTTTCATTATTTACATTCTTTTAAATTTATATGAATTGTTTTAATGGATAAAATTTATTTTTATGACTTCAATAATATTCTTTCAATTAAAATTTAATAACATACAATTGATATTAATGAAAAACAATCATAAACAAATTAACAGATTTAAACAAGAAAATTAAGAGGAATAAAATTTTATTCAAACAATGTAATTGTCTTGTATCCATAAATTATTATACTAATTAAATAATATTATAAAAAATTTCAATAATAACATCAAAATTATTATATTATGTTATGAGTAAAATGTTATTTAAACTTATTCAACACTTAATATTCCATGAATCATGGTATGTTCATATTCGGGTCAATTTAACCATAAACATGAAAAATGGTATAAAACTATAACATATATGATTATGAATATAATATTACTAGTATAATGTGATATAAATATATAAATAATTATATTTTTTAATTTTTTAATTAATACATCAACATTGTTCTCATTAATTAATCAAACACCCTTCATAGGATAAAATCACTAAAAATATTCCTTGTTGATTTGAACTTCGAGGATAAAGACTAATGCACCCATGAAATCAAATGGAAAATCATTATAAAAAATAAATTAATGTAACATAATTATATTATAATTATGAACTTAGTAAAAATAATAATTTCTTATATAGATCTTATAAAACTAGTGTAAATGTCCAAAACTATAAACACCCTATGCTGAAAAATAGAAAAATTAACTAATATAAATATAGAGAATAATTATAAATGAAAATTGATAATTAAAGTAAGTATTAGTAAGGTTATAAAATATCTTAGTTACTTTTTTTATATAAAAAATAGTAAGATAAAGAAAAATTTGTGAATTAAGAATCATTGTAAATTATGTTGGTTACTAAAATCTGTTACATTTATTTATATTATTTCTTCTGAATTTTGACATTAAATATTCTCTTTATTAATTTATTTTAAATTTCACAATATTTTTAAATTTAAATTTATGTTTAAAATGAATCTTTTTTCTCATAAATTCCTTTTTTATTGTTATCTAACCTAATCATATGACATTATAAATAATTGATCTCTATCTCTTAATTTTGTATTTGTATCATATTTATGTTTTCAATTACTTACAATGCTCTCCTTTTATTGTTTAAAATCCAAGTATGTATCAATTTATGTGATCATTATAATTTCCTTTACCAATTTTTAACTATAATTAAATTTACTCTTTTTATGATGTGGGAATTCAATAAACGTATTTCAAAAGATTAAAAACACTTCTCTTGATAAAATACGACGTTTTATTTTCAGATCCACATTTCATATAGAAAATTTTTAATCCTTTTTCTTGGATCAACTTTTTATTTAATTTTTTAAATAAAAAATATTCCAAATCATATCATTTAACCACTTTTGAAAATGAATTTAGAAAATTATCCATAACTCCTTACATTTTGACAGAGTTAAGTAAATGTTTTGAATGGTATCATTTAATGATTTCACTTCAATATTATTATTTATCTCAATGGATATATATTATATGGTTATATTTTTTATGAACTATCCTATGAATTATTTTTAATGTCCAACAGAGGGTTATCAATTTTGGTACTATTCAATGTAGTTTATGTGTTTATTTACACGATACTTTAGAAATGTAAAGTAAACCACATTTTTCTTCTTGTGTTCAAATAATGCAATGATGGGGTGTCTTTAAATCAAACACATGAGTTTGGAAAATATTTATGTTATGGGTGGAAACAATATAGATCTCCAATTCATTAGGTAGTTCTATATATATCATAAGTTAATAATGAAACATGTAGTGATGATCAATAAAAAAATGGGAAATATA
Organism: Viscum album; assembly: GCA_963277665.1. Lineage (NCBI taxonomy): Eukaryota > Viridiplantae > Streptophyta > Magnoliopsida > Santalales > Viscaceae > Viscum > Viscum album. Next base: position 1,246,613,005 of record OY728153.1, read on the forward strand.
TTGGGATGCCTAATCCACCATTTTGTGTATGATATAATAACATTTTTTCTATAGACTTTTTTGATTTGTGACTATTCTATAATCACTATCTTGTTATTTAGGTATTATGTTTTTCATACTCTTTACTGTAGGTTTTAAATTTGATCATATGTGATTACTTGTTCTCTTATCCAACGAATAAATAGTTTTCATGATTCCAAGTACTTTTTATCAGAGAGTTATCATTTATATATGATTCTTTATATTATGTTGATATCACCCTTATTATCATGTTGATATGTTTATTTCACTATTACTATGAATTGGATCTCACCCCCTTTTTATTTATACTTTTCATAGGTTATCAGGGTGAGTGTAACTTATGAAATATTTATAAGAAGATCTAGTGTGGATATGTTTTTGGGAGAAATTCATATGTATTATCAAATAGATTACCTATATAGATAGTCCCCAAAGACAATAACCCTATAAATTATTGAGATTATGATTTTATTATGTAATGTGAAGTTTTTAATTTTGGATGTTATATATAATAATGTAATTTTTAGTTTTTGGGGGTATATTTCGTATCAAATAAAAGTTTTATCTATTTTTGATGATTAGTTTAGTTAGATTTGGTATTATGGTTAACAAAACATAATGAAAATCCAAGAAAGGAGACTATGTACTTGATGATATATTGAAATATAGTTAAATTTATGATTATATGTTTTTCCAAAAATACATCCCTATCAAGATACTATAAGATGAAGTCAGTTCTGGCATAGATATTCCTAGGTGTAGTAACCTCGAAAGGGGAATGTTGGGTATTAAATCAATCATCACCTGTTACAAGTAAAAGAGGCATAACTACACGGCATGTTTGAATATATTAGGGGATATTCATTAGATAATCATGTTTCCATTATGAAACACTATGAATGATTTATTTTCTAGTCACTTTAAGGGATTAGGTTTAGAACTATAGGACAAAAACACCCAAAGATACCAAGGTTAAACTAATATTGGTATATTTAAAAAAATTATTTGAAAACATGATGATATAAATTGGTAATGGTTTTAATATTGAATCCATTTTATGTTAGTGAATTTCAAAATCTTCTATGATGTTAAATTTTTATTACCAATGTTATACTGTTTTGGTTTTATAGATTGCTGGAACTAGAAGGAAACCAATTAATTATGGGTGTGAGGGAAAATGTGATGACTTACCCACTTGAAAACCAAATGTAATTGAAGATTGAGTAAAAATAATAATGGAAAACCTAGTTTAATTTTCAAAAGCTATGAATAATAAGACAAACTGTGTTTTTATCCTAAAAACACCAATGAGGGAGTGTCTTGTAATTGGGTATTTCATGTGACAACGTCCACCCTCTCTCATTCTATCTTCTAATCCACTTATCATATAGTGGTGGATTAATTTTATAGAAAATATATTTTCCATTATCTAGTTTTTGAAACATTAGAATGTTTTATTTGTTTTAATTAGTTGGAATATAAGGATGAACAATGGTAGACTCTGATTAAGAATAAAATGAAATATAAAGTATAATCTATGGAATGGGAAGAGTTCAATAATGTTTTATTAATAACATAATTTGTTTAAACACTTTTCATGAATATAAAGAGGGAATTAATCAAGTTGAAATAAAACAAAGATGAATCCATTGGAATTCAAGAAAAAACATCGAAATACGGTTGAGGTATGCCTCTAAATTTTTTAAAAATGCTTAGATTATGATAAAACAATTCATTAGTGTCCTTAAATTAATTTTAATAAGGTTACTAAATATAATATAAATTGGTATCTATGAAGATATTTCCCCATGGGAACATATGGTTGAGATGGATGTGAAATAATATAATTTCTCAAATTATATGTAACATAAAATGTAGTTTCATAGGAAATTAGATAATTATGTCAAAAATTAAATATGATTCAACTACATAATTCTAAGAAAAGTGTGATAAAAAAATGGGAAAATACATAATAGTGCTTGGATAATGTTTTAAATGTGGCAGAGTTCGCAATAAATTTTTTGGAATTCTAAAGGATGAAAAAATTAAAATGGAAGTGAATATTGTCCTACTAATCCACCAACTTCTATTCAATGCATGATGTGTACAAAGTTATGGAACTACGTATATCATTTCTGTAATACCAGAGTTGTTGTAACAGCCCGAGATTTTATGAAAAATATTATTTTTAATTTTATTAATGTCTTGTGTTGTACGCTAAACCAAAAGGAGCTTTCACAACACGCATCCTTGACTTGCCTTGCATTACACGCAATCGCGACCTTCCTCGATAGCGTGTGTAGTACACAATACCGAGTTTCACTAAACAACGATATGCTATTAAAATATTGTTAAAACTAGCTGTTATGAATAGTAATAACCACTTTTCAAAATTCTGTAAATCTTATATTTCAAAATGAACTTCATTTTTGGATTCGGAGTATCGAATTTAGCCTAAGGTGAAATTTTGGTACATTTTGGATAACTTTCATATTCTGATGAATAGTGAAAATTACTAAATTATAATTAAAAAACAACTTTTTTAATCGAAATAATTAATAGTGATAAATTATTAATTGGAGTAGTTTTAATGTATATTTAGAATATATTTTTACAATTTAATACAATGTTGGTCATTGGATGTAATTGCACATTTAAACCAGACATAAACAAGTGTCAATCTTTTGATAGATATTGTATCTTAAAAACACGCTATTTGTTTTAACAGTGGGATTTAATTATAAAATTAATTAATGAAACTTCTATGTTATGAATTTGGTAAAATAGACTTCATTTTTGAATTCGGAATATGAAATATAGCTTAGGATGAAATTTTGGCATTGTTCTGAAAAACATCAATTTTTGATGAATAGTGAAACTACTAAGTGGTAGTTAAAAAACTGAATTTTTCATAAAACATAATTTTACCGCTTCTGTGAATGGAATTTCAAAAATCCGAGAGACACGGTTGATGTTAGTAGGTAAAATGTGGTTCAATGAGATGAAAATAATTTTTGGTGAATAGTAACTTTTTACTTTTATTTACCACGGTTAAAAGTAAATAGGGTAATTAAGGGTAAGAATGATATTAATATTACCCTAACACATGTCCTAATTCTATTGGACAAGTGTATCTCGACCAAAAACAACCTTAAGTGAAAAATATTATCATTTAGGCCCACTTGGATTAGATTAGGACATTTATTATTATTTAATTCAAAGAAGAGTTAAAAGAGTTAAAATCAAAGTTTATTTACTAAAACATTTTTAATATAGGGTTATACATAAGATATATTCGATTGTAAATATTCATTAGAAAGATAAAAAGATTTCCTACATAATGATATTTTATTTATAATTTTTAGACTTTAAATAAAATAATATATTTATGACACAACGATGATGCAGTAATTACCCTTTTAAGGAAATATTAACATAATTGATGTTATAAATGCTCCAATGAATGTAATTTAAGACTTTTTATGACTTACAATAATTTTCTAAGTTACTATGATATATTAGTGTTGATTTAATCAACTTGGTTCGAACATATAATTCTGTTATGACTTTCACAAAAATCATATATCAAATAGTGTCAAAATTGACACAAAATAGTTTTTAAATCAAATATTATATTATTAATTTTTATTTTATTCCTAAAAATCTAAGGTTTTGCCAAATGACTTAGATAAGTATATATGTATTAATAATAAACAATTTGGGGTTCGTTTGGCATGTTATAGTAAGTGTATTAACCATATAGTGAAAGAAAACAAAAAGACACGGTAAAAGTTAAATTATTTAACTTAGAGTTAAATCTAATTGATAAGGTTAAAATAATACCCTAAACTTGTCTAAATCTTATTGGTTGATAGGATTTCGACCCATCCCCACTTTAGCTTCGAAATAATACCCTTTGGAACCATTATAAACCGATTTTGACATTAATATAAAATAATATTTTGAGGTATTCCTAAGGTGCCCTTCTCCTCCCTTATAAAAGGACACCTCTTCCCCCTCCTCCTCACACCAATTTGAGCACTCAAGCTCGGCCAACCCCTGCCAAAATCCCTTATCCACTTCCCTAGAATAATCCTAGAGGTTCTGGTCTTCCTCAAAGACCAATTTTAGTTCCCTAAGAGGAGGTCTCAAAGAGGCGCTTCAAAGAAGAGGTAATTACCGTTACCAATTCTTTCATCTTTATTTCTTCTTCCACTTCTTCTTCTTAGGTTGTTTCACTATGAAGTAATAACATCAGTATCACTCATATACTGATATGTTATTATAAGTATGAAACAACCCTATTTCACCATCTATCCATCCTACAGAAAAAGAAATCACCGCGCGTGCGTACGTACGGAATACCGTCTCCACGCCGTGGTGTAATCTATTTTCCACCACCACCTTACATGGATGGGTATAATGGTGTAAAGAATAACTATAAATAGTTATTACAACATCATATTGATTCTGATATATTGTATAATCCACTCCAATTCAATTCAATATTTATGGAAATGATATCATCGCTCGTGCGTACGTACGGACTACCGTCTCCACGACACGATGAGATTCATTCTCCATGTTAACCATTTAAGAATGATTACAAAGTATATATAAGAAATAATAATGAAATATATGACATTATAAAGCTACTGTATTTATGTATATATATATATATATGTATGTCATCTACTTACTTCCATTCAAGACAATAAGGAAAGGAAAACAGCGTTCATGCGTATGTACGGACTACCGTCTCCATGAACGGTGTTTTTCATTTCATTTATCTATCTATTATATGTATATATATACTGAATATATATGATATATAAATCATATTTTATATTCTGGAAGTAATTAAATCATGATATAAGTAATAATAATGTCAAGAACAACAAGTCAAAACACCTACGATAAATGAAACGATTTTACCCAAAACGCTATTTTAACATGAAGTTACAAAAGAACGGGTAATATAAAGTCATAAGTGGACCATATATGTTATAATAACAATGAATATGATTCTGGAATAAGTCAATAACATTATTTAAATCATTATACAGGAGGTTCGGACACTTACGAAGCAAATCGGACCTAAGGTAAGGGAAATATCACAATCTCATTTTTATCCGAGAATGTTTATTCGTAAGTATTTACTGGGGTGTATTTTATCATCCACATCCATGTTTAATAAATATGTAATATTATTTCCATCCAACTACAATTGTTTAAATCCAATTTTACCCTTCGGTGAGTTTTTAGTAAAAGAAATGAAAGGAATCTTTTGTCGTTTTCCGTACGAGGTACTTTTTGACTTTTCCGACAAAAGTACGAAGAATGTTTTTTTTAACTTATACGGCATGAATGGATTTTTAGAACATTATTTCAAAGAAACTTCCTTTACAAGTATTTAAGTTTATTTTTAATCAACTTCTTTTAGTTTAAAATTGTATGACATGTTAAGAAAGTAAAAGTGTTTTTGAAGAAGAAAGGATATTTTCCTCAAGAATGAAGTTCAAGTATTTTATCAAAATTATTTTCCATATAAGATAATAAAAGGGTTCTGTTTCTATCCTTATTATTATATGGATTTGATTATTTTGTGATGGAAACATTTTTATGAATTCCTTTATCTTATATGAATTGTTTTATGATGACATGTTGTTTAAGAATTCCAGTTTTATTACATGGGTTATGTTATGATGTATGGTTTATGATTATGTGGCACACATAAGAAAGGATTCATTATAAGATGGGTGGGACCTATATCTCCCTCCAATGCATTGGGTAAAGATTTTATATCTCATGAGATAGACATGGCTGAAATGGTAGGTTATACCGGTTCAGTGAAACAGGACTGAAACGAGGGTTACTCGATTCAGAAAGGGACTTTATCCACTAAGATAGTCTTGGCAATGAGTCTTGACTAACAAGAAATGATTCTCTATGATTATGTGTGTATGCCACAAAGTTTCATGTTTTAAGTTATGATTATTGGGATTTCATTTCACTACTATGATTTATCCCATGTTATGAAATTATGCTCTCTTTTGCAGGTTAAGATTTCCAAAAGTTATGTTCTTATGAATATGGTGTGATTGATTTTTCTTTTGTTTACCCTTACTGAGCATTTGAGCTCACCCTTTTATGTTTTCTTTTCCCCAGGATATATAGAAAGGTTTTAGGTAAAAAAAGGGAAGATCTTTATGGGAGATATTGAAGATCTTTCACCACGATTAGAATATTACGTTCCGAGTTTCCAAAGACACTAAACTATTACAATCCTTGTGTGTGTGTTTTTGTTATGTACTAAGTATTCCGCAAAAGTAATGTAATGCCCATGTACGTCAAGCTTCGGGTCTCTACAGTTGGTATCAGAGGAAAGGTTTAGTCAACCTTTGGAAACTAGGATGCGAAAACGTTAGTGAGATCCCTAGAGATATTTCTAAGGTATGTCTAGGGATGTCTCTAAGGTTAAGTATAAGTATAGGTTATAGTCCTAGAATTGCTCTAACGATCTTAGAATTAAACCTAAGATGTTAGATATTGAAGGTACTCCCCCTTTATTATGTTGTTTTCCCTAGCATGATTTTTGCCTCTCACACTATTCTTTTTGGGTTTTAAAAAATGGCTGGAAACAAGGTGATTCACAATAATGGAGGATATGATGGACAATGGAATGATATTTTTCATGAGCAACAAAATGAAATGGGATTTGGAAGTCCAAACATCATTGTTATGCCGAATTAGCAATCTCATAATATGATCAATAAAGTAAAATTTGGTAAGTTTCCTGACTCGGCTAATAAGAGAAAGATGGAGTTTCATGATGATTATAGAGGAAAAAAAGTTCAATTTCCCCTATGTAAATCATGTGGGAAGAGGCATCAAGGAGAATGTTTCAAAGGAACTGGAAGATGATTTGGGTGTGGAAAAGAAGGACACAAAGCCAGTAAGTGCAAAGGAAAAGGTTCAGTTAACACCAGGGATGAGGATAATGGTATTGCTACGACATCAACACTGGTTAAATGTTTTAAATGTGGAATGTACGGGCATTATGCAAACCAATGCCCTAAGGGAAAGTCTCATGAAGAGAATCAGTATGGTCGTATGGGAAGTATTTATGTTGATGATGATGAAGAGACAACAAATGATATGTGAGATGAAAGAATTGTTGAATCTTGGACAATGGTTTAAGAATGTAGTGGAATGATTACATGTTTATCATGTGTAATGTTGTATAAGTAATCTCATGGTACTGTAGAATAAAGAGATATGTAAGGATTGTTACACTATTGTCTGATTAATGTTACCAGTATCCATGAAAGGTTATTCAGATATTTTTGGAATGTAGTTGATATGCGCATAATGAAGGGATAAGGAGAAAATTAAATGTTTGATAGTATTCATGAGCTCATGATTGATATAAGGACTAAGTGACATCATGGTTTGAGTATATAGAATTTTGAGGATTTTGGTATGTGGAAAGTGTTAACTTTTAACTGCATTCAAGTTTTCACTAAGGTTCAATGGGTATTCAAGAGAATACATGATTAAGGACTTTGAATGTTTGGAATGTGACCAACAAAACATATCTTATGATATATGGGGTTCAACGATGGTATTAAATCTCTGGTAATCGTTTTCACTATGTTATGAGAATGGACTGCAGTATTATGGATAAGCCTAAAGATTGGAATGGATTATGTTGGACATAAGTTAGTATTGTTTAAGGATAGAAGTTTTTTCGATATTATTGATGGGATGATATAGTAATATAGTTTTAGAAAAAGGACAACCTGCAGGACGGGCGACAGCCCATCGCTTCGGACAAGGCTGTGGGAATCGAACCCACAACCGAAGTGCGACTGGCCTTTATCGCCTACCACTGGCCTACAGGAAGTCCCTGTTTAGTAGAAACTAGTTTTATTATATTAAGCAGTATGATTTATGAAGTATAAGTCCATTTTAGGAACCATATATGATTAATCTCACTATAGATCGATTTATGCATATAATTTTTGCTAACCTTTTGTTTGAGACAGATGGAATGACCCGTCATTCTATCACATGATCTTCTAACACTTCACGAATTACAAATTCAACTTCATTTATTTAAGAGATGAAGTGGAAATTGTTCAAGGCACAAACAATAGTGAGATTATACCAAAATAAAGTAAGTATTTATTCTAATTCAAATTTTCAACTTTAGGGAAATGATCTTGAAAACCAAAAATGTTGTCCTAGTGATCTTATACCTGATGAATCAGATGGTACCTTATATCATCACAAATCTATGGATTTGTGATTATTGGCTTTTCCATAGCCATGTTCTCTACCACTCTCCATCAGAACATGATGGTTAGATTTCTCTTCCATATCCATATTTTCACCTATGTGGAAACCTAGTGATTGGTTTATTTGGGTAACCGTTACGTTTCATACTTTTGTTTTTAAAGATTGGTTTTGATATTCCTATTTACGATGTGGGTTTCTATTAAAGAAACTTTCGAATAGTAAACCATTTATAACCCCGACGAATTTCGAGGGCGAAATTCATTTTAAGGGGGGTAGAATGTAACAGCCCGAGATTTCATGAAAAATAATATTTTTAATTTTATTAATGTCTTGTGTTGTACGCTACACCAAAAGGAGCTTTCACAACACACATCCTTGACTTGCCTTGCATTACACGCAATCGCGACCTTCCTCGATAGCGTGTGTAGTACGCAATACCGAGTTTCACTAAACAACGATATGCTATTAAAATATTGTTAAAACTAGCCGTTATGAATAGTAATAACCACTTTTCAAAATTCTATAAATCTTATATTTCAAAATGAACTTCATTTTTGGATTCGGAGTATCGAATTTAGCCTAAGGTGAAATTTTGGTACATTTTGGATAACTTTCATATTCTGATGAATAGTAAAAATTACTAAATTATATATAAAAAACAACTTTTTTAATCGAAATAATTAATAGTGATAAATTATTAATTGGAGTAGTTTTAAAGTATATTTAGAATATATTTTTACAATTTAATACAATGTTGGTCATTGGATGTAATTGCACATTTAAACCAGACATAAACAAGTGTCAATCTTTTGATAGATATTGTATCTTAAAAACACGCTATTTGTTTTAACAGCGGGATTTATTTATAAAATTAATTAATTCAACTTCTATGTTATGAATTTGGTAAAATAGACTTCATTTTTGAATTCGGAATATGAAATATAGCTTAGGATGAAATTTTGGCATTGTTCTGAAAAACATCAATTTTTGATGAATAGTGAAACTACTAAGTGGTAGTTAAAAAACTGAATTTTTCATAAAACATAATTTTACCGCTTCTGTGAATGGAATTTCAAAAATCCGAGAGACACGGTTGATGTTAGTAAGTAAAATGTGGTTCAATGAGATGAAAATAATTTTTGGTGAATAGTAACTTTTTACTTTTATTTACCACGGTTAAAAGTAAATAGGGTAATTAAGGGTAAGAATGATATTAATATTACCCTAACACATGTCCTAATTCTATTGGACAAGTGTATCTCGACCAAAAACAACCTTAAGTGAAAAATATTATCATTTAGGCCCACTTGGATTAGATTAGGACATTTATTATTATTTAATTCAAAGAAGAGTTAAAAGAGTTAAAATCAAAGTATATTTACTAAAACATTTTTAATATAGGGTTATACATAAGATAAATTCGATTGTAAATATTCATTAGAAAGATAAAAAGATTTCCTAAATAATGATATTTTATTTATAATTTTTAGACTTTAAATAAAATAATATATATATGACACAACGATGATGCAGTAATTACCCTTTTAAGGAAATATTAACATAATTGATGTTATAAATGCTCAAATGAATGTAATTTGAGACTTTTTATGACTTAAAATAATTTTCCAAGTTACTATGATATATTAGTGTTGATTTAATCAACTTGGTTCGAACATATAATTCTGTTATGACTTTCACAAAAATCATATATCAAATAGTGTCAAAATTGACACAAAATAGTTTTTAAATCAGATATTATATTATTAATTGTTATTTTATTCCTAAAAATCTACGGTTCGGCCAAATGACTTAGATAAGGATATATGTATTAATAATAAACAATTTTTGGTTCGTTTGGCATGTTATAGTAAGTGTATTAACCATATAGTGAAAGAAAACAAAAAGACACGGTAAAAGTTAAATTATTTAAATTAGAGTTAAATCTAATTGATAAGGTTAAAATAATACCCTAAACTTGTCTAAATCTTATTGGTTGATAGGATTTCGACCCATACCCACTTTAGCTTCGAAATAAGACCCTTTGGAACCATTATAAACCGATTTTGACATTAATATAAAATAATATTTTGAGGTATTCCTAAGGTGCCCTTCTCCTCCCTTATAAAAGGACACCTCCTCCCCCTCCTCCTCACACCAATTTGAGCACTCAAGCTCGGCCAACCCCTACCAAAATCCCTTCTCCACTTCCCTAGAATAATCCTAGAGGTTCTGGTCTTCCTCAAAGACCAATTTTAGTGCCCTAAGAGGAGGTCTCAAAGAGGCGCTTCAAAGAAGAGGTAATTACCGTTACCAATTCTTTCATCTTTATTTCTTCTTCCACTTCTTCTTCTTAGGTTGTTTCACTATGAAGTAATAACATCAGTATCACTCATATACTGATATGTTATTATAAGTATGAAACAACCCTTATTCACCATCTATCCATCCTACAGAAATAGAAATCACCGCGCGTGCGTACGTACGGAATACCGTCTCCACGCCGTGGTGTAATCTATTTTCCACCACCACCTTACATGGATGGGTATAATGGTGTAAAGAATAACTATAAATAGTTATTACAACATCATATTGATTCTGATATATTGTATAATCCACTCCAATTCAGTTCAATATTTATGGAAATGATATCATCGCTCGTGCGTACGTACGGACTACCGTCTCCACGACGCGATGAGATTCATTCTCCATGTTAACCATTTAAGAATGATTACAAAGTATATATAAGAAATAATAATGAAATATATGACATTATAAAGCTACTGTATTTATTTATATATATATATGTATGTCATCTACTTACTTCCATTCAAGACAATAAGGAAAGGAAAACAGCGTTCATGCGTATGTACGGACTACCGTCTCCATGAACGGTGTTTTTCATTTCATTTATCTATCTATTATATGTATATATATACTGAATATATATGATATATAAATCATATTTTATATTCTGGAAGTAATTAAATCATGATATAAGTAATAATAATGTCAAGAACAACAAGTCAAAACACCTACGATAAATGAAACGATTTTACCCAAAACGCTATTTTAACATGAAGTTACAAAAGAACGGGTAATATAAAGTCATAAGTGGACCATATATGTTATAATAACAATGAATATGATTCTGGAATAAGTTAATAACATGATTTAAATCATTATACAGGAGGTTCGGACACTTACGAAGCAAATCGGACCTAAGGTAAGGGAAATATCACAATCTCATTTTTATCCGAGAATGTTTATTCGTAAGTATTTACTGGGGTGTATTTTATCATCCACATCCATGTTTCATAAATATGTAATATTATTTCCATCCAAATACAATTGTTTAAATCCAATTTTACCCTTCGGTGAGTTTTTAGTAAAAGAAATGAAAGGAATCTTTTTTCGTTTTCCGTACGAGGTACTTTTTGACTATTCCGACAAAAGTACGAAGAATGTTTTTTTAACTTATACGGCATGAATGGATTTTTAGAACATTATTTCAAAGAAGATTCCTTTAAAAGTATTCAAGTTTATTTTTAATCAACTTATTTTAGTTTAAAATTGTATGACATGTTAAGAAAGTAAAAGTGTTTTTGAAGAAGAAAGGATATTTTCCTCAAGAATGAAGTTCAAGTATTTTATCAAAATTATTTTCCATATAAGATAATAAAAGGGTTCTGTTTTTATCCTTATTATTATATGGATTTGATTATGTTGTGATGGAAACATTTTTATGAATTCCTTTATCTTATATGAATTGTTTTATGATGACATGTTGTTTAAGAATTCCATTTTTATTACATGGGTTACGTTATGATGTATGGTTTATGATTATGTGGAACTCATAAGAAAGGATTCATTATAATATGGGTGGGACCTATATCTCCCTCCAATGCATTGGGTAAAGATTTTATATCTCATGAGATATACATGGCTGAAATGGTAGGTTATACCGGTTCAGTGAAACAGGACTGAAACGAGGGTTACTCGATTCAGAAAGGGACTTTGTCCACTAAGATAGTCTTGGAAATGAGTCTTGACTAACAAGAAATGATTCTCTATGATTATGTGTGTATGACACAAAGTTTCATGTTTTAAGTTATGATTATTGGGATTTCATTTCACTACTATGATTTATCCCATGTTATGAAATTATGCTCTCTTTTGCAGGTTAAGATTTCCAAAAGTTATGTTCTTATGAATATGGTGTGATTGATTTTTCTTTTGTTTAACCTTACTGAGCATTTGAGCTCACCCTTTTATGTTTTCTTTTCCCCAGGATATAAAGAAAGGTTTTAGGTAAAAAATAGGGAAGATCGTTATGGGAGATATTGAAGATCTTTCACCACGATTCGAAGATTACGTTCCGAGTTTCCAAAGACACTAAACTATTACGATCCTTGTGTGTGTGTTTTTGTTATGTACTAAGTATTCCGCAAAAGTAATGTAATGTCCATGTACGTCAAGCTTCAGGTCTCTACAGTTGTTGAAGATAATATACCCTAGATACTTCCTAAAAAATGGGAGAAAGAAAGCGAATATGATATCACTACTATTGAGGTGGAGAATGATAATGATATGGTTGAAGGTATACTCATTCTCCCCTTGAGATATATAAATGACTTATTTTATTCTAGTTACTCACATTATTTTATATTGCACAAATTTTAAAAGAATATTGATTCACTTCCTCAGACCACGTGATAATGAAATCTCTAAAAAAACCCATAGGCATGAATATAGTATCTAAAATATAAAACTACTGATCTATCATGATTTATTATAAGATAGTTCATATCAGTAAAGTTATTCTACCATTCGTTTAATTTTACATTCTTTTGGGTTTGTTTTGGCTATCCCTATATAGATATCATATCAATTATCAGGATTATGAGAACTCATTTCAAATCCCCAACCATCTGGTGATAAAATATCTATACAAGGTTTATTATGAACCCAATTTATAAGTAAATTCAATAATATGGGTTGTGATATCCATCATTGGTAACTAAAAACAAAAATGATCAAGGATGAAGTCAAAATTGGTGACATGCCTATTGTAAGGGAGAATAGTGATGCATTTCTTGAAGAAATAAATTGTCTTCCCTTAGAGTGTGGGGATGAGTTCCTATTAAAGTAAATACATGGGTCTATTCAAATCTGAATGTTTCTTTATATAAATTACACCACTGGGTTAGATGAATTACAAAAAACAATTTCAAGAAAATCTAGATAAGGGATTTATACACTCGAGTTCTTTACCCTGGGATGCAGTAGTGTTTTTTTAAGAAGTAAGATGGATCAGTGTACCTCAAAATTGAATATAGTAACTTAATAGGAAAAAAATCAAGAATAAATATCATCTACCCTATATTTATGACCACCTAAATCAACTAAATGGATCTCAATATTTCTAGAAGACTAAAATTCTATTTTTATATATAAAATAGATTCTAAATAGTGAAGTTATACACATGATATATTTACATGCAAGGTACAAACACTCTGAATTTATAGTGATTCCATTAATACATAAAAATTATCATTCTATATTTATATATTTGATTAATACATTCTTCAATTATTATCTTAAAAAATTCATTCTAATCAATATTGATGATATTATCATATATTGTAAGAGGAAGAATAAACATGAAAATCATTTGAGACTTTCCCTAAAGACATTACTAATAGATAAATTATATACCATGTTAAAATAATGTGAATTATTTATTAAAATATTTTCCTTACATGTTCATATTATCTTTAGGGAGGCTACCTCTTTGAACACATCACATCCAAACATATTTGAAAAAAAGGGAAGAGACAAAAATGTATGATAGAGATCCAAAGTTTTCTTAGGTCAGTTGGATACTGGAATATTTTTTTTTGAGAATCCTATCATGATTATCCATTCCACTAAATAAATTGAAATATAATGGAGTGAAATTACTCTATATAATGGAATGAGTGGTATTATTCTAAGACGTTAATAAAGAATTTTTTACTACACCAGTACTTACATCATATTATGGTGAATAAGGGTTTGGGATATATGTGGATTCCTATTTTAAATGATTGGGGTACATTATTATTTTGAATTAGATGGTAATTTCATGAGCAACATGAAAATTAAATACTTGTGAGAATTAATACTTGACACATGATCTAGAGTTGGTGATAGTTGGATTTTTGTTGAAAAATTGTCAGCATCATTTATATTGTGAGAAGTGTGATATGTATATATTCATAGAAAAAGAGAAGAACATATGATATGGGATATTGTTATAGATAATACATGAATTTGATTTCTCAATACATTATCACCCTGAGAAGGAAAAAATGGTGGCAAAATCCTTGAAATTGAAGGATCGTTCTATATTAACCATGGAGATGAATGAAAAAGATTCAATAATCATGAATCTTCAATTGATGGATCTTGAAAACACATTTAAAAGAGATAAATACTATATTTCTCAAATTATTACTAAACTATCCATTTATAAGAAGATCAAATATTCCCAGTAAGATTATGAATAATTATAATAAAATCCAGTGAGTACTCCAAATATTAACTTTCAAAAAATGAGTTATATGGTTATGAAATGAGATTTTTGTCCGATTAAAACTAGACCTATATATAGAAATTTCCGTTTATTCTTAGAGATCATAATTCACTATTAATCCATGAATCATTAAGATGCATAAATATATAAAGAATAAAATATGGTAATATGACATGAAAATGGAAATATTTGAATATGCATATAATTTTTTTTGAATTTTAGTAACTTAATGGTGAATAAATAAAATTTTATGGCTATATTGTAACTATTAAATATTCAAGTATAGGAATAGAAAACATTTACAAGTATTTTGTTGTTGGAATCCAAAAGGCATCTAACGGCCATAATACTATTTGGATTGTAGTTAATGATCTATTAGAGAGGAATATTAAAACACTAGATGATATGATAAGATCTTAATGGATATAAATAAAAGTATGTTTTCATCAATATATCCCCTAAATGTAGTTTACATATGAAAATAATTTCCATTCTAGAAATCAGATGGTACCTTATGAGGCTCTGTAAGGGAAGAGTTGTAAGACATCAAAAAAATGGAATCAAGATAGAGAGAGGAAACTGATATGTATTAACTATGACCATGAAATGATTGATAATTTTCAAACCATTAAATTATATATTAAATTATCCTAAATTTTTAACATGATTTGTGGATGAAATCATCGATGATGTCTCGAATTTGAAGCTGGTGACAATGTGTGTTGGAGTTGGTGGCCTAGAACCAACTACTTTGTACTTTATTCATTAATAAATGCCTTATCACATCTTGATTTTTCTTTTGTGTAACAATGAATGTGATAATATCCTAAGGACATCTGTTACATTAGTGGGTCATAGCGGATCCCTGCTATGATGAGAACCCGAAAGTGTCATAACACTGTTCTTGAATATATGTTCTATGGCCGGATGATGTTATTTGAGGGAGAAAAATAATACAGGCCATTAGGGGTGAGGACTCATAAGTCTTTGAGGCACCTTCTCTTGGTGTGCGCCCTTGGTAATATCCATGAGAATATTACGATAACGAGATCCGCTAGTAGGAAATCCACATTTCATAGTGTCATTGGATGTTATTATATACAGACGTGTGTATTGGTCCTTAGACTTTAAGATTATTATTAATGGGTATTATAACTTGAACACATAGATTTATTGATGAAAACTGTGACAACACACTATTCGCATCGAGGTAGGATATGTTGGTTGCATCACGAGTAATACCGCATTAATAGATAATGCGAGAATGGATTTGCCCCTTCTATTTTATAATGGAATTAGATATATCAGGCCCTTTGATGGATTTGATATAGCCTAAATAAATACATGGCCATGGTAAGGTATGAGTGAGTTCAATTCCAGAATGTCAAAGAAAGAATAACCGAGCACGTGGGTTGATGACACAAGAATGCAACCCACTTGATTCGAGATACCATGAAAAAGGGATTATATTATATGGTAAGAGTTCATATTAGGTGACATTTCATTGCGGCGTTAACTTCTTTCTCTATCGGTGCCTTGGAATGTTTCTGGACGCTAACCTTGTACTTTGGGGAGGTTTCACCTAATGCCACTGAGAAAGAGGCCTAGAGGGTCACACACTAAGTGTGTCCATATATCTCAGTTAAATATTAATTTAATAAGTTAAATAAAGATTATTTCCGTTAGTGGTTTAATAATTATTTAAGGATGCCTATCACATTTATTTCGACACTAAATATTCGAGAGAATATATTGTGGGTGAAATAATATATTTATTAGTGAGTAATGCAGGTAAATTTATTTAAGAAATAAATAGCCATTACTCAAGGTCTAATAAATGTGGAGGAGGAAATAAAGGAAAGTGGAATATAAAAGTACACGGCGTGTATATTAAATATACACATCGTGTAGTTTTGAGGAAAAATAAGTACACACCGTGTATTAATTATTACATAGCGTGTAGTTTTTCTAGTCGGGATTTTGAGGAAGTAATATCATTATTGTGATATTAATTATAATCAGCGTGGGCGCATGTCAAGAAATTAATAATTCGACATGGGGGTTTTCAATAAGAGTTAATGAAATAAATAAAATGAGTAACGCTTTTATTTATTGTCATAACTCTATAACCTCAAACCCGATTATAAATATCCTCACAACCCCAACACTTTTCCCACCACTCATTGTGCACAACAATTTTGGAGAATTCATTCAAGGCTGAAAGAACTCTTTCCTCCAAGAATGCTCTCAATACCGAGAGACCAAGGCGATCGAAGGCGGACATCGCAAGTGAAGGTTCTTCCGGGATAGCACCTTGAGATCCCTTCGGCGACATCCGGAGATATGTGGCACATGTGTGGTCACCACTAGAGGAATCCTACACAGGGATTCTATGGCGTAACGACGGATCACCGAATCATGACCAGACACATCAACGAAGAAATAATTTCACGAAGGTAATTCTTGTGAATTAATTAAATTAATTATAACCAACATATGATGATCCTATCTCTGTGGTTTTGGGATTCCCTCTTGATTTTTTCGTTCTTCATTCTATTTTAAATATTCTGCATTTTAAATCTTGACGAATCTCGGATTGAACGTTTCATAACGTCAAAATTAATGTTAAGAAAACTCCCACCAAAGCGCTTCTGTTGCGCCCGGAACCTACAAGTGGTATTAGAGGGGTCACATCGTTGATTATAATTATTTAGTTTTTCGTTGGTGATTTAAGAATTAAATAATTTAGTTGTTTTCAATTAAAGTTTAATCGTTTTGGAAATATGAATCTCGAGATCTGTTCCTCCTCCCTCGTTCCTCATTCACCTCATTGAAACAAATTTTTCTTTTAATTTTGATTAAAATAAAATAGAGGAACTCATCCGGAGGAGCCAAATGTTTCTGGTTGTACAACACTAGAATACACGTCGTGTATTCCGAAGTACACGACGTGTAGTCTGGGTTCGATGCATTGACTGATCCACCAAATCAGGTCATGTATTGGAGTATACCTATGTCATTTATGACACTGTGTGTTGACCAGGAACAAGTGGCACACGGTTTCCAGATTACACACTTTGTGGTCCAACTGAACACGATGTATAGTCCCTTTGGGTTCAGGTTGGACCGTGTACCCTGTACACGGCTTCCCGGCTGGAAACTGTGTAATGCTGAAACTACACTGCATGTGTCCCAATGAACATGCCGTGTACTCCAAAAATTTCTGAAGTACATTAACATGCCATGTCCCTGGGTGTGTACTTCAGATGGATGGTGATGAAAAGAACATGCCATGTATTTGGAACTACACGCCGTGTACTCACCCAAATTACGCAGATTTATTAAAATTTATTATTATATTATACAAACCCATGAGACGTGTACCATGGTGCATGCGTAATGCTTAGGCACAACACATGATAGGTGTTTTACATATATGTGTTTAATTTTACATCTTCCTAATGAATGGAAAATCAACGAGTTGCCTCCAAGGAACAAGTTACGTATAAGGATAAATTCAAATTAATTTATTTGTTTAAAATTATGATGGATGAGAATCTCAAGGAAGTTCAGAAAAGGGTTTAAGATAAATGGATTGATTAATTAATGATAATTAATTGATTTGAGTGTGATTTATCTTAAACAAGAACAATTAAAGAATTGAATGCTAGTTTTATTTATGCGTAAATATCGTTGTATGTATGGATGTTCATGAGCTTGACCGAGACCTTTGTATGTGAATGGTTACTTTTAATTTATTTATTTATATTAAATTATTTGGACTGCCAGTCATCTCTTCATTAATATGTAGGGCATGCATGCCCAAGGACACTTTTATGTAAAAACCCCTTTTACCCCTCACCTGCACGTGAGATAAATGCATATGTAATGGGTGGAGCTCCCAAGCTAGTGGTGGCATCTCAAGTCAAGAGCCAAGGTGAATCCAATCCATGAAGATACAAAGGTGGACAGGTGGAAGGCTATAAACACGAACCTGCAAGGTTCAAGGTGTTTCTCCCCTAGGTCTTGGGTTAGTTTATGAGTGGCTAGATAAACTAACCAATAGAAAAAGCTCATGATCATGCCATTTATTTTATTTCTGTCAATTGCATGGTTTATTTATTGTGGGTGTGTTGTCACGATCTCACAATTAATGAATTAAACGATCATGCAAGATGGAACTAAAATAAAACCAGCTTATACGTGATTATTATCTTTGAAATGGTTAATCACTTAAGTAAATCCTACTTAATAATAAAATGAATGTAATAAAAGATAATAAATTGGAAATTTACGTATAAGGATAAAATCCCTCAAAGAAATATTAAGTAGGTACAGCCTTCCATAATCTTGGTTAGAATCGAACCATAGTTCAAAGTGCTTGACCAACCCTAGTTGGGGTGCTTTCAATTATCGAGGAATTCTAATTCACGGTTTTGGGTTGACTTGACTTGGTTCGCATCAAGGGTTGAGTGCCACAGAAGGACTTGGTGTGACCAAGAGGCAAAGGCTGAGGAAATCCAAAATAAAAGGATTTCAGGATTGGGGAGTCCACTCAGCAGATCAAGGAGCTACGAGTTAATGAAGTTGTCATTTGGAATGCCTACCTAAAACCCTTAAAGTTTCTTGACCAACCCTAGTTGGGGTAATGCAAAGAGAAATATGGATCCTTTCCACAAGAATATTCAGGAAACAGAATATTCTGAAGTCAATGGTGAGGGCTATTGGATTTCGATAAAATAGTGGGAGACTAATAAGTATTAATTTATTTATTTGTATCATTTTTTTAATAATGTACTAAACCTTTGATCATCTTAATTTGTAGAAATAACGGGAAAATGACTTCAAATATATCATTGTGAACCATACTCGAGAAGGAAAACCTTCTCACTAGCACCAATTTCCAAGAGTGGCAGAGGCGTTTACGCGTCATCCTTCGCCATGAAAGGAAATTGTATGTGCTGGAAGAGCCTATTCCAGTTGCGCTAGGGAAAGAGGCTAGTGATGAGGAATTATCTGTCTATATGAAACACATGGATGATGCCACATATGTCTAGTGCTTCATGCTATCGTCCATGTCTAATGAGCTCTTGAAGCAACATGAAATCATGGACGTGTATAGCATGATGTCTCACCTTAAGGATCACTACCAAGAGAAGGCAAGACAGGAGAGATATGAGATCTCCAATGCTTTGTTTACAACTAAGCTTGGAGAGTCTTTGCCAGCTAGGCCTCATGTAGTCAAGCTTATTGTCTACATTGAACACCTGGACATCTTAGGGATTAAATTCCCGGATGAGTTGTGTACAGATCCCATCCTATCATCACTGCCCATGACCTTCTCTAGCTTCATTGTCAATTAAGACCTGAGCGGAAATGAGAAGAGTCCATCGAAGCTTCTGACCTTGATTCGCCAGGTAGACAAGGACATGGTACATGAAAAACCCGCAGTCCATATGGTGAATAAGAAAACGAAGTAAATGGAAAAGGGGCCAAATATTTATAAACAGTCTGAAGCCCCGAGCACCGTCCCTCCAAGAATGGGAAGATCCAGAGGCTGGGTAAGGAACGAGAGGTGGTGTGTTTTGCATGTGGAAAGCAAGTCCACTAGAAGAGGAACTGCACCCAGAATCATGGGGACACTAAAGGTGCATTCTTTATCAAGTTCAATCTTTCTATTTCTACACATTGGGTATTAGATACACCTTGTGGGGCTCACATTTGTATTAAAATGCAGGAACCAAGTAGATTTAGAAAAATCTCTACAGGAGAGGTGGATCTTCAAGCTGCCAAGGGCACAAGGATGGTTGCATTGGCTATTGGTGATTACTACCTCTCATTGCTGACTAGGATGATTTTGGTTTCATGTAACTGTTATTATGTGCCTTGTTTTACCAAAAACATAATTTCTATATCTTGTTTGGATATGGATGGATTTATTTTCAAGTTTGGAAATAAGGGTTGTCTCTTTTATAAGAACAACGTATGTTATGGTATAGCACATTTAAATAATGGTTTGTATGTATTAAATTACGAAAACTAAGTGTTTCTAATCGATAACGAAACAAAATCACAGGACTCATACATCACCCAGTTGTGGCATCACCGTTTCGGTCATGTAAACGAGAAGCGCTTAACAAAGATCTGCCAAGATGGATATTTAGACTCTACTGAGCTAAAACCACTTGATATATGTCACACTTGTTTACATGGAAAAATGACCTAGCCGACTTTTGGTGGACAGGGTGAAAGGGCCACAGAGCTTCTAGGATTAGTACACACAGATGTGTGTGGACCATTTCTAGTAGAAGCTAGAGGTGGATATTCTTACTTCATGACTTTTACTGATGATTTATGTAGATATGGCTATCTCTACTTAATGATGAATAAGTCAGAGGCTTTAGAGAGATTTAAGGAATTCAATAATGAAGTAGAGAATCAACTTGGTAAGAAGATAAAGAAGCTTTGATCGGATCGAGGTGGAGAATATCTAAACCAAGAGTTCATCGATCTTCTATGAGAGTCTGGGATTCTATCTCATCTCACTCCTCCTTATACACCATAGTGGAATGGTGTTAGTGAAAGGAGGAACCACACATTGTTGGACATGGTTAGGTCAATGATGAGTCATGCAGATCTTCCATTATCCTTTTGGGGATATGTATTACAAACTGCATCATAAACATTAAACAGAGTACCAAATAAGGCGGAAAATGGAATTCCATCTGAGTTATGGAATGGAATGAAACCCACTTTTTCGCACACACGTGTATGTGGATGTGAAGAATTTGTTAAGGCCTTCTTAGGCAACAAACTAGCACCCCAGGTAACGAGGTGTATCTTTATATGATATCCCAAAGAAACGAAAGGATGTTACCTATATAACCCTTCAGACAAGAAAGTGACTGTCACCAGACAAGCCATCTTTCTTAAGAGGGGGCACATCCTCAAGAAGGATAGTGCGAGAAAGATTGACTTTGACGAAGATAATGCTCAAGAAACACAGGAGTTGGTACAGGAATAAGTTACACAGGTCCCTATGGAAGATGTTCTAGAAACACAAGTACTTCTTAGGAGCTCAAGAGAGGTAATGGAACCAAAGAGATTTGGTTTACTAGTCACCGAGGATGGTGAATCATTATTGTTGGACAATGATGAACCTCCCTTCTACAAGGAAATAGTAGATAGCTCAGAAGCTGCAAGATGGCTAGAAGTAATGAATTCTGAGATAGATTCCATGTTTCATAACCATGTCTGGGTTTTGGACGATGTGCCAGTTGATGTAAAGCCTATTGGATTCAAATGGGTATTCCAGAGAAAACTAAACAGGGAAGGTCATGTTAGCACCTATAAAGTAAGGCTAGTGGCTAAAAGATTCAGACAGCGTCAAGGAATTGACTATGATGAAACCTTCTCGCCAGTTTCCATGTTTAAATCCATAAAAATCATACTTGCCATAACATCTTACCATGACTACGATATTTGGCATATGGATGTCAAAACAACATTCCTCAATGGGAACATTCAGGAAGATGTCTACATGACACAACCAGAAGGTTTTGTGACACCAGGTGAAGCCAAATGGGTTTGAAAATTCCAAAAATCCATTTATGGATTAAAACAAGCATCCAGGTCATGGAACATTCAATTTTATGAAGCCATAAAGTAATTTTGGTTCATTAATAATGAATGTGATCCATGTGTTTATAAACGTTTTAATGGGAATGTGATCTTTATCATAGTAGTGTATGTTGACGACATATTGCTTATTGGAAATGATGTACTAGTCTTACAGTCAGTTATGGACTAGTTGAACAAGTGTTTCTCCATGAAGTACTTGGGTGAAACAGCCTACATTCTAGGGATCAAGATCATTTGTGATAGATCCAAGAGGTTTCTTGGACTATGTCAGGGTACATACATTGACCAGATACTAAAGAGATTTAGTAAGGAACAATCCAAGAGGGGATTGGTTCCAGTGTCACATGGCCTACATCATTCTAAGAAAATGTGTCCTCTGACACAACAAGAGAAAGATAGAATGAGTAAGATCCAATATGCTTCGGCTATAGGATCCATCATGTATGCCATGTTATGTACCAGGATTGATGTTGCCTATGCACATGGTATAAAGATATAAAGAATATACAGGAGAACATCATTGGACTGCTATTAAGACTATCCTTAAGTAGCTGAGAAGAACTAAGGATATGTTCCTGGTGTATGGAGGAGACGAGGAGCTTGTCATCAGAGGGATTGCTGATTCTAGTTTTCAAACAGATCAGAACGATAGGAAGTCACAATCTGGATGTGTTTTCTGTATCAATGGAAGAGCTGTGAGATGGAAGAGTTCAAAGCAGTCAGTTGTTGCTGATTCTACAGCAGATTCTGAATATATAGTGGCTTCTAATTCAGCAAAGGAAGTTATCTGGATTTGGAACTTCGTCCAGGAGCATGATGTGGTTCCTACCAGTAAAGATCCCATTACATTGTATTGTGATAATACTGTAGTGATGGCTCTTGCAAAATAACCAAGGTCACACCAACTGACAAAGCACATACTCTGGAAGTATCACCTCTTGAAGGATTTCTATCAAAGGGTTGAAATTGCAGTGAGTAGAGTGTCCACATAAGAGAACGTGGTAGACCCCATGACTAAAGGATTATCTTAGCAGAAGCATGAATATCATGTGAGAGCTATCAGGTTAAAGGTTGTTAGCAGTTGTCTCCAGTCCAAGAGGGAGTCTGTTGGAGTTGGTGGCCTATAACCAACTACTTTTTACTTTATTCATTATTAAATGCCTTATCACATCTTGATTGTTCTTCTGCGTGACAATGCAAGTGATAATGTCCTAAGGACAGCTGTTGCATTAATGGTTCATAGCGGATCCCTACTATGATGAGAACCCGGAAGTGTCATAACACTGTTCTTGAATATATTTTATATGGCCGGATGATGTTATTTGAGGGACACAAATAATATATTCCATTTGGGGTGATGACTCATAATACTTTGAGGAGCCTTCTCATGGTGTGCGCCCTTGGAAATATCCAGGAGGATATTATGAGAACGAGACCCGCTAGTAGGAAATCCACATTTCATAGTGTCATTGGATGTTTCTATCTACGTACGTATGTATTGGTTCTTAGACTTTAATATTATTATTAATGGGTATTATAACTCGCGCACATATATGTATTGATAAAAATATGTGACGACACACTGTTCGTAGTGAGGTAGGATATGTTGGGTGCATCACGAGTAATACCGCATTAATAGATAATGCGAGAAAGGATTTGTCCCTTCTGTTTCATAGCAGAATTAGATATCTCAGGCCCTTTGATGGAATTGATATAACCTAAATAAATATATAGCCATTGTAAGGTAAGGGAGAGTTCAATTTTGGAAAGTCAAAGAAAGAATAACCGACCACGTGGGTTAATGACACTATCATGCAACCCGCTTGATTCAAGATATCTTGACAATGGGATTATATTACACAGTAAGCGTTCGTATGAGGTGACACATCATTGCGGCATTAACTTCTTTCTCTATCGGTGCGTTGGCATGTTTCTAGATGCTAACCTTGGACTTTAGGAAGGTTCCACCTAATGCCACTGAGAAAGAGGCCTAGAGGGTCACACACTAAGTGTGTCCATGTATCTCAGTTAAATATTAATTTAACAAGTTAAATAAAGATTATTCCTGGCTGTGGTTTAATAATTATTTAAGGATGCCTGGTCGCATTTATTTCGACCCTAGTTATTCGAGAGAATATATTGTGGGTGAAATAATATATTAATTAGTTAGTAATGCAGTTACATTTATTTAAGAAATAAATATCCATTAATCAAGGTCTAATAAATGTGGATGAGGAAACAAAGGAAAGTGGAATATAAAAGTACATGCCGTGTATATTAAATACACACACCATGTTGTTTTAAGGACAAACAAGTACACACCGTGTATTAATTATTACATGGCGTTTAGTTTTTCTATTTGGGATTTTGAGCAAATAATATCATTAATGTGATATTAATAATAATCAGTGTGGGCGCATGTCAAGAAATTAATAATTCGACATGGGGGTTTTCAATAAGAGTTAATGAAATAAATAAAATGTGTAACATGTTTATTTATTGTCATAACTCTATAACCTCAAACTTGATTTTAAATACCCTCACAACCCCAACACGTTTCCAACCAATCATTGTGCACAACAATTCTGGAGAATTATTTCAAGGCCGAAAGAAATCCTTCCTCCAAGAATTCTCTCAAGACCGAGAGACCAAGGTGATCAAATGCGGACATCGCAAGTGATGGTTCTTCAACAGTAGCACCAGGAGATCCCTTTGGGGACGTCCGGAGATACACAGCACACGTTTGGATCACCTCTAGAGGAATCCTAAACTTGGATTCTACGATGCAACGACAGATCACCGAATCGTGACCGGGAACATCAACGAAGAAATAATTCCACCAAGGTAATTCTTGTGAATTAATTAAATTAATTATAAACAACATATAATGATCCTATCTCTGTGGTTCCGGGATCCCCTCTTATGTTTTTAATTCTTTGTTCTATTCTGATGATTCCGCATTTTAAATTGTGATGACTCTCGGATTGAACTTTACTTAACATTAAAATTAAAGTTGGTAAAACTCCCACCAACGTGATTTCGCAGTGCCTGGAACCTACAATGTGTTCCTATATATATCTTTATGGAAGTGGGTTATGGATTTTGGGAAGATGTAAAATCCCATCCATGTGTAAATTGGTCCTTCAAGATTTTTGATGTTGTTAGGATGTTAACATATCAACAAGAATTACCTCTAGACCATTAACAGGTGAATTATGTTTTCCATATATCACTTGTGAAGAAGTACATACCAGACCCATCACATATATTGAACTCAAAATCAATGAAATTGGAACATGATATATCATATGAGGAATAAAATGTTGGAATTCTAGATTGGAGATATAATTTTTTGCAGAATAAGACCACTCATATGGTAAATTTTCTTTTGAGGAATCGTAAGTTTGAGAAAACCGTAAGGGAAACTGAGAATGATATGAGAGGAATGTACCCTTAGGCTTTTAGATTGATGTAATGAAATTTTATGGATGAAATTATTTTCAAGGGGGGTTGAATGTAAGGAAATGAGTTTTAGTAAAATATTACTATATAAATATATATTATTTTCTATACCTTCCCAACATGAAACAACAAAACAAAATAAACCATAACAAATATTATTAAAGCAAATATAATCCACTCTAAGTTATCCACTTAATATATATGTTCATTCATTTAAACCACCTTATGAAATAAAGTTCACTTTTGAGGTAGATTCAACTTAGTGTATCTATGAAAAAAAATCATTTAGAAAATTAATTTTATAAAATTTTAGTTTTTGATTTTTGATATATCTTAGAATTAATAAATGACTAAACATAGTTTAATTAAAAATTTAGAAAAAATAAAGAGAAAATAGTTAGTATATTGAAATTTCATTTTCATATAAAAATTGTTTTCACTGTATTTTATGATTTCATTTAGAAGTAAAATTTATAAAATTTAGGATTCATATATGAAATAAAGATAACTTTATTTCTGGACTTATCTTGGAAATAATAACTTAAGATAATTTTTTTATATTTTTTCATAAAATTTTTTTTAGTTTAATATTGTGATATATCATTTTACTAATACTATTACTTTTTACCATTATTAGTATATAAGTATGTCATCAATATTTATAAAAACTTTTCCTTGAAATTTTTTTATTTAATAATTAAAATTATATAATTTAATATATATATATTATAGTTTACAAACGTATTATTGATATTTTTTAACATGAGAACAAAGTTTCTCATAAATTATTTTAATATATTATTCATTTTCTATATTAAAGTTAATTTTTAACACTTTTAGAAAATCAATTTGAAAAAATGGATTTCAAATTTATAATCCATCATTATAAATTATATAATAAGGATTGAATAATTATTAGTTATAAATATTATGTTACTTTAGGTAAAAACTAGTTACCAAGGTAAAAGATAAAATGGAAAAAGTAATAATTCAAGAGGTAAAGGGAATATAATATTTCTACAAAAGTTGTGGAAATTTGATTGATGTTATCTTGACCTTATCTCTTAACCACCCATTTTTTTCAAAATTTGGAGCTAATTCCATTATATTGACATCTCATTATTCAAATAACATGGGTATTTATAAAAATGTCAACCCTTTTCACTTATAAAAGGGGTTATACTATCCCCACTTCCCTATACTCCACAACCCCCTTTGTTTGGACCAAAATCTTCTTAGCCCTCTGTCCAGACTTCTAATTAACCTTAATGATGTTTTGGTCTTCTCAATAGACCATCCCTCAATGCCTTTACCCTGTTTCGAGATGATATAATCCATGAAGTGGGGTATAAGTTCATAACATCTCATTCCTTTTATAATTATTCTTGTGCAATACATATTCATAAAATTAATTATATTATCCTAATTTGATAACATCGATACCAATCGTATAAAGATATTTTATTATAATTATGTGAGAATCATGACCATTTTTGCATTTAACATTACAAAAAAAATGAAAATGAGAATTTTCTTTGTGTGTGGACTATCACCTCCACGTGTAAATGAAATCTATTAACATTATAGCATTTCATTGATGGTTATAATAATTTTTTTAATGTATAATTAATATTTTTATGACATGTATAATTTTTTTAATATATAATTATTAATATATTAAAAATTTGAATGATAAAAACCATTATAAAATTAAGTATTTTAAATAATCAAACTAAGAAGAAAATGAAGTTTTTCATACAATGAAACTATTTCATATCCATAATTAGATTTTTTTTTACTATTTGTAATTATAATCATAGTAATAAAGATTTTATAATAATATATATAAATTTTTCTTAGAACATGATAAATAGAATTTGAAAATTTTCAAAATATGTAAAACAATCATATAAAAAGTACATAATAAAACATAATAACATTATAAGAAGGATCCATTGTATAACCATTAGTTTTAAGGAATAAATTAATCAAAATAAATGTATCAATGATATTAAATTTACCTTATGGGTCTATATTTCTTAACTAAGAACACACTTAATAAAAATATCAAATATAACATATGTTTCCGAAAACCATGGGAACACTCAATCAGACCGATCAAAATAAAATTCTATTTAAACTCCCTGAGATCTCTAGATAAAACAAATAATAGACACATCTATTACAAAGTATAAATATCTTAAGGAATTTATAATAGTATCCTACCAATCATATGGATTAAGAAAAACTCTTTAAATATTAAAATAATGCTCTCTCTTGTAATAAGCTTTGACAAACTCTTCATAACCCCGTTAGATCTATTAGGTTGAAAAATATTGTAGTTATAAAATATTTATCCTCATTTAATTAATATCTATTTATTGGAATAATACATGTGGTCATATTCTATATTTCTCAAAGGTGGTTTCAATGATGTGAGACAAACTCCTTCAATTAGAATATAACGAAAATCATCTTTGTTTGATAGAAATAATATTTCACACTAATAGAGAGAATTTAGATTCAATCTAAAATAATGATATCTCAACATCTGGTAAAATCTATTTAGTTATTTTTTATTTAGGTTTTATAAAATTACATATAGTAGTTATATCTGCCACCATACGATAATGATAGAATGTTATATTTTGTAGAACTTCATCTAGTAGAGTTTTTCATAATACATATCTATGAATTTATAAACACACATCTGATAAAAAATATATCTATTAATATTATGTAAAATGTACATTTTAATCAAGTTTAATTAATAATTTTCTATCTGATGGAAGTGATATCCTCTATCTGGTAAACTTATAAAATATATGTCTAATGGAATGATCAATCTTCCATTAGTTAAAACATTAAACAACCCCACAAAATCACATATGTTCATGGGAAGTATAAATTTTAGAAATATATATATTTAAAAAATTAAATTATGATTTTAAAAAGTAATTCTTAGGAAGCACAGAAAGTATTTTTTCAACTCAATAATCAACCATTTTTATAAAAACAGATAAAATATTTTTTAAATAGAAAATTAATGTTTATAATTTCAACAAATACTCCACATTAATTTTTTCACTTAAAATAAATTGAACCTTTTACCATTCTTGAAAAGTTTTAATGTATCTACTCCCTACCTTTATAAATATTTTTCACATTCTCCCTTTCTCACCCACTGGGAATTTCACAAAGGAATATAAGAGGTAGATAATTTTTCTCTCTATTAAAATTTCTATAATTTTTCATAATATTTTTGTCATATATTATTTAATTACTTATTTTCTAAAAAATAGGTAAAAGAGTCTATACTATTATAATTAAATTGAATCTTGATCCGATGACGAATATGATATTTTAAAAAAACTATTTTCCTCAAAATTTTATATGAATCATACGAAAAAATATGACACATTTGTTTGGAAAACATTTAAAGAAAAAATAATAATAGAATTTCCAAACAAATGAAATATATTCCCAAACTTCTTTGATTAGTTTTTTTAAGGATATTGGAAAACATAAAGTAAATAATTATCCACATTATATTAATCAAACAATTATAATTTTAAATTTATTTGAATCTATCATAATATAGAGGTTTTTTTAAATTAATAGAAATTTATTCATACATTGAAATAAATTATGAAATAATATATTCTTTTTATGAATGATCCCAATGGAAATGGTGTCTTATCTCTACATGCCTAACTCATTAGTTATGTTCTGTATTTTTTTCTAATCTATGGCACTAAATTTTACTAAGAATAAATCCAAAATTAGTGAGTTTTTTTCATCCAAAACATCCATGAACCATAAATTATAATTTTTGGATATTCTATTTCAGAGGTAGAGTGTTACCTATTTTCGTATTACAAGTCCAAGACTCAAAATATTCTCATAATAAATTAAACCTCTATATATACCATTTCTATCAATTTTACATCCACTAATGTCAACAACAGAAAAAAATTAGATCCATGCCATTTCTAGAGGAGTAAAAAAATCCATGATCTATTGTTCCTTTAAGTTAACAAAACAATTATTTAACTTCTTTAATATGGTAATCTTTTATATAAGCTTGAAATTTCAATCATAAGAATATAAATAACATTATGTTTGATCGACTAGATATAAGATATCAAAAAAAATCTACCATTCCTATAAAACTTTTTTGATAAATAGGTTTCTAGTATTCATATTAATATAATGTTTTTGAGGTTCCAATAGGAGTAAAAAACACATAGAAATTTCATATGCAAACATTTTAATTAAATGTACCATTTACATTTGTTGTGATAAAAAACATCTATCTATTTTTTGGGAAATTGAAAAACCAAGGAAATAAATAAGTTCATCCATCATGCTCATTGAAATATTAGAAGTCCTAAGATCCATAAAGGAATCAGAAATAGTTTTTTAGTTGGTCCAAATATAATTTCATGAACTTAAATTTTAACAATGATAGTTTCCTTATTTTTTTAATATTTTTGGATCATCATCTTCCATCAAAATATTTTTTGGAATTATATATTTGGTAAATCATTCACACTAGGATCATGGGTCTTGTTTAACTCCATAGTGTGCATTAGTTTGTTTAAAATTATTATCTGATGATTTTTTTAACTTCAAAATAGGTGGTTGGTCTACATAAATGACCTTTTATAAATATCCATTAAAAAGACGCACATTACGTCCATTTTTTTAAAAGTAAATTTTATAAATTCTACATAGGCTCGATGTTTATGAAAAAATCCATGTACCATTACTAGTGAAATAATTTATTCCTTTTCTACTTATTCTTATTGATTATATTAAAAATAAATAATAAATTTTTGATTTCTACCCTTATTCCATTTTCAACATGTTTATTATAGAATACAAATTCTACCCCAATTATATGAAAATATTTAGGATGTTCTTCTAAAGTCGAAAATTTATTCCTTTCAAATTAATTTAGATAACCATGCATTTATTTTATCCAATATTCATCACGTAAATCATTATTAGAGGATCTAAGTTCGAATTAGAATATGAATATATTATGTTCACATCTATTTATTAAGGAAATTCTAGGTTTCGTTGGTTGATCTACATCACCATGGAAATTATCAGAGAAATGATTCCCTAAGATTTAATGGTTTCTTATATTTATAAAATGATTTTTATACAATAAATTTGTTTTCTTCTTTATTCATAATTTCATAAAAAATGTTTCATTAATTATTCTCTCTTGTGAATAATTTTCCTACATGGGTTGAAAAATAGTTTTAGAAAGATCATCTGAAGAAGTGTTTTTAGGTTAGTTAAAAACAAATGGTTTATTTTCATTAAATTTAATATGCATTAATTCCTAAAAAATACCTGTTATTTTATTAAAAATTATATAATACATACAAGTTTTTAACTATAGAAGAAAAGTTTATTCATTAGATTTTTTGGAATTTTTTTATAAATTATCTTATGTATTCAGAATTAATATTATAAATAAAAAATATTTAAATTAATACATTTTTGGATTTCTATCAATAGAAAAATCATTGGGATATTTATTAAAAAAATGTTCTAATTAAAACATGATATATAGTATATCTTCTAATACAAACAGTTTCAACCCAAAATTTTATATCAATTGAGTATTTAATCCAAATAATACTTTTAATTTATTAAAATATTCCATGTTTTCTTTCAACTACACTATTTTTTAGTGGTGTTCTAGTAGTTGTTTAATTATTTATAATAGCCTTATTACTAAAAATGCTTCTAAATCTTAATTTTCAAATTTTCCATGTTGATCACTATAAATTCTTAAAAAAGATAAAAGATTCTATATTTTCTAATGAGCTATAAATTTTTAACAATAGATAAATGAATTTTTAATTTTCACTATAATATAAACCCGCAAATATATGGTATAGTCATCCTATAAGGAATATACATAATTTTTTATCCAATAATTCCTATTTTGAGAAGACAAAAAATACATGTGAACTAACTATAATGAATCATTATTTGAAACTTAATTAGTATATTAAAATCTTAGTCAAGTTAAATCACGTATTCTATGGTCATCTGTTTTTAGAGTGTATACATTCTCATGCATATTAGAAGAATTATAATATTTACCTTTTACAAATTTAGTAGTATATTTATTATTCCTATAGTCTATAAGATATCATTCATCACATAATTGAATTATGAAAATGAGCTTTTATTGTGTCCTCCAACTAATAAAACATTGGTAATTAAATATTTATAAGGAAGTAAAATATCCATAATACCATATATTTCTCCATGATAAATATCATTGAAAGTAACTTATCCACATTTGTTTGAAAATATTTCTAAAAAGAATCTTGATACCAATCATCTGATTGGAACAACCACAATCAATGTACCTAATATTTTGACTTTTAATACTCATCTTATTTTCATGAAATTAAAAAATTAGGATTTGGGCAACCATAATTTGATGGGTCCTGAATTATTATCAAAATGAACATTTTGAATCCATATTTTTCTAACTTTTCTATGGTGTACAAGTATAAATTCGTTGGAATTATATGGTTTATTAATACTAAAATATTTAACCTTATTTAAAGAACATTTGTTCATCCAATGTCCACCTCTCTGATATTGAGTAAATAAGGGATTAATTTTTGGAACAATGTAATATTTTTTTGAAAATGTATTTTTTCTAATATATAACCAATCCATGAAGTATTTCAATTTGTTTTTAACTATCTGTATAGAGTATAAAATTTTTTCCTACCAGAAGTAAAATTTTAAAGATGTTTTTTCAAACTAAAATCGATGTAACCAAAATAGAATCATCAAAATGCTCCAAAAAACCTTTGTATGACCAAATGTAGCCATAAAGATCCATGTATCTATTTAAAGGATTGTATAGAACAATACATCCAAACCGGACTTGAGGGTTTAAAATATTAGACTGATATATACAACCCTTTAGGTCACAACACAATAAAATATTTTCTGCCATTTTATATAACATCATAAAAATGATATTTTCAAATAAAATAGATAATATATGTTTTCCATGGTACTCTACATTAATAAAAAAACAAAATATTAAAACTATTTTATATATATTATTCTTTTATTCTAATTCAATGATAATAATCACATAGAATACATTTCCCCCAGTAGATGCCCCTTTTTCGAGATATAATTTTAAAGTAAAAAATTTAAATAAACTCATAAAAACCTACTTTTAAATAAATATTATACGTCAAAAATGATGATTTTATTATTTAAATGATTTTTCAAAATATCTTTAATAACGAAATTCCAAGTAACACTAAGTGAAAAAGCCTAAAACGATGTTTTAAATCCCACATACTAGAGTTTTAAAAAAAGAACATTTTTCAAATTCTCATAAAAGTACACCCAAATATATTTGAAAACAAAATTCATATTTAAATAATAATAGATTAGGACTCAAGATAAAAAAAATATTGAATTCATATTAAAATTAACTATTGATTTTCATCATTCGAAACCAACTCTAAATCCATTTTCAAAACATTTGAAAACTACCCATAAATAAAGAAGTATGAAATCACTAAAACAAGAACCAATATTTCAATATTTCATGATAATTAGAAACAAAACAAAAGTTTATAATTTCTATGAAATATTACAAGACTCAAGGGATCCAAAAAATTCCATTAAATCCATTAAAAATTCCTCGATATAATCACAGTTTCATGGGTTATTACCAATGGGGGTATTGTATAAATTAATATAAACATATATTAACTTTTTAGTAAGTGAATATAATATATTTTAGAAGCTATATATTTCTTCCTCGAGATATATATTCGAATATCTCACATAGTTCATTAGAAAAGATCTATTCCATGGGCTCCTTTGGTCTTTATGGATAACAACATTCCCATGGGCAATCTCGATCTAGATTGAGAAATTCATATTGATAGATAACAAGAAATTATGGGATTTCTATCACATAATCAAAATATGAACACTCCAAAGGACTTCCATGACATGTCAAGTGGAGGTGAGCACAAATAAGTCTTTATAGAAATCTATTATAGAGAACTTGAAATACATCATTCCTCACCTCTAACACCCTTACAAGAAACAACACAATCTACACCAATTCGTAACCAATATATTAATATACATTCCTAGAAAAGTTTCCATCAAGCTATTATATTCTATCATAGGAGACCAATTTTCACACAAGTCACAATGGGTGCCTCAATCCTTCAATGTAAAATAATTTAACATAATGTTCCAATTAGGAATTTTTCAAAACCATTATTATAATGCCAATACAATATGCACAATTCAACAATATCATCTCAATATAATGTTCAGAAAAATTTTATTAAAACATTAGTAGAATAAAATTTGGGATCTCAAAAATTCCTTAAAACCACCATTTAAATCAACCAAGGATATAAAACTGTTTCAAAAAAATCCACATGGGTTAACAAAACAATTTTAAAAAAACAAGAACACATTAAAAAAATTAATTTTTTTAAAAAATTAATCAAATACTTGGTATAAATGCCAATTGATATAGAATTAAAATTTAAAAATTCAATCTGGTGTTAAGATCCTTTTTGAAAAACACTCATATGATTGAAAAATCAACATGGTAAATATTACAAACACTCAGTATGGAATCTCATTCCATGTTAATGGGTAAATCCTTTATCAAATCCAAATTTTCAACCAATGATCATATACATAGAAACTATTTTAAAAATAAATCAATTTTAAACCTTTTAGAATCCAGTGGAATGTAATATAATGTAGAACCAAAGAAACAACTACCTTATTTTAATGGTACAATAAACGAGGTTATCCCATCCAGTGGAGGACACCCAACAAATCCACTAGATTTCCTAATCACACCCTAATAATTAAAATAAAAAACATTAAAGTAACTCTAACCCTAATATCTATCCCCATAGACATTTGGTTACATAGGAGAAACTAAAATCAAGAGGAATCTAGTGATAAATGATAAAAAGTGAAATGATTAAAAGGACTTACCAAGAGATAAATAACCTGAAAATGTGGTGAAAGACCATTCACAAGGACAAAAATGGGGTTTCCAAATGATTAGAAAAATCATCCACCAACTATTCCAAATGTCACAATATAATATCAAAGCTAATACCCATATATGTCAGAAGGCTTACCATAACTGTACATAATCCATGTGACCTTACCCACAAACACTGAAGTTCCCACATTGTTTCCCATGGGATCCACATGGTTTAACTAAACCATGAGACAAGTGTAAGAACCAACTGTACGTAAAAAAATTAATTTCATATATCGGAATAAAAGGTACAAAATAATGTCATTAGATAATTTTCATTAAATAGTTTTCTCTATGTCTTGTGCAACAATAAAATTTATAGAAATTATATAATTCAGAACAATAACTCTTAATAATTCATATTTTCCAAAACTGGAATAAAATTATATAAAATAAAAGGTAATATTGTCATCTTGGTGTCAAAATCCTCCAACATCCTTGATATGTGAATCTAATAGAAGATAATCAAACTATGTACTTACACTCTTCCACTCGGGTATATATTTTATATTATCTACCAAACTAGGATTACTGGGAGAACATATACAAATATAGCCTTAGATATGTGAATTTCCTTTAATACCCTAGTATATAGATATATATCAAGTGATATTTATTTCTTTTGGCAGCAACCTATGTATTCAAAAACAATGTATGGAGATGTTTAATTTTTCCAATACACCAAAGATAGGAAGAGACATGTATTTCATATAGCATCTCATTATTGATATATCTAGGGTTATTTTTTGAATGAAAATTGATTAATCTATGTGATATTATATTAATATGGATTTATAAAGGAATAATATTCTATTGAATATGATGAAAGTGAGAGATCAGTATTTTAACTCTTTATTGATCTTCAATAACGTTATGTTTGATTGTGATTCTAGGAGATTTTTTTCTAGAACATTATTATTATTTATTCCATAAGATAATTCAATTTTATAGTGCTAGATGATTGGTTGGAAATACCATACTGAGTATTATTTATCACCACCATATCCACACTTTCATATTTCTCACATTATGAATATGCTGAATAGAAAATTGAAAAGGAATGTTGATAATAGAGGCAATAGGTGGATGGTTATAATCATCATATATAGACTAAATATATTTTTATGGAATCTAACATCTAGAAAAACTTTTTTAAGCTTATAAATATTTACGATATGTTGGTAGTATTCAGTGATTTAATTTAAATTATCACTCATATTATCATATATGTTTTTTTATATATACACACTTTTGTTTCTCATTTATGATTAATTAATGTCATTATGGATAATGTTCCATGATAACATGTGATAGGTTATATATAGGGGAAATTCATTCCAAAATATTATGTGGATATCTCAGAGATGGTCACTTTAACATTGAATATTATAGAGGATATTAGTGATCTCTTTTTCCAATATGTTGGGAAATTAAACATTAAACTATTATAATAAAGATAAATAAGAACATTGTATATTTAAAACCCAATAATCATTAAATAACCATGGAAGTAAAATCCAACTCATCATGATGATAAAAAATCCACTAATGAATATAAATTCCATTAATAATTGATGGCGATAGATCTAAATGACAACCAAAGAAGAATGATAGTGTTTAGAGGTATGGAACCCCAAGATGCAATTTATTATAAGGAAGATAACATTTTAAACCAAACAACCCAATGACTTGGAAAATATTAAAATGGTCATAATTAAAATGGATTTGAAAAAATCATTGGGTACTCTATGGGATACCATTGACCACCCATTATCCACCTTCCACCCAGATCCAGTCATTAATCACTCAGTGGTAGGATTAGATCCAACTGCTATCCATTTACATCAATAAATAGGTACACGATGCCTCCTACCAATTACCCAATGGGGTAAATAACTACATTATAATGGAAATAACCTACAAATTACTCTATACTCATTTCCATCTCCATAAAACATCAATATTAAAACATGATAAGTCAATATATAATTAAATACAACTAGACACAAAAACAAATATATACATAAAAACTAGAATTGTTAAAAATACCCCATTATAAGGATTTTCACCCCTAATAAGAATTACTAAACATCTCCAATGGTTAAAACCTATCATTTAGATCTCATATCATCATATCATTTCTAGGTCTACTTCTTCATATGTCTTGGATTCCATAACATCCACCCCAAAGGAAAGAATAATCATTTTAAGACCTTTTGAAGGATTTTAATATTGTTACTGACCCGTAGTCTGATGTGAAAGTATTAATAAAACGCATCCATGTAAATGAGAATTAAATAAAAAAATATAATACTAAATGTAAAATACCATTTCAAAAAAATTTAGAATATTTAGATCAAATATTAATAGATGAATTCTAGTCTCCTTTTGGGTCCACTAATAAAAATAATCACCAAAGTCTTGGTTTAAGATTATTATAATATGATAAATTATAGTCACATATACATGTAAATTTATAAAATAAGATATAATAAAGGTTCTATAGAACAATATAGATGATGAAAAATAAAGATCTATCATATATGAGGAATGTTATATAACTATCTCTTAGAAGAGGAGAAATGTGATACTATAATAATGGTGTTTCTTCTTTCTCTAAAAAGAATAATTACTAAAATAATCATTTTTGTTTATTTTAGGACTAATATTAAATATATTTTAAGGAAGATAATACCGAAACTTTTTAGTAAGTTGAATAAATAATAATAAATAGACTCTAAAGGATATTTAGTGATTTAAATTGTCTCTAAAAGTTGATTAAGTCATTAAACACAATAAGAGTTTAATTAATGAGTATATAAATGTGATAAAAAATAAATTGTATGCTCATAAAATATATATTTATATAGGCCTATGAATTTACCTAATGTAATGAGCCCTAGAATCTGTAATAACCTGGGTTTTCACTCCGGATGGATCTTTTAAATTTTGGTTAGATTATTTTTTTTTACCTAATAATGATTATTAATGGGTTATAGAAGGTCCCAAAGGTGTCTCGGGCTTGTTTGGAGCCCATAAACCATCTTTTTGAGAAAAAATGGCTCTATCACATGGTTAGATAAAACCGTGCTGGTAGGATGCATGATTAGATCTGACCATGCGGATGGTCTACATTTTTGGGTTGTGTCATCTCCTGAGGTTCTCACAAGGGTTCTATAATCATGTGGAATGACCACATGGTACATCCATTTTCCTAGGTACCCATTCATAGTTTGTGCACGGTTTGAGAAACCATGCAGACAAACCTTGAACATGATAAATATTGGATAATTTTACCTCTTTACCCTTAATGATCTAATTAACCCCCTCCTTCTTACGAAATCCAATTTATAGCAGGATTAGCCTCTTTTAATCTAATATTAGAGAAATTTTAAGGCCAAAGGTAGGGATAAAAATATATCCTTCTTCTGGGAACTGATTGAGGTTACATTCGTCATGTTGGTTGTGTAACGGTAATTACTCCATTCTGTTTAAGAAGTTCTTCTTATCTCTTTCTATGGACGTAGTTATCAGAATGTGAGAATTTTTAACTATTTATTAGATATAATCTGGTCCAATCAAAAAAGGTTGATACCATAGTAGGAGATTCATACAAGCCTAAGATTGGTGGTTTATAACTCATCCAACAAGTTCATTGATTTAGTAATTTTCGTGTGAGGCTTGCTGATTTCATCAGGTGTTGTTTGTTGTATTTATATTCCCTGATTATATTCATTAGAACCATATGGATATGCTCTTTCCAAGTATGTGTTTCTTTGTTTGTGTTTATTCCCACAACACCATCCATCCTGTGTATGATGTTATACCATAATTTTTATTTTAAGTGTTTTGAAATGTTTCAGCTACCCTTTGGGTGTTCCTTGGCCCGACCTTATAAGGGTAAACATTTTTCTATTAAATGGATTTATTTATATTGTGAATTTCATAATGTAAAGTACCATGAATTCTCACCACTTGACCCACCTAAGGTATATGCTTCAAATTGATAAATGAATCTTAAATTGAAATGGGAAAGTATAACAAGTATATTACTTGACCTATATAAATGTAAATGAATAATAAGTTTCACATTTATAACACCCCTTTCCATGTTGATGGAATGTAGAGGAATGTAACTTTCTTATTAAAATTCCTTGTTTGGATTAAATAAATTGTTATATAGCACATGGACATATCAAATTAACAAAAGAGAAGGATTGACCCAAATGGACATAATGATTAATTAGGAATTGATTAAATGGTTGAATGATCAATAAACATTGTCAAACAAATTAAAGGTAATGACTTTAACATTATGAATTATATTTTAAATCATTTTGAAAAAGAAGTGTCTTGACTTGAGAACACCTAAGAATACTAAGGGAATGCCTTGATCACTCGAGGAACCCATTCTAGATTTTGGGATATGGATTTTTTAGGTTGTGACCCACCTTGAACCCAATCATTGTCTAACATTGGATGACAATATTACATTGTTGGATCCCTCATGTAGTAATACATGATTCCTTAGATACACTCCTTGGATACAACATTGAAATGTAGGTGCCATGGATAAATCCCATCAGGCACAATCATTTCAAAGCCCCATTTTCCCTTGGATTTACTCCTTGGACTTGGTAGGTATATTATTGTGGAATTCATTAGACTATGATCCTTGTATTACATTATTCCCTCTAGCTAGGCTACAATTATTACTGAGTTGGAGACCCTTGAGGTCTATATTACCATGGTTGTTACCACAGAACTTTATTATTATATATTATTATAGGTTGGATTGATACATCTTGGAAACTTTACTATTGTTAACATGTGACTCAGTTATAAAATGGTAATAATAAAATAATTAATTGGTTATATGCTCAGATACCATCCATGGAATGAAGAAGGTAATTCGGTATTGAGTTACACTACACTGAATTACTTTATTTATGCATGCTTTCCCACAAATATATTTCCATTACATAGGGTGGATGTTATAGAAACCATTTTTGGTAGACCATTGAGATTTATCTCACACCCTCTCCAGATGTTTTTTGGTACCCTAGGCAGATTACATGTGTGTAGATGTTGGAACAGGGAAGCATATGACTTCGAATACATGATTGCAAGCGGTTTTGGAATGATCATAAAGGAAGATTACCAAGATGGAGCTCAAGATGTTTGGGATAGTCTTTGGATTTAATTTATGATATTGCGGAACATGTTTGGAATTTTCTCTTGAATCCATGTTTTCCAATTTTATAGTGACATGAATTGTCATTATCAGTTATTTCAATTGATTCATTTACTATTATCCGTACTTATTTTTACTTTTTTCTAGTTCTGTTGTTTAATTATTTTGATTATGCTATTTACATTTTTTTATATTTATCCACTGTGTTACACTCTAGTAATGAGAGAATATTCTCCCCATACACACACCCAAGGATCTTGCTGCTAGTTAGAAACCTTTGACATTGGGGAGATACACATGGGGCTAGGTGGACCACTGGTCTTAGTGAACTATTAATTATCATCTAGTTCTGGGTTGTCACAAAGTTGTTGAATAGGGTTTATATTCATGCTTTAATATTTGGATAAAATAAACAAAATATTATGAAATATTGGAACTTGGTAATAATATATTATTGGGGATCACAAAGCCATGTTCTGTGTAAAATCCATGTTACCAAAAATGTAACTGTTGTTATGTTTTCCCTATTACAATAGATATCATTTCATTGTTGTGTGACACAAATGTTGTGTGAAGTTGTTGATAATTACTCTTATTGAATTTATATTTCCCAATCTGACTAATGATATGAAGGAAAAGAAAATTGTTAGATGCATCATATTAGGAACCAATAATTCTCATGTCACCCATATTTATATTCCATAGAGGTTCTTTCTTGGAATTTCAATTCTTGATATGTCTGTTATTTTTGAGTGATAGTGTGATAGTTATCTTATTATAGTTTTACACTTGGTTTGTGAATGAGTGATTTACTATCTAATTTAATGAGGTATGTGGTCCCTCATGGGTTGTAATGAGTAATTTTTTCAGTCGATCCACTATGATATAAACAAAATAGTGTTGTTTTTAGTGATAATGTATATGGGCACTAATTCACTGGGAAATACTATCGCTTATAAAGTAAAATATGACATCTAAAATTAAATGGTTACACATCCTTATCATTCCATTTCATGTTTATGAAAGGTAAAGTAGTGTCCCTGGTAATTAAATATACAATGAAAGGAAAATTATACTTTATCACTAACCAATACTTGGCCATATAATTTGGTAGTTGGGGTTTTTTTACCATGGGTAGTGAATTTTTTGTTGTTTAGATTCCATAAGGGTTGCTATATATCTTTTTAAAGAATGTTCTGAGGTCTATTCTTAAAATTTTTAGAAAAATTCCACCCTAAAGTCCTTGTATCATATTCTAGGAGGGGTTCGACGACCAAACTAAAAACGTGGTGGGAACTGAGATACTAGTCTTACCTCCAGGTGTTCCACTTGAGGTGCCGATTGTTGTACCTGATTTGGGAACTGACATCCATGTTTGTGATTATTTACTACATCTAATGTAGTACATGGATGGTGCTCCACAGTTTACACTAACCATGACTGGTCTGACTCGTGAGTTCCAGCAGCAACATCCTCCTACATTCTTAGGGGATGGTGGTCTACAAGCTGATGAATCTTATCTTGAGGAAATCCTATCTATCTTTAAGAATTTTAAAATTCCTCTAGAGTATAGGGTTAATGTTTCTACATACATGATTTCAGATTCAGCCAAGAATTTGTGGTATGTGGTTACCTAGTATGATCTCCATCAATACATGATATGGGTTGAATTTAAGACTTTTATCTATTATCTTTTCTTTCCTCAGACACTAAGAGCAGATATAGCTAGAGAGTTCACATATCATGATTAGGGTATTTTTATTTAATGGAATTTTAATCATTTTTCACATTGTTACAAATATTTACAAAACATCTAGCTGGTGATGATCTTTCACATGCTAGGCTATTTGAGGATGGTCTCTAGTACATTATTCACACATAGGTGAATTTTTTTTCTTACCTATTTTTTTCTAAAATAGTCAATCAAGCTATTATAACATAACATAACCAGAGGGAT
The DNA here is from genome assembly GCA_963277665.1 of Viscum album. Classification (NCBI taxonomy): domain Eukaryota; kingdom Viridiplantae; phylum Streptophyta; class Magnoliopsida; order Santalales; family Viscaceae; genus Viscum; species Viscum album. The sequence goes on from OY728153.1 coordinate 1,246,655,259, forward strand.
AACAATAGTATCAGTTTTAGAGGATCAGTGCCATGAAATTCCAATGGTCTTCTCGGTGGAAGGAAACATTCCCTCAAAGATTCTAATTAAGGTAATGCTAAGAAGAGTATCTTTTTTGATAACCCCATGGTGTTCGATCAGTATGAACGACACAGGTATTTGAAGCCTCAGTGTGGTAGAGAACCAATGTAGTGTCGGGCTTTCTGTCTTATGGGGAATCTTCAAAATTTATATAGGAACATTCCATGTAATTAGAGTGGAAAAAGATCTGCACCGGCTCCACAATAAGGATTGGGTTGTTTGACACCGCGTTAGGGAGTGATTTAGAATATCACCAGCTCTGAGGAGTAAGAATCATCTCTATTAAAAACCTGAGATTGGGCTATCATTATGTGTGATTCAATTCATCGTACAAACTTCATAGAACTCTTTGTAGTAGGTATAGTATGTATGAGTACTTATTTATATCATTTGGTCTTACAAATGTGCCTTCTGTTTTCATGAATCACATGAATAGGGTCTTCCATACATATCTAGATTCTTCTATCAAAGTCTTTGTGGAAAAAATATGGATGTATTCTCACACATTTATCAACCATGCCAAATTTGATTATATTATTATATCTAAACTGAGAGAGCATCAAATTTACTCAAAGCATGTTATATGCCACTTCTGGATCGAAAAAACTCACTTCTTGGGTCATATCATGTTGGAATATATTCTATATACTGACCTAGAAAAGGTTAGTGTTGTAGTTTCCGTAGATAAGACTAATATTGTGTTTGAAATATGGAGTTTCATGGGGCTTGCTAGATATTACAAGAATTTCATACAAGAATTTTCCCACCATGATTTACCTCTTATAGGTATTACAAATATGGGTGTTCAGTTCTTATGGCCATAAGTGTGCGAAAAATACTTCTAGCAGATGAAAGTTAGGATTGTATCCACACCTATTCTAACTCTTCTAGATCCTAGTAGTGGTTATATCATATTTTGGGATGCATCACACATTATTCTAGGAGTAGTGTTGATGTTGGGGGATAGAGTCATTATGGATGGATCTCGGAGGATGAGGCCTCAAGAGAGAAACTACATGATGCACAACCTTGAGCTAGTAGAATTTTTTCATGGATTATGTTGTTGGAGACATTATTTTTTGGGTGAGTACATTTTTTTGTACACATACCACAAGAGACTCAAATATATCCTTTCAGAGTGTGAGTTGAACCCTTGAAAATTAAGATGGGTTGAGTATCTACAATCCTGTGAATTTGAGAATGCCTATATTCCAAGGAAGAAAAATATAGTCACTGATGGGTTGTAACGCCCCGACCCCAGCTACCCAGAGCCGGTGCATTACTTCGTAACATTGGCATGATCACAAAAGATCAAGTCTCGAAAGACCGATTAGTTTAGTAGCCTTGGAAACACTAGATACATTCATAAGTCTTTCATTACATCAAAATTAAACAAACTACAAAAAAACATGGTCTTCATAGTCCACACTCATATCTTCACTGATTATTTTTGCAAGTCAGTCATAAAATACTTCTTCACAACCTGGAAAATTTTTAAACATTGAAAGGGGTGAGCTCAAATGCTTAGTAAGGATAACAATAATGCGGAAGCTTTCATAAATAAACATTAACATTTAAGGCAATGTATAACTAAAACAAAAGCCTCTTAAACATGAACTTCAACATAATATGGCAAAAGTAAAATGAGATAATGCCATTTACTTCTTCACATGGATATTCTACTGGTCGAATAATCACATGTAATATCAATAACCACTTTCATAATGAGGGAATGTATAATGCCGGACATTCTGAAACATTTTGTCAAGGCCTCGGCCAAGACGTCTAAAATGATTAAGGCCTCGGCCAAAACCATAAATCAAATTGGGAAAGGGCCTCGGCCAATTCCATGTCTAGTTGTCTCATGAGACCTACCGATGCATCGAGGAGCTATAGCGGGCTCCACCCGTCACTTATTAAGTCCAATACATTCCTCATACGAATAGGTTTAAACATATCATAAACCATAACATAATCGTATCACATAAAACATGCATAAAGGAAACATAACATTTCCACATTTCAATCACAAGATATCAATACAACACATTGATATAATAAAAACGCTTTCAAAACCATTTTCAATACCAAAATAAAAGAAAGTTAAAACTTTGTATTTATTTTTCATTAAAAAAAGATGGCTTATAGAGGAAGCCGAAACTCAAATAATGGTCACGGCGGCGGAGAAGTCGTTGTCTCCGCATAAGTACGGAAAGAAAAACATTCCCTTTTGTCGTTTAGCAAAATGCTTCGTATAAAAAGATTCCTTTTGAATAAACGTAATAGTCAAAGGGGTTTATACACTGTATAAAAGAAAGTTGTGTATAAAGCCAAATATGCCTTAATGAAAGGAGATTGAGACGAAGTCCTTAAAAAGATAATTTTTTAAAATAAAATAGATCTATTATGTGTATTCACTATAGGTACACATAAATAAAGTAAAAATACAAAGTAATACATAATAATATCATGACATAATTTGAAAGTAGGAGATTAACCCAAAGAATGGAAGTTGGGTTAAGAAGTTCCCTTACAAATAAAGTAGATTTATTAGGTGTATTCACTATAGATACACATAAAGAAAGTACAAATACAAGATAGGACATAATAATATCATGAAGTAATTTGAAAGTAGGAGATTAACCCAAAGAATTGAAGTTGGGTTAAGAAGTTCCCTTACCTCGTGTCTGACTTGACTCAACCGTTCTTTAACCTCCTGAATAATAAACTAGAGTTAATATATACCTTATTAAGAACCATTTTCAACTTCATTATCCTTATTATATCACTTATTACAATGATATGAACATTATGTAATTATTTAAGTTAATAATGTTCATTTTGTCGGTATTTGGTTCTTAAGTCAAAAATAGGCTTCTTACACTTACATGTTGTTAATTTGGTCAAAGGTTCATTATATCCAGAATGGTATTCATGATGTAGATATCATATATGTCATATATATCCAGTACATACATTCATTTATAATATTACATCACATTTAGAGGTAAGAAATGAAATGCACCGTTCATGGAGACGGTAAGCCGTACGTACGCATGAACGCTACTTCCATTTCTATTTCATATTTTCTGGAATGGAATCATAATGATATGAGAGTATATTATAATTCCAGTATAATAACATATATAATATCATTAACTTTATCCTTCACACATCCCACATATGGTATTAACGAATCAAATCACTTTTAGGGGGCGGTAGTCCGCGCTTCCTAAAATGAAGATATCGTGTTTTACCCATAATGGAAACCATAAAGGTATGCCCAAAATGAAAAAAACAGAAGCTTAAGGAAAACATAAACATATTATATATCATATATAAAAAAAGTGACATCATAATGGCCACCTTTGAAGGTGTTAAATGAGTGTTGAACAATCATCGTTTCGGGAGGCAGAATTTCGCCATCCACGGAAACCTTATGTTCTTTAACCATTTGATGTAGTTGTGTGGAAGTGTAGCTCAAATAAATCTTATAACAAAATCCTAGTATATTTAAGATACTGGTGTTGTTACAAAAGAAGTAAATAAAAAGAGTTTAGGGGGTTGGAGAAGCAAAATAAAACAAAAGAACATGAGAGAATGAATTACCTTAAAAAGTGTAACTCCTTTTGAGTTGAGCCTAAAGGCTTCCTTTGAAAGGATTCTGCCCAAAGGGAATCCTCTAGGATGAGGAGAGGGATGTGGAGAGAGCAAATTGGCAGGGGTTGGCCGAGCCAAATGGCTTGATGGTGTGAATAAGGTGGGAGAGGTGGGGGCCTTTTATAAGTGGAGAGGAGGGGCACTTTTGGAAAGTAATGAAATGTTACATTATTTCAAAATGCTTTTCGGATTCTAAAGGTCCCACATCTATATAATTCGAGGCTAAGGTGATAAGGTTTCGAAATATCTTCATCCAATAGGCTTTGGACAAGTGTAAGCCTCGGATTTTGCATTATCTTCTCATTTTATTTAAATCGTCAAATAATGATGTCATCGCTGCATCATTATTATGTCATAAATACTTTAATTTATTTAATGTCTAAAAATTATAAAACAAATACTATGATGTAGGAAATCTTTTTAGCTTTCCAATTACTATTTATAATCAAAATTTGGACTTGTATAACCCCAATTAAAAATTGTTTTAGTAGAACAATTTATGTTAGTGTCATTTTCACTTTAACATTAAATAAAAAGTAATTTATGTTATTTCCCAACAAAAGTGGATCCATGGGGTCCCCAAGTTAGGCCATGGCTTGTCTTGGTCGGCCATGACTCAACCAATGAGGTTGGGACATGTGTCTAGGTCATTTCATATTATTAATGTATTATTTATACCTTAAACTACACTAATTACCACTAATCGCGATTAAGAACTTAAAAGTTACTATTCACCAAAAAATTATTTTGATCTCATTGAACCACATTTTACTTCTTAATGACAACCATGTATGTCGGATTTTTGAAAATCAAATCACAGAAGTTGTAATATTTCATTTAAACGAAAAATCAGTTATTTAACTACCACTTAGTGGTTTCACTATTCATCAAAAATTGAAGTTTTTCAGAATAAGGCCAAAATTTCACCCTAAGATATAATTGATATTCCGAATTCAAAAATGATGTCTATTTTACAAAATTCCAAAAATATAAGTTGTATTAATTAATTTCATAATTAATTCCCGCTGTTACAACAAATAGCGTGTTTTTAAGAAACAATTTATATCAAAAGTTTGGCAATTGTTTATGTCCAATTTCAATGTTAAATTAATTCTAATGACCACCATTGGATAAAATGGTAAAAATATTTTCTAATTATACCTTAAAACCACTAAATAGTATAATTTATCTGTATAAATTATTTTGATTAAAAAAGTTGTTTTTATGTATTTTTCACTATTCATAAAAAATTAGAAGTTCTCAGAAAAATGCCAAAAATTCAACATAGGATAATTTCGATATTAGGAATACAAGAATGAATTCCATTTTGAAATATAAAATTTCTATAATTTTAAAAAGTGGTTATTACTATTCATAACGACTACTTTGATTTGTCGCGGTGTTTTAGAACTCGAAGTTGCGTTCAATGCAAGCTATTTCATTATTGAATGAGAAGCGTATCGTGGAAGCTCGGGGTGTTACATTCTCCCCTCCTTCAATAAATTGCGTCCTCGCAATTTGAAATTTTTCTTTGATAATAAAAGGTTCAAAATAGAAAATACCTTTGTGGAAAACCCACATCGGAAATAAGGTTAATAAATATATAACATTAAAAGAAAACAGGATAAGTACAAAGGTCACCCGATATAGCCCATTATAGGATTCTATGAAAATATGGATATGGAGGAGAAACAAACCATCAAGGTCTGATGGGGAGTTATAGAAAACAGGATTAGGAGAAAGTTTAACCACAAGAAAATCACAAACTTGTGATTGGTTAAACGGCCATTGAATCCCTAGTTGGAAAAGTTAACCGACAACATTTTTGTTTTAAGTTACCTTTTATAATGTTGAGGATTTTATTTAGGAGATTTACTAAGAACGTAAGGGAATATACATACTTGTTATGTATACTTTCATTCATTAATGAATTTTTACCACAAACCCATCTTTTACTCCAAATGGTAACAGAACTCAAAAATATTCTATTTATCCTAATTGTATAAGGTACCAAAGGTTAACACATACCATTTAGATTAGTAAAATTATTTTGTAATAACCAGGGACTTCCTGTAGGCTAGTGGTAGGAAATAAAGGCCTGTCGCACTTTGATTGTGGGTTCGATTCCTACAGCTTTGTCTGACGCGACGGTTTATGCCCCACCCTGCAGGTTGTCCTTTTCCTAAAACTATAGTATTATAATACTCCAAAAATAATCTTCATAAATTTTTTAACCTTAAACCATACTATCCAAAAATCAACTTAATCCACTCCAACCTTTATAGTTATCCAAAATACCTCTGTCCAGACTTTCTCTAAAAGGTCTCTTAATTCCAAAATCAATTTATCAGATTCCCCAAACAAAGAAATGTTTCTCTTATTGTCACATACCAAAAATATGATTACCTTAATCATATTAAAACCTTACTGAAATCAAAAATTAATGCAGTACAATCCATATATATATATTACATTATTCTTATAACCAGAATATAATCCTTGAGTCCAAAAGCACCAATACATTAGTTATTCTGCTTCAACTGTAGTAATAGCATAATATTGTCCTTGATCCCTTGTCCTTTTCTGAGGTAAGTTTCCTTGACGCTTAGGACATTCATTTGCATAATGACCCATTTCTCTACAATTGTAGCATTCAACTTTGACAGCCTCTTTCTTTCCCTTGCAATCACGTGCCTGGTGACCTTTTTCTCCACATTTATAACAGACTCCCATTCCTTTTAGGCAAGTACCAGGGTGATTCTTCCCACAATTATCACATAATGGAAAATCCTTCTTTCCCTTTTTCCCTTTATCTGTCTCTTGTTCCACCGTTCTCTTCTTCTCTTGCTTTACTTTGTTGTCATAAGACTTAGAGAATTCCTTTTCTGTCTTGATAGCACATGAGACTATATCTTCGTATGATGAGAAGGATTGTGATACTAAAGCTCGACGGAGAAATGGTTTTAACCCATCAAAGAAACGATCAATCTTACTCCTTGGGTTACGTATATAATCGGCAGCATGCCTCGCTAACCTTGTAAAGTTAGCCTCATACTTTGCGACATTCTCATCCTCCTTCTGCCTCAGACTCAGAAATTGCCTTTCCATATCTGCTCGATGGTCACGAGGAAAGTATTTTTCTAAGAAAAGCTCTTTGAACTCCCTCCATTCCATATTCGATACGTCATCATCTTCCTTTGTGTTTTGAATCAGTGACCACCACTGATCGGCATCTCCAGTGAGGCGGTAAACTGCCATGACAACCTTCTCCCTTTCACTACTCCCCAAGGCATGGAATATTTTCTCTAAGGAATTTATCCATTGCTCAGCTACTGTAGGATTTGTACTCCCATTGAAGGTTGGCGGTTGTTGCCTCATGAAACGGTCTAGCATTGATCCTCCACGTTGCGAATCAGGGTGCTCCATACGAGTAAGGTTGTTATTCATAACCTGCGTGAGTTGTCCCAGTATGGTAATAAGTTGATCAGCACCAGTTGTATCTCCAGGTCCACAATAATTATCTTGAGCAGGAGGGCAATCCCTACATGGAGTTCGTGCATTGATACAGTTTCCATTCCTTCTACTAGGCGCCATTTCTAAACAATGGCATAATCCAGATTAGTTTATGAATCAAAATACATAATTCCATACTTGTATAATACTTAACATAAATTGAACTATTTATGGATATAATCCATAATCATAAAAAGAAATGTTTCCTTTGAGGAAGTATGTACTCATAAACCTTACATAATGGTTTGTAAAGAAAATGAGAATTATCCTAAGCATATCCCCCGGGAGTGTCATAACCAAGAGTGCAGCAAGGCCCATTGTCGTGCACCAGTTCCCGTTTGAGTCTAGCTCAAAGCGGTGTTTTCGGGTTTTACCCCTAGGTACATCTGTGCCAGAGCCACCTCTACCTGCTCGTATCCAGACAGGGATGTATTGCTCGGAAAACTCACAACATCTCTACAATACTAAAATTCTAGGAAGTTCTTCTATACTAATCCTCAAAGTCTATCTTTGGGCTATGTGCTCTAATCAGAGTTTATCTAAATCTAGCTTCCAAGGTTAGTACTAAACTGCCTCTGATACCAACTGTAACGCCCCGACCCCAGCTACCCAGAGCCGGTGCATTACTTCGTAACATTGGCATGATCACAAAAGATCAAGTCTCGAAAGACCGATTAGTTTAGTAGCCTTGGAAACACTAGATACATTCATAAGTCTTTCATTACATCAAAATTAAACAAACTACAAAAAAACATGGTCTTCATAGTCCACACTCATATCTTCACTGATTATTTTTGCAAGTCAGTCATAAAATACTTCTTCACAACCTGGAAAATTTTTAAACATTGAAAGGGGTGAGCTCAAATGCTCAGTAAGGATAACAATAATGCGGAAGCTTTCATAAATAAACATTAACATTTAAGGCAATGTATAACTAAAACAAAAGCCTCTTAAACATGAACTTCAACATAATATGGCAAAAGTAAAATGAGATAATGCCATTTACTTCTTCACATGGATATTCTACTGGTCGAATAATCACATGTAATATCAATAACCACTTTCATAATGAGGGAATGTATAATGCCGGACATTCTGAAACATTTTGTCAAGGCCTCGGCCAAGACGTCTAAAATGATTAAGGCCTCGGCCAAAACCATAAATCAAATTGGGAAAGGGCCTCGGCCAATTCCATGTCTAGTTGTCTCATGAGACCTACCGATGCATCGAGGAGCTATAGCGGGCTCCACCCGTCACTTATTAAGTCCAATACATTCCTCATACGAATAGGTTTAAACATATCATAAACCATAACATAATCGTATCACATAAAACATGCATAAAGGAAACATAACATTTCCACATTTCAATCACAAGATATCAATACAACACATTGATATAATAAAAACGCTTTCAAAACCATTTTCAATACCAAAATAAAAGAAAGTTAAAACTTTGTATTTATTTTTCATTAAAAAAAGATGGCTTATAGAGGAAGCCGAAACTCAAATAATGGTCACGGCGGCGGAGAAGTCGTTGTCTCCGCATAAGTACGGAAAGAAAAACATTCCCTTTTGTCGTTTAGCAAAATGCTTCGTATAAAAAGATTCCTTTTGAATAAACGTAATAGTCAAAGGGGTTTATACACTGTATAAAAGAAAGTTGTGTATAAAGCCAAATATGCCTTAATGAAAGGAGATTGAGACGAAGTCCTTAAAAAGATAATTTTTTAAAATAAAATAGATCTATTATGTGTATTCACTATAGGTACACATAAATAAAGTAAAAATACAAAGTAATACATAATAATATCATGACATAATTTGAAAGTAGGAGATTAACCCAAAGAATGGAAGTTGGGTTAAGAAGTTCCCTTACAAATAAAGTAGATTTATTAGGTGTATTCACTATAGATACACATAAAGAAAGTACAAATACAAGATAGGACATAATAATATCATGAAGTAATTTGAAAGTAGGAGATTAACCCAAAGAATTGAAGTTGGGTTAAGAAGTTCCCTTACCTCGTGTCTGACTTGACTCAACCGTTCTTTAACCTCCTGAATAATAAACTAGAGTTAATATATACCTTATTAAGAACCATTTTCAACTTCATTATCCTTATTATATCACTTATTACAATGATATGAACATTATGTAATTATTTAAGTTAATAATGTTCATTTTGTCGGTATTTGGTTCTTAAGTCAAAAATAGGCTTCTTACACTTACATGTTGTTAATTTGGTCAAAGGTTCATTATATCCAGAATGGTATTCATGATGTAGATATCATATATGTCATATATATCCAGTACATACATTCATTTATAATATTACATCACATTTAGAGGTAAGAAATGAAATGCACCGTTCATGGAGACGGTAAGCCGTACGTACGCATGAACGCTACTTCCATTTCTATTTCATATTTTCTGGAATGGAATCATAATGATATGAGAGTATATTATAATTCCAGTATAATAACATATATAATATCATTAACTTTATCCTTCACACATCCCACATATGGTATTAACGAATCAAATCACTTTCAGGGGGCGGTAGTCCGCGCTTCCTAAAATGAAGATATCGTGTTTTACCCATAATGGAAACCATAAAGGTATGCCCAAAATGAAAAAAACAGAAGCTTAAGGAAAACATAAACATATTATATATCATATATAAAAAAAGTGACATCATAATGGCCACCTTTGAAGGTGTTAAATGAGTGTTGAACAATCATCGTTTCGGGAGGCAGAATTTCGCCATCCACGGAAACCTTATGTTCTTTAACCATTTGATGTAGTTGTGTGGAAGTGTAGCTCAAATAAATCTTATAACAACATCCTAGTATATTTAAGATACTGGTGTTGTTACAAAAGAAGTAAATAAAAAGAGTTTAGGGGGTTGGAGAAGCAAAATAAAACAAAAGAACATGAGAGAATGAATTACCTTAAAAAGTGTAACTCCTTTTGAGTTGAGCCTAAAGGCTTCCTTTGAAAGGATTCTGCCCAAAGGGAATCCTCTAGGATGAGGAGAGGGATGTGGAGAGAGCAAATGGGCAGGGGTTGGCCGAGCCAAATGGCTTGATGGTGTGAATAAGGTGGGAGAGGTGGGGGCCTTTTATAAGTGGAGAGGAGGGGCACTTTTGGAAAGTAATGAAATGTTACATTATTTCAAAATGCTTTTCGGATTCTAAAGGTCCCACATCTATATAATTCGAGGCTAAGGTGATAAGGTTTCGAAATATCTTCATCCAATAGGCTTTGGACAAGTGTAAGCCTCGGATTTTGCATTATCTTCTCATTTTATTTAAATCGTCAAATAATGATGTCATCGCTGCATCATTATTATGTCATAAATACTTTAATTTATTTAATGTCTAAAAATTATAAAACAAATACTATGATGTAGGAAATCTTTTTAGCTTTCCAATGACTATTTATAATCAAAATTTGGACTTGTATAACCCCAATTAAAAATTGTTTTAGTAGAACAATTTATGTTAGTGTCATTTTCACTTTAACATTAAATAAAAAGTAATTTATGTTATTTCCCAACAAAAGTGGATCCATGGGGTCCCCAAGTTAGGCCATGGCTTGTCTTGGTCGGCCATGACTCAACCAATGAGGTTGGGACATATGTCTAGGTCATTTCATATTATTAATGTATTATTTATACCTTAAACTACACTAATTACCACTAATCGCGATTAAGAACTTAAAAGTTACTATTCACCAAAAAATTATTTTGATCTCATTGAACCACATTTTACTTCTTAATGACAACCATGTATGTCGGATTTTTGAAAATCAAATCACAGAAGTTGTAATATTTCATTTAAACGAAAAATCAGTTATTTAACTACCACTTAGTGGTTTCACTATTCATCAAAAATTGAAGTTTTTCAGAATAAGGCCAAAATTTCACCCTAAGCTATAATTGATATTCCGAATTCAAAAATGATGTCTATTTTACAAAATTCCAAACATATAAGTTGTATTAATTAATTTCATAATTAATTCCCGCTGTTACAACAAATAGCGTGTTTTTAAGAAACAATTTATATCAAAAGTTTGGCAATTGTTTATGTCCAATTTCAATGTTAAATTAATTCTAATGACCACCATTGGATAAAATGGTAAAAATATTTTCTAATTATACCTTAAAACCACTAAATAGTATAATTTATCTGTATAAATTATTTTGATTAAAAAAGTTGTTTTTATGTATTTTTCACTATTCATAAAAAATTAGAAGTTCTCAGAAAAATGCCAAAAATTCAACATAGGCTAATTTCGATATTAGGAATACAAGAATGAATTCCATTTTGAAATATAAAATTTCTATAATTTTAAAAAGTGGTTATTACTATTCATAACGACTACTTTGATTTGTCGCGGTGTTTTAGAACTCGAAGTTGCGTTCAATGCAAGCTATTTCATTATTGAATGAGAAGCGTATCGTGGAAGCTCGGGGTGTTACATGGGTTGAGTCAGAAAACATAATCACAACATATATGGGAAGCTAGTTATTAATTGATGTTAATGAACCTCTTTTTAGAGCCCCATATTGAGTTTCAAGATAGTCACAAGCAGTATTACCTCTCATATTTTAACGTTACCTCTTCCCTCCTTGAGAATGTGAACAATAGAAAATATTCAGATCCTGAAGACTTGGTTCTACATGAGAGTATATTAGGAGATAAACCACATTTGGATTGGTATATGGAAAGAGACTACATTCTCTGTACTCATGGATGTGTCTAGGTTCTCGTAGAGATTATAGAGGAGTTGATGTGCAAGTACCACACTTTGCATTAGGTAGTTCATACTGGAATCTCAAAAATTTATCACGATATGTGATGCCAATATTTGTGGCTGGGGACTAAATATCAGTTTATAGGATTTATCACTAGGTGTTCCACCTATCATCAAGTAATGGTGGATCACTAGAGGCTTGCGGGCTTGTTACAACTGCTTTAGGTCCCTGAATAGAAATGGGAATATATTTCTATTGATTTCATTGTCATCTTACCAAAGTCACTGAGGGGTATCGATGTTGTATGGGTAGATATAGACCGATTGTTTCATGAAGATGTGTGGAATAACATGCGCTACCTGATGGTTGAATAGAGAAGGTTTGATTCTGCTTAATTACTCATATCAGGTGCACCATTTTCATCTTGAAATTCCCAACAGTTTCATATCCAGCGACACGTGGACTTGCTTTCCAAAGGCAGGCGTTCGCTAGGTGATTTGGCCAGTGATGCTTAAAAACTCACATTGGTCGAGAGGATTTGAAGTCGGGCTCATCGCACACTTTTTGGGGGAATTATTTCTGGTTCTAGGAATCTCTTATAGATTTAAGATGTATTCATATGTTCACGAATATTTGGTTTATACCCAATCATAGTATCCAAAAATTACTCCTTGTTGGCAAAGGCCAGCTAAACGTAGGGATTCAGAATAATTTAGGCCCTAGATAAACCATCCCACATTGGATTAATGACTCCAAGTAGTATGGAATCACTGAGAAGGAACTGGTTTGAAGCCCCATAACTAGGCGCTCTAGAGTTTATTGTCATCCAGGGGGCAGATAACAACTTGAGATTTTTGATCAACCCATGATACGAGCTTCCTACGTATCCTCATGAGAGGAATCAGAATCCACGTAGTTCGGTTTGGGTTGGGGCTTACACCATGTGGAAGCCCAAGGTGGTATGGGGCTTACACTTTGAGGCCGACCAAGGTGTTGGTGAACCGACATGAAGGAGGTCAGAACGACCGGTTTTTGGGCTTGAACATCGTGGAGTCTTCCTACATACCCCAGCTAGGAGATAGGGATCAAAGTCCATGTATTTCAGGGTGGAGAAATACAGTTTAATATCATACGGGACAAGGGTGTTGTCATGGTCGATGCTTACTCTAAGCCCACATGAGTCATGCTCTGTGTGAGAAACAAGAGGCAGTAGGGACCTGACAATCACGTCGTGAAGGGTGAATTCATGGGAAGCGAAATGGGTCTTATGCATGGCTAACGGCCTGAGGAAATGGAGATTGGGACTTACTCTAGGACAGAGTCTTGAATTGGTGACAAACCCTAATGGGAGAGAGATTTGGGACCGAAGAAAGGAGGGGTGTAGTCACCACCTCCTGCAATAAGAACTATGGGCTTACACCGAGATGGTTTCCCTTAATGTCTTCTTCATGTCTGGCCATGAGGACATCCCAACTCACTAGTGGGTTGAGGCCTTCTCCAATGCGCTAGTGCACAAGCGGGATAATTCCAAGGGGTAATGGAATCTGTCCGAACAAAGGGAGATGAAAAGTTTGAATCACATGCCCGACATATGGAATGCAATGAGGGTGGAATGTTGATAGGGGATAACTATTAAACGTGTTCGAAACATAGCATCCATATCACGTTAGCCTGAAATGGGGACAAACAAATGAGGGTCGACTGCTAATCGTGTTCGAAACACATGACCTGACTCAAAGTGTTGTCAAAATTCTTATGGGGCTGTTTCCTATAGAAATGGGGATGACGTTGTTTGCTTATGGTTCAAACATTACAATTGGTTTCTAATAGGATTGTTCTTAGAACTGGAAAAATGCAATGATTCTATATCCATTTAGACCTACTTTCCAAAGGTAGGTGCTCATTAGTTGTGGAACGATGAAGCTTAAGATTTTCATTGGTCGAGAGGATGGGAGGTTGGACTCATCACACCTTTTTGGGGGGAATTATTGTGTACTTTGGGACTCTCTTAATAGATTTAAGTTATGTTTGTGAATCCTTATTACACTACGAAGTATGAAAATGATCTTTCCTTAAGATCTGACAATCATTGATTAATATGTATGAGATATAGAAAATCTTTTATATGTATTTGTGGTTCTTCATTGATAGAGAATCAACTGTATTTGTTAGAGATTCTTAGTCAATGGTGTCCTTAAACACATTATATAAATATCTCTTGGTCATTATGATAACCATACTGGTTTTAAAGCCACTTAGCAGGGCACTTGAAGATTATTGTAGTTCAGAAGGACATGGAGTATTTTAGAGTTGGGGTCGTACCCGCAGATGGGATACCTACGTATCCTTGTTAGAAAAGGAATCAGAACCCACGTAGTTCGATAATTAAGATATAGTTTAACGTCATATGGGACGGATGAGAATTAATGGGTGATGGGATTGAACCTTAGAAAGGCTTCCTACGTACTCTACTTTTAAGGTAGAGATCAAAGTCCACATAATTCGGTTTGGTATTGCAGGGATTATGTACGATTAATGGCCCAAAGAGAGGTGTTGTGGTAACTTTTACACTCTAAGCTCACGTGAGTCATGCTCGGTGTGAGAAACAAGAGGTAATAGTAAACAAGACAATTTTTTCCATGAAAGATGCAGTCACAAGTAATGATATGGGGCTTATATATGTCTGATTTCCCAAATAGAAAAAGATCAAGAACGAATTTAGAGAAGAAGTCTGGGAATAAGGTCCATAAAGGTATAGGTGATTTATGGAGTTTTGGATACTCTAACTTGGGGCTTAATCCTGAGAAGGAGGCCCAAATTAGGAAGGGACTTGTGTTTGGGTTTTATTCCTGAGAAGTAAGCCCAAATAAAAGAAGTTAATACTGGTTGAGAGAAATTATGACTGGGGATTATTCTTGAAAAGGAGGCCTAGGTTAAAGGGACATTAGAACTGGGGATTACTCTTAAAAAGGAGGCCCAGGTTAAGGTAATTATGACTGGGTCTTATTCTTGAAACGGATGCCCATATTTGGGAACTTGGGTCTTACTCCTGAAGAGGATTCACAAAAATAAGGGACTTTGGGATTACTCCTAAAGAGGATGCCCATGAATAGTTTTCTCATATTAAAGGATGAGGTTGAATGAATGAAATATCTCACCTTAGTGATATAAAGATATATAAATCACTACGTTTTGAGATATGTTCCACATAATTCCTTTCAGATAAGGAAACCAACAAAGGAACCATGCCATAAATGGTTTTGAAGATGGTTCTGAAGGCTAAATATTGAAGAGGACAAGTGGATTTTAAGAAATCAAGTGAATAGGTAGGAGGGGCACCCAAAATGAGAGAGGCGCGCAAGTCCTGCGTGGGCGCGCAAGTAATGGTCGCGTAGGTATACATGCGCGACACATGGGTACTTTTGTGACGGTCAACCCTTAGGGTAATTCTTGGGTGAGACTTAGCTCAAGCCCTTAGTATTATCCCTAAATACATTTAAATGAGTGGCGTGCAAGTTCTATTGAAGGAATAAAGCAGAAAATAGGTGTGGTCATTTTCTTTAATGGCTGGCCACATAGGCGTGAAGGTGTTGATATGTTTCAACACTTAGGTCATGTTCCTCCTCTTTAGACCATCCATTATAGGTAAGAATTTACCTTATAAGTGTTCCGAAGGCTTTGAGAAAAGACTAGGGAGAAGGGAGATCAAATATGATTTTCTGGATTTTTTCATCTTGAAAAGGGGGGCCCATAGGGGTTATTTATAGGCTTTAGAAGACCTTTGGAGAAAATAACATAGGGTGCGTAAGTCACTTGTGAAACCAATATGAGGCGCACAAGTATATTTGTCTGAACATGATGAAATTTGCGCGTCCCAAGTGTAAACAAATCCTTGTTCATGCCTTTGTCAATTTTTGATGTTTCTTCAAAGGATCAATCAATTTGGACTAAGGTATTTCCTTTTTAAGTCATTATACCCTGTGATGGAAATGATCCCCAACAAAAGACCCCCATCAGAGTTGGATTCGAAAGAAAAGGGATGAGACTCTGAAAAAAAAGGAGAAAAACCAAGGAACCGCGGCGTGCAAGTGTTGAGCATGTAGATAGCGTCGTGCAGGTGCGAGCCGCGCAGGATTTAACGCGCAGGGGTGCATCCTTGCCTATAAATATGCGGTCATTCTTGCACAAAGAACATGGGTTTAAAAGCACTTTGGTCTCACCACACAGGTTTCTCTCGTCGCACAAGTATACTAATTTGTCATGTTTTCATTGCTTCTGTTCATGTCGCGCTGCTGTAGAGGTATTTTTGACCTGCGCGGTGATACCTGTGCGCCAAAAACATGCACGACACAACTACACTTTTGAGCAAAAATTGGACTTGTGCACCGTAATTCCTTATCCATTTTTTTACTTTTCTTCACAAAATTTATGAAAAATCAACTCACTTAAGAGTTAATTATTCGACATTTGTGCAGATTCAATGGCTCCTAGAAGAATTGGAACGACTGATGAACTGGAATGCAAGACGATTGATGACATGATGAACATTGTTGGCCATGATTACTATACTATTTGCAACAACAATATCCCATATTTGGATAAGTACTTGAAGAAGTATCATCTTAACTTTCCAGAGAGCATCTACTTGCCTCTATATGGCCATGGTCATCTGCAAGGAGTCAGCGTTCCAGATGCAAAGAATTATCTTCCCAAGATGAAACCACGCTACTATTCCTCTATTTCGGTTATGTTGTGCATTAAGAGTAGAAACAATGGTGTGAACTTTCAAATGTTTCCTTCATGCCATTTCCTTGCAGATATGAAAATGGAAAAGCATGGGCTGATATGTTTTCTGCTTCTGGTTGATGGAGAGAAGACTATCATGAAATTAGAAACAATATCTGAAAAGAGTAATCTCTCCAAATGGATTTGTTACTTCCAATGCTCCATTCTCAAATCCATGTACCCATCTTTCAAATATCATGGACGGAAATAAAGTCATTGTTTGATCAGCATAAAATTTTCTCAAACCGCACTCAAGAACATTCTTTTAAATTTGTTCCAATAAGAGTTGGTATCACTGCATCTCTTACTGTATCCTGTTGAATGAATGAATTTCAGGTGGTTACTGATGAATCTCGGGATGCCGTAAATCAAATGAAGAGTTATGTCGAAATCCTCTTGTAATTCCTAAAATGATAAGAGACTCCAATCTGTGGATGTCTTTCTAACTCTTGTGCATCAATAAAGATCCTTTCATCTTCAATCAATTTTTAATGCCTTCTTTTTCTACCTACTTTAAATTTCAGCTAAGCCAATGGGCCGAGTAATCATAGTTTGATTTCTACTGGGATTATAAAAATAACCCTACAAATATTGAATCTTTTTATTGCTCAATATTACCTAAATCATAAAAAATTTAAGTTTAGGGAGCTGGGACTTGACTTTTGTTCAGATATTCCTTATCTTTTGTGGGCAGTTTAAAGTCATGCATGTCAGTCATAAAAAGGCTAATGTTTATGGTCAAAATAGCTTTGACCAAATGGATTAAAATTAACTCAATTCCTTAATAATTTATCTGAAAACATATTACCATAATAAAGTATGAGGGAAAAAATTTAAACTATGACTTAAGAAATTTTGAATCTGAGGAATGATACGAAAAAATGGCTAAAAGGCATTAGAAGAAGTATTTCCCAAGAATGAAGTTACCACAATTTGACAAACCCTTTAGGGGTTGAATTATGTAGGGCCACTTATGGGCATTGGCTACATAGTCAAATAATAGCATCTTTTGGCTGACAGGTCCATTATGTAGACTACTTATGCAAGGCCACCTAAGGGCATGTGCTGCATAGTCAGGCAAAAGAAATCTCAGAAATTTTACTTTTCTACTGCTAAAAAGCCAGTGAATGTTTTTGGAGATTCAAGTTTTCCAAAGTATAGAGTCTGCTGTATGGAGAGAGGTACTTGAATATGGAGAAGATATTTCCAAACTATATTGTCTAAGAATTGTATGAATGTCACTCCTACGAAGGTCTGACCCAAACGTAGGGAAGGGAAGTATAAACCATAGACTTTAATACTTTTAAATCATGAAAATAGACCATGGGACAAATATGTTAAGGATTGTTATTTTTTGTGAATCCCTACATATTTTCGTTAAGACAACTAAGGAAAAAAGAAGTTTTCTTCCCACGAATTAAGTTACCATTATTTAACAAACCCGTTAGGGGGTTGAATTATGCAGGGCCACCTAAAGGCATTGGTTGTATAGTCAAATAATAGTATCTATTGGCTAACAAGTCTATTATGTAGACTGGTTATGCAAGGCCACTAAAGGGCACATGCTGCATAGTCAGGCAAAAGAACTCTCAGGTATTAGAAATTTTGTGACCAGAAGTCAAGAAAAGGGTTATGGAGATCTAGAAGTATTTAAGGTTAGGAGTATGACACATGAAAATGGGAATTTTTCAATGCATGTAGAGATACACATACCAATGCTAACTATAATCATGTTGTATATGGGTCCCGGATTTAGGTTTTGGACTTAACTACATCTCCCATAAGGATGGGAATCAATCCAAACGTAGTTCTTGAAATATAGTTTAACGTCATGTGGGAAGAGAGTGTAGGAAATCTTAGTTTAGGGTCATAGAGGTTGGACCATAATAAGGAACACACATTGTGTGTTTTATAAACCTGATGTGAATGAAGACCAGGGTTTTCATACCACATTCATGTTTTCACAGGAGGAATTTTCAGTAAAGGGACTAAAAGTGAAATTTGGGGTTAGGCCCAAAGACTTGGGGCTGGATTGGAGGGATGCTTGAACGTTCCTACGTATCCCATAAGGATGGGAATCAAGCCGTACGTAGTTCTTGAATTAACCTTTGTACAAATTTGGTTCATACAAGTGAAGGGTGAAAGGGGGCTTTAGTGGAATGATGGTTTGACCCAAGATAAAAGATTCAGGCATTTCCATGTATGCACGTAGTATTTAGAATATAACAGGATCAAATATCAATGTAAATAATGATTCCCTCTCAAGTGAGGGTTTAAAAAAAATGTTGTAGTTTATTGTCATGCAATACAAAAGTGTTGTACAGTTTAACGTCATATAGCCAGGACGATGGTGAACAAATGTAAAAAGTACTGGTTCTAGGGATGCTTCATAGATCAACATCATATGAGATGGAGGTGAACCGATGTGAAGATATTGGTTTTGGTCCTAAACCTCAGGAGGTTTCCTACGTACCCATCCTAGAAGACATGGATTAAAGTCCACGTAGTTCAATTAAATAATGAATTGGTAATCAAGTTTTTCTTGAAGACAATGACCTAAAAAATGGTGTCGGTACTTACACAAGGTTAGCGGCCCAGAGAGGGTGTTATGGTTGAAGTTTACTCTAAGCTCACGTGAATCAAACTCGGAGTGAGAAACAAGAGGTAGAAACAACCTTAACGATGCACAGTTTAATGTCTTGTAGTACATTTGAATGGACTACGAAGTTTAAAGTCATGCAGTGAGTACTATTGGTGATGCACAGTTTAGTGTCATGTATCATGGAAAATATATATTTTAATGTCATGTAGGACTTATTTAAGATACTTTGTCAATTTTACGTTATGTAGGATGAATGCGCAGTACAATTTAACATCATGTAGGAAAAATATATGGACACAGTTTAATGTCATGTTAGACAATAAGGGTTTTGTATAGTTTAGCGTCCTCTATCTAAGATGATGGGTACAATACATTTTAACGACATTTTGGATGAAAGGGGGACTGTACAGTTTACTTTCATGCAGTAAGGACAAAAGAGGACACAATTTAACGTAATGTTGGACGTATTAATAACTTTTTCAGAGTTTAACATCATGTTGGACGATGGCATAGTTTAACGTCATATTGGATGATGATGCATATAGTTTAAGGTCATATGCATAGATCTTGATTATTCAGTTTAACATCTTGCTGGACGTAAGGGCCTTATGTACAGTTTAACGTCATATATCTAGGACGACACAGTTTAACGTTGTGTTGGATTTAAGTGCAAATAGTTTATGGTCATATGCATGGACCATGAGATGTATTTGTATTATACAAAATACTTCTTCAGAAATCTGGCATTGGTTGGAGTCGTGATGATTTATCCATCCATTGAGATTAAATAATAAACTCTATTGGAGTAGACCTTATGTATTGAATAAGGTCCTTCCCACTTTGGCTCAAGCTTTGGAGGTTTCTTTCCTGGTATCATTGGAGTTCTGAGAACCAATACCAATTCTCTCTGAATGAATGAACGAAGATGATCTTTTATGTTGAAAGCTCATGCTATTCGAATCTGATAGACTTCTAAGTGGTGCAAGCTGCACAATCGTTTCTCGTCTAATCATTCCAATTCATCCAATCTTTTTTGAGATTGTTCATCTGTTGATGACTGATCAAAAATGTCTACCCAAAGTGAGGGTAATTTAACTTCAATAGACAAGACTGCTTCTATTATATATACAAATTAATATGTAGTTGACTACGTTGCAGTGCGGGTGGTTGCTCGATAATCCCATAAAGCATGAAAAAATTTATCAGGCCATGATTTCTTATCTTTATCCACCATCTTTTGCAGTATATTTGAAAGAGTCTTGTTGAAGGAATCTATTTTTCCATTGGCTGGTGCATGATTCTGAGAGGACTTGTTGGATTTGATGTTGTACTCTTGATACAACTTCCTTACCTTGGATGAACAGAATTTGGTGCCATTGTTCATCAATGTGGTATGAGGGACAACAAATCTTGTAATGATGTTAGACTTGATGAAGCTAAAAATGATTTCAGAACTAACTTCTTTGAGATGTATTGCCTCTGCCCATTTGGAAAAGAAGTCCATAGCAGTAAGAATGTACTTAAACTGCTTGGATGTAGCTGAAGGATATGGTTATACTACATCCATTCCCCATGTAGAAAATGGCCATGAATATTTATATATAAGAATAAAATTTGTGGGTTGATGAATGAAACTTGCAAGTACTTGGAAAGAATGACATTTCATTGTGAAATAAACAAGATCTTGTATCATTTAAGGCCAAAAGTATCCAAGACTTCAGATTTGATCAGATAGTCTATGTTTAGACTGGTGGGCACCACCGACTCCTGCATGTACTTCTTTCATCACAACCATTGTCTCTTCCCCGTCAATGCATCTGAAAATAATTCCATTAAAAATATTTTGTAGATAATTTTCTCTAGGTGATCTGGGCTATCATAAAGATTAAAATTGACCACACATCACCAGATTTGTTCTTTATCGGCTCTATCAGGTGTAAGTGTTTTATTTTGAAGGTATTCCCTGATGTGTGTCATCCATCCTATAGTATGACCATGTGGTTCAGGAATGGGACTAATTTCATTAATTCTCTCTATTCTGGTTTGAATATAATGTGAAATTATAAGAAATTGGGCAATACTGATGATTGTCTCATCCCGATTTGGATCTGCCAAAGCTGTGGCTATATTAGCCAGTGCATCAGCTTTGGCATTTTGTGATCTCAGTACATAAGAAAATGTCAGTTCCGAAGGAAATTCTGCCATTAACTCTTTGACGTAATCATAAAAAGGGATTAGTTCTTATTTTATGATTGCATAATCCCTATTGACTTGTTTGATTACCAGGACTGAGTCACCTTTCACCTTTAAGTGATTCAATTGTGCCTGAAGCACCAACTCTAATCATGCGATGAGAGCTTGGTATTCTGCTTCATTATTTGTCTCACCTCCCAATATTGAGAAGGAATAGGGTATCACTGCCATCTCTGGATAAATGAACACAATTCCCAATCAAAATTTATTGAATTTAGGATCTTCCATTTTCTTCCCTGTTGGACTTCTGGAAGCACAATAAAAGTACATTTCCCATGTTTGAAGTCTATAATGAATAGAGAAGACTTCCTCATCAGGAAGTTCAATATCTGAAGATGTATCTTATGATGAAGGATGTTCAACAAGGAAATCAGCCAGAGCTTGGCCCTTTATTGCCTTTTGAGACACATACTGAATATCAAATTGCTGCAACATAACTTCCCACCTTGCTAGACGTCCTGTAAACATTGGATGACTAAGGATGAATTTGAGCGGGTTATTGCAAGATACCAATTGGACCTCGTGATGTTGCAGGTAGTGTCCCAACTTCTAAACTACAAATATTAATGCTAGTAAACACTTTTCAATATTTGAATATCGGGTTTCTACTTCAAGCATAGTCCGACTGAGATAGTAAAGGTTGTTGTCATTCCCAGCATCGTTCTTTTGAGCAAGGAAGGCTCCCAATGATCACTCTAATACTGTCACATAAAGAATAAGTTCTCTTCCATCAACAGGTGGCATTAATACCGGTAGACTCAAGAGATATTTCTTGAGAATATTGAATGCTTCTTGACATTCTTCTTTCCACTGGTAAGTGACTCCCTTCTTCCTCAATTTCGTGAAGGGTAAACTTTTGACATCCAAATTAACGCTGAAACACCGAATATAGGCCAAGGGTCCTTTAAGTCCCCTTAATTATTTAAAATTTAGAGGAGGTGACATACTAAGGATTGAATTTTTCTTCTTAGGGTTGACTATGATACCATGATGGCGTATAACAAAGCCGAGAAATTTTCCTGAGGTTACCCCAAAAGCACATTTTAAGGGCTTCATCTTCAAATTATGTTCCCGATGTTTGTGGAATATGACTTCCAAACCAACCAAGTGATTAGAACATTTTTTTGATTTAACCACCAAATCATCTAAATTACATTCAACAAACTTCCCTAAAAAGGGTTTGGAGATACCATGCCTGGCACGATGATATGTGGCGCCTTTATTCTTCAGGCCAAAGGGAATTACTTGATAGAAAAACACACCCTGAGGGGATCTGGAGGCTATAGATTCTTCATCTTCTGGATCCATTCAGATTTGATTATATCCAAAATATCTATCCATGAAGGATAGTGCTTCATAGCTAGCTATTGCATCAATCAAGTGTTCTGTAATCGGAACTGGAAAATCATCCTTAGGACAATGCCGATTAAGATATCTAAAATCAATGAAAACTCTAATTTGTCCATTCTTATTTTTCACAGGGACAATATTAGACAACCACTTGGGATATTGAACTTCTCTAATGAATTTATACTTGATAATATTATCCATTTCAAATTCAATTTTGGAAGAATAAGTTGGGTGTGTTCTTCTTGCAGCTTGTTTGAATCCTCGACGTTCTTCTGGAAAACCCAAATGATGAGTAGCAACATCAGGATAAATCCCTAGAATCTCTGTATAGTTCCAAGAAAATATATGTTGATTTACTTTAAAAATGAAATAAACATTTCTTTCTCTTTAAGAGTCATGGTCGCACAAATTAATGTGGGTCGTGGATCTTCTTTTGTATCCAGATTTATTTCTCTGAGTTCATCCATGGTGGTAGAGATACCCTCTTCAAATGCTGGAGGAGCATCCCTGAGATCTTTCTCTTCTTCTTCAACATGTTTCATTTCTTCGATTTCTACTTGCATAGTAGATGATGAAGCAGAATTTCCATGATCATGAGAGATGTTAAAATTTGAACATCTTGATAAAGAGGCTTCCATTTCTGACCCTATTGATGGTGAAGGGTCTTCCTTTGGTAATAAAGTGGAGATGATGGATTGAGAATCGACATCATTGTTCACCTCTGACATTTCTATAACATCTTCCAGCATGTTTGGTGAAGTATAGACTTTCTAGATTTCAGCAGATGAAATGAAGACATCTCCATTTGAGTTTTCATCATTGCTTGGTGTGTCCCCACTTTCTCCTATGTTGTCTGGATTGATTGTCGTAATTGACATTATGGAAGTTTCCATAAGAGTACTTGGAATCAGGTCTATCCTATAAATTTTATTTATAGGAAACACATAATCTTTATTATCATGTGTGAATGGGTTTACTGGAATCTTTTCCAAACCATATGGTGCAATAACTTTGGTAACCCCCCTTATTGTGGATTTCTCTTTAACCTTCTTGTGATTGAATTCCGCCTCAAAGTGTTGAGATTAAAATGTTTTGAAGGGGGATTTATCACCATAAAATTTCCCAATTTGACCATCGAAACAGTATTTGAGGCATTGATGGTATGATGAAGGGATAGTCGCATGTTGATGTAGCCAAGATCTTCCAAGCAAAACCTTGAAGGTTGTATCGTGATCAACAACCATGAAACCAGAATTGGATACAAGATCTCCAAACTGAGTTCTGAGTGTAATCTCTCCCAGTGGTTCTTAGTCATTTTTATCATATCCTAGTAACATCAAAGTAGAAGGAGATAAATCAGATTTTGTGAGGCCCAATCGACAAAGTGTACGAATGGGGATGAGGTTGACTCCACAAACCATTATCAATGAATGCTCTTCATATGGCTAAACCATTGACCTTGACAGATAAGTACGAAGGTCTAATATGTCCATGCACGACATCATCTTCATTTTCATCTGTGAAAGATATCACTGCATGGAGTTCTGCAGGACCATTCACTACATGGTCGACTTCAGCCACAACAATTTCAGTTTTGAACTCTTGAGGACTTGACAAAGCCTCAATGAGTGCCTCCCAAAGATCCTTGGATAGATTCAAGGCATCAAAAAAGATAACATGGCCGGTACTTGGTCCAAATGCTTCAAAACATCATATTTTTGATCCAAAGGTCTGCGTTTCCCAACAGGAACATGTGGTTTCGTAGGTGCCTTAAATGTTGATGCTTTGGAAGTAGATGCATCTTGTATCGAGGTAGGAGTTGGAAATACTCATGGATTTGGATGATTAGACCGAATAGGTCGATTTACTTGCTAAGAGGAATAAAATAGAACCTCTAATCGATCCTCCAGAATACTTGTACTAGGACTGAATCTACCATGTGTGGACGAATTTGCTTGTTCTTATTGAGCCTACTAAAGGTCTCTGCCATGAGTTTCTGTTGCATACACAGTTCTAGCAGGGGTAGAATTGGAATAGTGGTTTATGGGATATCCACGTCTTCCCTTGTATCCCAGACATATGAAAGTCCCTCTTATTCCTCTATTTGATATAGGGAACTCATGCTCATCATGATCGAAGCTGTGACTGGCATAAAGATCTGTTAAGTGAATCATATTAACAGAACCAAAGATTAATTATTCTTCTAAGGAAGACTCTACCTGATTAGCCAATTTAGGTTGTGCCGTTTGGTGGGGTGGTGCCCATTTAGGCTGTTCTGTTTGGCAGGGCGGTGCCCGTGGCTTTGAAGTAGATAGCACAAAATCTTCCAGAGTCAAAGACAACTTGGGCTTTGACATGATTTCATCTTCTTCTGATTGTTCCTCTTTATTTGAATTATGCCGTTTCTTTGAGGATTTTTCCTCTAATGAAGTGGGTTTTGATGTGGCATTCATATCATAAGACACAATTTGTTTCTTCAATTGTGCTCACAAAATGTCATGAGTTTGGTTGATCATTTTTCTGACCATCCAATCATCATATTTCTGCGCATTTTTGTTTTTGACTGATTTCCACTCGCCTTCTTCCTCTAGATTTGTAGCAGAAACACATGCTACCAGAGCTGAAGAACCTTTTAGTTTGACTTGTCCCGAGTCCACCATCATTTGTAGGATGACTTTGAATACAAAACACTCCTGAACGGGATGCCCCAA
Organism: Viscum album; assembly: GCA_963277665.1. Classification (NCBI taxonomy): domain Eukaryota; kingdom Viridiplantae; phylum Streptophyta; class Magnoliopsida; order Santalales; family Viscaceae; genus Viscum; species Viscum album. The sequence goes on from OY728153.1 coordinate 1,246,680,976, forward strand.
CATCTGATGAAATGGGAAATAATTGGGATGGTCTTCATCTACTTCCTTGTTTGGCCTCTTGGGCCTTGGAAACTGAACCAAATTATTTTCCAGAGCTGAAATGAAATAACCCAGAACTTGTTCATTTCAAAAAGAGTAAAATTTTCTCTTCAGGTCCTCATATTGTTTCCATATTTGATCTCATTGATCATCTTGAGGAAACGGCCTTTGTTGTTGATGCTCAGGAGGTGGATCCCTTCGATAAGATGAAGGTTTTGAAGTAGAAGTAGGTACAGGTTCTTGTTTATGCATAACTGTAGCAGTCTCTAGTTTACCCATTCTCCTTCCTAGAGCTGATGGAATTACACAAGATTTATCCTTAGTTTTGGTAAGATAGTCTTCAGTCTGCCGAGCTATCGAAGTAAAGTTTTGAAACCCTCATGTGTATTTTACAGGGATCAATGGTGTGCGTAATTTATCACGCAAATTTGACACATATATTGGAAAAAACTCTTCTTGAGGGAGTTCCAAGCTCAGGGAATATGTTAATCCCATCTAGCAAGCAATGAAATATGAAAGACATTCATTCTCCCTTTTCTTACAATTTGTAAGATCAAAAAATGTTGTCTTTGGAAAAGTTGAGCTGAATTGAAAAGGGAATCATTGACAGAGATCCTCCCATCTGGTAATTGACCGTGATTGCATGCTTGTATACCAGGAAAAAGCATGCCCTTGTAATGACTTCAGAAAACACCTGAGCTTAACTAATTCTTGTTGCTGAGGGGTTCCCATCATAGGATCGCAACAAGAAACAAAATGGGTTATTTGTTGATCGGGGTCTCCCGAACCATTAAATATCTGGAATGTGGTACTTGAAAAATTTGATAGGGGAGGAATTATGTGTACCCATTCAAGGTAAGATCTCTTCTCATGTCGAACCGGTGCACGCTACCTTCCATAGCATCCAACTGAGCTGTTAATGACTCAATGGTAGTTATTAACTTTTGAGAAACATCGGATTGAGCTTGGACCTGAGGAGGTGCAATAACTGGAGCTTGAATAGATGTTGTGGCTGGTACTGCAACTGAGGATTACACCACCTGTTGTTGTTGTACCTGGCCCATTGGATTAGACCTGTGAGGGTACATGGGTAAAGGAGGATACTCTTGATCCATCTCAGTAGCTGCAACAAATTCCCTTGGCTGAATGACTCCAGCACACTTAGGAGGAAGACTACCTTGAAGTAGTTCTGCATTCAACCTCCTTAATTCCTGCATTTCCTCTTCCTTTTGTGAAAATCTTTTCTCTAATGAGAGTGATTGACCTTATCTAGATGGAGGGTGGAATGTAGCCTTATTATTTTCTTTACCCTTGTTATATCACATTTGGAGAAGGGGAAGTGGGTTATTTGAAGAAATACCAATATTCTGGGTAAGACTTTGATTTCTTGTACGCACACCTTCTTCATTGGCTTTTGTGTGCACAACCTCTTGAGAATGAGCTTCCTCATCTAATTCCTCTGATTGAGCCTCATATGGGGGATCAACAACAATGGCATTGATGACATTAAATGATGAATAACACATTAAATCTCTTCTATCATCATTTCTGCGATATTTTCTTCTTCCATGTCCTTGATGAGACATTTCCTTTTGTTGATTTTATCCCTTAGGAACTTCTTGAAAAACCTTAATTTGGAGGGAATCTCCTCATATTTCGGCTCTTTGTTTCTCTTGTAGATTCTTCTCTAATCGAGAGAAGATTGACTTTCTTTGAGGAAGAGATTGAGGATTTGAAAAAGTCCTCAGTCTGGTGGACTGGGGCTCTTCATACTCAACTCCTCGAATACTATTTATTTATTCTGAGGGTTCGGTTAAAAGAGTCCCCAATCTGGAAAGCTGGGGTAGTTCTTGAGCTACTACTTCTGAGACGTTCTTAAAAGCTCTCCTGATTTTGCATACTATAGTATGGAAATTGGATGGATGCATCAACCCACATCCACTTAAATCACCTGGCCCAAATGATCGTTGGATGATTTCTGACACTTCTATCACTTGATGATGTGCTTTCTCTAAATGAGAATCATGTTCAATATTCTCATTTTCTTAATGCAAGAGTAATTTGACAACTTGTTCTCTGTTTTCCTGATTCTGAGAAGAACTAGTTGAGGCCTATTCTTGAGCGAGCCTTTGATTACAAATAAAGACAATTGGTTGTGGCCATCCATGGGCAATAACATTGCATGAGACCATTTTCAGCGGGCTTTGTTGGATGGAGAGTGCAGTGAAATGTAGTGCTCCATGGAAACCCCATCCCCTGATATGAATACCAGATGGGGTATTGGAAATTAACTGGTGCAATCTTCTTAGTGCGCAAAGGCATGAACGCTGAAGGGATCTATGATGCTTTTCAGCCTTCAAATATCGAGAAACTGAGAGAGAAGCCAAGTCAATTTGGCGTTATAGCCCTTCTATTATATTGAAATGATTTTCATATTCATCATAAGATAATATTTTATTTTTCAATTAAGAAAGAGTTTTCCACATGTTGAGATGAATATCTTGAATACAATCATCCTTCAACATCTTTGGAATGTCATACTGAGAGTCATCCAAATGCCAAAACATGACTCGCACTTCACCTTTCGCCTATTGTTTTTTCATATTCATCACTTCCTCTTTATCATTCAATGAAGATTCTTCTACCTGATTAGACCCAATCTGGTGATTCATTGTTGCTTCATCAGATTCAAAAATATTGGTAGAGAAATAATTTATCAAACTAGAAGATGAATGACCCAGGGGTGGTTCAGAGAATGACCTATACCCCAGGTTATCTTCTAATTGATAAAGTATTTCACCTGCTATTGGTAAATAATCAGACAAGTCTGGTTTCACATTTTCATGGGCCTCGAGATAAGAGGTATTTCTCTTCACTACATTGTCCATTGGAGCATCTTCCAGGCAATGTGAATTACTACTACGGAGAGTACTTTCACAGATAAATTCATCATCATGGGGAGGACCACCATGGTGGGTTACAGAAAAAGATGAAATTTTTTTCTCCTTGGTCTTCTGGCCACGAAAAGGGTTATCGTGACTCTCATATGAAGATGATACTTCGAGATCAACCGAATTTTCATGAAGCAAGCCTTCATGAGGAAGTTTCTGAGGTAGACCTTCATAATTATTTTCCCAACTATTGGGAACTGAGAGAGTAGAATCTTGAATTGTAACAGATAATTGTCTCAGTGCATCAAGAACTCTAGCACCGATCAAGGCCTTGTTACAGATTGGCTCTTGATTTATTGACTGTGCTGGATGGGTCTTTTTCTTAGATGCATTCTTACTCATGTTGGGAACCACTTGTTATGAAAGTGGTTATTATTGGCAGGTGTATGTGCCTGCTACGGAGAAATAATCAGGTTATGATGATTATATCCACTCAAATTAGGTGTACGTGCTTAACATGGTTTTCAATATGACAGGGGGAGTATTACCCACAACCCTCTTGGACTGGAACAGAGGTGTGTGTCTATTCTGGAGTGAACTGTTGATATGTCACTCCACTGGTAGGGATATATTTTCATTTCTTCCCCTGTGATGCTGCTGAAGCTGTTATAATATCCTGGAAGGCATCCACAATATGAGCAGATATTTGCTTCTGCTCCTTCACCATTGTAAGAATATGTTTGGTGACTTCAGCTGCCAGAACGGGAATATATGTCCATTCCGTGCTTGGAGTAGGTGTGCGTTCCTCCTCCTTTCCTCATTTTTCTATTAGTGATTTCTGGCAGTACTTATGTGGGGGGAAAAGAGTTGATTCTGCCTCCTGTTTGTCATTAGGGCTTTCCCATCAACTTTTCCGGGTGCTACCAAACGAGACTGTTGGTATGCTTGATCAATACTAGTAGGTGCGTGTGCCCTCTGATTGCACTCTACTGAACGTGATTGATGAACATCCTTCAATACTGGAAGACAAGACTGCTGGTAGGATTGATGAGTGTAAGCAGGTGTATGTTCCTGTTTACCAGTTGTCAACACATTGGGTTGGCAGGCTTCATCATATGTAGTCAGACGAGTCTGCTGACTAGATGATGATTTATAAACAGGTGTATATTTCTATCTATAGTACTCTGCTGGAATTGCATGGTGGTAATGGCATGTTGCTGTCATTTGAGTCTGCTGGACAGCGGAATTAAAACGGACGGGTATGTGTACCCGCTCATTCCTTTCCACCAAGTTAGGTGGGTAGACTTATCTGGAGATGGAAGTAATAAAAACCTGCTCACTGTTGACCGGTCATTGCCTCTGGTGGTTCTTCTTGCCTGCTCGGGTTAGAGGAACCTGAGCCAAATGCATGGAGACGACACTGTAATCATGTTGAGGGTGAACTACCGCATGATTCTAGAAGGAATTTTTGGTGGGATTCCTCAGGTAGGACTCCTATTTCCTTGAATTAAGGCCTTGAGTGACCTTTTCATTCACCTCCCCAGAATAAAGGAGGGAATGGTGATTGCGTTCCGGGGATAACGACCTAAAATGGTTGGAAATGGTGGTTGGCACCACCTGCTTCTTGATCACTGTTCGTCGCTATCCGGACAACCAAGGTGAATTATTGACTTGGAGGGCTTGTCTAGCGGCCTCCAGAGTCGGAATAGTACTGTGTCGACGGTATTTGTTAACTAGTGCATTTGATACCTAGTGCTGAAGACACTGATTAGGTGATGTTGTCCTCAGAGCAGACGACGATCTAGCAGGAGTAGCAGCGGAGGTATTCAGAGTAGAGGCATTCATAGGGGTGAACTTAAGATAATCCATTTCTGTAATGCAAAAGATCTTGGAAAAGAGTGCCTATTTTATATAAAATACATAATCAAGATAATTTCGGCCACTACATCTTTTTGATGAGAACATATGTTATTTATTGTTATTTTGGCCCTCTCATTATGTTTAAATATGGGCCTCACAAATAAGTAAAACATCATTTTAACTTGGTTAAGTATTCAAGTCGGGTTCACCATTTTTTGTTTCCTCTAGAAATGGGGATGAACTTGTTTGCGTAAGGTTCAAACATTCCAATATGTTTTTAACGGGTTTGTTCATAGAACAGGAAACATCCAATGATTCTATATCCATTTGGACCTACTTTCCAAAGGGAGGTTCTCATTAGTTGTGGACCGATGAGGCTTAAGAATTTGCATTGGTCGAGAGGATGGGAGGTCAGACTCATCAAACCTTTTTGGGGGAATTATTGTATACACCAAAACTCTCTTCATTGATTTAAGTTATGTTTGTGAATCCTTATTACACTACCATGTATGAAAATGATCTTTCCTTAAGATCTGACAATCAATGATTAATATGTATGATATTAAGAGTATATTTTATATGAATTTTAGGTTCTTCATTGATAGAGAATCATATATATTTTTTAGAGATTCTTAGTCAATGGTATCCATGAACACATTATATAAGGATCTCTTGGTCATTATGATAAACATACTGGTTTTAAATCCACTTAGCAGGGCACTTGAAGTTTATTGTCGTTAAGAAGGACTGGGAGTATTTCAGAGTTGGGGTCGTACCCGCAGATGGGCTACCTACATATCTTTGTTAGAAAAGGAATCATAAACCATGTAGTTTTGGAATTAAGATATAGTTTAACTTCTTATGGGATGGATGAGAAGTAATTGGTATTGGGATTGAACCTCAGAAAGGCTTCCTACGTACTCTAATTTTATGGTAGAGATCAAATTCCACGTAGTTCGGTTTGGTATTGCGGGGATTACGTATGATTAACGGACCAAAGAGATGTTTCGTGGTTACTTTTACTCTATAAGATCACGTGATTCATGCTCGGTGTGAGAAACAAGAGGTATTAGTAAACCTGACAATCTGTTCCATGAAAGATGCGGTCACAAGGAATGATATGGGTCTTATATATGTATGTTTTCCTAAATAGTTAAAGATCAGGACATACTTTAGAGAAGAAGTCCGGGAACAAGGTCCAAAAAGGTATATGTGATTTATGTAGATTTGGATACTCTAACTTGGGGCTTACTCTTGAGGAGGAGGCCCAAATTAAGAAGGGACATGTGATTGGGTTTTATTCCTAAGAAGGAAGCCCAAATCAAAAGAATTTAAGACTGGTTAAGAGAAATTATGACTGGGGATTTTTCCTGAAAAGGAGGCCCAGGTTAAATGTACTTGAGAACTGGGGCTTACTACTAAAAAGGAGGCCCAGGTTAAGGTAATTATGACTGGGGATTATTCCTGAAAAGGATTCCCATATTTGGGAACTTGGGGCTTACTCCTGAAAAGGATTCCCAAAAATAGGGGACATGGGGCTTACTCCTAAAGAAGATGCCCATGAATAGTTCTCTCATCTTAATGGATGAGGTTGAATGAATGAAATCTCTCACCTTAGTGATATAAAGATATATAAATAACTACATTTTGAGAGATGATTCACATAATTCCTTTTAGATTAGTAAACCAGCAAAGGAACCATGCCATAAATGTTTTTGAAGATGGTTCTGAAGGCAAAATCTTGAAGAGGAGAGGTGGATTTGAAGAAATCAAGTGAATAGGTAGGAGGGGAACCCAAAACGAGAGAGGCGTGCATGTCCTGCGTGGGTGCGCCAGTCATGGTCGCGCAGGTATACCTTCACGACACATGGGTATTTGTGTGACGGTCAACCCTTAGGGTAATACTTTAGAGAGACTTATCTCACGATCTTAGTGTTATCCCTAAAGACTTTTGAATGAGTGGCGTGCAAGTTCTATTGAAGGAATAAAGCGGCACACAAGTGTGGCCATTTTTCTTAAGGGTTGTCCACTTAGGCACGCTGGTGTTGATAAGTTTCAACACATAGGACTTGTTCCCCCTCTTTAGACCTTCTATTCTAGGTAATAAATTACATTAGAAGTGTTCGGAAGGATATGAGTAGAGACTAGGGCGCCGGGAGCTCAAATATGAGTTTCTGGATTTTTTCATCTTGAAATGGGGGGCCCACAGGGGGTATTTATAGGCTTTAGAATTCCTTGGGAGAAAATAACTTAGGCGCGCAAGTCACCTGCGTGACCAATATGAGGTGCACGACCATGTTGAAACTTGCGCAACCCAAGTGTAAACAAATCCTTGTTCATGCCTTTGTCAATTTTTGATGTTTCTTCAAAGGTTGAATCAAATTGGAGTAAGGTATTTTCGTTTTTCAGTTGATAGAATTTGTGATGGAAAAGAGCGTCAATAGGGGCATTGGCCTAGGATGGTAGGTGAGTCGAAGGGGCATGGGACCAGGCCGTTAGGGGGTCCCTTCATACATGGAAGTGGATGAGGATCCGAATGAAGGACATGAAAAGCGTGAGGTGGAGTGATGGAATGTTTGAACAGATTCCAACACTTTTGAAATTACGCCACTGTAATCATGGAATTAGGCATCTCATGCTTGGTGCATAAGGAATCTCTTGTTTGAAGGAAGAGGCATCCTATGTTTGGAACATAGGTTGTACTACAGTTTGTAGTCGTGTAGAGAGTACTATTGTAATCTCATTCTTGGAGAATAAGGAATCTCTTATTTGGATTAAGAGGGATCCTATGTTTGGAACGTAGGGTGTGCTACAGTTTATAGTCATGTAGAGAGGACTATTTCTATATAGTTTAACGTCATATGGATATGACGAGGGCTATACAGTTTAATAGCATGTGGTCAGGATGACTGGGTATGAGATACATAGCAATGGTTGGTGTGGGACTTACGCAAGGGAGGCTCTTTCGGATGAACCTAGAATGGGAGCTATGTAATGGGATTTTAGGAGTTTCATGATGAGTAGCTCGACTCATTGAATTTATTGGACGGATGTTAGAGAGGCATAAGGGTGCTATAGAAAATATTGTTGACTCGGCCTGAAATTTTCGCAGTCCGACTCTCCATTATTCATGGGGGACAGTGACTATAGTAAAGGGACCGGACCTAAGGGCCGGGAATATATCCTGGCACTGACGCCAAGATGGGGTGCGAGGTTGTAGCCCCCGTGGAATGGACTAGTGAGTGCATGGGGTTTCCCGCATGGGCGGGACGCGTAGGAGCTGGTCGTGGAGAGCTGGCCGCGAGGGACTAGCCGTGGCGGAGCTGGCCGCATAGCATGTCTATGGAGGAGAAAGCCATGTAGGAGCTGGCCACATAGGGGATGGCCATGTAGGAGTAGCCGAAAAGAGGCTATCCGCAAAGGGTGTCCGCATATGAGATGGAAGTAGAGGAGGCGTGCCGGGTAGAAGCTAGCCACCTAGGATGTCCGCGAAGTAAATGTCCACTAAGGGCTGGCCGCGGAGGAGCTGTCCGCATGTGGTTCACAGTTTGGTTTCTCCTCTATGTGGAAGAGTGCATCTGCGGACGATATGGGGTCCGCTGATGGTCAGAGAAAATTACTACTGGGAGCGATTTCTCCAGCGTCTCCCCAAGTATTTTCACCCGTCTTTTCATCCCAGAATTTTTGGGGCCCCTAGGGGACTATTTATAGATTCGTGTAGAGGCTCTATTGATGATCACATGTCACTTTTTGTGGAATACCTTGAAGGAATCCCCACACGCAGACGACTCAGACAACCAAGGATTTTTGGAACTAAGATTTTAGGATTTCTCTGCAGTCACATACCTCTCCACTTCTGTTCCGTGAACGATGCGGTTCGTGGGCTAGCGGTTTGCCAAACTGGCCACATACTGTTGCTCGGAGTCAGAAAATGGACCGGTTCAGTCCTTTCCCAAGTCTTGAGGTAATTGGATTTCACACTTGCAGATTTTTCAGGACCCTCCACCGACTAATTAAGGCATCCCACTTAATTACTATTCATTATACATTTTTAGTTGATTAATTGGTAAGAATGTATGTCTATTAGTTCATACAATTACATGGTGTTCCACATACTATAATTTTAGATAAGTATGCTTGTTTCACATCACAGTTCTAGAAGGAATTATGGAAGTCTATAGGGAAAAGGTTCTTCTAAGGATAACATTTCACCCTCAGACCAATGGAAAATCGAAAGAGATGACATAGGTTCTAGAAGAAATGATCCAAGAATGTGTCCTTGATTTTTTCTATTCTCAAGAAAATCATATCCCTCTTGTCAAGTTTTTCAATAATATGAGCTTTCATGAGATAATTAATATGGATGATTTTGAGTTCTTCTATGGTAGACCATTTCGTTCCCCCATGTGCTAGCTAGAGGAAGGCGAGGTAGCCCTACTTGGTCATCATCTCATTCAGGGAAATTAAGAGAAGGTTCCTCTGATTAGAATGTGTCTGAGTATTGATCATTCAAAACATAAGTCATATTCTGATAATAATTGATGGAATCTAGAGTTAGAGGTTGGAGATAATGTTTTCATTTGGGTACAGATGTGGCTAGGGAATTTTTGGTTACAAAAACAGTGGACTTTTTCCCTAATTATGTAGGGCTGTTTGAAATTCAGGAGAGAAACGATACATCAACATATCAGTTGCTTCTATCTTAGAGGTATTTTTCCATGCATTATGTCTTACATTTTTTATAGATTCACTGGTATCATGTCGAAAAATCTCATGCATTTTATCTAGAATAAGTTGTGTTAGATTTTGATGCAACCTTTTAGGAGTATCTAGTATGAATTTTTTACTAGAGCACAAATGCTCTCACAATATGGTTTTCCCTATTATACAGGAGATATTGAAGCACAACCTCATGATGGATGAGATGTGGGATTAGGATTATGACGTACTTTCTGAATGGACAATGTTATTCTCCGAAATTATTTCTCTGGCCTTGGAATATGAACTCTGAGAATAGTTCTTTTATGGGGATAAGAGTGTAATAACCTAGTTTTCTCATAGATATGGATCCTTTAAATTTCAGTCTAATTATTTATATGGGACATAATATGGATTCCAAATGGGTTAACGAAGGTCTCTAGGGTTTTTGGGGCTTATTCTGGGCCTAGAATCCATCTTTTTGGAAAAAATAGCCCTATCGTACAGTTAGGGAAAACTGTGCTGGTATGGCACATGGATATATCTAATAGTGAGAATGGTCTATATTTTTTAGCAATACCATCAAGCATGGTTGGCACACAGTTCCGAATCCATTCAACCTAACCTTGTGGTACATCCATTTTCCAAGGTACCTGTGTAGGGTTTGCGCACAATTTGTCAAACTGTGCCCATGCTAAATTTTGGGTAATTTTACCTATTTACCCATAATGATATTTAACCCCCACCTTCATCCCTAATCTGATTTATATTAGTATGAACCTCATTTCCTATAATTTTGGAGAATTATGATGGTCTATGGTATGGATCAAGAGATCTCATTCATCTATGATCTGATAGAGATTCTGTTTATCGTGTTGGATGCACAACAGTAAGTAGTCGAGTATTTTGGAGTCATTCTTCTTCTCTCCATCTCTTGAACTAGTATCGAGGTGTTAATGCTTCCCCATTTTTTAGATCTACTCTAATCCAATCCAAATCAAGGGATGATTCCATAGGAGGATATTTATAAAATTCAATGGTGTGGGGTCTATAACTCATCTCACATGTTTTTTGATTTTTGAATTGTTGTGTGGGGACATCTGATTTCACCAGGTGTTGTTTATTGAATTTATAATCTCTGATTATTTTCATTAGAAACATATGGTTATGCTCCCTCAAAATACGTGTTTATTTGTTACTCATTACAGCCACAAATCCATTCATACCAGGCAGGATGTTATTCCATAATTGTCATTTTATGTGTTTTGAAACATTTGAGCCATCGTTCGGGTGTGCCATGTCATAACCTTATGTGGGTAATATTTTCTGTATTAAATGTATTGATTTGTATTTTGAATTTTACAATTTAAAGTACCATGTATTCTCACCAATTTACATTCCTAAGGAAAGAACTTCAAATTGACAATGGAATGTCATATAGAAATCGGAAAGTATACTAAGAATGTGACTAGATCTTTTTAAATGTAAGTGAATAATAAGTTGAATGTCTGTAACACCCCTTAACATGTTGATGGAAGGTATCAAAGTGAATCATTATTATTAAAATGCCATAAATGGATTAAATAAATGGTTTCATGCTACTTGTCCTTTCCCTACTAAGGAAAGTAAAGGCCTGAAACAAATGGACTTAATGATTAATTATGACTTGATTAAATTGTTTCTTGCTAAATTAGCCTTGTAACACTAATGAATGTTAATGTATTGATCATTATGAATTATATATGGATTCATTACCAAATAGGAGTGGCCTAACATGATCTCACCTTGGATTATCTTGGAATTCCTAAAACACTCGAGGACCCCACTCCGAATTCAATGATACAACTTGATTAGGTTGAGACCCACCAAGAACCAGATCCTTGTCTAAATTTGGATGCCTGGTATAAAACCATATGAACCATCGTGTAGTACTATAATATTCCTTGGATACACTCCTAATATCCATCATTGAAATTTAGGCACCATGGTTAAATCCCACTCAGAAAAGTCATTACTCCGCACTATTTTACCTTGTATAAACTCCTTGGACTTAGTAGGCATATTATTATGGAAATCCACGGACTATGCTCCTTGGTTTACACTCTTACCCCTAGTGAGGATATATTTATTATTTATTTTGTTAACCTTGGGGTATGTGTTGCCTAAGTTATGAACATGGAAATTCATTATTAAATATCATTACAGGATTCCTTGTTAATTCATGGAACCTTTACTGTTGTTAACATGTGAATTAATTATAAACTAGTAATAATCAAATAATAAATTGGTTACATGTTAAGACACCAGCTGATGGATGAATAAGGTACTTGGGTTTTTAGTTACATTGCACTACTTTACTTTATATATACATCATTCCACAATGATATATTTCCCTCACATAGGACATATGTTATAGATCATTTTGGTGGTGGCCCACTAAGATTTATCTCACACCATCTTAGGGCGCTGTTTGATACCCATGGTAGATTACATGTGTGCATGTGTTGGAAAAGGGGAACATATAGATTTGAACACTTGATTGATTTATGTTTAGGAAGGAGCCTGATTGAAGATGAACGAACCGGAGCTCAGGATACATGAGATAGTCTTTGGATTTAATTTATATTTTTTGGAAAATGTTATGAGTGCTTTCATGTATCCATGTTTTTCCAGTTTTCTATTGAAATGACATGTCTTCATCAATTATTCCAGTTCATTTAGTTATTTTTATCATTGTTTATTTATTAATTTTTTCTACTTCTTCAATTTTCTTATATTTCTTACACTAATTACATATGTTTTTATTTATCCACTATACTACACTCTGGTAATGAAGGAATAGTCACCCCATAAACACACCCTATGTACTTGTTGATAGTCAACAACATCTAATACATGAGGCATTTAACTGATACTAGGGTGAGAATAATTGATTGTGCCTTTGGTAATGAATCTCTTCTTGGATGTTGAAAAACCATCTCATGTGTTACACTTGTGAGAAATAATTTGGAACTCCATCCAATTCTTACTACCTTCTATGTCATGTGTGATAAAATTCCTATCCCTTATCAGTTTAATAATGCTTGGACCACTCTTCTTGAGTGATCCCAACTAGTGAATGATACCTGGAAAATGCGATATTGGAATGGTAACGCTCTTGTTTTTATATTCAAGATGAAATCTTTCAACGTTATTATGATGAAGCGGATAAAACAAAAATTCAGCCTCTAGGACCAAGAAATTGATGCTTTGGAGAACTCTCTCCATGTAATTTTTGAAGATAACACTAAAACCAACTTTTTAGGTGATAGAGCCTATAATGTAAGTATGTCCTATAAACTCAACATTCTAATTAGACTTTGAGAAAACATTCAAAATGATCTTCTTAAAGTCAGATGTCTCAAATATGGGTATCAAAATACAAAATATTTTAATGCCCTCCAGAGTTTTAAAAAAGTCCAAAGGCCCCTTTATTTAATAATGGATGGTGAAACAATTGTGGATGATCATCAAAGTATTTCTAACCCTATTGTTTCCCACTATAATAACCTATTTAATAGTACTAGATGAAACAAGGATATTATAAATTCCATAATTCCAAATATTATCAATGAGTTTGATATTCTCTTTCTCACCCTTATCCCCCCTAGACACTAAAATATGAGATGCAGTTTTTGGGCACAATAAAGGGAGTTCTATGGGACCAGATGTATTCACTAGTAATTTTATTCAGGTCTACTAGGACGTAATCAATATAGAAATTTGTAAAATGGTTAAGAATTTATTTTCTGAAGGCTACCTTTCTAAATGTTTCAATTCTCAGTTTATTTCCTTAATCCATACAGTGGAAAATGCAAGTAATATTACTCAATTTAGACCATTTTCTCTTGTCAACAGTATCTACAAGATCATCACCAAAATAATTTCCAATATTCTTACACATGTCTCTGGGAAAATCATCTATTAGAATAAATTTGGTTATGTTAAAGGGAGAAAAATCCATGATTTCATTCTCAATTCCTATGAATGTGTCAACTTGCTGCAGTAGTCAACCAGAGGGGGTAATATTTCACTCAAATTAGACATCAGAAAGGCTCTTGATATGACTGATTATAATTTTATTGGTCACATTCTATATGAGTATGGTTTTAATGAAAGGATTATACAATGGATAAAGGCACTTATCAGCTCTGAAAACATATCCATTATCATTAATGGATCCCTAGAGGGTTACATCAATTTCCCAAGAGGAGTGAGGTAGGGTGACCCTCTCTTTGCCATTATCTTTTCTATTACTGAAGACTACCTTTGCAGACTTCACCTAGATATGAAAACTTCAGGTGAACATAAAACAATCAAAGCAGAAAGAGTCATCTCTGCCACCTCTCACCTTTTCATTGCAGATGACATTATTATCGTCACTCAAGGTGACATGAAGATCATAAAAAACCTCATGATGTCTTTACTCCATTATGATCAAGTATTGGGATAGGTGGTTAAATGGGAAAGGTCATTTATTTATTTTGTAAATGATATCTCTGCCTCATAGAAATACTATATGATAATGATCTTGGAATATGTGAGGGGTCAATACCCTCCACCTACCTCAGAGTCCCCATGTTCTTTGGTATTCCTCACCCTTATCACTTTGTGGATGTTGTGAGCTAGGTTATAAGGAACCTCTAATCCTATAAATGAAAATCACTCTCAATGGCGGGTAATATATGCTTAGTTAGACATGTTTCCACATCCCAACTAGTATACCCTTTCATGGTTTGATCATGGACTACCTCATTCATAAAAACCATAAAATCTTTGATGATGAACATTGTGTGGAGTTATAGTATTCTTGAACAAAAGGTAATTTACACTCCTTGGAAAAGTTGTTGTAAACCTTTTTCTATGGGATCGATTAGACTCAAGAACCTCAAACACTTTGATCGTGCCATTCAAGCACAGTTCATATGGAGGCTTATTAATGAAAAGTCACATCACCTAGACTAACTCAGAACCAAGATCCTTAAAAGAATTATTGATGGTAATATGTCCTATGTTCAATCTTCAATCTGGCCTAGGATGAAAAAATATTTCAGAATATCAACTCTCTGTCTCGCTGGATGATAAGTGTTAAATCCTCTCTCAAATTATAGAAACACAACGGGGCATGATATACTTTTATTAATAGTGTTGACATTACTAATTATGATACCTATTATGACTCCTCAATTAAGTATTCTCTTGAGCATATTGATGATATTCCTTCACATATTTCTACTATATATGATAACTATTACTTCCTAGATTGAAATGACTTTCTCCTATGGAAACCTAGTACAAATGATATTCTTGATTCTAAATGATACTATGGACATCTAATTCATGGGAATAGAATTGGGACTGAATCATTCAATAAAAAATGGCTAATTCCTTCCCACTTTACCATACTTTGGCACCTTAATATCGAAAACCTACTGATGGATGAGAAACTACAACAAGTTGGCATCAACCTATGCTTCATATGTATTCTATGCTAGCTTCACTTAGAATATGTGAATCTTCTTTATCTCTCCAGAAACACATCTGCTTCACTCTTGATTTATGTTTTTGACAAATTTGAAGTGAATCCTCCACATACTGCTGAAACCTATCATTTTATACTAAATCTGGCTACTGTACAGCTCTCGAAGCAGGTGATTATTCTCTTATTTGTTTCCGGTGTAGAGGTTATACATACCATTTGGAAGTGAAAAAATAATAATTTTCATGCTAAATATGTTCCCAACATAAATGATGCTCTCTATTCTATCTTATATGCAGTTCAAAAAGATGATGGCATGTATGATTAATGTTGTAGCTACTTGGTTATAGAATCCCACCTTTTTATCACATAAACTGTTGGGAAAAAATCCCTCAAGGTATCATTGAAGCATTTTTGAGGTGATTGTGTTTATTGACAAAGCAGACATCTATGTTGTGTTTGTTGACAAAGAAAACCATGGTGAATGAGTGTGTTGACAAAGGGGGTTTAAATGGTGATTTGTCGGGTTCAAGGGATGCTTTCAACAATCCATGATTGATTTAAGAACCTTGACAAAGGAATGGATGATCTGGAGGCGATACAAAAAGAGAAGATACAAGGTGGCGCCATTTTCCAGTGTTTGCCAAATTTATGGGCCTGAAAATCGCCAATGGAAAATGGAGTGATATGTTTTTGGCAAAGGTTTAGGAGAGAGAAATGAAAGAGGTGCGCGGAAAAATTAAGCGTGGCGCGCAAAATTAGTGGGTTGCGTTAAAATCTTGAAGTGTGGCGCGCAAAACAGCGGGTTGCGCGAAATTGTATTTTGCGCAAAAGATGTTTCAAGGTCGGAAGCATGAAAATCGGAAAAGGCATTAGGAGCACGCAATTTTGGAGACCTGCGAGAAATAATTACGCGGTGCGCGAAATTCGTGCGGATTGCGCGAAATAAAGGGATGAAGTTTTTCGCGCAAGAGGTGTTTCGAGGTCCAAATCTCGGAAAATGGCAAAGGAATGAGGTGCGCGAAATTATGGAGCAGTGCGCGGAAAATGGTTGTGCGCGGAAGATTTGTATTTCGCGATCAAAGCGGATTACGCGCTCAAGGAGGGTTTTTCGTGTGGGGTCGATTTTGCCTATAAATATAAAGTGACCCTCCTCCATTCAGAAGAGTTCAAGACATAGAAAATACCCGAGATCTGGTGCGCGAAATTGAAGTTAGAAAGGGTGTTGCGCGTAAACTTAAAGTTTGCGTGTAAAGTCAGCTGTTACGCGTAAAACTAAGGCTACGTAGAAATTTGGTGTTGGCGCGTAAAAGGAAGGTTGCGCGAAAAGTGGATATCGCGCAAAAGCAGTGAATTTCATGCAAGGCAGTTTCCAGGCTGCGCGTAATATTTGGAGGTTGCGTGAAAAAGGAATTTCGTGCAAATTATAGAAATTGCGCGCAACACACCGTAAGGGTTGCGCGTAAAAATTGAGGTTGCCCGGTATATCCGGTGCAAAGTGAGATTCATATGCGGGTGAAAGTTGGACTTTAACAAAGCATCTACATACAGAGGAAGATGCATTCTTTCATGAAAATGAAGAGACCTACAGGTCTATAAACTGTGAGTGGATTCCTTCCAAGAGCACTGAGCTTAGGAAGAGGAAGAAGGTGATCCTCTCCACTGGAAGTGAGCCAGAGAGAGAGAAACAGGGAGTGACCCTTGGGAAAGCAGTGAGCTGACCCTAAACATTGTAAAGGTAGTGAGCCTGGGCATAGAAGTGATCTAGCCCGAACTTTGTATCCATAACTAGTGAAGATTAGTGGAATTTGGTACGACCGGCAACTTGTCGGCGTATGCTCCTTGGACGTAGCCCAGTGAGGGTGAACCAAGTAAAAATATCTGTGTCTATCTTTTTGCCTCCCTTCATTGCATTCAAAGCATCATCATTAGATAAGGAGGTAAATAAGTGATCATAGTTTACACACAAGAGCAGACAACGTGACCCTTGTAATAAAGAGGTCAAGATCCAGTGCGGTAGAAAGGACTTTGAAAAGGAATATCCATACCCTGATTCACCGCCCCTCTCAGGGTATATAGGCCGATATCAGTCCTAACAATTGGTATCAGAGGGACTGGTTTCTTTTATCAGATTTGTTTGCTTCAACTTGGTGTAGTCGATCTGTGTAGTTGAAGATATTGTTTGCGCTTATCTAGGTCTACCATGGGAAAAAGAAAATATTCAATGAAGAATCAGAAGTCAGGTGGTATCCCTCAGTGTGGAAGTGTTTTTGGAAAAAGAGTGATTCAACTAAAAGAATCAAACAGCTTACTGAAGGAATCATGCAGTAAACAGAAAAATGATTTGGATAAATCATACCACAAAAATACTTACTCAGTCAATGATGCTGATGGAATGAGTGAAGAACCTGACTTTCCAAGTGACGTTGGAACCACTGACGGTGAATAAGAAGAAATTGAAGGAAGAATTGATATGTGAGCTGAGTTGGAGGCTGCTCTTGAAGAGATAGATGTTTGGAGGTCCAAAACCAAGAAAGCTAACAAAATTGTTCGCGATGCCAAACTCTATATGCAGTAGCAAGATGAAGAGAAGTCTGAGCTGATGGAAGAAATTGAGAAACTTAAGTTATCAACATCAGAGAACTCAGAATCAGTTAGTAAGTATAAGCTGAAGGTTGAAGAACAGAAAAGAGAGATCGATGGCCTGAACAAAAAGGTGGAATTTGTCCATGGGGCTAAAGAATTGGATCAGAAATCCACTGAGGAAATTAAATATAAAGGCATTCGGATCCATGATCTGGAAACTGAGATCAACAAGCTAAGAGGCTTAAATCAAAGGCTTATTGATATAGTTACTGACCTAACAGAGAAGAATGATTCTCAAGGTGAGCAACTACAAAAGCTGGCTGAAATAAAGGGAAAACAAAAGGCTGGTGAGTGTGAAGAGAATCAAGAGTCCGATAAAGTTCGGAATCTGGAAGCCAAGAGTGATAATCTGGCTACACAACTATCTGAACTAGTTCAGAAGCATCAAAGACTACAGCAAGAGAATTCATGTTGATCTGATTCTGTTGCTCAAGAAAAATTGAAGGTAAAGGAGAAAAATGACATGGTTGAGGAGTTGAAGCATGAACTGGAAGATGAGATGAGTAGAGGGAAGCTTCTCAAAGAAGAAAATGATGTCAAACTTGAATCAAGAGATATGAAGATTCAAAAGTTGGAAGAGGAGCTAAAATCAGTAAAGAGGGAAGTAGAGAAATCCAATGCTAAAGGAATGCCAAAAATGAATGATGCCTTACACTTGCTATTTGATCATCCTTCGACAAGTGATGATAAAATGAAGAACAGATATGCTATTTCTGAAGAGAAACAACAGAATATTTTCTCATATCAAAGACTAGCAAGTTTTGGAAAAGCTGGTATCGGATTTGATGAATCTCCTCTCGTTCAAGATAGAAAGAGAGCTGTGAACAGTTCCAGATGTGAAAGAAATCCTATAGGTGCTGGAGATAGACCTAAAAGGGCTTTTATAGGAAGAAATGATAGAATGTACTATTTCTGTGGGATTCATGGTCACACATCAAGCTTCTGTCCGGATGCTCTGGAATACATTTCAGGCTGTGAAAATATAATCTTTGATAAACCTAATGATAAGAATAAGCATCATGAGAAATCAGAGAGAAGAATTTCTCAGAGGAGAACATTCATCAGATGCTATTACTGTGGAAGGATGGGACACACCATGCGTATGTGTCAGGAAGCTCAGGAGATCGATGCCAGAAGAAGAAAACAATTTGCATCAACATCTCAGCAAAGAAGTGATGAAATGAGGTATGCCTTTAATAGAAAATGTTTCATATGTTCTGATCATGAGCATTTGGCCAGACAGTGCAGCAAGAAGAAAGCGGGGAAGGAAAAAGACCCGAGAAAGAGATTACCAACTCCAGTGGTACATAATGAGAAATTATACACTGGGAGACAAAGTGGTAAGGTGAAAATTAGGCTTAGAGCCTCAGGGGAATCACATGGAGCTGAATGAAAGGTGTATCAATCACCTCCTCTGTCGTACTCACAACCGCTCTCAAGGAGAGAATGTGAACAAACCTGGAAGATCAAGGGGAGATATACTCCAGCCGTGATGAAGAATAATGAATGTTCAATGGAGGACTCACCACCAGCAAAAAAGAGTGTGGTGACTCAGACATCTGATAAAAGAAAGATGAACGAAAAATTCATCAAGAAATCCACATGTCGTGTTTCTCAGTAAGAAGTGAAGGAAAGAGGAAGACCCCTAAGATGGGAGAAGAAGAAAGGGAAGATGCCAAATAGAGAGGTTCCTACTCAGAGAAATAATCACGGAAAATGGAATTTTGGTAGAACCTCAAAGTAGGAAATGTGTACTAGCGGGTTTATACCCCAAGAGGTGAGAAAGGCCGAGCCTACCAAATCTACATATCAGAAAAAGGCTCAGAATGTAGGCAATGAATGCCTAGTCATATGGCCAGAACAGTTGAAGTTGTCCAGGCAGTTGGAGGAAGCCAGAAAGGAGTGTGATGCCCTCCAAGAAAGAATCAAAGGGTTGGCCCATCAGGATCAACCACAATCCTCATCTTGAGGAGTCCAGAAGAAAACCCCTCTCCCTATGTATAAAAATGCTATTAACTAATGATTCATGTGTTTCAGGTTCTAGGGGGATACGATCCAAGGGGAAGTGGAATCTAAGGATGCGAAGTGGATATGTGATATGCTCTACAGTTTCAATTGATTCAAATCAGGTACCATAGTTGAAGAAGAAAGGGAGCAACGGAGCACAATAGAATGTGATTGTGTTGTTAACTTTGTCTCTTGTTTCCTACATCGAGTTTCAACTCAGTAGGCTTATATATTTTGTTAATGGCTCAAATCTGAGTGGAAGATGAGAACGAATAATGAATTCACTGCAGCAGACATCTTCCCTACCTCAAATAGAGCTGAAATTCTTTGCTGATGCAGCTGACATTGAAAGTTGGGTTCATGCTATGAATAAAACTCCTGATCATATTGCGAAGAACCAGATATGGGAGATTGTTTCGAGGCCAGCAGACAAGAATTTCATTGGGACCAAATGGGTCTATCACAATAAGATGAATGAAGATGGCACAGTGATTCGGAACAAAGCACGTCTAGTGTGAAAGGGGTACTCCCAGATTGAGGGAATTGATGTTGATGAGACATTTGCACCGGTTGCAAGGCTGGAGACAATAAGATTATTCCTAGCCATCGCAATGCAAAGGAAGTTCAAAGTGTTCCAGATGGATGTCAAATCTGCATTCTTGAATGGTGTTCTGGAAGAGGAGGTGTATATTGAGTAGCCAGATGGTTTTCTCATTCATGAGGATGAGAACAAAGTTTGCAGGCTGAAGAAGGCATTGTATGGGCCGAAACAAGCACCAAGGGCGTGGTACTCAAGGCTTGATCAGTACTTGAAGAAGCTTGGTTTTCAGCGTGGAGGCGTTGATTACAATCTCTATTTCAGTAATGACAGTAATCAAAGGATGATGGTGTTGGTTTATGTCGATGACATAATATTTGGTGGATCAGATGAAGCTCAGTGCAGACAGTTTTCCGAATTCATGAAAAATGAGTTTGAAATGTCAATGATTGGAGAGCTAACGTTTTTCCTTGGTCTACAGGTAACACAAGGAAGGAATGGAACATTCATTTCTCAATCTAAATATTCCAAGGAGGTCCTGAGAAGGTTTGGAATGGAAAATTCCAAGGAGATGAAGACTCTGGTGGCTACCCGGATGAAATTATCAAAAGATGAGGATGGCAAGGCAGTTAATATCACAGAATACAGGCAAATCATTGGAAGTCTGTTGTACTTAACCGCAACAAGGCCTGATATTGTTTTCGCCACATGCCAAGCAGTGAGATATCAAAGTAATCCCAAGGAATGTCACATGCTCGCAGTGAAAAGAATACTTCGGTATATTAAGGGCACGGTGGACTTCAGCTTGACATACAATGACAAATCTCAGACAGAGTTATTGGGGTACACTGATGCAGACTGGGCCAGTTCAGCGGATGATAGAAAATCAACGCCAGGTGGTGCATTCTATCTTGGAGGATTGTGTATTTCTTGTCTAAGCAAGAAGCAATATTGCATTTCATTGAGCACCGCAGAAGCTGAGTATATTGCGGCCACTCAAGCCTGCACACAGTTATTGTGGATGAAGCAGCAGCTTGAAGATATGGGAGTTGAAGTGAAGTCTCCAATCGGAATCCAGTGGGACAACTCAAGTGCTATAAATCTTAGAAAAAATCTCGTCCATCATTCGATGACAAAGCACATTGATATTAAGTATCATTTTATCAAGGAGAAGGTTGAGCAGGGAATCGTGAAGTTGAAGTATGTGCCTACAGAGCTACAGGTTGCAGACATTCTGACAAAGGCCTTACCCAAGGAAGATTTTGAGAGGCATCGACTGGCTCTGGGAGTTCAGTCGATTCCCCGCACTTGAAATAGTGTGGATGTGGGACCACCCTCCCCTCTCCCCGAGGTATGGTGTGTTTTTTCCCCTAATGTGCTGATATGTGTTCTCTACTATGTTACAGAATACAAAGGCGTGGCCTTTGGGTTCGTTGACAAAGGGGGAGAAAATAGTGTTTGTTAAAAGGGGAGAAAATTGTGACTGGGAGACAGTGTGGAGATTTGATAAATCGCATTTGATACGGGGAGAAGCTGATAGGTGGAGCAGCCAGAAAGGGGGAGCAATAAGCAAGGGGGAGAGTATAAAATATGACGATGCTAGAAGTGATCGCTTAAAGAATAGATATCACGATAGCTGAGGATCGTGATAAAAGCAGAAGAGAGGTGTTGGAAAGTGGTAATAATACTTCCAAACCAAAAATTGGTCTTCCAACAAGTCCATTGACAATTGGTATCAGTTTAGTACAAATTGGTATCAGTGTGGTGTCAACAGTGGATGTCAGAGATGAAGTGATTCATTGATGAACTTCTCATTTACTCTTGTTTCTCACGACGAGCATTGCTCATGTGGGCTTAGAGTATGTGTTGAGTAAATCCTTGATTGCTATTAGAATCGCAATGAGGTGAATGGTTGATGAAGAATTAATGATGTATCTTTCCATAGAAGAGTTGTCAACAAACCCAAAGGGGGATATTGTTGGGAAAAAATCCCTCAAGGTATCATTGAAGCATTTTTGAGGTGATTGTGTTTGTTGACAAAGCAGACATCTATGTTGTGTTTGTTGACAAAGAAAACCATGGTGAATGAGTGTGTTGACAAAGGGGGTTTAAATGGTGATTTGTAGGGTTCAAGGGATGCTTTCAACAATCCATGATTGATTGAATAACCTTGACAAAGGAATGGATGATCTGGAGGCGGTACAAAAAGAGCAGATACAAGGTGGCGCCGTTTTCCAGTGTTTGCCAAATTTATGGGCCTGAAAATCTCCAATGGAAAATGGAGTGATATGTTTTTGGCAAAGGTTGAGGAGAGAGAAATGAAAGAGGTGCGCGGAAAAATTAAGCGTTGCACACAAAATTAGTGGGTTGTGCGAAATCTTGAAGTGTGGCGCGCAAAACAGCGGGTTGCGCGAAATTGTATTTCGTGCAAAAGATGTTTCAAGGCCGGAAGCTTGAAAATCGGCAAAGGCATTCGGCGCGCGAAATTTTGGAGACCTGCGCAAAATAATTACGCGGTGCGCGAAATTCGTGCGGATTGCGCGAAATAAAGGGATGAAGATTTTCACGCAAGAGGTGTTTCAAGGCCCGAAGCTCGGAAAATGGAAAAGGCATGAGGTGTGCGAAATTATGGAGCAGTGTGCGGAAAATGGTTGTGCGCGGAAGATTTGTATTTCGCGATCAAAGCGGATTATGCGCTCAAGGAGGGTTTTTCGCGCAGGGTCGATTTTGCCTATAAATATGAAGTGACCCTCCTCCATTCAGAAGAGTTGAAGACATAGAAAATACCCGAGCTCTGGTGCGCGAAATTGAGGTTAGAAAGGGTGTTGCGCGTAAACTTAAAGTTTGCGCGTAAAGTCAGCTGTTATGCGTAAAGTTAAGGCTGCGCAGAAAGTTGGTGTTGGCGCGTAAAAGGAAGGTTGCGCGAAAAGTGGATATCGCACAAAAGCAGTGAATTGCGCGCAAGGCAGTTTCCAGGCT
This sequence comes from Viscum album, assembly GCA_963277665.1. Classification (NCBI taxonomy): domain Eukaryota; kingdom Viridiplantae; phylum Streptophyta; class Magnoliopsida; order Santalales; family Viscaceae; genus Viscum; species Viscum album. Next base: position 1,246,704,152 of record OY728153.1, read on the forward strand.
GCGCGTAATATTTGGAGGTTGCGCGAAAAAGGAATTTCGCGCAAATCATAGAAATTGCGCGCAACACACCGTAAGGGTTGCACGTAAAAGTTGAGGTTGCCCGGTACATCCGGTGCAAAGTGAGATTCATCTACGGGTGAAAGTTGGACTTTAACAGAGCATCTACATACAGAGGAAGATGCATTCCTTCATGAAAATGAAGAGCCCTATAGGTCTATAAACTGTGAGTGGATTCCTTCCAAGATCAGTGAGCTTAAAAAGAGGAAGAAGGTGATCCTCTCCACCGGCAGCGATCCAGAGAGAGAGAAACATGGAGTGACCCTTGGGAAAGCAGTGAGCTGACCCTAAACATTGTAAAAGCAGTGAGCCTGGGCATAGAAGTGATCTAGCCCGAACTTTGTATCCACAACTAGTGAAGATTAGTGGAATTTGGTACGACCAGAAACTTGTCGGTGTATGCTCCTTGGATGTAGCCCAGTGAGGGTGAACCAAGTAGAACTATCTGTGTCTATCTTTTTGCTTCCCTGCATTGCATTCAAAGCATCATCATTAGATAAGGAGGTAAATAAGTGATCATAGTTTACACACAAGAGCAGACAAAGTGACCCTTGTAATAAAGAGGTCAAGATCCAGTGGGGTAGAAAGTACTTTGAAAAGGAATATCCATACCCTGATTCACCCCCCCCCCCCTCAGGGTATATAGGCCGATATTGGTCCTAACACAAACATTCATTTCATTTTACAAAATCGAGGATCTTTAAGGTTTAGTGTCTTGGAAACCAGGAGATTAAAACACGAAAACGTAATACATTCTTCTTAAACACTTGAAAGGCTTATCCTCATGTTCATCCTAGGTTCATTACTGCATCTCATAACCTGGGGACATACATGAAAAGAAAGGGTGAGTAGAAGGCCCAGTAAGGGAAACAAGGGGAAACATTTAACATGTGAACTTGGGATATATCAACAATGTCATGAAAAAGAACTTTAAGGAATGATAAAGAAATTGTGAGTCATATCATAATAAAAATAACATTTTTCATAACTTGAATATGTGGCTACAACATTTAATATTGACAATAATTTCCTTTCACCAAGGTCCATCCCCAAGGTGTCATTAAAAAATTACCAAGGTTATTCACCAAGGTATCAGTCCAAAAGGTCATCTCTAGAGATTAAGTCTTTACCCAATGCATTGGAGCGCTATCAGGGCCCACCCTTGACATGTCTTTATTATCATGTGAGACACATATATCATCATAAATAATTTCATAAACAACCCATATATAATTATAGAAATGGGTTTCATTTCATAATCATAACATTTTAAAAACTTCTTTAAAGACATGATCTTTATGTCACTTTAAACCCACGAAAAGGGAAAGTGAGTCTCATGTATGTAAATACCAGAATTTAAAATAGAACAACTTGTTATATATGTGAATACCACAATAGAATAGAGAGATTTGAATATTCAGTTAATAAAATAAAAGAACTTTAGAAAAAGAGAGATACATTTTGAGACGGAAATTCTGCAGCATAACGGCTATGTTTTGGGGGTTTAGAAAACATTGAAAAGAGAGGAGACATGAATCAAACATTAATAAATGACCCATAAAATAGTATAGAGACAGAATATAATTGATTTGAGAACATGGTATTGAAATTTTAAAGATATACCATATGAAATGAAGAACATGAAAGGAAGACAAAAATAAGATTTCTCTTATGAAAATTCGGCAGCCTAACGACGTCACTTAAACTTAAACAAAAATGAATTGACGAGATCAAATAGGGTCTCCCATAATATGAACATAAAATATCAGTATGATAGATTTAGATATCATACCCCAACATAACAAAAAGTAACATGAAAGACTTGACATGAAAGTAGATCTTGAAAACGAGAAGGGTGAATGAATCCCTTAAAAATTTAGCAGCCTAACGGTGCCACTCAAACTTCAACAAAAATGAATTGAAGAGATCAAATAGGGACTCTCATAATATTAAAATAAAATATCAGTATGATAGATTTAGATATCATACCCCAACATAATAAAAAGGAACATGTAATACTTGACATGAAAATAGATCTTGAAAATGAGAAGGGTGAAAGAATCCCTTAAAAATTCGGCAGCCTAATGACGCCACTTAAACTTAAACAAAAGTGAATTGATGAGATCAAATAGGGTTTCTCATCATATGAAAATAAAAGAGCAGTACTATAGATTTATATATCATACCCTGACATAATAAAAAGGAACATGAAAGACTTGACATGAAAATAGATCTTGAAATTGAGAAGGGTGAAAGAATCCCTTAAAAATTCGGCAACTTAACGACGCCACTTAAACTTCAACAAAAATGAATTGAAGAGATAAAATATGGCCACTCAACATATGAAAACAAAATATCAGTATGATATATTTATAGATCATACCCCAACATAATAAAAAGGAACATGAAAGACTTGACATGAAAGTAGAACTTTGAAAAATATGAAAGGTGAAAGAATCCCTTTAAAATTTGGCAGCTTAACGACGCCACTTAAACATTCATAAAATGAAATAATGAGAGTAAGAGGGGGTCTCTCATCATATTAAAATAAAAAGGACAGTATAATGAATATAAAAGAACATCCTAAAACATAAGAACAAGGAGCATAAAAGAAATGACATAAAAATATCACTTGAAAAGAAAGAGAGGGGTCGGATCCCTTACCTTAAAATGTAACTCTTAAAACTCAAAGGTTTGGACCATGAGGGTTTGGGGGAAACTTTGGAGGACTCCTTGGGAGGTAATGAAACCAGAGCTTAGTTGGGGGAGAGTTGGGAGTAAAAACTAAAGGAGGAAAGGGTGGGTATTTATAGGGAATGTGAGCGGACAAGGCATTAATGGCCAAGGGACACCTCACAAGTGGTTTTCTCAAAACCATGGGCTCTCCCATGGTATTTCCCATGGACTTAGGCCACATAGGGCCCACCATAAAATAATTAATCACCTTTGGTTGGACAACCCTTAAAATATCTCATGACATCATCATGACACAGTTATGATGTCATTAAACACACTGAAACCCTAAAACTGCATTTTTACTATTCCCTGAAAATTCAACTTTATCAGAAGAATCCCAAAATTGCACGTTAACCAAATATAGATGCTCTGATTATAAAAATGAACTCCATTTTATAAAAATAATTTTGTAAATATTTTTAACTTAATTTTTGAATAAATACACTATTCACTGAAAATTCATTTTTCCAGATGAATCCCCAAAAATTACATAACATAATATCGATGCTCTGAGTTCAAAAATAAAGTCCCCTTTACAAAAATAATTTCCTAATTATTTTTAATTTAATTTTTAATTAAAAAACACTATTCACCTAAAAAAACTAATACTTGACTAATAATTTATGAAACTGTTATTTACCCATTTTATTGAATCACGTTACTTAAACAAGGTGTCTAAATTATATTAAAACTTTCTTTAATTGAGATTAATAATCCATTTGGTCACATTACTAAAACTAAGTGAAAATTCACTATTCATAATTTACTATTCATCAAAAATCATGTTGATCTTATTAGACTCTAAATTTCGTACTGAACATAATTGTAGAAGACCATTTTTTGAAAATCATTACACATTTTTAATTATTTATGGTTTAAATAAACATTTTTAAAATATCCTTTTTCTAAAATTCATCAAAAATATGCATACTATATTTATCCGGGCATTTGAAAATTCATAAACTTCATCATAAGAAGAAATCGAAACTTTTATTAAAAAAAAAGGATTACACAATGCAGTTACGATCTCCTTACATAGCCCCTTATCACACCAGCATAGGACCTAAGTGTAATGTGTGCTGAGGTGAGAGAATCTGAGAGAGGCTCGGCCAACATCGCAAGAGTAGTAATTTCTATCAGTTTGAACTTCTCGCGAATGCAATTCCGTTCTAGCTTCACATGATGAAGTTCGGCTTGGGTTTGGTCTAGAGCAAATCCCAGTGGTGCTACCTCCTTCCCAAGTTCTGTTAGATGGGCTTCGATTGGTCCAAGACTACTGGGTGAGGCCATCAAATCCTCATTCTATATTAATTAACCAAGATCACTTGTATTTAGAGGCAATAATCAAAATATTTAGTTTCCAGTGGTAATATTGACCAATGATCATATAACAGTTAAAACCCAATAGTTTCATTTTAATTACACTTATGTTATCAAATGAAACGGTTTTGTTGAGTATAAAATAACACACAAAATTAGGAAACAAGATTTATTCAAAATTTCAGGTCATTACAATGTTCCCCCCTTAAGAAATTGCGTCCTCACAATTTTTAAAATTGGGTTTTGAAATTTCATTGAATGTACCACATCAGAAAAAGAGTCAGTAACACTATTACTTTAAAAAAAGAAAAAGAAGTACAATGGTCACCCGAGTTAACCTATACTAGTGTTCCATGTAGGAAAACATGGACATGGAGGAGAAAACAAAGGGTCAAGTTCTGAGGGAGAGTGTTAGAAAACATTATTAGGAGAAAGTTAACCACGAGAAAATCCCAAACTTATGATGTGTCTAAACGGTCTTTGATTACCTGGTAGGAAACGTAAACCAACAACGTTTTTGTTTTATGTTTCTTTTCATAGTTTTGAGGAATTTATTTACTATATAGAAAAAAACATAAGGAAATATACCTACCTTCATGTAGAGTTTCATCCATTAATAAGTCTCTACCAAAACTAATATTTTCTCCAAACGATGATAATTTAAAAACACTTGGTCTCATCAAATGCACAAGAATCATCTTCTAGAGAATCACATAATCCACATAAGATTAACTATCTATTTCTTCTATCTTTATCCATTATCCCAAAAATAGAAAGGGTATGGTAAAACAACTCTTAAAAAAGAAATAATCCCATGGAAACTACTTTAAATCTTCAATGGTCCATTGTACTACCAAAAGTTCATCATAGACTATTCCATAAATAACGATTTTTAAAATTCCTCCAAATAAACCAAACTAAGATTGAAACCCAAATACAAGAAGGATTTGATAACATAGTCTTCCAAAATAAACATCATTGTTCATCTCCAGACAACATCAACCACTCATAACATCTTATAATAGAAGTATCTAACCTAAACATATTTTACCCAAGATAGGTTAATCATTTCCATAAGTAACCTAAATTATTATAAGTCCACCTTAAATTCATCTATTCTTCAAAATATAATTCAACCTTACTCCTCAATGAAAATACCGTAGTAATCTATTTACCTCGATCATATAGGGTCCCCAAAATAGTGAACGTCTTCCAAAATAAAAATCATCTTTTAATCCCCTAATCATCTTTGTCATATTAATACGACAATCGTCATATTTCCTATCACATTGGTTGTTGGGACATGTTCTTCCATTTCCCACCATTAACTAAGAAGAGAAATTATAATTAGGGGCTTAAATACTTAGCCAATAATCATGAAAAGGAAGTTAAAGCATACAAGGATAACTGGTAGAAGAAAATTATACTCTAACTTGTGATCCCCTAGGATTTAAACTAGATTATCCATGATCATATATTCTTATGTGAATATTTATTTTATTTTATCTTTGTTCCTTTAATAATTTTTCATACTAAGCTTATGAATTTTCCAAGGAATATCCCACGGGAGTGTCATAACAGAGAGTGCAACAAGGCCCATTGTCGTGTACCAGTTCTCGTTCGAGTCTATCTCAAAGAGGTGTTTTTAAGTTTTACCCCTATGTATATCTATGCCAGAGCCACCTCTACCTGCTCGTATCCAGATAGGGATGTATTTTCTTGGAAACCCCTTACTCAATACTCACCAAAATACCAGGAATATTTCCTATATTTAAACCTTTTATAGGGTTCTTCCTAGAGTTTTCATATTCTAATGTTCACAAATAACTAAAACATCCTTTGATGCCAACTATAGCATCCCTCATTTTTATCACATAAACTTTCATTATATTTTACAAAACCGAGGATCTTTAAGGTTTAGTGTCTTGGAAACCAGGAACTTAAAACATGAAAACATAAAACATTCTTCTCAAACACTTGAAAGTCTTTTCCTCGTGTTCATCCTAGGTTCATTACTGCATCTCATCATTTGGGGACATACATCAAAAGAAAGGGTGAGAAGAATGTCTAGTAAGGGAAACAAGGGGAAACATTTAACATGTGAACTTGGGATACATCAACAATGTCATGAAAAAGAACTTTAAGGAATGAGAAAGAAATCATGAGGAATATCATAATAAAAATAACATTTTTCATAACTTGAAGATGTGGCTACAAAATTTAATATTGAAAATCATTTCGTTTCACCAAGGTCCATCCCCAAGGTGTTATTAAAAAATTACCAAGGTTATTCACCAAGGTATCAGTCTAAAAGGTCATCTCTAGAGATTAAGTCTTTACCTAATGCATTGGAGCGCTATCAGGGCGCACCCTTCAAATGTCTTTATTATCATGTGAGCCACATATATGATCATCAATAATTTCATAAACAACCCATATAGAATAAAATAAATGGGTTTCAATTCATAATCATAACATTTTAAAAACTGCTTTAAAGACATGATCTTTATGTCACTTTAAACCCACGGAAAGGGAAAGCGGGTCTCATGTATGTAAATACCAGAATTTAAAATAGAACAACTTGGTATATATGTGAATACCCCTACAGAAGAGAGAGCTTTGAGTATTCACTTAATAAAATAAAAGAACTTTATAAAAAGAGAGAGACATTTTGAGACGGAAATTCTGCAGCATAACGGCTATGTTTCGGGGTTTTAAAAAACATTAAAAAGAGAGGGGACATGGGTCAAACATTCATAAATGACCCATAAAATAGTATAGGGATAGAATATAATTGATTTTAGAACATGGTTATTAAATTTTAAAGATATACCATATGAAATGAAGATCATGAAAGGAAGACAAAAAAAAGATTTCTCTTATGAAAATTCGGCAGCCTAACGGTGTCACTTAAACTTCAACAAAACTTAATTGACGAGATCAAATAGGGGGTCTCATAATATGACCATAAAATATCAGTATGATAGATTTAGTGATCATAAGCAAGTATAATAAAAAGGAACATGAAATACTTGACATGAAAATAGATCTTGAAAACGAGAAGGGTGAAAGAATCCTTTAAAAATTCAGCAGCCTAACGGCGCCACTTAAACTTCAACAAAAATGAATTGACGAGACCAAATTGGGTATCTAATCATATGAACATAAAATATCAGTTTGATATATTTAGATGTCATACCCCAACATAATAAAAAGGAACCTGAAAGAATTTACATGAAAATAGATCTTGAAAATGAGAGGGGTGAAAGAATCCCTTAAAAATTTGGCAGCCTAACGGCGCCACTTAAACTTCAACAAAAATGAATTGACGAGATAAAATAGGTTTTCTCATCATATGAACATAAAATATCAGTATGATTGATTTATAGATCATAACCCAACATAATAAAAATGAACATTAAATACTTGACATGAAAATAGATCTTGAAAATGAGAAGGGTGAATGAATCCCTTAAAAATTCGGCAGCCTAACGGCGCCACTTCAACTTCAACCAAAATGAATTGATGAGATCAAATACGGCCTCTCATAATATGAACATAAAAGATCAGTATGATAGATTTATAGATCATACCCAAACATAATAAAAAGGAACATGAAAGACTTGACATGAAAGTAGAACTTTGAAAAATATGAAAGGTGAAAGAATCCCTTAAAAATCCGGCATCCTAACGGTGCCACTTAAACGTTCATAAAATGAAATGATGAGAGTAAGAGGGGGTATATCATCATATGAACATAAAAAGGATAGTATAGTGAATATAAAGGAACATCCTCCAACATAATAACAAGGAGAATAAAATAAATGACATAAAAGAGATCACTTGAAAAGAAAGAGAGGGGTCAGATCCCTTACCTTGAAACGTAACTCTTAAAACTCAAAGGATTGGACCTTGAGGGCTTGGGGCACCTTGGGATGACTCCTTGGGAGGTAATGAGACCGGAGCTTCATTGGGGGAGAGTTGGGAGTAAAAACTAAAGGAGTAAAGGGTGGGTATTTATAGATAATGTGAGGGGACAAGGCATTAATGGCCAAGGGACACCTCACAAGTGGTTTTCTCAAAACCATGGGCTCTCCCATGGTATTTCCCATTGAGTTAGGCCACATGAGACCCCCCATACAACAATTCATCTCATTTGGTCGTTAAAACCTTAAAATATCTCATGAAATCATCATGACACAGTTATGATGTCATCATGACACAGTTATGATGTCATTAAACATACTAAAACCCTAAAACTGCTTTTTTACTATTCACTGAAAATTCATATATCTCAAAAAAATCCCAACATTGCACTTTAACCAAATATCGATGCTCTGATTAAAAAAATGAACTCCATTTTATAAAAATAATTTTCTAAATATTTTTAATTTAATTTTTAAAAAAATAAACTATTCACTGAAAATTCATTTTTTCAGAAAAATCCCCAAAAATTGCATAACATAATATTGATGCTCTAAGTTCAAAAATAAAGTACATTTTACAAAAATAATTTTCTAATTATTTTTAATTTAATTTTTAACTAAAAAAACACTATTCACCTGAAAAAAACTAATACTTGACTAATAATTTATGAAACTGTTATTTACCAATTTTATTGAATCACATTACATAAACAAGGTGTCTAAATTATATTCAAACTTTCTTTATGTGAGATTAATAATCCATTTGGTCACATTACTAATCCTAAGCGAAAATCACTATTCATAATTTAATATTCATTAAAAATCAAGTTGATCTTATTAGACTTTAAATTTCGTACTGAACATAATTATAGAAGACCATTTTTCGAAAATCATTTCACATTTTTAATTATTTATAGTTTACATAAACATTTTTAAAATATCATTTTTCTAAAATTCATCAAAAATATGCATACTATATTTATCCGGTTATTTGAAAATTCATAAACTTCATCATAAGAAGAAATCAAAATTTTTATTTAAAACAAAGGATTACATAAGGTAGTTATGGTCTCCTTACATAACCCCTTATCACACCAGCATAGGACCTAAGTGTAAGGTGTGCTAAGGTGAGAGAATCTGAGGGAGGCTCGGCCAACATCGCACGATTAGTAATTTCTATCATTTTGAACTTCTCGCGATGGCGATTCCGTTCTAGCTTCACACGATGAAGTTCGGCTTGGGTTTGGTCCAAAGAAAAGCCCAGTGGTGCTACCTCTTCCCCAAGTTCTGTTAGATGGGCTTCGATCGGTCCAAGACTACTGGGTGAGGCCATCAAATCTTCTTTTTATATTAATTAACCAAGATCACTTGTATTTAGAGGCAATAATCAAAACGTTTAATTTCCAGTGGTCATATTGACCAATGATCATATAAAAGTTAAAACCCAATAGGCTCATTTTAATTATACTCATGTTATCAAATGAAACAGTTTTGTTAATTATAAAATAACACACAAAATTAGGAAACAATATTTATTCAAAATTCTGGGTCGTTACATTTGTTCTGGATCTTGCAGTCTGGATAAGGCTCCAAATCACTAGTAATGTCCCAAAACCCTTTGAAACCATAGATGTTTTATATAATCCTCAATTTACAGGATGGGTTAAATGTAACATGGATGGATCTTAAAATGGTAATCCAGGTCCTACTGGTTACAGAATTGTCTAATGAGAAAATAATTGTTACTTTATTAAGGGGGATCATGGTACATGTGGCTACAACACAACACTTGAGGCTGAGATTTTGGGTATTATTAAGGCGGTTTAAATTGATCAGCAAAGAAACTAGAACTCAATCTGGTTTGAAAGAGACTGAACTGCAATCATGCAAGTCGTTTGGATGGGCCAGATACATCTTGCCTGCAATCTCACAAGAAAATGGAATAATTGCTTGAGCACACTTGATTTAATGAACTTCAACATCACACACATTTATCATGAGGTGAATCAACTATTGAATGGCTTGATAACAATGGATCCTCTGAAGGGAATTTTTCTCACTACTATAGTATACATGGTGAGTTGATGACCATACTTCAATGAGATAAATTTAAATTTCCCACTTTTTGACTTGTGTAAATCTTCTTTTCTCTTAGTTTTAAGCCTTGTTTCATGCTTTTATAAAAAACATATCATGTAGTTATACATGAATGGGAATTAACATAGTAAAAACTCAATTATGTTATTTGATGTCATAAACCATTATACAGGTGAAAAAATTCTACCTTTGTTAATATAATCCCTCATCTTGAATAATGTCATACCTAATTAAATATTTTAATAAAAATTCTCAAATAAATTTAGATAGGTATTAAGGAATGAAACCCAATAAGTAGGGTACCTATTTGGAAACATTTTTTTAAAGGATCTACAACCAATTCTCCCTTAGGAAACACCAATGAATAATATAAGATAATCCATGTGCTATACTTTAATATGGTTAATCTGAATACAACTTCACAAACTTATAGCCTTTGAGTGAATAGTTTTATCTATATATAAGTGAAATTGCTCATATTAATTTAAAACAATCATTATAACAAAATATCTTGATCAATGATTAGATATAACCTATAGATACATGTATTCCATGGTTTTTGATCATATTATCTCACATGGTCTATGAATAAACATAAATGATTGGTAATGTAGTACCAATAATATAAATTACCCAATAAAAAATTACCATTCCAACAATATATGACTGAATCTAGGGAATAAAAACTAATAATTTACCCTTACACTACTGTTAATAACCCATGTATCTAATAAATTTATAACTGCTATGGATTTCATGTTTTTATTATATAAGGAGATTTTCTGGAGATCCGGAATGCTATCTTCAATTCAAACTTTCCATGTCTTAATATCACCTTCATTAATAATCTATTAAATGAGATGAAATTAATGTATCTTCTTTCCGGATGTTTCATGATATCAATGTTCCTCATATTTTTTAATTCATCCATTATTACCTATGTAGTGTTTTATTGTATATATGATTATTAGAACAACCCCATGTTTCATAATCAAATTACATATCTAAATAGTTTCTTTATCTTTATAACATGTGGTAATATATTGAAATTTTATTTTAAAATAAAAAACTATCTATTTTTTTAGATCATTTCTAGATTATTGATCCACCATTCAAAAACCAGAAATCTCAACTGTGATCCTGAATCATCTTTATCAATTTGGAAACTAGAATCTATATAACAATATATAGGGAGTTTTTCCTAACCACTAATGACTAGGAATACATCTGTAGTGGTTCTCAAGTACTTAATAATATTATTCTTGACCACCCACTAAATTTATACTTATTTTATTATTATATTATATTCTTAGTTAATTTATAAGATACATTAGTATGAGAACACAACATAACCTAAATGAATGACCCAACTACTTAATAATATATAAATTTTCTAATGTTTTATGGTTCTTCAATATTTAAATTAATCTGAAACCTCAATTGATTGTTTCCATTTATATTAGTAAGATAACCATTATTTAGTTTTCCATGATATGCCTTTTTAACACTCTAATTATGTATGTGTTCATACCATGGCCAATATCTAATTTGGATTATTCTCTTTAGATATTCAGACCTAGTATCTATGATGAATTCCCAGGATCTATTATTGAGGAGAAATGTTCCATCAAATTTTTCACTAATCATTACCTTTTAATTTCATTTTATATGGTAAGTATTAAGTCCCCATAAAAAACCAAAAATAAAAAAATCCCCCACCAAACCACTGACATACACAAAATTTATCTACATTTATTATATTGTTATTCCAATTTATATATTTTTCAAAATGAACATTAGAACATAAATAATAATGTTTCATCCCATAAATGTATCTTTCTAGCTGAAACACCATTACATCAATTCTTCGATACTCAAACTTTTATGTTTCATCATATATACATCCTTGAAAAAAATTATATAAGGTAACAAAGTTTTAATATACATGTAACGACCCAATGTTTTTAATGGAAATTACCTTCTTATAAATATTCCATAAAATCACATAATAATTAACTACTAATTGATAAGTGACCTTTAAACATAAGTTTGTCACTTCTGTGTTTGGAATTTCAAAAATCGGGCATACACGGTTGTGTTCAAGATGTTTTTTGGAGTCTAATAAAGAAATTGTAGTTTTTGGTGAATAGTAACCTACCCTAATGAATAGTAACATACCCTTATGAATAGTGATATACCATAATGAATAGTAACCTTAACTATGGTGGTATAAAAATAATATTCCTGTTGGAAGTTAAGTATAACTATAGTTTAGAATGAGTTAATGAATGTTTTAAAAATGGTTTTGATAATAAATTGTTATTATATTAAAATTTTAAAATAATCATAATTAGAAAATAATTTTTGAAAAACGGACTTCATTTTTGGATTCTAAACATCGAAAAATGGTTGGGGTAAATTTTTTGGGATTTTTCTGAAATACATGATTTTTTTATGAATAGTGAAATATTGTAATTTACAAAAATAAGCTAAATAAGCTAATTATAGAGTCATGTGTGATGTTCTGATAATGTAAGCCCAATTGGTTTGGGATTACATTATAAAATTAATATACTTGGTCATGCAATACTCACTATTCCATGTATTGGGAGGAATTATTAAACTAATGAAATATATATTAAGGAAACCCCTCTCTCCTCCACTATAAATACCCTCTCTCCTTACCTCTTTCCCTCACACCTATCAAGCCTTGTGCCTATCCAAATTTCTACCCAAATACCCTCCAAAGTTCCTTCCCCACGTCCAAGTCTTGCTGGTCTTTACAAAAGACCAAAACTAAAGCCCCTAAGAGGAGTCTCAAAGAGAGAAGATCAAAGGGTAATAACCCTCTTTTGTTTTCCAGTGTTTTGTTTTCATTTTCTTTCTTTCCATATACCCTCTTCCCCATTCCTTATCCAAAAGGAATGAAAGCTCCATAATCTCATATATTCTAGATTCTAATCTTGTTTATGGAAAATTTCAAGCATCATACTTCTCCTCCTCTCCCTCACGTTCTAGAATTAAACATCGTCTGTGATGGGTCAAATTACCAAAATCATGGATATTGTGTTTTCAAATTCTTTTATCATTTTCTTTCTGGTCATGAAACCATTTATGTTATGGTTGAAACAGATTATTATATATGTTATATGTTCTATTTAAGGTTCTGTAATCCTCATACACTCATGATATAAAACAATAATACAAAACAAGTCAAATATGTGCAAACTGTCCGGGCGGTTAGCCTTGGCTTGTGCTACTATGGGAAACGAGATTGGCGGTTATCCTTGAATCATACTAAAGTCTTGTTTAAAGTTGCTTCCACCCCTCTATGAAACAATGCTTATATAATCCCATTCTTATATGATCCCATGTTTATATGTTATGATTCCATATGTTCCATGCTTCCAATATCATTATGTCAAGTCTCCTAACTCATGTGCTTAAATTTTATTCTTATGTTCTTTCCCTTACTGGGATTTTTAGCTCGTCCCTTTGTTCATGTGTTCCACAGGGTACCCTATGAAGATGTAAGGGCTCAATGGAATTTAGGAGCTTATTATGATGATTAAATAAAGAAGTGTTTTTTAGCCCATGTTTTATGTTATCTGTACCTAGTCTTCCAAGACACTAGACTTAACGATACTTGGCTTGTACTCCGATGATGAATTATGTGTAAAATCATGAAATATTATTTGTAAGAGGCTAGGGTCGCTATAGTTGGTATCAAAGGATGGTCTAGTTATTTTTGAAGATTAGGATTAGAGCACCTTAGTGAGAACCATAAGGATGAGACTAATTATTATAAAACATTCCCAAATTTTGGTAAGTATTGAGTAAGTGGTTTATCAAGAAAATACATACCTTTCTAGATACGAGCAGGTAGAGGCGGCTCTGGAACAGATGTATCCTAGGGGTAAACCCGAAAACACCGCTTTGAGCTAGACTCGAATAGGACCTGGTGCATGACAACAGGCCTTGCTGCACTCTTGGTTACGACACTCCCAAGGGATATGCTTTGGTAGATTCACGAGCTTAGTACAAACCATTATTAGGGGAAAAAGAACATAAGAATATAAGATAAGAAATAGATTGAGGATAACCTAGAGATAATCCTAAGTAATCACAAGTCAGGATGTAATTATTCTTTATAAGTTTATCCATTGATGTTCAAAGTTTCCATTCTATGGTCAATAGCTAAGTATTGAAGACCTCTGATTATACGCCCTTTTTCTTAGTTAATGGCGAGAAATAGAAGAACACGTACAAACATCCAACGTGATAGGCAATGTGATGATTTCCCTAATGACATGCCTGATGTGACGGAAGTGGGTGCTCAAAACATCTTGACAGTACTTGCCCAGCTGGCTCAAGTTATGAATAATAACTTGAATCATGTGGAACATCCTCATCCTCCAAGGAAAGAGCAAGTTTCCGTGGAATCCTTCACGCGACAAAGGCCTCCCATGTTTAGTAGATCTTCTGATCCCCTCCTCGTGGAACAATGGATTAATTCCATTGGAATGATATTCACCGTCCTCCAGTACTCAGAATAAGAGAAGGTGGTACTGTCAGTCTATCATTTTGATGGGGAAGATGATCTATGGTGAAAAATTATCAAGAATACAAAGTCCCAAGGGGAAGTCGATTCCATAGATTTAGTGGAATTAAAGAGGATTTTTTTCAACAAATATTTTCCTCGAACCCCCCGTCTCAAGATGGAATGAGAATTCCTCGAACTCAAGCAGAAGGAAGATGAGTCCATCGAGGCGTATAAAGAAAATTTTACCAGGATTTCAAGGTACGTCATTGGCTTTGTCATGAACACAGAAAGTAAGGTTTATCGCTTCTTTAGCAGACTAAATCCGAGTCTACAAAAAGTGTTGGTGATTGGAGACTTTGACAGCAATGAGGATATTTTCCGTTGTGCCCTCAAGGTTGAAATGGAGATTGGAGACTCTCAGTGGTCTCATGGGCCCAGTGAAAAGAAGTGGAAGATGGTAAAAAAAGGGGTGGTCCATCAAAAAAATCCCATGATGGGAGGAATCCCAACTTTCCCTATTCCAAAAATTGTGGGAAGAAGCATCCTGGTAACTGTCTGAAGGGAACTAAGAATTGCATCAAATGCAGAAAGTTTGGTCATCAGGCCAAGAACTGCCTAAGGGATATGAAAAATCCGACTAATGTTGAAGAAGAAAGGAAGGTTAAGATCAACACTCAGCCTGCAGTGCAATATTATAACTGCGGGGAGCTTGGGCATTATGCAAACAATTTCCCTAAGCCAAGGGTTGTTGGTGGAAATCAACAACAACCTCCAAGGAAACAAGGAAGGGCTTATGCTATCACTACTTTTGAGGTGGAGCTGGAAAATGATGTCGTGACAGGTATGCTTGTTATTCATTCAACAATAACAAATTTACTCTTTGATTCTAGTTCTATGCATTCTTCCATATCTTGCATGTTTAGTAGAACCATTAAAACACCACATCAAAATTTGGAGGAAAAGTTACCTTTGAGAACTGTGAATGGGTACATTATTGAATCCAGGGTTTATAACTCCTCCCCGGTTAATGTTTATGGACTGAACCTCCCAGAAAATCTAGTCATTCTTCCTTTAGTAGACTTTGACGCTATCTTGGGCATGGATTGGCTATCATTTTACAAGGCCAACATCAACTGTTGGGAAAGGGAAATTACCCTTCACATCCCGAAGCATCCTCCAATTCTTTTCAAGTGTAAGGAGGAAGATGAGTC
This sequence comes from Viscum album, assembly GCA_963277665.1. Lineage (NCBI taxonomy): Eukaryota > Viridiplantae > Streptophyta > Magnoliopsida > Santalales > Viscaceae > Viscum > Viscum album. Next base: position 1,246,720,042 of record OY728153.1, read on the forward strand.
TCCTTTAGAATATTCATCTCAAGTTTGGATATTTCTTCCTTATGAGCATGCATATCTAGCTCAAATGATTTAGACAAAGGATAGAATCATGCTTGAAGACATGCCCATCGTGATGGATTACACTGATGTATTCCCCGAAGAGTTGTCTGGTCTTTCTCATGACTGAGAGGCTGAGTTCTCAATTAAACTTATCCCTGGATCTCTTCCAATCTCAAAGACACCTTACAGAATGGCCACTGTAGAGCTAGAAGAGCTGAAGAAGCAATTACAGGATAATATGGAGTAGGGTTTTATACGCCCGAGTGCTTCACCTAGGGGTTCTCCAGTCCTCTTCGTCAAGAAGAAGGATGGATCAAAGCGCCACTGCATTGATTATCGTGAGATCAATAAAATCATAATAAAAAACAAGTATCCCCTTCCACAGATAGATGACTTGTTTGATCAGCTACATGGGGCCAGTTATTTCTCTAAGGTGGACCTTCAGTCAGGATATCACCAACTAAAGTTGAGGAAGGAAGATTTTCCCAAGACTGCCTTTCGAACGAGGTATGGAAACTATGAGTTCATAGTGATGCCCTTCGGACTCACTAATGGTCCAGAAATTTTCATGGATTTAATTAATAGAGTATTTAGATATTACCTCGACAAATTTGAGGTAGTCTTTATTGATGATATTATGATATAAACCAAGAGAAAGGAGGAACATGAGGAGCATTTGGAAAAGTTGTATGAAAAGTATAGCAAATGTGAGTTCTGGATGGAGGAAGTATCATTCTTGGGGAATTTTATCACCAACAAAGGGATATCTGTGGACCCTTCCAAGAAAAAGGCAATTGAAGAGTGGCCTAGGCCAACTTCTTTAATGGAGATCCGTAGATTTTTTGGTCTAACTGGGTATTATCGACGATTCGTGAAGAACTATTCCAAATTGTCAAACCCAATGACCAAGCTAATGCGGAAGGGTGTAAAGTTTGTCTAGACACATGAATGTGAAGACTGTTTAAAGGAGTTGAAAAAGAGGCTTATCACTACGCCATTACTCACACACCCTACTAGTGGGGAAATCTTTGTGGTGTATAGTGATGCTTCTAAGAAGGCCTTAGGCTATGTGCTGATTCAAAATGATAAAGTGATAGCCTATACCTAAAGGCAGCTGAAAATCCGTGAGCAAAACTATCCAACACATGATCTTGAGTTAGTGGCTATGATATTTGCCTTGAAAATCTGACTGCATTATCTCTATGGGGAGAAACGTGAGATATATACTAACCACAAGAGCCTCAAGTAAATATTCACATAGAAAGAGCTTAATATGTGCCAACGAAGATGGATAGAGCTCATCAAGTATTATGACTGCTCAATCCACTACCATCCTGGTAAGGCAAACATGGTGGCAGATGCTCTAAGTAGAAAGGATCATGTATGTTTATCAATGATGAGAATTGAAAAGGATCTGATCTTCTTAGATTTTCAAAGGATGGAAATGGGAATCATTAAATGAGGAACATCATCAATCCTTTCTCAAATTATTCCTCAACCATCCCTCTTGGAGAAAATAATGTTTTCTCTATGAAAGGTTGTGGAAATTATTAAAAGGGTGGAAGCTGTTAAAAATGAGAAATCCTATGATTTCAAAATTGATGAGGAAGGAGTTGTAAGATTTGGGACACGATTATGTGTACCATCTGATCCAGAGATAAATAAGGAGATATTGAATTATGCATATAGATCTACCTTCTCTATCCATCCTGGGAGCACCAAAATGTATCATGATATCTAAGAACACTTCTGGTGGGATAACATGAAGAGAGATATTGCAGAATATATATCAAGGTGCTTGGTATGTCAACAAGGTAAAGTTGAGTGACAAAAGTACAAAGGTATGATGCAGCCATTGCCTATACCAATGTGGAAATGGGAAAATGTTACTATGGACATTGTCACGGGTCTCTCGAAGACGTAGAAGGGAAATAATGTGATATGTTTTTTGGTTGACCGTCTCACCAAGACATCCCATTTCATTGCTATTTGGGAAAGTCTCTCGCCTGAACAAATTGCAAAGATATATGTGAAGGAAGTGGTGAGACTAAACGATGTTCCACTCTCAATTGTCTCTAACCATGATCCAAGGTTCACATATAAATTCTGGAAGAGTCTTCAACATGTCTTGGGTACTGAATTAAATTTCAGCACAGCCTATCACCCCTAAAATGATGTCCTGTCTGAAAGAACTATTAAGAGGATGGAAGATATGCTTAGAGATTGCTCTCTAGAATTCAAAGGTGGATAGGATCAGAATCTCCCATTGGTTGAGTTCTCATACAACAATAGCTTCCACTCGAGTATTCAGATGGCTCCATATGATGATCTGTATGGAAAGCGATGTAGAACTCCAACCTGTTGGCATGAAGTTGGACAAAGAAAGCTACTCGGACCCGATCTTGTTCAAGAGATGACAGAGAAGGTTCAAGTCATCCAGAAACACATCAAAGCTGCTCAAAGTCGGCAAAATTGCTATGCTGACAACCGTCGAAGGGATTTGGAGTTCGACGTTGGTGATAAATTCTTCCTTTGAATATCTCCATGGAGGAGAGTCATGTGATTCGGGAAGAAAGGGAAGCCAAGCCCAAGGTATATTGGCCCCTTTGAGATCCTTGACCGCATAGGAGCCATGGCCTATCAGCTTGCACATCCACCAAATATGGATCGATTTCATGATGTTTTTCATGTGTCACTCTTGAAGAAGTACATACCTAATCCCTCTCATGTACTAAACTCAGAGGTGGTGCTGATGGAAGATGATATCTCCTATGTGGAGCAGCCAGTAAAGATTCTGGATCGGAGAGATAAGGTTCTATGAAACAAGACAAAACATCTTTTCAAAGTGTTGTGGAGGAATCATATGTTTGAGGAAGCAACATGGGAGCTGGAGGAATCAATGAAGGAAAAGTACCCACATCTGTTTTTGTCCTAGAATGTAAAATGAAATTTCGAGGGTGAAATTTCTTAAGGGGGGAAGAATGTATCGACCAAATGTTTTTAATGGAAATTCCCTTCTTATAAATATTCCATAAAATCACATAATAATGAACTACTAAGTGATAAGTGACATTTAAACATAAGTTTGTCACTTCTGTGTTTGGAATTTCAAAAATCTGGCATACACGGTTGTGTTCAAGATGTTTTTTGGCGTATAATAAAAAAATTATAATTTTTGGTGAATAGTAACCTACCCTAATGAATAGTAAAATACCCTTATAAATAGTGATATACCCTAATTAATAGTAACCTTACCTATGGTGGTATAAAAATAATATTCATGTTGGAAGTTCGATATACCTATAGTTTAGAATGAGTTAATGAAAGCTTTAAAAATGGTTTTGATAATAAATTATTATTTTATTTAAATATTATAATAATAATATTTAGAAAATTATTTTTGAAAAATGGACTTCATTTTTGGATTCTACACGTCGAAAAATGGTTGGGGTAAATTTTTGGGATTTTTCTGAAATACTTGAATTTTTTATGAATAGTGAAATATTGTGATTTACAAAAATAAGCTAAATAAGCTAATTATAGAGTCATGTGTGATGTTCTGCTGATGAAATCCCACTTGGTTCGGGATTACATTATAAAATTACTATAATTGGTCATGAAAGACTCAACATTACTTGTCTTGGGAGGAATTATTAAACTAATGAATTATATATTAAGGAAACCCCTCTCTCCTCCACTATAAATACCCTCTCTCCTTACCTCTTTCCCTGACACCTCCCAAGCCATGTTCCTAGGCAAATTTCTACCCAACTCTCCTCCCAAAATCCTTCCCCACTTCCAAGGATTTCTGGTCATTCCAAAATACCAATACTAAATCCCCTAATAGGAGTCTCAAAGAGAGGAGATCAAAGGGTAAGAACCCTCTTTTGTTTTCAAGTGTTTTTTGTTTCATTTTCTTTCTTTCCTTATACCCTCTTCCACTTTACTTATCTAAAAGGCATGAAAGCTCCATAATATCATATATTATAGATGCTAATCATGTTTATGGAAAATTTCAAGCATCATACTTCTCCTCCTCTCCCTCACGTTCTATAATTAAACATCATCCGTGATGGGTCAAATTACCAACATCATCGATATTGTGTTTTCAAATTCTTTTATCATTTTGTTTCTAGTCATGAAACCATTTATGTTATGGTTGAACCAGATTATTATATATGTTATATTTCCTATTTAAGGATCTGTAATCCTAATACACTCATGATATAAAACAATAATACAAAACAAGTCAATTATTTGAAAACGGTCCGGGTGGTTAGCTTTGGCTTGTGCTACTATGGGAAACGAGATTGGTGGTTAGCCTTGACTCATAATAAAGTCTTTTTTAAAGTTTCTTCCACCTCTATATGAAACTTTTCATATATAATCTCATTCTTATTTGATCCCATGATTATTTTATCCCTTGTTTTTATGATCCCATGTTTATATGTTATGATTCCATATGTTCCATGCTTCCAATATCATTATGTCAAGCCTCCTTACTCATGTGATTAAAGATTGTTCTTATTTTCTTTTCCTTACTGGGATTTTTAGTTCATCCCTTTGTTCATGTGTTTCCCAGGGTACCCTATGCCGATGTAAGGGCTCATAGGATGTTAGGAGCTCATTATTAAGATTAAATAAAGAAGTGTTTTTTAGCCCATGTTTTAGGTTATATGTACCTAGTCTTCCAAGACACTAGACTTAACGATCCTTGTCTTGTACTCTGATGATGAATTTTTTTTAAAATCATGAAATACTATGTGTAAATGGATAGGGTATCTATAATACACTTGACTAATCTTGTTGGAATAATATATTATTTAGAATAACATAATCATAATGGATTTATCATATAAAAAGAATAAAAGGTTTTATTCTAGTCAATAGAATGATTTATTTTAAAATATTTAACCACCAAGTGGGATTTATAGATAGAAATCCAACCATATATTTTTGTACTCATGTGTAATAGCCGCTTGAACCCATTGGTTTTACCCATTTTACTAGATTTTTTAGGTTCTAAACATGATTAGTGTACATGGATTTAATTTTAATTCCATTTTTAATCATTTATTAGCATTAGAGATTATGATTTACTCTTTACAATATGATGGATTATATTTTATTGCTGTTACATATCCTTAATCAGAAATGATCACTCAATATATCTTGGTTTCTTGATGAAATCTACCATACCTTCATGGTTTATTTGTATAGTTAGTCAATTCATTTTCCATAACCCATTATGATTCTAACTATTCTATTATAGAAATATAATCATCTATTAGGTCTTGGACATCATCTTATAAAAATTTTTAAGAATAATTATTTTTTCATATAAATGTACTTGTATGTCAAGTTTTAAACACTTTCTGATTTGATATATTATATATATAATAATACAATGTTTATTCAGGATAACTATACAATATATATTTTTTATGTTTTGGTCTTTTTTACATGACATTGTATGTATCACAGATTCCTCACAACCCAAATTCTTTATAAATGATAAATTTGGATGTATCCAAGTTCATATCTCATGTGGTTTATTTTGAATATCCATTGATGGAACATAATTTAATGTAAATGAAGTAGTTTCGGTAGTATAAACCGAAAATGAAATATGATAGTCTATGTGATCCATCATTAACTGAACTATGCCTTATAAAGTTCAATTAATCCTTTTAGATACACTATTTTTATATGGGGTATACGGTGAAGTGAGTTGCGATACTATACTACAATCTGATAGATACACATGAAATTAGTAATTCAAATATTATTCACCTCAATCATAAAAAAGTGTATCAATATTTTTTTTATTTTATTTTGTAATTATATTTTGAACTTTTTATACATTTAAAATGATTCTAAATTGTTCTTCATAAAATACACATACCCATATCTACTAATGTCATCATTAAAGGTGATTATGTAATGAAATATACATTCTGAGATATTATTTATTGGACTACAAGCATTTGTATGTATGAGTTATAATAAATTATTATATATTTCATCTTAACCCTTAAAAGGAAATTTGGTCATGTTTCCTAATAAATGATTTTCATATATATAAAATGTTTTGTAATCATTAGTATATAGTTTTCCATAATTATGGTGCCATTATATGTAATTATTATTTATTTGGAATAGGTGACAATTATAAAGATAAGTGGAATTCAAATGATTTATTTAGATCTTCTTAATTATTACATTTTAGATAGGATTATTAGGAACCAATTTATATAGGCTAATTAAAATGCTTACTGAACAAGAAAAAATTTCAATCTAATAAATAAATAAAAAATTATTCTATATAAAAATGAAAATCCAACCTTATTGAGGAATGATAATGGAATATATTTTTTTTATTGATCGTACACTATTGTAATGACCCAAGATTTTCCCCCTTACAAAACAATTGTGTTTGATAGATTTCATCAGACACAAAACCGAAAATCAAAAAAATATATACCATGTTAAGGTAGCCATATAAGTTTTATGTATAAATAGTGATAAACAAGTTATGAAATAAATAAATGTATAGGTATATGCATATATAAGAAAATAAAAATAATGATCATTTTAAATATTGAGTCAAATAGTGTAGCTAAGGAAATAATAAAATAAATTTTATAATATTTTATTATTATCATGTATAATATATTTTTATATGAAGACAATATTAAAACTACAGTAATTATTAATTTATTAGAAAAGAAATATTTAATAATCCAAAAGTAATTTTCCTGTAAGTACTTTTTTTCTATGTTTTGTACTTTTTATTAAAAATAAAATTAAATATTTTATATGATGAATTTGAAAAAAATAACTTCATAATTTAATTTATCATGGATTCTTTATTTTAAGATGATATTTGGGGATTTTTTATAAAAGTTTGATGTTTAGGTGAATAATGAAAATTCTATTTTTTACAAATTAGATGAATTTTATGACATTATTAGAATATATGTATTAATTATAAATTCATTATAATTTTTTATAAGATAATGTTTTTAATAAGTTACTATATAATATAAAAAATGTTTGTTTTAATTTAAAATCATAAATTTGATATTTTATATGTTAATTTATAATCTAAAATATTTAATACATTAAACATTTGGAATTTGGAAATTATTTTCTACCACTTAATAAAATTGAATATGAAAAATTGATTTCAAATTAGGAATACTTAGGAAAAAAATAAATAATAAGGACCATTTTATTATTGATCATAATGTATAAATTAAAAGGTAAAAACTACTTATCATTTTGAAAACTGAACTAGTAAATATGAGTAACCTAAGAGGTAAAGGTAAAAAATAAAAATAATATTATTTGTGTTTTGGGGTGTTTCTTGAAATAATCACTTATACAATCTATAATTCTCAATTTTAGATATATTTTACGTAATGGTAACTTAGTATTATTTGAAATTATTGAGTATCTTCAAAAACTCCAATCCTTTTCACTTTTAAAAGGGAACTAATACCCTCACTTACCCTCACACCCAATGTAACAACCAAAACTGTTACGAATAAAATTCACTTTCTTTTAATTAAATATATTATTGATATAGAAAACACATACTCTCCTTCTATTTTATTATATCTGATTGGATTTATGTGATTTTTATGTATCCTTGCCATTGTTAATATTGTCGTTGAACAGTGATCACATGACTAGTATAAATATAGGGTTTTTCAAATCCTTTTTCCATAGAAAAAGGAAGTGGTTTCCTCAACTAGTAGAAGCATATCAAATAAATCCCATTTATCAAAAATATCTGAGGGAGTTTGCATTTCTGGGATTTTTTCTAAACCAATCCCATGCAGAGATCCAACAACTTAAGCAAGAGTGAAAATGTTTACAGGAGATATTCAAGATAATCAGGATCACGACCCAAACCATTTTCATATAACGGCCCCAAGAAAGCCCCATCATAGAAAAATTTACTCTTAAGGTGTACTATTATTTATTAAATTTATATTTTTCAAGACCATATTATTAGGATTATTTTTTTCATATAATAGTGAATATACTTTCACTCTATTATTGTTACTTTGTAAATGATTTTATAAAGAATACATAGTATTTTATTTTATATATGAATTTAAATAAAGAATATATTTTAATGAATTATGGTATATTAAAAATGGATAAAATTTAAATAAAAATTATTATTAAATTAAAAATTTTAAATATTAGTGATCATGTAATTTTTAAGAAGTCAAAAGTAGCATTTATTACGGTTTGAAAACTATTTTTTCCAGAACCCATCAATTTTCAATAAATGACAGATTTTATTCTAAAAGTGAAAATTCACATATATATAAAATTATTTATACAAAATGAACATTATTTTTTAATTAGGCCATCAAAATTATCCAATAGTGAATTTTTCATAATTTCCTGAGACAATCAAATTTTTTTGGTAAATATCAAATACCGTATAAATGAATAATGTGGTTTATGACATCCAAATGACCAAATAGTGATGTAGTAAAACATTATAAAAGAGATATTAATCCAAATATATGTTTCACATTTAAAATAATATTATTTTATATTTTATTTTTATTTTATAAATCTTTAGTGCATCCCCCAAGACTAATTAAATATTTTAAGATTTTAAAATAATTTCCTGGAGATCGTGACTCACCACCACATAAGAAAAGATACTATTTTAATATATTCATCCCTTGGCCTTATAAAATATTTTTTCTACTCCCCTTGGCTATACAAAATTGTAAAAACTGTAGAAGTGTTTTTGGCTTTTGATATTTTAGTGTGTAGTGTCGAAAACCAAAATAATAAAGAATTCACCCACATTTACTATATAAACCCACAAAAGAACCCATTCCTCTCCAATAAACCTCCTTTAATCTTACCCACACTCAAATATCTACTACCTAGAGTCCTCCCAAAGAATCTCAATCCCCCAATAATCCTATCCCATGACATTGGGATCACACATCCATGTAAGGGTTCCTTCCTTTCACATTTTTATTCATGTTTTCGTATATTGTTACAACATTTTATTTCCAATTATTTATTATGGGGTTTTTTTACCACCTCCTCATACTACCCTTATTATTTTTGAATGATGATAGACCCGTTTATCTCTCATTAAACCCTACCATGTTCACCTGTTAACAAGCGAAATTCTGCAAGGTATTTCTCTTTTCTCATTTCCATTCAAGCATATATATTATATTACGAATCTAAATTCCATTTCATATGTTGGTATATGTTCTTAAATATCACTTATACTATACATTTCATTATAATATGATGAGATACCTCTTTCTCTCTCATTATACCTTTTTCTAAATTTCTATATGATGTCGTTATGCTGCCAAAATTACACTAGGATTTTCTATAACAAAATCATCAAGTAGTGAATAAAGTGCCAATTTATCTATCAAGGGTATTAAACATTATGAACATATAATACTTTATTGGTGACTTAAAAGTATTTATTACACATTCCTTGATTGTGTAATAACTTATGATGTTGGACAAATCCATGTTATATAATTTATGTAACACACTTAAACGTGAGATAGAAATCATTATGAATGATGTGCCAAGATAGCTCTCCAATGCATTGGGTAATGTTTAATATCATGATATGACATTTAAAAATATGTTTTACTCATGTTAATTCATGTGTAATAATGTTTTACTCATATTAATCCATGTGTGATGACCTTGGCACATTCTAAGATCATGTTGTATGTAGTTGCAACATTTCCATGTTGTGATGATCATAATATATCATGCCTTCATGTTCACATTTATATTGTACTCCATTGATATTCCTATTGAATAAAATTAATTTTATTCCTCTTCTTATGCCATGTTTATTCCCTTGCTGGTCTTTATAGCTCACCCGTTTTTTATGTATCTCCTCAGGTTATCGCATAAAATGCTAAGTATGAAGGAATGTTGTGATCATGTAAAAGAAGTTTTCAATAATGAAGTGTATTTAATGATTTAAGTTGTTATGTAATGTTCCAAATACCTAAAGTCACTATAACTCTTGATATTACATTTTTTATGAAGTTCTATTTATGTAATAAATCATGTTTAAATTCAAAATAAATGGCATGGTTGTTATAGTTGGTATCAGAGGGAGGTTTGGTTATTTTTTGGATTAGGATTAGAAAAGCTTAATTAAATATTTAGGGATAAGACTACATATAAGAAAATAATCCTTAAATTTTGGGGAGTATAGAGAATTTTTTTTATCAATAATATACATCCCTGTTTGGATATGTACAAATAGAGGTGGCTTTGGCACAAATATATCTAGGGGTAAAACCTGAAAACAACACTTTGATCTAGACTTGAATGGGAACTGGTTCCCGAAAATGGGACTTGCGTTACTCTTGGTTCAACACTCCTGGGAGATATAATTTGGTTAATTCACAATCTCGGTACTTACAATTATTAAGGGAACAATAAATCCCATAAAATTTGTGCTATGAATTAGATCATGGATAACATAGATCGAAGCCTAAAAATTCATAAGTAAAGTAAATAAATGTAATTTATAAGTTATCACTTTAATTTCATTAGATCCTCCATTATGTGTTTAACTATTTAAGATACTCATCCATAATTTTTCTTTTATTCTATCCAATTTCTAGTAATGGGATGAATGAAGCTAAAAACTAATGCGAAGATCAATGTGATGACCGCCCAAATGAGATGCACAATCCCATGGAAGAAAGAATCAAAAAAATTATGACTATAATTCCTCAGTTAACTTAGGTTTCTAATATAAACATGGATCAAGAAGATCATTGACCCCCCCCCCCACCATGAAATAACAAGTTACAATCGAGAGCTTCCTAAGACAAAGGCATCCTACTTTCAAATGATCATATGATCCCTCAATCGCTGAACAATAGATCGAATCTTTTGAGAATATATTCTCTATCATTTAATGATCTAAACAAGATAAGTTTCCTATTGATTTTCATCATCTGGGGGGTGTAACTGATCAATGCTAAACATTGATCAAAATATAAATAATGAGGAAGAGATTAAGGTGATGGAATAGAAGGATTTCCCGAAACTATTTTTTGATAAATATTTTCCTCGTACCCTATAACATTATATGGAATGGGACATCCTTACCCTCATGTAAAAAGGCAATGAATCCATCAATGTGTATGAGGAAAACTTCCCAATACTTGCACGGTACACCTCCAGCTTTGTTTTCACCCCCGAATGCATGGTTGACCGTTTCTTTGGTGAGATAAATCATAGTATATGAAAAGACATGGAAATCCCTGACATTGATAGATATAAAGAAATTTTATGATGGCCCCTCAGAGGGGAGATGGATATTGGTGAATCTCTGGTGTATTAGGGGGATAATAGGTGGAAAATATACTTTAATTCTAGAAGTCCAATTGATAAATCCAACGGTGTAATGAAATTATATACATCTCCCACTTGTCAAATGTACAGAAAGTAGCACCCCTGAAATTACCTAAGGGGTCAAAGAAATGATGTAGGTGTGGAAGAGAAGGGAACCTATCCAATAATTTCCAACATGAGAAACCCATCAATGTGATAGTGGTAAGGAATCCTCCATTCGACCCTCAACTCATTGTTAATTTCTATAACTCCAGTGAACCAAGGCACTTCACGAACTAGTGCTCTAATCTAAGTGTATTTGGTGGTAACCAACAACATCTAAGGTAGTATGGGTGATCTTTTTCCATCATTACAATCGAAGTGGATCCCAAAAATGATGTGATGAAAGGTACGCCAGTTACTCATTCAATAAAAGCGAACATACTTTTTGATTCAGGTTCTACAAATTCTTTTATATCACAAATGTTTAATAGAACAATCCGAACACCAATACAAGGCATGGAATTAGAGATGTCAATGAAAATGGAAAATTGGGTAATAATTATATCCTATGTATATCACTCCTCCCCTATCACAATTTGAGGATTGAATTTCATAGGGAACCTCAACATACTCCATTTAGTGGATTTTTTTTGAAATTATTAGCATCAATTGGATTTACCTATATAGAGACAACCTAAATTACCATGAGAGAGAAATCACTCTCTATTTGGTGAATCAACCCCTGATTCTATACAAGTGAATGTAAGAGGATGAATCTTCATTTTCACCATCATCTCAATCATGGATATTTTTTTCCCTATGATCATACAGATCTTTCTCGAATAATTTATTATAAGGAAAGAACCATCATCAAATGCATGACTATTGTGATGTAATTCAATGATGTGTTTCCTGAGGAATTTTTTGGTCTTCCTCCAAGAAGATATTCTTAATTCTCGATTGATCTTATACCTAAGAAATTTACAATATTCAAGACCCATATTAAAGGTATGTTTTGGATCTTTAAGAGATAAATAAATAACTATAAGAGAATGTAGATAAAAGGTTTATATGAACAATTTATTTAATATGGGATGCACCTTTTCTCTTTCTCAAGAATAAGGATCGGCCAATGAACCTTTTCATTGATTATCATGAGTTCCAAAAAGTCATGATAAAAACAAGTATCCTTTGAACAAAATTGATTACTTTTTTAATAAAATATGTGGAGAAAAATAATTCTACTAGTGGGATTTGTGTAAATGATATTGCCAAATTAGGGTAAAGAATGAGGATATCCCCAAGAATTTATTTCATTTGAGTTACGATCATTATGAATTCATAGTGATTCCATTCAGACTCACTAATTCTATAGTAATCTTCATGGACATTACGAATATAGTCTTTAGATATTACCCTAGAAAACTTTTGGTGGTCTTTATAGATTATATGTTAATATACTCCAAAACTAAGGAGGACCATAAGGATTATCTGAGCATTGTGATTGGGATATTGTGAAAGGAGAAGCTCTTTGAAATGTGCAACTAGTGTGTGTTATGGTGGAAGGATGTATCATTCTATGGTCATATAATAACATGTAATGAGATATATATTGATCCTTCCAAGACAATTGAAATTGAGGGATGGTTGAGGCTGCCATATGTGATGGATATCCATAGATTTCTGGGGTTAGCTTGATATTATCACCGATTTCTGAGAAATTTATCATGATTGTCAAACCCTCTTACCTAGATAACTCTTAAAGGAGTCAAATTTTTATATAATGAGGAATGTGAAGAAATATTAATGGAGTTCCATAAGAGGTTTATCACTTCCCCTATTCTTACACTACACATAAGTGGGGAGCTTTTTATAATCTTTAGTGATGCTTCGAAGAAGGTCATGAGATTTGTGTTGTTGCAAAATGGCCAAGTCATTGCTTATGCCTCAAAGAAATTAAAAACCCATGAGAAAAACAATCACAATAATGGTCTGGAGTTAGAAGCTATGATATTTTCATTGAAAATATGGAAAAAATATCTCTTTGGGAGAAGTGTGAAATATATATTGATCACAGACATCTCAAATAAATATTATCATAGAAAGAGTTTAATATGCACCAATGAAGATGGTTAGATCTCATCAAGCATTATGACTGATCAATCCATTACCACCTTGGGAAAGCGAAAAAGGTGGAAGATGATCTAATTAGAATGGACCCAATAGTTATATCATTGATGGTAATTGAAAATGATCCAGCCTTCTTAGATTTTATGAAGATAGACATGTGAATCATAAAGAAAGGTAAATCATTAATCCTTTCAGAAATTATTGCTCAACCACCTCTTTTGAAAAGGCGAATGGATGCTCAAAATGATGATTATGGAATTACAAAGAATGAATAAAATATCATAAAAGGGAAATCATTAGATATAAATGTTAACAAATAAGGAATTGTGATATTTGGATTGAGACTATATATTCCATCATATCCTGAGTAAAAAAGGATCTTTTGGATGATTCATATAGTTTCAATTTCTCCATTCACCCATGAAATACAAAGATGTATTGAGATCTCAAAGAGTACTTTTGGTGGGATAACATGCACAATGAGATCACTGAATATACATAAAAGTTCATTTTTTTCACCAATTGAAGGCTGAGAGTCCGAAGTCTAAGGAGATGATGCAACCATTACTCATACCCACATAGAAATGGGAAAACATCACCATGGACTTTATCATAGGATTTCCAAAGAAATCTAGAAGAAACAATGGTATCTGGGTTATTGTGGATCGTCTTACAAAGACAATACACTTCATTGAAATTCAAGAGGATTTATAACTGGATCAACTAGAATATATAAACAATAGATAAGTGTAAAGGATTCATGAATTACCACTATCAATTGTGTCCGATCGAGATCCATGATTCCCCTCTATGTTCAGGAAGAGTCTCTAATATTCTCTGATCACTCAGTTGAACTTCAATAAAACATATCACCCTAAAACTGATATCCAATATGAGCAGACTATCCAAACACTTGAATACATGTTAAGATCTTTCTAAATGGTATTTAAAGGAGCATGGGTCCAACATCTCCATTTGGAGGGGTTCTATTACAAAAACAGTTTCCACTCAAGCATTCAAATGGACTCTTATGAAGCCCATTATGAGAAGAGGTGCAGAACAACAACATGTTGGGATGATGCTGGGGAATAAAAACTTCTAGTTCTAGAAAAGGTTGATGAAATAGTGGAGAAGGTTAAGACCATCCAGCAACACATCAAATCATCCCTCTAACACCTTGAGATTTTATGAAAAATATTATTTTTAATTTCATTGATGTCTTCTGTTGTACGCTACACCAAGATTATCTTGATCTATTCACAACATCGTATTATCTTGCAGTATAAGTAACCCTGACTTGGCTTGCATTACACACAATCATGACCTTCCTCGATAGCGTGTGTTGTACGCAATACCGAGTTTTACTAAACAATGATATATTATTATAATATTATTATGAAATAGACATTATAAATATTATTAACTAAATTTTGAATTTTATAAATTTATTATTCATACTACTCATTTTCTAGAACATGGTATAAGACCAAAATAATTTTTTCGGGTAAAATAATTATTTTTCAAAAAATGCAGTTTTCCCGCCTTTTGATGGCGCACCCACCTTAAATCTAGTTTTGGACATGTTTATAAGTTCAATTTGACAAAATAAATTTCTTCTTTGGAATCACGATATAAAAATTTACTTTGGATAAAATTTTCATATTATTCTGATAACTTTCATATTTTAATGAATAGTAAAAACACGCTATATTTTAATTAAAAACAACTTTTTTCATCGTAATAATTTATGTGGTTAAATTATAATATTTAATGGTTTTAAATTATAATTAGAATATATTTTTACCATTTAATAAAATTTATTTCATTATCATTTATTTTATATTGAATTTGTAGGTTAAATCAATTCAATCTTTTGCAATTTTTTAAACAAAAACCCGTTTTCTTTCGACAACGGGATTAATTTTAATTTAATTTCTGCAACTTCTGTGTATTGAATTTAGAAAAATTGATTCCATATTTGGAATCAGTGGGTCGAAATTATATTGATATACTACATTTTATTTTTGGGCATTATGAATAGTAACTACTGTAAATTTTATTTACTATAGTAAAAGGTAAATCGGGTAATTAAGGGTAAATATAATATTATAAAATTACCCTGAAACATGTCTTAATACAATTGGATGATTATATTTCGTACTAAGTCATATTTGGGTCTAAATGAAATCCATTATAACCCACTTGGAGGTGATTAAGACCTTTAGTTTATTTTATTTAAAGGAAAGTGAAATATGTCTCACTCAAACTTTAATAATTAAAGTATTTCTAATATAAGGTTATATAGAATATAAATTCGGTTATAAATAATCATTTGAAATCTAAAATTTTTTTATTTATCATTGTAATTTATTTGTAATTTTTAAGAGTTATTTAATTACATTAACAGCTTATACATTAATGATAAAGAAATTATTTATTTAGTAAAAAAATCAATAATGTTGTTTTTATTGAAATAGTAATACATATTAAAGGGCTCCCAAACCTGAACAAAACTTATTGGTAGTGTATATATACACCATAATCATCCCATGACCGAATATTTGACCATTGGGAGTCTTATAAAAGTGATTATGACACTTATATTATTTTATTTTATATGATGTCAAAGTCGTCACCTTCATAATTTAATAAATATAACATTTTAAAATTTAGTTATTTTAGAAGATAAATCTGACTAAATGTATTATTATTAAATATATAAGATTTATCTTCATCCTAGTATTTTATTTTTAATTTTTATACAACATATAAGTATATTTAATAATTATCAAAAAATGTTGTAGTAATTATTTTATTAAGAGAAATATCAAATAAATGGTTTTACAAATAGTAAAATATATATTATATGAACTATTTAATGTTCTCCACTAATTCTATAGATTACAATTACATTCTATTAACCTATTAAATATTTTAGTTCAAATATATCCTTTGTGTGGAATTTATTTAAATTAAAATAAATGCATAGTGTCAAAATTGTCACTATTGTTATTTTATAAAAATAACATATTATTAAATTTATTAAAAATCACAAAAATATTTAAAAATTATAAATTGAAATTTATATAGTCTAAAATTTCATAAATTATCTAATTATGGATAATTCACATCACATAAGAATTATTTATAACAATTTAAAATTTAGAATCTTATTACCACAAATAAAATTTAATAGATTAAATAAGGATAAATCAAGTTGATAATGTTTAAAATAAATTCCCTAACATGTCAAAATTTTATTGGTTGATTATATTACAACCCTATCTCATCTAATCTTAATATATGAGTCATTTTGAATTTTTTTAGGTGGGGTTGGTATTTAATATAAACTAATATTTCTTATATTTCCAAAGGTGCCCCTCTCCTCCCTTATAAAAGGGCATATCCTCCCTCTCTTCATCACACCATTTTGAGCCTTGATGCTCGGCCAACCTCTTCCTATTTCACTTCCCCACTTCCATAGAAACCTTATAGAGGTACTTGTCTTCTCAAAAGACCATCTCTAGCGCCCTAAGAGAATGTTTAAAGGTGGCACTTCGAGAAAGAGGTAATACCTTATACTGTTTTCTTCAAGTTCCATTCTTCTTATACCCCCTCTTATTTAGTTTTTTAAGTATGAAGTAATAACATAAGTATCCATAATATACTGATATGTTATTATAAATATGAAACAACCCCATTTCACCTTCTATCCATCATACGGAAAATGAAATCACCGCGCGTGCGTACGTACGGAATACCGTCTCCACGCCGTGGTGTAATCTGTTTTTCCACCAACACCTTACATGGATGGGTATAATGGTGTAAAGAATAACTATATATGGTTATTATAAAATCATAATGATTATGATATATTATACCATCCACTCTAATTCTATTCAATAATTATGGGAACGATATCATCACTCGTGCGTACGTACGGACTACAGTCTCCACGATGCGATGAGATTCATTCTCCATGTTAAATATACATGAATGATCATAATGTTTATATAATGAATGATAATGAAATATATGAAATAATAATTATACTATATTTATTTATATATATATTTTTGTCATCTATTTAATTTAATTCAATTCAATAAGGAAACGAAAACAACATTCATGCATACGTACAACCTACCGTCTCCATGAACGGTGTATTTCATTCCTTTTATAGATCTATAATATATATCTATATGATGAATATATATTATATATTAATCATGTTTTAAATTATGTAATTATTTAAATCAGGATATAAGTAATAATATCAAGAACGACAAGTCGAAACACATACGATAAATGAAATGATTTTACCCAAAACGCTGCTTTAACATGGAATTTACAAAAGAACGGGTAATATAAAGTCATAAGTGAAACATATATGATATCATAACAATTAATATTATTATTTAATAAGTCAATGACATTATTTAAATCATTATATATGAGGTTTAGATCCATACGAAGCATATCAGACCTAAGGTAAGGGATAACCTTTCCAATCTCGTTCTTATCAGAGATTGTTTATTCGTAAATATTTGCTGGGGTTATTGTTATCATCCATGACCATGTTTTCTAAAAGTGTTTTAATTTATGTTTAATTTCCTTTTTACCCATTTTGTCTTTTACTACATGGTATGTAAGGAATCTCTCTTTTTTTTACGTTACGAGGCACTTTTTGACTTTTCCGATAAAAGTACGAGTAGAATGTTTTTTTAACTTATATGGAATGAAAGGATTTCTACGGTTTTATAAATCCTTATTTTAATGAATCTTCCTACAAAAGATTTCATGACTATTTCCAAAAAAATCTACTTCTTTTAAAATTGCATAACGTTTTTTGAAAAGAAATTGATTTTGAAGAAGAAAGGATATTTTCCTCAAGAATTCATTTCAAGTGTTTTATCAAAACAATTTTTCCATCTAGGATTACATTATTTCATATGTGTTTGATTCATGTATAATGTCTCTATTATTTACATGGTTTCACTTTTATTATTATGAAATGATATCCATTACTTTTATATGGATTATGTGATGATGGGAGGATGTTTATGAAACTCATTGTTTTTGTTGGGTTATTATGAATGATATATGTCTATTTTGTGGCACAAGTAAGAATGATTTCATTATGAGATGGGTGGGACCTATATCTCCATCCAATACATTGGGTAAAGATTTATATATCATGAGATAGACATGGCTGGAACGGTAAGTTAATCTGGTTCAATGTTACAGGACTAAAACGAGGAGTGAACTCGATTCAGAAAGGGACTTTGTCCACTAAGATGGTCTTGGGAGCAATTCCTTGGCTACTGTGGAAATCATAACATGTGATGAATGGTTTCCACAATTACATGTTTTATTCCCATTATATTTTATCATGATTGATGGTCCATTATGATATATTCCTTACGTACTTCCATGATTTATTTCTTTTCTCAAGATTTTGATGTTTAAATTTCATGTTCAAGTTTTTTCTCTCAAATGTTTATGGATTGTTTTATGTTCATCTATGTTTGCCCTTACTGAGCATTTGATCTAACCCTTTTTATGTTTTATTTTTTCCAGGTAATAAAAAAAGGTTTTAGGTAAGGAAAAAAATGGGAAGATCATTATGGGAGTTGTTGAAGATCTTTCAACATGATTAGAAGTTTATATTCCAAGTTTCCAAAGACACTAAACTATTACGATCTTTGTGTGTCTGTTTTTGTTATGTACTAAGTATTCTGAAAAAGTAATGTAATGTCAATGTACGTCAAGCTTTGGGTCTCTATATTTTGTATTAGAGGAAAGGTTTTGTTAACCATTGGCAAATAGGATGCGAAAACTTTAGTTAAATCCCTAGAGATATTTCAATGGTATGTCTATGGATGTCCCTAAGGTTAAGTATACATATAGGTTATAGTCTTAGAATTGCGCTAACAATCTTAGAATTAAAACTAAGATGTTAGATATTTATGTTACTCCACCTTTATTATGTTTTTTCCCTAGCATGGTATTTTCCTCTCACACTATTATTTTTGGGTTTTAGACGATGGATGGAACCCAAAGGAACCGGTTTGATCAATGTAATGGAAAATGCAATGCTTTCCCTCCTAACCAAACCAATGTCATGAGAGATGGAGTGAAAAATCTTATTTCTATACTTACACAAGCTATGAATCATTCTGTACTTCAAAATGAGCAGAGAAAGGAGCAACATTCTGTTGAATCCTTCATGAGGCAGCGTCCACCTTCATTCAGCGGGTCTTCTGATCCCTTAGTGGCTGAACAATGGATCAGTACCACTGAAAAGATATTTTCAGTTATACAATGTTCTAATCATGATAAATTCATCTTAGCAGTATATCGTTTGGAAGGTGATGCTGATCAATGGTGGAATCTTATCATAAATACGAGGCAAAGAGATGAAATCGAGTCCATGGAATGGAACGAGTTCAAGAACTTGTTTTTTCAGTAAGTACTTCCCTCATATTCTTCGAACAAAGATTGAAAAGGAGTTTCTTGAGATAAAGTAGAAGGATGACGAATCTGCTGGTATATACGAAGCGAATTTTACAAGACTTGCAAGGTATGCATCTGGATTCATCATCCAACCTGAAAGTAAAGTTGATCCATTTTTCAGTGGCTTAAAACCAAGTTTTCGAAGGGCATTAGCTATAAGAGACTTCAGTAGCTATGAAGAAATTGTGCGTTGTGCTATCAAGGTAGAACTGGAAGTTGTTGTAACATATCCATCTCATGGTTTTGACAAGAAATGAAAGATGGAGTTCAAGGAGAAATCTCAGAACAATGGTGAAAAGAAGATGAATGATTCTTTATTCTCAAAGAGTGAAAAGAACCATGGTAGGGATTGCCTAAAAGGTACTAGAAAATTCTTTAAGTGTGGAAAATAAGGTCATAAAGAAGTTGATTGTTGAAGTAATGGGAAAAAGGTTGCTAATGATGTGAATAGAGAAAAGACTATAGGGAAATCTCCACCAACACTTCAATGCTTCAAGTGCAAGGAAATGGGGAATTATACTAATAAATGCCCTAATACACGGGTTAATGATGATCAACGGGAGAAACCTCTTAAATCAAAGGATAAATGGAAGTCTCATGCGATCACTATTTGTGATGTTGAGTATGAAAATGATGTTGTGTAATGATTAAGTGTTTATGTAATGGGATTTCAAAATTGTATCATGGAATCTCATTTATGGTATTGTGGAATTTTGGAATATCTATGTATTCGTTTTCAATTATTATATGGTAATGGTAACCATGAAAAAGTGATTGAAATATTTTTGGAAAGCAGATGAAATGCACATATTTAAGGGATAAAGAGTAAATAATATGATAGTAATCATGAGATCATGACTAAAATAAGGACAAAGTGATATCATGGTTTGAGTATATAGAAATTTTGGGATTTTGGTATGTGGAAAGAGTTAACTTTTGACGGCATTCATGTTTTCACTAAGGTTAAATGGGTATTCATTTTTCAAGAGAATACATGATTAAGGTATTCACATGATCGGAATGTGATCAACAAGATATATCGGGGATAAATGATGGTATTCACATGCTCGGTAGATGAAATTTCTAGTAATTATTTTCATTATACTATAATCTTAGACATAAGTATTTTGGATAAGCCTAAATATTTGAAATGGATTATGTTGAACATAAGTTATTTTAAGGCTATAAATACTTTAGATATTATCTATAGAATGTCATAATGATGTAATTTTAGAAAAAGGACAACCTGCAGGACGGGCGAAAACCTGTCGCGTCGGATAAGGCTGTGGGAATCGAACCCACAACCGAAGTGCGAATGGACTTTATCACATACCACTAGCCTACAGGAAGTCCCTGGTTAGTAGAAACTAGTTTTATTTTATTACACGGTATGATATATGAAGTATAAGTTCATTTTTGGAAACGTATACTATTAACCTCACCATAGATGGACTTATGTATATTTGATAACCTTTTCTATCATTTTGTTTGAAATAGATGGAATGACTCATCATTCTATCACATGATCTGTTAACACTTCACCAATAACAAATTGAACTTCACTCCATTAAGAGATTAAGTGGAAATTATTCAAAGAACAAACAACAATGATATTGTACCAAAATCGAGCATGTATTTCTTTAAATTCAAAATTTTCAACTTTAGGAAAATGATATTAAAAACCAAAAATTTTGTCCTAGTGCTCTTATATCTGATGAATCAGATGGTACCTTGGATCATCACAAATCTATGGCTTTGTGATTGTTGGCTTTTTCCTTTCCATGTTCTCTACCACTCTCCATCAGAACCTAATGGTGATATTTTTCTTCCATATCTATATTTTCACCTATGTTCTCTTATATGGAAACCCAGTGATGAGTTACTTTGGGTAATCGTTACATTTCATACTTTAGTTTTTAGAATTATGTTTTAGTATTCCTGTTTACGATGTGGGTTTCTATGAATAGTAAACAATTTATAACTTCAACGAATTTCGAGGACGAAATTCCTTTTAAGGGGTTATAATGTAACACCCAAAGATATTATGAAAACACTTCTTTTTAATTTCATTTATGTATTCTGTTGTACGCTACACCAAGATTATCTTGTGCTATTCGCAATATTGTATTAGCTTGCAGTGTACACAACCCTGACTTGGCTTGCATTACACGCAATCGCGACCTTCCTCGATAGCGTGTGTTGTATGCAATACCGAGTTTTACTAAACAACGATATATTATTATAATATTATTATGAACTAGACGTTATAAATATTATTAACTAAATTTTTAATTTTATAACATTATCATTCATCTTACACATTTTATAGAACATGGTATAAGAAGAAAATAAATTTTTTGGGTAAAATAAGTATTTTTAAAAAAATGCAGTTTTGCCGCCTTTTGATGGAACACCCACTTTAAATCTAGTTTTGGACATATTTATAAGTTCAATTTGACAAAATAAAATTCTTCTTTGGAATCAGGATATAAAAATTTACTATTGATAAATTTTTCATATTATTCTGATAACTTTCATATTTTAATGAATAGTAAAACACGCTATATTTTAATTAAAAACAACTTTTTCATCGTAATAATTTATGTGGTTAAACTATAATATTTAATGGTTTTAAGGTATAAATATAATATATTTTTACCATTTAATATAATGTATTTCATTAGAATTTATTTTACATTGAATTCATAGATTTAATCAATTCAATCTTTTGCAATGTTTTAAACAAAAACCCGTTTGCTTTCGACAACGGGATTAATTTTAATTTAATTTCTGCAACTTCTGTGTATTGAATTTTTAAAAATGGATTCCATATTTGGAATCAGTAGGTCCAAAATATATTAATAGACTAATTTTTATTTTTGGGCATTATGAATATTAACTACAGTAAATTTTATTTACCATAGTAAAAGGTAAATCAGGTAATTAAGGGTAAATATAATATTATAAAATTAACCAAGCACTTGTCTTAAAAAAATTGGATAATTATATTTCGTACTAAGTCATATTTTGGGTCTAAATGGAATCCATTATAACCCACATGGAGGTGATTAAGACCTTTAGTTTATTTTATTTAAAGGAAAGTGAAATATGCCTCACTCAAACTTTAATAATTGAATTATTTCTAATATAAGGTTATATAGAATATAAATTCGGTTATAAATAATAATTTGAAATCTAAAATGTTTTTCTTCATCATGGTAATTTATTTGTAATTTTTAAGATTTATTTAATTACCTTATTATCTTATAAATTAATGATGCAGAAATTATTTATTTAGTAAAAAATCAATAATATTGTTTTTATTGAAATAGTAATACATATTAAAGGGCTCACAATCCTGACCAAAACTTACTGTTAGTGTATATATACACCATAAGCATCCAATTACCGAATAAATGACCGTTTTGAGTCTTATAAAAGTGATTATGACACTTATATGATTTTATTTTATATGATGTCAAAGTTGTCACCTTCACAATTTAATAAATATATCATTTTAAAATTTGTGTCTTTTAGAAGATAAATTCGACTAAATGTATTATTATTAAATATATAAGATTTATATTCATCCTAGTATTTTATTTTTAATTTTTATACAAAAAATACGTATATTTAATAATTATATAAAAATGTTGTAGTAATTATTTTATTAAGATAAATATCAAATTAATGGTTTTAAAAATAGTAAAATAAATATTATATGAACTATTTTATGTTCTCCACTAATTTTATAGATTAATATGACATGTTATTAACCTATTAAATATTTTAGTTCGAATATATCCTCTGTGTGGTTTTTATTTAAATTAAAATAAATGAAATGTTTCAAAATTGACACTATTGTTATTTTATAAAAATAACATATTATTAAATTGTTTAAAAAGCACTAATATATTTAAAAATTATAAATTGAAATGTATATAGTCTAAAATGACATAAATTATCTAATTATGGATAATTCACAACACATAAGTAATTATTTATAACAATTAAAAATTTAGAATCTTATTACCACAAAAACAATTAATAGATTAAATAAGGATAAATCAAGTGGATAATGTTTAAAATAAATTCCCTAACATGTCTAAATTTTATTGGTTGATGATATTACAACCCAATCGCATCTAATATTCATATATGAGTCATTTTGGAAGTTTTTATGTGGGGTTGAGATTTAATATAAACTAATATTTCTTATATTTCCAAAGTGCCCCTCTCCCCCCTTATAAAAGGGCATATCATACCTCTCTTCCTCACACCATTTTAAGCCTTGAAGCTTGGACAAAATCTTCCTATTTCACTTCCACACTTCCCTATAAACCTTATAGAGGTACTGGTCTTCTCAAAAGACAAACTCTAGTTCTCTAAGAGAAAGTTTAAAGGAGGCACTTCGAGAAAGAGGTAATACCTTCTACCGTTTTCTTCAAGTTCCATTCTTCTTCTACTCCCTCTTCTTTAGTTGTTTCATTATGAAGTAATAACATCAGTATCCCTCATATACTGATATGTTATTATAAATATGAAACAACCCCATTTCACCTTCTATCCATCCTACAGAAAATGAAATCACCGCGCATGGGTACGTACGGAATACCGTCTCCACGCCGTGGTGTAATCAGTTTTTCCACCAACACATTACATGGATTGGTATAATGGTGTAAAGAATAACTATATATGGTTATTATAACATCATCCTGATTCTGATATATTATACCATCCACTCCTATTCTATTCAATAATTATGGGAATGATATCATCGCCCGTGGGTACGTACGGACTACCGTCTCCATGACGCGATGAGATTCATTCTCCATGTTAAACATACATGAATGATCATAAATTTATATAATGAATAATAATGAAATATATGAAATAATAATTCTACTTGATTTATGTATATATATTTATGTATGTCATCTATTTAGTTTCATTCTATTCAATAAGGAAAAGAAAACAGGGTTCATGCGTACATACGGCCTACCGTCTCCATGAACGGTGTATTTCATTCCTTTTATCAATCTGTAATATATATGTATATGATGAATATATATTATATATAAATCATTTTTTACATCTTGGAATTATGTAAATAATGATATAAGTAATAATATCAAGAACGACAAGTCAAAACACAAATGATAAATGAAATGATTTTACCCAAAACGCTGCTTTAACATGGAATTTACAAAAGAACGGGTAACATAAAGTCATAAGTGAAACATATATGATATCATAACAATGAATATGATTATGTAATAAGTCAATGAAATTATTTAAATCATTATACAAGAGGATCGGATCCATACGAAGCATATCGAACCTAAGGTAAGGGATAACCTTTCCAATCTCGTTCTTATCTGATATTATTTATTCGTAAGTATTTACTGGGATTATTGTTATCATCCAAGCCCAGGTTTTCTAAAAGTGTTTTTTTGTATGTTTAATTTATTTTTTACTCATTTTTTCTTTTAATACATGGTATGTAAGGAATCTCTTTTTTTATGTTACGAGGTACTTTTTGACTTTTCCGACAAAAGTACGAGGAGAATGTTTTTTTTAACTTATACGACATGAAAGGATTTTTACAGTTTTATAAATCCTTATTTTCAAGAAGATTCATACTAAATATTTCATGACTATTTCCAAAAAAATCTCTTTCTTTTAAAATTACATGACGTTTTGTGAAAAGTAATTGATTTTGAAGAAGAAAGGATATTTTCCTCAAAAATTCATTTCATGTGTTTTATCAAAACCATTTTTCCATCTAAGATGACATTCTTTCATATGTTTATGTTTCAAGTATAATGTCTCTATGATTTACATGGTTTCACTTTTATTATTATGAAATTATATCCATTACTTTTATATGGATTATGTGATGATGGGATGATGTTTATGAAACCCATTTTATTCGTTGGGTTATTATGAATGATCTATGTTTATTTTGTGGAACAAGTAAGAATGATTTCATTATGATATGGTTGGGACCTATATCTTCCTCCAATGCATTGGGTAAAGATTTATATCTCATGAGATAGACATGGCTGGAACGGTAAGTTAATTCAGTTCAGTGTTACAGGACTGAAATGAAGAATGAACTCGATTCAGAAAGGGAATTTGTCCACTAAGATGGTCTTGGAAGCAATTCCTTGGCTACTATGGAAATCATAACATGTAATGAATGGTTGCCACGATTACATGTTTTATTAACATTATATTCTATCATGATTGATGTTCCATTATGATATATTCCTTATGTACTTCCACGATTTATGTATTTGCTCAAGATTTTGAGATTTAAATTTCATGTTCAAGTTTTTGCTTTCAAATGTTTATGGATTGTTTCATGTTCTCTATGTTTTCCCTTACTGAGCATTTGATCTCACCCTTTTTATGTTTTATTTTCCCCAGGAAATAATAAAAGGTTTTAGGTAAGGAAACAAAAAGGGTAAGATCGTTATGAGAGTTTTTGAAGATCTTTCAACATGATTTGAAGTTTATATTCCAAGTTTCCAAAGACACTAAACTATTACAATCATTGTGTGTCTGTTTTTGTTATCTAAAAAGTATTCCGCAAAGGTAATGTAATTTCAATGTACGTCAAGGTTTGGGTCTCTACATTCCCAATGTCCACAAAAGAGTTTGGATGAAAATTATCAATGAGACCAATTGTTTTTTTTAGAGCCTTGGAATTCCTCTACATATCTACATGGAATATAGTTATGAGATTTGGGAAGAAGGGGATGCTTAGTCCAAGGTACATTGGCCCTTTTGAGGTCCATGATCACATCAGTGTAGTGGTCTATTGACTAGAACTCCCACAAAACATGTATCAAGTACATGTTGTATTCCGTGTGTAATTCTAGAGGAAGTGCATACCTGAAACATCACAGGTACTCAATCCATATATGGTACCATTAGATAATTAAATGTCCTATGAGTAGAAGTCAGTGAAGATTTTATATTGTATAGAAAAAGTTCTACGAAATAAGATGATGCCCCTTGTCATGGAGTTGTCGTGAAACAACAAGTTTGAAGAATAAATTAGAAAACCATATAAAGTAACGATGTAGAGTTACCATCATATATTTTAATATGTGAACATAATATTTTGAGAGAAAAATTGATTAATAGGGGTTGTTTTTAACGACCCAAACGTTTATGAAAAAAATTCCCTTCATTTAATTAAATGTATTATGGATATAGAAAACACATTCAATCCATTAGTTTATTAAATAGAATTGGATTTAAGTGACTGTTATGTATCCTTACCAATGTTAATATATCCATAGAATAGTGATCACATGAGAAGTAAAAATATAGGGTTTTAACAAATCCCTTTGACATAGACAAAGGAAGTGATGCCCTCAACCAGTAGGATCATACCCAATGAATCCTATTTATCAGAACTTCATATGGAGAAATCACTTCTAGGATTTTCCCTAGACCAATAACAATCCTTGATACAATAAATTAAGCTTGAGAGAAACAATTTACTATAGAAGTTGATGCTCATCGGGATCAACATCCAAACCATGATCACCAAACAACCCCAAGAAAGCCCCACCACGTAAAATTAAATACCATTTACATATATAATGTGTTTTATGATATCATAATTTACAAATAGTGATGTAATAAAATTATATAAAAGAGATATTCAATAAAATATTTGTCTTAAATATTAAATTATTTAGTTTTATATTTTTTTGATGTAGTTTATAACTCTTTAGGGAATCCTCCAAGACATATTAAATATTTTATGATTTTAAAATAATTTCCTTGAGAGTGTCCCTCGCCTCGTCATAAGCATGGATAACATATTAATATTTTTATCCACCAGACTTATACATTTTTCACTCTCCTTATCCAAAATAAATGGGAAAAAACCACGGGATCATTTGTGGTTTTGAATACTTTTTTTGTGTAGTGTCCAAAACCAAAATAATAAAGAATTCCCTCACCTTTCATATATAAACCCACCCACTAATAGATTAACCTTCATTGGAACTCCTTTAAGATTATACAAACCATTATTTATACTCCCTAGAGACTTTATATGGTTCCCCATACTTCTAAGAATCCTCTCCAACGCCATTAGAATCACACATCCAAGTAAGTACCCCTTCCTTTCTCATTTTTATCCAAGTTTCCGTATATTGTTACACCCTTTAATTTCAAATTAAAAATGATGGAGTATGTTTTCACACCACCTCCATAGTTCCCTTATTATGTTTTAATGATTATAGACCCATTTATCTTTCATTAATCCATCCCACGTACACCCATTACAATGTTGAAATATTGTAATAGATTTCTCTCTTCTCATTTACATTCAAGAATTTATTTAATATTATGCATCCAAATTCCATTTCATATGTTAGGATATTCTCGTAAATATCATGTATACTTTCCATTTCATTAATATATGATGATATACCTATTTCTCTCTCATCAACCCTTTTTGTGAATTTCCATATGATGTTGTTATGTTGCCAAAATTACACTGTGATTCTCTATGCTAAAAATAATCATTTAGTGAATAACATACCCATTTCTCTAACAAAGTTTTTCACATTTATGAATATATACTTATTTATTGGGATCTTACATGTATATTTTCTGCATTCCATGATTTTGGCATGAATCATGATGTTGAATGAATTCATGTTATAAGATTT
This sequence comes from Viscum album, assembly GCA_963277665.1. Lineage (NCBI taxonomy): Eukaryota > Viridiplantae > Streptophyta > Magnoliopsida > Santalales > Viscaceae > Viscum > Viscum album. The sequence continues at coordinate 1,246,748,817 of OY728153.1, forward strand.
ATGTGGAACACCTAAACGTGAGAATGAAATCATTATAAAGCGTGCACCATCATAACACTCCATTACATTGGATAATATTTTGTATCATGATACACCGTGTTCAATTATTTTTTACTCATGATAATTCTAGTAAAATGAGGGTTTATTCAAGCTAATTCATGGTAAATGAGGGTTTACTCATGCTAATCCATGTGCAATGAGCCCTGGCTCATGCTAATATCATGAAATATGTTATTTCCACATTTAAATGTTATGAATATCAACCGGTATCCTTCCATTATGTTCATGTTTCTTTTTATATCCATTGATATTCCTATTGACTAATATGTATTGTCCTCTTCATGTTATTCTATGTTTATTTCTTTAGTAGGCTTTATAGCTCACCCTTTTTTATGTATGTCTCAGGTTATCCCATGGAACGCTAAGTATGATGGAATGTTGTGTTCATGTAAAATAAGTTTTCAATAAATATTTTTATTTCATGTTTTATGTTTTTATGGAAGGTTACTGCACCCTAAAGACATTATACCTCCTGATATTCTATGTTGTATTAAGTGAAAGTTTATATAATAAATCTTGTTTAGATACGACCTAATGAAAAAAGTTATTATTCCCAAAACCCCAAATTTAGAAACAAAATCTCCCCAATTTTATCCTAAAAGCTCATATATATCTTAATGTGGTTATATTCTTCTCAAAATACCACCCCTTAGTTTATTTACCCCCTTTCTAAATGAGATAAATCATCTACTGTGGAATTGATTTCTAATATTTTCTTCAGATTTTATTTTTTCCTTATATGCAATTATTATTTATAAAATCTCTATGCACTATTTAAAAATCATTTCATAAGTATAAATTATATAATTATTTTTTCTTATAATGATTCTGAAAGCATTAACCCCATTTCCCTAATCCTTTAATAAAAATGAAATCATGATTTGTTTGGGTGCGGACAACCACCTCCACAAGTAGACAAGTTTCATTTTTCTCTACCATAATCATAGGTGGTTTAGGATTAAATTTTATGAGTGTATATGATATATATTAGTAATATATATCATTAATAAGGTTCATTACGGATAATAAAAATGTAAAAATCATTATAATGCAATCCATTGATATCGGTAAATAGCGCAAAACTAGTTCATTTATATTTTACTCTTCATAAAACATGACTAAAACTGCCTTATAATGGTAATATTAAATTATTGGTGTTAAAAAAACACAATCTATTGCAACTTTAATGGTTTGTACATCATAATATTTTGGAGAAGAATAATGATCGGTATATATTTTAAGAACCTCATTTAAACAGTAATGCTTATTAATACCTAATTTCAAGGAAAAGATTATAAAAATATAATGAATAAATATAATTTTTATTAATGAAAAGTATAAATTTAAATATATTGTAAAAATATTATAAAATTGTTAATTAATTATTTTATATTCATGATAAATGAGTCTATATAACTTATGTGTAAATTATTGGTAATGGTAAGGTAATTGGTAAATCAGATTCCTTGTTTGATTTATATAATGTCTTACTGAATTTTATTTTTCCAAGAAATTTATTTTTGAATGAATTTGTTAATATTTATTTGTTGAAAATTATTTTCTTAAAAAAATATATTTTTAGAAATGTTCTTTCTTTCCGTTAATTGTTTTAAAATGAATTCTCTTTGAAAAGATACTTGTTTCTATGAATTTTACAATGAATTATATTGTTTTTGAAAATATAAATTTATGGTTTTAATTTTATTATCAGAAGACTATATATCTACAAGGATTTGGGTATCATGAACCACATAATATTTTCTTTTATTATAGGATTTTTTAGGTGATCATATTTTCTGTATCAAATGATTTAATTTCTAATATTATTTTATACCATTTATATTTTTTCTGACACCCATTCATATTTATACGGTTTCTTAATGAAAACATAATGAATTATATTTGGATTTTTTATAAAACCCATATTTATTTAGAGGTATTTTTATGAAAACTGAATGATTTTCATTTTTATGTTTAACAAAACAAAGTTTATTTCCATGGGTTATTTATGATATGATGAATTACTATTTTTATGTGAAACTCATAAGTATATATAAAGATTAGTTGGGTAATATATCTCCATAAAATGAAATGGATAAAATATGATATCTATTGAGAAATAATATGTGTGTACATTTTATTTTCACATAATTGGGGGAAATGATGGCAAGAATAAAGAAAACAATGCTACATTTACAAATATTTGTTCCATATTTGAAATATACTATGCATTCTTATCTTATTCTATTACAATATGGATCATGAATGTAATTTTACCCATTCTAATGTTTATTACACATCAAAACAATGTTATTTATTATGGTCATATGATCTCATGATTGATGGATTATGTTAAATTCTTCTAAGTTATAATAAATTTATCATGTTTCCACATTGATCTTTTGTCGCTTTAAGTTCTTAAACAACTTTATTTGAAGATCACATATGTTTTATGGTTATCACTCATGATAATATGATATTTACACTATTTTCTTGTTTTTAGATATTCTTGTGAACACATCCTTGATGAAATAATTATTTATTCCTTTTTTGAGAATTTGAGATGATCCCTTTCTTATGTTTTTATTCTATAGGTTATGAAGTCAAGTCGTACAAATGATATTTTAAGAAGATATTGTATTATGGTTCCCTTAAGGATAAATGATCTAAATTATTGTTAAATAATTTGATTATTTATCTTTTCTCTAAACACACAGCTCATGTTAGACATTAAGATATTATTATTTATTACATGTAATGATTTTATTAAATAAAGGATTTAATATAAGATAATATTTATATTGGGTAGATACTGTTGTAATTAAAGAGATTGTGTTGTTATTTTTGGTCAATATAGAAGCTCTTTTGAGAATTAATCTTATATAATCTTAGTGTAATATCCTAGATATGTATCAACGTATAGGGTGATATCATGAAATATAGGAAAATCTTGATTATTTGGGAGTATGAGAAAATAAATCCAGCTTTGTATACTGGAAATTTGATGGAGGATCCATTATTGTTTGATGACATGATAATAACCTTAATGAGGGAATGTTATGAATTAACATAACCTTGACATAAAGCCTAATAAAGAGGCCTAACTGCACAACTGATTGGATACTCAAGGGGGATATGATTTCGTTGATCTCATATACATTTTGAAACTTTATGAAGGACTTATTTCATGGTCACTTGGAGGTATTACGTAAAGAAGGATAAGGGAACACATCCTAAAATTTAACCAAGTATGATATAGGTTTAACCGTATGAACAATGTTTCAACATGATAATGTTAAGGTACATGAATTTTTAACATTAAATTCCATTAATTTTATTTTCCACATATGATGTTAACTATTCTTCACTCAAGGTAAATAATTTTTTGTTTTAGTAATGGATGGATACATAATGAATTAGGTTACAAATTGGAACAAGGTATATTGTGATTACTGTCCTAATGAAAACCCCAACTAAATTGGAGAAGAAGTATAATACCACATAACAATTCACACATAACTCTCTTAATATAAGAATAATAAAGAGACATATATTGATATATTGAGTGGAAAAAGAAGATAGAATCTTATTATTGAGTACTTCACAGTACAATATTCATCCGCATTTAGTGGGTCATAAAATACTCTTATTTATGAGGAATGAATAAATGAAAATAAAATTTTCTTTTCTTTTACTCAATGATTAACATTATAAGGTTGTTTTGGATGATTGCCATTTTAAATTGAGGCTATCCAATGGTGAAATCATATTAAGAATAAAATGATGAAACATTAAGTATAATAATTTGAATAGGTAGATTTCAAGAATGCGTCCCTTAATAAGTATTTTATACAAAATATTCATATGAAGATACAAAGGTAATAAATGGTGTTGCCGGAAATGAGTATGAATACATTTGGACATATAGAGAAAACATAAATAGGATTTACATAAGAAAATTGGGGTTTATCTCTAATCTATAAATTAATATTGATATTTTATTCAATGGATTAAATCCTAGTCATTGTATAGATTGGGGAATAATATATACTGGTCTCTTTGAAGGAATACTTCAATGTGTGATAAAGTGGGAAATTGAATATGGGGTTTATAAGTGCACTTAAGAGGGAAAAATGAAGGTGAAATACCAAGGGAGCCCTTTTGGTAAGTCACACTAGGGAAGGAATTTCAACCATAATCATTATAAATGTGTGGGAGGAAGCACTCCAGTAATTTCCTTAAAGGATCAAGGAAGTGTTTTATGTGTGGTTAATTACTACACAAAGTCTACAACTTCCATCATAAAACAAAGTTACTAAGTAACACAAAATAAGAGATAATGTTAAAAACTAATGATATACCAACACAAAAATGATTCAAGTTTAAGGATTTTAGATACTATTAGAATCAATTCCACAACCCTTGGGACAATGAAGATAATATCCAATAATATCCCCATTAACTAAAGATAAATGGAAGGGAATTCATGATCACTACCACTGATGTTGATCATAATAACAACATTATGCAATGTACGCTTACTCATTACTATAAATCTATAACTACCATATTTGATTCTAGTTGATCACATTCTTCCATGTCTCACAAGTTCTCTAAGAAAGTGGATTCCTCACCTCAATTGATACATGTCAAATTATTTTTAAAAATCCCATGGTGGAAAATAATTTTTTCTAAGATTTATAAATTTTCTCTGATTGTGATTTGTGAGATGATAATTCATAAATATCTAAATATTCTACCCATTGTTAAATTTTCTATTATTTTTCACATGTACTAACTATCCCTATATAGATAACTAATCAGTTTTTAGTATAAGGTGATCCCCTTTCATAATCCAAATAACCCTATTGTCAATTATCAACATGAATATGATATCACCTTGGATAAAAAATATATTAATATGGGGTTTGATTAAAAAATACAGGATTGTTGGAACATATGATCTGGGTGGAATTCAATATTGATGACACACCTATTTTATGGGATTATACTGATTTATTTGGGGATGAACTTTCTAGTCTTCCCCCAGAGCACGATTTTGAGTTTTTATTAAAACTATACCTATATATATATATCTAAAAATGTCCCTATATAATAGATTCAATTGAATTGGAGGACATAAATAAGTCAGTGATGGACAATTTGGACATGTTTTATCCACCCTAGTTTTTCACCATAAAGATCACCTGTCGAATTGTTTTATAAATAAATATTTATCAATGTGATTTTCACTAACTATTGTGATATTAACAACATCCCATTTATGAATAAATATCATTTAACATGTATGTAATACTCATTCGATAAACTCATAGGACTTTTGTACTTCTAAATGAATGAATTTAGATCAGTATGTCATCAAATAATTGTTTGAAGGGATAATAGTTAAAAAAAAATCCAAAATGAGGTATGAACACTATAAGTTTATAGTGATTCCATTCAAATTTGATAATTCCCTAACCATATTATTATATATAATGAGTAGAGCCATTAGAGACTACCTGGATCAATTTTTGGTTATCTACATAGAATACATTAATATATACTCAAAGGGTAAGGTAGAGAATGAATATATATTATTGATTTTCATGATAACCTTAAGAGAGGATAATTTTTTGACAAATCAAAGAAATAATAGTTTTGGCTACAAAATGTGTCACTTTCTAGTCATGTAATCACCAAAAAATTGTATATATAGATCATTCAAAAATAGATGTTATTTAACATTGAGATATAGAGACTAAAGTAATTGGGATACATAGTTTTCTAGGGTTAGATGGATAATATCTATGAATTATGATAAATTTATCATGACATTAAATTCAACTAAACATGTTAGCAGAGAATGTGGAGTAGTTCCTTTGGATTAAGGAATGTGAAGAATGTTTGATGCAATGGATAAAAATATTGCTCACAATACCATTACTAATATTACCCTATAATAGAAAATGGCTTTTGATATAAATAAATTCCTCAAAGAATGTATTGGGATGTTCCCTTATTTAAAATAAAGGTATTTTCTTATGATTCATAATAATTTAAAACTCAAGAGAATAATTTTCAGATGCATGATTTGGAGCTAGTATTAGTGATAATTTCATTAAAACTTTTGTGGTATTTTCTATATAGTGAGAAGTGTGATATTTTTACTGACCATAAGAGTTTTAAATATATATTCTCATAAAATGAGTTAATGTTTCAAATTGTATATGGTTTGAATGTGTTAATTAATACAAATTATTAAACAATTACCACAATTGAAATAAAAATAAGGTGCATGATGCTTTAAGAGGGAAATATCATGATATACTATCTTTTTTGAGGGTCCAAAGAAACCTAATGTTCATCGATTTGAAAACGATTAATGTTGATGTCATAATGGAAGGTCCCAAATCATATCTTGAAAAAGTGATGGATTAAACAATCATTCATGTAATGATCAAAGAATCCCATTATGATGGTGTAGATCTAAAGAATTTTTTGCCGAATATTCCGGAGTTCAATGTTGATAAATATGGAATAATAAGGTTTGGAACCCAAATATGTGTCCCATAAAAACCTGAACTAAAGTGGGACCATTTGGATATTGCTCATAGAACATTATTATCTATTCATAAATGAATCATACTGATGTATATATATATCTATAAACAAAATACATGGTGGGATATTATGAGAATATAAATTAAACAATATGTATTATGATTTTTGGTATGACATCAATTTAAGGATGAATGAAAAAAATTATAAGGGTATGTTGAAACCATTAGTTATATTAGTTTATAAATTGGAAACAATCACCATTAATTTGGTTTTAGGACACCCAAAAATGTCTAATGTCTATAATTATTTTTTATAATTGATCACATAAAAAATCCAATGAATTTTATTTCCGTCAAACATTATGTATCTCTTGAATAAATTTACATGATATACATAACAATATTGGTGAGGTTTTAGAGAGTAAAACTGCTTGTTATATCAGATTGGGATCTGAGGATTAACATAATATTCTGGAGAATTATTCATAATGAATTAATGATATAGATTAGTTTTCAAAGTAATTATATTCCACATAAAGATAGTCAATCTTATTGAAATATTCTAACTATGGAGGTAATACTGAGATACTTTTCGATGGTTTTCCATGTATGTTGGTATTAACACCTCCCCTAGTTAGAGTTAACATATAATAAAAATTTACATTTTACAATTCAGATGGAACCATATGAGGCTCTGTATTGGATGTTATGTATGAATTCAATATGGTTAGAAGAAGTTGGAGAGATGAAGTTGATAAGTCCTAACCATTTCTAAGAAAGGAGGGATAAGATTCAAACCATTTAGTGATATTAGAAATATAATAAATGTAAAATGAAGAGTTATGTAAATAATAATCAAAGTGATCTAGAGTATGTAGTTAGAGACTATTTATTCATTAGAATATATCCATGGAATTGAGTTATAATATTTTTGAAGAAAGGGAACTTATGCATAAGGTTATCAGTCCCCTCAAGATCCTTGATCATATCAGGGAAATATCATATCACATAACACTCCAACCTGATCTCTCGCATGTATATGATATTTTTATTGTATCAGTTTTGAGGAAGTATATATCATACCATTCACATGTACTTCACTCATAATATATGCTACTAGAACATAATCCCACATTTGATGAATAACTATTTGAAATTCTAGACCAAATAGATAAGGTGCTCTGGAATAATACTACTCATCTACAAAAGTTTATTAGGAGAAATCATATGTTAAAGGAGGATATATGGAACATGATGATGTGATGAGAGAAAATTACCCTCAATTTTTTTCTTCCATGTAATAAAATTTTAGGGGAGAAATTATTTTTAAGGGGGTATAATGTAATGACCTGAGTATTTCCTTTTTAAATAAAAAATATTTTTGATAGCTATCACCAAATAAAAAATCAAAAATAGAAAAATATAGACCATTATAAGGTATATTTAGAATTAGTAGCTATAAAAATTGAATACATATATATATAAGAACATAGAAAAAAAATCCACATTAAATATCAACTCAACTTTTTCAGCTAAAAAATTACAAAAACATTTTTCTAAAATTTATTTTTTTTGAGTATAATATTATTGTATGTGAAAAAACAATAAAAAAAATAATTATTAATAACATATAGTAAAATAAATAATTAATATACAAAATGTTTTCTTCCTGTAAAAAATATTTTCAATATATATTATGTATTTAAGTCAAAATAATATTTACAATTTTTAGATTTTGAAATTTAACAAATAATTTTATTTTTTAATTTATCATGGTAATATTAGCATAAGAATAAATTTTTGATACCTATAATAACGATTATTTTTTATAGAATGGTAAAATATACTATTTTTACAAATGACATGGATTTTTAACATTACAAATATATAAGCATGAATTTGAAATTCATGAAACTAATTTCATGATCAAATATATTAAATTTCATGTGACTATATAAATTTAAAAAAATTAATTTTTAATTTATAACCCCGTATTTGATATTTTAAAACATTATAATATTTTTCCAAAAAATTATTTTTAACACATTATTCATTCATTATTTTTAATAATAATTTCTACCACATGTTAAAATTGAAAAAAAATATTTAATATTTTTAGTCATTAGTTCCAAATTATATATTAATTACCATTTTATTTTTGGGCATAAAGGATTAATTACCAAGTTAAAACCATAGTTACAGTGGTGAAAATCAAAATGGATAAAATAGACAACCTGTGAGGAAAAGGGACAAACATTATGAAAACATGTTTTAATTGGGACGATAATGTTGGGACTGACAATATTTATTCTCTTATCTATGAGAGTGGATTTCTATTATTGAAACATTTTGGTTATATACAGAAATGCTACTCATTTTCACTTATAATAGTATCACTCCTCTCCTCAGATACCTTCACTCCCAACCCCAAAAATTTCAGTGAAAAATCTACCAAATCCTACCATCCACACTCTAATACACATTAATGAGGTATTGTTATTCTCAAATGACCATCCCATAGAAGTTCAATTCCCTTCCCAAATAATATATCCTAAGAAGTGAGGTATAAATTTCTAACCATTTTTTCATCTGTTCATTTTATTTAAATTAAATTCAACTTTCTTGAATTTATTTTCACCATATGTAAATGATAAAATCAGTATATATATTATATTGTTATGTTATTATAATGATTCAACAAACATTAACAATCATATACCCCTCCTTTTAGAAATTTAAAAACATGAAGTGTGCATGTGTTCATACTACGACCTCTATGAGTAAATGGTTTCAATTTATCACTAAAACAATAATGGATAGTTTTATTTTATATTTTATGAGTATATATTATATATATGGGTAATATATTTAATTAACACGTTTATTTATATAAAAATATTTATGTAATGATCGTTATAATCTAATCTACAAATATTGGTCAAAAACCCAAAACATATTTATCATCATTTTCAACTTCATAAAACACTGAAACTCCAATTTAATAGAATAATAAAATTATAGGACTTTGTAAAATATCAACTCCAATACTTGTAATTATTTTTAAATGAAGATCTTTGGGTGTAAATGTACGATCGACGACCCTTTTACCAACTATGTTCAAAATGGTCAAGATTATTAATACCCAATGTTGAAAAAATATTATATAAATCTATTAAATGAAGATAATTATTATTAATAAAGAGTAAAAAATAAATGTATATTAAAAAAGATTGAAATATAGGTAATTAAGATGATTTGATTTATGATATGGGTAGTTAAATCACATCTGTTGAAATAAATGTTTATGTTAAAGTAATTGATAACTCAATGTTTGTTTGGAGTTATACAATTTATAATCGAACATAATTATTCTTTTAAATCAATATTTGAATGAATTTCTCACATTGGGTTTAGGTAAAATGTGTTTTTTATCCAAATGAATTTTCATGAATGAATTTTATTTTCATTTTCTATTAAAATCAATGGAGACTTTTTAAGAAGAGGATCACAACTATGACTTTTACAGTGATGAATAAAAAATGTTTTAAAAGATATATATTTTATGGATTTGGGTTTTATTATAATCAAATGATCTATCCCCAAAGGAGTTATGTTTTGTGTTTCACCACATATTTTAATTTATTATGTGATTATTTTTTCATCATTTTTTATCTAATGATTTGATATATTAAATAATTTTATACTATTTTGGTGTTTTATGAAACATATTTCAATTTCCATGGGTTATTTATAAATATTGAATGGATTCCATTTTTATTATTTATAAAAATCATTTTTATTTCAATGGGTTCATTAGGAAAATTGAATTATTTTTTAGAATTTTTATAAAAACCATTTTATTTCCCTAGGTTCTTCATGATATGATAATGGATTATTTTTAAGTGGATTTCATGTAAATGGATGATGATGGTTGTTGTCTAATATCACCCAAAAATTAATTAGTTAAATATTTATATCTCAAGAGAAAAATATTTGTGAGTATATTTTATTTTCTCACAAACACCGGATCTAGTTGTGTGGATCATAAAATTAATATTCCCTGTACTAATAAATATTCTATATTTTAAAGATTCTATGTATTATTATATAATTTGTAGAGTATAAACCCTGGTTCAATCATTTGTAGCAAAACCTAGTTGGCTACATGGACCCAAACTGTATGCTAGAGGCTACCAAAAATTAGTGAGAGTATAATATGTTACGGTGGAGAGACTATACCCACATCATTAGAGTCTTAATATTTTTTACAATGATTGTATAAAAATGAAATATTATAGTATATGTTTCGAAGGATAATGAAATGTAGATATAATAATTAGGAAAAAAATAATCAATATCATATAAAAAATTAAGCCATGCCTATATTCTATACAAAAATGGGATTATAATGATGCATAATAGTAGGAATATACAACACACTCTTCAAAAAGGAAGGAAAAAATATACCTCCATTATCATCATGAGAATATTCTCAGTCCACTACTATTATACTTTAACCATATATATATTGAATTTGGCTTCCAAACCTAGATGATTTCCTTTTCAATAACAATATCTGTAAAGTCTATTTGGGTACCAATCAGAGGCCTGGATAGGGTGTGATATATACTCAGTAGGATATCACAAATAATTTATAGAACTATCTAGACTTTGTTTATAAAATGGGTAGGGTGTGGGAAATAATAATTGTATAATTGTAAATAATGTAAGCCCCATCAGTCCTAGTTCCTTAGGGGGAACCCAACTAAAACTACGTGCTTCGACCTACGTAAAAATATATTTGAATAGATGTTACCTTGTATGTGTATATATAATAATAATAATATATAAGTATGTATATATATACATCAAATATGTATTAACATATGTGTTTATATTTATTAATACACAAAAGTATCTAGGACCTAAGGTGTATTCATATGGTGTGCACACATAATCATAAGAGGTTCGTTAATTATGATGGAATATGAACTTAGGAAGAAATTACAACTAGGAGGAAATATAAGTAAAGTATTCTCCAACTCAATTTTTTTGATTTAACATTGATGTTAAATAACTTAAAATATTAATTCAATCAATTAATTAGAATTCTTTTCCCATCAAATGTGTTTCGTAAAAAAAAAGAAACCCAAATATCTCTCAAGGGGCACTATAAAATCCCTCACAATAGGAGTCCACCCAAGGTTTTCCATATAAGTAACCCATGTATCACTCATGAAATGGTATAAAGGCATAAAAAACTAAGCTCATCCATCTTATACAACATAGGTAACCAGATATCTCTCATGAAATGGGACAATAGAATTTCTAATCAAGCATATCCATGATAATTCATTTAGAGAACTAGGTATCACTCCTGGGATAATATAAGGAATCAAACCAATGACTTTTCAATGGTATTTTCTATAATAACCCCATTTTCAGTCTCAAAATTTTTTATTTCATTTAATTAATATTCCTGAGGATCTTGTCCAATTCATTCCCAATTAGAACTCTTGTATCTCTCTCGACATGGAATTCGGGATAGTCATGGTTAGCATTGAATCTAATGAATTATAACAATCTACATTAGTAAAATTGGGATGTTCTCTTTATAAATATAACTTAATATATAAATATTAATGTTGGTCTAATAACTCTGAACTTTCTATTTTTACTTTTTGAATATTATATTGATAAATTACGGAGCAAGGCACTAAGACGAAATAAAATTATGAGGCCGAAGGTTCCCAAAATTGATTATTGAAATACATTAAATATTTTAAATGAAAAACATGACGTTTTTATGAAATGGTGGAATAAAATCTAAATGAAGCCTCATATATAAAATATGAGGTTTTCGATGATTTCATAAAATGGGTATTACACTAAGAACAATATAACCTTATATCACATCAGACATTCAGGATGATTGAGGTCATAGAAATATGTTTAAATAAAGTAATTGAATAAATAATTTAATTTAATTAATTACAAACTAAATAAAATATCTATGAAAATGTTTTTAAGGATGATTTGTGGGGTTATCCTCATAACCCTAAAAATAAATAATTATCCGCGGGAATTCATTAAAGTTGCTTTCATTAGGGAGATATGACCACATTGTGGATCATCGATCAATGTGAGATGGAGATCAAGGTTATCGCTAACAATAACAAAACAAAACCACTATTCACTAGTTATTGATCCAAATCATGTTTGGATGTTTATTTATTTGGATTCATTCCACATTTTCAATTTCTACAACAAATGCAAATAATATGACCAATAGATTGATTTGAATATCTGACATACTATGGGTATTTGTTTTATCTATGGGGATTATACGGAGAATTGATTATTTTTATGGGATATTTATTTTACATTCTAATGAAAATAAAAAAGGAAAACCAAAAATGGATGAGATTCAATCCTCTTTTTTATGTTTCAAGTGTTTACCCCACAATTCTCTATGTGTTCATCACATGTGTTTCGTTTGATCGATGGTTCAACCAAAATATTAAGCAATCAACCATTTTTCACCATTTCATTGGTGCAAAAATTTGAGATTATAGATCCAGACTCAGTATTTTTGGGTGATCGTGCGATTATGGTATTAGAAGAAGATTGATATGGATTTTGGGGGTTTCCCAATTAAAATTATAACATGTGATTGTGGGATGAAGCAATAATAAATGTTTCCCAAGCAGTTTGGTGGCTAGTTTATGGTGAATAGAGATTAAATGTGTTGTTTAGACAAGATACACCCTTCCCAGTGTGATTCGGGGTTGGATTGGTAGCCGCATGAGTAGACAAAATGTTGGAGGAATAACCATGAATTTTAGAAAATCCTATAAATCATGACATGTAATCCAGTATTACATGGTGTGTGGGACCTCTCGTGCAGTGCTATGGTTTAAAATATAATTTTAAGCATCATAAGTTATTTTACGAATTATTGGAGACTCGTTGTGTACATGGGATAGTACAAGGGAATGGGAACAAGAACCGATAGTTGTACCCAAACATGACCATCCGAGCATGAATATGGACAATAGTGCATGGTCTTAGACATGTTTTTCACTCAGGTAGAGTCACAAACACATGTGTGGGATGTGATATATTAGAGTGAACTATTTCCGAAGTGACATGAAATTTTTTACTAGTACATTCCATTTACTCATTTAATGAATACTTAGATCCATTTGCCTTTTCATCTTGGACATTCTTTGTTATGGGGAGTTCCCTTGATCATCTCCATTAGGGTTACTATGGAATCAATTCCTAAACATAGGATTATAGTATCTTTATTGATAATTCTAGGATAGTGTTGTAAGAATTCTTCCCCAAGGAATGAAGTGATATCCTCTATCATATCTTTTCCCTAGGTGGTGTTCTTAATATTTTCATGACCAAACTATATAGGCATCGATCCTCTACATAGAGGGTTGTTCTAGGTCGAGTTATTTGTATATCCCATGGATGTGGTTGTGATACTCATCTCTGTATCGTTATATTTGGAAATCTAACATATACTTCTTAGGGAGAGACCTGATGAGAAGTACATCATGGATGGATTCAATCAGTTCTATCTGGCTCATGGATCACATTCTCTAGGAATAATGCTATGTGGAACCTTCAAGATGGATTCCTAGACAATAATTATAGATGTGACTTTACATTGAGACAATTTTTATTTCATGAGTATATATATATATATTCTTGTTATATGTGTTGTATAAATATCCATATGCTGAAGTGACTTTTTTGGTTGATTTAATTTTCTTAGTGGTATTAGTGTGTTCTACTGGGTATTGTTATACTCACTCATGCATAATCTTTTTCTGAATGTTTCATGTCTTATATAGATGATTCAAAATTTTATATATTCATATAGGGACAAAGACTAGGAATAGATTAGTGAGATGGATTGAACAATGTGTGATGTGGTGGTTTCTTAGAAAACAGTCCCCTTTTATACATTTAGGTTTGAATTTTTTCAGTCCCTTTCTTATTGGATTGTATTTTTTTCCTTTTTCATTTAGTAATTTTTATTGTAATATGAGTGTGGTATTTTGATTATTTTAGGATTTTTTTTTCAAAAAAATTACATTTAAACATTTTATGGCGTTGGATATGTGTGCATGCATACAGGTATATTATGTTACAACCTCCCATGTGAGTGATAAGCCTACTCAATGCTAGTCATAATCCCTTTACCTAATAGATATGAGCTTGGGGTTTTCACAACATGGGCCTCATTGGGATGGGTGGTGAAGGAGTGGTATTAATGGATTCAATTATTCCTTGGGATTAGAGTATGTGAGATTGGTTTGGGAAAACTAGTTGTTGGGAAGACATTTACGTATCCATACCCTAGGATTGTGAGTAAATTCCTTTCAACTTGGTACATGTGGAAACTGGTTGTAGGGAAGAAATTGTTACATTCATCATATATGATTGGGTTTGGTATCCATGTACTAATTGAGGATGATCTCAAGATTTAATCATTAACTGTGGTACATATTGTCTATTTATGTAGCATCAATGACATATTATATCTAATATGATACATCAGGATCTGATGTATGATACACTTAGTGATAAGGAATAGATACAAGAACCTATTTTGGAGGTTTTACCTCTATGTGGTGAACTATATATAACACCAAATATTGATAAGAAGATGATACCCATAGTTCTAAAGGCGATTCGTGCATGATAAGAACACTTTAAAGAGTTTTATTATAGAAACCCCTTATATTCTAAGGAATCACTAACCCACATGTGGATGCTGACTAGATTGATGTGGTGACACAATTGTTTCTTCTTGTTTGCACACCGACAGATCAAATGGCAGTCCTGGTAGTGACCTTTGTCCTTGTATCTGCAGAACAATGGTGGGGTTTAGTGATACAGTCATACATTGAGGTTACTATATCATGGTCAGAGTTTTACATCATTCCTTATAAGAGTTATCTCTAGATACATTGAGGTATATGTGCATCCAAGTGATTCTATAGATTTATTATAGCATTATTATAGTGGTTGAGTACTCATTGAAGTTCAACAAATTCTCTAGTTACTCAATGGAAATGGGTTATGGTCAGTTATTTTGGGTTCAAAACTTCATGTGAGTAATATGTAGAGAAATCCAAGGTAGCATTATACCTCTATAAATTATTACCTATGTTGTGGTTCTAGAGCGTACCTTGGTGGTCAAGACTTTTCTAACTGAGTGGATAGTTGTTGCTGGTAGTGGTTGATATGAGAAGAGGCTTCGTCAATAGCGAGACGACATGATACTTATGGACATGAATGTATAACACACAAGAGGTAATACCAGGAAAAAGGGTCAATGTTTAAAGGCTCACATGAAATGTTTATTCATCCCAAGGATAGGTAGTGTTACCCTTGGGATGACTACAATCATATCTCATATGATTTTCTAACCCAACATATGACTTGAAGGGAGATAGTATATGGGATATGAATGTAGAGGAAACAACGGGATAATACAAGTACAAAGGGAAGGAGACATGACATATGATATTGGTGAGAAGATGGAGGTGGTATCCATTTTGACTTGTTTCCGCCACCACCCTTAAGTGGTCCACGCTAGGATTTGTGAGCTATGGGACATGGGTGGGGGCGGCTATAGGCTGCCAAGGTTTATGAACAAGAGGCTCCATGTATGATATAAGATATGGTCTGTATCCTTTATACATTAAATAAAATACTTATAGAGTGAAGTGTGAGTTATTTTTCTATATCAACTTATCCGTTTTGAGAATTAGATATTCCGGTTGATCCCTTGGCTCAATTATTGCGCTTGTAGAATCCTATAAGAGGTAAATATATGATCACAAACTATAACCAATAGTGTTTCCAGACTCATCAAGGTTAGAGTTTTTATTGGGATCTCTTTAAAGTAGAAATTATGCCTTATGACATCATCTATATTGTGGAATGGATATCTATAGTTCATTCTTATATAGACTATTTCAGGTGGAGGATGCAGTATTTCTGTCATAATTGGGCCTAGTTTGTATTTGTGGGTGAAGAAGAAACTCAAGTAGAATAGGATGAACTCATACAAAGGAGGATTCATCCAATTATTCATCATTTGGATATCATGACTCTTGGTGTAGTGGATGATAGTAGTTTTAAATTATTTATAGGGGGTAGAGTACGCGGTTGTCTTTCTTAAAGAAATTTCATATTTTCCTCCCCACCGAGAGTTATAATTCTACATTGATCTACACCACAGGATGTCCAAAACATCTCAAAAAAAAATTTATGGTTCCCATATAGCTTTTAAAACTGAGGGTGCAGTTTGAGGAACTGTATAGGAAGGGATTAGTTAGACCTAGTGTTTCACCTTGAGCCTCCATAATAATATTCACCAAGAAGGTGGATGGAAACTTGAGGTAATGTGTGGAATACAACCACCTAGAGAAAAGTGACCGTGAAGAAAAAATATCCACTACTAAGGATAAATGACCTATTTGATCAAATAATATGGGAATAATGGTTCTCAAATATTGACCTTAGATCTGGATATATCAATTCTTGAGTACAGTATGGGGATATACCCAAGACAATATTCATTTGTATCTATGATCACTATGAGTACCTTGTGATTCACTTTGGCATGAAGAATTCCCCATAATTGTATATGGGATTCATAAACATGTTATTTTATTCTTTCATATATTGTTTTTTGGTGTTGGTATTAATCAATGATATCACTATGTACTCAGTATTTGAGAAGAACATGAGACATTTTAGGATAATATTGGGCACACACCGAGAGCACCAGATTTATATGAAGCTCTCGAAGTGCTAGTTATTGATTTTGTAGATCTATTTTCTGGGACATGTCATCTTAGAAGATGGTGTGGAAATATACCTAGTGATGTTTGAGTTATTTCTAGCTTGGGATCCACCTAAGAGCATGATAGTGCTGCCGAGCTTCCTTGGGTTGGTAGGGTAATATTGGATATTTTAAACTAAATTCTCTTGGATATCAGCTCCCATGATATCTTTGACCTAAAATGGGTAGCCTTTTGTGTGGGTAGAGAGGGGGGAAACATTCCAGGAGTTGAGGTTGATATTTATGAGAACTCCCATCATAAGATGTCTAGATTTAGGTGTCTAGTATGTAGTTTTATAAGATACATTAACAATCAGGATTGGTTTTCTTTTGGAATAGGGGAAGGTAGTGATTGCATATGGTTCACATCAATTGAGAACACATGACAAGAACAATGTAACCCATGATCATGAGTTAGTAGTGATAGTATCCACATTGAAGATGTGGAGATAATACCATATGGGTGAGCAGTTATTTTAATATCTTTACCAAAAAGTTCTCAAGCATATCTTCTCTCAATAGGATATTAACATGAGAAATAGGTTATGTCTGGAGTTCCTCTAGGATTATGGATTCATGATTGTCTATGTGTATGGGTAGAGAAATTTGGTATCATATGCTCTCAGTAAGAGATCTTGTTCAAGATCCAGAGCAAGGAATCAGAGCAGTTTTCCTCATGAGAGTTTTAATTTTTGTATTGGGATAGATAATCTTACCTATAATTGATGGATTTTACCACTCCTCTATTACATTGAGTGAGGGAGACACAACCTATGGATAAAAACTGGGAGACCCTATGTACTATGATATACACTAGACATGATCATGGTTTATTTTTTGAAGGTGGTTTTCATTTCATTCCTCTCATAGGAAGCATGATTGTACCCCTGATGATTCAGTAATATTTTCTATGAGAGTTTCATACCACTATTTTTACGGTGCATCCATCTGTGAAAAAGGCATACTATGAAATCCTATGTTAGTTTTTGTTTCCATGAATGATGGTGGGATCTGCAGAGTTAGTCTCTTGATTCCTTACTTATTAGTACATGAAGGATGTGAACCAGGATCCAGACGGTTTAGCTCAACCCCTGTGATTCCAAAGTTGAAGTGGGATGGTATATGCATGGAATTCATTTAAGGGTTAACACATACATCAAAGGGACATTATTCCATCTGTGTGATCATATAATGACTCACAATGTCGAGTCACGTCATAGAAATTCCGAAGTAGAGTTTTTTAGAGATATTGAGATGCCTCTACTTGAAAGAGATAGTCCAAATCCATGGAGTTACCTCTAAGATCATTTCTAACCATGATGATCACTTCAGATCTCTATTATAGAAGGTATTTTAGGAGGCACTGGGGACTCACATATGTTTGATTATGTCTTTTCATTCCCATACTGACAGCCATAAAGAGTGGACCATTTTTCTCTTGGAGGACATGTTCTCGGATTTCATGGAATACTTTTTCATGTATTTGGTAGGTTAAACTACTATTGGTGGGGGTTTTTTTTACAAAAACATATACCATTCCACCGTCATTAAGGTACCATTTGTGGTCATGTATGGGTGACCCTGTATTTGAACCCTTTGCTGGACAGACCCATTAGTGCTAGTAGTTATGGGACCAGAGTTGGTGCGAGTGACTATGGAAAAGGTGAATATCATCCAATTGTAGATGAGGACTACCATAACCATTAAAAACCATATGAAGAATTATGATGGATTCCATTGGAGTTCGAGTAGGGAGACCATGTGTTCCAACGGGTCTTACATTGATATTGAGTACAAATATTTGGTTGGGGTAGAATTATATGGTCTAGATTCATTGGCTCTTTCTAGATACTATATAGAGTTTTAATAGTCAAATAAAACAAAGCTCTACCACCATAGTTATACTAGGTACATGAATTCTTCCACATGTCATAGTTTACGTGGTATGTTCATGATCCGTTGGATGGTATTGACTAGGTTGAGATGGAAATCAAGAATTTAACTACATTTGTTGTGTACTTGATAGATATTGAGGATAAAAAATAGATGATCCTTCATGGGTGACTGTTGCCTTTATTGCATTTCCAATAGAAAAATGAGAATCTTTTGGAAAACACATGGGAATGAGAGTACCAGATGTATGATCAGTACCCACATCTTTTTGTGCAACCTTCCATTTTAGATTTCTGAGTCATAAAGCCCAAATTTGGGGATAATGTAACAACTTCAATTTTTCTATTTACAGTTTTGGAATATTTTATGTAATAACTATAAATATAGGCACTAAGAAGAAATAAGATTATGAGGCCCGATTTGCCCAAAATTTATTTTTAAAATATATTATATATTTTAAATGCACATGCATATAGTATTTTTTTAAAAGTAGAATGACTTATAAATTATGTCAAAAATAAAAAAATATGAAGTCTAAATTGATTTAAATGAATTGGTTTTACCATAGGAATGATATAACCTGTTAGCGTGTCAAATATTTGGGTAGAGTGTGGTCAAGGGAATATGTTTAAATAAATTAATTGAATAAAACAATTTATTTATTTAATTACTATCATGAAAACATATCTATAAAAAATGATAATGTGTAGGATTTTCAAGGTCATTTGCATAACCGTGAAAATCATGAGGATTCATTGGAGTGTTTTTCATGACCTTCCATTAGACTGTGATGATCAGATCATGGATAATTGATCGTTGTGTGAAAGAGCATGAGAATCTTACCAATGATAATGGAATGGAACCATTATTCACCATTGATTGATCTAAATTGAGGGAGGATGATAATTTATTTGGATTTATTCCCCATCATTTTCTTCTTCAATGAATGTGAATCAATCAACCAATATATTGATTCATAAATCAGTCATATTGTAGGTATGGGTTATATCTATGGGGAATATTATGAGAACGGATTATGTTTATTGGATCTTCATTCTTTAATCTAATGGAAACATATCAAGGCCAACCGAACATGGATTGGGTTCATTCCAATTTTTCATATTTCATTGTATTTCTCCTACATTTCTTCACAGATTCATCACCAATGTTTTTTTACCAATGGTTGGAAAAAAAATACTAAGGATTCAACTATTTTTCATAAATTTCTTGGTGGAATGGTTTTATAGATCTGGGCATAGTATATCATGGGAATCATACAAAAATGATATGATAAATAGATTTATCTAAATTAGGAAATTATTGTTTTGATTTTCCTAGGTAAAATGGGGCAATGACTCACTATGATGGTTTTATATGGGTTTTGGTATTATGTTTCAAGAGAAAAATGATGAAAAGGGTCAGCTTGACTAGATCCACCCTTTTAAGTGTGATTCATGGTTTGAATGGAAGCTGAAAGAGAAGAATTTTTTTTGTGGGAGGAATACATGTGGGTTATGGAGAATCTCTTAGAATAGGACATGTAATCTGGGATTATAGAGCATGTGGGACCCCTGGCATGATTCTACGTTTTCCGCGAAAATGTTAAATATCACACACCATGTTACCCGTGTAACAAGAAATGTGATCCTTGATCTGCAGATCATCATGTACCTAAGATGATATTTTGTCATGCCCATGTCAATTTCAGGCCATAAATAGATACAATTAGCTAGAAACATACACGATCAGGAGTACATGGGCTCAAATATGCCATGTACTTAAGAAAAAACACAGACATGAGAACATGGTGTGATAGTTGGAAATACACGGTGCTGAAGGGAACACCATGTAGTACTAATACATGAAATGTACTCCTTGAAATAATCTTGAGATACATTTTCTTCTTCAGCTTGAAAATATTATGTTATGACCATTCCCATGATACTTTCCATGAGGGATAATTTGGAATCGCATTTTATAGATAGGACGGTGATCCCTTTAGTGGTAATTATTGAATGTAGTTTTCTAATACTTTTATGAGGAAAAGAGTGAGATCCTCTATCCTTATCTTTTTCCTAGGTGGAGTTCTTGGTATTGTTTTGACCTATACTATGTTGGCATCGATCCCCTCCTCAACATTTATTCAAGATTGAGTTTTTGGTATAACCCATGGACATGGGTGTGATCATTATCTATTTATCATTATCATTATATTTTGAGTGTATACTTATTATGGAGAGACATGATGAGAAATACATCTTGGATATATTTCAACAGTCCTATCTGTATTATGGAGCATGATCTCATGGATGTGTTCTATGAGGAACCTTTGAGAAGGATTCCTAGATTGGAATTAGAGTTTTGAATTTACTTTGAGGCAATGTATTTATTTTTAGTATATGTATATTTCCTTGTTATATTTCATGTAATCTTATACCCGAGTTTAGCTAGCTATTATTCTTGATTTAATAAGCTTAGTTATTTTGGTGTGTCCAACTAGGTATTGTAATACTCACCCCTGCATTGGAATTCCTTCATTTGTTAGGTATTATGTAGATGATCAAAATAAGAATGGATTAATAAAGGGACTAGGAACATGTGGATATTAGTGAGTCGAACTGAGTTAGGTGTGTTCTAGTGGTTACTTTGACAGAATTCCCCTTCTTTACTTTCTGGTGGGATTTGATTTCATACATTATGTGGTGGCCTTTTATTTATCCCTTTTTTATTTTAGTAATTTTTTGAACTCAAACATTTTAATTTAGATGTATTAATGCATTATTTTTTAATTTTTTTACATTTAAATATTGTATGGTATTAGAGATGTGTTCATTTATACATGTACCTTAGACTGAGTCCACCCATGTGATTGATATTCTTACTCGGCACTAGTCACCATCCCCTGGACTATTGGAGGTAGTATAGGGGTAATCACCACACATACCGCTTTGGGAAGGGTCATGAAAGTACGGGAATATGCACATGTTCTACCTTTATCTATTTCTTTAATTCAAATTACATTTAATTTAAAATGGATAAATCAACACACCTCAACTCGTGGATCATTTTAATTTTAAAGTCATAAGTATCATGGTATTTAAAAATGAACCCCTAATGGGTGGCTCATAATAAGTTGGATATCCTAATATATTAAATCTCAGTTTCTTGGGATACCCTAAACAAGGTGATATCATTTTTTCATTAAATTATCTTTTAGGAGGTGTCACATGGAATGTTCCATGTGCCGCGTAATTATTAATTATATAAAAATCGATACATTATTTAAAATGAACATTACTAGACCACCTACCTTAGCTTGGTAGTTGTCTCCTCATCCATTTTCATCCATTAATTCAGGATAAAATAGTATTAATACATGAAATAGAAAAATTATTTGAAAATAGGTTATAATATCTTAACTAAAAATAGAATCCTGAAATGTGATATAATGATGGGAAAAAATAATTTGATTGAATTACATACTCGTATCTATCAAATGTAAGTGATCGTGGATGAAAGGGTGTCATGAAGTAGAACCTAACTCAAAGCCTATGTGATGGTATAAGAGGAGACCGAGGTGCTATACATGAATGAGGAGGGAAAAGGTAGGAAAAATTATTTCAAAGGTTAGGGGAAAATAGTTATTTGGAACAATTTTAAGAGGTTCATGGTTTCGCTATGTGGTTTCCAACCCTTTCACGTAATCCATGGGACACCACAAGTTAAGTGGCAATACTTGTGTAGGCTCGGATCATAGTTTTGAAAAACAATAAGAAGACTATGTGGTCCCTCTAAATTATTCTATAGCTCCCAAACAATGTCATGAGGCCCCCATTTAATTATTTAAACTAACCACACATCACTCTTTATTAAAATCATGGGTTATAAACTATATTAACACTAAAAATTCACTAACCATGAAACTCAATAAGCCTTTCAAAAATCTAGAGGTCGGAGCTCTGAGTGATCCCTAGATGATCCCAAACCACTCGTTGACCACTGAAAAAAATTTAATGTATAAAATTAGATGTTATAATATACATTTAACGTATCAATACCTCTTTTAAAATATATTATTTTTAAAACCGTCCATCCGTAAGATAACTCATCTCCGAGTTTCCCTTCCCATGGTGGTAAATCATCACCAGAAAAAATTTCTAACCACTAAGAATGTACATTAGACTCTCTCTCCCTATTATCATCCTATACATATCCATTCTACAATAACACCCAAATTTTATGAAAAAAACTTTTTCACAGATCTTTTATGTTCTGATCAATGATATAAATAAAGTGATTCTTCAAAGTAGCTTCTACCTCCATATCAATATCCTCAGGATCAAAAGAACATGGCATGTTATAATAATAATGGACAAGATACATTATATGGAAGAAATAGTGCATGTAGTGACACATTTTTGGAAAGGATAATCTATAGGCTACTTTCTTGAATTTCTCCATGATCTCGAATGGACCAACATAACGAAGCGAAATATTACCATACCTCAGAATACATCAATGACATGACCTAAGAGATGCTTGTAGAAATTATTAATGTCCCACATAAAAATATATAGGAAATCATCAATGATGGGTATAATTAATCATTTTATAAGGAGATATATTTAAATTCTTCTAGATAAGTTATAATGTCTTATAAATCTATTGAATGAGATGAGGTCCCATCATCGCTGCCTCATCTTCCTCTAACTAGATTAATGGTGACCAAAAAGACCTACCATGTAACATCTTGTTATGTTTTCACGTACTTTTAATTTTTTTAAGTACCCTTGTTTTGGAGTAGTGACTTGGAAGAGTTGGGAGAACATTAAATGTTGTTTCGGGGAAACGGGGAAGTCACACTAGCAGCACATGGGTTGTCTAAACCATGCAAACAAACCATGCACAGTTGGTCTTGGGGGCAGTAGCTTCTGCACGAGCAGTGCACGGGTTGTCTAACCGTGCGGCCAAACTGTGCAAGAAGGGTGTCCGAGTCAGATGCTAATGCACGTCTAGCATACGTTTTGTCAAATCGTGTGAACTAACCATGAGGCCACTTAAATGAGATCCTTAAATTGTGGATCTCACTCGGTTTTGTCTCTATGTGCCTTGTTTTTCTTCCTAAGCATCCCTAACTTAGAATTTGTCTTTTCCTAAGGCCAGAGAAGGTTCTCCCATCATTCCAAAGGCAATCCAAATGCCCCCTTGTTGAATCTAAGCCGTATTTTTGAGGTATGTGATTGTTCTTCATCATTCTTGATTAGTTTCATAGATCTACTTAGATATACTTCTCCTCATTTCTCAGTTTCTTAGATATATGCCCGTTTTTGGTAGATATAAGTTCCTGGTACCAAATTGGATTATATTTGGTCTTGATATTTCTAGGAGAAGATATCTAAGGCGGGTTCTTGGAGAAGAAACCTGATTTTCTTGATCGTTCTTGATCATTGTGGTTTTGGTCAATGCCTTCGAGGTAGGTGGTTCCATCCCAACTTGCCAAATTTATTATCATTGTATTTTCTTGATTTATTTCAATTGTTGATTAAAATTCAATTTATCATGTTTTCTTTCAATTACATTGATAAAAACTCGATTCTAGTGAATCGAGATATTTGAAATGGTTTTGGAATGGAAATTTGGAAAACCCAAATTCCATTGTATTGGGTGTGTTTATGGAAACTGGACAATTTAAATTGTTGAATTTAAATTATGAATTTGAAGAAAATTATTTCAATTAAATTGTTGAGTATAATTTTCAAAATAAATTTTGTAATGATGGAATTGGTTTTGAATGGATTTCAAACTAGTGAAAATGTCTTAAAATGATTTGATAGAAACCCATTAGTTTTATCTTGTGAAAAAGGCATGTTTTGAATAAAACCTATTTTGGTTTCAAATGGAATGAAATTGGCACTTTTGAAATGGAAGAAAGGGATTGATTGTATTTTAATCATTATTAAAATAGTTCGCCCAACATGTAAGAGCACATGCAAGCCTTAAGTATTTAGTGAGTTATTTGGATACACTCTATGCTACAAAAACGTTCTAAAACGAACTTGTGGCGGGTCATATCCCTGATGGGTTTGTGACAAGTCTCTTTTGGCCAGTGTCATAGGGACATGTCTATACACAGTTTTCGGAGTTCACATAGAGAGTTTGGAATCCTATAATTGGTTAATACTATCATACCTTTTGGCAGATGACCATGTTTCTCTCTTGTTTATTTATATGTGAGATTTAAATGTATGCTAATGCTTTTGAACTTCCTTACATGCCTTGTGAATTTATATAAAATATTTTATATAAAAGTTTTGCTTAAGGAATTGTTTTAGAAATATTCCATCATTGTAATTACTTTTTTTAAATTGATTTTTCCGTCATTTGAAAATGTATAGCATGTTTTTTTAAATATGATTTTCAATTTCGAAGCCTGTTTTTTTGAAAATTGAATGTTTTTCTTTGGATAGCCTATATTTTTCATCTGTTACAGAATCTTTGGTGGTATCCTACTCGGAATAGGCTCACACAATTCTTTTTCCTATGGGTGTTTCTAGACGTTCTTCTTCTAGGACCGAGAAAAGGAATGGGATATCTTTGAGGTGGATCCAATTTTTGATCTCTAGTCTTGGTGAGTTGTGTCCTTAGGGACTTTGGGACTATTTTTGTCTTTTTAGTACATGGGGTGTAGTACTTTGGTCTTTTGTGCCACTTTGTATTCTGTTACATTAATCCCAGTTGAGTTTATTTTTTTATGCATACTGTCTTGTTTCTTTTGCTTCTGCATTCTTATTGAAAAACTTGTTCCCACTTGTATGTCGTACGATGCAAGGTGCTAGTCACTAAACTGTGAGGATCGGGAATGCCCTTAGAGATATGTCAGGGTCGTCTTTATTATTAGGTTACTAGGGAACCCAGGCTGGTTCATGACAAAATGGTATCAGAGGCTAGATTAAACATATTTCCTTGATGACAGTATGCATTTGAGTATTCTTGTTAGGACTTGGGAGGTTGTTTTGTTTGAGTGTTTGGCCAGCTCTCACCACAATGAACCTTAAGTCACTAGGGTTGGTTAGGGAAATAGGACTTGTGGATTATTTTTGGTATCTTCCCTATTTTGATTTGGATAGAGTGGAATCCAAATCTTGTTATCCCTTCTTTTAAGAATAGTTTCACTTGTTACTCAGTTTGGGTGTTAATCTATGTCTTTCTATGCAGTGTAGAATCATGCCTCCGTGAAGATATGGAAATCAGATCCACAAACAGGCTACTGCTGAATCTTAGAAAGAGATACCTATTGTGGATCCGAGTCTGGTTGAGGTGATTTTTCACACTCTCCAAGCTCTGGGACAGTCACCACCTCTAGTTCATATCCATTCTCCCGCTAAAGATCCTCCTAGTGATATTCTTTGAAGTCGTCATCATGAATTCCTATGCCAGAAGCCACCGGTTTTCAAAGGCCCCACTAACCCTCAACATGTTGAGGAATGGTTTAGTATTATTGAACATCTATTTTGGTTCTTGGAGACACCAGATGTGATCAAGGTGAAGTGTGACACCTTCGTAATGGAGGGAACAAGTTTGAGATTGTGGTACACAATGGTGATGGATGTGAAACATGAGGTTTTGATGTAGAAAAACTTTAGGGTTCTTTTCACTAACCAGTTCTATCAAAGATCAATGGTTTTGGCCATGGCTGTGGAGTTTTTCAAGCTTGATCAGGCCAACAAAACCATGACTCAGTACACAAATCGCTTTTCTGAGCTGGTACAGTTTTCTCCTGAGATTGTATCTGATGAGAGGATGAAGGCTCGATGATTCGAGTTTGGACTTTGATCAGATATATATTCTGAGGTTTTCCTACTGAAGCTACCCACTTATGATGATATAGGCGATGATGGTTGAGATGGAATTGGCATGATAGTTAGGGTTTAATGGGCTTCTTTTTCCTCCTAGTGGCAGTGTGGGTTCCTTTAGAGGAAAATAGAAGCATGAATTTCTCATGGTAGTTCTCAACAGCCGATTCATCCCAGTCCTCTGGTAGCACCAGGAGGGGATTAGTTGAATTTCTAATAGTGTGGGAATCCAGGACATTATAAGAGGGTTTTTACTAAGGAACCCAATATCTGTAGCTCCTGACAACGTTTAGGGAACTGATAGATATTCTGCTATCACTTCTCTGCTCCATGTAGTGGAATAGGATCATCATCACCTCCAGAAACTGTGGGGAAATCAAATTCTTCACGCACCAAAGGTTTCTAGACACATGCATTAGAAACGAAGCTTCTTCATGTAGTGGAGGAGTTAATAGAGGTAGCTGATGCTGGTCCTGCAACTATGAGAGGTACCATTACTATAACTCCATATTTAGTGACAACTCCTTTTGATACTGGTGCATCTCACACTTTTATTTCAACCCATCTTGTTAATCTGGTTAATCTACCTATGGAACTTTTATCTTGTGTGATGGATATTACTACATCCCTTGTTACAATGAGAGAGAAGTGTAAAGACCCGAAGCCTGACGTACATTGACATTACATTACATTTGCGGAATACTTAGTACATAAAAAAAACACACACACACAAGGATCGTAATAGTTTAGTGTCTTTGGAAACTCGGAACGTAATCTTCTAATCCTGGTGAAAGATCTTCAATATCTCCCATAAATATCTTCTTTTTTTTTACCTAAAACCTTTCTTTATAACCTGGGGAAAAGAAAACATAAAAGGGTGAGCTCAAATGCTCAGTAAGGGTAAACAAAAGATATATCAATCACATCATATACATAAGAACATAGCTTTTGGAAATCATAACCTGCAAAAGAGTTCATAATATCATAACATGGGATAAATCATAGAAGTGAAATGTAATCCCAATAATCATAACTTAAAACATGAAACTTTGTGGCATTCACACATAATCATGGAAAATCATTTCTTGTTAGTCATGACTCATTGCCAAGACTATCTTAGTGGACAAAGTCCCTTTCTGAATCGAGTAACCCTCGTTCCCGTCCTGTTTCACTGAACCGGTATAACCTACCATTCCAGCCATGTATATCTCATGAGATATAAAATCTTTACCCAATGCATTGGAGGGAGATATAGGTCCCACCCATCTCATAATGAATTCGTTCTTATGTGTGCCACATAATCATAAATCAAACATCATCGCATAACACATGTAACAAAAATGGGATTCTTGAAACATCATGACATCATAAATAAATTCATATAAGATAAAGTAATTCATAAAAATATTTCAATCACAACATAATCAAACCAATGTAATAATAGGGATAAAAACAGAACCCTTTTATTTTCTTAGATAGAAAATAATTTTGATAAAATACTTGAACTCCATTCTTGAGGAAAATATCCTTTTTCTTCAAAAACATTTTTCCTTTCATAACATGTCATATAACTTTAAAATAAAAGAAGTTGATTAAAAATAAACATGAAAACTTGTAAAGGAAGCTTCTTGGAAACAATGTTTTAAAAATCCATTCATGCCGTATAAGTTAAAAAAACGTTCTTCGTACTTTTGTCGGAAAAGTCAAAAAGTACCTCGTACGACAAAAGATTCCTTTCATACATATTACTAAAAACACACCGAAGGGTAAAAATGGATTTAAACAATTGTAGGTGGATGGAAATAATATTACATTTTGATGAAACATGGATGTGGATGATAAAATACACCCCAGTAAATACTTACGAATAAACAATCTCGGATAAAAATGAGATTGTGATATTTCCCTTACCTTAGGTCCGACTTGCTTTGTAAGTGTCTGAACCTCCTGTATAATGATTTAAATCATGTTATTGACTTATTACAGAATCATATTCATTGTTATGATATCATATATGGTTCACTTATGACATTATATTACCCGTTCTTTTGTAAATTCCATGTTAAAGAAGCGTTTTGGGTAAAATCGTTTCATTTATCGTAGGTGTTTTGACTTGTTGTTCTTGACATCATTATTACTTATATAATGATTTACTTACTTCCAGAATATAAAATATGATTTATATATCATATATATTCAGTATATATATATATATAATAGGTAGATAAATAAAATGAAAAACACCGTTCATGGAGACGGTAGTCCGTACGTACGCATGAACGCTGTTTTCCTTTCCTTATTGTCTTGAATGGAAGTAAGTTGATGACATATATATATATATATACATAAATCCAGTAGCTTTATAATGTCATATATTTCATTATTATTTCTTATATATACTTTATAATCATTCTTAAATGGTTAACATGGAGAATGAATCTCATCGCGTCGTGGAGACGGTAGTCCGTACGTACGCACGAGCGATGATATCATTTCTATAAATATTGAATTGAATTGGAGTGGATTATACAATATATCAGAATCAATATGATGTTGTAATAACTATGTATAGTTATTCTTTACACCATTATACACATCCATGTAAGGGGGTGGTGGAAAATAGATTACACCATGGCGTGGAGACGGTATTCCGTACGTACGCACGCGCGGTGATTTCTTTTTCCGTAGGATGGATAGATGGTGAAATAGGGTTGTTTCATACTTATAATAACATATAAGTATATGAGTGATACTGATGTTATTACTTTATAATGAAACAACCTAAGAAGAAGAAGTGGAAGAAGAAATAAAGATGAAAGAATTGGTAACGGTAATTACCTCTTCTTTGAAGTGCCTCTTTGAGACCTCCTCTTAGGGCACTAGAATTGGTCTTTGAGGAAGAACAGAACCTCTAGGATGTTTCTAGGGAAGTGGAGAAGAGATTTTGGCAGGGTTTGGCCGAGATTGAGTGCTCAAATTGGTGTGAGGAGGAGGGGGAGGAGGTGTCCTTTTATAGGGGAGGAGAGGGGCACCTTAGGAATATCTCAAAATATTATTTTATATTAAAGTCAAAATCGGTTTATAATGGTTCCAAAGGGTCTTATTTAGAAGCAAAAGTGGGAATGGGTCGAAATCCTATCAACCAATAGAATTTAGACAAGTTTAGGATATTATTTTAACCTTATCAATTAGATTTAACTCCAAGTTAAATAATTTAACTTTTACCGTGTCTTTTTGTTTTCTATCACTATATGGTTAATACACTTACTATAACATGCCAAACGAACCCCAAATTCTTTATAATTAATATATATATCCTTATCTAAGTCATTTGGCCTATCCTTAGATTTTTAGTAATAAAATAACAATTAATAATATAATAGTTTATTTAAAAACTATTTTGTGTCAATTTTGACACTATTTGATATATGATTTTTGTGAGAGTCATAACAGAATTAAATGTTCGAACCAAGTTAATTAAATCAACATTAATATATCATAGTAACCTAGAAAATTAGTGGAATTAATAAAAAATCTCAAATTGCATTTATTTTGGTGTTTATAACATCAATTATGTCAATATTTCATTAATAAGATAATTACTGCATCATCGTTGTGTCATAAATAAATTAAATTATTTCATGTCTAAAAATTAAAAATAAAATACCATCATGTAGGAAATCTTTTTATATTTCTAATGAATATTTAAAATCTAAAATACAACATATATAACCCTATGTAACTATTGTTTTTCTAAAAGATATATGCTTGTGTCATTTTTGTATTCATTTTAACTTTATTAAAATAAAGTGTCATTATCACTTACAAGTGGATCAATGGGGTCCCAAAATCGACCCAAAGATGCCCATGGTCGACCATGTATCAACAAATGGGGTTAAGACACGTTTTAGGGTAATTTAATATTATTATAATATTATTTTTTAACCCTTATTTACCAGATTTACCCTTAACCATGGTAAATAAAATATTTACCGCAGTAATTATTCAAAATGTCTAAAAATAAAAGTTATCTATTTACACAATTTGAACATCCTGATTCCAAATATGGAATCCATTTTTCTAAATTCAAAACACAGAAGTGGCAGAAATTAATTTAAAATTAATTCCCGCTGTCAAAACAAAAAGCGTGTTTTTAAGAGATAATAACTATCAAAAGATTGACACTTGTTTATGTTCGGTTTAATTGTAAAATTGTGTCCAATGACCAACATTATATTAAGTGGTAAAAATATATTCTAAATATACTTTAAAACCATTCAATATTATAATTTAACCACATAATATATTACGATGAAAAAAGTCGTTTTTAATTAAAATATAGCGTGTTTTTACTATTCATTAAAATATGAAAGTTGTCGGAAAAATATCAAAACTTTATCTAATGTAAATTTTTACATCCTGATTCAAAAGAAGAATATTATTTTGTCAAATTGATCATATAAACATGTCAAAAACTATATTTAAAGTGGGTGCGCCATCAAAAGGCGGTAACACTGCATTTTTTGAAAAATACTTATTTTACCCGAAAAACTTATTTTGTTCTTATACCATGTTCTAGAAATGTGTAAGATGAATAATAATGTTATAAAATTCAAAATTTAGTTAATACTATTCATAACGGCTAGTTCATGACAATATTATAATAATATAACATTGTTTATTAGAACCCGGTATTGCGTACAACACACGCTATCGAGGAAGGTCGTGATTGCGTGTAATGCAAGCCAAGTCAAGGTTGCGTGTTGTGAAAGAATCCTTCGTTGTTTCGTATAACAGAATCAAACCATATTTCATTTATTAATTTAATATATATATATATATACTCAATGTTGCGTAGAATAACTATTATCCAAATTGTGTGTAACACGGTCCAAGAATAGTGTTGCGTATACTACAAGCTAATACGGTGTTGCGTATAGCGCAAGGTAATCTTGGTGTAGAATACAACGCAAGACATTAATGAAATTAAAAGAATATTTTTCATAAAATCTCTAGGTGTTACATTCTACCCCCCTTAAAATGAATTTCTCCCTCGAAATTCGTCGGGGTTATAAATGGTTTACTATTTGAAAGTTTCTTTGATAGAAACCCACATCTTAAAAAGGAATACCAAAACTTATCTTTAAAAACAAAAGTATGAAACGTAATGGTTACCCAAATAAACTAATCATTGGGCTTCCACATAGGTGAAAATATGGATATGGAAGAGAAATCTAACCATCATGTTCTGATGGATAGTGGTAGAGGACATGGCTATGAAAAATCCAACAATCACAAAGCCATAAATTTGTGATGATCTAGGGTACCATCTGATTCATCAGATATAAGTTCACTAGGACAACATTTTTGGTTTTCAATATCGTTTCCCTAAAGTTGAAGAATTTGAATTAGAATAAATACTTACTTTATTTTGGTACAATCTCGCTGTTGTTCGTGCCTTGAACAATTTCCACTTCATCTCTTAAATAAATGAAGTTGAATTTGTTATTCGTGAAGTGTTAGCAGATTATGTGATAGAATGACGGGTCATTCCATCTGTCTCAAACAAAAGGTTAAAAATTATATACATAAGTCGTTCTATAGTGAGATTAATCATATATGGTTCCTAAAATGGACTTATACATCATATTTCATACAGATTAATATAATAAAACTAGTTTCTACTAAACAGGGACTTCCTGTAGGCCAGTGGTAGGCGATAAAGGCCAGTCGCACTTCGGTTGTGGGTTCGATTCCCACAGCCTTGTCCGAAGCGAGGGGCTGTCGCCCGTCCTGCAGGTTGTCCTTTTTCTAAAACTATATTACTATAACATCCAATCAATAATATCAAAAAAAAACTTCTATCCTTAAACAATACTAACTTATTCCAACATAATCCATTCCAATCTTTAGGCTTACCCATAATACTGCAGTCCACTCTCATAATATAGTGAAAACAATTACCAGAGATTTAATACCATCGTTGATCCCCATAAGATATGTCTTGTTGGTCACATTCTAAACATTCAAAGTCCTTAATCATGTATTCTCTTGAATACCTTAGTGAAAACATGAATGCAGTTTAAAGTTAACACTTTCCACATACCAAAATCCTCAAAATTCTATATACTCAAACCATGATATCACTTAGTCCTTATATCAATCATGAGCTCATGAATACTGTCAAATATTTCATTTTCTCATTTTCCCTTCATTATGCGCATATCATCTTTTTTCCAAAAATACCTCAATCACTTCGAATACCACATTAGACCAATACATAAATATTTCAATACACCATAAAAGTACCTCAACAACATTATTCGTGAATAGCAATACATAAACACTTCAGTCCGTCCACTTCAATGATTGTCCTGGAATAAGTCCTTCCTTAATTTAGAAGTAACTTTTTAGGTCAGGGCATTGAGTTGGGTAATGCCCATGTTCTCCACAAATAAGACATTGAACTCCATAACAATCTGTCACTCTATGACCCTTTTCTCCACACAGATAACATCGGTCCCTCCATTTGAGGTATTCCTCAAGGTTCTTCTTCCCTTCTTTAGAAATCTCAATATTCCTTTCTTTATGCTCCTCAACATGAGAACATGAATAATAGTTTATCTTCCTCTTCTTTGATGAATTAGGCATACCACTAAATTTCACCTTGTTAATCATATATCGCGATGAATGATTCGGCATAATCACAATATCTTTCTCTCTAGGAATTACACAATCTTGTTTCTCATAGTCACCAATTTGTCCATTGGATTCAATGTTAACCGAATTCCTTCGGGTTCCCTCCATTAACTAAAACACAAAAAGAATCTTGTGAGAGGAAAAAATCATGCTAGGGAAAACAACATAGTAAAGGGGGAGTACCCTTAATATATAACATCTTAGGTTAAATTCTAAGATCGTTACCGTAGTTCTAGGACTGTATCTTATACGTATACTTATCCTTAGGGACATCCCTAGACATACCTTAGAAATTTCTCTAGGGATCTCACTAACGTTTTCGCATCCTAGTTTCCAAAGGTTGACTAAACCTTTCCTCTGATACCAACTGTAAAGACCCGAAGCCTGACGTACATGGACATTACATTACATTTGCGGAATACTTAGTACATAACAAAAACACACACACACAAGGATCGTAATAGTTTAGTGTCTTTGGAAACTCGGAACGTAATCTTCTAATCCTGGTGAAAGATCTTCAATATCTCCCATAAATATCTTCTTTTTTTTTACCTAAAACCTTTCTTTATAACCTGGGGAAAAGAAAACATAAAAGGGTGAGCTCAAATGCTCAGTAAGGGTAAACAAAAGATATATCAATCACATCATATACATAAGAACATAGCTTTTGGAAATCATAACCTGCAAAAGAGTTCATAATATCATAACATGGGATAAATCATAGAAGTGAAATGTAATCCCAATAATCATAACATAAAACATGAAACTTTGTGGCATTCACACATAATCATGGAAAATCATTTCTTGTTAGTCATGACTCATTGCCAAGACTATCTTAGTGGACAAAGTCCCTTTCTGAATCGAGTAACCCTCGTTCCAGTCCTGTTTCACTGAACCGGTATAACCTACCGTTCCAGCCAGGTCTATCTCATGAGATATAAAATCTTTACCCAATGCATTGGAGGGAGATATAGGTCCCACCCATCTCATAATGAATTCTTTCTTATGTGTGCCACATAATCATAAATCAAACATCATCGCATAACACATGTAACAAAAATGGGATTCTTGAAACATCATGACATCATAAATCAATTCATATAAGATAAAGTAATTCATAAAAATATTTCAATCACAACATAATCAAACCAATGTAATAATAGTGATAAAAACAGAACCCTTTTATTATCTTAGATGGAAAATAATTTTGATAAAATACTTGAACTCCATTCTTGAGGAAAATATCCTTTCTTCTTCAAAAACATTTTTCCTTTCATAACATGTCATACAACTTTAAAATAAAAGAAGTTGATTAAAAATAAACATGAAAACTTGTAAAGGAAGCTTATTGGAAACAATGTTTTAAAAATCCATTCATGTCGTATAAGTTAAAAAAACGTTCTTCGTACTTTTGTCGGAAAAGTCAAAAAGTACCTCGTACGACAAAAGATTCCTTTCATACATATTACTAAAAACACACCGAAGGGTAAAAATGGATTTAAACAACTGTAGGTGGATGGAAATAATATTACATTTTGATGAAACATGGATGTGGATGATAAAATACACCCCAGTAAATACTTACGAATAAACAATCTCGGATAAAAATGAGATTGTGATATTTCCCTTACCTTAGGTCCGACTTGCTTTGTAAGTGTCCGAACCTCCTGTATAATGATTTAAATCATGTTATTGACTTATTACAGAATCATATTCATTTTTATGATATCATATATGGTTCACTTATGACATTATATTACCCGTTCTTTTGTAAATTCCATGTTAAAGAAGCGTTTTGGGTAAAATCGTTTCATTTATCGTAGGTGTTTTGACTTGTTGTTCTTGACATCATTATTACTTATATCATGATTTACTTACTTCCAGAATATTAAATATGATTTATATATCATATATATTCAGTATATATATATATATAATAGGTAGATAAATAAAATGAAAAACACTGTTCATGGAGACGGTAGTCCGTACGTACGCATGAACGCTGTTTTCCTTTCCTTATTGTCTTGAATGGAAGTAAGTTGATGACATATATATATATATAAATAAATCCAGTAGCTTTATAATGTCATATATTTCATTATTATTTCTTATATATACTTTATAATCATTCTTAAATGGTTAACATGGAGAATGAATCTCATCGCGTCGTGGAGACGGTAGTCCGTACGTACGCACGAGCGATGATATCATTTCTATAAATATTGAATTGAATTGGAGTGGATTATAAAATATATCAGAATCAATATGATGTTGTAATAACTATGTATAGTTATTCTTTACACCATTATACCCATCCATGTAAGGTGGTGGTGGAAAATAGATTACACCACGGCGTGGAGACGGTATTCCGTACGTACGCACGCGTGGTGATTTCTTTTTCCGTGGGATGGATAGATGGTGAAATAGGGTTGTTTCATACTTATAATAACATATCAGTATATGAGTGATACTGATGTTATTACTTTATAATGAAACAACCTAAGAAGAAGAAGTGGAAGAAGAAATAAAGATGAAAGAATTGGTAACGGTAATTACCTCTTCTTTGAAGTGCCTCTTTGAGACCTCCTCTTAGGGAACTAGAATTGGTCTTTGAGGAAGAACAGAACCTCTAGAATGTTTCTAGGGAAGCGGAGAAGAGATTTTGGCAGGGGTTGTCCGAGCTTGAGTGCTCAAATTGGTGTGAGGAGGAGGGGGAGGAGGTGTCCTTTTATAGGGGAGGAGAGGGGCACCTTAAGAATATCTCAAAATATTATTTTATATTAAAGTCAAAATCGGTTTATAATGGTTCCAAAGGGTCTTATTTCGAAGCTAAAGTGGGGAGGGGTCGAAATCCTATCAACCAATAGAATTTAGACAAGTTTAGGATATTATTTTAACCTTATAAATTAGATTTAACTCCAAGTTAAATAATTTAACTTTTACCGTGTCTTTTTGTTTTCTTTCACTATATGGTTAATACACTTACTATAACATGCCAAACGAACCCCAAATTGTTTATCATTAATATATATATCCTTATCTAAGTCATTTGGCCTAACCTGAGATTTTTAGGAATACAATAACAATTAATAATATAATATTTTATTTAAAAACTATTTTGTGTCAATTTTGACACTATTTGATATATGATTTTTGTGAGAGTCATAACAGAATTAAATGTTCGAACCAAGTTAATTAAATCAACACTAATATATCATAGTAACCTAGAAAATTAGTTTAATTCATAAAAAATCTCAAATTACATTTATTTTGGTGTTTATAACATCAATTATGTCAATATTTCATTAATAAGATAATTACTGCATCATCGTTGTGTCATAAATAAATTAAATTATTTGATGTCTAAAAATTACAAATAAAATACCATCATGTAGGAAATATTTTTAGATTTCTAATGAATATTTAAAATCTAAAATACAACATATATAACCCTATGTAACAATTGTTTTTCTAAAAGATATATGCTTGTGTCATTTTTGTATTCATTTTAACTTTATTAAAATAAAGTGTCATTATCACTTACAAGTGGATCAATGGGGTCCCAAAATCGACCCAAAGATGCCCATGGTCGACCATGTATCAACCAATGGGGTTAAGACACGTTTTAGGGTAATTTAATATTATTATAATATTATTTTTTAACCCTTATTTACCGGATTTACCCTTAACCATGGTAAATAAAATATTTACCGCAGTAATTATTCAAAATGTCTAAAAATAAAAGTTATCTATTTACACAATTTGAACATCCTGATTCCAAATATGGAATCCATTTTTCTAAATTCAAAACACAGAAGTGGCAGAAATTAATTTAAAATTAATTCCCGCTGTCAAAACAAAAAGCGTGTTTTTAAGAGATAATAACTATCAAAAGATTGACACTTGTTTATGTTCGGTTTAATTGTAAAATTGTGTCCAATGACCAACATTATATTAAGTGGTAAAAATATATTCTAAATATACTTTAAAACCATTCAATATTATAATTTAACCACATAATATATTACGATGAAAAAAGTTGTTTTTAATTAAAATATAGCGTGTTTTTACTATTCATTAAAATATGAAAGTTGTCGGAAAAATATCAAAACTTTATCTAATGTAAATTTTTACATCCTGATTCAAAAGAAGAATATTATTTTGTCAAATTGAACATATAAAAATGTCAAAAACTATATTTAAAGTGGGTGCGTCATCAAAAGGCGGTAAAACTGCATTTTTTGAAAAATACTTATTTTACCCGAAAAATTTATTTTGTTCTTATACCATGTTCTAGAAATGTGTAAGATGAATAATAATGTTATAAAATTCAAAATTTAGTTAATACTATTCATAACGGCTAGTTCATGACAATATTATAATAATATAACATTGTTTATTAAAACCCGGTATTGCATACAACACACGCTATCGAGGAAGGTCGTGATTGCGTGTAATGCAAGCCAAGTCAGGGTTGCGTGTTGTGAAAGAATCCTTCGTTGTTTCGTATAACAGAATCCAACCATATTTCATTTATACATTTAATATATATATATATATATACTCAATGTTGCGTAGAATAACTATTATCCAAATTGTGTGTAACACGGTCCAAGAATAGTGTTGCGTATACTACAAGCTAATACGGTGTTGCGTATAGCGCAAGGTAACCTTGGTGTAGAATAAAACGCAAGACATTAATGAAATTAAAAGAATATTTTTCATAAAATCTCAAGGTGTTACAAGAAGGGTCTTCGTAGTCCTGCTTGTGTCTTCTCTCTATCAGATGTTGATCATGCTTGGTGTTTCCTAGTTCTCGACATGAAATATTTTGACATCATATTTGGGATGGATTGGTTTATTGCCAATAAATCTCGGATCAATTGTTATGTTTGACAGGTCTACCTTACTACACCCAGTGGTGTGCCTCTTGTTTTTCAAGGAGAATGAGACCCAAGGTCAAGCAGAGCTAGACCCTCTTATCCAAAGATGTGAAAAGTTATATCAGTGTTTGCTTTTGATCTAGAGGGAGATTCAATGTATGGTGATCTTCTTCTAGTCATCTCTGAGTTTCCCGATGTGTTTCCTTCTGACTTCTCTAGT
This sequence comes from Viscum album, assembly GCA_963277665.1. NCBI lineage: Eukaryota > Viridiplantae > Streptophyta > Magnoliopsida > Santalales > Viscaceae > Viscum > Viscum album. Next base: position 1,246,787,864 of record OY728153.1, read on the forward strand.
TTTCCACTAGTATGGGAGGTTTATTTCTCTATTTACTTAATGTTTGGTACTCAACCAGTTTCTATTCCCTCTTACCGAATGGATCCAACTGAACTAAAAAAACTGAAGTCTTAGTTAGACGGTCTTTTTGAGAAACGTTTTATATGCCCGAGTGTGTCACTATGGGCAGCACATATTCTTTTCGCCAAGAAGGCTGATGGTTCTCTTCGCTTATGTGTTGATTATCGAAAGCTCAATCGAGTTACGATAAAGAACAAATATTTGTTACCATGAATTGATGATTTTTTTGACCAATTGAAATGGGAAAACTGGTTTTCAAAAATTGATCTTCGATTTGGTTACCATCAGTTGAGGATAAAAGAATCCGACATTCATAAGATTGCTTTTTGGAGTAGGTATGGCCATTATGAGTACCTTGTTATGCCATTTGGCCTAACAAATTCTCCTAAAGTTTTCATGGCTTTGATGAAAAAGGTTTTCTGTGAGTATCCATATACTTTCATGGTAGTTTTTGTGGATGACATTCTTTTCAAGACCAAGTCTAAGGAGGATCCTGTGCATCATTTGAGAATAGTTCTGAGTCTTCTAAGGAATCAATGTCTTTATTCCAAGCATTCAAAGTGTGATTTATGGATTCCGGAAGTGAAATTCTTGTGGAATGTCATGTCACAACAAGCAATATTAGTTGATCCTAAGAAAGTGAAGGCTGTTATGACTTGGGAACAACCACGAAATGATTTCGAGAATTGGAGATTCTTTGGATTAGCAGGATATTATTGTCGGTTTGTTAAAGACTTCTCAATGTTAGCTTCTCCATTGACTGATCTGACTCGAAAGGGAGTGAAGTTTTCCAAGAATGATAAATGACAAAGTTCTTTTTTTGAGATAAAGCATATTTTGGCTACAACGCCGGTGTTAACTCTGGCTGAGGCTGAGATAGGTTATGTGGTCTTCTATGATGCATCGGGTTCAGGTTTTGGATGTGTCCTTATGCAAGGTAATCATGTTGTTGCGTATGGATCTCTTCAGCTTAAGCCTCATGAGAATAACTATCCTACCCATGACCTTGGACATACAACTATAATGCACTCACTTAAGTGTTGGAGACATTACCTTTATGGAGAAAGGTTTACTGTGTATTTAGACCACAAGAGCTTGACTTATATCTTTTCTCAAAAAGATTTGAATCTCTGCCAAAGGCATTGGGTGGAGTACCTACAATATTTCGACTTTGACATTGCATATACCCTGGGAAAAGGGAATGTAGTTGCAGACAGTTAAGTAGGAAACTTACATCACAGGCTGTGAACGAATCCTTATAAGAGTGGAGTTTGATGGCTCTTTCAGCTCAGTTTCATATTGGAGTTCAGTGGAAGGGGAATAAAGTTTCTATACCAATTGTTCAGTTAATTTCTACTCTCCTCGAGTTCATTATTTAGGAACAACAACTGGATGATGAATTCTATAGCATTAGGGACACTCTTTATGGTGGGGATACCGACATTTAGTGGTCGTTCTCCAAAAAGGGTGTTCTTTGTTATCGAAACTGTTATGTTGTTCCATTAGTGGAACGGAAGGATGTGATGGGGGTGTTTCCATAACTCTCAGTGGGATATACACCCAAGAACCATGAATATGTTGTATTACATGTGGCGATAGTTCTGGTGGCCAGGTATGAGACGAGACATTGTTGAGTTGGAATCTCGTTGCTATACATGCAATCAGGTGAAAGTCGAGCACCAAAAACCTTCGGGTTGGCTTCAACCACTTCCAGTCCCTACATGGAAGTGGGATGAAATATCTATGGACTTTGTGGTTGGGTTACCTCAAAACTAGAGAATGAAGAACACGCTATGGGTTGTGATCGATAGACTGACCAATTCGGCTCACTTTATGCCTATTCGAGATACAACGAAAGTTGAAGTGTTGGGAAATATCAATGTGAAAGAAGATGTTTTTTTGCACTGAGTTCTATATTATATAGTCTCAGATAGGGATCCTCGTTTTACTTCTCTCTTTTAGAGAGGCCTTTAGGAGGCACTGGGATATCAGATCCATTTGAGCACGACCTACCATCCACAATCAAATGGACAAAAAGAAAGAGCTATTCAGATCCTTGAGGATATGCTTCACGCATGTGTTCTCGACCTCAGTGGGTCTTGGGATGATCATCTGGGGCTAGTTGAGTTTTCTTATAACAACATTTATCATTCTATGATCAAAATAGATCCTTTTGAGGCTTTTTATTGTCATACTTGTAAATATCCTTTATGTAGGTCGGAGATTGGTGAAAGTTCTTTGGTAGGACCGAGTTTGGTCCAAGAGACAACAACTAAGATCTAGTTGATTCATCAGAGAATTTTGACAGCATAGATTCGGTGTCAGTCTTATGCGGATCTTCGCCGTAAACCTTTAGAGTTCTCAATTGGTGACCAGGTGTTCTTGAAAATTTTACCCTGATTAGGTCATCGACGACATGGGAGGTAATGGAAGCTTTATCCTCGTTTTGTGGGACCTTTCGAGGTTTTTGGTCTTGTAGGAAAAGTTTCTTACCATCTAGCTTTAGCCCCACAGTTGACATCGATACATAACATGTTCCATGTGTTGCAGCTGCAAAAGTATCTCTCTGATCCATCTCATGTTGTGAGCTAAAGTGATCTTGAGATTGAAACAGATTTATCTGTTTCTGTACGACCAGTCAGGGTTGTTTATTTTGAGACCAAGTTACTTTGTCGGAGAACGATACCTCTGGTCCGTGTACTTTGGCAGCATGGTTCTGGTTCTCCTAAGACGTGGTAAAGGGAGGCACTAGTTATAGAGAAGTGGCCTCATATTTTTGACATAGAGGTTTCTTCATAGGATTTCTGGGGACAGAAAGATCTTATGGTCGGGATTTTGTAACATCATGTTACGTTTTGAGGTACTTTTGATGTTTCTATGTACCTATGTTTTGGATTAGTGACTTGGGAGAGTCGAGAGAACATTAAATGTTGTTTTGGGGAAAAGGGGAAGTCGTACGAGCAGCGCACGAGTTGTCTAAACTGTGCGGCCAAACCGTGCACAGTTGGTCTTGGAGGCACCAGCTTTCGCACGGGCAGTGCATGGTTTTTCTAACCATGCAGCCAAACCATGCGAGAAGGGTGGACGAGGCCGAAGCTAACACACATCTAGTGCATGGTTTGTAAAACCATGCGATATAACCATGTGGGCAGTTAAATGAGATCCTTAAATTGTGGAACTCACTCAATTTTGCCTCTAAGTGCCTCGTTTTTCCACTTAAGTGGCCCTAACATAGGATTTATCTTATCCTAATATTAGAAGAAGATTCTCCCATCATTCCGGAGGTGATCCAAAGGATCCTCTTGGTGAATCTAAGTCAGATTCTTGAGTTATGTGATCATTCTTCATAATTCATGATAAATTTCTTAGATATACTTAGATCTACTTCTCCTCTTCTCCCAGTTTCTTAGATCTATGCTTCTTATGGGTAGATCATAGTGTGTGGTACCAAATTGGATGAGATTTGGACTTGATATTTCTAGGAGAAGAGATCTAAGGCGGGTTCTTGAATAAGAATCCTGGTTTTCTTGAGTGTTCTCGACCGTTGTGGTTTTGGTCAAAGCCTTCGAGGTAGGTGGTTCCATCCCGACTTGCCAAATTTATTATCATTGGCCAACATGCCCATTATATGGGTGACATTATGCAAGGACAACTAGGGAATGTAATGCATAGTTAGGTAAAGGGATTATCAAGAATTCTAAAATTCCTTTACTTATAAAAAAAGAAATTTTAAGATTGGGATGGATCAATCCCACAATGGGTAAATTTTCTAAAGAAATACATTTGAGAATAAAGGAATAATTAGTACTAATATAGACAATGAATAGGAAGCGACTCCTAAAAGAATTTTATGTGGACAGGAGGGTACATTTTTTTTCAAAAATATACTTTCTGATATGATCAATACAAGAAGATAGACTTATACCCAAATATATATATCCATGGTTTAAGAAATCCATGGGTATAGGTGGTATTTTATAACCTATACAAACAGTTTTTATTGAACCATGAGTATAGTAAACCTAATTTTAATTTCGTTTAGGATCCCACTCTAGATTTTCATTTCATACCCCACATCTCCCTTGATTTAGACTCTTCATCCACCTCTCCCCTCCCAAACACTGAATTCCCTCCCTTGACTCTACCCCCATCCCCACCTCCCTCCCTCCACCTTCTTTCTTATGCCTCCCTGTCCACGACCACCTATGCCTCAAGCACTCACCTCCACCTCACGACCCTCACCTCCATCTCCACAGCTTCTTCTACCTCCACCTTCTCTTGGCCTCCACCTCCTCCCAGCCTCCGCCTCCCGACCTCAAAAGGTATTCACATTCTTTTGTGTACTCTATTGATTTAGGGATTCCATTGTCCATATATCTAATAGTGTTTTAAATAAATACTTTTATAAATCATTTCATACATTAAGCTTCCAATTTTTGATGAAATTATAACTTTGTCCACATATATCACATTGTCCTATATTCTTGATAATTGATATGGATGTTAGGGATGAACGTGTTTGTGTTTATTATTTAAATTTTAGGTCATCCATGGATTGAAATAGAGGGGATGACCACTTCAATAGATGATTTAGCATAATTTTGTGGCCCCATCGTAGGATTTTTTTACATTTGATGCCCAGATATCAGTGTAGGTTTCCCACTTCTTGTCTCATTTTCTAGATGAACCTCTGTAGATACCCCTCCCATACTTACTTTGCACACGTGGTCTTTAACAAAGCCAGCTCCACCTCCCATCACACTATCTCCCCTACGCTACTCCATTTATGCCTTCACCACTACTTGAATATGTTATTTCAATTTCATGGGCATCTCCTTTATTAGACCATGTAAAGTAAACACAATACCAATTTTAATCCTGATTAAATTTTTTTCCTCAAATTTATAATAATCATAATCACTATTATTTTTTCAATCATATTTATCATAAATCATTTCAATGTTTGGAGTGATTATTTTATAAATATATTTCTTTTGATACAAAATAGATTTTTTATTTTTATTTCTTGTTTTTGATTCATTGAGTTTTGGATTTTTGTTTCTTGTTTGTTCACTAAACTAAAGGGAATCATTTAAAACACTAGTATTTAGAAATCACTTTTCTCAGGTAGGCATTGATTTATTATTATTTCCCCTTTGATAATTTAATGATTCTAACCAAAATATTTGAAACTTATGTACATTCAATCACTTCAAATCACTCGATGAACTCTCAATTTTACTCCCTTTGAGAGAATAGTAATATCTCATTACTCATATCCTTTTCAATATTAATCACATGAATCTTCCTTACAACACAAAAATCCTTCATTTTGAAAAATATATATAAATTAATATTAAAATAAAATAACAATTGAATGATAAATCCCACATGAATCATATCATCAACATACAATAGAAGGAAGATAAAGTAGTCAACATTCGACACTTTGAAAGAAAAAGTGATCTGAGTCACTTTTTATGAAACCCTTTTTACCATAAAATCATTTAATTTCAGGTCACATTGATTTGATACATTTTTCATTCCATGTAAACCATATTTTAGCTTACACAACAAGTACAACATCATATTAACCATGAAACCAGTTGATTGTTTCATGAAAATATCATCCTCTAAATCATCATATAAAAATGCTAAATTTACATCAATTTTTTCTGATCATAAATCACTGATAGTACCCATTATTATGATTTTATGGATGGTTGTGTGTTTTAATGCTGGTTAAATATTACCATAGAAATACACTCCCTATTTTTGTTAAAATACTTTCACCACTAACCATTCTTTATACAATTTAATTCCAAACACTTCTTCCTTCAATCGAAAGTCCCATTTATTTTCTATCTCTTTATTTACAGATGGTAATATTTTTAGCTCTTAGGTTTCATTGTAATAAAATGAATCCATTTCCTCATCCATATATAACTTCCATATACTTGAAATGCATACTAATATTGACTCTTATAGGATTCTAAGTTCCCCCTTGATAATGGATTTCAAATTAATGAAAATTCCCAACACTTTAGATTTATACTTTCTAAAATAGATCCACATTTTCTTAGAGTTTCATCAATAAAAGAGAAAAATATAAAGAGATTACATGATACTAAACTGGGTCAGTCCCCATACCTAAAAATGATCAAGTTCAATATTTCCGCATTGATTCATCCTTCTATTAAACATAAATAAAACCGTCCTTTGTTTAATGTGTATATAACTTGCACAATTTCTAACATTGGTATGATAATGCTTCAAAAAGTACTTTTTTAAAGGAACATTCATATTCATATCACTATGATGACCAAGAAAATTATTTCAAAACTCCAGACATACAATAGTTATAGTTCCAACCACAAATCATTGGTATGAACAATTGGTCAGATACAAGGTTCCTTCCTTAACCCCCATTACAGAATCATTAATCCCCAATTGACTATCGATACACCATTATAATTATTAGCATCATATCCTTCCTAACATATATTTATAATAGAAATGAGATTTTACTATAATATTATGATATTCTATACATAATTTAAAATCAGCATGCATTCATTTGACATATGAACCTTCTCATTACCCTTTCTGAAAACATCAAGATCCTCATCATCCTCCAAGTGTACATTATAGAAATTTGTGGATACATAATTTTCAATGAACCTATGTTTTGATTTTGAAAGAAAATATTCTCCAAAATCAACTATCAACTACTCCAATGAATTATGAACACTTAACAACAAATAATTGTTATCTTCTAATGACTAAAAAGAACAAGAACATCCAAAAACTAATCTTTCATAATTAGATTTATAATCCTTATAATTATTCTTCAAATTCCTCCTGCTACCATAGACCCAACAAGATGTTTAGAGTCTATTTCATTTACCTCTACTCCCATCTCTATATTTCATATCTTTATTGTGACTCATTTCTGTTTGGGTGACTGGTCTCGCTTATCGTTGATTGAAGTTTTATGCTTCCCAAATTAATTACCCGTTCTTAGAACTTTAGTATAGCTTAAGTTTTGGGTTGATCCACATGTAACCGTGGCGTGCGTGAATTCAATTGAGTTAATACTTAATTAGGTGAAGTATGCAGAATTTATAAGCGATTGGGTTGATTTTGGGTTTTTATTGAAACTAAATTGATTTACTTTGAAGAAATGGATACAGTTTGAAAGAAAAAAATGGGTAAATTTAAAGAGTTTTTAAAATGGAATGAAAGGATGTGTCGGGGCTGTGGTGATTAAAGAGATTTTGTGCAGATCGTTTAACTGGTTGTGTTGTTCATAATAATTCAATAATTCTGGATTTCATTTTCTTAGAAGATTTCCTTGGTCCGGTTCCTCTTGTTTGGAATTAGACCAGTTGACTCCTTGGTCCGGTAGTCAGTGTTCTTAATTATTTATTAAGTTCAGTCCATTATTTTAATCGGTGAAATCCTTCCAATGATCATGGATGTTTTCACCGTTAATTTTCTTTTGTATCGCTGAGAATTATTCCCTTGGTCCGGGTTAGAATTCTCAGTTATATTTAACAGTAGATTAAGAAGAGTAAGATGAATTACAATGATAAAATACAACTATATAAAACAACATACAAATTACGACCCCTTCATCCACAACCCCAGCACAAGGGGTTTAGTTACACATAGAAAGTGGATGAGAAATAACACACATGATACGTGATGGATTCATCGTGTAAGCGTTGAGGTAGGGTGTCGGAAGGTGGAGTAGTGGAAATACGACACCACGGTGGCTCGGGAAATGGTAGCAACAAAGCTTCTTCTCTCATCCAAAGGTTTCAAACACTTGAAATCCATAGGCCATGGCCTCTTTTTATAAAAACAAATAAAGTACACAGCGTGTATAGAAAGTACAAGCCGTGTACTTTTCGTCAACGCGTTTTGGCGCCAATTTCTCCACTGGCAGGTGGCCAAACACGCCATCTTTGACTTTTGAACACGGTGCCGCCTGCAAGTTGAGTGAACACAGCGTGTAGCGCCGCCATACACAATGTGTAGTATCAAAATTTTGGCCGCCAGCCCCTTCTAGAATAGCAGACACATCGTGTAGAAATTTAAACATGTCGTGTCTCTTTCAACGGCCACATGGACATGTGGACTTTTCTCAGTAACCACCACTTCTAGAAAGTGGTACACGACCTGTAACACCACCTCACACGGTGTGTATCTTTGCCTGGTGACATGGGAGTGTACTCCCTTCTTTGGTCCATGTCCTTTTCTGGATCTACATGATGTGTATAAAAGTACATGTCGTGTAGTTTTAAAATTTTCACAAACTTCCCTTCATCCATGTATTTAGCCATAAAGCTTTTGTAAGTAAACAGATTAACCAAATTCAAAGAATATGTTCATGAAACAACAGATATTTTCTGAAAACATGATTTTATCTTCAATTATATATATGGAAATGTATACACAAATTGGGTGCATCAAATTCACCCACACTTAGTCATTTTCTTTCCCTCAACCAAAATCTCAACATCTAATTAACAGAGCCTATACTTTCAAAAGGAATGAATTTAGTTAATCAAATGTATAATTGATAAAGTTACCGAGGAAAAATTCTAAAAGGTACAAACAAAATCAATTCATTAGATATTGAAACCATGCCTCATACATAATGCAATTAACTACTCTCATCCTATTCAACACATTTTTCAACCTTTCAAAAATAAGCATGTCATTTGACGATTTACCTTACCAGTCCAAATCACACTCCACTGTCAAGATATTTTGATTCAGAGTTATGATCAATCTAAGGTATATACACTCTATCCATAGGTTTGTAGGATGTCTTGTTCTCTACTTCCGAAAAATTGAATTACAAAAATCATGAGGGCTTTATCAATAAGGTTCAGATGTTTCTGTGGCTACGGGTTGGTAGGTTCAGATGGGAAAATAAATTCTGAGGACTGAAAAAGGAAGGCTAATTCCTTTAAACAACATTGCATGATATTCACAGTAAATCTCACTGAAAATACATCCTTCAAACGCTCAGTCGAATGCTTTTGTAATCGTTACCATCTTCCATAGGCAAGTAGGGTTCATGGACAAATATGCATAAGGTTCCCCTGTTGTTTGATTGTTTGTGTGTTTTTTAAAAACAAAACACAAGGGAAACAATTATGAATACAATGAGTAGATGTTTGGAACCCAGTCTGCCCCAAATAATCAAGAGCCACTCCCCCGCACTTTATTTTATGGTTGTACACAAAATTATGCATTGTATTGCCAACTCCCTCTTAAAACCATAAATGAATAATTATTCAAAGTTTAAAAAGAAATAGGTTAAGAAGGAAAATAGTCTTCTAATGTGGCTTCCTATAAAGGTTGTTCATGGATTTTATGGGTTTAATGAAGATTAAATGTAGGGTAGGTATCAAGATAAAGGGTTTTAAACAATCTAATGCCTCAATCATGTTAAAGTAATTCAAAATTTTCTTCATGTTTCGAAAAGAAAAACTTTCAAATTATGGTAGTGATGCATATCCTACGAATCTCTCAAGAAAGAGGGTATTAGAAAAGAAATATGAAAAAGGGTTTAGAATACCTCTCAGTAGTGGAAAAATAATAAAGGGACAATCAGGTCATGAAATACAGATAAATGATTAGCCTAATTAATGTAATTTAATCAAGGATGAAAGGTTGCAATTAAATCTATATCAGAAATCATTTTAAAATACTTACAAACTAAAATAAGCATGTAACATTTCCAAAAGTTCCTACTTATAAATCTAGCATTTATAAGATTTATTAACCAAAATTGCTTTAAATTTACAAATATAGAATCTAATAATGATGTCTCCTAGATTAATTTAAGGGCAAAGACTAAGGTGAAAGAGATAGATGCTCCCCCACACTAAAAAAGTCACATGGCCCACCAAGTGAAATACTAATGTAAAGGGTGGGCAATAGGGAGAAATGGGGGGAAGATGAGGGAAAGCAGTAGAAGAAGTAAATCCAAAAAGAAAGAAAATAGAAATGGAAAAATAGTCCCGTCGTGAAAAGGGATGCCCAAGGCGCTCCATTCCCGTACCTGTGAATGTCGAGATAAAGGAAAATAAGAAACATGCATAACATCACAGCACCGAAAATGAAAAAAATAGATATATAAGATAAAGAAAAATGTCACTATCATGGCGTCGCCTCAGGGGAGGCATCATCCTGTACAGAATCGGCCAGTAGAGATGGTGCATGAGGCGTGGAAGGGGGAGGCTCTGACTCAGCATTGGGAAGGGTAGATGAAGAAGTAGGAGCCGCTGGTGCTAGACTCGAGATCGGAAGCTTAGCAACCGGCCCTGGCCTAGCAGAAGTGGTAGCAGCAGAGCTCACCGTAGTCATCAGAACGGATTCTATGGTCGGCGCAGGAGATGGCGGTGGAGCAGCAGAAGAAGTGCCAGGAACGGAGGTAGAGGCTGGTGGTTGAGGCAGTGGAACACCAAGATGCTGAGAAATATGCACCAACAGATGCTCCATCCGGTCCTAGCGGCCATCTAGATGAATAAACTTGTGTGAAATGGTGTCCTCAGAGCTGATGATAAGGGATAACTTCTGCTCCATCGTGGCTAAGCGGAGGGAAAGGGTCGGATCGACCGAGAGTGCAGGGGTAGGTGGGATGGGGGATGGGACAGAAGAAGGATGGTCAGAAGAAGTAGGGTCAGTAGGAGGTGGGTGATGTGGAGAAGCTGGAGGGGGTGGGGAAGGAGGAGCGGGGTTAGCAGGTGGGGTAGCAGGGTCAGCAGGTGGTAGGGCTCAATGGTATCGGCCGACGAGAGAAGCGTCGGATCCTGTCGTATGCGAGGTCGGTGACCGGGAATACCGTGCAGGGATCGGGAGCATCTGTAGGTCCCGGCCCAGGTGCCGGTGTAGCAGCAACATCTGGATCTGGAGGTGGATCCACCGAAGAAGAAGGTGGCTCGGTGGAAGATGTGCTCGAAGAGGGACAAATTGCTGAGGATGAGGGTACAGGGAAAGTGGCAGCTGGTGTAGCAGAAGTAGGCCCATCCTCACCTGAGGGAGTGAGTGGCGGCAGAATGGCCAATGGAGGGAGCTCAATGATCGGAGCATCGGGGTCCGGATGCATAGGTGGTCAGAGTTGGATCTGATGATAACTGGACTCCTCGCCCTCAGTGGCAGAGGCTGGCCGCTTCCCGCGTGAAGGATCATGATCTGCCCTATCCTAAAATAGAAAGAAAAAGAAAACAAAAAAAAAGAAAAAGAAAAAGGAAAGGAAACAAAACAAAGAAAATGTGAGAAAACTGGAAAAGAAAAGTACACGGCGTGTACTCCAGAGTACACGGCGTGTAGTAAAAAATGGAGAGTATCCCGTGCTCTCTAGACAGACACGCCAAGGGTGAAAACAAGCCAAGGAAAAGTACATGGCATGTACCGAACATACACGCCGTGTTCACTCAAAGTGTTGGTGGTCGTGTGGAACAAATGACACTGCCATGTTTTTATCAGTTCATAGAAAAACAATACACGCCGTGTCGGTACAGGACATGGCGTGAACTGCACACGAAGAACATGCTCTTGTAGAGGGTGAGACACGGGCCGGTCAAACATCACACAGACATAGCGTGTACCGAACACACACACCTTTTAAAGGAAAATAGGGTGAGTGGTCGTGCATAGGGGAAACACGGGCCGATGACAGATATAACAGACACGGCGTGTACCGAACATACACGCCGTGTTCGGGAACATGGGGTGACATGCCCTATTATGTTCCACACACGGAGGGGCCAACATAAACAACAGACACAGTGTGTACCAAATACACACGCTGTGTAAATGAAAATGGTGTGTGAGGCTGTGTGCAAAGGTATACTCGGGCACGATGAAAAGGACACGGTGTGTACCGAACATACACACCGTGTATATTCAAATTTCAAAAAATTCTATGTGAGGCCATGTTCAGAAGTGCACGACGTGTGTTATTCATTTCATGGTCGTGTACTTCCGGAAGCCGAACGGTAGGTCGATCTGAAAAACTCCCTAAACGAGTCTAAATATTTGAAACAGAGGGTATAGAATGGTGTACCTAGATTGAGGATCACAATGTGAGAGGAATCAGAACTTGAAACGCCCCAAATTGGTGGATTTGGCAAAAGGGGGGTTCAGGTGGCGTTCGGGAGAAGAAACAGGAAGAGGGGAGGAAACTGGGATGTCTGTGTGACAGGGCCTCAAGCTGGGTGGACCGCGGATTATATAGCTGAGGTACACAATGTGTATGTTTTATACATGTCATGTATCCCTTTTTTTACTTAATATGAATAAATATAATTATTATAGTAAACTATATAATAATTATTAATAGTTAAAATAAAATAGATATATTTAAATATTCTATTATAAAAACCTATACATGATGCATACCGGGAAATACACGTCGTGTATTTTAAAATGATAAAAATAGTAGTACAACCTTTGGTCCGGTGCTTGGGGCGGGATTCGAACTGGCGATCGGCCCATTCGAACAACGCCCTCACCCACTGGAAAAAAATTTGTTCTGCTGTTCATATTTAATTTATATATATATATATTTATTCTATATGTCCTATACACACGGAAAGAAAGAAAAGCACGACGTGTGGTTTTTATTTAAGAAAGGATGGGGAGAAGCGGGGATATTAGCGTGATTCGAAACCAGCCCTTTTGAACCTGATTCCGAGACTCTGCCAATCCGCCAACTTCACCCGCATGAAATTTATTATTTTTAAAACGTTTTTAATTTATATTTGAATAATTATGGTGCACACGGTGTATATCGAGATACACTTTATGTGTTTTTATTAAAAGAAAAAATGATGGAAATGGGACGGTTGTCTGGATTCGAACCCGGGTCTTGTGAAACTGGATTACGATTCTCATCATGGGTTTTATTAAACACATTTATATAGATGAATATATGGAAAATACCACACACGCCGTGTAAATAAAAGGAGAAACCCCGTGATGAAGGTAGGTCAGGAGGATTCGAACCGAGAACGGCTCGAATAAACTCCTGTGACTTTTCCATCGGCACCGGCATTATCCCCAGTTATTAATTTTTTATTCTATAGATTTATATTATTACGATTACAAATTAAAAAGATAAGTACATTCCATGTAAATAAGTGGGACACGGCGTGTAACCTCTGGGTTACCTCCTCGGAAGCGCCTTTGTTTTAGGTCATTGGCTCGACCTACTTACCTTTCCTACAAGATATTTACAGTGGATAATGGTCCCAATAGTGGCCACCCTGGCCATCTAGGAGTTTCAAGTTCTCTGGATCTTCTTCAACAAGAATGTGTGGAGTGTTAAAATTTTCAGAAATATAGGAACATACCAGATCATCCACCAGGCGGTCATCCAGGGTAGTTATTGCAGAACAATCCTCATAATCGGGTATGATGCTTGCTTGATGGCTTTGAGAACATTGTAGGAGACTCTATCATCTCCTACCGGGAAAATCAGCTATCCTTAGTGCACATTAATGAGTGCCTTCCCATTTTCCAAGAAAGTTCTTCCAAGTATAAGAGGTGATTCCTGGTCATCTCCCATGTATAGGATGATGAAATCAACGGGAAGGATTAGCCAACCCACCTTGACTAGTACGTCCTCTAGTAGTCCCTTCGGGTGTTTGATGGATCGATCAGTAAGTTGAAGGGCTATGCAGGTAGGCTTGAGCTCGTTGAGTCTCAGCTTCTTGAAAATTACGAGGGGCATGAGGGTCACTCTGGCCTCTAAGTCACAGAGGGCCTTCCCAAACTCACAGCATCCAATCGTACAAGGAATAGTAAAACTACCTGGATCTTGGAGTTTGGGAGGAATGGAATGTTGAACCACTGTGGAGCACTCCTCTGTTAGTGAAATAATGCCCAAATCCTCCATCATCCTCTTATTCAATAGGATTTCCTTCATGAATTTGGTGTATGTTGGCATTTGTGTCAGGGCCTCCGCAAATGGTATGTTGATATGTAGCTTCTTGAAAACATCCATGAATTTGCTGAACTTGTGGTCCAGCTTTCTCTGCTTCAATCTTTCCGAAAAAGGTAAGGCAGGCTTGAATGGTTGGATTACTTCCTTTTTTTATTTTGTAAAGCCTCCTTCTGCAAGATCTTGGATGAGGAGGGGTCGGTATTGGTACCATTTTCATCAATAGTGGGTGTGGATGCACCTTGCAGTGTGGATTGGTTTTGGTGCAGCTCTTTTCCACTCCGGAGCATGATAGAATTGGCCTCCTCCGTTGGGTTCTTTTCGGTGTTCCCCGGTAGTGTACCGGGCTACCTCCTTGAGATTTTATTTTCCAGCTGGACAATCTGATTCTCGAAGCCTCGAATCAAAGCTTCCTGATTCTGGAACCGACTCTCAGAAGTAGATATGAATTTAGTCATTAGATCCTCTAACCTTGAGGTGTTCTCCTGCTGAGGTGGTTGTTGAGCTGGTGGAGGAGGTGGCTGATGTGGCTGCTGTGGACCAGAGTTTTGATACCCTTTTAGCTAATAAGGACCCAGATGGGGTTGTTGCAGCCTTTGGTATTGGTTCTGGTATGGAGGCTGGTTGTAGCTGGGCGGTCGCTGGGGTGGAGGATTCTACTGTTGTGGGCCCCATCCTGTGTTCTGTTGATCTCACCATGTCGGGTTCTGGTACTGGTGGTACTAGTTGGTCCCTCTATTTTGGGCAACATAAATCACCTCACTCGTCGAAGGGCCTCCAGTAAAACCCTCATATTCTCCCATGATGTGGTTACCACCACAATCGCCGCATGCTGGATGGTGCGCTGCATGATCTTGAGATGCTCCTTTGAGGTTCAATGCGTCGATTTTCTTGGACGCAGCATCCAACTGAGCAGCTAACATAGTGGTAGCATCAATATTGTGCATACCTCGCTTTTTATTCCCCCACTCGGAGTGCCACTAGAAGCTGTTGGCTGACATGTCTTCCAGTAGTTCGAATTGTTCTTCGGGTGATTTCTGCATCACCATGCCTCCAGCAGCAGCGTCCACCACAGATTTGGTATTCGTGGTAAGTCCTCCGTAGAAGGTTTGAACTTGCATCCGGAGTGGGAGTCTGTGATGGGGAAATTTTCATAGCATCTCCTTGAAGCATTCCCAGGACTCGTACAACGACTCGGAGTCGTGCTGCTGGAAGTTATGAATCTCATTCCAGAGTGTCACCGTCTTGGATGGTGGGAATTACTTGGACAGAAACGCCTGGGATACCTCCTCCCAGGTGACGATAGATCGTTGTGGCAGCCCCTTGATCCAGTTCTTCGCCTTATCCCGTAGATAAAAGGGGAATAGGCAATGACGGATGGTGTCCTCGGACACGCCATGGTACCGAAAGGAGTTGCAGATCTCAAGAAAGTTTGAGAGATGGGAGTTCGGGTCCTCACTGGCCAGGTCACCAAATTGGACTGTGTTCTGGATCAGCTGCATGATAACAGGCTTGATCTCGAAGTGCTGGACCAGAACCGGAGGACGAACGATGCCCGTATCAGCTCCGTGAATCGATGGAAGTCCGTACTCTATAAGGGTACGTCTTGTAGGTTGTTGTTGATGGGGTGGATCTTGCATAAACTGATCCTGAGGGGCAACGTATGGCCATGTAAAGAGTTACTGTGGCGGCCGTTGGTAATACCTTGGGAGGAATTCCATGAAGGCTCCAGGAGGTTTCTCTGGTAGACCATCAGTGGGAGGCTGCTGATCCTGGTACTGATGCTCAGTCACAGCATCTACAGCTGGTTCTCCCTTTTCCTTGTTCACCATGGGTTGTGGTTGATTTTTGTGACTTTCTATCCGTGTACGCCGACGATGAAGCAAGGTCCGTTCGATTTCCAGGTCAAGTGGAACTAATTTCGAAGACTCGGTGCTTCTGGATTGTGTAAAACGTCTAAACATACACTTTAAGCTCTGCACAACTCAAAAACGAAAACCAGGCGTAAAAGGAAAAAATAAAAGAGAAAATTTTAAATGGGATCAGAACAGATTTTTTTGATTTTTTTGATTTTTATTTTCACTTAAATCAATTATTAACACAATTTAAATCTTAGAACTAAAACCAAATGGTGTTTCCCCGCCAACAACGCCAAAAGTTGGTCTCGCTTATTATTGATTGAAGTTTTATGCATCCCAAATTAATTACCCATTCATAGAACATTAGTATAGCTTATGTTTAGGGTCGATCCACAAGGAACTGTGGCGTGCATGAATTCAATTGATTTGATACTTAATTAGGTGAAGTATGCAGAATTTAGAAGCGATAGGGTTGATTTTGGGTTTTAATGAAACTAAATTGATTTATTTTGAAGAAATTGATACAGTTCGAAAGAAAACAACGGTTAAATTTATAGAGTTTTTAAAATTGAAAGAAAAGACGTGTCAGGGTTGTGGTGATTAAGGAGGTTTTGTGCAGATGGTTTAACTGGTTCTGTTGTTCATAATAATTCAATCATAATGGATTTCATTTTGTTACAAGATTTATTTGGTCCGGTTCCTCTTGTTTGGAATTAGAGCAGTAGACTCCTTGGTCCGGTAGTCAGTGTTCTTAATTCATTATTAAATCCAGTCCATTATTTTAATTGGTGAAATCCTTCCAATGATTAGGGATGTTTTCACCATTACTTTTCCTTTGTATCACTGATAATTCTTCCCTTGGTCCGGGTCAGAATTCTCAGTTATATTTAACAGTATATTAATAAGAGTAAGATGAATTACAACGATAAAACTCTACTATATAAACCAACATACAAATTACAATCCCTTCATCCACAACCCCAACACGAGGGGTTTAGTTACACAAAGAAAGTGGAGGAGAAACGACACACGTGATACCTGACAGATTCATCGTGTAAGCGTTGAGGTATGGTGTCGGAAGGTGGAGTAGTGGAAATACGGCACCACAGTGGCTTGGGAAATGGTAGCAAAAGATATTCTTCTCTCCTCCAAATGTTTCGAACTCTTGAAATCTGTAGGACAAGGCCTTTTTTATAGAAAAATAAAGTACACGACTTGTATAGAAAGTGCATGCCGTGTACTTTTTGTCAAAGCTTTTGGGCGCCAATTTCTCCGCTAGCAGGTGGCCAAACATGCCGTCTTTGACTTTTGAACACGGCCCCGCCTGCAAGTTGAGTGCACACGGTGTGTAGCGCCGCCATACACGATGTGTAGTATCAAAATTTTGTCTGCCAGCCCCTTCTATAATAGCAGACATGACATGTTGAAATTTAAACAGATTGTGTCTCTTTCAATGGCCACATGGGCATGTGGGATTTTCTCTATAACCACCGCTTCTAGAAAGTGGTACACGACGTGTAACGCCGCCCCACACGGCGGGTATCTCTGCCTGGTGACATGGGCGTGTACTCCCTGCTTTGGTACGTGTCTTTGTCTGGATGTACATGGCGTGTATAAAAGTACATGCCGTGTAGTTTCAAAATATTCACAAAATTCCCTTGATCTGTGTATTTAGACAGAAAGCTTCTGTATGTAAACAGATTCACAAAAATCAAAGAATATGTTCATGAAACAACAGATATTTGCTGAAAACATGATTTTATCTTCAATTATATATATGGAAATGTATACACAAATTGGGTGCATCAGTGACCTTCCTCTACTATATACAATAAATAAATGTATAGATGTTCTTGGACATCCCCCCACCTAATTTCTTCATTCATGATTAAATTAACTACTTCTTCAAAGAATTATTTTCTAATAGACTTGTCAGAAGAAGTGACCATTTCCTCCTAAATCTCTAGTAGCATTGAAAATGGAATCAATTCCCATATATCATTTATCAATGTTACTTTCATTTATATGAGCTAACTATGGAACATGTTACAGTCATTAAAATGGTTTAAATTTAGTCTTCATTCCATCAATTCGTTCCTAAAAACATATACATCATAAGGACTTTGTTAAAATGTATTATTGTTTCATACATATCTGTCAAAGTATTCATTAGGGCCTGAGTTGTTTTATTCTATAGAATATTAAATAAAGTATACCTCAAAAATGTCACCATCACAATTCTAAGTACCCTATGATCTAGATATTCACATTAAAAGTTCTCTATATTTTAAAACATAATTCCAGTTAATGAAATACCTATTCATATTGGAAGTAATAATCATCCATCTACATTCTCCAAAATCTTTAGTGACATTATTCAAAGTTATTATCCATTATATTTAATTTAATCAGTTATGGACATATATAATAATAAGTCATGGGGTGAATCAGTGTTAATAACTTTTTTAAAAAAATTAATATTTTATACCCCTTTTCTTATTTATTATATAATAGTAAGATAAAATGGATCTCTAATTATCCATTATCAACTTTGGCTATACATAAAACACATCAAAATATGCCCACACACACAAATAGGATAGTGATATACATGGATCACTGCCCAATAATAATTTCTAATCCTTGTGTGAGTGGAAAATACTAGAAAACGCATGACTTGAAATTAATAAACATATAATCTACAATAAGGAAATAGTAATGAAGAACATTCATTAAACTATAGTCTTTTGAAAATTCATTATTATGCATGAAATGGATCTCTTATTCTACCTTATCATGTTCGGTGTACTCGTTGACTCTAATCCTTTATCCTCTATTAATTAAAAATCATTATTAAAGTAACAATGTATTCCTCTGTGGTAATAAAAACATTACACACACATCTTCATCGAAGAAAACATGATGGTTTCACCTTCTTCTAATTCCAACTTTTAAGAAAAACAATACTATATAGAATCCTACATCATTTTATTTAACATCAGCACAACATGGAAAAATAAAATATTCTTTCTCTCTTCATATCATCAACAACATTACTATTTTTATTCCTCCTTATCTTCGCTTATCTGAAACATATAGTGAGTAACTAAGTCAGATCCTCTTCCCTTCGAAACAAATATTTTCTTATTTATAAATTACAACATCGATCACCACACACTACTCTCCTTTAACCCCATGAGGTACTTCTATCTCCCCTTAATTTACCACTCATATCAAGACATTTACTGACAAATAACTATGCAAATTTATTCCTTCTATTATTTATATAATGGAGGAAAATTCTAGCAATATTAGTTTTAGAATTTCTTTTAGGTGTTTTGTGTCAGATTTTCACTTTACCTTTGATGAAATCTAGGGAATTTAATTTATTCTTGATCATTTTGGGCCTTATAATTCATCAATATGAAGGTGTATAACAATGATTCTAAATACCTCAATTATTATATTTTCTCATAGTTTGTTGGCATTGAAACAGATTGATGATAATGACATGCTTCGTGTTTACACTACCTGTAGCATTGATGAACGCTACAAATCCTAGGATTGTGTTGTTACTAAATTAAATAACATGCGTGTTTATTGTTTTAGAAAATCTATCATTGTTTAATTCATGGTTCATTTAGTTAGTGATAAGGTTTCTTCCAGGTGAGAGAGGAGTAACTCATGGGATATTTTCTACTAAGGCACTGCATCCCTGACACTTACTAGGAGTCTATTGTATGGCATGTAAATTTCATATCTTCTATTTCAAATCAATTCTTTTATGCTGATAAAATTTTGTCTATGAGGACCATTATAAAATTATTTATATAGAAAACTAGGGAAATCTCCCCCCCCCACACACAAATATCTAATTTTTATAATTTGTGGGAATTTTATCTATTAATTATTTATTGAATTTTATTATAGATTCTTTCTACTTATTATACTGTGAAATCTTCACATCTTTGATCAGTATTTGTTATAATTTGTACTATTTTATCATGCAGATATAAAATTAATTTGACTATATTGTTTACTCTTACCGGGGATCAAGCATGTCTATGATGTTTTCTTTGTAGACTGGATTTCTACTGAGGATTTTTGTGTTGTAGTTCCTTTCAATAGAATATTGGGACTAACAACCTTGATAACAATGCCATTCG
Source organism: Viscum album (assembly GCA_963277665.1). Taxonomy (NCBI): domain Eukaryota; kingdom Viridiplantae; phylum Streptophyta; class Magnoliopsida; order Santalales; family Viscaceae; genus Viscum; species Viscum album. The sequence goes on from OY728153.1 coordinate 1,246,807,915, forward strand.
GTCAAATGCCGAGAGATATTGTTCTAGTGTTATCTTTAATACAATTTTTTTATTGAAATCCTTACCTTTTCCATAAATAGGATTCATATACTCTAGTTATACATGATACATGTTTGATTAATTGCTTATTTTTGAATCACGAATTCATATTTTTACATTATCTAAAATTTACTAAAAACTGCTTATATTTAAAAAATCTTGTTTCTTTGTTATCTTAAGATCCTATATAAGTCTTTATTTCTCATAATTGATTTTAGAATTGTGGGTAATCATCAGTGATGTTTATAATCACCCAGCTTGTTCCCTTTCACACATCCTTAATAAGTTTTTTTCTAATGTTGAGAAACAACTTTATGTGTTTAGAAGATAAATTTTACTTTTCCTTCTGGAAAATTACGAGGTTATAGATATGGATAAATAATTTGGAATTTCATAAAATTTGGTATATTTTATTACTCTATTAAATAAACTTTCATACTTACATCAACTGACGTAATAATACTTGCTAACTTCTAGTCTTCCACATCAACCACTTCAATTTCTACATAATATTTTTGAATTTATTTCCAATACGTGATGTGCAAAGAGAATCTTTAGAATCTATTGATTAATTTCTACATTCACATTCCAAAAACATTACCCCTCATGTTTTAGTTTTCGTTTTGAGACTCCAAAAAAATCAGATACTTCTCCATCAATCATTGAAAAAATCCATCTTCTATACTCAACATCAATCTTGAACTGTTTTCAAATATACATGATGATTGTTACATTAAATGATTAGTATAGAATCATCTTAAGTAACTTATACAATATCATTCAATAAAAAACAATTATTCCAAACATATAAACCTAATGTATCACTTTGATTATAACACATACATATTATCTTCCTAGATAATATGTAATAAACTATTAATATTATGTATCACTATGAGAAGTGATTCCATGTTCTTAAGATATTTTATCATATAGTAATGTTTTCTGAAAATTTTCAGGGTTGTATCCTTTATCTTCCATTGATTATTCTACTTCTAGAGATATTTACTTTATTTTTTGGATAAAAAATAGTTTTTTTTTCTACAAATCATCTTTGGAAACTTTATCTGCATTCTTTTTTCACTTAAACATATCTTCCAAGTGTGAACCTTCCTTCATCTACCAACTTCTCGATGCACTTCATATTAGAATAAATAACTCATCATGTATCTTTAGAATAATAAATTCCATAATGTTTCATCCTCTATGTTATGTTAATATTTCAGTAATAATCTTTGAAGACATCAACTCCCATACTGTTCACCAGAACATAACTTTCAAGGGTTAACCTCTGCATGGAGCTCGTTGGGGGTTGCAAGGGGAAAACTCCCCTTCTTTGGTGGTCCATGGAGAAAAGGCCACTAGTCATACAATTTCTTACTGTAGAATCCCAGTTTGGGTTACTATAGAAACCCAGTGCTGGAAGTATATTTTTTTACAGGGGATGGATCTATACCCATGGTTCAATAACTGTGGGTATATTATTCTGGTGTGATATTCTATACCCACGGTTTTGTAAACCATGGGTATAGATATATTCCCACGATTTAAATAAAACTGTGTGTATTATGGAAATCACCAGGTCTATATCCATGGTTTCTATAAAACTGTGGGTATATCTCTATATCGATGCCTCGGTAGGCCACTACATATTAAACCATGGGTCTACCCTATTCCTATTGTATTAGGTGTTATGCCAATATTTTTAAACCATGGGTATAGGTTATTTTCTCAGTAGTGGATGCTATGCAACTTAAAGTCATGTAGATGAAACATTAAGGGGGTTGTGCTGTTCCAATTCATGTAGCAAGTACATTATGTTGTATAGTTTAAAGGCATGTAGCCTGGAAATTATTGGAACTATGGAGTTTTAGTTCATGCGACTAGGAAATTATTGAGGATGATTATTTTGAATTCATACATCATTGACATTTTTCTTTGTAGTTTAAATTCATGCTATAAGGATACTATGTTCTGCAGTTTAAATTCATGGAGCAAGGACATTAGGAGATTAAAAATTAAAGCCCTTAACATTGACCAATGGTTTTATGGGTTCCTTGACTCTCAGTAATCTATTTGAAATTTTTTTAATATAGTCAAGAATGAAAAGAAAAATTCGTAAGATATGATTTAGGGATTTCTATATCCAATGTGTGATGTGAGAAAAAGGGTTGGTTGCATTATAGGAGGCTTCTTTCAAGAATGAAGTTATCATTGCTTGAAAACCCAATTATGGGGGCTGTTTTATAAAAGGATAGCTTGGGATCATACTGCATAGTAAATACTAGTATCCTTTGGCTGACATGCCCATTCTGTGGGAGACATTATGCAAGGCCAACTGGGGCACATATTGCAAAGTCATGTACATGAGCTCTTAAATATTCTGACATTATATTTCTAAAAGCTGATGAATTTCTATGGATTTTCAGATATTCCCAAGCAAAATGTTTCTCTTATGGTTAAAATTTACAAAATAGGGAAGAGGTAATTCAATTCATTGTTTCCAAATATTCATGGGAAAATAACTCTATGAATGTCTGACCTGAACACATGAAGTATGTTATTTTTAGTTTTATGTCATACATTGTAGACCAAAATATTATAGAAAAAATGAATGATATGTGGCTGAATGGACCATGGTTATTCAAATATTCTTTGTTCATGTGAAGTGGGAAATTTGAAACCATGGTCTTAAATAATTTCAAGTTAGGAGAAAGAATATTGTACAAATATGCAAAGGACGACCTTTTAAATTTTGTGTTCCGACATACCGTCATCAAATCTTAAATTTAACGAAGCGGATTCTCCAAAGGGAAAAGTTACTGTTAGTTGAAAAAAATAATATAGGGGATATCTTATTCAAGGACATCATGGGCATGTATTCCATTTTCAAATAGTGGAATTCCAAGGCTGGTAGGCTTGTTATGTGGGTGACATTATGCAGGTCCAAAAAGGGGAATGTACGACATATTCAGGTAATGGAGATCTCAAATATTAGACATTCTGCCACTAGAATATGAGGAAATATTATGAAGATATGAATGTATCCAATATTATGAGATTAATAAGTGAAATGGGAAAATGTTCAATGCATTAAGGAAGCATTTGGATGATATTTTCCATGAGTTTGGGATCCATTACTTTGATCTGTCTCATATATAAAATGGGAACATATCTTGTTTCCATGGTGGGATCTCTATGGACAATACACAAAATAAAATAACCCACATAGATTTTTAGTTGTAAGTGGGATAGTGGAGGATTTTTCATGTTTTGATGTAGTTAGGTCTAGGGATGAAGATATGGATGTCAATGCATATCTCATAAGATTAAGAATCAAGCCACCCATAGTTCGTAAATAATGTTCCCCCACCCTGATTGAATTAATAAGTGGAGGATAATGGGGGGTTTCATAAATATGGGTTTATATATAAGATAAGAACACATATTGAATATCCATACAGAGATCTGACTCATACATGAGAGAAAAGATGCATTATTTGCATCGTGTTGTAGTTGGGCCCAATATTGAAATTCCAGGTGTCACTATGTGTCTCACATGAGTAACAATCAATCAACACATTTTTCTTAAAGAATCTTTCATTTCATCATCATGAGTTTAAGACATGAGCGATTCTGATGTGAAATTCAATATTGTGGCTGTATCAGGGGGTATGACCCATATATCACTATGTATCTTGCTCGAGCAAGAATCTCTCCACATGTAGTTCTTGGTAAATCTCCCCATGCACGTATGATTCATACACACGGAGTGAGGGAATTTAAATTGTGGATAGAAAAGGGGATACAAACTAGGTTTCCCTACATATCTGAATAGATGATAATCAATCCACACGTATTTCTTGGAATTCCATGCAGTTTAACATCATAAGGATCATACCACGTTTCTCTATTTTATTTTACCCTTATACCAATGTATTAAACATACTTTTTATTGAAAATTACAAGTATAATAACCAATTGAACTCTTTTTTTAATTCAATTATTTTGTGTTTAACACTATTAAAAAGGTAAATGATACTTTTTTAATAATTACAATGTAGGAGGAGATGATTTTCAAGGTCTGTGATGAAGTGGAATAAAAATGGGACAAAATTTCATGGATTCATGAAGACCTATCAACTGTTGTGCCTATTTAGAAACACTTGTGCAACCAAATGGGATTTCATTATTCATGGTGGTCCAAAATTTAATTTTCTATAACTATTATGAAGTAACCCAAGCCCAATTCTTCCATAATGGGACCCAACCGACCATATCTGTCCAGAGCACCGAATATGTCCAAAGTCAAAAAAGGTGTTATGTAATATATCCATATACATGGATCCACTTGTCAAAATGATTCCAAACATTCAGTTGAGATATTCAGGAAGTGGGGATACAACATTTCAGTTTTTTGAAAAGGTAGATTCTATTTTCTAATGGCTGAAATGCGTAGGACAAGTGGTTTTAAGAAATCTATGTGCCCAAAACCACTTTCCTATTTTCCAATAAAATGGAACCATGGGCACCCCCTTGTAGAGATCAGCCAAGATGAAAGGTTCTTCCATTTTGTAGTTCTAATTGTGTCTCCTAATAATTCTTATAAGTTTTGGAGGCTATGGGAAGTGCTACTTCAACAGCTTCTTCTTCCTCCCCTCCCATGGATTTCTAAACCACTTGTGATCACACGGGGAGGAACGTGATGTAATACCGAGTTTCATATTTTCATAATTTTGAAGGATCTTTTTAATTCCAAGTTTTATGATTTTTTTAGTCATCGTCTTATTTTTTTAATTTTGTTATATACTTATATGTTATACTAAAACTCAAATGATCATGTTTGGGGGTACCCTTTCATGTGATGTTTCACACACCATTAATCCCTTTTCCTCACTCATTCAATTGCGGTGTTTGTGCAGTTAATATTGGTCATTTGAACTCACATGAGTAATATTAAGAAAATTTACATTTATTTCATTGTATCTCAAATAAATAACTTAAAAATCTGGATAGCACATCGAATTCTTCATGTCTTTCCTTAGTGTGTTTCAGTTATGAATTCGAACACAAATCACCCAATCATCAGTTGTGTCCAGTGAATCATTGTGTGTTTTCGACTAAACCCTATGAGGTATCCTAGTATAAAATAACAAAAATTATTTTAATGGGTGTTATAAACCAGTTATTAAAAGATCAATACCTTTTATCTTGAAGCGATCAAGGATGAGTATCACGAGACTGCCATGGATTGATCACATTTAATTAATATTCTTCATTTCTACTTTGTTTTATCACTTTCATTTTTTATTGTCAAATTCAATAATCAATCCTGAATTTTATTAAATCCCATTAGCATTATATTTTCATAATAATAACCCTTTTTTTAAATTAATGATCTATGGCTCCGTTGAGAGATGACCATGGGTTGTTGTTATACTGTAGAAATTCTAGTAAAAATTAAACAACTAATTTGATACACTCGACAACGCGATCAAATTTTGGCACCATTTCTGGGGATGTGAGATAGATTTTTTTATTTTCTATTATTTTTTTATTTTACTTCTTAATTAGTACTCATTTCAATACCTCACCCCCATTTTATTGTTTTTTATTTGATTTTGTGTTTCTATTTTTGGTTGTTTTATTTGTGTTCTTTCCCTCCCACTCTCTCTCTTTTATTATTCTTATCCATATATATCTCTTTAAAATTAAGTATTATAACATTTTATTCTCATTTAACCCTATTTATGTCATTTATACATATTCAATCTTAAAAAAAACTTGACAACTTATTTTCCTGACCTGATCATAAAAAGAAAAATGACATGAATTTGACCCTAAAATTGAAAATACACTTCACTCAGAAATCATGGAATCTTGAGTAGGTCAATCAAGTAACATTGAAGAACCTCTTTTGGAAACTCAAGAGGTCCTAAACCACTCAAAAAATTATCCTAATAAAACCCCAAGAATCATGGATACAAATAACCAAACATCAGAAGAACTGACCACCCCATATATGGATTACCAACCCACGTACATCAAATATCTGGAGGAAACAACCAACTTTGAGTTAAGATCAGGACTCATATACCTTCTTTTTAAATTACATGGTCTTTTTGGTTAGGACCCTCATAAAACGTTTTGAGTTTCACGTAGTTTTCTCCACCATGAAACCCCAAAATGTGTCTGGGGACTTAATCATGTTTAGGACCTTCCATTTATCCCTTGAGGGTGTAGCCAAAGATTGGATATACTATTTCCCTACAACAATTGGGGGATATAATGACCTGAAAAGACTCTTTTTAGATAAGATCTTCCTTGCCTCCTGAACTTCATCAATTAGGAGACTAGAGGGGATTGATATAGTCAACATTGGAAGGAATGTCTTGGTCTGGATTCAACCAGTAGGGCCAACCAAATGCAAGGATCTTGGAACATTCACGATACATTGTACCATAGGGTATACCTTCTTTTCTGATGATATTATAGATTTAAATTCTACCATTAATGTAATTACTCGCTCCATGTATAATTCTCTATAGGTTTTGGAGCATTAACCCATAAGAATTTTTGTACAAATTTCCAACCGAAGTACTACGCATCCAGCATGAGTGATTGAGCATGTCCTTGTAAGAGTGAAGAATCTCATCTTCCCCACTAATTTATATACTATTGATATGGATGATACCCAAACCCAAGGAAATACTCCTCTCAAACTTGGGAGTCCATTCTTAGAAACAAAAAATTCATTCATGAAGGTTCCCAATGGTATGATGTCCATAGATTTTGGAGGAGAAAAGATATGTTTTATCATCCTTGAGGCTATGAAACACCCCATTGAAGAGATATCCAATCTTCATGTCTATTCGATAGAAGTTCTCTCTAATGAGGTAAAAACCCACAATTCTCTCCTCAGCCCATAATCTAATTCATTTTACTCTTATTAACCATTAGATGATTTGAGTTTTGATTCATGTTTTGAGTGTTGTGTGGGTTATGAAAAGTTTAAATTTTGTGCTTTAATTGATGATTGTGTTCATTCTTGAGGTACCCATGACCGTAAATGATACCAAAAATCTCATTTCAATATATTCTCTACCCTTAGAGAATAAACATGAGAATATTGATAGTTTCATGGACCTTGATACCTCTAAATACCCTCCCTCAATCAAAAAACACCCATTGTAGGAATAAAAACCCCTTACTTATAATTTAAAATATGTTTATCTTGAGGGTATTGAACAACTTCCCATCATTATTTCTAATAACCTCTCTCCACAGAAAGAATCAACATTGATATACCTTTTGTGAGTGTGTAAAAAGGAAATAGGATGGACATTGTCTGATATTCCATGGATTAGACCATCTATTTGTATTCACCGTATACTTTTGGATGATGAGGCTAAACTCATAATACAATCTCAATGCTCGTTGAATCCCACTCTCTTTGTAGTGTTAAAATTAGAAGTGAGTAAATTACTTATTGTGGGGATCATTTATCCTATATCTAATAGTAAATGGGTTAGCCCGGTGTAAATTGTGTTTAAAAATGGAATAACAGTTGTGTCAAAAGAAAGGAATGAATTGGTTCCAAGACATGGGAAAAACAATTGACCAGTCTGTATTGACTACCATCGACTGAATCAAGACACGTGGAAGGACCACTTTCCTCTACATTTTATGGACTAAATGCCAGAGGGATTGGCTAGTATGTTCCTTCATTGTTTCCTTGATCTCTATTAGAGATATTTTCAAATCCATATATCCCATTAGGATCAAGAAAATACAACATTTACCTTCCATTTGGCACATATTCGTACAAAAGTATGCCTTTTGGTCTATTTAATGCTCTTGGTAATTTTCAGTGATGTATGTTGAGAATTTTTTCTGAGTACCTAGAGAATTGTATGGACGTTTTTATGGATGATTTCACGATTTATAGAACTCTCTTTGATGACTTTTTGGATCACCTATGTTCTACCCTTTGCTGTTGCATAGAAAAAAATATTGCATTAAATTATGAGAAATTCAATTTCACGGTTTAACGGGGGATAGTTCTTCGGAATTCCATTTAAAAATATTTAATTAAAGTGGATAAATCAAGTATTGAATTAATATCAACACTTACATATCCAAAATGTGTTTGTCGAGTGCGATCATTCTTGGGTCATTCTGGGTTTTGCCGCCGATTCATTAAAGACATTAGTAAGATCACACATCCTTTGTCCTGGTTATTACAAAAGGATTGTGAGTTTGTGTTTGATAAAAATTGTGAGGATTCTTTCAATTTTCAATAAAGGAGTCTCACATCACCTCCTATCATCCAACCACCATGGTGGAATCTCCCCTTTGAGCTTATGGGTAATGCCTCTAACTTTTCAGTTGGTGAAGTTTTACCACAATGGGTTGAGAAAGATCCCCATGTCATTGCATATGTTTCATGTTCCCTTGATCATGCCTAGGAAAACTACACAACTTTTGAAAAAGAAATTATTTCTATAGTTTTTTCCTTGGTTGTGTTCTATTCATATCTTATCGGGTCAAAAAACATTGTTTTTTCTGATCAGGTTTCCCTTCATTTCCTTTTAAAGAAGCATAAAGCTAAGCCCCACCTCATTTGGTGGATTCTCTTCATCTATGAATTTAACCTTTAGATTAGAGATAATATAGGGGTGGAAAATGTGGCATCTTAACACATTAGTAGGATTTCCCCACCATTGGACCATCATGTTGATTCACCCCTCCCCATTGGAGAATTCTTCCCTCTTGAGAAACATTGTGATGTTGTTTACCTTACCCCATGGTATGAAGACATTGTGAAATTTCTAGCAACATCTTCGGCCCCTACTAATTTCAGCACTTCACAATCCTAGACACTTATGCATGATTCTCTTTGGTACATTTGGGATGACCCATATTTGTTTAGAATTTTTGGTGACCAAGTAGTTTTTCGGTGTGTCCCTGACCATGATTTCACCTTGGTTTTGACATTCTTCCACACCTTGTCCTGCGGGGGACACTTTGTCTTTGAATTTACAGCTCGAAAGGTCATTAACTCAAGAATTTACTAGCCAACATTGTATAGGGATGACCAAATTTTTTTCATGTCATGTATTCATTTTCAAATCACAGGGAATATCTCTAAGAAGAATGAAATTCCCCAACATCCTATGTTATTCTGTGAAATTTTTGATGTGTGGGGAAATTAATTCATGGTGCCTTTCCAAATTCATTTGTATTTTTTACATCTTATTTTATGTTGACTATGTATCTATAAAATTGGAAACAAAGGACACCAGGAGTGATGACTCTCAAGTGGTTTTTGATTTTTGTGAGGTCTCAAATTTTTAGTAGGTTTGGTTTACTGAGATTCATCATTAGTGACCGGGGTTCACATTTTTTTAATCACAACATGAAAAATTTTCTTCGTAAGTATAGGTTTGATCATAAAGTCTACAATACATAGCACTCTAAAACTAATAGACAAGAAGATATCTCAAATTAGGAAGTTAAATGAATATTGTAAAAAATGGTACAACCAAATAGGAAAGATTGGTCTTTGCACCTTGTTGATGCACTTTTGGAATACCGTACATCTTTTACAACTCCAATCTAAATTTCACCAGACAGAATTGTGCTTGGAATGTCTTGTCACCTCCTGGTGGAGGTATAACACTGTGAATATTGGGCTCTTAAACAATGTAATACAAACCTTTTAGATTACGGAGAGCATAGAAATCTGCATATTCAATAGTTGGATGAAATTTGACATGATGCATATGATAACTTTCGAATATATAAAGAGAAGACATAGGATATCTATGACAACATGATTCATCAGTGGAAGTTCCATATATGCGAAAAGGTCCTCATTTAAAATTATAGGCTAAATCTCCACCAGGTAAGCTTCATTCCCAATGGCTCGGTCCTTATACTATTATTGATGTTTAACCTTTTGGTGCAATATACATTTTGCGTGAGAAGAGTGGAAGAGGATTCTGCCAATGGGAAGAGTCTCAAACACTTCTATGAGGATTTTCCAAATCATATCTTGGAGGAAATCCCAGTGATAGATGCCACATATGACACCATTTTGCAGTTTTTCTCTTCTCCCAACCTTTATTCACTTCTCTATTAATTTAAAATACCTTCATTGAGGTCAATGTAACTTTTTGCTGTGGGGGAGTGTGACATTTCATATTTAGGATTAAAAAAATAAAACAAAAAATAAAACATTAAAAAAAGGTGTTTTTAGTTTTTATTTATTTTCATTATTTTTTCTTTTCTGATGGAAATTGATCTTAAAAAGAATATCCAATATCATTTTTCATGCATGAGTCAATTTTGTGGAAAATTACATTTTTTTTGGAAAAAATGTTTTTTCAAATGAATGTTGATATGGAATCTTTTTCTAAAATTTTTATTTTCAAATCATTCTTATGTTTTAATTGGATTTTTGAAACCCATGACTCATTAGTAGTAAAAAATATTTTAATCCCATACCCGAGAGATATTCTATGACCTTTATTGAATATTATTCCTTTTAATAACTTTCTTAATAGTCTTGGCTCATTTAGAGAAACTAGAACTTGCCTATATTCTATTTGAAATACAAAAATTCAATTATTCTACATTCATGATAGAGGAAACAGTTCATTGAAAAGCCCATTGTACAGTTATCCTCTATCTTTATCCACCTTCACATTTTATCCTTCTTAATCCCTAGAGACCACGAAATACCTATTAATTAGCCACATTAAAAGATAATATATCCCTACCTACCCATATCTTGTGTATATTATTGTTTTATTTTCAGAAATTGTGGGAGAGAGGGTGTTTCGATGGGAATTTTGGGGAGAGAATCATTTTTATGGGTTGATATAAAGGGTGCCCACATTTTCCTTGGGAAATGGGTTCACAAGCTATATTAACTCAATGTTTTACACATGCTTCCCTATTTATCAAAAAAAATAATACATTAAGAAAATAGTTTTCTACATTGGATAAAAAACATAAAAAAAGATAAAATGGAGAAAAGATTATGTTTACTCATTATTATCCAATGATTGGATGTGACCCAACAAAAATAGACAATAAGGAGATTGATTTGGAGGTGATACACATTTTTAGGGGTTGAATGAGTACATTAATTGTAAACACTTGTTGAATTTTGACATGTTTTGTACATAAGATATTAAAAAATCATCTTCTACCTCAAATTTTAAAACTTAAATCCTACCAACCCTTGAACCTCAGAACAACCTATTAGAAGTCCTCTTGATTAGCACAATAGTTTTTACTTGTAGAGAAATGAGAATCTTGTAAAGCATATGGTAAGATCACATAAACTCTAGGAAAATAGTATAAATCAACTTTTATATTTTACTTGAGTGATGAGGGAAAATGTTAGGTGAGTTAGGTTGTGACATGTTTCATGGGTGATCTCACCACGATTCACTGTTTTATTTCACCATTATACAAATGTATTAAACTGGTTTTGTATTGAAAATTACACGTATAATAACATATTTCAGTCTTTTTTTAATTCGATTATTTGTTGTTTAACACTTTTTAAAAGGATAATGATACTTGTTTTGATAATTACGATGCAGGAGGAGATGATTTGGAGGGCCCATGATGAAGTGAAAGAAAAATGGGACAATATTTCATGGAACCATGAAAACCTATCCACTATTGTGCCAATTTAGAAACTTACGTACATATAAATGGGATCATATTTATTGTTCTGGTCCTAAATTTAATGGTATACAACTCTTAAGAAGTAAAGCCAGCCCAAATCTGCCATAATGTGGCCCAAACGACCTGATCTGTCTAGAACACCGAATATGTGTGATGTCAAATGTGGCATTCTATAATCTATCCAAATCTCCAGATCGACTTGTACAAATGATTCAAAACATTCTGTGGGGATACTTAGGAAGTGGGGCTACAAATTTCCAATTTTGACAAATGGTAGATTAGATTTCTTAATGGCTTAAGTGTGTGGTACAAGTTGTTTTAAGAAATATGTGTGTCCAAAACCACCTTCCAATTTTTCTATAAAATGGCACCATGTGATCCCCCATGGAAAGTTTGTCCAGGAGGAAAGGGGATGCCATTTTGAAGTCTAAATGTTTTTCCCCATCATCCATATAAGTTTTGGAGGCTATGGGAAGTTCTATTTCAGCATCATCTTCTTCCTCCGCTCCCATGGATTTCTAAACCCCTTGTGATCACCCGGGGAGGAACGTGATATAATCCCGAGCATCATATTTTTTTTGAATGAATTTTTTAAATCCATGTTGTATGTAGTTTTTATTCATCCTATATTTTTATTTAATTGAGTTATATACTGGTATGTTATACTCAGACTCAAATGATCATGTTTGGGGGTACACTTTCATGTGATGTTTCACACACTGTTCATCCTTTTTTTCCTCCCTCATTCAATTGTGGGGTATTTGTGGTTCATATTGGTCAATGGAACTTACATAAGAACTATAAAGGTTATGTACATTTATGTCAGGGTATCACAAATAAATAACTTACAAATCTGGACAACACATCGAGTTCTTCATGTGTAGCCTTGGTGAGTTTCATTCATGAAGTCGACCTCAAATCACCCAATCATTAATGGTGTCTGGTGAATCATTGTGTGTTTCTGCCTGAAGCTGAGGAGGTATCCCTGTATAAACTCAATAACATTATTGTAATGGTGTTACAAACTGGGGATTAAAATATTAATACCCTTTCTATTAAATCAATAATGGATGAGAATCACGAGACTCCCCCAGGTAGATCACTCTTAATTAATCTTGTCCATTTCTACTTTGTTTTATCACTTTCATTTTCCATTATCATATTTAATCATCAAAGAAATGTTTTGTTAAATCCCATTCCACTTCTATTTTCAAAATAAAACCCCTCCTTTTAAATTAATTATCTAAGGCTCTATTGAGAGACAACCTAGGGTTGCTGCTATACTATAGAAATTCTAGTAAAAATTAAAACACAAATTTGAGGAGCTCAACAATGAATTCACAAGACATAAGTATGAAGGTTAAATGAAATTTAAATGATAAAAATATTGTAGCTGGACTAGGTTATAGAACTGTTGTGTCACTGTATATCTCATTGTCATGAGAATAAAGCCACATATAGTTCTTGAACAAAGAATATCTGTGTAGATTTTATCCATACAAACAGGGGATGAAAAGGATTTTTTTTTTGGGATGGACCCATGATTGGAGATCTTGGAAACACTATGTATATGATAGTAATGATAGTTATGACACATATACTTCTTGAAGAATATTTCACCAACCAACTAAATTTTTATGTGAGAAACATGGGCATTAACACTTTATAGAATAATGTTTTGGGCCAAGATAAAAAATGATATGAGAATGAATTCATACTTTTTAGAAGGTTTACCTGTATATAATTGTCTCATATACAAGGAAAGGGGAATTTTTTTTAGTTTCATCTAGGCCCGAGATTGGAGATTTAGATAGCCCTACATGTCTCATAAGAATAAAAATCAATCCACACAAAGTTCTTGATGAATCGTGTAGTTTATCATCATGAACTAATGATGTATTTCTCCTGATGTGAATGAAATATTATAGCTTGAAAATGGGAATAAGACATAGGTTTCACTACGTATCATGAAGGGGGAATGAATAAGCCACACATATTTCTGGAACAAAAATGTTCCACATGTAGGTCAGATAAAAAACATGGGGATAAAAAGGGATCATTTTCCACATAGGAGTGTCACTGATGAGAGTGATGCTTACTCATGGAAGATACTCACCATATAAAATACCAATAATAATATATACTCATAGTATTTTGGGTGATTCCTTGATGTCAAACAAGAGATATTTTAACAATACAATTTAGCTTCATGTGGTGAGGAAAAATGGGGTTTTCTAATTTTAGGTAATGTGACTTGAACCTCATGTTTTTTAGTATATCATCATACAACAAGGATGATGATGATAATAAATTTAACATCATAAAACATGGATGAACCATGTGTGTTTACATAAATTAACTCTTCCGGAATCTTGCACTGGTTAGAGTTTTAGTGAGTTATATATCCAATGAAATTATGGAATAAGCTCCCTTAGAGGAGAACTTATATATAGAGTAAGGTTATTCAAACATTTATTCAGGATTTTGAGGATTATTTCAAGTTATCATTGGAATCCTAAGACCAAAACCCACTCTCCTTGGAGGATCAAATGGTGGTTTAACTTCTTGTTGAAAGATCATTCTATTTGGTTCTGATAGACTTCCAAGTGATGCAAGGTATTCAATATCATTTTCTCTCGTTGCTCCAACACATATAGATTTTTCTGGGATTTCTCATCAGAGGATAACTAATCCCAAATAGAAACATGAATCAATGGAAAATGAACTAAAATGTATAGAACTACTTCTATCACATAACTCCAACGAGTATGGAATTGATCATATTGTTGTATGGGTTATAGTTCGGTAATCCCATAAGAAATTTAAAAGTTTATCAGGCCAAGATTTATTATCTTTATCCACCATCTTTTGGATTTTTTTGGACATAGTCATGTTGAAACCATCTATTTTCCATTGGCTGCTGCATGATAGCGGTATGAATGGATGGATTTGATACTATGTTTTTGATATAGCTTCTCTATATTAACAAAACATAAATTTGTGTCATTATCTATCACTATCATATGTGGGACACAAAATATGGTGGTGATATTGGTCATTATGAAGATTAAAATACTTTTATACCTTAATTATTTAATATGTATTTCTTGGGACAATTTGGAGAAGAAATCTATAGCAATAAATATGTACTTGAACTTCTTATGCGTAGCTAGAATATAAGGCACCATTACATCCATTCCCCATGTAGTAAATAGATAGGATTATTTGGATGTTGGAATAAACTCTAAGGGTTTATGGATGAAGTTCCCATGCACTTGGTATGGATACCATTTTTTAGTGAATTCGGGAAATCCTATGTCTTTGAAGGCCAGAAGTGTCCAAGCCTTATGATTTGATCAGAAAATCCAATACCCAGACTGGTGGGAATGACAAGCTCTTGAATGTACTTCTTTCATTATAGCCATGGTTTCATCCCCATTAATGTATATGTGGAGGATTCCATCAAATCATCATATATAGAGGATATTCTAGTGATTTGGGCCATCATAAAGAGTGAAATTAACTACTCATCTTCAGAGTTTCTATCTTCCAACACAATCTAATGGAAGTACTCTGACTTTAAGGTATTATATGATGGGTGTCATCCATCTCATGGTATGACCATCTGGATCAAGGGAAAGAATTATATCATTGATTTACTCTACTATGATTGGAAAAAAGGTTAAACCACATGAAGATGAGATATGAGTATGATTTTTTCATCCCGGTTTTGATCTTATAGTGTTGTGGATGCATTTTCCAATGTATTAGATTAGGGATTTTGTGATCGCAGGTCATACTACAATGTTGCTTCTGAGTTAATTCTTCCCTTAACTCTCAAACATAATCACCCAGTGGAATTTTATGTTCCTTTATAATGCAATAATCCACATTTATCTGTTCGATTTTCAATTTTAATCCGCCCTTCCATTCTATGTGGTTCACCGGTACATGGAGTTCCAATTCTAGTCCTATAATGAGAGTGATATATTATGCCTCATTTTTTGTACCACCTTATTATAAAAGGAGTGAATATGGTAATATTTCCTTCTCTGGGAAGATAAGAACAATTATTAACCCAAATTTATTTATCTTAGGAACTTCCATTCCCTTTCCCATTGGACTCCTGGAACCACCGTCAAAATAAATTTACCATATTTAGGGGTTTTCCAAAATAGAGAATATTTCTTCATTAGGTAACTCAGTATAAAATGGTATTTCTTTTACAGATGGATTCTCAGTAAGTAAGATTTCTAAGGCCTATCATTTCACTAATTTCTAAGGCATGAATTGTATATCAAACTATGGTAGAATAACATCCCCCATACCAGAAGTCCTATAAGCATAAGATGATTGAGGATAAATTTTAGCAAGTTATTATAAGAGGCCAAGTGGACATTATGATACTACATATAATGAATTATCTTCTTAACTACAATGTATTAATTTTTGGAAGCTCTTCTCAATATATAAATATTGGGTCTCTGCATCGATCATGTTCTGGCTAAGCTAATAAAGGTTGTTTTTATTCCCAACATCATTCTTCTATGCATAGAAGGAACCTAGAGGATGTCACATAATGAATGAGTGGCTTTACTTCAACACATGGCATTAATAATGGTGGGCTCAAGGGGTATTTCTTTAGGAAATCAAATGATTTATGGAAATCAATTTTCCATTGATAAGTGACCCTATTATTCATCAATTTAGTTAAGGGAATACTGTTCCCTTTCATATTGGCTATGAAGCATCATGTTTATTCCAAGATTCCATAAAATCCTCTATAAACTTTATGTTTTCAAAGAGGTTACAGAACAAGGATATCTTTTAGTTTTCTCATGACTGAAAAAACAAAGAAATTTTCCTGACATTACCTTGAAGGCATATTTCAAGGGGTTTATCTTTATATTATATTTTCAAATATTTCTTATAATGGTTTCTATGTCAGTTAAGTGATAATATAATTTCCACAATTTGAACACTAAATCATCAATGTTGAACTCAACAAATTTTCCAATGAATGGTTTGAAGATATGATGCATATCACATTGGTAAGTAGAATCATCATTCTTTAAGCCAAAGGAAACTAGCTGATAAAAAAATAAGGCAATAGGAGATCTAAAGAAGATTCAATATTCATCCTATAGAAACATATATATTTTTTATACCCAGAGTATTCATCTATGAAGGACATAGCTTTCAATCCATCTATTATATCAATCAATATTTCTATGATTGGATCCGGGAAGTCATCTTTGGTATAATGCTACTTCAAATCTTGTAAATCAATAAAAACATTGATCTCCCATTATTGTTTTTCACTAGGAAAATAATGCCTCTCCATTTCATGTATTTCACCTCTCAAATGAAATCAACCATGATAATATTGTTGACATCAGCCCCAATTTTGGATACATGGGTCAGGTGTGTTATTTTTACTACATGCTTGTATCCCCGATGCACTTTTGGAAAACCCAAATAATGGATGGACACCTCTGGGTCAAGGATAAGTATTTCTATGTAATTAAATTAAAACACATACCAGTTTTTCTTCAGAAAGGATGTATACAACTGTTGTTTGTTAGGAGTCGTGGCCGCACTAATCAAATCCATGTGTGGATCTTCTTATATTCCAATATTTATCTCTCTGTGTTTATCCACAGTGGTGGAGAATCCTTACTCAAATGATAGAGGGGAATCCCTGGGATCTTCATCTTTTTCCTCTTCCTCATGTGTTACTTCTTCTACCTCTTCTGGGATGGTAGGAGTTGAAATAAAAAAATTTGATTTAGGGAGGATTTACTATTTGGTCATCAAGAAGGGAATGAATCAATTTCTAGCCTAACTAATGATGAATTTCCTTCTTGAATATCTTAAACGAAGTTTAAGGATTGATAATCAGCATCCTTATCCTTTTCCATTAGCATGACAACTTATTCCAACCTGGATGATGAATTAGATACTTTCTGAAGCTTGGTCAATTAAATTAAGACATCTCCATATAGGTTTTCATCAATACATAGAGAGTTCATGATTTTTTATGTGTCATTGGGTTAAATTTCCACAATGGAAATTATGGAAGCCCATGAACGAGTGCTTGGATTTGGACCTACCATTACAATTTGATTAATGGGAAGTACGTAGTCTGCACTAAGATTTTTGAATGGGATCACTGGGATATTTTCCAGAACATTTGTGGAATTTATTCTTATAACATCGTCTTCCATGGGGTGTTTTCTCCCTGTGTGATTGAACAACTCATCAATTTTCTGAGATTTATATGTTTTTGAATGGGGCCTTGTCCCCAAGAAATGTACCAATTAGACCATTGACACAACATTTGAGACATTGATGGTATACCAACAGAATCACCACATGTTGATGTAGCCAAGGACTTCTGAGTATAATATTGAATGTTGTATCATTTCGGAAAACCATAAACTCTGAATAAGACACCTGATCGTCAAAATGAGTTCTAAGTTTAATATCTCTCCATGTTTCTTGGTATTTCTTATTTTACCAATATAATATCATAGTAGAAGAAAACAAATGAGATTTAGTGAGACTCAATTGGTGAAGTGTTCAGACCAGAATGTGGTTGAATACTGAGCTATTTTCAATGAAGTTTCATCAAACATCAGTGACATTAATCATATCAGATATGTAAAGGGGCCTAAGGTTTCCTAGTACAATAACATCCACATCTTGGTATATAAATGATATGGTCATATATAATTATTCAATATCATTATCAATTTGATAAAACTCAATGGCAGAATCCTCAACTTCAAACTCTTAATGGCTTGAAAAAATCCTTAATGAGTGATTTCTCGATGATCCTTTGATAGATTCAGGGCATCCAAGATTGAAAAATTGGCTGGTAATTGGACCAGTTTCTTCAAAGAATCACACTTTTGATCCAGAGGTCTAACTTTTCCAGCATAGAGTGGCTCTTTTTCATGTGTATTAGGAGATTATGTTCTTGATGTGGATGGACCATCCTTTGGTAGATAAGTTATAAGTGCTTCCGTTCTTTGTGGATTAGGCATGATAGGTCTTACCACTCACTGAGGAGGTGGAGGCATATCCTCTATATTGTATTCCAAGATAATAATGTCAGGGTTGAGCCTTTCATGGATTGGGGGATTACCTTTCCCCTATTGAGCATACTATATGGCTCTCCTAGGTGTTTTTTTATATAAACAATTCAAGTAGGGGTGCGGTTGAAGCAATGTCTTCTAGAATGGCCATGTCTTCTTCTCTATCCTCGACCTCGATGACTCTGTCATTCAAATCCAAAATCAAGAATTGGGAAATTAGGTGCATAATCAGAATCATCCTATGAATAGGGATCCATTATGTTAATAATATTAATAGAGCTAAATATAAACTCCTCATCTGATGAATATTTTTCCTGATAAGATGAATCTTGTTGTGCTATTTAGCAGGGAAGTTCTCATTCTTTTGAGACATTTTTCATGAATTCTTTTAAGGTCAAGGACCAATTTGTCATTATCAAAAAATCATATTATTCTTAATTTTTATCCTTCCGTTCATGTCAACTCATGGAGGCTTGGCCTCCAGAGGACTGGGATTTTGATGAAGTTGGTTTTGCTATAGAGGAAGCGCTAGGAGATACAGTTTTTTGTTTCAAATAAGCTTGCATAATGGGATGAGTTTGGTTAATTGTTTTCCAGGCCATCCAATCATCGAATTTCTATGCATTCAGGCTTTTAACTTCTTTCTACTCACCTTCCACCTCTGGATCGGTAGCAGTAACGCATGAAAACTAGGCTAGTGATTTTGAAATTGAAAAAAGTTGTTTTCCAAAAATGAGATGAAGTAGTCAGGGACTTGGTAATTTTCAAAAGAATAAATATTTTTTTTAATATCCACCAATTTCTTCCTCCTTTGATTATTTTGATCATCCAGACTAGGTATTCATTGCTTCTAATGTTTGGGAGGCAGATCTATATAGAATGATGTGCGCTTGGATGTAGGACTGGGTACATGGGCCTGCTTATGTGTAATTACATCAGCTTCTTCTTTTCCTAATCTTCTTTCTAGAGCTGATGGAATTACTCAGGACTTTTCTTTAGTCTCTATGATAGAATTTTCCACCTGTTAAGAAATTGAAGTAATGTCCCAAAACCCTCCTGTCTATTTTACAGTGATTAATGGTGTGAGAAATTCCTCATGGATATTTTCCACACAAATGAGAAATAGTTCTTCTTGAGGGAGAGGTAGATTCAGAGAGTATGCCAATCTTTTACACCGAGAAATGAAATCTGAAACTATTTCATTCTCCCTTTTCTTAATTTTCATGATATAAAAGACTGTTGTCTTCTGAATCATTGAGTTGAAATTAAAATGGATGTTTTAACTGATATATTCATATCCAGTGATTGATCGATAATGCAGACTCATGTACCTTACAAAGGTTAGTCCCTGTAATGGTTTTACAATGCATATGAGTCTCACTACATCCTATTTCTTAGGGGTCCCCATCATGGGATCTCCACAAGAGGATAAATGCATTCGGTGCTACTCCAATTCTCCCAAGCCATTGAATATTGTAAATGTGGGATTCCAAATGTTTGGTGGGGGAGGAATAGGATCTACCCATTTGGGGTAAGCTATATTCTCTAGAAATACTACCAAACGACTTCCTTCCAGAGCTTCTAATCAAGTTGTTAATGACTCAATGGTATTCTTATGAATTTGAGGAATGTCCAGTTGTGTTGGGTCCTTAACAAGTGAGCCAACTGGAGCATGAATTGGTGTGGTGGCTGGCTGGACCACAGGTGGTGGTACTTCTATAATTTTTTTGGATAACCCATGGGGACATGCCTATAATAATATGATTGACCCTGATCTTGTTTTACCTCCAATAGAGGGAACTCATGATCTGCATCAGTAGTTGCAACAAACCCTATTTGTTGAGATGCTCCCATTGGAAGTTCAAGTTAAGGATCAACTTCTAGAGAATATCTGAAAAAAATACTACCACATAGTAACTCTATGTTGAGTTTTCCCAAATATCATAGTTCATCTTATTACTTAGAAATTAATTAGTCTAATGAAATGTATTGAACATCTATGGGGGATATTTGAGAAATAGTCTTTTCGGAGTAACTATACATTGAGTCTTCTCAACTACGTCATTAACTCCTCTTTCCTAGAAAATCATTACTCTAATAAAACAGATTTAACATTTATGGGGGAAAGGTGAGACATGTTCTTACCCTTACCTTTTTCACTATTATGTACCTTTTGAAGATGTGTAATTTGATTCTTTTAGAGGATTCCCAATTTCAAGGCGAGCCTCTGGTTTTGGGTACACACACCTATTTCATTTATTTTGGTATGGACCATGTCATGAACACAAACTTCCTCTTCTGACTCCCCTGTAATAGACTCATGTTCTGTAGGATCTTCGACGATAACCTTGATTCCATTCACTTACACATAATACATTTCTGGAATTCTATCGACATCTCTATGAGATCTTATTCTTCTACGTCCTCCATGAGACCTTATCCTCAAATATTTTTGGTTCCCCAGGAACTATTTTTTAGATAGTAGGTTGAAGAGAATCCTCTAAAATCTCATTAATGCATTCATTTTTTCGGTTCATCCCTAATAATGAGAAAACTAACTCTATATGAGAAGGAGATTAATAAAGTGAAAAATCCCCCAACCCTGAGGGTTTGGGCTATTCCTTTTTTTCTTTCTCAACCCTTTGGTCTATTTTTTTCTATGGGTTGGTTTAAAGAAACCACCATGCCTATGGGATGGAGTGCCTCTTAAACTGCAATGGCTAAAATCATCACATCTGCTCTTTGGATTTACAGAGTCTGGTTTGAACAGGTGATGGGTGCATTATTTGACACTCACTTAAATCGCCTTTTTTCGAAGACCGTTGTTATTTTTATGAATTTTTTACAATCTGATGGTTGAAATATTTTAAACAGGATGCTTTCTCAATATTATTATATTCTTGGTGAAAAACTAACTCAATAACCTACTCTATTTTTTCCTGACATCGGTGACAGTCGATTGATCTCTGTTCTTGTTGAGCATATATTCCATCATAAATAGAATTTATTTTATTTAGGTGACCTTGGGAAATGAAATTTCATGAGACAATATTCGGAAGGCTTTGATAGATTTATAGCGTAGTGAAATGAAATTCTCCATGCACACCCCATCCATGGATATGAACACCAGATGGTGTATCTGCGATCAATTGTCACAACCTCATTAATGAATCAAGGAATTCACATTATAGGTATCCCTATTGCTTCTAAATATTTAGATGTTCAGAATATAGTATATACACCAAGCCAATTTGGCATTATAATCCTTCAATAACATTAAAATGAATTGGATAATCATCATAAGGTAATATATTCTCTTTCAGGTGATGAAGAGTTTTCCCCATTTTAAGTATAATTTCATGTAAACAATCATTTATAATCATCTATGGAATATTGTATTGAGATGTGTCCAAGGTTATAACATGATTGCTATTTCATCTTTAGCTATTTCTTTCTTCATGTTAAATATATCATCTTCACCTTTTTCTATAGGCACTTCTACCTGACCAGGACAGGTTTTGTTTTTTACTAATATTTTATCCTAATTATAAAAATCGATAGGTGAATTCTTCTGTTTCATTAGAAGAAAAATGGACCATGGTTGGTTTGGATAATGAATGTAACCTTTTTCAATCTTCTGGTTAAGAAATAATTTTACTTACTAGTGATACGACATCATATATGAGTAGCATTGTGTTTACAAGTTCCTCAATATAAGACGGATTTTAAGTGAATACATTATTAAATGGAGAATTCTATTGAAAAAGTGAATCACTACTATATGGAGAACATTCAGCCCCAATTTAATCACGTGGAGGATAGTCATGGAAGATTAAAGAAAGGGGTGATCTCTCTTTCTACTTATTTCTTTGACCACATAGATGGTTTCCATGGATCTCATAAAGAGATAGGCTCTCAAGATTGACGGTATTTTCATGAATTAGGATATCATAAAGAAGTGTCCAAAGGGGGTCATCATAATTATTGCAACTCCTCATATAAATTTTTAATGGGAGAGTATGATCTTGATATGTAATGGTTAAATTTATAATGGTTTTAAAAACTCTTGCATTGAGTTGAGCCAAATTGAAGATTGATCTTGATTTTCCAACTATGTTTGATAAAAGATTTCTTGAACACCTTCTTATAAGAAGTTGAGGACACTTTCTGGGTGAAGTTGTTTTTATACATAGGTGTATGTGCTTACATTATATTGGTCATCATAACATGCCAATTATCACTAATTGTAAAGGGTGTATATTCCTTATCCATTTGTCTGTATGATATGGGGGAGTGTGACCCATGCCCATCTTAGATAGGAACATAGGTTTGTATCTGATCTGGGGTGACGTGTTGAAGATTAATCCCATATATGGGGAAATAATTATGTTTTCATCCCTCAAGAACTTCGTTTTCCACAATTATGATATTCTAGAATGATTCTAGGATATAGGAAGGGATTTGAATCCACCCCTTAATCATTTCCAAAATGTTTTTGGAGACTTCAATGACTATAACATTGATATATATCCATTAAATGTCTATAGTAGGGTTATTTTATTATTTATGTCCCCCATTTCCTACCAGTGGATACATACAATACTCATGTGTGGGTGTATAGAGTTGAGTTTGACGTTTTCTTATTATTAGGACTTTTCGACTGACTTCTATTAGTGATGCCAAATTAGGACGTTGGAAGGCTTGATGACTGCTAAATGGTTTATGTTCTTGACCAATGTTTCCAAAAATAATGGTCGAAGGACTTCTTTGATTTCTTCTATAGTAGTCCAATGGAAATATATGCGAGTGCATATAGGTGTATGTTCTTTCTTTTGAGTAACCGCTAAATTTTATTGATGGTCTTATTTTAGTGCTTCTAGATGATCCTGCTAGTTGTATTAATGTGTTTAGTTAGGGGTATGTTACTACATACAGTACTCCACTAGATTTTATTGGTGGTATTCTTTAGATTCCAATATATGCGTCTGTAGGTTGGCTGAATGATGGCGAACATGTGTATGTTCCCTCTCATTATTTACCACCAAAGGTGGTTAGTAGGATTCTCTTGAGGGGGAAAGGTGTAAAACTACTCCACAATGGACATTTTTTATCCTTTATGGGCCGTCTTTCATTAATAGGTTTGAGGAATATGGGACCAATTTTCAAAGGCAACACCCTTAACATGTTGATGGTTTAATTCCACAAAGTGTTGGCGACAACAATTTTTCAAAGGATCCCTTAGGAAGACACCTGTTTCTTCAGGATGAGGCCATAGGTGGACTCTTGGTACAACTCCATAGAATATAGGATGGATTTGTGTTTGTGTTCTAGGGATAAACTCCCGAAATGGTTGAATAATGTGGTTAGACTCATCTGCTTCTAGACAACCGGTCATCACTGACCGGATGAATGGGGATGATGTTGATCTGGAGGACCAGTCAAGTTTCCTCCATGTCTGGGATGGTAGAATTTTGATGGTACTCTCAAATCGATTCATTAGAGGGCCATAGTTGAAGAAAATGAGTCAGTGATGGCATCGTTCATGTGGATGAGGATTTGGCCTGAGCAGTAGTTGGGGCGTTTATGAGTGCAAAATTGAAGGAATGCATTGGGTTGAATGGAGTTCTGAAAAGGAGTTCCTATATATGTGATATACATACGAAAAATAACATTGATAAGGAAAAATAATTTTTTATGAACACATACGTGATTGATTTCCTTATTTGGTCCACTTTTATTAATTGATAGGGGGGCTGATAGATGGGTAACACTGCCATCATGGATAAGGATTCACAATGGGTTCACCATTTTTTGTTTCCCTTGGAATGTGTATTCTGGTTAGGAATCACTATTTCTGAATAGTTTCCAAAGGATTTTTTTATTGAACTAGAAATATCCAATAGTTCTATATCCAAAGGAACCTTCTTTCCAAATTTAGGAGTTCATTAGGTATTTTGACCTAAAACTCCTACGAAATCGTAATGGTCTAAAGGATGGAAAGTCAGGATGATCACAACCATTGGGGTGATTATTTCCTACTTCACGACTCACTTATAGATTTATTATATGTTCATGATCCATTCATTAATTCCCAAGTATGAGGTATGTCAACACAATATTAGTAATCAATTATTATCATGTATGGAATTTATAATCATATGTATATATATAAGGTTATTCATTAATGGATATATCTATATGTATTAAATGTTATCCATCAATGGTATCTACTTATATACTAATAAAATATTATTTAGTTGTTTTTGCAATGATTTTGGTTTTTAAGCCACTCAGTGGGGTACTTTGGAGTTTATGGTCATCCAGGTAGAAGAATCTCACAATAGAATTTTTCGTCATCTAAGGAGACAAATTTTGTTATAATTTTGGGATCGAACCCCTTAATTATTTTCTTATGTATCCTTGTAAATGGAATTAAAATCCATGTATTTTAGTGATTCTGAATAGGACACATCATACCTTTTAATGTCATGTTGTAAGGGCCTAACCGTATCTTTTAATGTCATGTGGCAACGAAATCTATGTGGAAGGTGCCTAGTCAAAGTGTAGGATGATAATTATGTCGATACCACCCAAGAAACATTGAAGGGATATGAGTTAACAAGATGAATTAAACCCTGTTAAGGTATGTCCCAGAGATAAAAGTTCTAATATGAGGTGTTGGGTTTTATCTTCAGGGAGGATTCCTAGGTATCCCATTTGGAAGGGAATCAAAGACCAAATAGTTCGGGGAGCCTCATAGGGGGGGAATGGACCTTTGAGAGGATTAATTTGGGGATCACTCTTGAAGGGAAAGCCCTAATAAATTAATAATTAATGATGTATCAAAGCAGGATGGTTGAGGGGTTTAATTCAATGGTTACTCCAAAGGATGATTCCAAGATTAAGGTAATTATGGTTTGGGGCCATTCTTGAGGAGGATGCCACTTGATGTGTGTCCCAATGTGGGATTCCTACATATCCTGGTTATGATAGGAATCATATTTATGGTTGTTCAATTTAGTGTGCTTATTACACCTATAATGAGTTCCATTTTATAGGGGTGTGATTTCTTATTTCATGGAGGATATGGTATAGAGCATTGGTCTTCAGAAGGCTTCCTACATATCCCATTTATAGTGGGAATCAATGTTCTTATAGTTCCCTCTTTCAGGTTTATTAGTTTGGATGTTGTGATCATTACAAACCTCTATGACCACACGATTCTAGATCAATTTGATAAACAACAGGATGTGAAATATTCAACAAACCACTCACTTTTATTTTTTCAATGATGGAAGAGGGGGTGGATGACAGTGTAAGAGGTTGAGGTGATCGTGGAAGAGGCTCATGCTAGGATGGAAGAGATCATGGCTATGAAACTTTCCTTTTTTCACATTATATTGGAAATGGGTCTAATGTAATTAATGAACGAAATTGATGGATGTTGAGAGAAGTAATACTGCAACCTCCTATATGAAAGGATATGGGCTTACACCAGGATGGTTTCCCTAAAATTCATTCGGTAGTGAGAGGAGGATCTCATTCCATGATGAATGGAAAAGTATGTTTGATCCTTACCCTCCCAATTGGGAACTCTAAGCACCTGGTCTCAAATATATAAAGGTACATACAAATTCTTATTTGAGGAATCTAAGACCTAGAACTCCTCAAAACTGTCTCAAGGGTAAGGGTCCACGTGACCGTACATATCTTAATCTATAGATTCCCTAAGGATCATTACCATATAGTAGGAAATGTGTGGGACACCTAAGACCATATAAATCGAAATCCATTTGGGAGACACACTGATGTGCCCTTCCCCAATGTTATGTAAATCAGGATATCTTGTTAGAGGTTTAGATATGATCCCTTTCAACCAAAGGAGCCAATGAAGAATAAGATATTCTATGAAGGGAATAAAATGAGGCTTCCGGAAATGATCAAGTAGGATGAAAGGTGAGGTAAACCAAAAATTACTACACAAGGGATCCACCACCCAAGGGGTGAAAATAAAAAGGGGATTAAACACATGTAGTCTTGGAAAAATTGGTTTCCCCTTGGGAGGAGAACAATATGGATTACTACACTTGGGTGAGACATTGCTCAATCCTTCATGGGTCTCCAAAGGTATTCCCCGAAGGGAGTAACACAAGTTATTATTTGAGGAAGGGAAGTCTCTCTTGTATTATTAAAGGTGGTAGTTGGGAGAATGAGTTGAGAAAGTTTTTTTGGGTATTAACATTGAATTTACTTAATTTTCATTACCCCCATTTAATTCCCTCTCTTTAGGTGATAGGAAACTACCATAGATGTTTGGGAGGACTTCAGCAAAGCACTAGGGTGATTAGAGCAACAATCAGCCTTCAAAGAAAATTTTCCATAGAAATAATATCCCCAAGGGTATATTTATAGGTATATATGAGAGCATAGGTAATGGATTATGGTGGTGAAATTGGGGTGGCGTGCAAGTGTTTGCGCACTGACAGTGATTTGGGATACATTGAGAGAACTACTTTTTAAGGCATCAAAAATCATAGAATTATTTATTTATTTTCACCTCATTTTTCTAAGGCACTTCCCTTTCTCACTTCTTCTAACATTTGTTGATAAAGAGTTTCAAAATCAGTATACACACCACACAAATGAAATGACTGGTGAATAATACATGTATCTCATGAATATTAAAGGTGATATTAAATTCCCTTACTTGAAGTCTTGGCTTTATTTATACACATTGAAACCTCCAATATAATAAATTAAGTTTATTATAAATATTACATAGATGAATATTATAATATATATTACTATTTAATATTCAATTATGACTTTATATTACCTTTTTATTACTAATTCCATGTTAAAATAATGTTTCAGGTAATAACGACATAGTTTATCGTACATATTTTGACTTGTTATTCTAGATCATCTAACATAGAGCATGATTTAATTATTTTACGAATGAAAAAAATGATTTATATATCATATTTAATAATTATATTAATTTATAATATATATATATATAAAAAGAAATACACCATTTATAGAGATGATATGTTGTATGTACGCATGAACGTTGCATCTGTTTTATTGTCATATAGAAAGAAACAACGTTAATGAAGTATCGATATATATATAAATATAAATAATATCATTCCATTATAATTATTATATAATATATATTTATATAATATAATTATACTAAACCCATCCTTAATACAATCTATTTAAATATTGAATGAATCACAACACTTTAAAAAGGTGGTAGTTCACACTTCCACAAATGAAGTAATCACATTTACACAAAATGGAATTTAGAAAGGCAATATTTATATAATTGCTAAAAAAGTATAAAAATTTCATAAATATCATATATATCTTAAAAAATATAAATTTTCCATCATAATTCCCAACAATGAGATGTGGTAAAGGGAAGACCAACAACATCATTTTGTGAGGTGGTAGTTCACTGTACCCAAAAACAATAAGTTGGTTTCCTATTAAAAGGAAATGCGTGTAAGTAAATGTTGAAAACATGGAATAAAAGAATCTCAGTATATTTATATTAATGAGGTTGTTATATATTAATGGAATTAGAAAATTTTAGGTGATGGTGATTGAAAATAAAATAAAGGATCTTAAAGAAGGAGTTACATAATATTTGGCTAACTCCATTTGCTTTACATGTAAGGGCTTCCTTGGATGGATTTTATCCAAAATGGAGGATTTAATAAAGAAGGTAGGGATTTTGGGAGATTATTTGAGCAGATTTTTAGTGATCCAAATGGATTTAGAGGTTTGAATAAGTCGGTGGGGTGAGTGACTTTTTATTGTAGAGGAGGAGTGGCATTCATGTAAATATTAGGAAAGGGAATTCCACCATCATTTTTACTCGTACAAGTGGCTTAAAAAAAGAAAACTAAGATAAAATTGAGTATAAGTTAGAAATATTTCTATAAAATGTATTTTTAATTTTTTATAGGTCATTTTGGTCCTTATGTTTACTATTTATCCCTTTCTAAAGTTAATTTCCCCCCCTCATCGTTGTAATAAATTTAAACTACACTCAATAATGTTTTTTTGACAAAAACTTTGTTTACCTTATTATATATTATAAATTTTTATGCTATAAAATATGGAATCCATTTTTTTGAAATTAAAATCACATAAGTGGTAGAAATTATCTTACATTTAATCCCATAGATGAGACTACTAAAGTGGTTTTTATAGTAGAAAAATGTTTTAAACATTTGGTATGTTTTTATATCAAATTTCAAAGTGAATTTGATTAAAATAACGAAAATTGAATTATTTTATTTATATTTTATATAATTAAACTTCAAAAAAATATTATTATAATGTAAACTTATATATAAATTAGATGAAAAATATGTTTTTAATAAAAATTTATTATTATTCAATATTCATAAAAAATGAAACTTCTAGAAAAATAACAAAAATTCACCATATCATAATTTTTATGTTTATCTTTAAAAAAAATTACTGTGAAATATAATTTTTTTTAAATTTCCAACATATATATATATATAATAGTTTCTCCATTAAAAGGTTATAATACTATTTTAATAAACGTATAAGTTTTTATGTATAATATTGGGGTTGTTATTATCTAATGCCTGTAAAATATATTTGAGGACTGTAAAAAATATTTGATTTAATATATAAAATATATATTTCATTAATATCATTCACCAATAGAAATTAATTAAATGTATTAGGATAAAATTCCTTTATGGGCATAAAATTAGTTTTTATAAAAACATTCTCTTTATATTCAATTGGTTCTTATATTAATTTATAAATAATTTGTAACAAATGAATTGATCCATTTGTTTTCAAAAGTAATTTAAAATTATTCATAGCCATCTACATAACAGCTAGGATATATCATATTATAATTTTTTGTAAATATAGTTTTTGTAAAACAAGGTCATCTATGTTATGCAAGCGATCGAGGAAATTTAGTCTTGAGTGTAATGTATGTTGACCTCATAGTTCCATGTTGATAAATCTTAAAATTATTGTGTGTGTAGTGAACAATAAAATTGGGGTTGCGTATAAAAGAAAAAAAATTTAGTTCTTTAATGTAAAAAACATATTTTCAGCATTGTGTGAAATGTAAAATATCAAAACATTAAATAAATTTGATTTATTACAAAATTACAGGTTGTTACATGTACACATCTTTAATAACCATGTAAAACTACATAGATTGTACATGCGGTACATGAAATATCTTGTCTACCCAGAGTCTTACCATGTCCCTCTGACATGTAGCTATGTAATTTATCCAATTCCCACGTACCTTGGACCATTCTTGAGTACATGGTCATGCTCAATCATGTGTACCCCTAGGGAAATTTCTTAGCCTACATAACTAGATTACATAGAATGTATGCTTCATACATATTCTATGATATTTCACTTCACCCGAAATCTTAGCCCCCATAGAAAGGGGCCTACATAGAGTGTGTTCCAAGACTACACGACACATATTTCTGGTTTTCCTATAATCCTAGGAATCCTTCAAGTGCCCTTCTCATGCCACCAATGACACTATTTCCATATTAAATATTTTTGGGGAGCTCAAATGTTAGGGAAAATTTTTCCCAATCCTTCATGAGTGGCAAGAATCCTGCCACCCAAACCTCATGTGTCTCATTATCGTTGCACCATCCTACCATGTCGATGTTCCCAGGTATAGAGATCCATGATCTATCCTATCATATATTCTCCACCACACACAACGACAATTATATCAAAATCTATCCAAAAAACATCAACCCATATATAATGAATGCGTCCTTTATGAATCCATGGATTCATTAACACATAAACACAACCTAAAAATATTGAACCACGGCCCCGAGGGACAGTAGTTTATAAAGGAAATAAAAGTGGGGGAAATTCACAAAAACAATTTTATACTTTTCTTAGGTAGATATGATTCCATATAATAATAAAAAAATTTGGTAATTAGTGGTTAATTATGGAACAATGAATAGAATAATAAATTATGTTCTCAACAATATTTATATTTGGATTGTGTCATGCATGAGATCCAAATAAACTAAGAATATAATTTTTAATCAATTTTTAATAATCATAAATGGAGGGAAACCAAAAACACATTAGTCCTACATTAGGACTTCATCGATTGTAGGTGACTAATGGGGTCACTAGTGATGGATTAGAAGATTTGTTGCATCCTTCATATGTCTCACATTTCCCAACTATTGTTCTTGATTAACGACTATTCCTTTTTTTTCTAATGACAATAGTGAATTATCCAACTAATCAATAATCTCTTAGGTATAGACGGACAACCCTGGGGGTTTTCTATAATAACTTATTTATAGAACTTTTTTCATTTATTTTAATTAAATTAAATAAATAATTTATTTATTTATTTTACATAATTCACCCACTAACAACATTCTTCTATAGAATATCTGATGTCGAAAAACATTATATCGCACTTGGGGTAAACCCCATATTTCATAAACTATTGTGGTCTCATATTTACCATATAAGGTCCCAAACAATGGGAAACCAATTTATTTGGAAAATATGTGCAATATTCATTAAAAATATATTAATATTTCTGAAATACTAATTCTAGGGTCTTGTGACAACAAAAATAGGGCTGATTCCATTAAAGATCCATATATCTGTAAACAAATATTCAAAGGATTAATAAAAAAAGATTATTTACAAAACTATCATTATTTTATTTTATTTCAATATGATAAAAAATACATATCACAATAAACACACATTCCCAAGAATGGATTTTTTATTTTTTTTATGATTAATTTCATATGATACTTATTTTATGATACTCTTGAGCATTTCCACATAATAAAACAACATTAGCCTTCCCTACTGACTTCTAAAAAGTAATACTCATCTTTATAATCTAGGTAATGTAATCATAAGATAGGGGTATGCTATAATTATATATTAGAAAAATACTCAACAACATATTATTAAAAGTTAGATCATAGGAATATAAGAAATCTTGTTTTTTAGAAAATATTTTATTATAAGAATATAAAATAACATCAGTTTTCCACAATACATAATATAATGACCTATAGTGTCAACATATTAGACATATACCATGTCATAGGAGTGTAGAGATAATGGAGAATAATTATAGGCATAAAGATATGTCAAATCATGTAAAATTAACATAACAATAAAATAGTAATCAATTCTAAGAGCATGGAATCATTATATGGTGGCCTGTGAATCACAACCCTAAGACTAGTTAGTGAATTATTTTTCAAAAAACTATAGTCTATAAGTGACTTAGGTTTCACAACCATATAATCCATAAGTAATTTAGGTTTCACAATCCTATAATCTCTATTATACTTGGGTTTTAAAATAATTTTCCCTATAAGTGACTTAGGTTTCACATACCAATGGTCTATAAGTGACTTATTTTTGGTAAACCTATGTTTCATATGTGAGCTGTCATTCCAAAATAGAATATCCATAAATGTATCATGAGATGTATCACAATAAAAAATGTATTGGACAAAAATATTGGACTCCACATTTCAATCATCCATACATATGTGTAAAAATTGAAAAATATTATTTATCGGATCATGAATAACCAATGAAAAGAAAAATGGATTTTTATATCATTTGTAAGTGATATATCATACCACATCTTCATGAATTAGATCATTTGATACTAAAACTCAATGAACCAAAACATTTATTTCATAATAGAATATCAAAATGTGATTCATAAAAGAGAACTCTATATGAGGTAAATATTTTAGAGTGAAATAGTAATATGTAAGTGAATCATTAAATATTCATATGAAAACATTTCATAACATTTTCATAAAATGAATAAGTTATTCATCACTTTTGAAAATATCAATTTTGATAATTTGAAAATAGTACATATTCATAATAAATATTCATAATGAAATATAAATAATGAATCCTTTATATAGAAATAAATACTTTAAAATGTGATTTTAAATTTGTTTTAATTATATTTTACTTTGAAAATGAATCTCCAATAATAGTAACTAAAAACAAAATACAATTTTTCAAAAATGTGAATTCAAAAAAATTGAAAAATTTTAAATTTAAAAACAATATTCAATAATAGATGTTTAAAAATACATACGATTTATAATTATAATGTTGATATGAAGACAAAATGATTTATTTTCAAGGTATTTAAATCCTTTTTAATATTATAAAATACTTTTGTTGGTAATATAATTTATAAAAAGTTGTTTTTAAACTCACATTTCAAATGTAGTAATATAAAATAAAAAGTTCACATGGGTAAACACCCATTATTATTTAAAAATAAGAGAGTGATTTTATATTTGGGAATAATGAAAATAGAAAAGGTGGAAAGATTTCTTTAAATGAGATGAGAGTTTTTCATTAAGAATTACAATTTGATGAGAATGAAATTCAACCAGAATTAATGTTTGTGCTAAAAATAATTTTTCCTGGATTTAAAAGAAGAAATATATTATGAAATAAAAAAATATTATAATATATCAAACTTCAAATAGTGGTTCCAAATGAGAAATAATTTATCTCAATGAAATGAAATTTGAGTTGACCAAATCCCTTATAGATATCATAATTCACAAAGCAAGAGACATTTTAAAAGGGTCTTTTATATGCTGTAAGAACCTGGATCTTTATTTCGGGTATGGATCATGATTTTGGATGTTTTTGAGAAAAAGGGAAATTTTTTGAAATTTTATAAGTACATGGCATGTACTTAAGAATACACTCTGTGTACCCAGTTATTGAGTACAACTGTGTCATGGGCGTGTAACGGCTGAGACATGGTCGTGTGGGGTGATGCAGAAGACCACTAATATCAGGGCCTAGTTGAGGCAAATACATGACGTGTTCATTATCATTACACACAACATACTTTTACTTTTATTTGATTAAATGGACTAAGGTCACGTCTAATCCCTATAAATGTATTCTACTAATCTCTTCTTGTCTAGGAGTGGTCATGTGTGATGATTTTTCTTCCAGACATCAATCCATCATACATTCTCCGAATCGAACCCTGGTGGGTGCATTGGAATCCCACCAGTGAGTGCTTCCTTATTCTAGAGCCACCCCTATTGATTTCTTCTCTCCCTCGATTTATTCAAGGTTGAATGTTTGTTTGATGTTTTTGTAGATCTACGATGATCTTGGTTGATTCAAAGGTTGAGGTTCAACTATATTTATCATAAAATATTGAGGTAGGTGGTTTGTTTCCTTTCATAATGTGTTATTATGTTTTATATGAAAACAATTCGATTACGCATGTTTCAGGTATTTTGGGATTAGGAATTTGAACCCTAGTTTATCTTCCTTAGTTTGTTTGTGGGATTAAGGGTTTATTGTTGTTATATTCTGTGAATGTTCTTGATTAAGGAACACACCATTGGTGTGTTTCCTTGTATGAAGTTTTAGGACCCTATGGCCCATGTTTTCTATGATGAATTCGTTGTTTCCTTTCCATGCCTGATGGGATAAAACTGATCATGTTTTTCTTCTTGTTAAATGCCTGTGATATACATTAAAATTGTTTAGTCATGCTGTATTTTGAGATTACTTTGGGATTCGTGATATGTTTTATGCACAATTGAATTACAAAGGGTTGTGACAACTTGGTGTAGTTAGACTACAAGAGGAAATTTACATTTAGTGCTTCATCAAAGTGTCTATTATATTTTTACACTATGAGAACATAGGGGGATTGATGGTGAGTTATCCCTCTGAGTGTCTATGGATTATGTTATGAGACCACAAGGGGAGTTGAAGTTGAGTGCTTCCCTAGAGAGTCTATAGTTATTTAAGAAATTCCATATGTGGAATTTATAGTGAATGATTCCTAATAGTGTATTTTACTCTTTATTGCATTACATGGAAAGAGGGGTTAGACTGTGTGAGATACCTAGAGGGTTTATATAAATATTGAATATTTTTGACATGTCTGCCAAGCCAATGAACAATATTGGATTCAATCCTGTTAGGTTGTATTCTGAGATATCTGTTGTGATACTTGATTAAATGTTAAACATTAAATTCTAATGAATGTAAATAGAAACTATAGGGTTGTTTACTTTTTTGTACTCCAAGTTTCCTTATTGCATTTCCATCATCACATGCTACACACACACACACATACACACCGACTGCTAAGAATAGATCTTGTGGTGTTTGTTTCTACTAGGATTCATCTCACGTCTGGTTTGGGTCTTGATTTTGGATCCAAACAGATTATATGGTTGCTGGTGTAGATAAGGGAAAATTCCCTTCATCATCTGGTACTTGATTTTTGTGGATCTGGAGATAATGGGTCCAAGATGAGGTTATCAATGCTGTTAACATTTTTTTGTAATTTTGTTTCATACTGTATTCTAGCTTTGTGGCCTGTTTCGATGCTTTCCTAGATATGTGACATGCATGATTTATATATGTACTCTGGTTGTTAATTTACTTTAAGTCTTCTGTTACTTAATTGTTGTATGGTTTTATTGATTATGAAACAATTTATTTTTCTTATTATATTGTTCATAATTTGTCAATGAGGTCATAGTTTCCCCAATATAACAACCAAGGTTATTGTTTCTAGTCAAAATCCACTGGCGTTTGAGGAAATGCACTTGAGGTCCTGTGACCAACTGGGTATGTGGCACCTTTGGGTGGCACCCAAAACAGGGATATTACAAAGTGAAATTAGAGGAGGTTCTTTTCTGCTTAGTATTAATATTTGGGGCCTATTAATAGGGATAGAAAATAATGGGTAGTTGGTAATAAGTTTTTCCCAAAAGTAGTTAACCCATGTATAGGGAAAAGACAATTTACCTCGATTATAGAAATTTTTCTAGTTTTCCAATTGTTACAGTTGATTTTATTTCACTGTTGGTTGATTCACATGATTTTGGATATTTTCATTGATATTATTGAGGTTCTATTTATGTTTCAACCTGATGAGATGATGGTATTCCATCTCATGCATCATATACATACTTGATAGGGATCACATGACATGAATTCCTGTCATTCCAATTAGGGTGTATTACTAATTTCATGCTATTTCGATAGATGATGTGCAAGAGATACATGCTATTGTGATAGATTTTGTGATATAATTCCTACTATTTTGATAGGTTATTGGAATACACAATGTTTTGTTTGGAAAAATTCCATACTTTGGTCCCTGAGGTTTTATGGGCCCTCATGGATCAGAATCTAGTGGATCAAATTGAACAATATCATAATTCTATTATGATATGACATGAATATGATGACATGATTTGATTCGTTGGGGTATGGCCCCCCATATATCATAATGTGGTATATTAATGCTTGTTTCAGTGTTTATATGGGGTTCCTGAGTAGTTTCTAAGACTTACTGTCTAGAAAAACACAAAATACACAGCGTGTGATGATAACTACATGCCACGTATCCTTCTGTTCGAGAAAAAAATGTTTTTCATAAGTACATGTTGTGTAATTGTTCTACACGCCGTGTAGTCTCTCACCGTGTGACTGACTGTGTGGGAAGAGGCACGAGGTTAGGAAATATTTGGTGGAACACGTCGTATGTAAGGAGTACATTTATTTTTTTAGAGATCATGTATTCGACCATGGTACTAAATACATGGATGGATTATGATCAGGAAGTACACGCCTTGTCCAGCACGAACACGTCCTATGGAAGTCGACCATATCCCTAGCCATGTGACCAATGAAAGTGGTTAGTAAAATCATTCTAGTACACATTGTGTATCACTGAAATAAGAAGTGTAGTTTTGTTCTAAGGTAATCGTGTCGTTCTATCCATGTATAAGAACATGGGAAGGAGGGAAAATTCATGTACAAACAAAGTCACAGGATGAACACATTGTGTGTAGGGGTGTTACACGACCAGTTTTAGCAGAAGTACACGCCTATGTTGAAACATAACGGAACACACTGAAGGGCACTGGGACATCCTAAGAGGGTGGGGGGTGAATCAGGGTGTCAATTTTTTCTTTTTAAACATGTGGATCTTATTCCCAAATTTTTAGGAACTTGTTAAATCGGTCAAAAAATGAAAGCACGGAGATAACACGACACTTTTACTTGGTTCACCACAAAGGGATACATCTTAGAAGCATACGCTGACAGTGTGTCTATCGTACCTAAATCCACTAATATTTACTAGTTTGAGGATCACAAGATTTGGTCATAGTAACTCTATGCTAGGAACACTGCGTTTACAAAATTTTAGGGACAGCTCAATGCGTCCATTAGATCACTTCCCTCGATTCCTCATAGCTCACTGCCTTGAGATAAGTTAAACACTATTTATCGACTTGATTAAGACATCAATATATTTTCATTGAAGTATTTTCCTCTATTAATCATGAGACACTTCCTTCATCTAATTCAATAATTTTTGTACTTGAAATTACCGAACCTCTGAACCATATAATAATAACATGCAATCAGTTTACACAGACAATTTCGCACAACACCTACCCATTGCACGCAAGATCTTTCTTTGGCGTGAATGATTTTATTTTTTCATGGAAAATATTTCACAAAAATACTCCCTTTATGTGAAAATGTAACATTTTGTATGAATCTTATATATTTTCAGGGCAATAGTAATTTTCCCCCGAACTCTAGATTTTCCGCACAGTTGTAAATTTTCGGTGCAACTCCCTTTTCAAATAGCTTTTATGTGCATCGAAAAAAAGATCTTTTCTAAGTTTTTATCCCTCTCTAATGAGGGGGGTCACCTCTTATTTATATGCATTTGTGACCCCCATACGCAAAACACACCATGTCCCACAAAACCTCTCATTCTGCATTCAATATTTTTCACATAGGAACCATTTTCCACCCAAACTTTACATTTTTTGTACAGCTCATGCATTTTCCATTTTTTTGGGTTTTGTTCTGGAAACACCTTTTTTGAAAAAAAATTAACAACCAATTTACTGCACATTCCATTATTTTCGCCTACCGTCCTTTTTCAAGAACACATCTCTCCATTTTCTGATTTTCAAGCCCAAATAATTAGAAAACAGTAGAAAACGACACCACCTTCATTACATTTGTCTTCTTAAACTATATGATACATTTTCTAGAAAAAATTATGAACTTATAATGAGGATGGACAACAAACATAAACAAACCTCCATTTCCTGCATAGAATGGTCATGGTTTCAACACATGCTGTGTGGAGGGTTTAAACGTAGTGTGACCTTATTTTGTAATACTATAATTTTCCTTCTCATGTTCCTTTATTGAAATTATATGTTTTATTCCTTGATAATCATTAACTGAGGTGTGAAATTGACCATGTAGATTCATGCCACGGAGATGTCCTCCAGTTGTACGCGAGATACAAGATAACGATAAGACAACGGAATATGGTATATCAAGGACTACTAGAAAATCCTATTATCGTGATTGTGTTCGCACCAAATATTATACGGAACATAGGTTCCAAGGCACAGTTTCATGAATGCTTTATGAGGATTATGTAGACCTTCTAGGTAGAAGCTCATCCTTCCCTATATATGGAAGAGTTGACAAAGGGTTTTCAGTAACTGTATCCCACCACTTAATCATGAGATTGAGGACCTTATGCTGCAAAGTCATGGATAAAAGCCATGATTCCTATATATGAGAATATCGAAGAACCTCTAGATATGAGGGTGAATCTTTCAACTTATATTCATTGGGATTTCTCTAAGAGATGGTGGGATTTGATATTACATGAAGGATTCTAGTGGGTTATGTCTTAGGATGACTTCCAGCAAACCTTTTAGAACGAATTCTACTCGAAGAAATTGAGCACTAGCCAAACCCAAGAGTTCATGATCTTGGAGATGCGTACACTATCAGTAATGGAGTATTCTTATCATGTAACATAGCTGGATCACTTCACACCAATTATTGGGGGTGATGAGTTATTTCTGGAGAGGAAGTTTGAGGATGGTCTCTGACATGAACTCTTATCATAGGTGAACATCTGCAGGTTGACTTCCCCATATTATATAGTCAACTAGGTGCTAAACACCAAGTGAAACATTAATGATTATAGAGTTATGGTCCAGGGCGGTTCAACATCCAGATCTGGTACTCTTCCGACTGATAACATAAAGCGTCGTAGGGAGTCTACGTGTGGAGATCCGAGTATGTAGGATTTTTAGGTAGTCTAGAGGTGTGATACTAGCGTGGGAAGGGTGGGAATAAGAAAAATTAATTCCCAGGAGACCTAATTGAGTGCTGATCTTTTAGTAATATGGGATATATTTAGTGATTCTACAACACCGTTCTTCCAGTATCTTGTGGTGGAGGATCTTTTTTGACTCCTTATACGAGAGTAGGAACACCAGTTTCCTATTAGACTGGGGGTTGGAGTTCTTCATGCCGAGGTGGTGGTTGTGGCCACAGTGGTCAGCCCCAGGTTTTTTGAAATCCATAGGGTGGATCAGCTCATGAATCTAAGGTAGATTCATAGGGCCATGGTGTAGGTTAGGCATTTGCGCTAGAGCAGACCCTACAAGAGCAGGATCCTGAACCCTCTACAGTTAGAGGTACAATTTTGGTTCCCTCATTTTTAGGTTCTTCTGTTTTCGATACAAGGTCTTCCCATAGCTTTATATCTGTGCCTGTTGTGGATTTCCTTGGGCTCTTTATCTTTACATATGTTGATATCATGACTCTAGACACACCGTTGGGGACTAGAAGGACTATTGTATGTCAGTGAATGGAGTTACCTCATGAGGTTTGTGGTTGTCAATTCTTAAGGGAACTTTATGTCTTAGAGATGATGGGTTATTAAGTCATTTTTGTAATGGATTGGTTAGTTCCCTTATAGGCTATTGTCGATTGCTATCGTCGTATGGTGAGTTTCAGATCACCTCAGAGAGGATTTTTTCTTCATATGGGAAAATGGGATGTCCAAGATAGAAGAGCTAGACCAGAGCATCATGGTTTGGGAGGTGATACAACCCAAATTGCTATTCTGTATCTTGATGACTAGGGGACTTCCTAGATAGACATTTCTCCATGGGATGATTGTATTTGGGATGTCTTTATAAATAAATTTTCAGGTATTCCTCATGAGTGAGAGGTATAATTGTTTTGTTGAACATGTTCCCAGAGTAGCACTGGTGTCCATTCCTCCTTATAAGATGGCTAGACCAGCGTTTCATCAACTCAAGAAGTAGTTAGGGGAGTTACCAGTGAAGTGTTTTATTCAACCTAGTACTTCTACTTGGGGGTTTCCTATCCTGTTTGTGATGATAACAGATGGTACCCTTAGAAATTGTGTTGATTATGGGATGAAAAACCCATTGACGGTCAAAAACCAATATCCCTTGTCTGGGATTGATGATCTCTTTGATCATCTTATAGGATCCCGGGTGTTCTAGAATATTGAATTGAGATCCAGTTATCATTAGTTGCATGTTATTCCATAAGAAATACCTATTATAGTCTTTCAGAGCTGGTATGATCTCTACTAGTATGTTGGTATGTCGTTCTGTATCAGGAAGCCGCATTCAATTTTCATGGAACTGATGAACCAACTGTTCCATCCTTACTTTCACTCTTTCATGGTTTTTTTCATGGATGGTATATTGGAGTCCTCTTACACATGACATGACCATGAAATCCACATTAAGTTCACCTTGAGTACAATGAAATAAAATCCGTTATATTCTAGGCACTCAAAATGCCACTTTTGGATGGACACGATTCACTTCTTGGTTTATGTTATCTTAGAGGCAGGAGTATCAGTAGACCTAGAGAATGTCTGTGCAGTTGTTTCCTGGGAGATTCTGAAGATGGTCTTTGAGGTACATATTTTTTTGGGGCTAGCTAGTAACCGAATTCACCTTATACAAGACTTTTCATGCTTAGATGTGCCACTGAAGGACATGACTAAGAAGGGTGTGAAGTACTTGTGGACAGATTCTTAAAATTCATCCTTTCAGGAGATGAAAGGAAGGTTGACTTCAGCACCGATACTAGTTTTTCTAGAGTTGGGAAAGAGCTACACTATTTACTACGATGCATCAGGTATCTGGATGGTAGCAGTGCTTATGTAGGGTGGAGGATTCATTTTATATGGGTCTTGGTAGTTAAGTCCACATGATAGGAACTATCCTACGGATGGTCTCGAGTTGGCTTTAGTTGTGCATGATATGTGTTGTAGGAGACATTATCTTTTGAGAGAGATTTTTTTGTGTTTACTGACCAAAAAAGTATAAAGTACGTCTTTACTCATTGTGACCTAAATTTGAGACATCAAATGTAGGTTTAGTACCTTCATTATTTTTACTTTCAGCTTGGATACATTCCTGGGAAAGGAAACACAGTGGTTGATGAATTGAGTAGGATGACTCAGATACAATTTGTTTAGGCCATAATTGAGTGGAAACTTAGGCCATGATCTCTGAGATGCATTTGGTGGTGCATGATAGATAGGGGCGTAAATTTCATTCTTCTTTAGCTGTTACCTATAATCTACTTGATCGAGTACAAATCAGGTAGCCATCAGATTCCAAAGGCCTAGTTCTATGGGAGAGTGTGTCATAAGAGGACCCTATTCCTAGGTGGACCATAGTAGAGGATGATATCATTAATTTTCATCTGCACATATGGGTGTCAGCAGACATACGTGAGAAGCTGATGTGAGACATTCATACATCAGCTTGAGCAGTTCATCCTGGTATCACCAAGATGTATCGAGATCAATACAATCATTACTAGTGGACAGGTATAAATAGAGATGTTTCTGGTTTTCTGAGGAGGTGATCCACCTATTATCAGGTGAAGGTGGAGAATCAACATCTGGCAGTGCTTTTCCAGAAGTTACCCATTTCCAAGTGCAAGTGGAATAATGTCACAATGGATTTCATGTTAGGGTTAACGATATCACCTTGAGGTAATGATGTAGTTTAGGTTGTCATTGATAGAATAATGAAGGATTCACACTTATTATCGATCAATTAGACCTTTAGTGTGGATGTTATTAGATGGTTTTACATATGAGAGATTTTATGTTTTCATGGGGTTCCACAATCTATCATTTCAGACAGAGATGCCCGCTTTACTTCTTATGTCAGGAAGGTACTAGAGAGGGATTTGGGTACAGAGGTACATCTTAGTACAACCTACAATCCCTAGATAGATGTCCAGTTAGAGTGTATGATTTAGGTGCTAGAGGACATGCATCGAGCATGCATTCTAGATTTTGGAGGTCCTTAGAAAAAGCACATACCTCTAGTAGACTTTTCCTATAATATTAGATTCCATGAAACTATTCAGATGTCATCTTATGAGTCCTTATATGGTATCCCGTGCTAATCACCACTATTTTGGATGGAGGTAAGAGAGGATACTATTCTAGGACCTTGTCTTGTCAAGGAGACAATAGAGTTAGTGAATTTGATTTGGAATATGATGAATAATGCACAATCACAAAGGAAGTATTACGCTAATCTACAGACATGACCTCTGGAGTTCGAGATCGGAGATCTGGTATTCCTATGTGTCACAGCAAGGTTAGGACACAGAAGGATTTAGAGATATAGAATTATTTAATCGAGATACGTCAAGCCATTCGAGGGTTTGGAGAGAGTCTTGCAAGTTTACTATCAGTTGTAGTTACCTCAGCAGTATCGGGCTATGCACGACGACTTCCACATTTCTCTGCTACGACGTCACATCACAAACCTGTCTCATGTTTTTCATCCTAAATAGGTTGAGTTGGAGGTGGACACATCATTTGAGAAGCATCCTATCCAGATTATGGATTGAATCTCGTAGGTTCTCCATGGATGGTATGT
This sequence comes from Viscum album, assembly GCA_963277665.1. Classification (NCBI taxonomy): domain Eukaryota; kingdom Viridiplantae; phylum Streptophyta; class Magnoliopsida; order Santalales; family Viscaceae; genus Viscum; species Viscum album. The sequence continues at coordinate 1,246,850,645 of OY728153.1, forward strand.
TCCTCTGGTATGAGTGTTATGGCAGCACAGGCGAGTACTATACAAGACTTGGGAGAGGGAGGCCGATGTGCGATCTTAGTGGCCAGATCTGTTTGAGAAATCTACTTCACCACCCTTTTAGGAATATTTAGGGAATAGTTTCATTGAAGGGGGATGTTTGTAAGAACCAGTATCTTAATTTCAGGTAAGGATCTTGATTTTTTGTGTCTTTTTGAAAAATGGGAGAATTTGGAAATTTTATAAGTACACACCGTGTACTTAATAGTACATGTCGTGTACCCAGTTACCATGTATAGCCATGTCTTGGGCTTGTACTAGAAGAGACATGGCCTTTTGGGGTGACATTGCAGACCGCTAATGTTGGGGGCCAGTTTACGTAAATACACGATGAATTAATTAACAGTACACACCAGGTACATATTTTTTGAATAAATGGACCGGGGTCACATATAATCCCTATAAATATCTTCTTTAAACCTCATCTCATTGAGGAGTGATAGAGAGTGATGATTATTCTTCTAGCCCCCGATCCGTCATCCGTTCTCCGAATCGAACATGGGTGGGTTCTTTGGAATCCCAATGGTGAGTTCATCTTTCTTCTAGATACTCTCTTTTGAATTTCTTCTTCTCTCTCTATCTCTCTTGAGTTATTCAAGGATGAATGTTTCTATTGGAATTTTTATAGATCTATGAAATTATAGGTCTATTAAATGGCTGAGGTTCAACTATATAAATTGTACAATCTTGAGGTAGGTAGTTTGTTTCCTTTCATCGTTTTCATTGAGTTCTATATGCCAATGTACCGATTACCCATGTTTCAGGTATTTTAGGTTAATGAATTTGAACCCTAGTATATCTTACTTTGATTCATTATGGTATTAATGGATTGTTTCTGTGATATTATTTGAATTTTCATGATTAAGGATGACCCCATGGGTGGGTTTCCTTGTTGGAATATTCAAGACCCTTTGGTCCAGGTTTCCTACGAGGCATACCTTGATTCCTTTCCTTACTTGATAAGATGGAACTAATCACCTTTTAGTACTTGTTAAATTCTTATGATATGCATTAAAATTGTTTATACATGTAGAATTTGAGATTACATTGGGATTCTTGATATTATTTATGAATTATTGAATTGCACAGAGCTGTGAGAACTTGGTGGAGTTAGACCACAGGGGGAATTGATGTTGAGTACTTTCTTAAATTGTCTGTTATATTTTTACCCTACGAGACCAAAGGGGGGATTGGCAGTGAGTGCTCCCTTATATTTTCTACAGTTTATGTTATGAGAATATAGGTGGGAGTTAACGTTGAGTGCTTTCTGATAGAGTCTTTAGTTATTCAAAAAACACCATAGGGGGAATTAATGGTGAGTGCTTCCTCATAGTGTCTTTGCCTCTTTATTGCATTACATATCCAGAGGGGTTAGACAGTGTGAGCTACCAAGAGGGTTAATATAAATATTTAATGTATTTTATGTGTCTTCCAAGCTGGAGAAAAATATTGGATTCTATCCTATTATGTAGTCTTCTAAGATACCTTTTGTGATAGTTGATTAAATTTTAAACATTTAATGCTAATGAATGTAAATGTAAATTGTACGGTTGTTTACTTTTGTGTACTTTTAGTTTCATTGTTGTATTTAAATTATCACAATCTATATATAACATAACTGACAATTAGGCGTAGATCCTATGGTGGTTACCTAATGTGATTCGTCTCACCCCTGTTTGGTTTATGCTTTTGGACCCAAACATATTATATGGTAGTAGGTGTAGAAAAGGGAATGTGGCCTTCTTCATTAGGTACTTGATTGTTTTAGAACTGGAGAGTGTGGGATCAAGCTGAGGCTTGTGATGCTACTATAGTTTATTTATTTTATTTTTTACTTTTTTTAGTTTTGTATTATAGCATTGTGACTTTTTTGGCTATTTTCCTAGACATATGTGACATAAATCATTTATATATGTGCTCATGTTGTTTATTTAGTTTTAGTCTTCCACTACTTACTTGCTGTATGGTTTTATTGCATCCTCAACTATTTATTATTGTTATTACACTATGAATACTCTACCAATGAGTGCATAGTATCCCCACTATCACACCCAAGGCCATCGCTACTAGTCGGCAGCCTCTGGCATTCAGGAAAATGCGCTTGAGGCCATGTGACCAACCGGGTATGGGGTACCTTTGGGTGACACTCAGAATCGAGATGTTAGATATGGTAGGAAGGTAAATACTAATAAAAATGAAAAAAAATAAAAAAAATAAATATAATTTACTTAACATATATAAAATATGTTTGAGAATAAAAATTTTAACCCAATGAATGGGAATTGAGTTAACCAAAATTATGACAACATTATGATATTTTGAACTAAAAATCCTTGGTAGGTAGAACATGAGATAGAATTTTAAATACCTTAGATTCAATTTATAATTATATTTAATTAAATAAACGTTGAATATATACACTACAAAAATTAATCCAATGTTGAATACTATTCATTTCTCAATGAATAAAAATAGATACCCAAAAAACCATAACATGGGTCCTGAATCATTATACATATAAAAATAACATCCTGAATAATAAAATTATTGAAAAAATTATGAATAACCTATTCCATATATTTTTTATTTTATATGGTCTATTTCATCTAATATGTTATTTATTTTTTAAATAAAATTGTCATAAGTTGTTAAATGACATTGTTTGGTCGATTTCCCTAAAACAACCTTATTGTATTGACAGTGGTTAAATAATATCATGAAATATTTTAACAGTATAAAACATAATGTATTTTCATTTATTTTTTTTATTCAATTGAATTTTTTGGAGCTTTATTAGATTTCCCAAAATGGGTGAAAATAAGGAATGATTCCTTGATATGTTTATTTTAGACAGTTTAGCTTACTATGATTGTTAGTTGTTAATGTCACATAGATAATTTACAACATTAATATTATAAAAAAGTTAACAATATTATAAATACATTATTTATATATGGAGTAATATTTTTACATTACCTATGTTAGGAAATAAAAAAATGAAACATGTCATTCATATAGGTGGTTGTTCACATGTACACATGATGATGTGATCATTTTTCGAATGGTATTGTAGGAAGGTAGAAGATTTATATTAAATTAGTATAATAGAATTTAATAATATTAAAAATACTTTCTATCATAATTTGATGGATATAAAATAATTTAGGGGTAGAGTAATGAAAAATAAAGGGAACATGGTTTAGAACATTAACTATCCCTTTAGATACTCTCCCTTGGGTAGCACCTTAATAATGACTATCTTGGACTCTATATAAGAACATGGATTATAAAAAATGGGGAGATGGTTTAGAATATTAAAGGGAAGTTTTTTGGTCAATATAAGGATTTATAAAAGGTATAGAAATGTGGTGGAAGTGATCTCCATTTATAAGTGAATAAAATGGTATTCCTGTAAATACACATGACTTTTCAATGATAGAAAGACACTATTCCTGGTTAAATGGATAAAAAGTATAAAATAATAATGTTTGGTGTTATATAAGGTTGTTATAGAATAAAACATTCATTTTCAATATAAAATAATTGTTAGGGTTGACATGAAATGTTATCCGATCATGTTTGACACAATGCATTAACTGTGCCTCCTTGAATTCTAGAGGTTTCTAACAAGAGGTGATTCCCTGAAAGTTACAATTGAGATACTATACAATTTTTATACTGTTTAATAGTAGGACGAAATAAATGAAAAACTCAAACACATCCAGAAAAAATTTGAGTATGCATAATAAATACATTGAAACATAACAATGTTATAACAAATGAAATGAGCCATACAACCAAAATATTCATAAGCTTGATAAAACAATAATATATAGATTACCATCCAGTATTAACATATATAAAAGATAAATGATGAAACAAAAAGTAAAATAATCAAGGATCATATAAAAGATAAATGATAAAACATAAAGTAAAATAAACAAGGATCTATATCCAATACTAAGGTGTAACTGAACTAAGTCCCCACAATGGAGAAAATGAACCATCTAAATCCAAATCCACATATGAGGGAATCCAATTGATCATGAAACCCTAGGTCTAAGACCCACACATTTTATATCTTGTTATCCAACCAAAAATAAGATATATGGTCTTAAAAAACACCACAGTGTTGTTACAAGGGCTGAGAAAGAAATCTCTTTAGGCCACCACAAATGGTGAACCTATAATATTTAGTCTTTTAAAAGTCCATGAAAATGTGATTTTCATAAATCCATAAACAAGGTAGAAAAATAAAAAAACCACAATAAATAAATGGTTGTAAAAAAACCAAACTCGTGGTCTATCCCACCACCCTAGGTAATTCTACCCTAATCTGACCCTTGATAGAGGAATTACATCATGTGGGTCACCCAACCATATCAAATTAGGCACTTCTTCCTGATCTAAAAAGAATCTTTAAGAAAACTAAAACACATATGGTTTGAATTTCGATCCCTAGGATCTCAACCTCAACATCCAAAACCACAACACACACCTCTATAATGAACTGAGACACTAATGAAATGTTCCAAACTAGTGACATGAACTATACCATCACTGTGAGAACCTATCCAATGAAAGATAATCCTTATAAATAAATGAATTTTTAAAATATCGATTCGAGGTTTGTCTTACCCCACAACTCATATCTTACAAACAATTTGATACCACACACACCCAACCCCTATCCAATTAATAATCCATTAACCTAGGAGAGTAATTCTCAACTCCAAATCATTCATTATCTCCCTAGATATATCTAATAAAAATGATGATATAAACTGAGGAGTGAATATTATCATCCAAATGAAAAAAACCAGTCCAATTATATCCCAAATGTATCCTCTTACATTCATACATTGCCAAAATTATAACAAACCACCCTCACAAAATCTATAAAACAAATGTTGATCAAATCTTAAAACCATCATATAAACTTCTAAATCATTAACTCCAACTATCTTATGGTTATTAAATCATAGAGCTCCCATGGTCCCCTAAAACCATAAATAACCAACTATGGACTTTAACTAATAGTATCTAGGTTATAAGGTGACCCCTTAAATCTCCAAAGTGGTAACCACAATAACCCTCACTCAGGGTAATTCAAACATATTGATCCCACAATCCCCTTTATCACGTGTGTCTCAAAACACTTGGCTTTCCCAACTCTAGGATCCTCAGCTAGAGACTCCTCACCCAACCCATCCATGAATGAAAACTCACCCATGAGAGAATCCATAGAAGATTTAATATGAAAATCATTTAGGTGTTTCTCTATCCACCAAATTAATATTAAAATTTTGACATAGATAAATAGCTTCATGATTCCCTCAATTTCAATTAATGGATCCTCAATAAATTGTTCAATGTACTCGAATTGAAAAGGATCACCACACATGAATGGAAATTCTAAATGGTCCACATTATCTCATCATAAGTTGGACTCCCAATAGGGGGATTGACCGAAAAATAAAAACCCCAAGAAAATCTTCTTGTAAGGAATCCTTAATAGACTTCATCTGTATACATACAATCCTTGTGAAATATATCTATCTCCATGGGAATCTACAATTAGTCCATCAAACCCTCAAATATCTACTGAATGTATCCCAGACATACCTAACATCCTTGAGTGTCAACTGAAACCAAATAATTCAATTAATCTTATCCATAAATTTAATAATAAAACATTAATAAGTTGTAAAAATGTGCTATGTTTCATGTAAACATTATGTCCCATGTTAATGAACGATCCAAAATACCCTCATACTGAGGCTCTTGGAGTCACTTTTTCTATATCTTCCCACAATCTCCCAACACTCAATTATTCCTTCAATCATACTACCAATACCTTATGAATATTCTGAAGTAGAACCTCAATGATATTCACTTTCTAATACTCAAATAATCAAAAACATCCAAAAAATCCTTTGAAACACCAATTGAATACCACCCTATCAATACATATGAAAATTCCCTCAAAATGGAAAAATTAATGGTCAAATGACAAATCTTGTTTGAGAAAAGAAGAAAAAACTTTTAAAAGGGGAAAAATTATCATATACCATAGGTACACAATGTATACCCCTAAAAAATTGTCGAAGCCATATACCTGTACCCAACATTTCTTATACATCCCAATTACGTGGAGATCACTAATCCATCATTATGTGCACTTTACCTAGGGAACATATCATTATACTCCCTCAATGTTTATCAAAGTACCCCACATGGCCTCTATCCATTCCTTGTAGAAATTCACCGACCGTGTCCCTCATAAAAATAAGTTCCCCCATCACGGGGTGGTTGGTCATGACCTAGCCCACACCTTGAGTCATATAACATGGAATGACATGAAGACACATTCCTTGTATCCCCTTATTCCCCATAATTCCAATAATTATGTGAAAACATATGTTTCTAAACTATATTCCTTGTAAAAGGGTTTCTCAAACCAAAAACAATTAATATCTTCATAAAACCACCATTTCATCCCATATTTTCACATGGGGGCTCTCATGAAACCATAATAAAAAGATATATGGAATAAAAAAATTAAAACAATTAAAATAAAATGATTAGGGAAAAAATAAAAACATGTTATACCTATAAGAATGAAACATTGATCCATTGCACCATATCCACACATGAATCCTGATCTACCTCTAGATGAGCTCCTTGATGTAAATGATGGGGATCCCCTTCCCCTCCCCTACTATTCTCTCTCTGTTAAACATGACACATAAGAGGGTGTCAGATGTGAGAATCTATGTGATGATGGTTGAAATAAAATTGGTAAAAAGAAAAGAAATGATTGATAAAAGGAATATGAATACAAAAATAGACCTAAACATGGGATCAAAGGATCTGATGAAATTATTCCTTGAACTATGAAAATATTCTTGCTATGGACTCAATCATAGATTTAGAGTCTCTATTTGATTCTCTAAACAGATGATATATTCTTTCAAACATGTGTGAATAATTAATAATTCATTATCAATTTTTAATGGAAAAGGAAACAACATAGAATTACACTAAACTCTAATAATAGAATAAAATGATATTATAAGACCAAAAAAATATTGGAAAAATTATCCGAGATCATCTAACTATAGAAATTACTATTTTTCCACAAACCACTTCATGTTTTTTATCAAATTTCCTCTTAATTTTTCTGACCCTTGGAATCTAGGACATCGCATTCTCCCCACCACAAATCTTCTAGTTCTTCTGTGTACTCAGTGTCCAAATAGCCTCCATTATCTCACTCAAATCATATACATGACTAATACTATCTGAACCATCCAAAAACAAGACTCTTAGTTCCCTCTAACTCTAAAAAACATAAGATACATTCTTCCATAACTGATTCAATGCTATAAATTAAAGTATTACTCTTATATTCCCCATAAATGATAATTTTTATCTTGAAAACCCATGATCCATTTATCATAGAATAAAATAAATGCTCATGGCCATTCCACTCACACTAGAGTTCCAACAAGGAAACAAAAACAACTACCCATCCCAAACTCAACATGAATGATAACCTCTATATCTAACAAACCACTTTTAAGAAGTATAAAATCCTATAACATCCAATAAAATTCTCTCCACTATATGGATTCCCCTAAAATAATCCTCATGTTCTATCTTCAAGAGGTTCGACCAAAACTACACCAATCGAGTTTCCTCAAAACCTGAATAGCATTCAATGAACCCCAAAATGATTCAACCATAACTGTACATAACTGATGCATATATGACTTTATAAAACTTGGAATTTTCCCAAAATCCATGAAAACTACCACTCCCATCCTCATGGAAGAGTTATTATATAAGATTATTTCACATACTATCATGCCCCCAGGCATGGAAGAGGAATCACATTCACCCGATCCATGTATTAATGAACATAACCTAATGCACCTAAACCACTGACAGTGATCATTACACGGGTTAGTTCAAAAAATATGAACCACCCTCAATGCTCTTCATAAAAATAATTGTTTCTCTTTGATACAAAAATACAACATAGGACTTCCTACAACTTAGGATTCAATATAAATCCATGGGATTCTAAACAAGCTCCAACCAAGAAACCCAAATTGATGTAAAAAAGAACAAGGCTATATATCCTACCAAACCATCCCTAATAATTAAACCATGATACTAAGAAAAATACAAAATCCACATTTCTCTAGGAAAAGACATCATAATTCCTAAATAAAATATTCGTATAATATAAAAACCCATATTGACACACTACCATATCATAACCCACAAATGTAATTATTGGCCATTCCCACCCAAGTCGTAGATGATACTAGGCATACATTACCTATAGTAAGTCCTAATATACAACATGTGGTTAGAACCACTCCTCTTCCAAACACGTGTTCAAAAATAATTCCTTGCAGGATGAACTAGGAATAATAGGGAAGCTATAGCCATAGGGTAACTCTATCTTGATCCAAATATCTATCAACAATATATTCCAACATCAAGTCACACCTAAGGAATTAATATACCACAAAACCCACAAAGGTCTGTATTCAATCAATGATGGGACTACATTTTCATCACCAATGAACACATCACCACAAGATCTATATGAGATAACATCATAAGATGTGTAACCTAAATTTAGGTTAGTATAATTCAATAAAGGATCTATATAGAACAACACCATATTGCTTATTGTGGACACATTAAACAATTCATCCTCCACTATTAGTTATGTCACAAACAGATTGGTGTATGTCTTTTGAATCCTATATACCTAGAATGATAAATTTATATAGGCCTATTTCCCATATACGAAGATCAAAAAAACACAAAAAAATCATAATCCTGAAAACTCTTGTGTATTAATCAAGGTTAAATAATACAAGTAAAAAAATCCCATAACTAAAATATCATGCCTTATAAATATAGATTTATAATAGATAATGGTTTTTGGGACAAACTAGTCTGATATCCATAACGTGCACCAAAACATCCATAACATACATGTCTAATAACTCCCCGAATCATGAAATCAAGAAATTCCTTAATAATTTTTTCCCAGAATCGATCAGGTTTATTTGACTTGTCCCCAAATATAGATCTTCCTAGTGCCTTATGAATGCCTCCTTATATACCAAAGGCTAATGAATAGAATATAAGGTGTGAAAGATAAATTTCATAGACTATAGCCTCTAGTTAGAGAGAAATAATTATAGAAAATAACCATACACTTAAATAACAATGAAATTCTATGTATAAAAATTTAGAAAATAAAATAAAAACATTCAATAACAAATAAAATGTAGGAATAAAATCATACAAACTCACAATAATTATAAAATACAAAAAACTAATCTCTTATAAGGATGATTAAATATACAAGATACATAAAATGTGTGTAAAATAAAAAAGGATCTACTTCCAATAAAATGATGTACCAAAAACTAGACTCCACAAAAAATGAACTACACCAGCATAATCCAATGATTTCACATGTGTGTCTCCAATAGATAATGAAACAGTAGGTATAAAACTTTTATATTCTGTATCCAATGATCCCCCAATAAAAAAGATATACACTTTATATTCACACTACATCTCATGTATAGGGGGTGAGAAATAAATCTCAATAGGCCACCCCAGTGTTTTTTCTATATGCTGCTATCATATACAACTGTATAAACACATGATATGCTCAATCTTAGGGCAAGCTAATAAAAGCTAGAATAAATCAACAAAAAAGGTAATAAAATAAATAACATTAATAAATAATGGGAGATAAAAGGTGGAAAAATTAAGATTTCTTAATTTGTATCTAGACAGCTAATGTAATTCTACACCCACTCTGTCCCATAGGACATGATTTTTGAACATGGCTCACCCAACCACATCAAATTATGCAGATCTTCCATATCATTATAAGATATTAAAGGGGTGTATAATAAATCACACAAGAATAACAACACATATGATCTTATCCCTAGCAACCAAAAACCGAAAATCTCAATCAACCAAGCTCTAGGACACTAATGACATGATGTTAATTGGTAATAAGAACTCTTCCAAGATTGAGATAACCATTCAAATTCATGATAATCTAAAACAACTAAATATATCATTAAAATAATAATTCATGGTAAGGATCAATACATAACCCTATACATTCAAAAAAATGGAAACATATACATCCAACCCCTAGCCGAGTTTAAATTTGTTGTCATATGGATGGTCATCACTCTTCTAGATTGTTCATTAATTCCTTGACTTGTCTAGTGATAATCAAATGAAAAATTATGGAGTGAATCATTTTGAACTCTTGGAAAATTAATTGCACAATGATTTTTCAAAGGTAACCTCTCACATTTATCCTAAGAAGAATCTATCAAAAACTATCCTTGAATAATCCATAATGACGGGGCTTATCAAATCTTGAAACAATATTATAAAATACTAAATTGTCAAAATACACCATCTCATGGTCAAAAAAATAAGGGCTTTCATGGTCCATCATGAGACTAAAATAGCCAATACATTCCCTCACTACTGGTCTTTGGGTTATAAGGTGACACATGATGTCACCAAAGTTGGAACAACAATGCAACTCACTTAGGTTTAATAAAATATTGAGATTCTATATTCTCTAGGATAAAAGTAATCAAAAATCATGAGGTATATGGGATATAGGATCCTTAAATAGCGACTCATAACCCAACCCATCCACGAACATCGACTCGACCATGGGGGAATCCACAAAAGATAAAACATAGAACACTATATTGGTCAAATTTATCAAATTCAGGCCATGTTATAATCCGCACATAGTGAAATAACATCAAGAGTCCTTCAGTGGTCCACAACTGATCCTCGATCAATAACGCACCCAAAGGGAATCCAAAATAACGAATACAATAAAATGGGAATTCTCAATGGTAATCATGTCCTCATAAAAATAATGTATCCCTATTTAGTGATACTCAGTGAAATGTGATACCTTGGAAAAAATACCATCATTAGAAAACATTAGCTGATTGTCTTGACCTAAAACTCATCCTCAATTATTATTTATCCTGTAATAGGAATCCATAATGAGTCCCCCATACACATAAAAAACCATTCAATAGATCCCAGTTATACCCAACACCCATGAGTGTCAACAAAACCCAAAAACTCTAACCGATCCAAACAACATTTGTAGGATCAAAACCTCAAGAAACTGAAAAAATATTCCCCATTCCAAGATATATCTGAGTCTTATATTGGGGAAGAATATAAAAGATACTCAGACAAAACCTCTTGGAATCTATCATTCCATGTAGACCCATATTCGCATGGCCCTCACTAAGGCCTTGAGATGCACTACCCAACCTATTGTAGAATTATTAATTAGAACCTAAAATAAATCCTCATGCTAGAAATAAAATAGTCCCAAACATCCCATAAATGGACTCCAAACACCAATCAGATTTCACTATCTTGATCTGCGTAGAAAGAATCTCAATATAGACTACTCAAAATTCTAATTATAACTCTAGTGGATGAAAACAGTTAAAACCCTCAAAATGGGATGTACATGATCGGTTTTTTGTGTACACAATGTGAAATGTAACACTTTTTGACCTAGTGTGTACTTCCCAATTACATGGAATGCACCAACTCTATCTAACTTGGACTTAAAAATGGGTACATTGATCTGTATCCTACTCAATGTTTGTATGTGTAAACCACATGAAGCATGGACATGTATTGAAAATAAGAAAATGTTGTGTACCTCACACATACAAATTACCTAACATGAGCTATATAGCCATTCCCTAGGACGCACCTTGACTCATCCGACACAAAGGAACTCAAACACAAAAAATAAGCAACACATACTTCCTCAAATTTCCCATAAGGAATTATATATGACATTTTTTATTAACTAATTGTCCTATAAATGGGTTTCTTGAATGGTAATCCCTTTATATATTCTGGAATCCCCCACTACACTATAATTTATCACAATGGGCCTATTGTGGAACCCAAAATATATATATGTGTGTGTGTGTGTGTGTTTTTAAAAAAAATAAAAAAATAAAAAAATAAATCTATAGTAATTTGGGTGAAAACTAAAAACATGGCATACATTTTGGTGGAAAACAGTGAATCATCATACTAGATCTATAACATTAAGGTATTTTTCATATTCTCACCTTCCATTTGATAGGTTCCCCAATAATGACATTGACGGTCCACTTTGCCTATTACACACATTCTATCTCATATAAATAAAACCAAAATTGGGGGGAATGGTTCTTTCACATGAAACCAGATGATGGAGGATGAAAAGAAAACTGGGAATATAAAATTAAACAAAGAAATGAATGAAACAAAAAATAAATGTGGTCTTGAACTCGGTGAACAAAATATGTTTTGCCACACCTAGGCTAAACTCTCTATTATGTTATCATCCTTGAAGTCTTAATCTCAATATGATACTATGAATTGAAGACATTACTATTATACCGTGAAATAATAGTTATTAATTAAATAATTAATTATCAATATTATATAAAAAATTAGAGTGGTTGAAATTTATTTCAATCTTTTCTAAATGTAAGCACCCTATTTCAGGACAAATGGATGGGTATGAATTTATTTTCATGATAATCCCATAAGAGAAATTTCCATATCTCAATGATATACTCCATGAAATTTTTTAAACAATTTCTTCAAAATTTTTCAACCCATGATGATGTGATTTATCACATATAGACCCGTTTTAAACATGTTTCATTTATTTTACGATAATATATTTACATTTTAATATTTATATTTTCAGCATTATAATAGATTTTTCTAATGTGAATTATTTTTTATTAAAATTATAAACTATCCATTCATTCCAAATTTTGATGCTATGAACCAAATTTTATTTTCTATATAATCTAATAAAATTTATAAAAAATATAAATATAAATTTTTTATTTAATATTTTCCAATATAGTAATAATTTTGTATAGAGAAATCTTATTTTCACAATTAATTGTTGTAAAATTTATTTAGTATTTATTACCAATTAAATGAGTGTAAATATATTATTATTTATATTTAAACATTACATCAGAGTTATTTTTGAGAATATATTAATTTATTTCATTCAATAGAAATTTACAGTGTTAATAAAATAATTCATTAAAAATAATAGTTTAAAAATTATATTAACAATGAACTTTAATAAAATTAATCTTATTTTTAAGCCTAAAAATGAAATTGAATATATTAAATTATATTAAATTTTTTAAATAAAATTTAAAATATTTTTTTATATTTTATTGATACATGTATTGAATCAAAATTTTAATATAAGTGAATAAAATTTTTTAGTGTAAAATATTACATAAGTTTTCAAAACATTAATCATGTGTTTAATAAATTCAGTATATTTTTTAAATGATTTATTTTACTTTTTAAAGATAATTTATCAATAAAAATAGTTTTAAAACTATTTCAATTTTTTATTTTATAATGATAATGTCATACAAGTGGTGGTACTAATAAAATTGGCATTTTTCCATATTCATCCAAAAAATTTGATTTTAAAAAATTATCAACAAATTAACCTAATTTAATTTATAAATAATGATTTAGAATATGAAGTTTATTTTGAATAAATTATAATTGAAATTTATTCATTTATCTTCTATTTTAAATTAAATATATAAAAAATGATTTTATTAAAAAAATCCCACTTAAAATGTTATGTGTTTTTAATTATATTTGATATAAATTACTAGCCTAAAAATGTTTATATATTATTTTATATGTTGAGATATTTTATATTATCATGATATTCATTTAAAATTGGTTTTTATAGAATAATAATTGTTTTTAATTAAGATGTTGTTATTCAAGAAATAATAATATTAAATTGTCACCTGAAAATATATTTTTTTAGTTTATTCATATTTTTTTATTTACTATAGGTTTTATTATTAATACATTTTTCATAATAATATTCATAAAATATTTCCCTAATAATTGTTTTCATGTTTTGTGTGTATTAAGCTATCAAACACATCATGTTTATTTAATGGGATGATATATAGTAAAATATTAGGGCATAACATTCTCCCTCCTATATAAATTTGATCTTCTAAATTTTTTATTATCATTAACTTATGGAATAAGATAATGGATACATAAGAATATAAATATATATTTTCTATTATGATATAAACCACATAATAATAAGTACTATGTGGCTCCTCATTTATTGAATAATATGCATGTAGGGAGTTTTTTATTTGTCAAAAATATTTTTAACAAATTTTCATCCATAGTTGGTTATATGAATTTTTAAAGAGAATAATTTAAATTATTTATTTTCTTGATACAATTCCCAAAAAAATAATAAAACCAAAATTTGTATGATAATATATAATAAAATCATATAAAATTATCATATGAATATGGTAACTAAATCCTATAATTACTTCTATATTGAGACCTTTATTTTAACATATGATATTTTCAACTCCACTGTGATATTGTTGGGTCAACCTACAAATCATTCATTTTAATCTATGTTTTCAAAGGTTATATTCCTATTATGTTTTCTAACCAATTATAAAGATATGATCAATTCCTTCATAATGGTTCATAAAGATCATGTTAATTATTAAAGTATATCCCCTTACAGTGGGTATAATGTTGTGAAGTTTTAGGGACACTCAACATGCATAGGGTGAGTATTGAGTTGGTACTCAACCATACATTTTAGGGTGATTATACCTTGTTATATCTAAACCTTAACAACATCCACTCTCTGATATCTATATAGAGATATAATTTCTAGGAAACCACACAATCCCCATATTACCAAAATTCTATCTTGTTATACAATACATAGTATTTACATAGTTTTTTAACTAGAGTCTTATCATCCTATAAAAAATAGCTCAACTAATGCTGAAATATAATTACACCATACTCTAATACCAACTAATGTCCCCTATACCCACACATACAGAACTGGTGCAAAAAAACACTTTATTTAAACAATGTATTTCATATAAAATGAGATGAACCTATCATTATTTAACACCATTTTCAAATTCTGAGCACTATATAAAACAATAAACATAAAATCCAAAGAACATGAGTTTTAATGTCTTTGAGGTCCAAAAACATAAGAAACATATTTTATGATATTCATGAATATTTCCACATAATAAAACCACTCTTAAACGCCTTATAGAATTATCGTAAATAATATTCATCATCAAAACCTTGGGAATGAAAACAAAATAAAGAGGTGTTCTCAAACCCAAAATTTGAGAAAAACTAAAAAAAATCATCAAGGGTTAGATTATAGGAAATGATAAATCATGATAATGAGGGAAATATATTTTGAAAAAACATAAATCTATAATAGTTTTCCACTAGATATTATAAAATTAATTATAGTCTCAAATAATAAAACATGTACTATGTTATAGTTGTGTATAAACATGTTATAATAATCATAGGCCATGGATCATAATCATTGGAACATGGATATGGAATTTTATAGAAGTATAGAATTATTAAAAATTATTTCCCAATTATAATCATAGTGAATAATTACATTGTGGCTTAGAAATCACAAACCTCTGGCCCATTAGTGTGTATGGTTTAAAAAATTGTTCATAATTTACTTAGGTTTCACAAATATATGGTCGATAAGTGACTTATTACTCAAAAAGATATTATCCATAAGGGACTTCAGTTTTACAAACATATAGTAAATATGTGACTTTGGCTTCACCAACCAACAATATATAAGTATCTCATGAGATGTAGAAACTAAAAGAATATACTGGAAGCTGATATAAAACCACACCCTTCAATCATCCACATATATGTGTGAAAATTTAAAACAATCATTCATCACATAAAAAATAAAAATAGAAATAAAACTGGGATTGTAAAAATTTCCAAGTCGTATAACGAAAACGACTTTAAGAATTGGATTTTTTGATATCAACATTAAATCACCTGTTAAATATTACTTCATCAACGAAATTTATATAGTTATTCATAAAAACCCTCATTCCGTGATACATATTTTATATATAAAGAGTAATGTAAAAGTTAAATAATAAAGAGTCTTTAGAATATATATCATAACATTTAAAATAATAATAATTTATTTCTCTCTTTTGGAAAGAATAATGTATTTGTCGCTTCCAAAAAGAATAATTTTGGGAATTTAAAAAGTTTGCTTTTAAAAATAATAATTTTTAGGAATATATTAAAATGAAATTCTTTAAATACACATAACAGTTTCAAAAAGTGTATGCGGATTTTTTAAAACATTTACTTTTAAGAAGAATATTCAATAATAGATCTTTTAAAAAGAAATAAAAGTTTAAAAAATGTGAAGTGAATAAAAAATAAATGTACTTTATTTTTAAAAAAATCATTAATATAAATATTTGAAATGAAATAATGTATTTATATAGATAATGTGAAGTGGAAGATATAATGTTTTATTTTCAAATAATGGAAAACCATTTTAATATTTTGAAATACCCATTTCAAAAGATTAAATTTTAAATATATGTAGTAAAACGATATTTTAAAATTAGAACATGAAAATATGATGCTCACATGAGTAAAAATATATTTTAATTTCCAAATAATAACATAACATTTTTTTTAATAAAGAACATTGAAATATAGAGAAATGTCTTTTTAAAGGTGATGATATTTTTAAAACACATTTAACTTTTATGAGAAGGAAATTCATTAAGAAAGAAACTTTTAGTTAAATAGATAATATTACACATTTACAAATGAATAAATCAATATAAAATTTTAATTATAATAATTAATCAAAAATATATGAATGATTCTCAAATGATAATATTTCAACCCAATGAAATGAAATTTTATTTAACCGAATCCATTAAATATATAATAATTCATCAAGAAAGAGACATTTGGACTTTGTTTTTTGTGTGGTAAAATTGTAAATCCCATGAATGAACTAGAAAACCACACCTTATACATTAAAGTAATATCAATTATGATATATATAAAATAATTTCAATAATAATAATAATAACATAATTAATAATAATTGTGTAAATAAAAACCTTTACAACATTATTATTTTCAAATTGAAAATCCATGGATGATAGAACTTGAGATGTATTTTAAAATCCATTATATTTGATAAAAAAAGTATGATAAAATAAATCTATGGTAAATATATATAACACTAAAATAAAATAAGTACTAAATATTCATCATATCTCAATGAAGTAAAATTGAGATGCAATGAACAAACCTTAGGGTCTTATTCATTTTTCATGTGTACTAAATATATTGAATAATAAAATTAAGTTTATTTCAAAAATCATAGAGAACCGTTATTACCTATCTATTAATTTTTTTGGCTTCTTTATTATCATAGGTTATTAATTTGTTAAATGGTATTTCTTATGATGACCACCTAAATTTATTCAATAAATTTATTTAAAAATTCTTTAATATATTTGTTATGGTAGAACATTATTATTTAATAAAATCATATTCTACATAATTTAAAATTTTTATGAATTTTATTATTACATTAGTAAAAAAATTATATAGTTTTTAATTTTTTTCCAAAATGGACTCAATTTAACATATATGCCTTAACATGTTCATTATAGGTAGTAAATTTTACTATGACCATTTATTGTTAATTGATCTTATAAAATGTAAAGTATTATATTTATAGAGAATAATTAGTGTCATAAGAATAATGTTTAGAATTTTTTTTTCGAATTCATTCATGTTATGTGATAATGGAAAAATGGAAGAAATCATTCATAGAGGTGGTACTCCACAAATACGCATGATGATGCCTTAATTTCTTGAATTATTTTACCGTAAGGAAGAAAATAGATATTAAATTTGTATAATGAAATTTAAAAATATTAATGATACCTTTTTATCATACTTTGATGAATAGAAAATATATTAGGGGGAAGTATAAAAAATGAATTAAGAGAGATGAGTTGTGAAGGTTACCTCTACCTTGGGACATTCTTCTATGGGTAACATCTTAATACTAATTTTATTGCCCTTTTAGAAAGATAACGGACTATAGAACATCTAGAAGAGTTTAATAGTGAATATGACATATTTTTAGATTATATAAGGCATTGAAATGGGTGTATAAATGTTTATTAAGTTATCTTAGTGATGAAAATTGAAATCTCAAAAATACCAATTAATATTTCATTGATGGAATGACACTATTCAAGATTCTATTTATCCAAAAGAGGGAAATAATAATTTTTTTGTCCATATATGGTTGTAAATTATTATAAAATTAATTTTCAAACATGTTTTAAAAATATTTCTTGTTTTTTACCACAATATATTTACATTTTCTAGTTTTTTTTAACCACGGTAACTAGTTTTAACCCAAGTAATTTATATTTTATGAGAAATATAATATAAACCTTATTAAAAAATCCATTTTATGAACCAAAATTTATAATATATATAAAAATAATGTAATTTCTAAATAATATAATATTTTATATTAAATTATAACATTTAATTTACATATTTTTTTTTCAGAAATGATGTTTTCACTATTAAGTGTTATTAATGTTATTTTGTATTGATTACCAATGAATGAGAGTTAATATATTTATAACTATGTTTTAAAAATAAATTATATTAGTTTTATATAATATAATTATTAATTTTATAAAATATAAATTATAGGGTGTTAATAAAAAAATTCATTGAAAATAAGAGTTTTACCATTTTCACAGCAATTCTCTTAAATCATAGCAATATTATTTTTATGCATAAAAATTAAATGAACCTTATCAAATTATATGAAAATTAATATTGAAAATATATTTTTCAATTTCCTAGTTCTAATTTCATCATGTGTAGAAACTAATTGTTAATATACATAAATTATAAAATATATTTTATTTCATGAATAATAATGTTTGAGTAAAAATACTTACAAGGTAACAAAAAAATCAAGAAAATCAAGGTGGGATGTAAAAGTGATGAAGAGACACATATCCAATGAAAATGTATACACCAACTAGAGGGAGAGATCCAAATCTTGTAAACTCCCTTAGAGAAAAACTCTAGGAGTAATTGATTCCATAAAATATGCGACACAATTTCCTTAATACCTTGTATATGAAACCAAAACACCATAGGAAAGAATGTGTTTTTATTTACAAATCAAATAGGTTATTTCACATGGCGTGGAAGAGAGTTCTATGAAGATGATACTTATAATCTTAGAGCCCATATCCACATTCACCACTGGGAAAAATCTCAAATAACAAAGGGAAATTCCATTGAGAATGGCCGTATAATCCGCCTTGAGTGAGTTCCTAAATCTTTAAAAATAGTAAAAAGCATACATCTCTGAAACTATAGAATCACAAACCAAACCTCCTCATCTCATTTATCCTTGATTACAAGATCCAAAAATTTTCAATTTCAAACCCTGGGTTAGGGGGTTCTTCTTTACCCACTGCCCCACTGGCTACAAAATGGATATAAGAGGATACCCTTAAGCTGAAAAATTCCACATAGAGGGAGATTCCTCTCCATGGTTCACGAGTCAAGAAATATACCTCACTATGATATCATTTCTTACAACAAGGTCCATGCCAATGGGGGGTTCTTTTTTATGGGAATGGATTAATAACTCATAAACTCTTTAGCAGCCCGCCACGTGGAGAGAGTGATACATTTCTTCAAAAGAGATCATAATGGTGTTAATGAACCAATATTGCAGAAAATATATTAAGGAATCAATCGTCACATTGAAGATAGAGAACTACCAAAGCATTCCCCAAACCATCCCTAATCACTTCTCTGAATGAAGAGGTGGAGTGAGGTTTCCTCCTTATGAGATTTGTAGTAAAAACATTTATAGGAATGATAAGTACCCTTACAATTAACTGCTACATCGGTAGGAATAGCATGATTCCAAATTATCTACAATAGAAAATTGAATTTGGATGGAATGAATTTTCACCATAGAAGAAAATCCAACATTTCATTGTTTTACTTCACATACATAACTTTCCTATAAACCTTTTTATAGAATATACCTGAAGTGTGGCCCTTAAAAATATGCATGTCCAGAGAATTTTCCATCAAGATACTATGGAATGTTTTTTTCTGGTTGTGATAGAGAATCGCTAGAATTAAAGTAAGGTGGTAGATAGCCACCTGGAATGTAACGCTAGGTGAGAGGCATCCAATAAAGTCAAGGACCTCACCAGTCCAATTATAGTCCCAAAAACAGATGTCACCACCTCTGATAATCCACTGGGAATGCTGTGGGAGCACAAAAATAATTCCTTGGAGTGAAATACATAAGGGGGATGAGTGCTTATTGGACTTTATCAAGATAATTTTTTTACCTTTAATAAATCCTCTCTACAGGTAGTTCCCCTAGATCACCTCTCCAACTAGTTTAACTTATAGGTTATACAAAGACTCCCCAAAATACCTAACGCATGTACCACCATTACCACTAGTTTAGAAAGCTTTTTCTAGGAGGCCTAGTGGAACATCACCTCACACCCTCATCCCAGATGAAGGCATTTAAAATATTTTCAATCATCAACAAAACTACCTTTAGTACCATGATCACTGATAGAATGTGCCTGGGTATTGAATTCAACACAAATTTGGTAAGAGTAATTCTACCTCCAAACGAATAGAAATAGTTTTTTCAGTTTAATATTATATTAGAGAACATTCTTACCAAACCATCAATGTATATGAAACGAATTATTCCTGGATCAAATGTATATCCAAGATAATCCATGTAAATGACCTTCTTTACCAATTACCCAAAATTGATTTTAGGTTGCTTCTGCACCTTTTCGAGAAAGAAGAGGGAAAAAATATCTGGATTTTATCCTTTTTTATGATTTATCCACTACAATAGGTATACTCTTTCATGATTTTAATAAAACCCCTATAGAAGATATGAATCAATTAATGAATAATATAATATCATCCACAAATAATAGGTGTGACATGATAAAATTTCAGATCCACATTGGTAAGGATTGATGAATCTATAAAGAATAAAGTAATGAACAAGTATGTTGGGGGCGTCTTAAGACCTGAAAAAAATGCTATGAGATTGGGGTCCCCTGTCTAATTCCCATATTGGATTTCATAAACCCACAATTCTTCCATCTAAAGATAATATTAAACCAAGTTGAGTTGTAACACCAAGGGAGAAAATAGACCACCCATTCAGGGAAACCCATAAGCCTCTTAACCATAACAATGAAGCCCCATTTGAGGTTATTGTAAGCCTTAACCATATCCAGCATAATTAATATACTGGATCCAAATTTAGTTCTACTAATATTAATTATCTTCTATTTCACTATCCTCAAAGATCCCTGAGTAGACAAGCCTTGAATTAAAGCTTGTTCTCCATTAAGACCCTATAATAGATAAAATGTGCAATACTAATATTGATTAAGGATGCCAAAATCTTGTTTGGAAAGATACACATATTAATGGGTCTAAACATAGATTTATGGACTAGATCCTTCACATTAGGAATTAGAACCAAAGTCATGGTACATGCAACATGAGGGAGAGACCCTATATAAAAATAAATCTAGATTGCTCAAAATAGATCTTTACAAATGATATCCCATGCGCTAACATAAAAAGAAGGTGGGTACCAATCTAGGCCAAGCTCCCTTCCTAGTAAATGGATTTTAAGGACGCCATAATTTCCATCTCACCTAGAGTGCATGCAAGTATCTCTTTGAAATGAGGGGATATCGCACATGGGATCTAGATTAATTATTATGACTGTCCGTCTAGGATCTAATTATGCAACTATAAGTTAGTATTGTACAATAGAGAGATAATTTGTTAATCAATCAAACATATGATTTCATATATATCATATGTGAAGGATCCATCCTCAGCGAAAATGTTTGGGATGTTGACATGTTGTTTTTCCTCCAAACAAGCATGTAAGAAAACTAGTATTACAGCCCCGTTATTTTATCCAAGATAAAATAGATCTTTAATGGAGGTTATTTTCTTGGTCCAAAAGATTCACAATGAGTTTCTTATTTTTCAACCCATGGGAGATAAATGGTTATTCACCCCAAACCTCATCCAAACTATGTTTTTCATTTTCAGCCTCTTCTTTAATAGAGTCTAGGTTGGCAGGATAGATGGGAGGGACTTCACCCATACTATTATATCCTTTTTTAGGTTCCCAGTAATTTTTGTGAAGTTTTGTCTAGTGTATACCTTGGGTAGGAACCTCCCTTGAATCTAGAATAGTGTATAAGAATCTAGGCTGTTGAGGCCATCGATATAATAAGAAAAATCAGATTCCCTCGATGTGGTTCGATTTAAGTTGTTTGATAAGGGCGGAGTGGTCTGATAATGTTCTAACCAGGGGGATGAATGATGCAGTAGAGAAAGATGAATTTTATTGATAGTTATAGAAGCAACAGTACCACATGCACTATGTATGCCTTCTCCCTCTTTGGTAATTATACCATGCAAATCTATCACTAGAAAAAACCAGGTCTAGAAGATCATCTTAGCCGCAAATTAAGAAAACTCCAACCTGTCCCTGATTGAACTGAAACATATTCCCTTTTTCTCTAAATCATCAAAAATCTTGTTAAAGACCCCTACCATAAACCATGAAACATCCTCAAGATTGAATGATTTGAGGTCATCCCAAATATGATCACGACGCCTAGAATCTCACTTGGTGTGGAAAAATAAGAAGAAAAAGACCACATTACTATCCATCAATCAAACTAAAATTTGTTGATATCTTTCCCTATTCATTTCCATTGTTACTATAGATTTCTAAAAAAATTCCAGATATGTTAGTTTGAAGGATCCATTTGCAAACGATTTCTCATACCAAATATGGTAAAAAAAATTCACCAATAAGTGGTGAACATTATTTCAATTCTAGAACTACTACAACATAGACTATTTTTGGAAAGTTGATTGGATAGGTAGTCCATTTTTACATGGTATCCAATATCACAATAATTCTATAATATAAGCGATATCATAAGAGTGGGGTCTCCAAGAACTTTCCCTAGGTGAAACAAACCTTCCTTGAAGAATCTTGGAACCTGCTGATTTCTTTGTAGTCTATGATCTAGTGCAGACACCTGACGGGGACTGAGGGGGAGAGCCTGAGGGGAGAGGTTCTGAAAGATATTACAAAGATCTAGAACAAAAATTCCTCTGGGACAGTTTTTGTAGGGAAGTGGATTCCTTCCCAACTGACAACATAAAAAATTGATTATCCGGCAGTATGAGACGAGATGAGGAATCTAGATCCCGGGAAAGGTAGGGGGACGCATTAGAGAGCCAGTAGGAAGGGGATCCATCCCTTTATATACCATTTAAACATGAACTAGGGAGGAATGGGGGGATGGATTCCAGAGGGATAGGAGTAGGGAATGAATGTGGGAGGCCGTGGGAGGAATGGGACGAGATCCAAACAAGGTTTTATGGGGACCACCACTCAAGGAATGACCAAAAAGGAATGGTAGAGGGGAGTAAGCAATACTTGAGTAAAAATACAGAATGAATTCCTATTCAAAAGTGAATATCTGGATGGGAGATTGATACCCATGGAGCGAACAATGTTTTTAAAGAGACCCAACAAAGTCTTATCCACATCGAAGAGATCCACTAACATACACCTATGGATATCTGAGGCCTCTTTTAAAACTGACCCTAAGAAACAAAGAACATGGTCCCATTATGAACACCCGAACTGCACGAGTCTTCTTGAAAAACTAGAAATTATGTTCATTTCATGACATTAAATGTCTTGAAAAAAATAATAGAGTCCCATTAGAAATTCAAATATTATGTTCATTTCAAGAAATTAAATGTATAATATTTATAAATTTTTCTTTTAGAAATATAATATATGATAAACAACCACCTATATTGAAAAAATGAAAATCTAAAACATTAAGTGTTCATAGTACTATTTTAAAAAATTTACTAACATAAATAAATATTATATATTAGATCATATTTTAAAATATTTTATGTTATAAGGATAATATTTTAGAATTTGTTTATTTAGAATATGATGCACAAAACATTTAGAAAGAAACAATTATTTTAGAAGTAAAAATTTTTAATATTAAATAATATTAATTATTTTCTATCTAAATATAAGAATTTTTTATGGATTATTATTATTTATCTTATTTAGGATTTATTATTATTAAAATTGTCTTCATAATAGTAATCTTATATGTTGTGACTCATTTTTTTTAAAGTTGTGTGTGGACCAAGATATCAAACACATTAGTATTTTTAATAAAATATAATGAAATACTAGGGCATTACATTATTACCAAGAAATAATTTATTATTGGTTTAATAATAGTATGGAACATATATTCATGATATATTATGATAATAAGTGGTCTCATAATTATATATCACTATAATACATTGGGAAATTATTAATATTCCATGAGATGTCATGTAAGGGACTAGCGACTGAAAGAAATACACTAAGGGAACAACCCACTAAGATTATGGTAATAGGGAGTGAAAAAATCAAATATTGGACTTTATCCACTATGATTATGTGAATGGGGTGTTATCTCAATATTGTATAGAGTAATCACTCTATGTTATTATGGTCATGGTAGTGATCATGAACTTATATTTCTGAAGGAACGTTTGATACATATGGAAAATTTTATTCTATAACTTATTTACCATTACGTTATTATATTTTATCCTTATTCAATATTTATTATGAAGTATTATGATATTTTAAAAGTTTAAGGATTTTTTAATGAAATCAATTTTCAAGAGTTTCACATCTACCATGAATCCTTTGTTGATTCTTTATGCATGATTTTAGGTTTCTTTGTAAAACATTTTGGGAAAAGTGGTTGATTTGATATGTGATATAGTTTTTAGAAAATTTCATTTTTCCTTGTTTAAAAAATACTTATAAACACGTTTTCATGTATTTCACTGGTCTAATCAGTTTTTTATTTCATCTACACACATTAATAGGGTATTTATGCTCATCCAATGTTTTCAAGTGACTTATATAGGCTATTAGAATAAGGATGAGATGTTATGAAGTAAAATTTATAAATTATAGTCTTTAAACAATTAATAAAGAGAGTATAAACTTCAATGTGTTTTAATTTGTAATAAAATTTCTATATGGTAATGAAAGAAAGGGTATTGTGATGTGAATAAATTTTTTAATTCTCTAAAACTATAAATATTGAATGTATAGGGAAAATTGATGAATGAAATTTTTTTAAGTGATTTTATTTTTGGATGGTTATGTTTGGGTTATTATAGTTAACAGATGATGGTATTTAATATTCTTAAATTATCCCCAAATGATGGAGTTTTGGATATTATCATTTGGGGATAATTTAAGAATATTAAATACCATCATCTGTTAATATGTTTTAGGTTAATCATTAATTTCAAGGAATAAATATTATTTTTAGCTCACACATGATTGGATTTTAATGTTATTAATTCTATTTTGGGATACCTTTACTGGGTTTTAGGAAGAACACATGATTGAGGTATATATAACCCAAAGGGTTGGTATAAGATTTGGTGCTGCATAATATGTTGATATTTCTGGACAAGGATGTTATTTTTTGGTTAATATAAGTTAAAATGTATTTATGACCTTTGGGATTGATATTGGATTTAGTGACCTGGAGTATAAAGTTATTTTATAATAATAATAATATATTTTGGGAATATACATAATTATGGAAATAATTCATTGGTTTGTGATTTGATGAATACTTTTGGATATGTGATAAATTGTTTTTGGGAAGATATTTAATTATTATTTTGAAATATATTTGTTTTAGATTAGTATAAAGAAAATTTTGATGACTATCGAGGTTCAATAATATTTTGATAGTGGTTAAGATAATATTTAATGGGAACATGTGATATAGGTTTTCATGGGGCTGGTTATTATTTGTATTATGTTATTGATATTAAGAGTATGAGACATATAAAAACTATAGTTCAGCTCAAACTGTTATTGTTTCAACTAATAATGTCATAGTAGAACTAAACATATCAGGGGTTTAAATGATGGAATCATATTATAATATATATTATGGATGATAACTTATGATGATATATCTATTTATATTGAATTTATCAGATCTTATCATACCCATTTTTGTTTTATTATTTGGTTGGGAACATGACCATGAAAATGAAGTAGTGAAATTTATATATCCCTGATACTATTATAACAAACTATGGAAGTATATTTGGAAAGTTTTTTTTGTAAAAATGAAAATAATAACATATTAATATTATAATTAAAATTATTAGTTTCTAAGTATTACCATTATATTAGGATAGATATCTCATCTAATATCATATGTCATGTCATTTCAATATTAAGAACTCTCACATCTATTTTCAATTATGAGAGAAAAAAAATTGGGTATACCGAAAGTATTTATTGGGGGTGTAACGACCTAATTTTTAGAATGTATTATAATTTTAATAATTATTTTTCTTTTATTATAAATTAAAAAAAATAGAAAATAAAAACTAGTATAACACTGAAGAAATTAATAATATTACTGAAAATTATATTTTCAATAAAAACACTTTTGGAGAAAACTATGAACCCAAATAGGTCCAATCATATCTAAAGGTTATACAACTCAAAAGGATATCACGAAGTAATTAATAACAAGACATATATTCTTAGAACTTCATAAATTATATAATACCCAATAAATGTTTCCACCATCATGCTCTGATCATCCTAGATTAAGTCTTCAAAGAGGGTTGCTAGCTTGTACCATGTCTTGATATATTCCTCCACATTGATCTTTCTTGCATTAAAAAACTTGTGAAAAAACATAGTGGTTGATTAAATCCCTTTTTTCCTTACTGACATCCATTTTAACCTCACTTTCTAGGATTCTTTCGAACTCCCCCCTTTAAGAATTATGTTTTATATCATTCTCATGAATTTCTTCATTAGAATGAATAATTAAATCAACATATTGAGTCTTCTATACTTCATTATTTTCTAGTTCACCACCCAACCCTTGATTTTAGATGTCTCTAAACATAGCTTTATTGTTTCCACATTTTGGTCCAGAACATTCTATATTATGATGTTTTGGAATACAGTCCTTTTCCTTTTCTTTACTAGTTTATCTTATTTGTAGTGGCTTTGGAAGCTGGGAACATTTCTCATTCCCTTTAGATTCTTTCCCTTTAGTCACAATGCATCTCTCTGAGTCACAGATCCCCTTCTCACCATTTTTCATCCTTGGTCTATAGATACCTCTAATTCTCACTCCTCCTTGATACTAATAAAAAATTGAATAGATAACTCATATTCATTTTCAGTAGTAGAGAGAGCCTGAACACATGAGGGATACTCCACTACCAACTGTACACCCACATCTGTAGTAGTCCCAAGGGCCTGAATCATGAGGTCAGCCTTCTTACCTCTATAGGATAGCATGTACTTTTCCCGGTCTTCAACTGGACCATCCACCATCACGCCTTCAAAACAGTTAATGAGACTAATTATTGTTTGATCATTTTTTTGGTTTGTACAAGGTCAATGTATTTACTCTATCCCCTATAATTTTTTTATTGGAACCTATAGAGCCTCCATTACTTGCCACATTATCCACACCTACATGATCAGGGGTGTGAAAATAGAAAATTGAAACATCATTCTTCTCCATGAATCATCTCTTATGAAGGAATGAAGAATTCTGGTATTGTGAAAATTGAGATGGGGGCCTTTTCACTGGAGTTACATCAACCACCTTGTATCTGGAACCTATATCACCCTCTTACTCAATGAGAAAGCCACTATTCATCACGATTTCAAAAAATAAAGTAGAAACCAAAGGAACATATATATAACCCTCTTCCAGAACTAGTCCTTCTTGATGATTGACACCCAAATCAAGAAGAAATTTATTAATGATATAAGAGTCCTTTAGATCTTTAGGTCCTTTTTATTTCTAGAGACGACAAGTCATCCATGATTCCGTAGAACCCATATTTTCAACTGTGATAACTCATGGCGATGAAAACCCATTTTTTCGAACATCATTCACCACCCTAGGTTGAATTGATAGGATATTTTGACTTGAAGTGGAGAAATTCTCCACGCAATGACATTATTTGTATAAATCACTCCTAGATTTGAAAACCAAAAATTGTTTTCACCAAAATTCTTCCTTGATGGTGACCTGGATACAGTCGATAAGAGGTTTGGAAGTATCCACCTCAACAAAAATTCTTGGTCAGATGGGATGAAACACAAACACGGTTCAACTATTTGACCACAGGAATTAAATAATTATATTACCAAGAATTTGGATTATAGTAGGATTTTTTAAGGTAAGGGGATGTTCATGATGTTTAACCCAAAAAGTTGTTGACATATGTTCACGTTTCATGAAGAATTAATAGGAATAGTGATAAAGGTATAATTGAGATCCGTTTCATATGTGGGTAACTCTGGACTAGGACATTATTAGTTGTTTCTCTAAAAGGATACAAATCATCATGTCCCTGTTGGCAATGATCCCCACAACCACTATGTATTTTAAACCCTAGGAAGATAATAAAAAGCTGTCAAAATCATCAAACAAGGGATTACGATTCCTGAAGAATTATAACATGGGTAGATTTATGTGAGATAAGGCTTTGTTGAATTCTTAGTGAGAAAATGAATGGGTAGGGAAACCACCATGATGATCGAGGAATTTATGACTAAAGTCCATCACTGGGAAGGAGGGAAGAAATCCGAGATTTGAAAAGGATGAGAAGGAGGTTCTGAAGGTTTTGACGAATTAGGGGAGTCCCTCCCCCTTGAGAGGGGGAGGGAATGCGCTTGGGGACTTTGTCTCCTAGGTCATCCCAGCTCAAGCACCGAGAGAATTAAGAAGAAACATCAGAATTAATAACATTATAAAATAATACCTATAAATAGAAAAAATATATTCCAAAATAATAGAACAAATTCATTGTGACCAAAAAAATAATTTTATATAATTACTTCAAGGTTATAGTGTGTATCACCATAATCATCCATGAAGATAGATCCACTATAAATTATTTTAGAGAGATGAAGAATAATTTACAAAATGAAATTTATTTTGATTGTGAAATGAGAGGGTATGATGGGTGGATATTTTATAAGTGTGAAAAAATAACCATTATAGGTAGTTATAATATAACATATAATGTAGCAATTAAAGGTAGACATTATGAAATCCCTGAAAATAAGAAAACAATATATGCTTTTTAATTTTTAATAAATAGATCCTATGTTATGAATTTAAAAAATATGTTTTATATGAACAAATAGATCTATTATAGTATTTTTAAAAACAATTATGCATTTAATTTTTTTAAAAGGATAACATGACTCAATATTTTAATTTATTTAATGAATATCTAAATTATATTATATAATATAATTTGATATTCTATATAGTTTTTTTGTGTATAATTTTTCCATTTTAATTTTGAATATTTATTTGAAATTTTTTCTTCAAAATGTAGAGATGGTTTGATAGTGGTTTTATTTAAATTTATAATATTTTAAATATATTATAAGGAATATTATTTTGAAATGTATATTATGTTTTACTCGTATTTTATGTTACATTAAATCTTTCTTGGAACCCTTATTTTTAGTGTGTTTGGAATTATGGTTATGTATTGAACCCTTAAGTCTGAAAATGAGACTAGGAACATAACATCTTATGTTTGATAAAAGAATTACCATTCATAAGCTATGATTAGAGAATTATAATACCTTTATGTGTTATTAATTTCCAAAGGAATAAATCCAATGTAATTATTTAAATTTATAACATATCATAATTATATTATTTATTGAATAATTTTGTATGTCCTGGGAATTTTTAATTGGAATGTGATTTATTCAATTATAGTGGATTTTAAAGAAATATATTATATATTCTATTTATGAAATTTAATTTCTAAAAATTAAATATTTTATAGAATAATATGTATCCTATAATATTTATTGGGAATCCTAGTATGATCAAACATATACTATGAAGAAATTTCCCTTTTAATATTTATGTATTATCTAAATATCATATACATCAGCCATAAAGATATTATGTATAAAGGTATTGTCTCAAATTTTCCATATTTTAGTAATCATTAATAAAAACTATAACCATGTTTCTCATGACACTATTAGTTTATCAGTCTTATTGTATTGTATGTTGTATATAATTATTGTATGTTCATCTAGATTATCAATTGTAATTTATGATTTATAATTAATAACATTTATATATCGGCTTTTCTACCTATCAACATTCTTTAGAATTTCTTGACTTTGTTTAAATTTACACTTTGAGAACTCTTCTTTTTTTAGTGAGAAACCCTTATGATTTAAGAATTTGTATCCAATGATTTTGAATCATATCATATATTCATAATTGGCGACCATTACGTATTAATATATTTAAATTTACATATTACTATAATAATATGAGAATTTGATGGATCCCATGCATTCCGATTAAATTCTAATGAAAGTTACATATTCCTTAAATGATACTTATATATGCATTTTACATTTTATTCAATAGGATTCTTATTTTGGATTAAGACACATAACATCTAAATGATTATTTTCTACCACTAGATTATTTTTTGGAGAATAATTATTCATTACCTTAACATCCAATTATCATTAACTCAGATTCTGGATAAATTTCATTATAAAACTATAATTTATCTCATAACATCCAGATTATATACCCTAGGCAAATTTTTTGTTATATTCAGTTTATGCAAATTTATATAAGTAATTACTTCCTAACATAATTTTAACATTATTGAATTTAACCCATTATAAATAGAATTTATATTGGATAAATACTTATCTACATGAACAAAAGGGGATTTTAAAGACCTCACTAGAGTAATGAAATTGACAGTTTTAAATTTTATGTAAAAGTAAATGGAATTCAAAATATGAAAATATCACCATAGAATAAGTTTACACATCAAAATTATATATAAAAATTTTCATATTAGAAAACACATTAAATTGTGTTGTTTATTTTGGGATGATGATATATGAAAATAAAGGATATGGGAGTACTTTTATATTTATATTTTATAACCATATTAGAAAATAATATTTCTTACGGAAAATCATATAGTAAAAATATATAAATTCTATTAAATGGAATATTCAAGGGATATTAATTTCCTCATAATTTGTGAAATATATTAAATGGATAATTTTTTCACGAATGTATAAAAATAGATTTATGACAAATATATTAAGAATTTATACAAAAATGGAAATTTTTATATTGTATAGTAAATTTACAGTTTTTTTATGAATCATTAAATTTTTTATGCACATTCTTCAGTTATTGGCCATAATAAATGTTCCATAGGGCTTTTAAGTCAATTTTATTCTTAGTGTTTGATTCAATTCTTTAATTGGAAATAATTTAATGGGATTTCCACACATTAAAAATAGAATTTTTATGTTTTAATTTAAATCATTTAAAGTATCTATATCAATAAATTTCTATATATTTTCCATGAATTTTCCTTTTTATGATCATTACCAATGTTACTTGAATAATTTTAAAGGATATAATTTCTATATGGATTGAATTAAATGTTAGTGTTATAGGTTCCAATGGAACTTTTTTTAGTTTTCCTCATGATATCGGAAACATGGATTCCTTGGGTTCTCTCGTATTGTTTTTATTTTTGATGGTTATATGATATTTTCCATACTCATGTGGAACACATATGTATGCTAGATTATGATAATTAGTGGGATTTCAATAATATAGACTTATATTGTATTGGGTAACACTTTATACATTATGATATGACATGTAAGGTGATAGAGAGTGAACCTATTCTTATATGGGACTCTGTAGAATATTTTTATAGGAATGGGAAGTGAACCCAATACACTACATGAATCTATCCAGAATATTTATAGGAATAGGGAGTAAAACTAATATACTATGGGAATCTATTCACATTGTGAAGATGGTCTTGATAGTGCATCATGAAAAATAATTATGATAACACGTATTTGGATTGTGCCATATTTCAGGATCTCTAATTTTTTCCAAGATCCTAATACATTTGACTTCTATATAATATTTATTGTGATGATTTATGGTATTTTAAAATATTATTGTTTTTTTTCTATTGAAAATATTTTTTAATAGTTTCACATTATCAAAGAAGCCTTTAGAAGTACTTTTTGGATGAATTTATGTATATTTTAAGATTTTTTTATAAGAGAGGAAGGATTCATATGTGAATGTTTTTTTACTTGAGTAAAAATATAATTCATTTAAGTATATAATTTTTCAATGGGATTTGGGAATTATAATGTTCTATGAATTATTTTATCTCATTACACCCGTCACTGGGATCTTTATTATCATCTGATATCTTCAAATATTGTTCTTAGGAAACATGGATTGGTTTAAGTGGTTTTGAAGTCAAATAATTGGGTTATGGGGTTTTTTAAAATGAGAAATTAAATATTATAATTTAATGTGTTTTTTTAGTGGGAAAAATATCCATATATTGTGTAATGATTATCTTTTTTATGTAATTAAATTTAATAATTATTTAAAACATTAAAAATAGAAGGTATTGGTGATTCAGGTGATTAAATATTTCATAGAAACCATGTTATAATATTTTTTTTAAATTAATTTCCTTATAAAAATAATCTCTACGTTCCAAATATAGTGGAACCACCTGGAGGATAGTTAAAAATGAATATTGGTTTTTTATATTGGAGGGATCATTCACCAATTGTGAAAGATGTACACTTCATGAACAATAAAATTTATCTATTTAATATTGACATAGAGAGGCAGAAACCCCAGATTGAATATTTTCACATTATATAAATAATTAGTTTAATTAATTGTGAATAATTACTACCTCATTCCTAAGATATTAATTTATATAGATGTTATTGATCATCTAAAATTCCTTTTTATAATTACCACCATTATTCTTATTTCTTTCATCTGTCTAATCACTCATGTGTTTATCCAAAGTTGATCATTTCATCTCCAAACAACATTGATGGAACAACTAATGTTACCATGATAGATTTACCATCTTGTTTTATTCTCTATGATCACTTCCATTTAGTTCCGTATTGAAGAATTATCCTTTGTTCTTCTAACTTATGAGCGGATGAGAGAATCGGGAATTTGGGAGAGAAGTATTTTATGAATAATGATTCAAATTATAGAGTTATAACTGAGGTTAAAATATTATTTAATTACATAATGAAAATTAAATAATAGAAAGAACCTAATCTTACCCAATTCTATATAAAAAAAATTATTTAATTATAGAGTATTTGTTAATCAAATAAATGAAAAATATTATTTTACTACATTTCCACTTAATATTTTTCAACAGATATGTCATGGTCCACTCATCTTCATATAAATTTATTGAATAAAAAATAAAAATTAATTAAATATTTTTTCCAAAATGAATATTCAATTCAAAATTGAATGAACAAATATATGTTTATTTTATAATAAATAAAATAAATATTATATTAATAGGTCAATGAATAAATAATTATTTAATATTTTTATCAATTAAACATGATATTTGTTTCTCTATTATTGAAAATAATATTTATTCTAATAATTAAATTCAAAAATAATTGAATCGATATCAATACAAACAATATATGTTTGAACCTCTGGGATTCTTTCATACTAGAAGTAGGAAGGGCATGCCTAATGTCTATGGTTTCTATCCAGAAACGAGTTAATGAACCCAAGTGAAAGAATATAATTTTTCTACATAGATAACCATATACGAACACTTAATGTGTAATATAATCTATTTGATACACAATCTCTTCAAAAGGGATTCACATACTTTTTATCAAACTATATTCTTGATAAAAAAATTCTATATCTTTTAAAAATAATCCCATCATTACATAATTTCAATTAATTTAATGCGATGGTTCAATTAAAATCAAATCTATGAGATATCATCTCTTATAATGATGTATGTGAAAAACAATTCATGAAATTTTTAATTAATAACAGGTTATTCATGGTGCACCCAACATACCCAATATTTGACTGAAATGTTATTATCATGGTTTATGGTAGTAAATATATATGTGTGAGTCATGAAATGTCTTAATAATATTATTAATGTATAAGGACCATTGAACATTCTCACATGTAAGAATTTCTGAGGAAAATAATAATGTGGAATTCCTACAGGTGAGTACTTACTTATAATATCTCATCTTACTGATTTCCATGTGTGAAATTATTTAGAATAGGTCTAATTGGATAATGATTAGTCACACCTAATCAATATCATTCCATGTGTATCATCATAGTATGTGTTTCAATTATCAATCTATACTTAATAATATCATCATGGAATTTATATGTTCTCATTATAGTATGGAAATTCTATAGCTTATCAATGTGATAGATGCTCTAGGTCATTATTGCATTATGTTAAAGAAGAATAATTAACATTATATAAAAATATTTTCTATTAATAGTCATATATTCAAATATACATTTAATAAATACTAGAAAAAATTTGTTCTAGAACACTGACTCCAACAAACTCCCACTTAGACTAGATCTAACGGCCTTTAAATTTCATTCTACTAGACGAAACATGATTATAATTTTTATATTGAGTTATGTAATTAGACAAGGGTTAGACTATGTGGTCTTATAATAATTTTATGATGACATAGAAATAGCTCATTTAGGAAAATACCTTAAGAGATTATGCATCTAATATATGTTCTTTATCTATTGATGTGACCATTGACCCTTTGCGAGAGTAACCACTATAAATTATCCCAATAGAGTGTGATATGATCTTTGCTTCTAGGTACTACATAAATCAATTTAATGAATTTATGTAACCAAATTAATTCTCATTATATAATGAAAGCCTCAACAAAATTAGAATCCATTGAAGAATATGTGGACACATCTTTCTTTAGACTATATGATCTCACAACACATCTATTGAGAGTGAAGATATATCCATTATATGATTTCAGATCATCTTTATCTAAATAGAAACTAGAATATGGTTATAATAGGATGCCTATTTCTTCGTCTACTCTATACACTATGAACCTATCCATAGTATTCCATAGAAATGTAAAAATAATTATGACTTCCATATAATGGTGGTAACCTGGGTTAGCCTGATATCTTCCTACTTTAATTAAGGAAAAATAATGATATATACTAGTAGATAACATAAAATTCATAACTAACCCAATTTCTAACTAATGTTGAATCCTTTAAATTATTTTTCTTTTCTCATATCTCTAAGAAAATATTTTTCTAAAAATATGAATGATACATGACAATTAAAGCAATATTCCCTTTAATTATTCAACCCTGAATCTCTTCAAAATCATGTCATTATATGTACCTTGACTTTGACATAATAATATTTTTGATCAATAACTATGGATTTTGATAAAAACAATTATACAACTTCACCATTGTCCTTTATAGAAAGAATTCATTAACCCATTCTTTATTGTACTATATGATTTATTTTTTCCAAACACTAGTACATCATGACCTATACTATTAAAAAATAATTGTACTCATGCAAAACTACTTATATACACAATTCTCAAATTCTATATTTATAAAACCAATTTATATTATGGATTCACCAAAAATGAATGTTCATTGACCTTGATGATTAATTAAAACCATAAATAGAATTTTTTAATTTTCATACCTTATTGGAATCCTTTGGAGTCACAAATCCTTTAGGTTGTGTAATATAGAAATTTTCCTAAATTTTTACATTAAGGAAACTTGTTTCGAAATACATTTTCCAAATATCATAGTCATCATATGCTTCAATGGAAATTATACTTTTATTAGATATAGTCATTGATACTAGAGAAAAAATTCGGTTGTATTCTAAGCCGTGGTGTAGTTTGAATCAATTTTCTACCAATCATTCTTTAAAATTACTAAACATTCCATCCATTTACAATTTCATCATAAATTTATATTTACTACTAATGAGATATACATACGTTATAGGATCTATCAAAATCTATAAATGTTTTGGGTCCTGGAATCCATATTACAATTTGTATGACCTTTCCATTTAGTGACATGATTTCCACTTATTTCCACTTTATATAATATATGATCATTATTATCAACTAATAATGAGTCACCATCCTAGGGGACTATAAAATCATACTATTCTAATTATATTATGTTACTTGTACTCATACATAGTACCTATTTATCTAGAACATTATCTTCTATATTATTTTCTTGATTTTTCTGCCAACTCATATTTTTCTTCATCCAGGACTTAATTGATGTACATCCCACTCCAACTATCTGTTTTTGAGATCTGTTCATTCTGAAGGAATGAGAGATTTATGTTAACCACATCATTTTTATATGAAAGCTGATACAGATAGTGTCCCCATTATATTTTTCAATTATATAATGATAAACTTTTTTCCATAGGTTCATGTTTATTACCTAAAGAGGCATTAATAAATTCTTCACATCCCCAAAAAAGTATTTTTGAAAACATGAGTTTCTTTCCACAACAGTATTATTATACAATAAAATAATTTCTATTATTTCGAACTCAAATTATTATGTATTCTAGTATTCATAATTAATTTCCCTAAAATGATAATAGAAGATTCACATGACTCTTAATTTATCATATTAAGTCTAGTAGGGTATTGTTCCTCCTTTCACTTACACCATTCCATTGAGGCGTTCAATGAGGGGTGATTTTCTATAGAATTCCAAACTCTTACAAATAATAAATGAAATATTGATTAAGATATTCTCCTTCATGGTTTTATATTAGTTTCTTAATATTATAACCATGTTGGTTATCAGCTGTATTATTGTATCTCATGATTCTATCATAGTAATACTACTTATATCTAATAAATTAAACATATCCATATCTAATTAATTTATTAGTAAAAAAATATAAAGTATGAGTACCCACCCTTTTTTTCAACTAGAAATGGACCAAAAACATTAGTATAAACTAATAAATGAAGATCCTTATCCCTTCAATCTTTTCTAGTTAATGGGGTTTTGGCCATTTTTCCTCATAAATACGTGTGATAAACTAAGTTGTTCTAGTTCAATGTAATATAAATATCCATCTTTGTGTAATTTTAAAGGAAACATTTTGTGTACATGAATTAAGTAGTGATTCCATAGTTTGGTTTTATATGAGTCATGTTAAGTTGTTTCATTACAATTTTTCATTACATGGTTATTGTAATCTAATAGGTAAAAACATTTATTTATATTTACCTCCCAATAAAAAATTCTATCTTTAGAAAATAAGTAACATTTATTCCCGAACATGAAAATAAATCCATATATATTAAGTATGGATAGAGTAATATTTTTTGGGTAATAGATGGAATATATCCAAAATATTTTAAAACCAAGATCATTCATGTCAGAAACATAAGGTTGTAGTCCCCATTATCCATGATAGAATGTTTGGATTGATTTTCTGCTCAAGGATCTACCTCCCCTTGGTCAATATTATATAATTTAATTGGTTATAATATTTGAATAAATATGTCCAAACCACATTCTATATCTAATACACAATTTCTAGAAATTTATATTTTTCAATCTATGATAAATGAACATGAAAATTTCCCATACTTTATTTCATGGGTGTAACTTTTCCTCTTGTATCCATACTTTCTACATGTGAATAAAACACCATATCCCTCCGGTGTTTTTTCTTTCGTCCTTCTATTCATGTAAGAGTATTTTTAAGAATATTTTGATTTAGATCCATCTTCACAAACATTTCATTTGTTTACCATAAGGACATATAGTTTTTCATACAGAATGTTCTTATAAACATGGTGAATAAGTGTTAAATGAGCTGGGAGAGACTTCTCTATGTTTTTCTTCTTAAAATTAATAAAAACGTTGGGGAAACCATGAGGGAGTGATTTTAAAATGAGATCAGAACATAAATTTAATGATATTTAAACCCATATATCCTACAGTCTGTCATTACATACAATTATTTTTAAAACACAAGGTCCAGAAAGTGCACCTTATCTAATCTTACATTGAAATAGAACATTGTATATCCCAAACCATTATGGTGTAGTCATCTATAGATATACACAAGAAGGTTTCTTAATCTGGATATAATAATTCATATCTTAATGAGACTTCAAAAGTTTAATAGACATTTAATAAATCATTAAGCACTGAACTTATACTATTTTACAAAATTTATTATCATGGAAATTAAACCCTTAATCACTCACCTAATTTTTTATGTAGATCATCTAATGAGGATTCTATCATTTAATATTTATATTCAGGGTGAAAAACAACCTCTAGCTTTCTAAACTATTCTTATAAGTTACTACTAGTTATAATATTATTTTTATATGATATTTATCATAGAAATAATGTGTATGATAGTCTTTCAATTATTCTATTATTATATAAGATAAAATTATTAGTACTTCAATTGGCCATAAATTATTTGATACATAATTAATTTAATTTTATTTAGTCTCCCACTTGTTTATCAAACCTCAATTACCCTCAAAACTGAACAAGAAATGACCCATAAATCATGAAATTATAGTGGCAATGATCCACATTTCTTTTCTTAAAGTCCAAAAAATAGTTCGTGAGAATGAAAACAAAGTATTTATGATGGAATTATTTTCAATTAAAGACTTGTATCACAATGATCTGTTGAGTGGACTCCCCAATCATAAAATATTAAATAGGATTTACCCAACATTGAACTATATATTTTAATAGGAGAAACATAGGTTGTCAAATCCAATACAGATTCAATTGAGTCGACCCACTTACTTTGTTAAGACATCCAAAAATTGAATGTACCTCCTATATTGGATGAAAGAAATATTTAACCCTAGTTTCTTCATAATTTAGATGATTTAAGGCTTAAAGACATAATATAAACTTGAGGGATATTTTTTTATGTGTGCTTATTTATTATTTTATCCTCTACATGTATTTTTATTATTAATTGGATTTTTCATAAGGGATTAACCTAGTTTGATAAAATATTTACACAAAATCCATTAATTTAAATTCTATCTTGGTATACTAAATCATATATTTATTTTATTTTCATATTCCATGCACAAAATAAATAATTCATATGACTAAAATATATAAATAAAAAAACCAAAAAATGAGTATATCAAATGGTTGATTTATTGAGGGTAAAATAAATCATCCTAACCACTATGAGAAAACCCATTATCATGGTATTGGCATGAGTTTCAACATTCCACCTATCCACCTACGTATCACTTGGCAAGGTATTGTCTCGGTTCTATCTTGAATAGAACCAGCCAGCCTTAGGACACTCCATATATTACATGTATTTATATCCCACATATAAGAGTGAAGAAAAAATGGATTGTTTAAGGGGAATTATATAAATAACCTCTGACATGTAAGCCCCATATAATAATGGATGGAGAGATGACTCACAAGACATAATATTTAATTTAATAATTAAAAAATTCAAATGATTTCAATAAATTATATTAAATAAAACAGATACATAAAAAGGTCTCGGTCATGCTTTTAAGAAGTCATAAACATTAAAAAATACGAAACAATATTCTAGAAATCATTCACTTTTATGTGTTCTTCTTTATTATGATAAACACACTTGAATTATTTAATTAAATAACCAACTACCTTTTCTCTAAACAACCATCCAAATTCTCTTAGATATACCAATCATTAATTCATTTATAAAAATTTGACTACATAGACAAATAATTACAGATATTAATAATAAAAAATTTAAAATGTTTAATTATTAAAAACCATTATTATATTGTCAAACACATGATGTTCCAAACAGTGTTACAAGGTTTAAAACTAAAATTAATTATTTTAATGTAATTTAATTCTATATTTTATTGATAGAATACATGCCATGTACTATATAGATATAATACATCTTCCTCACTTTTTGGGTATACATGATAGTGTGTACCAACCAGATACATTACATGTATCATGATTTCCATGTGTCCATGGAACCCATTGAATGAGCCATCGTGTTCTGGGGTTATGGGACTACATGATGGGTACTAAATAGCCAAATTACTTGTATCCCACTTGTGATGCTTCCTCATAACACACCAAATAACATAGCATGTATATCAAGGCTGTAATAAATGAACTACATCTAATGTATTCCAGATAATGTCCTTGTGTATTATTAACAACACATGTTGTTAGTATCACATGGTAAATAACCTTGTATTAAAAAATAATATGGGTGAAAATTTTGAAACTAAACCATGTAGACTACACGTCATGTACACAAGCTACATGTCATGTAATCAAATATGTTGTGTGTCAGATTGGCCAGGTCTACATGCATTGTGAAAAAAAATTCCATCAGTCTAATAGCTATTACGTGTGTTGTGTATCTTAAAAACATTTAGGTATTTCTATCCTTGGTACACAATGTTTACTCCAGCAACACACCTTGTTACCCAGTCATAATAGCCACATTCATTAGTATGTCTGAATGGATTCTCCATGATATTTAAGAAAATATGAATCTTGAATTAAATAATTAAAATTTTCAAAAACATGTTTATGAATTATCACATTAAAGAATAAGAAAACTGGTAATGAAATATCAAACAAATATTTTACCTAATTGATTAAAAATAAAAAACATTTATAAATTTAAAATATTACCTATTCCTGATACCACTTTTTGGTTCTTGAAATAAAACAATAACCTCATAAGAAAATAACCATAAAAAATTTTCAGATTCAATGTATCATTGAACATTTTTTATTGATTTAAATTCATTGATAAATGACATTTTAAAATCTAACATTGACATAGAGATGCATGAAACATAGAGAGGATCATTACATTATAAATTTATAATTTCTTTAACTAGTTATAAATAATTGTTACCCTGTTTATGATATATTTTTTCATAAATGATATTTTTTTATCTGAATAATTATTTTTAAATTACATTCATTGTACTTATACGATCAATGGTTATAATCCCTCTAGTGGTGATCCACACATGCTCTTTCGGTATCTGAAAAACACTGATGGAGTTTGGGGTGCTAACAGAGTGGACCATTCATATTTTTTTGTTCATTTTGATCACTTATAGTGTCTTAAGGATTGATGGATTTTGTCTTGTTCATATCTTTCTTGAGGGGGTGGAAGAATAATGAATTTTTGAGAGAATTAAAATGGTGAAAATGTTTTAAACTATCAGTTAACCATTCACAATAGACACAACCAACTATTTATAGAGATAGATTTTTGTTTGAAATATTATTCATATATAAATGGCCCTTAAATGATATAATAAACCTACTTTACTACATGGAATATAAAAATAATAATCATATAATTTTATGATGTGTGATAAGTGTGGCGATGATATATATTATTTTACTAGGTTCAAAGTTAATATTTATCATCAAATGTAATCTTGGTCCACTCATCTTCCAAAAAATAAATTGAATGAAAAAATAAGTATTAAATTAAATGTTGAATTTAAAAAATTATTTTATTCACAATATACTTAATTTTTTATTAAATATTAAATAAATAAAATAAATATCTTAATCATGATATATAAATTAAATATTTCTTTAATATTTGTAATAGAAACAAATTTATTCTTCTATATTTAGAATAATTTTTATTCCATTATCTAAATTCAAATATAATTTAATAAAGGTCAATAGAAACATATAGTGTGTGACTATTGAGGATATTAATTCATTGGTATTAGTTAGTTATTCCTAAAGTCTGTTATAACTATCTAGTAATGGGGTCAAGGAACCCAAGTGAAATATCTTAACATCACTACATCAACAACCAAACTCAAATAAATTCATGTATTATAATACCTTTGTCTAAATTTATCATCATGTGACGTGAGAATCTTCTTCATAATGTTATATTTCTGAAACTTATTTCATTGACAATTTAATATAAACTCATTGGTACACCATAAAAATGTAATTTAATGTGAATGTTTCATATCAATCAAAGGGCCATGATATCAACTTCCATAATATAAATGTGATAAATCCAATATATAATAATTTATTAATAACACATTATTTATGGGAAACCCAACATATGAAAAATAACCCATAACATTTATAGTAACATTTTATGAAAATAAATCTAAGTGATATTGTCATGACATGAATTAATAATAATATTAAAGTATAAGAACTAATACAGAAATTCATAGATAGAAATATCTGATTACACATAACCATGTTGAATTTTTATAGGTGGTTCTATTATCATATTAATATTTGATATAGATTACCTTGTGTGATATTTATGAGAAGATTTATCATTTACTTTCTTTTACTCATACCAAATAGTAATCAATTTAGGTGTCCAATCAAATTTTGTTATCCTACTATAGAACTATATTTAACAATATTGTTAAGTAATTTCAAGGTTCTCATACTAGTGGTGAACTATTATGACCTGATCAACGAAAAAATACTATAAGAAATAATAACATTAATGTCAAACAAAAAATTAAACAATATTTAATAATATTCTATATTAAAATTAAAAAATTAGAATATACATTCAATCCAATGTACAAATAGTTGCTTCTATAAATCCAACTCCAACATCATTTAGAACAAACATGAGATTATATAGTACTATTGAATCATCATATTAGATACAATGAGTATAGTATACCCTTGAACTCATATGATAGGAAATCACTTCAATTTTTTCCCGACACAAGGAGAAATGATTCCACCCAGATCAATATTAATGTTGATGTTTTTATGTCATTACTAAGGTAGGGATTATACTTTCACTCTAATTGATTTTAGGATGAAAATGTATAGTGATATTTATATTATTCATGATATAGAATACATGTGAAACATCTTCTTTATCAACACAAAAAAAAGATTTATTTTAGTGATTATAA
The DNA here is from genome assembly GCA_963277665.1 of Viscum album. Taxonomy (NCBI): domain Eukaryota; kingdom Viridiplantae; phylum Streptophyta; class Magnoliopsida; order Santalales; family Viscaceae; genus Viscum; species Viscum album. The sequence continues at coordinate 1,246,893,909 of OY728153.1, forward strand.
TCTGGTTTCTCAATTGAGATGGGGGATGAATCAGTAGACATTTGTTTTTAAAATTTATTTTAAAATTAATTAAATATCTATGAACGGATAAATTATGATCCACTAATACATAAGTTCATTTCTTCCCTCATACATGGAAAAAGAAATAAAAAGGAACACAATTTTTTAGATGGTTTTACCCCTTAATGGGAAACCTACTCCTTACCATGATTGATTATTCTCACTAATTAAAGACTATTCACTATAATAAATAATGAGTAAGTTATTACATGCATAATAATAACATCACACTATGATAATCCATTGTCACACTAGAGTTTGTAGATTCATACATCAATGTAGAAATAATAAATAATAATTATAAAGATCTTTTTAATGGTTTGGTTTCTTTTATCATTTAGGATAATGATATTCATTCATGAGCCTCTAAAATTTTCAAAAACACCATTCCCAATCAATTAAAAATAATATTTTTATATAATATATGATTATCAATATATGTTGTGATTTATTTAATTCTCATGTTCCAATATATATATATATATGATAACAACTTGGCATTATCTTTATACTCTCTTCTTCTCCCAATTTTTCAATACACTTGTAGCCTGCCTTTTTATTTGATAGACCATCATAATATTCATTCAAAAATTTACTATAATTAAAATAAATCAAGAAGAATAAATTCAATACATTATTCAAGAAATGTCACTCATGAAAACCAAATATAAAAATCCCTTGAATTACCTAATTCAGTTAGACTAATAAACAATTTGAACAACTTTGGGATATTCTAAATATTTAATAACTACATGTATCTAGCACAATTCCACTTATAATATCCATATCCTTAAATTGCATTAAAAAAATTCATTTGAGAGCATTATAAATTAAAAATCATACTAAATAATTCAAAAATAAAATATTTTCAAATTGAAATCATTCATATATTCTTATCTTTACTATACATGAAGACATTATTCAACGTCTAGATACATACATTGTGGAAAGCATTTTTGAAGAGAAAAAATATAAACACATCAGTTTGAATATTCTCATTACTAAAAAATTATATTAAATATCATTCGGAACATTTGAAATATATTATTTGAATTTAATAATATATAAGATTCATAATACTTACATCTAAGATTTAATATGTCGATATAATTAATTTAGAGAGAAAACATCAAGCATATTCTTTCACAAAAATATTTCATCATGGTCGATCTTTTTCTTTACAATGTACAACTCATTATGATGTAAATTTTTTTAATCACATAACCTTTTTATTTTATTTTTGGATAATTTAATCTAGAATGAATGGTTCTTGAAGGAATTGGTTTTAATTCTACAGAATATAAAAATTAATGAAGCACGAGTTTTCATGAAGGAAAATATTATATTGAATAAAAATATCATTTGAAAATTATATTATTAAGAAGTATATTATTCAAATTAAAAATATCATATTAAGGAATAATAACTTACGTGTACCAGATTTATTACACATCGGTATAAAATATTTGACATGGAAATCATTATACACATGAAAAAAAAATATTTTATGCATAACTAAATCATCTTATGTATGACTCAAAATATCACACATGAAAAAATGAATACACAATTTTCAATATCATTAAATTCATCTCAAAATATTTTTCACATAACTCAATATTTTTAGCATGGAATACGATATCTTAGGTATGGACTGTAAGATATTATAGATAGATAAATATTCTACATCCAGATAAGGAATTAAAAAACATAGAAAGCATACATAGAGTATCATGAAATCTTTTCAAATCCCCTTTAACCATCATAAAATAATACAATAATATTTAAAAATGTCTCATAATTAACTAATGATTATTTATAATTATTAATAATAAATATAAACAATAAATAACTATATGGAAACATCAGTTATAATAACACAAAAACGATGTGTGTACAATTCCTTCCCTTATTATTGTCTTCCTATCACATTATTTCATCTGGTGATCACTATAATTACTCGTTAACTCATTCAATAACATAGTTAAAATTTGTATTATATAGTAACAAACACCTTTTAAAGCATAAATTTTAATTTTAAATCCAAATTAAAGCTCAAAAATTGTTCCATCATCTCCCACATCCTTTTGAAACTTTGGATCATTCAAGAGCTTTGAGTCACTATTGATATATTTTGATACATTGTAGATTAATTATGAGTATAACGTGAGTTATAAAATATTCCATGTCATCAAATTTACTCGAAATTTATAATTCGTTGATGACCATGGAAGGTTTAAATTCACCAAATTATGTTATAGGTTGTTCCAAATCAACTAATCTAAAATACTTTTGAATCACCATTAAACAACCTTATGACCTGATTTTTTCCCAACATACCACTTAAAAAATATATTTTCTTATTACACCGTGGTATGTGACATGTTATATGATTCTCTATTATTAAACTAAAAAAATAATCTATATCTTCAACCATTTTGTAAACACCTATGCCTTTACAGGTTGTGAATATGATGGGAAGTTTTAATTTATTCCATGTTTTTATGAGCTGTAAAATTAAAATTGAACCTTGTAAATAAAATAAAAATATTTTTTCTGATATTTTCTTTGACCTTCACACATGGTATTTACCTTAGGGCATAAATTTGTGGATATTTAATATGATGGTATTTTTTGGGATATATTAACATTTCATAAATAAATATTAATTATTCAATTTATATAAATTTTTATATATTTAAAATAATGTATGTTATAAATATTCATACTTCATGATTGAGTTCTAAATTATTGATTTTAACTTTTCTTTATATATAGTATTCTTCGGTTATGGGTCCTAGTTCAAGACATTAAATGTGTGTTATATTTTTATTGAAGTTGATTTAAATCATTTTATTTATTTACACATAAACATTATTTTTATCAATTATTTTCGTGTGAGGGTTGGTAAGTATTCCACTAAAATCAAATGAAACCAAGAGAGAGAAATGATGGAGTGGGGAGAGGGATTTAACTATGAAACTCAATGGGGTCTTGATCCATGTGTAGTGAAAATGGAGGACACAACAGCCCTAATCCCACAACCCCAAATCCGTTGCTAAAACAAAATAGATAAATTTATAGATATGATACCAACTATAGATACCCAAACCATTAATACATAAATATTTATTTATTTCAGAAGAATACCCCATACATAACATTATGATTGAAACCAGAATATTTTAGGTTTATATCCTTTGGAAACATTGTTACCTAAAAAACATATTCATAAATGATTCAAATCTTATCCCAATATATTATTCACAACCAGAACACTTATTAGACAAGAAAAACATAAAACAGTTCTTTATATCCTAGGGAATGTAAAGATAATACCTAGTAATAAAAAATTCTTAGTAAGCATAGAAAATGGAGAAATCAATGCTCAATTTAGAATAATATGAAAATAATTGTATGAGAACAGATTTTAATAATCTCAAAGCATACCCAATATATCATTAATCATATCCATTAATCAAAGAATAAATCATGGTAGTTCATTAGCCATGAATAATATATAAATCAATGTACATGGTCTGTGAGTGCATAATAATGGAGTAATACATAAGTTGTTGTCATAAAAATAATCATAGAAAATAAATAATTTTGTAAAGGATCATTGCCAAGAATATCATATTGGATTAGTTTCACTCCTAATTCTACCACATCATTAGTTATGGATGGCTCCCAATACCATCATAGTGTATTGGGTTCACTCTCAATTTTATCATATCCTTATTCAAGGTTCACTCCTAAGACTAACATAGTCGATATACTCCCTTACGAAACTGTGTTCACTACCTATTAAATTTTTGGATATCTAATGAGATATCCATATTTACACAATGAATTAGTGGAAAATATAATTTATGACTCACACATATCATAATTAAAATCATACAGATATATTTTTTGTAACACCCCAAGCTTCCATGGCACACTTCTCTTAAAATAATGGAGCAGCGTGTGTTGTATGCAACCTTGACTTCTAACACACCGTGAGCAATAAAAGCATCCATTATGAATATTAATACCAACTTTTTAAAATTATATATATTTTATACTTCAAAATGGAATTCATTTTTGGATTCTGAATATCGAAATTATCCTAAGTTGAATGTTTTGTAATTTTCTGAGAACTTCAAATATTCTATGAATAGAAAAAAATACAAAAAAAAACCTTTTAATCAAAATAATTTATAGTGATATTTTATAATGTTGAGTGTTTTTAAAGTATAATTAGAATATAGTTTTTCCATTTTATCCAATGGTGGTCATTAGAATTAATTTCACTTTGAAATTGGACATAAACAATTGTCAATCTTTTGATATATATTGCTTCTTAAAAACACGCTATTTGTTGTGACCGCAGGAATTAATTATTAAATTAATAAAATCAACTTATAAGTTTTGAATTTTTTAAAATAGACATAATTTTTGAATTAGGAATATCAAATATATCTTAGGGTGAAATTTTGGCATTGTTCTGAAAAACTTCAATTTTTGATGAATAGTGAAACCACTAAGTAGTAGTTATAAAACTGATTTTTCATTTAAATGAAACATTACCGCTTCTATGAATTGAATTTAAAAATTCCAACATACATGGTTGTCATTAGGATATAAAATTTGGTTCAATGGGATTAAAATAATTTTTTGGTGAATAGTAAGTTTTAAGTTTTATTAATCGTGATTAAAGGTAATTAGTGAAATTTAAGGTAAAAATGATATTATAAAAATATAAAAATATCTTGAAACATGTCCTACAATTATTGGATGAGTCATGTACGAACAAGACAATCCATTGGTCAACTTGGGGACCCCATGGAGCCACTTGGGTAATAAAATGACATTAATAACTTTTTATTTAAAGTAAAAATTAAATTGTCACAAACATGTGTTGTTTTACTAAAACAATTATTACATGGGGTTATGTAAGATAACATTTTTAATATAAATATTAATTGGAAATATAAAACTATTTCCTACATCATGGAAATTTTTGTATAATTTTTAGACATTAAATAAATTAAATTTGTTATGACACCATGATGATGTAGTGTTTACCTCATTAATTAACGATTTTAAATAAAATGAAACGATAGTGTAAAATATTAGACTTAAACTTGTCAAAAACCTATTGGATGAGTATATTTCAAACCCTTATCCCTTTATCCTAGATATATATAATTTTGGGACCTTTTAAATACGAAAAGCAATTCATAATAATGTAACATTTCATGACTTTCCAAGAGTGCCCCTCCTCTCCTCTTATAAAAGGCCCCCACCTCTACCACCTTATTCACACCATCAAAGCCATTTGGCTCGGCCAAACTCTGCCAAAATACTCTCTCAACTTCCCTATATTACTCCTAGAAGACTCACTTTGGGAATAAGTCTTCCCAAGGAAGCATTTGGCTCAAATCAAAAAGAGTTACCCGATTTTAAGGTAATGTATTCTCTTATGTTCTTTTTTTTATTTTGCATCTCCAACCCCTTAAACTCTTGTTATTACTTTATTTTGTATCAAAACCAGTATCTAAAATATACTATGATGTTTTTATGACATGGATTTGATTTAAACTTACACACACCTTCGTCTAATGGTTAAAGAACATACTACTTTTGTGGGTGGTGAATTACTGCCTCACGAAATGATGATTGTTCAATATTCTTTTAACACCTCTCATGGTGGCCATTATGATGACGCTATTTTCATATATGATATAAATATTATGTTTATGTTTTCCTTATGATTCTTTATTTCTCATTTATGTCATAACTTTATGATTTCCATTATGGTTAAACGCGATAATTTCATTTTAGGAAGTGCGGACTACCGCCCCCTCAAAGTGATTTGAATCGTTAATGCCATTTGTGGGACGTATAAGGGATGGAGTAAATGATATTATATATGATATTATACTAGAATTATAATACACCTTTATATAATTATTATTTCATTCCATTAAATACAAAATAGAAATGAATGTAGCGTTCATGCGTACATACGGCTTACCGTCTCCATGAACGGTGCATTTCATTTCATACCTCTAAATGTTAGGTAATATTATAAATGAATGTATATACTGGATATATATGATATATATGATATCTAAATCATGAATATAATTCTGTATATAATGGATATTTTAACACATGAACAACATGTAATTATAAGAAGTTTATTTTTGACTCAAGTACCAAAGATCGACAAAACGACCGTTATTAACGTAAATAATTACATAATGTTAATAACATGGTAATAATTGATATAAAAGGAATAATAAAAATGAAAAAGGTTCTTAAGCAATTATAAATTAACTCTAGTTTATTATTCAGGAGGTTAAAGAACGGTCGAGTCATGTCGGACACGAGGTAAGGGAACTTCTTAACCCAATTTCCGTTCTTTGGGTTAATCTTTTACTTTCAAATTATGTCATGATATTATTATGTAATATCTTGTATTTGTAATTTCATTATGTGTACTTATAGTGAATACAAATAATAGATCAATTTTTTATAAAAAATGATCTTTTTAATGGACTTCGTCTCAATCTTCTTTCATTGAGGCATATTTCGTTTTAATACAAGACTTTCTTTTATATGGTGTATAAACCCCTTTGACTTTTAATTTTATTCAAAATGAATCTTTTTATACAAAAACGTTTTACTAAATGTCAAAAGGGAATGTTTTTTTTCATACGTATGCAGCTACAACGACTTCTCCGCCTCCGTGACCATTATTTGAGTTTCGGTTTCCTCTACAAGCCATAATTTTTTTTTAAATGAAAAATAAAAACCATGTTTTAATTTTCATTTATTTTTGTATTGAAAATGGTTTTGATAATATTTTTATTATATCAATGTGTTGTATTGATATCTTGTGATTGAAATGTGGAAATTTTATGTTTCCTTTATTCATGTTTTATGTTCTACGATTATGTTATGGTTTATGATATGTTTAAACCTGTTCATATGTGGAATGCATTGGACTTAATAAGTGACGGGTGGAGCCCGCTATAGCTCCTTGATGCATCAGAAGGTCTCATGAGACAAACTAGTTTTTTGTAACGAGGCCTTGAGAAAATATTATTTTATTCTTGGCACAAGGCCTTAGCTACGTGGTTATGATATTCAGGAATTATGCATTCCATCATTCTGAAAGTGGTTATTGATATTGCATATGATTATTCGACAAGTAGAATATCTATTTGAATAAGTAAATAGAATTATCTCATTTTACTTTTGCCATATTATGATGAAGTTCAAGTTTAAAAGGATTTTCTTTTATTTATACGTTGCCTTAAATGTTTATGTTTACTTATGAAAGCTTCCGCTATATTGTTATCCTTACTGAGCATCTGAGCTCACCCCTTTAAATGTTTTATTTTTCTCAGGATGTGAAGAAATATTTTATGACTAACATGTAGGGATTTTCTGAAGGGGATATGGGGGTGAACTATGGAGACCATGTTATTGTAGTTTTTCACTTTATGATGCAATGTATCATTTATGAATGTATCTACTGTTTCCAAGGATACTAAACTAATCAGTATTTCGAGACATGATCTTTTTTGATCATGCCAATGTTACGCAATAATGCACCGACTCTGGGTAACTGGGGTCGGGGCGTTACAGTTGGTATCAGAGGCAGTTTAGTACTATCCTTGGAAGCCAGATTTAGATAAACTCTGATTAGAGCACATAGTCCTAAGATAGACTTTGAGGATTAGTATAGAAGAATTTCCTAGAATTTTGTTATTATAGAGATTTTGTGAATTTTCTGAGAAATACATCCCTGTCTGGATAAAATATGGTAGAGGCGGCTCTGGCACAGATGTACCTAGGGTTAAAACCCGAAAACACCGCTTTGAGCTAGACTCGAATGGGAACTGGTGCATGATAATGGGCATTGCTGCACTCTTGGTTACGACACTCCCGGGGGATATGCTTAGGATAATTCTCATTTTCCTTACAAACCATTATGAAGGGTTTATGAGTATATAATTCCTCAAAGAAAACATTTTTATGATTATAGGCCAATTTATGTTATTTGTTTCACAAGTATGAAATTATGTATTTTGATTCATAAACTAATCTAGTTTATGCCATTGTTTAGAAATGGCGCCTAGTGGGAGGAATGGAAACTGTATCAATGCACACACTCCATATAGGGATTTTCCTCCTGCTCATGATAATTATAATGGAACTAGAGATACAACTGGTGCTGATCAACTTATCAACATACAAGGACAACTCACTCAGGCTATGAATAATAACCTTACTCGTATGGAGCACCCTGATCCGCAACGTGGAGGATCAATGTTAGACTGCTTCATGAAGCAACAACCACCAACATTTAATGGGGATACAAATCCATTAGTAGCTGAGCAATGGATAAACTCCTTAGAAAAAATATTCCACGCCATGAGGAGTAGCGAAAGGGAGAAGGTTGTCATGGCACTTTACCGCCTCACTGGAGATGTTGATCAATGGTGGTCGCTAATTCAAAACACAAAGGAAGATGAAGAAGTATCAAGTATATAATGGATGGAGTTTAAGGAAATTTTCATAGAAAAATACTATCCACATGCCATCAAGCAGATATGGAAAGGCAATTTTTGAGTCTGAGACAAAAGGAGGATGAGAATGTCGCAAAGTATGAGGCTAACTTTACATGGTTAGTGAGGAATGATGAAAAATATATACGTAACCCAAGAAGTAAGATTGATCGTTTCTTTGATGGGTTAAAACCATTTCTCTATCGAGATTTAGTATCAAAATCTTTCTTAACATACAAAGATATAGTCTCGTGTGCTATCAAGACAAAAAAAATTCTCTAAATCTTATTACAATAAAGTAAAGTAGGAGAAGAAGAGAATGGTGGAAAAAGAGACAAATAAAGGGAAAAATGGAAAGAATGATTTTCCATTATGTAATAATTATGGGAAGAATCACCCTGGTACTTGCCTAAAAGGAATGTGAGATTGTTATAAATATGGAGAAAAAGGTCACCAGGCTCGTGATTACAAGGGAAGGAAAGAGGCTATCAATGTTGAATGCTACAATTGTAGGGAAATGGTGAATTATTCAAATGAATGTCCTAAGCATCAAGTAAACTTACCTCAAAAAATACCAAGGGATCAAGGACAATCTTATGCTGTTACTATAGTTGAAGTGGAATAATTAATGTATTGGGGCTTTTGGACTCAAGGATTATATTCTGGTTATAAGAATAATGTGATATATATAAGGATTGTACTGCAGTACTTGTTGTTTTCATTAAGGTTTTAATATGATGAAGGTAATCATATTTTCACTATGTGAGAATAAGAGAAACTTTACTTTGTTTGGGGAATCTGATGTTACAATTGATTTTGGAATTTAGAGACCTTTTAGAGAAAGTCTGGACAGTGGTATTTTGGATAACTATAAAGGTTGGAATGGATTAAGTTGATCTTTAGATAGTATTGTTTAAGGTTAAAATATTTATGAAGATTATTTTTGTAATATTATAATACTATAGTTTTAGGAAAAGGACAACCTGCAGGTAGGGGGATAACCCATCATGTTGGACAAAGCTACAGGAATCGAACCCACAACCATAGTGCGGCGTGCCTTTATTACCTACCACTAGCCTACAGGAAGTCCCTGGCTATTACAAAATAGTTTTCCTATTCTAAATGGTATTTGTTAATATTTGGAACCTTGTACGGTTAGGATATATAGAATATTTTTGAGTTCTATAACCTTTTGGAGTGAAAGATGGGTTTGTGGTAAATATTTATTAAAGAATGAAAGTCTACATAACATGTAAGTATATTTCCTTATGTTCTTAGTAAATATCCTAAATAAATTCCTCAACTTTATGAAAGGTAACTTAAAACAAAAACGTAGTCGGTTAACTTTTCCTACTGAGGAATCAATGGTCGTTTAACCAATCACAAGTTTGTGATTTTCTTGTAGTTAAACTTTCTTCTAATATGGTTTTCTAAAACTCTCCATTATACCTTGATGGTTTTTTTCCTCCATATCCATATTTTTATAGAATCCTAGTATAGGCTATCTTGGGTGACCTTTGTACTTCTCTTTCTTTATTTTAAAGTTATATTTTTATTAACCATATTTCTGATGTGGGGTTTCCACAAAGGTATTTCCTATTTTCAACCTTTTATTTTCAAAGAAAAATTTCAAATTGCGAGGAATCAATTTATTGAAGGAGGTGATAATGTAACACCCTAAGCTTCCATGGTACACTTCTCTTTGAATAATAGTGCAGCGTGTGTTGTACACAACCTTGAGTTCTAACACACCACGACCAATAAAAGTAGCCGTTATGAATAATAATACCCACTTTTTGAAATTATATAAATTGTATATTTCAAAATGGGCTTCATTTATTGATTCGGAATGTCTAAATTATCCTAAGTTGAAATTTTTGTAATCTTCTGAGAACTTCCAATTTTCTATGAATAGAACAAAATACTTAAAAACAAAAATTTTTAATCAAAATAATTTATAGTGATATTTTATACTATTTAGTGGTTTTAAAGTATAATTAGAATATATTTTTACCATTTAAATCAATGGTGGTCATTATAATTAAGTTCACTTTAAAATTGGACATAAACAATTGTGAATCTTTTGATATATATTACTTTTTAAAACACGCTATTTGTTGTGACATCAGGAATTAATTATTAAATTATTAAATCAACTTATATGTTTTGAATTTTGTAAAATAGACATAATTTTTGAATTTGGAACATCAAATATATCTTAGGGTTAAATTTTTGCATTGTTCTGAAAAACATCAATTTTTGATGAATAGTGAAACCACTAAGTGGTAGTTAAAAACTGATTTTTCATTTAAATGAAACTTTACCTCTTCTATGAATTGAATTTCAAAAATCCTACATACATGGTTGTCATTAGGATGTAAAATGTGGTTCAATGGGATTAAAAAATTTTTTGTGAATAGTAAATTTTATGTTTTATTAATCACGATTAAAGGTAATTAGTGAAATTTCATGTAAAAATGATATTATAAAAATATAAAAATATTTTGACACTTGTACTACACTTATTGGATGAGTCATGGCCGACCACGAAAATCCATGGGTCTACTTGGGGACCCCATGGAGCAACTTGGGTTAGAAAATGACATTAATAACTTTTTATTTAAAGTGAAAATAAAATTGTCAGAAACATGTGTTGTTTTACTAAAACAATTATTACATGGGGTTATATAAGTTAAATTTTTTACTGTAAATATTCATTGGAAATATAAAATGATTTCACACATCATGGTAATTTGTTTATAATTTTTAGACATTAAATAAATTAAATTTTTTATGACACCATGATGATGCATCAATTACCTCATCAATTAACTATTTTAAATAAAATAAAAAGACAATGTAGAATATAAGAATTACACTTTTCAAAAACCTATTGGATTAGTAGATTTCGAACCCTTATCACCTTATCCTCGAAATATATAATTTTGTGACCTTTGAAATCCTAAATCACTTCATAATAATGTAACATTTCATGACTTTCCAAGAGTTCCCCTCCTCTCCTCTTATAAAAGGCCCCCACCTCTACCACATTATTCACACCATAAAAACCATTTTTCTCAGACAAACTCTGCCCAAATACTCTCTCAACTTCCCTCTATTACTCCTATAAGCCTCACTTGGGGTATAAGTCTTCCCAAGGAATCCTTTGGCTCAAATCAAAAAGAGTTAACCGATTTGAAGTTAATGTCTTCTCTTATGTTCTTTTGTTTTATTTTGCTTCTCTAACCCCTTAAACTCCTTTTATTCCTTTATTTTGTAACAAAAACAGTATCTGAAATATACTAGGATGTTTTTATGATATGTATTTGATTTACACTTACACACACCTTCATCTAATGGTTAAAGAACATATTGTTTCTGTGGGTGGTGAATTACTGCCACGCGAAACAAGGATTGTTCAATCATCTTTTAACACCTCTCATGGTGGCCATTATGATGACACTATGTTCATATATGATATATATATTATGTTTATGTTTTATTTATTCTTATTTATTTCTCATTTATTTCATACCTTTATGATTTTCATTATGGGTAAACATGATAATTTCATTTTAAGAAGTACGGACTACCGCCCCCTCAAAGTGATTTGAATCGTTAATGCCATATGTGGGACATATAAGGGATGGAGTAAATGATATTATATATGAACTTATACTGGAATTATAATACACCTTTATATAATTATGATTTCAATCCATTAAATATGAAATAGAAATGAAAATAGCGTTCATGCGTACGTACGGCTTACCGTCTCCATGAACGGTGCATTTCATTTTCTTACCTCTAAAAGTTCCGTAATATTATTAATGAATGTATATACTGGATATATATTATATATATGATATTTACATCATGAATATAATTATGGATATAATGTATATTTTACCTCATGAACAACAGTTAATTATAAGAAGTTTATTTTTGACTCAAGTACCAAAGATCGAAAAAACAACCGTTATTAACATAAATAATTACATAATGTTCATAAAAAGATAATAAGTGATGTAAAAGGAATAATAAACATAAAAAAGGTTCTTAAGAAATTATAAATTAACTATAGTTTATTATTCAGGAGGTTAAATAACGGTCGAGTCAAGTCGGACACGAGGCAAGGGTACTTCTTAACCCAATTTCCGTTCTTTGGGTTAATCTCATACTTTCAAATTATTTCATGATATTATTATGTCATATCTTGTATTTGTACTTTCTTTATGTGTAATTATAGTGAATAAAAATAGGAGATCTATTTTATTTAAAAAATGATCTTTGTAAGGGACTTCGTCTCAATATTCTTTCATTGAGGCATATTTCGTTTTAATACAAGACTTTCTTTTATACTGTGTATAAACCCCTTTGACTTTTACATTTATTCAAAAGGAATATTTTTATACGAAATGTTTTACTAAATGACAAAAGGGAATTTTTTTGTCATACATATACAACAACAACGAATTCTCCGCCTCCGTGACCATTATTTGAGTTTCGACTTCCTCTATAAGCCGTAATTGTTTTTTTAAATGAAAAATAAAAACCATGTTTTAATTTTCATTTATTTTGGTATTGAAAATGGTTTTGATAATGTTTTTATTATACCAATGTGTTATATTGATATCTTGTGATTGAAATGTGGAAATATTATGTTTCCCTTATTCATGTTTTATGTGATATGATTATGTTATGGTTTATGATATGTTTAAACTTGTTCATATGAGGAATGCATTGGACTTAATAAGTGACAGGTGGAGCCCGCTATAGCTCCTAGAAGCATCGGAAGGTCTCATGGGAAAAACTAGTGTCTTGGCATGAGGCCTTGACAAAATATTATTTGTATTCTTGGCATGATGCCTTGGCTACGTGGTTATGATTGTCTGGCATTATGCATTCCATCATTGTGAAAGTGGTTATTGATATTGCATGTGATTATTCGACCAGTAGAATATCCATGTGAATAAGTAAATGGAATTATCTCATTTTACTTTTTCCATATTATGTTGAAGTTCATGTTTAAAAGTCTTCTATTTTAGTTATACATTGCCTTAAATGTTAAGGTTTATTTATGAAAGCTTTTGCTATATTGTTATCCTTACTAAGCATCTGAGCTTACCCCTTTCAATGTTTTATTTTTCTCAGGATGTGAAGAAATATTTTATGACTGACATGCAGGGATAGTCTGAAGGGGATATGAGTGTGAACTATGGAGACTATGTTATTGTAGTTTTTCATTTTATAATGTAATGTACCATTTATGAATGTATCTAGTGGTTCCAAGGCTACTAAACTAATTGGTCTTTTGAGACTTGATCTTTTGTGATCTTGCCAATGTTATGAAATAATTCACCGACTCTTGGTAACTGGGGTCAGAGTGTTACATTTTTTCCACAAGATTGTAAATCAGTAATCATATATCATAACCCATGGAAAGGAGACATGATTCATAAATATTACAACATTTAATAATAGAAAAACCAATGAATATAAATAGGTTTCTTATATGTCTCATCATTATAATCATAAACCATTGAGACAAAGAATATGTATGGTATCACTGGATAATATCCCAATTAGTGAATATGTTACATTAAAGGGTGTTATCTTAACTGAAAATTTCATTAAAATATGACATAAAAATTTTATTAAGGAAACCGATCTTTTTAATTTGAAATAACTCATTTAAAATATAACAAAGTTTATAAATATTAAAGAATACATATTATTTCAAAAAGATATTATAATCTTATGAAGTATTCATAAAACATTTAGCGGTCTTGATGGTAGAAATTTTGGTACATGCTGTGTACATTAAAATAATGATTCCTTTCATATTTTCATAAAAAAGTAAAAATTTATTCATGTAGAAAATGATAACAAGATTTATTTTAATTTTTAAAATTAATAATATGGTATTTTTTAAGGCAATCCTATTTAAATAATAATAACATTCTTGAAAACCATTTTATAATAGATGGTTTTGGAAGTAAAAAATTGACTAATGGGAGAAATAACATGACATTTACATATAAATATCTTTTCAGTCTCATGAGTACTTGAAGAGTTTAAAATTATATAAAAACATGGTATCTCAATAAATTACTAAAGTATATGAAATTTAATTATATTACTAAGAGGTATATTATAAAATTTCATCATCATAAACACAATTATAGTCAATTCTATTGAACAAAAGGATTGTAACATAAAACCCTTAGTACATTGTTAACATCAGCTTTAAATACTCATAAAAGTGACAACATTAGATTAATTTTTATTTCCAAATAAGTTTCAAGATTATACGAAAAAATAAATTCATTAATAGAATATACACACCACAATGGAAAAATGTAGTGAATATTGCATCGGTCTCATAAAATTAAATGTTAGACGAGAAACCCTTACCTCATGTTCAACTTGTTACAAAAGTGATATACCCCCTTTATAATTAACATTATTTTATTAATATTATATAAAATATAAATTTCATTACTTATAATATAATATATTATCCAATTATAACATTTAAACACCTATTTATTAATAATTCCTAGAATAAACTATCGTTTTTGGGTGTTAATGGTTTTGTTGTTCATGAATGTTTTAGTATAGTTGTTCATGTCCTTATAAATATATCATGGTGATATCTTATTAATGTTTTAACCTTTATATAAATATTATTTATTTTAATTACATATATATATCCCTATATGAAATATAGATATAAAAAAATGAATGACAACATTCATTGGGATGGTAGGCCATCCGTCCACATGAATACAATTTTCATTATTTGGTGGATGGAACGGAAAAAAAGGTAAATAATAATTCACCAATATATGATAAATATTATAAAATATATATAATATATATTCATCAAATATATCTTTATTAATATCCATGTTCTTCGGAAATGAAAAACTAATCATATATATCATCATGGACGAGGTTGTCCACACATATAGAGGAGAGAAATTATCATTTTCAAAAGAATGATAATTAAAGAAGGTAGATTTTTTACAAGATAGTAATAATAATTATGTATATTCAAGATAATAATTTACTTAATTTATATTGGAACCCATGGATTTAAAAGATGTAGGAAACTAAAAAAATATGAAAGTGGCGGGGTAAGAGGATTACCACTTCTTTGATAGGCCTCATATAGATTCTTTATAAAGAAACATTGGAACTGAACTATAATAATAAAATAAACTATATATCATTAATATGGAAGTTTTAAAGATAAATTACCTTTGTTTGGATTAGGTAGAAGTCTCAAATATGTGAGGAAGAGAGTAAAAGTGGTTCCCTATTATATGTGAGGGGAGTGGAACCTTTGGAATTACCTAAATTAATTATGTTATATAACTTTTTTTCATGTTCATATGGATACAAATTTATGTATTTTTTATATATGATGATTATTAATTTATATAAGCTAATAAAATAAAATATATACATGTTTTAAAAACCTTTTTACCCATCCCTCTTAATAAAATCCCCTTAGTAACCCCTTTAACTTTTATTGTGATATCAATGTTTTTAAAATTTTGGTGGTTAAGAAATTTATTATAAAAGTATAAGTGATCTATAAAAGTAACATGGTTAATAGTTATAATCATATATCATCCACTAGTAATAATAATGGATTTTTATTAATTTTAAATCATTTAATAAAATAGTATTTATTTTAAAATACCATTAATGAGTTTTTTGTAAATGTGTGGAGTATTATAATATAATATGTGTCTAAATCAAGTAAAATGGTTTCAAAAGGAAATATATTTCAAAATAAGGGTGATATTATGTTAATATAATTTCCTAATAAAAATTTATAATTGTTTATATATCATTTTAAATCTCATCTTTTGGATTAAATCCTTGGTTATCTAATTTTAACATTAACCATTGTAATGAATTTTTCTATAGTAAAGGGTGATAATTTCACTTATAATGTGACGATTTAAAAATAAATAGAAAAATAATAAAATTTTATACCATTTATCATCATAATGTTTTTATTTCAAAAAAATATAATTTTAACATAATGTAATAAAATACTATTTTATAGAAATACTATTAATGTCTTTAATTTGACTTTGACAACAACATTATAGAAATTTAATTTGAATATGAACCTTTATAACCATTATACATTTTTATGTATATTTAAAATAATTGCGACATAATAACTCAACCAAAAAATATTAATTTTACTGTTTTCAAATCATTTACATGAGTTCTCTACTACTTGCACAAGCACTGTGTCAACCTTATATAAGAATTTAAGAAATTAATTTATCACACTAAATTAGAAAAAAATTATCACCGTGAAAATAAATTAAGAATGTTTATAATATACTTTCATACTTTTTTAATATGTATATTTACTCACCTCAACTCTATAAAATATTGTTTAATAAGTTATTTTTATTTTATTAACCTTATGCTTTCATTGCATATGTATTTGGACAATTCAAATAATATATAACTATAAAAATAATATAAATATCCATATATGTCATCCATAATACCTAATATTTTATACCCAATTTGAAAAAAACTTTCTCCTCAAATATTGTTTTAGGACAATAAATATGAATTTTCTTATGTTCTAAAATCATTGCATCATAACTGAAAATGATTTTCATATTTATCAAAAAATAAATATATTTTATATTTTTTGAATTATTTTATCATGATATTTATATTATATTATAATATGTGAGTTCTTAAATAACTTCCACTATTTTTTATATCATATTTATTTCATGGTGATATCATTAAATATATCATCTTTCATAAAAACAATATTTTTTTACAATTAACTCGAAAATAAATTTATTCAAAAAAAATTAGTAATATTTATCCAATGATAGTATTTATTTGATTAGTTCAAATATGATATGATTTTTATCAAATATAATATATTAAATTTTGAGAAATTAATTATAATAATCATTCATAACAATAAATGATTTTTTTCAAGAAAAACATATTTTTAGGAATAAAATGAATTCACTAAAAAATTTATAATTATTTACTAATAAAAAACCATTAATTTTTTATAAGGAAAGTGATATTATTTTATAATTCATTTTATTCTATTTACATCCACTAATTCAACAAATAAGTTATAAATGTCACAAAATATTATTATTTTTTGGTTTATTTAATATCGATGTTTTGTGTTTCATATTCTATCAAACATATCTTCATTAGAAAAGCTAAGTGTGTTACAGATATAATGTGTAAGTTAAAATATTTAGTGATTTAACTTGAAGTATGGTAGTTATTAAATCTTTTTCCATTTCTCCTTTTGGTGGCCTTTTAAATTCTGATATGTGATCTGGATTGTTGGAAACGGATTAACACTTATAGTGGTATAATATTCTTGTGAAATGAGGATTGGGAGATAGATTTTTTAGCTTTTACTTGATTTTTTGTTTTCTATAAAATTTATGTTTATTTGTTTTTCAATTACGGTGAAGAAGTAAAAGCTTTATTTTTTTTGTACGTATTGTTATTATTATTATTATATTAATATTTTTTGTTAAAGACTTACCTCTTTCTTTGATGGACTATGTAATATTAAATTAGGTTACCCCAAAACATCCCCCTGCATAATGGTTAGGCATAAGAGTATGTTTTATAAATATTCCAAAAAAATATGCATTCTTCTTTTGTTTTCAAGATGGATACTTTTTTGGTATGAAAAGTGGGTTTTTGTGTCTTGTAATTTATTTTTCATGGCATAATAATGAATTAAAAAAGTAATTATGGAATCAAATATGATAATAATCTATAATTTTTTCAAAATACAATTTATGGAATTTATTATAAAACAAATGAGAAAATTATTTTATAACTAATTAAATTTAAATAATTTGAATTGTTTCCTCTTATTGATTGAAAAAGGATGTTCAGGATGTGTAGTAATATATTTAGGGATTGGATGAGCTTGGGTGATGGAAACTGATCTAGTTAGAAGGGAATAACTTTACTTGATGTAGGTGGACAAAATATATTTACCTATATATTATGAATATTATTTACTCTACATGTGATATGCGGTCTTTCCACAATCGGTAACTAAGTCATTTGATTTGAATTATTTGTTTACATTATAAGGAAATCCCATATATATACATGTGTTCCATGGGAAATGATGGATCCCTAATCACTGGAATGGTTCCCCAACATCCAATATCAAACGTATTGGTTGTAAAATATATGCCCTAAATTAAATGGATCTTGAGGGGTGAAAATTGATACATAAGAATAATAGACCTTAATGTTGGTTCCTTTGTAAACTCTAATTAGGTGGTTATGATTGGTTGGTTTGGATGACCCTTTTATACCTTTATAAAACTTTTTGATTCATTAAATCTTTCTGGATGGTCAAGATGAGCATGGGAGAGTGTTCCTCCATTGATGAGATGTAATCTCCCAAGTTGATAGATCTTATATAGATTGATGATATGTTGGTAGAGTAGACTAGCCTAGGATGAGTTGGGGTATGATATGGGATTTTTGACATCTTTGAAGATTTATGCCTCTAGTGATTATTGTATGTGTCATTTGAGTGAATATGATGATCATTGAAATGTTGTAGGATGTTATTCCCTCTGTGTGATGGTTATGGTCCAAGAAGGTAGAACTAGATCAAGAATTCCATGTAGTGTGTCTGTGATGGGATGTGACCTTGGGGACCCTGTTGTGTGGCACTATGTTTTGATATCATTTGAGAGGGTTAAACTAATAATTAGTATTAATTATTTCAATTATCACTTCATAGCATGAAATTTATGGATTGAACTCATAGTGCTATAATAATGATGATTGGTTTCACTCCTGAGAAGCCAAAATTGTATGTCTATGATGTGTTTAGGCATATGGGAAACTCCCATATTCTTTATTATTATTATTTTTGTTAATATCATTATCGTTTTTAGTATTATTAATTCAATTATTTGATACCACCATGTCGATGTTGTCCCCTAAATGGTGAGTTGAGATTCATGGGATTCCTCGGTTATGGTGAGGTTCCTGGTGATATTTTCTATGATTATTAGTTATACTTATGATTTTTCTATGGCTTTTGTATCTATGATAATATTAGGACTCATAGGATATGGTTGTATAACCTAGTGAAATTTTATTTTCCTAGTGATTCATAGGATCTAATGATGAGACTGGTGATGTTTTATATGATGCCTTAGATGCCTTGGATCTAGTTCTTCCACATTAGGTTATATGGGATTCTAAGAGATTCATATGATCTATTGGAATACTTGTTGATATTATATGTTATTCTAAGTGATTCATAGGATCTAGATTTTGGCATAAAGGTGTCATGTGGGATTCCTAGGATGACAAGTATATAGTTACCATATATATGATGATGTATTATAAGCTACCTAGGATTTCTAGGTTCTTGTGGTGACTTAATATGATGGGATATATTTTAAAATACCTAGACTGTATCATGATAATGATTCCACCAGGGAATCCTAGGGTACTCTATAAGATCTGACTGTTACACATATTAGAGGCCGGTCTATGTGATCCTAGTGTTGGTCTTGTATCATTATGAGGTTATAAATTATCCCTTAAAATACTTTAATATTATCAGAAGTAGGTCTAGTAAAACCCAAAAGTCACATTAGTGTACAAGAATTGATGGTGGTTATTTATTTACAGTTTTCCACTATATTTATTATTTTTATCATATCACATATGAATACAC
Organism: Viscum album; assembly: GCA_963277665.1. Lineage (NCBI taxonomy): Eukaryota > Viridiplantae > Streptophyta > Magnoliopsida > Santalales > Viscaceae > Viscum > Viscum album. The sequence continues at coordinate 1,246,914,300 of OY728153.1, forward strand.
TTGATTATTAGTTTTGTTACATACTATTTTGGTGTTTCCCTACTGAGTTTTACTAACACCCTACTTAGGTAGTAATGGAACATGTTTACATTATTATACTTCCTTTCTCATAGGCTTAGATATGGTAGAGGATTGATGATGAATGATCAAGAAGGGTAGCTCAGATGGAACCTAGTGATATAGTTGAGGTGAGGTTCATAGATGGAATTAGATCTTTTAGGTATTTTATTCTTCCATTTATATTTAGTATGTGTGATCATCCTTGTGTGAGATCAGTTTTTATGAACTGGAATTTTTTGAGACTCTATACTATATTTAATTGATTAGAAAATTATTCTTTTTTATTCTAAATACATTTATGGATGTTTTGGTTATAAAATTCAATTGTTTATTTGATTTATTTATAATACTATATGATGTTATAATATCACCATATTAAATACCTTTACCCTCAATCCAAATCAAGAACAGCGAATGTATGGGGAGGAGCATATGAGGGTATATAGTTACCACCAATATGTACACCATTCCAATGGTTTGGCATAGGAGGGAGTTACAATGTTCTTTTAAAGTTTATTTTTTAGAGTGGTATTCAGGCGATATAAGAATGTGACATGGTTTTTTGGAACATATGCAGGGAATATATAAAACCTTTTATTATATAATGTCATTGTTACTATAGAATTGAGATTATTATCTTCTATCTTAATATATTACAATTTATTTAATTCCTTCAGAAATCTATTCATGGGAGATTTGTTATAGATTTATGCTTTATTTACTTTTTCTCTTAGATCATTGGAATGATTTATATACAGTTGCATTATTTTTTTGTATGTATGAGTCACTTGACATTTTTTGTGCTTCGTTGTGATTAATATACCTGAGAATAATGTTTAAAATTTTTAATGTGTCAGAAATAACATTTATATTATTTTCTATTATTATTTTATTAGTTTATTCTACTTAGTTGACACATGCTTTATTTTCTTATGATTACATGTCATGTGGATCTTTCATAGTAATTTTATTTTGATGTGGTTATATTGTCCCTCAATTTAATGGCTATATATTGACCCTTAGTGGTTCAGTACTAGCATTTTATTGCATTATTATGAGTCCCTTATGGGTGATTGAGATACTATATTTAGTTATTTAAATTTTCAATAAGAAATAATATGTTATATTCCCATATATCAACTTAGTGGTAATCTATATAATCAAACAATATGATTATGTTTGTACTTGACATAGATAATAATGAATAATGATATTATATATATATATATATATGATATTTTGATCCTTAAGGAATTAGTCCTATATATGGATTCCCAGTGAGGATTAGTTTTAGGGTGTGGGATGATGGCTTTTGACAACCTAGGTACTTATAAAATAATTTTTTTCCATTCTAAAATTAAATTGTAAAATTAAATATAAATGAATAATGAAATAAGTGGTCATTATATCAATTAAGGAATTTATACTAATATAATAGAAACATAACATATTTAATTATAAATAAAATTTATTTATTTAACATGTGAAAATGTGATATTTTTATATCATGAAAAAAAGTTAAAAATTGTTTGAAAATGATAAATTAAGTGTTGGTATTTTTATGACACATGAATTTTTATTTCGAATTTATAATTAATATAAAATTTTAAATGAAAAATTATCTTCATAAATGAGATTTATAAATTAATATTTTTTATTCTTATTATTATAAAATATTTTTACTAGACCTTAATTAATTTTTCAATATATTATAAAAAGTGGTTATAGATTTAAAATTGGTATTTTTCAAAAAATATATGTATTTAAATAAAAATTTAATTTATAATATTTATAAAATTATTTTCAAATAATGGAGTTCATTTTTTAATTCTAAACATCAAAAAATGGTCAGGGTGATGTTTTTGGTTTTTTCTAAAATATTTTATTTTTTAGTTAATTGTAAAATAGGATAATATCTAGTATTTAAAAAATAGATGATTGATTAAGTCATAGGTAATATATAGATGATGTAATACCATAATATCAAAATATAATTCATTATTTTCATATATATTTTTGATAATGATCAAACTATTTATAGTCTTGAGCTAGTATTATAAAGTAATGAATAAAATAGTCAAAAAACACCCCTCTCATCCACTAGTAATATCACCACTCCCCACCTATTCTCCTCACACCACAAAACCTTGTAGGTTGTTTAATCTATACAAAATTACCTTACCAAGACTCTTCTTCACATACCTGTCTAAATTGTCTCACTAAAAGGCCAAAACCAAAGGCCTTAAGAAGTTTCTCAATGAGAATATTTCAAGAGGTAAAATCCACATTCATTTACATTTATTTTCTTGTTAATTTATTTTCTTTTCTTATTATATATTCGCCTCCCAGGATAAAAGTTAAATGAATATATAATATATAATATATAATATATATTTATCATTTTTACGGAAGAATTCATCATCAAACTCTTTCTCCTCTCCCATTTATACTAAAAATGTGAACATCATCTGTGATGTGTTGATTTACCACCATAATGGATGATACACATTCATTTTCCATAACCGCCTTAATGGCTAATAATAAAAACATTATTATTTTTAAATAAAATTATATTATACATATTATATGTTATATAATTTTTTGAAACAGATATATAAACATGAAATTAATTTAAATGATATGAGTTCATGATGGTTGTAAAAAACCACCAAAATAAATTAAATCATTTTCATTATCATTTTATCTAATGAATCATCATCATATTAGAAAAAAAGTTATATATGATTTCATTTAAAAAATTTAAAACTAATTAACACAATTTCATTAAACTTCTAAATTTGTATTCAATTTGAAAAGAAAATCTATAATGAACTAACCATGGAAACAATGAATTAAATACACACAAAATAATGAAAATAACAAACAATTATTGATAAATGGGTGGATAGATGTTATAAGAAGATCATATATGGTATTAGAAATATGAATATTGTTCATTAGTATGTTAATGACACTCTTTAAAACATTAAACAAGATTGTTTAACATGTTTTATGTAATAATAACCAGATGTAAGAGAATTTTATTTGAAAAAACCTCTATTAAATTAATAAATTTTTAAAACTTAACAGGAATGTTTTTATGATGAATGTATTCTTGTTTTATGATTATTTTTGGGTTCTTCAGAATTTTTATGATGAATGGTGGGACCTATATCTCCCTACAATACATTGGGTATGTTTGTGATTAGTTTAGTCATATGGTTACTCCAAGTGTAACTGTGATTTTTAAACCATAAGGTAGCTGTGAGGGTTACATGTTATGGTTAATATGAGGGTCACATTGTATGGAATCTATCAGGGTTACAAATAATATTTTATTCATTATGGTTAAAATCATAATTATTTAATTCCTTATATTAACATTATGATTATATTTTTATTCTATGTTTTATTGGAATCAAATGTTTTCAAAGTGTAAATAGATGATACATTATGGGTGAGAAGTAACTCTTTGTGAAAAATATTTCACATGTCTATAAGTATTAATGGACTATGTGTTTATTTATTTCTTTTTATGTCCCTTACTAATATTTTTATTGTCATCTCAAATTTTAAAAACATATCATTGGGTTTAAGGATGTTTTAGAGAAAAGAAGAATCCAAGAATAATATTTTGATGATTTTTCAGGAAGTGATTTCATTATTATTAAAAACATTTTTATTATGGAAGAAATGAATACTGCTTTTTTGTACCCACTTATTATTCTTGGGGGTTGATATGTATGAATTTTTCAAAATTATCTAAAACTATAAATTGAAATGATCTTTGGGAATGTAATGAAGTGAATTAAAAAAATTACCAGATTATGTAATGTTTAGGGAAGGGTTCATGTACGGTTTGGCATGTGATGTCTAAAAAAATACTTATATATATGAGAACCATATAATGGGAGTTTTGGAATTTGATTTTCTATGTGATGTAAAGGATTGGAATAATGATATTTCTCGTAAATTCTGACCTTAGTGAGATATCATTTAACGTCTCTGTGGGAGTTTATAGTGACCCTTCTAGATCTGACATCAGATTTTTTTGGGTTACTGTGTTTTAATATACATGGGTAAATAGAGAGAGGAGTTAGGACATGATTTTGAGTTATTATAGAGATGTGAAGAATGAGTATATTCTTATATTTATGATATTAGTTAATAATATGTGATACTGGGTATATAGTATATGAATAATGATGAATGAAGTTTTTTGATGTGAAACACTTGAGGTGTTATGGTGATAAGTAAAATTTTAGTGTTTAGGACTCTTTGGATGCCTAAAAATATTGATTTTGGATTTTCTTTTTATAATTTGGTTTGAATGTGTTAGATGATTATAATTTAGTGATTATTCTCATGTAGTTGGATGATCATGTGATTACCATGGAATTAGTGAGATTCCTAGAATTTGAATAGTCTTTAAAAGGGTTCTTCTTTATGAATGAGATTGACATGTTTTGGGAGGGGTTAATGACTATAAATATAAGATTATAATTAAACATATGTGACTTGTGGGATTGTGAGTCAAGGTTATTTGGTCATATGTAACATGAGAGTACACATATTAGGTTGCATGTGACTGAGGTAGTACATGTTGGGTTATGTGTAGTTCCCATTTGTTATGTATTGGTAAGAGACATTGTGTGAGATGATGACTGATTAATTCAATGATAATATTGTAGAAATAGAGTATTGATGTGTTGGATGATAATTATTGGTGATTATTCTATAGTATATGGTTAAATCATGGATAAATGATGCATGGGGTTGATTTTTTGAGTGTATTAAATTGAAGTAGCAACACATATAGGATATTTGAATCTTTCATGGATTTTCTCAATGGAGTCTATAATAGTTATATTTGGTTTGGAGTTCTAAATAAGATATTAGGTGGTGAACCCCTTTTTATAAATTAAAATTCAGAATATGTCTCATATGATTCTTGGTGAGTTGGGGGTTACTAGTGATTTAATTTTCATGTTGGCACTCAAATATTAGTTAAAAGGTCGCATCTAGTAACTATAGGTGATAATGGAAAAAAATCCTTGGGTATCAATATATGGTTTATTGGAGTGATGATAAGAAAACCCTTATAGTTTAGAGATTATTATTAGTATTAGATATATGATCTCCCATGTTAGTAGGTTCATTAGTGTGATGGGACTGGTTGTTGAATGACCATGATAACACTAGGATATTGATGAGTAGTTATTGGATATGAAATAAGGTGGATTCTAGATGTCGGTGTTGGGAGCATGAGGATTTTTTAGGTGATCTCATAGTAAGTCAGATCTGATATGTGTTAATTATGACATGTGGACTACTATAATCAATTTACCATGAATAGGATTTAACTATATAATTACATTAGAATCGGGGTTGATAATTAATTGTGGGTGTTGGGAAAATCATAGAATTCCTTCAAGAAGTTGGTTATCATAATTACGTTATAAGAGAAAATGCCATGCAGTATGCCTGATCATATTAAAAAATGGGCATCCATAGGAAGTTTGATGGATTATTTATGAGAAATTGGATGTGATGATATTGGAAATATAATATGTGCATTCATAAACAACATCAAATTCATTTTATAAGAATATTACAATGGCATGGATCTCTATGTATTTGATCCACCCTATATGAGAGAATTCATATTATGGAGTGCACCAAGGGCCTCTTGAAAAATTAGTAGAAAACACCTTAGTGTCTTAGGAATAATGGGTTCTATGTATTTACATCTCAAAATTGGTGATGATAATGAGTGGGAGGAAATATTTATTTTAAAATATTACACCTAATGTTTGGTGTTTCATAGTAGATTATTGGTTGTTATTTTGGTGTAAACATGAATAGTTTGATATAAATTTATAACCTCGATTGGTTGGTATTGATGGATGAATGTTCATAGATAATTGTTTGGATAAGAAGTGATACAATGGTTAGGTTGTAAAGACTGATGCCTTTCTATGATGTTAATATCAGCTAAAATTTTAATTTTTGGTTCATAAGTTTTCATATGTGGTAAAATGGAAATTTCCCTTATTAAGTGATATGAAATATTTTTTATGCTTTAATTTATCTTAGGGTAGGATTTTTACCGATTGGTTGGAATTTGGTGAGATTCATAGCTAGTGTAATTTTTGAAAATATAATAATATTTATTAAATTAATATAAATTATTCCATTTTTGTAAGTATTTATATAAATTAAATGTGACACTAGAATATAACTTTTTCATCTTCATTGAATTATCAATGGGTGATATAACGGAGGTGAGGTATGAACTATGTTTGAGTTCAGTTTCCAGGGTCAGGGAAACAAATGTGTGTTATTCTTTAATTGAATTTAATTTTAATTGTTATATATTTTTTCAAAAACCAACCCCATTCATGTATCCATCAATTTTATCTAAGGTAATTGAAGGTTTATATTAGAATCATTTCAGGTTTTGAGAGATAAAGTAGGGATAGTGGAGAGGGATTTCCCCAAAAGGCTTAATGGAGGCCATATCATGACGCAGTGTCCATGGAGAATGAGTTTGAACTTGAAGTATCAATAACTTTCTATGAGGTAAACTGACTACTTTTCATTCTACATTTACACATTATTTTAATGTTTTAGAATTTAATATTATATATAGAATAATATAATTGGGATTATTTGGTTAGTGGTGTAATATTCATGTGAAAATATTTTTGAGAGTTATGATTTTTTAGTTGTTATTTATGTTTTAAGGGATCAACAAAGGATTTAGGTATTGTATTCACAATAATGGTTGATAAAATTATTTATTTTAATAAATATCTTTAATTTATTTTGGGTAATGGACAAATCCTTAGTGTCAATCCTAAATAATGGTAAAATGTTTTCCCCTATGCAAGGGGTCTTGCATAATGCTAAACATGGTTACCATTAAAAAGGGGGGACCTATGTAAAGGTATTCAAATTTTATCCTTGTGCAGGTGGCCTGGGTTAGGATAACCAAATTTTACTCTTATGTAAGGGGACCAACACAAGGGTAAAAATGATACCCTTATGCAGGTACCCCTTTCATGATGAACATATGTAGTGTATATATTTATTTAATTATCAAAAAATTAGTTTTGTTGATGTTTTTTAAGGGGTCTTTTTGATGTATGAAAATGGATTTTTGGGATGAGTAATTTATTATTTATTTCAAATTAATTAATGGTAAAATTAATTATGAAATAAATTTTGGTATTAAGTATAATTTTTTTATATAAATTATGGAATTAATTTTAAAATAGTTTTTATCAAAATTATATAATTAATTAAAGTGATGTAAATGGAATTAGGGCCTCATGTTGATGGAAGATGGATCACAAAGATTTGTACAATCATATTCACGTCTTTAATAATCCTAGACAATAGAGACTGATATATTTTAAAAAATATATATATATATATACAGTAGGTTGTCCCTATAAGTTTCCCTATGGTTTGTGAAATTTATTTATATATGCTCTAGTATACAGTCTCATATCCGTTTATGATAAACCTATTTTATTAGATTAATTATTTCCTTTAAAATGAAATTCCATGGATATAAAATCATTCTAAAACACATGATAGACCCTTGATCACGGGATTGGTGTCTCATCCATCAATGGTAAATGGATTAGTTATCCAATATTCTCTCTAATATGTATGGACCCTGGGGGTTTAAATCATGAAATTATTAAATATTACCTTAGTGACGGTGCCTTGGTAACCTTTATGTAGAATTTATGATTGGGTTGGGTGTTTACACCTTGATTTTCTTCACATAACCATGAGATTACTTAAGGAATTCAAGCTATTTGAGATGTGAATGGTAGAGAGTGTTCATCCCCCACTGAGATGTGAGCACATGGGTGGGTAGATCCTTTGTAGATTCATTAGATGTTAGCTGTGTGGACTAATATAGGATGTCATGTGGTGTGAGATGGGATATATCCCATCTTCTTAATGTGATGAAAATATGGATTTTTTTAGGCTAGTGATGTTCTATGATTAACATTATGAGGTCGATGATTGTTATACCCTTTGAGTGATGGGATTTCCTCAAGAGTTCAGACTTATATTGAGGACTCCTCGTTGGGTTTCTAGGATTGGATGGGACTTATGGGACCATAGTGGGTTCAAAATTATTAATTTAACTGTGGATAATATTAGAGGGAAAATGGGTATTAATGATTTAGGGGTCACATTAGATTCCAAACTCAATTGTGTGATTTGGTTAGGGGTGTAGTACTGAAGATTTGTTGCATTTTTGCAATGATGACTATTGATGTGTATGATGGGTTTATATGGATGTAAAACCCCGATCAATTATTATTATTATATTATTATTATTATTTTCATGATACGATACTATCGGGAGGATGTTTTCCGCTCGATGATTAAATGATATTGTTAGTGATACATAGAAATGTAAAGATTCATGATGGTATATTATGAGACTTTTAGTGATATAAAGGATCTAACTATGATGTTAGGAACAATGAGATTCCTTTAATTATATGAATCAAGATGTAGATCCAACTAACATTTTATATCAATAGTGATTCCTAGGATATGTTGTTGAGTATGAATTTATTTTATGGGATTACTAGTCCCTCCACTTTATGTTACATGATATTCATTCATATCCATAAGATTTGAAATAATTCTTATTGAAATTTTGGGAGATAATATTAAGTAAAATGATTTGGAGGTGATCTGAATATTGTTACATGGGTTTGCAAAGATGGTTTGGATATCATTATCCCACATTTGATGATGTTATATAAGAGGCCTATAATTCCAAAGATTTGTTTATTACTAAATATATTAGGATTCATGGAATACTACTTATGTTATTTCATGATATTAATTCTACCAAGGATTCCTATGGAACACCATGGGTCCGATATTTACATATAGTAGAGGAATGTTTTTTGGACCTCATCGTACAACATATATCACCCTATGGTGATGTATTTTTCTCAAAGGCACTTTGATATTGAAAAAAGAATGTATAGTCAATCCAGGGTCTCATGTTAGAAATTTAGTATTTATGGTTATTATTAATTAATATTTACATGTTATATTTATGATTAAGGGAATATCACATGTTCGTACTCTACATTGATGGTTATGTTAGAGACTGTATTGGTGGTCTCTTGTTATGGCTTTCCCACACCCTGATACAAGGTTTAGGATCAATAGAAATTTTTGGTGAAATTTTAATATAGATATATATAGAGATCCTTATTCATTAATATTATGTCTTTTAAATTACTATTAAATAGATTTCACAATTATAATCCTAAAGATAATAACTGTTTAGTGTCTTTGAAGGCTAGATATACCATATTATTATTTCATGAAAGATCATAAATATATCCAAAAATGTATTCCTATACAATAATCATCATATAAATCCCATACATAAATTATCCTTAAAAACATATGTAATGTAAATATAAAAATGGGTGAGGTTAGATGCTCAATATGTTTAAACATGGGAGATAACAATCGATGATCATATGAAAGCATATGACCACCATAAGTTTATGTTATCATGAACATAAATTAAAAAGTATATAACCAATCTACCATTCATAATAAACATTGTCCCAACATAAATATTTATAATTTAAAAATACATGTAATATAGGAGTGAAAAATAATCATAAATCCATCATGAATACTAAGTTCAAGTCTTAATAGTTTAGAATGATAAAATGTATATAAACCATTTTATATGTCATTTTTAACTTAGGATAACATAAAATTATAGTGGATAAGTAATCAAAACCTATTTCCCATATAATAATAAATCAGGTATCATTACATCTTTCCTATATTGGATTAATAACATTGCATTTTTTCTTATAGTGGATCATGAACATCATGTTATTTCTTATAATAGATCAAACACATTGACTTATTTCCATAGCTGTAAGATGAGATATAGAGATTTACCCAATGAATTATAGGGAAATATAATTACATGACCACATCTAAAATAATTAAAACCATAGATATGTGTTCCACTATATTATTAAATATTCATTATATTAGCATATCATAAGACATGCAAATTAAAATAGTTTCATAAACATCTCAAAATTTCATCCATGCATAACACCTGAAAAATTAATGGTCTTCCTAGAAATATCATAATAATAGTATTAAATATTCTATATAAATAATATGTAAGTTATAATGAGATAATATCCCTAATAAAACATAATTATCCTCAAAGGATGTTATTATAGATGATAATTCCTTTAATATAATCTTCGGATTATTTCTTGAGGAAGATAACAACTTCACTTTGGAATCACTTGTTCAAAATATAAAACAAAGTACCCAAACATTATAGAAAACCTTTTTGTTTAAAATAAACTTTTTATAATATATATAAATATATTAATAATAGAGAATACATTATTGAGTGTTTTTTAACCTATATAAGTTGAAATAAAACATTCATTTTATACATTTGTAAAAGGTAAAAACGTACGTCATTTGAGAATCATTTTAAATAATTTTGTAAAAATTAAAAAATGGGTTATTATGAAATAAAAAATGTTATTATAATTTAAAAAACTATTCAATACTTTTTTAGAGAACATGGATGTTGAAGAAAATGGATTTTTGATCATCAAGGGGAATAAAGCTGGTTTTCTATAAAAATATTATTTTTATATAATTTTTAATTAATGTTATCGAAATTAATATAAAAAAGTATTCATAAAAAATAATCACATGATAATAAAAATTAAATTTATTTTTAATAAAATTATATTACAATTTTATTAATTTAAATTCAAGACTAAACAAACATAATTCAAAAAAGGATTGAAATATAAATCCCTTATCTGAAGTGTCATATTTATTTGTACATATTTGAACCTCCTATATAATAAATAAATATATATTATTCATGAATTAATAACCATAATCATATATATCATACCATTTATGATATACATATGACATATTACCACCCATTTATTAACAATTTGTTATTTAAATCACTATTATGTGTGATAAATTCTTCATTTTTTGTGCATATTTCGGTTCAGCAGTCCTGGTTCTTGTAAATTGAACACGGTTAAATAATCTCTATAACATTATTCATGATATAAATATAATTTATATTAATCATATAAATATTTAGATTCATCCATAATATTTGTATATATAAAACTGTATCACATTATTCCTGGAGAGGACGTGTCATACGAATGCATGAATGATGTTTCAATTTTTCAAAGAATGGAAAAATAAATAAAAATAATAATTCAAAAGTAAATAATAATATTTATATTTTATATATAATATTTATTCATTAATTATATAATTATTGTCATCCATTTAAAACGGTGATGAAAAAATGAATAACACCACTTTGTGGAGGTAGTAGTCTACAAGTATACACGAGCGACATTCTTGTTTTTGATATGATTGGAAGGTAAAAAATAATGTATGATATTATAATTATATAATCATAATTAAGTAATAAATATAATAAGAAACATTAAACCAATCATAATAACCTTTTAGAAATTATGGTAATATAAAATGAATTGTATCTATATGTGGGAATGGTATACGGTACATACACACAAACACTACTTTCAGATAAAAATTTATGTAAAATACAGTGAATGAATGTCGTTTAATGTTCATAATAATAATTTTGTATACTTGGGATACTTAATTTGTTATATTTTAAAGTGTATAAATTATTAATAGGAATTATAAGAGGAAAAAATTGAAAGAAGTTGTGTAAGAGTACTACCTCTTATTGTGTAGTTGTCCTATAGATTCTATCTTAATATCCCTTGGAATTTTATTTTACGTATAAACTCACTTACCATTAATTTATAGAAATTTTATGAATATAATTCTTCATCTTTTGTTTGAGGTAGAATGATCATTGTGGTGTAAATAAGAGAAAAGAGAGGTTCAATTTTATATGTGAAGGGAGGGGTAGTCTTGGAAATTAGAAAAAGATTAAAATATTATAAAGTCAATCATAAAAAAATTGTAAAAAGAGATATTCAATGATATGGTTGGATGTTTTTTAAATTAAATTAACTAATAATATTCAGATAGGTTTATGTTGTTTTTGAGGCAGTATATTTATGTTTAACCCCTTAGTTACCATATTTTAACCTTAACTATAGTAATATATTTCTCACACTTAAAGGGTTAGGAATTTTATAATCAGTTAAAATTGGTCAATTAATGGATAAGGGGTTATAATATAGACCATATCTTTTACCCCATTCCATTTTTCTAGATTTGTTCAATTTTTTAAAAAATTTATAAAATATTTTTTCATAAAATGTCATTTATGGTATTTTTGATACTATTTAATTAATATGGCATTAAATACAAGAATGAAATTTTATAATTAGAGTATAATAATTAAACACGTGAATAATATGTTATATTCATCGATAATATTCTTGGAACACTTTAAATTAGTAAAATTATATTACTTAGTATATTTAAAATCATTTATTTTAATTTATATTAATTTAAGAAAGATTGTGTAAGCATTGTGTATGAATTTAAGGTAATTTCAATATAACTAAACATTTTATACTTTTTATGATAATAGAAATAATTTTATTAATATAAAAGTAAACATTAATATTTCTTTATGACATGCTTTTGTTCATATGTGAGCATATAAGTGATATTTAAAACTAAGAGACTGATACTTTTTACTTTTCCTTCATTTAAATATTATATAGGTCATTTCCATGGATATGTGACCCTTAAACTATTATTTTGTGAGACCATGGTGTTAACGGTCAATTTTATTTAATATAATAATAATTAAGATGAAAAATGGTGGCCATAACACTTAGTTATATCATATGTTAATTCAATTTATCCATTATTCATGTGATAAATTTTACCATTGTTACTTTTAAAAATTCAAAAAGGGTTTTATTTTGTACATTTTTACCTATTGATTGAAAATATGGAATCCATTTTTCATAATTAAATGTCTATAACATGTATAAATACATTTAAATTTAATTCACAAATTCTGAAGAAAACTAATTTTTATAAGAACTTATTTTAAGCATAAAAATTGATTTATATCTATATCATACTTAAAAGAAACATTAAATGAATGTTAAATTTTTTCTTAATTAATATATAATAAATTTTTAATTACAATAATTTATCACTTAATTTAATTTATTATGATAAAAACTTGTTTCTAGTTTAAAAACAATTGTTTTGAAAAACAACTCATTTATTTTCAAATGATTCTTATTTTTATTTCTAATTAAATTTAAAACCCTTGAATTAATTTGATACATGTTTAAACTTTAATTTTTTTATATTTTATTTAATACTATTAATAATCTAAAATTTAACATCTTGGTGGTAATAGTATACTTTATTTTGGTTTAATTAGACTCCAGGGTACGTTTATCACAAGCTATCAAAAAATAAAATTTATTTAAAGATAAATATTGCATAACATCTCATTGCATTACGTTATTACCCAATTAAAATGAATTTATCCCAAAAAATTACATCTCTATGATAGAAAAAATAGGTGTTATATCTATTTTATAACATAATCAGGTTTCCGAGTAGCTTCTTTAAATTTTTAATTACTATAGAGAACATGAACCAGGTGAGTAGTCTTGTTTTATATCACTTCATGTATACAATTCATGATTTATAAGGGTTATAGCTAATAAAAAAGATAATTCTCTAGTGGTATGAAATTTTATTTTAGTACAAGTGATGGATCAAGTATATACTAAATTAGGAGAGACACATGGAACACATCATGATCTTGAGAGAGGTATAGTAAAAGCACCATGTCATAAACTACAATGCGTACTCTATCAAGAATATAAAAGGGTCTAATATACCTTTGGACCAACATCACTTCATTTTAAATTATAATATCCTTCTTCCCTGGAAAAATTAATACAAATAAATTTTCTCCAACTTCTTACTCAAGATCTTAATGAAAATTTTAAGAAAAATGTTTTTATCAACTCTAAGATACTCTTATGTACTATTGAATGGATCTGAATTTATCTACCAAATCATTGACTATCTCATGTACCAACATCTTTGTCTACTAAACTTCACCCAAGCCTGTGGGATTTATTCATTTCTTACCATAGAGGACCTCATAAAGAGCCATCTTAAATCTTGAATGAAGGCTATTGTTGTATGAAAACTCATGTTGAGGGAGATTTTTATCCCAACCAGAATAGAATTATGTAGAAAAAGTTATAAATATATTATCTAGGGTTCAAATGGTATTCTAAGTATGATAATATATCGATAAAGGATAAATATTACTGAATCAAAAGTACATATTCTAAGTCAATTTAAGGATTTACATGACTTTTAGGTAAACCTAATATCTCAATCAGTTTCTATAGATTGTGGTTGTACATGTAACCCCAACACTTATTTTATAACCTAGAAATATGTTCAAGAATAAAACATTCTTTGATGCTAATGAATTTTACTAACTTCCTAAGGTAGTTAACTATAACAAAATAATATGTTCCCCTATAGATGCTTTAAGGAGTCCATTAATGAATACATGGTGATGTTTTCACATTTACATTTAAGTATGGGTAATACTCATAATATCCACTTAAAATTATATCTCTTAACATTAACATGATGACTTACCAAGCTTTGTGATAAATATTTTTCAGTGACCCATATCATGTTATCCCAAAACAAATACACATTTTAATCTCTTTACATATTCATAATTCTATGATCAATGGTGAATGATGAACTCTGATCTTTATCCAGTAGCATATTTTTATGTATAATATGGATGGAACCCTTACACAGTTCCAAAACCTTCTCATCCCATCACAATCATGGTTGAAGTACAGAACATTTATCACCTTTTTTTACATATCTACATCTTCTTTCTTTGATTATTTAATCCTTACATGGATAGATGGTTGAAAATTAATTTTCGAACGATATGATATACCCCCTTTCCAAAGGATTTCAATTTCCATTTTTTTAAAATCCATTAGTGTTGGTTCTCTTTCAATCATAATCACAAATAAACTAGCATGGTCGTTCCAAATCATAGCATCAACAACCTTATTCACCTTCTGAGTGTGTTAATGTATTTTTTAGTAATAATCATTAATCAAATCAAACCATCTTCCATGGAGCATATTCATCCAATTATATGTGAATATATACTTTAAAATATTATCAATAGTATATATATCACACATTTCACTATAATATAATGCCTCCATATTTCTAATGAATGAATTGGCACATCTAACTCATAATCATGATTTGGGTAATTTTTCTCAGGTATCTTCATTTGGAATGAGGAATATATTATCACAAATCATTTTTCATGCGGAAGAATCCTAGTACTTTTTTTGACACATCACTCTAGATCACGTACCCATCTCCACTAAAGGGTTTTGTTATCATATGTCCACTAACCCATCTTATCTTTAGTTTTTTGAAATTCATTTCACACTCTACATTACACATGAAATTGACCCTCTTTGGAGTTAACTTGATGAGTATATTATAAAGTCAATAGAAATATCTCACAATGTGTTGGTAATATATAAAAAACCAATGAAAACTATGGATTTACGTTATTGTGGTGGTCAATGAAATTTTTAAATAACTTATATATTTGAATGATCTACGGATTTACCATGAATTGAGATCATATAACCCATGAATGAAACTTTTTGATGCCAAAAAGTGCATTTTCAAATTTTTTTCATTCAAATTTTCAATATTTATGGTCTTCATTTATATTCTAAAATGATCCCAAAGATCTTCCTTTCACAATTAATTTATAATAATACCATCTATAATGACTACGAAAAATAGGTCAACATAATCTTTAAAGACTCTATTCATTAAATAACTTACATTAGAAAGGGAATTATTAATTACAAATGGAATACCTATAGATTAAAAAAAATCACACCTTACATGGAAGGATATCTTGGATATATCCTCATTATTTACACTTAATAGATGATACTGTGATTGAAGGCAAATTTTTAGAAATTATTGATGTCCTCAAACATGATCAAAAAGATCATCTATACAGGGTAGTGGATACTTTTTATTGATATTGATCATGTTATGTTCTAGATAATCATTATAGAGTATCATTGATCTAAATTCCTTCTTAACAAAAATAAGTGGCAGATATCATGGTGATGAACAAGGTAGAATAAATGCTTTTCCAAGTTTCTCTAGTTGATTCTTATCTAATTCATGTAACTCAATTGCATCTATTATATAAGGAGTATTGGAAATCAGTGTACCACCAGGTATGAGTTCTATTAGAAGCTAAACTTTAATATTCATAGGAAGACTAGTAAATTCTTCAGTGATCAAATCAATAAAATCTCATACAATTAGTGTAGATTCAATTCTATATTTCTCCCTAAGAATATGAGATGAATAGTCTTCAAGGATTGGAATTGTAACACACAAAATAGAAATAATTTACATTAAAGGATAATATTCATCCTAACATAGATAAATGATCATAATATTAATTAGAATATAAGATTTGTCATCCCATCCTTATAAATTGAAATAGGATCCATATAAATAAAGCCAATCCATGACTAGAATAACATTACATTCAACTTAATGGAGATTCACAAGATTTTAAGGAATCACTTTCCTTTAAACATCAATAGAAGATTAAAAATAGAAATAATATGAAACCATCACACAAATATGAGTTTTCATTATTAACTCAATATGATGTTGTATAAATAGTAATTATATACCCTTTATAAATTACATAGATATAAAATAGTGGGCAGATCCAAAATAAAATAATACATTGTATATTATATAGTTGATATTATGTGTGCCTTTCACCACAATATTCTCTTAAACTTCTTTAGTAGTCATGATCACATGATACTTCCCATTTTCTGTGAGCTCAAGAAGCTGTTTATGTCAATCATTATCATAAACCTTCATAGTCATGTACTGGTTGGAATAATTACAATACTTCTTACAATTTAAACATTTTAATGTAGGGGTGAAATATTTGGAATCTTTTTTTCCTCTATTTCATTATACAGTCTACACATTGAATATTGAAATTCATAATCTTTAGAACCAAACATTAAACATTTAAAGAACCTCTAAGTTCCATTAAAGACATTACCTTAATGTTTCCTCCCACATTTTTACATTGTAAATGGATATAACTTCTTTACGACATTTGATTTTTTTGGGTTTTCATGAATAATAATATTTATTTTCTTATCAAACCCATGGGAATTGTTATTATCTACAAAATTAATTTCTAGATAGAGTACACATTAAAAGATTTCATCATATCTACAAAATTATCTTATAGATTATTCCATTAAGAGACTTGGTTTTCATCTAATAAAGTGTAGATCGTTATTTTTTTCATGTCCAATGATTAAACAAAAATCATAGCCTTCATGTCTTGAAATATATTCCTCATATGTACAAATTGATTCAACCTCCATTTTCTTAATATTAAGGAAACAATTTCCCATTATTGTATGTTTAATATGAGGGAAGTTTTTAATATAAAACATCATCTTAAACACATCCCATTAAATGAAGTGAATTTATTAATCTTTTTCTAGAATTCTTAACATGGATCCATAATTGATCTTCTTCTACTTACAAATGATAAATATAATGGTGAAACATTTTCATGTTATGACCATTAGAGAATAGAAAATATTTTCTAAATGATTATAATCCATCACTAATCCACTAGTAGAACCAAATGTTAACTGAGAGAAGATGTATTTTGTGTCATGAAAGACTCAACAATATGTTTTCCCTCCTTTAAATGTTTGGAATGTCATCATGATTACTTTCATGAGGATGTTAAATTATTCTAGAAATAATATTATGCAATCCATATCCCATATAATTGGGTTTTTTTAGGTGGAAAGTCATTACAGTGTCCATACAATTCATTGTTATCATGATTTCTTATTGTTTATTCCATTTACTAAAACCAAAAAAAAGTTTAAGCATCAAGATATAATAATCCAAGTGAACTATAAAATAATACTGAAATATCATTCAGAGGATGACTACATAATTGAACCTTCTTCTCAATCTATTGTAACATAAGTTCAACCATGTTTATCTATAGTCATTTCCAAAACATTAGGATGTTATCCTATACATAGACGTTTCCCTAGGGTTTTCACCAATTTTTTATGATCTTAATCTACAAATATTGATTAAAATTATTATCTTATACCAACTATATTGACCCTCATATAACATAAATATTACATTTTTAGATGAATATACTAGACATTTCACATATACATGCTTGGGGACAATGAAGGTTTAGTTCCTCGGAGACTAGAAATAAAATAAGATTATTTTTTGATATATCTTTAATATCTAACATACATATCTTCACACATATTAATCATTAAAGGAATACCATACATAATTTTTTTTCATATCTTGGCGAAAGAAAAAATATGAATTTGTGATCTCAAATGTTCAATAAGGGTAAATATGGATGATGAAAATCAATGACCTTATGAAACTCTAAGATTCATATAAGGGTATGAGATAACTAATGCAACATACACAGTTCATACCCAATCTATCATGGATCAAAAATAGGAGCCCTGGAATAAAAAATTATCATTTCAAAAAACAAGTATCTTAAGAGTGATAAATCATCACAAATCAGCAATGAATCATAATTTCATGTTATGAAATTATGGCTCCAACAGGGGTATATAAATTATTCCATAGGTCAGGGTAAAATATAGAGACCATAAAATTATATTTTACCAAGATCGAAACCTTTTTCTAATATCATAATCGATCAGTAATAATTATATTTGTCACATAGTGGATCAAGCACATCAACATAAATCATGTTTCATAAACATTTTATAATTTCATCATAGAATAACCCTTAGAAAAAATGGGTTTCCTATATATATCATCATCTTAATCATAAAACATTCAAAGAAAGAATAAGGATGATATCATTGGATCATATCACCGGTAGAACATATTAATTTAAAATGATGTTATCAATGTTAAAAATTATATTAAAATTATAACTGAAATATTTCATTGGAAAAATACCATTTTTTACTTGGAAATAAATTATTTATAATTTAAAAATTTAACAAATATAAATGAAATTTTTTATTTTAAAATAAGATTAGAAAAATATAATGGATGATTTATGGGATTCATTGTTCATTATGGAAAGAAAATCCATTCATATAGTATATGATAAAAACATTCCTTCCAATATTTTTTAAAAATATTTAATGTACGAGGTTCTAAAAATAAAGAAATATTCATTTTAAAAAATATTTAAAAAATATTTAAAAAATAAATCACATGAAAAATGAAATCAGAAATTAATATTTGAGTATTAAAATGATTCTTGAAAACCTTTTTAGAACACATGGATACACAAAAAAAAGTATTTTCAACTAAAGAGAGAAATAGAGTATGTTTTTCATAAAAAATCATTTAATATAATGAGTAATTATAATGAATAAAATTAAATGAAAAAAATGTATTATTATTAAATAACATGAGAAGATTAAAAATTAAATGAATTTTTTAGATACAGGTCATATAATTTTTTTAATGGAAATTCAATAATATACAATATGTATTAATAATAGCATAGAAAAAATAATGTATTACCTAAATTCTTATAATTAATTATAATATTTAAAATAAAAATAAAATAAAAAAATAATTATTATCAATATATTATATAACCATACTCATATCTATCATACCACATATGATTTTTTATGTCATCTTATTATGTATTTATAAATAACTATTTTATTAAAATGATAATTTTTATTGGTAACTGGTTAATTTTTCATGCCTCTTTTTGGTTAGAATCCACAATACAATTACATTTATCATGGATCCATCATGTACATTATTTTAATCAGGTATAAAAAACATATATATTGATTATATGTATATTTATATTCATATATTAAAGATATAGATAGATCAATGTATTACACCATTCATGGAGACGGTTGTCCATACATATACATGAACGTTGTTTCAATTTTTCAAAGGATAGAATAAAATAAATTTAAATAACAAATCACCCTTATAGAATCATTATTATACCATATATATATATATATTATATTTATTAAATATATCCTTTAACCATACATTCAATTCATAGATTAGAAATGAATCAAATCTATTCTTAGAGGTGGTAGCCCACATGTTTCACAAGCGACATTATTGTTTTCCAATGAATTATAACTTAAGAAGTTAAATATTATATTATAATTATATATGTATAATTATGTCATTAATATAACAAATAAACATTAAAAACAACATAATAACTATCAATGAAATATGGTAATTTTCACATGAGCCACAACCTAGTTGGTGATGAATATATAAGTGCATCCAGGCGAACTGGGATCAAATCCATGAGGAGGAATGTTTTTGGGTACAGTAGCATTAATGTAGAAGTATTGTTGAGGGACTGTAGAAGGTACTATTTTGAACTGTACCAGATCGGACTATTCCCCCGTTTGGGCCTTCAGGCCACTGATTTGGTTCCGGAGTCCTTTAAGTCCTTGGGCCACCCAGGCCTTTAGCTTAGTACATCATTCAGGCGACATCAGGTCCTTAAGGCCTCCTTAAGTTTAGATGCAAACTGTCCAACCTACAATGAACAATATCCAGAAGTAGGATGAGCAAAGTGCTTTCACCATAGTGGAAGATAAATGGATTTCAAGAATGAGATGGTATGGAACCTTCTATCGGGACAAGACTGTGCATGCACAGGAAAGCCTAGCCGAACAACCATGCAAAGTTCAAGAGCTAATTTCACAATAAACATGCTGGGGAGGAATAGTTCCACCTAGTTATTCTGGTTTATATGTAATGTTTGAAGCCTACAAGGAATGAATTCTTCTAAGGCCAAAATGACATTTAATACTTACGCCTACGGGCCTTGTAATGGTTCCACCTCAACCCTTGAAAGGTGGATTTTTAAAAATCAATAAAAATGTAGGATAATGAAATATGGTAATGGAAAATGAATTGTATCACTACATGGATACAATGATTAGATTGTATGCATGAAAAATACATTAATTTCCCATTTTAAACAAACGAAAATGAATATAGGTGGTTTTATTATTTAAATAACATAAAATAATTTTTAGGAGAACTAAGGTATTATATTTTTGAAGAATATAATATATTTAGAGGAATTATAATAAGAAAAATCTGATGATGGTTTTGAGTGATGATGATCTCTTATTCGATATGACTCAATTTGAATCATTGTTAATGACCCTTTGAATATTAATTTAATATGTCCCCACATCAAATTATTGTAAGCGTATATTTAAAAGATAATTTGGTATGATTTGTATTGATAAATGAGGCTCAATGTTTGGTAAATAAGAGAAAGTTGATGTGACCATTTAAAAGTGAGTGAAGGGCCACGTATATAATTTCTTAAAAATACTAAAATATAGTATTTCCAATCTACATCAAAATTAGTAAACTTTTTATATGAATTAATAGATATATTAGTATTTGGTTGAAATACAATAAAAATATTCAGATTATTTTATGGAGTTTGTTATACCATATCTTTTGAATTGTCCCCTTATTTAACCAATTTTAATCATAACCGTGTAACTTTTTTTCAATATTAAACATTATAATTTTATATATTATGTAAAAGTTAATTAATAAATAGATAAATAATGAAAATTTATACTATATAATAACCCATTTTTATATTAAATAAATATTTTTTATATTTAAATAATTTAATAAAAATATTATTTTCATAAATTGTCATTAATATATTTTTACACTATTCATTTAATTTGACAATAAAAACATCATTATAAAGAAGTAAGTGACATATAATACTTAAAATATAACTAATATGTAATAATAATTAATTCTTTTTTTGATTAAAAATTAATTTTTAAAACATATGGGTTATGTACCATTATATTTAAAAAATAGCCATTTATGAAACAAAAAAAATAAAATGGGTTCAATGTCTTTATTCATCATCTACAAATTAATCTTTAATGAAAATTTAATTTATAGGCATAAATTTAATTTACCGAGTAAAAAATTGAGTAACCAGGGTGATTTTAAAACGAGGTAAAAGGTTTTAATTAAACAGTAAATACATAAAATATTATATATAAATGGTTTTATATTGTAATTATTAATGTACCATTATTCAATATACACTATTTTTTCACTTTGAATCCCCTTTACCTAAAAAATTACATAACATACGCATTAATGGAATTTTATTTGTGAAAATTCCATTCAAGATCACTTATAAAATGTTAAATTATCTTACCACATATAACCCATCCATAAATTCTTTATTCGATTTAATACTAGATAAAAGTTTGTCCCTAAAAACCATCTCTCATGTTTGGGAACCTCTCATCATAGTAAAGAATCCAAAATTCATTATTTCCCTGATTCCCTTTAAGAGAAGATTCATGTCTTCCACTGATGTCTTATTATATCCTTTTACATTGATACTAATATTATTCATAAATATCTTCAAAAAAATGATTTTATAATTTCATAAAAAAATTTTGAAATAATTAATCTTCTGTAAAGGTTATATAATTACTATACAATCACATGTTCATACTCTTTCAATAATTAACAAATATTCTTATTTGGTTCTGTTCTGTAACCTACATGAACAATATTATAATGTTTAAATCATGAATTACTAATAAAACATAAATAATAGTAATATGATTTAATAATTAATTATTCAAAATGTTTTAATAATTCTGTAGTGTTACTTATCCAATGAATATTCATTATAAATTCATTCTTTAGTTTACTCAATTCTCAACAAAAAAGAATAATTTTTAATTCTTATATGATAATTATCACCATAGGTTTTCGTATATGAACATGGGACTACATAAATACATTAAAAAGTATTATAAATATTTATTAATATACTATATTTTATTAAACAATGATCAAGGATAATGAACTGGGACCACCACATCAAATCATGTATGGAAAAATTGAACAGTTATCACCAAGATATTAGTTTTAATAGTAAAAAAGTATGGGTATTATAAGGAATTATATTTGAATGGTTTTACATAAATTAAATAATATTAATTTTTAATATATATTTAATGAAATATTAATTTATAATAGATGGATTTAGAGTGCTTCTGGACATGAGTATGTTTTAGGTAATAGTTTCTTTCCAATATTACTTTCAAAATCAGTATTATATATGACTAAATCTCTACTTTATGAAATTAAATGTTAGATATATATAAAAACCAATATATTTTCTTCCCCTATAGTTATATATGGAGTCTACAAGCATCCTTACCATTTTACCCCCATTTCATCTCTATTTAACTAAAACTTTGTGTGTTTGTAGAGTTTACCTCATTTCATTCATCATTTATGATTCTTTATTCTCCACGACCATATTTTAAATACGACCTCATATATTTCCTCAGGAAATAATGTATGGTTTTAAGGCTATTTTCTATTGTCTTTAAATATATTTACAAATGTTTGAATTGAATCTTTTAACATTTTAGACACAACTACTTTATCCCAAAAATTTCATCATTTATATTTATAAAAAAAATTATATAGTTTCTGCATTATTAAAATAGTTTTTTATTTAATTTTCATTATTTCTTGTAAAAATATATTTTTATAAATCACTTCCTTAGAAAATATTTTTCTTAAAACAATAATGGTTATTTATTATGATTTTATAATCAATTTTATAATGCTCTTATAATTTTATTTTTATATATTTAAATGATATTAAATTTATAGTATGTTTCAGAAAGGATATTATCTAATGATACCATCCAACATCTTTATATGTATATATTATGATCATTTATTGTAAAATATTAACAAAATACATTTAATTTTCTTGGTTTATATATATTGTGTTAGATTTATAAATGTGATCATGTTTATGCGATACACATATGTTTGGATTTTCATTATATTATGGGTGGGACCAAAATTATACATCCCCATATATCATTAGGTAATATTTATATGTCATGTGATGGTTGATAATCATATGTGAACACAAATACATAAGGCATAATTCCCATTATATTTATAGAATGTGGTGTGAACCCAACTCACAATAGGACTCTATACACTATGTGATGGATTTATTGGAAGTGTTACACAACATAATAAATAGTTTTATATGATTATGTATATATTATATTCTTATGCCACGAATATAGATTACAGGACATTAAAATGTTCCGTTTTATTGTTTTATGATCATTGAATCACGTATCAATTTTCCAATGTATTAAATTCTATGTTATGTAATAATCCTTATAGAATCACTCGTTATTTATGACCTATTTTTATTGATCATGATTTTATTATGTTATGTTGATGTAAATTGATTGTGTTATTATAACAAAATTTTCATATTATCCTCAATTATGATATTCTATTATTATCAATTATGTTCACCCATTATTAATCCTATGAGCTCACAAATATTTTATTTTTCCATTCCCAAATGTGTCTATACGAGTATCATGTGAGACAATTCTATTTGAGAGACATTTAATAATATCTATACAGTAATTTGTAAATGTATATAATATATAAATAGATTAAATGTATAGGTTTTGGTATTTTATTTTGAATAATATTTAATTATTATTCATGTAAAATGTTGTAATATGTATGTGTGTTTTACTCAGGTCATATCAGTTGGTATTAGAGTAGGGTTTAGTTATTCCGGGGTTTATGTTTTGGAGAATAAGATATTAAATCATAAAAAACATATTTAGAACAAAAAATGAATTAAGGTTAGGTTGAATTGATGTTGTAATATATTATAATATATTAGGACTGATTTATTTTATTATATGATTTCATACACTACTAATTATTAATTAAAACTCACCATAAAGATTTTTTATTTAGTCTAGGTTTGGAACTTGGAATACCTAATTAATCAACGTGTATAATTGATAATGTAATGATTATAGTAGTGACAAACCAAATTGTATAGGATTTGGAGTGGAAAATATTTTCATAGTGATTAATCAAAAGTATCAATTTATAAACAGTAAATTGACCAATATAAAATTCCAAACATATTAATTAAGGAAAAACTCAACCATTGAATCCTTCAGGTGGAAAAGTCTACCCTTCATTAGTGATTCTTTAATTCGATTTTTTTAGTAAAATATCTATATTATAGAAAATATGTCTTTTCTTCATTTATCAATGAATGAAATAATTTTCTTACACATTTACCATTTTAAAGGTGAGGTGGATCAATGGTGGAACAATATAAAGAATATGATGAAATATGAGAAAATTTAATCCATTTAATGAGAGGTGTTTAATATAGTGTTTTTCAATAATATTTTTCATGAACTCATCTTAGGAAAATGAGGTGAAAATTACATTAGGAAAATAAAAAAAGCTGAATCTTCTAGAACATTTAAATAAAACATTAAATGTCTAGAAATTTATACTTTAGGTTTTATCATTTACCTTGGAAACAAAATAAAACATTAATTTAATGTAATGAAACCAAATCTTTATAAAGAAATAACCATAACGTATTTTTTAGATGTATATAAATTCATTGAATTCTACTAAAACATTAAATTTAAATTTTGACTCTCATTATTCCCATGTTTTTCGGGACATAAAGATGAAAAATGATTTTAATGCAAACGTAAATTAAATAAATTGAGGAATGAATATTTATCTTTTTCTATTATAGTAATGTGGGATAAATCATATAGTAAATTTCCTCAATAGAATATGTAAATTATTTATTTATGGAATACAATGGAATGAATGATATAAATGATAATGAGATTTAAAAAGGTTAACCAATGAAATTGATAGAAAGAAATCTCATCCCAATACACCACACACAATCCAATGGTTTAATTATAAACAGTCTATATATTTCTACAAATAGTTCCAAAATCCACTAAATAATAGTGTAAATCAATTTCAATAACATATTAATGTAATGTATAATGGGAAATAAAATTAAATCGCAACTATTTAATAGGGTCATTAAAATTATTTGAGGAAAGGTACCAACATCATCAACTCAATAATGGTAAATGTCTTATTTGATTATGGTTTGGACCATTCCATCATGTCTAGAATGATTTGAAATATTATAAAATCTAAACCCTAAAAGATAAATATTAAATAATAAAATAAATATCCTATTGGTATAATTATTACATCTCGATTTTATAAGTCCATATTGATAGATGATTGTGGAAATGTGATTTCCAAAAATTTATTATTCTATCTATATAATAATTTGATCTGATCGTGGGCATGGACTTACTCGATATATGTCAATTCTATATTGATTATTAGGATATGTAATTAAGATTTCATATCCCAAATAAAACATTGATTATCTATTAGTATAGGTCTAACTATTAACTACCTATTATATTTATATACCTTATATTGGTCTCAATACATAATAAGGATAGGAATTTTTCTCAAATTCATGGGGGAGAAAATCAATGTTATGGAAATGAATCATGGGAATAAATACTATGTTTATTCACTTTAATAGTTTCCTATGATTCCCATAGGTTATGATGTAAATTTTTTAAAGAATACATACATAACGTTTGGGCTACATCAAAAAATCCTTATAGAACAGACTCGATTAAATAGGAGAAAATAATGAAAATCTCAAATAAAACATTGAAAAGGATTTTACGTACCTATGTTATTTTTCATAGGAAGTTTAAATTTATTTTAATATGAATAAATATACATTGAATAATATTTTCATTGATTTTCATGAACTTAACATGATCAGGATCAATAAAAAGTACCACATACCCTATATCGATGTCCTTTTTTAACAAATACATGTGGATAAATACTTCTTAAATGATAAACTATAATATAGAAATCACCAATTAAGGGTTGGTGGAGAGTTTATTCCCATGAAATCCGTTCATATAATATATGTATACTATGAATTATTATTCTTTATATCCAGAAATACAAATCATGCTCCAATATTCATGAGTCTTATAAATATAGTCTTTAGAGATTACCTACATTAATTTATCATTGTATTTATGGATGAGATTATTATATTCTACAACATTAAAAAAGATCAGTAATATAATTTTAGGATTATGATTGAGACCATGAGAAAATATAAATAGTAATCGAATTGATATGATTTACAATAAAAACACTAGTAATTAAATATTTTAAATGATTTATTATAAAAATGTATTTTTATTTGTTACATATTCTTACAATAAATTTAAAATTATTTTATTTTTTTATAAAACTCAATGTATGATTATAATATCATGTAATTAATAAAATTTAATTGTTATAAGATAAATAATATATGGAATGTAATTAAGAAAAACTATTTATCAAAATAATATTATTTTTCTAACCATTTTCGTTTTGTAATTAAATAAATTAAACTGATCTCTATTAATGGGTGATTCAAATGAGAGGAATATATAGATATATATATATATTAAAATAATTATTTTATCATTTAATGTCTATTATTTTATAAGGAATAAAAATATGAGTTGTTTTTTTCTTACAAATAATGTTTTTCATAATTTTTTATGCACTATGAATCCTTAAAATGAAATTAATTTAATCATATTCATAAATTAAATCCAATAAAATTTATTTCATATATTGAATTATCATATAATAATTTGAAAATATGGTCAATTATAATTTAAGCATAAAAATAAGTAAAATGTGTAAAAATTGAGTTACCATAGTTAATGTTAAATGTGATAATGTTTTTAACTATGGGGTCATGAGCTAAAATATCCTCCAAAATTATCTCTAAATGAGTGTATGGATGACTTTTTATCCTAATATTTTTCTATCTCTTATATTTTTTACATCAAATCCACTTTACATGTAAAAAATAAATTCCTTACACATTAAATAGTGGTTATTTGTGAAAATGTAACTCACAGTTATCTATGAAAGGACTACTCTGAAAACTTATAACAAAATAAATTCCTATCAGTTTCCTCTTAAATACATTAGGAAAATTTATCACTAATAATCATATCCCATGTTTGGGGACCTTTGGTCAAGAGACAGTGTCCCAAATCCCCTATTTATAAGTGTGAATCTAACTGGTTATTATGGAATTAAACGTAAGAGATATCCACTATTTATCATAAATCATTAAATTATTCATCGACATCTTCTTAATACTAATTTTAAACATTGACTTCATTTTTCCAAAATCAGTAATATTTTGTAAAAGTGATAATATTACAATTCACTTACTCATTCAGTTATTATAACTTGTTATTGGTTGTGTCTATTTTATTACACACATTGATGATTTTATAACACTTAAACCATGAATTAACATGAAAAATAAAATTAAATAAATATAATACAATAATTATTACTTTAAAATACTTTCATAATTTTAGAGCGGTAATATTCAAAATTATTTTCACGAAAATAATTTATTCTTTCATTAATATAAAAAATCATTGAAAAAGATTATTTATAAGAGATTTTTAGAACCATAACTATATGTTAAATAAAATAACATTCCGACTTTATAACTATATCAACAACAGATACTATATATTTACAAATATTATGGTGGTGATGAAACGATGATCAACAATAAAATTATGGAACATATAGAAACAAACACCATAACCGAATATTAATTTCGATAATAAAAAAATTAATATATGTTTAACAAGTTATTTTAAATTAATTATATTAAATAATATAAATATTAATATGGGTGTTGTAAAAATTAATAATAAACATATTTTTTTAATACCGGTAGTTAGAGTGTATCCAACCAATAGAAAGTCTTTGGTAAGTGTTTCTTTCTAATATCGATATGAAATAATGATTGTATACAATTAATTTTACTAATGGGAAATTTTATATTGGTTCTTTATAAAACCTCAATTATTTTCCTTTCTTTGGGATATTTTTTATTTTACAAATCCCCTTACTATTTCACCTTCCATTGGTTTAAAACTCAATTAAAATGATGTTTATAATTAGAGTTTCCCTAATATATTCTATTTAATCATGAATCATTCTACTCTATGTCCATATTTTTCAAAAGATTATATACATTTCTATATCTAAACACCTCTAATTTATTAAGGTTATTTTATATTTTCATTTAGTTTCAATACAAAATTTTTAAAGGGTCCTTTTTAATTTTCCACATTATTTATTTATCAAACAACTTTTGGGTTTTTTATACAAAGAATCATTTTCATATTTTAAAAATTCATAAAAGTAAATATCATCCACATTCTCATTATTTTTTTAAAATATAATGTTTTAAAAAATCTATATTTCAAAAATTAAGTTTATTTAAATGTTAAGAAGAATTATTCATATTTTTAAATTAGTTTTCTAATTCCCTTGCAATGTGTTTTCTATATTTTTCAATATCAATTAATGTTTTTTATGCTTCACATTGGATATTTTAAAATTATACCATCCATATTATTTTCAAGAAGAATTTTCATCCATACTAGTAGAATAATTACTAAAACAAACTTAGTTCTCAAGGGTTATGCATACTATGGTTGATTTATACATGTTTTCATGTCCACGTAAGATATAAATGTGCGGAATTTCATAATGTAATGTGTGGACTGAAATTAAACTACTCTCTAATGAATTGATTAATGATATTTATTTCTAGGATGGAAAGTAATATAGATTTTATCCAAACCAAAAAGGGACTTTATCCACTTTTTAAATAGAATTGAGATTATGCTTAATATACTCTAAGTATGTTTCCATTATATTATAATTGACTTTGTAATGCGTATTTACATAAGAAATGGTTTTATATGAGTATGTATATACCACATAATTATTTCACAAAACTAAGTTATATAGATTATTTAGGTAATGTTTTCTTGTATCATGATTATTAACTCATTTTCCACACTCCCATCAATAATTTAAATGTTATGGGAAAATCTATTTGGCATGACTCATTAATTATTACCTAAGTTCTATCATGTATGATTTTATTTTTTTTATGTTCATGAAATCATATTATTTTTCCATACTATAAAGTTCTTATTATTATAAAATTTGATCATTGATTTATATCTTTTTTGTTCACCCATTACTAAGTATTAGAGATCACCCCTTACTTTTTTCACAATTACCTATGTAACGTATAAGTTTTTTATGTACTGATAAATAAAACATTTTTCAAAAAACCAAATCCCATTTTTTTTGTTTTTCTTAATCATATAATTTTCTCCAAAATAAAGAAAAAATTTAATTATACACATAGTCGCTAAATATTGTTTTAATCCCACGGTTAGCTATATTTTATATTCCAAAACATTAATATCCCATAAGTAACTCGACATAGATATGATAGACCAAAAAGGTCACTAATAACATTAAACTTATGTCGACACAAGTAATGGAATTATTTATCAAGTTATACCTCACATTAAACATATGGGTTACATATACATATAATTAATAAATCATCTCCTAATATGTTCTTAATAACTGCAAAAATTTATTACATAAATCCAAATAATGGGTGTCTGAGACATTGAACCAATGATTAACCTTAAAAAATCAAACCCATGATTTATTATAAAAATAATAGTGTATCCTCACATGAAAAAACCCTGATCTCTAATTCCTTATAAAAATTTCTTTTGATACAAACTATAACATCGTCGAACATAAAATAAAGAATCCAGAGAAAAAATAATTAACAATATATTTTTGGATTTGATACGAATGAATCTGAGCTAATTTTCTATATCCAAAACCTACAAGATCAATAATAAATATAGGATCACTTGTATACCCAAAGACCTTTGAGGCTTATAGTTTTAGATAATTAAGGAAAATATTTTTTAAAAACAACCATCAATTAAACTGAGAATATATCCCACATAACATATATTTTCTTATTTCAATTTCATCATAATCATCCATATGAATCCATTATAAAAATAAATAATTAAATATCATTATTTATTGATGATGGAAAAGGAAACCTAATAATGGAGAACTCAAATTATCAAAATGGTATGAATATGAATTAACAATTTAATGTCGCCAGAGAGGATTTGAAGAATGTTAGGTCATGATGAAAAAATAAAAGTGTAATAGCATAAAATATGAATATTTATGCCCATAAATACCTGGATCATCTATCATGAAACATGTTATAAGGAATTAATAATGGAAAAATTCATAAGATTCAATAATCATGACCCATGTGATATAATTCATGATCAAAATAACCATTAATAATTCCAAGAAAGAATAAATAAAAAATATTGGGGTTATGGAACATCACCCTAATAGAACCATTATTGTACCATTACAAATTGAATAACAAAACAGTCAACTTTCATACCCAGTGAATTGAGAAACTATCTTGGTACACACATCATATAAGATATTTTGGGCTCACCTTGTGTTATCTAGAAACACCCATCATATAAAAATGTCTAAGAACCATGCCTAAAGTATATCAAGTATTAATTTAATTGAAAATCTCATTAAAATAATCATTATTCCTTTCATAAAAAATTTAATTGATGGAAAAGAAATAGGTTCCTTGAAAATAAATTTGAAACATTATTAAAATTTGGATAAAATTTGGCTCCATAATTGTCTATTTGAAATATGATTAATTCATGGAAGAGAATTTAGATCCATAAAAATCACATTGAAATGTGATTATCATATGGCAAATAAACGAGTTCTCTAAAACTATCATTGAAACAATCACAGTAAGTCAAAATAAAAATGATGATGGAATCATTAAAATATATCCCAAGTAGATCATATGTAACATAAATGGTTGTTATCATTGATTAATTTAAATAAAATTAAAATATCATTGAGAATTTTCAAGAATATTAATACCTATTTTTGAAAATCATTTTAAAAAATTGTAAAATACAATAAAATTCCATTCTCTGAAAATAAAATTTTAAACATGTAAAAGATTATTAAAATTTATTAAGGGTATTAGTGGTGGTAAAATTAATTTATGTTGTAAATTTTACAACTAAACATTAGTTTTAATACATTTTGTGAAATGGAATAAAAAATGACCCATTTGGAAAACATTAAGAAATTTCATTTTAAAACCATTTAAAGGATGTTCAAAAATCATGTAATATAGGATTTGGAAGTAATATATTTTAAGAAAATAAAATTTTTGAAAATATTTTAGATATGATGGACATGGAATAGAAATATTATTGATTTGGAGGATTATATCAGACTCGTATCACTTATAAATGACATTATTAATATTTCCTCAATTAATATAGGAGGAAATTAAAATTAATCATGTAAACCACAATAATACCTAGAGTAGAATAAAAGATATATAGATTAATAAATTAAGATCATATCATTTCCTCTAAGGTAAATTAAAAATAAAATATTCCAAAAGAAAGGAAATTGTATTTTAATACCCTATCCTATTTTAGAAAAATTTCTATCATAAGCCATATAAATTAATAACTTTAAATAAAACATTAAATTTCAATAACATAATTATATTCATAAAAATAAATGTAAAATGTGTAGTATATACACCTCAAAATATAATTTAGATGTAGAACATCAATGTATGTCCCAAATAAAGATAATTTCAGATGAATAACCCTTAAAAAGATCACATCATTCAATTGAGAATTAATTTATGGAGTGACTCTGTGTAATTAATGTAAACCCACAAAAAACAAGTTGAAATACATTATAAAAAAAATTATTTATCAATTCATAAATTTTCATATCATAATAAAGTCAATAAAAAAGATTTATAATCTAACAAATATAAATTTAGTAAAGAATCCTTTTACCACTTGGTAACTATAACAACCCAAAATTTTATAAATAAAATTAAAATTTTGATTTTTTTTAAATACCATATTATGTATTATGGTTATTTAAGACATATGAATATATTTGTTGTTATATTTTATCTAATAAGTATTAAAATTACTTTAAGAATCATAACCATTGACAATATTTTTGTGGAACAAGTTTCAAATAATTAGTTCAAATATAGGGGATTGAAAAATCTAACTGATAGAGTCAACGGAAGTAAAGGCCTTGAATAAAAGGATTGTACCATATTAATATAATTTATTAATGAATTTTTGGGATATATAATCACTAGGATTTTCCAAATACCATTCCCAGTCAATAATCGTACAACAAAAGCTTCAAGGAAATAGTTTATGGGAAGAGTTCATGCTCATTGACATCACAAACCAAACTTTATATGCCACATAACCCCATAAAAATATCACCATATCACACATTATCCTTAAGGTTTTTTCTATTGAAAATAATTTCTATGTATTAATTCCACAATAATATGAAACTATATATTTTATTTTCAGTATAATAATAGTTATATTTACTTCTTATATTTTTTACTTTATAAATTATTTTTAATTTGATATGATAAAAAATTTGTATTTCATCATAATATAAAATTTCAATTTAGGTATTATTTTTTTATGAATTCAAAAATTATACTAATAAATCATATTTCTATAATATAGTATTTTTAATGATGTTTTATTACACATAAATTTAATATAATGTTTTTGAATTCAAATGTAACTTTTCATAATGGTTTGAAAGTTATTATGTTCAAAAAACACAAAATTTCTCATTAAATTTAAATTATTTCTTAAAAAGTGAAAAATAACATATTTATAAAAAAATTATATAATAAATATTATTTTTAGAATTAGAATATAGAAATTTTCCAATAGTGAATTTTTCAATATTTTCTGAGATAGTAAAGTTTTCAGGCAAAAATTAAATATGGTATAAATATGCGATGGTTATTGGGACATAATAATGACATGAATGTGTTGTAATAAATTATATAAAAGGAAAATATATATTCCCAATTTATAATAATGTGATATTTTTTTATTGGTTTAATTTTATTAAGCCATTATAAATCCTCCAAATCATATTTTATATTTTAAGGATTAAAAATCATTTTTTTATAAACATCACTCACTTCCACATCACAAAGTGTAATATTTTATTGTTTTATGATCTTAAACATATAAAATAATTAAAACCAATACTATTTTCAAGAAACCATGGGAACAAACATGGGAAGTTTTGTGTTTTTTGATTACATTTTTATATAGAGTTTGAAAACTACATTTTAGAAATAATAAATAACTCCCCTCTCCCTCTATATAAACCCACCCAACATCCCATTACTCATCACTAAAAAACCGTATAGCTTGTACTCAATCCACCCTTACCTATCATATTACTATCATGATTCCCATAATCCCTCAAGACTTACCTCCTAGGATTTTGGAATGAACCTCTCAAGGTTAGAGATCTCCCTCTATTAATTTCCATTCAAAAATATTATTTGTAATTATCCTTTTAAGTCTCATTTGGTTGTGTTTTAAAGACTCTATAATGTAACCTATAATTTCCAAATTACATAGTAATAATTATATATCATTTATCCTCTCTCATTATATCATTTAACTAAGTCATTACTATAATGAAATTTAATAAGAGATCCTATCATTCTCCTCTTCATTCAAGTAACTTATTTATGTAATTCATTTTTTTAAATTACTAATTTTTTATGTGACTTTACATATACCTAGTATATAAATTTGGATATAAAAATAATGATATACCCCTTTCACTCTAATTAAAAAAATTATTAATATTTATGTATTTTCATGGTGCTCCTGAAATTTCACTTCAATTTTTCCTGCCAAATTATTTCATCATGAATATCTGCCCACATTTACCATAAAGAATATTCACCTAGATGAACATATCTTCAATTTATTATATAATTAATTTTTTCTAAACTAAATTCTTAATCTCGGGGTTAACATTTATTAAATATTTCATTCTGTTGTATGATTTAGTTGTCACAGTTATGCATGTACACTATATGAAAGCGACAGGTGCATCCGAAATTATATAGCACTCAAATACATTGAATGCTATTTTAGTCACATGATATTACAAGTAAGGTATTAGGTAGTGAACATAATCAATTATGGGACTTCTTCCACCTTGATATGGTGTCTTTGTAGTTGGCCTTACCCAATGTTTATGATTTCATGTTTAATGTTTTTTCCATATTCCCTTTTTTCTTATATGTTATCCTGAAATATCATGCCTCGTTATTTATATTTGTGATTCCAAACTATTTTATATCTCCTTTAAATACCTATTTTTTAAAATTTAATATATTATTCATGTTATTCATTGTTTATTACCTTAAAAGGATTTATATATCTCCCCTTTTATATATATATATATATCCCCATGAATCTAATTCATTTTTAGGAATGTTGGAAAAATATAATAATGTTAAAGAAGATTTCAATAATAACAATGTACCCACATTATGTTTTTATTTAATGTACCTATTTACCTAGATAACCGGGGGTTTCATGATCTTATGGGTTGTATTATGTGTATTCTTACACAATAAGTCTTCAATTTACATGTAATAAAGACAATGGTTTCCATAGTTAGTATTAGAGGAAATTATAGTTACATTTTAGATTAGGATTACAAAAATATATATATATATATATCTTTTGGTAATATACTAAATATAATAAAACATCTCTATACTTTTGTACAATTTAAAGTCTATCATTTCCATGATAATGTATCCATGTATGGATACTATAAGTGTAAGTGGATCGGGCATAGAGATACCTAGGTGTAATGATCCCAAAAAGGGTCCATTAAGAGTTGGACTTGATCATAATCTAGTGTGTGTCAATGGGAATTGATAAAAAAAATAGTTTGACACTCCCAATGGATATTATATAGTAAATTGACAAGATCATTATGAACAATTATTACGGAAAATATCTCACAAGATTCTATTTTAGGAAATAGATCATCGATAACTTAGATTGATCCCTTGAAATTAAAATGTTAAGGAATAATTTCCATTCATAAAATATACCTTTAATATTATCCTATTATTTTTGTGTTATTAGTAGTTTAAAATAACTCATCAATAATTTTTATTTTATTTTAACCAAAATATTAATATAAAAGAAACTGAGCAATCAACCAATGTGAAGGGAAATGTTATGAAATACAAAACAAGATTCCCAAACTGTTGGAAGAATGAATCATTTATATTATGATGATACTCTCTCTATTGTCTTAGGTTTTAAATAGAAACCTGAATTAGGATGAACGTCCAAATCCCCCTTAGATATAAAAAACTTAAATTTAAACCATTATGCATTAAAGGAATCCAACTTTAAATGGATAATCTGACCCCTTATTCATAGAACAATAGATCTACTCCATCAATAAGATCTTATCCATCCTTTAATTCTCTAAGAAAGATAAGGCCATGGTTTTTATTTTTAAAATAGTGGGAGAATATGATCATTGGTAAACATTTATCATGAACAAAAACCAAAAGGATGAAATCCATGCTATGGGGTGTAAGGAATATTGTAAAAATAATTTCAAAAAATAATTTCCTCACACTATCTGACATAAAATAAAAAGTCACTTCCATTCCTTAAGAAAAAATGTGATGAATAAATTAGGAAATATAATCCAAACATAAAAATACATGCATGATATAGCTCCATCTTTTTTTTACCCCCAAATTCAATGGTCACCCTTTATTTTTTGAGTTAAAATAAACTTTACAAAAGGGCCTATTGATTTAGTACATTGATATCTATGAGTAAATTTTCTAGTGTACCCTCAATGTAAATAATGGATATCAACAAATATCAAGGGTTTTTCATGTATAAGATGTTTAAATTTGAGTTTAATTCAAGAATTGAAATTGAGAAATATGATAGTGGTAATGAAATATATACATCTTACTTGTCAGAAGTATTAAAAAAATCTCCCTATAAATTTCTTGAAGGGGAGAAACAAATAAGTTTTGTATAGGAAGTAAGGGAACCAAGATAGCGATCAACATCGAAAAACACACTAATGTGATGGATTAATGAAATTCCCCAATCAATCCTCATCATATCATTATTTATACTAAATACAAGGAACAAGGGAACTTTTCAAAAAAATTACTTAATCCAGGGGTGGTTAAAGAAAATTTGTACCAAAAACCTCAAAGGTGGAGAGGTATAGTTTATTACATCATAGTAGTAGAGGAGGATCCTGAAAAAGAAGTGGTGAAAAGTTTAATAGTTATTAATTCATGAATAGTGAACATAATTTTTATTATGTTTCTATGTATTCTTTTGTATTATGAATGTTTAGTAGAAATATTCAAACACCACCATAGATCATTGAAGTAGAGCTGTTACTGAAAACAAAAAATGGTTCAATTATTGCATCCATTTTATATAACTCCTCTATTATCAAAAGTTATGGTCTGAGTCCCTAGTTAACCTTATGATACTCCCGTTAGTGTAATGTGATATAATTTTGGTCATGTATTGGATTTCCTTATATAGAGACCATATAAATTGTAATGAGAAGGAAATCACACTTTGTATCAGGATTTGTTTTGCGATTTTATACAAGTGAAAGGACGTGGATGAATCTTATTTCAGACCTACATCTCTATCATGGATCTTTTTTCTCAATGAGAATGAATATCTATCTAAAATTAATGAGTTTAAAGAAAATATAATCCTTGAAGACATTCCCATTGTGCGGGAATTCACTGTTATATTACCGTAAAAAATCATGGTCTTTCCCCTAGTCGAGAGGTTGAGTTTTTAGTTGAGCATATACCGAGGCATTTTAAAATATACAAGATTTTTTATAGAATGGGTTTTTTAGAACATGATGAGATAAAGAAGAAACCATCGGATAATATTGATAAATGGTTCATATTCCCATGTGCTTCACCTTATGGTGCACTAATCATCTTCGTCAAGAATAAGTATGGTTCAATGATCCTTTTCATTGATTATAATGAGATAAACAAGATCATCATCATCATTATTATTATTTAATTATTGAATATAGAAAGGTAAAAGGAAATGAAAAGTGAATAAAAGCATGAATCGTGGGGGTATAATGTAATTTATCCTGAGGAAATTTCCTCTAACTATATTAATTCCCTAAATCTCCAAAGTGTTCAAATTTTAAAATAAAGAATTTCCAGAAACATGAACCGCAAGAGAGAAATGGTGTTCTGTGACTTTATTTCCCTCATTCCTGGTGTGAACCACTCCAATGTTGTTGGAGATAATACCTTGTAGTTTTATGATGTTGTAGGAAAAAAAACAAGGATGAGAGCCAGTGCCAACGAAGGAATTTAGAGGGATCATTGAAGTAGTTTTAACTTTAGAGATGCAGATGATCCCTTGGATTCTTAAAGAGAGAATAATGAGAAGATCATGGGCCTCGGCCGGGAGAGAAGTTCCAAAAACATAGTGAGAAGTGAATGATATGAAGAATGAGCCCTCAAAGTCATATAAAACCACTCCTCCTCCCATAAAATTTGAGATACAGGACCCACTAGTGTTAAGTTTCATACCCTTGGAGGGTGGCTTCCAAAAAACCCATTGGCAATGCAAAGCACTACATCCTGGTTGTGAGATACGAATTCAAGTATGAATAAATTATAGTGATAGAGCAACCAAAAAGATACTGATGAATATGCACATGTTAAGGATATGGTTCATTAATCTAGAAATGATGGCCCTCCCTGAAGAAAGAAACCCCTCAAACAAAGATTTATTCCTAGACATCAAAATGCACCAACATCAAGCATGTAAGATAGTTGTCCATGCCATTTTCTATGGGCCCCTATCAGCTGATCCATGAAGCCAACATTCAAAGAAAATAGAATCTGATAGTATCTAGGAAGATAATGTTATATAATCTCCAAAAAAGGACCAGACAATATACACCAATTCTCTCTCAAAGAGGATATTAGCAATACTCTCTACACTGTGGGCGCTGCAACATGAGAATCGTGAGACCATATTAATATCACAACTTCTAATTTGATCATCAATAGGGACAAAATTATTTTTTACTATCCAAGAGAGGAAGATAAAATTCGTTGGATGTCTCTTAAACCAAAATACCTCATTCCATCTATTATAATTATGCTAGAGAGAATGATACTAACAGAATTCCTCTGTAAAGAATGTCCCTGAGGTGGAGAGAGTGAACACACATCGATCTGCATCTGAGTTGATATCAATAAGTTTAAACATAGAATAATGATCATTATCCATTACATTCTTGATGAAGGTAGGGTAGAGACTATCCTCCTGGAATGAAATATTTGTGTCTAGGAAATTTAGGAACCCAATAATTGTGCCAACTTAGTTATGATACCATAGGGAAGAGCACTTTTCCAAATGATCCTATAGTTGAGGGGTTGAAGAGTTGTGAAGAGGGGTAAAATTATTGACATAAATGGAGACGTATAGAATTCCCCATGCTCCTAACTACCTTCACAATTGGTGTGCCTAATTTTCCCCCAAAGGGTACACCATTCTTGGATCTCCAAAAACAAATTTGCGTTCATGAAAATGAGGTTATCTACATGGGTACACACGTCAATACGTCCTTCCAAAACTGTCCACACAAACTTAACCCAAGAATTTCCATGTCCATTTCCTTCAGAAATTGCATCCCTAAAAATTAATCATGGATCATGTCAATTATGGTGATGAAACCCTTAATTACATTGATATAAGATAGGTCATGAACAGGATAGGCCAGGATCACACTATTGACCAGTGTAATACAACCACCAAATGACAGGAATCTGTTTTTACAATTGAGTACCCAAATGGTGATCTTACTATTGATATGATCAATTTCATGAACTGAAAGTATGCATGAGGGAAGAGGGGAACCCAGGTAATCCATAGGAAAACACCATATTTGAATGTCCATAAGGTTTAATATTGAGGAGGACCGATTGGAAGAACATATAATAGAGATTAAAATGTAACTCTTTGATTGGTTTGAAACCTTGGAAATCTAATGGAAGTATTCATCAAACACCTTGATCAGTCCATGAACCAATTTCCTATTTCCACTAACGATGATTAGGGTGTCATAAGCATACATGAGATTGTAAATGGAGGGTATTTTCATCCTTCTTTGGTATGGGCGGATCACTCCACTTTTTATGCATCTATGGATAAAGAAATTGGGAATTTATTATGTGATGATAAAGAGGCCCAGTGATAGAGGATCACCTTGCCTAAGACCATGAGTCAATTTAAAGAAGATGTAAGACATCCCCATGAAGTTAACATCCATCCATGAGGAACTAAAACATCTAAATATGTGGTCCATTGACTTGTGAGAGTATCACATGCCTAAGGGTACATTACTGATGAATCTACACTAGATGCTATCATTTTCCTCATTAATATCTAGTTTTGTATCTTATTTTGAGCCAAACATTTTGGAGTTGATATCCCTTATCATTTATTGAGATAGTCTAATGGAACACTGAACAGAAAGAACCTTTAAAAAACTATGATGTTCAATGGAGACCCACTGTGAGAGGTGCATGGAAATCCTTGTATTGTTGATTCTCATGAAGACTTTATAGGGGATGTTAGACATGATTACTAGTTAGAAGTGAAGAATGGGGGAGGGGTTCCTGATTTTGGGAACGAGAACCATAGTAGTAGCACTTGAAACTCTAGGTAGTATTCCCCCTGATGAAGTCATGAATGACCTGAAAAATGTAATGGAATATCTATGGACATATCAATGAAAGAAACAATTGAATGATGGATAATGCTAATATCTATTCTAGATATACATAGTTTCCCTAGACTGGCTAGGTATTATCAACTATTTTCAATAACTTTATAATAATTGTCAAACCATATAACTAATATAACTACAAAGAGAGTATGGGTTTTCTATAATAATGTATATGAGGAGAGTTTAATGGAGTTGAAAAATCAGGCTCATCACAACACCTAAAATTATGCTTCCTATAAGTGGGGAACTTTTCATGGTATATAGTGATTTTTTGAATAAGGTCTTGGGTTTTGTACTAATGCAGAATAAAAAAGTGATAGCCTATCCTAAAATGAAATTGATAGTTCTTGAGTAGAACTAGCCAACACATGATCAAGAACTGGCTACAGTAATCATTAAATTGAAAATAATGAATCCTTATCTCTTTTGGGAATTTGTGAAATATATATGGATTTTAAGATAATCAATTATATATTATCATAGAATAGTCTAAATATGTACCTTCAAATATCGTTATAGATGATTAATGAATATGAATTCTCAATCCACTACTATCTTGGCAATGAAAATAAAGTGGTAGATTATTTAAGTATAAAATACCCAAGGAATTTATAATTATTGATACTATAGAAAGACCAAATATTTATAGATTCTAAAGTATAAACATGGGAGTAAAAAATTATGGAAAATAATCAACACTTTTAAAAATTATTTCTTAAAAATCCCTTTTGTGGAAGATAAAGAATGATCAAAGGAAAAAATAGAAGTTCAGAAGAATGGGATAGTTAAAAGAAAAGGGAAATCCCAAAAGTTAAAAAGTAATGAAGATGTATTTATGAGAAATGTGTCATGACTATGTCTAACATCATATCCCAAGATAAAGAATTATATTTTCAAAGATTCACATACCTCAACCTTCTCCATCAATCAAGGGGGCATAAAGATATATCGATATATTTGAGAGAACTAATTGTTGGGATATATAATGAAAGATATTGTGGAATATAAATTAACTTGACTTATATGTCCAAAAGTGATAGATGAAAGGAAATATATAAGGGGGTGACGCAACCATTTCCCATAACTACATTGAAATGGGAAAAATAACTATGGGAATTGTCACTATCCTTTGGAATATATCAAGAAGAAGTAATTTTATATGGGATGTGGTGGATAATCTTTCAATGACTTATCACTTTATTAAAATTAGATAGGACATCTCACATGATTATCATGAAAGGATATACATTATAGAAGTGGTGAGGTCAAATTGAACACCACTATATATTGTATCTGATCGAAACCCAATATTTTCCTCTATGTTTTGGAAGAGTCTCCAACAAGATCTACATATTGGGTTTCACTTCATAATGACATATAACCATCATACTAATGGATAATCTAGTCATACTATCCTTAAACTCAGGGGAATACTGAGAGAAATATAAATGGGATTCAAAGGAGGATGGTTATAACATCATTCTCTAGTCATGTTCTCATATAATAATAGATTCCACTCATGGATATAAATTCCCCCCAATGAAGTTATTTATGGGAAGAGGTACATAACACCTAAATTCTAAGATAAATATGGTGAACAAAAAATGTTATGTCTTTTATAAATGTTCAAAACCATTAAGCATCACATCAGGGTTTCTCATAATCAACATAAGATATCTCTTTTCAATCTTTGAAGAGACTAGATGTTTGAGGATAAAAATATTTTATTCCACTGAATATCACTATGGAATAAAAATATGTTATTTGGGAATAATTGGAAGATTAATCTAATATAGAACAATCCCTTTGAGATCCTTTATTGCATCATAGTGCATACCAATTAACAAACACTCCCACCTAAACAATCTGATGTATATGATTTGTTTCTTGTATCCCACTTGAGGAAGTACATACAAGACCACTCACATATACTATGTCTTGAGGTGGTATATCTAGAGAAATCTATTTCATATGTGGTGTATCCATTGAAGATCCTAGATAATAGATAAAAAAATCCTACTAAATAAGATAATTCACATATTGAAGTTACCATGGAGAAAACAAAAGTATAAATATGTGATGTAGGAACTGATTAAGGTGAGGAAATAAAAATAACCTCATATATTATATTGTCTAAAATGAAAATTTCAATGGTAAAATTTGTAATGGGGGTATATTTTAATGACCCAATAATTTATAAATAAAATTAATTTTGTGAAATTTATAATTTACTATAACGACCCATACTTTACATACATTGTTAATACTTCAAAATTGAAGCATACTTATTACAACATATAACAAAACCACGAAAAGACCGTATAGGTATAGTGTCTTTAGAAATTGGGAAACATAAACAACTGGTTCATAAAGCATCTACACTTTCTCCCATTTATTTCATCATATCTATAGTCCCTTTTGGAATATCTTACTTAATAACCTTCTTCCTGGCCTGGGGAAAGCAAACATACAAAAGGGTGAGCTCAAATGCTCAGTAAAGGTAAACAAAAGAAATATCAATCACATCGTATACACAAGCACATAACTTTTGGAAATCTTAACCTGCAAAAGATATCATAATTTCATAACATGGGATAAATCATGGCAGTGAAATGTAATCACAATAACCATAACTTAAAACATGAAACTTTGTGGCATACACACATAATCATAGAGAATCATTTCTTGTTAGTCAAGACTCTTTGCCAAGACTATCTTAGTGGACAAAGTCCCTTTCTAAACCGATTCACCCTCGTTTCAGTCCTGTTTCACTGAACCAATATAACATACCGTTCTAGCCATGTCTATCTCATGAGATATAAAATCTTTACCCAATGCATTGGAGGGATATATAGGTCCCACCCATCTCATAATGATAGCATTCTTATGTGTGCCACAAAATCATAAATCATACATCATTGCATAACCCATGTAATAAAAATGGGATTCTTAAATAACATGACATCATAAAACCATTCATATAAGATAAAATAATTCATAAAAATAATTCCATCACAAAATAATCAAATCAATGTAATAATAGGGATAGAAACAGAACCCTTTATTTTCTTAGATGGAAAATAATTTTGATAAAACACTTGAACTCTATTCTTGAGGAAAATATCCTTTCTACTTCAAAAACACTTTTCCTTTCTTAAAATGTCGTAAAATTATAAACTAAAAGAAATTGATTAAAAATAAACTTGAAAACTTGTAAAGGAAGCTTCTTGGAAATAATTTTTTAAAAAAATCCATTCATGTCGTATAAGTTAAAAAAACATTCTTCGTACTTTTGTCAGAAAAGTCAAAAAGTACCTCGTACGAAAAACGACAAAAGATTCCTTTCATATCTTTTACTAAAAACTCACCGAAGGGTAAAATTGGATTTAAACAATTTTAGGTGGATGGAAATAAAATTACATATTGAAGAAACATGGATGTGGATGATAAAATACACCCCAGTAAATACTAAAGTATAAACAATCTCAGATAAAAATGAGATTGTGATATTTCCTTTACCTTAGGTCCGACTTGCTTTGTAAGTGTCTGAACCTCCTGTATAATGATTTAAATAATATTATTGACTTAATCCAGAATCATACTTATTTTTATGATATCATATATGGTCATATTCTTAGCTTCTTAGTAGTAATATTTCATTGCTACTTGTTATTCGGGTGTTTATAACTTTTTGTTCTTATGCATGTTTT
Source organism: Viscum album (assembly GCA_963277665.1). NCBI lineage: Eukaryota > Viridiplantae > Streptophyta > Magnoliopsida > Santalales > Viscaceae > Viscum > Viscum album. Next base: position 1,246,958,963 of record OY728153.1, read on the forward strand.
GTCGAATAAATTCTTATTCTTTTCTTTAGGTTATTGATACCTCATTTCCAGAATGGTATTAGTGTAACATATATCATATTAATTCATTCAATCCATTTATATAATCATTATGAAATGAAGATCATGTAGAATGAGTCGCATCACATTGTGGAGACGGTATTCCGTACGTACGCACGAGTGATGATATCATTCCTATGATCGTGGAATTGTATTGGAGTATATGTATACTATTTCAGAATCAATATCACTTTATAATAGTCATATATAGTAATTATTTACACCATTATACCCATACAAGTAAGGTGGTTGTGGAAAATAGATTACACCACGGCGTGGAGACGGTATTCCGTACGTACGCACGCGCGGTGATTTCTTTTTCCGTAGGATGGATAGATGGTGAAATAGGGTTGTTTCATACTTATAATAACATATCCGTATATGAGTGATACTGATGTTATTACTTCATAATGAAACAACTAAAGAAGAAGAAGTGGAAGAAGAAATAAAGATGAAAGAATCGGTAACGGACATTACCTCTTCTTTGAAGTGCTTCTTTGAGACCTTCTTTTAGGGCACTAAAATTGGTTTTTGAAGAAGACCAAGACCTCTAGGATGTCTCTAGGGAAGTGGAGAGGAGAAAGTGGCAGGTTTTGTCCGAGCTTTAAGGCTCCAAGTTGTGTGAGGAAGGGGGGAGGAGGTGTCCTTTTATAAGGGAGGAGAGGGGCACCTTTGGAATAACTAAAACTATTATTTTATTATAAAGTCAATTTCGGTTTTAAATAGCTCCAAATTGATATATTTTGCAGCTAAGGTGGGGATGGGTCGAAAGCCTTTCATCCAACAGAATTTAGACAAGTTTAGGTTCATATTTTAACCTTATCATTTAGATTTAACATTAAGTTAAATAATTTTACTTTTACCATTCTTCTTGTGTTCTTATACTATAATGTTAATAAACATACAATAAGCAGCCAAACGAACCCCAAGTTGTTTATTATTAATATATATAACCTTATCTATGTCATTTGGCCGAAACTTAGATTTTTAGAAATAAAATAACAATTAATAATATAATATTTTTTTTAAAAACTATTTTATGTCAATTTTGACACTATTTAGTAATTGATTTTTGTGAAAATTATAACAGAATGATAAGTTCAAACAAAGTTAATTAAATAAATACTAACATGTCATATTAACCTATAAAAATATTGGGATTCATAAAAAGTCTCAAATTACATTTATTTTTGTGTTTATAACATCAATTATGTCAATATTTCATTAATAAGATAATTACTGCGTCATCATTGTGTCATAAATAAATTAAATTATTTAATGTCTAAAAATTACAAATAAAATACCATTATGTAGGAAATAATTTTAGCTTTCTAATTAATATTTATAGTCGAATTTATCTTATGTATAACCCGATATTAAAAAAAAATTATTTATTAAACTTTGATTTTAACTATTTTAACTATTCATTAAATAAAATAATATTAAATGTCATAATCTAATCCAAGTGGACCTAAATGGTAATTTTATATTCATAAGGTTGTTTTTGGTCAAATTACACTTATCCAATAGAATTTGGACATGTGTTAGGGTAATAGTAATATCATATTTACCCTTAGTTACACTATTTACTATTAACCGCGGTAAAAAAAAGTAAAAAGCTACTATTCACCAGAAAATTATTTTTATCTCATTGAACCACATTTTACTTACTGATATCAACCGTGTCTGTCGGATTTTAGAAATTCCATTCACAGAAGCGGTAAAATTAAGTTTTATGCAAAATTCAGTTTTTAACCTACCACTTAGTGGTTTCACTATTCATCAAAAATTGAATGTTTTCAGAAAAATACCAAAATTTCACCCTAAGCTAATTTCGGTATTCCGAATCCAAAAATGAAGTCCATTTTGAAAAATAAAATTTATAAAATTTCAAAAAGTGGTTATTACTATTCATAACTGCTAGTTTTAATAATATTTTAATAGCATATCGTTGTTTAGTGAAACTCAGTATTGCGTACGACGCAAGCTATCGAGGAACGTCGCGATTTCGTGTAAAGAAAGCCAAGAAAGTGTTGTGTATAAAAAGATTCCTTTGATGATTTATATAACATAAAAGTCTCGGGTGTAACATTCTACCCCCCTTAAAATGAATTTCGCCCTCGAAATTCGTCACTTTGTAACAAACAGATGAGGATACCTCTCCCTCATCATATCCTCAAGCTCCCATGTAGCTTCTTCTAATTGGTGGTTCCTCCATAAAACTTTCACCAATCAAGTGGTCTTGTTTCGTAGGACTTTTTCGCTACGATCCAGAATCTCTACCGGTTGTTCTTCATAAGAAAGATCTTGCTCCAGCGGTACAACTTCTGAGCTTAGTACATGTGAAGGATCAGGTATGTACTTTATCAGGAGAGATACATGGAACACATCGTGAACTTGAGAGAGATTCGGTGGAAGCGCCAATCGGTAAGCTACCTTCCCAACACGATCCAGTATTTTTAAAGGACTGATATATCTAGGGCTCAACTTCCCCTTCTTTCCAAATCTCATAACCCTCTTCCAGTGAGATATTCGTAAGAACACTTTATCACCCATTTCAAACTCTAGGTCTTTTCTTTGGCTATCGGCATAACTTTTCTGTCGACTCTGAGCTGATCTTATGTGTTGTTGAATAGATCTGACCTTTTCTGCCATTTCATCAACGAGATCAGGTCCTAATAGCTTTCTTTCCCCAACTTCATCCCAGCAAGTTGGAGTCCTGCATTTATTTCCATAGAGAGCTTCATAAGGAGCCATCTGAATAATGGAGTGAAAGCTATTATTATAAAAAAATTCCACCAAAGGTAGGTGTTGATCCCAACCTCCTTTGAAATCCATAGAGCAAGCTCTCAACATATCTTCTAGGGTTTGAATTGTTCTTTCAGACTGACCGTCTATCTGAGGATGATAAGCAGTGCTGAAACTCAACTCTGTATCCAGAGTATGCTGAAGACTTCGCCATAACTTCAAGGTAAATCTCGGATCCTGATCAGATATAATAGAAAGTGGTACTCCATGCAATCTTACCACTTCCTTTACATATATCCTGGCAAGCTGATCCAGAGAGAAATCCTCTCTAATAGTAATGAAGTGTGAAGACTTTGTAAGACGATCAACTATGACCCAGATAGCATTATTTCCTTTGGATGTTTTAGGAAGTCCTGTGACAAAGTCCATAGTAATGTTTTCCCATTTACATTCGGGTATGGGTAATGGTTGTAACATCCCCATAGACTTCTGTCTCTCAGCTTTAACTTGTTGACAAACCAAGCATCGAGAGACATATTCAGAAACATCTCTTTTCATGCCATCCCACCAGAAGTACTCTTTCAGGTCCCTATACATCTTCGTGCTTCCAGGATGAATAGAGAATGAAGAACTATGAGCCTCATCCAGCAGCTCCTTCTTTAATTCGGGGATGGGAGGAACACAAACCCGATTCCTGAACTTTATTATCCCATCACAATCAAGGTTGAACTCAGGAACATTTCTCACCTTCTTTTGTAACTCGACATCTTCTTTCTGTGCCTCTTTAATCTTCACATGTATATATGGTTGAACATTCATTTGATAAAGATAATATCATTCCCCTTCCATTATAATTCCAAGATCCATCCTTTTTAATTCCATAAATATTGGATCTTTTGTGATCCTCATCATGGATAAACTAGCATGGTCTTGTCGACTTAATGCATCTTCCACCTTGTTTGCTTTCCCAGGGTGGTAATGGATTGAGCAGTCATAATCATTAATCAGCTCCAACCATCTTCTTTGACACATATTCATCTCCTTTTGTGTGAAAATATACTTTAAACTTTTATGATCAGTATAAATATCACACCTTTCACCATAAAGGTAATGCCTCCAAATATTTAATGCAAAGATTACCGCAGCTAACTCCAAATCATGTGTTGGGTAATTTTCCTCATGGATTTTAAACTATCGTGAAGCATAAGCTATCACCATATCATTTTGCATAAGAACACACCCTAATCCCTTCTTGGATGCATCTCTATAGATCACAAACCTTTCTCCACTACAAGGCAGTGTGAGCACAGGTGCACTGGATAACCTTCTTTTCAACTCCTTGAAATTCTCTTCACATTCTTCCGTCCAGACAATCTTAACTCCTTTCCGAGTCAACTTGGTGAGTGGATTAGATAATCGTGAAAAATCTTTCACAAAACGCCGATAATATCCAGCCAAACCAAGAAAACTTCGGATCTCAGTTACTGTTGTTGGTCTCGACCGTCTTTTGATAACCTCTGTTTTTGCTGGATCCACATATATCCCCTCTTTTGAGATTATGTGACCCAAAAATGCAACTTTTTGAAGCCAAAATTCACACTTGGTAAATTTAGCATAATGCTTCTCCTTTCTCAGGGTCTTCAATATAATTCTCAAGTGATCTTCATGTTCTTCCTTGCTCTTTGAATAGACAAGAATATCGTCTATAGAGACTACCACAAATTGATCAAGATAGTCTCTAATGACTCTATTCATCAGATCCATGAAGATTGCAGCGGCATTAGTAAGACCAAATGGCGTCACTATAAATTCATAGTGTCCATACCTTGTACGGAAAGCCGTCTTTGGTATATCCTCCCTTTTGAACCATAATTGATGATACCCTGAACGAAGATCAATCTTGGAAAAGTATTGAGCTCCGTGTAGTTGGTCAAATAAGTCATCAATGCATGGGAGAGGATATTTGTTCTTGATAGTTATCTTGTTAAGTTCTCGATAATCAATGAAGAGTCTCATTGATCCATCTTTCTTATTAACAAATAGAACAGGTGATCCCCAAGGTGACGCACTAGGGCGTATGAATCCCTTATCAAGATTCTCTTGGAGTTGCTTCTTCAATTCCTGTAACTCAATTGGGGCCATTCTATATGGTGTCTTTGAAATAGGCAAAGCACCCGGTACGGGTTCTATTGAAAACTCAACATCATGATTTGGTGGAAGACCCGGTAATTCCTCCGGAAAGACATCATCAAACTCCCGTACAATGGGCATATTCTTAATCGTGAGTTTCTCACCAACCATTTGAGATAAATAACCTTCATTTAGTGGAATCAAGACCCATAAGATAGAAGAAATGTCCACTGAAAGGTTATGTTCATCCTTGCATTGATAGACGATCATAGATTGATCTGGAATATGAAATGTGACTTCCCATATTTGGAAATTGATATGAGATCCATATAAAGAAAGTCAATCCATGCCAAGAATCACACCAAATTCCACTATAGGAAGGATCACAAGATTTGCAGGAAGCAAATTACCACAAACTTCGATCGTAGAAGAATTATAAACTTTTGATGCGACTGTTGTGCCATTAGGTGTTTTCATAGATAACTCAACATCTAATTGTTGAGGTAATACGGCGATACCCTTAGAAAATTCTTCAGAAATAAAAGAGTGGGTGGATCCATAACCAAATAAAACATTTGCTACTTTAGATTGGATGGTAAGTGTACCTTTCACCACATCGTTATCGTACTCCACATCACTGATAGAAATTGCATGTGACTTTCCTTTGTCTTTAGCCTTGAGAGTTTGTTGATGTCGACCATCATCATCAACCCTTGGATTAGGGAATTTATTGGCATAATTCTCCATCTCCTTGCACTTGAAACATTGAAGTGTAGTAGGTTCATTCTGTGTATCCCTTCCTTTGTTTGCATCATTAGACATCTTCTTCCCATCATCGCGGCATTCAAATGCCCGATGACCTTCCTTTCCACATTTGAAACATTTACTTGTCCCATTAAGACAACTCCCTCCATGTTTCTTTCCACACTTTGAGCATAAGGGAAAGCTCATCTTCTTTTCAGTGTGCTCTTTAGATTTTCCTTTGAATTCCATTTTCCTCTTCTTATCAAACCCATATGACTGATGGGTTACTCCAATCTCCATCTCGACTTTGAGAGCACATCGAACGATTTCCTCATAGCTATTGAAGTCCCTTATGGCTAACGCCCTTCGAAGACATGGTTTTAAGACACTAAAGAATCGATCGATCTTACTCTCAGGTTGGATAATAATACCAGAAGTGTACCTTGAAAGTCTTGTAAAATTATCTTCATAGGTACCAACAGATTCATCATCCTTTTGCTTCAGTTCAAGAAACTCTTTCTCCATCTTTGTTCGGAGAATACGAGGGAAGTACTTATTGAAAAATAAGTTCTTGAACTCGTCCCATTCCATGGACTCAATTTCATCCCTTTGCCTCGTATTCTTAATAAGATTCCACCATTGATCAGCATCTCCTTCCAAACGATACACTGCTAGGATGTCTTTATCATGTTCAGAACATTGAAGAACTGAAAATATCTTTTCAGTAGTACTAATCCATTGTTCAGCAACTAATGGATCAGTAGACCCGCTGAAAGAAGGTGGATGCTGCCTCATGAAGGATTCAACAGAATTTTGCTCCTTCCTTTGCTCGTTTAGAAGTCCTGCATGATTCATATCTTGAGAACGTTTTGTGAGCATGGCTACAAGATTTTTCATTCCAGCTCCCATAACGTTTGGTTGCTCAGGGGGAAAATCATTGCATTGCCCGTCGTATTCCGCATTAACACGGTTCCTTCGGGTTCCAGCCATTGACTAAAACCAAGAGGAATAGTGTGAGCAACACTAATTATAATAGGAAAACCACATAATCAAGAATAAAATTTCACACTTAAGGTCTTATCATAGGTTATTCATGGCCATTTCTAAAACACTAATATTGTGTTCTATGCTTAGACTTATCCTTAGGGTTCTTACTAAGGCTTTCACATCCTAGTTTCCAAAGGTTGACTATACCTTTCCTCTGATACCAACTATAACGACCCATACTTTACATACATTGTTAATACTTCAAAATTGAATCATACTTATTACAACATATAATAAAACCACGAAAGGACCGTATAGGTATAGTGTCTTTAGAAACTGGGAAACATAAACAACTGGTTCATAAAGCGTCTACATTGTCTCCCATTTATTTCATCATATCTATAGTACCTTTTGGAATATCTTACATAATAACCTTCTTCCTGACCTGGGGAAAGAAAACATACAAAAGGGTGATCTCAAATGCTCAGTAAGGGTAAACAAAAGAAATATCAATCACATCGTATACACAAGCACATAACTTTTGGAAATCTTAACCTGCAAAAGAGATCATAATTTCATAACATGGGATAAATCATGGCACTAAAATGTAATCACAATAATCATAACTTAAAACATGAAACTTTGTGGCATACACACATAATCATAGAGAATCATTTCTTGTTAGTCAAGACTCATTGCCTAGACTATCTTAGTGGACAAAGTCCCTTTCTGAACCGAGTCACCCTCGTTTCAGTCATGTTTCACTGAACCGGTATAACCTACCGTTCCAGCCATGTCTATCTCATGAGATATAAAATCTTTACCCAATGCATTGGATGGATATATAAGTCCCACCCATCTCATAATGATACCATTCTTATGTGTGCCACAAAATCATAAATCATACATCATTGCATAACCCATGTAATAAAAATGGGATTCTTAAACAACATGACATCATAAAACCATTCATATAAGATAAAGGAATTCATAAAAATAATTCCATCACAACATAATACAATCAATGTAATAATAGGGATAGAAATAGAACCCTTTATTTTCTTAGATGGAAATTAATTTTGATAAAACACTTGAACTCTATTCTTGAGGAAAATATCATTTCTACTTCAAAAACACTTTTCCTTTCTTAACATGTCGTAAAATTATAAACTAAAAGAAGTTGATTAAAAATAAACTTGAAAACTTGTAAAGTAATCTTCTTGGAAATAATGTTTTAAAAAAATCCATTCATGCCGTATAAGTTAAAAAAACAGTCTTCGTACTTTTGTCGGAAAAGTCAAAAAGTACCTCGTACGAAAAATGACAAAAGATTCCTTTCATATCTTTTACTAAAAACTCACCGAAGGGTAAAATTGGATTTAAAAAATTGTAGGTGGATGGAAATAAAATTACATATTGAAGAAACATGGATGTCGATGATAAAATACACCCCAGTAAATACTAAAGTATAAACAATCTCAGATAAAAATGAGATTGTGATATTTCCCTTACCTTAGGTCCGACTTGCTTTATAAGTGTCTGAACCTCCTGTATAATGATTTTAATAATGTTATTGACTTAATCCAGAATCATAATTATTTTTATGATATCATATATGGTCATATTCTTAGCTTCTTAGTAGTAATATTTCATTGCTACTTGTTATTCGGGTGTTTATAACTTTTTGTTCTTATGCGTGTTTTGTCGAATAAATTCTTATTCTTTTCTTTAGGTTATAGATACCTCATTTCCAGAATGGTATTAGTGTAATATATATCATATTCATTCATTCAATTCATTTATTTAATCATTATGAAATGAAGATCAGGTAGAACGAGTCGCATCACATCGTGGAGACGGTATTCCGTACGTACGCACGAGTGATGCTATCGTTCCTATGATCGTGGAATTGTATTGGAGTATATGTATACTATTTCAGAATCAATATCACTTTATAATAGTCATATATAGTCATTATTTACACCATTATACCCATCCAAGTAAGGTGGTGGTGGAAAATAGATTACACCACGGCGTGGAGACGGTATTTCGTACGTACGCACGCGCGGTGATTTCTTTTTCCGTAGGATGGATAGAGGGTGAAACAGGGTTGTTTCATACTTATAATAACATATAAGTATATGATTGATACTGATTTTATTACTTCATAATGAAACAACTAAAGAAGAAGAAGTGGAAGAAGAAATAAAGATGAAAGAATCGGTAACGGACATTACCTCTTCTTTGAAGTGCTTCTTTGAGACCTTCTTTTAGGGCACTAAAATTGGTCTTTGAAGAAGACCAGGACCTCTAGGATGTCTCTAGGGAATTGGAGAGGAGAAAGTGGCAGGGGTTGGCCGAGCTTGAAGGCTCCAAGTTGTGTGAGGAAGGGGGGGAGGAGGTGCCCATTTATAGGGAGGAGAGGGGCACCTTTGGAATAACTAAAACTATTATTTTATTATAAAGTCATGTTTGGTTTTAAATAGCTCCAAATTGATATATTTTGAAGCTAAGGTGGGGATGGGTCGAAATCCTCTCATCCAATATAATTTAGGCAAGTTTAGGTTCCTATTTTAACCTTATCATTTAGATTTAACATTAAGTAAAATAATTTTACTTTTACCATGTCTTCTTGTGTTCTTATACTATAATGTTAATAAACTTACTATAAGCAGCCAAATGAACCCCAAGTTGTTTATTATTAATATATATAACCTTATCTATGTCATTTGGATGAACCATAGATTTTTATGAATAAAATAACAATTAATAATATAATATTTGTTTTAAAAACTATTTTATGTCAATTTTGACACTATTTAGTAATTGATTTTTGTGAAAATCATAACAGGATGATAAGTTCGAACAAAGATAATTAAATCAATAATAACATGTCATATTAACCTAAAAAATTAGTGGGATTCATAAAAAGTCTCAAATTACATTTATTGTGGTGTTTATAACATCAATTATGTCAATATTTCATTAATAAGATAATTACTGCATCATCATTGTGTCATTAATAAATTAACTTATTTAATGTCTAAAAATTAAAAATAAAATACCATTATGTAGGAAATCTTTTTATATTTCTAATGAATATTTATAGTCGAATTTATCTTATGTATAAATCCATATTAAAAATGTTTTAGTTATTAAACTTTGATTTTAACTATTTTAACTATTCATTAAATAAAATAATATTAAATGTCATAATCTAATCCAAGTGGAACTAAATGGTCATATTATATTCATAAGGTTGTTTTTGATCGAATTACACTTATCCAATAGAATTAGGACATGTGTTAGGGTAATAGTAATATCATATTTACCCTTAGTTACCCTATTTACTATTAACCGCGGTAAAAAAAAGTAAAAAGTTACTATTCAACAAAAAATTATTTTTATCTCATTGAACCACATTTTACTTACTGATATCAACCGTGTCTGTCGGATTTTCAAAATTCCATTCACAGAAGCGGTAAAATTAAGTTTTATGCAAAATTCAGTTTTTAACCTACCACTTAGTGGTTTCACTATTCATCAAAAATTGAAAGTTTTCAGAAAAATACCAAAATTTTACCCTAGGCTAATTTCGGTATTCCGAATCCAAAAATGAAGTCCATTTTTAAAAATAGAATTTATAAAATTTCAAAAAGTGGTTATTTCTATTCATAACGGCTAGTTTTAATAATATTTTAATAGGATATCATTGTTTAGTGAAACGCTGTATTGCGTACGACGCAAGCTATCGAGGAAGGTCGTGATTTCGTGTAAAGCAAGCCAAGCAAGTGTTGTGTAGAAAAAGATTCCTTTGATGATTTATATAACATAAAATTCTCGGGTGTTACATTTACCTCTTATGTATTATGGTTATATAAATCATATGAACTCATTTTTTTTATTTTTTTCATATGAAATTTATAATTTCTCTTAATAATTATAACCATTGATAATATATCCATCGAACAAAAATCATACGAGTAGTTTAAATATCGGGTTTTTATAAATCAAATTGATATAGAAAGGGAATTAATGAACTAGACCAGCAGGATCATACCCTATGAATCCCATTTCATAGACCTTATACAGGAGTTAACATCAATATTCTTTTCCCTTAACCAATCAAAATCTAGGATCCAATAATTAACTCATGATTGAAACCAATTATGCTAAAATTTCAAGCTTATCAAGATCAAGACAAAAACCATATATGCTAAATAACCCCATGAAAATATAATCATCACAAAACATACCCTTATGTAGTTTTCTAGTTTAATTATGGGATATGTATTAAGACCCTAATAATATGATTGTGTATATTTTATTTTCAATTGAATAGGGGTTATATTTACTTCTTAGTTTTTTACATTTAAATTATTTTTATTTAGATATGATAAAAAATTATATTTCTGACTAATATGGAATTTCTATCTAGGCGTCCCCTTTTAATGAATTCTTGAATTATAAAATTACAAAATATTTTAAAGAAATAATATAATTAAATAATTTATATTAAATATAAATGATAATATAATTTCTATGATTTAAAATTAAATCTTTTGTAAGGGTTTGAAAACTATTATTGTCAAAAAGCCTTGAAATTTCTCAATATATGTAGATTTTTTTGAAAAGTTAATTAAAAAAATTACTAATATATTGTGATAAAATAATTTTTTTAGAATCATCTAGTCAAAACTATCCAATATGTAATATTTTATAATAATCTTTGAGATTTAAATTTTAAAATTAAAATTAAATATGTTATAAATATGCGATGTGGGTTATGTCCTCATAATGACCAAAAATTGATTTAAAAAACGATATAAATTTTATCCATGACCAAATATATGCTTCCACTTTAAAAGAATGACATTTTTAGGTCATTTTTTTATTTTATAATGTTTTTATGAATCCTCCAAAACCTATATTATATTATAAGGTTTTAGAATAATTTTCTTAAAAACGAGACCCATTCCACATCACGAAGTGTAATATTTTATTTTTTTAGACATAGGACATGTAAAATAATTAAAACCACATCCCTTATTTAGAAAAAATGGGAAAATGATTGGCATTTTTGTTTTTTGTTAAATAATTATATAGATTCTAAAACCTATGTTTGGGAAATAATAAAGAACTCCCCTCTCTCTTCATATAAAGATCCACCCAAGCCCCCAATCCTCTTTATAAAAACCCTTTTAGAACGTTTTTAATATTATTTACCATTTATGAATTCCTCCCAAGGTTCCCCAAATCCTCAATAGTCTCCTCCCAAGATTTTGGAATCAACCTCTCAAGGTAAGGGATCTCCCACTCTCCATTTCCATTAAAACACGTTCATTGCAAAAATCATTTTTAATATGTATTGTTATGTAGTAATGACTTTATAAATATCCTGATAAATTATATTTTTTTCCTAGAAATGATAGATAATTTATCCCTTCTCCTTATATCATTATCTTAAGACGTTAATTGGTGAAAAATAAGTAACAAATCCTATCTTTCTCCTCTATATTCATGCACCATATTTTTTGTAATTCATTTTTTTAATTCAAATAGATTTTTCAAGACATTATATATTCCTATTATTGTCCTATATATATCCAAATTATGGGAGACATTTTTAACTTTCATTAATCCATTTTATAAATATTTAACTATATTCATTACAGTGAATAAATATTTCTATGATTTTCTATTCCAAATCATTGTTTCACGAATATTCACCCCCATTTTTACTCAAGGGTATTCAAATATATGTACATACCCACAACCTAATGGGAAATTGCATTTATTTAACCCAGAATCATTAATAATTGGGTCAATATTGACGAAATAAATCCTTAGGTTGTATGATCAATGTGGCACACATTTGTATGTACATGATATGAAAGCGATGGGTGTGCCCAAATTTATATATTTCTCTATTTCATTGGGATATAATTTTGTACCATGAGATATAATGTATGAGATTAGTGAATGAAGCTAATCCATTTTTTAACTATTTACATCTTTTTATGATATCTTGAAAGTTAGTTTGGACTTTTATTTATTATTCCATGTTTAATGTTGTTGGCACATTTTCATGTTTCCATTGTATTATCATGTTATGTCATGCCTCGTTGTTCGTATTTATTATTTTCATCCCTGTTATGTCCCATGGAAGTTTTTATTTACTGACATCTAATAATTTCTTTGTTTATTATTTTTTTATTCCCTTTCCCTTATATATAAACACTTTCTTAGGCATGTCCCCATGATATCACATGGAATTTGGAGAATGATGTTAATCTATGAGCATGTTAAGGACGTTTTGAATAATTCCAACAAACCACCTATTTTAAATTTATATGAAATATACCTAATTACCCAAATAAACTAGTAATATCTATCTTACTTGACATATTATGTGTATTCTTATGAATAAATCATGAAATAATGTGTAATAAAGATAAGGGTTGTTAGAGTAATATTCATGTTACATACCCTTGTATTAAATAATTCCAACTGAAAACTTAGATACCATTATATAAGAATTATTCATTATATTACATGTAAATTAGGTATTATATACACCATAAAAATAAAATTAGGGTCATCACATTAAAATATTCCTTCATGAATAAATCTTTAGATGAAGTCTCTTACCTCGAGTCCATGCTTTCAATTTACTTCCTTTAACTCATGTATAGTATGATTATATCAATTATCTGATTTTTTTAGAATCCTTTTATAATTTTAATATATTTTAATTAAGAAATTGATTTTATTTTATTTTAAGTAAATATTTAAATATATAATCATTTAATTCCGTATCAAGTGTTTGTTGGATGTTTGATCCAATGTTTGAAAATAAAATGAGTGTTTTGATGGTGGTAAAAGAGGTAATTATTTAAACTTATCCATAATAATGACCATGAAAATAATAGAATTTAAAAAAAATTAAATTATAAAACCAATCATGAATTTTGGTTTGAAAAAATGATCTATGATACAATCATGTAGAAAACAGGTCTTATGTATACTCGAGTAATGTTTCTATTTTTCAACATTAATAATGGATAGAAGGTATGTAATATTATATCTTTCTTGAATGATATTAATATAATACCTATCTTTTTATTTAATTAAATAAACGTATATATATTTTTCGTGTGATGTGGTGATGAATAAATAATCACATCAATTCTTGGAGTTGGTAGTCCATACGTACCCATAAACCACATTATCATTATTTAGTGATTGGAAATATAAGAAATAAAATGATATATTAACTTTTAAAAATGATAAATTTATCATAAATATTATAAATATGTTATTTATATCAAAGGTATTCATTAAAACTTTTCTTTTTTATATTCCATCAAAAAATTTAAAGAAAAATGAACACATCGCTTCTTGAGGTGGTAGTCCACCATAAACATGAGCGACAATATCATATGCTCGTAGAATTGAAATTATGAATTTATATGTGATATAATAATTAAAAAAGAATAATTATATTAAAAATATCATATATAATTACTTTAAATCTTTACTTATGAACATACATCACACGTGATGATAAAAAACAAATTATATCCCTTGGCGAGTTGGTACTTCACTTTACACACAAATGGTGGTTTTGTTTCCCATTTGATGGATGTAGAGGTAGATGTGGGTTATGAAATTATCATAATAACTTCTCAGTATATGTTAGATACTTTTTAAATTTAATTATATTTATTAATACACTAATTTAGGTGGTTAGAGATGAAATAAAAAATAATGATGATTTTTGTGATGAAAATTATATTTCCATAGTATAATGCACATCGGATATCATATCGAGGACCCTTTGGGTTGTTATTTTGGGATGAATAAAAGGTATATAAAATTTTTATGAATGATTAGTATTAATTTTTTTAGGGGTTTTTTAAGAAAAATGGTTTAGGAGGTGTGAATAATTTAGGATAGTTGTTGAACATTTGTATGTGAGGAAAAGAACCCACATGCAAACTACATGGAAATATCCCAAAATAATCCAATATGCTAAAGTAATTCCAATTAAAAAGATTAAAAATTACAATATATTATAACATTGGAATAATAATACTTTCATATTTCTATAAAATAATAAAATAATAAGTTTAATTAGAAAACCAACCATTATCTTTTTAGTTTGATCCCCAATAAATGATTTTAACCAAAACATTTATAAAATATTTTTATTATTTTTATTATTAATTATCAGAAAAAATTTACTTATTATATAATATAAATTATCATTATTTCAAATATTAAATTTAATTTATAATTTTTTTCACATAAGTGAAAGAATATAATTTAAAATAAAATCCATAATCATCATTAAAATGAAGGTTTTTAAGAAATGTATTTTATATGACAAAAGTGATTTTATATGAACTATTTAACCATTATTAAAAATTATATTGATTTAAATTCTTATTTATATATTTATAATCTATATCATTCACTTAAAATATTACTCATTAGGTTTTATTTTAATTATTTAAAATTGAGAATCATTATGCACTTTAAAACAGTTTTTGGAAAAATATTGTTTTTAAACCCCAAAAAAACATATACTAAAATCTAATATAATGATGAATAAAATGTAATTAATTTAATTAAATATAACTAAATAATACTTATTTTACATAAAATCAAAACTTAAAATCATATTGTTACATTTATGTTACATAATTCTTTTTAAAATATAATAGAAATTTACAAAAGTATTTTTTTCACTATTCAATGAAAAAAGAATTTTCAAAAAATTCCAAAAATTTTCTCCCTAATTTAATTATGAGATTATGATTTAAAAAATTAGATAAATTTTATAAATTAGGCTTTCCAAAATCTCTATAATTTAATTAATATATTTTTTCACAGAAAAAAAAACATTTTTGATTAAAACATATTTTTGATGGATAAAATTACTTCATGAAAAATTAATTTATTATTTAATAAAAATTTATTAGTAAATTAATTATTATTAGTATTTATATATATAATATTTTATTTAATATTTTTTATATCCTCTAATTTAACATACAGTTTATAATAGTCATATTAAAAATAATATTACTTTACGGTTTGTTTAGGTTTGGTTTCACGTGTCCTATATGCTACCAGGCATAGATTCCTTTTTTAAAATCTCAGGGTGTTAAATTATCTAATTATCCAATTCACTTTGTTTTAGTTTTTATATTATTATATAGTGTGAACCACTTTAATAAATAAGTTTATATAAAATTATTTGGAAAAAAACTATTGGGTTTAGAATGATACTAAAAAAATCACTTCTAACCATCTTTTCATATTATTGTAAAATTATTAAATCAGATATAAAAAATATATAAATAAATGACGTATTCACCCTCATAGTTGGTAAATATTTTAAAAATTAGGTTTACTTTATGTTTTTTTATATTCTATTTCATTTCTGTAAAGGAGATATATATCATTTTAGTAGAATAAACTCTAACAAGTCACAACAGTTTATTTCCTGAATGAAATTGTAAAAAGGTATCACTGATTCACCCCTAGTTGTACATCATATCCTAGGATCTTTATTTGGTATTATAGATTCTAATTTTTCCTGGAAAATATCCTTACGTTTTAGATATATTGGAAGTATATTTATTCAATAGTTGATTCATTCTTACTTTTATTAGAAATTTTTTTTGTATGGAATAATATAATGTATCCCAATATTATTTCAATTTTTCTTAAAGTAATAGTATATTATTTTGAGAGACATCCAATAATAGATAATTATTCTTTTATAAATTTGATATAAGGAGGGATTTAGATATGGACAGAAGGATAATAAATATGATTCTTCTGTCTTTGTAAAAAAATTATATCTGATGTTGATGCGTCTTGAAACTATAAAGAAGAACGGAGATAAACATGACAATATATTTTAATGTAATTTCAAATTAATGGTAAAAAGGTATAAATCTTGATAATTAAGTATTAATAAGTGTGTATAATTGATGAAGAAACTATAAATGATTAATTCCCCAAAGTGAATGAAATTTTAAGAAACCTAAAAGGTTTTAGGGAGACTTGAGAATATTACTCTACTTTTAAGAAACATGGAGAAACATCTAGATAGTTTTTATAGGAAACAATTTACATAAGGATATACATTATTTATCACATGGTTATTTTATTAATATACTTATTTATTATTAGATTAGGAAAGATCAAGTTTTTCTGAAGAAGATGAAGAAGGATATAGAATTTGAAGCCCTGAGAAAACTCAGAATCAAATAAGATATATAATAGAGATATTTTTAGTATTAATATAAAGAATAAAATGATTAATAATATAATAGGATCATATCTCTTATCAAAACTAACATTAAAAAAATAAAACGAACATACAAAAATAATCTTCCATAAATATTTTTTATGTTCCACAATTGTGGAAGTTTTAATTAATTATATAAATAATAATGGTGGAGAGAATGAAGAACATAAGTAATAATAAAGGATATTGAGAAAAAATAGAGTTATAACTAAATGGATGTGAAAAAAATATAATGAGACAATGAAACGTTTTTCTATAATGAAATGGAGAAGTATGTTTTGTAATGAGGCTTATAAATATTATACTGGTAGTAGTATTTATGAATAAGTGTATCCAATAATTCTTATGAAAATCATGATTCATGTTAAAAAAAACATGATAAATCCTGAAGATGTTTAGAAAAATTAATGTAACATATGGATCTCAAATTAAAATAAAAATATAGGGATATTCATAAGGAAAATACTCAAATCAGAGAGTTAGTTGTGAGATTAAATAAATAGGATATAAATTATAATGACAGAAAAACGATATTCTCGAATGGGAAGCTTCATATATGCTGAAGATGAAGTATGGGAAGTAAGAAAATTGTTTGGATAATCTTGATGAAAACTATTTTTTTAAATGAAATGGTATATATTAAATAATAAATCTATCTTGAAGAAAAAGATTACCAAAAAAGATTGGAAAATATTTTAACCATGTTTTTGAAGGTAAATATCAATCTTTTTATAATGATGAGAGTGATATCTCAAAAGGGCATGTTAAATATACTCCTATTAAAAATTAAATAAAAGTAGTTTTTACTAATACTGTATGTTGTAATACCATTATAGGGTATGTTTGGACCAATAAATGTGATGATATATATTATTGTAAATTTAGGTATGAAAATTATATCTCATTTATAATTACCTTCTCAAGATAGATGGAATCGCAATATATGGCGTGACAATAAGAAATGTTTTTTCCATATAAATTTTATTAATATGGAATACCCAGATATAGTGGTTACTAATGGAGTTTTTGTGTCCTTGGGAATAAATCATATTCATGTTGGTAAAAATTGATACTAACTTATATTATTCATGAACTAAGGGGTATAAATAAAGATAATAATAAAAGAAACTCTAAGATGATTATGAGTAAGAAATGTGTGAATAAATTTTTTAAAATATAACAACTCATAATATATTTTAGTGTCTTGAATATTTTTTGGGAATATTTGACCAAACATTTAATTATGATAGATGTTTTAGGAAAACTCTTTCAGGAAGTTCTACATATGCTAAAAAATGAAATTTATTTTCGAAAAGATATGTGAAAAGTTACTTATTGTTGATGTTTTCTTGAAATATATAATGTATATTAATATATAGATACATTATATTAGTTTTTCCTCTCACACTACTGGTGAAATAATGATATTAAAGAAAAATAAAGGGGTTGATAGTGGTAAAATTTCTATTAATAATGATATGTTCCTAAAAATAAGAGAAGTTGGTGTAACATCCCTAACTCGGAAGCCACTAAACCAGTGCTCTAAGACGGGTAGTTACATAACCTTAAGCGCGCCTCCTTGTATGCCAAAGGCTGCCGACTAGCAGCGGGAGTCTTTGTGGTCAACTGGGGAGACTCTACCTCCTTTTTATCAGAGTAATCCACAACAGAAATAAAACAATAATGAAAACAATAATCAATAAACAACAAACATGTATAACAACTATTTCCAACTATAAATATTCCATATCCTACTATAAGTGCATAAGTGAACCAAATCCCAAAATAAAGACAATGGCCAAAATCCCAAAAATGGTCCTAAATCCAAGTTTGGATCCTCCACGAGGTGCTACCTATGTCCACTCAACTATCTATCAAAGACCCTTTCCCTTCTCCTGACCTGCAAATATGAAGTCTGTTCGAGTACCCAATGGCAGCCCGAGTAGGGTGTGAGTACAACTCAGTAGGCCACCACCAATGGTGTCTAAAAAATATCTAGTATGAACAGGTAGTGCATTCAAAAATGATATGAATGATAATTTCCATGTAATTATTTAAGGTTCCATTGACCAGTTTAGAGCCAAATCCATTTCCACTACCATTACCATTCATTTCACACCAATTATCATCACTTTCCATTTCATCACATTTCCATGGGTTAATCACATACATTATGTCACATGGGTCTAAGGCCAACAATCACATGCAAGAGGGTAAACACATTGTTATCCTATCTTAATAGGACTAAACCCCTCATAGAAACCATATCCATACCTCGAATCCTCAGTCCGGGTGGATGCAACAGTTAGGATAATAGAGCCTCAGTCCTCATTCCTAACTCGTGCATTTAGGGTGGAGTTAAATGCATCAGTCTTCACTCGACCCGTGGGAGTTGATCCTCAAGTCATACCCCACTCTACCAATCCATGTTCACATTCTTATATATAATTAACCATTAACCAACCATAACATCTTCCATTGGAAAACATCAATCACAATAAACCACACGGAAATTCACATTATGACTTAACCCATTAACACATTATTATTTCACATCATTTAACCATTCACCCAATTACCTTGGGTTATGGCTATCTCACTAAGCATTTAGCACTAAACCCATAACCTATCCTATTATGTCCTTTAATCGGTTTACACATTAACTCATTTAACCAATTCATCATTTCCATGAATCAACCATTCAACCCATTCCAAATAACCCTTAGGTTATTTCCAAGTCTAGGTGCATGACCTAAAATCTATTCCAAATTCAACCAATCATGCTAACATATTTGTCAAGGGATATACCATTAATTACAACAAGGTCACTTTTTTAATAAGAATCCTTAAGCCTGTGAAAAGCTGGCACACCCCATGGATGGCCCCAATTAGGTCAATCCATTCTCAACGCATCCCATGGGAATCATGAGAGTCCCCATTTACCATTTTAAGCGTCCTTTATACCAACTGCATCCAAGTTAATCAAAGCTCATAAA
Organism: Viscum album; assembly: GCA_963277665.1. NCBI lineage: Eukaryota > Viridiplantae > Streptophyta > Magnoliopsida > Santalales > Viscaceae > Viscum > Viscum album. The sequence goes on from OY728153.1 coordinate 1,246,978,952, forward strand.
AAACCATGAATAAATCCACACATGCATACATCCACCATAAAACTATGGGATAACTTTTTTATACCACCTACCTTCAAACCGCAGTTGAACACACACTCAATCGAGTCCTTAGACTTTAATCCAACTAGAATTTGGATCTTCAACCTAGAACTCACCCAAAAGATAGGGTTTTAGTGTAACATCCCAAGTAAGTAATGAATAATATATATTTTTATCTATGTCTATTAATGAATTGGACAGTGTTTTAGAGGCTTAAAATGAAAATAAATCCAATCTTAAGCATGGAATACACTAATATTCTTAAAAGATTGTTTTACTTCCTTTTGATGGAAAACCCTTTTTAAATCAAACATTTGACAATTTTATAATCTATATTTGTCAAAATAAACATATTCATTATGATTGGGATATTTAAATTTACATTGGATAAATTTTTGGTATTTTTCTGACAATGTTCATTTTTTAATGAATAGTGAAAAATACTGCATTTTACATCAAAACTGCTTTTTCATTTAATTTAATTATATGGTTAGATTATCCTTTTAAGTGGTATTAAAGTTTAATCTGAATATATGTATACCACTTAATCCAATGTTGGTCATTAGGATTAATTTCACTTTGGAATTGGTCATAAACTAATGCCAAACTTTTCATAGATATTGTTTCAAAAAAACCCGCCATTTGTTTTGACAACGGGAATTATTTTTAAATCAATTATTTCAATTTATGTGTTTGGAATTTGGTAAAATGGATTACATATTTGGAATCAGAATGTCCAAATTATGTAATTACGACTCTTTTATTTTTGGACATTATGAATAGTAACGATGGTAATTATCTTTACTTATCTTGATTAATGAGTAATCATGTAGTTAAAGATAATAAAATGATATCATAATAATACAAAAATACCACAACATGTGTCCTAAGGCTATTTTTTGTCTCATGGCCGACCATGGGATGCCTTGTGCCAAACTTGGGGGCCCCATGGAATCACTTTTGTGAGAAAGTGACTTTTTATCTTTTTATTTTTAAAGAATGTTAAATGTGACAAAGAATGTATCACCTAAGTAAAATATTTTTAATTTTGTCTACATAAATGATATTTTGGACTATAAATATTAATTAGAAAGCTCAATAAATTTACTACATCATGATATTTTTTTATAATTTTTAGACATTAAATTTTTTAAATTATTTATGACATTATGATGATGCAGCGATTACCTCATTAATAAAGGATTCAAATAAAATGAAATGATAATGTGAAATCTATGACCTAAACATGTCAAAAACCTATTGTATGGGTGTATTTATAACCCTTATCACCTTACCCTCGAATTATATCAATGTGGGACCTTTTGAATCCGAAAATCATTTTCAAATAAAGTAACATTTCTTTACTTTCCAAGAGTGCCCTCCTCTCCTCTTATAAAAGGCCCCCCACCTCTACCTCCTTACCCACACTTCCAAAGCCTTTGGCTCGGCCAACCCCTGCCCATTTTGTCTCTAAACATCCCTCTCTTAATCCATGTAGCCTCACATTGGGAAGAAGTTTTCCCAAGAAAGCCTTTGAGCTCAAACCAAAGGGAGTTACCCGATTTTAAGGTAATGACTTCACTTGAGTCCTTTTGTTTTATTTTGCTTCTCCAACCCCCTAACTATTTTTATTCATTTATTTTGTAACAAATCCAGTATCTTAAATATACTAGGATATTGTTATAATAAGGATTCAAGATACACTTACACACACCTACATCTAATGGTTAATGAACATACTATTTCTGTGGATGACGAATTTCTGCCTCCCGAAACGATGATTGTTCAAAACTCATATAACACCTTAAAAGGTGGCCATTAAGATGTCACTATATTTATATATGACATATAATATGTTTATGTTTTCCTTAATCTTCTGTATTTTTCATTTTGTGCATACCTTTTTGGTATCCATTATGGGTAAACGCGATATCTTCATTTAAGGAAGTGCGGACTACCGCCCCCTCAAAGTGATTTGATTCGTTAAATACCATATTTGGGACGTATAAAGGATGGAGTTATGATATTCTATATGATATTATACCGGAATTATAATATACCTTTATATCATTACAATTCCATTCTATAAAATACGAAATATAAATGAAAGTAGCGTTCATGCGTACGTATGGCTTACCGTCTCCATGAACGGTGCATTTCATTTCTTACCTGTAAATGTTATATAATATTATAAATGCATGCATGTACTGGATATATATGATATCTATGATATCTACATCATTAATACCATTCTGGATATAATGGATACATGAACAACATGTAATTATAAAGGGTTTATTTTTGACTCAAGTACCGATGATCGTTAAAACGACCGTTATTAACTTAAATAACTACATAGTGTTCATGACATGGTAATAAGTGATATAAAAGGAATAATTAACTTGAAAAAGGTTCTTAAGAAAGTAGAAATTAACTCAAGTTTATTATTCAGGACATTAAAGAACGATCGAGTCAAGTCGGACCCGAGGTATGGGACTTCGTCTCAATCTCCTTTCATTGAGGAATATTTTGTTTTATACACAACCTTATTTTATACGGTGTATAAAACCCCGTGAATTTTACATTTATTAAAAAGGAATACTTTTTTATACGAAGTGTTTACTAAACGACAAAAGGGAATGTTTTTTTTGTCGTACGTATGCGGCGACAACGACCTCTCCGCCGCCGTGACCATTATTTGAGTTTCGGCTTCCTCTACAAGCTATACCTTTTTTTAAAAAGAAAAATAAATACCATGTTTTGCTTTTCTTTTATTTTGGTATTGAAAATGGTTTTCATAATGTTTTTATATCAATGTTTTGTATTGATATCTTGTGATTGAATGGTGGAAATGTTTTGTTTCCTTTATGCATGTTTTATGTGATATGATTATGTTGGGGTTCTTGGGAATTATTATGGATATGGGTGGTTCCGTGATAAACTAAGGGCGGGTGAGCCCAATATAGCTCTCCAATGCATTGGTTAACGCGAAGGAGTGAAACGTTAAGGTTTCTCCGAAGAGATTTAGGGAATATACTGTGATGGGTATTCCAAACATAACCAAGAGGGTTACTCCATATGTAAGAATGTTATGAATGCCTGAAGTTACCTTTATGTCTTATGATTTCTATGATTTATTCATGATTTGATGAGGTATTTTAAAGTGCTTATGTTTTATTGGTAAAGTATGATTTCATTCTTATGTATATATGTACCCATGTTTCCTTTCCATATTTTTATATCCCTTACTGAGCTTTTTATGCTCATCCCAAGTTTTTTTTTGAAATGTTTTTCACAGGTCAAAGGAAAGGTACATGATATGATGATAGTGTCAAGGAAGTGTCAAGAAAGAATCCATGTTTTATTTTAAATATGTTTCCATTGATGAGAAAGAATAATACTATCTTTATGTAACCACTTTGTTTATATGTGGAATGTAATACATGTTTTATGATCTAATTCTCTAAAACTCTAAACCCGAAGAGATCTGCAATGTGTAATCTTGTAATAACTAAAGATTAAGTAAGGTTTAAGGCTGGGGCCTTATAGTTGGTTTTAGAGGACAGTTTAGATAACTTTAGGAGTTATAATTCTATTAAATGATTATCCAAAAATATTTTTTTATGGTCAAATTGAAGTGATATTGCATTTGAAGATTACCATGTTGCTTCATCTAAGACATTTTTTTTTCAGAATAGTTTTCCGCAGAGGAAACAGGGAAGCAGTGCTAGGAAGTCATACAGAAGGAAATAACCTTCTGAATCAGGATCCTGAGATGGTCGGAATTGGAACTGAACAGTTTGTTGCAGTAATGGCGCAGTTGACTCAAGCAATAAATGGTGGTGGTATCCATGCACGAGATCAGCCAGATCAACCGCAGAGGAACATGTCAGTGGTGGAACATTTCATGAGGCAACATCCCCCATCATTCAGAGGATCATCTGACCCTGTGTTAGCTGAAGGTTGGATTAAAGAACTGGAGAAAATTTTCAATGTCATGGGGTGTTCAGACAATCAAAAGGATAGTCTTGTTATTTACCGTTTGGAGGGTGAAGTCGATCAGTGGTGGTCGATGGTTAAAAATATCAGGGACGCCGATGAGATTGATTCTCTTGACTGGGATGAATTCAAAGGTATGATTCTTGAGAAGTATTTTCCTAAGGCTGTTTGACTTAGGATGGAAAAGAAATTCTTGGAATTGAGGCAAGAGGAAGACTCAGTGGCTACTTATGAAGAAAGGTTCACTCGATTTTCAAGGTACGCTCCAAATTTTATCTGAGACCTTGATAGTAAAATCAATCGTTTTTACTCAGGATTAAAGCCAAAATATCGAAGGGCATTAGCTTCTCGTGAGTTTAAAAGTTATTAAAAGTTTGTTCGATGTGCTGAGAAGGTGGAAATGGAGTTTTCCGATGATCAAGTGTTCTATAACAACCAACAGAAGAAGAGACCGAGGTGGCAGGAGAAAGGGAAGAATTCTTCAAAAAAGTCTGATGGTAAGAAATCTATGTTTCCAGTTTGTGATAAATGTGGAAAAAGGCATGCTGGGGAAAGTCTTCTGAATTCTGGAAAGTGCTACCTATGTGCTAAGATGGGACATAAGGATCGTTATTGCAATGAAAAAGATCAAGGTGAAGGTAAGACCAAATTTGATTTACAGTTAGTGAAATGTTTTAAGTGCAATGAGATGGGTCACTATGCAAACGAGTGTCTGAAAAAGATCTCGAGTGATGGGAAGCAGTTAGACTACAAGCTGACAGGGGTGGTGAGAGATTTTGAAACTACTTCAACAGATGTTGGGCCATCAAATGAAGTGGTATCAGGTACTTTGTTTGTTTTTTCAGATTATGTCAGGGTGTTGTTTGATTTGAGGTCTACACATTCTTTCATCTCTAAAACCTTTTCTAGTAA